>OY728126.1:358746098-363746098 GCA_963277665.1 Viscum album
ATAATCAACAACAACCAAAATGTATAAAAGAAAAAAATGAAGTTAGAAAAGGACCCGTTCATCAATGACCCATAAATAAAAAATCTCACAGAATTATACGGGTTATTGAGTAATCTAGTGTCTCTTATAAATGATTCTTATATTTTGGAAACATCAGCCGGACATACAAAATATATGAGAATCATGGAATAAGATAGGAACATATAATCTAGTGTTTAAGACATTCCTAGCTCTTCATTGGGGTATAAAGGGTCCTATATGTCAAATTTTATGGAAGAAATGTAGAACAGGAAAAAACTCATGATCAGGAACACACCTCCAAATAACATGATTACAATACATGGGCTAGAGGTAGGGATCATGCCTAACCTAAAGTCCTAACTCACTATTTATCATTTGTACTTGATGATTATTAAAATTTTCTTGATTTTTAGTTGCAAAAAATAAGTTAACTAAATCACCATTCAATGGATGTGTACCTGATATTGAATAAATATTCTCATTAGGGATAGTTTCCCAAAGTGGTTCATAGTTCAAGGTTTCAGTCATTATTGTGTGATTAATCCTTCTTATGAGGTATGTCGCCAGTTTTTTTGACCCCTTCTTGTACTTTATCACTATATCAAATTCATGGAGAATGAGAATCAATGAGTTGAGTCTGGGCTTTTCATCTTGCTTCTTCAATATGTACTTCAGATTTTTATGGTAAAAAAAAGTAGTACTTTATAGCCTAATAAATATGATAATAATTTATCAATAGAAAATATGACTATAAGAAACTACTTTTCTGTGGTGGATTAGTTTTATTGGGATTAATCCAATGTCCTTGATTTATATGCAATCACATGTGAACGTCCTTCCAACCTATGATATAGGAAAACTCCAATCACGAATTTGGATACGTAACATGAATGTTCAAAAGGAAACACCCACCATGGAGGTTGTATGATTGGTGGGGTTCTAGGAAACATCTTTATGTCACTAATGGATACAATTCAATAATCTTAAACAATTAAGTCCATTTACTCTTTAAGAAATCTAGATATGGGTAGAAAGAACTTACTAAAATCTCAGATGAAGCATTGATAAAATCTTGCATGCACTAGGAAATAACTAACATCACACACACGTGAATAATAAGGTAAGGATGAAATAATATCTACCTTATATTTATCTACCTCTATCACATGTATTGAAACTACATTCCCTAAGACAACTCTATGCTCTACCCTGAAATGAAACTTCTCAATGTTCAATAATAGATTCTTCAAAATAATAGGATTCAACACGTTTTCCAAACAAACGATACATTCATCAAATGAAGATCCATACTCTATAAAATAATCCATAAATATATCCATTATTGTCTCAATTAAATCTGAAAAACTACTCACCTTACAACTCTGGAGGGTACCTGTGGATTGGAAGGATGAAATGGGATCCTTCATTAATAAAATGTACTGAATAGGCAATGAAGGTTTTATTATCTTGATCCTATAAGGCTATTAGAAACTGAAAATATACAGAAAATCCATCCAAGAAACAATAGTTTGTTTTTCCATTTAGTCACTCAATCATATGATCAATAAATGGGAGGAGGAAATGTTCATTCTGATTGGATTTATATAGTTTCCAATAATCAATACAAACACACCAACTATTTTTCACCCTTATTGAAACTAACTCCTCTCTCTCAATTTTTACATCTGTGACACTACTATTCTTAGGAACAACCTGAATAAGACATTCCCACTAATAATATGATATGGGATAAACTATACCCACCTTGATAAATTTTTAAACTTCATTTTTAACATCTTCCATAAGAGTTTGAATCACTATCTTTTGTGGTCGCCTCACTGGTTTAGCCCCATCCTCTAAAAGAAACCTATAAATGAAAATGGAAGGTCTAATTCCAAATATGTCACCCAAGGTCCACCAAATTACAATGATGTTCTCCCTAAAAATATTTAAAATTAATTCTTCATGTTCAAAAGAGATATTGATAGAAATGATAACTGGTAATTTATCACCACTCAAAAATTATGAGTATTTTAGATTATGTGGCAATGGCATGAGTTTCAGTGTAGGGGTGATGTATGGATTGAAGCATTGAAGGAACATAAATATTTTCACAATGAACGTCAGTACCAGAATAAACATAATCATAATCATTGACTAATGCATCAAAATCATCATCATACTCAACAACCAAGTCACAATCCGGGTGAACATGATCAAAATCAGAATATGAATCCATTTAAAAATAAAATGTAAGAGATGATTTTTTATTATAAACAGGCATGTATGTTCTCTTAGACAACATACAATAACTAGTACACCTAATATCTCTAATCGCAGGACAATGAAATTCCCTGGGGTTTTTATTTGTTTGTTCAAAATCAGAGATAACAAATTCATAAGGGTCATATGAGGGGTACCTCATGGATTCCTTAACATTAAATATCACAACTTCTTCTCTGAAATCCATTGAAAGTGTTACCTCATGATCATTTATTATAGTATTTGTATTATTGATGAAGGTCTTATGTAAGATAATGGGAGCATGAGAAATTTCTAGTTCATCCTCAATGTTAATCACATATAAATTTTCTAGAAAGATCATGTCTATTACATGAAAAAGTACATCCTCAAGGAATCACGCTATATATTCTATAGAATTATTCTCAAATAAACCAAAAAAATTGTTATATTCAACTCACCAACCTGTTAATATGATAATATAGAGTGATGCATCACATTTATGGGAGCTCCTAAATAACATAAAGAATCAGAATTGTGTCACTCCCCTATGGTGCATGTGATGTTGAATGCCCTCTAATCTGTGAAGTTTTTTGGAATTTCTAGATTTGATGTAAGTAGTGTCGATACATTCCTTCCAAGATTGTTCCTCTCATTTCCCATGAACCCTCTTCTATTGGTAAAAATAACTTTTAAGAATTTAGCATACCTTGGTATTTGTTAAATTGCTTCAAGTAGAGGGATGTTGATCTCAACATGCATAAATTTATCCAAAACCACTTTTTTCATTTCATATTTATCCATATTATTATTTTATAAAACTCTATTTGGAAATTTAAGGTTTTTAGGAGGAACATCGTAAATCTTTTTATTTCCTTTTTCTTTCTCTTTGGCCTGCTCATAAATGATTTTTTTAATGGGGATTATCTAGAGTTGAGGTGAAAACCAGTGGAATGACAAGTGTAGATATATTAGTTGTCTGCTTCCCACTTCTAAATGTGATGGAATGAACATTCCACTTGGTATTTGGATTAGTTTTTGAAATAATATATCCAGAGTTATTACATACCACTTCATGGAGGGGGTGGAAATTTGGATCATTTTTTTCTTCAAATACCCCAACTCAGATCCATGACTAAACAACTCATTATTTTGATTAGAAGAATCTTGTTTCAAAATATATTAAGTATTAAAATCTAAATTTTGTTTATAATTTCATTGTTGTTGACTTTTTGAAAATGGAGCTTCAAATCTCCATTGTGGTTGTCAGAAACCTGTTCGTAAGGTGGAGGCTGCTGGGATTTTTGGTGAAAAGGGGGCCTTTTTTGTTGACCAGATTCATACCTAATGTTAGATTGATCCTTCCAGAAGCTGTTGTATGTTGGATAAATGGAATCATACTTATTCTAGAGATTTGGATGTTGTATCTACTAATATGGTCTCCATGGGAATACTACAGCACAATCCTCTGACTCTTGTAATTGGGGGAAATAGTTTGTTGGGTTGTCTATTTCTGTGAAAATTCCACAAGACCTCATAAGAGTAGGTTGGATGTATTTTGAGTGAAATAAATATTCCTCACCATAGTGGTCAATTCATCCAACTTATTATCAATAAATTAATTTTCAATAGAAGAAGGACTTACCTGATCTACTACTCTAACATATGGTGTACCTTGATCACCAAATTATTGGGAGTTCTGTGCCATCTTGTCAATCAATTAACACGAAGATACTGGGTATTCTCACTAGTACTACTCTAGATACAACATCCACCATGATCTTCTCCATAGGTGTGGGGCCTTCATAGAATAATTGGATGATAATTTGCTAACTATTTTGGTGATGCAAACATCTTGCGCACAACTCCTGAATTGTACTCTATACTCATACATGGACCCCCAGTGTCTTTCTTGATCCATGATATCTATTTACAAATGAATTGTTCCTTAATTATTTAAATAATATATTCATGAAAAGATGATTCAAATATTTCTAATATGTTACGTCTTCATATTGTAAATAATACATCCAGTCTTTTTAAACTCCATCAAGTGATAGTGGGAATGCTCTTAGTTTTATTTGATCTTTAAAGACATTTCATGTTTTTAGGGTTATGAAAATGACATTAAATTATTTAATATGTTTTTTGGTATCCTCATAAAATAATCCCTGAAAGTTTTGAATAAGTTCAACAAACCCATATTTCAATTCAAATTCTGATTTGAGGTTTTGGTATGAATTACAATTTAGTTGATACATAATATATGGTGTAGGAAATTATAGAATGGTTCTATTAATGTCATTGTTACTGTTTTAATCCATTAGATTTTGTTTTAGGATGGATTTATAATTGTTTCATATTTTGATGTTCTTATAGTGGTGGAATTCAGTAGTTAGATAAATATTGACACTTCCCATAGACCGAAATAGTCTGATTTGAGCCCTATGTTTGTGTTTAATTTCAAGGTCTAGATCAAAGTGATCCCTAAGATGGGATCATGCCATAAATAATATATATTAATAATATTAGACAATAACATCATTATTATAAGTTCCAATTTCTGTTATCATTGGTAATAAAAGAGATAGGATTGAAAGAAAAACAAATAAAAAAATGAGAGAAGGGGAATGAAGAAAGAAGAAGAGAAAAAAATAATAACAAAATAATAGTATATAATACCTATAATTATTTTAATAGAATAATCTTCTCCCTGATAATGATTCCAATTCGAAAGGGAGACATCAAGTGTATTCGCAAATGATAGTCAGTTTTGGGTTATTTAGGTGTAAATGAGTGGCAGACCAACGTCGTCTCTCAATGTAGAAACTAATTTAAAAAATCATATTAAAGTTATTTTTAAAATAAAAAAAATAATAGAAAATAACTTATATGGATGGGGGGATTTTAAATGTTAAAAAATAATAGAAATAATATGTATGCTGGAAGAATAATGTATTTTTTATTTTTGTTCTTGAAATTAAATTTGATTAATTAAACATAATGAGAATATTTTTTTTCTCATATATTTTAAAAGGAATAATAGATATAAATATACATATTCACTTACTTATTAATAATTTTTCTTTAAATTAATATCAACTTATTTATGATCCCATAATTTTTTAATTACCTATCACTACAATAAATAACTTTACCACAAAGATGATTTGAATTAAATCCTATGCTAGCATCGGAACATGCTATTGTAGTACCCTTCAAATGGTTTATGTTATAATTATTGCTTATGTTTAGTGGTAAATTAGGGAATATATGTTATAAAAAATGAGGATAAATTGTGTGTATGGATTGTATTGATAACTTTACAAAATTATCCCATGTGATTTTCTTTCCCCAATTATGATTTCCCTCTCACAAATCACACATCACTCGACCTCGCGAGTTTTGGGACAATTGTTCAATTGATTGATTAGTATCATTTAATTAAAAAATAAAATTCTTAAATCATGATATTTTTAATATATTATCCCATTAATTCAAAATAAATAAATTAATATTGTATGAGGTTGATCAATTACATAGTAAACTACTCTTCCATGGGCGACGTAGTCATCGTAGAATGGAATTGCAGTTGAAACTGTTTAGAATGTGTATAGCCCAATAAAAATTATCCTCTTGAGTTCCAGACCAAATTGGATGATTAATTAACAATAAAATATATGAAAACAGAATAAATTGAAGAGGGAGTATGAATTTTGTTATGCAAACCCTAATATTACAACATGAAGAAGAAAAAGAATGTTTCTATTAAGGGATCCTTTCTTCAAGAGATTACCTTCTTGTAATGAATATATAATTGGAGTTTACCCACTTATTCTCTACCCTAAACATTTAATTTCACTTACCAAACCATCCAAATGTGAAATCAAAAATTTATTTAGTAGAGGGGAGGCTAGGTATTATTAGGTTTTAAGTTTGAAGGGGGGAATTAGTCCAAATAAATTATGTCATTGACAACACCTGTTTAGACACCAAAAATCAGAAACCAGATGTCCTTACATTCATATGATTTGTGAGAAAATGGGTCCTGGATATTCTCATTAAATTTAGGCCTAATAAAATCATTGATGAAGACGTTATGGCCCAAATACAGATTTGATGTCCAATCTGGAAAGTCTAGCCCATCTTTGATTTTGTGGCGATTTTACTCTAATCAAATGCATGATTTATCTCCCATGTCATGAATGAAAGTTATATACAATTATTTTAAATACACATTTAAAAATTTATTTTCAAATAATAAATATAAAAATATTTATGTCGAAATTACTATAGTGAACATAAAAGGGTAAAACTGAAATTTTCATCAAATTTTCAGATAAAGGATCTAATCCAAAATATTTTATAAATAATCACATTTATCATAATTTGAAGTGATTATATAATTTATTATCAATAAAATAATCAATAAAATTGCATTTTATCACTTTTTCAATCAATTACATCAATTTCTACTTTAACAATTAACACTTGATGTGATCCAAGTCATGTTAACCCAAAACCTTCAATTAGAAATCCCTGGTAATTGAGAACACCCCAAATATTTATGGTCAGAAATTTGAACTACGGTTAGATTCTAAATTAGTAATATAAATGGTATACCAACATAATGTTTTATTTAGTGATTTTATCCATTATACATAAATTTCCAATTTTTATATTAATCAAATTATTGATAATATTATGGGGGATTAATTAAGTGATTAACAGTGTATTTTGATAATATTTATGCATAAGACAGTTTATTTTAATTCCATATTGAATTATTTTTAATTCGATAATTATGTGATAATGAAAAAAAATCTAGAAGGAATAACCATGAAAATGATAGAAATAAAATAAATGGTATGAGCATGAGCTTATGCTAATGGTTAGTTTATCTATCGGTTGATAAAATAACCACTGACCTAGGAGAGAAACACCTCAAACCTTTTAATGTTTTTTACAGCTTTCCACCAGTCCACCTTTGTATCTCCATGAATTGGTTTCGCCTCATCTCTTAACTTGAACAACTTCCACTGGCTTTGGAGGACCATCCATTACCAATGATTTTAATCACACGCAGGTGAGGGGTAAAATTTGGTTTTTATAAAATAAACAATGGGAACACGTTCCCTACATATTAATAAGGAGATAAGTCATGCATGCAATCAATTTAATTTGATAATAAAATAAAAGGAAACCAATCACATACAATGTTCTTGTCTAGATCATGATCATCCACATGCATACAATGAATTACACATTTTAAAAAATATAATTCTATACTATAATAGTTTTTTAAAGATAAATCAATCTGAAATCGATTAATTAATATCTTTAATTAATCATACCTCTTATCTTAATTCTTTTATAAATTTATTTTAGATTATCATCAATATTAAGTCTATACAAATTAAAATTCATAAAAAATTATCATTGTACATAAATGTACCATGTGTGTAACCCTGTGAACACCTGTTCAAATCTATTCAACATGTATTATATTTGTATACACTTTATTCTTTGTGACATATAGCATACATGACATATCACAAACATTCATGAAATGTACTTCATGGATGATTACATGAATTACATGGATTTTCAGAAACATTTTATTCTTTAATGCACATAGAAAAATAACTATAATACAACATATATAGGATATGAAGATCTGAACATTCTGTAGATATTAATGTTTTAATTTTGTTTAATTTGGTAATGTTACATGGAGTATTGATAAAATGTACCTGGAATGTAGTACCTTCACCATCTATCCAATGTACAATCCTAGGGACTCATCATGTGGGGCACACATAGTAATTGTCGGAGTATACAACATGTCCAATAGGCCACACTCCATGTTTACACTGTATTATAGGTTCATCGGTCGGCTCAGTCATGTATGTAATACATTTCCCCACACTAAAAAAAGTGAATACACGCCATGTCAATTAGGACACATGACGTGTAGTTTAGATGACCATGTTCCTATCTATATCAGTTAACAAATATTGTAATAATTAACTTCACTGTGTGTCCTTAATGAACACTGGTTGAGTAATTTATGAAATGACACCTACTATATTAATCATTACTACATGGTGTGTAACTCCAGTTAACTGATGTGTTATTTGGGAATAATCCTTGGCACCTCTAGATGAGTTCCTCAATTTTATTTTAATCATAAAATTGATTATTTCTATTACATATGATAGAAACGATAGAGGAAGAAATAGATCTTGTAATTCAGAACAAATGAATGATTAAACCTGAATTGAAAAACAAAATTATGAATGCATAAACAACCAATGAATTTAAATAATTATAAACAATAGTAACCCCACTATGATAGCACTAGTATGTTCCAGGCGTAGTGGAAGCATGGGAGGGATGGTGGCGAACATTGATTTTTTCCACAAATCAAGGAACAATCTGGGATCTATGCGACATAGAAAACCATGATCCAAAAAATTTAATCAATGTAATAATACAATAAAATAGAACCCCGGAACTGAGGGAAATAATAATCCCATATTATTTATTATTAATTTAATTAAATAAGAATTACCTACAAGGTTTATTCTTTCTTCATTGATGTGTATTCCCACATATCTGTAGTACACTGTCATTGTGTTTTAGAGATCAGGGGTAGATATCCTATAGCGGTGATCCCCACATGTTCCATGAATCACATAATGTCTTAGAAAGAGTCTCTAGGGGATATCATTATATATCCTTACACTTGTATCATACCTATTCAATCTCTTTGAGAACCGCTTCCTATTTTTTCTCCTTGATCTAGTGCAGGAGGATCGCTCTTGTTTTTTAGAGCATTCTCAGAGAAGAGAGAACTCTTTGTGCATGAATTATTTTCTCTAAAATACTTTGACCAACTACATTTGTGTCGAATTCTCTTTTCCTTTTCTAATGAGAGAATAATATAAACAAAAATTTATTTCACTTGAGAAATAATTAAACAAATTTCACAGGATCCTTTAATTATTTCATTAATACTAGTGAAACCCCCATGTCAAATAATAAAAACAATATTATTATTTCATGAAATTCACATAACATATGAGTTATAATTAAATATTATTTAGTCAAATAATATTCAATATTATTATTTTTCATGGGACCATTATACTCGGTTCGCTTATCCCCCTCAATATTTATTAATTATTATACCCACAATATATTCTCTCAAATAACTAGTGATAGAATAAATGTGTTTAGGAATAAATGAATAATTATTAAACAAAAACTAGAAATAAAATTTATTTAACTTATTAAATAATAAATTATTAAACTGAGATTCTGGATAGACTTAGTGTGTGACCCTCAATGCCTCTTTCTCAGTGGACATAGGCAGAGTAGCCGAAATTCTATGGTTAACATATATAAACACACTAATTCCTCAATAGATAATGACTTTAATTCCACAATGGCACATCACCTCATATGAATATTTACCATGTTATATAATAACATTATCAAAATATCTCTAATAGATTAGGTTGCATTCTAGTGCCATCAACCTATATGCTTGGTATCTCATTCATTGACTTTATTGATATAGAACATTCCAATAGAAGACCATGTCCATGGATTTATTTAGGATATATCATTTCCATCAAGGTACATGAGATATTAACTTCTGTTAGTGAATAGAAGGGATAAATCCATTCTCACACTATTCATTAATGCAATATTACTCTTGATGCACCCAACATATCATAACTCGTCACGAACATCTATCATCACAGTTTTCATTAATACATAAAAGTATGTGACTCATAATATCCATTAATAATAATCTTAATGTCTAAGGACCAATACACATGTACGCAGATAAGAACATACACCGACACATATAATTGTGGTTTTCTTACTATCAAGTCTCATACTCATAATACTCTAATGGGTATCACTAATGGTGTAAACCATGAGAAGGTGCCTAAAATTCCTATAAGTATCCACACCTTATATATTATATAATTATTGTCCCTAAAATGATATCATCCATCCATAGAACATATATTTTAGAATAGTGCCATAGTACTTCTAGGTTTTCATCATAGTGAGGAACTGCAATGAGCTTTTAGTGACACAGTTACTCTTGGGACATTATAACATACAATTTCTCAAAAAATAATAATCATGATGTGATAGGGAATTTTTTGATATTCGAAAACCACGAATATATGTTATCATAATGTATATATATGTTGTTTCTTAGATAACCGACTCCAAAAAATATGACATTCACATGCCGGATAGATTCATGATAAATCGACGTATTTATAATAAGTTACCTTAGTGGCCATAGATATCCTAGAGGCTGATCAGAGGAGGCATCCAGATTATGTCCATAATTTTATATTGGTTGATCTCAATGACTCTATATCTGATGACAAATTTGAGAATCTTCCAAGAGGTAACCTCTGATTGACAGTTCAAAGGGTTCATCTTCGAATGCCTGAAGAGAATGATGGTTAACACGTTATCAATATCTCTGAGATGGTCTTAATGTCGGTAGGATTTCACCACCATGTTTTCTACATATAATTAATCTTGAATCATGAGAATTAGTTTGAATATGTTGTGTATGGACCGCTGATAAGTGGATCATAAATTCTTTAGAAAAAAAAGGTAGTTCGTGATAAAGATGGTCCTCTGTCATGCTCAGATGGTGGTAGACTTCTCCTCCTTGGGGGACATCTACAGATGGTTTTATATAGAGTATCCATCTTGGAATGATATATCCTAGAACTGAAATGTGAAATCAATAAATAGATCCATTGCTAGAATGGGAAAATCATTCACCATACTATGATGGTTGAAATCCTAGAAATCTATACTGACAGTGATATGACTATTATTCTTCCAAAGAGGATTTGTTATCTAGAAATTTATGTCACTATACCTCCATTATGAAGTTGTGATTAATAATATTATCAACTTTATCCTCACCCATGGCACCATGGGAAGGGTGCATTTTCTTGGGAGGCAATTTGATTCCGTATTGACATTCTGGGAGACCAAGATGGTGGATGGAATCTTTAGGGACTATTCCTTTCATATCATCATAAATCAAAATGAATACATCAATATTATTCTTCACGAAATCCACATACTTATGCTTCTCCTCTGGGAGAATAGCAGCACTAATCAATGATGGTCTTTGATCATCTTATGTACCATGGTTTACCTGAAAAGACTCATTGGTGGTGGTGGATACGACTTATTCAAATGACTTAGGATCCCCCTATAAATTCTCTTCTTTATATGAGTTATGATAATAATTTTTGGGGGGAAATATAGGTCAAACAATTCGGGAGGAGAAGTAGTGCCTGCTTGGGCAGATAAGAAAACATCATATGGAGGACTCATGATTACCTAAAACCTTAGAGAATGAGGTTGTTGCACCAATTCCATCTAGCTTTCAACCATAGGGTTCATGTATGATATTAAAGCAATTGTGGAAGGTTAGCTTCTGTACATTCAATACTTCTCTAGAAAGCATGTAAGAATGTTATGAAATGGTGGTCATATGGAGATCCTATCGATAATTAATAGTGTTAGGGCTTCTGTTATCTACCAGAATTTCCCTATATATGAGTATAATGTAATCTTCCAACATTCCTTGTAGGTAGGGAAATATCTCCCAATTTTATTCAGGATAGAAAAATAATCTTCCAGGTTTTCCCATGGATTGGAAGCAATGGTTATGTGTTAAAACACATTGGATAGAGATCAATTCCCTTGTATCTCGTAATAGTAATCATCCAGATAGTGGGATTCACATGAAACAAAGGGAGATACATCACCATGGATTAGAACTACTTTACCATTGAAGGATTACTTGAGGCACAAGTTATATGGGGAGGGGAACTGTTGTATGAAGATGAAGTCATGGCCTAACCAATAACCCATCATATGTAGTATAATGTGACACAAGCATGAATTTAGAACATTCATCCAAGTTGTAAAATTGGGTATTCAAATGAACCCATGAAAACAATATCTGTTTAGTCCTGTCATAAACCCGAATCATCTAGTAAGAGGGAATTAATGTCTTATTCATTGACTCCAAGCTTGTGGAGTGTTCGGGCCAGGAGTATATTGATCCCATAACATGATTCCACCAAAAAGTGGGGTATCTCAATGACATTGAACTATATTGTGTTGTACAATTGGTTAATTTTACCCTACATAATATGTCCTTCATTCTCTCTAGGGAATAAGACAAAAGATTGGAATTCTAATTGCTTGACCTCACCTATATAATAGGATTCTATAGTATCTAATTATTAATTGACACATTTTGTGATTTTCAACCTTCTACAAGGGCCTTATGAATTTCCTTCAGCAAAAGAGGGCCTTGATAATCAATCTCATTTAATGAATGATTGTGAGGTGCGTCATCATGTCCAAATTCCATTCTAGATCCATGTTTCATCTTGTTGGTAAATGTTCTTTGGAAGGAGGCATGATGGGAACTACTGGATGTAACACTAGGTGGAGGATGGTGCTATAAATTTTCTTCTCCTCATTAAAAAACTCACCCAGAACCACTATTGGATGACTGTTGGCTAGATGAGGCCTGGATTTGGATAAATGTGGTAGATCACTTCACATATGTGTCTATTCTCTGCGTTCAGTTAGTAAGATTATCTGTCGTGTCATGACTGATAGAGCCAGTCGGGAGAACTATTCCTATTAAGCTCTGCATATGGCATGTTTCCTGTTATTGATAGAATGCATTTCATGGCTTAAAGTGTTGATTTTATCATCATTTAGGGTTTTATTCCATCAACTATTCATTAGCTGACATTGGTCTAAGTCATCTGGGGTATTTTTATATATTTCACATTATCTGGGATTTTAGATCAATCTATTAACATGATGGTGATCATAGAGGCATACTCCTGGTCATCATCATAGGATTATTCATGCATTGGTAAGACAATAGGGATGATTTCCGACACTAGAGTCATTAAATTACAATGATTATTGGATGTATTCAATACCAATAAAATAATTTGATTTCCCTTGGGTCATCAACACCTGCTCTTCTTATACTTATTAGGTTGTGATGTAGATGTAGAATTGATGACCATAGAAAGTGAGGAAACCATTAGAGGATTTTTTTTCTACCAAAATTTTCACAAATGACATAATGGGAATGGGAAACAACTCTGCAATCCATCCATTAATCATACTTTTGAGTCCCGTGGTTGGAAACCATCTGATATTCACCTTCACTTCCAGTATCGATATCGAAAGATAGACGTTCCACCTATTCCGAGACATTTCCCAATTACAAAACATATTATCTAATTAGTCCTGAAGAAAATATTTAAAATATAACAATGTTTGATGGTATAACAAAGGATGAAATGGTACGGGAAATTATCAGGGTGATTAGTACACTTAGATTCATGGGGCCTGTTTTATTCAAGAAGCTTCTGAATTCCATACATTAGGGAACTAAGGAAGTAAAGAGGAATTTATTCATTTTTAAATGAATAGGATTGAGTACTTAGGTCTAGTAATGTCAATCTGGGAGATTTTCCTTAACTAGGGGATGTTTCCTAAAGTGGAGCAGGAGCTTGATTTGCTCATCTAGGTGGCTGGTCATGGCCGGGAAGTACATGCCAATTCTCTATTGTGTGAGGATGAGCATGATGAGGCTACTACACTTAGAGAAACTCTATTAGAAAATGGTTCAACATCTCCAATAGTTCATAGGACTCAACCTACACCAGGGTTGTCAATTATACTTTAGAATCCCTTATTGATGTATATGGAAGAAGAAATAGATCCAATTGATTATGTTTTTAATGCTTCCTCAAAACACTAGGCCTTATTAGAAAAATACCAAAACCCATTGGGGAAGTTCTATGTAATGAGGGCAGGGATCAGATCAATCATGAATTTCCTCATATAGAACATCAAAAGCATCTCTTGATTTATAAGAAAGTCGAGTGAATACGTGAGGCCCTTCCACCAAAGGATGTAGACTACAACGTGATCATAAAACAATTTCTTCCACTATAAGTGTTATGTAATGCCTTTAGTGAAGATGGGGGATCTGAATTAGAAGAGGAACTACCAATGAAGATATTTCCAACCAGTGATACACCCAATTGAAAACTTAATATACTATAAAATAGTAGGTCCTTCTTATATCTGTATGAAACATCAGAGCTGGGTGGCCTCTTAGTTCTCTAGGTCCCCATAAATGGAATTTACCTCAATATTAAATGTTTCAAATTATATTCTGGCTCACCCAAGCCATTGAACGTGGAAAATCTAGGGTTCCCCAAATTCATGGGTGTTCTCATGTCATCTACCCAAGCTAGATATGACCTGGTTTTGTGGAGGATCTCCATGTGTTACATTTCTTGTTATTCGAGTCTAGTAGTGGGAGAGGCAATCAAATCATCCATGAAAGGATCCATATCTTAATAAGGTCCCATAAACACCAATGTGTAAACATTATCATCAACTTGGTAGGGAGACTCACCGACTCATGTAGAGACATGACCTCAATCTTGAGGAGGTTTCTTATGCTGCTCAAGTTAGTCTGGAGACTCATACCACGATCACTTGTCAAGAACACATACTTATATTGTTTTAGGATATTAATGATCAATAATCATGACTATGGGTAACTGGACATGGAAGACATGATGTTACCCCGGATGAGGAGAGATGGTATTTGGTTGAAGCATCAGGGGGACCTTCTCACTAACCGGAATGGGAACGTGGAGCACCTCAGTGTTGAGTTGCAGGAATATATAGAATACACCCGTAGTAGTTTTTTAAAAGCATAGGAGGAACTTTTTTTGGATACTGGAAATTTGTAGGACCTTCAAGTTATATATTGAAGGAGTTGAGAGGACCCCCACTCTCACTGGTTGTTAAATGGGGAGGACCCCCTTGTTTGATGTTGGTGATAGCATGAGGTGGACCTCCATACTGGTTTTTGATAAAGAAGGGAGGAAATCCTATTTGATTAGTGGGAACATGTTGATGATTTCCATATTGACTATGAAAGTAGGGGGAACTACAATTTGGTTGGTTATTGAATGGGGAGGACCTCAAAAATAAAACTCATCATTATGGGCTGGACCATAATGTCTAATGATGGCCCCAATGATTGATAGAGTCAACTGAGCTTTCATAAGAGGTGGATGATGTCTCAATCCAACATGGAAAAAAATTGTTCCATACTCATCATTCGCATGGATCAAATAGAATGTGCTGGTGGTGGATGGTTCCATTGGGGTTTCTGGAAGATGTTACCCCTTATCTATCATTCTGTTGAGCTTCCAATCATTGTTGGTGTTTGGATGGTTGTACCAAGGTTAGCATTGTAGGGGTAAGGCACACATATTATTTGGCATGAAAGACCATTTGTTTCCTACAATTAGGTGGCCAAGTGGGAGCCCTTCTTGTCAAGTCCTAGGAAGTAATCCTATTAGGGGTGACTTGATCATCACCCATCTCCTCAACATAGGGGTTCTAGTGTATGATAAATTTGGTGAGAGGATCCAATGAATATTCTCTACTCTAATAGGGAGTAGTTTTTTCCTACATGGACCTTTGGGTTGACAGTGTCAGTGAGGTGTTGAAACCTCCATGTTCTTGCAGAACATTTCCTTTTTATAAATAATTCCCTCATGATTGTAGAAACATATGAGGTCAAACATAACCCTCCATTGGATGATATATGAGGTTGATATGGGCCAGGGGTTCCTAGAATCTTGGATCATAGAGGAAGTCTTTGCAGATGTGGGGTCTTGTAGGATTACTGCATTCATATTTCTATTACCCTAGTACTTTCATGAATTCAGTGGTTAGTTTCCTATGACTTGGGTCCTTCAATGAAGGTGGATTAAAACATTAATATATATCACACACAAATTTTTATTTTCATCCCCTGTTAAGGTTATCTTTCAAATCCTGGTTTTCCCCATGAGATCAGGGTGTTCTATATTTATATTTTTTAGGTATTCCTTTGTTATATTTGATCACTTATTTAGACCTTATCTTTCCTATTTTTGGAGAAAATTGATGATTTAAGGATTGATAGAAGTTGGATCATGGTTGGCATACAATTAGGGGAAATCGTACGACATGCACCAGGAAACTGTGCAAGCCTTTGGGATTCCTTTCATTAGGGCACACAACCCATGTACGGTTAGGAAAACCATATAAAAGGCATGAACATGGTTATTCCATTTTGGATAAAACTATGTTACAAAGTTGGATCTCTATTTAACTAGTCATGTAGCTAATTCATGTGAGTACCTAGGTTATCGAGTAAGGGGTTCATAGTTGGAACATGGTTTGGGAATCCATGCAGCCAAACTCAACATAGTGTCTAGGATAATAAAAATGTGATTTCACCTTTCTACCCTCCTACGATTTTATCCCCAAAACACCTCCTCCCTTCCTTCCCATGTTTTTAGAACCCAAAAGTATCCCTTACCTTCCCCTACAAGTCTCCTATCCTCCTCCCATGCAGGGATATATGGTTTCATCAAGGTTTTGGGGTGATTTATCAAGGTATTCTCTTCTTCTCAACTTCATATTTTTTATTCTTCTATTTTATCTTGAGTTACTTTTTTCCCACGGTCATGTTGATCTAGGGTTCCTATTTCTCTATGTTTAATTTATCAGTTTTGTGTGTTTATGTTTCTTTGTGGTTGTTCATTCCTCTTAGGACCTTTGTGTGGTTTTTTCAGATGGGAGTTATTGTAGAATCTGGAGTTTGATATAGTTTTCCAATTGTAATTAACATTTAAATAATTTAATTGTTGGTTTCTTTCTTTTCAAACCTTCCTTATATTTTAAATAGTGATTTATATTTTTTTAATAATTGATTTACGAAAAATTAAGTGATATTCTCAATTCTTTTGAAGCTTATGAATTTTCTATGTTATGTGATGCAAACCAAAATTTTGATAATTTGTCTAGTTTTATATTAATAGTTGAATATTGTTTTTAAATCATGAAATTTATTTTTAAATGTATTAGTGAAATTTGGAATGGTGGTTTGGATTTATAAAATGTATTTCTAAATGTTTAGGACATGAAATTGGTGAGTGTTTGGTTCCTTGAAAATTGGTTAATGTGTGATGATGGTGTGCCCTATTACATTTTGATGAAAGTGTATTTGGTTTTAACATATGGTGTGATTTCTTAAATGAATTTTTTTAAATGATTTTGAAATGAAAAATGATTCTTTTTTACCATTTTTGAATGTTGTGTTGGTTCTTTGAAAAATAGTTGTTTTTGGAAGGCTTCATGGGGCCCGTTTAGAAAAAATTTTGAATGACTGATCTTGAAAACTATGCTTCAATTATTATCATTTCTTAGTTATGTTGATTGTTGTGGTAGGACCATGCATAGAGGATCCCCAATGATCAGGTGTTTTAAAGGCATGATATTGTTCTATGGGTTGATCATTTATGACTTTTTTATGTGAGTTTCTTTTATATGATATATGTGCTTGTTATTGGATGCTCGGTAGGAATTTTTGTCTCACCCCAACAATATTATATTCATGGGGACCTGGAATTTTTATGAGATTTTTGGTTAATGGATGTTGTAATATCTTAGGATTTTGAATTTGAATGTTACCGATAGAAGGTGATTTTTTTATTTTGTTGCAATGGGAGATTTCCCTTCAGTCATACTTGGTTGGGTATGATTGAGTGTGATTATAGAATTGATGACATTGGGTGAGGCATGAATTTGTTATGATTCATGATGTATAGTATGTTCTAGATTATTCCACTGTGGACCTAGAGTTTCTAATGTTCATTGGAACAATGTTTTCTACTGAAGATTATTAAGATGCTTGGTTTTTTGGTTACTCAAGTGTTCTTGATTTTCCATTCCCTCTATCACGTGTTCTTGTTTTTTATCTCTTATATGGTGTGATCCATATTAAAATTGATGAGTTAGGTTTCAAAAATATATGAAAAACGTATTGAAAATGATTCATACTTCCATTATACCTTTTTTTTAAAACATCAATTTTCTCCTCGAAAATGGAAATGTATGTTTTTTTGAAAGTTATGTAGTTTTAAATAGAAAAGTGTTAATGGACTGAGTTTGGTTTTAAATAGAAAATGGCATAAAAGAACATAGTTTGTTATAATATATTTCAAACAAGAATGTGATGCAACATTTATTTAATGGAATTTTATTGGGAATATTTTTTAGGCAGACCTACTACGTTTTAATAATCAAACCTATAGTTCATTCTGTTTTTTTATATTTTGGTGATTTTTTATACTTGTTTTCGATCATTGTGAGTGATGGATTGTTTTTTGATCGAAGAGTGACCCTAGAGGTCACATGGAGTCTTTTTGGTCATCCATTTCAGATTTTTTTTTGTTTTATACATTTTTTATATTATATGTTTTTTTATAGATGATATTTTGTATGGAAATTTATTTGTATTTGGGAAATATTGTTGTTTCTAATTTTTGATTTATTTATATTAGGAGAAATAATTCCTTTGGATTATTTTTTTATTCTCTAACCCTACATTCCAGCCCAATTGGAGAGGGAAATACTCTTGGGAATTGTCCCGGATAGGATCAGGTGACTGGTTTAGGGTTGACCCAGGGTGGTTCATCAAAAAATTACAACAGAAAAAGTTTGTCTTTATTGGACCTTTCTATTAGGGTGCACATTTTTTGGGCTATCAAGGTAGATTTAGTAGGACCATCAAAGCATCAGATGTAGGTTACGTGTAGTTTTTTAAAGACACATTCCTGGCCAAACCTTGAGTTTCGAGGGGGAGTTGGGTTTGATTTGTTTTGATTGGTTCTTTTAGGATGTTTTTTTCTTGGAAAATTTAAATAGAGTTTGGATAAGTGAATCAATGATATTATATGGCCTATAAATCCCTAAGGATTCATTTATATAGTCCTAGAATATTCTTCATGACTTAGGCATGATTGTAATAGGGTATCCAACCATATGACTGAGTCAACATTCAAAACTAGTTTCCCTTTGTTTTTTTTGTTTTTTCCTTGAATATTAAAATTTTCCTGAAAACCCTTGTTTTTGAATTAAAAAACCGGTCTTAAAAAAGTAGTAGTTTATTTTTTGGATGATGGAAAATGAGTTTTCATATTTATTTTGTAGAAATAATTATAAAATGAATTTTTATAAGCTGATTTTTGATTAAAATATTGAGTGGTTTACTAAGATTGAATTATTATAATGATGACCTGGGGTTTATCAAAACCAGTAGTTTGAAAGTCGATGTTTGATTTGTAAAATATATTAAATGATATTAAATAAGTTTTAAATAAAAGGAATTTTATGGAATGAGATTTCCTAAGATGTTAAAATTGTTTTAATTCTGATGAAATTTATTTTTAATAGGACTCACGAGTTTTTATTTATTTTTGAATTAAATAAATGTGGATTGATATCTGGGCTTTGAAATGGGTTATTTATTTGGTGATTGGTGGTCCTTTGAGGAGGTTTTGGGAAACTCGAAAATGGTAACTGGGTTGAGAGCTTAAATTTTTGGATAAATGTTTTGTTTCAAGAAATTTTTTTTTTCACATTCATATACTCATGATTTCTCACATGTTAGGATGTGTTTAATGAAGTGGGTGGTTGGTGGAATGTGTGGATGAGTTCCTGGATTAGAATGAGTGGGTGGGTTCCCAGATTAGCATATGAATGTACATGCGAGTGAGGCTCTATGGAATACCACTGGTGATTGTGCAACCCACCAGGTTTTTTTATTTAAAAATGACTTTTTAAGAGAAAAAATATGATGTCTTGATAATCAGTGGTTGTGGGGTATGTTCTCTTGTGATTTGGAATTTTTGTTTAAGCAGAGTTTTGAGTTTCATAAATCTTATTGATGATTTGGTTTTGATTAATTTTTTGGCATTCTTGTTACATAATGTACACCCCCACAAATATTCGATGAATTTTTGAGGTGAAAATATTGGTGGTTCACCATTGGAAAACTCTCCAATTGATCTACCTATGGAATTTCTACATCAGTTTAAAAATTTGTGTTGGGAAAAAATCCCTCAAGGCATCATTGAAGTATTTTTGAGGTGATTGTGTTTGTGGACTAAGTGAACATATTTGTTGTGATTGATGAAAATGCAAACCATGACATAAAAATTTGTTGATAAAGAGGATTTCATGATGGAATGTAGAGTTCAAGAGCTGAGGTCAATGATCCATGTTTGATTCAAGAACGTCGACAACAGAGATGTATGATCTGGAGGCGGTATAAAAAGAACAGATACAATGTTGCACCCTTTTCCAGTGTATGCCAACTTTTTGGGCCTGAAAATCGACAAATGAAGAAAAGTGTTTTTGGAAAAGGGACATGCCCGCCGAGGACTTGGAGTATAGGAAACTTGTGCGCCATATGTTTTTCAAGATCAGAAGATCAAAATATTTCAAAGGAAACAGGTTCGCGCAAGTTTGGGAGTTGGTCGCGCATGTGTCTAGGAGGACAGAAGACTTGCATGCCGAGACTGGGTCGCGCAGGTGACTTGTGCGCCGTCTCGCAGGGTGGTCAATTTTCCTATAAATACTGGACCACCCCTCTTCATTCTAAACCATAGTTCAACACTTTGATTATTCAGAGATCCCATCGTGCAGGTGTGGTGGCCGCACAAGTGGTGTGTGGTCGCGCAAGTGCGTCTTGCAAGCCAGATTTGAATAAGGGCGATTGTTGGCAGTTGCGCACCAATATTGGATTGGTCATAAAAGGAAGTGTGTCGTGAAAGTTTGGTGTTGAGGAATCTTGAGTCTCACAAGTGTCTGAGGAGGACTTGCGTGCCCGTTGTGACTTGCGCGCTGATACTTGCGCGCCGAGATTGACTTGCACGCCAAGTAAAGTTTATTTCTAGCATTGATTTTCGGGCTGCGTGGAAGCTGGAAGTTTGCCTGATACCTTCACTGCACAGAGAGATTCACTTATGGGTGAAAATTGGGCTTCAACAGAGCATATACTTACAGAAGATGATGTATTTCTTCATGAAAATGATGAGACCTACAGGTCTATAAACTGTGAGTGGATCCTTTCCGACACAGTGAGCAAAGGAAGAGGAAGAAGGTGATCCTCTCCACCGGCAGTGAGCCATAGAGAGAGAAACATGGAGTGACCCTTGGGAAAGCAATGAGTTGACCCTAAAAATTGTAAAGGCAGTGAGCCTGGGCATAGAAGTGATATATCCCGAACCATTGTATCCACATCTAGTGAAGTTTAGTGGAATTTGGTACGACCGGAAACGTGTCGGCGTATGATCCTTGGACGTAGCCCAGTGAGGGTGAACCAAGTAAAAATCTATGTGTCTGCCTATTTTATTCCATGAATTGCATTCAAAGCATCATCATTAGATAAAGAAGTAATGAAGCGATCATACTTTACTCACAAGAGCAAACAAAGTGACCCTTGTAATAAAGAGGTCAAGATCCAGTGGGGTAGGAAGAAATTTGAAAAAGAATATCCATACCCTGATTCACCCCCCCCCCCCCCTCTCAAGCTATATAGGCCCCTATTGGCCTTAATAATTTGAATCCACTTATCTTTTATAGTCAACAGGGTCATCTCTATGCAGAAGAGTGGATGAAGAAAATTGAGAGAAAGCTCAGTTTCATTGAGTTGCCTGAGTCTCTAAAAGTTTAATTTCTCTACATGTATACTCGATGGTCCGAACTGGAAGTGGTTGAAGATGGTCCCTCAAACCATGCCCCAGGAAGATCGTATCAAGGAGTTCTTAAAGTCATTATTCATCTGAAAATATTTCTATGAGGTAGTAAATGTGAGTAAGGGAATGGAAATTTGATGCCTACAACAAGGTGATGGAATAGTGTTGGATTTATTTATTTGTTATTTGGATATAATTACTTAACTTATGAAGTGGGTAACATAGGATTCCCTAAAATATCAACGTTTTGAGAGTAATATTTTTCCTGATATACAGTTGAAGGTTTCAATGTAAGGTCTAACATATTTTACTGACACAGTGAGGAATGGTGTTTAGGATGAAAAGTTTATTGAATGTGGAATTGAGGAGTGCAATCATTATCCATTATCTAGAAGTGGTGGAGGGAATTCTTGTAATCATATCGTATATTTTCATGAATATATATGTGTTTTTCATGAAATTAAAAGGCATAAATATATTTCAACATATTTATATAAGTGTAGAATCATAGTGTGTCATTAGTGTGGGATGCTATATTATAAGAAGACATTATGACCAAGTGACCCAGATACATGTAAATCCTAGGTATTCCTTGTTCACATACAATGGTTATGTCAGGATGTTTCCAGGAAGCATCATGGATCTAGATCCACCTCTGGGGTGTTGTTTTAGGCTATATTCGATGCCCCTTAATATGTAATGCTTCTTTTGATTCAATTGTTATTTCAAGTGGCGTATTTTGGTGTTTAATTTTCATTAAAATGAAAAACTAGATTTTTTTTGATATATGGAGAACTATAATTTTAATGAATGTATGTATTTTGTAAATTCTAAAAATTTTCTCTTTGGAGTGGAGGTGTGTTATGTTGTGTGTCTTGTTTTTTCCTCTCATTTGGGTAAAGCAGGATGATGAATGTTCATATTATAAATCCACATCTTTATTTAAGCTTCTTGTTGGAGAATAGTGAGTCTCATGCAGTGACATATTGTAGAGACCCGTATCTTGACGTACATGGACATTACATTACTTTTGCGGAATACTTAGTACATAACAAAAACACACACACAAGGATCGTAATTAGTTTAGTGTCTTTGGAAACTCGGAACGTAATCTTCTAATCGTGGTGAAAGATCTTCAATATCTCCTATAAAGATCTTCCCTTTTTTTTACCTAAAAACCTTTCTTTATATCCTGGGGAAAAGAAAACATAAAAGGGTGAGCTCAAATGCTCAGTAAGGGTAAACAAAAGAAATATCAATCACATCATATACATAAGAACATAGCTTTTGGAAATCTTAACCTGCAAAAGAGCTCATAATATCATAACATGGGATAAATCATTGAAGTGAAAATGAAATCCAAATAACCATAACTTAAAACATTAAACTTTGTGGCATACACACATAATCATAGAGAATCATTTCTTGTTAGTCAAGACTAATTGCCAAAACTATCTTAGTGGACAAAGTCCCTTTCTGAATCGAGTAGCCCTCGTTTCAGTCCTGTTTCACTGAACCGGTATAACCTACCATTCCAGCCATGTCTATCTCATGAGATATATAATCTTTACCCAATGCATTGGAGGGAGATATAGGTCCCACCCATCTTATAATGAATCCTTTCTTATGTGTGCCACATAATCATAAAACATACATGATAGCATAACCCATGTAATAAAAATGGGATTCTTAAATGACATGACATCATAAAACAACTCATATAAGATAAAGGAATTCATAAAAATAATTCCATCACAACATGATCAAATCAATTTAATAATAGGGATAAAAACAGAACCCTTTATTATCTTAGATGGAAAATAATTTTGATAAAACACTTGAACTCCATTCTTGAGGAAAATATCCTTTCTTCTTCAAAAACATTTTTCCTTTCATAACATGCCATACAACTTTAAAATAAAAGAAGTTGATTAAAAATAAACTTGAAAACTTGTAAAGGAAGATTCTTAGAAATTTTGTTTTAAAAATCCATTCATGCCATATAAGTTTAAAAAACATTCTTCGTACTTTTGTCGGAAAAGTCAAAAAAGTACCTCGTACGAAAAATGACAAAAGATTCCTTTCATATCTTTTACTAAAAACTCACCGAAGGGTAAAATTGGACTTAAACAATTGTAGGTGGATAGAAATAATATTACATATTGATGAAACATGGATGTGGATGATAAAATACACCCCAGTAAATACTTACGAATAAACAATCTCGGATAAAAATGAGATTGTGATATTTTCCCTTACCTTAGGTCCGATTTGCTTTGTTCGTGTCCGAAGCTCCTGTATAATGGTTTAAATAATGTTATTGACTTATTCCAGAATCATACATATTGATATGAGATCATATATGGTCATATTATTAGCTTCTTGTTAGTAATATATCATTGTTACTTGTTACTCGGGTCTTTATAACTTTTTGTTCTTATGCGTGTTTTGTCGAATAAATTCTTATTCTTATCTTTAGGTTATAGATAATTCATTTCCAGAATGGTATTAGTGTAGTATATACCATATTCATTCATTCAATTCATTTATATAATCATTATGAAATGAAGATCATGTAGAACGAGTCGCATCACATCGTGGAGACGGTATTCCGTACGTACGCACGAGTGATGATATCGTTCCTATGATCGTGGAATTGTATTGGAGTATATATATATTATTTCAGTATCAATATTACTTCATAATAATCATATATAGTTACTCATTACACCATTATACCCATCCTTGTAAGGTGATGGTGGAAAATAGATTACACCACGGCGTGGAGACGGTATTCCGTACGTACGCACGCGCGGTGATTTCATTTTCCCGTAGGATGGATAGAAGGTGAATTAGGGTTGTTTCATATTTATAATAACATATCAGTATGTAAGTAATACTGATGTTATTACTTTATCATGAAACAACTAAAGAAGAAGAAGTTGAAGAAGAAAGAAATTGAAAAGATCGGTAATGGATATTACCTCTTCTTTGGAACGCCTCTTTGAATCCTCCACTTAAGGAACTAAGATTGGTCTTTGGAGAATACCAGGACCTCTAGGATTATTCTAGGGAAGTGGAGAGGAGAAAATGGCAGGGGTTGGCCGAGCTTGAGTGCTCAAATTTGTGTGAGGAGGAGGGGGAGGAGGTGCCCTTTTATAAGGGAGGAGAGGGGCACCTTAGGAATATCTCAAAATATTGTTTTATATTAAAGTCAAAATCGGTTTATAATGGTTCCAAAGGGCCTTATTTCGAAGCTAAAGTGGGGATGGGTCGAAATCCTATCAACCAATAGAATTTAGACAAGTTTAGGATATTATTTTAACCTTATCAATTAGATTTAACTCTAAGTTAAATAATTTAACATTTACCGTGTCTTTTTGTTTTCTTTCACTATATGGTTAATACACTTATAATAACATGCCAAACGAACCCCAAATTGTTTATTATTAATATATATATCCTTATCTAAGTCATTTGGCCGAACCTTAGATTTTTAGGAAAAAAATAACAATTAATAATATAATATTTGATTTAAAAACTATTTTGTGTCAATTTTGACACTATTTGATATATGATTTTTGTGAAAGTCATAACAGAATTAAATGTTCGAACCAAGTTGATTAAATCAACATTAATATATCATAGTAACCTAGAAAATTAGTGTAATTCATAAAAATTTTCAAATTACATTTATTTTGGTGTTTATAACATCAATTATGTCAATATTTCATTAATAAGATAATTACTCCATCATCGTTGTGTCATAAATAAGTTAACTTATTGGATGTCTAAAAATTACAAATAAAATACCATCATGTAGGAAATCCTTTTAGCTTTCTAATGAATATTTACAATCGAATTTATCTTATGTATAACCCCATATTAAAAATGTTTTAGTAAATAAACTTTGATTTTAACTCTTTTAACCCTTCTTTAAATAAATTAATAATAAATGTCCTAATCTAACCCAAGTGGGCCTAAATGGTCATATTTTATTCCTATGTTTGTTTTTGGTCGAAATAAACTTGTCCAATAGGATTAGGACACGTGTTAGGGTAATAGTAATATCATATTTAACCTTAGTTACCCTATTTACTATTAACCGTGGTAAAAAAAAAGTAAAAAATTACTATTCACCAAAAATTATTTTCATCTCATTGAACCACATTTTAGTCCTTGATATTAACCGTGTCTGTCGGATTTTTGAAATTTCATTCACAGAATCGGTAAAATTAAGTTTTATGCAAAATTCAGTTTTTAACCTACCACTTAGTGGTTTCACTATTCATCAAAAATTGATGTTTTTCAGAACAGTGCCAAAATTTCATCCCAAGCTATATTTCATATTCCAAATTCAAAAATGAAGTCTATTTTACCAAATTCATTACATAAAAGTTGCATTAATTAATTTTATAATTAAATCCCGCTGTTAAAACAAATAGCGTGTTTTTAAGAAGCAATATCTATCAAAAGATTGACACTTGTTTATGTCAAGTTTAAATGTGAAATTACATCCAATGACCAACATTGTATTAAATTGTAAAAATATATTCTAAATATACTTTAAAACCACTCAAATTAATGATTTATCACTATTAATTATTTCGATTAAAAAAGCTGTTTTTAATTATAATTTAGTAATTTTCACTATTCATCAGAATGTGAAAGTTATCCGAAAAGTACCAAAATTTCACCTTAGGCTAAATTCGATACTCCGAATCCAAGAATGAAGTTCATTTTGAAAAATAAGATTTACAGAATTTTAAAAAGTGGTTATTACTATTCATAACAGCTAGTTTTAATAATATTTTAATAGCATATCATTGTTTCATGAAACTCAGTATTACGTACCACACACGCTATCGAGGAAGGTTGTGATTGCGTGTAATGCAAGGCAAGTCAAGGATGCGTGTTGTGCAAGCTCCTTTTGGTGTAGCGTACAACACAAGACATTAGTGAAATAAAAAATAATATTTTTCATAAAATCTCGGGCTGTTACACATATTATTTTAGTTCTACTATATATATAGTGTGGCCACTCGTGACAATTAAATTTGTCTTACAATTGGAGATTATCAGATCCTGACAGTTGGGAAGTCGAATCTTCAAGTCATCAAGGATCCATCCATTTTCCCATAAGTGTATCATTAAAATAGTTTTGAATCAAAAGGGTGTGATTGACCTTGTTCAAGATTAGTATTCAATTATGGAATGAGAAATGTTTGAATTTTTATGTTTTAGTTTCTCTATCATGGAAGGTCTTGTTTTCATGTAAAACGCACAGAGGCCTAGTTTCTCACTGTGTTTCTTGTGTAGTTATCCCTGTGATTCAGTTTTATTTTTGGGTCTTTCTCATTTGGAGTTGGTTTTATCTTGGGGAGACGATGAATTGTGAATCAAATTTATATTTTGGTTGGGGTCTCTTTTATCCAGACCCCTCTCTATTCCACCTTTATGGTGGGAATATTTGGTCGGTGTCTAGAATTTTGGGTTAGTCTGTGGTAGGTTTCCCATGATAGTCGGTGATGGTTGGTCTATTCTCTTCCATTCCTAAATAGTGGGGATACCCACCATGGATCTTGATGTTGTTTTGACTAGAGTATAATTGTGCCAATTGATTTCTAATGGTAGGGAGTCCATTTTGGCCTCCGATGATGGTAAACTGGTTAATTATCCATTTTTTTCTTTTAACCATCTAGTTTAATTTGGGTTTTTAGTTCCAAGTATTTATTTAGAAGTGAACGTTGGGTTTCTGGTAGCACGCCCAATAGTTTTTTATGGAATGGCCTATGAGTCATAGTTTGAGTTTCTGTCATGTTTTTGGAAGTGGATTTAGATCGTTGGATCATGCTATTATGTAAATAACTTGTATTTTATTGATCAATTGACAAAATTTCTGGATTTTTTGGGGATGAAAGAGTAATGATGGGGAGAATTATCATGGATGGATTTTTATTATCATCCGTTATTGCAGTTAATATTTTGAATCTTGGTTTTCCCCTTCAGTTTTAGTTGTTCTACATTTATATTATGAGGTATTCCTTTTGTTAATTTTTTTCTCTCATTTATTCGTTAGTTTTCCAAATGGTTTTTGAGGGAAAATTTGAGATTTTGGCCTTGAAACAAGCTGGGTGATGGTTGGTGCAGAGTTAGTGTAGAGACCCAAACTTGACATACATAGACATTACATTACTTTTTCAGAATACTTAATACATAACAAAAACAGACACCCAAAGACCGTATTAGATTAATGTCTTTAGAAACTCAGAACATAATTTCTAATCATGGTGAAAGATTTTCAACATATCCCAAAAATATCTTCCCCTTTTGTTATCTTTCCTAAATCATTTATTTATATCCTGTGGAAAAGAAAACATAAAAATAGTGAGATAAAATGCTCAGTAAGGGTCAACATAGAAACAATCCATAATCATTTGAATGTAAAAACATGAACATAAAACATAAAAATCTTGAGCAATGACATAAATCATGGCAGTACAAAAGGCATAGATCATAAAGGAACATTAATCATTATAAAATATCATGGTAATAAAACATGTAATTGTGGAAAACCATTAAGCACATGTTATGATTTCCATAGTAGCCAAGGCATTGTTTCCAAGACCATCATAGTGGACAATATCCATTACTGAATCGGGTTTACATGGTGTTCCATCCCTGTATTACAAAACCATATTCAATTCATGTTCCATACATGTCTATCTCATGAGATATAAATATTTTCCCAATGCATTGGAGGGAGATATAGGTCCCACCCATCTCTTAATGAAATCATTCTTACTTGTGCCACAAAATAAACATAAATCATTCATCAAAACCCAAAGAATAAAATGGGTTTCATAAACATCATCTCATCATAAAATAATCCATATAAAAAAATTATTATAATTTCATAATAACAAGAATAAAACCATGTAAATAATATAGAAATTATACTTGAAACATAATCATACTAAATAATGTCATCTTAGATGGAAAAAAGTTTTGACTAAACACTTGAAATGAATTATTGAGGAAAATATCCTTTCTTCTTCAAAATCATTTTATGTTCACAAAATTCTATGAAATTTTAAAAGAAATGGATTTTGTTAAAGATTATCATGAAATATTTTAGAGTAAGGTTCATTAAAATTAGATGTTATGAAACCATAAAAATTAGTTCATTCCATATATGTTAAAAAAATAATTCTCCTCATACTTTTTCCGGAAAAGTCAACAAATTCCTCGTATGGTAAACAAAAGAACAATTCCTTCCATAACAAAATGTAAAAGTCAAGGAGGGGAAAAAATGAATTTATAAATACATGGAAGAATATTAAACACTTTATAAAAAAAATTTTGTGGATGTGGATGAAAAATATAACCCTAGTAAATACTTAGGTATAAGTAATCTCGGATAAAAATGAGATTTGAAAAATTATACCTTACCTTATGTTCAGTTTCTTCCATATGTGTTCAAGACTCATGTATAGTGGGTTTAAAAATTTTATTAACTTATAACAGAACCATAATAATATTTATGATATCATATATGATTCACTTAAGACTTTATATTACCCGTTCATTTGTCAATTCCATGTTAAAGCAGCGTTTTGGGTAAAGTCATTTCATTTATCGTCCATGTTTTGTCTTGTAATTATTCATATGATTGCACAGATCATGATTACTTACTTCCAGAAATTAAAACATGATTTATATATAACATATATTCAGAATATACATATATATAATAGATCTATAAATGGAAATAAATACTCCGTTCATGGAGATGATAGGCCATACGTACACATGAACGTTGTTTTGGTTTCCTTATTAAATTGAATGGAAGTAAGTAAATAAAATATACATAAATCTAGTATCATTAATATGTCATATATTTAATTATTATTTAATATATATACTTTATAATAATTATTGAATGGTTAACATGGAGAATGGATCTCATCGCGTCATGGAGACGGTAATCCGTACGTACGCACGGGCGATGATATCGTTCCCATAATTATTGAATGGAATAAGAATGGATGATATAATATATCAGAATTATTATAATGTTATAATAACCATATATAGTTATTATTTACCCCATTATACCCATCCATGTAAGGTGTTGGTGGAAAAACATATTACACCACGTTGTGGAGACGATATTTCTTACGTACGCACGAGCGGAGATTTTATTTTCTGTAGGATGGATAGAAGGTGAAATAGGGTTGGATTATATTTATAATAACATATCAGTATATGAGTGATACTTATGTTTTAAATTTATTATGAAACAACAAAAGAAGAAGAAGTATAAGAAGAAATGAACTTGAATGAATCGGTAAAGGATCTTACCTATTATTCGACACGCCTCTTCTAACCCTCTTCTTAAGGAACTAAAGATAGTCTTTGAAGAAGACCAGGACATATATAATGTTTCTAGGAAACTGTAGAGGAGAAATTGTCATGTTTTATCCGATATTGAAGGCTGAATGTGGTGTGAGGAGGAGAGTGAGGAGGTGCCCCTTTTTAAGAGAGGAGAGGGGCACTTTTGGAAACCTCTTAAATATTAACTTATAATAAACTCAAACCCCACTTAAAAGCCTCTAAAAATTTCTCCAATTAGAATATTAGATTATATATTTTTGTAATCACATCATCCAATAATATTTATACATTTTGGTAATTTATTTTAAACCTTTTCAACTTGATTTATCCTTATTTAATCTATTTAATTTTATTTTTGGTAATAATATTCTAAATTTTAAATTGTTATAAATAATTACTTATGTGTTTTAAATTTTCAATAATTGGATAATTTATGACATTTTAGACAATATAAATATAAATTTTTAATTTTTAAATATTTTTGTGATTTTTAAACAATTTTATAATATGTTATTTTTATAAATTACGAATAGTGTCAATTTTGACACTATTAATTTATTTGAATTTAAAAAATATCCACACAGAGGATATATTTGGAACAAAATATTTAATAGAATCCTAAAATGTCTTATTCATCTAGAATATTTTGGGATAACATTAATTAGTTCATATAATATTTCTTTTAATATTTTTAAAACCATTAATTTTATATTTCAATAAAAAAAATAATTTCAACATCACTATTGTGTCATCATTAATGATAATTATTCAAGAACTAAAAATTCTAAATAAATTCTCATGATGTATATATTTTTATTATCTTTCTAGAGACTATTTATATTCTATGTTTTATGAGGTTTAACACTAAATTAAAATTATTATACTTATAAGATATAAGAGAGTGACATGTTGTCACTTTCGTTGGTTTTAATAATAATTATATCATTTACATGGTCAAAAGTCCATGAAAGAAATCTATTACGACCCGTAAATAATATGGGTCTACTTTTATTCATCCAATAAAATATCTGCTGGTCTTAGGGTAATTTTATAATCTTATATTTACCCTTAATTACCTGATTTACCTTTAACTATAGTAAATAAAAATTTCCGTAGTTACTATTCAAAACCTAAAAAAAATAAAAGTAACCTCATAACATAATTTGGACCCAATAAATCCCAATATGGAATCCATTTTTCAAAATTCAAAACATAGAAGTTTCAGTAATTAATTTAAAATTAATCTCTTTGTTAAGAAGAAAACGAGTTTTAAAAGTACAAACATTTCCAAAGATTGAAATGTTTTTACCCATGAATTGAATGTAAAATTAATTAAAATAAAATAAATTATATTATATGGTAAAAATATATTCTATTTATACTTTAAAACTATTTACTATTATAATTTAACAATTTAAATTTTCTCGATGAAAAAGGATGTTTTTAAGTAAAATTTGGTGTGTTTTAACTATTCATAAAAATAAGAACTTTGTCAGGAAAATATCAAAACTTTATCCAATGTAAATTTTTTTTCATGATTCAAATGAAGAAGTTTAGTTTGTAAAATTGAACTTATAAATTTGTGAAAAATTATATTTAAAATGGGTGCTTCATCAAAAGGCGGTAAAACTGTATTTTTTTAAAATGATTTTTTTATTTGAAAATTTGATTTTGTTCACATGCCTCATTCTAGAAAATGTGTATGATGAATTATAATGCCATAAAATTAGAAATTCAGTTAATACTGTTCATAATATATTGTTCATAATAATATTATAACAATATATCATTGATAATGAAACTCATTATTGCGTACAACACACGTTATTGAGGAAAGTCGCTCTTGCTTCTAATGCAAGCCAAGTTTCAGTTTCGTGTAGGAAAATATTCCTTTGGTGTTGTGTATAACATGCTCAAAATATAGTTCAATTATACATTGGTCAATATATATAATTGGTGGTGTGTAAAATTAATTTTATTCGAATTAACTTGAAATTGTGTGCATCACAAGCCAAGAATAGTGTTTCTTATACTATAAGCTAATACGTTGTTTCGTATAGCGCAAGATAATCTCGGTGAAGCGTACAACAAAAGACATCAAAAAAATAAAAAATAATAATTCTCATAAAATATTGGGGTTTAAATTCTACCCCAATTAAAATGAATTTCTCTCTCGAAATTCGTCAAGGTTATAAATGGTTTTCTACATGAATGTTTCATTCATAGAAACCCACATCGTAAAAAGGAATACTAAATAATCATTTTAAAAAGGAACGTTAGAATCATAACAGATACCCAAAGTAACTCATCACTAGGTTTCCACAAAAGAGAATATAGGTAAAAATATGGATATGGAAGAGAAATATAACAATCATGTTTGGATGAAGAGTGTTTGAGAACATGGCCATGAAAAATACAACAATCACAAAGCCATAAATTTGTGATGATCTAAGGTACCATCTGATTCGTCTGATATGAGGGAACTAGGACAACATTTATTGTTTTCCAGATCACTTCCTTAATGTTGAATAATTTTTGTATTAAATGAATTACAAACTTGATTTTGGTACAATCTCACTTGTTGTTTGTGCCTTGAACAATTTCCACTTCATCTCTTAAAGAAATGAAGTTGAATTTTTTCTTCCGTGAAGTGTTAGAAGATCATGTGAGAGAATGATTGGTCATTCCATCTGTCTCAAACATAAGGTTAGAAAATTTTATATACATTAGTCCATATTATGGTGATATTAATCGTATATAGTTCCAAAAATGGACTTATAATTAATCTATCATACCTCTTAATAAAATAAAACTATTTTATACTATCCAAAGACTTACTTTAGGCCAGTGGTAAGAGATAAAGGCATGTCACACTTCAATTGTGGGTTCGATTCTCACAACCTTGTCCGATGCGACGAGTTATTGCCCGCCCTGTAGGTTGTCCTTTTTATGAAACTACACTATTATAACATTCCAGAAATAATATTGAAAAAAGGTTCTATCCTTAAACAATATTATCTTATGTCCAACATAATCCATTTCAAATATTTATGCTTATCAAAAATACTTCTATCCAAGCTCATAGTATAATGAAAATGATTGCTAGAAATGTCCTCAACCAAGCATGTGAATACAATCATTTATCCCCCATATATCATAAGATATATCTTGTTGATCGCATTCCAAACATGTGAATACCTTAATCTTGTACTCTCTTGCAACATGAATTACCATATAACCTTATTCAAAACATAAATTCTGTCAAATGTTAACTCTTTCCACATACCGAAATCAAAAAAATTATTTATAATCAAACCATGATGTCACTTTGTCCATATATCAGTCATGATCTCATTAATAATATCAAACATATAAATGTCATCTTATCCCTTAATTTTGTGCATATCATCTTCTTTCCAAAAATATTTCAATCACTTTTCATGGTTACCAGTGCCATACAATTATTGAAAACAAATACATAGATATTCCAAAATCCCACGATACTATAATTGAGATTCCATGACACTATTTTTAAATCCCATTAAATAAACACTTAAACATTCCACAAAACCATTTTCATACTCCACATCACAAATAGTGATTTCATGTGACTTCCCTTTGTCCTTTTCCTTAAGCGGTTGCTCACGTCGATCATCATTAACCCTGGGATGAAGGAATTGATTAGCATAACTCCCCATTTCCTTGTACTTGAAGCATTGAAGTGTTGGTTGAGCATTCTCGATAGTATTTTCTCTATTCGGCATCCAGCTGCTCGATGACCTTCTTTTTCAACACGTGAAACATTTTATAGTACCTTTTAGACAATATCCACCATGCTTATTTCCACACATTGAGCATAAAGAAACATTAACCTTTTTTTCACCATTGTTCTGGGATTTTTCCTTGAACTTCATCTTTCTTTTTTTGTCAAAACCCTCATATAGATATCTAACAACAACATCCAGTTCTACCATGATCGCACAATGCACAATTTATTTATATCTATTGAAGTTTATTATAGCTAATACCCTTTGAATACTAGGTTTTAAGCCACTGAAAAATCAATCAATTTTACTTTCATGTTGGATGATAAATCCAGATGCATACCAAGAATGCCTTGTAAAATTCGCCTCGTATATACTAACAGATTCATCATCCTTTTTAATAATCTCAAGAAACTCCTTTTCCATATTTGTTCTAAGAATACGAGAGAAGTAATTATTGAAAAATATGTTCTTGAACTCATCCCATTCCATTGATTCAATTTTATATGGGGGCCTCGAATTCTTAATTATAGTCCACCACTGGTCTGCTTCACCTTCTTAATGGAAAATAGCCCAAATGAATTTTTCATGTTCCAAAAAACAAAGTATATAAAATATCATTTCAATGGTTTTGATCTATTGTTCAGCAGCAAGTGAATCAGAAGACCTAATGAAAGAAGGTGGACGTTGCCTAATGAAGGACTCAATAGAATATTGTTCCCTTCTCTTCTCAATTAGAAGTCCAAAATGATTAATAGCTTGTGTAAGTATATCAATAAGAATTTTCACTCCATCTCCCATAACATTGGTTTGTTCAAGATCCCAATCATTTCATTTTCCATTACATTAATAAACATGGTTCCATCAGGTTCTAGCCGTCTTCTAAAACCCAAAAAGAATAGTGTGAGAGGCAAAAATCATGCTATGAAAACAACATAATAAAGGTGGAGTACCTTAAATATAAAAAATATTATGTTTAATTCTAATATTGTTACCTTAATTCTTGTACTTTAACCTATAATCATACTTAACCATAGAGACTTCCCTAAGAAATACCATAGAAATATCTCTATGGATTTCACTGAAGTTTTTAAATCCAAGTTTCCAAAGGATAACTAAACCTTATCTCTAATACCAACTATAGAGACACAAACATGACGTACATAGACATTAAATTAATTTTGTGGAATACTTAACACATAACAAAAACAGACGCCCAATGACCGTATTAGTTTAGTGTCTTTGGAAACTCAGAACATAATCTTCTAATCATGGTGAATGATCTTCAACATCTCCCATAATTAGTTTCTCCTTTTATTTTCTTCAATAAAACCTTTATTTATATCCTAGCAAAAAGAAAAAATAAAAATGGTGAGCTCAAATTCTCAGTAAGGGTAAACATAAAAATAATCCATAAACATTTTAACATAAAAACATGAACCTAAAACCTCAAAATCATGAGCAATGACATAAATCATGGTTGTAAATAAGGAATAGATCATAAAGGAACATTAATCATGATAAAATAGCATGGTAATAAAACATGTAATTATGGAAATCCATTAATCACATTCTATTATTTCCATAGTTGCCATGGAATTGTTTCCAAGACCATCATATTGGACAAATTCCGTTACTGAACCGTGTTTACTTGTCGTTTCAGCCCTGTATTACTGAACCAGATTCACTTGTCATTCCATCCATGTCTATATCATGAGATATAAATCATTACCCAATATATTGGAGGGAGATATAGGTCCCACCCTTCTCATAATGAAATCATTCTTACTTTTGCCACAAAATAAACATAAATTATTCATCATAACCCAAACAATAAAATGGGTTTCATAAAAATCATCCCAACATATCATAATCCATATAAAAAAAATGGATATCATTTCATTATATGAAGAGTAAAACCATGTAAATAATAGATAAATTATAATTGAAACAAAATCATACTAAATAATTTCATCTTAGATGGAAACTAGTTTTGACAAAAGACTTGAATTGAATTCTTGAGGAAAACATCCTTTCTTCTTCAAAATAATTTTATTTTCACAAAATGCCATGAAATTTTAAAATAAAATGATTTTTTTAATATAATCATGAAATATTTTAGATTAGTCTTCATGAAAATTAGGCATTATGAAAAAAAATCATTTCATGCCGTATAAGTTAAAAAAAATTCTCCTCATACTTTTTCCAGAAAAGTCAAAATGTTCCTCCTATGGTAAAAAAAAGAATGATTCCTTCCACAACACAATATAAAAGTAAAAGAGGGGAATACATGACTTCAAACATATATGGAATATTATTTAACACTTTATGAAAGATATTTTTATTGACATGGAGGAAAAACATAACCCCAGTAAATACTTACGTATAAGCAATCTCGGATAAAAATGGGATTTGAAAAATTATCCCATACCTTATGTCCAATTTCTTCCGTATGTGAATGAGAGTCTTGTATAGCGGGTTTAAACATATTATTGACTTCTAACAGAACCATAATAATATTTATGATATCATATATGATTAACTTAAGTCTATATATTACCCGTTCATTTGTCAATTCCAAGTTAAAGCGGCATTTTGGGTAAAATCCTTTCAATTATCATATGTGTTTTGACTTGTAATTATTCATATGATTACTTAGATCATGATTACTTAATTATAGAATGTAAAAAATTATTTATGTATAACATATATTCCTAATATACATATATATAATAGATCGATAAATAGAATGAAATACACCGTTCATGGAGACGGTAGGTCGTACGTACGCATGAACGCTGTTTTCGTTTCCTTATTTAATTAAATGAAAGGAAGTAAATAACATATAAATAAATCCAGTATCATTAATATTTCATATATTTCATGATTATTTTATATATATAATTTAAAATTATTCTTGAATGGTTAACTTGTATAATGAATCTCATCGCGTCGTGGTGACGGTAATCCGTACGTATGCCCAAGCGATGATATCATTCCCATAATTATTGAATGTAATTAGAGTGGATGATATATTATATTAGAATTAGTATCAAGTTATAATAGCCATATATAGTTATTATTTACACCATTATACCTATCTAAGTAAGGTGGTGGTGGAAAAATAGATTACACCACAGTGTGGAGATGGTATTTTGTACGTACGCACGCGCGGTGATTTCATTTTCCATTGGATGGATATAAGTTGAAATAGGGATGGTTCATATCTATAATAAAATATAATTATATGAGTGATACTGATGTTATTAATTTATTATGAAACAACAAAATAATAGGAATTAGAATATGAAATGAACTTGAAAGAAACGGTAAAGGATATTACCTCTTCTTCGACGCACCTCTTCTAAACCTCCTCTTAAGGCACTAAAGTTTGACTCTGAAGAAAACCAAGACAAAAATATGTTTCTATGAAAGTGTATAAGTTACATGGTCAGGTTTTGTTCAAGAATTACGGCTCAAAGTGGTATGAGTAGGAGAGGTAGGAGGAGCCCTTTTATAAGAGAGGAGAGGGGAACTTTTGGAATCCTCTAAAATATTAATTTAGAAGAAACTCAAAACCCACCTAAAAACCTCCACAAATGACTCAAATCCGAATATTAGATGGTATATGGTTTTAATATCATCAACCAATATTATTTATACATGTTGGTAATTTATTTTAAACAATATCAACTTGATTTATCCTTATTGAATCTATTTAATTTTATTTGTTGTAATAATATTCTAAATTTTAAATTGATATAAATAATTACTAATGTGTTGTGAATATTCAATAATTGGATACTATATGAAATTTTAGATCATATAAATTTCAATTTATAATTTTTAAATATTTCTGTGATTTTCAAACAATTTTATAATATGTTATTTTTATAAAATAACAATAGTGTCAATTTTTACACTATTCATTTATTTGAATTTAAATGAAATCCACACTGAAGATTTATATTCGAACTAAAATATTTTATAGACTCTTAACATGTCTTATTAATCAAGAAAATATGTGGAGAACATTAATTAGTTCATATAATATTTATTTTAATATATTTAAAACCATTTATTTGATATTTTAATAAATAAAATAATTTCTACATCACTATTGTGTCATAATTAATGATAATTATTTAATCCCTAAAAATTCTAAATAAATTTTCATGATGTAGAAAATTTTATTATATTTATGGTGACTATTTATATTCTATTTTCTATGATATTATCGCTAAATTAAAATTATTACACTTATTAGATATAAGAGAGTAACATGTTGTCAATTTCATTGGTTTTAATAATTATTATATCATTTCCATGGTCAAAATTCCATGAAGTGAATCTATTCCTTCCCTTAAATGATATGGGTCGACTATTAGATATCCAATATAATTTTTTCAGGTCTTAGTTTATTTTTATAATCTAATTTTTACCCATAATTACCCGATTAACCTTTAACTGTAGTAAATAAAAATTACAGTAGTTACTATTCACAACATAAAAAAATAAAGGTAACCTATTAACATAATCTGAGCCACTAAATCCAAATATATAATCCATTTTTCAAAATTCAAAACACAGAAGTTGCAATAATTAATTTAAAATTAATCTCGATGTTAAGAAAATAGGTTTTTAAAGTTAAAACATTGTCAAAGATTGAAATGTTTTTACCCTTAAATTCAATGTAAAATTAATTCTAATGAAATAAATTATATTAAATTGTAAAAATATATTCTATTTATAATTTAAAACTATTTACTATTACAATTTAACCATATAAATTTTCTTAATGAAAAAACATATTTTTAAGTAATCTCTAGCGTGTTTTTACTATTCATCAAAATAAAAACGTTGTCAGAAAAAAATCAACACTTTATCCAATGTAAATTTTTATATCTTCATTCAAAAGAAAAAGTTTATTTTGTAAAATTGAACTTATAAACTTGTCATGGATTATATTTAAAATGGGTGTGCCATCAAAAGGTGGTAAAACTGCATTTGTTGAAAAATACGTCTTTTATTCAAAAAATTGATTTTGTTCACATACCTCATTCCATAAAATGTGCAAGATGAATTATAATGTTATAATATTCAAAATTTGGTTAATAATATTAACAATTTCTATTTCGTAATAATATTATAACAATATATCATTGTGTATTGAAACTCGATATTGCGTACAACACACGCTGTTGAGGAAGGTCGCTCTTGCCTTTAATGCAAGCCAAGTCCGGGTCTTATGTCGGGAAAGCTTCCTTTGGTGTTTCATATAACATACTAAAATTATAGTTCAATTATACATTGATCAAAATCTATACAATGTGTTGTGTAAACTGGATTTTATTCGAAGGAACTAGAAATTGTTTTCCTCACAAGCCCAGAATAGTGTTGCATATACTACAAGCTAATACAGTGTTGCGTATAACACAAGATAATCATGGTGAAGCATACAAAAAAAGACATCAAAGAAATTAAAAATAATAATTCTCATAAAATCTCATGGTGTTACAGTTAGACAAAATCATGTGACATTATGTAGTAAATTGTGTGAGATTTGGGATGCCTTTGGTCTGGGGAGCACAACCCACACGTGATTGAGAAAACCAAGAAGAAGGCATCCACATGGTTGTTCTATTTCTGAAAAATAAATTCCATATAGTTAACAAACTATATACCAAACACTATTTCCAAACTGTGTGAATGGTCATATTGTCCAGAAATGGGTGCAGAGTTGGTGTACGGTTTGGGAAAACATGTTGCCAAACCATGAATAGTGACCAAGTCATTAAAAATGTGATTTTACCTTCATACCCCTTTAGTATTTTAGCCCAAAACGCCTCCTACATCCCTTACCATGTTCTTGTGACCCAATGGGAGCTCTTAACTTCTTCTATATGACTCCTCTCCACTTCCCAAAAATGGATCTAGAGTTTCTTCATCATTTTGCAGAAATTTTTTAAGGTTTTATCCACATATATTTTTCCTCTTTATTCTACAAACATTTTCTCTTAAGGTCTTATTATCCCTTGGTAATGTGGATAAAGGGTTCCTATTTCACTCTATTCAATTTAGGGGTTCTTTGTGATTATTGTTCCTTGTGATTGTTCTTGATTCTTTGTACCCTTTTGAAGTTGTTTTGGGTGGGAGTTGCTGAAGTGGTGTGATTTTGTTGTAGGTTTTGTTTTTTAGATTATATTTAAATTTATGAATTATTGTTTTCTTGATTTTTGATCCTTATATATATTTTAGTTTGTGATGTATGCTTTTTGGAATAATTTTTTGATGAGAAATGAAGTGGGTTTGTATATTTTATTAAGAATAATTTTTTTTGGTTATGTGATGTAGACCAAGTGATTGATAAATAGTATGGATGGATTTTGATAGCATAATAATGTTTTTAAATAATGAACATTCTTTGTAAATTTATTTTTGAAAATTAAAATTGTGGTTTGGATTTATCAAATGGATTTCTATATGGTTTGGACATGAATGTGGTGTGTGTTTGGTTCATTAAAAATTGTTTAATTTGTGACGATGGTGGGTTTCTCATTAATTATTTTGATTAAAATGTCTTTGGTTTGAAAATGTGGTGTGAGTTCATAAATGGGATTTTCTAATTGATTTTTAAATGAAAAATGGAGTTCTTGCACCTTTTTGGAATTGTTGATTTGGTTCTTTGAATAAGGATGGTTTCCTTAAGGGTTCTTGAGTCCAATTTGGAACATTTTTGGAATGAGTAATATTTAAAAAATTAAACAGATAATTTCAATGCCTTGGTTATGTTCAATGTTGGGGGAATATCTATTTGAGATGTTACCTTATTATTGGATTGTTTAAAGGAAAGATATGGTTCCTTGGGGTAGCTCGAGGGTGACTTGTATGAGTTTCTTGTATAAGATATATTTGCTTGTGATTGGATTCTTGGTTGGAATTTTTAGCTCACCCCAAATTTAGTCATGACATCAGAACTTCTCATAGATAGATGATTTGTGGTGAATGGTGGCTCCACTACCTTAGGATTTCTCTCTCGCTAGTGGAAAATAATATAGGATATGTTTTTTCTGTTTTATTATTATTGGAGAGTACCCCTCAATGGAACTAGTTTTTGTTTGATCATGTGTATGGGTGAAATTGATGTCATCAGGTGAGTAATGACTTCTGGATGAGTCAAGAAGTATATTATTTTCTATATTATTCCAATGTCCTATTAAGTTCTTCACTATTCTTTGTAAATTAGTTTTTTCGGCAGTTGAATTTATATTCTTTGTTGGTTGGATACTCCTGTGTATTTATTTTTTCATTTCCATTATTATGTGATCATTATTATTTATATCTTAAATATTGTTATCCTTTTAGATGTGATTATTTATTTTTCAAAGGATTTTAGAATACCTTTTGGAAGTATTTATCACTTTCCATCACCCCTTTTTAATGAAAACATCTTTTTTCTTATTGAAAATGTTAATGTATGTTTCTTTTTAAGGAATGTGGTTTAAAATGGAAAAATGGAAATGTAACATGTTTTGTTTTAAAGTGGGGATTTTGTGGAAAATACTATTTTTATATATTATATTTTAGAACTGAAATTGATGTTGATTTTATTAATGGAATTTCATTATGAATTTTTTTGTTTGGGCACATATGCTATGGTTTAATACTCACTCCTATAGTTCATTCTTATTTTTATCTTTTTGGACTGGTTTCAGATTGGTTTCGATTGACATGTGTAGTGGTTGGTTTTTCTCTAAGTGAGTGACCATCAGGGTCACTTGAAGACACTATCGTCATCATGTTCATTGTGGGTTTTGTCATATAATTTTTTTATATTTTGAGTTCTTATATAGATGATGTTCAATTTGGATATATAATTTTATTAGGATACACTATTTTTCCATTGTTTTATTGATTTATACTGGGATAAATATTTCCCTGGGTTTATCTGTTGATTCCCTGACACTAGTTGCTAGCATGGGAGGATCAGGAATGCATATTATGCCTTGTCACATATCAGATCAAGTCACCGGCACAGGGTTGACCCGGGTTGGTTTGTTATAGTTTATGTATAAGAAATCAATGTACAATTTCTCCATAGTCATCCAATATTTAGATGATCGAGAGATACCTGAGATGACACTGTCAAATATTGATGAATCACCAACATTTAATACCCCAATTTATGGTGAATTCCATGATGGGACCACCATTTTATTTGTGGGACATGGCACCATATGTATGGATCTTGTGACATGCTAGTCTATTACTGTCTTCTATGCTAATAGCCTCCATGTTTAGGAGAATATTTGCATATCAGGTTCACGATTTCTATTTCTGTCACTTTTATCGAGGGAAATTACTACATTTCAGTGAGTGCTGACATGCATGTTACCCTGCATTTCCTCTTTCCTATGTTGTAAAACATTTATAACTTTCAACGATGGTTTATGGACCATTTATTGTAATGATATGACGGGATATCAGTTCCTCTTTCCATGGATTCATCCTTGAAACTCATCTCTTAGTCTGTGTATACCTCATAGAGGTATGCCTTTTTCATGGAACTCAATTCTGGTGCCATATCATTGTGGATACTGGTAAATTAAGATTCTTCTGTTTGGAAATTTTTTCTATCTTTGTAGAGAATAAACCTTCAGTTAGGATATTATTCACATTTGTTGTTTCTAGCATGTTTGAACAGTAGGAACATTGGTCCCCTATATTCATTCCTTTGGGAGGGTGTCTCATAATGGCATATTTGGAATAGATATCATGGCATCATGTGTCAATAATAAGGTATCTAATTCCAAGGGTGTTTATATTATAGCAATCTCACCTAAATAATCCAATTTTTATGCATAGAGTATATATTGGGGGTCAGGTCACAGGTTTAACCACCTATTTAGATGAAGTTGATCGATCATGACACCCCATATTTGTGGATCAGAGAGGTGCATCTCTATGGGGGAATATTTCACACTTATAAGATTACTAATGGATGTATCAAAATACCCTATGGCGGTGGATCTAGGAGTTGTTTCCCATAAAGGGATTATATCACACCATGAGGGTTAATCATGACACCCTTTGAGGGGGATCATGGAGGTATATCTTGAGGAGGGAGAACCATAGTTTACCGTTGGTCAGGATTGAACCTCATAGAGGATTCCTTTACACCATGTTTAGAGGAAAAGGATTAAGAACCACATAGTTTGATTCCACATTTTGTGGTCCAGTGACAGGACCAATACATTTAGTTGAACATCAAGTGTTAAGGATCCCCATGTAGTGAATAGAATGTTGAGAAGGGATGGATTAGGTATTACATGGGAAACATACAACTCAAAATAGGATTTCCCTTGGTTGGAGTTAGTGTGGGGATTACGTGTGTAGTTTCTCGAGGGACTTGGGGGAGATGTGGACTCACAAGAAAGGGGGATGATCTTATTAGTGTTGTGGCCCCAATAAAATCATGATCGACGTGGATGTTGAGTTTGGAGCTCTAGGATTATTCCTACATATCCAAGTTAGTTGGGAATCAATGACAACATAGTTCAGAACGCAGGGGGTTACACCAAGTAGGAGTCCAATTGAGTGTGGTTGTTGAGGATTACACTCATTAAAATACCAGATGAGGGTCAAGAAAAGAGAATATGTCATGATATCCACTAGACCGTAACCCCTTGTGTGTCTATATCGGTGTGAGAAACAATTGGAAATAGTAGATATTAAAATCACATGATCCCCTTCATCTACTGGTGGATGAATTCATGGGTGAATGTTTGAGAAACAATTAATTGAGTGGGGATTACGTGTTGAAGATTACATAGCATGAACTCATTCCATGCGATCATACATAGAGCATAATGTTCTAGTCACGTAGGGTAACTATGGATTATGCATGGAGGTTTCTCGATTTTTTAGGATCACTCGATGGGGGTTAGAAAGTGGTATCACAGGATGATCATACGCGGGGAATCGTGTGTTCATCACATAGGGTAATGCTATAACATCACATCATGTTATGAAGACATTGGGAATATGATTTTTTACATCATACAACTTATATGTGGGGACTCACTCCTCATCCCTAGGGATTATGTTACCACCGCTCATGTGCCTATGGGTGAGGCATGTCTTTATAAATGCCAGGGTGTAATGACGAGGATGAGTGGTCAATACAGTGGTCCTTGTTAGCATGCCTATGATGAAAATAAAAATGCATTAGTATACCAATCTTGAGAAGAAAATGGTATAAAGAGGTATCGTTCAACATATGAAATGGAGTGGGACACAAGAATTAGTGGAACCAGTAAAATAGGATCTCAAGGTGTAACTGAACCGGTCTTCGATTTGTGTGGGGGCCCTAGTCACTCAACCTTCGCAATGTGGTGTCAACTGAAGGGATGCAGTATGGAGAGGCCCAAGTGAGTTTTTTCAAAGAGCATAGGCCCTCATTGGGAGGTTATTTACAAAGATCATGTTCTTCGTGGATGTTAGGGGATTTCAAAAGAAGGAGGCTTCATGAAATGGGGAATCCCGGCCTCAGGATGAAGTCATGGATCATGAAATGAGTGCTTCACGAAGGATGACTATTTCATGATGCTTCAAGTTCCTGGTAGGGCTTTATTCATTTAAAAAGGTAATATTACATTGGGACCAAAATCCCCACCTAGGGTGGAGGATTTTATGAACATTTGAAAAAAGATTTTTGGAAGCCCTGGTACCTTGGATGATCTAATATTTGTTTGGATCATGATGCTCAAGATGATTGAGAATTGGGTGCAATTTGATGGTTGAAATGTCTCTCAACCATCCCTAAAATAGTGAAATGAATGGGTATTTATAAGCAAGGGGCTTCATGAATATTAGAAGTGGTTCAAAAAGAATTTTTGTGCTTCACGAATGGGTGCAACTCCATTAGATGCACGAAGACACCATCAACCATTCGTGCGGTCATGAAGCACCATCAGACTCATGATGGTACATCGTCATGGCTTCATGTTATTACGAATCAGACTTCTCATCCTAGAGTACCACGAGCTTCGTCCATCCATGAAGAGGATGTGTTCCATGAAGTAGACACTTAAGTGGGGTTTTGGTCCATTTTGTCTTGGATTTTCTCAGAACTGGACTCAACATCCTTGACTATTCCAGTGGCACGTATTTTACTGCCAACTATAAATAATAAACAACAAATAATAAATATTAAATATTAAATATTAAATAATAAATAATAAAGTATTAATAATAAATAATAATTAACAAATAATAAATAATAAACATTAAATAACAAATAATAAATAATAAATAAACAATCAGTCAACAATCAGTAACTAATAAAAATAAATAATAAATAAATAATAAAAAATAACAATAAATAATAAGAAATGATAATAAATAATAAATACATTAATGAAAATAAATAAATTAATAAATAATAAATGAGTAATAAATATATAGTAAAATGATAAATATTACATAATTAATAAACAAATGATAAATAAAGAATAAATATATAATAAATAATCAATAAAAATAGTTAAATAAAAAACACAGTAAATCAAAATTAATCATTAAAAATCACAATAAATAATATATAAAGATTTGTAACTAGATAATAAATAGATAATAAATAAATAATAAACAAGTAAACAATAAATAATCAGTTAATAATAAATAAGTAATCAATAACTAATGAATAAGTAATAAATCATTAATAAATAAATAATAAATAAATAAATAAATAATACTTGATAAATAAGTAAATATTAGATACTAAAAAGATTCAAGAGAAAAGTAAGCCTACTCTTAAAAATATTATTAGAAAAAAATCAATAGAGTTGAAAAGTGATGGACAGGGTAACATAATGAGGCATGCCCTCATCCATATGGTAAGACTTTAAGTAATGAAGATGATATTTCCAATATTTGTGATTAGAGTAATAATCATCATCAGTAGTTTCCCAATCTCAAGGTGAGTTCCTTTTACTGAAGAGCACCATGTTCTTCTCCTTGAGTTTTTCTTGCTCCAGTGTGAGTTGACCAATATAGTCCTTGGAAGAAGATCTGGTAGACACATTTTCTCCATATCCTTATATAATATCCTAATCATCTCAACCACATCATCAGCGACACCCTATTGGATGCATACCCCATCGCCCAAAATTTTGATGAAAAATTCCTTTAGATTCTTCTTTCTCAGTTATAAAGACCTGTGGGACAATGGCCACCATCTAACTGCATTCCACCAACAGGTGGAGTTCCTGAATAGTATAAGTCCTTACCAATTTGGATGTAAGCATATATGTCATAGGGTTTTAGGGAAGGACTAGTTGAAAACCTTCTTCATCCACCACTCTACCATTACCATAGACAAAGACACCTTCTTATCCACATGCTCTTAATGTTATGTTTGAGCATTGAATGCTCTATGCTTAGGAGACCATGTGTAGCACCCCCAAACAATATATGGTATGTTTCTCTTAAATACATTCAATTCGTAGCCTATATTTCATAAATAATTGATTTTCTTTGAAAAAACACTTGTTTATTTATAATATAGTAATAGACCAAACATTGAACTTATATTTTTCACCTTTGTGTTTTTTATTTTGAAAATATGACATACACGGTCGTGTTTAGGATGATATTTAGAGTCTGATTGAATTAACTTGATTTTTTGTGAAATGTAACATACCCTTAGGAATATTAACCCACACATATGGATACTAACTTACCCTTTTGAATAGTAATATGAATCTTATGAATGGTATCCACCCCCATTAATGTATAAATACATTTAGGCACCTTAAAAATGAAGTTGAATAATTTAAGTGTTTATATTTTCAGATTAAATAATTATTTTAATTAAATATTAAAATAATCATATTTAAAAAATTTATATTGAAAAATTAACTACATTTTCAGATTCTAAACATCGAAAAATGGTTAGGGTTATTTTGTTGGGTTTTTTCTAAAATACAATAATTTTTCATGAATTTTAAAATGCGATAATTTAAGATAAATGCTAAATAAGGGATTTAATGAGTCATTGATAATGATCAGCTGATGTAATCAAAATTATTTCAAAGTCACATGAATTTATTACTATTCATGGTCATTTAATACTCAATATTTCATGTCTTGAGAGGAAATAATAAATTAATGTTAATAATATTAAGAAAACTATTCTCCCCTCTACTATAACCCCCCCCCCCTCGCTCCCTCTTATCTTAACTCTTATCAAACCATATTCCTTACCAATATTCAGCCCAAATCAATTCCCACGACCACACCCATGTCCATGTTCTTATTTACTCACCAAAAGGCTAGAAAAAAGGCCCTAATGATATTCTCAAGGAGGAGTACTCAAGAGTTGAATCTTTCTTCTCGTTTCTTTCAATTTCTTTTACAAAGTTCCATTATTTTGTTCTACATTCTCACCTCCCCTCAACCAAATTCCATGATAATTCTAGTACCTTACAATTACTGGATTTTAATTTTTTTAATGGAATATTTCATCACAATCTCTCTTTTACCCTCCTTTTATACAATAAAAGAAAACACTGTCTGATATGTGTTAATTTATCACACTCAAGGAAGACATGTTTTCAATTAGCATTACTATCGTCAATACTGGTCATGAAACCTTTTCAATGGTTGAACTAGGTCATAATATTTATATATATATATATATATTATCTTGATTAATGTTCTGTAATCCATACAGATTCATAATATGGAATAATAATAAAAAAAGAAGTTTATTGTGCACAAACCCGCCAAGCCAAATCCAAGCGTTTATTTTTAACTCATCGAATGAGTCATCCTCATGGTATATAAATAGAATAATTAGAAGATAATTTTTATCTAATTAATTTTACTAATATTTTATATTAATAATTCTGGTTGATTAACAATATTTCAAATAAACATCCATTCATTAAAACAAGTAAACGAATCATGAAAACCAAAGATGAAAATGCTACCAAAACAATAAAATCGAATCTCTTAATCCATGAAAAAGGCTATTAATTAACCAAATAGGGTCATAATATATCAATAAAATGTTGATGAGGTTCTGGAATTATTAATTAATGATGCTAAATTAGATTATTTAGGTCATTAAGAACAATCAGGAACACCTCCATGCATAAGGTAAGGGATCCTCTCTCTCACTTTTGTTCAAGAATATCCCTTATGTTGTGATCTTTTATTTTTTATGGCTAATGATGGGGTATGATTTAAATCCTCCCCCATACTTCCCTTATGACATATAAATAATTTTATACCTCTTTACCTCTCATTAATCCATCTCAAGAACACATGTTACCAAGCTGAAATGTCTGTAAGGGGTTTTCTCATCTCACTTTCAATTCTATGGGATTTCCATCATTTTCCTCTTATTTCTTATATGATGTATAGTTGTACAGACATTTGATATATATTATCATTATTATATTTATATTCATGGTATTCTACAATTCATTTGGTGGTTATTAACTTTTGGTCATACGACTCAATTTATTACAATGTGGTAATGAGATTTGTCTCCATTTTCACCTCATTTTGATTTGCTTAGTATTGTGCACCTAGTCTTTAATATGTGGTGTACATAATTCCCATTTGAGATCAATTTTACATTTAACATATATTCCATTTAAATATCGATATTCTCATATCATGTATATGATTGTTTTTTAAGTCGTATACAATTTTTATTACGGTATTTATATTGAATGTTGTTTTGACTGTGGAAATATTGACGAATATGTATCCTCTATTGTATACGGATAATGTAAAGTCTTGTTTCCCTTATGATGAATTATGTATAATGATTTTTTGGGATCCAGGGGTGGGTGGGGCCCAGTATAGCCCCACGATGCATCGATAGGTTTCATGAGACAATCACTTTGGCGACAAACCCTTCGAGTTTGTTTCCAAAAATCAGATGGGTTTCTACCCATAAAATTAAACAATTTTTATAGTTTTATGGAACCATGTTCCAGATACATGAAGTCCAATTAATAATCATTATATTTATTCATTATCAATTATTACTATCCATGAGTTTTTCACTATGACAAAATATATGGATGCAGTTTCATTATCAGTTTATTAATGGCGTGAGTTTCCCATTTATTCACCATGTCATTTGGATTATGCCCAATAGTTTACAATTCAGTTATTATTGATTCAGTATTCTGCTATTTTTAACCCTTACTGATTGTTTGAACACACCCCTTTCATTGTTTACTTTCAACACGTGATGAAGAAGGGATCATTTATTGAGTTCTTGTGGATGTAGTCTTTAATTTTTGGTATGTATTGTATTTTGTAACATTTTCCAATGTAATTAGTGTTACATCTACGTATCTAGTTTCATCAAGACTACTAAACTGATTATTCCTTCAGGATTCTCGTTTATTATAATAATAAAAATATAACAACTAATACTCCAGCTCCGATCAAGAAGGGTCGAGGTGTTATAGTTGGTATTAGAGGAACATTTATAGCAAACATGGAAACTAGATTAAAAAACGTAGATTAGGGAACAAAGCACTATGGTAGTATTTGAGGATGAACATAAAAAAAATAATTGTATTTTCTAAGGAATAGATTATTTGAATCTTTCTACCAAAAAAATCATTGTCTTGATATGAGCAGGTAAGTGTTTCTCAGGCACAGATGTACCTCGGAGTGAAAGTTCAAATAAAGAGTTTCGGGCTTCACTCAGGGTATCCTGGTAAACGCAAATGGGCCTTGCTGAACTCTTTTATATGACACTCCTGGGGTATATGATTATGATAATTCATATTTTCTTTACAAGCCATTATGAAGGATTGAAATGTAAATTATTCCTCAAAGAAAACATTTTTCTGATTATTGGATTAGCCATGCGTAGGATCTCAATTTATGCTAAGTATTTTGTTAATTTATGATTATACATTATGATTCATACCCTAATCTAGTGTGTGTCATTATTAAGAAATGGATTCTAATGGAAGAATGGGAGTCAATAGTCATGGGAAATGTAGGGATCTCCCCACTGAGCAAGTCAACACAATCAATGTTGGAGCAGAACAGATCATGGCCATATTTGGACAACATACTAAGGTTGTAACGAATAACCAGTCCACACCTGTGTTGGATCGTTTCATATGGCAGAATCCCCCATCATTCTTTGGGACTACTAGTCCAGTGTTTGCTGAGCAATGGATCAAGTCCCTTGAAATGTTATTCATGGCATTAAGATTCAATGAAAATGAAAAGTTAGTACTTGCGGTATATTGTCTCAAGGGAGACACTAATCAATGGTGGTCCTTGATTTAGAATACCATAAAGGAAGAAGAAATAGAATATATAAAATGGGGGAATTTGAAGGAAATATTCTACAAAACATATTTCTCTCATCAGCAATGAACTGAAATGAATAGGAAATCCCTTGGAATAAAGAAAAGGGAAGAAGACAATGTTACAGAGTATCAGCCGACCTTCACAAGGCTAGCCAAGTATGTCGTAGATTATGTATGTAACTCGGTAGACAATATTGATCATTTCTTTGAAGGACTTAAGAAAAATCATTGAAGGTAACTGGATTCTCAAACATTTTCATCATATGATGAAATTGTATCATGTACCATCAAAACAGAGAAGGAATTCACTAGATCAAAGTTCTTCAAGGGAAACTAAGAAAAGAATAGGTACTTAGATATCCAAGGGAAATGTGAAGCACCAAATAAGATCAAGGGAATGAAGAAATTCTGATTATGCCAAAACTGATGAAATATTCATCTCAGAAAATGAATAAAAGCCAAGCGAGTCTGCAATAAGTGTGGAGAAAAGGGTCATTTATCTCCTGAATTAAAGAGTAAAAAAATATGATGATGGTCAATGTATGAATTTTAGATAGAAGGGACACTATGAAAAATAGAATCCTAAACGCCCAGGAAACATGCCTTAGAAAAAACTAAGAGAGCTAGGGTGAGTTTATGTGATAACTACCGCAGAAGATGAAGATCCTAATGATGTGGTGGAAGGTAATTTAATTGTCTCCTAAAATATAGACAAAACATTATTTGTTTTTTGGATCATCACTTTAATTTATATCTTCCCATTTTTCTATGAAAATTATACATGTCAAATTTTATTTCATAAAAGAGTTATCAGTCAAAACTCCAAGGGGATGCATCATTACTACAAAGTCATGTCAACTAGTCCCAATCATGACACAGAAATGTGCATTAGTTTCTAATCATATAGTCATACCAATGACTGACTTTGACCATGTTCTCAGTATGAATTGGATGTCAAACCATGATGTGAGGATTTACTTAATGAAAAAGGAAGTAACAATTTTTGAAAATGGTGTAAAATATCTTATCATTAGAGCGTAGACCTCCCCATTTAATTATTATCTACATCAACCCATAGTACCTCTATTAAATGAAACTATTTGAGAGGAAGATCACCCAATATCTATGGAGGAGGAAAGAAATCATCAAATTGAAGATGTGGACACAGTGCAAGAATACATTGATTTATTTATATAGGATTTTCTTGGACATCCTCTAGAGCGGGAAGTTGGGTTATTTGTCGAATTAATTCCTTGTTCAAGACCTATATCAAAGACTCCCTATAGAATGGAAACCATGGAATTAGTGGATCTAAAGAAACAACTATTTGAATTGAGTGAAAATGTATTTTTCAAAACTATTGTTTCTCCATGGGGAGCCCCTGTCCTCTTTTTCAGGAAGAAAGATTGAACAATGAAGCTATGCATTGATTATAGAGAAATAAATTCTATTACAATAAAGAATAAGTATCCTCTACCTAGGATTTATGAATTATTTGATCAACTTCATTGAGCTCAATACGTTTCAAAGATTGAACTTCGATCTAGATACCATCAGCTGCTTGTAGGGAAGGAAGAAATTCCAAAGACAGCATTTCGAACCAAGTATGGGCATTAAGAGTTTATTTTGATGCCTTTTGGATTGACTAATACACCATCTGTTTTCATGTATGCAATGAATAGCGTTTTCATGAATATATTGATAACATTGTTTTGGTATTCATTTATGATATCCTGGTATACTTAAAAAGGTATGAAGACCACAAGGATCATATTCGTATTTTCTGAAAACTCTTAGAATAAATAAATTATATCAGAAGTTTAGCAAGTGAGAATTTTGGATTCAATCAGTTTCTTTTCTAGGTCATATTGTATCTAAGGATGGAATCCTATAAGATCATGCATCGACAAAGTAAATTCAAGAATGTCTCATACCAACAAAAATAACCCAGGTATGAAGTTTTATTGGCTTAGCAGGTTACTATCAGCGTTTTGTTCAGAATTTCACACGACTGGATAACCTGCTAACCAAGATCACAAGGAAAGGAGTTATGTTTTGGTTGAAAAATGAATGTAAAGAATGCTTCAAGGAACTGAAAAGAAGATTGATCAATGCTCCAATTTTGACTATTTAATCTGGAAGTGATAGATTAGTAATATACAGCTATTCATCAAAGAATGGACTTAGTTTCGTCCTTATGAAAAATGATAATGTTATTGATTATGAATCAAGATAGTTGAAGAATCATGAGAAAAATTACCCAACACATGATGTTGAGTTTGAATCAATAGTCTTTTCTCTAAAAATATAGAGAAATTATCACTACGGAGAAAGATGTGAGATTTATACGGACCACAGGTGTTTGAAATACATTTTCACTAAAAAATAACTCAACATGAGGCAAAAGAGATGGCTCAAGTTACTCACAGATTACGATTATTCAATACACTACCTCTCAGGAAAGGAGAATACGGTTGAAGATGCATTATGTAGGAAGGATATTGGACTTCTTGCTCAAATGAGGATTGAGAGAGTCATATATTCATTGATCTACTAAAGATGGATTTGTGAATTGTCAATGAAAGGGAAACATCATTCCTCTTTCAAATGATTTCTAAACTATATTTATTAGAGAATATAAAAATCTATCAAAATGATGATGAGAATATGCACAAGAAAATTATTGATGTCTTGGATTGAAGATTGGCAGACTTCATGTATTAGGAAGGAGTTCTGAAATAAGGGAAGAGTTTATGCGTTCCATCAGTACCAGAGGTAAAAAGTGAATGATTAGAGGATGCTCATAGCTCAAATTTCTCTATGCACCTGGGTAGCACCACACTGTATAGAGATCTGAAGGAATATTTTCGGTGGGATTATATAAAGAAGGAAATTGAGGACTACTTGTCATGGTGCCTAGATTGTCAACAATTTAAGGTAGAGAGACAACATCCTAGAGGTGTTATGAAACCTCTACCAATTACTATGTGCATGTGGGCTAAAATTACGATGGATTTTCTCACCAAACTACTGAGGACACCTATGAGGAATGATGTAATATGGGTAATTTTTTATCATCTCACAAAATCTGCACAGTTCCTTACAATAATAGAGGATTTACCATATGGGTTCCTGGAAAGACTTAATATTAATGAAGTTGGAAGACTTAATGATGCACCTATATCAATTGTGTCTGATCAAGATCCCCTGTTTTCTTCAAAATTATGGAAATTTCTCTAGAGAGCTTTGAATAATGAGCTTTGTATGAGTACCGCTTATCACCCCCAAACTGACAGTCAGTCTGAAAGGGCTATTCAAACTCTGGAATACATGCTGATATCTTGCTCTCTTGACTTCCATGGTATGTGGGATCAACACATTCCTTCAGTTGAATTTTCCTAAAACAATATTTTCTTTTATAGTATTCAAATTTCTCCATATGAATCATTATATGGAAAGAGATGTCGAACTCTATCTTGTTGGGAAAAAGTTTGGGAGAGAAAAAATATAGGCTCAGAACATATTGAAGAGACCACACCTAGGTGATGAAAATCCAATACCATATTAAAGTACCCCAAAGTAGGAAGAAGAGTTATATCGAAAACCAGTGAAATGGATTCGAATTCCATGTGGGAGATCATGTCTTTCTGAAAGTATCTCCAAGGAAGGGTGTCTTACGATTCGGTAAAAAAATGAAATTGAGCCCCAGGTACATCAAAACATTTGATATTTTGGAATGAATCGGAGATATATATTACCATTTAGAAATTCATGGATGTGTCTTCAAAGTTCATGATGTGTTCCATGTATCATTGTTGAAGAAATACATGATAGACACAATGCATGTACTCTCCTATGAATAAATATAACTGGAACCTAATTTTTCATACTGTGAAAAGTCTATCGGGATTCTTGACACCTATGAGCGGGTATTGAGAAATCAGATAACTCTACTTTTAAAGGTTCCTTGGAAAAACATGAATATTGAAGAAGCAACATGGGAGCCTGAGGATGTTATGAAGAAGAACCACCAACATCTTTTTGGTTGGCTTTATAAATGAAAAACTTCAAGGAAGAAATTTCCGATTGAGGGAACTATGTAGCACCCCAAACATTTTATGGTATCTTTGTCTTAAATACATTCAATCCATTGTCTATATTTCATAAAGGCCTGCATTTCTATGAAAAAAACATTTTTTTGTTTAGGTGATAGTCATAGACCATCCACTGAAATTAAATTGTATACCTCTGTGTTTTGAAATTTTAAAATCTCCCATACACGGTTGTGTTTATGATGATATTTAGAGTCTGATAAAATTAACATATTTTTTGGTGAATAGTAACATACCCTTATGAATATTAACCTACACTCATGAATAGTAACTTCCCCTTATGAATAGCAATATGACTATTATGAATGGTTTCCACACTGATGAATGTATAAATAAATTTAGGCACCTTAAAAATAATGTTGAATAATTTAAGTGTTTATATTTTTTTGATTAAATAATGATTTTAAGCAAATACTAAAATAATCATAATTAGTAAATTATTCTTGAAATATGGACTTCATTTTTTAATTCTACACGTCAGGAAATGGTTAGGGTATATTTTTGGGATTTTTATGAAATACATGATTATTTTAGGAATAGTAAAACGCGATAATTTATAATAAATGCTAAATGAGGGATTTATTGAGTCATTGATGGTGATCTGCTAATGTAAGTACAATTTGTGAGAGTTTACATTTATTATTGGCCATGGAATACTCACTGTATCTTTTCATGAGAGGAAATAATAAATTAATCATTATAATATTAAGAAAACTCCTCTCCCTTCCACTATAAAACCCCCACTCACTCCCTCTTTTCTTCACTCCTATCTAGCCTTATGCCATTCCAATATTCTTCCCAAATCTCTATAGCATCCCGTCTTTTTATAACATAACTTTTCATTCCATTACACGGAACTGAGGATCTTTAAGGTTTAGTGTCTTGGAAACAAGGAACATAAAACATGAAACAAAAAAAAACATTCTTCTTAAACACTTGAAAGGCTTCTCCTCATGTTCACCCTAGGCTCATTACTGCATCTCATAACCTGGGGACATACATCAAAAGGAAGGGTGAGCAGAAGGCCCAGCAAGGGAAACAAGTGAAACATTTTACATATGAACTTGAGATACATCAATAAAGTCATGAAAGGGACTTTAATGCATGAAAATGAAATCATGAGGCATATCATAATAAAAATAAAACTTTTTCATAACTTGAAGATGTGGCTAAATCATTTAACATAGACAATCATGAACATATCACCAAGGTCCATCCCCAAGGTGTCATTTTAAAATTACCAAGGTTATTCACCAAGGTATCGTGAAAATTGTAATCTCTAGTGGTTACATCATTACCCAATGCATTGGAGCGCTATCAGGGCGCACCCTTAAATTTGCCTTTATTATCATGTGATCCACATATATCATCATCAAAAATTTCATAAATAACCTATATAGCATAAAAGAAATGGGTTTCATTTCATAATCATAACTTTTTAAAAACTGCTTTAAAGACATGATCTTTATATCACTTTAAAACCCACAGAAAAGGAAGGTGGGTCTCATGTATGTAAATCCCAGAATTTAAAATAGAACATTTTGGTATATATGTGAATACCCCTTTAGAAGAAAGAGCTTTGAGTATTCACCTAATAAAATAAAAGAACTTTAGAAAAAGAGATAGACATTTTGAGACAGAAATTCTGCAGCATAACGGCAATGTTCCGAGGTTTTAGAAGACATTAAAAGAGAGGTAAAATGGGTCAAACATTCATAAATGACCCATAAAATAGTACATGGACAGAATAAGAAGGATACATGATCATGGTAATGAAATTTCAAGGACATACCATTTGAAATGAAAAACATGGAAGGAAGAAAAAAAATTAGATTTCTCTTATGAAAGTTCGGCAGCCTAACGACGTTACTTAAACATCAACAAAAATGATTTGAAAAGATCAAATAGGGTCTCTAATCATGTTAACATAAGAGTTCAGTATGATAGATATAGAGATAATTCCCCAACATAACAAAAAGGAACTTGAAAGAATTGACATGAAAGTAGAACTTCAAAACGAGAAGGGTGAAGAACTACTTAAAAATTCGGCAGCCTAACGGCGCCACTTAAAACTTCAAAATACTGAATTGAAGTGATCAAATGGGGTCTCTCATCATATGAACATAAGAGTCCAGTATGATAGATATAGAGATCATACCCCAATATAACAAAAAGGAACTTGAAATAATTGACATGAAAGTATAACTTCAAAACGAGAAGGGTGAAGAACCACTTAAAAATTCGGCAGCCTAACGGCGCCACTTTAAACTTCAAAATACTGAATTGAAGCGATCAAATGGGGTCTCTCATCATATGATCATAAAAGATCAGTATGATAATTTAGAGATCATACCCCAACATAATAAAAAGGAACATGAAAGACTTGAATGAAAATAGAACTTGAAAACGAGGAAGGTGAAAGAATCCCTTAAAAATTCGACAGCCTAACGGCACCACTTAAACATTCTTAAAACGAATTGATGAGAGCAAGGGGGGTCTCTCAAAATATTAACATGAAATAGGCAGTAGGATGAATATAAAAGAACATCCTCCAACATAAGAACATGGAGTATAAAATAAATGACATAAAAGAGATTACTTGAAAAGAAAGAGAGGGGTCGGATCCCTTACCTTAAAACGTGACTCTTGAAACTCAAAGGATTGGACCTTGAGGGCTTGGGGGCACCTTGGGAGGACTCCTTGGAAGGTAAGAAGACCAGGACTTCGTTGGGGGAGAGTTGGGAGTGAAAAATAAAGGAGGAAAGGGTGGGTATTTATAGGGAAAGTGAGGGGACAAAGCATTAATGGCAAAGGGACACCTCACTAGTGGTTTTGGCAAAACCATGGGCTTGCCCATGGTATTTGCCCATGGTATTGGCCACTTGGGACACCTCACACCTTATCTTACTATTCATAATTCGACCATATTGAATATATACTTAATATATCATTTAATGATGTCATTAATCACCCGTAACTTAAATACTATACTTTCACTATTCACCGAAAATTCAACTTTCTCAGAATAATCCCAAAATTTCACCTTAACCCAATATCAATGCTATGATTTCAAAAATGAACTCCATTTTATAAAAATATTTTTCTAAATATTTTTAATTTTATTTTTAAATAAATACACTATTCATCGAAAATTCATTTTTTCAGAAAAAATCCCCAAAAATTACCATAACATAATATCGATGCTCTGAGTTCAAAAATAAAGTCATTTTTATAAAAATAATTTTCTAATTATTTTTAATTAAATTTTTAATTAAAAAACACTATTCATCCGAAAAAACTAATACTTGAATAATAATTAATGAAACCGTTATTTAACTATTTTATTGAATCACATTACTTAATCAAGGTGCCTAGATTATTTTAAAACTTTCTTTAAGTGAGATTACTAATCCATTTGGTCATATTACTAATCCTAATCATAAAATCACTATTCATAATTTACTATTAATCAAAAATCAAGTTGATCTTATTAGACTCCAAATTTCGTACTGAACATAATTGTAGAAGACCATTTTTAGAAAATCATTACACATTTTAAGTTATTTAAGGTTTACATAAATATATTTTTTCAAAATATTATTTTGAAAATTCATCAAAAATATGCCTACTATTTTTATCTGGTCATTTGAAAATTCATAAACTTCATCATAAGCAGAAATCCCAATTTTTATTTAAAACAAGGATTACACAAGGCAGTTACGGTCTCGTTACATAGCCCCTTATAATACCAGCATAGGACCTAAGAGTAAGGTGTGCTAGGGTGATAGAATCTTGGGGCGGCTCGGTCAACATTGCCCGAGTAGTAATTTCTATCAGTTTGAACTTCTCGCGAAGGCGATTCTGTTCTAGCTTCACATGATGAAGTTCGGCTTGGGTTTGGTCCAGAGCAAAGGCCAATGGTGCTACCTCCTTCCCAAGCTCTGTTAGATGGGTTTCGATCGGTCCATGACTACTAGGTGAGGCCATCAAATCTTCTTTCTATAATAATCAACCAAGATTACTTATATATAGAGACAATAATCAAAACATTTTCTTCATAGCGGTCATATTGACCGATGGTCATATAACAGTCAAAATCGATGGTTTCATTCTAATTATAATCATGTTTATCAAATAAAACATTTGTTGAGTAATAAAAATAACGCATAAAATTAGGAAACAATATTTATTTAAAATTTCGGGTCGTTACAATCTTCCCCCCTTAAGAAATTGCGTCCTCGCAATTTTTTTAAAATTGGGTTTTGAAATTTCATTGAAAGTCCCACATCGGAAAAGGAGTCAGTAAAACTATTACTTTAAAAGAAAGAAAGGGAAGTACAAAGGTCACCCGAGTTAACCCACACTAGGGTTCCATGTAGGAAAACATGGACATGGAGGAAAAAAACAAAGGGTCAAGTTCTGAGGGAGAGTGATAGAGAACATGATTAGGAGAAAGTTAACCATGAGAAAATCCCAAACTTATGATGTGTGTAAACGGTCTTTGATTACCTAGTAGGAAACGTAAACCAACAACATTTTTGTTTTACGTTTCTTTTCATAATTTTGAGGATTTCATTTACTACATAGAACAAAAACATAAGAAAATATACCTACCTTCAAGTAGAGTTTCATCCTTTAACAAGTCTCTACCAACACTAATCTTTTCTCCAAATGATGAGAATTCAAAAACACTTGGTCTCATAAAAGCACAAGAATCATCTTCTATAGAATCACATAATCTACAAAAGATTAACTATCTATTTCTTCTATCTTTAAACATTATCCCAAAAACAGAAAGGTTAAGGTAGAACAACTCTTCAAAAAGAAAGAATCCCATAGGAATGGAAACTACTTTTAAATCATCAAAGTTCCATGGTACTACCCAAAGTTCATCATAGACCATTCCATAAATAACGGTCCTTAAAATTCCTCAAAACAAACCAAACTAAGATTGAAACCCAAATACAATAAGGATTTGATAACATAGTCTTCCAAAACAACTTCATTGTTCATCTCCAGACAACATCAACCACTCCTAACATCTTATAAAAAAGTAGCTAACCTAAATATATTTTACCCAAGATAGGTTAGTCATTTCCATAAGTAACCTAAATTACTATAAGTTCACCTTAAATTCATCGATTCTTCAAAATATAAGTCAACCTTACTCCTCAATGAAAATACCGTAGCAATCTATTTACCTCGATCAAATATGGTTCCCAAAATAATGAACGTCTTCCAAAATAATAATCATATTTTAATCCCCTAATCATCCCTGTCATATTAATACGAAAATTGTCACATTTCCTATCACATTGGTTTTCGGAACATGTTCTTCCATTTCCCACCATTAACTAAGAAGAGAAGCATAATTAGTGGCTTAAGTACTTAGCTAATAATCATGAAAAGGAACTGAAAGCATATAAGGATAACTTGTATATGAAAGGTATACCCTAACTTGTGATCTCCTAGGTTCCCATCTAGGTTATGAATGATCATATATTCTTATGTGAACCTTTATTTTATTTTATCTTTGTTCCTTTAACAATGGTTCATACCAAGCTTATGAATTTACCAAAGCATATCCCCCGGGAGTGTCGTAACCAAGAGTGCAGCAAGGCCCGTTGTCGTGTACCAGTTCCCGTTCGAGTCTAGCTCAAAGCGGTGTTTTCGGGTTTTACCCCTATGTACATCTGTGCCAGAGCCACCTCTACCTGCTCGTATCCAGACAGGGATGTATTTGCTTGGCAACCCCTTACTCAATACTCACCAAAATACCAGGAAGATTTCCTATATTAAACTTTTCTATAGGGTTCCTCCTAGAGTTTTCATATCCTAATTTCCACAAATAACTAAACCATCCTTTGATACCAACTATAGCATCCCGTCTTTTTATAACATAACTTTTCATTCCATTACATGGAACTGAGGATCTTTAAGGTTTAGTGTCTTGGAAACAAGGAACATAAAACATGAAACAAAAAAAAACATTCTTCTTAAACACTTGAAAGGCTTCTCCTCATGTTCACCCTAGGCTCATTACTGCATCTCATAACCTGGGGACATACATCAAAAGGAAGGGTGAGCAGAAGGCCCAGCAAGGGAAACAAGTGAAACATTTTACATATGAACTTGAGATACATCAATAAAGTCATGAAAGGGACTTTAATGCATGAAAATGAAATCATGAGGCATATCATAATAAAAATAAAACTTTTTCATAACTTGAAGATGTGGCTACATCATTTAACATAGACAATCATGAACATATCACCAAGGTCCATCCCCAAGGTGTCATTTTAAAATTACCAAGGTTATTCACCAAGGTATCGTGAAAATTGTAATCTCTAGTGGTTACATCATTACCCAATGCATTGGAGCGCTATCAGGGCGCACCCTTAAATTTGTCTTTATTATCATGTGAGCCACATATATCATCATCAAAAATTTCATAAATAACCCATATAGCATAAAAGAAATGGGTTTCATTTCATAATCATAACTTTTTAAAAACTGCTTTAAAGACATGATCTTTATATCACTTTAAAACCCACAGAAAAGGAAGGTGGGTCTCATGTATGTAAATCCCAGAATTTAAAATAGAACATTTTGGTATATATGTGAATACCCCTTTATAAGAAAGAGCTTTGAGTATTCACCTAATAAAATAAAAGAACTTTAGAAAAAGAGATAGACATTTTGAGACAGAAATTCTGCAGCATAACGGCAATGTTCCGAGGTTTTAGAAGACATTAAAAGAGAGGTAAAATGGGTCAAACATTCATAAATGACCCATAAAATAGTACATGGACAGAATAAGAAGGATACATGATCATGGTAATGAAATTTCAAGGACATACCATTTGAAATGAAAAACATGGAAGGAAGAAAAAAAATTAGATTTCTCTTATGAAAGTTCGGCAGCCTAACGACGTTACTTAAACATCAACAAAAATGATTTGAAAAGATCAAATAGGGTCTCTCATCATGTTAACATAAGAGTTCAGTATGATAGATATAGAGATAATTCCCCAACATAACAAAAAGGAACTTGAAAGAATTGACATGAAAGTAGAACTTCAAAACGAGAAGGGTGAAGAACTACTTAAAAATTCGGCAGCCTAACGGCGCCACTTAAAACTTCTAAAATACTGAATTGAAGTGATCAAATGGGGTCTCTCATCATATGAACATAAGAGTCCAGTATGATAGATATAGAGATCATACCCCAATATAACAAAAAGGAACTTGAAATAATTGACATGAAAGTAGAACTTCAAAACGAGAAGGGTGAAGAACCACTTAAAAATTCGGCAGCCTAACGGCGCCACTTTAAACTTCAAAATACTGAATTGAAGCGATCAAATGGGGTCTCTCATCATATGATCATAAAAGATCAGTATGATAATTTAGAGATCATACCCCAACATAATAAAAAGGAACATGAAAGACTTGAATGAAAATAGAACTTGAAAACGAGGAAGGTGAAAGAATCCCTTAAAAATTCGGCAGCCTAACGGCACCACTTAAACATTCTTAAAACGAATTGATGAGAGCAAGGGGGGTCTCTCAAAATATGAACATGAAATAGGCAGTAGGATGAATATAAAAGAACATCCTCCAACATAAGAACATGTAGTATAAAATAAATGACATAAAAGAGATTACTTGAAAAGAAAGAGAGGGGTCGGATCCCTTACCTTAAAACGTGACTCTTGAAACTCAAAAGATTGGACCTTGAGGGCTTGGGGGCACCTTGGGAGGACTCCTTGGAAGGTAAGAAGACCAGGACTTCGTTGGGGGAGAGTTGGGAGTGAAAACTAAAGGAGGAAAGGGTGGGTATTTATAGGGAAAGTGAGGGGACAAGGCATTAATGGCCAAGGGACACCTCACTAGTGGTTTTGGCAAAACCATGGGCTTGCCCATGGTATTTGCCCATGGTATTGGCCACTTGGGACACCTCACACCTTATCTTACTATTCATAATTCGACCATATTGAATATATACTTAATACATAATTTAATGATGTCATTAAACACCCGTAACTTAAATACTATACTTTCACTATTCACCGAAAATTCAACTTTCTCAGAATAATCCCAAAATTTCACCTTAACCCAATATCAATGCTATGATTTCAAAAATGAACTCCATTTTATAAAAATATTTTTCTAAATATTTTTAATTTTATTTTTAAATAAATACACTATTCATCGAAAATTCATTTTTTCAGAAAAAATCCCCAAAAATTACCATAACATAATATCGATGCTCTGAGTTCAAAAATAAAGTCATTTTTATAAAAAAAAATTCTAATAATTTTTAATTAAATTTTTAATTAAAAAACACTATTCATCCGAAAAAACTAATACTTGAATAATAATTAATGAAACCGTTATTTAACTATTTTATTGAATCACATTACTTAATCAAGGTGCCTAGATTATTTTAAAACTTTCTTTAAGTGAGATTACTAATCCATTTGGTCATATTACTAATCCTAATCATAAAATCACTATTCATAATTTACTATTCATCAAAAATCAAGTTGATCTTATTAGACTCCAAATTTCGTACTGAACATAATTGTAGAAGACCATTTTTAGAAAATCATTACACATTTTAAGTTATTTAAGGTTTACATAAATATTTTTTTTCAAAATATTCTTTTGAAAATTCATCAAAAATATGCCTACTATTTTTATCTGGTCATTTGAAAATTCATAAACTTCATCATAAGCAGAAATCCCAATTTTTATTTAAAACAAGGATTACACAAGGCAGTTACGGTCTCGTTACATAGCCCCTTATAATACCAGCATAGGACCTAAGAGTAAGGTGTGCTAGGGTGATAGAATCTTGGGGCGGCTCGGTCAACATTGCCCGAGTAGTAATTTCTATCATTTTGAACTTCTTGCGAAGGCGATTCCGTTCTAGCTTCACATGATGAAGTTCGGCTTGGGTTTGGTCCAGAGCAAAGGCCAATGGTGCTACCTCCTTCCCAAGCTCTATTAGATGGGCTTCGATCGGTCCATGACTACTAGGTGAGGCCATCAAATCTTCTTTCTATAATAATCAACCAAGATTACTTATATATAGAGACAATAATCAAAACATTTTGTTCATAGCGGTCATATTGACCGATGGTCATATAACAGTCAAAACCAATGGTCTCATTCTAATTATAATCATGTTTATCAAATAAAACATTTGTTGAGTAATAAAAATAACGCATAAAATTAGGAAACAATATTTATTTAAAATTTCGGGTCGTTACAATCTCTCCCCAGGACCTCTCCCCAAGTTCAGGATCTCTGGGTCTCACCAAAATTCCTAAAAAAGGCCTTAAGGAGATTCTCAAGGATTAGTACTCAAGATGTGAACCATTTTTCTCTTTTCTTTAAATTTATTTTACAAAGATACATTCTGTTCTTCTCCCTTCTCACCTCCACACATCCAAATGACATGATAATTATTGTACCTTACATGTAATGGATTTTCATTGTGCTATTGAAATATTTCATCATAATCTCTCTTTTTCTCCTCCTTTTATACTATAAATGAAAACACAGTTTGAGATGCATTAATTTATCACACTCCATGAAGGCATGTTTTCAATTTGAATTACTATATTCAATATTGGACATGAATACTTTTCAATGGTTAAAACATGTCATTATATATGTATTTTATCAAGATTAATGTTCTGAAATCCATACATATTCATAATATGGAATAATAATACAAAACAAGTTTATTGTGCACAAAATCGCAAAGCCAAATCCAAGCGTTTATTTTTAACTCATCGAATAAGTGATTATCATGGTATATAACCAGAATCATTATAAGATAATTTATATCTCTTTAATGTCACTAATAATTTATATTAACAATTTTGTATTTTTTAACCATATTTTAAACAAACATTCATTCATGAATAAAAGTAAACGGATAATGAAAACAAAATAAAAAATGCTACCAAAACAATAAAATTGAATATCATAATCCATAAAAAAATGCCATTAATGAACCAAATAATGTCGTAACATATCAATTAAATTTTCATGAGGTTATGGAATATTAATTAATGATGCTATATTTGATTATTCAAGTCATTATGAACAATCAAGAACACCCTTAAGCATAAGGTAAGGGATCCCTCTCTCTACTGTTCAAGAATCTCCCCTATGTTGTGCTCTTTTATTATTAATGACTAATGATGGGGTATGTTTTCAAACCTCCCCCATACTTCCCTTTTGACTTATAAATAATGGTATACCACTTTACCTATAATTAATCCCTTACAAGAATACACGTTACCGTGCCGAAATGTTTGTAAGGGGTTTTGTCATCTCACTTTCAATTCTATGAGATTTCCATTGTTTTCCTCTTAATTCTTATATGTGGTATTTTTTTACTGCCATATAATATATATTATCATGATTATCTTTATATTCATGTCATTATATGATTCTTTAGGTTGTTATTAAATTTTTTTCATACGACTCAATTGATTACAAGGTAGTAACGAGCTTTGTCTCAATTTTAACTTCATTGTGACTTGCTTAGTATTGTGCACATAGTCTTTCTTATGTGGTGTACCTAATGCCCATTAGAGATAAATTTTCAATTGAAATTATATTCCAGTTAAATATATATATTCTCATATCATGGATATGATTATTGTCTAAGCCGTATACCATTTTACTTATGGTATTTATTTTTAATGTTGTTTTGACTGTGGAAATATTGATGAATATGTATCCTCTATTATATACGGATAATGTAAAGTAATTTTTCTCTTGTGTTGAATATATTTATGAAGAATGCTTTGGATGCAGAGGTGGGTGGGTCCCTCTACAGCCCCTCGATGCATCAGTCGGTCTCATGAATCAATCAGTTTGGCGACAAACCATTCGAGTTTGTTTCCAAAAATGAGACGGATTTCTACCTATAGAACTAAACCATTTTTATGGTATTATGGTATCTTGTTCCAGATACATGAAATAAAATTAATAAGTAATCTCTATATTAATTATAAGTTATTACTATCCATGAGGTTGTCACTATGAAAAAATCTATGGATTCGGTTTCATTCTCAATTTATTAATGGCGTGAGTTTTTCATTTATTCCCCATTCCATTTTGATTTTTTCAAATTGATTACAATTTAGTTATTATAGATTCATGTGTCAACTATTTGTAACCCTTACTAAGCATTTGAGATCACCCCTTTCATTTGTTACTTTCAACAGGTGACCAAGAAGAGATCATTTATTGAGTTATTGTGGATGCAATTTTTTGTTTTTTGTTATGTATTGTATTTTGTAACCATTTCCAATGTAATTTGAGTTATATCTATAGATCTAGTTCTCGAAGAATAATAAACTAATCATTCCATCAGGATTTTCATTCCTTCTAACCATGCCAATATAACAAGTAATGCACCAGCTCCAATCTAGAGGGGTCGGTGTGTCACTACGGGCACCCTCTAGTGCATTCACTTACATTTTAAATGGGACCATCTCAACATCCTCATTTGCATCAATAATTTTTGAAAATCCATCCGCAACTCTAACACATGTAGCCTGTTTTGAAGTATCATCTCATCCCTTATCATCAATAGCAACTTTCCCATCTTCTTAAGCAGGTTTGGATAAAATCGTAGGAAGTGCTACAACATCCCTACATGTTAGATAAGTAATAAATAAATCAGTAATAGTAAATAAATAATCACCAACTAATAAAAATTAGTATACAATGAATAAAAATAAGTTATAAAAATATATATTATAGTAAATAATAAATAATAAATAATAATTAAATGATAAATAAATGATAAATAAATAATCAATAATAAATATTAAATCAAAAATAATATTACAATTTAAACAAATAATAAATCATTAAAAAATAAATAAATAATGACTATATAATAAATATGCAAAAAATAAATATAAAATAATATGTAAAATATAAATTAATAATAAAATAATAATAAATTATAAGTTAATATATAAACAATTAACATATAATAAGTAAATAATTAAAAGTAATAAATTGATAATAAAAAATTGATAAATATTTAATAAATAAGTATTTTACAAAATTATAAATTAATGAAAAAATTAATAATAAGTAGAAATTAAAAAATTGAGAAATAATAAATACTAAATATAAAAATGTATAATAAATAAATATATTGTAAATAATAAATTATTAATATAAATAAATAAATTATACATAATAAATAATTATTAATAAATAATAAATATTTCTAAATTTAATATAATAAATAGTAAATAAATACTAAGTAAATATTAAATTATAATTAAAAATTAATAAAAAATAAAAAATAAATAGATATATAAAAAAAATGTATTAAACGAATAATTAATAAATGAATTAATAATAAATAATAAATTAATATATAATAAATAATAAATAATAAATAATAAAAGGAATTAAATATCTATAAATAAATACACATATTACGAAATTCACATAAATATATATAAACACATACTCTAAAAAATAAGTATAAAAATTTAAAAATGTACTTTATTATCGAAAAATATTCATTAATACATATACATAATCATGTATAGAAGAAATTATATATTATTTTGTATAAAAAATGACAAATACATATAAATTTTAAATTAAAATACATAAATGTGTAGAAGTATATATATATATATAATAGATAACAAAACACCAAAAGAGAGAAATCCACAATAACTACAACACCATCAAATTAATAGGAATGTAAATCAACGCAATAAAATCAATGATGACATGAAAAGTAAAGTAAGAAACACTTAAACGAATATTATATCCCATAGAATGCACTGAAATCATGATATTCAGAAAAAAAATGGAGGCATTCATGGAATATTTTGACATCAAATAAATATTGAATGTGGTCCCTGTGGAAAACCATGGTGTAGAGCTCATTGTGGGCTTCATTTTGAAATGTGGTAGAGTCCAAAAAAAACACTACGATAAAAACTTATGACTGTTTGAATTTGATGATCTATTTTCAAATCTTATTAAAACTATAATAAATTTTATTCTATATGTTATTACCTAATAATTATCTAATTCGATTTCTTTACAATTAATATGTTTCGAATTGACAGGTTTTAGAGTTTTAATGGACCACCAGATCAAAAGTTCTTACTATTTTAATGGTGAATTATTAATTTCAACTTATAAAAAATTTTAGAGAACTTTTTTTTCAGAAAGGTAGAGCCAAATCCATTTCTTTCAAACAATAAATTCTTCACCCATGCCCTCAACCGTTACCCCTAGAGCAATTCTCTCCAAATATTCTCGCTTGATGGAGTATACTTAAAATGACAAAACCATCTGAGACACAATTTTATGATTGAGTCTCCTCCTTAGTAGTCAAATCAGTTCCTCTCTGTCCCCATACATGTCTTCTAGAATGAAATCCCAGTTTCCAAGATTTTTATTATTTCCTAGTTCCTTTTGACTCATCCACTTCTAATTTATAATTGTGTTTCACCTTTGGAGGTATCACCCTACAATTTGGCTCCTCTAGAGTTTTATGTAGTATCATTGGGTTTTGAAAAAAGGCAAACAAATACACCTTATCCCCATAAGAGTTTTATCCTCTTTTTTATCTGATTTACCTACATTAAAAATGTTAGAAATAATCACATAAAAATAATTTTAAGTGATCACCTTTCCTTCACTAAGAGAAACCAATTCCTCATGTGCAGGTTGTTGGGAATTTGCTGTTAATTCATTCATGTTGAGTGTAAATGATCTCTTCAGATTGTCGTATGTCTGACCATTAGATACCAAAGTCTCCACATTTCATATTTCATTTTAAGTATCAAACTTTGAGAGTGATACATCATATGCTGAAATAACCTGGTTCCTAGATTGGTACAAAGAACTATCTTTAGAGGATTTATTTAACTCAGCACCAGCAACCCTGTTAACAATTTTTAACTATTGGGGGTCGGGGACCACTGTCCCAGTATTTTAATATTCACTATAAATAAGAGTTTATAGGCTCTCACAAAATGACTATTCACCACAGGCTCAACAGAACCTCTCTCTCCCATCCCACATTCTATATAGATAATCTCTCGATCCAAGAAGTTATATACAAATCATCTTCATTCATTAAAAGAATGTCGATGTGTTGATCATCGAGATGTTGAAGGTATCTTCAGATCACTTCTCTAGAACATATAAATCAATGATCGATGATCCTGTAGATTATTGGAATGTGGTTGGATGATCTAATGTGGTTAGGGTTCAAATCATTTGAGCAATGTTCATCTACATCGAGATGATGTTGAGCGCACTATGATTCATAACTAGGCACACATTTCAATTTAATTTTCTTTATTTTTAATTCATGAGAGATAATATGATAATATTGGGGATCGATTCATTAGAGATAGAAAGTTACATCATCTCATTGATGGAAAATTTTAAATACCAAGCCCACTGGATTACGCTATGCACCTTAGTATCAAAGTTATCATGTGAATTTTTTTGTGATGAAAAAAATAATTTTATTTAAATTAATTTGAGGTCATTAATTTGGTCTCAATTCCACATATGGCGAGTCAAACTGCTATTGGAAGGACAAGTTATTCAAATAAAATGTTTTTATTACAAATTAAATTCAAAAACATGACTATTAATTTTATTGATATATAAATATGTTTTTTTCGAGCCCCTATCTATATAATTGATCATTGGTGAATCTGAATACCGACCAGACTACCAGTCACTAAAATAGAGTTTTTCAACTAATAATTCATCCACATATACTTTGGAAATTCTAATATATAATAATTATAATATTATAATTATATATGTTTTCAACTGCCTAATGTTATGCTAGAGGAAAATTTTCAATACCAAATTGAATTTCTGAAAAAAAAAACCTAAGAAATCAATGTTGTTTGTGGTGGGTGGCCGACGAATATTGGAATGTGAGAAAAATAAAACCAACATGTAAAATTTTAAAGGGGATAAATGACGTTTAAGAAAACATAAAAAAAATATGGCCACTTGGCCGAGTGGGGCAGCATAATACGAAATAATGTCTTTCTAAAAAGTGATGTGTTTTGGGGGGATTTTTCAAGAAGCCACCATACTCGGAGCACCCTCTTTTTTCACAGTCCACCCTACGCCATTACTCTTTATATGACATTTTTCATCATCCTCTGGCTACCTCAAACCAGTGACCCAGATGATCCCCAAACTTTCCTACCCTTACATCTGTCGTGGGAGCCAATACCTTCCAATCTCTGTAAACTAGTGTTGCACATCCTCTTAGTCAGTCCCACCATTGATTGATGTCGCTCGAGCGCCCATGGAGCATCATCCAAACCCAGACATAATGATCATGATCCAATGCCTCCATATACTTATTCTAGAAAAACACCATCCCCGGCGAGCCCCACCTTTTCCAACCAGGCCAAATATGGTCGCACCACTGGGGCTCGGTCACTGCATATCTAGTATGGGAACTCTTCTCATGTTGGAGTCTTCTCCTAGTGATCAGACTGTCCTAGCCAATTGCATCCACCTCTCCACTGAAGAACGACCTCATTGTATCCTCATCATGCCACCGTGAAGTCCCATCGTGGGTTCATCTTCTGTCTATATGGTAGACAACGCTACCCCGACCACTATCGCCACACAAGACACATGCAGAATGATCTTCTACATTTACTGTGAGGTAACCTCAGTTCGTGTCTAAGCATCATGAGTCTAGTTGGACCTCATCCACTCTGAAAAGGGTCTAGGAATGTTGGTGCAACCCGGTATGGGTCTGGGAGGACCATCCTAGCTCAGAATATAATAGTACACAATTCGAAATAGTTTTATATGGTTTTGGTGTGACATGCATTAGGGCTCTCCATTGTTTCTGGGCCTGAGTATACCATAATTAAATTAATTATTTAATTTAATTTTAATTTCAATTAAATTAATTAAAATATAATTTTTTTAAAAAATATAATCTCAAATACTTGTAATAAATAATTTATTTTTAGTATTAAATTTAATTAACAAAAAATATATTTCTTGGAATTAATATTAAATTAATTACAGAGAAAAAAATAATTCTAATTTTATTAATTCCTTTAATTTTAATAAATATTATTGTAAATTAATTTTTTGAAAATTTTTTATCATGTATTTATTTAATCTGATTGTCGGTCTTGAGAATTGATAATGTATTTCTGTTACTTAATTAATTAATTATTTAATTGTGTGTGATGATGGTAATTAAATAAGAAGGTCTGCAAAAACTCATTTTTTTCGATCAATATGTATAAGGACTGTGCATCACAATTTATCTATTCTATATTGTGCCCCACATACCTTTCATATGCGCTCTAGTATACATTTATCATTTGATGATGACACATTACAACATGGACCCATCCAAGGTGTGGTAAAATCTAGATGACCGATGGGCACACATGACGCATGTTGAGTTGCATCATGAGTCAATCTAGGACATATGTATGATTCACCTATGACATGGTTGATTCATTAAGATTAAATTCATCGACCAATTTTAGATTCTCAAGATGAACCATGTAGATTATTTCTTTTAAGAATTTTTATTATTTTATGAATTTTCATGAAAGTAGGAAAACATATAAAATAAAAATCAGAAAAATTCATAAAGAAGCGGATATTTTTTTAATGTTTAGTTGTGATATCCAAAACATAGTATGAATAAGATTAATAAAAAATTAATTAAATTCATGATGAAAAATATTAAACCCCTCAAAAAAATATTATGTTATAAAACTCCTTAAATCATTTGTATTTGAACAAAAATGGGTATTCAGGGTGTTCGTCATCCAACGTTGTGGGTTCCTCTTTCTACCTGGGAATTCTTATAAGTGTGATGAGTTGACTTAACTAAATCTGGAAGAAAATAAGTATCCAAAACTATCATACTACCAATATAGAGGAAATTGTTGAGAAAATATTGTTTATTATTTTATAAGGTGATACATCACTCAACAAATCAAGGAGCCAAAAATTAATGAGGATGTCCAGTCAAACACCAACCTTGAACTCTATGATTAGTGGAGTATCAAAATATTTTATACAATGATGGGAGGTTCAAGTGTCCTTTACAATAGAACAATCTTGTGAGAAAATATTAGTATTAATGTATGGGGGGTTCCTACAATTCGATTAAATAGTGGGAGACATTTAATAATTTAATTAAATAGTTATTAATGTCTATATCAGCAATCAAGATAAAATATAAAATATGATTGATTTTAGTAATTATAAAATGAAATGAAATACCAAAATAATTAACTTTGATATTCAGAAAAAAAATATGTTAAAACTTTCACGACTCTCCATGTGTATTATAGGGGCATGAGCACATTACTACAATATTGGAAATCCATGGTGCTTGAGTCTAAATACCTATTATGCCACATGAAGAAGCGATTATGTAAAAATGATAACATGAGACAGATTTGTTATAGATATGATGGTTATGTTATAATGCTATCATAAAATACTAATGTTATTTGTGGGAAAATCAAAGAGACATCAATGAAATTACATACAATCTCATCTCTGAGAAGCATTCTAGGAGAAAGTGAAGAGAGATATGAATATGTGACTATTACACTGGATATGTGTAAATTGAAATATGGGTCATGATCATTCAACGGCCCCCTTTCAAATATGATATTCACCAATTACTGTTATCTCATTTAATATTAACAAACAAAAAGAATGGAGTGAACAATTTATAAAAATTTAGAGAATGTTTTCAAAGTAAATAAGAACATTAATGAAAGATTAATTTTTAATTAATATGGAGAAAAAGTTGAAAGAAAAGGAGAAAAATCCAATGGAATGATAAATTCAAAGGGTACATTTGAAACATACTTCAAAGTGAGAGGTAACAAACAAGAGGTAATTTTCATTGAATATAATAAAAAAAATTATAGAGGTTTAATCGTATTTACCTGAATTAAATAATCAAAAAATCAATTCTTATTCAGGTATACTCATCTATTGTAATTGATTTTTTCTGCATTACTTATTGGGTATTAAATAAAACATGTTGAACACATATATGTTATGAAATATATTAATGAATTATGTATATAAAAATCACAAGAAGTAATGTGTATTCTCCAAGAAGCTGATAAAGGGTGCTTCCTAATTAAGTGATGAGATGAAAATAACATCTCATTGCAAAGTAATTGAGTCTTGTGGAATAACTTGTTGAGTATAACCTAAATAATTATCTCATGTGTCCATTTGATAATATAAGACATTATTCGAGTTTCAGGAATGAATTTTTTTTTGGTATTTCATACTCAAACAATAGATCTGGAATACACAAATTGTATACAATACATGATGAATACCAAATGTAAAAAATATTTACCTAGTTGTGGAAAGATAACACTTTATCAAGAAAATCTAGAAGTACGCATCGAGGTTATACCTAATATGATATTTAGAATTACTAGAGCTAACCATCTCATGTATTATTGATGTATATACAAATTCAGTTTTGAAAAACAATCCTTTAAAGAAAATGGTAATCCAATAATCAATTTCTCTTTGATCAGATAGAGAGTGTGAACTATTCTAAGGATAATATAGTAGTATGTATACTTCATTAGATTATATTATGTGATTAGTAAGGAATTTGATGATGAAATATGATATAGGAATGGATATCAAGATATGTGTTTCTTTGGGCTAACGTGATGAAAAAAATATTATCCAAGAATTCATTGATCAATATAATGTAGCGTGGAGTAATTCTGAAATACACATTACCTTATCCACATCATAGCTATAATTCCAATAAAAAGGATCAATGACGAGTATTACTTCTTAGAATTGATAAATATAATGTGGAATGGAGAAATTCATAAATGTATATTTCTTTATACACATCGGTGTCAGGATGCATGTAAAGGAGCATCAATGTTACATCTTATATGAATTACAGAAACCACCATTATATGTCAAAATAAAATTTATAAAATAATAGAAATATATCATAACCACATGAATTATATAATGAAAAATTGATATCATATAAGTTATATTATGAGTAAAATCCATTATATCATAAAAAGTTGTGTTTAGATGCAATGATATTGTTTAGGATATAAACTAACATGCTTCTAGAATAACACAATGACCGTCTATAGTAGTTATCCTAATGTTTTAATAGGATATTACTGAAATCCCTGTGATAAAAAAGTTTGAGTCAAGTGATTTACTATATTTTTAAAAAATCATGAAAATTAATATTATAGATACTAAGAGGAAGATTTACACGTGTTTACTCAATTCCATAGATACACAAATAGCTAGTATTGAAACTAGTTCCAATGTTGACGTGGAAGAGGATTTTCCATACATAGATACTGCGTAGGAAGGATAAAATCATGGTGATGGTTTTATATTATCCAAAGATAATTATACATTATTCGTTGATAATAATAATTTATACAAGTAGGGGTATATAGAAATTAGTTGAAATTGAAAAGATTAATTAAACATTCGATAAAGTATTCCAATTATGAAAGTATAGGCGGATTATATATGGAATACTATGGTGGGTATTCTAGTGAGAAAATACATGGATTGTATAATATTTCCTCCAATTAGTCTTTATAGGTAATACTATGTCGTTATTCCTGAATCCATTAGAATTTTTCTTTTTATAGATAATTTCATTGATCATGTTATTGAGAAATGGATGTCAAGACAACTACTCGTGGAAGGTGTCTATACGAAGTAACCAAAAGGGGATGGGGACACTATATAATGACAATAAGGGGTGAAATTTGGTGAAATACACTTCAAGATTTAAGTAACATACAAGATCTTAGTGAATTCATTTATAATGAATCTTTGTTGTGTTTCTACTAGAGGATAATGGTAGCAACATTGTTTTCCATGTAAAATATATTCAGTACCATATGGGAAAAAGTTATTGGTCTTACGGTTATATAAAACTGCAATTAAAGTAACCTCTATATAGATTTTCTTAAAGTAGTAAACTAAATTATAGGGAAAAAGATGGTTTGAGGTAGAAATAACAATTAATTAGACCTAGTCAACCGTATGTATTTTTAAATGGTACTGAAAAATGAAATTTAGAAATAATTCAAGATAGAAATGTCACTACTGTCACATGGAAGAAAAATTTCCAATAATACATTCATAGGAATAGAAAAAGATTATTGTAATATGTTTAATTTGATATTCTTCTATGATGGATAAATCACACAGTCCATGATATTTTAAAGAAATGATATTTACAACATATACCTTATAGTAGGAAGATATCAAATATATCAAGGAGAACTGCAATGGATATCGTAAATAATTTCGAATATTATTAGAGTAATCACAAAATATATATATACATTGTATATGGAGAAGAAGGGATACTATTTTTTAGGGGACACAAACTACTCTCCCTTAGATCGATATGATCTAATATTACTATTAGGATATGGTAATTAGAAAGACAAACTCATATAATCTAGTGTTTGAAATACCTACAAATACCGAGTACGTTGCAGCATATGAGGTACATAAGAAGCACTTATTAAATGAAAATAATTGTTCCAATTCTTGGAATCGAATGTATTAATTTATTTTTTATCATTATGATAATTCATTTACAAGTAAGTTCCAAGATGTCATTTATTAATAGTGTAAAAAGGGGTTTAATTGGGGATAACATCCCTTGATATGTTTTTCTTTAGGAGGTGTGGTCGCACGTAACAAAATAACAACACAACAGAAACATAGAAGCCATACAAACTAAATCATTGACTCAACAGAAACATGCCATTAATCATGTAAGATCTATCATGGATGGTTAGAAAGTTGTCTCAAGTGAATGTGGGAGTGTTATAATAGTGGGTTCCCTTGCCACAACAAAACAGAAATTATATATTACTATATCTTGTATACAATTACTTATACATGAGGTATACTTACAATTTTATTGTAGAAAATTCAGTGTCCAATCTTGGATGGTATATTTAATATATTAATTGTGGTATCAAAAGGTTATAGCAGATCCTTGGTTAAAATGAAAACCATTATATACTACAACATTAATTATTAATATATATCCTATAGTGTAGATAAATCATACTGATTTGATAGAATTGATGTATGCCTAAAAATTGATAGGGGGACTTAAAAATTGTGACTTCATATCAAGAAGTTCTCACTTGGTGATATTTGGTATGTGATGTAATGAGGAAATAACCTTCATTAGGAACACAACATATTTTAGGTGTCATTGATTTTTCTTTTTTACAGCCATGCGTTTATGTATTCTGACTTGAACTCATTATCAACGTGTTCCATTTGATCAAAAAAAATTATTCAAGGAAAAAACCATGATAATGAAATCATGGATAGGTTTCTTGTTTTGGGTGCGTCATTAGTGGCATGGAATTATCTAACTAATCACATTAGAATATGTCTCTTCTGAGTTAAGGAATTAATATATCGTGGGACATTTTGATCCGGATTGTCATAGATTCATATTTCCTTGGCCAAATATGTCAAGGGTAAATTTTAATAAATAGATAAAAAAATAATAAATCAAGAAAGAATGATGAAACAAGTGAGTTTCCTACTTAATGAGAAATCTAAAGACAATGATATTATATTACACAATATGTTTTCATAGGCTGGTTTTCATTTATATGACTATTAATTATCTATATAGGGGATGTGCTGGGTTTATAAAATCCTATATTATTATGTTAATATTATTAAATTTTATCGATACAAGGTCCTAAAGGGTCACACACAATTTCATGTTCAAAAAAATTATTTATTCTGATGAATAAGAAAATTGTACATGGTGACCCCCACAATGGGGTATGAGGTTTTTCAAAGTTATCAATCATAGATAAATAAATTAATATAGTTTTATTAAAGTAAATAATAATTGCGTTTAATTAATTAGTAAAATTATTAACATGGTATTTATTGAATACCTGAAAAATATTATTCTAGCATATATTATTTTAATATTCCATGATTGTTTAATATTTTCGGGAATTACGAGTTGAGTTTAATGACTTGGTTTTATTGTGTAGTATGTTTAATATATTATATTGGTATGTGATGAAATATAAATAATATTTATAACATAGTTTAGTGTGTAATAAATATTTTTTTACTAGAAGCTTAATAAACAGGGTCCAAGGAACCCTTTCTATGTATTTGAGCATCCACTATAAATAGGATAAGAGAGGATCTCACAAAAATTACTATTCACTAAAAGTTCATCATAATATCCCTCTCATATAACATTTTATATAGAGTAAATATCTTAACCTAAGTTATTAAATTGATCTCATCATCATGAATTAAAGGAATATTAATGTGGTGATCATTGGAACGTTGAAGGAATCATCAGATCACCACAATAGCACCCCAAAATTTGAATATCGATGCTATTGTAGATTGTTGTAGATTGTGTGGTTGATCAAGAGGGGTTCAACTTCCAATTTGTTGTGAAATGGTCACCACTGATGAGTTTCTATCTAGCATGATCTGATTTATAATGAGGTACATGTTTGGATTTTTTTTGTATAATCCATTAAAAATTTATGGACCATACTGAGGCTCAGATCACCGAAGATGATAAACATCCATCTTCCCAATGGGGACAAATTCTAAATCCCCAGACCACTGGAATCCTCTTCACACCATAGTACCTTAAATAAGAATTAAAAACTCAATTCAAATGATTAAAATTATGTGACCAAATGTATTAAGTATATGTAACATCAAATTCTTCGATATATAATAAATTTAACTTTTGGAAAATTCAATGTTTTTTATTTATTTACAATGAATTGTAGAAATAAGTGGTTTTCATTAATATACTATAATTTACTCTAGAATTAATGGATATAAAAAATACCTTAATTTCCTGATACTATCTTGTCTCGTATGTGTAGTCACTCATAACTTCATTTCAATTCCAATTTCACTATAATTTATAGGAGTGAAAAAAATAGATATAAGTTAAATATAAACATTGAGAATATATGACAAAACTTATCACCCCCACCTAGGTTCAAAAAATAAACGATCCAATATTCACTTCATTCATTCAACTCAAATGAATATTGGGAAATTAATTTTCCCCTTCTTCATTAGGGATTAATATATATATATATATATATATATATATATATGTGTGTGTGTGTGTGTGTGTGTGTGTATATATATATATATCATCTTAGTAAACTAATTTCTTAAAAAAACGATTGATTAAAAAATTTCCCAAGTCATATATTTATGTGTATCAATATATAAGTAATTTATAGAGTTTGGATTTTATTTTGTTTCACAATACACCAATATTTATTTTTCTCAATTATTCATTTTTTAATCCAAATTTACCATTTTACATTAGTTTACATTGACTTATATGATTTTAATATAAGTAAGATCCTTGATGTACTAGTTAAAAAAGTGTGTGTCACTATGTATCTTGATCAAAAAATTTGATTTCTCAAGTTATAATCTCAATTCCACTGAAATAACATATATCACACTCCCTTGCCTAGTTTTTAAATATAATTTACAAAAAAAAATGGGAATCATTCGCTCAATAATCGTATAAGTCATGAAATTTCAAACTCAGTGAAACCCAATAGTATAGTGTTCAATCATCACATAGGTATGACATAATAAATATTTGTTCTCCTAAACTAATAGAATATTAACCTAAATAGTTTTTACTAACATCATAAAATGAATCTTTTAGTGGATAAATTTTGAAAAAAAATTGGGGTTTTTATGTGTACCTCATTGAAGAATAGTTTATCACAATTTAAACAACTCAATAACAATTAAAACTCAAAAATTTATCCATTATTGATTTGAAATAAAGTGAAACAATTTAAAAATTTAGATGAAACATATTTATAAATACATCATAGTGAAATAAAGTATTGTGGGATTCCATGAATTATTACAAATTGTTTTTCTAACACAACAATCAAGAAAAAAAAAACATGTAAAAAAGGTTCATACTAGATTCAACCCATAAACAATTCATTGAAAATGATTTTTCAACAGGTTTCATGCACTAGGTTATGTCAAGGATAATTATAAATGAGAAAATAAAAATGGAATGCAAATGTATCAATACAAAAAATATCTCTAGTGAGGACTGTAATGAGTTATCATCTAGCACAATCTCCATTAGATACAAAAAATTTCTCTAGTAAACTAATGATTTAATTATTGTTATCTAGATCACCAAGAATGAGTTTTCATCTAGCACATTCTCCATCAGATAAATTTGAAAAATAATTGAATATTAATCTACTCCAAAAAATATCTTCGGTGAGGACTGCTTCAATGAAACATTAGATAACTCTTAAAAAATTATATATCATTTTCATTTTTCTCATTATGTTCATCCAAATAATATTAAGGTATAGTTTGGAATCATATTTTATTGGAAAAATTATGGGTGAAAATTCCCACTAGATACCACATTCATCTAGATTATGAATCTATAATAACATTACTTATAGAAAATTCCAGAGTGAGTGATATTTTTGGTAAATGTGTATCATTAACATTCAAAGAGTATATATATAACATCTGATAATCATTTATGGTCCACTATAATGTTTCTAAAAAATAAAAATTTCTTATCCACTTCTATTAATTTATTAGACATGTCTTCGAATGTGGGAAATGAGTCAACTTGTTACATCAATGACAACCAGTTTATGATCCTTTTTACATAACTGAACTCAAACACATTTGTTCACATTTTTGGAATAAATACAAATTTAAATTTTCATCAATGAAACATTTCTATGTATTTTCATCCTTAGTTTCCAAGGTTGTATCATCAAATACTAGTTATACTCCAATTTGGTTTCCTTATAAGAAATTGAAATATTTCAATCTATATTTATAGAGTTAGGTGCAGAGATAACGTGCGATTACGAGGCCCGGTGCGGCCAAAAAAATATTATAAAATAATAAAATATATTATATATTGCACACCAGAAATTTATTAAATAAAATTGGATAACTCTTAAATGGTTGATCAGATCATAAATATGAGAACACATTTAGGTCATGAATTCGATGATTGCTATAGGCGCAACATAAAGCGAGTTAGTGTGGGAAATTTGGACTCCTTGATCATTGGAGGAACATTTAATAGGATTAATTCATTCATTCATTTTACCTATTGATATTTTTATAAATATATATGTATGGATAATTTTCCAGGTTTGGCTCACAATTCTGAAATCACCAGAGAAGCTCTCATTCATCATTCCCCTGCAGATCATCTCAGACGATGATGAAATGCGATATCAGATTAGATCATAATGAAACGAACATTGAAGCTCCTCCATAGTCATTGGAGAATATGTTCTTCACCAATGATGAATCCCTAATCGTCGATGTGGAGTTTTACACCGTTAGATTAAACTATTGAGAATATCTACCCCTTTATTTATTTTGGTGGTTATTGAAGACCCTGTTTGTGCCCTATTTAAAAATTACTTGGTTTATTCATTGTTTTCTAACTCTTGAATCCATATTCTCAATAATTTTCCAAGAACACTTGTACAATGATATTTAATACATTTTTCTTTAATTTCTCCCAAATTTTATTCAGGTCCTTCACCTATTGGATCCTATCGGTTCGGGCATGATGTTTTGGGGATGTATAAGGATTTATAAGACACCCGGATTCATAGAGAATCAATAAACAAGAATAGATCAATTATAAAGGCATGGATTTGTTATTGATTTTAATAAAGTATGTTAAATTCAATGTTATGTTGTTGGATCTTCAAGGGTTGATGCCCTGTGAGCATGCATAATGGATGAAGAAATGATTTCTGACGACAGTAGGATATTCCTTGCCAGTGATGGCTTAAGAATATGTTTTCAAACTAGATCCATGAGTTTCAAATAAAAATAGCACGAGGATTGATGATGTTTTAGTATATTCATTCATGGTGATCAGATATAATTCTTCTGTAAAAATCCAAACTATTAACCATTTTCTAAGATGATCACCTGGCGTGTAGCTTTTCAGTGGAAACGACTAGGGTTTTGGAAAACCCTAGGGATGGAATTGAATGTACATATTGAACATGCCATGTAACACCTCATATGTGAGTAAGATATGTGATAGGTGACATGACCAAACACACGATAGTGTACTATAGTACACAGACATGATGAGTTGGACATGACCCTGGTCCCGATTAGCTATGACATTAAATGTAGTCAAACCAATAGTGTGTACTTATATATGGGATGGATCCATGTGTCGTTCAAGGATATAGAGGGGCAGTGGAGGGGGCCACATTCAATGTGGGTCCCCACACACACCATATATTATGTGAACTCTTCTAAGAAAACATTGAAGGTTCGTATCTCCTTCATTTGAAATATGATTTTTTCCCATAATTATCCTATCTAGAGTGTTTTTTCATAGAACATGATGATTCCATTGGTCGTGGATATTGAGATTTGATGTGGAAATTTCCGAGAACAAAAATTTATCTGTCGATGCTTGATGATAGAAGTGGTCAGGTAGGATCACCATTGGCGGAATCCCCAGTAGAACCACCTAGCATGGCTAGGCATGGGTTCTCAATGACTTCTATATTGTAACCCTTTATTGAGTCTGGGTATGGGTCCTAAATAATCTAGAGTGTAACCTTCCAGATGGGTTGGGCATGGGTCATTCACCTTCTGAGTGGAACCCTTCTCTAGGGAAGGGAATTTGTTCCCAATGATAAATAGTGGGACCCTCTAGCATGGATGGCTATGGTTCGTAGATGACTAGAGTGGAACCCTCTTGATGTACTAAAGAGTGGGTCATATACCTAAAAATTATAGAAAAAAATTATGCATAAACTTGGTGATACATAGTTTGACGTTGCTTTGGACTCACAAGGAAGAGGAACACTAACCCCACTAAGAGGAATTTTTGAGAAGTGACCAAAACCATGAGGGCGAGTCGGTTCCACCCAAAGTTAATAATATCAATATATAGTAAATGGGTTCCTTAGAAATGTGTGTTTTGTGAAGATGTCTGAGATTTTGGGCATCATTAATGGATATTTGGAATAGTTGGCCACTCTAATTCCTAGGATGAGCTGTGAGATGGAGACCCCCTTACTCCCTTGTTTGTGTTTCCTTTTTTTTATCACATATATATCCTTCTTTAGTATCCAATAACTATATTTGACTAATCTCCTTCTAGGAATGGTGAGGATGTGTAGGGTGTACCACATTCTTTCTAAATTTAGCTTCTCGTGGTTGGATGAGTCAACTATACTTCTTTTGGTGGACAAGGCTCGATGGGTAGTTCCACTAATCACAGTGTTTAGACCATTGTGCTTGGATGAGATTACTTTTACACATTATTGTGTAGAGAACTACTCCTTCATTCTACCTGGAGTATCTTATATCATTATCTTATATTGTATATCTTATTCCTCCCCCTTTAGATTATGGGGCATCTTATTTGGTATGTTTATACTCGATTATCCATGGCCTTTTCACACACATATCGTGCCTTATATAGATGACAGATATGTCAATCATAAAATCAAAAGAGATTAGGTATATTGGCAGCTTGGATTTCATATGGTGGTATTATATTGGGATTCAGGAGTTGGGATATCTCGGCTATTTACATTTCAATTCTTATTAGGTTGAGATATATTTCTCATTGGGCTTGTATTATTTCCCTTTATATTTTAGTTTACACTATCGTAATTTCATACTTCCTAGATGTTCATGAATTCGTGAAAAACATTATAGTAGGGTTTTATCATTTTATCATTTCCTTCTAAATTATCTCCTTGTGTTTTTTGTTTTAATGTGGATATGTTTATAGTAAAATGCGTCTCCAATTTAGTTATGGCCCTAACTCTTGTTGACACCCCTAGCCTATGGATAAGGGATTGGGGGTAGTTTCAGCTCAAGTCATAGCATGGGTCGTATCATGAAATCTTGGTATCAGTGAAATTTCATTCATTGGGATGTTTTTGGACATATCCCCTTAAGAGGTATTTATTGGGTTTAGGAAAAAAAGTTAAAGTATCACTAATGTAGCACTAATTCTATGGAATCTGATGATGGTGTGGCCAGTAATGTATCCATTCACCACACTCATGACTAACTACTTATGTAATATGATCACTGAGAAATTTTTGTAGGTATAAATGGTATATGCATCATATAACATTTATTATTTGGATGACCTAATTGATAAATATCTCTATTGTTATTGAAATATATATATATATATATTTTCTCATCTGAATGTCAAACTCCATCATAACATTTAGGATGTCCCTACAATGACATCCATCCATGATAGTAGAGCAGGTTCATGACGAAGACCCTATGATTAATGAGGCCTCAGTTCAAATTCTATCCTACAACCCCTTCCTCTTGGTTAGCCAGTAGATGAATCTCCACCAATAAATCAATAGATCATCCTTGAATAGAATGTTGAAGAGTGTATAGGATTATCTCACTCAATGATTTCCATCATGAGAGACAGAAAAATCAGGTTGAATCACTTGAATCCAATCATTTCCATGGAGGATCTGGGCATTGGTAGATCCTTGTTATGCTGATGTAAAGTGAGTCGACACTCATGTGGGATGAATTCTAGCAACTATTTTTTGAATATTACCACCCTTAATTCTTGCATTAAGTCTGGACATAATAGAATATAGCACTAAAATAAGGACGTATGATAGTTGTTGAGTATGCAGTGATGTTTACAAACCTTGCGCAGTACTCTCTTAACATGATCTGGGGTAGATACATCCATGAATGGAAGTTTGAGGAGGGAGTATGTAGAGATATTTTAACTAGTTTTGTACCATTGTTTATATTCACCAATGATTATGTAATATAGAGGTAATTGGTGATATTTAGAAGTTTACCAGAGTGGCACTAGATAGTTGTAGTTGGTAGTTGATGCCACAAGGCTATGTCATCTGTAGTAGCAGAACGATACTGAGCACTAGGATATCAACACAGGATTTCCTACCATGATCTGAATCAGTCACATGGTCATAGGTAGTGTATAGCACCATGGAATCTTCTAGAGGGGCTGTTTTTTACATATGACTGGGAAGGTTATATGGAATTTGGATTCCCCACCAGACGTACAAATATATATAAGAAGATTGTTAATGTACCACCATAGAAGAGGATGGTCTATGGTCATGGATCTCACAAGTGTGAATTGGAATATAAATAGGGTGGTGGATCTACCTGAAGATTAGGAGAACCTATTGGCTTTGAAGCTATCATGTGATCCTTCCACCATCAACATTAGGAGGCCCATGTCAGACTCAGGGAACTAGCATGCAGGGTCCCAAATATCTGCATGCTTTGGATATAAATGACCATGTAGAACATGAAATGATTAGAGGTATAATCTATTTTTATTCTACCCTTGATTATATAATATCATTAATTGGTTCTAGTCATTCCTTTGTCTCTATAATCCTGGTTCATGGGATAGAGCTCCCAGTAGAGGTACTAGCACAATGGATTCATCTTAAGGTTGTTAAAGTGAACTATTATTCTGTATCATTCATCTGTGGTAGTGTGACTTATAACATAGAGGATAGAAGTTCACAAGGGACCTTTTGGTTTTCATTATTAAAACCTATGATCTCATCTTGGGTATGGATTGGGTATTTATGTTCTGATCCCAGATCGACTATCACAACATACATTTTATATTCTTATGCACTGATGGGATGAGATACACTTTTTCAAGGGAGAGAGATCTCACTGAAAGGAAAGTGACTTCTGGAAGTAGGAGGCTACAACCCATCACACATCAGCTAGTGAGTATAGCCATTGGTGCGACAGGATCTTTAGGAATTTGGGTTACTTTAGTCATTGAGAATAATATTGAGATCTCCCCTAAGGATGTTACAAGATAACCTCCAAGGAGGGATATGGAATTTTTATTTACTTTCATCCACAAAGTGTTTTGGTATCTTTTGTGGAATATCATATGGCACCGACCATGAATAGGGAGATACTATTATATTTTGAGGACTATCATGATAATGGTTTCACCATTCCTGGTGTGTCCCCTTGGGAAGCTCAAGTTACGTATTTGAAAAAGGTAGATAGGAGATTATGGATTTTCATGGATTATCATCGCCTAAACCTGCCCACTATAAAGAAAAAGCATTCCTTGTTGAGGATTTAAATACACTTCAACCAGTTGTGAGGTGAATGATTGTACTTGAATGTTGATATCAGGTCTTGATAGAAAAATTTGATTGTTTATGTTGATGATATTCCAATTTTGTCATTTTGATGTCACTATGGACACTATGAGTTCCTAGTGATTCTCTTTGACAGGGAGAAATCCCTTTCTATGTTCATGGATTTGATGAACTTGGTATTCCATCCATAAATGAACTATATTTTTTTTTCATCAACAACATAATATTATACTTTTTAACAAAGAAATATCATTAAAAATACTTTTGGATGGTCATAGAATTTCATTGAGAGAACCATTTTTGTGGGAAAATCTCAAAGTATTAGTTTTGGATACATGAGATTCACTTTTGGTGGAATGTCATTACTGATTATGGTTTTTCCATGGATCTATAAAATATCATAGTAATTCATTCTTGGGAGCCACCCAAGAACATTTTATAGGTGGAGAGCTTTCTTTTCAAGTTAGGGTACTATAAAAGGAATGTGGAAGACTTCTCCATAATCACAGCCCATTTGACTTCCCCATGAACAAGGGGATCCTTTTACCTGGTCTGATATGTTTTGAAGAGACTATGAAGAGTAAAGATAGAGGCTGATGAGTGATATTGTGTTGTGACTACCAGAGGAGGGTGTGGAGTTTGTAGTGTATTGTAATTCCATGAGAGTAGGGCCCAACTGCATGTTGATGCAACAAAATTAAGTTATTTCATATCGGTTGTGTAATTCAAGACCCCATTATAAAAACAAAATGGCTCATGAAAAAAAAGCTAAAAGTGGTAGTCTTCACCCTATGGATTTTGTGACACTAAATTCTATGGGAGTGACTTGTGGTTTACTCGGACTACCAATGTATTAGGTACATCTTCATGCAGAGGGACTTAGACTTGAGAAAATGACATTAGTTGGAGTTACTATAGGAATATTGATTTGAGATAATCTATAATATTGGGAAGGGAAATATTCTAGCAGATTCCCTTAGTAGGAACTCCAAATCTCACAAAGTGCAGGAATCTTCAGAGTAGTTATCTTCCATACAACTGACTGTGATGGAGAATGATGGTATAACTTTTATTCATTAAGTGGTTTTCACTCCTCTTCATGATTATCTGAGAGATATTGAGTAGGGAGACATTGACTACAAGGTATTATGAGATCATATATACATTGGTGAGTCACCATATTGATATTTTGAAGGAGGTTATCAGATCATCTTGTTATAGGGTGAACAATGCTCCAGTCACAATAGGAGAGGAGGTAAAGTGGGTGTTCAAAATGTCTCCCCTATATATAAAACCCGGTGGGGGGAAGCTTTATAGAGATATTCAGTAGAATTTTTGGAGGATCGAAATGAGATTAAGTATAGTTGAGTTAATATCTTGATGATTCACTTTTTAGAAGGTGAAAGATGAGAACTATGTCCTGGAAGGGTTGTTACAGCCCCTTGAAGTCCTAGAGGGGATGTCATATGGCATATCCATGGAAATTTTAATAGGAATTTACCGCACAACCATGATCCATGGATCCATCTGGGTGATAGTTGACTGACTGAAAATTCCAACACACTTCTTTAAGTTCAGGTAGAATATTTCAGTTGAGAGTTTCAGAATGTTTTATGTACGAGAGATCGTTCACCTTCACGGGGTTCCCTAGATAATTTTCTCTGATCATGAGGGTAAATTTACATTATTATTGTGGAGAGTACTTCCATAGATATTCAAGACCCACATATGAATGAGTACATCATTTCACCCCCAGACTGATGGGTCGACCGAGTGCACTATCATGTTGCTAGATACACAGAGGGCTTTTGTGTTATACTTTTCTAAAAGTAGGTAGTATCACCTACCCTTTTTATATTTTTCATAAAAAATAATCTACCACTATACCATCATCATGGAACATTATGAGGCCTTGTACCTGAGACCATATAAGTAAACATTCTATTGGATATATATTAGTTAATCATCTATTATGGTCCTAGAGATGGTGTAGGTGACAACGAATATAGTCCAATTCGTCTTTGATTGGATGAGGATAGCCCAGAGTAGATAGAGATATTACATAGATCACTGTTATTTGACCTTGGGGCTCGAGAAGGAAGACCGCATTTTATTGTGAGTATCCCCACAATGAGTATTATAGTGGTTATTTTAGAGAGGCAAGATATGCTCAATGTTCATTAGGACATTAGGGATCATGTTTTCTATTGGAATGGTTTCTAAATGCCTCACCATACCCCCATAGCTCGAGCGGGTGCACAAAGTCTTCCATGTGTCATAGTTGAAGATATAAATGCATGAACATATGCACATCATCGACTAGGGTGAGATGGACATTGAGGATGTATCCATATTTGTGGATAACCCAGTGGTAATCAAGTAACAATAGAAACATACCTTGTGTGGACATACCATCCATTTGGTTCAAGTGTTGTGGTGACACGGAAACATGTTGGAGAGTTTCTGGGAGCAGGAAAGTCTGGTGCGAGCTTAGTATCCGGAGTTTTTTTCCTAGTTATTCTTTTCATGGATGAAAAGATTTAAATATTTAATTATATAGGGAGTTATTTTTGAATTGTATTAATTTTTAATATTTATATATATATTTCTAGAGATAAGAACTTAGAAGACATGTCATGTTGAGGCTCGGTGTAATAGAAATTAATTATATAAAAATATATTTTATATTTTATATTGCTTGTGTGAAAATTATTAAATAAAATGACATTACTCATAATAGTTTGATCGGATCAGAAATCCAAGACCACAATTGGGTCAAAAAATGAGTTTTACCGTAGTCATGAAATAAAGTGAGTCAATGCAGAATGTTATGACCCCTCACTCGATGGCTATATGTTTAATTAGATTAATCAATTAATTACATAAATAATTAATATGTTTTAATAAATTATATGATTTAAAATATATCATTATAGAAAATTTACCAGGGTTGGGTCATTTTTTTGAAATTTACAATGAAGATCTCCATCCACCTTCTTTTGGAAGATCATCTTAGATGATGAAAAAATTTTGGATCAGAATAGATCAAGATGCAATGAATGCAACGACTCCACTAAAATTATTGGTGAATGAATTCCTCACTATTTATCGATCTATAATCATGGTAGGAATACTCTATTGGTGTTTTTATGCCGATATATTAAATTATTGAGTATATACATCCATTTTCTTGGATCTGCACCAGTTGGAGACTCTGCATGTGATCGCATAAAGAAATTACTTGGTTAATACATTTTTTCAAACTTTGGAATCCCCATTCTCAATCGTTGGACAAGAAATCGTGGCCACCAATGTTTAAGACTTTGTTGGTGTGCCTTTACCACCTATTATTCTTGCATTCATCACTGGTTGGTTCCCCACAGTACAAGATTATCCATGGCGGGAGGTACCAAGCTTGATCAGACACCCAAATTCAAGGAAGATTGAAAAAACAGGAATTGATCAATGAGAAAGGAATAGATATAGATTTATTAGAAATAAACAATGATAAATTTTATGGTATATGGATAGTTATTCAAGGGTTGAAGCCATGGGATAGTGCTGAATAATAAATGAAATTATTTCAGGCGATCATAGGTGACTCTTAGTGAGTGGTGGCCTGAGATTGCGAATTATAGTTATATCCATGATTTTTTGAAGAGAATAGTGCTAAATATAATGTTTTTGAGAATATTTGGTTGTGAGGATTAGATATATAGTTTCTACAAAAATCCAAACTACATGCCGTGTTCCAGGAGGAACAAATGACATGTAGACTTTCAGTGGTGTAAGCTTGGGTTTTGGACACCCATATGGATTGCATGGTGAATTCATCATCAACATGATGTGTACCACCTTCATGAATGTGTATGTCATGTGATAGATCACATGACCACACACATGGGAATGTAATATAGTACACTGACAAGATGGGTTGAACATGATCCTGGCCATGTTTATCCTAAACATTGTGCGTATTCCACCAACATTGAGTGTACTACTACATGGGAAGGATCCATGTGCCAAAGAGGGAAATTGATGGGAGTTGGAGTGGGTCCATAGACTATGTGGGTCTCTTAAAATGTTGTGAATCCCTTGAATACATCTAATAAAACATGAAACATCAATATATCCTTCGTTTGAACTCTAATTTTCATCCATGATTAGCATGTCCTGAATTTTTTTAAATATAGAGTTAAATGGTGCCCTCAGTTTTGGATTCAGTGATTCAATGTGGAATGTTCTATGAACAGATTATTTTGAGTTAATGCCTGATGATGAATGTGGTCGGGAAGGATCACGAGAGGTGGAAACCAGAGTGGAACCCTCCAGCTAGGCTGGGAATAGGCCCTCCATAAATTGTAGTGTGGAACCCTCCAGCTAGGCTGAGCATGGGTACTAAATGACCTAGAGTATAACCCTCTATTTTGGCATAGAAAGGGTCCATGACCTTCCTAGTGGAACCCTTTTGAGGCTAGGGCATGAGACCTCGATGACATAGAGTGGAACCCTTTAGCGGGTCTGGGCATGGGTGCTCAACAACCAGAAATGTACCCTTCTGATGTAATAGGTCATGGGTCCTCTACCTAGAAATTGTGACCCAAAACTGTGTGTCATAGTTATGAGACATGGTTTGACATAACATTATACTAACAAGGAAGAGAAACACTTTCCCCAATATGATTCATTTTTACGATGTGACCAAAACCGGATTGGGAAGTATGTTCCAACCAATGTGGATAGTATCAAGGTCTGGCAAATGATTTCCTTAGACTTTTTTGTATAGGGTATATGTGTGAGATGGTTGGAATCATTGTTGGAATTTTGAACAGTGTGAAGTCTTCTACTTGGATTGAGCTGTGATATGGGGAACCCCTTACTCAATAATTTTGGTTTATTTTGATTGAGAATATATATATGTATACCTTTCTAATATATCCACTCTATGGATTTGGTTACTCTCTATAATGGATAGGAGAATAAAATTGGGGTATGACTTATTAATTCCATGTTTATTTTATCATGGTTGGATGATTCTAATATTCTACTATAAGGGGAAAATGCTCGACGGGTAGCTCATATTCTCACTATGTTTATCATATTTTTCTTAGACGAGCTCAATTTCACTCCTTCTATGGATGACCAGTACTCCTTCAATGTTCCTTCTGTATTTGGAATCTTTCTCTTATATTATATCTCTTACTTCTCCTTCATAATCTTTCGGGCCACCAAACTGGTTATATTTTTACTCACTCCTACATGCTATTTTTCTCTATGATTCATGTCTTATAAAAATGACAAATGGGTAGACCGTGAAATTAGAGGATCTTATGTATATTGGGTTATTTGACCACGTACAATGGTTATGCATAGGGATTAAGGAGATGGGTTCTCTGAACTATTTACTTTTCCAATTTTTTTAGGTTGGGAAATATTTCTGGTTGGGTGGGTAATTTTTACCATTACATTTTAGTTTACTGTAATATACATTTTTAGTATTTATAGGTTCTTACATAATTGGTTTAATTTATAGTAGTGTTTCATCAGTTCATATTTCCTTATTCACTATTACATTGAGTTGGCTATGTGTGTGTATAAGTTTTTAGAAAATGGGATCCCTGAGTTAGTTATTAATTGGATTATTAATTCCACCGTCAGCCTATATGGAGGTGGGATTGGGGTAGTTATGGCTCAATACCTAATTTGGTTCAATTCATGACATATCATAAAATACTATTTGACATATTTTACATCCTATTAGTTTTAACTTCCATTATTTTCCATGGATTGGATCACCATGCCAATGAAAAATGATGTGTCAATTAAAGTACATATCATAACATATGTCGATCTACTAATCACTAATGTCATAAAATTGTCTCACATTACTAGGGATAATCATCTATTTTAAGAACCTTCATCATGGGGAATATAATGTGTTTGGGAATTAGAGTTGATCCTATCTTACTTCCATCCATATCAATACTCAAGATGATATTCTGGAAGTAATTACTATGGGATTGTTCAAAATTATCAGCTTTCCATTATATCCTAATCACCATTACACAAAACCTTTTGTTGGAAACCTCATTCATATCGAACCTTATGAACTATTCAGGCATCAAGTTTTGATTCCTAAAATCATCTAAACCAGTAAGAAACATTTCATTCAATCATAGGGGATGTATTCTAGATATTCAATTATCCAATGCCTTATATTTGAAACAGTTATCCAGAATTCACTAAATGAAACTATAATATTCCATAAATGCATTGAACAACTTAATTCACTATCATAGAGACTCATTCAATTGTTATATTATTACAATTAGCATAATGAAAATGTTCCCAATGAACTGATTCATCAAACACATGTATTTATTCATATAAATATCTTTCTTCATTTCTACATATAAGAAGGAATAATTCACATCCATCGATTTTGAGTGTACATATTTTAATGAAATCATTTTAAATATTTTTCGATAGTTGTATTCTTAACTATTATTTATGTTTTTAAGGAAATAAATCCCCTCATATTGGAATCCATTTGTTTCCAATCATGACTTATTCGTGTTTGTTCTTTCTTCTTTTTATTTTAAACAAATCACCCACTTAATATCATGATATATATTTAAATATGGAAAATAAATCATCTTTAGTATTTTATATGTATCAAACTAAAAAATTAATTCATCCATCACTAAATCAAAATTTTTTGTAGTCACTCATAATGGAATCCACATTAATTATTTTAGGTTGTCTCTAATTTTTAATAAGTAAAAGATTTCATGTAGCCCCAAATCATTGAGATGGATTTCGGAATTTGGCTGGACTCAACCACACATTGCTAAACACAGATCGATATGTAATTATAGAGTTTAATGAATTATCTTCTAAAAACCATCTCATAATTATCTTAAATCCAGATACTTCCTTTAGGATTCACCAATCAATGTGCATTTTGAAATATCATTGGCTGGTTTATTTTCGGTACCATTGTTCATTTCATTTGAACATTCATGTACATTTTCACCATCGATGAAACCATTCAATGTGATATAAAATTAGTATATTCATTCCATGTTATTAAAATTTAGGTCATTCATCTACCTAACATTTTAATGATCATTCTCATTAAAAAGATGGTTGTAACACTTGAAAAATATTTCATGACCACATCTCTTATAAGGGATCCAATGTTTTCATTTATATATCCAGAATGAAAAATATTCATTTATTTTTCCTTGAATTAATCAAGATAAATTACATCAAAATGAGAATATAGAAGACTAAGAAAATTGAGGAGGAAATTAATGATTTTTTATCAAACTATTTCTATTCTAGAACAAATATCTCACTAGATTAGAAATAAATTAATTAATCTTGTCTTATTCATTATTAACTATTTCATGTCATATAGTCTTATTCATCTATAACTGTACAAGAATTCTCTATTAATTTCAAATTAATATATATTTCACTCGACCTACCCGAATATTCATTCAAGGTGTGCCATAAACTATTCTCTCAATGATGAACTAATTAATATGAAATAGGTTGTGAACGTTCATTTCATTATATATGCCACCATGGTAAGATCCTATAGAATTTACTATATTTCACGTTTCCCTATTCACCATAGTATTTGATTTGATTTATTATACACATACAGTATAATTAAACATTAGGATGAAAAACCATACATTATTTTCTAAATCATCAGAGAAAGTCACAACGTAAAGAGACCCACATTGATATTGAACATGGGTTGGTACAAAAACAAAAATATGAATTGGTTATAAAATTTGAGCACTAGGATTTCTTCCATTTATATTAAAAGATAGAATTTTATATATTTGATGAATATAACTCTCACTACATCAATGTACAGTATCAATAAACATCAGCATTCCATTTTTTATTATACCATTCACATTGTCCAATTCATCCATGATGGCTACCATTGAAGATATATAACCCAAAAAAGATAAAGATAATCATAAATTTAGTGTTTTTGATCTCAATGTTGAGTTTGTGTATTCACATTATGTGCTTAAAATTAAATAAATAAAGACAAAATGATAATATCCTTGTTTAATTATTCATTATATTATTTTTATCATCATGATGTATAAATTCATCATCTGGATTGAGCGGTAGAAGAAAATAGAACAACTTTTGAAAATGTGGAAGATGATGTGAAGTTTAGTCTTAGGATTGGATAATATGTAAATGTAATAAATAAACATATATAATGCTCAGTGTAAAACTATACTATTGAATTTAAATAATGTTAAATGGAGAAGAAATTATAGTTGGTATGATATTATATTGCATAGCTGTTAGAAAGAGCTAAACATGGTTATGAAAGAGTATAGATGGCCTTGAATGATCATAAATCAAAATTTATGGTATAAACTATAATAAGATATGGTATAGACACATCAAAGGATGGAAACTAGATGAACCAAAGTAAATGTGAAGAGAAATATTGAGATATCACAATGGTGTCGGATTCATAATAGAGACTGCATCAAACCAAATAAAAAAGGGTGATAAAAATATTACCCATGTATCCAAAGAGGATCATAAGTAAAATATATTTATAAAATAATTTTAAATGCGGAGGAATGTATTTAAAAGGATATTTTCCCTTATGAAATTTCAATTATATGAATTTTGGGACCATACAATGTCTTACTATGAAGAGGCAAGGAGCTATTTGAATGGGGATGTTCCAAGAAGCCAAAAAAGGAAAATGAGATAATATAATTAATAAAATATAATAAACATGTTATATATATATATATATATATTCACTATTGAATCTATTCCCATAAATATATTCATTGTAAGAAGAGGAATGGTTGGAAAAATCAATAATGAACAATAAAAAAAGTCAATACATGTCAACCAATAATAATTGTTCTTGAAAATAGGTAGTCTATTTTTGAAAAATAATAATATGAGTATGATGAACATATTATTATTTAAAATATATTGGAATGTCCATATTTTTACTCCACTCAATTAGGTGTCTATTATAAAGAAACATAGAATATCATAAAATCCAACCTTGCAGAATAATATCTCAAAACAACAATGTTACAACCCAAAATTTTATCAATGGGAATTACCATATTATACTTAACTCATATAGTATAAACCACATAAAATCAATTTTAGAACACAATAAATACATTATAAATTATGAATGAATGAATAAGAGGTATTTCAAGAAATTAAGGATCCTATCTTGATAGAATAATAACCCAACCCTTGGAATAGTAACATTACCATTAGGAATAGTAATTTGGCTAATAGAATAGTAAGCTCGTTTATGAATGTATAAATAAAATTTATGAATATCATAAATGATAAAATGTTTTAATAATATAATTTAATAAGTAAATACATATTTTAAAAATAGTTGATTAATTGTTAATTTTTTTATAAAACCTAAATGTTTATTTAGAATTTTATAATTAATGTAAGTTTTTGAAATAAAATTTTGTATCATAAATTATATTCATAAATTAAAATTTTTGACTTGTTATTATAAGATAATTTTATGACACCAAAATTAAATTTTCAAAGTGTTATAATATCTGTTATAATTTTTAAATAATTATTTTCCAACAAACTGTTTGATGGAAAATGCAGTGAATTCCCAAATGACATCCTTAATTCCCTATGATGTAGAGTTCAAAATTTCATGGAAATTCTTACCAATCAATTCCAAGGTATGAACAATAACCTAAAAAATAAGGAATTTCTTCTTTATCTTAAGAGGGATAAACTGGCTGTCAAAAATATTATGCATAAATGACCAACAATGATAAGTAGTTCATTTGATCCAATAGTCATAGAATATTGAGTCTACTTAGTGGAGAATATATTTTCTTTGTTAAATTATTATATGAACGATACGGTGACTCTTTCCATATATTGTTTATATAGATTTTTCGATCCATTGTGGGTGTTGGTTATGAACACCAAGAAAATTGACAAAATTGATGAGATGGAGTGGGAAGACATTATGAAAATATTTATTATCAAGTACTTCCCTATAAATCTAAATAATAAGATGGAGAAAGAATTTATATTGTTTAAGAAAAAGGAAGGTGAATCTTTTATGTATTTTTAAAGAAATTTCACAAATCATGCAAGTTACACCATGAGTTTTGTGGTTAACAATGATATAAAAATAGATATATTCTTTAGTGGATTAAAACCACACCATTGAACAGCTTTAGAAATTTGAGACTTTTGGAGTTTTGAAGAAGTTTTTAGATGTTCTGTCAAAGTGGAGATAGATTTTGTAGTGTGGTCCCATGAATATGGTGATATGAAATGAAAGATGGAGTTTTGAGATAGAGGATATAGTAAAAATGGTCGATCGAAAACACATCAACTCACTTGTCTGAAACGTGGGACAAAGAATCATGGGAATTTCCTCAATGTTATGGCGGAATGATTCTAGTGTGTGAGAGAAGGAAATTGAGCTTTTGAATACTGAAGAGGAATGAGTAATATGGAAAATGTGGTCAAAGAAAGTGGAGCACCACCAACCGTTCAAGGATTCAATTATAGGGAACACATACAATATTGATTCCAATGCACTAAACCACATGTTCTCGTTTGTAATTATCATCAGAACCCACTATAGACAAATGATAAAGGGATATATCATCCCATCACTACCACTGAGGTGGAGACCAACAGTGAAGTGGTTATAGGTACTCTAGTTATTCATTCATGAATATTGAACATGCTATTTGATTCTAGTACTACACATTCTTCCATATATTGCATGTTTAGTGGAACTATTCAAACACAACCAAAAAATATGGAGGTTCCATAATCATTGAGAACTAAAAATGGGGAAATTATTGCATACAATGTATATAAATTCGCCTTAGTTAATATTTTTTATTGAACATCCCATCAAATCTAGTATTACTTCATTTGGTGAAGTTTGATTTTATTTTTGGAATGGATTAGCTATCTTTATATAAATTAAACATCAGCTATTGGGAAAGAGAGATCAATCATGACATCCCAAGGAATCCTCCAATTTTTCACAATTTAAGGTCGAGGATGAATCTTATTTGGATCTATCATATCATGTTTGGATATTAATATCTTATGAGCAAGCATAACTTGCATAAATGATTGAGAAAAGGATAGAATCTTGCTCAATGACATTTCCATTATGATGGACTATGATAATGTGTTCCCGGAATAGTTTCCTAGCCTTCTAACTGATTGAGAGGATGAGGTATTTATTGAAATTATTCTTGGACCTCTTCCTACTCAATGAGGCCTTATAGAATGGACACTATTGAGTTTGAGGAACTGAAAAAGTAATTACAGGGGAATCAATAAAATTGTTTTATACAACCGCGTGCTTGACCATTGGTTGAAAAGTCATATTTTTCATGAATAAGTATGGATTATTTTGCCTATACATTTATTATCAAGAAATCAATAAAATCAGGAAAATTAAAATTATATCCTTCCATGAATAGATGAGTTGTTCGATCAACTATGTGGTTCCATGTATTTTTATAAGATGGATCTTCAATCAGAATATCACCAATTATTGGCGAGTAAGGAAGATATTCCAAAATTTTTATTATTAATGAGATATGGACACTATGAGTTCAAAGTGATTACTTTAGACTCACTAATTGTAAATAAATATTCAAGTAATTAATGAATATAATATTTAGATATTACCTCAATAAATATCTTACAGTTATTATAGTTGACATTCTGATATACTCAAAGATAAAGTTGGAAAATTAGGAGCATTTGAATACTATTCTAAAATGTTTTTAGGGTATAAATTAAATGAAATGTTCTATAAATGTGAGTTCTGGATGGAGAGTATCACTCTCGGGGCATGTTATCTACGAAAACATGATATTTTATGATTTTTTGAATTAATTTATTCATTATGATATTTTTCATTTCATACAACAATGAATATATTTTTTTATATAAAATGAATATATTTTAATTGAATTATATGAAACAACAAGTTAATTATACACTACATACATAATAAAATATTTCTGGCACTACACGTTGTTGGATCGGGTTATACCAAATATACACAAGAGGAGGGTGAATTGTGTCTTTTACAATTTTTCAGGAGATCGTGATCAGTCCTTTTAACTTTATCAGAAAGATTAAGTAGTAGAAAATAAATAGCAAAGGACACACAATGTATAGTGGTTTGGAGAGCAGAAGGCCCCTAGTCCAATCCAACAATGCTCTACTCTATGAGCTTGGTGATTTTCACTATCTGGTCCTCTTATCAACAAACCATTCCACAACTGAGTGCAGGAAGTTGACACCTTTAAATATTTAAGTAAAAATAGAGCCTTCTAGTACATACATTAAAACAAAAACATAACATAGTATGATAAGGTGGTTACTGAAAGGAAAAAATTATTTGTTTTTCTAAAATACTTTCTAGATGTTCTTCAAAAATGCAATAGCACACAATTGACAGTCGAATGATCATTGTATTCAAAAAAAGATGTTCTTCTGTGAGAATTAGTTCTGAGCTGATCCAATTGCAGTTGATCTTGAAATAAATTCATAAACATCAAAAATAATAGATCCAAAAATTATATTCAATATAGAATCTATTATTCTTCAATTTTATTTTTTCTTAATAAATAAAACAAAACTTTTTCATTCTTCGTATCAGCAGATATGTTAGTCTCAATTGTCTCTATAAATTGTAGAAGTTAAAAAATCAAGATCATGATATATATTTTTTATTATTCTCCTATGTACAAAATAATACAGGTATATATAAAATATACGATTATTCTCTTTTGTAAATTTAGATCCCCAAAAGTCTCCTTCTGACTCACAATATTCAAAAGTTTGAATAACAGAGAAGTCGTAACTCTCTTGAAAATTTTGCATGAATAGATCCTCTTAAAATGAACCTCTTAATAATAAATTAATGGATTTGAATTAGTCAAATACATGTTTTAGATTTTGGATTTTAATCTGGCTTGAAATCACCCTAATAATCCGTTTACAGACTGTTTCTCAATAAAATTGTAATTGATATCTCTGACGTCAAACGTAGGGTTGAACTCCATAGCCATCATTCTCTGAACTTAAGTTTCACAACATAAGGTTGATCTCAAATGTAAGGTTAACGATCCATAATTTTATCATCTTCCAAACATAAGGTTGATCTCAAACGTATGGTTTTTTCCAAAAAGTAAGATTTATGAACCATACATTTAAGAATCAAACTTAACGTTCCATACTCACATAATTATCTTCTTCCATACTTTGTCGATTTCCCAAACATAAGTTTCCTTCTAAAGGTTGGGTTCTTCTTCCATACTTTTCAAATAACATATTTTTTTTAACCCTTCATTTTCGATATCTCACAAAGTAAACCCCGCATTCCATCCATACGTTATGCTTCATAACATATGGTAAGAACAATGTTTCTAGAATGTGCTCAAGTAATATCCATACATGTAGAGCATGAATAGTGTTTCCAGAACACGCTAAAATGATTTTCGAATATTTTCCCAAATATTCCATATGAATTAAATGCTTTAATATTATCGCAAAATATAGAAATAAATAATAATTTCTAGAAATATACTCAAATTAGAAATATTAGAATAAAAAATAAGGATATTTGTGAGCATAAAAATCATCATTAATAGATATAGTATTATTCTCAATAATCTCCCCCATATCAAATTATATACAAATGAAAAAAACTTTCTCAACAATCTCCTTCTTTTTTGATGATCACGGAACCCATAAAATAACCAATGAAATTAACATAAAAAATTATTTACATACTGTTTATAATTTTTCCAAGAGGAAAAAAATGTTTATAATTTCTCCCCAAAATAACATTTTAAATTTTTTAAATAATTTCCCCCTGAGTAAAAGGATTTAAAAGATTAAATTTTTTTTTTATTTTTCACTTTTTGTGAAAGAAATTTAATTTAATATTAAATAACTTAAAATAGAATATTGTGTTTATCTTAATTTCTCCCCCTTTTGTGATATCAAAAAGAATTATTGAATAAGATATATCATATTTTAATGTAGCATTGAACTAAGTAAAATTGATTATTAACTTTTTATCAATATTTAAATTGGATTATGGGAATTTTTAATATAGAGAGAAAAAAATAGATAACACACAAATATTTAAAAAATAGTATTGAAAGTGTTGTAAAAATATATTAACTACAACAACAGAAATCAAGGTTGTGTTAAGGGTAGGTTTCATCTCCTCTAAATTGTATCCTTGATCTCCAAAATCTGAGTTCTTAATATTCTCATCAATCAATCTCCAAACTGGATTATGAGATCTTTTTTTTCATGAGTTAGATGAAGATCTTCAATAAGATTGACTCTGAAGAACTCATGAAGCATCTCTTCATTGTCCATAAATGGAGTTAACTTATCTGTGAACTAATTCAACAATGTTCTGATACCTAGTTCATTGGAAGTCATCTGGTATACTAGAAACTTATGATTGTCCAATAACACTGTCAAAGGAGAACAATTGCATTGAATTTATTGCAATATTTCATTCATATTGCTCATAACTGTTGTAATGGTTGGATATCCTCTGATCAGATCAGGTGAAGTACCTGATGTACTAGCATCACTATATCTGACAACTGTGAATTGTTGCTCCATGAATGTTTTAAATTCTATTAAGGCTATCATTATCATCATTTTAGATTTTATATTTTCAACTACAGCCATCATTTCCTTCATGAAATTTTCTACTTCATGCTTAGAAATAGAACTCGCTTTCAAGTTCTAAAACTTCATCCCCTTATTTTCTAATGCACTTCGCAAAGATACATTTTCAGCTTGAACATTATTAAACATTCTGATCAAATCCTCCACATGATCATTATCGTAAATTGAGGCACCCTGTGCTTGATTCTCTATTTCAGCTTCATTGTGATGTAACAGTACTAAAGTTTAGTGATCAGCATCTGATTTCTATTCATACCCTCCCTTTACTAGTTTTTCCACAGATTTTTCCTTATAGTCCATCCTTGACTCATACACAGAAAAATCATCATTTAATACATAAATATGAATCTTAGAAGGGTACTCTTCTTGATCTATATGAACTTGTTCTCACTCCTCCTAAGAATCTTCTTCATCGATCTCTTCAAGACAGGTTCCTCTAAAAATCATTCAACTTTATCAAATTCCTTTTGTAGATTAGTTCCAAGTGCAGCCTCTTCCTCAAAATATAGCTCAGCCTCTATTTCTACATGAGACATAATTTATTGTTCGACATGAGGAGTCACCTCAATCTGAGAAACTGTTTGTTGTGCAATGTTTTGTATTGTAGATTCACTAATAAATATGTAGCTCAAAAGCGTTCCAGTTTCATTTCCATTTGTTTGAGTAGGCTCCTCTCCAACATGAGCCATTATATACCTTTTCCTTTGAATTCCTTCTTGAAATTGCTCATTTGTAGGTGTATCAACAATTTCCAATCTGTTTCTTCTATAAACTCTACTTACTCTCGATTCAGCTTTTCCTTCTTTTGACTTTGCAGGTTTTTCTTGAGCACTCTCTTCAAATTTCTCTGCTCCTACAAGCATAATATTGACTTTAATTGTGATCCATAAATAACCAATCATTCTCAATGTTCAAGCATTGAATATGTTTCTATGGTGGCATCTCACTCAATCATCTACAAGCCTGATCATATAATTCTTAAACAAAATCTTCTAAATGAATCTTCCAAAGGGATAAAAGTTCATTCTCACTTCTTTTCGCAAGAATAACTGATATAACTCACCATATTAATCGGAAGGTTTAACTTGATATATCTCATCAAGAGAAACAAGATATACTTGTCAGAGTATTAAAGTTTCTCCATATCTGACATACGAGGTGCAATCCTTGTTTGCACAAATATAACTAAAATCTTTTGATCCGACTCCAGATCTTTCACTATCATGTTCCGTACAGTCATTGATCCAAACAAAGAAGATATAATATCCTCTAAATTATGTACACTATCACCTAAATTCTTCAAATCGAAGTTAAGTACTCCCTCATGAGGGTAGTTATGAATTTCAGCAATTTCCATAGAGGCAATCGAAAGGGCTATGTCCTAGATCGTTGCTATCACACTATCTTCCTCAATTCCTAGTCTAATGTGAATAGATTTAAATAAGTGAAGAGGTTATACCTCAAATAGAAACTTTTTTTTCTCCATTAAACGTTTTTTGTAGGTTTTCAATAGGTAGGTCATTCCATAACATCAGATCTGTAAGATATATCCATTCTATATCAATTACCTTTCCTTGCAGAATTTTCTTTCCTATCATGTGATGAAGATTAGAAATGGTGGTCACTAGCTCATCGATCCTCTAGGTATTTTCAATTTCTAATTTAGATCTTATAAGATTCGAAAGGTTAGGGTTTCAAATTTTTAGGTGTGGGTAGATAAGATCAGTAATCGGTTTTGAGATTTCGAAGGGTTTTGAGAAAATGAATACATTTGGATGTGGAATAGGTTTTGAGATCCTTGATTCCCGTTTCATTATGCAGATAGTGATTATTACATTATTGAAAATTTAAAACATAATTGGATAAATTTTAAAATCCAACTTAATAAGTTTTTAATTTAAACAAGTAATAAATATAATAAAATAAAATAAAAATTTAAAAATAAATAAACCTAGATCCTCCTTAAAAAAAACAATACTTGCAGTGGGAAGTGCTTTAGTAAAAATATCAGATAATTGAATTTCAGTGACTACAAAAACTAAGAATTTATCATTTTTAAGAGCATTACCTTTTATAAAGTGAAGTCTGATATCAATATGATTAGTCCTATAATGATTAATAGGGTTTTTGAATTATTTATAGCACTTGTATTATCACATAAAATAGGGGTATTATTAAAATTTGTTCCAAAATCCGTAAGAGGTTTTTTTCATCAACAAAATATGTGTACAGAAACTTCCTGCAAATACATACTTAGCCTCGCATGTTGACAGGGCAAGCGAATTTTGTTTCTTAATAGACCATGACACTAAAGATTTTCCAAAAAAGTGACATGTCCCTAAGATGCTTTTTCTATCTAATATTTAACTTTTTATGTCTTTATCTAAATATGAAATTAAATTAAAATAAAAAGTTTTTTGGTAGGGAAGATATTGAAAATTTTTTCCCTTTAAATATCTAAAAATACTTTTGACAACAATTAGATGAGATTCTTTAGGATCAGATTGAAATCTAGCACAAAGACATACTGAGTACATTATATTTAGCCTGCTAGTAGTAAGATATAATAAACTACCAATCATACCTCTATATAACTATTCTTCTACTGAATTTCCAGTTTCATCCAATAAAAGTTTAATATTAGTACACATAGGAGTTGCATATGTCTTTTTTTTTCAAATCCAAATCACTTTAGTAAATCAGTCATTTATTTTCATTTATTTTAAACATTTCCAAAAACATTTTGAAAAATTTGAAGTTCTAAAAATATATTTAATTCTCCCATCATGATCATTTCAATTTCCTTTTGCATTAAATTTGAAAAATCATGAAAAGTATTGAATTTGTTGATCCAAAAATTACATCATCAACAGAAATTTGAACCAATAAAACATTAGAATCTACAGTTTTCTTAAAAATTATTAGATCTACCATTCCAAAAGTAAAATAATTTTTAATAGAAAAGAACTTAATTTTTCATACCATGATCTAGGTGCATTTTTAAGGCCATAGAGATCTTTGGTAAGTTTAAAAATTAATTCTGGTTTTTCAGAATTATCAAAACCAGGAGGTTGCTCAACATAAACTTCCTTTATAAAATAACCATTTAAAAGGATGACTTAAAATCCATGTAAAATAATTTAATGTTCATATGAGATTCATAAGTTAAATGGATTCTAATGGATTTTAATCTTGCTATAGGCACCATGGTCTCATCAAAGACTGTACCTTATTCCCGATTATAACCCATAGCTACTAGTCTTGCTTTATTTATTGTTATTATTCCTTGATCATCTTTTTTATTTCTGAAGAACCATTTGGTTCCTATAACTTGATAGTTCAAAGGTCTTTCAACTAAATTCCATACTTAATTTCTCTTGAACTAGTTTAGTTCTTATTCCATTGATAGAATCTGAAATTCATCAACTAAGGCTTCTTCTAATGTCTTAGGTTCTAATTGGGATAGAAAGGAAACAAAATCAACATGATTTCATAAATTTCTTCTAGTTTTTATTCCAATGTCTAGGTATCATATAATAGTTTCTAAAGGATGATTATTTATGGTTCTAGACTGTCTAGGTAGTGCATTTTTAGGTTCATCAATGTCATGTCCTTCTGAACTATAAATAATTTCATTTATATCTTTTCCAAAATCATCTTTCATGTTTTCAATTCTCATGTAATCATTAGTGTCAGATTAATCAATTTTTCATTCCTTTTCTCAAAGGATTCAGATTCATCAAATTTCACTTGAACTGATTCTTCAAAAATCATTTACTTTTTGTGAAAAACTATATAAGATTTGGAAGTAGTAGAATATCCTCATAAAATGTCATCATCATATTTTGGATCAAACTAACCAGGATGGTCCTCGGTGTTTAATGTGTAAACCTTGCATCCAAAAACATTAACGTAATTTATATCAGATTTTATGTTATTCCAAAGTTCATAGGGTGTCTTTTTGAAAATATGTCTAATTAAAACACAAATTATTATATAATAGGTTGTGCCTATAGCTTTTTACCATAAATAAGTAGAAAGACTGTATTCATTTAGCATAATCTTAGCCATTTGGTGAATAATCCTATTTCTTCTTTAAACAATTCCATTTATGTGGTGTTATTTGTGCATAAAAGGTTTGTTTAATACACATTTTTGAGAAAAATTAATTAAATTCCAGATTCTCAACTTCTCCACCATGATCACTTCTTAATGTAATTATTTTAAAACAATTTAATTTTGAATAGTTTTTCCAAAACAATAAAATATTGTAAGGGAATAATATTTATATTTTAGAAAATAATTCCAGTTTATTCTAGAATAGTCATTAACTAAAACATATACATATAATATACCAGGAAAGCATTCTACCCTTGAAGGTCCAAACATATACATAAGGATAAGTTAAATAGGTATAGATGTAGCAACATTGTTAACTGATTTGTAGGGTGATTTGTACTACATGCCAAGTTGACATGCATCATAGAATCTATCACTTTCATATTTGAGAATAGGAAAACCAGAAACAAACTGTTTCATATATTACATATATAAAGTATATATATTGCAATTTCCAAGACTTCTATGCTAGATCTGAGATTCATTTATCTTAACAGTTACTATGTTTACATTTTGTTTACACCGTTAATTTAAATCCAAGGTATATACATTTTTAGTTCTTGGTGCTCAAAATTAATGAAAATAATCTCTAAAAATAGAAAAACATTTGTTTGAAAAATCAACAGCATAACCATCATCACAGAGTTGAGATAAACTTATCAGGTTGTGTTTCAATCCTTGTACATAGAGTAATTTATTGATTGATACAACTTTTAGATCTCGAACTATTCCAATGCCAATAATCATCCTTCGGCACAGTCACTAAATGTGACTAGACCTTTATCCTTTTGATTCAGAGTTATGAAATTTGATGAGTTTCCACTCGTATTCCTGGATTAGCCACTGTCTATATACCATATTTTAGTTTGGCTTATGTGACCTTCTTCTAGAAATGTCATTTAAACAAGGATTTGTTTTGGTACCAATATTCTCTTGGGTCCAGTAGTGTTAGATAGCAATGAACTGGGAATTTAGACTTGCTTTGATGTTATTTAATCAATATAATCATATAAACTCCTTAAAACAATGGTATTCTTAATCAAACTAATTTTCAGTTTCCATAGATAACAGTTTTTAAGTATGTGACCTCTTGATCCAAAATAATTATAGATTACTTTTCTAGTACTAGGAAAAAGTAATTTTTATATAGTTAAGGTTTTTCACCTTTACTGCCTATTCCATATCTTTCCTTTTAATCACATACATTCCATTTATTCCATTTATCATATTTTCTCCTTTTGTAAAAATAAGAGCTACACTTTTGTAAGTTTCTACTTCAGTTTGTAGTGTTTTTTTAGTTTCAAAATCTATATATTTTGTGTTAATTATGTTATAACTATCTAGTATTTCATGATGTTTTTTAGGAGAGTATATATATCTCTCTCCTAAAATATAATTATGAATATTATTTAAGTATTTGTGTTTTATGAAAAAAGAATCATTTTTCTTTTCAAAAATATTGCAGTAAGCTTCAAGTTTATCATTTGAGCAGCTAGAATTAGAGTCAGATGAGTAATAGGATTGTACCTCATCAGTTTCTGCCATAAAGCACATATAGGATTTCAGGTTTGATTCCTCTTTTTCTGAATCAAACTCTGATGAGCTACTAATGTCTTTAGATACACTCCATGTAGCTTTCATTACCTTCTTCTCTTTTTTCTCATAATCATTTCCCTTAATGAAATTATTCATCTTGTATTTCTTTAATTGTGGACAATCAATTCTGATATGACCAAGTTTCTTGCACTCCTAACAGCTGACTTCCTTATCTTCCTTTTTAAAATAATTTCTAAATCCTTTTTACTTTTCATAAAACATAAGGAATTTTATGGCTATCTGAGTCAGTTCCACATCAGAATTGGATGAATCAAAACTTTCTGATTTCACCATTATTTCCGTTATCCTTAGATTTCTACTTTTTCATTGAGATGACACCTTTAAGACAGTGTATTCTCTATTGATCAGAACCATATGCCTTTTTTCTTTACCCTACATCTTATCCTCATACATTATTAGAGTTCCAATTATCTCTCTCATTGTTAAATCCTTTACTTGAGAAGATTGTCTGATAGCAATAGAAATTTTGTTACATCTTGGTGGTAGTACTCTTAGTACATTCATAGCATCATCAAATTATATAATTGGATCTCCCGAAGCAGTGATGTTTGTTGAAAATATCTGTATATTTTCCATTCATCTGGGTGATGATTTCTCTTTCAAACATACTGAATGTATCAAATTTTTGTTTAGTAGTAGCATATCTCTTTTGTCTGACATTGTCATTTACTTAATAAGAAACTGTTATGGTATGCCACATTTCATACGTTGCCGGGTATTAAGATACTCTTTTTGAATTCATCTGGTCCAAGACCACATATGATTGCATTCATGGTTTTTGAGTTTATGTCGTACTCTGCTTCTGTATTAGCAATCCATGTTTCAGGCATCTTTGTAATCACATAGGGAGTTAGAATTTTCAAGTAGACTCTCTATCCATGGTTCATTAAATAAATGATCATCCTTGATTTTCAACATCCATAATTTTCACCGTTGATATAGGGAGATAGATCCATTAATATTCCCTCTAGTGTATCGTCCATTGTGATAATGTATTATCCCAAAACATTTAGCTTGTTATAGCTTTTTTAAAAGCACCACCTTTGATACCAATTGTTGGATCGGGTTATACCAAATATACACAAGAGGGGGTAAATTGTGTATTTTATAATTTCGTCACTTGATCGTGATCATTCCTTTTAACTTTATCAAAAATATTATGTACTGGAAAATAAATATCAAAAGACACTCGATGTATAATGGTTCGTTGAAGAAAAGGCCACCATTCCACTCCACCAATGCTCTACATCAAGAGCCTGGTGAATTTCACTATCTTGTCCTCTTATCAACAGATCGTTCCACAAATTGGTGTAGTCAGTTGAAACCTTTAAAAATTTATGGATAAACATATCATTCTGGTTCACACACAGAACTAAACTCATAGCTTAGTGTGAGAAGCCGGTTACTCAATGTAAAAAATTATTTGTTCTTTGAAATACTTTCCAGTTGTTCTTCATAATTGCAACAACACTCAATTGATATTCAAATGATAATTGTCTTCATAATAGACGTTCTTCAGTTATAAGTAGTTATGAGACGATCCTGTTGCAGTATATCTTGAAATAAATTCAGAAAATTCAACATTTTTAGATCTAGAAAAGATATTCGAAGTAGAATTGGTGAATCCTCAATTGGGATTTGTTATCATCAGAAAACAGAACATTTTAATTCTTCATATCAACAGATCTATTAGTCTTGATTGTCTCTGTAAATTGTAGAAGTGAAAAACTCAAATGCTTGATATATATTTTTGATGATTTTCCTCTATGCAAAATAATATAGTTATATATGGAATAATGATGAGCATTCTCCTTAATAAATTTAGATCCACAAAAGTTGCCTTCTGACATGCAATATTCAAATGTTTGAATAACGGAGCAGTCATAACTCTCCTAAAAATTCAGTATGAAAAGATCCTCTTAAAATTATCCTTTGAATCATAAATTAACGGCTTTGAATTAGTCAAAGAGGCGTTTTAGATTCAGGCTTTTAATCAGGATTGAAATCAGGCTAATAATTTTTTTACAGACCATTACTTGATAAAATCGTAATTGAAATATCTGACATCAAACATAGGGTTGATCTTGATGGAATTCATTCTATGAACGTAAGGTTCACACCATAAGGTTGATCTCAAACGTAAAAATGATCCATAGTTTCTCAGCATCCAAACATAAGGTTGATCTAAAAAAAATTTCACAATATTATGGTTGATAAACCATACTTTTAAGAAACAATATTAACGTTTCATACTCACATAATGATCTTCTTCCATACTTTTCTGATTTCCCAAACGTAAGGTTCCTTCCAAACGTAGGGTTCTTCTTCTATACTATGCAAATAATGTATGGTTGTATAAACATACTTTTATGATATCTCTTAAAGTTAATGCCACATTTCATCCTTACACTACGCTTCTTAATGTAGGGTATGGAAATTGTTTCCATAACACGCTCAAGTAATTTCCAAACATGTAGAGCATGAACATTTTTTATAGAACATGCTAAAAATGATTTCTGAATATTTTTCCAAATATTACACATGAAATAAATTCTTTAATATTATCTCAAAATAGAGAAATAAATAATAATTTCCTAAAATATTCTCAAAGTAAAATTATTAGAATAAAAAATAAAGATATTTTTGAGTATCAAAATCATCATAGAGAGATAGTTTATTTTTCTTAACAATCTCTCCCATATAAAATTTTGTACTGTTGAAAAAAACACTTCTTCAACACACACTACAAAAACATGGTTTGCATTACAGGCAACACTGAATTTATACCAAACAACATATTATTAATATAATCATTTAAATGGGATAATTAGAACATATCCATTGAACATGGTAATATGAATAGTGATAAGTAATTTCTTAAAATTATATATAATGGATATATATATATATCATATTTATAATAATACATTCAATTCTGTTAGTAATATCATTATATTCATGAAAATACAATTTTGTTAAAAGAACAACTTTTTATGCCATTATGTGAACATAAATGAAATTTATTTAAGAATAATTTTAAAATTTAATTATATTAAATATAAATAATTACATAATTCATAACTCCAAAATTATCTTTGGGTGATTTTTTGTGATTTTTATATGAATGTTCAATTTTGGATGAAGAGTAAAAGATATTAAATTTTAATTCAAAACTAAATTTTTATATAATTCATTTGCGCAGTTAAATTATATTCTATGTTAAGTTAAAGGTCACAATAGATCAAATATAAATAATTTAATCCTATTTTTTCCATTGGAATCATTTTTATATTTAATTTGGATAGAAAATCTTAGTGATCTTTTGAACATTCTAACTTTAAAAACCCGATAACATTACACATCTGAAGGTTTGGAGTTAAACATAATTTTGACTCTTATATGAATTGAATCTATATAAATAAATTAAACAAGTTTCTTAAATATAATATTTTTTGTCTAATAAGATCAACAGCGTTTTTTTGACAAAATAGATTGCTGAAAGTGAATAAAATTAATTACAGCGATTAAGGTAAAAATATGCTTAACAAGGGTCTAAGCCTTAAACATAAGTGACAAAATGACATAGCCACATTTTAAAAACTGATTTAATTTCCATATTTCATAAATAAAACTTAAATTATATGTTTTTTTTAAATTTTTCTAGGTAAAAATGCGGGTACACCAAACATGTTCTAAAAAAATTCCAACAACGTCCTCTCCCTCACATATAAAATGACAACACATACCACTATATTCACACATCTCAAGAACATTATGTTCCAAAAATATATTCCCAATTAACTTCAAAAAATCCATACTTTCATTCTTGGGTCCTCCCTTGGGCATAAATCCATCCAGGAAGCCCTTTGGTGCAATCAAAAAGGAGTTACCAAAATAAGAGTTAACATCATTCCTCAAGCTCATTTTCATTTATTTTTTTATCCACTACCTCAATTATCCTTATTACATGAATATATAATTTAATTATTATCCTCAATATACTTATATTCTATTACTATAAGGTTTATACCAACACATACACACACATTAATTTAATGGGTACCAAAACGTACCATTCTTGTGTACGTCGAACAACCGCCTCATGAAATGATGTTGTGCATTTTTTCCTTTAACAACTATGATGGTTGAGAATTATGATGAAGAATTTATTTATATATTATCTATATGAAATATTTATTTTTATTTAATTATTATATAACACATACCTTAATTCTTTACACTTTCTATAAATATGATAATTTCATTTGGGGAAGTGTGGACTACTTCCAACTCAAAGCGATGTGATTCGTTCAGACACTAAATGGAATATATTCAGGATTAGTTTAGTAAAATTATATGATATATATTGAATTATAATGTTAATTTAATGATATTATATATATATACATATATGTGATTGACATTATTTCATTCGATATGACAAAAAAATTAAAATTGCATTCATGCATAAGTATGGCCTATCGTCTTCCTGAATGGCGTATTCCATTTCATATTTATATGTTATAAATATTTTATTAAATAAATATATTCTGAATTAAAAATATATTCATTTTGTGTTTTAAATTCTGTAAATTATCGTATAATTTTGAGGGTAAAAAATATGACAAGATAAGAAAAATGTGAAGAACAAAGAAGATATTACCCAAAGCAAAAAACATTACTTGGAATTGATAATAAGTGGGTTATATAAATTCACAATCAATACATATATGGTATTACATATAAAAAATTTTTTCTCTAAAAGATTTATGATAAACATATATTTATTAGACATGAGTTTTTTATGAGTAGGAAGAGTGTTATAATACAAGGAAAAGAAATTCCATGTCACTTTTTATATCCGTGAGATATATGCCATATTCAGCACTCACAACATTTTTTGTGTGGAATGAACTATCCTATGACATGTTATATCATTAATTTTACTTAATTAATGATATTAAATGATTTAAATTGGTATTATTATTTCATGGTGATCATGATTCTAATGTTACTCAAGTTGTAAGGTATTTCCCATCTTACTTTAATTTTTTTGTTAGATAGAAGCCATGTTCACCTCGTATTTAGTATATATGATGTGTATACTGAACATCAATGTATTGGATTATTCTTATACATAAATTTAGGGTAACTTACATATCCATTTTATGATATATCATACATGGGGTTTTGGTTTAAAAATGTATTGTGTGGGTAATGTAATTTAATCTCAATTATCTTTCTTCAAGACACATGCCACGGTATGCACCTATAAATTTATTATGAGGTGTATATATTACCTTTGACATGTTAAATAATTAATCATTTCATATTAATGATATTTTATGCTTCATGTAATTTTATTTTCTTTAATGGGGAGTATAATTCATATTTACTACTTTGTAAGAGTTTATTGAAATAATCTCATCATTTAGCAAGATTATTTATTATTATGAATCCATTAATGAAATATTTGAACGATATATCAAGAGAACATGGGAATGTTTTTTCATTATTATATTCAAGACATTTTATGATATTGGTAACAATTTTCCACTCATTTTTATATAAGATGATTAATTGAGTGTTTTTAATAAAGTATGACTTTACCTCTATCTTCGGTCAGAAATCTGTGTTCATTAGAAACCATGTTTTTTAAAAGGTTATTAAAATGATTTCAAGAAATATTTATAAGTTTTCTAATTATTTTCAACGAAATGGTCTTAATTTTTTTCAATAGTTCATTATAAGAATTCAAATTATTTTCAATGAAATGAGTTTTAAAATAATTTGAAGTTTTCATTATACTTTTTAAATGGTTTTTCAATGAAAAAGGTTATTAAAATGTTTTTTAGATGATTTATTAAGTATTTAGGGAAGAACTATTTCAAAATATTTCTAAGACTCACTTTTATATTTTAAAAGAATTTTTTTTCAAAATTATGTTAATATTAATTTTATATTTTTTAAAGGAAAACGAGTTTCATTATGATTTGAAGAATCGTTGATATGTTTTAAAGGAAATAAAATTAAAAAAAATTCATGAATCTTATATAATCATTCAAAAAAAATGGTTTTCAATATGATTTAAATTATATTTTATATGTTTTCAAGGAAAAATTTTTTAAAATGTTTTCAATATTCTTTTAAGATATTTTAAGGAAAAATATTTTAAATTTTTTTTCCTGCCTTATTTCTATGTTTTTAAAATATATTAATAGAAAATAGTTTTCAAAAATTTTTATGTTATAAAAATCCATTTTCAAAGAATAAATTTTATTTCACTCAATAAATAGATTTTGAACGATATATAAAGATTGTTTTCTATCATGGATTAAATTGGTTGATGTTACTCATTCCTTTTCTGGAAATGATCTGAAGATTTCATTCATATTGTTTCTATGAATGGTTTCTATTTTGATGACACAATGTTTATGAAACTAATTTCTCTTTCATTGGGTATATGTTTACGAGACCCATTTCCATTTCATTTGATATATTTTTATGAAACCCATTTCTCTTTTATGAGTTATATGCTTAGTAAATTCCTTTCCTTTCATGATTTTTATTCTTATGAAACTCACTTCATTTCCTGGGTTATGCTTAGATGCGATGATTTTGAAACATTTCTTTTTTCCATGTGAAAATATTTGATTACATTATTATGACACTAATCTCATTTTATGGGTTATGAATGGATATTTATGAAACCAGTCCCTTTTGTAGATCATGATTTGATAGATGGTTTATTATAATGGGGCACATGTACGTAAGATTTTATTATGTGACAGGTGGGACCTATATGTCCCTATAATGATTTGGGTAATGATTTATATCTCAGGAGATATTTATGGGATTCAAGTCGATATTCATAATCTAATTTTCGATGATGGTGATACATGATCCTTAGAAATGACTATGATCGGGGATTGTGGTGTGTACCACCCAGTAGGTGTAGTTTCCATAAAGATGGAGGATATGGAAACCCAATACAAAATGGGAATATGGGAAAACATGATCCCTAAAAAGTAAGGACTAAAAATGTGGATGGTGGTGCGTCCCTCCAAGTAGGTATAGTCACCATGAAGATGGAAGAAGGGGAAACTAGATCTATTCGGTTAATATGTGGAAACCCCATACCTTACAAGGAAATTACTATGACTAGGGATGGTGGTGTGTCCTTCCTAGTAGTTGTATTCCATATTATGCGCTTGGATAAGTTTAGAAATATGTATTTAAAAATAGGTAATGTTTTTACATTTTTATGTTAATGCCATAATTCTATATATTATTACGATGTTTTAATTTCATGGATTATGATCTTGTTTATAATTTGATTGATGTATTACAAGCCACCAATATTTATGGCATGACTTGTGTTTATGATCTTATGATATGTAGGGAATTCTCTTATAATTTTATGATCACTTTTTCCTACATGTATGCTCATGTTTATGCTTACATGTATGACTTGTTCACCCATAGTGAGAATTTGATCGCACAGCTTTATTATGTTCACATTCCCTGGGTGATGAATAATGTTTTTATGTAGGAGAATTATAAAGGAAGATCTATAAGGATTATGTTGAAGATATTTCACCATACTAGAAGAACTTTTTACATGATTCTAAGTACACTAAAGTGTTACAGTCCTTGAGCATGCATTTTTGTAACAAACTGTTTATTCATGTAAAATGATGTAATATCCATGTATGATAAGCTAGGGTTGTTGTAGATGGTATCTGAGGGATGGATTAGACATCCTTTAGAATCATGTATGACAAATCATTAGTGAGATCCCTATAGATATTTTGAAGGATATGCCTTGGGTTGTTTCTAAGGATAAGTATAATGTTGGAATAGTGTTCCGGAAAATGTCCTATAATTTTTGTAATGGATTGAGTGGTTGGTTTCATAGTAATAAATTTATATATATAATATTAGAGGACATAGTTATTTCATAAATTTACCTACGAATAACAACTCTGACAAGGTGTGTTCGGCCGGAATCGAGCGAAACATGGTGCACAAAAACGGGTTTTACTACGTACTAGTCTTGGAAATCCTGGGGGATATTCATAGAAAATTAAAAAAAATTATTTTGAACTATTATAAGGGATTTAAATAGAATGTGACTACAGATAACCTAGGATAAACCTGAGGCATCATATTTTAATGAAGTAGGTATCATTATTTAGACATCATATAACAAATTTTTCATGATTATCAGGTTTTATGTTAAGATAAGCATTTTTCACCTTCTGCATTTTGGTCATAGTCAACTGCATGAACTGGAAGGATGTCGGTTAACAATAAATGTTTCAGATGTAAAAATTATGGGAGTTATAAAAATCTATGTCCTACATGGAAACCTAAGGAATGGAATTAGGAATGAGGTATGAGTATTGGATATAATTCTATACACAAGGAGGCCACAAATGACATGTTAATGGTATGGAATTTTATTCTAGTCTTGATTACAGTTAATGCATGAATCATGATTAGATTACATTTTAGGAACCTTATAAATTGAGGTATCTTTAATATTCTACAAAATATTCCTTAAGGAGTAAGTTTATGAATTTTGATTAATTCTTTAAAAAACATAGGATATTTGAAGTGTAACTTTTTTAATTCAATATTTATTTTATATGAATTAGGATGTATATATAAGGATTATTTGTAGATTTATTTCTATTTTAAATACTCTGTAAAGTGATACTGGTTACCTATGAAATTGATTTAGTAGAAATGTTAAATTAAAGGAAGGTAACATTTAACTTGTTCCTAAGGATGAAAAAATAATATTTTATTTGGATAAATAGTGGATGATAAAAATAATTTAAATTTGAAAGTATTTATGACATCATAACTGATAAAGGATTTGTGGAAAAATTAGTTTATGTTATCATGGATGGAGTTTAAACTTTTTGGATTGAAGGAATATATTCAATAATATTTTGATTAAATAAGCTTTCATATTTTACGAAAGTTTTTATTGTAATTCTATTTAATACTATGTTTCAATAGAATATACTATGAGGATATTCACATGTTTGTATGGTGGAAACCAAGAGATACTTTCTCTATATGAGTGGGATCAATGTAAATAAATGTTTTTTAATTTCCTTCTATAGATTTGTATTTTATTGTTTTGGAAGGGTTGAAATTATAATGATTTATGTAATGTTTAAGTTAAAATTCAGATAATTTATTTATGTATTTAGGTTGTATTGAAAACCATTGTTTAAATGATATATAGTGATTAAACTTATTTAATTGATGTCCATCATATTTATTTTGTAAAAAACATCATTGTGGATTTAGAAATTGAAACATGTATGCTGGGTGACAATCCATCATGTCTGGAAAGGTTGTGGGCATTAAACCCATGACCAAAGGAATATAACTATTTCACTCCTAACAGTTGCCTTACACATTGTCCTGGAAAATTTTTAATTATCACGATTACATAAAAAAATTAATGAATAAATATTAATGATGTACAAGTAGTTTTAATTTTTAGGATTAGAGATTAATATAATAAACATATTTACTTTGGATAATAGTTAGAAACAAATAGTTATACATGTCGATGTTTTATGGGCCATAAGACCCGTTAAATGTTTATTTTAGTGCTTCAAGCATGAAAATTAATTTTTGGATAGCCATTCATTGACATAATGTATAAATTATCAATTTTTTAAAGAACAACCAAATGATGAAATATTTTTCATATAAATATATCAATTAATTATATTTCCCTATATTCAAGGACAATAAAATAATTACTCATCATTAGAGAAATGATCAAAAAAATAAGTCCTAGTACAATAATATCTATTAAACCAATGTCCTTTTAAAAAAATAAAGAATAATGAATATGAGGGCCAGAAATATCTAATTGTGATTCACTATTTTTTTATTTATGACTTGAATTTGTCCCTATATATATTTTCACTTTTCCACCATGTACATATTTTCACTTTCCACCAATGTTCTCATACGTGGAAACATAGTTTAATGTTACACTGGGTAACTATCATGTTTCCAAATTATTTTTTAATGGATTTTTAGTATTAATTCATTTTATATGGGTTTTTATTCTTGCAAATTTCATTTATTAAACCTTTAATATCCCAGAACAATTTTGAGGCTGAAATAAATTTTAGGTGGAGTAGAATGAAACACCCCAAAATTTTGTGATTTTGATATTCAAATTAATATAATCCTTTCAATATTTTGCCTTTAATGAAACCAATAATATAGTTTTTATATAAAATTATGATGACTTTATTGAATTTTATGAATCAAAAAGTTAATTTTACAATATACACACCATTCATTTTAGCTTTCTCTACACATAATTCTGACATGTGTTGTGTTTCACGTGACACTAAATTTATATGATTTTTTTATTATAATTATTTAAACATGATAGTTATAACATAGAAACTAAACAAAAAAAATATTAATAGTGATGAATAGTTTTTAAATATTATTTATAATGGTTTTATATTGATATTTCATATTGATAACAAGACATAGAATTCTATTAGAAAATTCATTATATGTCTGAAAATACTATTTCCCCAAAAAACTACTTTTCATGTCCTTCTATTAGTGATAATAATATTATTTTTAGACAAATAATTTAATTCGATAAAATAAAATTCATTTTTGAATTCATAATTTCAAACTTATCTTAGCAAATGTTTTTTGGGATTTTTTCGAGAAACATAATTTTTGGTCGAATACTAAAAAATTATAAATTTTAATGAAAAACTAATTTTTAATATAATATATTTATATAGTTAAATTATACTTATATCATGTTTTATTGTTATAATATATCTATTACAAATCCATTTATCCAATTTCGTTCATTGAATTATTTTTAAAAGTAATTTAGATATAAAGGCTTAATGAACTTTTGAACATTCTCACTTTAATAAAAACTTTCTCACTACATCTGTGGGATTTTCATTAAACATAATTTTTTGGATTTTATGAATTAAATTTATAAAAATTAACTTACAATATTTTTATCATTATTATATTTATCTTCTAATAATAAATTTTTTTTTTACCAAAAACATTACTAAAAGTGATTAAAATTAATTATAGCGATTAAGGTAAAATTAAGTATGCGAAGGGAATAAGACTAAATATTATGTTCTAAACTGACCAATAAATGTATGAAAAATCAATTTTTATAGACATATTTTTTTCATAAAACATAAATTATTGAGGTTTTTTGTTTTATGACTTTTTTAGGTACTAATATGGGTACACCTAACATTTGTTAAAAATTCCAAGTGTGTCATATCCCTCCCATATAAAAGGCCACCACCTCTCCCCACTTATCAAAACTCTCACACCACTTAATATGGGAAAATATATACACAATTAAATTACCATAATCATTTAATTCATCCTTGAATCCTTCATTGGGAAGAAATATATTCATGGAAGCCCTTTGGTGGAAACCAGAAGAAGTTACCCAAAGAATTAATAGCATCCTTCCTCAAGATACTTTATTTTAATTTATTTATACACTTCCTTAATTAATTTATTCAATGAACACATAATATTTCTAGTGTCCCAAATATACATATATTTTTTTGATATGGGTTTTAACAACACTTATATACACTTTAATCTAATGGGTAATGAAGTTATCGTTCTTGTGTAGGGGAACTACCGCCTCACAAAATGTTGTTGTTATTTTTCCCCCTTTCACCTCTCATGGGTTTAAATTAAATTGGAAATAATATTTTTCTACAATATATATGATATATATGATGAATTTATGATTATAGAATAATTATATGACACACGCCTTCATGATTTTCACTTTGTAAGAACCGGGATCTTCGTTTCGGGTATGCCTTTCCTTTTTTGGAGTTTTGAGAATTTTTGGAGTTTCTTGAAAATTTCGAAGTACACGCCCTGTACTTTCTGAGTACATGGAGTGTACTCTTCTCTGGCTTGAAGTCGTGTGCTGGTCGTGCCCGGTCCACACACAAGATTTCTAGGGGTGACGTGGACGCCGATTTTGGTGGAGTACGGAAAAACCCACTACACGTCGTGTACTTTTATTTTTTTCACTAAACAGACCGGGGTCGTGCCTCATCGCGTTATTTTCCTTCTTCTAGGTTTGGTTCATCCATGAGCAACACGTACGGCCGAATCTTCCCTGAGCTCCTGCCTCTACGTCCGAGCTCTGATTTGAGCACAGTATATTGCGTTGGAAGCGAATCGGTGAGTTCCTCCCTCTGCTTGAACCTTGTTTTCCAATTCTTCCCCCTTCTCAAGATATCTATGGTTGAACATTTTGTGTGTTTTCTCAGATATACGACGTTCTAGGGAGAATCATCCGTCGTAGTTCAAGTATATCGATCTCCTAGGATCGAGGTAGGTGTTTTGTTCCTTACCATTCAATGTCTTTGAGTTTATGTGCGAATTTCAAACGATACCCGTGAACGGGGTATCGCGTGTTTACCTTTTTTCCCTTGTTGTTTTCTTTACTTAATTGTATTCTTGTTTAGAGTTAATTTTACCACGTTAGAAGATATTTTGTTGTGCTTGGATGTATTTTCCCTTGCTTTGTTCTGTTTACGACCTTTGGGTCTCGTTTTCCTTTGGCTGTCTCACCTGTTTCCATGACTTGCGGTTATAGGTTGTAGTGAAACTTTTGTTATGATTATTTCCTTGTAGACTATCTAGCCAAGTAGCTCTATAGGTGTACTTAGGTTATCCATGTAGTTCTATAGGTGTACATTGGCCTTATAGCACTATTATGCACTGACCGGCACGGGGCTGAGAGAACCTGGTGCTATAGACTATAATGGATAGACCGAGTGAGCTTCCCAGAGAGTCTTAGACATTACAGACTATATAGGGGATGGACCGAGTGAGCTCCCAGAGAGTCTTTGTTTTTATAGACTACAGGAGGACAAACTGAGTGTGCTTCCTCAGAGAGTCTTACCTTGTTTGAATCTCTTTCAGAACCTTCCCAGGCTAGAGGGGTAATTGACCGAGTGGGCTTCCTCAAAGATTATGTGGTATACCTGAGTCTATATGAGGAATTGACCGAGATATCTTCCTCATAGTGTCTCTAGACCTTGGGGCTAAGAGGGTTAGACCGAGTGATCTTCCCCTAGAGAGTCCCTGACTACCCTATACTATAAGTGGAATTGACCGAGTGAGCTTCCCCAAAGAGTCTCATAAATGCGTATGACCAAGCCAGAGGGGTTAGGCTGAGTGCACTGCCCAGAGGGTTGTGGTACTTCACGGTTAGGACCAGAGGCGGTGGCTGTGAGTACTTCCCATAGGGTTCTTGTTTGTTAGATTTGTGTTTCACAGCTATTGTTGGTTGTGGTTTGATTGCTGTTGTATCATCCTACCTTACTGCTTACTGTTACTGCCCATTGCTTGTAGTTGCTGTTTACTGCTTATTGTACTTTTACCTGCCATATACTCACTGACTATTAGGCAAAGTTCTTTGGGTGAATGCCTTTTGGGATTTTATCTCACACCCTGTTTGGGCCATGCTTTTGGGCCCAAGAAGACTATGTTGCTGCAGGTATAGACAAGGGCAATCACCCTTCGACTTCTGGAACATGATTGCTTGGAGCGGGAGAGCATGAGACCAAGATTTGGCTTGCGATGCTGAGGAGATGATTACCTTTATTTTGTACTTGTTTTGGTACTCTAGTGTTTTCCAGCATTGTGACTTGTTTGGATGCTTTCCTAGTTATCTATGGTGCATCATTTCATATATATACATATGTGCTCCAGTTTGATGATTTAGTCTTCAATTTTTTATATTGTGTGTTATTACTTCTTCTGCTGTTACATGTTATTTATTTCTAATTTTTACTCTTCCAATGAGGGCATAGTTTCCCCACTATCACACCCAAGGCCCTCACTACTAGTCAGCAGCCTCTGGCATTTGGGGAAATGCGGTTGAGGCTATGTGACCAACTGGGTACGAGGCGCCTCTGGGTGGCTTCCGGAATCGGGACGTTACAAAGTGGTATCAGAGGAATTATTTTCTCTTTATTTATTGAATGGAGACATTAGCCAGGGATATGACGGATTTGGTACTTGGTAATAAGCTATGCTCGGGAGTAGCTAACCCGTGTATAGGGAAAAGACATACTACCTCATTTATTGCAGTTTTCGTGTTTTGAGATTTTACGGTTGATAAGATTTCACCTAGAGTGATTCACATGCATGTGTTGTTATTGTTTTGATATTACGGTTCTATTTCTGTCATAACCTGATGAGATGATGGTATGCCATCTCTTGCATGATATTGTCACTTGTAGAAATCACATGCCATGCATTCTTGCCATGCCATCTAGGGTGCATTAGTGATCGCATGCTATTGTGATAGACTGTGTGTAGATTATTCAGGATGTTGTGATAGATGCTTGATAGAATCCCTGATGCCATGTTAGGGAATTTTTTGTATTTCACTTTGCTCAAATGAACGCAAAATTTTGATTCTTGAGGTGTTATGGGCCCTCTTGGATTGGAATTTGGTGGATCATGGTCATTTTTTCTCTTACACAAGACTTTTGGAGATGCCAATATTTGATTCGCGTGGAGTATGGGCCCTCACAGATCGGAATTTGCCACCTCTTGCTTTTCTTTCTGTGTTTCTAGGTATTTTGTGTGGTTTCTGAGTTACTACCCTGAAAAACCCAGAATACACGACGCGTACTTTCTGGTTACACGCCGTGTAGTTTTCAGGTCGTGTTACTGACTGTGTGTGTAGGAACACGGTGTGGTATAAATAACTTCAAGAACACCCCGTGTATGGAAGGTACACGATGTGTAGTTTATAGTCGTGTACCCAGCCATTTCCTCAACAACACAGGTCGGGGAAGCTCGCGTAGACACACCGTGTTGCTTTCGGAACACACCGTGTAGTCTTGCCCAGGTACTCGGCCGTGTAACGAACAACACGGGACGTTGTCACCTTCACCTATACACACCACATTTGTTCGGAACACTCCGTGTAAATTCCAACCATGTAAACATCCGTGTAACTAACAACATGGGCCGCCGAGTCAGTGTCTAGTAAACGTCGTGTCCCTAGGGAACACGTCGTGTAGTCTGAGGTTTGTTTGACCGTGTGAGTTAGCCATATATGAGACTCTGGTCGGGGAATAGTTTTCCAGTACACACCGTGTGTTGGGTCAACACACCGTGTAGTTTGGGGTATTACACGACCTATCCGGAAAGGGTACACGACCATGTCAGTGGCTTAAGTAGACACGCCGTGTAGTTTTTATACACATCGTGTAGTCGGGTTTTGTAAAAATTGATAGTTTCATTTCCCTGTTCTCATTTTGTACTCTTGTGTTCTCTGTCCTTGTTTTTATGATCTAATGTGTACTTTTGATCTTTCAGAGCCACGCCTTCGAGACGTCCCCCGATTGTATGTATGTCATCAGGCAGTGATCAGACTCCAGATATGGCTGATCAGGGACATCCTACCGATCTTCCAGTCGATCTAGCCTTGGCCCCGGTTGTCATACCTGTCACAGGCTTCGATACGCAGTTCATGGTGGACTTCTTGAGAATGATGCAGACCTTCCAGGGCGCACCACCTCCTGCCCCGTTGATGGCTGAGTTGATGCAGGTTTTCCAGCAGTAGCATCCTCCTACTTTTTTAGGGGATGTAGGACCTCATGCTGCAGAGTCTTGGATAGAGGCCACACTGAGTATCTTTGAGCACCTAGAGATACCTCTGGAGAAACGGGTAAAGTTTGCTACTTATATGCTCCGGGACACCATCAAGAGGTGGTGGGAGGAGATCTCACAGTTAGTGTGTCATCAGGATATGTCTTGGGATGATTTTTTCCACACCATCTATGACTACATATATTCGGAGACCCTGAGAGCCGATCGAGCCCGAGAGTTTATGAGTCTGCAGTAGGGTACTTTCTCTGTTATGGAGTACTCATCTCATTTCACTAATCTTCTGCATTTCACACCGATCCCAGCAGGTGATGAGTTGTTCTTTTCTAGGATGTTCGAGGACGGTCTCAGGTAGGAGATCAGTTCCCAGATGAATATCTTCCAGTTGACTTCGATATCCTACATAGTTAACCAGGCGTTGATCATTGAGCACAATCTGAGAGATTCTAGAGTGGTGACCCAGGGCGGTTCGATATCTAGAGTTGATTTTCCTCCTACAGATAGTAGGAAGCGTCACAGAGAGTTCTCGAGGAGATCGAGGTTCGTGGGATGGGTTTTTTGGCCACCAGGTTGTATGATACCAGTGCGGTAGGAGCAGGAATACTAGGCCTTAGTGCCAGAGGGATCTGATGAAGTGCTGGTCTTGTGGAAATACGCGTCATCTTCAGCGTTTCTGTCACATCTTCTCACCTTCATCTGGTGGTAGGGGTTCCTCTATGACCCCGCGTTCTGGATATGCTTCACTAGTTTCCACCAGTTAGGGAACTGGAGTTCTTTCGGCTGTTCAGGCCGAAGTAGAGGTCACGGTCGTGGTGGTTAGTCACGAGGTCATCAGTGATAGCAGAGTGGATCAGCTCAGAGCGGTCAACCCGTGGTGTAGCGCCGCAGTGCAAGCCATAATTTCACCGTGGAGCAGACCTATCAGGAGCAAGATCCCGTCCCTTCTACGGTTCGAGTTACGATCTTAGTAGCCTCAGTTTTATCTTCATCTCTTTTCGATACTGGTGCTTCCCATATCTTTATATCGGTTGCTGTTGTGGATAGCCTTGGGCTCTGTATCTTTTCATCTGCCGATTTGTTGACTCTTGACACACAGTTGGGAACGAGGGCATCTAGCGTATGGTAGTGCAGAGAGTTCCCTCTTGAGGTTGCAGGGTGTCATTTCTTATGGGACCCTTATGTCTTATATATGACAGGCTATGATGCCATTCTCAGGATGGACTGGTTGGATCCCTTCCAGGGAGTCGTTGATTTCTATCGTCGTAGGGTGAGTTTCACATCACCAGAGGGAAGATCCGTCCTTCATAGAGGTTAGTGGGATGTCCAGGCAGGTAGAGCTGGACTAGAGCATCATGGGCTATAAGAAGTTATAGCCCAGATTGCCAGTCTTTATCTGGATGATAAGGGGACTTCACAGTTAGACTTTCCTCTAGTGGTGGAACGTTTCAGGGAAGTCTTTCCAGAAGACTTTTCAGGTTTACCTCCGGAGCATGAGGTAGACTTCTCGATTGAGCTCATTATAGGAGCAGCAACAGTGGTCATTCCTCCTTATAGGATGGCTACACCTGAGTTCCAGGACCTCAAGAAGTAGTTGGAGGAGTTGCAGGAGAAGGGTTTCATCCGACCCAGTACTTCTCCATGGGGTTCGCCTATCCTATTTTCAAATAAGGTTGACGGTACCCTTGGGCATTGTGTGGACTATCAAAAGCTGAACCAGTTAGCGGTCAAGTACCGATATCCCTTACTGAGGATCGATGACCTCTTTGATCGGCTTCGAGTATCACGTGTGTTCTCAAAGATCGACTTGAGGTCCGGTTATCATCAGTTGCGCATTATACCATCAGATACACCTCTGACAGCTTTCAAGAGCAGGTATTGCCATTACGAATATACAGTCATGTCGTTCGGTCTTACAAATGCACCTGAAGTCTTCATGGCACTGATGAAATGAGTGTTCTATCCGTACTTGGACTCCTTTGTCATGATCTTCGTGGACGATATCTTAGTGTACTCTCACCCTCGACACGACCATGCCAAACATCTTGAGATCGTTCTGAGTACACTGAGAGAGCATCGACTATATGTTAAACTCTCAATGTGACACTTTTGGATGGATCAGATTCACTTCTTCAGTCATGTCATCTCAGAGGCTGGAGTATCTATGGCCCCAAAGAATGTGAGAGTCGTAGTTTCCTGGGAGCATCCAAAGAATGTATTTGAGGTACGGAGTTTTTTAGGGCTAGACGGGTAATACAGATGCTTCATTCAGGACTTCTCACTCCTAGAATAACCATTAATATGTCTGCCCATGAAGGGGGAAATGTTTTTATGGTCAGATTCTTGTTAGTCAGCCTTTCAGGAGCTAAAGGGGAGGTTGACATCATCACTAATACTAGTCTTTCCAGAGCCGAGCAAGACCTACACTGTTTACTGTGATGCTTCGGGTATCGGGCTAGAAACAGTTCTTATGCATGGAGATATAGTTTTTGCGTACGGGTCTCGGCAGTTGAGGCCACATGAGAGGACCAACCCGACCCAAGATTTGGATTTGGCAGCAGTTGCTCATGCCCTACGCTATTGGAGGCACTATCTTCTGGGAGAGAACTTTTTGGTTTCACCGACCACAAGAGTCTCAAGTATATCTTCACTCAGTGTGATCTGAATCTGAGACAGCAAAGGTGGGTCGAGTATCTTCAGTCCTTTGACTTAGAGCTTGCCTATATGCCGAGAAAGGGAAATGCAGTGGAAGATGAGTTGGGCAGACGAACTCAGATTCAGGCAGTTCAGGAGTCCAGCAGTGAGTGGAAGCTTATGGCTCTGTTCTCTGAGATGCATCTGGACGTGCAAGACAGGAAGGTACAAACTGTCCTATCTTCTGTGGTTGTTACCTCTACACATCTTGATCAGGTACGAATGAGGTAGCTATCGGACTCAGAGGCCTTAGTCCTGTGGGAGAGTGTGTCAGGAGGGGACCCTCTTCCTGGATGGACAGTGAGTGAGGATGAGATCTTGCGTTTCCAGGGATGCGTATGGGTGCCAGAAGACATACGCGAAGAGCTGATGTGGGGTTTTCATTCCTCTGTTTGGGAAGTTCATCCTGGCGTCACCAAGATGTATCAAGATCTTCATTGCCAGTACTTTTGGACAGGTATGAAGAGCGATGTTGCTGGTTTTTTCAGGTGATGTTCTACTTGTTAGCTTGTGAAAGCAGATCATCAGCGACCAGCAGGGCTCTTACAGCAGTTACCCATTCCAGAGTGGAAGTGGAACGATGTCGCGATGGACTTCGTGACTGGGTTTCTGAGGTCACCGTAGGGAAGTGATGTTGTTTGGGTTGTCGTTGACAGACTTACGAAGGTAGCACACTTCCTGCTGATCAAGGAAACCATCAGTGTTGATGATCTGGGACGACTGTACATCTTAGAGATTGTACATCTACATGGAGTTCCACATTCCATTGTTTCAGATAGGGATTTGTGCTTTACCTCTCGGTTCCGGGAAGGACTTCAGAAGGATTTGGGTACACATGCAATTTTGAGTACAACATACCATCCCCAGTCTAATTTCCAGTCCGAGCGCATGATTCAGGTGCTTGAGGATATGCTCCGAGATTGCATTATAGACTTGGGCGGTTCTTGGGAGAAGCATATACCTCTTGTGTATTTCACCTACAACAACAGTTTTCAGGTGAACATCCATATGGCACCATACTAGGCATTGTACGGTAGGTCATGTTTATCACCCTTATGTTGGCTAGAGGCAGGAGATGCAACTTTGTTGGGGCCTCGTATGGTTCAGGAGACTTCGGAGCAGATAGAGTTGATTCAGAAAAGGATGGCTACAGCACAGTCTCGATAGAAGTCTTATGTTGATCAGAAGAGACGACCTCTAGTGTTCGAGGTCAGAGATCATGTTTCCATGTGTGTCGCACCGAGGTTTGGAGACAAGAGGATTCAGAGACAAGGTAAGATTTCACCACGGTACGTCGGACCGTTTGAGGTAGTGGAGAGAGTTTGGACGGTTGCCTAACGTTTGCAACTACCTTAGAGGTACCGGGCTATGCATGACGTCTTCCATGTCTCTCAGCTCCAACGTTACTTCTCAGACTCATCTTAGGTTTTCCAACCCGAGGAGGATGAGTTGGAAGCAGATGCGTCGTCTGAGGAGAATCCTATCCGGATTGTCGATCGCAGTAAAAAGGTTCTCTGAGGTCGGTCTATTCCACTGGTACAAGTGCTATGGAAGCACGGGCGAGTACAGGACGAGACTTGGGAGAGGGAGGCCGAGGTTTGATCGCAGTGGCTGGAGCTGTTCGAGGTTTTTTCTTCTACTCCTCTCTAGGGAAATTTGGGGATGAATTTCTTTAAGGGGGGAAGTTTGTAAGAACCGGGATCTTAGTTTCAGGTATGCCTTTCCTTTTCTAGAGTTTTGAGAATTTTTGGAGTTTCTGGAAAATTTCGAGGTACACGTCGTGTACTCTTCTCTGGCTCGAAGCCGTGTGTTGGTCATGCCCTGGCCACACACTGTGTGGAGGGGTGACGTGGAGGTCGATTTTGGCGGAGTACGGAAAAACCCACTACACGTCGTGTACTTTAAAAATACACGCCGAGTACTTTAATTTTTTTTAATAAACGGACTTGGGTCGCACCTCATCGCGTTATTTGCCTTCTTCAAGGTCTGGTTTGTCCAAGAGTGACCCGTACGGCCGAATCTTCCTTGAGCTCCCACCTCTCCATCCGAGCTCTGATTCGAGCATAGTCGATTGTGTTGGAAGAACAGGGGTGAGTTCTTCCCTTTTCTTGAACCTTGTTTTCCAATTCTTCCTCCTTCTCATGTTATCTAAGGTTGAACATTTTGTGTCTTTTCTCAGATCTATGACGTAATAGGGAGAATCAGCTGTCGTGGTTCAAGTATATCAATCTTCTAGGATCGCGGTAGGTGGTTTGTGCCTTACTGTTCAACGTCTTTGAGTTTATGTGCGAATTTCCACCAATACCCATGAACGGGGTATTGCATGTTTACCTTTTTTTCCCTTGTTGTTTTCCTGCCTTGTATGTATGCTAGTGTAGAGGTAATTTGACCATGTTAGAGGATATTTTGTTATCTTAGGATGTATTTACCCTTACTTTGTTCTGTTTACGACATTTGGGTCTCATTTTCCTTTGGCTGTCTCACATGTTTCCATGCCTTGCAGTTATAGGTTGTAGTGAAACATTTGTTATGCTTGTTGCCTTGTAGACTATCTAGCCAAGTAGCTCTATAGGTGTGCTTCGGTAAGCCAGGTAGCTCTATAGGTGTACTTTGACCTTATATCATTATTATGCACTGACCGACATGTGGATGAGAGAACCTGGTGCTATAAATTATAAGGGATAGACCGAGTGAGATTCCTATAGAGTCTTAGACATTACATACTATAGAGTGGATGGACCGAGTGAGCGCCCAGAGAGTCTGGGTTTTTATAGACTACAGGAGGATAGACCGAGTGCGCTTCCTCAGAGAGTCTCAACTTGTTTGAATCTCTGTAAGAACCTTCCCAAGCTAGAGGGGGAATTGGCTGAGTGATCTTCCTCGGGGATTCTGTGGTATACCTGAGGCTATAGGTGGAATTGACCGAGATAGGTTCCTCAGAGAGTCTCTAGACCTTGGGGCTAAGAGGGATAGACCGCGTGATCTTCCTCAAGAGAGTCCCTAACTACCCAAGAAATTAAGGGGAATTGACTGAGTGAGCTTCCCTAGATAGTCTCATAAATGTGTATGACCAATCCAGAGGGGTTAGGCTGAGTGCACTGCCCAGAGGGTTGTGGTACTTCTTGGATAGTACCAGAGGGGATGGCTGCGAGTACTTCCCATAGGGTTCCCATTTGTTAGCATTGTACTTCACAACTTTTGATGGTTGTGGTTTGATTTCTATTGTATCATCCTACATTACTGCTTACTATTACTGCCCATTGCTTGTTGTTGTTGTTTACTGCATATTGTACTTTTACCTCCTATATACTCACTGACTGTTAGGTATAGATCTTCAGGTGAATGCCTAATGGGATTTTATCTCACACCCTGTTTGGGCCATGCTTTTGGGCTCCAGGAGACTATGTTGTTGCAAGTATAGACAAGGGAAAGCGCCCTTTGACTTCTAGAACATGATTTCTTGGATCGGGAGAGCATGGGACCAATCTTTGGATTGCGATGCTGAGGAGCTGATTTCTTTTCATTTGTACTTTTTTTGGTACTATAGTGTTTTCCAGAATTGTGACTTGTTTGGCTTCTTTCCTAGCTATGTATGGTGCATCATTTCATATATATACATATGTGCTCCAGTTTGATGATTTAGTCTTTCGTTGTTTATATTGTGGGTTATTACTGCTTCCGCCATTGCATGATATTTATTTCTGCTGTGTACTCTTTCAATGAGGGCATTGTTTCCCCACTATCACACCCAAGACCCTCGTTGTTAGTCGGCAGCCTCTGGAATTTGGAGAAATGCGCTTGAGGCCATGTGACCAACCGGGTACGGGGTGCCTCTGGGTGGCTTCTAGAACCGGGACGTTACACACTTTGTGTAAATAGCATAATTACATTTGGGGAAGTGTGGACTACAGCCTCCTCAAAGAGATGTGATTCATTCACACACTAAATAGAACAGATGAAGGAAGGTTTAGTGAAATTATATTAAATATATTATATAATTATATTAATTTTAAAATTTTTTATAAACATATATTTATTTTACAATAATTCTTTCAATATGACAAAAAATAGAAATAGTGTTCATTAGTACGTACGTCCTACCGTCTCCATAAATGGTTTATTCTATTTAATATATCTATATTATATATATTTTTATAAATACATATTCAATGAATATAAATTATATTTATATCATATTTTAGATTCTTTAAATCATGATATAATGATGAGGTCAAAAAATGTTAGATGTTAAGACACATACGAAAAACAAAGAAGATATTATCTAATACAAAACCTTACCAATGAATTGATAATAAGAGGGTAATATAAAGTTACAAAAAATTATGAGAAATTATTTATAAGACTGTGGTTATATAACATACATATAATAATATAATATTTTTTATATAGTAGGCTTGTATGATTGTGAATAGAGTCAAGACATCTAGTATGAGAATTTCATCCCACTAGTTATTTCTATGAGATACATTCAATATTCACCGCTCTAATATTTTCTGTGGTGTATACACTACCATATGGAATTTTATACCATGAATTTAATTTTTTTCAGGTTATTAAATGATTTATATTGAAGTTATTAATTCACAGGTATCAGTATTCTAAAGTAATTCATGGTGTATGGGTTTTCTCATCTAAATTTTATTTTCTGTAAGTCACAAGAAAAGTTCATCTCATATTTCTTATTTGTGATGTGAATATTTCCCATAAAATTATTATTTTATTCTTAAAAATAAATTTATTTTTATTTACTTATCTATTTGATGATATTTTTTTAATGGAATTTTGGTTTGAAAAGTTACCAAATTTTTAAAGTAATGTTTTCTCAATTTTTTTTCTATGAGACACATTTCATGTTATGAACCTATATTTTTTTCCTATGATGTGTATATATTTCCTTAGAAATGTTATATTTTGAATCAATTACTATTCACTGTGTTTTTTGATTCATGTAATTTCATTTTATTCTTGGGGATTATAATTCATAGTTACCATGTTGTAAGAGTTTATTGAAACAATCTATTTGTTTATCACTATTTTTTATGATTATTCTTGGATTGATTTAATATTATGATCCATATCTCTAGAGAACTCATGAATATTATTTTACTTTTTCAATTCATTATACCATCATGTATTTGTACTATATCCCCACTCATTGGTCCATAAGTTTATTAAGAAATTATTTTCAAGAAAGTTTCAATTTACATCTCTCTTCGGTCTGAAATATTTTTTCTTTCAAAATAATGTTTTATAAAAAAGTTTTCAATTTTTTTCAATAATTATTTATAAATATTAAAAGTATTTTCAAATGAATGGTTTTAAAAAAATCAAGTATTATTTATAATTTCTCAAATTATTTTCAAAGAAATTTTTTTCTAATCAATTTAAAAACTTTGTTATTATATTTCAATGAGTTTTAATACCAAAGGGTTTTAAAATATTTTTAAAATTATATTATATGTTTCCTGGGAGAAATGATCTGAAATTTTTTTCAATTTCTTCTATATTTTTTCAACGAAGAAAATTTTCATCATGTTTTCAAGTTTCTTTGATATATTTTCAAGGAAAATTGATTTCAATATGTTTTCATGATTCATTTATAACTTTTCAATGTAACAGTTTTAAAAATGGTTTAAAGATTATTTTATAATTTTTCATGGAAAATGATATTCAATATGGTTACATGATTATTTTATAAAATTTCTACGAAAATGTTTTCTTAGTTTTTTTCACAATTCTTTTATAACCCTTTTAGTAAAATGGTTTTCAAGTTTATTTCAATCCTTATTTAAAATTTTTAAATGTATTTTCTGAGATATTGGTTTTCAAAAGGTTTTACATTTTTAAATTTATTTTTCAAATAAGAAATCTAGGTTTATTCAGGAATTTTTTTGGAAGATATTCTAAATTACATTCCATATAATATTATATACTTTGATGTCACTCATTCCTTTACAAGAAATGATATATTGGTTCCATTCATATTATTTCCATAAATGATTTATGTTTTGATGACATGATGCTTGTGAAAACCATTTCTATTTTAGGAGGTATATATTTTTTATAAATATTTCTCTTTCATGGGTTATATGTTTATTAAACCCATTAATCATTCATGGGTTATTTTTTTATAAAATATATTTCTTTCAGTGATTATATTCTTATGGAATGCTCTTCATTTCATGGGCATTTCTTTGATATAATGATTATGAATATATATATATATATTTTTACATAGGTTATGATATGATTACACATTTATGAAAACCATTTCATTTAATGGGTTTTGATGGGATGTCTATGAAACTCATCTTTTTTTATGTGTCATGATATGATGGAAGTTTTATTATATTATAGAACATGTATTTATTATTTTATTCTGTCAATGGTGGGACCAATATCTCTCTCCAAAGAAGTGGGTAAATATCCATCTCATGGGAAAATAATGTGTTTCAAGTCGACAAGAAAAATCTAATATAGAAATATGGGGAGACACGGTCCCTTACAGGGAAATGATTGCGACTGGGTAATGTGGACTGTCCCGCCTAGTAGGTGTAGTCACCATGATGATGGAAGATGGGGAAACCCCATACACTATGGGATGATGGGGAAATCTGATACACTATGGGAAGATGGGGAAACATGATCCCTTATAATCAAAGGGCTATGACTTGAGATGGTGGTGTGTCCCACCCCGTAGTTGTAGTCACCCTAAAGATGGAATATGGGGATACATGATCTGCTATGGGAAGATTGGTGTACGTGACACAACATTGGGAGATGGTGAATCTAGACCCCTTACAAGGAAATTATTGTGAATTGGAATGGTGGTGTGTCATATCTAGTAGGTGTAGTTCCTATTAAGTTCCCTAATAAGTTTTAGAAACGTGTCATGACATATAGGGAGTGATATCAAATTTTTATGTAAATGTCACAATTATTTTTCTTATTCATATATTATGACTTCATTGATTATGATATTGTTTCCCTTATGATACATATCTTATAAAATCCCAAAATTTCTATCACAATTCATGTTGAAGATATTATTATATACAGGGTATGATCTAATAATGTTATGTTCAAATTATCATACCCATATATTAATATTTATTCATACATTTATACATCATTTACACATACAGAGCATCTCAGATCACCACATTGTTATGTTTATATTTCACAGTTTACGAATAAAGGTTTTAAGTAGGAGTACTAGATGTGAGGATCTTTATGGAAGAGAATGACCCTATTTCAATAAACTGGAATAATGTATTCCATGATTTCAAATAAAATAAACTATTATGTTACTCAGGCATTTATTTTTGAAATGTCATCAATATTAATTTAAAATTATTTAATATCCATTTATGATAAGTCTATGATGTTATATTACCACAAGAAAATAAATATCTATGGACCCTTCCTAGAAAAAGGCAATAATTGAGATTCCCATGCCAACATCTGTTATGGAGATCCATAGTTTCCTTAGACTGTATAAGTATTTATAATTATTTTTAAAGAACTTATCATGACTAGAAAACCCACTTAACATTCTGATTGAGATGGGAGAATAGTATTTCTAAACCAGTGAATTTTAAGACTCCATTAATGAGTTCAAAAAGTTGCTTATCACCATACCCATACTCAAACTTATGATAATTGGTGAATAATTTTTGGTATATGACAATTCTTCAAATAGTATGGTAGGTTATGTACTAATTAAAAATGGTATAGTTATAGAATACACCTTTTGGAAGTTGAAAATTACAGAACAAAACTCTCCCACGATTGATCTAGAGTTGGTAGTTGTGGTCTTTGCGTTGAAAATTTGGAATCATTGACTCTATGGGTAGAAGTATGAAATTGATATTGAGAATAAGCACCAAAAATATATATTCTAAATGAATGATCTTAATATGTGTACATGAATATGGCTAGACCCGTCATGGATTATGACTTCTCAATCCAGTAACCTCCTAGAAAAGAAAATAAAGTGGAGGATTGTCAAAGTATAAAAGATCCTGCAACATTATCAATGATGGTAATTGATAATGGTATAATATTGTTATATTTTCAAGGGAAAATAAATGGGAATCATTATGAAATTAACAATATCAATTCTTTCAAAAAATATTTCTCAACCATCCCTCATGGAGAAAATATCATATTTTCAAAGAAAATAGGTGAATTTTTTTAAAAAGTTGGAATCTATCATAAATGATAAATCCATAGATTTCAAAATGGATGAGGAAGGATTCATGATATTTGTGTCATGAATATGTTTACCATCTATCATGATATAAAGGAAGATCTTCTGAATGACGCACACAGCTCAAACATCTCTATTCACCCAAGAATCACAAAGATGTATCGAGATCTCCAAGAGAAATATTGGTGGGATAATATTAAGAAGAAGATCACTGGGTATACATCAAATTTCATGGTATAAAAAATTCCAAAGGGATGATACAACCATTACCCACACCAAAATTGAATTGTGAAAACATAATCCTTGGCATTGTCAACAGAATTATGAATTCGTCCAGATAAAACGATACTACAAGGGTTTTTGTGAATCATCCCACAAATATAGTTCACTTTATCTCAATTTTAAAGGACTTATCACGGGATCAAAATGAATAGATATATATCAGATAAGTTGTATGTCTACCTAGAGTTCCACAATAAAATTTATCTGATAATGATCCTTGATTCACCTATAAGATCTAGAAAAGTCTCCAACATTCTCCAAACACTAAGTTAAACTTTAGTAGTTCTTATAATCCTTAAAATAATGAAAAATTAGATTAAACTCTTTAGATACTTCAATAATTGTTGAGATATTCTTCTATAAACGTTTAAGGAAGATTTTCCCAACATCTTCATATGGTCGAGTTCTCCTATAACAAAAATTTCCACTCAAGCATATAAATAGTTCCATATAAATCCCATTATGGTATGAGGTGTATATCACTGACATGATAGGAGGATGTCAATGAACGTATGTTTAAATGAACTAAAATGGTCAATGAAATGGTGGAAGAGGTGAAAACTATTTAGAAGCACATAACGGCATCCCCATGTTGAAAGAAGAGCTATTCATACAATTTTCGATGGGACATAGAGTTAAAGGCTGTAGGCATGGTATTCCTCTACATATCTCCATGGAAGAGGATCATGATATTTGTGAAGAATGGAAAATTAGTGCCAGGTACATCATCCCCATTGAGATTTCTGATCCTATCAGAGATGTGGAATAGTGATTACAACTCCCACCTACCATATCTTTAGTACATGATGTATTGCATGTATCCCTCATGTGGAAGTATATACCAGATCCATCACATTTACTATATCAAGAGTTGTTATAGTTAGAAAATTATCCCTCTAAGGAGGAGTATCTAGTGACGATCTTGGACCGTATTAATAAATTCATATGAGACAATACTACTCACCCGGTCAAAGTGATATGGTGGGTCTGTAAGTACGAAGAGTCATTATGGGAACTAGAAGAATAATGAAGGATAAATACCCTCCATTGATTTCATCATTTAATGTAAAATTTAATTTAAAGGGAGAAATTTCATAAGGGGAAATAATATAACGACCTAATATTTTACCAATGGGAATCCCCTTCATATAATTTTTTAACACAGTAAAAAAAACAAAAAATCACTTTGATAACACAATAAAAACAATAAAAATATTGAATGAAGGAAATGAGAGTTATATCTTGTAATTACGAAACCTATCTCGATGGACCATTAAACTGACCATTGGAATAGAAACATGACAATCATGAATAGTAATTCGGCAAATATAATAGTAACCTCATTTATAAAAGTTTAAAAAAAACATAGGCATATTAAATATGATAATATGATAAAATTATATCATGGTATAAGTAAATTAATATTTTAAAAATTAATAATTATGTTTTGGTATGATTAAAATTTTTTTATTATAATATTATAATTAATAAAAAAAATTTATATTTTTATAAAATGGATTCATAAATTAATATTTTATTTTCTTATGATTATAAGATAATTTTATGAGACCTTGATTAATTTTTGAAACTGTTATAAAATTTGTTTTAATTTTAAAATCAGTATTTTCCAAGTAAATGATGATTTTAATTAAAAAATAAACTTACAACATTTATAAAATTATATTCATAAAATAGAGGTCGTTTTTTTTATTTACACACTGAAAAATGGTTACGGTGAATTTATGGTTTTTTTCTTATTTGAATTTGTGGTTCATCATAAAACATTATAATTTAAAATAAAAGAATAATATGTAAATTTTTTATGCATTATAGATGTAAATATGAGGTAATCCCTAAATTGAGAACATGACATCATTATTTTAATGTATTTATTTATAATTTAAAAACTATTCATTTTCTTGATCCAAAATAATAAACTAAAGACTAAAATTATGGGAATACACCCCTCTCATCCCCTAGAAATGCCACCCTCACCTCTTCTAATCCTCACATCATCCAAGCCTTAAATCATATATGTGTTCGACCAAATTACTTCGCATGATCCTCCAATATGTCCAGGATCCCTTTGTAACAAAAAAATACCAAACCATTTGTTGAAATAAGGTTATCGAAGAGGATAAATTCAAGAGGTAAAATCGAATTTCTTTTTCTTTTTATTTCATCTAAATAGCATTTCTATTCTAATCATATATTCAACTCCACTTATCAAAGTGGAATTATAACTCTATTATATTTTATATAATTTGATATTATAATGTTAATGGAATTATTCAACATTATATCTATTCCCTTTTACTTTTTTATCTCAAAATTAAAATATCATCCATGGTGCATTGATTTACTACCACCATGGATGATGCATTTTCATTTTTAACTAATACCCTCAAGGCTAGTAAAGAATCCATTATTCTAATTAAATAAGTTTTGTTATACATATTATAATTTATATAATGTTCTAGAACTTATATATATATTTATAATCATAATGATATAATGTCATAATGGTTGTAAAAACCATCACATAAATTAAATCATATTCATTAACATTCAATCTAATAAATCATCATCATACCATATAACCAATTTATATTTAATAACAATTACACATATTTATTTTCATTAATGACATATAATTTGAATTATAGATAATCATTATCAATATACAGGAACATTCATAGTTGTAAACAAGAAATCCAATCATGAAATCCAATAAAAAAACACTCCCCAAATGATGGAATTGAACTCTATAACTCATATAATGACCATAAAGGAACATAATAACATTATAATGAATCAAAAAAGGTGTATAAAATTATCTGTATTAATTAATTAATGAATTTTATTTAATTTTATATGATATAAATGTAAATAAAGAACTCAAACCTAAGGCAAGGTGATTCTTGAACCCAATTCCTTTCATTGGGTTATTATCTCTTCCACAACATGAATTTCCATACAAGGTTCATAAAATGTAAGTTAGGTTTTAATATCAATTATATACATTTTTCTAATATAATTTAATAAAAAATCGCAAGATTTTTCGAAAATGACTATCATTTCTAAAAAACGCACCTTTGAAATTTTCTTGAGAATGTTTCTTTTTTTACTTTTGATTGAAGATTCATATAGAAAGTATTTTATTGAATTTTTATTTTGTTACTACAAAATATTATTCATGAATTTATTCTTTATGATATTATAATGAACCCAATTTCATTTTCATGGTTTATTTTATGACTGAAAAAGTTATACGTTCCATGTGGCATGTATGATTTTGTAATGGTTAGGACGTGACATGTGAACCCAAAATTATACAGTGCTTCAATGCATTGGGTAATGGGTTGTATCTCAAGAGATAGTGTTAAATATTGATGAAAATGATTCTATATCTATCCACAATGATGATGTTATGATTATTCACATATGTTATGCATGAACCTGATAGTAGTATTGTTCACAACTAAGTGTGATAGTTGACCACTAAGATATGATGTTTCATTTTTATGAATTTCTATATTCCATGAATTTTTCTAGTGATTTTTATAATAATTATTATTATACTACTTTTCTTATAATATGATTATTATTATTATTGTTATTCTCGGTGATGTTTCATGTCTCTTATTAATTCTCTTACTGGGATTTTAGATCACCCTTTTTTATGTATATCTTTAGGTAAATACATGAACTATAGAGAATGTGAGGTCCAATAAGAATAATTAGAATAAATAATTAAATAAATATTTATGTTTTATTATATGAAATTTATGTATGGTCCTAGATTTCCCATGACACTAAATCTTTGGATCCTTTTTTAGAACTATTATGTTCTTTATCTTTTAAAAATGAAATAGTCATGTAAGAAAAAGCAGGGTCTTTATAACCAATGAATAGTAACACCTAGATTATTGATAATAGATGCTCATCCCACATGATAGGGAATGAAGAGTTTCTGAAAAATATTAAAAAAAAGAGTTGACGGAATAGTGATATTCGACAATGAGAAATCTATAATGATCAAAGTCTGTAGAAATACATAACTTGAATATCAAAAGATAATGAAAATAGATGTTCGTTATGTGGATAGTTTGAAATTGAAGTATTATAAGTGTGTGTCAACTATATGAGTCAATAATGGTAGTGAAATTTAATCATAATGGTTGCACTACCAATATAATATTCTTAACCCTCTCATGAAGGGATGAATATCAATTAAAATATTTTACCAGGTTGACCAAAAATAATTCAAATGTTTCATAAAAATTAAATAAGATAACAAGTTTTTTATAGGATGTTGGGTCACAAGAATCAATATAGAATATATAAAATATCCACGAAAAATATTATTGTCAACATACCAAATCTGAATCATTATCAATAACATACATGTGATGCTTCCATGCATGGAAAGATATTTCATATTCCTTATCAACTGAATATCAAATGGTAATCGAATCTTATTGATATCTTCAACAAAGATGTTCATTGTCTAATAAATGTGGAAGGAACATATAGAGGTAGGTAATTCATTATTTTTATATATTATTAAAGTATAATTCATTTCATGAAGTTTATGTAGAATAAACACATGTTCTGGTTTGATTGGAGTGTTACAATCCACGAGATGAGAATGAAAACATATGTATAATCAAGATACTCCGAAATAAAAATGGATCCCAATACACAACAAAAGATATTAAAAATTACCTTGAAAACATAAGATAAATCCTGATATTTATTCAATGAGAACACCCAAAAAATGTGTTCATTGAATTCATAAATAAGATGCTGACTAATATGGCCCAAACTATGCTCATTGAGAGTTTTGTTTCTCATCATTACTGAAAAGAGGTAGTTCAAAAAGTTCTCTACACTCAATATAATAATTAGATATTTATAGGATATAAAATGACACCATATGAGATATTTCAGGGAAGGAAGACCTCTATAATTTATTTTTTGTGTTTTTGGTAGTGAATCTCTTATCAGAATCAAAAAAGGAAATCAAGTAACATATGTTGATGTTACTGACGAGGGAATGTTCCTTGGATATTCAATGAAAAATAAAGACTAAAAATGTTATAATAATCAACATTGAAATATTATGTAATGAAATGATGTAAATATAATTGTGGGTAAAACCAAAAATATCTCATGTATCTCATAAGTTGATATGATTGATGATTAAGAAGAAATTGAAAGAGGGAGAGATTAATATATAGGAATAATGTAAGGATTTCCAAATATCTTGTGATCTTATAATTATAATTATTCATAAGAAGAATCATAATATGAAACCATTTATGAAGAAACATTATTAAAACCTCATAGTAAAAATTGAAGTGAAAAAGTAGATAAATGAAACATAATATTGGATTGGACTACACCCACACATATATGGAGAATGGGGAAGGACGCATATTATGCATTCCTATAAATTGTAGAAAAAACCTATCTTGATGAAGTATAGAAGTATAAATCACGGGTTAATTCCAGGAATGAAGAACTATATCATAATTAGAGGAACTAGACGTGTGATCTTGTTAAGGGGCTAGAAAATCACAATGTGAAAGGAACAAAGTGGATATTTAAAAAAATATTTTGATGAGCATGGAAATGTGATCTGGAACAATGCATTCTTACTGTATAAATTCTATACATAGATTGAATGAATTGATATTGAATAAATTTTCAATTGATTAGATCTTATGGAGTCTATTAGGCTCTTCCATTCCATGAAAATTGAATGTGGGTACAATGATTCCTAGATAAAGGGCAAAAAGAAAATTTTAAAGTGTTTTATTGAAGAATAATTATTTACTGAACAAATAGTAGGATTCATTATTGGAGTGATGAAATATTTATTTTTAAAATAAAGAAGGGTCTCTATGATTAAAATAAGGAACTATGTGCATGGTATTATTGACTAGATTATTATCTAAATAAGATAGAAATTAAAATTAGAGGTTTCGACCTTAATCTCTATGTGAATCATTATTAATAAGATCAATTTATTGTGATTGTGTATGTGGATGAAATTATTATTTTTGGATGTATGCATAGATCAATTAAAGATTTTTCTAATTACATGGAATGTAAAATTGAAACGTCCATTATTGGTGAACTCAAATAATTTTTTGGAATGAAGGTGATTCAAAATATTGAATATAATTTTATTCCTTAGGAAAATTATGGAAGAGAGTCTCTGATGAAATTCAACATGTATGAACCCAAACCAATGTTGAGACTGAATGAGGTTGGGACAAAACATGGAAATCATGATGATATGAAATATATGGATCCCATATTTTATAGGATTATCATTGTAATATTTTAATATTAGACTTCATCTTGGGAAAATATCATCTTTGAAACGTGTCTAGTGTCTCTATTTCAATGTAATTTGAATAAGAGAACTTTTATGGAATTAAAAGAATCATGAGGCTCATTAATGGTACTCTCAACATTGGCTTATACATGATAGTAGGAAGAGATATTAAATTATTGTAATTTTATAATGTATAATGGGCTGGATATGTGGTGTATTGAAATTCAACAAGTGGTGGTGCATTTTTATTAGGAAAAAATGTGTAGAATGGTTGAGACAGAAACTAGAAATAACTTCTCTTAGTACTGCTAAAATAGACTGTATCAATTCAAAAATGGTAGGTACTGAAATATTGTGGATGAATAAGAAACATACTAATATTATAGATTATGTGAGAGATCTAATTGTGATATATTTTGACAGTAAGAGAAAAATTTATATTTTGAAAAATAAGGTTCAACACTCTCATAAAAAAAATATTTAGATCACATATCATTTTTTGAAAGAAAATTTTGAATAAGCTGTGATTTAAATGGATCAGGTTGTAAAAAATGATCATGTGGATAACATTATGACTAATCTATTGGAATTATAAATTTTCGAGTAACATCGGATAAACCTTAGTGTTCATCCACCACTAGTTGAATGATGAGGCTATAGTTTTTCTCTGCTCCCCATTTTGGAAAATATTTTTAATCTATTTGTTGATGTTTTCCAAGTAAATGGGGGAGATAAAATCTAGGGGATGTTTGTTCTGTATTATATGCTCCACATTCAGGAACTTTTCATTTATTAATAAAGGGGGAAAATTTAAGTCAAGGAATTTTTTGCTTGATAGGTTTATTTTTCAGTTGATAGTTGAGGTAAGGAATTCTCTATTTATTCTTTTTTTTCTACACTGATATATTCTTACATAGAATTTGAGTGATGAATGAGTTATTTCACATCATGTAGGTTTTTGAAAAAGGTTGTTACATTATTTATGTTATTTATATATATACAACAAACCCAAATAGAGAGAGTGTTTATCCAAGTACTTTCATTTATGGAAATATTTCATATTTTGGGGTTTTTATTAATACACATAAGTTTGATCAATGATTTTTCATGATAAGTGATATTCAGGTGAAAATGGATTCAATATTGAAGGAGGCATCATTTCCCAAGGATTGAATTTTGTTTTCTGCTCAATATCCAAAAGAATAGGTAACTGTCATGAAATATGGAATCCAAGAATGGAATTTTGAAATATAAGGTGAATTAATGTGTTTTGAGATTATTATAGTTTTTCATAGATTTTGATATTCATGATTGAATATGGCGTTGTATATGTTTGATGGTTCTAAAAATAGGAATCATGAAAATGGAAGAGGTGCATAGGGTAACAATAATCTATAAGACTATGAAAATCTCCATGAGATGGATAATTTCACTAACACTTCATGAAGAGATAGATCATTGTTAGCACGACTGAAGTGGTTCTATAAAAATATTCTCAGATCATGGGATATTTACAAAGATAAAAGTATATAAATAGCAATCGAACCCTCATTTGAGAAATGGAGTGAATTTTTGAAAAGGTGTAATCAATATGAAGTCGAAAAGTCAGGCAGGCTCATGAACACGGGGATATTTATGAACTGAAGAATCACCAAAATACTAGTTATGACTTAACTAATGATACGAAATTTAAGAAAACTGTGTTTTTTTAAGACTAAAAGTTTTTTTAGGACATAAATTTCCCCAAAGGCTGATAGCATCAAGACCGTTGGTAGATTTGTGGATGTTTCTAGGTTCAAAAATAATAATATTTAATTGAAACAAAAGAGGTGTATCTCAAATGATTGGTGCTTCATGAATAATATTATTGAAAATCTAGTTTGACTAAATAGTTATTTCGAGTGAATTAACTCATTGCCACAATGCATGTAGAGTCTCATGCTAATTATGGACAAAGACATTTGTTCCCTATCTGTTACTGTGACCTTCAAGTAGTTAAACTAAGTAAGATATCACATAAGTAAATAAGCTATGGAAATTCGATTGAAGTGTTATGAGGGAGGCAATGTGCTACCCATGAAATTATAGTAATGGCCATATGCCTAAAATAAATTGATTGTGTCTAATATTATACACTCAATTATAACTATTAAATCTTAGTGGATTTAGGTATGACTGATACAATTTCAATGTATACTCTTTGGACAATCCCTTAGGGTTGAACCATGTAAAACTATTTTGTGCTGTCTATATAAATGAATGTTTAATAAATCTACAATTCCATTAGATAGTTTTTACACATTCATACTAATGTGGGAACAAGATCCATAACATTAAAACAAAAATTTTACTACATGATTAACACCACCCCTTTCAAGGATGTTATAGGGTCCAAAAAATATTGATTTCAGCATGATCCAGATAAATAATTCCCCCAAATCAGTTTTCATTAAAAAATTCTACATGGGTGGAGGTGGTGAACACAAGAAGTGGAGAGGGGTAGATATGACCTCAAAATTGGCTAGAAAAAATACCAAAATTAATACCAAATCATGGAAAATAGAGGGAGATGATATAAAAAATGGCCTTCTCTCATCACCCAAGCCCCAAAAAACCTGAGAATCTGAAACCAGGTGGAGTCTAAAATACCCTCAACAAAAATACATATAATTATGTCCATCGATGAGCCAGTGGACACACCAGCTGGCTGGTGATATTTTCCAAAATGGATACTGGCTCGAGTATTGGTGCATGAATACTTCCCATCCTACATATCGGCTGATGGGATTCTATTACATGGTCAGTGGCCTATTGGGTTTCTTAGCTACCTAATAAACCTTATCAACCACCTCTTAATTCCATCCAAAACCCATTCAACCAATTTTATGTTTCCAGAATCACCTCATAGATGTTTTCAATGTCTCAAAATTCATTTCAGAATATCGATTCTCATGATAAATCTACCAACCTACAAAAAGTACAAATTATTTGATGAATTTCAAACCTATAATGATTCTTGTCATTAAAAACTCCACCTCATAATGCTAATTTTTTTCAAAAATATATGGGCAGTCTTGAGCCCCATTTCCTAATCAACCATGGTTGATAAGAAATATAGTACACAACACATTACATCTATGAATGCAAAACACACTTCCACTACACAGATTCAAACACCAAGGCCAACTATACTTGAACATATATAATACACTTGGTTAGATACATGAACTTCCAAAACTACCTATAAATGATTATAGGGGTATGTCTTTTAACTCACTACATCTGACTTCACATGACATCACTAGTTGGTCTTCCAAGAACCACTATTCCTTAAAAACACTTAGTTATTCTCACTGATATGTCCCCAAGACCATTTGATCCCAATTACCAAATCAATAATATCCTAAAAACATTAATGTATTCACACCATAATATGATCTTGAAATCCATTATCATCTATTAATTTCAAGGACAAAAGAAAAGAAAAACCATCATGTTATAATGAAATTACGAATTCACCATCAGTACAACTCCATTACAGAACACCAAAAACTACCTCAAGATCGTTTGTAATGAACTGGCCCCAACTAAAACTAGACCCAACCCATGAATTTTTTATTTTTTTGGAATTATATTTACTCACATTCACCCACTCACCAATATTCTGATTTCCCCTTGATCGTCAATGACACATTTTTTTTCCAAAACCCTTCTGATATAAGGAACATCACCCATGGATACCATAATAATCCTCACCTTTAGAGTATAATTATCATTATTATACAAACTAAATAGTAAAATTCTAGACACATGTATTATATATCCCTACAGAGAGTTAAAGGATGTGTAAATCCAACTCATACCCCGGTGAAAACTATAAAATCCAATGGATTTCTATTCCACATTCATTATTCTTTCATTAACAACGTAGTTGAAGATCACCCAAAACATGGGTCACACCCTCCATCTAAAAATAGTGACTTCATCACAATATGGTATCCCATGTACATCTCCATGAGAACTAACCCAAAATGGGTCCCAATACTGTATGTGATACACTCCTATTAATATAATGTAATATCCTATAATTTTTTTATAATGTTTTTAAATATATGGAATTATTTCGAGACCGTGAAATCTGGAAGCGCGTGATTCCAAGGCCTCGAGTGCCCAGAATGATCTTTCAATGTTTTGTTAGGCTTTAATTATCCCACGTAAGCAGTTTTCTGGAAAAATTGGAATAACACATAAATGGTTTCCCAGATCAGAAATCATAGGTCACTGTTGCGTTCAGGATGGTAGGTTTACCTAGGCATGACTTAAGTTTAGTCGGTGTATGCCTCCTGTGAGAAAACCTGAAAATGGAATAATGGTAAATAAAATAATAAAATAATGTTATTTTATTTTTCAGATGTTTTAAACTCACAAATGGTAACTCAGATTAATAATATGATACCACCGCTGAACCTATGAGGGTATTCTTTCTTTTGGAAGGTACTAACATCGGCCGACACCGGCCAACTATGGAAGTCAGTTTTTTTTTGTAAATAAAAAAAATTATGTAACAATTATTTTATTTTTAAAATCCATAACATCTAAATGTAATTTGGATTGAAACTCCAAGAGTACCATTGAGTTCTTTGGGGAATCTTCACCTCATGCAGATCCTAACCTGGACCGGCACAATACGAGGGTGAACGTTAATAATTTGTTGAACATTTTTTTGGTATGTCCAATAAACACGTGAGCGGTGTTTTCTAACTTTTGAAACTGTGATCAGATTAAAAATCTAGTGGAACCGTTGAATACGTAGAGCCATGATTCACTTAAGAGAGACTTCACATAGACTGTAGTAGGTGTGGAGAAAAATATAGATTTTCAGACTTTTGAAAAGAAATAAAAAAAATAACTTTGTTATTTTATTTTCATTCTTTTCCTCCAATGGACAAGTGGAAAAGTGGGACTAGTGACATGTCAATCCAATAAATTGCATGACCTTTCAATACTATGTAACAAAAACATTTGGGAATTAGGAAGGATCCTAATTAATGATCCCCCATTAATTACCAATGTCATTGTCTACTCTCCCCCTCTCCTGTTTATATGGAGAATGGGGAGAGGTATCAGACAGCTTCACCCAGCAGCGAAGTGTTGAAAAAGTGTCGATACACCAAATCCTTGGAGGATGGAGCCACTTCCTGTGAGCAGTGATGAGTGAAACTGAAACCCTAAACCAGAGATCGATGATCGAGCGACGTCATTGGAGGCTAGTTGCGGGTGACGGTGAACACTGTCCCACTTTCTCAACAGCAGGCATTTTTCCATCGTTCATGAGGTAGTCTTTTGATTCTTGTTTAATTCAAGTGATTTTATTGAATCCTTTAATCCTATCTTATGATTACAAGCTAACTCAGAGGGTGAAGGCCTAACGACCCTGGCCCAAACCCTCTGCTACATTTATACCCTTACGCCTCTTTGGAAGACCGCTGATGCAGTGGCTCCGACCGGTTATGAAGGAGGTGGCGTGCCAACGCGCCCCACAAGAGGAGGCCAAAACACTAATCTGTGATGGTCAACAGAGTGGTCGGCACCAGCTGACTATAGAAGAGGTTTGGCACACCATTGTGTGCCCACTGTGAGCAAGGGGCCATGGATCATTAGCCGTTGTGGTCAGAGAATGTGGGTGACAAATTGGATGGTTGCTGAAGCAGAGGGTGGTGCGACCAGCGTGCCGCATCTGGGAAAGAGGCCACAGACAAATCCATGGTGGAAGAGGAACCCCCTGTATGGGTTCCACGTCGACCGGTCGACACCAACATGGTGCCACTATTTCAAAAAACCGAACGGCCTCTGGGATGTTTGGGATAATGGGGGGAAACACACACCCCTTTCCAGATCGTGTGGACTACGGGCCGCACCCCTTGCGGACTGTGCCTCCTACGGCTGAGTCGCCTCCCTTGTGGGCTACTCCACACATAGTTGGGCCACCCCCTTGCAACATGTCCCTCATGCGGCCATCATGCCTGCCCAGCAGGCCGCGCCCCAGCGGGCCGCGCCCCTTGGTAAGTTGGCCCCCTTTTATGGGCCAGGCCACCCTGGCTGGCCGCCCTTTGCAGGTCATCCCATTTGCAGACAAAGAAGACCTTAAAATCTACCCTTTGTGGGCCACCCCCTTGTAGGTTTGTCCAGACCTCGGCCCTGCTGGTCGAGCCCGCCGCAACCCAGCCCAGAACGGGTCGGGTCGGGTCGGTCCGACCGGGTCAGACCGGACCCAGAATCACTTTTGGGGCCATATCATGAGAACCATATCTCTATTTGAGGAACCTTATATGGTGTTTGGATCCTTGGATCGAGAGAGACCTTTTGGTATACTCCACTTGACTTTTGGAGATAGTTGGAGTATGACCGGGTTGGATCGAAACCGAATCCAATCAGGACCTCTGAACAAAAATGATTATAACTCATATACCGGGACTGCGATTGATACACTGTATATTGTGTTGGTAACATTATTACAATGATTCCCTATGGGTTACTCCATTTTGGAGAGTATTGGTGGTCAAGGTACGAACAATATCTCATATGGTAGATTTGATGAAATTCGAGCACGCCAGGTGCGAGGAATCCAGTGGGTGGCGTAACATGAAGAAAGAACATTGATCCTGAGTGGGTCAGCATCTATCAAATCCTATGTGGATCAGCACTCAGTGATCCTATGTGGTTCAGTTCATACTGATCCTGTGTGGGTCATATCATGTGTGGGTCAGTGCTCAGTGATCATGTGTGGGTCAGCGCATACTGATCATGTCTAGGTCAGACCAGGTGTGGGGTAGTGGGGGTTAGTAGACTATCAATACTATGGTTCTGAAGTAGTTCTACATAATAGAATAAGATGATCATGACATATGACTAATCATCTGTACTTATGTACAAAAGTTATACCTGATTGTGAGTTGAGTCTTTTATCTATGTGTCATTTCTTTCTTCATGGTGTTACCTATGTGGTATTACTAACTTTATGGTGTTACTTGTGTGGTAATTATAAATTCATGGTGTTATCTCTGTGGTACATCTATCTTCGTCGTGTTACCTCTGTGTTACTTCTATCGTTGATGTGTTACATGTGTTGTACTTCTATTTCGTGGTGTTACCTGTGTGGTACTTATATCTTTGTGGTGTAATATGTGTGGTAGTTCTATCTTTATAGTGTTACCTGTGTGGTACTTCTATCTTTGAAATGTTACATGTGAGGTACTTATCTCTTCATGGTGTTACCTATGTTTTACTTCTATCATCATGATGTTACCTGTGTGGTTCTTCTATCATCATGGTGTTGCCTGTGTGGTACTTCTATCATCTTGGTGTTACCTCTGTGGTACCTCATTCTTCACGGTGTTACCTGTGTGGTACTTCTAACTTCATGGTGTTACCTATGTGGTACTTCTATCTTCGTGGTGTTAACATTATGGTACTTCTATCTTCATGGTGTTACCTTTTTTGTACTTCTATCTTCATGGTTTTACCTATGTGGTATTTCTATCTTTGCGGTGTTATTTTTTGGTACTTCTATCTTCATGGTTTTACCTGTGTGGTACTTTTATCTTCGTGGTGCTACATGTTTGGTACATCTATCTTTGTGGACTTACCAATGTGGTAATTATATATTTGTGTTGTTACATGTGTGGTACTTCTACCTTCATGGTTTAACCATTGTGTTATTCTTTCCTCATGTATGAGATGAGTAGATCTTCAGAACTTAGGTATATTTATGGGCATTTACCTAAGTAGAGTTGATGTGTATTTCTTAGTGCTATGAGTTTGTGGTATTTATTTTTGATTTTTCCTTTGTGGAGCACTAGGAGACCTATGGGGGTCTTGGGGTCCCTGCTGAGTATTGTTATACTCACCCCTTTACAAGCTACGCTCGGACCTTGTTGTGTCTTGTGCAGACGACAAACAGCTTTGATTGAGGCCGAGGGAGCTAGGATTGGACGATGCTTTGAGGTGGACCTTTTGGCCTAATGTCATGCATAGACTTATGTTCATGGGCTATACCTACCCTTTAGGTAGGATCCTCGGTGGATGATCCAAGATCTTTTTTGTACTTTTCAGTTATATTATTACTTTTTAGTTGTATATGTACCTTTTCATTTTGGATTCTATTCTGGACCCTTTACATTCATCACACTTTTACTACAACAATTTGCAACGCGGGTGTATCTTGTTGTGTTCTTGGACTATCTGTTGGTACGGTTTAAAAATGCTATACTTCCCATATTAGGGATACACCTTTCTAGTTCTAGTCTCCAGCCTCTGGCCTATAGAAGGCGGGCTTGGTGTAGTCACGGCACGTGCCCCTAATTATGTTTCATGACAATGTGGTATCAGAGAAGTTGGTTCTACCAAAAAACTTGGACTCTGATCATTTCTATGTGGAAATAGTGTTATGTGTTAGAAGTGTAGTTTTCAGTTTGGCAAATCCAGTGTTAGTGTGTTGGTCGACGTATCGATACTGTAGGACCCTGAATTCGGATTTCTGACTAAGTGCACAAAAACACTAATTACGTGTGTATTTTGAAAGTTTTTTCATTTTTATTTCTTTGAATCAGCTCACCAGGTATAAATTATTGATCATGGTGCACCTGATTCTTTCAAGATGTGACCACATAGATTGCCAGCTAGGATTCCAAATAGAGTACACGATGAATTCCCAACGAGCGATGTGGATTCGGTGCAGGGCCTGCTTACTGTGTTGGCGCCTTCCGGTGGTGTACTAGTAACATCACCACCCATTGGGCAGCAGTTAACACCAGCTGCACTGGAAGATGGTGCACACTTCCTGATCGCGTAGTACGAGTTCCAGCGGTAGAGGCCTCTGTGGTTTCGAGGTGAGATCGATCCCCCAGTAGCTGAGGACTGGATGGAGGCTATAGCTAGAGTTTTCCACCTAGTTGGGACACCATCAAATTAGAAAATGATCCAAGATTCTAGTAATTATAATTGTGTGATCATGAGGATGATATTTATTGTTATGAGTCTTCGATACAAGGGTTATTTCCTGATATGGTACCTTCGAATAGTGTACCGGCTATATCACTGCTTGTTGGCCAACAGTTACAACCGTTAGTACCAGTAGTGGACACATATATACTTAGTTCCTTACTCGTGTTTTAGTATCAAATACCACTCAGGATCTGAGGCAAGCCCGACTCACGGGCGACTAAAGACTATATTGGGGACTTGTCTGAGTTTACATCAGTCCGGAGCACCATTCGATCAAAAGGGGGTCCTAATAGAGAGCCTTTTACGTGGATCAGCATGACAATGACATGGTTTAGGTTACCCTGATCATGCGAATAGAAGAATTTTCTATGGAAAAACTTTAGAAACTTCCTCAAATAATTGGGTCTCTTGCCATAATGAGCTAAGAGTTGAGAGTTCCCTAGAGCTTCTATAGCTTTGGCAGGATGACAGGTCCGTAGCTGAGTATTCAGCGAGGCGTACCAACCATTCTAGGTACTCGATAAATATAGTACGTTCAGTGATTTATGGATTGGACCTCCAAGTGAGGTGTTTTTAGGGAAATCCTAGCCAACACTATTCCTCTATGCATTCCTACTAATGTTAGGGTGCTAGAGAGAACCTTTGTGGTAGATTGTTCTTTGGATTAGAGAATACAAATAGTGAATGTTAGCAGTGTGAAAGAAGGAAACCGATGCCAGTCATAGAGATTGTGGCGTGTAAAATGTTTTGGGAATATGAAGTTATTGGGACATATGATTTTGCAGGGCAGCAGACGTTGAAGTGGAGCTTGGAGAGAAGCATGAGGTGGTATACATTTCGACATGATACAACCACCCCCCAATGTGGTCCCCACCAGGCTTAGGGAGAAGAACAACAAAAGAAGGGAGTGGCTGTAAGCGGTCAAGGTGTGTGAACCAAGGACTCCATGAATGAATCGAGGTATGTTGTGTGTATACTACTAGTTGTCGTATTAATAGACATCGGTACCAATCATTCCTTCTTACCAAAAATCATTCTCAAGACCTAGACTTTCTAGTTAAACCATTGACTTGACCCTTACGTATAGAGAAAACAGTGAGTGGAGACATGATAATCACACTTCTGTCTATGGTGTGATCAGACCCTTGAGGTGAGAGTTTCGATTGGAACCTCTTGGTTCCAGCGTCGAGGCCTTACGATGTTAGTTTGGTTATGGACTGGACATACATATTTGATAATACAATTGAATGTATTAGGGAAAAAGGATGTGGTTTATCTAATATGTTGGAATGAGGTTTTCCTTTGTTGATGAAAAAGGGAATCCAAGGAAGCACATGATAAACTCATACATAGGAGAGTACAATCGATCACTCTTGAGTCGGCCAGCCTTACCCTCATGGAAGTAAGAATTTTTGAGTTTTCAGTTCCCAAAAGGAGTGGTAGAGTGTGGGGAAATCATTTCAAAAGATGTTTCTAAGATTAGCTCCCAAAAAGGAGAGGGACTTATTCATTGGCTGGGTACTACCAGAGTTTTGAACCAGACATCTACAGAGAAGCGGTTCTGTATAAAGCTTTGAAGAAGAAGGGGGAGCCTTCCTAGTGGATGAAGAAGTGAATGTAGAGCTTTCAGGATCTAAAAAAGTGACGATGGAAAGGGTTCCTCCAAGACTATGACTTTGAGATAGTCTATACACATTGGAAGGGAATTGGGGTAGCAGATGCACTCAGAATAAGGTCTAGTCTACAGCTGCTGAGTGAGGCATCGGAGCAGCTAGTCGCACAGTGGATATATTTCATGGATAAAGATGAAGCTTCACAACTACAGTCTATGACCGTCACTCTCCCAATTCATCAGCGATTTTATGAGGCACAACATAGGGCCATTGACTATGAGGCTCGACGTGGTCAGATATTCTCAGGACGGTCTCTTGAATGATTTTTTGAAGGTAGGGAGCACATCATCCTCACCAGAGGACGTAAAATGGTACTAGTGATGCTTTAGGAGGATATGTTGAGGGAGACCATGACTTCCTAGGGGATTCACCCTAACAAAGATTACATATGTTTGGCTGGGCGACAATCTATCTCTGAATTTTTTTAGACCTTTCAAGATTCTCAGCAGAGTGGGCGAGGTGGCGTAATGTTTATCTATATCCCCACAGACGCAATGGGTGCATAATGTTTTCCATGTGTCGTATCTGAGGAGATGCGTGCATGATCCATCACACGTTCTCGACTAGGGTTAGTAGGACTATGATGATGGGGAGACTTTTATAGAATTCTCGATGAAGATATAGGATCCAAAAGAGTGAGTCCTTCATGGATAGTCGATCCCTCTGGTACGATTCTGGTGGCAGCGCAGGGACATCCATGAGAGAACAAGGGAGCGGGAGGCTCAGATTCTTGCTCAATGCCCTCATTTGTTTGATTTCCCATTATTTGGATTTTGGGGACATAAATCCCTATGTTTGGGAGAATGTAATGTCCCAGAATTTCCATATAATTTTTATAATTATATTGAATTATTTCAAGACCAAAAATTCTGAGGGTGTGTGATTTTTAGACCTGGAGTTCCCAGAATGATTCGTCAATGTTTTGTTAATCTTTAACTAGCACTTGTAAGAATTTTTTCTGAAAAAATGTAATAACTCTTAAATGTTTTCCCAGATCTAAAATTATAGGGAACCATTGTATTTAGGATGGTGGGTTTACCCTAGGCACGACTTATGTTTAGTCAATGCAAGCCTCTTGTGAGAAAAACCGAAAATGTAATAACCGTAAATAAAGTAATTAAATAATGTTATTTTATTTTTCAAATGCTTATAACTCACGAATGGTGACTCATAATAAAAATACAAGACCACTACTGAACTAATGAGTTTTTTCTTTCTTTAGGAAGATACTAACAATGGCCTATGTGGTCCATCTATGGAAAATTATTTTTGGCCATATATAGAATAATTAAGTTACAAATATTTTATTTTTAAAATCCATAACCTCAAAAAAGTAACTCAGATTTAAAATCCGAGAGTACCGTTGAGTTCTTTGTGGTGTGTTCTCTTCAAGAAGAGCCTAACCTTGACCGATGTGGGTTGAGGGTGAACGTTAATAATTTATTGATATTTTTTTCGTGTACATTCAGTAAATGCGTGAGTGGTATTTTATAATTTTTTAACCGGTGCTCATATTAAGAATATGATGGCACTGTTGAATCCACAACACCAAGATTCCCTTACGGGAGAATTCACTTAAATAATAGTAGGTCTGGAGAAAATGTTAGATTTTGGGAATTTTTAAATGAAATAAATAAAATAGCTTTTTTATTTTATTTTCAATATTTTTCTCCAATGGACAAGTGGAAATGTTGGACCAGCGTCGTGTCATGCCAATAAATGGCTTGACCTTTCCATAATAAGTAACATAAATGTTGGGGAATTAGGAAGGTTCTTAATTAATGATCCCCCATTAATTCCCAACATCATTTTCTATTGTCCCCCTATCCTATTTATATAGAGCATGGGGAGGGGTATCAGACAGCTTCACCAAACAACAAATTTCTTACAAAGTGCTGAGATTCCAAACCCTTGGAGGGAAGAGCTGATTCTGGTCAGCGGTGACGAGCGACACCAAAGCCCAAAACCCCAAACCAGAGATCGATGATCGATTGACGTCGTTGGAGGATAGTTGTCGGGGACGGCGAACGCCGACCCACTTCCTCAACCGGAGACGTTTCTCCATCGTTCATGAGGTAGGGGATGGATTGTTGTTTAATTCAAGTTATTTTATTGAATCCTTTAATCCTCCCTCGTGATTAAATGTTAATGTGAGGGGCATGGTCCTAACAATCCCGGACCAAACCCTCTTCTACTTTGCTACCCATGTCCCTCTGTGGAAGAATGTCGATGCTGCCGCACCGACCGATTACGAAGGAGGCAGTGCGCCGACGTGTGCCGAAAGAGGAGGCTACACCACTAAGTCATGACAGTCAATGGAGTGGCGACACCATCCCAAAACGGAGGATGTGTGGTGCGCCGTCGCATGCCGCGAGTGAGCAAGGGGCCACGGTGGTTGGAGAAAGCGGCCGACACATTGGTCAGCTGCAGAAGTTGAGGGCATCATGACAAACGATCCGCCGGTGGGAAAAAGGCCTCAACCGTAGCCACAATAGAGGAAGAACCCACTACGCAGGTCGGGCGGTGACTGGGCGGTGCCCACATGGCACCCCCATTTCCCAAAACCGAACGGCCTATGGGACATTCGGGATACCATGGGTAAAATATCCTCCTTGCTAGCTCGTGTGAACCGCATGTCATTCCCCTTGTGGGCAGTGCCTCACATGACTGGGAAGCCCCCCTTGTGGGCCCCGCCACAAGTACACAAGCCACCGCCCTTGCGGGTCATGACTCATGTCATAGGGCCACCTGCCTAGCGAGTTATTGGCCAGCGGGCCGCACCCCTTTGTAGGCCGCCCCACCATCTTTGTGGGTCAGACCAACCTTTGTGGGCCTCCCTTGTGAGCTGCCCATTGCGGGCCACCCCCTTGAAGGCCAGGCCAGACCATAGCTCAGTAGGTTGAGCCCGCCATGGCCCAGCCTAGACCAGGTTGGTCCGACCATTACAGACCGGACCCAGGTCCAACCAAATCCAAAAACACTTAAACAGACATATCACAAGAACCGGACGTCCGTTTGACGAACCATCTATGGAATTCATATCTTAGAATCAAGATGAGACTTTTGGTATACTCCACCTGAGTTTTGGTGATAGTTGGAGTACGAATGGGTGTGATCTAACCCAAATCCAACTGGGCCCTCAGAACTAAAACAATTATAACTCATAGGCCGCGTGTTTGATTGATGCCCCATCTGTCGCATTGAAACCCTTACGACCTGGTGGTCCTTTGGGTCACACTTTTGGCGATGTTATTGGTGTTCATGTTACAACGGATATCACGGAGGGCAGTTTCTATAAATCACGAGTGCACCGGGTGAGAGGAATCCTGTTGCTGGCTGTAACGTGAAGAAAGAACATCAATCTTATGTGGGTCATCATCTATTGGATGTAGTGTGGGTCAGAACTCAACGATCCTATGTGGTTCAGTGCATACCCATCCTATGTGGGTCAGATCCTGTGTGGGTTAGTGCTCAGCGATCCTGTGTGGGTCAGTGCATACCGATCCTATATGGGTCAGATCTTGTGTAGGATAATGGGGGTTAGTTACATATTGATCCTGTGTGGGTCAGAAGCAATTCTACATAATAGAATATGATGATCTATCCTTATGGATAATCATATGTACATATCTACTTATGTTATAGAAGATTGTGAGTTGAGTCTTTTACCTATGTGGTATTTCTATCTTCGTGGTGTTACATATGTGGTATTTCTTACTTCGTGGTGTTACTTGTGTGGTACTTCTAACTTTGTGGTGTTACCTGTGTGGTACTTCTATTTTCCTAGTGTTACCATTATGGTAATTCTATATTCATGGGGTTAACTTTATTGTACTTTTATCTTCATTGTGTTACCTATGTGGTACTCTTATCTTCGTGGTGTTACCTGTGTGGTACTTCTATCTTTGTGGTTTTACCTCTGTGATACTTCTATATTCATGATATTACCTGTGTGATACTTATATCTTTGTAATGTTACCTATGTGTTACTTCTATCTTTATGGTGTTACATGTGTGGTACTTCAATCATCGTGGTGTTACCTGTGTTGTACATCTATCTTCGTGGTGTTACATGTGTGGTACATCTATCTTCGTGGTGTTACCTGTGTGGTACTTCTATCTTCGTGGTGTTACATGTGTGGTAATTTTATATTCATGGTGTTACGTGAGTTGTACATCTATCTTTGTGGTGTTACATGTGTGGTACTTTTATATTTGTGGTATTACCTGTGTGGTACTTCTATATTTGTTGTGTTACCTGTGTGGTACTTCTACCTTTGTGGTGTTACCTTTCTGGTATTCTTTCCTCATGTATGATATGAGTTTATCTTAATAACTTAGATATATGTATGGGAATATAACTAAGTGTATTTTTTGTCTAATGATTCATGGTTTCAATTTGGGGTCTTTATTTGTGGTTTTTTTGTGGAACTCTAGGAGACCTATAGGGTCTCGGGGACCCTACTGTGTATCGTTATACTCACCCCCGAACGGGCTAAGCCTGCACCTTGTTGTGTCCTGTGAAGATGACATACAACATTGATCAAGGATAAGGGACCCATGACTAGACAGTTCCGAGAGGTGGACCTTTTGGTGCGACGTAATGTAGAGACTTTTGTTTTTGAGCTATACCTACCCTTCAGGAAGAATCCTTAGTGGAAGATCCATGAATTGTTTTGTACATTTCAGTTGTATTTGTACCTTTCAGTTGTACTTGTACCTTTCCAGTTGGACTTGTATTCCGACCCCCTTACAATCAGTACACTTTTACTACAATAGTTTACTTCGTGGTTGATTCTTGTTGTGTTCTTGGACTGTCTTCTTGTATATGTTAAAAAGGTTGTGCCTTCGTGTATTAGGAATACACCTTTCTGTTTCTTATCTCCAGCCCCTAACATAAGAAATCTGGGTTGAGGTAGTAACAGCATGGGATCTAAGGGATGGGTTGTGACATAAAAAACATCCCGAACCAAATAACTCTCATAAAATAATAATATTTAATTTATCTCACCGTTATACATCAATCAATCACCTACACCACCTCTCATATACAAGGGATGTCTCACGTCTCTAATTGAATACTCTATGCCACCATGCTAATGAGGGCCACTCTGAAAACCATTTTCACCACTACTATAGAGTGACCAAAGACCATAACATCCACCAAAATACCACCATAGAACATATATTATTAATTTACATCCCAAACCAAAATCAATGGAAGCACAAACCATTGTTCATTGATTTAAAAACCTGCCAACACCTTACCTCACCCACTCTCACCTACCCCACACACTAAATCATTCCCTAATATTTTAAAAAAAACTCAACCTCCATATTAAAGGTTGATAAATTCATCAAGAACCCTCTCACACGTTCTCTACCATAATCTAAATAAGTCTCTACCAAGTCCAATTGATATATGATCTTGTACAACCCGATTAAACAACTTGATTGGCACTCTCATGTGTCTTGTATCATATATCCATGGTTTACAAGGCAAACCTACTTAATACAAATAATAAACAAGTCAGCCTTACCAACCTGATGTACCTTTGGTACTCCTCTTCAAAATCAGGGATTCTAACTCGGCTATGTCATTACACAAGACCAATAGCACATAAGGTTTAATTCTATAATCCCAATAGAATTCATTCAGTATTTTACCAAATAGAACCACTTCCATATCTAATATGAAATTTCTTATATACATATCATCTCCCATAAAAATAACTATGATGGTTCTCACCCACACCCATAAATTCCAAATAAATAAATACCCCAATATTAAAAATATTCAAAGGCTTATGGCACTCCATACCATATGTATCTTCCACTAATGACTGATTTTAACTAGAGGTGCTCCCCAAAATGAATATTTTATTTAAAGGACACAAATAAATCTTTCCCAATAGATGAACCCAAACCAAACAAACAAAGTAGGCCAACCATCAACCAAACTAAAATTACTTCAAAATTTATAACTCAAAACTTATCCTTGAACCATCAAAAATAACTCCTCGCAAATGAAGCCCCACTTTAAAAATCCTTGATCCCACTATAAGAGTATTTCATAATGAATCTACATCAATCCCATGAAAATTTAATCCAAATTATCATCCATCATAAAATAACTCTATAAGAGGATCCCATAATATTTTGGGGATTTGTTATCACCATGGAATCCATGTTGAGCATAGAAATCATAAAATAGAGTCACCTCATCAAACAAATATACAAAAATTTGTTATATATTGAAGTGGTCATTTAATTTTAAAAAACCATTTCCACAATAGTCACACTCACCAAATTTCAATGAGTTTATATAACAACCCTCAACAACCAAGAAAATTTATTTTAAAAAATTCCAAAACCAGTATCCTATACGGCCCATTACCCAAAAAATATCCCACTTTCAAAATTCCAATTTGTAAAAATTATTCAAAACCCACATTTAAATTCAGTTTCAAAATCATTATTTAGGATTTATTTCACAAAACAAAATAGAAAATATTTTTTCAATTCCTTTATAGAAGATCAATATTCCCAATAGCAAACATTAAAACTATTTCTTCATACTTTGTTCAGCCATAGGATCTTTCCCTTTTGAAAATATGGCTTTCATTAGAAACTGATATTTTTGAAATCCCTTTCCCAATGACATCTATACATAAACATCATTCAATAAAAAAATTCCCTATGAATCCATATTTGATTTATTTATACTTATAATTTATGTCATAAAAAATATATTATGTTATATTTTTTTCAATTAGTAGAGATAATTTCAAGGACATCGTGTCAGAAAAAAAGATCCCATAAGGGTGTATATAATGATTTTAAAGTGACACTACCTTGATGTATACATAACTCACTATCTCATAACTATGCCTCGTAACTAATCTTGTGACTCATCCATCCTATGATGTGATCTTACGTTAGTCGGAATACCTCACTCATCCAAGATTGCCTATCTCTAAACCAAACATCTCTAGAAAATCGTAGTTTCAACCAATAATATGCTGACCTAAAATGGGATGAATACACCTCACAAGTCCCAACATCCTAACATTTCCTAAATATTAATTATCTCATCCTAATTCAACATATCTAACAAATTTCTAACACTCCAACGAGGCCACTCCAAAAAAATTGAGATGGATATTCCATGTGGCCATAAGCATGCTTCTCCAAATATTAAAGGTTCCTGACTATCATTGTGGGCGAAACATAGTCATAGAGAGACAATTCCCTCTAAACAATTCTCAGGGGTCATTCCCAATTAATCCAATAATTTAGAATGATCTATCTAAATAGTGGAAATTCACCAAAATATTATGCAAGAAACTAGGATCCTACTAGGTCCCCATAGTCTAGAATTTAAAATGTGTAAATAGGGAAAAAAATTATTCATAAACCATAATAGATTAGAATCAATAGGTATAATAAAATAGATGTATTATAGAATAATGGTGAAAAAAACTACTTTTCAAAGAAGGAATAAAATTAAATAGAATGGTTTGTGGTCTATGTCATGCTAAATCCTTTAGTATCTCCAACCATTATGACATGATAACCTCTACCATGTGTCTAACTCCTTGTGGTACCATTTTCTTGACAGAAATAGGATTATCTACCCATAGACACCTGAATTCAATCTATGTAAGATGAAAAGGGTTTAGTCCAATGAACTTATAGATATCCCCAGTGCCTCAACCAATCAAGAGTTTTTAAGATCAAGTGGATTTTCTCGAAATATATGTATAATAAGTAGTTGTTCCCTTGAAATACACCCCCCCAAAAAATAGAAAACACACTCACTTACTAGAAAATATACTTCATCACCATTCTAGGATCCACCTCGTAGAACCACCGATTCAACACATTCATCGACACCATTCTAGAATAAATTTCATACGATAACCCATACACACTGCTAGCCTCAACACTATATTGGATAAAATTTTTGTTAGGAACTCAGTATTACAAGAAAATCAGGTCACATAACATTTACTCAAATAATGTCCTTTTCATGTAACCCAACCCATCCTTGTATATTTTGAGAGGTCCATCAAGTCACCCTAACCCATACCTATAGACACTAGAGAGGTAAACCATGCACACCGACCATCCCAACTTTTTTTGTTGAGACTTATCAATCACACCAACCCATATTGAGGGTTTTTTATGAGGCACAAAATCACATTGATCAATCTCGAGGAATCATGGGTGGCCAATCAATCATAACCAAACATCCCTATAGGTTCATGGAACACCACATGTAATGAAAAAATTATTTAAAATTAAAAATCTATTTTTAATGAATAAATACCTTATTTAGAAATACGGTTACAGAAAACACATGCAATACATTCCACATTGTTATTATAAAACATTATAATTGTCACGTCCTAGTTCTGGAAGTCACCCAAAGTTTCCCTGTACCCGGTTGGTCAAATGGACTCAAGCAAATTTCTCTGAATGCCAGAGGCTGCCGACTAGAAATGAGGGCCTTGGGTGTGATAGTGGGGAAACAATGTCCTTATTGGAAGAGTAACACAATGGAAGTATGCAGATATCCAATAGTGGAAGCAGTAAACATACTAAACAATAGTAAACAGTAGAAGGCTGATGAATGATAAAACTGGAGAACACACATATATATAATTCATGATACATATGTTTAGAAAAGCATCCAATCAAGTCAAAATGCTGAAATACAGTACAAAACCCAAGAACAATGAAATCAGTAAACAACTCAATAGCATTGCAATCCTAAGCTTGGTCCCACGCACTCCAGCTCCAAAGTAGTCAAGTAACTGATGTATAAGGGAGATTTCAATTATCTATACCTACAATAGTATAACTTGTTTGGGCCCAAAAGCATAGCCTAAACAGGGTGTGAGACTAAATCCTAGTAGGCAAAAACCATGAGATCTGTGCCTAATGGTCAAGGAATATATGACAGGTAATAAGTAAAATGAAGCAGTAAACATGGAAGTACCCTACAGTAAATGATCCATAGTTTCCATTGATTCATTTTCATATATCAAGAACCAACTAATTAATTAAGGTAAACACAAATAGGTAACCCTTTTGCAATACACACTACCTATCCCCTCTGGTCCTACCTAGTAACATAAGAAAGCAGGTAAACACCAATGGTAACCCTCTGGGAAGAACTCACAGCCTAAACCCTCTGGTTCAACCAATCAAGTATAAGAAACCCTCTTGGTAGTACACACAGTCTCACCCCTCTAGATCAGCTAATGTATAGACTCTTTTAGGAAGTAATCGTCGTCAACTCCCCCTACAGTCTTTTATCGGTACTAATGGAACTCTGGGGAAGCACTTACGTCCCATTCCCCGAGTGAACCACCTCTAGGAACTACAGAAAATCTGACGAAGCACTTACGTCAATTCCCTCTATGGTCTCACTTCGTAACAATAAATATACACTCCATAGAATCCCTTACATCCATTCTCCCTATGGTATAATACACCAATTTCTCACATCCCTGTGTAATTCAAACAATAAAAGAAACACGTATCATCCAAAGTAAATCTCAATAACTACTTGGCTTGCAGTCTACTGCAACAGCATGTCAAAACAATGGTCACACCATCCTACATTACTAGTAATGTGTAAACAAGTTATCCTACTAGGCTATGCAGTACCATAAAACCATAACAAAACATGCATGGGAAAACACCTCCAAATCATAGAAATTAACCCAATTCATATGAAATAATCCTCTACTCAAGCATACAAGAATAGGAGGAAGACAGTAGGAATAAAAAAGTAAACACGCAATACCCCATTCATGGGTATTGGTGATTTTGCACATATAACTCAAAGACATTAAACATAGAGGAAAAACCCACCTACCTTGGTGTTGGGAGACCGCTATTCGTGAACCTCAAGCTTTGAATCGCCCAAGAACACCGTTGATCTACAAAAATTCCTAAAACATTCAATGGATTATTACATAGGAAAGAGGAGGAATCAGGAAATAAAACCCAAGAAGAACGAAGAGCTTACCGACACGATCACAATGCAATCACCGGCAGTCTAATCGGAGAACTAGTGCTCGATCGGGAGCTCAGAGAAGGATCACCGTTGTACGGGCTCTCTCGGATGAACTAGGTCGAGAAGTAGATGGTTCTGTCTTTCAGACGCATCCCCAGTTTGATTAATAAATAAAATAAAATACACGGCATTCACTTTATGAGTACACAGTGTGTACTTGTCTTTTCCGTACTCCACTTTAAGCAGTCTTCATGTCACCCCACATGGCCGTGTGCAAGGCCGCTACACGGCCATCACAAGGCTACCCGCGGTAACCGAGGACATGGCGTGTACTCATAAAGTACACGGCGTGGGCCTCAAAAATTTCCAAAAACTCCTATTTTATAAAAAACACTATAAAAATAAAAACATACTTGAAAAAAATATCTGGGTTCTTGCAAACCTCCCCCTTAAAGAAATTCAACCCCAAATTTCTTTAGCAAGGCGGCATAGAAAAAGAAACCCCGAACAACTCCGGCCACTGCGATGGTACATCGGCCTCCCCCTCCCATGTATCATCATGTAAATGCCTATGGTTCTATAGAACCCATACCAGAAGAATAAACTGGCTATGGAGAAGCTTCATACATCGATCAAAAATCCGGATAGGATGCTCCTCGAATGATGCATCCACCTCCAACTCAACTTCCTTGGGTTGGAAATCAAGCGATGGTTCTAAGAAGTAATGTCGAAGCTGGGAAATATGGAAAAAGTCATGCATAGTCTGGTACCTCTAAGGTAACTACAACTGGTAAGAAACTAACCCAATTCTCTCCAACACCTCAAACGGCCCTCCATACCTCGGTGAAATCTTACCCTTTCTCCTAATCCTTATGTGTCCCAATATCGGTGGGACACGCAAGAAAACCTGATCTCTAACCTCAAACTCCATTGGTCGTCTTGGACTATCATCATAAGACTTTTGTGTAGTCTGTGCAGTATCCATCCTCTTCCGAATCAACTCTATCTGCTCTGTGGTCTCCTGGACAGGACGAGGTCCCTGCCTAGCTGTCTCTCCTACCTCCAGCCAACATAAGAGTGATCATCAAGGGAAACCGTACAATGTCTCATAATGTGCCATCTAAATAGTTTCCTGAAAAATATTTTTTTAGGAAAACTCTGCAAGAGGGATGTACTTCTCCCAAGAACCACCAAAATCTAGGTTACATGCTCAAAGCATTTCCCCATGCACCAAAATCGTACACTTGAACTGGCCGTCTATCTGAGGGTGATATGATGTACTCCAAAGTACCTGTGTACCCGAAGCCTTCGGAATCCTCGACCAGACCCGAGAAGTAAAACATGCATCCCGGTCTGAGACTATGGAGTGTGGAACTCCATATAGACGTAAAATCACTCGGATGTACAACCTTCCCAGCTCATCAACACTGAATGTCTCCATGATTGACAAGAAGTGATAATACTTCATGAGTCTGTCAATGAAAACCCATAATGCATCATTCCCACTAGGAAACCTCGACAACCATGTCATGAAATCCATCACAACCTCATTCCACATTCAGTTATGAATGGGTAACTGCTACAAAATCCATATTGGTCGCTAATGCTCCGCCATCACCTGCATGCAGGTGGAACACTTCATGACGAACACAGCAACATCTCTCTTCTAACCCGACAACCAATACTAATGGTGTAGACCACGATACATTTTGGTGACACTAGGATGAACTACCCAAACTGAGGAATGAAAGTCCTGCATCATCTCCTTGCGTATGTCTGCTGGCACCCATACACGCCCTTGGAAACAAAAGATCTCATCCTCGCCTACGGTCTATCCATGAATAGGGTCCTTTCCTGACACTGTCTTTCATAGGACTAGGCCTTCAGAATCTAATAGTTGCCTCATTCTCACTCAATAAAGAAGAGTAGAAGTGAAAGCTACAGAAGAAAGAAAAGACAACCTCGATCTTCCATACACCTCCAAATGCATCTTAGAGAATAGATCCATAAGCTACCAATCACTGTTGGCCTCCTGAAATTATTGTATCTGAGTCCTCCTGCTCAGCGCATCAGCCACTTTGTTACCTTTCCGTGAAGTGTAGGCAAGCTCAATGTCAAAAGACTGAAGGTACTCAACCCACATTCATTGTCTCAAAATTCAGATCACACTGAGTAAAGATGCACTTGAGACTTTTGTAGTTGGTGAGAACCAAAAAATTCTCTCTTAGAAGATAATGTCTCCAACAGCGTAAACCATGAACAAAAACGGATAACTCTAGATCGTGCGTTGTGTATTTCCTCTCATGTGGCCTCAATTGCTGAGACCCGTACGCAACAACCCCTTCTCCCTGTACAATCACAGCTCCTAGCCCGATACATAAAGCATCATATTAAACGGTATAGTCCCTGCCCACTCTAAAATACTAGTATCAGTGATGAATTCAACCTCCATTTCACCTCATGATAGGATGACTCACAAGAATCTGACCACAAGAACTTTTCACCATTTTTAGTCAAACATGTCTGTGGTGCTGCTAAGCATGAAAAGTATTGTATGAAGCATATGTAGTATCCAGTTAGCCCTAGAAAACTCCACACCTCAAAGTCATTCTTTGGCTGCTCCCAGGAAACTACTGCTCTCACATTCTCTGGGTCTACTAATACTCATGTCTCTGATATGACATGACCCATGAAGTGAAACTAATCCACCCAAAAGTGGAATTTTGAGAGCATGGAATATAACATATGCTCTCTAAGTGTACTCAAAATAGTCCCATGAAGTGTAGCATGGTCGTTTCAAGTGTGATAGTACACAAAGATAACTTCCACGAAGACAACCATGAATGAATCCATGTATGGATGGATCACTCGGTTCATTAGTGCCATGAATACAACTAGCACATTCGTGATATCTAATGACATAACTACATACTCATATATAACATACATGACCTGGAAAGCTGTAATAGCTATATATGACAACCCTACTTTTATTACAAACATAAACCTGATTTATTACATAAAACCTTCACATGATACAACATGGAAGATCAAGAGGTGTAGTGTCTTTGGGGCTTAGGAACATTACATAACAACTTAAAACATGAAATACAACATCTATATTGATAACTTCATTACATGACCACTACATTCCCTCGTACTTATCATTCCATGGGATAACCTGAGGACATGCATAAGAAAAGGGTGAGATATAAAGCCCAGTAAGGGAATAATCATGAAATAGCATGGGGAATACAATGAATGTTAAGGAATAGGTATATCAATAGAGAACAAGAGGAGTGTAAACATTAAGTCATGATAAATCAGGATAATCAGAACATGGAAGTGTGGCAACAACACTTAACATGGAGTTAGAATGAGCCAAGTCTTACTGCACATGGAGCATGAGTAAATCCTCATCGCACATTATGCATGATTATAACCTCGTTTCACTTGAATTAGCATGAATCAACACCCAATGCACATTTCGTATCATGATACTATACTTTACGCAAATAATGTGAGCGCTATAAAGGTGCACCCTTCTTAAACAGTTCATTTCATGCATAAGTGTGCCACAAGGATTATATAACATGGATTCAAAAAACATCATCATTTATTCCATGATAAAGGAATGAGGAATTAATACATGAAAATTTATAATCAATAACTAAATTTACATAAAGGTGAATACCCTTGATAGAGAAATGGGCATGGTATTCACTACATAATGAAATTGTCTTGGAAAATCAGTGCAATTTCGGCAGTGTAACGGCGTGACGTAAGAATTCCTAAAAATGGTTGATTAGAGAGAAAGGGGTGTCTCATCACATGTACATAAAGAATGGAAATTAAGGGGGTCATATAGATACATTTCACAACAATTTTAATGGATTTTAGAGTCATGATACAATAGAATTGCTTAAATGTAAAAGAGGACAGAGAAAAACCTTTCGAAATTTCGGTATAGTAACGGCTCTACATGGGATTCATTTAGTGAGATATAAAGGGGTCTACATTCATTAAAAAATAAAGAGGGAAGTATGGGGGAGGTTCAAAACCATACCCCAACATTTATAATTGAAATTAAAAGCTATAACAATTTAATGAAAATTGGACAAAATTGAGAAAGTAGGAAAAAACCCCAACTTGGAAGTGTGCTTCCAAAGGCTGAAGAGAGGCTTGAGAGAGGATTATTGGGAGCTTGGGGAACCATGGGAGGATTATAGGGAGAGTAGGGAAGAGGTTGGACGAACTGAAAAGGATTTTATTTAGGAGAAAGTGGGATCTTAGTTGGGTTTATATAGGAAAGGTGAGGGAATTATTTATTATTTAGGGTTGGGACACCTCACATTAAACTATTCAAAACCACAAAACAGACAATGGTTTTTGCACATGGTTTTTCCCAAGGGGAGTGGAAAAAAATATTTGATAAGTACAAATTCCTAACTTCTTAAAATAATGGGGTTTCTTATGTGGAGGTGAGTCACACTCCCGAGAAAAACAATTTAAAAAGACAAGATTTTTAATAAGCCTTGAAGGGTCCATTAATTCATTGTAAAATATGTCAAACAAACCCAAAATCACATTATTTTAATGTTAAAAAATATATTGGCCTAAAATACGGATTATAGTATTTTATTACATCACTATTGGGTCCTTATGATGTCATAATACACATTATATATTTAAATGGTATTTTATTTTTACCGAAAAAGTTGATTGTCTCAAAAAATTTTGAAAAATTCAACATTGGATAATTTAGATGTCCTGATTCCAGAAATAAATTTTATTTTACCAAAATAATTTTCTAAATATGTTGAATTTTACTTTTAAAACATAAACCAACATTTATCAAAAATTCACGGGTTTTGAAAAAAATGGATTTCAAACCTTATTAAAAATTACGATTGCATTCATAAAGTTATACAATAATTTATATTTAATAAATTTTAATTGAATAATAATAATAATATTTTATTAAAATATTACTTATTTCAAAAATCCATTAATTCAGCAATATAGATTTCTTTGTTGAATATGAATTAAAAATACTATTTGTTCTTTAAAAACAATTTACAAGGTAAAAAAAATAAATTGAAAGTATATTCATTATTATGTACAAAAATAATTTACATATCCATAGTTATAAGTTATTTTTACATAACCCCATATAAAAACTACAAAATTCTGAAGAGTAAGATGTGTGATGGTGACCGACTCTTGGGGTGGCTTAGATAACATTACTCGGGTGGTAATCTCTATCAACTCCCACCGTCTCTTAAGCATAAATCCATTGCTGATATTGGAACAGATTCAGGCCTCTCTGAAATTCTCCCCACCCATATAAGAACCAAAGTCATGCAATATCGCTTCACTGACTATGATGTTCTAGTTTGGACTCTTTATCTGAATGGTATTTTCAGCACAAGGGAATGCTACAAGTCTCTTTGTGGTACATCGCCTCACCCCCCTAGATGGGTTACAGACTTCATTAAGCCATTTATTCCTCCTGCGTGGTCACTACTTATTTGTAAAATTTGGAAAAATAGGCTGCCCTTGCAGCTCTTGTTGCAGCGTACTGGGCTACATCTTGCCCCGATTTTCCATGTCTACTTGGCAGCAGATGAATCCATCTCACATGTTTTCTTCTCCTGCATTTTTGCTCGCAAGATATGGCGCTACATGCAGCATATTTTTCATTGTTTCCTTAATTTTCAATCGGCAGATGAATCAATAAAGGCCATTGGCATGGATAATTTTATTGAGAAAATTCATGCTCTTATCTTGGCTGCAAGTGCGGCTATTATTGACTTCATTTGGAATTCCAGAAACGACCTGATGTTCAATAATATTCAGCTACATCTTCACAATGGTGTTTTAACGATGAATTATGTCATTTGTATGGATTCCAATATTCAGACAGGTTGTATGAGAAATGATGTTTCTGACATGGTTTTTTTGAGATCTGTTGGTGTTAGTGGCAGGATGAAGAAGCCATTGATTTTGAAATACATCCGATGGATTCCACCGCTTCCATGGTGGATTAAGGTCAACATTGATGGGGCCACCTCTGGTGCTCCAGGGTCCTCTGGATGTGGTGGGGTTTTTCGTACTTCTCGGGGGTTTGTCAAAGGTTTCTTTTTTCATTTTATTGGCTACAGATATGCTATTGAAGCTGAGCTCTGGGATATAATGAAATCGATCGGGTATGTTGTCCACTTTGGTTGGAATGAATTATGGATAGAGTCGGACTCGTCTGTTGCTGTTCAAATCTTGAAAGAGCGCTCGAGGAATGTGCCATGAAGGATCCTTCCAGTCTGGATTGATTGTCTTCGGCTTCTTGTATCACTCTCCATTGAAGTCCCGCATGTTTATCTTGAAGCAAATCAAGTGGCTGATGCTCCTGCGAAAAGGGAAATTAATGAGGTCACCTCCTTTTGGACTTTTGTGTCACCTAATTATTGTGATCATTTTGTTCAGGAGAATTATTGTGGTGAGGTATAATCTCATCATTGTAGAATGACTCCGTGATATCTTGTACTGTACATTTATTTTATTTGATTTTCTCAGGAGCATGCTCACATATCTCCTAGTTTTCTTAGTAAATTGATTCGTTAAATCCCTATATTTATACTATTTATGTGATCATTGTTCAACGGCTTTATAAGCAATGATCACAATTCTTAACATAAAACCAATGAATTTGACATTATATATAAAAATTCAACCTAAAGTGACATCTAATTAGATCAAGTGGGATTTCTATTAATGAATGTTTGGGATGTTACAATCTCCCCCCTTAAAAAAATTCTCCCGCAAAATTTTTCCCCACTCTAAAATAGATGTGGGTAACTTTTCTTCATCATCTCCTCTGATTCCCATGTTGCTTCTTCAAACTTTTGGTTTCTCCACAACATCTTGACGAGGGGTGTTATCTTATTTCGTAGATATTTTTCTCTACGATATAAGATCTTCACTTGTTTCTCCTCATAAGAGTTGTTATCCTCTAACTTTACCACCTATGAAGAGAGTACATGTGAAAGATCCAGTATGTACTTCCTTAAGAGGGATACATGAATGAAATCATGTACCATGGCCATGGTAGATGGAAGTGCTATTAGATAGGGCACATCCCCGAAATGATCAAGAATCTCGAAGGGGCTGATGTAACATGGACTTATCTTCCCTTTCTTTCCAAACCTCGTGTCCTTTTTCCACAGAGATATGCATATAAAATCCATTTCTGCAACTTTAATCTCAAGGTCTCATGGAAAGTTATCTGCATAACTCTTCTATCGACTCTGGGCTGCCTTGATATATTGCTGAATGGTTTTCACCTTCTCCCCAATTTCCTTGACCATTTATGGTCCAAGAAGCTTACTCTCCCCGACCTCATCCCGACATGTCGGTGTTCTGCACCTTTTCCCACAAAGGGCTTGATACGGTGCCATTTGGATGCTCGAGTGGAAACTGTTATTATAAGAGAAATCAACCAGTGGATGATGTTGATCCCATCCTTTTTTAAAGTACATTGAACATGCTCTCGTCATGTCCTCATGTGATGGATAGTCCTCTCGGATTGGCCATTAGTTTGACGATGATAGGCCATAATGATGTTCATTTCAGTATTCAGAGCATGTTGAAGACTCTTCCAAAACATAGAGGTGAATTTTGGATCTCGATCAAACACACTATATAGTGGTACTTCATACAGTCTTACCACATCCCTGATATATATCCGTGCTAGTTGATCTAATTAGAAATCCTACTGAATAGAAATGAAGTGTGGAGACTTTGAAAGACGATCCACAACAACCAAGATTTCATTGTTGCCTTTGGATGTCTTTGGAAGACCGGTGAAAAAGTACATGGTGGTTTCCTCCCATTTCCATTATGGTATGGGCAATGGTTGCATCATCCCTTTAGACTTCTGCCTCCCTGCCTTCACCTGCTGACACACCAGGAACTTTGATGTATATTTAGTTATCTCCTTCTTCATATTATCCAAAAAATAATTCTCTCGGAGATCCCAATACATCATTGTGTTTCCTGGGTGAATATATAAATTCAAACTATGTACATCATCCAAAATTTTCTTCTTCAGCTCCAGAAATGATGAAACACATAGTCTATTCCAAAATCTCACAATTCCTAATTCATTAACATTAAACTCCGAGGATTTCCCTTTTCCGATAGCTCCCACTTTTTCCTAAATTCCCACAAAATCCTTCTGAGAATATTTTAACCATTCCGAAAGTGATGGTTGAGCAATCATTTGTGAAATGGTTGATTATTTTCACTTCTTTATGACTCTCATATCCATCTTCATCAAATCTAATAAGATTGGATCATTTTCAATTCTCATCAATGATAGAATTGATGGGTTCTCTTTACTTAGAGCATCTTCCACCTTGTTCGCTTTCCCATGGTGGTAATGGATTGAGAAGTCATAGTCTTTGATCAGCTCTAACCATCTTTGTTGGTGCATATTCAACTCTTTCTATGTGAATATATAATTGAGGATTCAAGGGTACATATATATTTCACACTTCTCCCCAGATAGATAATGCCACTAAACTTTTTAAGATAATATCACTGTAGCCATCTCAAGTCATGTGTTGGATAGTTCTATTTATCAAATTTCAATTTCCTTAAAGAATATACAATGACTTCTTCATTTTTCCTCGACACACATCCCAGGCCCTTCTTTGAAGAATCCTTGAATACCACAAAAATTTCTCCACTTGTGGGTAAGGTAATCACAGGCGCAGTGATAAGCCTCCTTTTCAACTCCAAGATGATTTCATTACATTCATCACTCCAAGAAAACTTTACTCCCTTCCATGTTATCTTGGTAAGAGGGTTGGATAATCGTGATAAATTTCTCTCAATTAATCGATAATATCTAGATAATCCCAAGAATATATGGATATTTGTTACTGATGTTGGCCTCAGCAATCCCTCAATTGCACCTTCTATGGAGGGACCCATAGATATCCCATTTCTTGTGATGATATGGACCAATTATGATACCACCTTTAACCAGAACTCATAGTTGTTGTGATTGGAATATAGCTTATCCTTCAAAAAGGTCTCTAGTATTGTTTTTAGATGCTCCTCATGATCCTCTTTGGTTTTGGAGTATATCATAATATCATCTATAAAGAGAAAAAAATTGTCAAGGTAATATCTAAAGAATCTATTCATCATGTCCATGAATATTTTTGGAGAATTAGTGAGTCCGAAAGGCATTACTATGAATTCATAGTGCCCGTATCTTGTACAAAAAGTAGTCTTGGGAATATCTACCTTCTTCACCCTTACTTGATAATATCTCGACCGCAAATCCACATAGGAGAATTATTGTGCTCCACATAGCTGATAAAACAAGTTATCAATTCATGGGAGAGGATACATGTTTTTTATCGTGATTTTGTTGAGCTCGAGATAATCGATGAAAAGGACCATTGACCCATCCTACTTCATGATAATGAGGACTGGTGCACCCCATGGTGAATCTATTGGGTGTATAAACCCTTTATCTAGATTCTCTTGTAGTTGTATCTTTATCTCTTCAATATCCACAATAGCCATTCTATACGGAGTTTTGGACATAGGCAATTCCCCCGGTATAAGTTCAATTGAGATTTCAATATCATTTCTGCGAGGAAGACCAGACAATTCCTCGGGAAAGACTTCAGCGAATTCCCTCAGAATATGCATGTCTTGAATGATGGTTTCTTCCTTGGACTCAATCATCTTATCCTAATATGTGTGCTCGTAGGGTAGTAATATCCATGCTTGAGATGATGCACCTAAAGAAGATTCATCTTCCTCCTTGCACTTGTAAAGAATCCGGGGTGGATTCACCACATGGAGAGTGATTTTCCTCTTATAGTAATTTATGGTGGCTCTATATAAGGAAATCCAATCCATGCCGAGAATTTCATCAAATTCAACCAGAAAGATTATGATGAGGTTCTCTGGGAAGTTTAATCCATAGATTATGACAAGGGAGGAGTTATATTCATGGGATGCAATAATCGCCCCATTTTTCGTACTCACCGTCATCTTCACATCCATGAATTGTGGTGGTGATGGTATTGTTCTACTAAACTTTTGAGATATAAAATAATGTGTAGAACCCGAATCAAAAAGTATGTTCACTATTCATGAATGAATAACTAGCGTACCTATCACCACTTCATTGTCGGGGTTCACTTCGGAAGTAGTGATGGAAAAAATCTCACCCTTCCTACCGTGGAGGTTGTGGGTTGCCTCAAAAAACCCTTGGCTTAGGGAACTGATTTTCAAGATTCCCTAGTCCTTTTCAGCTGTAGAAATGAACCCCATGTTGAGGTTTGAATAGAGCGTTCATCTCCTTTGTCATAATAGAGGGTCTTTTTTACTGAAAATCAACAGCCAGATTCCCTTCTCTTCCACACCTAATGCATTTTCTTGTACCCTTCAGGAAATTTCTGCGGTGACTCCTTCCGCACCTTTGGAAAGTGGGGTGATGGATCTTCATTGGAGCTTTGGATTTATCCATCAGACCACCATCATTAAAGTCCAACTTACGCTTCGTATCCCCATGATACCCATGAGTTTCTAGGATCTCCATTTCAACCTTGAGGGCACATCGGACAATTTCATCATAGCTGTCGAAGTCAAGGATTTCCATTGCATTCCACGGGCTAGGTTTCATCCCACCAAAGAAGCGGTCAAAATTACATTCAGTAGTAATGAAAAATCCAGAAGCGTACCATTCAAGCCTTGTGGTGTTTGACTTGTACGCTCCAACAGATTCGTCATCTTTTTTCTTGAGGGAAAGGAAGTCCCTTTCCGTCTTACGCCGGAAGGTGCATGGAAAATATTTATCAAAAAACATATTTCGGAAATCCTTCCATTCCAACGCCTCAATATCCGTCTCAGGATTCATATTTTTGATCGTCATTCACCATTGATCAACTTTACCCTCCATATGATAAGCACCCAAGAGAACCTTCTTTTGTTCAAAACATTGAAGGATGGAGAAGATATTTTCAATGGATTTGATCCATTGTTCAGCAATTGAGGGATCAAATGGTCAATTAAAAGTAGGAGGCATTTGTCTCATGAAGCTCTCAATAGCGACTTGTTATTTCTTATGGGGGTTTAAAATTTCTCTTGACCCATGATTCTATTCAAATCTTGAGTTATCTTATAGAGAATCGTGACAAAGATTGTAATTCACACTCCCATTATATTGGGAATCTTATTAGTACGATCATCACATTGATCTTCACATAATTTGTTAGCACGAGTCATTATATTACCATCCATTGGCAGGAATAAAAGGATAGTTAGGTGTAACACATAAAGGGTAATACAAGGACAAAACTGATGACTTATAAATAAATTTTATTTCCTTAACATATGATTCTATTGGTTTCAGTCTATGTTATCCATGATCTAATTTCTAATGTATATTCTTAGGGAATTTTTTTCTCCACTAATAAAAGTTCATACTAAGCATGTGAATTTACCAAAGAATATCTTCTAGAAATGTCGTAACCAAGAGTGAAGCAAGGTCTGTTGTCATGCACCAATTTTCGTTCTAGTCTGTCTCAAAGCAATGTTTTCGGGTTTTACCACTAGGATACATCTGTGCCAGAGCTGCCTCTACCGACTCGTATCCATACATGGATGTATTTTTTTGATAAACCACTTACTCACTACTAACCAAAACTTAGGGATGTTTTAATTATACTTAGTATTGTCACTAAGGCATTACTAGGGTTTTCTAATCTTAATCCCAAAAATAACTAAACATATCCTTTCATACTAACTATGACAAACCTTAGTTTATTACAAAAATTAACCTGAGTTATTACATAAAACCTTAACTTGATACAACATGGAAGATAGAGTGTTATAGTGTATTTGGGCTTATTAACATTACATAACAACTTAAACATTAAATGAAAAATATTTATTGAAAAATTCTTTTACATGACCATTACATTCCCTCGTACTTATCATTGCATGGGATAACCTAAGGACATGCATAAGAAAAGGGTGATCTATAAAGCCCAGTAAAAGAATACTCCTGAAATAACATGAGGAATAAAATACATGTTAGAAAATAGACATATAAATAGATCACAAGCGGAGCATAAACATAAAGGCATGATAATGCATGATAATTATAACATGGAAATGTGGCAACAACACGTAACATGAAATTAGCATGAGCCAAGGCTCATTGCACATGGAGCATGAGTAAATCCTCATTGCACATGAAGCACGAGTAAAAACTCATTTCACGTGAATTAGAATTATTCAACACCCTTTTCTCATGATGTATCATGATACTATACTTTTCCCAATGCATTGGAGCACTATAAGGGTGCACCCTTCTTTAACATTTAATTTCATGCATAAGTGGGCCACATGGATCATATAAAATGGATTCATAAAACATTATCATTTATTCCGTGATAAAAGAATGTGGAAATCATAAATGAAACACTATAATCAATAATTAAATTTTCATAATGGTTAATACCCTTGATAGATAAATGGGCATGGTATTCACCACACAATGACATTGGGTTGGAAAATTGGTGTAATTTCGACAGCGTAACGGCGTGATGTAGGAATTCCAAAAAATGGTTGATGAAAGAGAAAGGGATGTCTCATAATATGTACATTAAATAGAAAATAATGGGTTCATATTAAGACATGTCCAACAATTTTAATGTAATATAGAGTCATGATACAGAAGAATTTATTGAATGTAAAATAGGAGAGAAAAATTCCTTTCGGAATTTCAGCATAGTAACGGGTGTACATGGGAGGCATTTATTGAGAGTGAAAGGGGTCTCCCATTATTAAAACATAAAAGGGGATGTATGGGGTAGGTTATAAACAATACCCCAACATTTATAATTGTAATTAAAAGGAATAACAATTTAATGAAAATTGGACAAAAATGTGAATGGAAGAATAAACCCTTACCAGGAAGTGTGCTTCCAAAGGCTTGAGAGAGGCTTGAGAGAGTCTTCTTGGGAGCTTGGGGAACCTTGGGTGAATTCTTGGGAGAGTATGGAAGATTATAGACGAAGTCCAAATGCATTGAGTGAGGATAAAGTAGGAGTTTGGGTGGGTTTATATAGGAAATGTGAGGTAATTCTTTAATATTTAGGGTTGGGACACCTCATATTAAACTAATTCAAACCAGAAACCATCCCATGGTTTTTGCCCCTGGTTATTTCCAAAGGGAAGTGGAAAAAAATATTTTATATGGTCAAATTCTTAACTTCTAATAATAATTGGGTTGGTTATTTGGAAGTGAGTCACACTCCCAAGGAAAACAATTTAAAAAGACAAGATGATTAATAAGCCTTGAAGGGTCCGTCAATGCTTTGTATAATAAGTCAAAAAACCCAAAATAAAATTATTTTAATGGTAAAACATATATTGTCTGATCATAAGGCTTATAGTATTTTATTACATCACTATTTGGTCATTATGATGTCATAAAACACATTATATATTTAAACGGTATTTTATTTTTACCCAAAATTTTTACTTTCTCAGAAAATTATGAAAAATTGACCATTAGATAATTTCAATGTCCTGATTCCAGAAATAAAATTTAATTTATCTTAATAATAATATAAATATGTTAATTTTCACATTTAAAATAGAAACCAACATTTATCGAAAATTCACGTGTTCTGATAAAAATGGATTTCAAACATTAATAAAAATTACGATTGCTGTAATAAAATTATACAATCATTTATATTTAATAAAAATTAATTGAATAATAATAATAATATTTTATTAAAATATTATTTAATTTAAAAATACATTAATTCATCAAAATATATTTCTTAGTTGAATATTAACTAAAAATATTATTTGTGCTTTTAAAACTATTTACAATGTAAGAAAAATAAAATGAAAGTATATTCATTATTATATAAAAAAATAATGTACATAACCATAGTTATAAGGTCTTATTACATTACCCCTTATAACACCTGCATAAGACTGAAGAGTATGGTGTGTGATGGTGACCAACTATTGGGGTGGTTCGGATAACATTGCTCGGGTGGTAATCACTATCAACATCCACTTCTCTCGTAGGCGGTCCCGCTCGAGCGTAACATGTTGAAGCTCATCTTGTGGTTGGTCAAGAGTGAAGCCCAATGACACCACCTCTTTTCTAACTTATGAAAAATGGACTTCTTATGGGGAACATCTACTGGATTAGGCCATCACATCCTATTTCTGAGTAAATTTGTTTCGTTAAAGCCATATATTTATACTAACCATATGATCACTGTTCAACGGATATATTAGCAATAGTCATAATTCGTAACATAAAACCAAAGAAGTTGACATTTTATATAAACTATTTACATAAATAGACATTTAGTTATATCAAGAGGGATTTGTATTAATGAGTTTTTGGGTCGTTACAGTATATTAGATGGTCTAACGCGCAATAGATGGTAAGAGAACCTCAATTCAATCTTCGAGGACACCAGGGATCCTCGAAGATGATCAAAGAGATCATCAATCCTTGGTAAAGGACATCGATTATTGATCATCAACTATTTCAAAATCTGATAATCCACACAAAGCCTAAGGGTACTATCTGCCTTCTTCGCAAACATGTTAGGTGTGCCCCATGGAGAAGTACTTGGTCGAATGAAACCCTTTTCTTGCAACTCCCACAACTGCTTCTTGAGCTCATTCAACTTTGGTGTAGCCATCCAATAAAGAGGAATGTACATCGGTTCTACTACTGGCACTCACTCAATAGAAATTTCTACCTCAAACTTTGAGGGAACACCGGAAAGTTCATTTAGAAATACATCTCTGAAATAATCCACCACTGGAAAAAATTCTAACTGTGATGTCCCCTGATCATTCAGATATAGACTTGCAATCTGGGTTGTAACTCTATCCAACCCATGATTCTCAGGTCCCACTCTAGTCTTCTAGACATCCCATTCTCCCTTATGAAGAAATGATCTGCCCTCAGGTGATGTGAAACTCACCCTAAGACGAGATAAATTGACGATTTCCCTGGAGGGAACTAGCCAGTCGATTATGAGAATGAGGCCATATCATGTCATCTCTAGGACATAGAGGTCCCATAAGAAGTGACACCCACCAACTTCTAGAGGCCACTCCTCTCACTAACGTACAAAATCTATTCTAGTCCCCAATAAAGTGTCTAGCATCGAGACACTAGTAGAAGTAAATATGCAAATCCCAATTATCTCCATAATAGTAGCAGATATAATGCGATGGGAAGCCCCTATATCGAAAAGAGAAAAAGCTAAAACTAAGGAAACTAAGATAGTACCTCGAATGGTAGAGGGTCTAAGATCGTGCACCTGGTGGGTCTGCTCCACTACAAATGTCAAACCTATACCATGACCCTGTGACCCTGCCTGACCACTCTGAGATGATCTACCCTGCTATCGCAGAAATCCTGGTGATTGACTACAATGACCATGACCTCCACCTCTGCTTTAATGGACAGAAGATCTCAAGTTCCCTATCTGAGGAGAAACCAGTGGTGGTTCTCCTGCATGAGGAGTCATAGAAGAACCCCTGTCACCAGCTGCTGGTGAGAAGAACTAGAATAAGTGCTGAAGATGATCCATCTTGTAGCAAGATCGGAACTCCACTGGGTCTCTCTGGGAATGTGGCTTCGTATGCCCGCTCTTCCCGCACTGGTAGAAGACAACCTGGCTAGTAGAAGAAGTGTATCGCCTCCTTGGTTCTCCACGTGTAGACTTCCAACTATGCTTCCTACTATCCGTTGGAGGGATACTAACTCTATATGTCGTGCTGCCCTGGCTCACAACTCCCGAATCCCTCATATTGCGCACCTTGATCAGCTTCTGGTTGACTATATAAGTGATTGAAGTCAAACTGAATATATTTACCTGTGAGCGGATGTCCTGTCAGAGACCATCCTCAAACCACCTTTCCTAGAACAACCCATCTCTCTGTATAAATGGTCAAAAGCACTGCAGCTCAGTGAAATGAGAGGAATACTTCATAACAGAATGATTAACCTGCTCTAGAATCATAAACTCTCATGCTCGATCATCAATCAAGGTCTCCAGGTAGAAGTAATCATAGAAGATACATGTGAACTCCTCCAAAGGCATAACCCGATGATGCCCCACCTATGAGATTATATCCCACCATCTCTTGGTGGAATTTTAAATCATGTAAGTAGAGAGCTTGACCCGCCTCTCTAGAGGCGTCTCCAGATACTCAATGATAGTAATCATGGATTCTTTCCATGACACTAGATCCTGAGGACCTCCTTCCCCTGAGAAGGCAGGAGGATGCTGCTGCTAGAAAAACCACATCAAATCTACCATAGGCAAGGCAGGTGGTGGTTCTCCCTGGATGGTCTACTTCATCTTCATGAAGGCTTCCTTAAACTATTCATCAACACTTGTAACTAGTATAACTACTGGATCCAAGACTGGTACAATAGGAGGATCCACTGGAATTTTTAGATCTGCCATATCATCGGTCTGATCACCACCATTTTACTGGCGTACAACCGGAGGACGTCTTGGTGGCATGAATCTACACGGTCAAGAACACATCTTTGATCAAGATTAACAGGGAAAAACAATATGTGTAAGAAGGGAACATGAGAAATAATTTATTCATGTTTTCCAAAACTTGACTACATGGCGTGTATAATCTCTACCTGGCATGTTCCCTTAATCCATTCATAAGGGATTTTACATCTGACAACCCAGGTCCTGTAACACCCCAAACACACTGTGTGTTGTCCTAATACATGGAAGGTACTTGAACCCCCTTCCCCTTTCTGAGTTCTTCAACACAGCTAAGCCACATGGATCTCCTAATACAAGACTACATGGCATGTACTAGTCAAGCATCACCGACCTGTGTTGTTAGAGACACGGTTAGATACACAGCTCACACCACACGGTGTGTTCTAGATGGACAGAGCATGTACCAAAGGACTTCCACTGACCTGTGTTGTTAGTTACACTGCCATGTACACAAGATACACTACACGGATTGTTCTATACTGACATGGATTATATTGATAATGTTCTTATCCCTCTTTGTTGTTAGTCAGACGGTTCAACACAGGTTCTAAACACACAATGTGTACGTCCGGTACACAGCGTGTTTTCCCATAGACTTCCCTATCCCGTGTCTCTACCCACGCGGCCTATGACACTATTAGATACTACACGACGTGTACATATGGTGCACAACTTATACATAATAAAAACAGTTTCTTTCCGAACAAAAGAACACATGGCCTGTATTCAAAACTACATGGCATGTATTCTGGGTTTTTCAAGTTAGTAAGCCTCATAAACGACTTCTGATCCCATAAAAACACTAAAATGAACATTGAATGTTCCAAATTCAGATCTGTGAGTTCTGAGTCTCCTCACATATGAAATCATGGAATTTTATACATGTTATAACAATAAAACAAGGCAATGATCCAACAAATTTTGCTCCACGAGGGCCCATAACACCTCAAGAACCCATGTTTGGCGTTCATCCAACAAAACCTCATACAAAGAAATACACTAACAAAAACAAGTATTATATCAAGGTATCTATAACAACAATATGCATATTTATCACAACATATATCACAACAACATGAAATCACTAATGCATAATAAATGTCATTGAAAGATTACATGACATGTGATTTCTATCTAGTGCCTATATGATGCATGATATGGCATACCCTCATCTCATCTGGTTGCGACAGAAATAGAACCTCAATCACATTAAGGATAACAACACAAATCATGTGAATTACCCATAAGTGAAACAAAATAAACTATAAAATTGAGAAACCAAAAAAATTATATGAACGAGGTAAGTTTTCTTTTCCCTATACAAATGATAGCTACTCCCATTCACCGCTTATTACCAAGTACTTATTCTATCTTACCCCTGGCTATAGACTCCAAATAGTAAGTCATGAATAAATGATTCCTCTGATACAAATTTGTAACGTCCTGGTTCTGGAAGCCCCCCAAAGATGCCCCATACCCCGTTTCATCACATGGCCTCAAGCACATTTCCCCAAATGCCAGAGGATACAGAATAGTAGTGAGGGACTCAGGTGTGATATTTGGGGAACTATGCCCTCATTGGGAGAGTAACACATATGAAGTAAGAAGATATACAATAGTGTTAGCAGTAAACATACTAAACAAAAGTAAATAGCGGAATTCTGATGAAAGAAACAACTGGAGCACGCATTTATATATGATGCATGATACATTTTTATAAGAGAACAACCAAAAAATTGACAATGATGGAATACATTAAAAAACCAAAGTACTACGAAAATAAGTAACAAGATCCACAACATCGCAAGCCTAAGATTGGTCTCATGCTCTTCGGCTTCAAAGTATTCATGTACCTAAAATAGAATGGATCTTGTCATTATCTATACGTGCAACAATGTAATCAATTTGGGCCCAAAAACATGGCCCAAACCGGATGTGAGACTAAATCCTATTAGGCATCCACCATAAGATATGTGCCGAAAGGTCAGAGAATATATGGCAGGTAACAAGTAAAATGAAGGAGTAAACAAGGAAGTACTCAGTGGTAAACATTCAATAGTTTCAATGCATTAATTTTCATATATCAAGAAACAACTAATTAATTTAGGTAAACACAAAAAGTTAACCCTTTGGGAAGTACACACAGCATATCCCCTCTGGTCCTACCTAGTAAACACAAGAAAGCAGCTAAACACCAACAGTAACCCTCTGGAAAGCACTCACAACCTAACCCTTCTGGTTTTACCCAACAAGTACAAGAAACCCTCTAGGCAGCACACACAGACTCACCCCTTTGGATAAGCTAATGTATAGACTCTCTGAGGAAGCACTCACCGTCAATTCCCTCCATAGTCTTGTATCCGTACTAAAGGCAATCTGGGTAAGCACTTACATCACATTCCCCTTGTACCCCACGTCGAGGAACTACAGATAGATTGAGGAAGCACTTACATCAATTCCTCCTATGGTCTCGCATCGTAGTAGCAAACAAACACTATAGAGAAGCCCTTACGTCCATTCTTCCTATGGTCAACTACACATGGTTCTCACATCCCTGTGTAAGTAAAACAAAACTAGCAACGCGTATCAGCCAAACTAAACCTCATGAACTACTTGGCTAGTAGTCTACGGCAACAGAATGTCAGAACAATAGTCACACCATCCTACAATCCTAGGAACGGGTAAATAAGGGAGCATATCTGGCTAAACAGTGCAAAACAACCATAACAAAACATGCATGGTAAAACACCTCCAAAGCATATCAATTATCCCTATTCATATGAAATAAACCTTTACTGAAGCATAAAGGCATAACAGAAAAACAATAGGTCTAAAACTGTAAACATGCAATACCCCGTTCTTGGGTATTGTGGATTTTTCACATATAACTCATTGAAATTCAACATAAAGTAACAAACCACCTAGCTTAATGTTGGGAGATCACTATTCGTGAACCTTATACCTTAAATCTACCATGAACACCATAGATCTAAAAAATTCCTAAAACATTCAAAGAAGGATAACTTGAGAAAGAGGGGGAATCTGAAAACTTATCTCATGCAGATGGAAGAGCTTACCGATGAGATCTCAATGCAATTGGAAGCAGTCGAATTAGAGAATGGGTGCTCAATCAGGAGCTCGGAGAAGGATCGTGGCCGTACAGGATCTCTCAGATGAACTTGGTTGAGAAGTAGATGGTTCTGTCTGTCAAACACGACCCCAATGTGTTTAATGAAAAAAATTAAAATACACGACATGTACTTTAGGAGTACACAGCGTGTAATTGCCTTTTCCATACTCTTCTTTAGGTGTTCTCCAAGTCACCCCACACTACCGTGTGTAAGGCCGCTATACGGCCAGCACATAGCTTCCCATGGTAACCAAGTGCACGACGTGTACTCATAAAGAACATGACATGTAGTTCAAAAATTTCCATAAACTCATAATTTCTCAAAAAATCAAGAGAAAAGAAAAACATACTTAAAAGGAATATCTGGGTTCATATAATAAAATATTTCTATAATATAATTTTAGGGTTAAAAAATTGGTAAGAATCATAACCATAGTTAAGATAATAAATCTACTATTAGTATTAAGATTTGTATGGTGATCAAAATGTCTATTTCAAATAGAGGGAATAAGAATTATCTTCATCCAAAATAATAATAACCTATAAATCCTATTTATTTGAACTACTGAGGGAAAAGATTTCACTATGGGTTTCCCATGAGAAAGTTGTAGTTGAGATGAATTAATTAAAATTCATGTGAAACTTTTTATGGGATATGATCGATATTATCGAGATTATGACACAAATAATGTTCTTCTAAGAACCTCAAGAAAGTATTATGGTTGAAAAAAATACCTTATGTGTATTATAGTGTAATTAGGGTTCATAGAACTAGAAATTATTTTTTATTTTATTAAAATACTGAATATATGTATCCTTTATTAATTATTACTTCATATATATATATTTGATTATATAATTATACTGATAAAATACATATTTTGATAGAAATAATCAAAATTGTATTATGGTGAACTATATAATTTCTATGAAAAAACAGATAAATCAATTTTTTTCAGTAAATTATTTATTCCTGAAATATAATTATTAAATAATTTATATTTTAATATAAATTATAATATAATTTAATAAAATCCAGTGTATTTTTTATAATCATTATAACATGATACAACCTTAAAAACTGGTATTTTTAAGTATATAAGGATTTTTATTTGAAAGTGTAGATACTAAAATTTAGAAAACTATTACCATTAAATAATTATCATTTAAAAAAATCATGTATAAATTAGAAAATTTCCAATTTTTCATAATTTTATTAGACTGTCCAATTTTTGTGTAAGAATTATATACGGTATAAATCTATAGTATGTATTATGACGTCATAATAAGAAAAAGTGATCTATGAAACACTATAAATGGAATACATGGTAAAAATAGATTTCAACTTTGATGTAATGTATTTTTTGTGCTATTTTCTTATATGTGAAAACACAATAATGAATGCACCAATACTGATATAATATTTTATTATTTTGAAATCAAATCATTATAAACATGACTCAGTTCCACATTGTGGATGGTATTATTTTAAGTGGTTTTGATAATAGTATAATTAAATACTGAATACCAAAATTATTTTTTTATAAATAAAGAGTAGAAAAATATGGGTTAGTTTTCGTGATTGATTATGTTATCACATAGAGTCCAAAACTGATTTTTCGAAATTAATAAATAAGTCCTCTCACTTTTATTAAAAATACCAAGACAATGTACAATTAAAATTCATGAAAAATCAAATTATAATGATTTTAATCTCCCTATATCTCCCCAAATACTTGTTATAGTGTTCCCATGCTCATAATCAGCTCCTCCTAATCTTTTAAAAGAACCATCTCAAGCTAATTTTCTCCCTTCCACCCATTTTTTATTCATGTAATTTCATTCAACATGACCCTTTGATTACTAACTAAACATGTTTAAATTTGTTTTTAATCATAATATAGTATCATTTTAATTGAATTATAATGAGAGACCACCTTTTAAAATTATTAAAACCTCCTATATACATTTATGTACACATGTTATGATTTCTAAATGATCCCTTGATTTTTTATGATTATTTTTTATTGTGAATATAAATCCACATTTCCACTAAATACTATTAGTATATATATACATATCCTCCAATGATTTGGGACATACATATTTATTACCAACACTACATAAAATTTGGATTAAATCTGATAAAAGGCATTATTATGTTGTATGATCTATTTAGAAAATAATTACATATAAATGATATGAATGTGATCGGTGGTCTTATCAAAATATTTTCTTCCAATGCATTGAGAAATAATTTTATCTAATGACATACAATTAATAGTGAATTTTTGGATTTAACAAGAACAATATGTTATGTTGTATCAGCAATTATCCTTTTATTATTCTTATGATTTCATAGTTTTTGTTATTTCAACATTTTTATGATTACTTGATTGTATAATCTTATATGAAACCCTAACTTTATAATTATGATTACCACTCATATACCAAATCATGTTATATCTCTGGACTACAATGTACATGTTTATATTATTCTATGAATTGATTATTCACATAATAACCTTTTTAGCTAACCCCTTTCTTATGTATGACTCTAAGTTTTCCTATGTAGTTTAAGAACAATAATGTACTTTAAGATCACATTATTGAGTTTGTAAATAATTTTATTATATCCAAATTTAAATTAAATTTTTTACGAATATATTAACTCAAATACACAAGGACATCCATTAATTTGTGGTTTTATTATGTGTATCTTAATGTATTAGATCATGAAATATTATGTTTAAAAGATATGATTAATCATTGTTAGTATTGGAAAAAAGTCTAGTTATTTTGGGATTATCATTAGAAAACCATAGTGAAATACTGAGGGATAACACTAAAAATATTCAAACGTACATATTTTTTCTATTTTTTTTATAGAGGGTGGTTTTAATATAAAAATCTATAATTGGATAGTAAATATAGATGTGGATCAGTAAAATTTTTACCTAGTGATAATAAACCTGAAAAAGGATAAATGGGTTTTAACATTATCATGAAATGGTTCATGATAAATAGTACTCACAACACAAATGGTTTAACACTCTTGGGGGATATGATTTAGTAAACTTACTAGCTCATTATAGTACATTATGAAGGGAAAAATTATTATGAAATTTTATATAAGGATATAAACAATAGATAACCAATTATGAAGTGTATAAATTCATAGGTTAAGGAATATATATATTTTATGAGTTATCTCTTTAGTGTTCATTATTTCTATTTTAATTTTTAATAGTTTGAAAAAATGTAATCTATAATTTTCACATTATTTTAGTAAATGGTAGGAAATAAGAGAACCTGATCCAACAAAAAATGTGATGGGAAATGTTATGACTTATAAAATGTGGTGCCCAATCCAACAGTACAAGTAGTCGATTACTTTTTGACAAAACATACTCAATAAACTCATTTTTTTAATAGAAATAGTAATCATAGGGAAAACCCATACCCCACCCAAATTAAAGACTAAGTTTAAATTTATAAAATTAGATTAAAATGACCCTAAATTTTAGTGTACCATCATACACATTAATCATGGAAAAATAGAACACCTCCATTTAATATATCTTCTCCACAATTCAATTTTATAAACAAGAGGAGGCCATGTATACTTTTTATACTATATAGGGTTTAGCTAATTAATGTTAGAAATTGATCAAGAATATGAATCCTATTATAAAAATTGAAGTGATGGAGAGGAATGATTTTATGAAAAAATTACTTTAGAAAAATATTTTACTCATATTTATGGCATATAATAATGAGGGATTTCCTCATCCTCAAGTAAAAGGATGATGAATACATCAAGGAATTGATGAAAAACATCACATGAATTGTGTGATACAAATATGTCTTTGTAATTTCCCCTTAAAAATGTTAACCAATATTTTTGTTTACTAAAGATGAATATATAAAATCATTTATTAGTTAATGTCATTGAAAACTACAAATAAATTTACTGTTGTACCCTCAATGAAAAAATAGAGATCATCAAATCTCATGGTTATCATGGGCATATGGATTGTATGCAGAGAATATAATTTAATTCTAGTATAGTGATAATGATGTATCACGGTGGTAAGAAATGCAAATATATACATTTTAAGATGACTGGGAAGATGAAACTGGGTACTTTGTTGAAGGGGACAAGGAAATCATTAGTTTTAGTAAGGGGGAACCATGATAGAGAATGTTGATTGGAGAAACAAACCAATATAATGTACGAAAATAAAAATTTAATCATTCTATATATTATCTTATAGTGATTCAACATCAATAAATAATGACACTATATAAACCAATTCAGTAATCCAAGTAATGTCAATGATAATTAACGAAAATAATCTCCATGGTCTAGAGTTATAGTCTATAAAAATCATTGACGTTTATATAGACAGATAACTAGTATAGGGTAAGATTGTTATTTAATCTAGTATAGTGATTATAATATTTAGGTTTAGTTCTATGCATTCTTTTATATCCTTATAGTTTGGAAGAACTATTGAAACCCCACCTCAAAACATGGTGGTTCTGTTTTCTGTGAAAACAAAATTTTTCTATCACAAATGTATAACTTCAAACATGTAAATATATTTTGCATGAACATGTTATAAAAACATATCCCACTCTCTTTAGTATAATATAATTAAATTAATTGTGTGGATTGTTGTTCCTTCTATATATTTGACCAAAATTTTATTAGTGAATGTTGTCACAATATATTTCATTAATCAACAACTGATTTAATACACGTGTGATTAGTATGATATATATCAATTAAAATTATCATCTCAATATAGGATATTATTATCTTATGTGAAGGAATATCTAGTTCAAATGATCTAGACTATATGAAATATCATCATTGTGGTAATTCACATTGTAGTAGAATATGATGATTTATTCCAAGAAAAATGGATTTGTCCTCCTCTATCCTTAGAGTTTGTGTTATCAATCCAAATTATACATTAATATATTCGTATATACAATACTCCAAATAGAATGGAAACTTCTAAAAAAGTGATATTAAGAAGAAACTATAGGATAATCCAAGAAATTATTTTACACACCCATGTGCTTAAAAATTGGGTACCTCAATCATTTTTATCCAGAAAAATGTTGGGTCTACATACCTCAACAATGATTTTCATGATCCAAAAATGATCATGATAAATAAAAGAACCTTCATCCATGGAATTGGGAGTTGAAAATTTTTCTACATCGACCCTAGTACATAACAATCGCTGATCTTCAGTCTGAATTTATCAGGTAATGATGAAGGAGGATATCACTAAGTCTAATTTTTATAAGTGGTATGGAATATACAAGTAAATAGTTATGACATTTTGACTCACAAATTCGACCTCAATCTTTATTGAAATATTTAATATTTTCTTAAGGTATTAGCTCAAAAAAATTCTATAGTATTTTTAAATTATATTCTTTTCTACTCCAAAATCATGTAGTAACATTACTGGAAATATGATATTGTATTGAACACCTTTTTAAAGGAAAATTTATATGTAGTGTATAATAAATTTGTGTTTTGGGTATAGAATGTTACATTATTTTGTAATTTTTCAACATAGAATGGATGAATGTGAATCCTTTATTGACAAAGAATATTGATGGATGTCCTATACCAACATATATGATGGATATCCATAGTTTTGTTGCATTAGCTTTGTACAATCATCAATTTGTGATAAAATTATAATGATTATACATACCTCTATCCATGATAATATGGAAGATAGTGATGTATACATCGAAATATTTATGTGATGTGGGATTTATATAGTTTACAAGATTCTAATCACTGTACATTTTCTCACATTACCCATAATTGGGGAAGGACTTGTGATCTTCATCGATGGATCCAATAATTTAATCTAATGTATAAACATAAAAAATGAAAAAATGATAGCATATTCCAATTTCTGAATAAAAATTAATTAGTATAACTTCAAAATGAATGATATAAAATTGGTTTCTATAATCTTTACATTGAATATTTTGTAACATTTTCTCGGAGGGGATAAGTGTAGTATATATAAAGATCATAAATGCCTAATGTATATACGAAAAGAAAAGTAGATCAACATGAACTAAATATGGTGGTTATGGAAGAACAATTTTTAAGATTATCCATTCAATTACAATCGTGGGAAGGTTGAAAAAGTGAAATGTTCTCAGAGTAGAAAGGATCCTAAAAACCTATTAATTGTGAGGATTGAATGTAATCCAATATTTTTGGTCATCTAATGGATGGAAATGATTATAATAAAAGTGTTATTATCCTACATTTATCACCTAATTTTTGAAAAATGAATTCATCATAGGATATAGGATTGAGAAAAATATCATGAAGATCAATAGATTAATTTTTACAATATTCCTGATTTCTACTTTTCTAAAGAAATAGTTGAAAGGATAAGAACCCGTATATGTATCCCATTGAATCTAGAAAATAAGTGGGAACATATAGATGATGTTCATAGATCTTCTTAATATATACATCAAGGAAAAAATTATATATATAATGATATGATAAAAAACTTCTAGTGAGATAACATTAAGAGAGATATTGAATACTTTTTTTATAAATTTATAGTATTCCAAGACCACAAGGATGAATAAAAAAACACTAATTTTTTTATGTATTAATTTCCCATATGAGTATGGAAATTAAAAACATAACCAAATATTTCATCCTAGGATTACACATGAGATCTAATGTCCATAACTATATTTGTTTGGATTTTGATCACCCTACATAGTATATTCATTTACCTGATAACATGGAATATTTATCTATTAACAAACCCTCCACCATATACATATATAAGAAGTTGTAATAATACATAGAACACCAATATATATTGTATCTAATCAGAACATTTTATTTACCTTGATATTATAAATAATCCTTCGAAAATCAATTTACCTAGAGTTATGTTTTTGTAATTCTTATAAGCCATAGACGGGTGGCCATTCTGAATGTACCAATAAAACATTAGAGGAAATGTTGAGATCTTATTTAATATATTTACATGTTAGATTAGACAAAAAACTTCCCATATTAGAATTCAAATATATTCCAAATTTAAATTTTAACATTCAAATGGAAAGTTATTAGTTTCGTTATGGGAAGAAGTTGTGAACTCAAAAATTATATCATGAAGTTGTAGGGAGGAAACTTACTTGTATCTCACAAATATTTCAAATGAACACCATGTTGGGTGGTTTATACAACAAACAACATCGATTATACGTACAAAATGTTACTATTTAAGTATTACATTAATAATGATGTTTATGAATTAGAAAATTTTATAGGAATAAAATTTTATCCATGGACCATTTATATTTTAGTTACTCATTTATCAAATCATTAGTGACCCTTAAATATTAGAAAACATTGATGTTGTGGATATTATCAAAAATATTATTGGGGGAATAAAATTAAAGAGATAACGGTTAAAAAATGTAAACATTTGTAAATTTTATTTAATGAGATTATTTTGACTCATCCTCACCATATATTAATAATATATAAATTTTGAGGCACTTGAACTTGAAAATAAAATTACATGAATTTATAACATTAAGTAATTCCAAGATTAACCCTCCCCCAATTATTAAAGGAAACCCATAATCTATTTTCATTACACCTAAATGAGAAACATATCTAAAGAAAACCATATCAATTTAAACTATTAAATTTCTTATACATGATTTAATTATTAAAATATTCTTATAATCCCATTTAAAATTCCCTTAATATGGGATATAATGTTTGCTTATTTAATAAGAGGTAATAATAATTACCAACTCCTTCAAATGTTTTATTCCTCTAAATCCTATAAATATATTGTAACTATAGTAACATTATAATGTTTATGTCATAAATATACTATGATTTTATTATGTTTATGGTAAAACCATATTCTACCTCTTATCAGTCACATGGAAATTGAAAACATTTCTCGTGTGTTTGTACAATTTTTTGTCTCCAAATAGTTGTGTGAAATTTCATTCATATTAATTTTACAAGGATGCTTATAAATATTGATCTAATGATTATATATAATATTTATAAAATTATTATTATTTTATAATTGTAAAATATAAAAAACTTTTTACCTTTACATCTATTGGAATACGATAATGTCGTTCGTGAGTATTTGTGGACTACCACCTTTATTAAGCAATGTGATTATCTCATCATTTTATCATTAAATGAACGTAAATATTTATAAATTTAATGAATATATATGATATAATAAATATCATTCTAACTTTATTTATAATTTAACTTTCATTTGATCCATCTGTTAAAAAGTGAATACAACAATCATGCTTACATATGACCAACCATCTCAAGGAACCGTGTAATTGATTTTAAATATAATACATTATAAAATGATTGTAAAAATTTATATAATGAATAAATATAATTGTTATTATATCAATATCTATATTTTTATTATATAAAAATGATTAATATGAAAGGATAAAAACAACCAAATGAAAACTTATATGAAAAAATGAGACAGTTAACACTCATGAATGACGATTTTAATAATTAATTATTAATAAATTATTATTGAAATTTTATGATTGTATAATATAAAAATTTTACATAATAATATGGTCATAGTAAAATCAAATAGAAAATCTAAATACACAATACATAAGGTCAAATAATGTTTTACAAAGTGGAAGCATTAGGTATGGGGTTTCCTTACTAAATTTCAATTCATTGGGATATACTTATACTTCATTGACTATGTAATTCAATAATTATTTGAGAAATGAACTATAATTGTATTATAATATATTTCCACATATTAATTGTATTTAATTTTTTTACACATATTCCCTTAATTTATTAATGCTAACATTAATGATTCCTTCATTGCAAGGGATTTCAGCTCAATTTCCATTCCATTGAGAAATATTTTGTTTTATGAACCTATTTACATTTAAGAGGTTTATATACTACGCAATTGATTTATTTATCTGGAGTAACTATTTAGTCATGATAATTTATATATAAATTCAATTTTACACCATAAAGTGGTTACAATTTAAAAGCTACCAAATAGTTAACATGTTATTTTACAATCTAAGTTTTTTTCAATATTATCTCATTTTAATTAATGGAATATTTTAATATTTCGTTCATAAAAAATACATTTTCGTAAACTATATATTTATATGTAGTTTAAAAGTATTATTTTTTATTTTTTATTTTTCTCTTGAATCAAATAAATAAATTATTAAATAAAAATATGATCACATTCATATATATTGACGAGGAATAATTTTCTTCCATGTCTATAATTTGTAAAATTATATTTAATAATAAAATTTTATTTATTCAAAAATTTTATTATGTATATTTACGGATATATTATAAATTTTAAATGGATTAAATTGAATATTTCTAATTTTTTAAAACTGGCATTTTAAACATGCTTCATAAAAACCCAAATGGAATGTTTATATTTAATGTATAAGGAGTTAACAAAAATAACCTCTTCCATAACCGTGTTATAGTATTTCTATTCTTAAAAATATATGGATATATATATATATAATAAAAAATATTTTTTTCATTATTTTCAATATATTAAATAAAAAGTTTTTTACTCAAAAATAATATATTTTGATGAATTTAGGATCATATATAATCTCCATTGTAATTTTGGGGTCATTAAAATTCTATTCAAAAATTCACTTAATTTTGACCATTTTTATTCAAACATGTCCATTTTACATTCATCATGGGAATTATTGTTTTCTAGTCCATATACCATTTCAACATACTACGTTTTACTAGTTGATGGACAGGGGAAATCACAATATTCCATATTCCTTACCGAATAGAGTTATATATTGATAATGAATATTTTTTATGAATATGCGTAATGTTTTGGTCTTATTATGTGATGGGTGGAGGATAGTTATTCAAATTAGATTGATGCATCAGTAAGTTTTAGGAGACCAACTGGTTTGGATCTTTGGTTGTGGAATTTCCCAATTATCTATAATATATTGAGATGATGGATTGAAAATATAGTTAATAAATCTTAAAATAAGTCATCAATGATAATTTTATGATGGTTGCTATTATATTTTCCATTATTATGATATTATATATTGATTTCCATGTGATTATTTGAATAGTTAATATATCCATGTTTATGTTTCAAGGATATGTGATTATTATATTACATTGTTTGATCATTATTTATTCGTTCCAAATTAACCTTCACACATGTGATATTGATTAAATGAAATGTGATTTTTGTAAATTTATTTTTCATATTGAGTATGCATTTTTTACTTAAAATACCTTCCATTTTACATAAACCTTATAGATAATTTAATCTTACTGCATATTTTATTTTATTCCCCAAGGATACGAAAAAAGAATCACTAAATGAGTTCAAGGATGTACACTAAATTTCACAAAGTAATATTATGTTTTATTTTATGTTTTAAATTTTATATTTTGATAAAAAAAATTATTTTATAATGGAAACTAAACATTTCAATTATTTTGATGTGACATCTTGAATTTATTAACTGTAAACTAATGTATCAATCAAGTCTAGTCTACATTGGTCAGGGTCTTTACAGTTGGTATTATTGAATGTTTGGTAGAAAAAGTTGGAAATGGATTAGGTAAAAAATATCTTAGAGAACATAACCCTATGATAAAATTTCATGACATGTATAATTATAGGAATATATCATAAAATATTTTGTAATGTAGAGATTATGTGGTATTCTTAGGAACACATCTCTATCTAGATACAACACAATTATGTTTCTTTTCCATATATGAATATAATTGTAATAAACAAGAGAAGAGTTCATAAAATACATCTCTTCCATAATTCCAGTTCAGGGTGAGTGTTACCTTACAACGAATGTATTTTTACACTATGGAGGGATATGTTTGGGTTAATTCACATTTTTATTAAAGGAATAGATAATCCTAAATTTTATTTTGTTCATGAGTCTATGTTTGATCATATGATTAACGGAATAGATAATCCATTTTAGGTATTATGAGGTCAGAGTTTAATATGTTAAGGATGTATTATGAGACATTTTTGGGACTACACCACATTACTTTTGTATACTTTTTAGTGTTATGATTATTTGAGAAAAAATTAATTTATATTTTATAGACATAAATTTAATGTTATTGAAAACATTATTTGTTAATATGATCACAATTTTTTGGGGAATATTATGTATTTTAGAATATTTGATTTTATTGATAATGTTTTTTTTTTTAGAAATCACTAGTGATTAAAATATGATTTGATAATTTCTATTATTATTATGGATATTAATAATAATTTTTGTAATATAATCTAAAATAAATTAATATAGGATTTTTTTAAGGATAAGTTATAGGACGGTCAAAACCCAACCAATTCGAGACGGTCATAGGGAATCTACCCACAGCTAAAGGGGTATAAGGGTTAAATTCATACCATAGCTTTCCTAATGTATTTTTTAGTATTTTTTTATTAAATTCAATTATTTTATAGGTAAATATTAATTTTTGATTGGGAATAATATTATAGGATCAAATATATTTAAATCGTTATGAAATTTAAGGTGATTAATGATATTTTTGAGAGATTTTGTACTAGGATGAGGTGTATATAAACATTAGGTTTAAAATAAAAAATTTTGTGATTAATTTTATTACATTTGTCAAAGTGTATGTTTAAGTGTATGAGATAAAATGTTATGTTACAACATTATGTAATGTTGATGTTATTAATGGTAATTTGAATGTATGATTATTTATTTTAGAAATGGTCAATGTTGATGATTTGGTTTTATTATTGAATATTTTTGAAAAATTCATTATTTCATTATATGAAGGGTTAATAATTTTTGGAATTATCATAAAATGTGATAACCATTTTTCTTTAATTATATAAAAGTGTAATAACTTTTTCTTATTTTTTGGATTATGTGATCAGTTATAAGTTTGTTTTATTACTTTTGGAATAAATGATTCATAATTAATACTTAGAATTTTTTTAAAATGTGATTTTATAGTGGAAATTGATTAAAAGATGAAATTATACATGTAAATTATGTTTTTTCTTATTTTATAATTGTAAATGGTAAATAAATTAATCTACTTTTGAATGTGGACCATGAAATACAATTTTTATCTCTTTAACCATATTTTCAATGAATTGAAGGTCATTTCACTACTGAATTGTTTATTACTTTTCTATAGTTAATATTATCATGGCCGTTTTCTCAATCACTCTCTCACAGTTTGTGGAGATTTTGTTTCCTCTACATGTTTATTATTTAACTTATAACTATTGTTCTCTTTATTTAAGAAATTTATTGTGTGCTATTTCTGGTAACTATTATCATTCCTACATATCCATTTTAATAGAAGTCATACTATCCTTATGTATGGGGATCGTTTCAAATAAATGTATTTTCATTTATTGAAAATGTCATGAATGAGATAATATTTTTATGGGTGAATTTTTTAAAGGTGTTTAAGGTAAGACCCTGATTTTTTAAATAAGAAATATGATTGATGTTGTCCACAATACACAACACCAAGTATAAAAAAACCACACAATATTATTATTTAATTATTATAGTCATAATATAACCATTGAAATGGAGGAATGAATTGTAATGACATCATTAAAATGTATAATGGTTTTAGATGAATCAAGTATGTTTTAATAAAGTCATTATATTCAATAAAAACAGGTTTTAACCAAAAAATGTTTTCTTATGTATAATAAATAATATTAATTTATGAAAAATTTAGAAAATATATTTGAAAAAAGGACATAATTTTTTAAATAATAATTTAATAATTATATTATAGTTATTTTTTTAATTTTTTGAAAGGATTTATTTTTTACAATAGTGAATAATACTAACTGTAATGACCCAATCATTCTCATCGGACTAAAAACACAACGATTCATTACTGAGCCTTATGCGATATCCCCGAGATAGAAAAGGTATAAAATTAATGCCTTAGGGATACTTTAAAGAGTGGTGAAAATTTACCCTTCTAAAGATAAAATATAAACAAACCAACCACAATCCATAGAAGCTATATGATGCATGAACCAAACAAATGAAATTTAGAAAATCATTGATACCAAAGTGAGCCCAAACAAAAGTTCGACATAGGAAGAAAATTTTAAATCAATATTAATGAAAAAGATAACTCAACAAGACACCAAAATTACCAAAAGAATCCTGCATCCCCCATCATTGTTCACCACCACCTCCAGACAGCTCAATAACTCATGAAGTAGTGCTAAAAAGATGATGCACCCTACCATTGACCACATCTCAGATGATCGAATCTGAAAAATCACCAATGTGAAAATGAATGGGTGACTCTAAAACTTGGTAGTATTTCCCCAATGCCTTTTTTCTAATTATAGTTGTATAGAAGAGCTAACCAAATTTATATAAATTTTTTTATATAAACCAATTTTTGTAAGCAGTTTATAAATAAATATAAACTATTCTCACAATATTTTATGACTAAATATAAACTAAAACCGTTTGAATGGTTTTTCTAGAATTTGATGCTCTAGTTAAATATAAAATAACAATTTAAAACACTTTTTCAAATCAACTTGGCAAACCAATAAACTCAAAACCACAAAATCTACCAAAAATTCATGCATCGTTATGATATTTTTATACTTATGAGCGGTTACTCATCGATATACCATGTCATCACATGGTAATTATTCCCCATGCACCATTTAAAAATTTTCACCATGAAAATGTTCATATTTCATCCATTACGAGTAATGAAATATTATTATCACACTATGTTTTCCAAAAACCAAAACTGACTTCAAATAATCACCTATTTCAATAAAAATACCAGTTAATTTATAACCTTCCAACCATACAAATTTCTAAACATTAATGATTTTAAAAAACCAATATATCTACTAAGAAAATTTTAAATAATTCAGTTTTATAGTATTCTATAAGATCCATAATTTTAAAATCCCTATTTAAAATAAAAAATATGGTTTTTTCACAAAACCACTGATTTTCCATGTTTTCCATCGCCCATCACTAAAGAGTGCTTAACCACTGAATAGTTGAAAAAAATAATCAAATACTAAATTTTAATTAATTATAATCAATTATAGAAAGGGTATATATTAGTTAATCCCCCTACCTCGCTCGTTTTGATGAAAACCGACAACAGATGAAGAATGTTCAAGAATCCAGGTCAATATTCCAAAATATTGCCCCTGATCTCCTCCCCTATCATTAAAATCACCATATATAAACACATTTTCCCTCAAAATGCTTATATCTACCCACAGTGTATGTAAATCTAAGAAAATTGATGAATGGAGGAGCAGATCTAAGAAACCGAGAAGAAAACGCTGAAGAACCGACACTTACTGCAAGAATATTCCTTCGATTTGACCTAAAATGTGTTGAAATATATTATAGATCGATGAGATTACCTTATTGTGCCTTTTGGGGAAAAAAGTTCATGTTAGGGTTGATTTGGATCAAAAAAGATCAAATATATAGCTAAATCCAATTATATCCACAATGATTGGAAACTAGTTCTAGCCTTGCACTGTATGGCCACACAGCTTGGCCAAACTGTGTGCTGACTGTGCACCTCTTTTTTTACCCCAAACCTTCCAAATGAACTCAAATGTATCCAAAAAATTCCCACATAACCATTAAATGTATGAAAAGTATCATAGAATGGTTTCATACAAGAAACTGAGGGTGACAAATTCACCTGACCATTCACCTTTTTCTCCCTAGAATGATGCAGGTGATAACTACCCTAAAAATGTCTTGTCCATTGCTCATTTATTTAATTTTCACATTCCCAAGTCTCTTCATGAATCTGACTATGTTTTCATCAAACACACACTAGACATATACTTTTTTCGAAGAAAGACTTTCTCTTGCCTATCCATGATCTGCATCGGGATATGAAGCAACGAAGCATCCGACTCTAGGTCAATGTGATCCCATCTGATCACTCGGTCTAGATCAGGATGATACATTCTCAACTAAGATATGTGGAACACATTGTGCATTGAATTGAACTGCGGTGGAAATTACAGCTGATATTCCACTTATCCATCCCATTCCTGTATCTCAAAAGGGCCAATGTATCGAGGAGACAATTTTTTGTGCTTTTCAAAATATCGATGACCCTGACATATAGAGATTCTCAAGAACACATGATCACTAAATGACATTGCCAACACTCATTAATGATGATCCACATATGAATTCGGACAAATCTATGCCATCTCCATTCTCTTTCTAATCAACTGGATCTTCTTTGTCATTTCCTAGACAAGGTTCATCATAACTAATGATGTATCACCTATTTCCATCCAACACAGTGGATAATGACAATGACACCAATAAAATACTTCAAAGGGGTCCATTTGTATCGAATACTGATAACTATTAATGTATGAGAACTCCACCAACGATAAGTGATCCTCCCATGAGCAACCAAAATCCATTACAGAATCATAAAACATGTCTTCCAATGACTGTATCATCCATTATAATTGCCCATATATATGAGGATAATAAATCATACTCATAGTCAAATGATTTCCCATGGAATTCTGTAAGGATTTTTAGAAATGAGATTTGAACCTCAGATCTCTAACGAGGACTTTTGAAACTATTATTCCATGTCTTTTTACCACTTCTTGGATATATATTATGGACAGATCCTCCACTGTATGAGTTTCATGAATTGGAATGAAATGGGACGACTTGGTGAGATGATCCCCTATCACCCATATGGAATCGTGTTTCCAGAATGTTCAAGGAAGACCTATAAAAAATCAATAGGAATCTACTACTATTTCCAGAGTAGAATAGGAAACGACTATAACATACTTGCTTTCTGATGATTGTTTACCATAACTTGATGAAAAACCGAGCACTTTGAAACAAATGAAGACACTTTCACTTCATAAAATTCCACCAAAATTGTTCCTTCAATGCCTTATTCATCTTCTATATACCCAGATATAAAACCCATCTCTAATGGTGGCATGGATGAAGAAGTTGTTTCTGAAAAGTGATAGGTACAACCATCCAATCTCTAAAACAATAAACTAATGTCTCAAGAAGTTTCCAACCCTCAATGGTCTCCCCACCATTGATTTTTGAACTCACAAGATAGATTTTTTCATTGGATGGATGTAACTATTTATCAATTTTTACTAAGTCGCTAAATATTTTAACTGTGTAAAAAACCACAACATCACCTCGGTTTTTACATTCCACAAGAATATCAGTTGATACATACCTCAACTTCTGCTCTTATGAGGATTTCCATGCTAACTTATTATATGAATTATGGCTTAATGCATCATCCAATGAATTTCCTTCTCCCAGTTTATATGTCAAGTTAAATTCAAACATCTAGAGATACTCTATTCATATCCATTGCCTTAGATTTGTATCCCTATATGATAGAATGTGTCTCATGCTCTTATGATCAGTGAACACAATGAATTTCTCACAAAAGAGAATAGGAGGCCATGTCTTTAATGCCTGAACAACTTCAACTAACTCAAAATATTGTGTTGGTTAATTATCCTCATTCACTCTCAATTTTCATGAGGCATAAGCTACCATATAGTCTACCTATTAGAGAACACATCCCAACCTAGATGCTGAAGAATTACAGTATACCACAAATCTCTATCATTATTCTGTAAAAACCAAGATATTTTCTGATGTTAGATGCACATTCATATCTTAAAAAGACAACTAAAATTTTTCAGTCCACTAGAAATGATCATTTTTCTTTTTCAACTCTTTCATTGGAAATGCTAGTGATGAGACGTCAAGAAAAAATAACAATAATACCCAATGAGACCAAAAATGATTTTTATATTGAAAATGTTTTTCTGTGCTTTCCAATAGATAATGGCTTTAATATTTTCAGAATCCACTAAATCCCCTTTTTTAGAAATCACATGGACCATAAGGCATAACCCTTGTATAAAAATCATACTTAGATAGTTTGGAATATAAATGGTGATCTCTCATGATTTGTAACAGTTTCACCACATGTTCCTCAATAAAATCCCCTATCTTTGAATACACAATGATGTTTTCCACAAACTCCAAAAAACGTTTCTAGATATCCATAAAATATATTATTCATAAAAGAAATGAAGACTACTAGTGCACTTGTTTGACCGAAAAGATTGTCTATATATTCATAGTGTCCATATCAGCTTCTGAATACTTTCATCGAAATATCTTCCTTCTAAACTCGCAATTTGTGATATCCTGATTGCAAGTCAATTTCTCAGAACAACTGATCTCCCTTCAATTGATCAAAGTGATCATAAATTCATGGAAGTGGATACTGATTCTTGACTATAAATTTTTTAGGATTTTGATAATCAACACACAACTAAATATTTCCATGTACATTCTTAACAAACAAGATAGGTTCTTCCCATAAAGAAGTACTTGTCCAAATAAAACCTTTTCCTTCCAAGTCCTACAACTATAGTTTTAGCTCTTTTAATAATGTTGGTTCCATCCAATAATATGGAAGGGATATAGGAATACTTCATAGAAGGTGATCAATCATAAAATACACTTACCTTATACGTGGTAACCTAGAAAAATTTTCTAGAAACACATCTGGAAATTGAACCACTGTTTCTAGAAAAATTATATCATCAATCTCTTCCTTAAAATCCAAATTTAACAACCCCAGCTGAATATAGATCATTCCAACCCATGGTGCCAACAAGCATGTTGCATTTGTTTTTTCAACAATTTTCCCTATGAATATATGCTCAAACCATCTTCATTTTTGAAACTAACCATCCCAATATAATAATCAATGTGAGCCTTGCACACTTCCAACCAACCCATTCGTAATATTAAATCAAATATGTCTAAATCTATCTCATCAAAATTCCATTTTTCTCAGATCCATTAATAGTTATAGAACACACTCTACACACAAAGGCTCAACATTCTCTTTCACCGATTGGGGTTTGTAGTTTCATCATAGAAGGAATCATTTCATATTTTAAATTAATAAAATCAATAGTATGATAATCAATAAAGTAATTTGATGAAACCATATCAAACAACACTTACATGGGTATAAAATTCTATATAATTATACCTTGCATCGTAGATGTTCTAACCTAATCATGCAGAGTCCCATGATCTATTTCATATAGCTGCATCATCGTGGCAGTCTGTTCCTTGTTTACCTTCTTAGATTTTCCCTATTTAGGAGTCATTGTGTTCCTAAAACAACCATGGCTAGATCTCCCCAGTTTGTGGCTCTAATTCTGTTGGCCCCTCTTTCGAAACATAATATTCTTGTAACACATGATAAGTGTACATAGAACACTAACTTAGAGCACTACGATAATATCATTGAATATGTATCATTTTTTACAGTTTTTGAATTATTGAGTTTGTTCCGTACACTATCTATTTATTGGTCAAATGAACCGCATTGATAACATCCCAAACAAACCTTTGTTTAAGAGGAAGATTTATTAATCCAGTTGTTTGACTCCGATTCCCATTTACACCCTCGGAATAGGTGTCCCTATTCATTTTTCTTCTAGTAGTTGAGTTGCCACAATTTCAAATTAGTATCATCATTCTTCCTCCTCCCATAGCTATAGAGATATCCCTCTCAGCCACTGATTCCATATTTACCATATCCATATAATATGTGATACATTGTACCACATTCTTCGACCAAATATCCAAGCTGAGTCCCAAATTGAAGATACGTGCCTTCAAGATTTCACTTGATACAACTTCAAGTGAAAATCACTCTACATTTATGAATTTTTCATCATAATCAGTAATCTAGAGGCTCTCCTTCTTCAGGATGAAAATGATTATTGTTCTCTAGATTCTGGATGTTTTAAGATAGAATTATTTTTTAAACAAATATTCAAATTCCTCTCAAATCATTCTCTAATCCAATCATGATTTCCCAATAAAATCCCACAACTTTTTTGAATGATCCTTCAACATATAAATTTCCCATTTTTCCATCATGTTTTCTAGTGTGCTGATGAACTCAAAGATTCAATACATCCGTTCAATCAACCCTCAACCCTCTATGGTTCCAAATCACCCTAGAAGAAGGGTGGATTAATTTAGAAAAACTGGATGGAGTTCCCACCTTGCATGGATCCTCCCTTCGATTCCTTATGTCCATTGCATGGAATGAGTGGACTATAATGTTCTCCCTCTCTAGTTGCAACTATAGCTGAGGTGAAACTACATTTTGATTACCTCCCTCCGTATGATATATATTCCTCCTACTAAGTGTCATTTCTAAAAAAACAACACATTCTGTAAGTCTCACACTTCTTGAAATTTATTGGCAAGGAATGGCACATTCAATAACATAAATATCAAATTATTTATTTCAAAATATAACGATTTTCAAAAACATACAACTCCTTCTTTTGAAAATCAAAATATTTTCAAAATACATCTACTATTTCCTTTACAAAGTCTTTCATGTGAAATAAAATGTCTTCATTTTTTCCCCAAAACTAAAAACATGCTTTGAATCATATGTCATTACTCCAAATGAGATATTAAATAATAGTGGGAAGTAAATAATATAAAATGCATGTGATTATAGTATCATTGGACAAAACCATGACAATGAGACTTCATTATGCTACTAGTGTTTCCAAAACACTTACATACCCTATTCCCTAGTTCCTATATGTTTAGAATTAAAATTTTTGATACCTCTTATTATGCTCAAATTTAAAGTCCTTAATATACTACTCATTTCTATGAAGACCATCCAAGGAATAGAAAATTTGTATTTCAACTCCAAGACCATGAAAAATCAAGACTACTTGTTCAACAGAGAACGGACCAAGTTTATACCCCTTGTAATTACCCACTCATTATCCACGGCTTGAGAACAAAATGAGTCATTACATGGCACTACGCGATATCCCCAAGATTCAAAAGTCCTTAAATAAATGATGAATGGTTTCAAATAATTGTGGGGGATGATTTAACCTTTTAAAAATAATCTATAAATGAACCAACCACAATCCATAGCATCTATATGATTCTCAAACAAGACAATAAAATTTCAGAAAATATTTTCTACCAAAGTGATACCAAACAAAAGTTCTATAGAGGTAGAAAACTAGAAATACACCTAATAGTGTAAGATGACAGAAAAATAATCAAAATAATCCAGGCTTCACTAGATATGTGCTCCACCACCACCAATTATATCAATAACTCAAGAAGTAGTGATAAAAACCATTTGTACCCAACCTTTTCCCACATCCCGAAAGATGTCATATGAAAAGGAACCAAATTTCCAAATAAGGGGTGATTATAAAACTCCATAGTATTTCCCCAATTAATTACCTAATTATTCCACTATTATATAAGAGTTATCCACAGTTATAAAAAATAGTTTATATATAATAATTTCTGAAAACAATTTATAAATTAATATAAAAACTTCTCAAAACTGTTTATAAGAAAATTAATATAATATCCAAGTGAACCAATTTTACAACAAGATATAAAACAGGTAAAAATTTAAATAATTATTTAAAAAACTTTATGAAAACATCTTTGGAATACCAGGAAACATCACACAACAACTACAAAAAAATGCATGCTTTGTTATGACAGTTCCTTACTCGTGACCCATTTCTCATCGATCTACTAAGTCTTTATAAGGTAATTATTCCTCATGTGCCATTAAACATTTGGAAATAGAAACATGATCATATTTCAACCATGCCTAGTAATTTAATATGATACACACATGATGTCTTCCAAAAACCAAAACCAATTTTAAACAATTTCACCTATTTCAATAGAAACGACCGTTTATTGAAAATATTCCAACCATCGAATTATAAAAAATTAAATCATTGAAAACCCCCATATATATTGTGTAAATTTTCTAAAAAATTAAATTATACAAAATTCTAGACGAACCATAGTTCAAAATTCCAAATTTAAAATAAAAAATTGGGTTTAAAAAAATCCCCAAATTTTAAAAGTTTTCCCCCACCCATCACTAATGAGGGTTTAACAATCTTAAAATAAATAAACCAAATTAATTTGTGTTAAAAACTAATTTTTACTTCATTACAATCAATTCCATCAGGTGGTGATTACAGTGAAGCTTCCTACCTCGATCATTTCGACAGAAACCAATAATAGATGAAGAACACTCAAGAATTCGGGTCCTAATTCCAAGAAACCTCCTATGATATCATGTCATATCATCGAAAAACCCATTTATATCAATATTTGTCCTAAAAACTCCACGATATACCCATATTGGGTTCATATCTATGAAAATTATATGAAAGGTGGAGTAAATCGATGAAATTGTGATGAAAACAATGAAAAACGGGAAGTTACCGTAAGAATATGTATCCCATTAACCAAAGAATGTGTTCAGATCACATACCTATCAATGGAAGAACCTACTTTTTCATTGGGAGGGGGTAGGGGAAATTGTGTTAGGGTTGATTTGGGTCGAAATAGATTAAACATGTGGCCAAATATAATTAGATCAACAAATATTGGGAATTTTTTTTGTCTTCCGTAGTTTGGCCACATGGTATGGACATACCATGTGCTGATCATTCACCCTTTTTTACCCAAACCCTCCCAAATTACTCCAATGTCTCAAAAAAGATCCCACATTACTTTTAGACTTATGAAATTCATCAGGGTATGTTTACATACTCGATAATGGGGTTCTACTATAATTTTAATTGAATTTTTTTAATAATTTAAAGAATTATTTTTTACAAATGATTAAAAAAATAAAATAGTATATGTATTTTATTAATAATTAAATAATTTTCATTTGAATTAATTTTGATTTTAAATTTTCAAATAAAATTACATCAACATTCGAAATTTATTTGGACACTTAATTTCCATCATTTTTTTCAATATTACTTTAATATTAAATTATGAAACAAATATAATTTGAATCATGAAAATTGAATTCGATATTAAAAATAAAAAGAATTGTCCCTTGTATGTTTAGATTTTGAGGTATTTTTATTTTTTATTTTGGTCTTGTATTCATTTTATTTCATACGCAATAGTTTTTACAAAAAAAATGAATTTTTGAATGTAATAGTTGGTGTCACACAATTCGAACAATTTTAGTAGAAACTGTGCACCTGGACTGGACCATGAACCATGGACAACAACACTATCTAGGATGCATGACATGCAAAATGAGCATGCATCTTACCATCCACCAAGGCTAGTTATTCTATCAGGTGTAAAAATTCAGCCTCACAGGTGTGTATCTTCCCCCATAAACCATGCGTCCTCAATACTATTTGGGAATAGATTGATGCATGTTTTACTAACTGTTTGGAAAACAGTGTGGACAAACTATGTGGGAAGTCGTGTTTATTAAAAAAATGCGATTTTTCCCTTCTTCCAAAATCATTGTTTACCCCTTTTCCTCCCATTTCTCCACCATTTGGAATTATCCACCCTAGACGTATCCTCCTCTGCAAATTTCTCCTTTGGATCTTCATTTTTTTGGTCGCTTTTGGGTTGTTCATTCATAAAATAATCAAGGTCATCTCCATGTACAGTTTTGGTTTTCCACCATATTTTTTATGCTTCCATGTTTGAGGATTGTGATTGGATGATATAAAATTATTAAATTATTTTTGTATTCTTCCCTTTCTTCTTAAATGTGTTCAATGAATTGTTTAAATGGTGTGAAATGTGATTCCAAAAGGTATTTATGTTCCACATTACTTGAAATACAATTTTACAAAATTGATTGATTGGATTTATAGTGTGTCTTCTCTATGATTCCTTATAGTCTATTCCATGAAATATATAATTGGTGTAAATCGTGTTTTCAAATTACTTTTGGGTGAATAAGGATTTGAAATAGGGTTTTCCAATTAGAAATTATTGGGTTTCTTGGGTATTCCAGTTACATGGAGTCTATGTGTGAATGTGTTGATCTATGTGACATAAGGAATGAAAAATTGATCACAAAATGGAACCCTATGTATCATGGTTGGATGACTTGGACAAGTATGCTAGTCAGATCGGCGGTGATGAGGCCAAGTTTCTTCTAGAAGCATTTATGATACAACACTAAAAAAACTATGATGATGATTGGACAACACTAAAAAATTGTATAGAGTCCTCTCTAGTGGTTTGTGCATGAGGACACCATGGGTAATGGTTTCCATAACTTTTTTCACCAAGATACAACGTTACATGGGTCCAACTAGTTCCTGCATCTTTAAGGATTACCATTGGGGATCTTATTATGTGGTGATTACTGTTAGAATACATTGGACTTTCTATGAATCTAATTTTTGAAGAATGTTTCTACTAAAAATGATTTTTGTATAAATGTTTCCAATATCTTTCCAATAATTTCATGTTTTCTTTCTTATAATTTTATGGAACAGAATATTTCTTTTAGGTGGAATACTTCTGGGCATTGGCACACAAACTACATAAACCCACATTCCTATGTAGATCCTGTGTTATTTTACCTATGTAATGGAATTATTTATCACGGTAGTGATGGTGTATCTGCAGGTTAGTATTCATCTTATGGCAGGTGTTGGAGGAGATGGTATGAGGGTGTTGACCCTCATGTTGCATGGATGACATATTGTGTAGTTAATACCCCTTCCTCTTTCTAGTATTGTGGATTTTGATTAATCTTGTACAAAAGTTTTCTTGTATAAGTTGAATCATTTTCAATATGGATATTTATATTGTTGCGATGTTTTATTTGGTGATTTTTTATGGTTCATCTTCATTGGTGGAATTATTACTAATACTTTAATTTTGATACCCATGCTATAGATTCCAGCTCGTGGGGAACTTGAATTTCCTTCGGGCCATGTCATGGACCAGTTCTGGTGTTGAGTTGGATAGAACCCCAGCTAGGTTCATGAAAACATTGTATCAATGAGAGGTTTTTTCACTTTACATAGGTCATGTTATATGGGAGAGTGTGGATAAAATATAGATAATATTTCCCTATATTTTTTTAAATTACATGTGGAGTGTCTAGACAACACTCCTCATAAAGGGACATGATATTCAAAGTGATGTTGGGTCTTTCTCTGACTTCTCCTCTAAACATGATGTACGTGCTACAAAATGTGCATGACCATCAGGTGGGGGTGAAGTGTTTTTTCTTGTTATTATGATGGGAATTATTTTTTTATTTGTGGAATTAATTAAGATTTATTGTGGTTCCTATAATTACTATGAAGGTAAATTTATGGGTTTTATATGTGGTTGTTGCTTGATGTAGCATGATGCCTCCCCAAAAACTTCCAATTAAACAACAGGAAGTGGACGAAGAGAGTTATCCACCACTATATTATTAGATACTAGTAAAATATGTGGTTCAGTTTGTCTAAGTCTTGGGTCTGGGAGTATCATTTGGATCCTCTCAGTCCAAGGATGTTTAACCAATCCTAGAATGTACTCATCTCAAAATTTTCTAAAAAATAAAAGTCAAAACTTTTGGGATATAACATATCCCCAAGATTAGATTAGTGGATCAAGAAGACCAAGAGGGTACATCGATTCCATGACAATTCTAATATGGTGAAGGTAAAATGTGTGTCTTTATTTTTGGAAGGTCCTAGTCGGAGGGGGTGGGACTTAGTGGTTTAGGTAGGGAAGCATGAGAAGATGGGTTGGAATGATTCATTGTTTTTTGGTATGAGCCTTTTTACATTGAGACCATAGCCTTCACAAAGACTCTGGTGTTTCTGGATCTCTATAAGGTGGATTAGATTGTATTGGATTATGTCAATCGTTTCGGTGAGTTAGTATCATTATCACCCAAGGTAGTTTCCAATCAGTACCATAAGGCCAATCAATTTGAGATTGGGTCTCAAATGAATATATAATCCATGTTTTTTGTGTTTAAGTTAATGACATATATTAAGGTGGTCAATAATGATTTTATGGTAGAGATCAATTTTAGGTGATTGTCTAGTTTCTCTAGAACAATGAATATAGTTTTTCGGGGAAGTGGATGTTCATATACGAAGAAGAGGAAGTAGGACAAGAAGGAGATGAAGGGAGATGGTAGTTTACGCCTTCATTCATGAAATTCATAGTCTGCATATTTAGACACTGAATCAATCTTATTCTATCATTGCTGGAAGGTAGAAAATTATTGGTCTATGTGTTCGGACACAGCTAAAAATTTCCATCAATGTGGACATATGAGGTAATTGTAGCGGTTTTCTAGATCCACTCGACTTTAACAGGGTGGTGCGACATCGACACATTTTAGAGGTATGTATGCCGTGTCAAATCCATCCATGATGGGAATTATCAGTTATATGGTCATGGATATAGGGATTGATCTTCTTATTAAGAGTCCCAACATAAGGATGATTTGTAGGTCAGTATTTTTGCATAGGCACATGAATAGACAAGGAATCTTCAAGATGTAGATCAAGAACCTGTGGAATCAGATTCAGGTCTTGAGATAGTTTGAGGTAGATTTTTTATTTTTTCATATATATCATTTTTTATGAGATAGTGGCACCTCTATTTATTTTATCTCTTCCCATCCAGTGGACATGTATTAATTTCCAACCGTGATTATTATAAATTTTATAAGGTTGGTTATGCATCGTGTTAAGAAGAAAGATAATGGTTTTAGGTCTTCATCTTGAAAAATCACCATGTAAATGGTGGACCTGTAATCGTATTTTTGGGTTTTAGGGATGAACATATTTGATATGATCATCAGTAGGGATTAGATGCTGCATTAACAAGGATACATTAAGTTTTATCGATGATGAGTGAGTTTTATAGCACCTGAAAGAATCTCATAGGTCATTCATGGTGAATGATATCCTCATTCAGGAAGTGATGGACCTCCACATATGAAATTTTAAAATCTAGTTATTTATGACTCAGTAATCATTATAGAGGATGACAATTGTAGTGGTACTAAGAATAGATTAACTCAAGTTTTAGATGAGTTCCCTTATGTAATTTATGATGGATTCATAGGGTTACCTCTAGAAAGGTACATTGATTTAACCATTTATTTGGTCCCCAAAACAAAACAGATATTCATCCCTCATACCATACCCCCCTAAATGTAGAGGGAATTAAAGATATAGCTATACAATTTGTAATACAAAGGATTATTTTGTCCGAGAATATCCCCTTGGCCCACCAAAGTCTTGTTTTCTATAAAGGATGATAGATCTCCCCATTTTTTGATTGATTCCCGAAAGATGAATTAGGTATCCCTCAATAACCAGTACCACATACCCCAAATTGATGACCGTTTTGATCTATTCAATGGGGAGAGGTGGTTATCCAAGATCGATTTTCATTATGGATATCATCAATTCATAGTTATAGTGGTAGATGTCTGTGGGGACGAGGCCCAATTTCTTCTAGTTGGATTGACACCATAACACTAACTAAACTATAGTGATGATTGGAGACCACTTTAACTTTGGATAGATTCATCAATAATGTATCATTCATTTGGAAACGTTAGGATATGGTTTATTTACAATATTTCAATGATATACAAGGTTCCTACGGTCCCACTACTATTCATTCTTTTAGGGATTACCCGTGGTTCACATCTAATGTTGTTCTCACAATTAGAATATGGTGAAACTTAGTATCATTTTAATTTTGAAATCATGATTCTATTTAAATTATTTTTCTAAAAAATGATCCAATAACTTTCATAAAAATGACATGTTTCTTTTTCATATATTCATATGGAATAGAGAATTTAATTTTGGTGGAATCCTATTGGGTTTTGGTTCTCACCCTACATACACCCTTGAGTGTATGTATAGGATTATATGTTTGACCTAGGTAAAGGATTTGATTATTAGGTCGGTGATGGTGTATCTAGATGTAATTTTTCATATTCTTACAAGTGTTGGTAGAGGTGGAATAAGGGTGTTGGCCATGATGTTATAGTGATGTGAGGTTTTATAGGTGTTACCCATCCCCTTTCTTGTATTTTTGTTTCTGGTTAATGTTGTACAACATTCATCTTTTATTAGTTATATCCATTTTCTATAGATATTGATCTTATTTTGATATATTAGTTTTATTTTTTAGGGTTTATATTCATGGGTTATATCATTCCCAAATGTGTAATGTCGATACCCAAGAAGTTGTTCATAGACTCGGGGGATAAGTAATTCCCTTCATGCCATGTTGCAGGCCAGGTCAAGTGTCGAGTAACACAGAACGTCATATTAGTTAATGATAAGAATTATATTTTATAAATAAGTCCATTTTATTTTAGGTCATTATTAATAATAACGATTATAAATATTTCTCACAATATGAAGTGTAAAATTGTTAAACAAATACAAAAAAAATTTGGATAAAGTTTCAAAATTTCTCTAAAATATTCTTTCTTTATATTGGATGAAGTGATATCATCCTGTTCAATATATTTCATGAATATATGTACACTTTGTGAAATTTTTCATTGGTTAAGACATTTATATTATTTTTATAAAAGAATAAACAAAAAATGTCAATTTCTAAATTAATATCTAATTTTTATCTATAATGATCATTCATGGAAATGTATGGTTATAAATATTTATTTGATGGATAAATTATGATTTTTATAATGTTAATTTTTTTTAAAAATCTAGTGATTTAATAATACTGTTAAATTATTATTCAACATTTTTATAGGATTTATTCAATTAGTTGAAAAAAATATATGAATTTAAAAATATTTAAAGTAATACAATTTGGATGGATAATTATGTTAAAATTTATTTAGAAAAATATAAAATAATAGGGATGGGTTATTTGTTTATACTCTAATTCTGTAAATATCATCATGTAATTAATGTAAATGTAAATTAATTGTTTCAAAATGTCATTAAGTGTATTTTATAATTATTTTTTTATAAAATTATGAAAAATTCTTCAAAATAATATATTCTTACAATAGAATGGGATATATTTGATCATATCAACCATGGTAAATTAGTGATTCACATTCCCTTTATATATCTTTATAAGTTATGTACTAAATAATATTGATATTTATGTAACTGTTAAAATAATTAATGTGGGTTTATAAGAAAGAGATAAGTGATAAAACATCACAAAATTGTGAATAACATTTTATTGGATGAGAAGATTTAGACTCATAGACATCATATATTTTATTTAATACTTATATTAATTTAATACTTTAACTATCTCCAATAGTTCCTCTCAATTCAATTATAAAAGGAAACCATCACTCTATTCATATTACACCTCCTTGATAAACCTATCACAAAAAAATATATCCAATGATCTCTTATAAATTCAATAAATTAAAAAGATGTTTTTTCTTCTTAAAATACAATTACAAGGGCCCTTAAAAAGGCTTCTAAAGGAATTCTACCAAATAAATTGATAATAATATTTACCAAATCATTAAAATTTATTTCTCAAACTAATTCATATAAATTATGCATACCCATATTTAAATAAAAAATATAGTATTGTAAAAATAAAATGATATCTCTATAATTGTTTGAAAACCATTTTCCTCACATATTTTTCCATAGAATGTGAAAGCATCACTAATGTTACATAAGCCTTGCCATTATCACGTAGTGAAGTTATATATCTTTCATTACCATTTTACTTGGATAGATATAAATAGTTGAATAATGAATATATAATAAATTTATTAATTTATTATGGGTTTTAAAAAATAGTATATCATATAAATTCTTACCATGCCATTTTTTTGAATATGATAAAATTTCTTGTGAGTACATATTGGCTACCACCTATCCAAACAAATGTAATCCATTTTTCTAATGCACTTTAAATTAATTATAATAAAGATAAATTTAATATATATATATATATATATCTGATATATATTATATAATAACAGGTCATGAGTTTTTTATTATTATATATGTTTCTTTTATTATATCAATCATTATGTGAAAATAATGGTCATGCATACGTATGGGAAACCTTCCATATTAATGATGTAATTGATATTCAATATTCATATTTCATGTATCATTATAACAATATGCATAATGAATAAATATATTTTTTATAATGTTAATATCATTGTGATGATTATGTCACCCTGAGAATTATTATAGGTTCAAGACTTCCAAATGTAAATAAACATGAAAAAAATACATTTAAAACACTGAAACGATGTTTTTTAAAAATAATTATTATTCAAAAGGTGTTAAAATGTAATAATTTCATCATTATAATAAATAAGAATATGGTGGTATAATAAATTCAAATAAAATTTAAAACAATTATATATGATGTTAAAGATTATTTAAAAAATTCAAAGTGTGCGTAAGGGGTTTCATACCTCAATTTTCATTCCTTTCATTATACTTATACTACATATACTATGTTACACCATGATACTATGTGGGTTTAAATCATATTTAATTATTTTTTATGTAGTTTTTTTATATATATTTAATTTTTTTATACATTACTAGTTTATTTAATAATTCTATGTTCAATGACATGATGTTTGTAAGGAATTACATTTAATTTTCAAATCAATTGAGTCATATTTGGTATTATGAATATATTTAAAATTATTTTTTAATATAATGAAAAAATTATTTATTTAAACTATTATTAATTTTTTTGAAAATGATTAAATATTAAATTATATTTTATACATTCACAGAGTTACTATTTAAAAGCTAACAAAGAGGTACAAATTTATTTTAAAATCACATTTTTCAATGTTCAAACATAGTTTTAGTGAATAAATATTATGATCAAATATTCATAAAAATAATATATTTTATATTCTCTAGATATTTAAGTATTTTACATTTTTTCAACCAACATTTTCATTCATTATAACTTGAATAAAATAATGAAATGTTTAAAAAAATCAACCCTTATTTATCTCTTTGATCTGGTATATTATTATCACATTTATATATTTTATTAAATTATTGAAAAATTTATTCTTTTAAGTAATAATATTATTTATTAATTTTATTTAATTTTATCATTGAATTTTTACTTGATTTAAAATGAATATTTATAATTTTTTTATGGATTATTTTAAGATATACACTATTGACAAGAATTCTAGTTGCTATAGTTGTATTATTATATTTACCTTCTTTAACATGCTATCAATGGATTTAAAAATAAATATCCGTAGTGAAAAAATATTTTAAATGTTTCTCTTCTACTTCTTCAATTATGTAAAAAAATTAATTTCAGTATAATTTTTGTTGATGAATTTATGGTTGTATCTCATATCTTAATTTTTATTATAGTAATGAAAATTCACCTAAAACATTCAATTTCTTATGATAAATTATCATCATACATATAAATACTCATTTAATTTAGGATATAAATATTTCAAAAATTGTATTCCATTTGTATATATGGTTGTTTACTTCATAATTGACTCTTAAAATCATGATATTATGTATTCATTACTAAATATAGTTATTTATTGATAACTAATATTTTTTTATAAATATGGGGAATTAATTGTAATTTTAAAGTATTGTATGGGTTGTAGTTATTGATTAGAAATAGATTTATTGGTAGGTCTCATGAGACAATCTAGTTTGTGTATTCAATCTAGGACTTAACCATTTATGTATGACATATAGTCAAGAGGCCATGATGGTATGTTTAATATTTCTTGGAGAAAGGACTCCATGGTATGTTTATGATTTATAACATTATTATTTCCATCCTTATGAAATCAGTTATTGATATGAATGCTATAATTTGAATATTTTTTATATCTATGGATACGTTTCAAGATTATGTGATTATTTAAATGGAATTTTTTGATAATCATTTATTCCAACCATGTTATTCTTTTTACTCTTGATATTTCTTACAAGGAATGTGTTTTTATTTATTTATATTTACATATTAATTACTCCTTATTTAATAATGATTGATTTCACTTTACTTAACAGTTATTGAGAATATGAGACCACCGCTTATTTGTTTTATTTCCCCAGGACATGAAGAAGAGATAATTTATTTTGTACAGGGTGGAAAAATAATATTCTCAAACAAAATATTATTTTCTATCATATTTATTCAAATTTAACATCAAATACATGTATGTATAAAATTTACCATGATAAGTAAAATATTATATTATTTGGGATGTGATCCATTGTATATGGTGTGTTTTTAGTAATGTAATCATAGACACGAGGATTGTATGTTTATGGAACTCAAAAAATGTGAACCGATATTATCCAAGAGATGACATAGAAGGCTAAAATGATTTACTATTATATATATCTAGAAACTGAAAACAAAATATTTATAATGAAAATAATTTACATGAACTAGAGTTTGACGATGGAGATGATGTGTTCTGTTTTATATCACCATTGAATAATTTTATGTGGTTTAGGAAGAATTTATAGAAGATTCATGGATAAAATAACCTATTTATGATCCATGATTGCATTAGATATGTGGTCTATCCACATGCAGTCATACCTATATTCTCTAATGTAAATTATGTGTTCCATGTTTGACTCATAATAATGTATATACCAGTCCCCTCACGTTTGATGAATCATTAGCTTCAACATTTGGTGAATGATATTTGATATTGGGAGTTGATAGTGAATATATTATATCATATAGACATTATTTTATGAAATAATAAACCTTTAATGGTAAATGTGTTGTGGTGTAACTGCATGTTTGAGGAGGTGACATAGGATCTAGAAGAGGTGATGAAATATAATTAGCCTCATCCATTTTGGAGTATAAAATTAAATTTCAAGGGTGAAATTCTTGAATAGTGGAAGAATGTAATGATCGAAACCTTTATGAATGAAATTGAATGTTAGCTGTATAAATTCTCGATTATGAAATATAGCTATAGAAAACACATTATCAACTTTATTGTTTTTAATTTGTCCCATTATAAAAAATATACATAATTTTCTATTGGGATTAAAAGAATGTTAATCACCATAACCATTTTATGTATAATAATTCTATATATACTATTATGATTGAAATAAATTTTGTGTTATTATAAATTCTAATTAGAATAGGTGTTAGAATCAATGGAGTCAACCATTATAATCATAGCGAACGAAGTCAATTAATTAATATTTCTCAGGGATATAGAATCACTGGGATTTTCCCCTTACCAACCCCAAGATCATACTCAACAACTAAAACTCATGAAAAATAGTATTAGTGAGAAGATTAATCTGATTGAGATCACAACTAAAACCATGTTCTTTGAACAACCTCATGGAGGTTCTACAATCATAAAACATACCATTATGGTGTACGCTGGGGTCAAAAGGTGTTATGTATTCTAACCCTAGTAGTATAAATTTTTATTTAATTTTTAATAAAACAGTTGTTAGATTTATCAATATCTATTTATGAGTTTATATCTATATATATATAAGATTATATAATTTTATTGAGAAAAATTAATTATTCACATATATAACCTCAATATTATTTTTTTGAAATATAAAATTCCATTTAAAAAACACTTTTCAAAAAAATAAAAAATTGAAATAACATTTTGTATGAAATATTATTATTAAATAATATTTATTTACACATAATTGAAAATATAATGTTATTAATTCCAATATAATTTATATAACAACCAGAAAGTGATAGATTCAAATAAACTAGTATGTTGTTGTGTTTAATGATTCTTAATTAATGTTTTAGATAGTAATATTTATAAAATGAATATTGTTAAATAAATATTTTTTATATAATAGCATTCTAAAATATTATAATGGATAATTTTTTTAAAATTTTATGAGATTATTATTTTTGTTTAAAAATTAATATAGGTATAAATGTATAGAATATATTATGACATCATAATTTTCAAAACTAATGTAAAATTGCTATAATGTGAATCCCTGAACAAAAATAGAATTTCTATTCGAAATAATGTTTATTTAATTAAATTTATTAATTATAAAAGCCTTTAATGAATCATCCAAAACATGTATTATATTGTAATGTTTTAAATTCAATTATATATGAATATGACTAACTTCAACATCATGGATAGAATTATTTTAAGGGGTTCATTTCATCAAATAAAAAAAATTAACACTAATATTATATAGAATAATCCATGGTTGAAAAACATCGGAATATTTTTAATTTTGATTATTTTATAAATTAGGGTCTAAATTTTTTTATAAATTAATAATTAATTCACCTCACATTTTCTATAAATACCCACCAAAACTATCATTCCTCTTCACAAAAAATCCATTGATGATTATTTCTCTATCACAATAAGTTTTTAAATACTCATTCGTTTTTTCAAATATCATAAAGAGATCACCCCATGATTTTAAAAGATATCTCCCAAGAAAAGGTACTCCATTCCTCTTCTATTTTATTCATGTACATTGTTTTCACAACATACATTACTTTAAAAATTTTAACATTGATATATGATTTTACACATACCTATATATTCCTTATGATTCACATGTAATGGGATACCCCATATTAAACTAATTATAATCTTCCATGAACCATTATATACACATGTTATGCATTTGAAATTATCCTATGATTTTATATTCCAATGTTTTGTTTTATGAATACCCTTCCCCACTTCCACTCAATTGTATTCACCAAGATGTACCGATCATTAATTGATTATGGAATTATATTTATTTTTATCACAATCTATAATCATGGGATTAACAATAAATAAAATATATTCTTATGTTTTATACTCTATGATGCACATAAATTCATATACTTGATTTTAATGTGAACGATTTTTCTTAGATTATATAGCCCTAAACTAAATTGGTTAATGGTTTTATCCCAATAGATACCATGTATGGTGCATGATATGTTTTCATGATATAATTATGTAATTTTATATTATGGGTCATACTAAATATAAGCATACAATGTCATTGTTAATGATGTATCAAATTTCCCATGATTATTTGATATTATTTTATTATATAATTCTATGAAGGCCAAGTTTATGATTCTAACCCTTTAAGTAATAATGTTTTTTCATTTGACTCTTTTTTAAAACATTACATTATCCACTTACTAGGATTTAAAAATAAACCCTATCTTATGTACATCCCTTTGTTATCAAATATAGTTATAGATGATCAAAGTAATTTATGTTCATGTTACCATGTTTTTAAAAAAAATTCATATACATGTTTCAAATTATTGTGATATGTTTCTAATTACGCAAATAAAATAGGGGTTCTGATTTTTTTGGATTGTGAGTTGTTTTTATTAATTTTTTAGATTATTATAGTAAGTGTATAAAGTAAAATGGTTGTTATATCACCGAGTCACTTTGGCCATTCTTGAAGGATCTTGGGAGACCCTTAAGCCATGTACCCCCAACCATCCCAATACAACCATGGTAATCACAAAAAAATTATTTTAAAACACATATAAAAAATAATGATGATAGCAATCTCATCACACATATCACCAACTCATCATTGGGACACTAGTCCCTCAAGACCTTGTCATGCATGCGAGCATCCACCCAGTCACCTCAGAACACTCTCAACCCACTTGTGTTTTATCCCTTCCATCAAGATAAACTCATAGATTTTAAACCATGGGAAAACTTAATCATAAAAATTACATTAAAAAGTAATTATAAATAATTTTTTTATTAATGAGGCACAAAAAAATAAAAATATCCAATTTACCATGACACACAACATAGCCATGAATGAATATATCAAAAAACTTTATGATATCATAGTACAATCTTGTAGTGTATTTAATTGAATCAATGATCAACATTATCAACATTAAACATCTTAAAATTAATTAATTAAATCAATTTCATCCAAAATATAATTTGGAATGATCACCACATCACTCACCAGGTGTCCCAACTATGATAGAAAAGCCATAAAATGAGTATGTTATATTTTTAATGACCCCATGATCATATTATGAATAGGGTATAAAATTTATAAATCCCAAGTTTATTTTAATTTATATAATATTCCATGAAAACCATTATAATTATCATCATGAAACAAACCATATATCAAAATACGAATGGAAAAATGATTTATGTGTCTTGATATTTCATCCACCAACCACATAAAAAAGCTGCATAACGTGCAAGTTTTTCCTATTATCATGTGAAATACTTCCTCAAAATCCCAATGAATAAAATAAAAATTAGAAATATATGGGTGGAGAGAGAAAAAATAGATTAATATAGGAGGTAATATATCAAAATTTATTATAATATGTCACTAAATAAAATCTAACATCATGGGAGAAGAGGTATTAGAACAAGGAGGGAGAGGAAAGACAAAATGGACTCCATTAATTATCCCGACCCCTAAAACCTGATAATATCCTTCAAATAAAAGTACAAAATACTTTGGCTAATGACTCCTATGATCCCACCGCACTAGTGAGTTGATAGGCATCACTAGTGAGATTATGGTTTCACCATTGGGATGGTATTAACATCCAGCTGATTTGTGGACCTAGTAGGGATGATGGTCTAAAAGATAACCCACTAGTAAGCATTTAGGATTCCACTACGTGATTTCTTGCATGTTGGGATGCCCAACCACTTTACAAACCACATCATGATCCCCATGGATTCCCATCCATGACTAATTACATGTCTAAAACCACCTCTTAGAGTAATTAAACTTTTATTAATTTCATTATGAATATCATTTCACACAGTGAACCTACCACAAAATGAAAAGAGAAAATTCAGTCATTAATTTTCAACATATAAAGATGCAGGTCAATACATGACCATCAAATGATTACATCATCATCTCATCTTAGAAACCACAATTAATATCACTACCACATCATGTTCGTTATATACTAAGTTACCATTCGGTTGATTCTTCATGATGTAAATGTCATTAAATCATGAACAGGAATAGAATCCCAAATTTTTTTACATGAAATATTTCACTATTAGTTATTTAATTTTTTAATCTCCCATATTTTAATTTGAAATTTATATTTTACTTATATCTAATACTCTTAAGTATTTTGAATTTCATAAAATAAATAATTTTTTCCACATAATTTTATAAAAACTGACCTAATTATTTATTTTTGAAAGAATGATAATATTCATATATTAACTAAAAATAATATTAATAATTATTTCATTATATAAAATTTGATAAATATCATAACAATGAAAATTGGTAAGAATAAATGTTTAAATATAAATTAATTTTATCATATAAAATTGTAACATAATAATTTTAATTCTCCTTTTTTATCAAATATATATATATATATATTAATGATAAAATAAATTAATTTCAATGAAATATTCACCCATAGATAGGGTAAAGGGTTTATGTAATTATTAAATCATTACACCATTACAGATAGTGCTTGGAGGGTTTCAAATGTTTATCATCATATTGTAAAAAACTGTATAAGGATATAGCACATTTTCTAAAAGATGAATAATAGTAGACCTATGTTTTGAAATTTTACAGAAGGGTAAATTATGAATTACATATATAAATATTGTATATTCCAATGGTTACATAATGGAGCATCCTTTTTTTCATAGGTTGTTTATGGTTAATATTATTCTCACATAAGGGTAAGAATACCATTCCATGTTCCATGTATGGGTATGATACGCACATAAGGGTAATACAACATACCATATGCAGATAGATTATAGACTCATTAGAGTAAAGCCAGGTTACCCTTACACATCAATCTTATCTTGTGAAAAGTTTTTTTAGACTCATAATTCCATATTTCATTTCCCAAAAAAATCATATTTAGATGATATAAAAACAATAAGACCCTAGGAATTTATTATTATTGACTCATTTTAAATTCATGACTAGTATTATGGAATATTAAAAACACATCAAAAATAAGAAATGAATAAAATAATGATTAAATAGTGAATTTATTTTGGAGTTTTTAAAGTTTTGAATAAGAACACTAAAGTCTATTTTATTAAATATATAAACATTGATTCCATCTATTTCATGGTCTCCTACTGATTTTTAGTAGTTGAGAAATTATTTTTCATAATACCCTTAAGGTATCCTTTGATAAAAAAAGGTTATTCATCATCATTCCAAGATCAGTTGACCCCTCTCCCTCATCTGCTCATGAGAGAAGCACTTTTCGAGGGATAAATTCAACTTTTTTTATTTATTCTCTTGTTTAGTAAAATATTATTCCCAATATTTCGAGATAAAATTGATTCAAAATGCATAAATGGTAATTAAAATGATTTATGGAAGAATAAATATTAATTATTATTATTTTCTCATATTATATTAGATTATTAAATTATCATCACATGACGAATTATAGACATTATTTAATGATGAAATTTTTAACTCCTATTTCACAAATGATAATTCATTATTATCGTGACGATGTAAAATTTTATCGCATGTGGTGTTTCAATTTTATTTTCAGAATAATATAATTTTAATTTGTGATATGAAACCTTGGATAGTAGTTTGAATTTGATAATACATGGCCAGGATTTAATTGATGTTTCCACTATGATGTTTTTGAATTAACATTGAAAATATTCAAGTAAGAACCCCTTGGTATTAGTACATGTTGTATATGGGTTATTCGCATTATTGATAGTTTGAATGGGTAGCCTTGAGAATAATATTTTTGATTCTTGATCAAATCATGTGTGCATGTTTATTCATTTACTAGTTCATGGTTTCTTATATATATGTTGTAATGACAGGGATTCATGATTAATAATATGTGATGATTTATTTGTAATATGTATATTTATGTATGTTTTGTTCTTCTATATTCTACAATTGAGCTTTCAAGTGGATCTTATTAGACTATCCCTAGAGAGGGATATCTTATATTAGGTGTTGGAACCAATTAGACTATCCTATAAATGGTTCTATTTCAATCATCTATTTTCACTATCCCATTTTGTTGGATGTGTTAGGCTACCGGTCAATGTTTCTTTTAGAATGGTTCAAAGGAAGTTATAGATGGCCTTCAATGACCATGAATATATATTGTGATGGTGTGAGTGATTTTTAATTTATTTTTATACCTTATTTACTTTCATTATATGATAATTTGTATCATATATGTTAATGATAAGGTCCATATTTGGGGACCTATATAATCATTTACTCACATCGTAATCGATAATTTCATTGAAATTATGAAAATAAAAACCTGTGAATCGACAGATGTAATGTCTAGTGTTATGGACGATTGAAAAATTTATCTATATGAAATAGAAAATACTAGAAAGAACACAAGATAGATGATTCTTCATATTGTTAATGTTTACCCATATATTATAATTTTCCATTTATTAGTTTTTTATTTAGCCTGTCATATTAATAAATCATGGGATGGTGTTATTTTTATATGATGATACTCTGATTATTATTGATTTATTATTTATGTGATTATTTTTTACTTCTTTTATTTCACTTTTACGTTCACTAGGTGTCATGGGAATCGTTTCTCTATGATGTTATCATGGACCTTACCACAATTTAGAAAACTCTTGCATGGAATTCATGAGGTTATGTGGAACTCCCAAATTGGACTTGGGGATTTTGGTTACGGTGTTACATATGACTAAAAGAGAACTAAGTTCACTATCTTGTTTCTCCTCAGTGATATGATTATGGATATGGTAAAAATACGTTACGTTAGGTAATACTCAGGCAGGGGATATATGTTTGTGTCTATCTGAAACTATACAATGGACCTTCAAGTTACCAATAATAAGGGTTTTGTGTTGTTTATATTATTTGTTACTATAACAACAAATATCATTAATAAACACTAATTAATTATTTATTGCATAAAGACACACATAATAGCATTATAAAAGATTTTATGGCCTAGTTTCTTTGGTTAATTACATAGAACACATAAAAACATTAAATATGGATACAACAACATTATTTAAAACCCCTTAACATTCTATATATTTTAAATAGATCTTGTAAAAATATAAGGGATTATAAATACCAAACTCATTAAAGGGAATTATAATTCCAGGAACACCTTTTTCATTCATACTTTGTATATGCATTATTATTACATATATATCATAAAAATTAAGTATGTCATTAATGACTACTAATCCAATGAGGAAGTAGGGTTGGTAAGATAAATGGATTTAACGAAATATTGAGGGATAAGAACATCTTCTTGAATACACATGATTATAATTGGGGATGATCACTATAAACATGATTTCCATGAAATAAATAGGATAATTTTTATAGCATAATGACTGTATATAAGGATTCAAGGAAGGGTTTATTGATATTATAGGAGATATCTTATTAATTTGAAAGCATAAAAAGAGTATTGAGGATTTTTAAAATCATATTATAACATGAAAAATTAGAAATTATATCAAATAATACAGATAAGGTTCATGAATAATGTGGAGAAGTTGAGAATCCCTTTACCATGAGAGGGGTCCTATTAATGATTGAGAGGAGATATTTAGGATATTGGGAACAACCTGGGAGGGATTTAGAGAGGTATAAGGAGAGAAAATTTATGATAAATGGGATTTATTTTATAAAAAGTGAGAGTTTGGGTGGGTATTTATAGAAAATAGAGGGGAACTATATATTTATTTTTAAAATAATTATTTGAATTTATATGTTAAAATAATAAAAAACTCAAACCATCCTATATTTTATACCATGTTGTTGTGATTAAAAATAATTTATTTGTAAAATAACCTAAATTATTATAGTAATTCCATTGCTGATGTGTATGTGAGTCAAGAATGTAAGTAATTCATCACTCTTATAATGATTATAATGGACTTTTCTAAATAATATTATCAATTTTATATAAATATTATTATATAATAATATTATATATAAATAAAAATTATTTTTAAATTATAGTATTTATAAAAAAGTGTTCTTTAATGAAATATTTTCAAAGTATACAATTTGGTTCCTTCATATCAAAATATAATTTTCAGTCACTCAGATAAAAATTTCATAATGAATGGGATAAATATAGTAATTATTTAAAAAGGTAAATATATAATTTTTTACTAATTGGATCAAGATACATAACTCCTTATCACACTAGTGCATTCCCCAAGGGTATGGTGTGTGGTGGTGGCGATTTATTGGGGTGGTTCAGTGAACATAGTTTGGGCCTTGATCTCAATAATCTTGACCTTCTAAAGTAAAATGTTTTTTAATCCTTCAATAGTTGAATTTCATCATGGCCTTAGTCAAAGGAAATTTCTAGTGATGTCATCACCCTCATAAGCGATGATAAATGGGAATCCTAGGGTATTGTTCAACTGGCCGAGGACATCGTTCCTTCTATATGTGTAAATTACAATTCATCATAACAGTCAATATATAAAAATGATTTTGATAATAGTACAACAAATTTATTTTCAATGGTCATTTTTCATAACAAACTTTTATATTCTAAAATATATATTTTATAATTTGTCAAAAATAACTAAATTTATTCATGTGATTTATATAACGCATTTATTCATTCAAAGGGGAATTCAATTTTAAATTCTGGGTTATTACATTCTTCCTGCATTTAGAAATTTCAACTGAGAAATTTCATTTCATATATTAAAACATAAGAGGAAATTCATGCTTCATACTCTCTTCCATTTCTGATGTTTCATCAAAAAAATTTCGGTTACACCATAACACTTTTACTAGTTTTGTTTCCTTTTCTTATTGTGCTTTAGCTTTATGATCTTATATCTTACCATACTTCCATTCTTATGGAATATAATTCTCTAAATGAACCAACTATAAATTTAGTACATGTGAGGGGTATGATATGTACTTTCATAAGAAATATATATAGAGAACATCATGTAGTTTGGATATGTTATGTGGGACTTATAATAAATAGTCCACCAATTCGATGAGTTCAAGTATCTCAATGGGGAAGTTGTATCTTGGAATAATCATTAGGTTTATCCCAAACCTCATGCAATTTCTCCAAAAAGTTATATGAAGGAACATCTTATCTATTACATTAAACACTAGGCTTCAATAATGATTGATTAAATAAATTTCCTTTTAGCTTTTTGCAGACTACATGTCATGATAAATGGATTGAACATTTACTTTAAATTCTTGGATATGATTAGGTATCAATAGTTTCTTCTATCCAACAATTTCCCATAATTTCAAATCAAAAACAATTTTTTATAAATAGATTCATATGATACCATTTTTATTCTATAATGGTGGATGTTGTAATATGAGAATTATACTATGGGAAGGTTTTAATCCCAAAATCATTGGAAATCCATTGATAATTATCTGAAAATATCCTCTAGAGTTTTAATGGTTCTCTATTAAAGAAAATCAATTTGATGGAGATAAGTTATATTAAGAAATATCTTTTTCTGAAATTTCTAGAAAGGGATTCTCGAGAACCTCAAGGTAAACCTCAAATCTTGAACAAATCTTTTGGAGAGTGCAAATTATCAAGTTTTGTCACTTATCTTATATATATCCTTTTGAGTTGGTAAAAAGAGACATATTTCTAGATAATAATAAAATAATTTGAAATTATATGGTGATCGTATACCACCCAGATGGATTTATTTCCATTATATATCTTGGGGAGTACAATGATGAAACTAGTAGTTATGTTTTCCCATTTATATATGTAGATGAAAAATGGATTCAAAATACTCTAAGACTTGTATCAGTCGTCATGTTATAGATGGAACAACAACAATCATAATAATACTTCAATAATCCCATTATTCTTGTTATCCCAAATGAAAATTTTCATCTAATCTTAGAGCTTCCTTTATGAATATGGGATAATGAGATGCACAAAGCATATAGATTTTCCCTCTTTTAAATTTTTTTATTCCAATCACATATGAGATCTAAATCTTATGAAAACACCATTTGTAAATATAAACTCTAAAATATTTTATACATTTCTTGGAAGATCCTAATCATATTTTTTGGCATCATTGACCCTCTCATGAATGGATGGTTAATAAGTAATTTGAGAAATATAATGTAATGATCTATTTATTAATCACATTTCCATCCATTTCATGTCCAATAAATTTTGGTTAATTTTAATCCAAACATGGATATGGTTTCAAGATCCTTTTAACTCATAGAATCATTCATATTTTTCACCATTCCAGGATGGGAATCGACTGAACAATCCTAATACATGATCTTCTCTAACCAGAACCATTGGTTTATATTTTAATACATTTTTTGTGACTATATACATGAGGATTTTGTGATCTATGTATATCTCACACCTTTAAACAAAGAGAAATTGATTCAAAATAATTACTTCAAAGATAAATATAGCTATTTTAAGATCATGGGTTGTGTAGTTGACCTATATGAATATTAATCATCGAGAGACTTATGATATCACCTTATCATATTGTATGAGTACAACACCTATGCCTATTTTTGGATTCATCTACATAGATAAAAAAAATTCTCCACTGGTCGGTAATATGAGAACATGTGTGGTGATCAACCTCTCCATTAAGTCATTAATACACTCCTTGAATTTATCGGTCTAAAAAATATCATGATCTTCATAGATATATTGGTTTTTTGGAATGGAAAATATTTATTTACTTATGAAAAATTGATGTTAGTCCCCAATTATTCCTTGGATACTAATGATCTCAGCCAAAGATGATGGATTTGTCCATCCACTATAAGCCAATATTTTCAATGTATGCATAGATATCCCTTTACTGGTGATAATCTGCCATGGTAATGTTTCTTTCTCTATAAAAAACTCCGATATTTTTTACCTGAATATCAATTTTCCTTTTTCATGTTCTTTAGCAAAACATTCAAATTCTCCCCATGACTCTCCATGTTCTTACAGTAGATAAAATCTTATTCTATAAATACTACAACAATTGTTTCAAGGTAATCCCTAAAGAATATCATAAATAAGTCATCAAATATGTCTAGAGAATTATTGATTTCAAAAATAATCACTATGATCTTGTAGTTCCCCTACGTATTTTGAAAATAAAACACTATAATATCTACCTTTGTCACCTTTATGATATAATATCCAAACAGATAATCCACCATAGAGATGAACTGATCTCCACATTGGAAATCTAAAAGGTAATCAATTTCTATAAGAGGAAACTTGTTCATTATTGTGATATTTTCATGAAAACAATTAGAAATAAATATGTACATTGGAGCATCCTTTATCTGGAAGAATAGGACCATATGACCCCATGGTGGAGAACATGGGATTATAAAAAAATTATCCATATTATCATGAAGTTAATTTCGTATCTCTCAAAGTTCAATTGTGTCCATTCTATATAAAGTATTAGATATTGGCATAGATCCGTGATTAATAAATGATTGAAAAATCAAGCACATGACTTGAAGGAAGGATAGAAAATTACTTTGGAAACTCATCAGAATATTACCTCACAATAGGATGGTAATAAATGATGATATTTTCCTTAGTCTCAAAATGTCACGACTCGACCAACTGGGGGTCCTAATCGTGATTTCCCAACCCTTCCTCCAACATACTAGGTAATTTCAACTAGTGTCGAGTATTTATATCCCACAAATTGGAGGAATTAGACCGATGTACCTATATAGAAACATATATCCAATCCTAGAAAATTCTGATATTTAAATACAAATTGAATCCATTGCATGCACACATCTATAATCCCAAATCTATAGTATGATAGTAAATTGGTGAAAGAAAAATAGGGGCCAAATACATACCCAACAAAAAATTTAAAAAGTCAAACATTATCTAAGGGATGTTTCTTTAACCAAATGAAAGATCTTGGTTTACACTTTAGTCTGTCTGGCTAAAGATATTCTCCTACTTCTCTATATTCTCTAAGGAAACTATCAAAAAAATTATCATCTTCCTAAGAAACATCATGTGCAAGAAGACCCCACTGAGGGGTGAGTGAAAAAATAATCAGTAGGGAACTCCAAAAATACTAAACAAAATAAACCGAGTAGAGTTATCTCAAAAAAATATATTATTCAATGTATAATATAAAAAACCCATATATAATCAAGAAGGAAACCGCACCACAAATCATCCATAACCAACTTCCAGCAACATGATTCTACTTGAAATATTGATAATTTAAGGATAATCTGTTCCATGATCCATTAAATCACCATAGACACTCAATCAGGAGGTCATGATCATTATTCCTTCACAATAAATCATAGTAGTCTCATAAGACCCTGATACATAGATAAGTTCTCTCACTCAAGACCATTGTGGGAATCCACAAACCCAATACGGATCAACCTGTTACATATAGGATCATATTACAACAAGGAATTGAAACCTACTGATAATTCCTTCAAGTTGGAGGAACAAATCCCTACTCAAGAAGGTCATGGTAATTTCGCAAACCCAAAATAGGGTTTAAATATGATAGAGGATCACCCTCCTGTATCATGGAGGGACACCATGAAAATTTTCAAAAACCTGTCCTATAGAGGGGATTATAATAATGATATGTGGATGGAAATTTAAAATATACATGTGAGGTAAAGATACAATTTGGAAAACTACTATACCAACACCTATCTAGAGTGAATAGACAAATAGATCCAAGCTGTCTCTAATAGATTACATGGTGTATATCTGTTGTACATTACATACATCACCCAACCATGATATTTTGTGTGGTTATATCTCACAAGGGATGTTAAAATCAATATACACAATGTTTGATGGAGGGTAATGATTTCTAGAGGTCACTTGAAACCCTGGCTATGTTATGTTTCCATGTATGTGTGCTGTTGGTCGTGCATTTTTAGTAGCCAATATAAACCAGGCTATGTCTGTGTGCATGTACATAGCGTATTGATAACCATATACTCATAGATGGGTCCTTGTAACTTCTCAAATACATTTTTATCAATCACATAGGGGTAACATGTTGTGTGAATATGTAACATAGAGTGCGATATTTAACTCAAGATGATGCCCTAGGACCACAAATAGGGGGTCCTGCACTATGTCTAATCCTGTAATACACGACTTGTAGATCGAGAATTTCAAGAATCTATGGTTCCGCTTTGCATCATCTAACATGTCGGTGGAGCCACCATCCTCACTGGAATCCACATATTCATGGTTATCGATGCCTCTCCTCAGTATAGATTGTAGATCCAGTCTTCAAATCTACCTAGAAAAATTTCTTCTTGTACAATCTGTAGTCACACCATTCATTCCTCGAGAAACATGAATCTCATTGATCCATTATCATTCCATCTCAATTGATCAACCTTAATTTTCGATCCTCTAATAAAATCATCTATTTAAATCCATGCCCTTATTATTGATCTGATGCGCCAAATCAAAGTCAAACAATGATCAAATATCTGGTAATCATCGAACCTTAGGAAAAATGGAATACTCATGATGAACGCTGAATGAAATGAGTGAGAAAACAAAATGCCGCAAAATGTGAGTCAAAATTCCCCAAATATTTTCATTTGGTCTCAATATTTTTTCATAGAATAATAAAGATGAAGATGAAAATAAACATAATGAAAAAAACAATTCCATCCAATAAAATCGTCCTATGATGCTCATATAAATTATGTTAATTTAATTGATCCATGTTTGTCTAAGAACAAAGAAACATATGGGAAAAAAGTAAATATCCTACCTGGTGTTAATATTGACCATTGGCTAATAATGGTTCTGTGCGTTTTTCAATGATGAGATCTAAGAGTTTCATTGGATCAACGATCCACGATCTGATCCCGTTTCTTTTGTGGTTATCCATGAATTATGTCCTCCAATGGCCTATAGGTCTCCATGTTTTAGTATAAAACCATGAGAAGAAATCCATATCCATATATCAAAATATGATTCAGGTCTCAATGTGAAATAAAATAATAAAATCATTTAATTAATTTCTTTTGTTAATTCTGTGCCTGCAAAAACTTTTTCAAAATCACCACACATGGAAAAAGGTTATATAGTGAATAAGGTAAAAATGTAATTTCAAACTCAACAGTTTCCTCATATTTCAGATCGGGTCCCCCGTTCATGAGTTATTCATCCTTTTTGAGAAATATTTGTGTGCAAGATATTTGATATATTGAATATATTTCAAAAATATCTTTCAGGTACAACATGCATTGGAATCAAATGTTGTATCATCACCATGTCTATATAAAAATCCATATAATATCCAAAAATAATACATAGAAAATTTTAGTCATTACATTATCCCAACATTATGGATTATCATCCTGAAAAAGGAAAAACCAACTCAGAAATATGAATGCACTGGACTCACAAATGGGTACATGACTTTCAGGTTCTCTTCTAAAGACACCCATAAAACCACTATACACACAATATGGTAATCGATCACCCACGAAGGATCCAAACCTACTAATTTTCAGTCTCCACTGGGTACTTTTCAAATGTAGATCCATCCTCGATGTCAAGCTCCCTATAGTCGATAAAATGCGACATGTTGTTCACATAACTCCTCAATTGCAACACATGGAATATTTCATCTACCCAATCTAAATTTGGTTGTATATATAAACTATAAAACACCTTTATAAGTCTAAAATGTATCAATAAAATGAAAATGAATCTTAGATAAAATTTGTCACCTCAACCAAATCCACACAATCCACATCGAGGTGATACCCTCAAGAACACATGGTCCCCCTCTTAAAACTCCAGAGGTCTTCTTTTCTAGTCCACATAAAATTTTTGATGGATTTTTGTAGTAGTTATCCATTCTGGGATGATCAGATCCTTGAATCAAGTAGCTCATGTCATCTCTGTTCCATGAGTGCAGAATCGCCTGGATTAGTCCAACAAAGTGGTAAACCATAGGTTCACCCATATGATGTATCTAATGGTTCCATAAAAATAGTGTAATGGTTAATGTGGTTGTATATAAACTCCACTACGTGTAGGTGATCATCCTATATATGGATAAAGTCTCACATTAAATCCCACATTAGGACTTCCAAGACATGAATGGTCCACTATATTGGGCTATCAGTCTGGGGGTGAGATATTATTCCCAACCATAACATAGTCCCAAAGGACATTTGAAATCCTTTGCATAACCATGATGTGAAGATAGATTCATAGTATGGAATTAATTTTGTTGAAACCATATAGAGCCTTACTATTTCATGTATATAGAGGAGTCCCAATATATCTACTATACTATACTCTCAAACGGATAATAGGTGGGCCAACATTTTGAGTTGGTCTATGATCACCCATATAGAATCATGCCCCCTATATGTATGTGGTAGCCCTATAATTATTTCTATGAATAAACAATCCCACTTCTATATAAAACCTCAAGGGGTTCAGCTAAACCCACTGGAACCCAGAAATCATCCATCACCTACTTAAAAGTGAGGGATTGGGATACGATATCATCAAATCCCTTCTTCATGACTGGACACTAGAAATTCCCTTGGTTGTCCTGGTACATCTTCATCGCACCTCATTGTACTGCCAACGGTTATGCATGAAACTCTTCCATCACATCCTCCCGTAGCATCAAAGGTTCCATATCATGTCTATTGAAAATGATAGTGTTATCACCACCTTCATAATATCCCTATGGATCACGTCTAGTGGATATCAGAGTACATATGTTATCACATTAGTTTTCTCGACAGTGAGCATAACTGAGACACTATAAAAGAGGTAGGGTAAAAACCATCGATTGAAGACATCTAGCACAATAATTTTCCAAAAAGGACAACTACAATGAAAATAACTACTCTGACGCCTTGTCCAACATCTAAGAATAGTATCTCCTACTAAGAATGTTTCCTTCAACTATACCCTTTTCCAGGTGTATATACAATCTCAAAATTGAGGTCTGGGAGGATCTTCAGGAATCACCACTATTTCATGTTAATATCATTATATGAGAAGATATAATTAAGACTCTTATGGTTTGAGTTGATGATAAATATCTCTCACATCAGATAGTGTTACCACATCTCTAGTGAGAAGACTACCACTGCTAATAGATGAATGTGGGTCATGTAGTTCTTCTCATTTTTTTTTTTGTAATGTGAAACATAAGAAATAACCACGTTCCTCTACCTTAGAACACAACCAACCCAGTCCTTGATTCATAGTAGACCACTATGTACTCAACACCCTCCTCTTCCAATATAAAGATTAGAGTGTTCATTAACCTATGTATCAACTCCTGAATGAACTAATAGAACTATTCTTTCTACATGAAAGGATTCCCCTATTAGGTAAAATATGTTTAGGGTGAAACCACTCTATAGAAATTGCATACAAACATCTAATAGTTCCCTACCTATCTAGGATACTTCAATCCTTAGTAACATTCTTCGGTTGATACTAAGAAAGAACATCCTCAACCATCATTGGTTCCGTTAATACTCCAACCAATTAGATAATGTGTCTAATAAATAGGACCTATTGAATCCAAAAATGGAATGTCATGTTCTTTCCATAATGTTTGTTCTCTCAGAGTATGTATAAGACTCTCCACATATGTCTCACGTACTCCTCCTAGGGTGCTGAGTAGACTATGATGTCATCAATTAATACGACCATGAATAGGTATAATAACGGTTGAATGATCCTGTTAATGAGTAACATGAACACTAGAAAGGACTTTCTAACATAAAATAGAATCACTGAGTACTCATAGTTAACTTAGAAATATATGAACAATGTCTACAATATATCCTTGTCATGTACTCATAGTTGGTTATAACTTGATTTGAGGTCAATATTCATGAACCATCACACCCCTCTCTACTGGTCAAATAGGTCATTGATCTGCAGTAGTAGAAACATATTCTTCATGGTCAACTAGTTCAAGCACCAGTAATCTACACATAACCTCAATCTACATTCCACCTTCTTGGTGAGAAAAACATAGGATTCCCAATGGGAAACACTAGGTCTCACAATAGAATTCACCTGTAAGTGCTCCAACTGCACCCTTATCTCATGAAGCTATAAATAATCCATCAAATATGATGGTTAAAATATCATGGTCGTATAGGGATGCAAGTAAATACATAAGTCTAGATATCAGTTAGGAGGTACACCTGAAATGTCCTCAGGAAATATGTTCTTGTACTCCACCACCACTTCAAGAAACTGAATGATCAAAGCATAAAATTCTCTAAGAGTTGTGCTAGGGAACTTGTGAAAAATTGGTTTCACTCTCTGATTCCTAATACTATCATGACATCCAATTTTTCCCTATCACGTACAAAGGAAACCATAGTTTTATTAGTACATAAACATCACATCCTATCCACATAAATAGTCAATCAGGGCATGAACTATGGATATCCAATCAATACATATGATGAAATGATAAGGCATCCGCTTTCAAAAAAGATATACCAAATAAAACTCTCATCTCAATTAATCAATCTCCACTATTGACATAAGTTTTCAATCACTAAGTTAATTCCTATTAGAGTATCCAACAAAAATCCTAGATCCAATAGCTTTACCAGAATCTATATGTATCGAACTAGATAAGTGGAAATATAGTAATTACTTAGACATATGTTTATAAACACATCATCTAATGTATAAATTTCACATATCATACCTCATAGCTTCTATAGGACCTCTGGTTCATAGGATTCCATAGCCTTCATGTAGCCTTAACCTTTACTACTAGATCCCTGATACTATAATGGATTTCCAGGGAGTGGTCATGGTAATAGGACAAACATAAAACCATCACATATTGGTCTACCAACCCCTCTACCATGTTCATCACCATGTAGTCCATCCTACTCCTACCTATGTCTATTCCTTGGAATTACCTTAAACATCTATCAATCATTATTATGATGGTTCATACAATCCTGATCCATATGTCCCCGAAAATCTTAGGGGAAACAATGACTCTACATCTGCCGATTAGAGCCTTACTAGGAGTGCTGCATTGCTGAACCTGAGTCCTGGGATTAGGTCCTAAGGCATTTCACCCAATGAGATCCATGTTACTACAGTCGGCTACATTCCATCGAGGTCTCAGCTCTTGGATTCCTACTAACATCATTCACTATTTGTGTGTACTCTTCTAAGAATTTTTTTACTACAAAGCCCAATCAAGAACCCCAAAATATATGGGAATGAAAAGGGATACCACTATAGTATGTATGTCTTGGTGTAATCTCTACATAATGGAATGTGATCTGAATAACATATCCATATCAATATCTATGAAGTATTTGATATATCTATAAACATCATTGAGTACTCCTCCATGGTAAAATTACCCTTCTGCAGATACAAAAACCATTGAATGTATAATGTTCATAAAATGGAAGAATATAACTCCTCCCTAATGATATGATCAATGTTAGACCAGTAGAGAGTTATATCGTCATGTTTCTGAGTCACTAAGCTCTAAAATTTACCAGATGATCCCTGAGAAAAACTCACTATGAGGGCCATGGTTTTATTTCCCGGAGTCCTCACAATGTATAGTTGTGAGTGACTACATCTATAAAGTCCTCAACCACCTTGGGGTCTTGATCACCTCTAAACATGGGATGTCACTACCTATGAGTAGTTTCTAGTGAACAATCCTGGTGTGCATCATAAGCTAGTACATCTTGTGCAAGATACTACTCAACTAGTGGTGGTATAGCTGGTAACCCACCTAGAAGTGTTCTCTCCATTATAGTCCCATGTACTAATGCCTCTTTACACATAAGACCATCAGCATGATCAAGTAGTGGAATTTGGGATTAATATCTTCACATAGGTATCCTGGAATGAAACAAGATATAGGATATTAATGATTATATCAGGAGATCTTAATCAATAATGGAATGGAAAATATAAACCATTATTATATGATTCCTCTACCAATGTTTTCAATGAATCTTGTATTTTAATGTACAAATTCGAATGGCTAGCAGTCAGAGTTCTATGTTATGGATATGTTGGATATGACACTAAAATTTGAGTCCCTAGCTTGAAAACCAAATTCCAAACATAGAAAAAGATTTCACAAAAATAATTTCATTGATTTTTGTCCTATGGTTGAATTGTATAATTTTATACCAATCTACCATGACCCGACCAACCAGTGTTTGACTCATGACATCCAATGTCGGCCTCTAATTGGTCTCATGCTTGTGACCTGTGCCAAGTTAGAATATCCCACAAATGGGAGGAATTATCCTAATTTACATGTACACACACACACATCTCCATTCCCACACAATGATAAAATGAAAAATAACTGACACCAAGGACTTAAAACATCTATAATATGACAAATTATGATAATAATGTACTGAAAGAATAATTTTAGCCCAATACAGTCCCAAACAAAAACTAGATAGAGTCTAACGTTCTCCATGAAAATTTACAATGTCAAAAAGAAAATGTCCTAGTAAAACCCTCAGTCATTCTCGCTCAGGATACACTCCACCAACTCACATCATCCTAGGACACCATCCAAGGGGACATCATCTACATAATACATGACATTTTCAGGCATAACCCACAAAAGGATGAGATATATATATGAAGTAGGACACCCTAAATTCAGTATAAAAAATAACCAAGTAAATCTAGATAAATAGAAAAATATAATTTTTAATGTATAACAGAATACATTCAAATATACTCATGAATGACACTACACCACTAGAAGGTCACAACCAACTGTCAGCCACAAAATTATGCACGAATAAATTATTGTTTTAGGTTAATCCACTACATGATCCATGTGATCACCGAAGAGACTGAACATAGATGTCAAGATCATTGGACCCCACGAAATAAATTTCACTGGTATTAGAATACCCTGATACACTGATAGGGGGTCATGCCCAGAACCATTGGGGGATACTGTGAACCTAATATAGAACACCCCACTATGTAGGTTATCATATTCCAATGATACGACAGACCCATATGATATAAATTTTTAGATTGAGGATCAACACACTTCACAAGGAGGTGATGCGAATTCAATGTACCCCACCTAAGGTATATTGATGATATAAGATCACACTTCAATCTCATGGAGGGAACCCATACACTCTCTCATAGACTCATTCTCTAGAATGAAATTCAATATCAATGGGTGGATTTAATAATGAACTATATTCTCTAGGTAAAGGACCATGTAGAAAACAACTCAACCAACACTAGTTTATAACGATGAGACGAAGTGCTCCAGGTTTTCTCTAAGGTAGTACACAACATATAAGTGTCATACATGATGTGAATCACTCAACATGTATCTTACCATGTGGTTCTATCTCACATGGCATGTAATACTCAACATATATAGCATGTCGTTTAGACTCATAGTTTGTAGAGGTCACTCAACACCCGGCCGGTGTAGCCTGGTCGTGTTCATGTACTACTGGTCATGCCAGTGTACCTGCCCATATACACATAGACATGTAAACATCATAGTACACAACATATTGATTCATATGTACCCCAGTTAATGTTCATTTACTCCATGAATTACATGTTGAGCAATAAATGAAAGGTCAAATAGAATGTGACCATGTCACATAGTGTGTGATATTTTATTTTACTTGAAACACTAGAATAATAAGTAGGGGTCTCATATAGAAATAAATTCTTAAATAAATTCCACGTTGATCATGACTTTCTAGAATCCCTTGAAATAATAAACACACAAATCAACATTTTACTCGGGGATTAGATCGAACATTAATGAAGAAGGATTTTGTGTGTCTTTCATTGATGAGATAAACATGCTCTGTTGGGCCAAAAATCCATTATCTAGTCCTAATATGTCATCTTCACCAAGAACACTCTCATCCAATGGCCTCTTGGGATCCAAAGTTTAGCATCCAATCCTAAGAAAAAAATCCATAGTCATATATTTAAAAAGTAATCAGGACATTTCATCAAATAAATTAAAATAAATCATTTAATTTATTTATTTTATTAATTCCTCACCCATGTAATATTTTTGACCATATCTATGTAGTAACAATGGATTTTTCATGACTAAGGTAAAAATCATGTTTTGAACTCAACAAATCCCTTATAATTCTGATCATGGCCACTCTTTTGGGAGTTATTCCAGTTGTTTTTGGGATAACCGGGTGCACTAGTTATTTAATATATTAATTATATTTCAAACATTTATTTTGGGATTACTGGGCCATGAAATCACACTCTATCTCAGTTCATTGTCCCAATAATAATATATATAATACCAAAAATGATTACATGGAAAATTTGAGTCATTAGACAAAAATATGAAATAGATATGCTGTCTCATAAGGCAATAATGTCTATTATTAAGATATTGATACCAAGTTAGATTCATTATTCTCTTTTCGCATTTAAATATTTAACAAAGGATTTCTATTATAGATGGTTATTTCCTTCTCTTAGAAATTTATATTAGATTTATATATTGAAGTCCAGTACAAACAGAGTATTATATTAAATTCCACTATAGTGGATTTCAGAAGGTTCACTTGGAAAAACATCTTTTAGTTATGAACAATAGATAATATATATACTTTGGAAGAAATAATTTTCCCATTTCCCATTTTCAATGATATATACACATTCTTTTCCATATTTAGGGGTTGGATTGTTCTAGTATAATTTTGTGATATGAAAGAATGCAAAGAAACATTATGAAACTGGAAAATTGAATGCAACAGAATGATAATATATCTAAATTATACCATTTGATTACATTTTAATCATTTATATCACCCTTAATATATATTTGGAAGAAAATTTAAAAAATAGTAAACATATTCAAGTGAAATTATGATCTTTTAATAGATAAATCATTAATGACATATTTTCCATTATCAGTAAAATTAAATGTTCCATTCCATGTTATCAATGATCTATTTTATAAAATAAAATTTCATGTGCATTTTTATTCTCCTCGTGAGTGTTTGTAAGGATATTGTGAGTTTATCATAGAATATACCATGATATAAACAAAACAGGTGTTCATAATGACATAATTATCATGAACTTGGTGACGATCATGTTAATACCCAATGCACCCTATTTGGGTTTATTACACCTAGGTACAATTGTGCCATATCCACATACACTGGTATTATCCAAATTAGAATATTATTATAAAAAAACCACTAACTCTATAGGTTAAAATAACATAAAGATATTTTTGTCTATTTAATCTTATCTGCAAGGATTGAATAAATGATTTCAATTATTAATCACCAAAATAACTATCACATTCCTTGATAACAACTATGAAAACCCATATCTTTAATACACCATAAGTCAATATTTATAACATGAAGAAACACATAATAAACTAAAAATAAATCTAATGTCATAGTGTATTTGTGAAATTGGGTACATAAAATAATGAATTTAAATAAGTATACAAAATACATAATTTAAATCTCTTTAAAAGGATCATAAAATTATATCACTTTTAAAAAATTTCATGGGATAACATGGGAAAAAATATAATAAATGGTTAATATATAAATCATAGTAAGGGAATAATTAAAGCATGCATTGTTGAAAAGAATACATTTTTGTAAACGAGAATATCATTTTGACATAAAATTGTTGATAATGAAAATCATGATCATCGATGGATGATATTAGATGACAACATAAATGAAACATTGGAATGTAGAAAAAAATTAACTATGATATCAAAATAATAATTCATGGATACCTACTGATATATAAAGTAAAATAGTTCTATGGATAATCATTTCATCATTTTACATTTTATCTGATGAGATAAAAACATTATCTATTTCATTAGAGGGATATACAACTCAGGCCCACACGTAGCATTCATATCATGTACATGAATTAGTTTTCCATGTATATTATACAACATAAGGGAATATTTAGTCCATTTCTATTATATGATGAAGGAGTTTAGGTTATATAAATGGATGTACTGAATGAATTAATGGTAGTTACATCTATGTCAGCTCACTTAGGGGGATGTAAGAATGGTTATTCAGAACAATAATGTTTCCCATGTAAATTGATAAGATAATTTCAGCATCATAACAGGTGTATATAATGTTTCATGGAAAGGATTAATGAGAGTGATATGTGGTATATAATTAATTTGAAATCATAATGATAATAAAATTTATGTGTACTAAAAAATTCATACTTGGAAAATTAGAAAACAAATGGAATAATAAAAATAATATTCTTCTATAAACATAATTTGCAGAGAATCACATAGCCTTGAGAGGGTTATTTTAAAGGATTTATAGGATATTCTTAAGAGTCTAAGAAACATTTCAAATGGTTTTAGAGATGTTACAGGAGAAAATTTTAATTTTAAAAGAGTTGTATGATAATAATAGGTGGAGGATGTGGGTATATATTGAAAAAGATACGAGGAATCATTAGTAATTTCAAAAAATAAGTTTGAGACTCTATTTTATAACATTTTCAAAACCAAAGACCATCACTTGGATTTTTACCATGGTTTAGAAAAAGGGGTTATTTTGTAAATATTTTACAGGGCCATGAATATAAAATATTATAATGAAACCATTGGTGGTGTGGAAGTGATTAATGTTCATAAAGAATATATTTATAAATCATAAAATTAAATATTGGTGTTGGGAGGATTCATTAATGATTTATTATATTTATAACAATTCAAAAAAGAAAAAATATTTTATATTTGAAATATATATATTTGGGTAGGTATTCCTTTTATGTAATTTATTACTTAAATTCTGGGCCATTATGATGTTATAATATAGAACATATATTTATACCCTTTTTTCCCAATAATTGAACTACCTTTAAAAATTATGAAAAATGAACCATTGGATAATATTAATACGATTATTTCCAAAATAATATTTATTTTATCAAAATATTTATTTCAATATCCATATTAATACTTTTAATTCAATATTATCATTCATTTATAGAATCTATTTATATGGTAGAAATTTTTTTCTAAACCCTACAAACATTACATTAGAGTTAACTAAATTAAATTACCATTTATATGTAAATATTATTCTATAAAATATCATATTAAAATCGAATGTTTTTTGAAATTCATGAATTAATCATGTAGGGAGATTTAATTAAGAATGTATATTTTCCATAAATCATATTTTCCTTCATATAAAAAATATAATTTTCATCAATTCATATGAAATTATAGTATAAAAAATGGATATGTATAATCATTATTTTAATAAGTAAAATATACAAATTCAGAGTACTTGTTTCAATATAAAAATCCACTTATTACACAAATGTATGCCCTATGTGAATAGTATGTGATGATGGGGCTTTCATGGGGTGGTTCAGAGAACATTGATTCATAAAAGATCTTGATAATATTAATATCACCTTATAAATGATTTAGTTAATAAATCAGTAATTTAATTTCAGTTTTGGATTTTTCAATTGTAATGACTACTGATTCATTCTCCCTAGAATGAAGTGACAAATCAGATTCATAGGGTTTTATCCTATTTCTCAAGACCATTGTTCATTCCACCAGTAAAAAGTATAATTTATGATTACACTTAATATATAATAATCATATCTATCACAATACAATGTATATATTATTAATTTTTAATATTCTTAACATACTTTTCAACTTTATAGGCTATATTTTATTATCAGACTAAAATAACCAAATTAGATAATGTGTTATATATAAGGAATTTATTCATTAAAAAGTAAATTCATTCATTAAAATTTGATCCATAATATATACCATTGATTACATTCACAATAGGTGATGCACATTATTTTAATAACAATTTATAGGTTTATATGTTTGTTCATGCATCAAGTTAGGATCTTTGGGTTATATTCCATATACGTGTTTCGTTTATTAGATAAATCTGAAACAATTAATACCCATTTAAAATGATATATGTTCCTTGGCAGAGTATTCATTACATTTATTTTATTTCATCTTGGTGTATTCTATAGTTTATGTATATAAGTTTTTGTGACTAACATGATGGTACTGATGGCTTTTCTTTAGTATTGGATTTTTATTACAGGATTATTCATTATTCTTATGGGTCTAATCTTTGTTTTAAATTCATTATAAAGTGTTTTGAGTGCCTATGTGATTATTGGATTTGTTGTTTACGATGTTGGATTTCAATAAGGATTTATCTAGAATGTTGGGAAATTCCTTCATAGAGAGTTATTACATATAATATAGCACCACCAATCGTATTGTGGGATGGAACCAGGAACGTTCTCTTAGATACCCTAGTAGTTCATGAAATATAAACATTCCAACCATGACTCTATCAACTAGATCATGTTTAGAGTAGAAGATCCTAAAGGGGACAGAAGACGATAATTCATTTTTCATAAGTAATTCAACAATAGAATCCCCTATCCTTTTTGGGTGCTAATGAAATTTAGAAAAAATTGGAATTGAAAATTGTCATTTAAAGGTTATTTGGCATGGTATAGACCCCATATGATTAGGAAGTGATGATTGTGGCCATTATGCTTCCTGGAATAATTCAATGATGGTGGGTTGTAATGCTGTGAGCTGTTAAATGTGAAGGGATAAAATATGATTCCTTCATTGAAATAGTTTAATGGAATTGATTACCATTTCATTGATGTTAGATTGCTTTTAGGGTTTTTAAAGCCCTAGTAGTAGAGTGGATTTTGAGATCGAGCATGTTCTTGATGTGTGATTTGTATTTGTTGAACCATATCATAGGGATCAACTGAGTTGAAATAAATCATGATGCAACAAGATTATCTTTAGGATAAATGATTTATTAGGTCGATCAATACCCATTGGGGTTCTCTAGTGTTGTTCTATATGAAGGGGGAACTATTTTTGGCATTATGTAGACTACACGAAGATAAGCAGAATGAATATTTAGAATATTTATCTATTACTAATAATTGATAACTGGTTCGATCAAATAAGGTGGTTCGTGTGCTGTTATATTATTGATATAAGGTAAGGGTACCAATTGATATGGGTCATGGAGAAAAAATTAATACAATAGATGTTAGGAGAAGGTATGGGTTATTTTAGGATCACATCATTCCCTTTATACTGATGAATTCTATTATAGAGTTTATGTCCCTTATGAAAAATATCATCCAGATTTACTTGTATTACATAATTTTTTATTTATTGATAATGTACTAATATATTCTATAACATTCGAATCACATTTTTGACACTTGAATATCATATTGAGTAATATTTTTACACATCAAATTTAATCCATATACTCAATATGTTACTTTTCAATATAGGAGTTTTACTTTCTTGGGCATGAGTTTTCTCAAGTGGAAATATACTTTAATGTGGATAAATTATATATAACTATATATTGGGTATGATTTATTATTGTTTATGGATATATTGAAACCTCGTGAATTGGAGATGGACAAAAGTAGATTAATTTATGGAATTTAGTTGCTAGAAGATCATATGATGATGCATACTAGGAAGGGTTTCATGATCAAATGGATAGAGAAATGAAAATAATCCATCATAGAAATAAAGAAATGGTTGATATTGGATCATATTACGTGCCTTCCTGAGCCTAGAGTTAGCTATGTCGTTTGAAGAGAAAAATATGGAATTGGAATGGGAGATGTTCTAATGCATGGTCATAAGGTATCGCTTATGGGTCCCATCATTTATGAATCCAACTTCATAACTAAAGTAATCATGAATTATGGTTGGATTTTTGGGTTTATTCCTTGACATTTTTGTGAGACAACCTCTTTGGTGAGTATGTTTTAATATATATAGACCACACAAGTTTATCATACATATTTTCCTTCTGTAACTTGAATAATTATTAGAGGTGTTGGGTAGAGTACATGCCGATTTGTAAATTTAAAATAGGATATTCTAGAATGAAAGGAAATGCAGTTATATATTTTTGAAGAATGAATATGTGTGATGTTTTTTGGGATAACATCATAAGAAGGTTAGATGCTAATAGATTTGTTAGAAGACTGGTATTAGGGTTCAACTACAGAGTGGGGGGAAGTGGTCTACGTACCCCTATAGATTGATTCCTCATTGGGGGAATCATTGATGTCTAGATATAATCATAAGATGGAGATTATCATAGTGTGTGATATGTTGGACTCATGTGATCCATTTCATAGTGGACCTCAAAAATATGTGTAAATATTCTAGTCAACGATTTGGTGTTGGATCCATAATCCATGAGAAAATGGATGGTGACTGATTGTCATGATTTTTAGTGTGAGGTGAACTTATTATCAAATAACATATATCACAATGTTAAGAAATAGTTTTGGTGGCCCAATGTGAAGAAAGATATCACAAGACATGTCTCATATTATCTGAATTTTCAAAGAAACAAAACCATGTATTGGAGATTTGGTGGGTTTGTCCTACCACTTCTATTTCATAAATAAAAGAGGGAAAATGTTACTATAAACATCATGGTGGGGTTCCCATGACCTTTAGAGGTCGATACACTAATTGGGTGGTAGTATATATAGTGAATAAGCGGGATCACTTTGTACAATAATAAGATAAGAATTTAGTGGATGATTTTGGCATTCTCTATAATTGAGAGATTGTTCATCTTCGTAGAGTTCCATCTCCATTGTTATATGATAGTGATAAATTTTTTACCATAAATTTTTAAAGTTATTAAGGAATTTTATTTGTACTCTATTGAAGCTGATTATGACATTTTATCCTCAGACTAATGGGATGTCAGAGTGAATGATCCATGGATTAGTGGAAATTCTTTATGTATGTATTCTGAATATATAAATATATAGGGAATGTCAACTACATATTGTGGTGTTCACTAATAAAAAAAAATCATATAGTCATTAATTTTTATGGTTTTATTTGAGTGTGTAACTATATTTATCACCACTATGTTGTAATGAGGAAGATGAGTCATTATTTGTTTAGAAGAGTTTAATACATGAGGGATTTAAGAGGGTGAAAGTGATTCCAAAATGGATATATATTACTCATAAAAAGATGATGTATGTTGTTAACTGGAGGTGATGATACATGGATTTCACTGTGGGTGATATGGTTTTCTTGTGGGTTCCCACTGGTTAGGGAATGTGCATTTGTGGTGGAATAAAATGTATGATCTATGATAAATTAGACTATTTAATATCATCATATGAATTATGATAGAGTAATATCAATTAGATCATTCTCCATGGTATTATTCTATGAATAATGTGTTCCCTGAGACTCAACATTGTATGTAGATGCTCAATCATAGAGGTTTTCTGTAATTCAAGGATGTTCAGAAAGTCCAAGACAAATAATTTTTAGAACAAAATGTTCAGATAAGTTACTTATGTTTTATTATATTTTGTTGAAATACAATTCAACTTTTTAGGGTTCTATGGAAGAATTGTAATATTCATGGAGAGATGTGGGGGAATGAATATGACATTCAGGTATAGTGGACAAAGTTGTTCGTGTTGAAAGCTAATAATTCATCCAAAGGACAAGAACTATTTATATGGTGAGATTTATAATGTCCCTATATTTATAATCACTTTTTGATAGGATTTATCAATATCTTACTAATAAATTTTATAATTTTCAATTATATTTATAACATTTCATAAATCAAAGGGGATATGTATAGGTAAAATCCTTCCACCAATAAAGATGGTAGTTTTTTGAGAGTTTGAAAAAATAAAAAACCCTATATCAAAAGTTTCTATTAGGTTAGAGATTTATATTTATTGGTTGAGTAATGTTTACCTATATTGTAAGAGGTTATATATTGGTATCCCAGAAACTTCATATACATATTTAGGAATTTCCAATGGCTACATAAGGATATATTCTTGTTTCAATGGTTGTTTAAGAATAGTATCCTACTCATATATGGGTAAGCATGAATTTTCATGCACCATGTTATGGTAGGAGTCCCATGTTGGTGTAAATTTTTTTACCCTTATGTTATAGATATGATATATATAAAGTAAAAACCATGTTATATATACATAGAACCCTTTTCGGGGAAAAGTGTTTTTAACCAAGTTTTACATTTTTCCATTCCCAACAAGAACTAAATACATGTTTTGATGACTTTAAAATCCTAAAATAATATTAATTTATTTTTTGAATCCCATAAAATTTATGATCTATATTTTGGATAGTTTTAATTACTCATTAATTCTGAAATAATTGAAATTATAAGAAAATAATGAAAATAATTTTGGGTTTTTAATATTGTGATCCATGTTGTCATATACAATCTTCTAACATATATGAATGTTATTAACCATTATTTTTTAATCACCACTTTAGTCTGGGAACTGTACATACCATTTCCCCAAATATCTACAAAGTATTATTTTATTGAACAAGGTTCATATTTTGGTTTCTATTTGATAAATATTCTCACTCCCTCCTCTTCTATTGAGATCAAAAATTTTCTTGGGTTAAATTATATATTTTATTAAATTTCCAATTTTAGAAATAAGATTTCATAATATTTTTTGTGACAATTGATAAAAAATAGTTAATGGAAAATAACATTAATGTGTTGAAGAATAATAAATATTAATCATTATTATCTATGATTATTATTAAGAGATTAGTTATCATCACATGGAGAATAAAAAAGAATCTTTAATAAAACAATGGATAAATCGAGTTACGAATTAAATAATAATTTGTAATTATCCTCAATAGAGAAATTGTGATCACTTGAGGCATTTATAATTTCTTTTATAAATAATTAAGTTGAAATCGGTCATAAGAATCCTTGGAGAGAGGTTTCAATCAACTGATTGTGTGGGCGTGATTCTGGTAATGATTCCTTGTGAGTGTTTTGTAGTTAATGATGAAAAGCATGAGGTTGAGAGACCGTGATTTTAGAATATATTTTTCCTAGTTGTTGGAATTATTTTTTGTATGTGTTTATACCGGAGAAACATATATCTATTTCTCAAACACAAAAGTTATTTTGTAGAACCATTGAACTATTATATTTTCATACATTTGGATTATAATGAACATGACACATTTTGGATTTGTCATGATGACTTTTTAATCATATGTATCTTGTAATATATGTTTTTTTGTTCTATTTTTTTGTCATTGATCATGCTAGTGGATCCTGTTGAAATATCCCTCAAGAGAGATGTTCCAAAATTTTCTTAACCATTCATTGTAATATCTCATCAATGGGGTTGGGTAAGAAATTTTTTTGGACTATCCTATATAAGGGGTTGTGTTGGGAAGCCAATCGATATTGATTTTTCCATATATCATAGTAGGATGAGTTTCTCTATGAGTACATGACATATATATTGTGCTTGTGTGACATATATTTTTGATATATATACCCTGTTTAATTTCATGGATTTCTCCAGTTTATCTTTCACAAGGATATTACGGTTCTTTGGTTGATTCATAATGAGTCTTATAATAACACAATATGTAGGAATTTTATTGTTCTTTTAGATTTAATAACTACGAGTATGATAAAGGTAGAAGTATATATGTATGTTAGTTTATTAGTTTAGTATGAGGGTGAAAATGATATTGGATGGATCTTAGACTTGATGCTGTTTTTTCTTGTTTACTCGTACTTTGTATCCTTTTATGTAACTTTGGGTTATTTATCAGGCATTCCATATTTGTACAATAGGAGATGGTTTTTATAAACTTTTACTATGATGATTATTTGTTTATTCGTTATTTTTTTTATTTTGATATCACATCACTTATTGTACTCTGATGTTTACCTAGTACTATTGGTTATGTCTCCAATGATTTTTCATAGTCCCTCACTGCTATTTGACATCATCCTGCGAATGTGAAGGTGTTCATGAGGTCATGTCACCCCCACCATTTTGGACCTGATCGTTTGGGTCAGGGTTATGAAACAATGAAACTGAATATTGAAAAACAAATTATACATATATTAACACATTCACAAAATATATATGAATTATTTTGTTAATATATATATAAATGTGTATTTGTAGATTAATTTTAATTAATTTATTCTATTATTTTCTATTGGATTCATAAATTATAAAGTTATATTGAATATAACAGAATATATATAATATAGAATTTTGATGTTACAATTCTATAAGATGTTATAAATAATTAAAATATATATTATATTTTGGAAAAATGATGTTTAAAATGTTACAAAAATTAAATATGAACCAAAATTAATTTGGGAGAAATGATATTTAATAACACATTAAAAGTGAAATAGTATTTATTATATGTAAAATTTTTCCTATTTGATATATGATTTTATTTGAATTTTAAATTCATAGTATTTAAAATTTTAATTTGATAAAATATAATTCAACATTATGATTAATATTTTATAATTTGTTTAGGGATAATGTACATATTTTTCTTTTAAAAGCATCATTTCTTGTAAATAGAGTAAAATATATATTTTTCATATTCTGATTATATTATACCATTATTAAAAAAATATTATAACACTAAATTTGAAAACACATTATTTAAAACAGAAAATCTATTTAATAACTAAATTACATTATTTTCTTTTAAAATACTTAATTTCAAGATCTAAAAACAATTTTTTCAAAAAAAATTAATATTTTATTATAATAAAAAATTATATTAATTCCTTTACATTTTATTATTTAATTTTATTATTTTTTTAATATTTTAATTTTTTGTTTTTATTATTTTAATGAGGAATATTTTTTTGGAATACCAAACAAGAAAGTTTGATAAATGAGGTATTCCTTATTAATATATGTATTATGATTAATATTTTAATGAAATAATGGATAAGGGGAATAATCATGTTTGGAATGGTGAATTGCACCATCCATATATATGAACAGACGTGTTTTCACAATAAATATTTGGAAAAGATTTAACATCATATTCCACATTGGTTTAATTTTCTTAGAGGTTCCTTAATTTCTTTTGATGAAATAGTTTTTTGTACATGTTCCATCCTAGGCCTGAATATGTAAATCTTGTTTGTCGATATAGTTTACATAATGGGTCATATTTGGACTATCAACCATATATTGTGGGATCTAACCAATGCATCATTACACTATCATGAGTGATATTATCCACTTAATCGATATAATGAAAATGAATGGACATGATTAAAAATTGAAATAATATATCATTATTGAAAATGTACAATACCTATTTCAATTAGTAGGAAAAATTTACCAAATTTATTTTACCATATCTATAAAATAGTTCATACATAAAATAAATTTCATTATATCAATCTGCTACACCAATATCATTATTTATCAAGATTCATCTAAATATTTTAAAAAGAATCACACATTCATGGCGCACAACAAAAAATCAATTTATGAAGCTCGATTATTTTCAAATACTAATAAAGGGATACTCTCTATAAATATCTTGTGTCATGTATCGATTCACCATTATATCCATATCAGTATCCACCAAAAACCAATCAGAATAATGATTTGTTGGTGGTGAATCTACTCTAAAGGAGAAAAACATAAGATATTTATAGAGAGTATCCCTAGTAAAGCGGTTTCTTATATGACTTTTAATTCTGTGAGATTTCCATTATTCGCCACTAATTTATTACAACGTGGTTAGGTATTTTCATCTCACTTTTTATTCCCATGAGATTCATGATATATTTTCCACTATTTCCATTTTTTGGTGTATGTACTGCCCATTACTGTATTCATTTTGTAATATAATTCAATTTATGGGTATTTAAGACTTCATTTTATGATCCTTCTTTCATGGGTTGTAAGTTTCATAAGTTACCAAATCGACAACGAAACCTTTTAACCCAATTTCTATTACTTGGGTTAATATTATAATTCTTAATTATGTCATGCTATGATTATATATGGAATAACTTTTTATTTTTTTATGTTTTAATTTCCACTCTCTTTTGTGTGAATATACTTTTGATACACATAATCACTTCATTTATAAATTTTCATGTCATCTATTTGAACTGGATAAGCGTAATTTAAACTCAATTTCCATTCATTGTGTTAAACATCCAAGTCATTGATTTTGTCTTAAAAGGAAAATGTTTGAATTTACTATGATTGTTATACATTGAATATACAATAATATTGAGTTTATTTATATTTTTTACACATTATTATGTAATTGATTTATCCTTAATATAAGGATAATGTTTTTATTTGGGATTTCATCTCAATTTACTTTCCATTGAGACTTCATTGTAATTATTAAAAAATTCACTTTTATATGGTGTATATAATGTCATTTGAAATATTATATCATGAATCCATTTATTATCATGATATTATAATGTTTTTTTGAATATTATTCCTCAATAATTCTTATTCAAGCATGTCTCCTTTGGTTAAGAACACTTTAACTAAAATATTGTTTTAAAGATTTATTCATCTAAATATTTCTCATTAATGTTCATGTTTTAATAATGGTTTTTGGTATTTATATATATAGACATTAATATTTTACATTTTTAATTCCTTTAAAGGCGTAAATGTTGTAAGGTACACTTTGATTCAATAATATCTTTATTAAATGTTTTAAATGGTTTTAAAAATGTTTTGATAAATCATTGTTTATTTAAATACTTTGATTTGATATATTGTGATTGGAATGTGGAAATTTTATCTTCCCTTTATAGTTTTGTTATGTGTGATGATTATGTTATGGTTATTAGGAAATGTTTATGTATACGGGTAGTTCTGTGATAAACCTATGGGATGAGTTCGAGATAGATATCCAGTGCATTGGGTTGTATGAAGAAGGTAAACGTTAATGTTTCTCATAATAGATTTAGGGAATATACTGTGATGGGTATTCCAAATGTGACTACATATATAGCAGTGATTTCTACAATGTATTTATGTTGTGAATTCCATAATATACCTTTATGATTTATGATTTCTATGAGTTATTCATAAATATTATGATTTCATGAGGTATGTTATGATCAAAAAGTATGGTTTTATTTATATGTATTTATTGATGGGATAATGTTGCCTTTCCTTATTTATTAACCCTTAATGAGATTTTTATGATCATCACATGTTTTTGAAATTTTTCCCACAGGACGTAATGATGTATAGGGTCAATGATGGGATTAAGGAAAAGTCATGTTGTCTAAAACTCTAAAATAAAAAATGTTTCTTTTTAAGAGTTTTTATTTTGTTAAAAAATGGAGATAGTGTAGTAGTGTTTACATGTAATTTTCATGTTGATATGTAATAGTTATAGCCTAATTATCTAAAAATCTAAACCAGAAATGATCCTCAATGTGAATTATTCATTTAATTCAAGATTATGTAATGTTTTAAGGTCGGGTCCTTATAGTTGGTATCAAAGTCCGGTTTAGATAACTTTAGAGGTTCAGGTGTTCTTTAAGACTAAATGAAATTACCATAATGGTAAGGATTTTAGAAAGAGTCACAATTATTGTAGATAAAGTGAATGAGTTTAAGATAACATGAATAAGTATATCTTATTATTTACCCTCCTCATAAGATATTATATGATGATTTTACTGATATAATCACACTAAACATTTTGTTTTAAGTAAATGGTTGGATCTAACAGGCACCAAAGTAACTGTGGATGTGAAGAAAACTCTTATGGTTTCTGAATGAGCAACTGAATTTAATGGGAGATGCAATGGGAACACTTGTGGTTATTCTCAACCAACTATCTGGAGTCATGATTAACAACCTAAACCTTTGTGATTTTTATAAGGCATCATATATGGGAGAATAAAATCGCAATGGAAGATCAGGTAATAATCATAAAGGTAAGTATGTTGAAAATCCTATGTGTTAAGGATATGGAATGGAACACCTAGGAAAATGATTCAAAGGGACATGAAGAAGGTATAGATGTAAAAATGAAGGTTATAAAGAAAGAACTATCCCTAGAAAAAGGAAGCATCTAGTTAACTCTAGAAAATGGAAAGAAATTCTTTCTATGGGATCAATTGAATGGTTTAAATGTGATGTTCTTTGTCATTATACAAATAGATATAATATAAAGATGTTCCTGGAATGGGATCACCAAGATCATACAGATATATGATTACCAATACCTAATACCATTCTGATTGGGGATGAAGAAAATTATAATGACCAATGAAAGGTATTTTTTATTTCTTAACATAGGTTTTGATATTATTGAATCTTAGGATATGACTCAGGATTTTGTATGTAGGAAATAATTATTTCAGAATAAGTTGGTAATGAATGGTTAATAGATCATGAAGAACTTTTAATGAGTAAGAAGTCAACATATAAGGGATTCAAGAGTTTGGTAGATTTTAAGATGATGAAATGCTTAATAGTATTAAGACTCTATTGATAATGAGATTTCATTAGAAGGCATTTTATAGCATATGTAACCCTTTTGTTTGATATATGAAAATATTATTTAAGGAATAATTATTTATTCTTTTGATGAGTAATGGTTGAATTTTATATCGGAAGATTATATGTTTTTATTATGGACATAAGGTGATTTGGGTTATTTATGGAAATTATTAACCTATCAGGGAGAATATGTGATTTTGTTAATTACACATCAGTATGAGACATTAAGATTATTCGATTTTATTTGGCGATAAATGTTAATATTAAATGTGGAATACTATGTGATTACATCCTTCTGAGTTTTGGGATACAATCATAGTTTGGGTTACATTGATGAATTTTATGGACAATTGTTTATTGATCGGGCTTTGTTGAACTTTAGATATTGTTTGACAAATTTTTGGGATTTAGAGTTGTTTTCCTTTTTGTAAATGATTATCCTTTTTGGGTATTATCTGATCTCTCACTAACCATATTGGTATTGGTTGATGTCTAAAGATATGGGAAATATACAATTCATCTTTTGTATATTATGTGATACTCTAGATGTTGATTCTAGCACATTAAATGTGACCTAGTATGTTTGAACACTCATCATTTAACACCCCGAAATTTTATAAGATATATTCTTTTTAATTTCTTTCATATCTTCTGTTATACGCTACACCAAGATTATCATTCAGTATACGCAACACTATTCTTGGATCGTGTTACACACAATTTAAAGTTTGTTTGATAGTTTTTATTCTATGCAACATTGACTGTGTATATATATATATTCAATAAACAAATAAAATATGGTTTTATTTTGTTATACGCAACAACAAAGGAGTCTTGCACTACACGCCACCCTCACTTGGCTTGCATTACACGCAATCACGACCTTCCTCGATAATGTGTGTTGTACGCAATACCGTGTTTCACTAAACAATGATATATTTTTATAATATTATTATGAACTAGACGTTATGAATAGTAGTATCTAAATTTTTAATTTTATAACATTATAATTCATCTTACATAATTTTTAGAACATGGTATGAGAACAAAATAAATTTTTCAAGTAAAATATGTATTTTTCAAAAATTGCAGATTTACCGCTTTTTGATGGCGCACCCACTTTATATCTAGTTCTTGACATGTTTATAAGTTAAATTTGAGAAAATAAAATTATTCCTTGGAATCAGGATATAAAAATTTAATTTGGATAAAATTTTCATATTATTATGATAACTTTCATATTTTAATGAATAGTAAAAACACACTATAATTTAATTAAAAACTACTTTTTTCATCGAAATAATTTATATTGTTATATTATATATTTAATTGGTTTTAGAGAGTAATTAGAATATATTTTTACCATTTAATCCAATGTTGGTCACTAGAATTAATTTCACTTGGAAATTGGACATAAACAAGTGTCGATCTTTTGATAGTTATTGTTTCTTAAAATCACGGTATTTGTTTTGATAATGGGAATTACTTTTAAAATTAATTAATGCCACTACTATCTTTGGAATTTTGAAAAATAGATATAATTTTTGAATTCAGAATATCAAATATATCTAAGGCTGAATTTTTGGTATTTTTCTGAAAATCTTCAATTTTTGATGAACAGTGAAACCACTTAGTGGTAGTTAAAAAACTGACTCTTTCATTTAAAAGAAATTTTACCACTTCTGTGAATTGAATTTCAAAAATCTGACATACATGGTTTTTATAATGAAATAAAATGTGGTTCAATAAGATGAAAATATTTTTTTGGTGAATAGTAACTTTTGACTTTTATTTACTGCGGTTAAAGCTAAATGGGGTAATTCAAGGTTTAAGTAATATTATAATAATTCAAAATTACCTTAACACTTGTACTAACCTTATGGGATGAGTAGTGGCCGACCATGGGCATCCTTGGGTCGATTTTGGGACCCCCATTGAGCCACTTGGTAGTGATAATGACAATTTGGATTAATTAATTTAATGTAATGACAAAATTGACATTAACAAAAATCTTTTAGTAATTATTTTTTACAAGGGGTTATATAAATTATATTTTCGACTATAAATATTTATTTTAAAGATAAAAATATTTTCAACATGATAGTATTTTATTTATAATTTTTATACATCATATAAATTAAATTATTTATGACACAATAATGATGAAGTATTTAACTCATTAATAAATGATTTAAATAAATAATCTTATAATGATTATAATATTATCCAAAACATTTCCAATTCAAATTTGATGATATTATTTAGACCATGAGCCATATTATCTTCATCTTTAATTAATTTTGGACCTTTTGAAGCTAAAGATAAGTTTATAATAAAATAATACTTTCACACTTTCCAAAGGTGACACTCTCCTCCTTTATAAAAGGGCACCTCCTCCCTCTCCTCTTCACAAAACATTGATCTTTCATGCTCGGCCAACCCCTGACCATTTATCTTCTACCCTTCCCTATAAACATTTTAGATTTTCTAGTCTTCTAAAAAGACCAACTCTAGTCCCTTAAGAGGAATCTTAAAAGAGGTGCATGGAAGAAGAGGTAATCTCTTCTACCGATTCTTTCATGTTTCTTTCTTCTTCAACTTATTATTATTTTTTAGTTTCATTATAAATTAATAACATAAGTATGAATAATATACTGATATGTTATTATAAATATTAAACAACCCTGTTTCACCTTCTATCCATCCTACAGAAAACAAAATCACTGCGCGTGCGTACGTACGGAATACCGTCTCCACACCGTGGCGTAATATGTTTTTCCACCACCACCTTACTTGGATGGGTAAAATGGTGTAAATAATAACTATATATTGATATTATAACATCATAATTATTCTTAGAAATTATATCATCCACTCTAATTCTATTCAATAATTATGATAATGATATCATCGCTTGTGCGTTTGTACGGACTACCATCTCCACGAATGTGATGAGATTCATTTTCCATGATTAACCATTCAAGTATGATTATAAATTATATATAATTAATAATAATGAAATATATTTCATAATAATGATACTTTATTTAAATACAAATATGTTTCATTTACTTAATTCCATTCAATTTAATATGGAAACAAAAACAGCGTTTATGCGTACGTATTGCCTACCGTCTCCATGAACGGTGTATTTCATTCCATTTTTCGATCTATCATATATATTTATATTCTGAATATAAATTATATATATAAATCATGTTTTACATTCTAGAATTATGTAAATCAGGATATATGTAATAATATCAAGAACAGCAAATCGAAACATGTACGATAAATGAAACGATTTTACCCAAAACACTGCTTTAACATTGAATTTACAAAAGAACGGGTAATATAAAGTCATATGTGAACCATATATGATATCATAACAATGAATATGATTCATTAATAAGTCAACGACATTATTTAAATCATTATACATGAGTTTTGGATACATACGAAGCATATCAGACATAAGGTAAGGGATAATTATTCCAATCTCATTCTTATCCATGATTCTTTATCCATAAGTATTTACTAGGGTTATGTTTATCATCCATGTCCATATGTTCTCAAAATGTTTTCATAAAATGTTTACATTTCTCTCATGTATGTTTAAAGTCATTTTTACCCATTTTTGACTTTTTCCACATCATATGGAAGGAATATTTACTTTGTTTACTATATGAGGAACTTTTTAACTTTTCCAGCAAATGTACGAGGTGAATATTTTTTTAACTTATATGGAATGAACATATTTTTACGGTTTCATTAAGCATTATTTTCATAAAGCTTCCTCCACAAGATTTCATGAGTATTTTCAACAAAATTTATTTCCTTTAAAATTGTGTGTCATTTTGTGAGAAGAAAATGATTTTTAAGAAGAAAGGATTTTTTCCTCAAGAATTATTTTCAAGTGTTTTATCAAAACCATTTTCCATCTAAGATGACATTATTTTATATGTCTATGTTTCAAGTATAATATCATTATTATTTAAACGGTTTCACTTTTCTTATGATGAAATGATATCCATTTGTTTTATATGGATTAGGTTATGATGGGATGATGTTTATAAAACTCATTTTTATTCGTTGGGTTATGATGAATGATTTATGTTTATATTATGGCACATGTAATAATGATTTAATTATGAGATGTGTGGGACCTATATATACCTCAAATTCATTGGGTAAAGATTTATATCTCATGAGATAGACATGTTTGGAACGGTAAGTTAATCTGGTTCAGTGTTACAAGACTGGAATGGGGAGTGAACTCGATTCCGAAAGGGACTTTGTACACTAAGATGGTATTCGCAACATTTCCTTGGATACTATGGAAATAAAATCATGTTATTAATGGTTTTACACAATTACATGTTTTATTCCCATGCTATTTTATCATTATTGATGATCCATAATGATCTTTGACCTACGTACTTCCATGTTTCATGTCATTGCTCATGATTTTGATGTTTTAATATTATGTTCATGTTTTGAAGTTCAAATGTATATGGTTTATTTTATTTTCTCCATGCAAACCCTTACTGATAATTTGAGCTCACTCTTTATATGTTTTTTGTTTTCCCCAGTATATAAAGAAAAAATTTAGGTAAGAAAAAAAAGGAAGATCATTATGGGAGATGTTAAAGATCTTTCACCAAGATTAGAAGATTATATTCCATGTTTCCAAAGACACTAAACTATTTCGGTCCTTTGGTGTCCTTTTTTATTATGTATTAGATATTCTGAAAAAGTAATGTAATTCCTATGTACTTTAATCTTTGGGTCTCTATAGTTGGTATCAGAGGAAAGGTTTAGATAACCTTTGGAAACTAGGTTGTGAAAAATTTAATGAGATCCCTAGAGATATTTCTAAGGTATGTCTAGGGATGTATCTATGGTTAAGTATAAGTATAGGTTATAGTCCTAGAATTATGGTAACAATATTGTAATTAATCCTAAGATGTTATATATTGAAGCTACACCCCATTTATTATGTTGTTTTCCTAGTAGGATTTTTGCATATTACACTATTCTTTTTGGGTTTTAGATGATGACTGGAACCCGAAGGAACCATATTGATCAATGTAATGTGAATTGAAATGACTGTCCTATTGAAAAAACCAATGTTTTGGGAGATGGAGTGAAAAATATTATTGCTATACTTACAAAAGCTATGAATCATTCTGGACTTCCGAATGAGCAGAAAAAGGAACAATATTCTATTGACTCCTTCATGAGGAAACATACACCTTCTTTCACTGGGTCTTCTGATCCACTTGTTGCTGAAAAATGGATTAGTACAATTGAAAAGATATTTTCCATACGTCAAAGTTCTGAACATGAAAAATTAATTTTGGTTGTTTATCGTATAGATGGTGAAGCAGAACAGTGGTGGACTCTAATTAACAATATAAGGCCCCAAGGTGAAATTGACTCCATGGAATGGGATGATTTCAAGAACTTATTTTTCAATAAGTACTTCCCTCGTATTCTTTGAACAAAGATGGAAAAGGAGTTCCTTAAGCTTAAGTAAAAGGAGATGAATCTATAGGTTTATACGAAGAAAATTTTACAAGGTTTGCAAGGTATGCATCTGGCGTTATCATCCAACCTGAAAGTAATGTTGATTGATTCTTCAGTGTCTTAAAACCAAGTCTTCGAAGGGAATTAGCTGTAAGAGACTTCAGTAGCTATGAAGAAATTGTGAGTTGTGCTATCAATGTAGAAATGGAAGTTGGTGTTATATATCCATCTAAAGGTTTTGACAAGAAACGAAAGATGGAGTTCAAGGAGAAATCTCAAAATAATGGGGAAAAGAAGATGAATGATTCTTTATGCTCAATGTGTGGAAAGAAGCATGGTGGAGATTTCCTAAGAGGTAGTAGAAAATATTTTAAGTGTAGAAAATAAGGCCCTCAAGCATTTGAGTGTCAATGTAATGGGAAAAGGGTATATAATGATGTGAATCTAGAAAATACTTCAGAGAACACTCCACCAACACTTCAATGCTTCAAGTGCAAGGAAATGGGGAATTATGCTAATCAATTCCCTAATCCAAGGGTTAATTATGATCAACATGAGCAACCACTTAAAGTAAAGGACAAAGGGAAGTCACATGTGATCACTATTGGTAATGTTGAATATGACAATGATGTGGTGGAATGATTAAGTTTTTATGTATTGAGATTCCAAAATAATATTGTATATAGTATCGAGGAATATTGGAATATTTAGGTATTGGTCTATTGTGGTTTTCAATAATTTTATGATACCGGTTTCCATAGAAATTGATTGAGATATTTTTGGAATGAATATGATATGCGCATAAAGAAGGGATACAGAGAAAATTAAATGTTTGACAGTATTCATGGGCTCATGACTTATATAAGGACAAAGTTATATCATGGTTTGAGTATATAGAATTTTTGGATTATGGTATGTGGAAAGAGATAACTTTTGAGCTCATTCATGTTTTCACTATGGTTCAATGGGTGTTCATTTTTCAAGAGAATACAACATTAAGGTAGTCACATGTTTGTAATGTGATCAACAAGATATATTTTTTGATATATGAGGGATAAATAATGGTATTAACGTGCTTGTTATATGACCTTTTTAGTAATCGTTCTCTTTATACTATGAGTTTGGAAAGAAGTATTTTGGAAAATCCTAAAGATTGGAATGGATTATGTTGAACATAAGTTAGTATTGTTTAAGGCTAGACTGTTTTTTCGATATTATTGATAGAATTTTATAATAGTGTAGTTTAAGAAAAGGGACATCCTGCAGAATGGGCGACAACCTATCGCGTTGGATGAGGATGTGGGAATCTAACCCACAATTGATGTGCGACATGCCTTTATCATCTACCACTAGCCTACAGGAAGTCCCTGGTTAGTAGAAATTATTTTTATATTATTAAGTGGTATAATAGATGAACTATAAGTTCATTTTTGGAACCATATATGATTAATCTCACCATAGATGGACTTATGTATATAATTATTGCTAACTTTATGTTTGAGACAGATGTAATGACCTATCATTCTATCGCATGATCTGCTAACACTTCACGGAAGACAAATTAAACTTCATTTCGTTAAGAGATGAAGTGGAAATTGTTCAAGGCACGAACAACAGTGAGAATGTACCAAAATCAAGTAAGTATTTATTTAAATTCAAAAAAAATTATTCAACATTTGAAAAAATATATTGAAACCCAAAAATGTTGTCCTAGTGCTCTTATATCTGATATATCAGATGGTACCTTAGATCATCACAAATTTATGTCTTTGTGATTGTGGATTTTTCATAGCCATGTTCTCTACCACTCTCCATCAGAATTTGATGGTAAGATTTCTCTTCGATATCCATATTTTCACCTATTTTCTCTATGTGGAAAGCCAGTGATTAGTTAATTTGGGTAACCATTACGTTTCATAATTTAGTTTTTAATTTTATTTTTTGGTATTCCTTTTTACAATGTGGGTTTTTATTAAAGAAACTTTCAAGTAGTAAACGATTTATAACCCCGATAAATTCCTAGGGATAAATTCATTTTAAGGGGGATAGAATTTAGCACCCAGAGTTTTTATTATATATATTATTTTTATTTTCTTTCATATCTTATGTTGTACGCTACACCAATATTATCTTGCAGTATACACAACACTATTCTTGGATCGTGTTACACACAATTTCAAGTTTGTTTGGTAGTTGTTATTCTACGTGACATTGAGTATATATATATATATATATTAAATGTATAAATGAAATATGGTTTTATTTTGTTATATGAAACAACAAAGAAGTCTTGCACAACACGCCACCCTTACTTGGCTTGCATTACACGCAATCACGACCTTCCTCGATAACGTGTGTTGTACGCAATACCGAGTTTCACTAAACGACGATATATTGTTATAATATTATTATGAACTAGCTGTTATGAATAGTCGTATCTAAATTTTTAATTTTATAACATTATAATTCATCTTACACATTTTATAGAACATTTTATGAGAACAAAATAAATTTTTCGGGTAAAATATGTATTTTTAAAAAATTGCAGTTTTGCCACCTTTTGATGGCGCACCCACTTTAAATATATTTTTTACATGTTTATAAGTTAAATTTGAGAAAATAAAATTCTTCCTTGGAATCAGAAAAAAAAATTAATTTGGATAAAATTTTCATATTATTCTGATAACATTCATATTTTAATGAATAATAAAAACACGCTATATTTTAATTAAAAACAACTTTTTTCATCGCAATAATTTATATAATTATATTATTTTTTTAATTGGTTTTAATGTGTAATTAGAATATATATTTACCATTTAATCCAATGTTGATCATTGAAATTAATTTCACTTTGAAATTGGTCATAAACAAATGTCGATCTTTTGATAGTTATTGTTTTTTAAAAACACGCTATTTGTTTTGATAACGGGAACTACTTTTAAAATTAATTAATTCCACTTATATGTTTTTAATTTGGAAAAATAGACATCATTTTTTAATTCAGAATATCAAATATAGCTTAGGCTGAATTTTTTGTATTTTTCCGAAAAACATTAATTTTTGATGAATAGTGAAACCACTTAGTGGTAGTTAAAAAACTGACTCTTTAATTTAAATGAAATTTTACCACTTTTGTGAATTTAATTTCAAAAATAAGACATACATGGTTATTATCAAGATGTAAAATGTGGTTCAATAAGATGAAAATAATTTTTTGGTGAATAGTAACTTTTGACATTTAATTACTGCGGTTAAAGGTAAATGGGGTAATTCAAGGTTAAAAGAATATTATAATAATTCAAAATTACTTTAACACTTTTCCCAAACTTATTGGATGAGTAGTGACCAACCATGGGAATCCTCGGGTCGATTTTGGGACCCCATGGAGCCACTTGGTAGTGATAATGACTATTTGGATTAATTAATTTAATGTAAAGATAAAATTGACATTAACAAAAATATTTTGGTAATTAATTTTTATAAGGGGTTATATAAATTTTCATTTCGAATATAAATATTAATTGGAAATATAAAACGATTTAATACATGTTATTATTTTTTTATAATTTTTAGACATCAAATAAATTAAATTATTTATGACACAATAATGATGTAGTATTTACCTCATTAATAGGTTATTTAAATAAATAAGATTATATTGATTAAAATATTATCCAAAACATGCCCTATTCTAAATGGATGATTTTATTTCGACCACAATTCATCGTATATTAATCTTTAATTATTTTTGGACCTTTTCAAACCAATGATAAGTATATAATAAAATAATATTTTCACATTTTCCAAATGTGCCCCTCTCATCCCTTATAAAAGGGCACCTCCTTCTTCTCCTCTTCACAACACATTGCACTTTCATGATCGGCCAAAACCTGCCCATTTATCTTCTCCCCTTCCCTAAAAACATTCTAGAGGTTCTGGTCTTCTTAAAAGACCAGCTCTAGTCCCTTAAGAGGAATCTTAAAAGAGGTGCGTCGAAGAAGAGGTAATCCCCTCTACCGATTTGTTCAAGTTTCTTTCTTCTTCGACTTCTTATTCATTAGTTGTTTCATTATAAAGTAATAACATCTGTATTACTAATATATTTATATGTTATTATAAATATTAAACAACCCCATTTCACCTTCTATCCATCCTACGGAAAACAAAATCACCGCGCGTGTGTACGTACGGAATACCGTCTCCACGCCGTGGTGTAATCTCTTTTTCCACCACCACCATACTTGGATTGGTATAATGGTGTAAAGAATAACTATATATGGTTATTATAACATCATAATTATTCTGAGAAATTATATCATCCACTCCAATTCTATTTAATAATTATGAGAACGATATCATCGCTCATGCGTATGTACGGACTACCGTCTCCACGAATGCAATGAGATTCATTTTCCATGATTAAAAATTCAAGTATGATTATAAAGTATATATAATAAATAATCATGAAATAAAATACATAATAATTATACTTGATTTATTTACATATATGTTTCATTTAATTAATTCCATTCTATTCAATACAGAAACGAAAACAGCGTTCAGGCGTACGTACATCCTACCATCTCCATGAACGGTGTATTTCCTTCAATTTTTTGATCTATCATATATATTTATGTGATGAATATAAAATATATATTTATAAATAATGTTTTAGATTATGGAATTAATTAAATCAGGATATATGTAATAATATCAAGAAAAACAAATTGAAACACGTATGATAAATGAAACGATTTTACCCAAAACACTGCTTTAACATGGAATTTACAAAAGAACGGGTAATATAAAGTCATAAGTGAACCATATATGATATCATTACAATAAATATGATTCTGTAATAAGTCAATGACATTATTTAAATCATTTTATAGGAGTTTTGTATACATATGAAGCATATCAGATATAAGGTAACGGATAATTATTCCAATATCATTCTTATCTGAGATTGTTTATTCGTAAGTATTTACTGGGGTTATGTTTATCATACATGTCCATGTGTTCTCAAAATGTTTTAATAAAATGTTTACTTTTCTTCCATGTATGTTTAAAGTCGTTTTTACCCTTTTTTTGACTTTTTCCACATCGTATGGAACGAATCTTTCATTTGATTACAATATGAGGAACATTTTGACTTTTCTGGAAAATTTAAAAGGAGAATGTTTTTTTAACTTATACGGAATGAATGGATTTTTACGGTTTCATTAAGCCTTATTTTCATGAAGCTTCCTCCAAAATATTTCATGAGTATTTTCAACAAAATACTTTTCTATTAAAATTGTGTGGCATTTTGTGCAAAGAAAATGATTTTTAAGAAGAAAGGATATTTTCCTCAAGAAATCTTTTCAAGTGTTTTATCAAAACCATTTTCCATCTAAGATGACATTAATTCATATGTCTATGTTTCAAGTATAATATCTCTATGATTTACATGGTTTCACTTTTCTTATGATGAAATGATATCCATTTGTTTTATATGGATTGGGTTATAATGGGATGATGTTTATAAACCCCATTTTTATTCATTGGGTTATGATAAATGATTTATGTTTATGTTTTGGCACAATTAAGAATGATTTCATTATGAGATGGGTGGGACCTATATATCCCTCCAATGCATTGGTTAAAGATTTATATCTCATGAGATAGACATGGATGGAATGGTAAGTTAATCTGGTTCAGTGTTACAAGACTTGAATGAGGAGTGTACACGATTAAGAAAGAGACTTTGTCCACTAAGATGGTCTTGGAAGCAATTTCTTGGATAATATGGAAATCATATCACATGCTTAATGGTTTTCCAAAATTACATGTTTTATTCCCATGCTATTTTATCATTACTGATGATCCATTATTATCTATTCCCTACGTACTTCCATGTTTCATGTCATTGCTCAATATTTTGATGTTTAAATATTATGTTCATATTTCGAAGTTCAAATGTATATGGTTTGTTTTATTTTCTCCATGATTACCCTTATTGAGAATTTGAGCTCACCCTTTATATGTTTTTTTCCAGGATATAAAGAAATGTTTTAGGTAAGAAAAAAAGGAAGATCTCTATGGGAGATGATGAAGATCTTTCACCAAGATTAGAAGATTATATTTTGAGTTTCCAAAGACACAGAACTATTACAGTCCTTTGGTGTATATTTTTGATATGTATTAGATATTATGCAAAATTAATGTAATGCCTATGTATGTCAAGCTTTGGGTCTCTACACATCAGCAGGGGTCCCAGGATCGAGGTAGGGTTTCTGTTTCGTTTCCTCCAGCCAAGGAGCACTCATTCATTCCTAGAATTTCTGTATCCCCAAAGGTTCCAGGGGTTCTTCAAGGAAAACCTGTCGTCCCGATTTCTCCACATGAGTTCAACGCAGCTTTTGCGCTTCTCTCTTTGTCTCTGGTGGCTCGGTTCATTCGGCGTCGCCCGCCGGTTGATATTTTTGACAGGCTTGTGAATGAGGAATGTGGATTAGCTCAGCGTGCGGTTGTTGGATTGCTTGGTCCATGACTGATTCTTCTCAGCTTCTCGTGTGACCAAGACCTCGTGCGGGTGTGGTCTTGACCTAGAAGATATGCTCGTTGCTTCCATTTTCATTTGTTCTGCTAGTCATTTGATCTCCATATGTAGCGAGACCCTTCTACCACAACGATTTCGATTCAACTTCTCGGCCTTCCTCTACCATTCCAAAATCCAGCGTTACTCCCTTAAATAGGTAACTCCATAGGAATATTTCTTTGTGCTGATCGTCAGACTTCTTCTTTGATGCATCCTATCGTGGCATAGTTATGTGTTGAAATGGATATCTCTCGGCCCCCTTCCGAAGTCATGTGGATTTTGATTGAGGGGTACTATAGGTATTTTCAACCAATTCTCTATGAATCATGGAACTTGTTTTTCTCTTGCTGCAATAGACAGGGCCATTGCTATCTCAAATTCCGGAAGAAGGTTCCAATCTCGGATGAGGTCGATCCCTCGGGTCTGTCAAGTGGGCACGGTTCCAAGGAGGTTGTTGTAGGCAAAGCTCATATGGAGGGACCACCAGCTGTCCAGGACAAGGGGGAATCTATCTCCCTGGGGGAGGACCAACCCAGGTTGGGCCTATTGGGTGCAGATCAGGGGTTCTCTTCGGGTGCACCTAAGAAATGTGGTTCAGAGGCATTCAAGCCACTTGTTTCAAAGATTTTTGATCGGCTGCATCGTGATCTGGGGGTAACTAGCTCATGTGACGACATGAAAGGGTGTGAAGCTGAGCAAGTGGAGAGGTCCATTATTATGGATGTGGATCAAGTCAGCCAAAGGGTTGAGCAGTCTGTGAGTGAGGCATCCCAATATTCTCCACAGGTTTTCAAAGAGGCTTCTCCAAAGACTACTATTGTTGCTGTTCTGAAGGATGATAGAAAGGGTCTTGGTTCCACTGAGGGTTTCCAGCACATGGCTTTGGTCCCAGCCAAGAAAATCCAGCCCCACAGACCTCCTCTTATGTTGAGAAGATGTTAGCAGGGGGTCCAATCTGGACTTCCAAAAACTGGTATACAGTGCTGGGTGCATAACATAGCCCTAACAAAGATGAATCTGTAGGGGTTGATTACGGTCAGGACTTATTGGCCGACGAGGAAACATCTCAAGAGGAAATAGTCAAAGATTTAGACTATGATGATCCCAAGTAACTTGTTATAGAGGAGGATTATATTAGATCCTCTATGTGAAAGGGCAAGAACAAAGTTATTGATTCATATGGTTTCATTTTGAACAACCGGAGGTCGCACAGAAGGAAGGATTACTCCAACCTCCCTAGACCTCCAATTACTAGATCCACTGGTAAGGGAAAGTTGTCCCTGAAGGCCTCCACTAAGGTTGGTAGCCCACCCATGAACAAGTCCAAAGACCTTTTCCAACAGGAGGTGGCCGCCATCTCCAAGGACCTGGTTCTGTCAATCTGTGAGGCTGCTCCTCCAGACTCTTCTTCAGGTGGGGAGTTGAGGGGTCGGGAGCAACAGCACTAATGTGGTTCTAAAGCAAACTCACAGTGAAAAATGTTCTCTGTTCTAGAACATAGGGATCTACTCATTCATTCGGATGAGGAAATGATTGAGGAAACATTGGATATCAAGGCTTTGAAGAAGAGAAGACTGATCCAGGTGGCCACTATAAAGGAGCATGGAGAGTGGGCTGATAAGCAGGCGCGCATCCTGCTAAGAGGCTCCAACATGGGGAAGATTAGTAAAGAGGAGTAAAAGAAATCCTGGGACATCATGGCTCTTTTTTTAGGGCACCTTGAAGGATTTCCCCGACATAAAGGTAAGTGATATTCCCTGGGTTTTGTTCAGGGAAAATGATTCCAAAAAACTCACTCTTTTTTAATAGATCTATTGTATCCTTTGGTACTGAAACTAGTTAATTGTGAGGGTTCCCACTTTCCCCTTAAAATTTCTTGTTCATAATACAAAATTGACATTGGATGAATTAAAAAAAATGTCACGTCTCAGTTCCGGAAGCCACCCAGAGGCGCACCGTAGCCGTTTGGTAACATGGCCTCAATTGCATTTCCCCGAATGCCAAAAGCTTATGACTAGAAGCGAGGACCATGGGTATGATAGTGAGGAAACTATTACCTCATTTTCATAGTACATAGTGGATGTAAAGAAAATACATACAATAGAGAAGAAGTAATAATAACATACAACAATAATAGCAGAAAACTGAATTATAAACTAGAGAACATATATAAAATGATGCATGATACATATTGCTATAAAAATAGTCAAACAAGTCACAATGCTGGGACACAACAGTGTTAAAACAAATTCCAAAAGAAATTAGATAAACTCCTCAACATCGCAAGCCATACCTTGGTCCCATGATCTCCATCTCCACATCATGTCAAGTACCTGAAGTAGAAGGGTGCTAGCCTTTATCTATACCTGCAGCAATATAATCTGTTTCGGCCCAAAAGAATGGCCCGAACATGGTGTAAGACTAAATATTAGTAGGAAACCAACCAAGATTTGTGCCTAACAATTAATGAAAATATGGCAGGTGAAGTACAGAAAATAGTAAACATGAAGGTGCTCAGTAGTAACCAGTTCAACAAGTCAAACAATCAATCTAGCATAGTAACCTTCAAAGAAGTGCACATAGCCTATCCTCTCTGGTTCAGCATATGAGGAAACTCTGAGGAAGCACTGGAAGTCAAATACCTTTATAGTCTAAGGTAGTCAGGAAATCACCGAGGAAGCTCACTCGGTCAATTCCTCTTATATCCCCAATGTTAAGGACTCTCTAGGGAACCTCACTCAGTCAATTCCCCTTATATCCCTGGTCATTCATAGACTCTACGAGGAAGAACTCACCATCAATTACCCTTATAGTCTAAATATTTCCGGAATAAAACAAAGACTCTCTGAGGAAGCTCACACGGCCAATCCCCATGTAGTCTAAAGCAATCAAGGACTCTCTGAGGAAGCTCACTTGACCAATTCCTCTTATAGTACCAAATGGTTCTAGTCTCCCTGTGGAAGGTCACTCGGTCAATCCCCATTATTGAAAAAAGTTCTCAAAGACTCTATAAGGAAGGTCACCCAGTCATTTCCTCTTATAGTCTACTACACCAGGTTCTCATGACCCTATGTAGGTAGACGAGCATAGCAGTGTAATATGGCCACGTAAAACTATAGAACTACTTGTCTAAACAGTCTACAACATATCAAGCATGTTAGAATACAACTCTCCATCCTACATCTATAGGCATGGAAAACAGGAAAGGCAGCAAAACTGGGTAAACAAAACCAAACGATCTTAAACAGAACGTTAAATGGAAAAACATCCAAAGCATAGCAATTCAACCCAATTCATGTCCAATTAATCACTAAACAATCATACCAGCATGGTAGGAAAACAACAGGGGTAAAACAATAAACACGCAATACCCCATTCAAGGGTATTGGAAGAATTTTCACATAATACTCAAAGAATTAGAACGGATGGGCACAAACCACCTTCCTCGGGGTTCGGAGATTGCTATATGTGAACCTCGAGTCTTGAATCACCTTAGAATGACGTAGATCTATGGAAATGTATAAACCGTTCAATTCATGATAAATTGAAAATAATGAATAATTGGAAAACTATGCTCTAGGAGAAAGGATAACTCATCGATGTGATTCAAACGCAAGCAATGGTGTTCGATAAGGTGGACAGAAAGAGGCTCAGGGGCTTGTTGGAGATCCGTAGTCATGAAAACTCTCTTGGATGAATGAGACCTATAAGATTGTTGTTCTGTCTGTCAGACGTGACCCTGGTGCGTTTAATGAAAAAAAATACCCAGCATGAACTTTTTGAGTACACAGCATGTACTCGCCTTTTCTGTACTCGGCTTTAAGCCACCTCCAAGTCACTCCCACATTGTTGTGTGTGTGGTGACTACACGGCCAACACACAGCCTCCTACGGCAAGGAAGTACTCAGTGTGTACTCATAAAGTACATGACGTGTAATTAGAAAATATTCAGAAAAACATCTTTTCTCAAATAAAACCAGAAAAGGGAAAACATACATGAAAAAAAAAGATCTGGTTTCTTACAAATGTCCCCCATAAAGAAATTCTTCCCCAAATTTCCCTAGCGCAATGTAGAAGAAGAAGCCACAAACATTTCCACCCACTGTTCTCATAAATTAGCCTCCCTCTCCCAAGTCTCGTCCTGCACCCGCCCGTGTTTCCATAGCACTCTTACCTGAGGAATAGACCGGCCATGGTGAATCATTGTACTGCGATCAACAATCCTGATAGGATGATCCTCAAAGAATGAATCCACTTCCAACTCAACCTCCTCGGGTTGGAAAACATGAGATGGGTCTGAAAAGTATTGTCAGTGCTGAGAAACGTGGACGACGTCGTGCGTAGCTCGGTACCTCTGAGGTCACTACAACCAATAGGAAATAGGCCCAACTCTCTCTAACACCTCAAATGGCCCGACATACATCGGTGAACTCTTACCCTATATCATAATCCTGTTCTCCCTCTCTAGTTGCAACTATAGCTGAGGTGCAACTACATTTTGAGTACCTCCCTCCGTATGATATATATGCCTCCTACTAAGTGTCATTTCTAAACAAACAACACATTCTGTAAGTCTCACACTTCATGAAATTTATTGGCAAGGAATGGAACATTCAATAAAATAAATATCAAATTATTTATTTCAAAATATAACGATTTTCAAAAACATACAACTCCTTCTTTTGAAAATCAAAATATTTTCAAAATACATCTACTATTTCCTTTACAAAGTCTTTCATGTGAAATAAAATGTCTTCGTTTTTTCCCCAAAACTAAAAACATGCTTTGAATCATATTTCATTACTCAAAATGAGATATTAAATACTAGTGGGAAGTAAATAATATAAAATTCATGTGATTATAGTATCATTTGACAAAACAATGAAAATGAGACTTCATTATGCTACTAGTGTTTCCAAAACACTTACATACCCTATTCCCTAGTTACTATATGTTTAGAATTAAAAGTTTTGATACCTCTTATTATGATCTAAATTTAAAGTCCTTAAAATACTACTCATTTCTATGAAGACCATCTAAGGAATAGAAAATTTGTATTTCAACTCCAAGACCATGAAAAATCAAGACTACTTGTTCAACAGAGAACGAACCAAGTTTATACCCCTTGTAATTACCCACTCATTATTCACGGCTTGAGAACAAAATGAGTCATTACATGGCACTAGGCGATATCCCCAAGATTCAAAAGACCTTAAATAAATGATGAATGGTTTCAAATAATTGTGGGGGTTGATTTAACCTTTTAAAAATAATCTATAAATGAACCAACCACAATCCATAGCATCTATATGATTCTCGAACAAGACAATAAAATTTCAGAAAATATTTTCTACCAAAGTGATACCAAACAAAAGTTCTATAGAGGTAGAAAACTAGAAATCCACCTAATAGTGTAAGATAACTCAAAAAGACAGAAAAATAATCAAAATACTCCAGGCTTCACTAGATATGTGCTCCACCACCACCAATTATATCAATAACTCAAGAAGTAGTGATAAAAACCATTTGTACCCAACCTTTTCCCACATCCCGAAAGATGTCATATGAAAAGGAACCAAATTTCCAAATAAGGGGTGATTATAAAACTCCCTAGTATTTCCCAAATTAATTACCTAATTATTCCACTATTATATAAGAGTTATCCATAGTTATAAAAAATAGCTTATATATAATAATTTCTGAAAACAGTTTATAAATTAATATAAAAACTTCTCAAAACTGTTTATAAGAAAATTTATATAATATCCAAGTGAACCAATTTTACAACAAGATATAAAACAGGTAAAAATATAAATAATTATTTAAAAAACTTTATGAAAACATCTTTGGAAAACCAGGAAACATCACACAACAACTACAAAAAATGCATGCTTCGTTATGACAGTTCCTTACTCATGACCCATTTCTCATCGATCTACTAAGTCTTCATAAGGTAATTATTCCTAATGTGCCATTAAACATTTGGAAATAGAAACATGATCACATTTCAACCATGCCTAGTAATTTAATATGATACACACATGATGTCTTCCAAAAACCAAAACCAATTTTAAACAATTTCACCTATTTCAATAGAAACGCCCGTTTATTGAAAATCTTCCAACCATCGAATTATAAAACTTTAAATCATTGAAAACCCCCATATATATTGTGTAAATGTTCTAAAAAATTAAATTATTCAAAATTCTAGACGAACTATAGTTCAAAATTCCAAATTTAAAATAAAAAATTGGGTTTAAAAAAATCCCCAAATTTTAAAAGTTTTCCCCCACCCATCACTAATGAGGGTTTAACAATCTTAAAATAAATAAACCAAATTAATTTGTGTTAAAAACTAATTTTTACTTCATTACAATCAATTCCATCAGGTGGTGATTACAGTGAAGCTTCCTACCTCGATCATTTCGACAGAAACCAATAATAGATGAAGAACACTCAAGAATTCGGGTCCTAATTCCAAGAAACCTCCTATGATATCCTATCATATCATGGAAAAACCCATTTATATCAATATTTTTTTCCTAAAAACTCCACGATATACCCATATTGGGTTCATATCTATGAAAACTATATGAAAGGTGGAGTAAATCGATGAAATTGTGAAGAAAACAATGAAAAACGGGCAGTTACCGTAAGAATATGTATCCCATTAACCAAAGAACGTGTTCAGATCACTTACCTATCAATGGAAGAACCTACTTTTTCATTGGGAGGGGGTAGGGGAAATTGTGTTAGGGTTGATTTGGGTCGAAATAGATTAAACACCTGGCCAAATATAATTAGATCAACAAATATTGGGATTTTTTTTTTGTCCTCCGTAGTTTGGCCACATGGTATGGACATACCATGTGCTGATCATTCACCCTTTTTTACCCAAACCCTCCCAAATTACTCCAATGTCTCAAAAAAGATCCCACATTACTTTTAGACTTATGAAATTCATCAGGGTATGTTTACATACTCGATAATGGGGTTCTACAATAATTTTAATTGAATTTTTTTAATAATTTAAAGAATTATTTTTTACAAATGATTAAAAAATTAAAATAGTATATGTATTTTATTAATAATTAAATAATTTTCATTTGAATTAATTTTGATTTTAAATTTTCATATAAAATTACATCAACATTAGAAATTTTTTTGGACACTTAATTTCCATCATGTTTTTCAATATTACTTTAATATTAAATTATGAAACATATATAATTTGAATCATGAAAATTGAATTCGATATTAAAAATCAAAATAATTTTACCTTGTATGTTTAGATTTTGAGGTATTTTTATTTTTTATTTTGGTCTTGTATTCATTTTATTTCATACGCAATAGTTTTTACAAAAAAATGATTTTTTGAATGCAATAGTTGGTGTCACACAATTTGAACAATTTTAGTAGAAACTGTGCACCTAGACTGGACCATGAACCATGGACAACAACACTATCTAGGATGCATGACATGCAAAATGAGCATTCATCTTACCATCCACCAAGGCTAGTTATTCTATCAGGTGTGAAAATTCAGCCTCACAGGTGTGTATCTTCCACCATAAACCATGCGTCCTCAATACTATTTGGGAATAGATTGATGCATGTTTTACTAACTGTTTGGAAAACAGTGTGTCCAAACTATGTGGGAAGTCGTGTTTATTAAAAAAACGCGATTTTTCCCTTCTTCCATAATCATTGTTTACCCCTTTTCCTCCCATTTCTCCACCATTTGGAATTATCCACCATTGACGTATCCTCCTCTGCAAATTTCTCTCTTGGATATTCATTTTTTTGGTCGCTTTTGGGTTGTTCATTCATAAAATAATCAAGGTCATCTCCATGTACAGTTTTGGTTTTCCACCATATTTTTAATGCTTCAATGTTTGAGGATTGTGATTGGATGATATAAAATTATTAAATGATTTTGGTATTCTTCCCTTTCTTCTTAAATGTGTTCAATGAATTGTTTAAATGGTGTGAAATGTGATTCCAAAAGGTATTTATGTTCCACATTACTTGAAATACGATTTTACAAAATTGATTGATTGGATTTATAGTGTGTCTTCTCTATGATTCCTTATAGTCTATTCCATGAAATATATAATTGGTGTAAATCGTGTTTTCAAATTACTTTTGGGTGAATAAGGATTTGAAATAGGGTTTTCCAATTAGAAATTATTGGGTTTCTTGGGTATTCCAGTTACATGGAGTCTATGTGTGAATGTGTTTATCTATGTGACATAAGGAATGAAAAATTGATCACAAAATGGAACCCTACGTATCATGGTTGGATGACTTGGACAAGTATGCTAGTCAGATTGGCGGTGATGAGGCCAAGTTTCTTCTAGAAGCATTTATGATACAACACTAAAAAAACTATGATGATGATTGGACAACACTAAAAAATTGTATAGAGTCCTCTCTAGTGGTTTGTGCATGAGGACACCATGGGTAATGGTTTCCATAACTTTTTTCACCAAGATACGACGTTACATGGGTCCCACTAGTTTCTGCATCTTTAAGGATTACCATTGGGGATCTTATTATGTGGTGATTACTGTTAGAATACATTGGACTTTCTATGAATCTAATTTTTGAAGAATGTTTCTACTAAAAATGATTTTTGTATAAATTTTTCCAATATCTTTCCAATAATTTCATGTTTTTTTTCTTATAATTTTATGGAACAGAATATTTCTTTTAGGTGGAATCCTTCTGGGCATTGGCACCAAACTACATAAACCCACAGTCCTATGTAGATCTTGTGTTATTTTACCTATGTAATGGAATTATTTATCACGGTAGTGATGGTGTATCTGCAGGTTAGTATTCATCTTATGGCAGGTGTTGGAGGAGATGGTATGAGGGTGTTGACCCTCATGTTGCATGGATGACATATTGTGTAGTTGATACCCCTTCCTCTTTCTAGTATTGTGGATTTTGATTAATCTTTTACAAAAGTTTTCTTGTATAAGTTAAATCATTTTCAATATGGATATTTATATTGTTGCGATGTTTTATTTGGTGATTTTTTATGGTTCATCTTCATTGGTGGAATTATTACTAATACTTTAATTTTGATACCCATGCTATAGATTCCAGCTCATGGGGAACTTGAATTTCCATTGGGCCATGTCATGGACCAGTTCTGGTGTTGAGTTGGATGGAACCCCAGCTAGGTTCATGAAAACATTGTATCAATGAGAGGTTTTTTCACTTTACATACGTCATGTTATATGGGAGAGTGTGGATAAAATATAGATAATATTTCCCTATATTTTTTTTAAATTACATGTGGAGTGTCTAGACAACACTCCTCATAAAGGGACATGATATTCAAAGTGATGTTGGGTCTTGCTCCAACTTCTCCTCTAAACATGATGTACGTGCTAAAAAATGTGCATGACCATCAGGTGGGGGTGAAGTGTTTTTTCTTGTTATTATGATGGGAATTATTTTTTTATTTGTGGAATTAATTAAGATTTATTGTGGTTCCTATAATTACTATGAAGGTAAATTTATGGGTGTTATATGTGGTTGTTGCTTGATGTAGCATGATGCCTCCCCAAAAACTTCCAATTAAACAACAGGAAGGGGACAAAGAGAGTTATCCACCACTATATTATTAGATACTAGTAAAATATGTGGTTCAGTTTGTCTAAGTCTTGGGTCAGGGAGTATCATTTGGATCCTCTCAGTCCAAGGATGTTTAACCAATCCTAGAATGTACTCATCTTAAAATTTTCTAAAAAATAAAAGTCAAAACTTTTGGGATATAACATATCCCCAAGATTAGATTAGTGGATCAAGAAGACCAAGAGGGTACATCGGTTCCATGACACTTCTAATACGGTGAAGGTAAAATGTGTGTCTTTATTTTTGGAAGGTCCTAGTCGGAGGGGGTGGGACTTAGTGGTTTAGGTAGGGAAGCATGAGAAGATGGGTTGGAATGATTCATTGTTTTTTGGTATGAGCCTTTTTACATTGAGACCATAGCCTTCACAAAGACTCTGGTGTTGCTGGATCTCTATAAGGTGGATTAGATTGTGTTGGATTATGTCAATCGTTTCGGTGAGTTAGTATCATTATCACCCGAGGTAGTTTCCAATCAGTACCAGAAGGCCAATCAATTTGAGATTGGGTCTCAAATGAATATATAATCCATGTTTTTTGTGTTTAAGTTAATGACATATATTAAGGTGGTCAGTAATGATTTTATGGCAGAGATAAATTTTAGGTGATTGTCTAGTTTCTCTAGAACAATTAATATAGTTTTTTGGGGAAGTGGATGTTCATATACGAAGAAGAGGAAGTAGGACAAGAAGGAGATGAAGGGAGATGGTAGTTTATGCCTTCATTCATGAAATTCATAGTTTGCATATTTAGACACTGAATCAATCTTATTCTATCATTGCTGGAAGGTAGAAAATTATTGGTCTATGTGTTCGGACACACCTAAAAATTTCCATCAATGTGGACATATGAGGTAATTGTAGCGGTTTTCTAGATCCACTCGACTTTAACAGGGTGGTGCGACATCGACACATTTAAGTGGTATGTATGTCGCGTCAAATCCATCCATGATGGGAATTATCGGTTATATTGTCATGGATATAGGGATTGATCTTCTTATTAAGAGTCCCAACTTAAGGATGATTTGTAGGTCAGTATTTTTGCATAGGCACATGAATAGACAAGGAATCTTCAAGATGTAGATCAAGAACCTGTGGAATCAGATTCAGGTCTTGAGATAGTTTGAGGTAGATTTTTTATTTTTTCATATATATCATTTTTTATGAGATAGTGTCACCTCTATTTATTTTATCTCTTCCCATCCAGTGGACATGTAGTAATTTCCAACCGTGATTATTATAAATTTTATAAGGTTGGTTATGCATCATGTTAAGAAGAAAGATAATGGTTTTATGTCTTCATCTTGAAAAATCACCATGTAAATGGTGGACCTGTAATCGTATTTTTGGGTTTTGGGGATGAACATATTTGATATGATCATCAGTAGGGATTAGATGCTGCATTAACAAGGATACATTAATTTTTATCGATGATGGGTGAGTTTTATAGCACCTGATAGAATCTCATAGGTCATTCATGGTGAATGATATCCTCATTCAGGAAGTGATGGACCTCCACATATGAAATTTTTAAATCTAGTTATTTGTGACTCATTAATCATTATAGAGGATGACAATTGTAGTAGTACTAAGAATAGATTAACTCAAGTTTTAGATGAGTTCCCTTATGTAATTTATGATGGATTCATAGGGTTACCTCTAGAAAGGTACATTGATTTTACCATTTATTTGGTCCCCAAAACAAAACAGATATTCATCCCTCATACCATACCCCCCTAAATGTAGAGGGAATTAAAGATATAGCTATACAATTTGTAATCCAAAGGATTATTTTGTCCAAGATTATCCCCTTGGCCCACCAAAGTCTTGTTTTCTATAAAGGCTGATAGAGCTCCCCGTTTTTTGATTGATTCCCGAAAGATGAATTAGGTATCCCTCAATAACCAGTACCACATACCCCAAATTGATGACCGTTTTGATCTATTCAAAGGGGAGAGGTGGTTATCCAAGATCGATTTTCATTATGGATATCATCAATTCATAGTTATAATGGTAGATGTCTGTGGGGACGAGGCCCAATTTCTTCTAGTTGGATTGACACCATAACACTAACTAAACTATAGTGATGATTGGAGACCACTTTAACTTTGGATAGATTCATCAATAGTGTATCATTCATTTGTAAACGTTAGGATATGGTTTATTTACAATATTTCAATGATATACAAGGTTCCTACAGTCCCACTACTATTCATTCTTTTAGGGATTACCTGTGGTTTACATCTAATGTTGTTCTCACAATTAGAATATGGTGAAACTTAGTATCATTTTAATTTTGAAATCATGATTCTATTTAAATTATTTTTCTAAAAAATGATCCAATAACTTTCATAAAAATGACATGTTTCTTTTTTCTTATATTCATATGGAATAGAGAATTTAATTTTGGTGGAATCCTATTGGGTTTTGGTTCTCACCCTACATACACCCTCGAGTGTATGTATAGGATTATATGTTTGACCTGGGTAAAGGATTTGATTATTAGGTCGGTGATGGTGTATCCAGATGTAATTTTTCATATTCTTACAAGTGTTGGTAGAGGTGGAATAAGGGTGTTGGCCATGATGTTATAGGGATGTCAGGTTGTTTAGGTGTTACTCGTCCCCTTTCTTGTATTTTTGTTTATGGTTAATGTTGTACAACATTCATCTTTTATTAGTTATATCCATTTTCTATAGATATTGATCTTATTTTGATATATTAGTTTTATTTTTTAGGGTTTATATTCATGGGTTATATCATTCCCAAATGTGTAATGTCGATACCCAAGAAGTTGTTCATAGACTCGGGGGATAAGTAATTCCCTTCATGCCATGTTGCAGGCCGGGTCAAGTGTCGAGTAACACAGAACTTCATCTTAGTTAATGATAAGAATTATATTTTAGAAATAATTCCATTTTATTTTAGGTCATTATTAATAATAACGATTATAAATATTTCTCACAATATGAAGTGTAAAATTGTTAAACAAATACAAAAAAAATTGGATAAAGTTTCAAAATTTCTCTAAAATCTTCATTCTTTATATTGGATGAAGTGATATCATCCAGTTCAATACATTTCATGAATATATGTACACTTTGTGAAATTTTTCATTGGTTAATAAATTTATATTATTTTTATAAAAGAATAAACAAAAAATGTCAATTTCTAAATTAATATCTAATTTTTATCTATAATGATCATTCATGGAAATGTATGGTTATAAATATTTATTTGATGGATAAATTATGATTTTTATAATGTTACTTTTTTTAAAAATCTAGTGATTTAATAATACTGTTAAATTATTATTCAACATTTTTATAGGATTTATTCAATTAGTTGAAAAAAATATATGAATTTAAAAATATTTAAAGTAATACAATTTGGATGGATAATTATGTTCAAAATTTATTTAGAAAAATATAAAATAATAGGGATGGGTTATTGGTTTATACTCTAATTCTGTAAATATCATCATGTAATTAATGTAAATATAAATTAATTGATTCAAAATGTCATTAAGTGTATTTTATAATTAATTTTTTATAAAATTATTAAAAATTCTTCAAAATAATATATTCTTACAATTGAATGGGATATATTTGATCATATCAACCATGGTAAATTAGTGATTCACATTCCCTTTTATTTATATATCTTTATAAGTTATGTACTAAATAATATTGATATTTATGTAACTGTTAAAAAATTAATGTGGGTTTATAAGAAAGAGATAAGTGATAAAACATCACAAAATTGTGAATAATATTTTATTGGATGAGAATATTTAGACTCATAGACATCATATATTTTATTTATATCAATTGTTTCTACATTAATATGAAAAATAATTATATTAATTTTATACTTTAACTATCTCCAATAGTTCCTCTCAATTCAATTATAAAAGGAAACCATCACTCTATTCATCTTACACCTCATTAATAAACCTATCACAAAAACTTATATCCCATGATCTCTTATAAATTCAATAAATTAAAAAGATGTTTTTTCGTCTTAAAATACAATTACAAGGGCCCTTAAAAAGGCTTCTAAAGGAATTCTACCAAATAAATTGATAATAATATTTACCAAATCATTAAAATTTATTTCTCAAACTAATTCATATAAATTATGTGTACCCATATTTAAATAAAAAATATAGTATTGTAAAAATAAAATGAAATCTCTATAATTGTTTGAAAACCATTTTCCTCACATATTTTTCCATAGAATGTGAAAGCATCACTAATGTTACATAATCCTTACCATTATCACGTAGTGAAGTTATATATCTTTCATTAACATTTTACTTGTATAGATATAAATAGTTGAATAATGAATATATATTAAATTTATTAATTTATTATGGGTTTTAAAAAATAGTATATCATATAAATTTTTACCATGCCATTTTTTTGAATATGATAAAATTTATTGTGAGTACTTATAGGCTACCACCTATCCAAACAAATGTAATCCATTTTTCTAATGCACATTAAATTAATTATAATAATGATAAATTTAATATATATATATATATATATCTGATATATATTATATAATAACAGGTCATGAGTTTTTTATTATTATATATGTTTCTTTTATTCTGTCAATCATTATGTGAAAATAATGGTCATGCATACGTATGGGCAACCTTCCATATTAATGATGTAATTGATATTCAATATTCATATTTCATGTATCATTATAATAATATGCATAATGAATAAATATATTTTTTATAATGTTAATATCATTGTGATGATTATGTCACCATGAGAATTATTACAGGATCAAGACTTCCAAATGTAAATAAACATGAAAAAAACACATTTAAAACACTGAAACGATGTTTTTTAAAAATAATTATTATTCAAAAGGTGTGAAAATGTAATAATTTCATCATTATAATAAATAAGAATATGGTGGTATAATAAATTCAAATAAAATTTAAAACAATTATATATGATGTTAAAGAATATTTAAAAAATTCAAAGTGTGCTTAAGGGGTTTCATATTTCAATTTTCATTCCTTGCATTATACTTATACTACATATACTATGTTACACCATGATACTATGTGGGTTTAAATCATATTTAATTATTTTTTATGTAGTTTTTTTATATATATTTAATTTTTTTATACATTACTAGTTTATTTAATAATCATATGTTCAATGACATGATGTTTGTAAGGAATTACATTTAATTTTCAAATCAATTGAGTCATATTTGGTATTATGAATATATTTAAAATTATTTTTTAATATAATGAAAAAATTAATTATTTAAACTATTATTAATTTTTTTGAAAATGATTAAATATTAAATTATATTTTATACATTCACAGAGTTACTATTTAAAAGCTAACAAAGAGGTACAAATTTATTTTAAAATCACATTTTCCAATGTTCAAACATAGTTTTAGTGAAGAAATATTATGATCAAATATTCATAAAAATAATATATTTTATATTCTCTAGATATTTAAGTATTTTACATTTTTTCAACCAACATTTCCATTCATTATAACTGGAATAAAATAATGAAATGTTTAAAAAAATAAACCCTTATTTATCTCTTTGATCTGGTATATTATTATCGCATTTATATATTTTTTTAAATTATTGAAAAATTTATTCTTTTAAGTAATAATATTATTTATTAATTTTATTTAATTTTATCATTGAATTTTTACTTGATTTAAAATGAATATTTATAATTTTTTTAGGGATTATTTTAAGATATACACTGTTGACAAGAATTCTAGTTGTTATAGTTGTATTATTATATTTACCTTCTTTAACATGCTATCAATGGATTTAAAAATAAATATCCGTAGTGAAAAAATATTTTAAATGTTTCTCTTCTACTTCTTCAATTATGTAAAAAAATTAATTTCAGTATAATTTCTTATGATAAATTATCATCATACATATAAATACTCATTTCATTTAGGATATAACTATTTCAAAAATTGTATTCCATTTGTATATATGGTTGTTTACTTCATAATTGACTCTTAAAATCATGATATTATGTATTCATTACTAAATATAGTTATTTATTGATAACTAATATTTTTTTATAAATATGGGGAATTAATTGTAATTTTTAAGTATTGTATGGGTCGTAGTTATTGATTAGAAATAGATTTATTGGTAGGTCTCATGAGACAATCTAGTTTGTGTATTCAATCTAGGACTTAGCCATTTATGTATGACATATAGTCAAGAGGCCATGATGGTATGTTTAATATTTCTTGGAGAAAGAACTCCATGGTATGTTTATGATTTATAACATTATTATTTCCATCCTTATGAAATCAGTTATTGATGTGAATGCTATAATTTGAATATTTTTTATATCTATGGATACGTTTCAAGATTATGTGATTATTTAAATGGAATTGTTTGATAATCCTTTATTCCAACCATGTTATTCTTTTTTCTCTTGATATTTCTTACAGGGAATGTGTTTTTATTTATTTATATTTACATATTAATTACTCCTTATTTAATAATGATTGATTTCACTTTACTTAACAGTTATTGAGAATATGAGACCACCGCTTATTTGTTTTATTTCCCCAGGACATGAAGAAGAGATAATTTGTTTTGTACAGGGTGGAAAAATAATATTCTCAAACAAAATATTATTTTCTATCATATTTATTCAAATTTAACATCAAATACATGTATGTATAAAATTTACCATGATAAGTACAATAATATATTATTTGGGATGTGATCCATTGTATATGGTGTGTTTTTAGTAATGTAATTATAGACATGAGGATTGTATGTTTATGGAACTCAAAAAATGTGAACCGATATTATCCAAGAGATGACATAGAAGGTTGAAATTATTTACTATTATATATATCTAGAAACTGAAAACAAAATATTTATAATGAAAATCATTTACTTGAACTAGAGTTTGATGATGGAGATGATGTGTTCTGTTTTATATCACCATTGAATAATTTTATGTGGTTTAGGAAGAATTTATAGAAGATTCATGGATAAAATAACCTATTTATGATCCATGATTGCATTAGATATGTGGTATATCCACATGTAGTCATACCTATATTCTCTAATGTAAATGATGTGTTCCATGTTTGACTCATAATAATGTATATACCAGTCTCCTCACGTTTGATGAATCATTAGCTTCAACATTTGGTGAATGATATTTGATATTGGGAGTTGATAGTGAATATATTATATCATATAGACATTATTTTATGAAATAATAAACCTTTAATGGTAAATGTGTTGTGGTGTAACTGCATGTTTGAGGAGGTGAAATAGGATCTAGAAGAGGTGATGAAATATAATTAGCCTCATCCATTTTGGAGTATAAAATTAAATTTCAAGGGTGAAATTCTTGAATAGTGGAAGAATGTAATGACCGAAACCTTTATGAATGAAATTGAATGTTAGCTATATAAATTCTCGATTATGAAATATAGCTATAGAAAACACATTACCAACTTTATTGTTTTTAATTTGTCCCATTATAAAAAATATACATAATTTTCTATTGGGATTAAAAGAATGTTAATCACCATAACCATTTTATGTATAATAATTCTATAGATACTATTATGATTGATATAAATTTTGTGTTATTATAAATTCTAATTAGAATAGGTGTTAGAATCAATGGAGTCAACCATTATAATCATAGCGAACGAAGTCAATTAATTAATATTTCTCAGGGATATAGAATCACTGGGATTTTCCCCTTACCAACCCCAAGATCATACTCAACAACTAAAACTCATGAAAAATAGTATTAGTGAGAAGATTAATCTGATTGAGATCACAACTAAAACCATGTTCTTTGAACAACCTCATGGAGGTTCTACAATCATAAAACATACCATTATGGTGTACGCTGGGGTCAAAAGGTGTTATGTATTCTAACCCTAGTAGTATAAATTTTTATTTAATTTTTAATAAAACAGTTGTTACATTTATCAATATCTATTTATGAGTGTATATCTATATATATATATAAGATTATATAATTTGATTGAGAAAAATTAATTATTCACATATATAAACTCAATATTTATTTTTGTGAAATATAAAATTCCATTTAAAAAACACTTTTCAAAAAATTAAAAAATTGAAATAACATTTTGTATGAAATATTATTATTAAATAATATTTATTTACACATAATTGAAATTATAATGTTATTAATTCCAATATAATTTATATAACAACCAGAAAGTGATAGATTCAAATAAACTAGTATGTTGTTGTAATTAATGATTCTTAATTAATGTTTTAGATAGTAATATTTATAAAATTAATATTGTTAAATAAATATTTTTTATATAATAGCATTCTAAAATATTTTAATGGATAATTTTTTTAAAATTTTATGAGATTATTATTTTTGTTTAAAAATTAATATAGTTATAAATGTATAGAATATATTATGACATCATAATTTTCAAAACTAATGTAAAATTGCTATAATGTGAATCCCTAAACAAAAATAGAATTTCTATTCGAAATAATGTTTATTTAATTAAATTTATTAATTATAAAAGCCTTTAATGAATCATCCAAAACATGTATTATATTGTAATGTTTTAAATTAAATTATATATGAATATGACTAACTTCAACATCATGGATAGAATTATTTTAAGGGGTTCATTTCATCAAATAAAAAAAATTAACACTAATATTATATAGAATAATCCATGGTTGAAAAACATCGGAATATTTTTAATTTTGATTATTTTATAAATTAGGGTCTAATTTTTTTTATAAATTAATAATTAATTCACCTCACATTTTCTATAAATACCCACCAAAACTATCATTCCTCTTCACAAAAAATCCATTGATGATTATTTCTCTATCACAATAAGTTTTTAAATACTCATTCGTTTTCTCAAATATCATAAAGAGATCACCCCATGATTTTAAAAGATCTCTCCCAAGGAAAGGTACTCCATTCCTCTTCTATTTTATTCATGTACATTGTTTTCACAACATACATTACTTTAAAATTTTTAACATTGATATATGATTTTACACATACCTATATATTCCTTATGATTCACATGTAATGGGATACCCCATATTAAACTAATTATAATCTTCCATGAACCATTATATACACATGTTATGCAGTTGAAATTATCCTATGATTTTATATTCCAATGTTTTGTTTTATGAATACCCTTCCCCACTTCCACTCAATTGTATTCACCAAGATATACCGATCATTAATTGATTATGGAATTATATTTATTTTTATCACAATCTATAATCATGGGATTAACAATAAATAAAATATATTCTTATGTTGTATACTCTATGATGCACATAAATTCAAATACTTGATTTTAATGTGAATGATTTTTCTCTAAATTATATAGCCCTAAACTAAATTGGTTAATGGTTTTATCCCAATAGATACCATGTATGGTGCATGATATGTTTTCATGATATAATTATGTAATTTTCTATTAGGGGTCATACTAAATATAAGCATACAATGTCATTGTTAATGATGTATCAAATTTCCCATGATTATTTGATATTATTTTATTATATAATTCTATGAAGGCCAAGTTAATGATTCTAACCCTTTAAGTAATAATGTTTTTTCATTTGACTCTTTTGTACAACATTACATTATCCACTTACTGGGATTTAAAAATAAACCCTTTCTTATGTACATCCCTTTGTTATCAAATATAGTTATAGATGATCAAAGTAATTTATGTTCATGTTACCATGTTTTTAAAAAAAATTCATATACATGTTTCAAATTATTGAGATATGTTTCTAATTACACAAATAAACTAGGGGTTCTGATTTTTTTGGATTGTGAGTTGTTTTTATTAATTTTTTAGATTATTATAGTAAGTGTATAAAGTAAAATGGTTGTTATATCACCGAGTCACTTTGGCCATTCCTGAAGGATCTTGGGAGACCCTTAATCCATGTACCCCCAACCATACCAATACAACCATGGTTATCACAAAAAAATTATGTTAAAACACATATAAAAATAATGATGATAGCAATCTCATCACACATATCACCAACTCATCATTGGGACACTAGTCCCTCCGGACCTTGTCATGCATGCGAGCATCCACCCAGTCACCTCAGAACACTCTCAACCCACTTGTGTTTTATCCCTTCCATCAAGATAAACCCATAGATTTTAAACCATGGGAAAACGTAATCATAAAAATTACATTAAAAAGTAATTATAAATTATTTTTTTATTAATGAGGCACAAAAATATAAAAATATCCAATTTACCATGACACACAACATAGCCATGTATGAATATATCAAAAAACTTTATGATATCATAGTACAATCTTGTAGTGTATTTAATTGAATTTATGATCAACATTATCAACATTAAACATACTAAAATTAATTAATTAAATCAATTTCATCCAAAATATAATTTGGAATAATCACCACATCACTCACCGGGTGTCCCAACTATGATAGAAAAGCCATAAAATGAGTATGTTATATTTTTAATGACCCCATGATCATATTATGAATAGGGTATAAAATTTATAAATCCCTAGTTTATTTTAATTTATATAATATTCCATGAAAACCATTATAATTATCATCATGAAACAAACCATATATCAAAATACGAATGGAAAAATGATTTATGTGTCTTGATATTTCATCCACCAACCACATAAAAAAGCTGTATAACGTGCAAGTTTTTCCTATTATCATGTGAAATACTTCCTCAAAATCCCAATGAATAATATAAAAATTAGAAATAGATGGGTGGAGAGAGAGAAAATAGATTAATATAGGAGGTAATATATCAAAATTTATTATAATATGTCACTAAATAAAATCTAACATCATGGGAGAAGAGGTATTAGAACAAGGAGGGAGAGGAAAGAAAAAATGGACTCCATTAATTATCCCGACCCCTAAAACCTGATAATATCCTTCAAATAAAAGTACAAAATACTTTGGCTAATGACTCCCATGATCCCACCCCACTAGTGAGTTGATAGGCATCACTAGTGAGATTATGGTTTCACCATTGGGATGGTATTAACATCCAGCTGATTTGTGGACCTAGTAGGGATGATGGTCTAAAAGATAACCCACTAGTAAGAATTTAGGATTCCACTGCGTGATTTCTTGCATGTTGGGATGCCCAACCACTTTACAAACCACATCATGATCCCCATGGATTCACATCCATGACTAATTACATGTCTAAAACCACATCTTAGAGTAAATAAACTTTTATTAATTTCATTATGAATATCATTTCACACAGTAAACCTACCACAAAATGAAAAGAGAAAATTCACTCATTAATTTTCAACATATAAAGATGCAGGTCAATACATGACCATCAAATGATTACATCATCAGCTCATCTTGGAAACCAAAATTAATATCACTACCACATCATGTTCGTTATATACTAAGTTACCATTCGGTTGATTCTTCATGATGTAAATGTCATTAAATCATGAACATAAATAGAATCCCAAATTTTTTTACATGAAATATTTCACTATTAGTTATTTAATTTTTTAATCTCCCATATTTTAATTTGAAATTTATATTTTACTTATATCTAATACTCTTAAGTATTTTGAATTTCATAAAATAAATAATTTTTTCCACATAATTTTATAAAAACTGACCTAATTATTTATTTTTGAAAGAATAATAATATTCATATTGTCACACCCCGACCGCAGATGTCATTATTTTACTTCTTTCTTGGTCCCGGTTTAAATATCTCGAAGTTTAATTGTGTTGGCGGTTTCGCGCCGGTGCGCGGTCACCGCATCGTTAGCGGTGACCGTGCGTTTAGCCCGGGTGACCGTGTGTTCACCTGACGTTTTAATAGTAAAATTTTCATGTTGATATTCTATTATTATTACCATTTAAATTGTATTACCATTGTTGTAGTATTTTTAAAATATGTTTATATATGGGTGTACTAATGTATATATATATATGTCCATATATGTATATATATATATGTTTATATATTTTTATGTCTATATACATGATTATATACGTATATGTTTATTGTATTTACGTTTATATGTTTATAGGTATATATCAATATCTATATATGTATAAATATATATATGTGTGTATTTTTTTAAGTGATTTTATTATTTTAAATATATGATAATAATTATTATTATTATAGTTAACTAATTTTTTTTTATTTTATTATCATTATACTATCGTTATTATTATTATTATTATACAGTTTATTATGATTATTATTTTTATAAAGTTTTATTATTATTATTATCATTATTATAAAGTTTTATTATTATTAATATAAAGTTTATTATTATTATAAAGTTTTATTATTTCTATAAAGAGTTATTATTTTTAGGATTTGTTTTATTTAATTACTTATGTTCAAAATTATTATTAGTATATTATTATGAGTATAGTATTTTATTATTGTTATTATATGTTATTATTAATATTATTCTTATATTATTATTTATATTTTTGTTGTATTATTATTATTATTATTATTATTATTATTATTATCATCATCATCATATATATATATATTTTCATAACCCCTAACCCTAATCCCGTTTTCCCCCTACCTAGCCGCCTACCCCCACCTCTTCTCTCTCTCCGCGTGTTTCTCCTCCTTCCCTATTCATCCTGCCTGCTAGCCGCCGCCCCATCCGCAAGCCCCCGCGCGGCCCCCTTCCTGCGTCGTCTCCTTGGAGCGGCTGCCCGCAACACCCCTGCCGCATACCTCCCTCTCCCTTGCTGGCGCTCAGCCACCGCTCCCCATGCCACCTGCAGCGCCCAGCCTCCTCTCCGCCTCGCCCCGCTCCGCCCAAGCCTCCTCTCTCGGCTCCCCTACTTCTGCTCGGGCGAATCAGCCACCCCAGCCGGTTCTCGTGCCCCTGCTCGCCCTCGGCCTCGCACCCCGCTGCCCTCGGCCGCATCCACGAGCCTCCCTTTGATGCCCCTGCCTACAACGGCCAGCACACCTCCGACTCCTCCCCTTTTTCGGGCCGTCGTTCCCCGACCCCACCTCCGTCCGGTGACCTCCCTTCAGGAGGACCCCCCCTGTCCCGGCTTCCTCCGGCGAACAGCCCCGCGCGAACCCCGACCCTGCTTTCCCGCCGGCCTCCCGACCTCCAGTGAGCCTTTTTTCCGGCCTCCCGACCTCGTCGCACCCCCCCGTCCGGCTCCCGTTCCGGCTGCCGCACCTTCGGCGAGCCCCCCTACCGGCCAGCAGCCCTCGACCCCCTTCCGACGCCCCCTCCTAACCCTTCCGGTGAGCCCCGCTCGGGCCAGCAACCTCTGCCGCCGTTCCGGCATCCCGGCGCACCCTCCGGCTCTCCTTCCGGCGACCCGCTTTTGCTGTCTGGCGTCGTTCCGGCGCCCCTGCCCTGTTCCGGCGACCCTGCCGGTGTTCCCCATCCCCGCCGGCACCCTTACTTCGCTCCGGCACCGCCTGCTGGCGTTCCCCGGTCCTTTCCGGCGCTCCGACCGGCTCCGCCACACCGTTGGGAGGTCGCGCACCGCATTTCAGTGGCCCGGCCAGCCGCCACCGTCTTGCGCCGGGCAGCAGCGCACCCGATAATCAGCGTGCGACCTCTGACGGTCTCCCTGCCGGTGCGCGCCACCCCTTTAACTGTCGCGCGACCCCGTGGGTCGAGCGCGTCTCTGCGCCGAGGTGAGTTTTGTGTCGTGTGATTATATATATATTTATATTTTTTGGTTGGTTGATTAATTTTTTGTTTTCTGCAGCGCGTTGGCGGATTAATTCCGCAATGCAGAGGTCTTTGGCTTGCGAGCGCGTATGCGCCTACGCGGGGTGTTCTACATCATCGTGTTCGGTTTGCGACTTTAGGTGAGGTTTGCCTCGTTTCTTACCCGAATTATTTTATATCAACGTTTATATATTTTTGTGTGTGTATATATATATATATATATATATATATATATATATTAGTTTTTAAATGAATTTTTATTAGTCATTGGTTATGTGATTTTAATTGTTGTGCGTTCGATGCAGCGCGTTGGCGTGATAACCTCGCGATACTGTGGTCGTCAACGTGCGTGTGTTTGTGCGTTCATGCGAGGTGCGACACACCGTGCGTTTGGATTTCAAAATGAGGTAGGTCCCCCATTGCACTTACCTTTAGATTTAGAATTTATTAATTGCTTGTTGTTTTATTAATTTTTAATGAATTAGAAATAATATTAGATAATAAAACTTTAAATTATTATTTAGTGCGAAAAGAGCTGTTTATTTTATACCGAACACTTGTGACATTTTCTTGACGGGCGGACACCCAGTTTTGAAAGAATGCCAGTTTGGCCCTTAAACATAATTCACGGAACTTCAAATGTGCTTCTAGTTTTAAAGATAAATAATTTCTTCTGAACAAGCGTTTTGAGTTTTTGTGAAATGAGGTTTTACTTTAAATTGGTGAAGGCCCGTTTGGCACTTTAATGAAATGGATTATCTTGGAAATCCCACTCGGGGGTGATCTTTGGTGTGCGTTGTTTGCGTGAGCTGCATTTGATGTTTGTGCATCGTGACTGATTTATTTACATTGTAGACGCACCCCCTTTTTATTGCTCCTGTTGACATGGGAACCTGGCATATTGAGTGAATTTTCTGAGAACGATTGTTGCACTAGTTTAGACCACGCACTGGCTAGTGGCCCCATAGCAGGGGAATGCTGAGTTATTACTGCTATGGGGATTGGGCCCCTCGGTTAGGCCATGCAGGGCTATGCCGGGTAGTATTATGGGCGTTATGACGTCATCGAGTTATGGAATGCCTCAGGATGAGTCACACGTATAGTACGTTCTGGATTGTTCACGATCTCCTAGGTTCGACCCATGTTTCTTTTAGTGTTTATTTGTGTGTGGTGGATGATTGAGAGGTCGAGTTCGGTTGCTGACCCATGTGTGCCACTTTTACCATTGCCCTTAGTGTGTGTTGTGTGTGATTCTCCTTTTGACCAAAAACTAAAGTTTGGATTTCTAAATTGTTCAAAAAATGTTTTAAAAATGCAATGCACCTATTTCTTTCAACATTAAACTTGTTCTAAATTAAAAAGGGCAATGGACTGTTACTTGTTTTAGAAATGAATGTGTGTGGAAACCATATTTTATATAATTTAGTTCAAACCTGGAATTGATAAATTCTTTATTTATTGGTATGTGCATTGGGAATAGAAATAGTCGGGCCTACCTACTGAGTTTTAATACTCACGCCTATAGTGTTTTCTTGTTTTTTTAGTTCTGTTGCAGGTTCCAGATTCAGTTGTTCGCCTTGAGCGATGTTGGTTGTGGTATTGGAGAGTGACCCATGGGGTCACCTGGAGTTCGGACCGTGGTCAGGTTAGTAGTGGTGTTGGTTGCTCTTTCTTTATTCATTTTGTTGTTCTGTTTTATTTTCCGCTGTTTAGTTTATTTTTCATTTGGGCCAAATCGTTCCCACCTGTTTACTTTTGATTCCCAGCACTAGTTGTCAGCCCTTGGGGATCGGGAACGCCCTCCGGGACATGTCGCGGGCCGACTCGGGTGACCGGTTCAGGGTCAACGCGGGTTGGTTCGTGACAAAATGGTATCAGAGGTGGTCCTTGTTATTTGGGATGTCCGGTAGATGGAGATTAGGTGTGTCGGGACTCGAGAGGTAGGTACGGGAAGGACGTCATGACCCCTCGCCCGTTCCGCACCTCGAGTCGCCAGGGATAGTTCGGGGATTGAGTCCTTGTTTCGTTCTGGTTTGTTTTGGATTGAGGGATGACAACTGAGGTAAACCGATGTTACATCGTGATCTCGCATGGAGTAGTGACCCATGTGGAGATTTCTGGGTACACGGTTTGAATTCCTCCTAGTGGTTGACGCTTACTTGGGGCATGACCCACTATCATGTCTCCATGTTAAGTGTGACCACTGGTCCCTCACCCTGATGGTTTGATGCGAGTTGAGTGTCGTTTTCGTTTTAGATAGTGTAAGTGCGTTTTTGGAAGTGAAAAAGGGGTTTTTGGAAATGAGACTGATTTCTTTTAAAGTACCTTAAATTTGTGAAATGAGTTTTAAAACTGAATGATTTTGGATTAAGAAAACTGGTGTTTGCTTGAAAATTGGTCGAGAGTAGTTTGGAGGGAAACCTTAGGTACTCCTTATGAACGTTTGCACATGTGAGATGATGCATGGAAAGTGCGTGTTGGTGTGTGTATGAATGGAATGTGGATAACGACATGTGCAACGGGTCATGGGATTACCTGGGTGTGTATTTGAAATTAAAGGTTTGGCCTTGTCCTTTAAATTGGGTTTCAAATGGGAAAGTGGTTTTGGGAAGTGACTTTTGGTTTGGAAGTGGATTGGTTTTGGTCTTGAAGAAGGAAGTTTTGAAATTTTAAAATGAAAAGGGGATTTTAAAAAGAGGGGAATTTTGTTTTGGATTGTGTTTGTATTTGATTGGCCTTTGTGATGATTACTTTTTATGAAAGCGCTTTCTTTGATGTTGCTTCGATTGATATTGGTTTCGTCTTGGTGTTATATATCTTGTTCTGAAATGCTGCCCAGAAATATCCCTGGTGTTTTGATGAGTCATGCCCAGTTTTTGGTCTTTCTCGGACATTGTCTGTCCTTCATGGTGATTGAAGTCTGTTAGAGGCAGTATAGTGGCTTGAAGAAGTCAAGCGTGTCTTTGGGGTATTGGGAACTCCCGAAGCAATCTGAGTGCGTATTGTTTTGGGTCTGTTTGAAGGTCCAGCTCTGGATGAGTAGGAGTTGTACGCCCGCCGTTTCTGCAATTTGGGATGATGTGGCATTTCTTTAATGCCGTCTTCATTCAATGGTTTATACTTGTGGAGGTGAGGATGAAGGAAATAGAAGAGCTCATGCGTGCTCAACATGGCCAGCAGATAGTGAGAGCATATGTTGACCATTTCAAGGATCCTGTGTCTCTTTATCCGGGGGTAGTGCCGCAGGACTAGATGAAGACTTCTCCCTTCATCAGGGGTCTTCATCCAGAGGTCATGGAGCGGGTCCTCCTTTTTAAGGACCATCACGTTGAGAAGCTGGTGGATGAGGTGTTCTTAGAGGAGTTGGTCTTCGGAGTGGAGATGGTTGGAAATCCAGCGTATCAAGTTACTCGTCAAGGTTCCCCATCTGGCGAGCAGGGTGTGCCACAGGGACCTATTCCTAAAGAGTCCTCTGCAGTGTTTCTAACTTCTAGTGCGTCGAATCGTCTAATGGTGTACCGTCAGTATGGACGGTTAGGGAATACAAGCCGCTCTGTCACACCCCCCAGGAAATGCCATCATTGTAGGTTTCTAGATCATCTAGAGAAGCTTTGCAGGAAGCGTTGCCTGAGGAAGACATTGTGACTAGAAGATTCTAGTGCCTGGCTGTGAGGCAGGAGATGCTTCAACCATCAGAGCCCCAACCACAGGACTTGGGGTGAAGCTCGCGCGCAGTCAGGAGTTGACGGGGGTGTGAAGCCTCAGTTCAGGTTTGGGTGTTTAGTGTTTCCAACAAAACATTTAACGTCCTCCCGTTCTCATTCTTTCACTGTTAAGGTTTTGGCGTTGTTTTCGGTTCATTGTGTCATCGTGAGGTTGGGATGAACGTATTCGTTTGTAATCCAAACAGTCTCGTTTGTCGGATTATGGTGTTTAGGATCGTGCGTTTTTCTTAGAGGTATGTTTGGACCTAGCGTCGGTTAATCTTGGTTTGGCGATGTTTGTTTGGAGATATAAGTGCCTGCGGTGGAGTCCAGGATTGCTGTTATGCTCGGGTTTACTGCTTGGATTAAGTTCTGCTTGGAGATTTTTCTATCGTCTTCGGGCTTTCTTTGGTCTGAGTCGAGAGTTCCATGTTTTGGCGGAGGTTCTATTTCGCTCATGCTATAGAGGTTAGTCTGGATCGGTTGAGAGTTCCCACGTTGACCCCCCTCCCCGGGGCGGTGTATTTGGGTTCTAAAAGCCTCCGTGTTGGTCGAGCTCTTATGGTGGGGAGAACCCTCCCGTGTTCTCCCCTCATTTTATGTCCCAGTTTCTTCATGATCGGTCTGGTGTGACCTGTGGAGTAAAAGTTCATTTCAAATTTCTTAGCTTCTCGGTTTTGGATCGGGCATGAACTCGAGTTTTGGATATCTTTTGTCTTGGTGACTTTCTGGGGGCAGAAAGTGTCTTTGGTGGGGAGGATTGTCACACCCCGACCGCAGATGTCATTATTTTACTTCTTTCTTGGTCCCGGTTTAAATTTCTCGAAGTTTAATTGTGTTGGCGGTTTCGCGCCGGTGCGCGGTCACCACATCGTTAGCGGTGACCGTGCGTTTAGCCCGGGTGACCGTGTGTTCACCCGACGTTTTAATAGTAAAATTTTCATGTTGATATTCTATTATTATTACCATTTAAATTGTATTACCATTGTTGTAGTATTTTTAAAATATGTTTATATATGGGTATACTAATGTATATATATATATGTCTATATATGTATATATATATGTTTATATATTTTTATGTCTATATACATGATTATATACGTATATGTTTATTGTATTTACGTTTATATGTTTATAGGTATATATCAATATCTATATATGTATAAATATATATGTGTGTGTATTTTTTTTAAGTGATTTTATTATTTTAAATATATGATAATAATTATTATTATTATAGTTAACTAATTTTTTTTATTTTATTATCATTATACTATCGTTATTATTATTATTATACAGTTTATTATGATTATTATTTTTATAAAGTTTTATTATTATTATTATCATTATTATAAAGTTTTATTATTATTAATATAAAGTTTATTATTATTATAAAGTGTTATTATTTCTATAAAGCGTTATTATTTTTAGGATTTGTTTTATTTAATTAATTATGTTCAAAATTATTATTAGTATATTATTATGAGTATAGTATTTTATTATTGTTATTATATGTTATTATTAATATTATTCTTATATTATTATTTATATTTTTGTTGTATTATTATTATTATTATTATTATTATTATCATCATCATCATATATATATATATATTTTCATAACCCCTAACCCTAATCCCGTTTTCCCCCTACCTAGCCGCCTACCCCCACCTCTTCTCTCTCTCCGCGTGTTTCTCCTCCTTCCCTATTCATCCTGCCTGCTAGCCGCCGCCCCATCCGCAAGCCCCCGCGCGGCCCCCTTCCTGCGTCGTCTCCTTGGAGCGGCTGCCCGCAACACCCCTGCCGCATACCTCCCTCTCCCTTGCTGGCGCTCAGCCACCGCTCCCCGTGCCACCTGCAGCGCCCAGCCTCCTCTCCGCCTCGCCCCGCTGCGCCCAAGCCTCCTCTCTCGGCTCCCCTACTTCTGCTCGGGCGAATCAGCCACCCCAGCCGGTTCCCGTGCCCCTGCTCGCCCTCGGCCTCGCACCCCGCTGCCCTCGGCCGCATCCACGAGCCTCCCTTTGATGCCCCTGCCTACAACGGCCAGCACACCTCTGACTCCACCCCTTTTTCCGGCCGTCGTTCCCCGACCCCACCTCCGTCCGGTGACCTCCCTTCCGGCGGACCCCCCCTGTCCCGGCATCCTCCGGCGAATAGCCCCACGCGAACCCCGACCCTGCTTTCCCGCCGGCCTCCCGACCTCCGGTGAGCCTTTTTTCCGGCCTCCCGACCTCGTCGCACCCCCCCCCCCCCCGTCCGGCTCCCGTTCCGGCTGCCGCACCTCCGGCGAGCCCCCCTACCGGCCAGCAGCCCTCGACCACCTTCCGACGCCCCCTCCTAACCCTTCCGGTGAGCCCCGCTCGGGCCAGCAACCTCCGCCGCCGTTCCAGCATCCCGGCGCACCCTCCGGCTCTCCTTCCGGCGACCCGCTTTTGCTGTCTGGCGTCGTTCCGGCGCCCCTGCCCTGTTCCGGCGATCCTGCCGGTGTTCCCCATCCCCGCCGGCACCCTTGCTTCGCTCCGGCACCGCCTGCTGGCGTTCCCCGGTCCTTTCTGGCGCTCCGACCGGCTCCGCCACACCGTTGGGAGGTCGCGCACCGCCTTTCAGTGGCCCGGCCAGCCGCCACCGTCTTGCGCCGGGCAGCAGCGCACCCGATAATCAGCGCGCGACCTCTGACGGTCTCCCTGCCGGTGCGCGCCGCCCCTTTAACTGTCGCGCGACCCCGTGGGTCGAGCGCGTCTCTGCGCCGAGGTGAGTTTTGTGTCGTGTGATTATATATATATTTATATTTTTTGGTTGGTTGATTAATTGTTTGTTTTCTGCAGCGCGTTGGCGGATTAATTCCGCAATGCAGAGGTCTTTGGCTTGCGAGCGCGTATGCGCCTGCGCGGGGTGTTCTACGTCGTCGTGTTCGGTTTGCGACTTTAGGTGAGGTTTGCCTCGTTTCTTACCCGAATTATTTTATATCAACGTTTATATATTTTTGTGTGTATATATATATATATATATATATTAGTTTTTAAATGAATTTTTATTAGTCAGTGGTTATGTGATTTTAATTGTTGTGCGTTCGATGCAGCGCGTCGGCGTGATAACCTCGCGATACTGTGGTCGTCAACGTGCGTGTGTTTGTGCGTTCATGCGAGGTGCGACACACCGTGCGTTTGGATTTCAAAATGAGGTAGGTCCCCCATTGCACTTACCTTTAGATTTAGAATTTATTAATTGCTTGTTGTTTTATTAATTTTTAATGAATTAGAAATAATATTAGATAATAAAACTTTAAATTATTATTTAGTGCGAAAAGAGCTGTTTATTTTATACCGAACACTTGTGACATTTTCTTGACGGGCGGACACCCATTTTTGAAAGAATGCCAGTTTGGCCCTTAAACATAATTCACGGAACTTCAAATGTGCTTCTAGTTTTAAAGATAAATAATTTCTTCTGAACAAGCGTTTTGAGTTTTTGAGAAATGAGGTTTTACTTTAAATTGGTGAAGGCCCGTTTGGCACTTTAATGAAATGGATTATCTTGGAAATCCCACTCGGGGGTGATCTTTGGTGTGCGTTGTTTGCATGAGCTGCATGTGATGTTTGTGCATCGTGACTGATTTATTTACATTGTAGACGCACCCCCTTTTTATTGCTTGTGTTGACATGGGAACCTGGCATATTGAGTGAATTTTCTGAGAACGATTGCTGCACTAGTTTAGACCACGCACTGGCTAGTGGCCCCATAGAAGGGGAATACTGAGTTATTGCTGCTATGGGGATTGGGCCCCTTAGTTAGGCCATGCAGGGCTATGCCGGGTAGTATTATGGGCGTTATGACGTCATCGAGTTATGGCATGCCTCAGGATGAGTCACACGTATAGTACGTTTTGGATTGTTCACGATCTCCTAGGTTCGACCCATGTTTCTTTTAGTGTTTATTTGTGTGTGGCGGATGATTGAGAGGTCGAGTTCGGTTGCTGACCCATGTGTGCCACTTTTACCATTGCCCTTAGTTTGTGTTGTGTGTGATTCTCCTTTTGACCAAAAACTAAAGTTTGGATTTCTAAATTGTTCCCAAAATGTTTTAAAAATGCAATGCACCTGTTTCTTTCAACATTCAACTTGTTCTAAATTAAAAAGGGCAATGGACTGTTACTTGTTTTAGAAATGAATGTGTGTGGAAACCATATTTTATATAATTTAGTTCAAACCTGGAATTGATAAATTCTTTATTTATTGGTATGTGCATTGGGAATAGAAATAGTCGGGCCTACCTACTGAGTTTTAATACTCACGCCTATAGTGTTTTCTTGTTTTTTTAGTTCTGTTGCAGGTTCCAGATTCAGTTGTTCGCCTTGAGCGATGTTGGTTGTGGTATTGGAGAGTGACCCATGGGGTCACCTGGAGTTTGGAACGTGGTCAGGTTAGTAGTGGTGTTGGTTGCTCTTTCTTTATTCATTTTGTTGTTCTGTTTTATTTTCCGCTGTTTAGTTTATTTTTCATTTGGGCCAAATCGTTCCCACCTGTTTACTTTTGATGCCCGGCACTAGTTGCCAGCCCGTGGGGATCGGGAACGCCCTCCGGGCCATGTCGCAGGCCGACTCGGGTGACCGGTTCAGGGTCAACGCGGGTTGGTTCGTGACACATATATTAACAAAAAATAATATTAATAATTGTTTCATTATATAAAATTAGATAAATATCATAACAATGAAAATTGGTAAGAATAAATGTGTAAATATAAATTAATTTTATCATATAAAATTGTAACATAATAATTTTAATTCTCATTTTTTATCAAATATATATATATTAATGATAAAATAAATTAGTTTCAATGAAATATTCACCCATAGATAGGGTAAAGGGTTTATGTAATTATTAAATCATTACACCATTACAGATAGTGCTTGGAGGGTTTCAAATGTTTAGCATCATATTGTAAAAAACTGTATAAGGATATAGCACATTTTCTAAAAGATAAATAATAGTAGACCTATGTTTTGAAATTTTACAGAAGGGTAACTTAGGAATTACATATATAAATATTGTATATTCCAATGGTTACATAATGGAGCATCCTTTTTTTCATAGGTTGTTTATGGTTAATATTATTCTCACATAAGGGTAAGAATACCATTCCATGTTCCATGTATGGGTATGATACGCACATAAGGGTAATACAACATACCATATGCAGATAGATTATAGACTCATTAGAGTAAAGCCAGGTTACCCTTACACATCAATCTTATCTTGTGAAAAGTTTTTTTAGACTCATAATTCCATATTTCATTTCCCAAAAAAATCATATTTAGATGATATAAAAACAATAAGACCCTAGGAATTTATTATTATTGACTCATTTTAAATTCATGACTAGTATTATGGAATATTAAAAACACATCAAAAATAAGAAATGAATAAAATAATGATTAAATAGTGAATTTATTTTGGAGTTTTTAAAGTTTTGAATAAGAACACTAAAGTCTATTTTATTAAATATATAAACGTTGATTCCATCTATTTCATGGTCTCCTACTGATTTTTAGTAGTGGAGAAATTCTTTTTCATAATACCCTTAAGGTATCCTTTGATAAAAAAAGTTTATTCATCATCATTCCAAGATCAGTTGACCCCTCTCCCTCATCTGCTCATGAGAGAAGCACTTTTCGAGGGATAAATTCAACTTTTTTTATTTATTCTCTTGTTTAGTAAAATATTATTCCCAATATTTCGAGATAAAATTGATTCAAAATACATAAATGGTAATTAAAATGATTTATGGAAGAATAAATATTAATTATTATTATTTTCTCATATTATATTAGATTATTAAATTATCATCACATGACGAATTATAGACATTATTTAATGATGAAATTTTTAACTCCTATTTCACAAATGATAATTCATTATTATCGTGACGATGTAAAATTTTATCGCATGTGGTGTTTCAATTTTATTTTCAGAATAATATAATTTTAATTTGTGATATGAAACCTTCGATAGTAGTTTGAATTTGATAATACATGGCCATGATTTAATTGATGTTTCCACTATGATGTTTTTGAATTAACATTGAAAATATTCAAGTAAGAACCCCTTGGTATTAGTACATATTGTATATGGGTTATTCGCATTATTGATAGTTTGAATGGGTAGCCTTGAGAATCATATTTTTGATTCTTGATCAAATCATGTGTGCATGTTTATTCATTTACTAGTTCATGGTTTCTTATATATATGTTGTAATGACAAGGATTCATGATTAATAATATGTGATGATTTATTTTTAATATGTATCTTTATTTATGTTTTGTTCTTCTATATTCTACAATTGAGCTTTCAAGTGGATCTTATTAGACTATCCCTAGAGATGGATATCTTATATTAGTGGTTGGAACCAATTAGACTATCCTATAAATGGTTCTATTTCAATCATCTATTTTCACTATCCCATTTTGTTGGATGTGTTAGGCTACCGGTCAATGTTTCTTTTAGAATGGTTCAAAGGAAGTTATAGATGGCCTTCAATGACCATGAATATATATTGTGATGGTGTGAGTGATTTTTAATTTATTTGTATACCTTATTTACTTTCATTATATGATAATTTGTATCATATATGTTAATGATAAGGGCCATATTTGGGGACCTATATAATCATTTACTCACATCGTAATAGATAATTTCATTGAAATTATGAAAATAAAAACCTGTGAATCGACAGATGGAATGTCTAGTGTTATGGATGATTGAAAAATTTATCTATATGAAATAGAAAATACTAGAAGGAACACAAGATAGATGATTCTTCATATTGTTAATGTTTACCCATATATTATAATTTTCCATTTATTAGTTTTTTATTTAGCATGTCATATTAATAAATCATGGGATGGTGTTATTTTTATATGATGATACTCTGATTATTATTGATTTATTATTTATGTGATTATTTTTTACTTCTTTCATTTAACTTTTACGTTCACTAGGTGTCATGGGAATCGTTTCTCTATGATGTTATCGTGGACCTTACCACAATTTAGAAACCTCTTGCATGGCATTCATGAGGTTATGTGGAACTCCCAAATTGGACTTGGGGATTTTGGTTACGGTGTTACATATGATTAAAAGAGTACTAAGTTCACTATCTTGTTTCTCCTCAGTGATATGATTATGGATATGGTAAAAATACGTTACGTTAGGTAATACTCAGGCAGGGGATATATGTTTGTGTCTATCTGAAACTATAAAATGGACCTTCAAGTTACCAATAATAAGGGTTTTGTGTTGTTTATATTATTTGTTACTATAACAACAAATATCATTAATAAACACTAATTAATTATTTATTGCATAAAGACACACATAATAGCATTATAAAAGATTTTATGGCCTAGTTTCTTTGGTTAATTACATAGAACACATAAAAACATTAAATATGGATACAACAACATTATTTAAAACCCCTTAACATTCTATATATTTTAAATAGCTCTTGTAAAAATATAAGGGATTATAAATACCTAACTCATTAAAGGGAAATATAATTCCAGGAACACCTTTTTCATTCATACTTTGTATATGCATTATTATTACATAGATATCATAAAAATTAAGTATGTCATTGATGACTACTAATCCAATGAGGAAGTAGGGTTGGTAAGATAAATGGATTTAACGAAATATTGAGGGATAAGAACATCTACTTGAATACACATGATTATAATTGGGGATGATCACTATAAACATGATTTCCATGAAATAAATAGGATAATTTTTATAGCATAATGACTGTATATAAGGATTCAAGGAAGGGTTTATTGATATTATAGGCGATATCTTATTAATTTGAAAACATAAAAAGAGTATTGAGGATTTGTAAAATCATATTATAACATGAAAAATTAGAAATTATATCGAATAATACAGATAAGGTTCATGAATAATGTGGAGAAGTTGAGAATCCCGTTACCATGAGAGGGGTCCTATTAATGATTGAGAGGAGATATTTAGGATATTGGGAACAACCTGGGAGGGATTTAGAGAGGTATAAGGAGGGAAAATTTATGATAAATGGGATTTAATTTATAAAAAGTGAGAGTTTGGGTGGGTATTTATAGAAAATAGAGGGGAACTATATATTTATTTTTAAAATAAGTATTGGAATTTATATGTTAAAATAATAAAAAACTCAAATCATCCCATATTTTATACCATGTTGTTGTGATTAAAAATAATTTATTTGTAAAATAACCTAAATTATTATAGTAATTCCATTGCTGATGTGTATGTGAGTCAAGAATGTAAGTAATTCATCACTCTTATAATGATTATAATGGACTTTTCTAAATAATATTATCAATTTTATATAAATATTATTATATAATAATATTATATATAAATAAAAATTATTTTTAAATTATTGTATTTATAAAAAAGTTTTATTTAATGAAATATTTTCAAAATATACAATTTGGTTCCTTCATATCAAAATATAATTTTCAGTCACTCAGATAAAAATTTCATAATGAATGGGATAAATATAATCATTATTTAAAAAGGTAAATATATAATTTTTTACTAATTGGATCAAGATACATAACTCGTTATCACACTAGTGTATTCCCCAAGGGTATGGTGTGTGGTGGTGAAGATAAATTGGGGTGGTTCAGTGAACATAGTTTGGGCCTTGATCTCAATAATCTTGACCTTCTAAAGTAAAATGTTTTTTAATCCTTCAATAGTTGAATTTCATCATGGCCTTAGTCAAAGGAAATTTCTAGTGATGTCATCACCCTCATAAGCGATGATAAATGGGAATCCTAGGGTATTGTTCTACTGGCCGAGGACATCGTTCCTTCTATATGTGTAAATTACAATTCATCATAACAGTCAATATATAAAAATGATTTTGATAATAGTACAACAAATTGATTTTCAATGGTCATTTTTCATAACAAACTTTTATATTCTAAAATATATATTTTATAATTTGTCAAAAATAACTAAATTTATTCATGTGATTTATATAACACATTTATTCATTCAAAGGGGAATTCAATTTTAAATTCTGGGTTATTACATTCTTCCTGCATTTAGAAATTTCAACTGAGAAATTTCATTTCATATATTAAAACATAAGAGGAAATTCATGCTTCATACTCTCTTCCATTTCTGATGTTTCATCATAAAAATTTTGGTTACACCATAACACTTTTACTAGTTTTGTTTCCTTTTCTTATTGTGCTTTGGCTTTATGATCTTATATCTTACCATACTTCCATTCTTATGGAATATAATTCTCTAAATGAACCACCTATAAATTTAGTACATGTGAGGGGTATGATATGTACTTTCATAAGAAAGATATATAGATAACATCATGTAGTTTGGATATGTTATGTGGGACTTATAATAAATAGTCCACCAATTCGATGAGTTCAAGTATCTCAATGGGGAAGTTGTATCTTGGAATAATCATTAGGTTTATCCCAAACCTCATGCAATTTCTCCAAAAAGTTATATGAAGGAACATCTTATCTATTACATTAAACACTAGGCTTCAATAATTATTGATTAAATAAATTTCCTTTTATCTTTTTGCGGACTACATGTCATGATAAATGGATTGAACATTTACTTTAAATTCTTGGATATGATTAGGTATCAATAGTTTCATCTATCCAACAATTTCACATAATTTCGAATCAAAAACAATTTTTTATAAATAGATTCATATGATACCATTTTAATTCTATAATGGTGAATGTTGTTATATGAGAATTATACTATGGGAAGGTTCTAAGACCAAAATCATTGGAAATCCATTGATAATTATCTGAAAATATCCTCTAGAGTTTTAATGGTTCTCTATTAAAGAAAATCAATTTGATGGAGATAAGTTATATTAAGAAATATCTTTTTCTGAAATTTCTAGAAAGGGATTCTCGAGAACCTCAAGGTAAACCTCAAATCTCGAACAAATATTTTGGAGAGTGAAAATTATCAAGTTTTGTCACTTATCTTATATATATCCTTTTGAGTTGGTAAAAAGAGACATATTTCTAGATAATAATAAAATAATTTGAAATTATATGGTGATCGTATACCACCCAGATGGATTTATTTCCATTATATATCTTGGGGAGTACAACGATGAAACTAGTAGTTATGTTTTCCCATTTATATATGTAGATGAAAAATGGATTCAAAATACTCTAAGACTTTTATCAGTCGTCATGTTAAATATGGAACAACAACAATCATAATAATACTTCAATAATCCCATTATTCTTGTTATCCCAAATGAAAATTTTCATCTAATCTTAGAGCTTCCTTTATGAATATGGGATAATGAGATGCACAAAGCATATAGATTTTCCCTCTTTTAAATTTTTTTATTCCAATCACATATGAGATCTAAATATTATGAAAACACCATTTGTAAATATTAACTCTAAAATATTTTATACATTTCTTGGAAGATCCTAATCATATTTTTTGGCATCATTGACCCTCTCATGAATGGATGGTTGATAAGTAATTTGAGAAATATAATGTAATGATCTATTTATTAATCACATTTCCATCAATTTCATGTCCAATAAATTTTGGTCAATTTTAATCCAAACATGGATATGGTTTCAGGATCCTTTTAACTCATAGAATCATTCATATTTTTGACCATTCCAGGATGGGAATCGACTGAACAATCCTAATACATGATCTTCTCTAACCAGAACCATTGGTTTATATTTTAATACATTTTTTGTGACTATATACATGAGGATTTTGTGATCTATATATATCTCACACCTTTAAACAAAGATAAATTGATTCAAAATAATTATTTCAAAGATAAATATAGCTATTTTAAGATCATGGGTTGTGTAGTTGACCTATAGGAATATTAATCATCGAGAGACTTATGCTATCACCTTATCATATTGTATGAGTACAACACATATGCCTATTTTTGGATTCATCTACGTAGATAAAAAAATTTCTCCACTGGCCGGTAATATGAGAACATGTGTGGTGATCAACTTCTCCATTAACTCATTAATACAATCCTTGAATTTATCGGTCTAAAAAATATCATGATCTTCATAGATATATTGTTATTTTGGAATGGAAAATATTCATTTACTTATGAAAAATTGATGTTAGTCCCCAATTATTCCTTGGATACTAAAGATCTCAGCCAAAGATGATGGATTTGTCCATCCACTATAAGCCAATATTTTCAATGTATGCATAGATATCCCTTTACTGGTGATAATATGCCATGGTAATGTTTCTTTCTCTATAAAAAACTCCGATATTTTTTACCTGAATATCAATTTCCCTTTTTCATGTTCTTTAGCAAAACATTCAAATTCTCCCCATGACTCTCCATGTTCTTACAGTAGATAAAATCTTATTCTATAAATACTACAACAATTGTTTCAAGGTAATCCCTAAAGAATATCATAAATAAGTCATCAAATATTTCTAGAGAATTATTGATTTCAAAAAGAATCACTATGATCATGTAGTTCCCCTACATATTTTGAAAATAAAACACTGTAATATCTACCTTTGTCACCTTTATGTTATAATATCCAAACAGATAATCCACCATAGAGATGAACTGATCTCCACATTGGAAATCGAAAAGGTAATCAATTTCTATAAGAGGAAACTTGTTCATTATTGTGATATTTTCATTATAACAATTAGAAATAAATATGTACATTGTAGCATCCTTTATCTGGAAGAATAGGACCATATGACCCCATGGTGGAGAACATGGGATTATAAAAAAATTATCCATATTATCATGAAGTTAATTTCGTATCTCTCAAAGTTCAATTGTGTCCATTATATATAAAGTATTAGATATTGGAATATATCCGTGATTAATAAATTATTGATAAATCAAACACATGACTTGAAGGAAGGATAGAAAATTACTTTGGAAACTCATCAGAATATTACCTCACAATAGGATGGTAATAAAAGATGATATTTTCCATAGTCTCAAAATGTCACGACTCGACCAACTGGGGGTCCTAATCATGATTTCCCAACCCTTCCTCCAACATACTAGGTAATTTCAACTAGTGTCAAGTATTTATATCCCACAAATTGGAGGAATTAGACCGATGTACCTATATAGAAACATATATCCAATCCCAGAAAATTCTGATATTTAAATACAAATTGAATCCATTTCATGCACACATCTATAATCCCAAATCTATAGTATGATAGTAAATTGGTGAAAGAAAAATAGGGGCCAAATACATACCCAACAAAAAATGTAAAAAGTCAAACATTATCTAAGGGATGTTTCTTTAACCAAATGAAAGATCTTGGTTGACACTTTAGTCTGTCTGGCTAAAGATATTCTCCTCCTTCTCTATATTCTCCAAGGAAACTATCAAAAAATTTATCATCTTCCTAAGAAACTTCATGTGCAAGAAGACCCCACTGAGGGGTGAGTGAAAAAATACTCAGTAGGACACTCCAAAAATACTAAACAAAATGAACCGAGTAGAGTTAGCTCAAAAAAATATATTATTCAATGTATAATATAAAAAACCCATATATAATCAAGAAGGAAACCGCACCACAAATAAACCACAACCAACTTCCAGCAACATGATTCTACTTGAAATATTGATAATTTAAGGATAATCTATTCTATGATCCATTAAATCACCATAGACACTCAATCAAGAGGTCATGATCATTATGCCTGCACAATAAATCATAGTAGTCTCATAAGACCCTGATACATAGATAAGTTCTCTCACTCAAGACCATTGTGGGAATCCACAAACCCAATACGGATCAACCTGTTATATATAGGATGATATTACAACAAGGAATTGAAACCTACTGATAATGCCTTCAAGTTGGAGGAACAAATCCCTACACAAGAAGGTCATGGTAATTTCGCAAACCCAAAATAGGGTTTAAATATGATAGAGGATCACCCTCCTGTCTCATGGAGGGACACCATGAAAATTTTCAAAAACCTATCCTATAGAGGGGATTATAATAATGATATGTGGATGGAAATGTAAAATATACCTGTGAGGTAAAGATACAATTTGGAAAACTACTATACCAACACCTATCTAGACTGAATAGACAAAGAGATCCAAGCTGTCTCTAATAGATTACATGGTTTATATCTTTTGTACATTACATGCATCACCCAACCACGATATTTTGTGTGGTTATATCTCACAATGGATGTTAAAATCAATATACGCAATGTTTGATAGAGGGTAATGATTTCTAGAGGTCACTTGAAACCCTGGCTATGTTATGTTTCCATGTATGTGTGCTGTTGGTCGTGCATTTTTAGTAGCCAATATAAACCAGGCTATGTCTGTGTGCATGTACATAGCGTATTGATAACCATATACTCATAGATGGGTCCTTGTAACTTCTCAAATACATTTTTATCAATCACATAGGGGTAACATGTTGTGTGAATATGTAACATAGAGTGCGATATTTAACTCAAGCTGATGCCCTAGGACCACAAATAGGGGGTCCCGCACTATGTCTAATCCTGTAATACACGACTTCTAGATCGGGAATTTCAAGAGTCTATGGTTCCCCTTTGCATCATCTAACATGTCGGTGGAGCCACCATCCTCACTGGAATCCACATATTCATGGTTATCGATGCCTCTCCTCAGTATAGATTGTAGATCCAGTCTTCAAATCTACCTAGAAAAATTTCTTCTTGTACAATCTGTAGTCACACCATTCATTCCTCGAGAAACATGAATCCCATTGATCCATTATCATTCCTTCTCAATTGATCAACCTTCATTTTCAATCCTCTAATAAAATCATCTATTGAAATCCATGCCCTTATTATTGATCTGATGCGCCAAATCAAAGTCAAACAATGATCAAATATCTGGTAATCATCGAACCTTAGGCAAAATGGAATACTCATGATGAACGCTGAATGAAATGAGTGAGAAAATAAAATGCCGTAAAATGTGAGTCAAAATTCCCCGAATATTTTCATTTGGTCTCAATATTTTTTCATAGAATAATAAAGATTGAGATGAAAATAAACATAATGAAAAAAACAATTCCATCCAATAAAATCGTCCTATGATGCTCATATAAATTATGTTAATTTAATTGATCCATGTTTGTCTAAGAACAAAGAAACATATGGGAAAAAAGTAAATATCCTACCTGGTGTTAATATTGACCATTGGCTAATAATGGTTCTGTGCGTTTTTCAATGATGAGATCTAAGAGTTTCATTGGATCAATGATCCACGATCTGATCACGTTTCTTTTGTGGTTATCCATGAATTGTGTCCTCCAATGGCCTATAGGTCTCCATGTTTTAGTATAAAACCATGAGAAGAAATCCATATCCATATATCAAAATATGATTCAGGTCTCAATGTGAAATAAAATAATAAAATCATTTAATTAATTTCTATTGTTAATTCTGTGCCTGCGAAAACTTTTTCAAAATCACCACACATGGAAAAAGGTTATATAGTGAATAAGGTAAAAATGTAATTTTAAACTCAACAGTTTCCTCATATTTCAGATCGGGTCCCCCGTTCATGAGTTATTCATCCTTTTTGAGAAATATTTGTGTGCAAGATATTTGATATATTGAATATATTTCAAAAATATCTTTCAGGAACAACATGCATTGGAATCAAATGGTGTATCATCACCATGTCTATATAAAAATCCATATAATATCCAAAAAAAATACATAGAAAATGCGACATGTTGTTCACACCCATGAAACCACTATACACACAATATGGTAATCAATCACCCACGAAGGATCCAAACCTACTAATTTTCAGTCTCCACTGGGTACTTTTCAAATGTAGATCCAACCTCGATGTCAAGCTCCCTATAGTCGATAAAATGCGACATGTTGTTCACATAACTCCTCAGTTGCAACACATGGAATATTTCATCTACCCAATCTAAATTTGGTTGTATATATAAACTATAAAACACCTTTATAAGTCTAAAATGTATCAAGAAAATGAAAATGAATCTTAGATAAAATTTGTCAACTCAACCAAATCCACACAATCCACATCGAGGTGATACCCTCAAGAACACATGGTCCCCCTCTTAAAACTCCAGAGGTCTTCGTTTCTAGTCCACATAAAAATTTTGATGGATTTTTGTAGTAATTATCCATTCTGGGATGATCAGATCCTTGAATCAAGTAGCTCATGTCATCTCTGTTCCATGAGTGCAGAATCGCCTAGATTAGTCCAACAAAGTGGTAAACCATAGGTTCACCCATATGATGTATCTAATGGTTCCATAAAAATAGTGTAATGGTTAATGTGGTTGTATATAAACTCCACTACATGTAGGTGATCATCCTATCTATGGATAAAGTCTCACATTAAATCCCACATTAGGACTTCCAAGACATGAATGGTCCACTATATTGGGCTATCAGTCTGGGGGTGAAATATTATTCCCAACCATAACATAGTCCCAAAGGACACTTGAAATCCTTTGCATAACCATGATGTGAAGATAGATTCATAGTATGGAATTAAATTTGTTGAAACCATATAGAGCCTTAATATTTCATGTATATAGAGGAGTCCCAATATATCTACTATATTATACTCTCAAACGGATAAGAGGTGGGCCATCATTTTGAGTTGGTCTATGATCACCCATATGGAATCGTGTCCCCTATATGTATGTGGTAGCCCTATAATTATTTCTATGAATATACAATCCCACTTCTATATAAAACCTCAAGGGGTTCAGCTAAACCCACTGGAACCCAGAAATCAGCCATCACCTACTTAAAAGTGAGGGATTGGGATACAATATCATCAAATCCCTTCTTCATGACTGGACACTAGAAATTCCCTTGGTTGTCCTGGTACATCTTCATCGCACCTCATTGTACTGCCAACGGGTATGCATGAAACTCTTCCATCACATCCTCCCGTAGCATCAAAGGTTCCATATCATGTCTATTGAAAAGGATAGTGTTATCACCACCTTCATAATATCCCTATGGATCACGTCTAGTGGATATCAGAGTACATATGTTCTCACATTAGTTTTCTCGACAGTGAGCATAACTGAGACACTATAAAAGAGGTAGGGTAAAAACCATCGATTGAAGACATCTAGCACAATAATTTTCCAAAAAGGACAACTACAATGAAAATAACTACTCTGACGCCTTGTCCAACATCTAAGAATAGTATCTCCTACCAAGAATGTTTCCTTCAACTATACCCTTTTCCAGGTGTATATAGAATCTCAAAATTGAGTTCTGGGAGGATCTTCAGGAATCACCACTATTTCATGTTAATATCATTCTATGAGAAGATATAATTAAGACTCTTATGGTTTGAGTTGATGATAAATATCTCTCACATCAGATAGTGTTACCACATCTCTAGTGAGAAGACTACCACTGCTAATAGATGAATGTCGGTCATGTAGTTCTTCTAATATTTTTTTATGTAATGTGATACATAAGAAATAACCACGTTCCTCTACCTTAGAACGCAACCAACCCAGTCCTTGATTCATAGTAGACCACTATGTACTCAACACCCTCCTCTTCCAATATAAAGATTAGAGTGTTCATTAACCTATGTATCAACTCATGAATGAACTAATAGAACTATTCTTTCTACATGAAAGGATTCCCCTTTTAGGTAAAATATGTTTAGGGTGATACAACTCTATAGAAATTGCATACAAACATCTAATAGTTCCCTACCTATCTAGGATACTTCAATCCTTAGTAACATTCTTCGGTTGATACTAAGAAAGAACATCCTCAACCATCATTGGTTCCGTTAATACTCCAACCAATTAGATAAAGTGTCTAATAAATAGGACCTATTGAATCCAAAAATGGAATGTCATGTTCTTTCCATAATGATTGTTCTCTCAGAGTATGTCTAAGACTCTCCACATATGTCTCACGTACTCCTCCTAGGGTGCTGAGTAGACTAGGATGTCATCAATTAAAACGACCATGAATAGGTATAATAATGGTTGAATGATCCTGTTAATGAGTAACATGAACACTAGAAAGGACTTTGTAACATAAAATAGAATCACTGAGTACTCATAGTTAACATTGAAATATATGAACAATGTCTACAATATATCCTTGTCATGTACTCATAGTTGGTGATAACCTGATTTGAGGTCAATATTCATGAACCATCACACCCCTCTCTACTGGTCAAATAGGTCATTGATCTGCAGTAGTAGAAACATATTCTTCATGGTCAACTAGTTCAAGCACCAGTAATCTACACATAACCTCAATCTACATTCCACCTTCTTGGTGAGAAAAACATAGGATTCCCAATGGGAAACACTAGGTCTCACAATAGAATTCACCTGCAAGTGCTCCAACTGCACCCTTATCTCATGAAGCTATAAATAATCCATCAAATATGATGGTTAAAATATCAAGGTCGTATAGGGATGCAAGTAAATACATAAGTCTAGATATCAGTTAGGAGGTACACCTGAAATGTCCTCTGGAAATATGTTCTTGTACTCCACCACCACTTCAAGAAACTGAATGATCAAAGCATAAAATTCTCTAAGAGTTGTGCTAGGAAACTTGTGAAAATTTGGTTTCACTCTCTAATTCCTAATACTATCATGAAATCCAATTTTTCCCTATCACGTACAAAGGAAACCCTAGTTTTATTAGTACATAAACATCACATCCTATCTACATAAATAGTCAATCAGGGCATGAACTATGGATATCCAATCAATACATATGATGAAATGATAAGGAATCCTCTTTCAAAAAAGATATACCAAATAAAACTCTCATCTCAATTAATCAAGCTCCACTATTGACATAAGTTTTCAATCACTAAGTTAATTCCTATTAGAGTATCCAACAAAAATCCTAGATCCAATAGCTTTACCAGAATCTATATGTATCGAACTAGATAAGTGGAAATATAGTAATTACTTAGACATATGTTTATAAACACATCATCTAATGTATAAATTTCACATATCATACCTCATATCTTCTATAGGACCTCTGGTTCATAGGATTCCATAGCCTTCATGTAGCCTTAACCTTTACTACTAGATCCCTGATACTAGAATGGATTTCCATGGAGTGGTCGTGGTAATAGGACAAACATAAAACCATCACATATTGGTCTACCAACCCCTCTACCATGTTCATCACCATGTAGTCCATCCTACTCCTACCTATGTCTATTCCTTGGAATTACCTCAAACATCTATCAATCATTATTATGATGGTTCATACAATCCTGATCCATATGTCCCCGAAAATCTTAGGGGAAACAATGCCTCTACATCTGCTGATTAGAGCCTTACTAGGGGTGTTGCATTGCTGAACCTGAGTCCTGGGATTAGGTCCTAAGGCATTTGACCCAATGAGATCCATGTTACTACAGTCGGCTACATTCCATCGAGGTCTCAGCTCTTGGATTCCTACTAACATCATTCACTATTGGTGTGTACTCTTCTAAGAAGTTTTTTACTACAAAGCCCAATCAAGAACCCCAGAATATGTGGGAATGAAAAGGGATACCACTATAGTATGTATGTCTTGGTGTAATCTCTACATAATGGAATGTGATCTGAATAACAGATCCATATCAATATCTATGAAGTATTTGATATATCTATAAACATCATTGAGTACTCCTCCATGGTAAAATTACCCTTCTGCAGATACAAAAACCATTGAATGTATAATGTTCATAAAATGGAAGAATATAACTCCTCCCTAATGATATGATCAATGTTAGACCAGTAGAGAGTTATATCGTCTTGTTTCTGAGTCACTAAGCTCTAAAATTTACCAGATGATCCCTGAGAAAAACTCACTATGAGGACCATGGTTTTATTTGCCGGAGTCCTCACAATGTATAGTTGTAAGTGACTACATTTATAAATTCCTCAACCACCTTGGGGTCCTGATCACCTCTAAACATGGGATGTCACTACCTATGAGTAGTTTCTAGTGAACAATCCTGGTGTGCATCATAAGCTACTACATCCTGTGCAAGATACTACTCAACTAGTGGTGGTATAGCTGGTAAACAACCTAGAAGTGTTCTCTCCATTATAGTCCCATGTACTAATGCCTCTTCACACATAAGACCATCATCATGATCAAGTAGTGGAATTTTGGATTGATATCTTCACATAGGTATCCTGGAATGAAACAAGATATAGGATATTAATGATTATATCAGGAGATCTTAATCAATAATGGACTGGAAAATATAAACCATTATTATATGATTCATCTACCAATGTTTTCAATGAATCTTGTATTTTAATGTACAAATTCGAGAGGCTAGTAGTCAGAGTTCTGTGTTATGGATATGTTGGATATGACACTAAAATTTGAGTCCCTAGCTTGAAAACCAAATTCCAAACATAGAAAAAAAATTCACAAAAATAATTTCATTGATTTCGGTCCTATGGTTGAATTGTATAATTTGATACCAATCTACCATGACCCGACCAACCAGTGTTTGACTCATGACATCCAATGTCTGCCTCTAATTGGTCTCATGCTTGTGACCTGTGCCAAGTTGGAATATCCCACAAATGGGAGGAATTATCCTAATTTACATGTACACACACACACATCTCTATTCCCACACAACGATAAAATGATAAATAACTCACACCAAGGACTTAAAACATCTATAATATGACAAATTATGATAATAATGTACTGAAAGAATAATTTTGGCCCAATTTAGTCCCAAACAAAAACTAGATAGAGTCTAACGTTCTCCATGAAAATTTACAATGTCAAAAAGAAAATGTCCTAGTAAAACCCTCAGTCATTCTCGCTCAGGATACACTCCACCAACTCACATCATCCTAGGACACCATCCAAGGGGACATCATCTACATAATACATGACATTTTCAGGCATAACCCACAAAAGGATGAGATATATATATGAAGTAGGTTACCCTAAATTCAGTATAAAAAATAACCAAGTAAATCTAGATAAATAGAAAAATATAATTCTTAATGTATAATAGAATACATTCAAATATACTCATGAATGACACTACACCACTAGAAGGTCACAACCAACTATCAGCCAAAAAATTATGCACGAATAAATTATTGTTTTAGGTTAATCCACTACATGATCCATGTGATCACCGAAGAGACTGAACATAGATGTCAAGATCATTGGACCCCACGAAATAAATTTCACTGGTATTAGAATACCCTGATACACTGATAGGGGGTCATGCCCAGAACCATTGGGGGATACTGTGAACCTAATATAGAACACCCCACTATGTAGGTTATCATATTCCAATGATACGACAGACCCATACGATATAAATTTTTAGATTGAGGATCAACACACTTTACAAGGAGGTGATGCGAATTCAATGTACCCCACCTAAGGTATATTGATGATATAAGATCACACTTCAATCTCATGGAGGGAACCCATACACTCTCTCATAGACTCATTCTCTAGAATGAAATTCAATATCAATGGGTGGATTTAATAATGAACTATATTCTCTAGGGAAAGGACTATGTAGAAAACAACTCAACCAACACTAGTTTATAACGATGAGACGAAGTGCTCCAGGTTTTCTCTAAGGTAGTACACAACATATAAGTGTCATACATGATGTGAATCACTCAACATGTATCTTCCCAAGTGGTTCTATCTCACATGGCATGTAATACTCAACATATATAGCATGTCGTTGAGACTCACAGTTTGTAGAGGTCACTCGACACCCGGCCGGTGTAGCCTGGTCGTGTTCGTGTACTACTAGTCATGCCAGTGTACCTGCCCATATACACATAGACATGTAAACATCATAGTACACAACATATTGATTCATATGTACCCCAGTTAATGTTCATTTACTCCATGAATTACATGTTGAGCAATAAATGAAAGGTCAAATAGAATGTGACCATGTCACATAGTGTGTGATATTTTATTTTACTTGAAACACTAGAATAATAAGTAGGGGTCTCATATAGAAATAAATTCCTAAATAAATTCCATGTTGATCATGACTTTCTAGAATCCCTTGAAATAATAAACACACAAATCAACATTTTACTCGGGGATTAGATCGAACATTAATGAAGAAGGATTTTGTGTGTCTTTCATTGATGAGATAAACATGCTCTGTTGGGCCAAAAATCCATTATCTAGTCCTAATATGTCATCTTCACCAAGAACACTCTCATCCAATTGCCTCTTGGGCTCCAAAGTTTAGCATCCAATCCTAAGAAAAAAATCCATAGCCATATATTTAAAAAGTAATCAGGTCATTTCATCAAATAAATTAAAATAAATCATTTATTTTATTTATTTTATTAATTCCTCACCCATGTAATATTTTTGACCAAATCTATGTAGTAACAGTGGATTTTTCATGAGTAAGGTAAAAAATTATGTTTTGAACTCAACAACTCCCTTATAATTCTGATCATGGCCACTCTTTTGGGAGTTATTCCAGTTGTTTTTGGGATAACCGGGTGCACTAGTTATTTAATATATTAATTATATTTCAAACATTTATTTTGGGATTACTGGGCCATGAAATCACACTCTATCTCAGTTCATTGTCCCAATAATAATATATGTAATAGCAAAAATGATTACATGGAAAATTTGAGTCATTAGACAAAAATATGAAATAGATATGTTGTCTCATAAGGCAACAACGTCTATTATTAAGATATTGATACCAAAGTAGATTCATTATTCTCTTTTCGCATCTAAATATTTAACAAAGGATTTCTATTATAGATGGTTATTTCCTTCTCTTAGAAATTTATATTAGATTTATATATTGAAGTCCAATACAAACAGAGTATTATATTAAATTCCACTATAGTGGATTTCAGAAGGTTCACTTGGAACAACATCTTTTAGTTATGAACAATAGATAATATATATACTTTGGAAGAAATAATTTTCCCATTTCCCATTTTCAATGATATATACACATTATTTTCCATATTTAGGGGTTGGATTGTTCTAGTATAAATTTTTGATATGAAAGAATGCAAAGAAACATTATGAAACTAGAAAATTGAATGAAACAGAATGATAATATATCTAAATTATACCATTTGATTACATTTTAATCATTTATATCACCCGTAATATATATTTGGAAGAAAATTTAAGAAATAGTAAACATATTCAAGTGAAATTATGATCTTTTAATAGATAAATCATTTATGACATATTTTCCATTATCGGTAAAATTAAATGTTCCATTCCATGTTATCAATGATCTATTTTATAAAATAAAATTTCATGTGCATTTTTATTCTCCTCATGAGTGTTTGTAAGGATATTGTGAGTTTATCATATAATGTACCATGATATAAACAAAACAGGTGTTCATAATGACATAATTATCATGAACTTGGTGACGATCATGTTAATACCCAATGCACCCTTTTTGGGTTTATTACACCTAGGTACAATTGTGCCATATCCACATACACAGGTATTATCCAAATTAGAATATTAATATAAAAAAACCACTAACTCTATAGGTTAAAATAACATAAAGATATTTTTGTCTATTTAATCTTATCTGTAAGGATTGAATAAATGATTTCAATTATTAATCACCAAAATAACTATCACATTCCTTGATAACAACTATGACAACCCATATCTTTAATACACCATAAGTAAATATTTATAACATGAAGAAACACATAATAAACTAAAAATAAATCTAATGTCATATTGTATTTGTGAAATTGGGTACATAAAATAACGAATTTAAATAAGTATACAAAAAACATAATTTAAATCTCTTTAAAAGGATCATAAAATTATATCACTTTTAAAAAATTGCATGGGATAACATGGGAAAAAATATAATAAATGGTTAATATATAAATCATAGTAAAGGAATAATTAAAGCATGCATTGTTGAAAATAATAAATTTTTGTAAACGAGAATATCATTTTAACATAAAATTGTTGATAATAAAAATCATGATCATCGATGGATGATATTAGATGACAACATAAAGGAAACATTGGAATGTAGAAAAAAATTAACTATGATATCAAAATAATAATTCATGGATACCTACTGATATAGAAAGTAAAATAGATCTATGGATAATCATTTCATCATTTTACATTTTATCTGATGAGATAAAAACATTATCTATTTCATTAGAGGGCTATACAACTCAGGCCCACATGTAGCATTCATATCGTGTACATGAATTAGTGTTCCATGTATATTATACAACATAAGGGAATATTTAGTCCATTTCTATTATATGATGAAGGAGTTTAGGTTATATAAATGGATGTACTGAATGAATTAATGGTAGTTACATCTATGTCAGCTCACTTAGGGGGATGTAAGAATGGTTATTCAGAACAATAATGTTTCCCATGTAAATTGATAAGATAATTTCAGCATCATAAAATGTGTATATAATGTTTCATGGAAAGGATTAATGAGAGTGATATGTGGTATATAATTAATTTTAAATCATAATGATAATAAAATATATGTTTACTAAAAAATTCATACTTGGAAAATTAGAAAACAAATAGAATAATAAAAATAATATTCTTCTATAAACATGATTTGCAGAGAATCACATAGCCTTGAGAGGGTTATTTTAAAGGATTTATAGGATATTCTTAAGAGTCTAGGAAACATTTCAAATGGTTTTAGAGATGTTACAGGACAAAATTTTAATTTTAAAAGAGTTGTATGATAATAATAGGTGGAGGATGTGGGTATATATTGAAAAAGATACGAGGAATCATTAGTAATTTCAAAAAATAAGTTTGAGACTCTATTTTATAACATTTTCAAAACCAAATACCATCACTTGGATTTTTACCATGGTTTAGAAAAAGGGGTTATTTTGTAAATATTTTACAGGGCCATGAATATAAAATATTATAATGAAACCATTGGTGATGTGGAAGTGATTAATGTTCATAAAGAATATATTTATAAATCATAAAATTAAATATTGGTGTTGGGAGGATTCATTAATGATTTATTAAATTTATAACAATTCAAAAAAGAAAAAATATTTTATATTTGAAATATATATATTTGGGTAGGTATTCCTTTTATGTAATTTTTTACTTAAATTCTGGGCCATTATTATGTTATAATATAGAACATATATTTATACCCTTTTTCCCAATAATTGAACTACCTTTAAAAATTATGAAAAATGAACCATTGGATAATATTAATACGATTATTTCCAAAATAATATTTATTTTATCAAAAAATTTATTTCAATATCCATATTAATACTTTTAATTCAATATTATCATTCATTTATAGAATCTATTTATATGGTAGAAATTTTTTTCTAAACCCTACAAACATTACATTATAGTTAACTAAATTAAATTAACATTTATATGTAAATATTATTCTATAAAATATCATATTAAAATCGAATGTTTTTTTGAAATTCATGAATTAATCATGTAGGGAGATTTAATTAAGAATGTATATTTTCCATAAAACATATTTTCCTTCATATAAAAAATATAATTTTCATCAATTCATATGAAATTATAGTATTAAAAATGGATAAATATAATCATTATTTTAATAAGTAAAATATACAAATTCAGAGTACTTGGTTCAATATAAAAATCCACTTATTACACAAATGTATGCCCTATGTGAATAGTATGTGATGATGGGGCTTTCATGGGGTGGTTCAGAGAACATTGATTCATAAAAGATCTTGATAATATTAATATCACCTTATAAATGATTTAGTTAATAAATCAGTAATTTAATTTCAGTTTTGGATTTTTCAATTGTAATGACTACTGATTCATTCTCCCTAGAATGAAGTGACAAATCAGATTCATAGGGTTTTATCCTATTTCTCAAGACCATTGTTCATTCCACCAGTAAAAAGTATAATTTATGAATACACTTAATATATAATAATCATATCAATCACAATACAATGTATATATTATTAATTTTTAATATTCTTAACATACTTTTAAATTTTATAGGCTATATTTTATTATTGGACTAAAATAACCAAATTAGATAATGTGTTATATATAAGGAATTTATTCATTAAAAAGTAAATTCATTCATTAAAATTTGATCCATAATATATACCATTGATTACATTCACAATAGGTGATGCACATTATTTTAATACCAATTTATAGGTTTATATGTTTGTTCATGCATCAAGTTAGGATCTTTGGGTCATATTCCATATACGTGTTTCGTTTATTAGATAAATCTGAAACAATTAATACCCATTTAAAATGATATATGTTCCTTGGAGGAGTATTCATTACATTTATTTTATTTCATCTTGGTGTATTCTATAGTTTATGTATATAAGTTTTTGTGACTAACATGATGGTACTGATGGCTTTTCTTTAGTATTGGATTTTTATTACGGGATTATTCATTATTCTTATGGGTCTAATATTTATTTTAAATTCATTATAAAGTGTTTTGAGTGCCTATGTGATTATTGGATTTGTTGTTTACGATGTTGGATTTCAATAAGGATTTTTCTAGAATGTTGGGAAATTCCTTCATAGAGAGTTATTATATATAATATAGCACCACCAATCGTATTGTGGGATGGAACTAGGAATGTTCTCTTAGATACCCTAGTAGTTCATGCAATATAAACATTCCAACCATGACTCTATCAACTATAGCATGTTTAGAGTAGAAGATCCTAAAGGGGACAGAAGACGATAATTCATTTTTCATAAGTAATTCAACTATAGAATCCCCTATCCTTTTTGGTCGCTAATGAAATTTAGAAAAAATTGGAATTGAAAATTTTCATTTAAAGGTTATTTGGCATGGTATAGACCCCATATGATTAGGAAGTGATGATTGTGGCCATTATGCTTCATGGAATAATTCAATGATGGTGGGTTGTAATGCTGTGAGCTGTTAAATGTGAAGGGATAAAATATGATTCCTTCATTGAAATATTTTAATGGAATTGATTACCATTTCATTGATGTTAGATTTCTCTTAGGGTTTTTAAAGCTCTAGTATTAGAGTGGAGTTTGAGATCGAGCATGTTCTTGATGTGTGATTAGTATTTGTTGAACCATATCATATGGATCAACTGAGTTGAAATAAATCATGATGCAACAAGATTATCTTTAGGATAAATGATTTATTAGATCGATCAATACCCATTGGGGTTCTCTAGTGTTGTTCTATATGAAGGGGGAACTATTTTTGGCATTATGTAGACTACACGAAGATAATAAGAATGAATATTTAGAATATTTATCTATTACTAATAATTGATAACTGGTTCAATCAAATAAGGTGGTTTGTGTGCTTTTATATTATTGATATAAGGTCAGGGTACCAATTGATATGGGTCATGGAGAAAAAAATTAATACAATAGATGTTAGGAGAAGGTATGGGTTATTTTAGGATCACATCATTCCCTTTGTACTGATGAATTCTATTATAGAGTTTATGTCCCTCATGAAAAATATCATCCAGATTTACTTGTATTACATAATTTTTTATTTATTTATAATGTACTAATATATTCTATAACATTCGAATCACATTTTTGACACTTGAATATCATATTGAGTAATATTTTTACACATCAAATTTAATCCATATACTCGATATGTTACTTTTCAATATAGGAGTTTTACTTTCGTGGGCATGAGTTTTCTCAAGTGGAAATATACTTTAATGTGGATAAATTATATACTACTATATATTGGGTATGATTTATTATTGTTTATGGATATATTGAAACCTCATGAATTGGAGATGGACAAAAGTAGATTAATTTATGGAATTTGGTTGCTAGAAGATCATATGATGATGCATACTAGGAAGGGTTTCCTGATCAAATGGATAGAGAAATGAAAATAATCCATCATAGAAATAAAGAAATGGTTGATATTGGATCATATTACGTGCCTTCATGAGCCTAGAGTTAGCTATGTCGTTTGAAGAGAAACATATGGAATTGGAATGGGAGATGTTCTAATGCATGGTCATAAGGTATCGCTTATGGGTCCCATCATTTATGAATCCACCTTCATAACTAAAGTAATCATGAATTATGGTTGGATTTTTGGGTTTATTCCTTTACATTTTTGTGAGACAACCTCTTTGGTGAGTATGTTTTAATATATATAGACCACACAAGTTTATCATACATATTTTCCTTCTGTAACTTTAATAATTATTAGAGGTGTTGGGTAGAGTACATGCCGATTTGTAAATTTAAAATAGGATATTCTAGAATGAAAGGAAATTCAGTTATATATTTTTGAAGAATGAATATGTGTGATGTTTGTTGGGATAACATCATAAGAAGGTTAGATGCTAATAGATTTGTTAGAAGACTGGTATTAGGGTTCAACTATAGAGTGGGGGGAAGTGGTCTACGTACCCCTATAGATTGCTTCCTCATTGGGGGAATCATTGATGTCTAGATATAATCATAAGATGGAGATTATCATAGTATGTGATATTTGGACTCATGTGATCCATTTCATAGTGGACCTCAAAAATATGTGGAAATATTCTAGTCAACGATTTGGTTTGGATCCATAATCCATGAGAAAATGGATGGTGACTGACTGTCATGATTTTTGGTGTGAGGTGAACTTATTATCAAATAACATATATCACAATGTTAAGAAATAGTTTTGGTGGCCCAATGTGCAGAAAGATATCACAAGACATGTCTCATATTATCTGAATTTTCAAAGAAACAAAACCATGTATTGGAGATTTGGTGGGTTTGTCCTGCCACTTCTATTTCATAAATAGAAGAGGGAAAATGTTACTATAAACATCATGGTGGGGTTCCCATGACCTTTAGAGGTCGATACACTAATTGGGTGGTAGTATATATAGTGAATAAGCGGGATCACTTCGTACAATAATAAGATAAGAATTTAGTGGATGATTTTGGCATTCTCTATAATTGAGAGATTGTTCATCTTCATAGAGTTCCATCTCCATTGTTATATGATAGTGATAAATTTTTTACCATAAATTTTTAAAGTTATTAAGGAATTTTATTTGTACTCTATTGAAGCTGATTATGACATTTCATCCTCAGACTAATGGGATGTCAGAGTGAATGATCCATGGATTAGTGGAAATTCCTTATGTATGTATTCTGAATATATAAATATATAGGGAATTTCAACTACATATTGTGGTGTTCACTAATAAAAAAATCATATAGTCATTAATTTTTATGGGTTTATTTGAGTGTGTAACTATATTTATCACCACTATGTTGCAATGAGGAAGACGAGTCATTATTTTTTGAGAAGAGTTTAATACATGAGGGCTTTAAGTGGGTGAAAGTGATTCCAAAATGGATATATATTACTCATAAAAAGATGATGTCTGTTGTTAACTGGAGGTGATGATACATGGATTTCACTGTGGGTGATATGGTTTTCTTGTGGGTTCCCACTGGTTAGGGAATGTGCATTTGAGGTGGAATAAAATGTATGATCTATGATAAATTGGACTATTTAATATCATCATATGAATTATGATAGAGTAATATCAATTAGATCATTCTCCATGGTATTATTCTATGAATAATGTGTTCCCTGAGACTCAACATTGTATGTAGAAGCTCAATCATAGAGGTTTTCTGTAATTCAAGGATGTTCAGAAAGTCCAAGACCAATAATTTTTAGAACAAAATGTTCAGATAAGTTACTTATGTTTTATTATATTTTGTTGAAATACAATTCAACTTTTTTGGGTTCTATGGAAGCATTGGAATATTCATGGAGAGATGTGGGGGAATGAATATGACATTCAGGTATAGTGGACAAAGTTGTTCGTGTTGAAAGCTAATAATTCATCCAAAGGACAAGAACTCTTTATATGGTGAGATTTATAATGTCCCTATATTTATAATCACTTTTTGATATGATTTATCAATATCTTACTAATAAATTTTATAATTTTCAATTATATTTATAACGTTTCATAAATCAAAGGGGTTATGTATAGGTAAAATCCTTCCACCAATAAAGATGGTAGTTTTTTGAGAGTTTGAAAAAATAAAAAACCCTATATCAAAAGTTTCTATTAGGTTAGAGATTTATATTTATTGGTTGAGTAATGTTTACCTATATTTTACGAGGTTATATATTGGTATCCCAGAAACTTCATATACATATTTAGGAATTTCCAATGGCTACATAAGGATATATTCTTGTTTCAATGGTTGTTTAAGAATAGCATCCTAATCATATATGGGTAAGCATGAATTTTCATGCACCATGTTATGGTAGGAGTCCCATGTAGGTGTAAATTTTTTTACCCTTATGTTATAGATATGATATATATAAAGTTAAAACCATGTTATATATACATAGAACCCTTTTCGGGGAAAAGTGTTTTTAACCAAGTTTTACATTTTTCCATTCCCAACAAGAACTAAATACATGTTTTGATGACTTTAAAATCCTAAAATAATATTAATTTATTTTTTGAATCCCATAAAATTTATGATCTGTATTGTGGATAGTTTTAATTACACATTAATTATGAAATAATTGAAATTAGAAGAAAATAATGAAAATAATTTTGGGTTTTTAATATTTTGATCCATGTTGTCATATACAATCTTCTAACATATATGAATGTTATTAACCATTATTTTTTAATCACCACTTTAGTCTGGGAACTGTACATACCATTTCCCCAAATATCTACAAAGTATTATTTTATTGAACAAGGTTCATATTTTGGTTTCTATTTGATAAATATTTTCACTCCCTCCTCTTCTATTGAGATCAAAATTTTTCTTGGGTTAAATTATATATTTTATTAAATTTCCAATTTTAGAAATAAGATTTCATAATATTTTTTGTGACAATTGATAAAAAATAGTTACTGGAAAATAACATTAATGTGTTGAAGAATAATAAATATTAATCATTATTATCTATGATTATTATTAAGAGATTAATTATCATCACATGGAGAATAACAAAGAATCTTTAATAAAACAATGGATAAATCGGGTTACGAATTAAATAATAATTTGTAATTATCCTCAATAGAGAAATTGTGATCCCTTGAGGCATTTATAATTTCTTTTATAAATAATTAAGTTGAAATCGGTCATAAGAATCCTTGGAGAGAGGTTTCAATCAACTGATTGTGTGGGCGTGATTCTGGTAATGATTCCTTGTGACTGTTTTGTATTTAATGATGAAAAGCATGAGGTTGAGATACTGTGATTTTAGAATATATTTTTCCTATTTGTTGGAATTATTTTTTGTATGTGTTTATACAGGAGAAACATATATCTATTTCTCAAACACAAAAGTTATTTTGTAGAACCATTGAACTATTATATTTTCATACATTTGGATTATAATGAACATGACACATTTTGGATTTGTCATGATGACTTTTTAATCATATATATCTTGTAATATATGTGTTTTTGTTCTATTTTTTTGGTCATTGATCATGCTAGTGGATCCTGTTGAAATATCCCTCAAGAGAGATGTTCCAAAATTTTCTTAACCATTCATTGTAATATCTCATCAATGGGGTTGGGTAAGAAATGTTTTTGGACTATCCTATATAAGGGGTTGTGTTGGGAAGCCAATCGATATTGATTTTTCCATATATCGTAGTAGGATGAGTTGCTCTATGAGTACATGACATATATATTGTGCTTGTGTGACATATATTTTTGATATATATACCCTGTTTAATTTCATGGATTTCTCCAGTTTATCTTTCAGAAGGATATTACGGTTCTTTGGTTGATTCATAATGAGTCTTATAATAACACAATATGTAGGAATTTTATTGTTCTTTTAGATTTAATAACTATGAGTATGATAAAGGTAGAAGTATATATGTATGTTAGTTTATTAGTTTAGTAGGAGGGTGAAAATGATATTGGATGGATCTTAGACTTGATGCTGTTTTTTCTTGTTTACCCGTACTTTCTATCCTTTTATGTAACTTTGGGTTATTTATCGGGCATTCCATATTTGTACAATAGGAGATGGTTTTTATAAACTTTTACTATGATGATTATTTATTTATTCGTTATTTTTCTTATTTTGATATCACATCACTTATTGTACTCTGATGTTTACCTAGTACTATTGGTTATGTCTCCAATGATTTTTCATAGTCCCTCACTGCTATTTGACATCATCCTGCAAATGTGAAGGTGTTCATGAGGTCATGTCACCCCCACCATTTTGGACCTGATCGTTTGGGTCGGGGTTATGAAACAATGAAACTGAATATTGAAAAACAAATTATACATATATTAACTCATTCACACAATATATAGGAATTATTTTGTTAATATATATATAAATGTGTATTTTTAGATTAATTTTTATTAATTTATTCTATTATTTTCTATTGGATTCATAAATTATAAAGTTATATTGAATATAACAGAATATATATAATATAGAATTTTGATGTTACAATTTTATAAGATGTTATAAATAATTAAAAGATATATTATATATTGGAAAAATCATGTTTAAAATGTTACAAAAATTAAATATGAACCAAAATTAATTTGGGATAAGTTATATTTAATAACACATTAAAAGTGAAATAGTATTTATTATATGTTAAATTTTTCCTATTTGTTATATGATTTTATTTGAATTTTAAATTCATAGTATTTAAAAATTTAATTTGATAAAATATAATTCAACGTTATGATTAATATTTTATAATTTGTTTAGGGATAATGTACATATTTTTCTTTTAAAAGCTTCATTTCTTGTAAATAGAGTAAAATATATATTTTTCATATTCTGATTATATTAAAACATTATTAAGAAAAGATTATAACACAAAATTTGAAAACACATTATTTAAAACAGAAAATCTATTTAATAACTAAATTGCATTATTTTCTTTTAAAATACTTAATTTCAAGATCTAAAAACAATTTTTTCAAAAAAAATTAATATTTTATTATAATAAAAAATTATATTAATTCCTTTACATTTTATTATTTAATTTTATTATTTTTTTAATATTTTAATTTTTTGTTTTTATTATTTTAATGAGGAATATATTTTTGGAATCCCAAACAAGAAAGTTTGATAAGTGAGGTATTCCTTATTAATATATGTATTATGATTAATATTTTAATGAAATAATGGATAAGGGGAATAATCATGTTTTGAATGGTGAATTGCACCATCCATATATATGAACAGACGTGTTTTCACAATAAATATTTGGAAAATATTTAACATCATATTCCACATTGGTTTAATTTTCATAGAGGTTCCTTAATTTCTTTTGATGAAATAGTTTTTTGTACATGTTCCATCCTAGGCCTGAATATGTAAATCTTGTTTGTCGATATAGTTTACATAATGGGTCTTATTTGGACTATCAACCATATATTGTGGGATCTAACCAATGCATCATTACACTATCATGAGTGATATTATCCACTTAATCGATATAATGAAAATGAATGGACATGATTAAAAATTGAAATAATATATCATTATTGAAAATGTACAATACCTATTTCAATTAGTAGGAAAAATTATCCAAATTTATTTTACCATATCTATAAAATAGTTCATACATAAAATAAATTTCATTATATCAATCTGCTACACCAATATCATTATTTATCAAGATTCATCTAAATATTTCAAAAAGCATCACACATTCATGGCGCACAACAAAAAATCAATTTATGAAGCTCGATTATTTTCAAATACTAATAAAGGGATACTCTCTATAAATATCATGTGTCATGTATCGATTCACCATTATATCCATATCAGTATCCACCAAAAACCAATAAGAATAATGATTTTTTGGTGGTGAATCTACTCTAAAGGAGAAAAACATAAGATATTTATAGAGAGTATCCCTAGTAAAGGGGTTTCTTATACGACTTTTAATTCTGTGAGATTTCCATTGTTCGCCACTAATTTATTACAACATGGTTAGGTATTTTCATCTCACTTTTTATTCCCATGAGATTCATGATATATTTTCCACTATTTCCATTTTTTGGTGTATGTACTACCCATTACTGTATTCATTTTGTAATATAATTCAATTTATGGATATTTAAGACTTCATTTTATGATCCTTCGTTCATGGGTTGTAAGTTTCATAAGTTACCAAATCGACAACGAAACCTTTTAACCCAATTTCTATTACTTGGGTTAATATTATAATTATTAATTATGTCATGCTATGATTATATATGGAATAACTTTTTATTTTTTTATGTTTTAATTTCCACTCTCCTTTGTGTGAATATACGTTTGATACACATAATCACTTCATTTATAAATTTTCATGTCATCTATTTGAACTGGATAAGCGTAATTTAAACTCAATTTCCATTCATTGTGTTAAACATCCAAGTCATTGATTTTGTCTTAAAAGGAAAATGTTTGAATTTACTATGATTGTTATACATTGAATATACAATAATATTGAGTTTATTGATAATTTTTACACATTATTATGTAATTGATTTATCCTTAATATAAGGATAATGTTTTTATTTGGGATTTCATCTCAATTTACTTTCCATTGAGACTTCATTGTAATTATTAAACAATTCACTTTTATATGGTGTATATAATGTCATTTGAAATATTATATCATGAATCCATTTATTATCATGATATTATAATGTTTTTTTGAATTTTATTCCTCAATAATTTTTATTCAAGCATGTCTCCTTTGGTTAAGAACACTTTAACTAAAATATTGTTTTAAAGATTTATTCATCTAAATATTTCTCATTAATGTTCATGTTTTAATAATGGTTTTTGGTATTTATATATATAGACATTAATATTTTACATTTTTAATTCCTTTAAAGGCATAAATGTTGTAAGGTAAACTTTGATTCAATAATATCTTTATTAAATGTTTTAAATGGTTTTAAAAATGTTTTGATAAAGCATTGTTTATTTAAATACATTGATTTGATATATTGTGATTGGAATGTGGAAATGTTATCTTTCCTTTATAGTTTTGTTATGTGTGATGATTATGTTATGGTTATTGGGACATGTTTATGTATACGGGTAGTTCTGTGATAAACCTATGGGATGAGTTCGAGATAGATATCCAATGCATTGGGTTGTATGAAGAAGGTAAACGTTAATGTTTCTCCTAATAGATTTAGGGAATAAACTGTGATGGGTATTCCAAATGTGACAACATATATAGCAGTGATTTCTACAATGTATGTATGTTGTGAATTCTATAATATACCTTTATGATTTATGATTTCTATGAGTTATTCATAAATATTATGATTTCATGAGGTATGTTATGATCAAAAAGTATGGTTTCATTTATATGTATTTATTGATGGGATAATGTTGCCTTTCCTTATTCATTAACCCTTAATGAGATTTTTATGATCATCACATGTTTTTGAAATTTTTCCCACAGGACGTAATGATGTATAGGGTCAATGATGGGATTAAGTAAAAGTCATGTTGTCTAAAACTCTGAAATAAAAATGTTTCTTTTTAAGAGTTTTTATTTTGTTAAAAAATGGATATAGGGTAGTAGTGTTTACATGTAATTTTCATGTTGATATATAATAGTTATAGCCTAATTCTATAAAAATCTAAACCAGAAATGATCCTCAATGTGAATTATTCATTTAATTCAAGATTATGTAATGTTTTAAGGGTGGGTCCTTATAGTTGGTATCAAAGTCCGGTTTAGATAACTTTAGAGGTTCAGGTGTTCTTTAAGACTAAGTGAAATTACCATAATGGTAAGGATTTTAGAAAGAGTCACAATTATTGTAGATAAAGTGAATGAGTTTAAGATAAAATGAATAAGTATATCTTATTATTTACCCTCCTCATAAGATATTATATGATTATTTTACTGATATAATAACACTAAACTTTTTGTTTTAAGTAAATGGTTGGATCTAACATGCACCAAAGTAACTGTGGATGTGAAGAAAACTCTTATGGTTTCTGAATGAGCAACTGAATTTAATGGGATATTCAATGAGAACACTTGTGGTTATTCTCAACCAACTATCTGGAGTCATGATTAACAACCTAAACCTTTGTGATTTTTATAAGGCATCATATATGGGAGAATCAAATCGCAATGGAAGATCAGGTAACAATCATAAAGGTAAGTATGTTGAAAATCCTATGTGTTAAGGATATGGAATGGAACACCTAGGAAAATGATTCAAAGGGACATGAAGAAGGTATAGGTGTAAAAATGAAGGTTATAAAGAAAGAACTATCCCTAGAAAAAGGAAGCATCTAGTTAACTCTAGAAAATGGAAAGAATTTCTTTCTATGGGATCAATTGAATGGTTTAAATGTGATGTTCTTTGTCATTATACAAATAGATATAATATAAAGATGTTCCTGGAATGGGATCACCAAGATCATACAGATATATGATTACCAATACCTAATACCATTCTGATTGGGGATGAAGAAAATTATAATGACCATGAAAGGTATTTTTTATTTCTTAACATAGGTTTTGATATTATTGAATCTTAGGATATGACTCAGGATTTTGTATGTAGGAAATAATTATTTCAGAATAAGTTGGTAATGAATGGTTAATAGATCATGAAGAACTTTTAATGAGTAAGAAGTCAACATATAAGGGATTCACGAGTTTGGTAGATTTTAAGATGATGAAATGCTTAATAGTATTAAGACTCTATTGATGATGAGATTACATTAGAAGGCATTTTATAGTATATGCAACCCTTTTGTTTGATATATGAAAATATTATTTAAGGAATAATTATTTATTCTTTTGATGAGTAATGGTTGAATTTTATATCAGAAGATTATATGTTTTTATTATGGACATAAGGTGATTTGGGTTATTTATAGAAATTATTAACCTATCAGGGAGAATATGTGATTTTGTTAATTACACATCAGTATGAGACATTAAGATTATTCGATTTTATTTGGTGATAAATGTTAATATTAAATGTGGAATACTATGTGATTACATCCTTCTGAGTTTTGGGATACAATCATAGTTTGGGTTACATTGATGAATTTTATGGACAATTGTTTATTGATCGGGCTTTGTTGAACTTTGGGTATTGTTTGAAAAAATTTTGGTATTTAGAGTTGTTTTCCTTTTTGTAAAAGATTATCCTTTTTGGGTATTATCTGATCTCTGACTAACCATATTCGTATTGGTTGATGTCTAAAGATAGGGGAAATATACAATTCATCTTTTGTATATTATGTGATACTCTAGATGTTGATTCTAGCACATTAAATGTGACCTAGTATGTTTGAACACTCATCATTTAACACCCCGAGATTTTATAAGATATATTCTTTTTAATTTCTTTCATATCTTCTGTTATACGCTACACCAAGATTATCATTCAGTATACGCAACACTATTCTTGGATCGTGTTACACACAATTTCAAGTTTGTTTGATAGTTTTTATTCTATGCAACATTGACTGTGTATATATATATTCAATAAACAAATAAAATATGGTTTTATTTTGTTATACGCAACAACAAAGGAGTCTTGCACTACACGCCACCCTCACTTGGCTTGCATTACACGCAATCACGACCTTCCTCGATAATGTGTGTTGTACGCAATACCGAGTTTCACTAAACAATGATATATTTTTATAATATTATTATGAACTAGCCTTTATGAATAGTAGTATCTAAATTTTTAATTTTATAACATTATAATTCATCTTACATAATTTTTAGAACATGGTATGAGAACAAAATAAATTTTTCAAGTAAAATATGTATTTTTCAAAAATTGCAGTTTTACCGCTTTTTGATGGCGCACCCACTTTATATCTAGTTCTTGACATGTTTATAAGTTAAATTTGAGAAAATAAAATTATTCCTTGGAATCAGGATATAAAAATTTAATTTGGATAAAATTTTCATATTATTCTGATAACTTTCATATTTTAATGAATAGTAAAAACACACTATAATTTAATTAAAAACAACTTTTTTCATCGAAATAATTTATATTGTTATATTATATATTTAATTGGTTTTAAAGAGTAATTAGAATATATTTTTACCATTTAATCTAATTTTGGTCACTAGAATTAATTTCACTTTGAAATTGGACATAAACAAGTGTCGATCTTTTGATAGTTATTGTTTCTTAAAAACACGGTATTTGTTTTGATAATGGGAATTACTTTTAAAATTAATTAATTCCACTACTATCTTTTGAATTTTGAAAAATAGATATAATTTTTGAATTCAGAATATCAAATATATCTAAGGCTGAATTTTTGGTATTTTTCTGAAAATCTTCAATTTTTGATGAACAGTGAAACCACTTAGTGGTAGTTAAAAAACAGACTCTTTCATTTAAAAGAAATTTTACCACTTCTGTGAATTGAATTTCAAAAATCTGACATACATGGTTTTTATCATGAAATAAAATGTGGTTCAATAAGATGGAAATATTTTTTGGGTGAATACTAACTTTTGACTTTTATTTACTGCGGTTAAAGGTAAATGGGGTAATTCAAGGTTTAAATAATATTATAATAATTCAAAATTCCCTTAACACTTGTTATAACCTTATGGGATGAGTAGTGGCCGACCATGGGAATCCTTGGGTCGATTTTGGGACCCCCATTGAGCCACTTGGTAGTGATAATGACAATTTGGATTAATTAATTTAATGTAATGACAAAATTGACATTAACAAAACTCTTTTAGTAATTATTTTTTACAAGGGGTTATATAAATTATATTTTCGACTATAAATATTGATTGTAAAGATAAAAATATTTTCAACATGATAGTATTTTATTTATAATTCCTATACATAATATAAATTATATTATTTATGACACAATAATGATGAAGTATTTAACTCATTAATAAATGATTTAAATAAATAATCTTATAATGATTATAATATTATCCAAAACATGTCCAATTCTAATTGGATGATATTATTTAGACCATGAGCCATATTATCTTCATCTTTAAATATTTTTGGACCTTTTGAAGCTAAAGATAAGTTTATAATAAAATAATACTTTCACACTTTCCAAAGGTGACACTCCTCTCCTTTATAAAAGGGCACCTCCTCCCTCTCCTCTTCACAAAACATTGATCTTTCAAGCTCGGCCAACCCCTGACCATTTATCTTCTCCCCTTCCCTATAAACATTATATATTTTCTAGTCTTCTAAAAAGACCAACTCTAGTCCCTTAAGAGGAATCTTAAAAGAGGTGCGTGGAAGAAGAGGTAATCTCTTCTACCGATTCTTTCATGTTTCTTTCTTCTTAAACTTATTATTATTTTTTTGTTTCATTCTAAATTAATAACATAAGTATGAATAATATACTGATATGTTATTATAAATATTAAACAACCCCGTTTCACCTTCTATCCATCCTACAGAAAACAAAATCACTGCGCGTGCGTACGTACGGAATACCGTCTCCACACCGTGGCGTAATATGTTTTTCCACCACCACCTTACTTGGATGGGTACAATGGTGTAAATAATAACTATATATTGATATTATAACATCATAATTATTCTTAGAAATTATATCATCCACTCTAATTCTATTCAATAATTATGATAATGATATCATCGCTCGTGCGTTTGTACGGACTACCATCTCCACGAATGTGATGAGATTCATTTTCCATGATTAACCATTCAAGTATGATTATAAATTATATATAATTAATAATAATGAAATATATTTCATAATAATGATACTTTATTTAAATACAAATATGTTTCATTTACTTAATTCCATTCAATTTAATATGGAAACAAAAACAGCGTTTATGCGTACGTATTGCCTACCGTCTCCATGAACGGTGTATTTCATTCCATTTTTTGATCTATCATATATATTTATATTCTGAATATAAATTATATATATAAATAATTTTTTACATTCTGTAATTATGTAAATAAGGATATATGTAATAATATCAAGAACAGCAAATCGAAACATGTACGATAAATGAAACGATTTTACCCAAAACACTGCTTTAACATTGAATTTACAAAAGAACGGGTAATATAAAGTCATAAGTGAACCATATATGATATCATAACAATGAATATGATTCTTTAATAAGTCAATGACATTATTTAAATCATTATACATGAGTTTTGGATACATACGAAGCATATCATACATAAGGTAAGGGATAATTATTCCAATCTCATTCTTATCCATGATTCTTTATCCATAAGTATTTACTATGGTTATGTTTATCATCCATGTCCATATGTTCTCAAAATGTTTTCATAAAATGTTTACATTTCATCCATGTTTGTTTAAAGTCATTTTTAACCATTTTTGACTTTTTCCACATCGTATGGAATGAATATTTATTTTGTTTACTATATGAGGAACTTTTTAACTTTTCCAGCAAATGTACGAGGAGAATGTTTTTTTAACTTATATGGCATGAACAGATTTTTACGGATTCATTAAGCATTATTTTCATAAAGCTTCCTCCACAATATTTCATGAGTATTTTCAACAAAATTTATTTCTTTTAAAATTGCGTGTCATTTTGTGAGAAGAAAATGATTTTTAAGAAGAAAGGATTTTTTCCTCAAGAATTATTTTCAAGTGTTTTATCAAAACCATTTTCCATCTAAGATGACATTATTTTATATGTGTATGTTTCAAGTATAATATATTTATTATTTAAACGGTTTCACTTTTCTTATGATGAAATGATATCCATTTGTTTTATATGGATTAGGTTATGATGGGATGATGTTTATAAAACTCATTTTTATTCGTTGGGTTATGATGAATGATTTATGTTTATATTGTGGCACATGTAAGAATGATTTAATTATGAGATGTGTGGGACCTATATATACCTCAAATTCATTGGGTAAAGATTTATATCTCATGAGATAGACATGTTTGGAATGGTAAGTTAATCTGGTTCAGTGTTACAAGACTGGAATGGGGAGTAAACTCGATTCCGAAAGGGACTTTGTACACTAAGATGGTATTCGCAGCATTTCCTTGGATACTATGGAAATCATATCATGTTATTAACGGTTTTACACAATTACATGTTTTATTCCCATTCTATTTTATCATTATTGATGATCCATAATGATCTTTGACCTACGTACTTCCATGTTTCATGTCATTGCTCATGATTTTGATGTTTTAATATTATGTTCATGTTTTGAAGTTCAAATGTATATGGTTTGTTTTATTTTCTCCATGCATACCCTTACTGATAATTTGAGCTCACTCTTTATATGTTTTCTTTTCCCCAGTATATAAAGAAAAAATTTAGGTAAGAAAAAAAGGAAGATCTTTATGGGAGATGTTAAAGATCTTTCACCAAGATTAGAAGATTATATTCCAAGCTTCCAAAGACACTAAACTATTTCGGTCCTTTGGTGTCCTTTTTTATTATGTATTAGATATTCCGAAAAAGTAATGTAATTCCTATGTACTTTAATCTTTGGGTCTCTATAGTTGGTATCAGAGGAAAGGTTTAGATAACCTTTGGAAACTAGGTTGTGAAAACTTTAGTGAGATCCCTATAGATATTTCTAAGGTATGTCTATGGATGTATCTATGGTAAAGTATAAGTATAGGTTATAGTCCTAGAATTATGGTAACAATATTATAATTAATCCTAAGATGTTATATATTGAAGCTACACCCCATTTATTATGTTGTTTTCCGAGTAGGATTTTTGCATATTACACTATTCTTTTTGGGTTTTAGACGATGGATGGAACCCGAAGGAACCATGTTGATCAATGTAATGTGCAATGCAATGACTGTCCTATTTAAAAAACCAATGTTTTGGGAGATGGAGTGAAAAATATTATTGCTATACTTACAAAAGCTATAAATCATTCTGGACTTCCGAATGAGAAGAAAAAGGAACAATATTCTATTGACTCCTTCATGAGGAAACATACACCTTCTTTCAGTGGGTCTTCTGATCCACTTGTTGCTGAAAAATGGATCAGTACAATTGAAAAGATATTTTCCATACGTCAAAGTTCTGAACATGAAAAATTCATTTTGGTTGTTTATCGTATAGATGGTGAAGCAGACCAGTGGTGGACTCTAATTAACAATATAAGGCCCCAAGGTGAAATTGACTCCATGGAATGGGATGATTTCAAGAACTTATTTTTCAATAAGTACTTCCCTCATATTCTTTGAAAAAAGATGGAAAAAGAGTTCCTTAAGCTTAAGTAAAAGGAGATGAATCCATAGGTATATACGAAGAAAATTTTACAAGGTTTGCAAGGTATGCATCTGGCGTTATCATCCAACCTGAAAGTAATGTTGATTGATTCTTCAGTGTCTTAAAACCAAGTCTTCAAAGGGAATTAGCTGTAAGAGACTTCAGTAGCTATGAAGAAATTGTGAGTTGTGCTATCAATGTAGAAATGGAAGTTGGTGTTATATATCCATCTCATGGTTTTGACAAGAAATGAAAGATGGAGTTCAAGGAGAAATCTCAGAATAATGGTGAAAAGAAGATGAATGATTCTTTATGCTCAATGTGTGGAAAGAATCATGGTGGAGATTTCCTAAGAGGTACTATAAAATATTTTAAGTGTAGAAAATAAGGCCATCAAGAAGTTGAGTGTCAAAGTAATGGGAAAAGGGTATATAATGATGTGAATCTAGAAAAGACTTCAGAGAACACTCCACCAACACTTCAATGCTTCAAGTGCAAGGAAATGGGGAATTATGCTAATCAATTCCCTAATACAAGGGTTAATTATGATCAACATGATCAACCACTTAAAGAAAATGACAAAGGGAAGTCACATGTGATCATTATTGGTAATGTTGAATATGACAATGATGTGGTGGAATGATTAAGTTTTTATGTATTGGGATTCCAAAATAATATTGTATATAGTATCGAGGAATATTGGAATATTTAGGTATTGGTCTATTGTGGTTTTCAATAATTTTATGATACCGGTTTCCATAGAAATTGATTGAGATATTTTTGGAATGAATATGATATGCGCATAAAGAAGGGATACGGAGAAAATTAAATGTTTGACAGTATTCATGGGCTCATGACTGATATAAGGACAAAGTTATATCATGGTTTGAGTATATAGAATTTTGGGATTATGGTATGTGGAAAGAGTTAACTTTTGAGCTCATTCATGTTTTCACTATGGTTCAATGGGTGTTCATTTTTCAAGAGAATACAACATTAAGGTATTCACATGTTTGGAATGCGATCAAAAAGATATATTTTTTGATATATGAGGGATAAATAATGGTATTAACATGCTTGTTATATGACCTTTTTAGTAATAATTCTCTTTATACTATGAGTTTGGAAAGAAGTATTTTGGAAAATCCTAAATATTGGAATGGATTATGTTGAACATAAGTTAGTATTGTTTAAGGATAGATTTTTTTTTCGATATTATTGATAGAATGTTATAATAGTGTAGTTTAAGAAAAGGGACATCCTGCAGAATAGGCGACAACCTATCGCGTTGGATGAGGATGTGGGAATCTAACCCACAATTGATGTGCGACATGCCTTTATCATCTACCACTAGCCTATAGGAAGTCCCTGGTTAGTAGAAATTAGTTTTATATTATTAAGTGGTATAATAGATGAACTATAAGTTCATTTTTGGATCCATATATGATTAATCTCACCATAGATGGACTTATGTATATAATTATTGCTAACTTTATGTTTGATACAGATGTAATGACCTATCATTCTATCGCATGATCTGCTAACACTTCACGGAAGACAAATTAAACTTCATTTCTTTAAGAGATGAATTGGAAATTGTTCAAGGCACGAACAACAGTGAGAATGTACCAAAATCAAGTAAGTATTTATTTAAATTCAAAAAAAATTATTCAACATTAGAAAAAATATATTGAAACCCAAAAATGTTGTCCTAGTGCTCTTATATCTGATATATCAGATGGTACCTTAGATCATCACAAATTTATGTCTTTGTGATTGTGGATTTTTCATAGCCATGTTCTCTACCACTCTCCATCAAAATTTGATGGTAAGATTTCTCTTCGATATCCATATTTTCACCTATTTTCTTTATGTGTAAAGTCAGTGATTAGTTAATTTCGGTAACCATTACGTTTCATAATTTAGTTTTTAATTTTATTTTTTGGTATTCCTTTTTACGATGTGGGTTTTTATTAAAGAAACTTTCAAGTAGTAAACGATTTATAACCCTGATAAATTTCTATGGATAAATTCATTTTAAGGGGGATATAATTTAGCACACAGAGTTTTTATTATGTATATTATTTTTAATTTCTTTCATATCTTATGTTGTACGCTACACCAAGATTATCTTGCAGTATACACAACACTATTCTTGGATCGCGTTACACACAATTTCAAGTTTGTTTGGTAGTTGTTATTCTACGTGACATTGAGTATATATATATATATTCAATTTATAAATGAAATATGGTTGTATTTTGTTATATGAAACAACAAAGAAGTCTTGCACAACACGCCACCCTGACTTGGCTTGCATTACACGCAATCATGACCTTCCTCGATAAAGTGTGTTGTACGCAATACCGAGTTTCACTAAACGACGATATATTGTTATAATATTATTATGAACTAGCCGTTATGAATATTTGTATCTAAATTTTTAATTTTATAACATTATAATTCATCTTAAACATTTTATAGAACATTTAATGAGAACAAAATAAATTTTTCGGGTAAAATATGTATTTTTAAAAAATTGCAGTTTTGCCGCCTTTTGATGGCGCACCCACTTTAAATATATTTTTTACATGTTTATATGTTAAATTTTAGAAAATAAAATTCTTCCTTGGAATCAAAAAAAAATTAATTTGGATAAAATTTACATATTATTCTGATAACATTCATATTTTAATGAATAATAAAAACACGCTATATTTTAATTAAAAACAACTTTTTTCATCGCAATAATTTATATGGTTATATTTCCTTTTTAATTGGTTTTAAAGTGTAATTAGAATATATTTTTACCATTTAATCCAATTTTGATCATTGGAATTAATTTCACTTTGAAATTGGTCAAAAACAAATGTCGATCTTTTGATAGTTATTGTTTTTTAAAAACACGCTATTTGTTTTGATAACGGGAACTAATTTTAAAATTAATTAATTCCACTTATATGTTTTTAATTTAGAAAAATAGACATAATTTTTTAATTCAGAATATCAAATATATCTTAGGCTGATTTTTTGTATTTTTCCGAAAAACATTAATTTTTCATGAATAGTGAAACCACTTAGTGGTAGTTAAAAAACTGACTCTTTAATTTAAATGAAATTTTACCAATTTTGTGAATTGAATTTCAAAAATAAGACATACATGGTTGTTATCAAGATGTAAAATGTGGATCAATAAGATGAAAATAATTTTTGCTGAATAGAAACTTTTGACATTTAATTACTGTGGTTAAAGGTAAATGGGGTAATTCAAGGTTAAAAGAATATTATAATAATTCAAAATTACTTTAACACTTGTCCCAAACTTATTGTATGAGTAGTGGCCAACCTTGGGAATCCTCGGGTCGATTTTGCGACCCCATGGAGCCACTTGGTAGTGATAATGACTATTAGGATTAATTAATTTAATGTAAAGATAAAATTGACATTAACAAAAATCTTTTGGTAATTAATTTTTATAAGGGCTTATATAAATTTTCATTTCGAATATAAATATTCATTGGAAATCTAAAATGATTTAATACATGTTATTATTATTTTTATAATTTTTAGACATCAAATAAATTAAATTATTTATGACACAATAATGATGTAGTATTTACCTCATTAATAGGTTATTTAAATAAATAAGATTATATTGATTAAAATATTATCCAAAACATGCCCTATTCTAAATGGATGATTTTATTTCGACCACAAGTCATCGTATATTAATCTTTAATTATTTTTGGACCTTTTCAAACTGATGATAAGTTTATAATAAAATAATATTTTCACATTTTCCAAATGTGCCCCTCTCATCCCTTATAAAAGGGCACCTCCTTCCTCTCCTCTTCACAACACATTACGCTTTCATGATCGGCCAAACCCTGCCCATTTATCTTCTCCCCTTCCCTAGAAACATTCTAGAGGTTCTGGTCTTCTTAAAATACCATCTCTATTCCCTTAAGAGGAATCTTAAAAGAGGTGCGTCGAAGAAGAGGTAATCTCTTCTACCGATTCGTTCAAGTTTCTTTCTTCTTCGACTTCTTATTCATTAGTTGTTTCATTATAAAGTAATAACATCTGTATTACTAATATATTTATATGTTATTATAAATATTAAACAACCCCATTTCACCTTCTATCCATCCTACGGAAAACAAAATCACCGCGCGTGTGTACGTACGGAATACCGTCTCCACGCCGTGGTGTAATCTCTTTTTCCACCACCACCTTACTTGGATTGGTATAATGGTGTAAAGAATAACTATATATGGTTATTATAACATCATAATTATTCTGAGAAATTATATCGTCCACTCCAATTCTATTTATTAATTATGAGAACGATATCATCGCTCATGCGTATGTACGGACTACCGTCTCCACGAATGCAATGAGATTCATTTTCCATGATTAAAAATTCAAGTATGATTATAAAGTATATATAATAAATAATCATGAAATAAAATACATAATAATTATACTTGATTTATTTACATATATGTTTCATTTAATTAATTCCATTCAATTCAATACAGAAACAAAAACAGCGTTCAGGCGTACGTACGTCCTACCATCTCCATGAACGGTGTATTTCCTTCAATTTTTTGATCTATCATATATATTTATATGATGAATATAAATTATATATATATAAATAATGTTTTATATTATGGAATTAATTAAATCAGGATATATGTAATAATATCAAGAAAAACAAATTGAAACACGTATGATAAATGAAACGATTTTACCCAAAACACTGCTTTAACATGGAATTTACAAAAGAACGGGTAATATAAAGTCATAAGTGAACCATATATGATATCATTACAATAAATATGATTCTGTAATAAGTCAATGACATTATTTAAATCATTTTATAGGAGTTTTGTATACATACGAAGCATATCAGATATAAGGTAATGGATAATTATTCCAATCTCATTCTTATCTGAGATTGTTTATTCGTAAGTATTTACTGGGGTTATGTTTATCATACATGTCCATATGTTCTCAAAATGTTTTAATAAAATGTTTACTTTTCTTCCATGTATGTTTAAAGTCGTTTTTACCCTTTTTTTGACTTTTTCCACATCGTATGGAAGGAATCTTTCATTTGATTACAATATGAGGAACATTTTGACTCTTCCGGAAAATTTAAAAGGAGAATGTTTTTTAACTTATACGGAATGAATGGATTTTTACGGTTTCATTAAGCCTTATTTTCATGAAGCTTCCTCCAAAATATTTCATGAGTATTTTCAACAAAATACTTTTCTATTAAAATTGTGTGGCATTTTGTGAAAAGAAAATGATTTTTAAGAAGAAAGGATATTTTCCTCCAGAAATCTTTTCAAGTGTTTTATCAAAACCATTTTACATCTAAGATGACATTAATTCATATGTCTATGTTTCAAGTATAATATCTCTATGATTTACATGGTTTCACTTTTCTTATGATGAAATGATATCCATTTGTTTTATATGGATTAGGTTATAATGGGATGATGTTTATAAAACCCATTTTTATTCATTGGGTTATGATGAATGATTTATGTTTATGTTTTGGAACAATTAAGAATGATTTCATTATGAGATGGGTGGGACCTATATATCCCTCCAATGCATTGGGTAACGATTTATATCTCATGAGATAGACATGGATGGAATGGTAAGTTAATCTGGTTCAGTGTTATAGGACTTGAATGAGGAGTGTACACGATTGAGAAAGAGACTTTGTCCACTAAGATGGTCTTGGCAGGAATTTCATGGATAATATGGAAATCATATCACATGCTTAATGGTTTTCCAAAATTACATGTTTTATTCCCATGCTATTTTATCATTATTGATGATCCATTATGATCTATTCCCTACGTACTTCCATGTTTCATGTCATTGCTCAATATTTTGATGTTTAAATATTATGTTCATATTTCGAAGTTCAAATGTTTATGGTTTGTTTTATTTTCTCCATGATTACCCTTATTGAGAATTTGAGCTCACCCTTTATATTTTTTTTTCAGGATATAAAGAAATTTTTTAGGTAAGAAAAAAAGGAAGATCTCTATGGGAGATGATGAAGATCTTTCACCAAGATTAGAAGATTATATTCTGAGTTTCCAAAGACACAAAACTATTACAGTCCTTTGGTGTCTATTTTTGATATGTATTAGATATTATGCAAAATTAATGTAATGCCTATGTATGTCAAGCTTTGGGTCTCTACACATCAGCAGGGGTCCCAGGATCGAGGTAGGGTTTCTGTTTCGTTTCCTCCAGCCGAGGAGCACTCACTCATTCCTAGAATTTCTGTATCCCCAAAGGTTCCAGGGGTTCTTCAAGGAAAACCAGTCGTCCTGATTTCTCCACAGGAGTTCAACACAGCTTTTGCGCTTCTCTCTTTTTCTCTGGTGGCTCAGTTCATTCGGCGTCGCCCGCCGGTTGAGATTTTTAACAGGCTTGTGAATGAGGAATGTGGATTAGCTCAGCGTGCGGTTGTTGGATTGCTTGGTCCATGACTGATTCTTCTCAGCTTCTCGTGTGAGCAAGACCTAGTGTGGGTGTGGTCTTGACCTAGAAGATATGCTTGTTGCTTCCATTTTCATCTGTTCTGCTAGTCGTTTGATCTCCATATGTAGCGAGACCCTTCTACCACAATGATTTCGATTCAACTTCTCGGCCTTCCTCTACCATTCCAAAATCCAGTGCTACTCCATTCAATAGGTAACTCCATAGGAATATTTATTTGTGCTGATCGTCAGACTTCCTCTTTGATGCATCCTATCGTGACACAGTTATGTGTTGAAATGGATATCTCTCGGCCCCCTTCCGAAGTCATGTGGATTTTGATTGAGGTGTACTATAGGTATTTTCAACCAATTCTCTACGAATCATGGACCTTGTTTTTCTCTTGCTGCAATAGACAGGGCCATTGCTATCTCGAATTCCGGAAGAAGGTTCCAATCTCGGATGAGGTCGATCCCTCAGGTCTGTCAAGTGGGCATGGTTTCCAGGAGGTTGTTGTAGGCAAAGCTCATATGGAGGGACCACCTGTTGTCCAGGAAAAGGGGGAATCTATCTCCCTGGGGGAGGACCAACCCAGGTTGGGCCTATTGGGTGCATATCAGGGGTTCTCTTTGGGTGCACCCAAGAAATGTGGTTCAGAGGCATTCAAGCCACTTGTTTCAGAGATTTTTGATCGGCTGCGTCGTGATCTGGGGGTAACTACATCGTGTGACGACATGAAAGGGTGCGAAGCTGAGCAAGTGGAGAGGTCCATTATTATGGATGTGGATCAAGTCAGCCAAAGGGTTGAGCATTCTGTGAGTGAGGCCTCCCAATATTCTGCACAGGTTTTCAAAGAGGCTTTTCCAAAGACTACTATTGTTGATGTTCTGAAGGATGATAGAAAGGGTCTTGGTTCCACTGAGGTCTTCTAGCACATGGCTTTGGTCCCAGCCAAGAAAATCCAGCCCCACAGACCTCCTCTTATGTTGAGAAGATGTTAGCAGGGGGTCCAATCTGGACTTCCAGAAACTGGTATACAGTGCTGGGTGCATAACATATCCCTAACAAAGATGAATCTGTAGGGGTCGATTATGGTCAGGACTTATTGGCCGATGAGGAAACATCTCAAGAGGAAATAGTCAAAGATTTAGACTATAATGATCCCAAGTAACTTGTTATAGAGGAGGATTATATTAGATCCTCTATGTGAAAGGGCAAGAACAAAGTTATTGATTCATATGGTTTCATTTTGAACAACCAGAGGTCGCACAGAAGGAAGGATTACTCCAACCTCCCTAGCCCTCCTATTACTAGATCCACTGGTAAGGTAAAGTTGTCCCTGAAGGCCTCCACTAAGGTTGGTAGCCCACCCATGAACAAGTCCAAAGACCTTTTCCAACAGGAGGTGGCCGCCATCTCCAAGGACCTGGTTCTGTCAATCTGTGAGGCTGCTCCTCCAGACTCTTCTTCAGGTGGGGAGTTGAGGGGTCGGGAGCAACAGCACTAATGTGGTTCTAAAGAAAACTCACAGTGAAAAATGGTCTCTGTGCTAGAACATAGGGATCTACTCATTCATTCGGATGAGGAAATGATTGAGGAAACATTGGATATCAAGGCTTTGAAGAAGAGCAGACCGATCCAGGTGGCCACTATAAAGGAGCATGGCGAGTGGGCCGATAAGTAGGCGCGCATCCTGCTAAGAGGCTCCAACATGGGGAAGATTAGTAAAGAGGATTAAAAGAAATCCTGGGACATCATGGCTCTTTTTTTAGGGCACCTTGAAGGATTTCCCCGACATAAAGGTAAGCGATATTCCCTGGGTTTTGTTCAGGGAAAATGATTCCAAAAAACTCACTCTTTTTTTTAATAGATCTATTGTATCCTTTGGTACTGAAACTAGTTAATTGTATGGGTTCCCACTTTCCCCTTAAAATTTCTTGTTCATAATAAAAAATTGACATTGGATGAATTAAAAAAATGTCACGTCTCAGTTCTGGAAGCCACCCAGAGGCGCACCGTAGCCGTTTGGTAACATGGCCTCAAGCGCATTTCCCCGAATGCCAAAAGCTTCTGACTAGAAGCGAGGACCATGGGTATGATAGTGAGGAAACTATTACCTCATTGGCATAGTACATAGTGGATGTAAAAAAATATATACAATATAGAAGAAGTAATAATAACATACAACAATAATAGCAGAAAACTGAATTATAAACTGGAGAACATATATAAAATGATACATGATACATATTGCTATAAAAACAGTCAAACAAGTCACAATGCTGGGACACAACAGTGTTAAAACAAATTCCAAAAGAAATTAGATAAACTCCTCAACATCGCAAGCCATAACATGGTCCCATGATCTCCATCTCCACATCAAGTCAAGTACCTGAAGTAGAAGGGTGCTAGCCTTTATCTATACCTGCAGCAATATAATCTGTTTCGACCCAAAAGAATGGCCCGAACATGGTGTAAGACTAAATATCTGTAGGAAACCAACCAAGATTTGTGCCTAACAGTTAATGAAAATATGGCAGGTGAAGTACAAGAAATAGTAAACATGAAGGTGCTCAGTGGTAACCAGTTCAACAAGTCAAACAATCAATCTAGCATAGTAACTTTCTAAGAAGTGCACATAGCCTACCCTCTCTGGTTCAGCATAAGAGGAAACTCTGAGGAAGCACTAGAAGTCAATTACCTTTATAGTCTAAGGTAGTCAGGAAATCACCGAGGAAGCTCACTCGGTCAATTCCTCTTATATCCCCAATGTTAAGGACTCTCTAGGGAACCTCACTCAGTCAATTCCCCTTATATCCCTGGTCATTCATAGACTCTATGAGGAAGAACTCACCATCAATTACCCTTATAGTCTAAATAGTTCCGGAATAAAACAAAGACTCTCTGAGGAAGCTCACACGGCCAATCCCCATATAGTCTAAAGCAATCAAGGACTCTCTGAGGAAGCTCACTTGATCAATTCCTCTTATAGTACCAAATGGTTCTAGTATCCCTGAGGATGGTCACTCGATCAATCCCCATTATTGAAAAAAGTTCTCAAAGACTCTATAAGGAAGGTCACCCAGTCATTTCCTCTTATAGTCTACTACACCAGGTTCTCATGACCCTATGTAGGTAAATGAGCATAGCAGTGTAATATGGCCATGTAAAACTATATAACTACTTGTCTAAACAGTCTACAACTTATCAAGCATGTTAGAATACAACTCTCCATCCTACATCTATAGGCATGGAAAATAGGAAAGGCAGCAAAACTGGCTAAACAAAACCAAACGATCTTAAACAGAACGTTAAATGGAAAACATCAAAAGCATAGCAATTCAACCCAATTCATGTCCAATTAATCACTAAACAATCATACCAGCATGGTAGGAAAACAACAGGGGTAAAACAATAAACACGCAATACCCCATTCAAGGGTATTGGAGGAATTTTCACATAATACTCAAAGAATTAGAACAGATGGGCACAACCCACCTTCCTCGGGGTTCGGAGATTGCTATATGTGAACCTCGAGGCTTGAATCACCTTAGAATGACGTAGATCTATGGAAATGTATAAAACGTTCAATTCACGATAAATTGAAAATAATGAATAATTGGAAAACTATGCTCTAGGAGAAAGGATAACTCATCGATGTGATTCAAACGCAAGCAATGGTGTTCGATAAGGTGGACAGAAAGAGGCTCAGGGGCTTGTTGAAGATCTGTAGTCATGCAAACTCTCTTGGATGAACGAGACCTAGAATATTGTTGTTCTATCCATCAGACGTGACCCTGGTGCGTTTAATGAAAAAAAAAATACCCAGCATGAACTTTTTGAGTACACAGCATGTACTCGCCTTTTCTGTACTCGGCATTAAGCCACCTCCAAGTCACTCCCACACTGTTGTGTGTGTGGTGACTACACGGCCAACACACAGCCTCCTACGGCAAGGAAGTACTCGGTGTGTACTCATAAAGTACATGACATGTAATTAGAAAATATTCAGAAAAAAACATCTTTTATCAAATACAACCAGAAAAGGGAAAACATACATGAAAAAAAGATCTGGTTTCTTACAAATGTCCCCCATAAAGAAATTCTTCCCCAAATTTCCCTAGCGCAACGTAGAAGAAGAAGCCACAAACATTTCCACCCACTGTTCTCATAAATTAGCCTCCCTCTCCCAAGTCTCGTCCTGCACCCGCCCGTGTTTCCATAGAACTCTTACCTGAGGAATAGACCGGCCATGGGGAATCATTGTACTGCGATCAACAATCCTGATAGGATGATCCTCAAAGAATGAATCCACTTCCAACTCAACCTCCTCGGGTTGGAAAACATGAGACGGGTCTGAAAAGTATTGTCAGTGCTGAGAAACGTGGACGACGTCGTGCGTAGCTCGGTACCTCTGAGGTCACTACAACCAATAGAAAATAGGCCCAACTCTCTCTAACACCTCAAATGGCCCGACATACATCGGTGAACTCTTACCCTGTCTCATAATCCTGTTGTGTCCCAACCTCGGTGTGAAAGGCATGAATACTTGATCCCCAACCTCGAACTCTAGAGGTTGTCTCTGCTAAAAAGCATAAGACTTATGTCGATACAATGTAGTGTCCAACCTCTACCGAATCAACTCTATCTTCTCTATGGTCTCCTGATCATGACGAGGTCCCAAGAAAGAGTCCACTCCTACCTCCAACAAACATAAGGTTGATTGGCATGGCCTACCGTACAAAGCCTCATAAGGTGGTATCTGAATAGTCGCTTGGAAACTATTACTGTAGGAGAACTCCACAAAAGGTATGTTCTTCTCCCAATAACCTCTAAAATCTAGGATTCATGCTCGGATCATGTCCTCAAGCACCTAAATCATACGCTCAAACTGGCCATTTGTCTGGGGGTGGTAAGATGTACTCAAAATTACTTGTGTGCCCAAACCCTTCTGAAGCCCCTGCCAGACCCGAGAAGTAAAACATGCATCCCTGTCTGAAATAAACGAGTGTAGAATTCCATGAAGGCATAAAATCTCTTAGATGTACAACGGTCCCAGCTCATCAACAGTGAAGGTCTCCGTGATCGGCAAGAAGTGAGAGACCTTTTGAGTCTGTCAATGACTACTCAAACTGCGTCATTCCCTCGAGGCGACCTCAGAAAACCGGTCACGAAGTCCATCGCGACGCCATTCCACTTCCACACTGGAATTGATAAATGTTGTAAAAGGATTGCTGGTAACTGATGCTCTGCCTTCACCTACTTACACGTGGAACACCTCTGGACCAAACCAACAACGTCTCACTTTATACATGGCCACCAATAATGATGGTGTAGATCAAGATACATCTTGGTGATGATAGGATGAACTTCCCAAACAGAGGAATGAGAATCCTACATCAGCTACTCGCGTATATCTGTTGGCACCCATACGCATCCCTGGAAACAAAAGATCCCATCTTCACTAACGGTCCCTCCAGTAATAGGGTCCTCTCCTGAAAAAAACACCCTTAGGACTAGGCCATCAGAATCTGATAACTGCCTCGTTCGAACTCGATCAAGAAGAGTAGAGGTAACAGCTACATAAGATATAAAATTCTACCCCTGTCTATCGTGCACCTCCAAATGAATCTCAGAGGACAGAGCCATAAGGTACCACACACTGTTGGCCTCCTAAACTGCCTATATATGAGTCCTCCTGCTCAACACATTCGCTACCGCGTTGCCTTTCCCAAGTGTCTAGGAAAGCTCAATGTCAAAGAACTGTAGGTACTCAACACACCTACGCTGTCTCAAATTTAGATCATGTTGTGTGAAGATGTACTTGAGACTCTTGTGGTTGGTAAAAACTATAACATGTTCTCCTAGAATATAATGTATCCAAAAACTTAGGGCATGAACAACGGCTGCCAACTCCAGATCGTGCGTCGGGTAATTCCTCTCATGTGGCCTCAACTGCCAAGACTCGTACACAACGACTACATCACCCTGCATAAGCATAAATCACAACCCAATACCTGAAGCATCCCAATAAACCATATAGATCTTTCCCAGATCTGGAAATACAAGTATTAGTGCTGAAATCAACCTCCCTTTCAGCTCCTAAAAGGCTGACTCACATGAATCTGACCCTAAGAACATCACACCCTTCTTAGTCAGACCTGTCCACGGTGCTACCAAGTGTGAAAAGTCCTTTATGAAACATATGTAGTATCCAAACTGCCCTAGAAAACTCCTCATCTCAATGATGTTCTTCGGATTCTCCAAGGAAACTACAACTCTTACTTTCACCGGGTCTACTGATACTCCTACCTCTGAGATTACATGACCCAAGTAGTAAATCAAATCCATCCAAAAGTGGAACTTTGAGAGCATTGCATAAAATTGATTCTCCCTCAGTGTACTCAAAATGATCTCGACATGGTTAGAATGGTTGTGTCGAGTGTGAGAGTACAACAATATATCATCCATGAAAACCACCACAAAGCAATCCAAGTATGTATAGAACACTCGGTTAATCAGTTCCATGAAAACTACAGGAGCGTTCATGAGATCGAACGGCATAACCATATACTCGTATAGACCATACCTACTCTGGGAGACTGTGAGAGGTATATCAGATGGTCTAACATAGAACTGATGATAACCGGACCTCAAGTCAATCATTTAGAACAATCAGGCTCTACAAAACTGATCAAAGTGATCATCAATCCTAGTTAAGGGATATCAGTTTTGGACCATCAACTGGTTCAACTTCTTATAATCCACACAAAGTCGAAGGTTGTCGTCTACCTTCTTCGCAAACAGGACCGGTGAACCCCGTGGAGAAGTATTGGTTCGGATAAAACCCTTTGCCTGCAACTCCTCCAACTGCTTCATGAGCTCCTGCAAATCTGGTGTAGCCAGCCTATAAGGAGTAATGGACACTGGTGTCGCTCCTAGCACAAGCTCATTAGAAAATTCTACATCACGCTCTAGAGACAAACCTGAAAAGTCCTATAGAAAGAAGTCCCTGAAACGATCCACCACTGGAGGAAATTCTAACTGTGAAGTCCCCTAGTCATCCAGATATAAACTACCAATCTGGGATGTAACTCCTCCCAACCCATGATGCTCTAGACCGCTCTGCTCACTCGGACATCCCACTCTCTCTTATAAAGAGAAGATCAACCCTATGGTGATATGATACTCACCCTGTAGTGATAATAGTCGACGACTGTCTGGAATAGAACTAACTAGTCTATCACAAGAATGAAATCATATCAATTCTTTTATAGTACATAGAGGTCCCATATGATGTGAAACCCATCAACCTATAGAGGGAACTCCCTACACTGACGTACACTAGCTGTTCTAGTCCCTAACAGTGTGTCTAGCATCAAAATATCGGCAGAAGAAAAGATACAGAGACTAAGTCTCTCCAAAGCAGTGACATAGATATTGCTATCAGAATCCCCGGTATCGAAAAGAGAATAAGATAAAACTGTGGCTACTAAGATCGTACCTCGAATGGTAGAAGGTTCAGGATCCTGCTTCATTTGGGTCTACTCCACTGAAAAAGTTGTGCCCGTTCCATGACCTTGTGACCGTGCCTGACCACTTTGAGTGGAGCCGACCAAAGGTTGCTGAAAACCGGTCGCCCATATATCATAGACACGACCTCCACCTCTGCCCGAATAGCTGTAATAACTCTAGTTCCTAGACTGGTGAGAAACTGGTGGTGCTTCTCCTAAACGAGGAGTCATAGAAGAACCCATGACTTCCGCTGCTGGTGATAATAACTGACAAAAGCATTAAAGATGGACTATCTTGCCACAAGATCGGCACTCCATTGGGTCTCTCATAAAATGTGGCCTTGTATTCCCATTATCCCACACTGCTAGCACACCACCTGGATACAGAAAGATGCATCCCGCTTGCTCTGATCTCCTCGTGCAGCCTCCATACTGCGCTTCCTGCTATCAGCTGGCAGAGAACTAACTCTGGATGTCAAATGCCCTGGCTCATAGCTCCAGAATCCCTCAGATTACGCTTTGTGATCAGTGCCTAGTTGAATATAGAAGATATCAAAGTCAACCTGAAGATGTTCACCTATGAGCGAATGTCATGCCTCAGTCCATCTTCAAACATATAGTAAAGGAAGAACTCATCACCTCTTGGAATAGGCATGAAACGATTCAACTCTGTGATGCGAGAGGAATACTCCATAACATTATGAGTACCCTACTCCGGACTCATGAAATATTTGGCTCGATCGGCTCTCAATGTCTCTGGATAGAATTAATCGTTGATGATGTGCTGAAACACATCCCATGTTTTACTCTGATGGCAGCCCACCTGTGAGATCACATCCCACCACCTCTTGGTGGAGTCTCAGAGCATGTAGGTAGCATGCTTCACCCTCTTCTATGAATGTATCTCCAGATGCTCAAAAGTTGTCAGCGTGGCTTTTATCCATGACTCTACATCCTGAGGTCCTCCATCTCCTGAGAAAGTAGGAGGATGCTGCTGCTAGAAGACCCGTGTCAGATCATCCATCGATGGGGCAATAGGCGGAGCTCCCTGAAAGGTCTGCATCATCCTCATAAAGCCATCTTTGAACTATGAATCAGCACCCATGTTAGGTACAATGGCTTGTGCCAGGGCAGGCATAACGGTAGGGTCTGTCGGTAGTCCCTGATTAACCATGTCCGGTTTCTGTCCACCGTCTAATAATTGGCAGAACACATGAGGAAGTCTCAGTGGAATGAATCTGCAAGGCCAAGCACACCTTGGATCAAGATTATCATGAACTGAAAAAAAAGGACTGTAAGAAGGAAACATGAGAAAGAAATAATTCAAGTTTTTCAAAACATGACTACAAAATGTGTATATCTTTTACACGGCGTGTTCCCTGAAGCCATTTACATTGGCATGTACTCCTGCCTATATTGGTCATGTAACACCCCAGAAACACGGCGTGATGTCTTAACACACATTGTGTACTGGAATCCCTTTTCCATGCCCAAGTCCTTTTACATGATTAAGCCACACTGCTCTCCTATGTCAAGACTACATGGCATTTTCAAGATGGACACGGCGTGTACTAGAGAAGCTTCCCCTGGACCATGTTGCTAGTTACATGTCCTAACACATGGCTCAAACTACACTGCATGTTCCATATAGACACTGAGTGTATGAGAAAGGATAACATTGACCCGTGTTGTTCGTGTCATGGCCAAGTACATGGGTCGAACTGCAAGGCGTGTTCAAGGATGAAACGACATGTATGGATTAAGGTCATATCCGTCTGTGTTGTTGGTTACATGGGCGGACACTGGGTCGACACTACACGACCTGTTCGTCCAATACCCAGCATATTCACACCATACATGACCAATCTTATGTCTCTTCCCACATGGCATACGACACGGTAATTGACTACATGACTTGTACATAAATTACACAGCATATACTTAAGAAAAAAATGCTTCCTCATGAACAGGAGAACACATGTTATGTATTAAACACTACACGGTGTGTATTTTGGATTTTTCCAGACAGTAATCCTCAAAAACTACTCCGGAACCCATAAGACACTAAAACAAACAATGAAAGTGCCAAATTCCGACCAGGGAGGGCCCATACTCCCAGTGAATCAATGTTTTTAATCATATACATGTTCTAACAAGGAAAATAGATCAATGATCCACCACATTCCGGTCCATGAGGGCCCATAACACACCAAGAAACAAAGTTTGGTGTCAATTCAATCAAAAATTCACACAAACTATACCCTCTCAAAAAGTAGATATTTTTATCCAGGAATATATCACAACAGCATGCAATCACTAATGCATCCTAGATGGAATAGAAAAAATACATGCCATGTGATTTATAAAATGTTCCTATATGATGCATGAGATGGCATAACATCATCTCATCAGGTTGCGATAGCAATAGAACCTCAATAACATCAACGGTAACACAAAAAAACATGTGAGTCACCCAACGGTGAAAATCAAATTAACAATAAACTTGTAAAACTAGAAATTTCCATTAAAGGACGTATATTGGATTTTCCTTGTACACAGGTTATCTACTATAGGGAACATCTTATTACCATGTTCCTATTCCTTCATATCCCTAGCTAAAGACTCTAAACAATAAATAAAAAGAAAAGAATAACACTGAAACCACTTTGTAATGTTCTAGTTATGGAAGCCACCCAGTGGCGCCCCGTACCCGTTTGGTCACATGTCATCAAGCACATTTCGCTGAACGCCAGAGGCTGCCGACTAGCAGTGAGGGCCTTGGGTGTGATAGTGGTGAAACCATGCCCTCATTTGAAGAGAACATAGCATAAGTAAACAAAAACATAAAATAGAGGAATCATAAATCATGATATATAGCAGTAATAGTAGAAAACTGAAATATAAACTGGAGAACATATAAAAAATGATGCATGATACATATGTCTAGGAAAACAGCCAAACAAGTCACTATGATGGGATACAACTGTGAAAAACTAAAGTGCAAAAAAATCAGATTAACTCCCCTACATCGCAAGCCATAGCTTGGTCCTATGCTCTCTAGCTCCATAGCAAGTAAAGTATTGAAGTATAAGGGAGCTTACCCTTATCTATACCTGCAATAATATATCGTGTTTATACCCAAAAGAATGGGTCAAATAGGGTGTGAGACTAAATCCCTATAGGAAACCACTAAAGATCTGTTCCTAACAGTCAATGAATATATTAAAGGTACAGTACAGAAATCAGAAAATAGGAAGGTGTTTAGCAGTAACCAATTCCACAAGTCAATAAATCAATCAAACATAGTTACCCTCTAGTAAGTGCACACAACATATACTCTCTGGTTCAGCATATGAAGACTCTCTGAGGAAGCACTCATAGTCAATTCCCCATATAGTCTATGGTAGTTAGGAACTCTCTGAGGAATCTCACACAGTCAATTCCTCTTATAGCCCCAAGGTCATGGAATCTCTGTGGAAGCTCACTCGGTCAATTCCCCTTATATCCAAGGTCATTCATAGACTCACTGAGGAAGAACTCACCGTCAATTACCCTTATATTCTAAAGAGTTCAGGAATAAAACAAAGACTCTCTGAGGAAGCTCACGCTGTCAATCCCCTTATAGTCTAAGGAAATCAAGGACTCTCTGAAGAAGCTCACTCATTCGATTCCACTTATAGCTGCAAGTGGTTATAGGCCCTCTGAGGATGCTCACTCGTTCAATCCCCCTTATAGCCAAAAGTTATCAAAGACTCTCTGAGAAAGCACACCCAGTCAATTTCCCTTATAGTCTACTACACCAGGTTCTCACATCCCTCTATAGGTCAACTAGCATAGCATTTTAATATAGCCAAGTAAACCTATAGAACTACTTGGCTAAACAGTCTATAGTATAACAAGCATGTCAGAATAAAACTCTCCATCCTACAATAATAGGCATGGAAAATAGGAAAATAATCCAAACTGGCTAAACAGGACCAAATGGTCTTAAACATGACATAAAAGGGAAAAAATCCAAATAATATCAATTCAACCCTCTTCATGTCCAATTAATCTCTACACAAGCATACCTGCATGGCAGGCAAACAACAATGGTAAAATGGTAAACATGCAATACCCCGTTCAAGGGTATTGGTGGAATTTTCACATAATACTCAAACACATTCAGAAGAAGGGCACAAACCACCGACCTTGGGGTTCGGAGATCACTATATGTGATCCTCAATGCTTGATTCACCTTAGAACATTGTAGATCTATGAAAATGTATAAAATTCTCAATCCACTATAACTTGAAAAATATAAGGAAATGCAAAATTATGCTCTATGAGAATGGAGAACTCACCGATGTGATTCCAACACAACCAATGGTGTTTGATTCAGAGGACGGATGGAGGCTCAGGGGATCATCGAAGATCTGCAGTCATGCGAACTCTCTCAGATGAACGAGACCTAGAAGATGGGTGTTCTATCTGTCAGACATGACCCCAGTGCGTTTATGAAAAAAAACAAAATACACAGCGTGTACTTATGGAGTATACAATGTGTACTCAACTTTTCTGTACTCCGCATTAAGAGGCCTCCAAGTCACTCCTGCACGGTCGTGTGTATGGCTACTACACGGCGAGCACACGACCTCCTGCATTAAATAAGTACATGGCGTGTACTCATAATATACACGGTGTGTACTTATAAAATTTCCATAAAAACCACTTTTCTCAAAAACGACCAGAAAAGGGAAACATACCTTAAAAGAAGATCTGAGTTATTACAAAAAACATTGTCTTTAAACATTTCCTAATGGGGAATCAAATTCTATTTAACCCATCATAAGTGTGGAAATTTCTTGTGGTTAACTTTCTCGTAATCATGTTTTCTATCACAGCCCATCAAAACATGATGGTTTGTTTTCTCTTCCATATCCATGTTTTCATGGAATCCTAGTAACTGTTCTCTCAGGTATCCTTTATACTTCTCATAATTAATTTTAAAACTGATTGTTTTATTGACACTTTTTCTGATGAGGGGCTTCCAATGAAGTTTTAGTGCCCAATTTTAAAATTGCAAGGTCGCAATTCCCAAAAGGGGAGAAAGATGTAACATCCTAGGAAAATAAAGTCTATGAAATTTTCATATTTATTAAAATTTGTAAATGAAATATTAATTTCACTTTAAATGGGATTCAATGTTCAATGTCATACCCTATACACAATAACACGTTTCTTTGAAATCTTATGTTGCACACAACGTTGAGTTGCACTGAGAAATAATATAATAATATTATTATTTTAAATGGCAGTTAACGCTTAGTCGTTGTAATCTAAAGAATGAATAAAACTAACTAAAATATGAATATACATGTTTTTAAATGTTTTTACATTTATTCAATAAATTTTAGATGCTAAAAATATGAAATAATCGTATTTTAAGAATAATTACTTTAATATTCATTAAAAGTTCGATTTTCCATCGTTTAATGGAAAACCCTCATTAAATATTTGTTTGGTCACTTGTATATGTTCTATTTTAAAAAATAAAAATCTTACTTTGAATCAAGACATCAAAATTTACTTTGGGTAAATTTTTGTTATTTTTCTGACAAAATTAATTTTTTTTATGAATAGTGAAAAATACAGTATTTTAATTCAAAACAAAATTTTATCCTAATTTATTTATATGGTAAGATTATCTTTTTAAATGTTTTTAAAGTGTAATTAGAATATATTTTTACCATTTAATCTAATTTTAGTCATTGGAAGTAATATCACCTTGAAATTCGACATAAATCATTGTTAATCTTTTGATAGTTATTTTTTCTTAAAAATATGCTTTTTGTTTTGAGAGCGGTAGTTTATTTAAAATTAATATCTTCCACTTCTGTGTTTTCAATTTGGAAAAATAAATTCCATATTTTGAATCTTGAGGTCATAATTTTTTAAATATTTAACTTTAATTTTTAGACATTATGAATATTTACTTCAGTAAATATTTTATTTACCGTGGTTAAAAGATTAATATAGTAAATATGTGTAAATAAATAATATTATAAAAATATTTAATTAACCAAAAATGTGTTTTAATCGTATTGGTTGATACATAACTAACAATGGCCATCCTTGGGTTGATTTTGGGACCCCATGGGGCCACATTTGAGTGATAATGACAGTTTATTTAAATTAACTTAAAGTAATGACAAAATTGACATAAAAAATATCATTTAGAAAATATAATTTTAGATATGGTTATATAAGTTATCTTTTTGACTATAAATATTTTTTTAAAAGATAAAAAATTTTCTTAAATCATGGTTATTTTTCATAAATTTTAGACATCAAATAAATAAAATTATTTATGACACTATAATGATGAAGTGTTTACCTCATTAAGAAATGATTTAAATAAATAAGATTATAATGATTAATATAATATCCAAAATCTGAAAAATTCCAATTGGATGATTTTATTTCAACCATGAGTCATATTATATTCTAATTTAGTTTGTTTTGGGCCTTTAGAAACCAAAATTATTATATAATAATATAATAGTTTTACACTTTTTTAAAGAGCCCCTCATCCCCCTTATAAAAAGCCATCACCTCTATCCCATTCCTCACACCTCTCAAGCCCTTTGACTCATCCAAACCCTACCCAAATAATCGACCTACATCAATATCTTTCGCCAAGAAGCATTAACTAAGGAATAAGTCACTTAATGTAATCTTTTTTGTTCAAACCAAAGGGAGATACACAATTTAACGGTAACGTCTTATATTAAGTCATTTTGTTTTTTTTTTACTTCTCAAACCCACTAAAATCTTTTTATTATTATATTTTATAACAAAACCGGTATTCTCAATATACTTGGTAGTTTTTATGAGAAGGATTCTAACTACCCATACTCACACCTTCATCTAATGTATACAGAACATACTGTTTCTGTGGATGGAAAACTAATGTCTCATGAAATGATGTTTGTTCAATTATCTCCTACCACCTCTCATGGTGGGCATTAAGATTGAAATGAATTTATATATTATATATATTATGTTTATGATTTCTTTATACCTCTGTTTTTTTCATTTATAGCATACCATTATGGTTTCTATTATGGGTAAACACGATAATTTCATTTGAGGAAGTGCAGACTACCACCCACTCCAAGTGATATGACTCGTTTATTCCATTCATGGGACATATAAAGGATGGATTTATTGAAATTATATATGATATTATAATTTAATTATAATATAACTATGTATAATTATGTTTTCATTCAATTAAAATACTAAATATAAATTAAAGTAGCGTTCATGCGTACGTACGACTTACTATCTCCACGAACGGTGCATTTCATTTCTTATCTTCAATTGTTGTGTACTATTATAAATAAATAAATATATATACTATATATATATAATAAATATGATATATAAATCATGAATATCATTCTATAGATAATATAATCTTGACCACATAGACATATTGTAATTATAAGGTGTTCATTTTTCACTCAAGTAACAAATATCGACAAAACAAAAATTATTAACATAAATGATTACATTATGTTTATAACATGGTAATAAGTGATATAAAATTAATAATAAACTTGAAAAAGGGATCTTAATAAAGTATAAATTAAGTAATGTTTAAAATTAAGGAATAACAAGGAACAAACTAGTCTTGTCGGACACGATGTAAGGGGTTTCTTATCTCACTTTTAATTCCGTGAGATTTCCATTGCTCGACACTAATTTATTTCATGTAGTGTATTTTGTAATGCCATTTGATATATTTTATCATTATTCTGTTTATATTTCTATTATTATGTGAATCATTTGGTGGTTATTAACATTTTTTTCATACAACTCGATTGATTACAACATGGTAAGGGATTTTAATCTCACTTTTTATTACCCTGAGATTCATGCTATATTTTCCACTATTTGCTTTTGTGTGGTGTATATACTGCACATGATTTTATTCATTGTGTAATATATTTCTATTTATGGTTATTTGAATATTCATTTTATGATCATTCATTCATGGGTTTTATGTTTCATATGTTTCCAAATTGGTAAGGGAAACTTTTAACCCAATTTCCATTCCATGGGGTAATCTTCAATTTCGTAATTATGCCATGCTATGATTATGTGTAGAATTAATATTTATTTAATTATGTTGTAATTTTCACTCCCCTTTGTGTGGATATACATTTGATACACATAATGCCTCTATTTATTAACTCTCAAGTCATCGATATGAAATTGATAAGAGTAATTTTAACTCAATTTCCATTTATTGAGTTAAACATCCAAGTCATTGGTTTTGATTAAAAAGAGCATGTGTGAATTTACTATGATTGATTTACACTAAATATCTAATTATATTGATTGTATTTATATTTTTCAAACATTATTATGTGATTTATTTATCCGTAATGTAAGGAAACATTTTTAATAAAATATTTCTTCTCAATTTACATTCCGCTAAGACTTCACTTTCGTTATACACCAATTCACTTTTATATGGTATATATACTTTCATTTGGAATATTATATCCTGAATCCCTTTATTCTCATTATATTATAATGTTTTATTGAGTATTATTCATCAATTATATGTATTTAATCATACATCATTTGGTTAAGAACTCTTTAACTAAAATATTGTTTTAAATATTTATTATTTTAAATATTTCTCATTAATTTCCATGTTTTCAAAATTGTTTACTGTATTTATTTATATGTAAATTAATATTTTAAAATTTTAATTCCTTTGAAAGCATAAAAGTGTTATGGGACACATTTATTAAAAAATCTATTTATTAAATGTTTTAAATGGTTTAGAAAATGGTTTGATAAAGCATTGATTATTTCAATATCTTGATTTGATATATTGTGATTGAAATGTGGAAATTTTATCTTTCCATTAAACTTGAGTTATGTGTTTTGATTATGTTACAGTTATTGGCATTGTTTACGTCTATGGGTGGTTCTCTGATAAACCAATGGCGGTTGATCCCGAGATAGGTCTCTAATGCAATGGGTAACGGGATGGATGTAAACGTTAATGTTTCTGCTAAGATATTTAGGGAATATATTTTGATGGGTATTCCAAATTTGACTCTCTATGTATCTGTGATAGCTATAATGTATGTACGTCATGAATTTCATTAGTTTCCTTTATGATTTATGATTTCTATAAGTTATTCATATATTATACTATTTCATGAGGTATGTTATGATCAAAAAGTGTGGTTTCATTTATTTTTATTTATTTGTGGGTTAATGGTTCATTTCCTTATTTTGTAACCATTACTGAGATTTTTATATTCATCCCATGATTTTGAAATTTTTTTCCACATGACTTAACGATGAATATGATCAATGATGGAATCAAAGAAAGGTAATGTTGTCTAAAACTCGGAACTAGAAATGTTTCTTTTTTTAGAGTTTTTATTTTATGAAAAAATGGATACTGGGTAGTAGTGTCTATATGTAATTTTCAAGTCGATATGTAATAGTTATGGAATAATTCCCTAAAACTATAAAAAATAATAGATCCTCAATGTGAATTATTCATTTAATTCAATATTATTTAATATTTTAAGGCCAGGTCTATATAACTATAATGGTGTTTATTTTATAAATTATAAAATTCAATTATTTTAAGTCATTATTTATTGAGAAATATTTCCCCTAACAGAAACAAAATTATTTTAAAATTAAATTTATAAATTTATGTATTAGATAATATGGAGTTATTTTTTATTATAAAAATAACATTAAATTTTTTATATTGCATGCATTAGTTTATGTACACAATATATAAATTAATATTTATCATTAATTAATTTAAAATTTTATTTTCTATAAATGGAATTATTCATTAAAATATTTTCATTTTTGAGAAAGTCGATTCAATTCCCATAAATACAGTGAATGAATTCAAATTGCTTCACATTATTAATGTAAAACCATTACATAATGAGGGATATAACATCATTTTGAAATCATATTGGCAATAATGAGAAAAAGATTATTAGAATTTACACAATTAAATAATTGTTGGAAAAAGAAACATAGGGATTGAATTTTATTTTTTAAAATAAAATGGACTAAAATATCATTATTTCAATATGATAAAGGATTGGATGAATTTAAATTGAAATAATTTCCTTCAAATAGAAAAATATTTGATTTAATTTCAAAAATTTAATAGGAACCAACATTTTCTAATAAGGGTGGAGAAAGACTTGTGATAATTATTTTTTTATATAATATCTAAGTCTTAAGGGATGATATATATTATACATTGGTTATGATTAATGCTTCAGCTATCTAATTATTTTATTGACGTTCTAAAAGATTAGGTATATTCCATGAGATTAGTGTCCACAATGAATCATCCCTGAATTCATTAAGTAAGATGTTTTAATTGAAAAAACACTTTCTTGGTTAGATAAAAGATTGATCTATAGTGGTTAATTTACTTTTAGAAATGTTTTATTAATTAACACTTGATTTTATTGAATTAAAACAATTAAATAAATAACAAAAAATAAATTTTTAAAGTGTATTAATGATAACTATAAGATGAATAATAAAATAAATGTTTTAGAGGAATGAAATTATAAAATAAATAGAAGTAACGATGAATGATAAATTATTCAAGATATATTAAAAAAGGGGTTCATATGTACCATCCCATTATATAACAATTAGAGGATTTGATTTAAATATTTCTTTTAAACGGTTTCAGTAAAAAATCTAATCTATTATTTTTAATGGTTGTATAAAAACCCATTATAAGACAAATGTCCACCATTTTTATTGATTGTATGAAGTCATCAAAAAACATGGGCAAAATTAAAATGATTATTGATAAAAAAGAATCACACTTCCTTTAAGGACCATATTAGTACCAAATATCGCCTTTCATTAAGGACAACACACGAAAAAAATTTACGCTTTATCTAAAGACCATAGAAATACAAAATATAACTTTGATTTAAACATCATGAAAGAATGAAATGAAAAAAATAATATTCTATCAATATATAAGCCCAATGAAGAACAATCTCCATTCCATCTAATTAATAAAACAATAATTGATAGGAGGTATAATTAAAAGTTTAATAGAGAGAGATAAAATAATGAAAATGTATCATAATTATCCAAGAAATATTTTATAGATACCAAACTGAATCATATAATTTTTGTGTGTTTATTTATAACCTCTAATACTAGTAAGGTCATTTTCATGTCCTAGAGGACATAGAGGGTCCTTGGTGGTTAAATTAAGGATTGTGGAATCCCCTCCAATGGCTGTTTTTTCTTTCTATGTCTTGGTAATATAGGGTAACCAGTCAGTGTCATTGGATATTTGGAATGTTTCACCAGCTAGCCGATGTGTGGCACTAGAAAGCAAGACTGTGGTTTGGTTAATTTTCATGTGTAATCGAACATCTTGGTGGTAGGACCCACTGTCCTGTAGGTTAAATCAGCTCATGGGGTGGTGACACCTACAATTTCATGGATGGAACCAACCAACTAGAAGGTGGAACAATCCCACTAGAAGGTGGAATTGGATAGCCGATGGAACTATGATAGAACATTTATTCCACCTAGGTCCCACCAGCCATCCAACAGTACCCACTGGAAAGTCCCTACCACATACAATTGTAAGACTCCATAAAATGCTTCATTTCTATTCATGGTCACTATGTTTTTGTTCATAACAACCATAAAAAGACTAAAAATAGTAACACAGAAATCTATAAAATTAATTTTTTAGAAATAACTTTTTTTGGTTTTTTATAACATCAAACTACATATGAAATAGAGATGCACGATATTATAACCTATTTAAAAATAAATTTTGAAATGGAATTTTATAAATGTTTTCAAAATTTATTTATCTGAAAATTCATTATTTTAATAAATACATTTTGTGATTATTAATTCCTCAACATCAAAATGAAATCATTATTTATAAAAAAAATAATTTTTGAAAACAATCTGATTATCAAAAAAATATATTATTCAAGATACTTTTGAAACCATTACCATTATCCCCATAAAAAATATCGATGTGTATTTAATGTAGAAATGGTCTCTCTATTTAAACATATATTGTCTGATGTTTTGAAATGATTAAGAGATATCATATTATTAATGCCTCCATCATTGAAAAATCATATGAGATTATAAATAAACTCAAGGAAATGTGTTATAAAAATGTATTCAATATAAAACGATATCAAAGAATATGAGTGACAAAAATGGAATGAAAATATTATAAACCACGAATCAACCTCATGAGAGTAAAATAAAACTCATGTTTATGAAATCATTGAATATTCCCCAAAAAAATATTGGAATGTAAATCCACAATCCATGTGTTCAATCATTCAATGTTCATTAATATAATTTTATAGGAAATTTACATATATTAATTTTTGACAAATATAACTATGAAAAATTAATATTCATAGGAAATTTTTCAAAATTGAATGTTTTTATGAATCAAAATAATTATTTGGATCCCTCAATTAGAAAATAAAAACCATATTAGGATGTTTCCATAATAAATGGGGTTTGATTCCCATAGATTTTTTTATACATTTGAAATTTTGAGTAGTATCCAAATACATGTAATTAATGATATCAATAAATAAAGTAGAAAAATCTCACCTAAGATATTTAAATAAATAAAAAACTAAATCCATTATTCAATTTTATAAAATAATGTTCTCATGATTTAAAAAATATAACAATGATCTAGAATTAAATCAATATTTAATAATTTTCTCAATTTTAAAAATAATGATGATTATAATTTCAATATTATAGAGATTTAAAATGGATTATAATATTCTATGAAGTTTATGATTATTATTAATAATGATTTATAAAAGTCAATGATATAATTTTGAAAAAAATGGAAAATATGTATTTGTTTAAAATGTAACGAATCACATTAAACAAATTTTTACCCCCGATTAATAAAATAATAATGTTTTATGAAAGAGGTTTTAAATTTTAAAGTGTTTGGGAGAGAATTTAAAATTTATATTTAGAAATGATATATCCAAAATTATTTGATCAAGAATTAAATAAATTCATTCAATAAAAATGATTAGAACATAATATCCATGATTTAAAAAGACTGATCATAGTGTATTTTCTTCAAGGACCAGTTCTGAATATTAAAAAGGTTTAAATCCTCATTAAGTAAGTAATAATAAATTCAAGTATCCACAAGATTTTGATATTGAAATTTAAAAATAATTCCAGTAATATTACAAAAATAATATGAATAATAATGAAAAAATTTATAAGAATAAATCTCCCATTATAGCTTATATAAAAGTAATACCCCAGATTAGAGGAAAAATAGAATTTCAAATAATATTATTTGTTCTCCACCTTAATGAGAATTTTTATTTTTATTATAAACCTAAAGATTTTAGAATAAAATTGATAATAAATAAGAGGCATAAAAGGCTTACGTGTCCTAATAAAATTTTTAAAAATAATTAATATCCAAATTATTCTAATTATATAACATTGGAAAAATATAGATAAATTAGAAACGGAGGAATTTTAAATAAGAATAAAATATTAAAAAGAGTACTTAACATATGAGAGCCAGAGGTCTCGTAATGATTATACATGCTATCCAATCAATTGTACCAGCTAGCTAGTGGGAAATAAAATTGATTTCAATTCTTTGAATTACCATCGGCTAGTCGGTCAAGAAGCAATAACTATTTGGTGGATTCCTAGAGATCAAAAATGAATTTTTGTTTTTGAATGGTAATAATGGATTTAAAAAAAACAATAAAAAATGAATTAAACTATATTAAGGAGTTACAATAAACAAAAGATCATAAAGTCACAAGATTTCTAAATACATATTCATTTTGAAGATAAAAATATTAATGGCTTCAATCAATTCCTGATAATTTTAAATTTATTGATAATTTTACAAATAAATGTTTAGATATAACAAATTGAAATGAAAAATCATGACCTGGTAAATTTTTTAAAATCAAATGACATGTTAAAAATAGTACAACATTAAATATAACATACTCAGTGTATAAAACAATACATTGTCAAATTCTATTTATAATGTTTATTTATAATTTATTTTAAAATTCATATAAAAATATCAAATATTATTTTAAAATCATTATTCAATTATAAAATATAATTCAAACCCATTAAAATAGAATTGTAAAAAATAAATAATTAATAATATGAAATCAATAATTTATAGCTCAATTAAAAAGTTTGATAACATTGGAATTGAATAATAAATTAATATAATTTAAATGATGAAGAATTTAATTTTGTAAAAATATTTATGATATTTTAAAAGTAACCACACCAGTGTCTTGAGAATACACTAAAAATTTTCTATATAGCTCATTGGTAATTCTCTTGATTCATTTCCTATAAAATGTTAAAAATTCTTTTGGAATGAAATTAAAAATTGGTCTATTAATGTTAGAAAATAATTATTTTGGAACGTATAATTTTATTGTATATGAGTTCCCATGAGAAATATTATAATTTCAAGATTAGATTTTGGAAGAGATATAGATCTATTTTCATCTAAAATATCATACATTTTTAAAAAGGAACTCGTAAATCATGTTCTCTATTTTCATACAATAATAGTGAATTTTATTTTCAGTGATACCACATAAAAATTGTATTTGTGGTATTTGTAGAGGATTATTTTTTATAACCAAGTCTATAAATTCCTTTACCATGATGTTTGGAACACACAATATCCTCTAAATATTTTACTATATAGGTGAACATTACATGATATTCATAAGATCTTTTGAAATATATCCTAACTCATCAACATAATACAATCATGAAGAAATAGTTTTACCAAAATCAATTTTCAATTTATTATTTTCCTCTTGGATCTCATTTCATTGATTCTAAAACATATAAATAACTCCCAAAACCAAAATATACCACCCCTTGATCTTCATTATCTTTAGAATGATTTAGATTTGTTAAATCCATTCAAATATATAATATTTTCACTATCATTTTAAATAATATTGTTACCACTCAGAATTTGATTTTTTTTATTTTTAGACTCCTTTAATTTTGTTGAGAGTTCACCAAATCATTTTTCAATATGATTTTTAGCAAATCATAAATATAAATATTTTAAATTTCTAAAAGGTAAATAATAAGTTGATGACTATACCTCTATAATTTTTATAGTTGAGTAAATATGAATTTTGTGGAATTAGTAAAATGGGTCGAGGGAGTTCTCTATTTCACCATATTTCTAGGTTTTTAGTATATTACTTCCTTTCATATTTTTTGGTCACAATGACTCGATATGTTCCTAAAGTTCTTTTTCAGGGAACATCAAATTTTCATGAGAATTTATAAAATTTAAAACAAGATTAAATTTAGTTTTATCTAATTCAGAATAAAAATAATTCAATTATTTTCCATTTCTCTCATTAGATTTGATTTGATAAATACTTAATTTGTCTTATTATTAGATATAAATCATTTATTCACTTATTACAATGTTATAAAATGGGGTAATATATGTTTTTAAGAATAATGGAAATGTTTTTTCCAAATACCATTGTCAAATCAATCAAATAAAATAGATATTCTGATTTAGTGTCCCTTAGGATCTCATTGGGTATAATAAATTTATTCCATATTGAATTTATAATTAACTTATCCAAATAATTTTTGTAAAAAAATATTTTAAGTGAAACTAATTTTTTCTCTCGAGTTAATATTTCACCAAGGGGTGAATTTATTTAATTTCTTAAGAAATTTATATTAATGAGATCAAATAAATATAAATAAATTGATAATAAAATAAATTTATTTACAATGCAAGAATTATAATTATTAGTGAAAGGAAATAAATATTATATGTATCACATAAAAAATATAAATTAAATATATGGAATAAGGAATTAGAAAATTGATTTGACATTAATTCCCAAGTGATCCATATGTTTAATTATTTAATGTAACCATGAGTGGGTTTGATATAAAATTTTCTTTTAGTGATTTTATTGTTATTTTAGAACATTTATTTCTACTTTTTATATCAATAATATCCTTGAAATGTGAATGAACAGTGTTATTTAGTGGTTTTAACAAGAAACTCTAAAACCCAGGTATCTTTTTAAGTGTTTGTTCTAGAATCCCAATATATCATATCATAAAGGAATATGAAAAAACCAAATCTCCATTGCAATAAGGAACAAGAAAGAACCAGAAGAAAAAATAATATACTTATTGACCACATGCATAATGAAGAACAATATCAATCCTAAAACATGAATAAAAATGAAGAGATTGGAGTAATATTGAAAATAATGAAAAAGGGATGGAAACTGTAGAAAATAAATCAAAAGGTTCCCCAATATATTCTTCATATTATAGACATGCATCCAAGAACCATTTGGTGTTTATTTATAGCCAACAATAATTTTAGGATCAATCCAGAAGTGTTGATTTTATAGAGTGTTATAGGCGTTTAATTTTGGATTTTGCGGCCCTCTCTAATGGATTGATATTTGAATTATCTGGTTAACACTAAATGGGTTAAATTGGATATTTGGTGGGTGTTATCATCCATTATGTTATTGTCACACATCCACCATTTGTTGTTATCATCCCACATGGGGAAAAATTTTAGAGCATATGTTATTTCTAGGTTCCTCCATCCACCCTCTAGTACCTACCTGGTAGCCACTAGAACTACTGTGTTAAATCTCAAAAACAACTTATATGATCCCTTTAATAGATTTGAACTATCCCCATTAAAATTCTAAAAATATAAACACTAAATGAGATGAAATTTAATTATTGGAAAAATAAATTTATGTTCGTGATCATTCAAAACTACCTTAGAGAGTGATATGTACAATACATAATCAATGTCGTAAAATAAGAAAAACAAATTTTATTATTTTAACCATAATATATAGATCTTTTTTACATTCAAACCTTTTGATTTTAAATATAGTTCATAAATTGGGACTCGAATATTATTGAATGAATTTTTTAAATGAATAAATATTTCAATCCACAAGAATTATATTGAATCTATATAATAAATTGTAAAAAATCATAATCTATAGTTGAAATTATAATTTCATAATTAATACAATTGTGGCCTCCATTAATGTATTTTGGATGACTTATTTATATTCTAAAAATTGGTTAGTTCCTTTAAATTTGGTAATACCACTACTGACAGTAGTGACATAACATTTAGTAATTTTAACAAAAAAGGAATCCTGGAAATGATTAATAAGATGGTTTATCTCTTGATGCACATTGATTTTACTGACAAATAATACTTGAAAAAATGACGTCGATAAATGAAAAAATTAGTATATTTATGTTTTAATGGATATGATGACTTCCATGATCTAACCATAATTGAAAAGACATTATTTTTCATGGAATTCATGTATAAAATACCTTTTATTTTAATAATACCATTTCTAGGTTCCATTATTGTTAGAGTCAATTAATATTTCAAGGGTGAAATTCATTTCAGTGGAAGTAATATAAATTCCTTAAATTCTGATTTATTTTTCCCCCTTTCATGTGTAAAAATTTATTTTTAATTTCATTAATTCAATTTTAAATTCTAATTTAACACACACACACAGATATATATTTCCCATGATAATTGGGAATATCATTAAAAAAAATTTCTTAATTATTAAATGTGTTTCAAAATATATTTCAATATATATTTTTCAACAATAAAATAATAGTTATATAATAAAAACATAATAGAAATATTAATGATAAGTTATAAAAAATGTAGTTAAATTTTATGCATAATTAATATTAGGAATTAATGGGTAAAAATAAATTTTTATCATTATATAGTGAACTAAAACAAACAGAACTCAAGTATATATGTAATAATAGAATATATAAATCATATCAAAAATATGATTCTTTTTTATTTGGAGTAAATATATATATATACATATATATATATATATATTCAAACACACACACATAGACACATATATATATATACATGTTTAAAAATATCTTATATGGTTGGTTAGTTTACTCTTAGAATTTGAAATCTCAATAAATAATTACATATCAATCATTGGAAATACAAAAATATATAAATGTAATAATAGATGGAAAATGTAATAATAATTACTATAGACAAAATATTTTCTACATAGAATTTTTGTTATTTGAAAGATAAAATAAAAAAATACATAATTCATATTTGAATCTAATATATCCACTTTTTAGGATTTCCATTTTGAAACTCTTTAATGATGTTTTTTTAAATTTTTCTCACAATGTTATTTTTTTTGAAAATAGTGAAAAATATTCTTTATTTTTATACCAAATTTTTTCTTCAAATATCATAATATAAATAGAACCAAAAAATTTATGAAACAATTTTCATTATTAAAAATATGTTTATGGAATGAAATACTAAATATTAATATTATAGACTATATTTCATAACATATGAATAAAATTTATTATAACTATTTTATTTTACTATAAAAAACAATATATTACATTATTTATATTTTATAAAATATTTCCATGGTAAATTTTTCTAATTTATGTGTCATAATTTTAAATAAACTCACAATTTTAATAAAAAATTAATGAAATTTATTTTTAATATGCACTAGTCACATTCATCCACATATATAATAATATAAACAATATTGTTTTCCTTTAAATCCCTCACATTATCAAATATAAACCCCCGTATACACTCATTTTCCTACACAGTCAAAAATAGGATATTTTCTATAATCCTATTGCAATCCCACTCCATAATCCCCTCTATACTCTATCAAAAAGATGCAACTCAATGAGTATATTTGGGGTTCCCAAAATGAATTTTAGTACCCCCGGTTTCTGGTATGTAACCCTTTCGTGATGCATTTAATGGTTTTAATGTTAAGGGTGACGAATGGGAGAGTCGGGAGAACATTAAATTATGTTTTGAGGCAAAGGGGAAGTTGCACGGGTTGTCTGAACCGTGCTGCCAGACTGTGCGTAGTAGGCCCTTGAGGCAGTACCTTTCGCACAGGCGGTGCACAGTTTGTCTAACTGTGTAGAAAGACCATTCATGGAGTGTTTTCCAAAGAAGTGGCTAACGTACAGTTAGCACACGGTTTGACTAACCATGCGAGAAAACCATGTAGCCACTTAAACGAGATCCTACAAAGATGGATCTCATGCATTTTTGCCTCTATGTTCCTCGTTTTTCCATCTAGGCGGCCCTAAATCAGGATTTTGCTTCTCCTTAGGTCAAAGATGGTTCTCCCATCATTCCGGAGGCAATCCGAAGGCTTTTCTTGGCGAATCGAAGCTGGATTCTTGAGGTGTGTGATCGTTCTTCTTCATTCATGATCAGTTTCTTAGATCTACTTATATCTACTTCTCCTCTTTTTTATGTTTCTTAGATCTACGCCTGTTATTTGTAGATTTAATTTTGTGTATTCCAAATATGATGAGATTTGGTTTTGATCATTCTAAGAGAATAGATCTAAGGCAGGTTCTTGAAGAAGAAACCTAGTTTCTCAAGCGTTCTTTGACCATTATGGTTTTCGTTAACACCTTTGAGGTTGGTGGCTTCACTCTCGATTCCTCTTGTAAGAATCGATTTTCTTAGTGTCAAATTTTTTTGTTTGGATGGATTTTATTGAGAAAATCATAGAATAAATCTTCTTTAGTGATGATTTATTGTTTTAGTGAAATTATGAAATCTTGGTGAATTGTTGTGAAAAGTGATTTTTCTTCTTGAATTAAAAAGATTGATTCTAAATTGTGTATTTGCTGAAATTATAAATGGTTTTATGAAGAATTGGATTTCAATAAAAAGGGAGTTTTATTGAAATTGTTTGAGATTGAAATGGTTTTGACTGAAATAGTTTTCAATAAAAAGGTGTTTTTATTGAAGGGGGGTTTTGGTATGATTGATGGGAAGATGTGGTGTGTGTTCAAATTGAATTTCGGATGGACAAGGGTTAGGAGTCTCCCCCATTAGTGTTTTGATGGATAAGGGTGTGGGATCTCCCCTGTCAAACAATCTTATTGCACTTGGGATAGGTAAGGGTTAGGAGTATCCCCCATCAGTCTGGGATGGATAAGGGTTAGGGATCTCCCCCGTCAAACATTCATATTGCAATCGGGACAGGTAAGGGTTATGGGTCCCACCCATCAGTGTTGGGATGGATAAGGGTTAGAGATATCTGCCATCAAAAATTCATGTGAATTTCGGTTGGAAAAGGTAAAGAAGCTTCCCTCGTCATTGATTGCATGGATAAGGGTTAGGAATTTCCCCTTCTTCTAGGTATCATGCATGGTTGGTTGCATCGGTTTTTGGAATGGTTGGGTATGCCAAATAGGGATCTTGTGAAATGTTTCTAAGGATTGATTGGTTATTTTTCTGGAAAACTAACTTGCTGGAAAATTGGTTTTAATTTCTCTTGGAATGACTTTGGTTATGAATGGTTTGAAAACATGTTTATATTTAGTTATGAACTACTTTTGAGAAAAAGTATTATATAAAATGTTTTTATATAAATGTGGATAACTCTTCTATACTAGTGGGATGAGTGGGGATGTAATTGGAGATACCTAATGAGTTTTATACTCACCCATGCTTGGGAACTTTGGTGATTTTCTAGATGTTTTATTCCGGGACATAGGTAAAAGTAAATCATCTTATTGCTAGTGTCTCTTGGTGATGCTTGGGAGATGTTGTGAAGCTTGGAGCTTGTGGAGCATGGAGTCGTGGTGTCTTTTGAGAGTCTTGTGTTTTTCATCTTCTATTTACCTTGATGCTTAGTTTCATCTTCTTCTGTTGTGTGCTTGATGTGGTTTGACATAATGAATCTTTTTAGTGGTCTTTCTTTTGTTCATGCATAATATATTGAATGTTTGGTTATGCTGTGTTGGTTTATGGGTTTTTCTAACATGGTAAATCATCCCCCAACATAATTTTGAAACCCTTAGGAATTTATTGCCAGCATTTAGTGTCTTGGAGATGTCGCTTAAGGCCTTGTAAAGACTCGATGTAATCTCAAGCCAATGATAATTGGTGGGTCATTATAAATGGTATCAGCTTTTTCGGTCCTTTCCTAACAAGAAGTCATTAATGTTATTGGTCCTGGAGTTGAAATTACTTCTTTTCTATTCCTTGGGTCGAAATCTTATAGAGGATTAGGATTGTCAGAAGTTGAAATGTACAGCATAAAAGGAGGTATCTAACTCGTTTATGCTGAACTTCAAGATACCAGGGTATTGGGTACATAAGTGTTTTGGATAGACATCAAGAATGTTGTAAATCTCATTTTCATGGGTTTAGCCAATGAGAAGAGAATTACATGCATTGTAGAGGAATGACTTCCCACTAGGATTTCATATCTCATTGTGAAGGTTGATTTGTGATTTTTTGCAAGGTAAAAATTTATGAAAAATGCAGAAATTGTTTTCAAGTAAAAGATTTTGAAAATAGGGTATTTGGTTTATTTTGAAAATGGGTTGATTTTCAAAAGGCATGAGGAATGTTTTCAAAAATACTTGAACATGGGAAAATGGTCTTTTTGAAAACAATGTTGTGATAGATGATGTGATAGAATTTAAAATTCTAAGCCATTAGTTTCTAGAGAGTGATATTGATGGAGGTCGTTGTTGGTTTAGAAAATGGCATTCGGTAGGTGTTGTCGGAATCAACCCGAAGAAGCTTATGAGAATCTGGTTGCACCATAACCACAGGTGAACCAAGAGTTGGTTCAGAGTATTTTCATAGCATTTCCAGATGTGGATATGGGGAACTGGAGGAATGAACCAAGGCATGTGGATCATACCATCCAGTTCATGAAGCAGAATCCCTCTACCTTTCAGGGTGATGCTGAACCCGAAAAGGCGGAGGTGTTGCTATGTAGGATGAATCGTATATTCGATTTCATCGATACACCAGTAGAGATGGCAGTAAATTTGGCTACATATATGATCGAGGATCCTGCACGCCAGTGGTGGGATTTAGCTGTGGAGGCTAAATTGAATGAAGGACCTTACATTGGAGGATTTTGAAGAATTGATAAACAAACAATTCTAGCCTCACACATTAAAGTTCTAGAAAATGACGAACTTATTCATCTTTGAACAAGAGAATCTCTCTGTCATAGATTATGTGGCTAAATTCATGAATTTAGTCCTTTTTTCACCAGAAGTCATGGGAAGTGCGTTGTTTAATGAACGCATCATCGAATCGGTGCTAAGGTCGGAGATTCAATCGAAGATAGAGGTGTTCGGTATTACGGATTATACAAAGATGGTGAACATAGCGACTATTGTAGAATGTGATATCTTGAGATCGATAGGAGGAGGTATGATGATACCTACGGGAAACAGTGGGAACTCAACCACTGAGAAAAGGAGGAAAAGGGATACCTATTTCCATAGTGAAAGTGATTATTAGAACAAGATGGAGGGATCAGTGAACCTTCCTCCATGACCACAGAGCAATGAAGGTTGTTTTATTGATGCCTTCTGTTTTGAAACTAAAATCTCCTCTTGGTGAAAGATAATTTCAAGCCTTTTTTGTAGAGTATGTGATAAAACAATTGAGGGAGCTGAGTTAAAATGGGACTTCTCGATGTTGGACATGGATGTCTATGATGTAATCATGGGTATGGATTGGTTGACAATGTTTAAGGCTCACATCGACAGTTATAGGCGAACAATTAGTTTCACGACTGAGGAAGGAATTGACCATCTCTTCAAAGGAGAGAGGATGGTATAGAAATGTTCAAATAGCTTGTTGGCACCAATGGTGGGAACGATCTCTTACTAATTGGAAGTGTTAAATTTTGAATCAATATAGAAGATTGAGGAAAATAGTTTTCTAGCTCTTGTGGATAAATTCCCAGATGTCTTTCCCAAGAGCTTCTCAGGGATAACACCTCTAAGGGAAGTGGAGTTTAAAATTGATCCCCTTCTAGGGACCTGCCTTATTTCCCTTCCATCTAATAGGATGGCACCAAAATAGTTACGGGAATTGAATGTGAAGTTAGAGGAGCTAGAAATTAAGGTTGCATTCAACCAATTACTTCTACATGGCCATCACCAGTGTTATTTGTGAAGAAGGTAGATGTAACTCTTCGTCTGTCTGTTTATTATTGTATGCTTAAGAAAGTTACGATAAAGAATAGATATCCACTTCCATGTAAGGGTTTCAAGCATTGAAGGTGCAATTTTGGTGGAGCTACCTGAAAAGGAATGGGCCGAGTTCGTCTCACTGTGGTTAACATGTCAGCAGGTTAAAGCATAGTATTAGAGACCAGCTGGTATGTTACAATATTTACCTATCCTAGTGTGGAAATGGGATCAGATAGCAATGGATTTTGTTACAGGTCTTCCAAGAATGGTTTGGAAACACGATGCCATTTGGGTGATAGTGGATGGTCTAACTAAGTCGGCCCATTACATCCCTATATATGAAACTCATACGGTGGATGATCATTCAAAAATATATATCTGATAAGTGGTAAAGAGGCATGGTGTACCAGTTTATATAGTCTCAGATAGAGATCCGAGGTTCACATCTCTTTTCTATAAATCATTACAGTAAGCCCTCGGAACTCGGTTGACTTTGAGCACAACGTATCATCCCCAGATGGATGGGGAATCTGAGCGGACGATAAAAACATTGGAAGATATTTTTTGGGCTTGTGTAATGGATTTTGGTGGCTCATGGGAGGATCATATACCCTTAGTGGTGTTCTCATACAATAATAGCTATCAATCCTTGATACAGATGGCTCTGCTTAAATCATTGTATGGGAATCCTTGCCATTCTCCAATATGTCTCGTGGGAACTGTTGAAACAACACTAGTCAGACCATTCCTCATCCAAGAAACAACATAGAAGATCCAGTTGATTAGAAAGAGGATGCATACGGCATAGAGTCTTCAAAAATCTTATACATATCATCGTCCATGACCATTGTCATTTTTTGTGGGTGATCATGTCTTCTTGATGATCTTCACAAGGCTTGTATATCGTCATTTCTGGAAGTAGGTAATGTTATTTCCTAGATACAATGACCCTTTTGAGATACTGGAACGGGTTGGAGAGGTGGAATATCAGTTAGCATTACCACCACAGTTTAGTTTGGTGCATAATGTGTTCCATGTATCTCATTTGAAAAAGTATCTACCTAATCCAGACCATGTGATCAGATGGGATCACATTGACCTAGATCCAGATGCTTCATTGATACATATCTCAGTATGGATAATGGATAGTAAATAGAAAGTATTGAAGGGAAAAATCCTTGGTCTAGTGCAAGTTTTATGGAAGCCTAGTCAAATTCATGAAGAGACTTGGGATCGTGAGAAGGAAATGAAAGAGAAGTGGCCAGAACTCATTCTGTTGGGTGAAGGTTTTCTACATTCTGAGGATGGAAAGACCAAAGGTGGGGATAATGTAGTACCCCCGATTTCTAGTATGTAACCCTTTCTTGATACTTCTAATAGTTTTAAATTTAAGGGTGATGAATGGGAGTGTTGGGTGAACATTAAATGATGTTTTGAGGCAAAGGAGAAGTCGCACAGGCGGCGCGTGAGTTGGCTAAACCGTGCAGCCAAACCGTGCCTAGTGGGCCCTTGAGGTAGTACCTTCCACACGAGTAGTGCACAGTTGGTCTAACCATGCATGTAGTGTCTACCGAGGCAGTGGCTCACGCACGGTTATCACATGGTTTGTCTAACCATGAGAGAAAACTTTGCAGCCACTTATACGAGATCCTATAAAGGTGGATATAATGCGTTTTTTCCTCTAAGTTCCACGTTTTTCCTCCTAAGTGGCCCCAAATCGGGATTTTTCTTCTCCTAAGGTCAAAGTGGGTTCTCCAATCATTCCAGAGGCAATCCAAATTCTTCTCTTGGCGAATCGATGCTGGATTCTTGAGGTATGTGATCGTTCTTCTTCATTCTTGATCGGTTTCGTAGATCTACTTAGATCTACATAGATCTACTTATCATATTTTCTCAATTTCTTATATCTATGCCTGTTATGGGTAGATATAAGTGTGTGGATCCAAAATATTATGAGATTTGGTCTTGATCTTTCTAGGAGAAGAGATCTAAGGCGGGTTCTTGAAGAAGCAACCCGGTTTTCTTGAGCATTCTTCCATCCATCCATCCAACGTTAAATTTTTTTTCTCCAAACACTTTTATGGGAGAAGTGAGAACCATCACATATTACAATTTTCATCTCCAAATTACATGATAAATTTATTGAAAAACAGTTTGAGTTGGTTGGAACTACTCTCCCTAAATAATATCCCAGGGATAGAATTTACCTGGAAGTCAGGGTCGTCTTTTAGGGTGCCACCATATAGATGAGACACATTGTCCCACACTTGTTTGTACTCCTCCTTATTGATCTTCCCCATGGTGTGTACTATACGCAAAATACAGTCCTGCTTAGAAATCCACTCACTTTGCCCTTTGGTAGTGGTCACCTGAAGCGGTCTCATATTCTTCGATGCCTTAATTTCCAGATCTTCCCCTAACATTTCATCTGAATGCATTAGAAGGTCCATGTGTTCCACCAGCGATGAAACCTATCGCTGAGGTTATTCATTGGAGCCTGCATCTTGATGTTGCCCAGGATCAAGCATCCCCTTATCACCCGTGAGAATGACAGGAGCCGCAGCCTTGTCTCCCGGATCCTCCATGTTCTTGGAGATGTCAGCCCCCTCATGCTTGGAAGAACCTTTTTGTTTGTTCAAGGGTGTGAGATCACCAATTGTAGGGTCCTTCGAAGGCAACATACCCATGCATGCGGATCTCGTAACTGGAGGACTAGGTAGATTGGAGTAATCCTTCCTACGCTGCGCCCTTCGGTTGTCCATAATGAATCGGTCTGGATCCATAATTTTTTATTTTCCCTTCTGCGAGGAGGATCTAATGTATTCCTCCTCTATGACCCATTCCTTGGACTCAGCAGAGTCCTAAGCCTCTTCCATTTAATCTTGAGGTGCTTCCATATTCACCAAGGGGACCTCTCCATTATCCATCCCTCCAACTTCCTCATTAACATGGAAATCATCTTCCCCCAAAGATGAAAACCTGTTTTGATAATGCAAAGTCAAATCCCCAGATTTAAGCTTCTCCTTATCAGAAATTATAGCCATAGAGACTTTCTTTGGTGTTTCTAAAGCCTTTGTCTAATCTAAACCTTGACCCATGAATTGAAATACGGTTGGGTTAACCTCTAGAGCCCAACACTGGGAAGCTTCTTCATCCTGTCCAGCCCTTGCAGCAGCAGTGTCCGAAGTACTAGCAACACAGAGATCAGGCTTCGATCGCTGATATATGTCGGAGACACTTGGATTGGCCAAAGGACCCAAAAACTTATCCCCAGAAATAGAAGGGGCAATAAGGACCTCCCCGAGCTTCTGGCCAGCCGCATCACCCGGATGCAGCCCGTCCTCCATTGAAACAGCATGGCCCGAGATACCCATAAATTGATTCGCATCGGGGATTAAGCTGTTTTCAACCATAATTGAAGGAATTCAACATGATGAACGACAATTATGTTGGATATTTCACAAGAGGGAGAAAGATTAACAGAAATCAAACTAGTTCTCAAATGATACTGGTTGGAGACAGCGGAGTCCTTCATCAACCTTGATCAAAACTTCTTCAACGGGAGGCTTTGAAACTTCGACTTCGACAAAAATCCGCAGTGCAATCAGATGGAACAAATATCTCGAACGTTCATCAAATGAAAAAAAAATCTCCCGGAAAGGTTACCTAACAACTGAAGAATTTCAAGATTTTGAAAAGGAAGAGGAAGACCCGAGAAGCTCACCCAGATCTTTGCGATGGGGGAATCCCGCTTCAAATGGAAGTCGTAGCTCCATCTGAGGAGGAAGAAGCGAAACCCATCACAGGAACGAAGGCCCTTGGACCACGCCACCACATAATCATCCGAATGTGCGAACTACAGAAGAAAGTTGTGCAGATTCAAAAGCCCGACAACGACGCGATCATTCAAGTGCCAAGATCTGTTAATGAAACGATCGAAGCTATCCAGGGAAGGGCGTCGCCGACCGAACCGGGCTATGAGAGACAAACCATGGAGGGAAGTCACCTCTGATAACTCATATATGAAGAGAGGAAGCAAAGGTACCCCACGGTGGAGAGCCGACACTTTAGGGAGAAGGTGAATGCGAGGGAAATCGGGGAGGGGGATGGATCAAAGAACGGGGAGAAGGTCGTCGGGACCCTCTTGTGATGTCGAAGGGGGGCGGTCGAATTGACCATCCCCTAGGGTTTCTTGAGCATTCTTTGACCATTGTGGTTTTCCTAAAAACCATTAAGGTAGGTGGATTCACTCTCGACTCATCTTGTTAGAATCGATTAGAATAGTTTCAAATTGGATTGTTTGGATGGATTTGATTGTGAAAATATTATAATAAATCTTCTTTAGTGATTATTTATGGTTTTATTGAAATTGTGAAATCTTGGTGAATTGTTTTGCTAAGTGATTTGGTATCTTGAATTTAAAATATTGATTCTAAATTATGGATTTTCAGAAATTGTAAATGGTTTAATGAAAAGGGGGTTTTCAATAAAAAGGGTGTTTTATTGAAATGGTTTGAGATTGAAATGGTTTTGATGAAAATGGTTTTCAATAAATAGGTGTTTTTTAAAGGGTGTTTTGGCATGATTGAAGGGAAAATGTGGTGTGTGTTCATATTGAATTCGGGGCAGACAAGGGTTAGGAGTCTCCCCCATCAGTGTTAGGATGGACAAGTGTTCGGGCTCACCCTCGTCAAACATTCTTATTGAACTCGGGGTGGATAAGGGTGAGGAGTCCCCCCCATCATTCTGGGATGGATAAGGGTTATGGCTCTCCCTCTTCAAACATTCATATTGCATTTGGAGTATATAAAGGTTAGGGGTATCCCCCTTAAGTGTTGGGATGCATAAGGGTTAGGGCTCTCCCCCTTCAAACATTCATGTTCATTTGGGTGGTATAAGGGTAAGAAGTATCCACCATCATTGTGGGGATGGATAAGGGTTAGGGCTTTCCCGTTATTCCTGGTATCTTGCATGGTTGGTTGCATTGGATGGTGGAATGGATGGGTATTCCAAAAAGAGATCTTGTGAAATGTTTTTAAATATTGATTGGATATTTTTCTGGAAAAATAAGTTGCTGGAAAATTGGTTTTAATTACTCTTGGAATCCCTTTGGCTATAAATGGTTTGGAAACTTGTTTATATTTAGTTATAAACTGCATTTGGGAAAAAGTTTTATATAAACTATTTTTATTTAAATGTGGATATATCTTCTATCCTAGTGGCGTGAGTAGGGAAGTCATTGGGGAAACCTACTAAGTTTTATACTCACCCCTGCTTTGGCACATTGGTGCTTTTGTAGATGGTGTATTCTGGGACACAGGTAAAATAAAGCATCTTATTGCTAGTGGCTCGTGGTGATTCCTGTGAGATGTTGTGGAGCTTGGAGCATTTGGAGCATGGTGTCATGGGGTCTTTTGAGAGTCTTGAGTTATCCATCTTCTATGTACCTTGATTCTTAGTTGGGTCTTCCATTGTTGTGTACTTGATGTGGTTTGATATAATGAAGCTGTTTAGTGGTATTTGTTTTGTCCATGCATCATATAGTGAATGTTTGGTTATGTTGGGTTGGTTTATGGGTCTTTCTTAAATGGTAAATCATCCCCCAACTTATTTTTGAAACCCTTTGGCAGTTATTTCCAGCCATTGGCATCATGGGGATGTCGCTTAAGGCCAAGTATTGACTCATTGTAATCTCAATACAATGAGAATTGGTGGGTCATTACACGCATCTTCCAATCGTATTTGAGATTATTTTGACTTAAAACTCTTATACACTACCAATTATTTTTTTGAAATGATTATGTATCAATTTTAATGTTCTCCCATTAACCCTTTAATTATACGGGAGCACTCATTTTCTCTCATAAAATCTATTTTCATGTGTTTTTACTATGTCAACATATGAGATTTAAATTACAATATTTTTCCTTTAAACTCACCCCAAAATATATATAAAATAATTAATATTTATAAAAAAAATAAATAACACAGTTTCTTTAAGATATATTGTATTTATGAAAATTAAATATTTATTAATTTTACAATTCATTTAAAACTCCCATAATATAATTATTCACCAATTACTATTTTATACTACATGTTTCAATATGGTTTTTTAATTTTGACATATTGAATTGATAAATATTAACAACACAGAAATTAATTATTTAATATAATATTATCAGTGGATAATTTATTTTTTATTATTTTGAAATGATAAAACAATATTTTTATTAATGATATTAGAAGGAAATTTTATACTCATTTTTATCAATTTAAAATATTTTTATGATGTTATACATGTTAATTTGAAAATATTTTTATAATTTTATTAATAATTTTTTTTTCATGAATATATAATGGTATAAAAAATATAAAAGTAGTATCTAGATTATATAGAACCCTTTGAAATTTTCCTTTGACCAAAAAAATTACACAAATTATTCTATGGAATTATTACCCAAACAATAATAAAAAAGTCATTGTAATAAACATTTACCTAATAAATAAAATGAGGTAATAAATAGATAAATAATAAAAAAAATTAAATTATTGTAATTATTTTTTGAAATAGATAATTTCAAAATATAAGACCATTGTTCTGTAAGTTATAGGATTTTATGAAATGTATTTGGACATGATTTAGTGGTTTAATTTATAATATACCTATTATTTATTTATTTTTTATATGGTCTATATAAGATTATATATCATTTATAACACATCTACAATGTATGATTGACACATTTTTCATTTAATTATTAGATATTTTTCTTATTTTATGCCTCTTAGGGATTTATTTCTCATAGTATATATAATTTAAGATGTCTCACCAGCTTATTTTTGAATTTTTCTGAATATATTCTCTAACACTATATATATTGAAATTAACTTTTACTCCCTTATCCATGATAATTTCTCATGTATTTATAAAATATATTATATATTATTTTAATGGAAATATTATAATATTATTTTCATTGTTTTACATTTTCTTTATATTTTTGAATCACTTATATTTCTTAATTTAGAATGATGGGTGTTTACCTAGAATGTTATAAAATTCATTTGAATAGTTAACAATTGACATTATGTACAACCCTTATTTAAACATGGATAATTAATGATTATGTCAACATGTAAATTTAATAGGTTATATATTGAAAATTATTTATTATATTATTTATTGATTCCTTCTTTTCAAATGATGATATCAATGGTGTTAGTAAGTGATATTTGGGGCCCAAAATATTTAATCCCCTAAATGAATTCATAGGTCTGAAGAGAAAAACTGAATGAGGGTTTTTGGGGAATCTAAAACATTTACATACTATGTTTTAGTAAAATAAACAAAAATAATGTATATGATATATATTGTTATTAATTCAACCACTATGTTATCAATTATTTTTATACATGTGATTATAAATTTAGAATGATATAGATAAATGATATTTTATTGTATTCATCTATATTTAATTTATTTATTTTTGATTTCATTCCTTGTTTTGTACACTATGTGTATTTAATTTTATAATCCTCTATAATCTACCCCTAACTAGGCATTTGAGATCAAACCATAATATTGGAAACTTAATACTACAATAATACATGATCAATGATAATTGTAATCCATGGATATGAAATGAAAATTTTATAATGAAATAATGGGTTTTATGGATTATATTAATTTACAATATAATATAATGATCATATATATACCAATACTTCTTATTATATTCAAATTAATATTTTGGGAGCTTCCTGGGTAATATTTGAACACTTGCCACTTGTAGCTAAATTACGGGTTAATACACACTATGATATCCAAACCAACCCTTGAATAATTAAATATTATGTCTATATAGATGTCCAAAATATAAAATTATATTATTAGATCAGAAGAATATTCCGTAGGAAATCATGATACAATATTTAATTGTTTATAGATTCTAATCATTCTATTATTGTACTTTTTCACAGCCCATGCCCGATCCCTCTATCATCACATGAGCCTCTCCAATCCCACATGACCCTAACCTATTTAATTTATACAAAAAAATCATTATCATTAGAGTTTCAATTAACAAAACCATATAATCCCCCCTTTAGAATATAAATTAATAAACCCACAATAGATTTATCCATATGCCTAAAACATCAAAGAATCCACTATTTCTCCTTTAAAAGGTTAAATTATGTCATATGTATAGATACATAAGTCCTTTTATGTAAGGTAAATGAATTGAAATAGAATTATTATTTACACACAAAAATCAATTACTTTCATTGATCCTAAAATAGATAGAAGAAATACCTCTTAATTATATTTACATTACAATAAAATTGGAAACCCAATAATAGTATATAGAATGAGCATCCCATATTGAAAGATATCCAAATATAACACAGTGATGGGACTGTCACATAAAAATTAATTCTAAATCATATCATATATCCCACCAACATTTAGAATTATACTATATAGGCCAAACTTATATAATAATTCTGAAAAGGGTGTTTCAAGATCCACTACCTGTATACTAATCTAGAATCATCCAATTCAAGCTATGTTAAAATGATATCTAAAGGATACAGAAGATGAGAAAATACAGTTATGATAAGATATCATAATCAATACTCATATAGTTGATTTCTATATGATGAGTATAGGATTATTTATAGCGGGGATGAAGTGGTTAACCTTCCACTTTCATAACAATATCATAATTTTTACTGGTTAAATTATACATTCTTTTTTTTTTATGTTTTTTTCCTTCCACAATTATATTTTATAAAATTTGTGGTCATGTTACTCCATTTATTGATATAATAAACATAGATTTATTACCATATTTTTTTCTATTGGAATATGTCTTATTATTTTAATATAATTCTTCTTTCGGACATTAATTAAAAAAATAAAAATAGTTAATGGTTTATTAATTTATATAAATAAAAATTATCCTTACTAAAAAACAGCGTCAAAAAATATAAATTATGTTCATTTGAATGATCAAAAAATAATAAAATAATATTTATGGAATATTATTGATTTCATTAAAATTTATTAAAGATATTAAATATCAATATTATAATAATATTTTTTACATAAATTATTCCTTGGTGAAAAATGTAGGAAATCGATAATTAAAGCGTGTGATATTATTATTTGGAAAAATGTGAGATTTTTACCCATATTAATCAAATGGAAAATATAATTTAGGAATTGTATTTTATATTTGGGGAATATTATAGTTAATAATGACCAAAAATATAAAATATATATTAGGAAATAGTTTATTATTACAATCTTATTTTTTTTATGTACTTTTGTGATAATCTATATAAGATATTGATTTTTTTTGATATGTATATTAGTTTAAGGACAAATGTTTGTCATCCCATGATTAATTAAACAAAATTTAAAGTAGAAACCATTTATTTTATTCTATAATAATTTTAAAATCTCTTTAAAAAAAATATTCGATAATCCATACCAAGGACATAGATAGGATTGGAACTTCAAATGAATCAATTTTAAAATATAAAGAGATCAATTCACATAGATAAAATTTTGATAAAATTTTCAAATTCATCTATATTACATTTATTATAACCTATTGGACAAAGTTTTCATTATGAACTTATATAATAATGATAAACCATATTTTGATCCACATTATTACAAACAATTTCACTCATACTATACTCTACGTATTTTTAACATGTTGCATTGAAGTATATGTGGCGAAATAAGTTCATTTTCTGTTATCTATTTGAAAAATAAATATTTATGAAAATTGATGATATTAGGATGCATAATTGTTTATTGAGAATAGGTTATCAAGTTAATAATATTTTATCATTTCCATATAACCTATATAAATAAATGTATAAAATGATAATGAAAAGGATTATATGATTATATTTAATTTTTCATACGATATCTATATTATGATTTAAATAATTGATAAGGTGTTTATATGGAACATTTTATTCTATATAATGATTTAAATAATTAGAAACTTTTTTTGATGGAACATTTTATCTAAAATGGGATCATATCTTCTATTATACAATATATTTGATTGTCCTCATAGGTAATTTGTTTGAATTTTAATATTTTTTTACCTTAATTCCCTTTAAGAAAATAAATATTCTTATTATAATATCTTCCCCATTTGAATTTTTTGGTCAATATATATGCACATTTATCAGCCATGGCAGAATATGGTTGAAATTTATATTATTAATTATTTACCATAACTCAAAATAATTTATCATATTACAGAGAGTGATAAATTTTCACGAAAGGTAGAAGATAATTAATAATAATTCATATAAAATAGTTGAATCAAATATATTAGATTAAAGATGGGTTAGGGGTAATATTCTTTAGGGATGAATGATTAAATACATGTAAATAGATGACTGAATTTTGTATAATTGTAATATATGAATATAAATATAAAATTTACGTATCATATAATTGACAAAATGATCATAGTTTAAGTGTTGGTATTTTTGTAAGTTATAAATATTTAATTACTATTTTACAGTTAATTTAATAATTTAAACGATTAATTTTTCCTAAAACATAATAATAATTTTTGATTATTTTCTTATGGTTGTAAAATAATTTTATTACACCATAAGTATTTTAAGGTGTTATAAAATCAATAATTGTTTTAAAATTGTTATTTTTAAAATAAATTATGATTTTTTTAAAATTAAATTTACTATATTTTGAAAATTATATTGATAAAATGGGGTTAAATTTTTAAATCTAAATGGTGAAAAGTGGTCAGGATGAATTTTTGGGATTTTTCTGAAATACGTGAATTTTTGGGGAATACTAAAATTTGATAATTTGAAAAATATGATAAATAAATGAATTTTAGATCATTATTGAGTCATGGATAATGTAAATGGACATTGTATTTAACTCATGAGCACCTATTATTGTTTTATTCATAAAAAACAACCATTATTACTTTTCTAGATAAGAATTATACAATAATGACTATAAGAATGGGGAAACCATCCTCTAATCCACTATAAATACCTCACCTCACCCCAACTTCCTCTCTAACTTATGAAGCTTTTATAATTTCCTAAATTCCACCAAATACTATTCCCAAGGCCCTTTACCACGTCCCTGACCTTATGGTCTCACCAAAATTCCAAAATGAAAGGCCATAAAGAGGATATCAAGGAGAAGAGAGCAAGAGGTAAAAATCCTCTTTCATTTTCTTTCATTTTCTTTTCAAATAATTTTCCATTATTATACTCTCTTCACATCTCATATCCAAGATGAATTAAAATAAAAATTATCTTATATATACTTTAATAATTTTAATGTTTTTGAAAATATTCATAATAATACTTCTTCTCTTGTCCCTCTCCTTCTAAAAATAAAAACATTGTATGTGATGTGTCGATTTACCAACATCGTGGACAATGTGTATTATTATTTTTTAAAATTATTAAAATATGGTTAGAAAACCATTTTAATGGTTGAAAAATATATTAATGTGTATTATATTACCAATTTTAGGTTCTCTAATTAGAAATTAAATGTAATATTATGTTTTATAATAAAACTAGATCATGATTATCAATGAATGAACAAAATGATCAAAACGAATGTCATTAATGTTTTTTATAATGATGCATCATAATATATCAAGACCAAATGATTTATGAAATCTTTTAATATGATTGAAATATATTAATACCAATCCATTCCACTTCTATTGTTTCGATTATATTCAATAAGAAAGTCTTTTACGAACCGACCTTGGTAATAATGTAATGATCACACCCTAACCAATTAAAAGAACAAAATATTATAAATAAATGGATGGAATTTTGTTATATAATGATAATATATGTTGTTATAACCGTGAATATAATTCATTAAAATATTTATAAAAATCTATTAACCATTATACAGGAGGTTAAAAAATATTCAAAGTATGACGAACCTGAGGTAAGTAAATTCTTAACCCGATATCCATTCTTTTGGTTATCCTTCTACATCATTGATTTTGTCGTGATAAAATTATTTGTGAAATAAATTTCTATTATATTGTGTTTTATTATGGGTATTTATAGTGATTTTAAATATTAATTTAATTGTATTATTTCTTGATTCAATGATATGATATATATAATGGATTCTTCTATAAAAATACACTTTTCAATTTATATTTTTACAAAATTAAAAAGTATTGTTTTTATATGGTTATTAACATTTTATTAATATGTTTTGATTTTTTTTATTTTTTATAATGAAGGGTTGGAATTATACCTCCCTCCAATTCATTGGGTATGTTTAATTTGGAGGATGGCCATATGGATACTCCAAGGGTAATTACTATTGGTACACCACAAGAAATCCCCAAGGGTTACATTGTAAGGTAGTCGTTAGGGTTACAAATCATATGGTAGCTGTGAGGGTTAAAATTGTAATTAAGTAATTTTCCATGATACATTCATGTTTTTTTTTCTAGGTTATATTAATGTATAATTTTTCATAAAGTAATTATATGATACTTTATTGGTGAGAAGTATGTCTTTGTGAAATTGAATTTATTTTTTTATAAGTATTCCTAGACTAATTGTTTTTATCCACCTTTTTATATCCCTTAATAATATTTTATGCTCATCCAATGTTTCCGAATGCTTTTCATATGGTATATGGATGGTTAAGAAAATGGAACAAGTCAAGATGAATACTATGAATATTTATTTAATGAAAAAAAAAACCTTATTTTATTTCAAATGTTTTATATTTTGGATAAAGTGGATATTGTTTTAGTATTATAATCTTGTATGATTATGGGAAGCTATGTCTTTATTGTGCCCTATTTCTCGAAAACTCAAAACACGAAAAGATCCTCAATGTGTAAGAATGTATGATCTTGACTAAAAACTTGGATTATATAATGACTACAGCATGGTCTATGTATTTCTTCACTGATGTCAAAAACATAGTGACAGTACTGTCTTTTGTGAATCATTTTATAATTTTTATATTTTGAGAGGTGGTGATTTTTATTGTGATTGTGTGAAATGGTTTATGAATTTAGGTTGATAAATTTTGTAAAAATGATTATGATGAGTTAATTATTGGATATAAATGCTTGCATTATAATATTTATTATAAATTCTTTGAATTTAGTTAACATATAATTCAAAAATATTCATGATCATAATTAAAAAAGTTTAATAATTCAATCAATGGCTCAACTATGTAACTGATACTAACAAACTAATTTTGATCAAGGGTATAATAATTTTTGATCCCAAGGTTATTTTTGTTCTAATAGTCTATGGAATAAATATGTTATAGATGATATGTCATTAACCACTATGATATCTTGTTTATGATAAATAATTGTACTTAAATGAATAATAAATAATTAAAACCCTCAATCTATTAACATCTTGTAATTATAAAGCTCTTCAATTCAAGAAATTATAATCCATTTGGGAAGTTTCTAATTTTCATTTTTGTTTATAATGATATGATATAAAAAAATAAAATATATGGGATATTATATGATTTTGAAATCAAATATATACACACATATACTGAAATAAGAACATATATCTTTTTGTATATTTATATTTCTATTGAGGAATAATATTCCAAATAAAATGAAATAATTTATAATATTAAAATTTTAATCTATAAAAAATAGTTTAGTGTAAGACTTGTTCCTGAGAAGTTATGTAAGATATAGACCAACATAATATAACCCATATAGAATACTGTAATGGAAATTGGGTTAATGTGACTCATGATTATTATTTGGGGGGGAATTTCTAAAGTTGATATATGAGCGTGGATTATCCTCTAGAGACATGATCTAGAAATGGATAACAAAATTATTTGAGGAAAACATCTTAAATTAAAACTAATTTCAAGGAGAATATGGTTATTGATTGATAGCCCAATTTGCTGTAATTTCTCATTCCAAATCAATCCTCCATTTAGGATCAACTATTTGAAGAAATAGAAAAAAAATCACGGAATGGTTTCTTCAATTAGAACATTAATTTTTATCATTAATATCTACCCAAAAAATCAACACTATGGGATAGTTCTATCCATTAATATATATGTTTTATCTAAATGTTTTTCTTTAGTCATTACATATTTGAGTTTTCACATTGCTTAAATTTTAATGTTTCTATGGATATGGTGAGTCATCCATCTTTAAAGTAAATCTTTAATAATGTTATCCTAATATGTAATGATTATTTAAACATTATTGTTTCAGTTCCGGTGTACTTGCATATTTGAATGAATGTCATAATTAGTAGGCTACCATTTAATCCCTAAGTGATTTGCGGTTCTCTATTTTGGGATTCTACTAGGCTAATAATGGTTATGTTGGGAAGTTTAAATTTTAAAATATATGCTTTAGAATAATGGTGGATTTATAGGGAATATTCTTTATATAAGGGATTCATAATTTTTACTAAAAATAAATACTTTTCAATCTATATAATTTTTTATATTTTCATTGGTCCTTCTTATTTGGTCATTATGGCCCATCAAATGGGAATTACAAGAAAATTCCATTATTGAATAATTATTATGAAACGTATTTTGAATCACTATAAAATTAATAACATAATTAAAATTTTTAATTTGATATCTAGATGAATATTTTAAAATTTCATGAATTTATATGAATTATAACAATGATGATTTGAAATTTCTAAGATCAAAATAAGATTTTTTTATGTATAATTTTCCATTTCATATTTAAAAACCAATAATGGTTGTGATTTTAAATATTGAATAAAAATGTATAATATGATTTCCCTTACCATTAATCAACGACATGTACTTAGAGGCAATATTCACGGGTTCACAATAAAATCACTTTCACTAAAAATAAATAAGAATATTTTTCCTCTCACCAGGTGGTTCATATGAGTTCAATCATCCATAGTTAGTTACAAAAAAATGTTAATGAAATAATTTATTAAAAAGGATTCATTTTTTATGTAAATTTTTTGACTTGGAATATGTTGTCACATAAAACTCACAAAACACAAAATGGAACATATTTATTTAAGGAGTTTTTATCAATACTCTTCTAGAAGTGAACATCATAGAGTTGGAAAGATTTCATAGATTCTAATCTCAAACAATATTTATAAATAATAATGAGATACTATGATAGGATTTTTAGGATATGGGAATGCATTAATACAATGGTTAAAATATGATAATAGAGTTTAATGACATAAACATTTTAAAAAATACATAATTTATGAAAATGGACACATATGGATATGTGAATACATTTTTATTATGGCATAAAACAATGAAGGATGGAAAAACATTGTTATTTGGAAATTGAAGATGACTAAAATAGAAAATATATACAAAAATAATTTATTTTTATAATGATTGAAATTATCTTTCATTCCTTTTTACTATTACATATTTAAAATTTTATAACTACGATTTTGATCTTTTTTTTAATTTTTGAACAATATTTCTATTTTCTAAAGGAAATAAATATATTTCTATCTGTGATCCTAAGAAAAAAAATTTCATCCCACACTTCAATTTATAATTATTATAAGTACATCAATTTCAAAAATATTACATTGTTTTAGATGATTATTTAATACATCTCCACATAATACATGTTTGAGATGTATAAAAGATTAGTTTTTTTGGATAATAGAAAAATATTGAATTTATTTCATTAATTATTTAAAATAACCCACATTATGTTTTTCTAATATACCACCTTTCTTTCAAAAACATTTACACAAATTTTCATAAATAGGGTAAATGGAAACCAATGAATGGGTGAGCTCAAACATACAGTATGTTTAAACATTAGAGATTTCAATTTTAGTTCATACTTTTTAATAAGTGTTAATGTTTAAGAAAAATATCATAATATTAGAAATAATGATTAATAAGTCATAGAAGGCAAAAATAATATGTCAACGCATAAGGAAATTTCATAACCAAATACACGATTCATAAGAGTGGAGAATGATAAATATTCAATCATTATCTTTGAGAGTTTATAATAAGAATAAAACATACGATTATGATTTTTACATAATTATAGACAGTTATTTTCTTATTAATTGATCTCTTCCAAGACAATAACATAATCATCAAAATTTCCCCACAATCGAATGGGTTATTTTCCCATTCTCATAATCATTATTTATAGAGTAAAATTGTGAATTGAGTTCACTTCCTGGTCCATTAAATATCACTTCATTAAATATCATGATTTAAAAAATATTTCTTTAATATATAAAAAATAAATATTTGATAATAAAGAATAAGTCACTTGTATAAAAAATTATTACTATACATGTGGGTGCCGGACAACCATAAAAATATCCTTCATATCATGATAATATAATTAAAACATTTGAAAGTCACCTATATTCTAAAATAATACCTAAATTTTCATCTTCATAATACATACATAAATTGTATCTAAATGGAATCATTCCAGAGAAATATTCTAAATTATAGGAATCTTTAAATGATTTTCACATAGTTGAAACAATTTTTTAGAAGCATTGGAAATAGAATTTGAATAACCATATAAAAACCCTTTCTTTTTCACAACTACTTAAAATAATAATTTTAGGAAAAATGGAAATATGTTTCTCATTGTTATTTAGTGGTAACATATTATGGAATATATATATATAAACATGATAGAAGGGATGGTTTTTTTGATAAACTTTTAATAATAATTTTTTCATCATTTTATAAAAAGTAAAATATAGACCACATGAAAACCATTTTAATGATTAAATTTTGATCATCCATAATATAATCCAATTTTTGATTAAAATAAAATAAAAATATAATATAATATTAAAAAAAATCTTGAACCAATTTCAATATTATTGACAAGAAAGAAAATGACCCAACTAAAAATTGTAAACACGGTCATTTTTTCATAATAAAAATATTTTTAATCATACTGGGTAAAAATTTGGGTTTCAATAAAGAATAATTGAAATTAAAGGATGTTACTACAATATATGTAAATATATTTTTATGATATAAAGAATATAAAATTACCACAATGAAAATTGAACTACAAACAATCCTAATAAAATGATATATTGTACAAAAATCCCTTACGTGATGTGTTGAATTAATTCATACATACTCAAACCTACAATATACATAATTTGGATTTATTATACATCAAAACTATAAGAATATTCATACATAGGTTTCTAATATTAATTTCGTTATACATTTCAATCACCCTTTTATTGACATCCCCCAATTGAAATTGATATTTGTGTGTTAACTTTTCCAATTTCCATTCATGTTTTGGGTTGATGTTTTTGATCCATTAATATTGATATTAGATCCAGAATCATGATAATTTCATAATAACTATTTATTATTAATTCTTTTAGACCAATACATATATGTATATGATGAAATTTTATTTATATCACTTCATGGGGGTGGTCGTCTACATGTAAACTAGTTTGATGTTATCATTTTTTATTAATTAGAATGAATTGATGTTAAAAAAATAAAAAATCATTATTTATAACTAATTATTTATTATATTTCCTAAATATTAATTTAATACATCTATATATCCATCCATTATAAGTGTTAGGAATATTAATTACATATCATAATGGAGTTAAAAGTCAACACGTACTCATGGCTGACACATCTATTTTCTATTAGATGTAAATGATATGAATGATGGTAGTAAAATATCCATAAAAATGTATTGATATAGAAATTATACTGATTTAATAATGTTATGATGATTATTGTGGATTTTATGGTGTTTTAGGAATAATTAAACATCAAAAATATTTGAAAGAATATATAAATCTTTCTTGGAAAATGTCATTTTAGAAATATCATAAGGCCTATTAGATGTGTCCTTTGGGAATAAGGGAAGCGATTGGATATGTATAATTATTCTAGAAGGTATTTGTTAATATCATGACAAATATAAGTTTCTCAGTAAATTTAGAGTTGTAATAATATGAGGTTTTTTCCATGAACAAACCCTGGTCAACCCTGAAAAGGACACCCGAGTATATCAACGCCAAGTGTCGTAGGGAATTCCTGATCCCCACAGGCTGGAAGAAGTGCCCAGGTATCAAAACTGAAAATACACAACCATACAATGGATAAGATAATTCCAAATTTAAAATTTTCATCTCTAAAGAAAAAACCCCAATGAACTAAAAAAACGAAACTAAAACTCTAACCCAAACCTCAATGAAAAATGAGGAGCATCATCATCAGGCCAATGCTAACAAGACCCCCATATAGTTACACAGACAACCCAAACCATCCACAAAACAAACCTTTTCATTACCTAGAACAAACATTTAACAATATTTATATACACCAAAGGTTGTATGTTTGGTGTGAGCCAAAGCGCAGTAGGATGCCACAGGGATAAAAATATTCCATAAAACACATTTAAATGATAATATAACATGTGTATTCATGAAAAAAAATTTAAATCATTTCTAGGAAAATCATATTTGTAGGTAATCTCTCTAAAAAAGAAAACTATCAAAGAATCCAATTTTTCAACTACTTGGTTAAAGTAAAAGAGGGGTTTTATAAACAACACAACCTTACATAGGCTCCTACATGATCCAACATAAGTAACCATTCTATATAAGAATCATTATAGTTAGATACCCTTGGGTTAATCCCTAGGGTCAAACTAGATTATGTGGGATTCAATGAACCTCGAATCTCAAGGAAAATATGGTAAAGAAACCATGAACATCAGCATACCAGTACACGAGGAATTAGTAAGGGACACCCCCATAACCTATTTTTCTCTAATCATCATCCATGTTTAGTTATAGTTTTCATCATGAATCCTACTAAGTGAAATCGTTCCGTAGCCACTTCTAAATCCCTATAAAGTAAACCTATTCTATTTATCAAGTTAATTGGGATACCATTGTTCTAAATTACATTCCATATGTCACACATAACACTAATTCGAAAAATAATGGTGAATAATTTCATTGAAAAACCTTTATTACAGACACTACTAAAAATTTGGGCTATTACCATGGACCTATATCCACGGTTTTATAGGTCCGTGGGTAGAGCTTTTTTATTGCCATGGCTAAATTCCATATTTGTGGCTAAATCAATAAAACACAGCGAGCATCGTTTTTTTTTCAATCTGTATCGGGCTTCTCCTCCTCCCCCGATCCACAGCCTTCCGCCTCCTCCCCCGATTCGCACTCCTATCACGGCGTAGCCCTCCTCCCCGACGATGTCTCCTCCTCCCTGCATCCCTCATCTCCTCCCCCGATTGGCAGCCCTATCACCGCGTTGCCCTCCTCCCCGTCGGCATCTCCTCCTCCCCACAACCCCCATCCTCCTCCTCCGGTTCGCAGCCCTATCACCGCGCATCCCTCCTCCCCTACGAACTCTCCCACAACAGCGCCCTCTTCTGCGATGAACTCTCTCACATGGGCGCCCTCCCCTCCTACGACCTTTGTTACCGTGGAAACCTCCTCCCCGATGACCTCTACTCAAAAGTCTCACCATTTGTAGGTAGAATCATATCGCTCTTCATGCAATTGAGTTCGGGTGTTAGGGTGGCGTTTCGAGTATGATGGCTATGTATTGGGCATGGTTTGGATTTGTCTTTTTGGGTTTGTGTTGGTGGTAATCCCTCAGGTTGGTGGTTCTTGTTGGGTTTTTTCTTGATTTTTTGATGTAAAACTCTCGATATAGGGGATTTTGGTGATTTCTAGGTGATTTGATTGTGTATTTTTATTAGGAAGTTTCCTGTTAGATCAGTTAAGGGGGTGGAGGGTTTTTTATTATCAAGGGTAAATGTGTGGGGTTTGGTTTTTATGTATGGTGTGTAGGAGAGTAACCCAGAGATTATTATGATAAACCTTAGGGTTTGGTTTTTTGGAAATGATTTTTTTGTTATGAAGTAAGGATTAAAGGTAGATTCATGATTTTATGGTAATAATCCATGCTTAGGATTGTGGCGCGATGGGTTTCTAATTAGTAATGTTGTTATTACGAGATGATGTTGAGTCAAAATTCATCAACAAAGCATCTAATTAGGCTGAAATTGTGTTCTCATGGGAAATATGCTCAAGTGGTTGTTTCCCTCATATTATTTTATAAATAATTTTCTCCATTGACCAAGGCCTTCGAAAAGGAAAAGAAATGGTTTTCTAAGTTATCCATGAGTTCTAGGAGTAGCAGTATCTAATTTTGAATAGGGACATGGGATCATAGGATGTTTAGAATATGTTAAAGAAAGTTTATTTCCTATTTGAAAGGATTGGAACTCTAGAGGATATATGGGTGAAACTAGAATTTTCTAAAATCAAAGGAGATGAATCAGAATGGATAAATACATTTGATTGTAAAAGAAGGAATGAGGAGGTTTTATGGATCAAGTTTCATTCCCTCTTCCATGAGAGGCTATGGTAGATTTATTGAATAAGAGCATGTTTTGGGGATTCATGGAGCTATATCATTATGGGAATCAGTAATTGAGTATGCCACTAAATTTGAAAGTTTTATTCATTTCATTCCATCTTCCAAATGAAATTTATTCATAAAGGAATTATAGTTTTTAAATGGTCTTAGGTACTCATTATGGGCATGAGTAGCCTCCTTTTATCTAGACAACTACTAGGAGATATTCAAGAAAGACTGAGTTGTCTATGTAGATACATCCATTGCATAGGAAGGTGCACCGAGAAGGATGTAAACCGGGTAGGAATGAATGTTGGTTGGTGAGCCTAAGTTTGAGGGTGACAGAGTAAATTGAATGAGTAATATCTCAGCTCAATATTAGAAAAATAAATGAACTGTGGTCTATTTCTAATGTATCATGAATGTGCGTGCATTCCCTTAGTATTGGGATGGGAAAAATAGGTTTCATGTATGTGTCGAGATGTGGGTTTCTATATTATTTTATTGGGATAATCCATCCTAGGTGAAGTGACTTTTAGTACCATACTTAATGAGGTATTCCTAATGTTATTATGTTTTTCTATAATTTTGATTTCTCTATCTAATATCTTTTAATGTATTATTTCTGTTGGATATAATATGTGTTTGAAAGATGATAGTATTTAAATGAAGAAATTTTGTTGAGATTATTGGGCTAGGATCTTCTATAGTGATCATAATTTGATATGAGGCACTAGACATGTGTATGTAGGATTGATGATGGTATCGATAATACTATAGGGGGAGATTCATACTTTTCCTTTTTGAGTGAAATCCATATCAAGGTATGGTGATCATTATCAAGTTTGTGAAATGTATGGACTTTGACAATAAATTGATGAATTTAGTTTCTGGTGATGGATGTTGGATGAACCATATTTGGTTACAAGACCACATCAAAATTAATGATTTACCTATAGTGGTTGGTATAGTCAGTGTGTTCAGTTAATTATGAAGAGTTTATATTGGTAAATATGCTATTTAGAGCTTCTGTATTTCTAAACCTGTATGTTTCAAATTTCCTTATGATGTAGCGACCCTTCATTCTTTGATTCCTTTGGGAGGGAAGTAGATTTCAATGGAATGTTGAGGATCCTAATCTGATGAATGGAAGTGATATGAAAGAAATACCTAAATGCCTACCTCTAACCCTAAAGACATCATCAGGACAGGTATGGCTGAGAATCAGGTATTCAGTTCGATCTCCTCAACTTTTTTGGATTTGTGAATATCAACCACTACAATTTATATTTCGTTGCAGTGGATAGTTGCGTATGGATTTCACTGTACATGAAATAATACTACAATTTGAATAAATATTAGTTTTTAAAACACTCCAAAGCCTCCATTTACACAACAAAAGGTGTTGAAAATTCCAACATAAAGGATTATCATGGCCTCGAGGATTTCAATTAAAAGAGGGTTCTTCTCTTTTTTATATTAGGTTTAACAGGTGATTCATTTGTCTTTTATTATTAATTTGTGTTATTAAATCATTCCAATTAGGTATACAATTTAAATCATTCCAATTAGCCATATAGTTTATCAGGCATACACATTTAATGAACTTTCTTTCAATTTTCAGTTGTGTTATAAAGTTTTTGCAATTGGTTTAACAAACTGAATGCATAAATTTTATTGAATAAATTGTATGCAACATATAGATTTCATACAAATTATTGAATCAACTATATACAATTTATCCAATAAACTGGATTCCTAAACTAAATAAACTATATAAACTGTATGCAGTTTATTCAATAAACTGAATGCAGTTTACTAAATAAACTATATAAACTATAAGCAGTTTATTCAATAAACTAAATGCAGTTTATTGAATAAACTCTATTAACTATATGAATAAACTGAATACATCTTATTGAATAAACTATATAAGCTGTATGAAGTTTTTTGAATAAGAAATCTAATCAACTTGATGCAATAATTGATTTCAAAGATGTAAGTTGGCATTGATCAGACTACCACTGATAATGGTTTTGGGGTGAGTTCTGTTTACACCTGGCCCTATACTCGGTATTTCTCCCTTGAATATTTTTTCTTTTTAATAAATAATTCTTTTTTATTATTTTAATGTGATCTTAATCAATGAAATATTTATAATCTTAGCATTTTTTTCTATTGGGATATTCCTCTACATGTCTTACATGAGTTTAAATGATATATACACACACAAATCTTCTATGGCATCTTATAAGTATGTATATGTATCTTTAAGCACACGAATATTTTCCAAATATCTGTACTTTATATGATTATAAGTTGAAATTTGGGTGGGAGAGAGGTATTGGATCGTTGGATTCTAACATTGTCTCTTACCCAAGGAGATGACCACATGGCTCAAGTCCAGTAGAATGTGAAGTATAACTGTCTTCGCCATCCTGTCTACTCAGCCATTTCCTTTGGCATCAAATTCACTTGATATGGATCATTTCTCAAGATGAATCATTGTTCCAGATGAATCAATCCATGGATAAAAGTTGGTGATGTTTTTAAACACTTATTTATTTTTAATATGATTGAATTTTTATTCTGTATGGATTCCTACTTATCTCAAATCCATTTTACCTACCAACTTCTAATAATTGTTGAAAGATAAATGGAAATAACCAATTATCACATGTTCTAAAATAGTTTCTACAAAGAAGGAATATACAGTCAAGAAGAAAGAAGATCATGCACCAAAATATTGTCTAATCATATTAGCAAACTGGTTCGAAAAATCCAAGCAAATTGAGTAAGAATAAAAGATGGAAAATTCTTTACATTATAAAATTGAAAAACCTATATAAACTAAGAATAAAGGTCAATTCCAGAAAAAGAACATGCTAAAAAATGAGGTTTCAATCATGAAAATTAATAAGGATATTGGAATGAAGAGTTTTAGGTATTTTATACATTCAGGGACTGGATTTTCTAGGATTAGAACAATGTCTAATCCCTATTTCTCGATGTTAAGTGATGATGGAGGTTTACTTTATTCTCTTATTTTGGTGATTTTTAATTTTTGAATAGGCAATTGAATGTGCTGTTTGAAAAATAAAGAACTTTATTAATGATCATGTTATTTATTATTGGGATGTACATATCATTTTGAATATTATTTGTTCATTGTTGGTCATGGATTCATGAATCATTTATCATGTATAGTTGACACACTGATCACATATATATAATAAGTTGTTATATTTCATTTCTTTTCCCAATATTTTCTTATAAGTGGTTTCTTATGATAAGACCGGTTTTATCCACCACCATTGAAGACAATGAGTTCAAGATTTGGGTAAGGTTTATTCTGTTTTTATTCTTTGGCCCAATTTTAATTAGGTCTTTTTTGATTTTTGGGTTCCTTATATTTTTGTTGTGTGTTTTGGATTTCATTGAGGTGGATTCAAGTCACCGTTGATGAAGGATTACATGTGTATGCATAGGAATGAATATGCATATATAAGTTCCCCCTTTATATATATTTACTCATGGTAGTATGAATATATATATTGGGGCTTGGTGTGCTTATATATAGATATGAAAAATGCATACGTGTGTAAGTGTAATGGGGTATATGCAAGTATAAACATATATCTAAGGACTCCCCTTGTGCATATTTGGAAAATAAAATATGTACACAGGGTCTAGGTGTCATTATATATATGTTATGATGCAAATGCGTGCAAGCGGAAAAAAGTAAGATTCAAGTTGACGTCATCAAAAGAAAATGTGCCTTGAGGTTGAGGTAGGGTCCCTCTCCTAGCCTATTTAATTCAAGAATGTTTTAAATTGCATTTATTTACCTTCTCAATTTTTCATGTTTATATTAAATTTCAATTCTTAAATAACTGTTAGTTAAGATAATTGTTTTGTTTGATAAATAAGTCATTGTTTTGTAATAAAACCCCTCTAACAGAGGTGTGCTGTCTACGAAAACTCACAGTGGTATACCTTGCTTAACATCATTGCATTGATGTTTTCATTATACTTGATTTCATTGTTAGTCATAAATCACACATCGTACTTGACCCTTTTCATATCCATGTAGGGGTTTCCCTCTTTTTATTAAAATGGTTGTTTGAACAAAGACACTCTTTAAGTGCAGTTAGACTTTGAAGATGGGTCCCATGTAATGTGACCATGTCACATGGCATGTGAAATTTAAATCCAACCAAAAGCTCAGTTCCATAGCCGAGGGGTCCCACAGTATCAGTAATGTCAGATTACATGTTATGTAACCTGTGATTTTCCTAATCCCATGGGGTATTCCTCTGGGTATTCCTACACATTTCTAGATCTCCAAATCTCACCGAATTAGGTATATCAGGGGTCATCCAATCCTCTAGTCATCACATATTAGCATTCATTTCTTTAAATCTTCTGAGAAAACATCCTATCATGCCATCCATATAATCCTAATTCAAACTAAGTGGAAGATGCTGCCCCACAGATGTCGCTGGACCGGGCCAACACGTTGCGGTCATGCCGCGGTCATGCCGCGGTCACGGTGCGGTCACGTCGCGGTCATGCCGCGCTAACGTCGCGGTCACGCCGCGGTCACGTCGTGATTTGTCCCTGATCCAGTACGACACCATGTGGCGGTTCACAGTGATAGTATTTCATGAGTCTTGTGATCAATGTTGAGACTGACTAATCATAATTTCTACTGGTGGGGCGATGACCGGAATGTTGCCCCGCCTCCTTGCACTCCCTTCGCTCATGGCCGTAAGATGTTTCCCCACGGGTGTTGCTGGACTGGGCCAACATGTCGTGGTAATGCCGCGGTCATGATGCGATCATGCCGTGGTCACGCCGCTGTCATGTTGCGGTCACGCCGTGGTCACGCCGCGGTCACACCATTGTCACACCACGATCACGACGCGGTAACGCCCTGATTTGGCCCTACTCTAGGATGACACCCCACGGTAGTTCACAGTGATAATATTCGATGAGTCTTGTGATAAATGTTGAGACTGACTAATAACAATTTCTGTCAGCAGGGCGATGACCAGAATGTTGCCCTGCCTCCTCCCGCTACCTTTGCTCCTGGCCGGATGATGATACCCCGCGGATGTCGCTGGACCAGGCCAACACGCCGCGGTCACGCCGCGATCACGCCGCGGTCACGCCACGGTCACGCCACCATCACATCGCGATTTTGCCCTTCTCCAAGAGGACATCCCACAGTGGATCACAATGATAGTATTCCATGAGTCTTGTGATCAATGTTGAGACTGACTAATCACAATTTCTGTCGGCGGGGTGATGGTTGGAATGTTTCCCCGCCTCCTCCAGCTCTCTTTGCTTCTGGCCAGATGATGCTGCCCTGCGGATGTTGCTGGACTAGGCTAACACGCCTCGGTCACGCCGCGGTCAAGCCATGGTCATGTCGCAGTCACGCCGCGGTCACGCCGTGGTCATGTCGCGGTCACGCTATGGTCACGCTGTAGTCATGTCGCGGTCACGCCGCAGTAATGCCATGATTTGGCCTTGCTCCAGCCACACCCAGCCCACACCATCCCCCATCCACCTTCATTTCAGCCTGATGCCACCAGAATTCCAGCCCATAACAGCCCCCCCCCCCCCCCTTCCACCTTCGAATCAGCCCAGACCATCCCCCCAGCACCTGCAACCAGCCCCCATCCACCAGCATTCCATCCCCCTTCCACCTGCATTCGAGCCCGCACCATCCCCCAGCCACCTGCAATCCAGCCAGCGCCATTTATTTCATGCCCTTTGGATTAAAAAATGATGACACTACATACCAACACTACACACATTATATCATTAATTCCTTCTTAGAAAGAATACATGAATGATTTTGTTAATGACATGGTTATCAAATCTCTATAGATATGTCATTATTTCAAAGATCTTTAAACAATATTTAACAAGTTTCAGTAGCACAACCTAAACATGAATCTGGTAAAATGTGTTTTCAGGAAAACGCTAGGGAAATTCGATAGATTTGTGGTGTGATACCTTGAAATTGAGTTTGAACCTAAAAAACAAGTTCAGTTTTATCAATTTCACTCCCTCATATTCTTAAAGAATTGAGGGGGCTCTAGGGGAACCTTTCTTACATTTATAACTTCATATATAACCTGGCTGACATGTCTCTATACTGCTGTGAGATGTTGTTTGGAAGGGGGAATAATAAAGGGGGATATTGTTTTTTTAGAAAATAGATCTGTTGTGCAGATACAGGGGCAGCAGCCATCGGCCTCGCGGTGAGACCACGGGGAGTCCTTTCTGGTAGTGGAGGAAGAAATAAAATGTAAATGATCGCTGATGAACATGACCTCTTCTTGAGGCATCTCCCTTAGGATTTTACTAAAGCTATATAGGGTTGGATTTTTATCCAATATACGGATTCTAGGATTTGGTTAGGGATGTTGGTAGGTGATTTGGGTAGAAATTCTTTAATCCAAATGGTTTTAAAGGTGTAAATTAGTGCGGTGATTGACTGCCCATTTATAGTTGAGGAGGGGTGAAATTATTATAAATACTCAAAAGTATTTACTATTTGGAGGTTAATGTTTCCTCAAGTGAATCCAAATATGATAATTTATGTTTTTGAGGGTTATATTGTCAATTAAAACATCAAATAAATAATAAAAAACATGTTATAAAAATTTTATTCATTATCTTCTATGTATATCTATTATTACCATTTTGATTTTTAACTACAATAGCTAGTTTTAAAATAAAATGGAGTCAGGCATATAGGGGGTTATTACATAAGCGAGTGTGAAACACACCATATCTATCCGCATCCTCCATTGGATCACAATAATCAGGGGTCGTTCAAAGCTAAAGGTATTCTCCACATAAGTGTCACTGCTCAAGTGTAAACCCCCAAGATGGTTGCATTTGTTCTAGTTAGAATCATTTTTTAAAATCAGCTTGGTCTGGTCATCTTGTCTATCATGTAGTGTGCCAACCTGTTTTGATTCACAGCCCAAAGAATATGAAGGGTATGAAGATTGAACATTGTCAATCTTCATACCATTAAAATGATCATTATAAATGTTATGTGCTTTATTACCTTTATAGGGGTCTAAAAGAGTATCCCCTGTAGCTAAAACTGCCAAGGCAGGGTTTGTCGTAATATGCAGGTCTCCAGGAAGCGATGAGCCTGTATGATCACATGCATTCAAAGCCGATTTCATATCCCTATCCAGGCCCAAAGGTGGGTTTGAGTGGACTTGCATACTGGGTGAATTGGTAAACATGATCTAAGAAAATAGTAAGCATAAATAAATCGAAGATAATAGCCTAAAGCCACCGATAAAACTAGTAAACCCATAATCTCCATCACCACTAAACCTCAACCTCCCAGCTTTCAATCAACAGCCAACCCCTAGTGGAATTGGAAATAGTAGTAGCCCTCTTGACACCAGAAGCACTCCCCACCAAGCAGGAACCTACTATAATCCAATAACACTATCCAATAGCACATGTAATAGAGAAAAACCCAATAACAATTAGAGTTTTAGCAATAACCCACTCAATAGTAATAGCGCCAACACCTATGTAATGGAGGGAGTTGGTTCAGGTCGGGGGGCAAGGCCTCCTATCCATTTCACATACCAGTGGAGGAAGAAGTCTGGGTAGTTTTTTTAAATTAGGTTGGGAGTAACTGCCATGGGGCAGTTTTGTAAATACTCATGTTAGTTCTGTTAGTCAATTAGTCTTTTTTTCTGCTCAGGCCTATTCAGTCTGTTAGTCTGTTACTATTCAGGATATAAATAAAGGGTGTGTGGCTGGGGGAAAGGGGGTCGGGACATTGGGAGAAGTACTGGTAGTAGCCTGGGCCTGGGAAGAATACAGTTTTCCAGGAGGAGAAATGGAAGCTCCAATCTGTTGTAACTAAAAAATCCTACAGAACTGAACAAAGATAATTCACCTCTGTGCATCAATCTTCTAAATTCTGAAATCACATATCAACCTATAAGCTGACAACAATGCCCAACCAATAAGAATGTACTGAAATTTACATCCCATGACACCAGCACCAACCCATGCCACTCCTGCAACACACCCCATCAAAGAGGCATCTTGCACCACACAAAAAAACCATCCAACAACCCATTTACCAACTCACAGTCAACAATAGCACCCAATCTCTGTTAACAAACCAGTCCACGGAAACAGAACATCCAGCACCTCTAAGCCAACACCATCAATAACATTAGCATCTACGCCCATCCATCACCAAACATCCATCTTGATGTTCTTATCTAGAAGCTCACAGAACTACTCAACAACATATCCCAATATCTGTAGCACCAAAAATAATCACCCAATATTTTGGAAATATCCCAGCATCCACACCACCTCCTAGAAACCGTGACATCACCCAAAACCCACCTACACCAGCATCAGGACCCAAAAACAGTAAAAAAAATATGGACATTCTACACCATAATCCACTATTATAGAGTAATATATCATAAAAAACTAAAACTCATACCAGGGGGGTTCTGTCTAGGGGGTCCAGCAGGGGGGGGCTGCTGTCCGAGGGGGGTTATTGGCCAGGGGGGTCTAGCAAGGGGGGATGTCCAAGGGGGTCTAGGGGAAGCTATTTAGGGGGATCTAGTTGTGGGGGGGGTCCGTCCATGGGGGGTTCAGTAGGGGGGGGCTGCTGTCCGGGTGGGCTATTGTCCAGGGGGTCTAGCAGGGGGTGTTGTTCGGGGGGGGGGGTGTACAGGGGGGTCTAGAAGGGGGGGATGCTGTCCAGGGCAGTCCAGCAGTGGGGGAGGGGGTGTACATGGGGGTCTAGGGGGGTCCAGTAGTGTGGGGAGGGGGGTTCACCAGGCGTGCTACTGTCTTGGGGTGTCCACCAGTGGGGGGGCTGCTGTCCAGCAGGGTGGGTTGCACTATTCTTGTTTATTAAGTTATATTCTTTCTGAATATTCTAAGATGTTTTGTTTTACCATAATTTTAGGGGATGAGCACTACTATGTTCTACCTTGTGTTATAGGTACTTTTGAGCTGATTCCAGACTTCTTTGATAGTTTTTCTTATATGGTGACTCATGTAAGTGTAGTTATGTGTTTTTTTATATTTGGATTTTTTTTCATTCTTATTATGTAAGTAGATTTTGTGTATAATTTAATTTGGAGGAGACTGACAGGTGGCGTAGGGGGAAACTAGCAAGGGGAGGGGACTAGCAGTGGGTGCAAGTGGGGGCTGGTATGGGGGGTGCAAGTGGGGGTTGGCAGGGGCAGGGGGAGGGAAAACGGGAAGGGTGGGGGGGGGGGGGGCAGGATTGGGTGGTGTCCAGGTTCTGGGGGGGGGGGGGCCAGGGTCTGTCCAGGAGGGTTAGGGGGTGGCAGTCCAGGGGATTGGAGGTCTGGGCTGTCGAGGGGGATCTTTCCTTTGTCTGGGGGTGTCCAGGGTATGGGTGGGTGGTATGGGGTGGTGTACAGGTTCTAGGGGGGTCCAGGGTTTGTCCGGGAGGGAGGGGTGGCTGTAAAGGGGAGTAGAGGTCTAGGTTGTCCAGGGGGATATGTCCAGGGTCTGGTGGGGTGTCCAGGGGCTGTCCGAGGGGGTGTCAGTGTCTGTCCGGGGGGTGATCAGGGTCTATCTGGGGGGTCTCCAGGGTCTGTCCGGGCGGTGTCCAGGGTCTGTCTGGGGGGTGTCCAGGGTCTATCTGGGGGGTCTCCAGGGTCTGTTCGGGGGGGGGTGGGGGGGTCTGGGGTGGTGTCTAGGTTCTGGGGGTGGGGGTGGCTCTCTTGGGGAGTGGAGGTCTGGGTTGTGCAGGGTTATATGTCCAGGGTTTGGGGGTGTCCAGGGTCTATCCGGGGGCTGTCCAGGGTCTGTCCAGGGGGTGTCCAGGTGTCTGGGGGGTGTCCAGGGTCTGTCTGGGGGGGGGGTGTCCATGGGGATATGTCTTGGGTTTGGGGGGTGTCCAGGGTCTGGGGGTGTCCAGGGTCTCTTTGGGGGGGGCAGGGTATGTCCAGGGGTGTCCAGGGTCTGTCTGAGGGGTGTCTAGGGTCTTTTAGGGGGGGTGTCAAGGGTCTGTCATGGGGGGTGTCCAGGGTCTGTCTGGGGGTGTGTCCAGTGTCTGTCCGGGGGGTGTCCAGGGTATGTCCTGGACACCCCCGGACAGACCCTCGACACCCCCTGGTTTTTTTTGGTTTTTCAGACCCTATAGCCACGATTTCTAACCGTGGAAATACATTTTGTCCCTCCTATAGTATAGCCACGGTTTTAAACCGTGGATATAGATATATTACCACGGTTAAAACTGTGGTTGTATACCTATAGCCATAGTTTGAACCGTGGCTCTAGACCTATAGGCACTGTTTCAAACCGTGGCTATAATTCTAGGCATATATCCACGCAAAACTTATCCACGATTCCTCAAACAGTGGCTATTACCTATAGCCACGGTTTGAATACCTATAGCCATGGTATAAAACCATGGCTATAGTCTGAATTTCCAGTAGTGATAATACTAACCATTTAAAATTGTACTCATACCAAAACAATTTGAAAACTCTTTCCACGCGACATGAAAATCTCAAAAAACCCATTTGGTACATTTCAATAGAAGAATATAATAAATTCAACGATTTTCATGGGCCAAAAATTTCCAAATAATCACATAATCTATGTACCTTCCTTAAAAAACATGAATCTATAATTTACACAATTCTCTCATCATAATTAAAGGTACACCACAAAATCTAACATAACCAAATCAAGTTATTTCCATTTGAAAAACCATTCTCAACACATTCATACCTCAAGATCCCTTGAAAAAAATCATCACCCTTATATTAACTATAAATAATCATCCATGAAACACCCTATATTAACACAAACAAAAAAATAAAAATTTTCCTTTATAAAATTCATTTTTACCACATAAGTAGGTCAAAATATATCCATAAAATAAATCACATCACAAAATTTGTTTATATTACATGTTACTTTTTTTAATGAAACAAATCAAATCTTTTGAAATTCTTGGGCATGAAACCACCTACCTTGGGTGATGAAAATGCAATAATTTGGTTTCAAACCTCAATCACACCTCAACCACGCCACAATCATGCAAGATAAACCCTAATAATATAATAAGGAATAAAAATTTGTCCAAACCATTATCTAGGGTTCTACCAATGCAAGAGGAGTTATGTAATGAGGGAAAATAACTATAATCAACATAATATGGGAAAAGGGGAACATACATAGGAGATATCATCAGAATACATAATGAAATCTATGGAGAAGGGAGGCTCTCTGGAAGGGGGGAGAGATCACGTCTGAATGTCTTGGAAGGTGTTGTGTGAGGGAGATGATATTTAGTCGGGGTTGTAACATGATTCCGAGATTCCAATTAAGGGGAGAGAATATTCTGAAGGAGGGGAGACATTCACTATAGGGCCCTTGGCCGATGGGGGGTATCATGAGCGGAAGAGGTAAGGTGGGATATGTGGGTTCAGTCACAGATGGGGTGAGGGAGGAGGAAAGGGAGACCCCATTTTAGGGTTTTATCAAAACAATAAATAAAATTGAAAATAAAATCATTTGAATAATATTAATAATAATAATTATTATTATTATTATTATAAACATAATAATAATAATATTCATAATTATAAAATGTTCATTATTACTATTATTAATTCAATTTATTTTAATTTAATTTGATTTCATTTTGATTTAATTTTAATAACATTAAAAAACCCTTAAATATAAATTAAATAACCACACATACAACGCGTCAGGTTGGGGTGTGATTATTCTCCCCACAATAATGATTTCTTCCCCTAGAAACCCATTCTAAGGTATGACCTAAAAGCAGAAACTAACAGTCCTTGACAGATTAAGGAGATTCCAAAATAATGCCAAATGAGAAAAGACTAGAAATCTTACAACTGGAAAAGAGACTTACAAATTGAACTTAGGTGACCAAAATGGACTTCCCACTGTGTGCCACCTGGCCCTAAATGATTCAACACAACCACTTGACCAATCAAAGGGAAAGAATTAACATAATATGTACTCCAACCCCTTAAAAAAAATTACCATATACATTCTCAATGAAATAGTCACCACCTGGTAGAAACAAGAATAAAATATCCCCCATTTCCAAGTCAACATCAGAAACACTAGTAGGTTACTATCATGGGAGGGCCAAATAGACTCCCCACCATAAAAGATAATATAACACTGATTCACTCTAGAGAAATTCTATGTAGATCTAAGGTGGTTCTACCTACCATTAGAACGAACATACCCACATAAGATGTGCATACCATTATTGGAGTCCGACATGGGCCTACGTGAGAACTTCCCACACAAATAGAATCCATCGCCACATGGGGAACGACAGAAGAAATTCCAAACCAAATAGAAACACCAAAAAAAATTCCACATCCATGGGACACAACTACTTTCAACTAGAATAACAAAGACAAAAATTGACTTATAAGGATGGCCATACACAAAAATCATCATGTAGATCTATACCCAAAAAGATAAATCCACTTAGATTCTATAAAACTAGACAACCACGCCTCTTTACAACCAAAAAAGAAATTTTCCACCCATGTGGGTCACATCAAGGGAATAGGGTCCTCACATCTCTTTCCACTAAACAGGAACACTCAAAATCAAATAGATACTTTGAATTATTAAACTGTCTCTATTTCCAATATTGAAGTAATAAATCGGATCGTGAACTTCTTACACCCATGGGAGTTCTTTACTACACGCCAGCTTCACTCCGAGACTAATAGCTGGAGCTGTGTTTATTGAAGCATCTCTTACCTCGTAGTAAGTCGTTGAATACCCTGAAATAAAACATATTTTTCTTGAACCATATTTAACAACAATTAAATCTACAAATAACCTATAGAACACAACACATCCCAAAACTGTGTTTGCCTTAACATGGAACTTCACCGAGACATGGACATAGAAGATGACCATGCATCATCTGTTTCACCTCGAGACATGATACGATGAAATAATAACACATGAAACACACTTCCCATTAAATGGGGTGAATTTATAATTTCTAAAAGATAACATGATTATTTTAAAAGATAATTTCTTGGAATATTTCATGACAACCACCATTTCACTTGAACGACAAAACGATGCTGGAAAAATATCACCGAACATGGCCATCATAGCCTAAGTGGCCATTCAAGGAAGAAAGTGTCTAAACGGAGTCGCGAGCAACAACTAATTTTGAAAATTTTCTATAAGATCCTCTTACAATTTATTTTTCCAAACTGGTGGCCTATAATGATCCCTCACATAGAAAAACAAGATTAATGGTCCGATGGCCCTTCAAGATGATGACTAACACTAACGACCCCAAACCGATTCCACCTTTCCATACTGGGATTTCCACATCCAATCTCCCACTAAAAGAGGATCCACATGAATGAAATAGAGGAGAGGTATACTCAATTCTAAAGATCAAGAGGAATGTACTTATGTTGATCAACTATAGGGTCTTCCAATGGTGAATCACCCATGGTCACACCTTAACCGTGCATTAATTCATTTTGGGGGTGTACACTAGCTAGTAGAAGAAACAAATGGCGAAAAAAATTACTCATTAGTGAAGACATGCAACAACAGACTATAAACATGCAAAGAGAATCATCAAAAATTCGTCCCAAAACACTTACCAAGAAGGAATCATTAACCATTATCATAAACAAACTCACCCATAATAACTCATAGTTGAAACAGAAGTCGATCATGATGAATTCTCAATCTCAAAATGCCTCACAAACAACATTTACAAAATATAAGTAGACAAATCAATATCATATATAGTTATCAAACAATTACCTTCTCATTTAAAATAACATTTGAAAATAAAACTGTATCGTTGGGTTTCATAATCACCAATGGTATCCCATGGAGTCTCTCACATTAATTTTTCTCCTTTCAAACCGTGAAAACTGTCACTTACCACACAAATAATATTCATATGATCACTCAAAAAAATAAAATATATTGAAAAACACTATTAAAAATTAAAAAATAATCATTCAACTAACTATTAAATTTTCAAAATATAGTGAACCCTTTTTTCATAACATGGTACCCCCAAAAATAAAAACACATTTTGAGTTTCACAATACTGTTCAGAAAAAAACCATCCATTCAAATAAAGAATCATTTTAAAACCTTAAACATCAATTTCAAAACATTTCATTCAACTATAAAACACATCTGGATACACAAAAAACTCCACCTCATCAATAAACACATAATAAAAATCTCAACTATTCTCATTTTAGAATAGTTTCCAAGACATTTTCGAAAATAATTTTCACTTCTTACAAAAATATGACATTCAATAATCTAAAAAAAATTATTAATAAAAATACACCCATGATAAAATCATCCCATTTACTCAAAATTATTTTAAAAAAGTTTACATTTCCAAAACATCCTTCTGAAAAATTCTGAAAATTCATTTTCCACCTTCCCCAAATAATATAATTTTTACATTAAAATTATGTTTCCATGATTCCTGAATAAGTGATTTTCAAAATAACCTTTCAAAACCCAAAGAGACACAATAAGATGGAAGTGGACACAAGTGTCGATGGGTGACCCAAACATATGGTTGGTGGCCAAATTCCAATTGAACCAAAATAATAGAGAGGGTTCCATGAAAATATCTCTCGCACCAAATGACTTTCCATTCCCTGTAAGCTCATTGGGACCATTGACAAAAAATCATATTTCCTTTCCCAATAAATAGACAACTAAAAGGACCAACCAAGTTTGATAAAACCCTAATTCCAATGGTAATGTGTGTCTCGTCATGTGGTGTGCTGACCAGGAACCCTACTCTTATCCATAACATCATTTCTTGACAATATGAGCTCTGGTCTACCCAGTCTCTACCCCATGAAATGAGACCCAAAAGATAGTGACCTCTCTCTAATTCAATTTTTTTAAGAACCAAACTTATTCATCCTTAAACTGGTCACCCATGTCGATCCGCACCAATGACTGAAGGGTGTTCCAAATCCCCACGTGTGGGAAAAAGTTATCGAGTATCAATATAACATGGTAATAATTTAACCAATGATATAATGATAAATATCAAATAAAAAAATCATAAAATTAAAAATACACAACCAAATAGGGTATAAGAAAATTATAAATATAACCATTACAATTCAAAGAAAAAACCCAAAAGGACTAAAATAAAAAACTATATCTGTTCACCTAGCCTCCATGAAACATGAGGATAAAAATCCTCAAGTCTCATTCATCATGTTCCAAAAGAGGCTACACTATGAACCCAAACTATCCACAGAAAGCACCTTGAATTTACCTGAAAAAAACATAAAATAATATCTAAAAACACCCAAGGGTGTATGTAGGGTATGATCCAAATTTCATGAGGATGCAATCAGATAAAAAGATTCTATTTCAGAACATTTAAAAGATAATCTAATATGCTTATTCAATTTAAAGCATTTAGAACATTTCAAGTAAAACCATATTTGTTGGAAAACACTCTAAAAAAGAACAATTCAAAAGAACACCATTTTTAACCACTTTCTTAATTGAAAGGGGGGTTTATAAATAAAAAAAATATTCCACTATATGACGACTGAATAAACTATTCTATATAATCATCATGATATCTAGAGCACCATGGGAAGATCCCTAGGGCCAAACATGCTTACGTGGGATTCTAGGAACCTCTCATCTTTGTGAAAATGTGGTATACAAACCATGACCACCATCATTACCTTTCATAAGACACTAGTAATGGGCATCAATATAACCTAGTGGCCTCTAGTAATCATCCATGTTTAGTTAGAGTTGTCATCATTAATCCCAACAAGTGAAAACGAGTTATGTCTACTTCGGAATCACTGACAAGCTAGTCTTAGTCCATCCACCTAGTTACCCTGGATACCCTTGTACACAATTACATTCCATATTTCACACATTACAACACATTCACCAATAAATGTCAATCATTTCATGGGAAACACCTTTATTCCATAAAATGAACAATTTACCATTTTACACACATGAAAACCATTTGAAAAAATTATCACCCTGCCTTAAATATCTAAAAACCATTTTAGTATATTTGAAGTGAATTATATTATAAATTCATCAATTTAAATGGGCCAACCCTTTCCAAATCATCACACAAGATTTTTTCCCTTTTCAATTTAAAACAATATTTTCATAATTTAAACAATTTGCTCATCACATTTAATGGTACACTACAAAATATAACATTTAAAAAAATTCATTTGAATTTGGAAAATCATTTTTAACACATTCTCACATCATGTTCCTTTGAAAAAATATCTCCCCATTAAATAACCAAAAAATACTTCCAAGAAACACCATTACATAGAACATACGAAACATAGCCTTTTCATTTTATAAAACCCATTTTCATCACATATGAAACTAAAAAGTATCTCAAACAAAATTTAAATAACAAATTTATCGATAAAACATTTTAAAATTAATAAAAATTCATATAAAAACACCTTAAAATTATAGGTCATAGAACCACCTACCATGGGTGAAGAAAATGCTGGAACACACTACGAAACCTCAATCACACATCAACCACACCACAACCATGGAAGATCAAAACCTAAAAAATAGAAGAAGGAACCAAAATTCGGTTTACTTGTAATCTAGGGTTTGAAGAAGAAATATGGGAAATGAAATGTTGGAAAATAAATGGAAATAATGCAAGGGGGGTATAAGAGAACACACATACGTCTGCCAAAAAGAAAAATAGAAGAAATTGATGTAGAAGGGAGGCTCAGTAGAAGGGAGGAGTCCGTGCAGTCGGAGGATAGAGAAGGTATCACGCGTAGGAAAGGGACATTGAATATAGGTGTCAGGTGAGGGAGATCATTCATTGGAGGATAGGGTGTGCACTGGAGGAGGTGTGGTGGCTGCCTGAAGGCCCTCGGCCGGTGGGGGCCGTGGGAGCAGAAGAGGGAGGGCGGAGTGGGGGGTGCGTCACGTAGTGGCGGTGAGGGAGGAGGAAAGGGAGACCCCAATTAGGGTTTATTCAAAACCTTAATAAAAAATGAAAATAAATTATTATCAAAAATAATATTAATAAAAAACATAATAATAATTTCATTATTATTCATAATATAAATAATATCATTATAAAAATTATTAAATAAATTTTTCATTTATATTTTTATCTATCATTTTTATTTTAATTTAATAAATTTTAAATAAATTAAAAAAATACTCAAATATAAATAAAATATCTTCAACTGAAATGTACCGGGTGAGGGTGTGGCAATTTCTATTTATATGTGAGGGGAGTGGCACCGTTATAAATATCATCAATATTATAATAATATATATTCATTTTCATGGGAATTGTATAATAAAATGATAACTTTTCTTTGAAAGGATCATGTTTGGTAGTTATACACTCATGAAATTAGATATAGACAGGTTTTAATGACAATTGATTCCATATGTCTTTTTTTAACTGCTTCAGATACCATTTTAACCCTTACCCTAGTGAAAATAATTTTTAGCGCTGTTAAAATCCATTATAACTTAATTATGGGATGGAAACATGGACTAAAATTTTTTATGTATATTTTTAATGTGGAATATATTTTTAAATATTCGTTTCATATATGTGTTAGAAATTAATTAGAAAATATTCACAAAAATTTCATTAGAACAAATTTTTTTATAAAAAATTAATCATATTGTTGATTTTATAATAATTACCGGAAAAGAAGAAACTATTCTATAGATGTTACACTATATGATTAAATATATTATCTACACATTTTGTGAAATTAAATCTTAAATATTTATTATATTAAATAATTATGATATAATAAATTAAATAATGAAAAATAGTTTTCTGATAAACTATTTTAATCATGTAAAAATTAATTACATGATAAGAATCAATACAAACAATGATCTGACAAGGTAGGTTGGGAAAACCAGAGTACGGGGGTGAAAAGTGGTAAAGTCCTAGGGCATCCCCTATATTAATATTAACCCCAGTTTCCTTTAGGCATTGCAGGTTTTGAAAAAATAGGCTCTCCGCAATGGGAGTGTCCAACCATGCCAGGTAATCGAATGCCATATTCCCCTCTCATCAAGTGTGAGACACATTAATGATGGAGTCATGTATGTCATGAAAGTTACAAATGATATAAGCAATAGATCAAGGGGCCACTTCAAGACCACGAAGTGCATTGTGAACTAGCAAGGAGTTAGTTTCGACTTCCCCTATTACCAAACTTTTTTTCCTGCAAACCATAAGGCTATCCAACATAGTCTTTTTCTATTCCAATAACGATGGTCCGTGTCGCAACTAGTTATAGAATGCCAGGATTACTGATTTGGAGCTATCACGAACAATTCCTACAATGCACATGATGTCTGAGACACAAGATTCATTAGTTTTGAACTCTAAGCCCCATTGTGGAAGATTCCATCTATCATAGAAACTAGTAAATGGGATAATGACATATTAGAAAACATTGGACGCCATTTTTAATTGTCGTATATTAGGAGCCTTCCTCCAAGAGACGATTTCCCTGAACATGTCGAAAAAAACGTTCTTGATTCTTGTAATTATCGTGCATTCAGACAAGGCTAACCGTTCATGGATCTGTTTATTCTGCGCCTTCCATAAACACCAGCAGCCTGCATTAAAATCAAAGGGGCACACCCTACTCTACAAACACTTCTCCATTGATCCATGAAAACAGTGAACCAAAAATGGTTGCTCAGCTATGTGTCTAATAGAAAATGAAGTGAAGTCACCAATATATGACCAGACATACTTCACCCACTCACTCTTAAAGAACATGTACCTCAAGATCTACTACGTATGCCTTCTACATTAGACTCATATGTACAACATATTCACTCTGCATCTCTTAATATTATCATTAGTGGGTATAACATTTTATTGAAATCTACAGATGATAAAGTTATACTTTTGTGGGAATAATATTTTCAAATACCAACTTGTTCCATTCATCCATGATGCTCAGCATGAAAATGACCCAGTGCTAATCTTTGGATTAGAAAGAGCCAGAGGAAGATAGAGTAAACACACATCTATCCAAGCATGTGGCCAACTCACTGAGTTGGAACACTTCTAAATAATTCTGATCAAGGGAAACATTTATTAAATAAGGATTATGATCAGACTCTATGAAGGTGATGACAGTGGCAGAGTATCCTAGAAATCTGATGGGCCCCCCAAACCAGTTTCCATGCCAAATGGAATAATCGACAGTCCCAATGATCCATCGGGTATGCATATGGATAGAGGTAATGAAGGGCCTAACCACACTCCATAGAGGAGAGGTGTGGCCATCAATTGCATCCCTACCTCCAACGTTATAGCAATGCATGGTCCAACCACAAATGGTCTGTTTCTCCAGTACCTCCCATGAGAGTTTTTCATGCATGCAGGAAAGAATGTAATGGAGACTTCGCACATTGATTCCTCCTTTATTAATAGTTGATGCAATCTTGTGACATAAGGCCTATTGACTTCTTCCCTCAAACATAGGGTCCCATATTAAACGAGTGATAATTCTATCAATAATCCATATGACACCTTTTGGAACCTTGAAAGAAGAAAGAATGTGGATGGGAGTGGCCAATAATAAAATATTGATGAATGCAATCGTCCCCTTGATGGATAGATAGCCATTATTCCAATTATGAACCCTCTCTGTTGTCCTGGAGATGAGAGAATTTAAGTCCCTCACACACAACCTCTTCGAAGAAAGCGGGGATCCCTGGTACGTCATGGGATGATCTCCCTTCTTAATGCCCAAAGAGAGGCTCACTTCCTGAACCCGTCTAGCGGAGCACTTGCAGGAAATATAGAAGCTACTCTTAATCTTGTTAATAGCATGCCTACTCCAATAGTTATTCTCCTCCCAGATCATTTTCAGGACCCGAAAGGACCTACATGATGCATTGATGATGATGACAGAACCATCTGCCAACATGATGTGTGACATGGATGGGAATCCAGTCTTTCTATGATAGGAGAGAAAATTTCCCATGTTAATGTCGTGTTGTATAAGATGACTTATCACATCCTGAGTGATGATAATAATTATTGGGGAGAGTGGATCCCCTTGATAAAGGCCTCACATTGATTTGAAGAAGAAAAAATATTTCCACATTAACGAGATCGCCATCCAAGATGAACTGAAGTAGTGAAAGTGAAAATCAATATTTTGAGTAGAGAGGCCCATACCTTCCATTACATTATTGATGAAGCTCCATTCAAAATGGTTGTAATATTTTCTCATATCTAGATTTATTTCCATGTTACAACCTTTGGATTTGTTGTTAATATCTCTTACCTGTTCCTTATAAAAGGAGATCGCCCCTGTATGGAGCTCCCCCTCACAAACTCATGTTATTCCATGGAAATCCATTTAGGAAGCATAATGGATATTTGAACATTGATTATATTGGCATGGATTTTACAGGGTAAGTTACACATGCTAATTGGACGATAGTGTTAAATCACAGAGGGGGACTTTATCTTGGGGATAAGCACAATAGAGGTAGCACATGTATGTTGTGGCAGTGCACCACCCCAGAAGGATTCTTGGATCTCCGATGTGAGTTAGAATATCAGCATCTCCCATGAAACTTGGTAAAAGGATTCAGGGAACCCATCCAGACCTGCCAAACTATCCGAATTTAGGCTCATTGGAATTTAGAATCTCATTTTGTTGAGGTATGGCCCCCAAGGCTTCGTCATCCTAAGTAGTGAAGTTGGAATGAATAACTACAAAGAGATCTGCGTCTCCGCTCGGGTACCCATTCAGAAAGATCAAGTTGGGACCCATAAGAAGGTCCCGAGTGTGGGAGGTATACATCACCCTGATCACCTATCTATCATCAGTACCTAATCCGTCCTCATGAACAATGTTCGGAGTCACCCATCTTCTCCTTTTGTTTAAATAGGCTCGAAAGAAGCTGGTGTTACGGTCCCCCTATTGGAGTCACTTAATCATTGTATCCTCCATGGCCTTATGTTCATGCCTCAAAATCATGTCTTCCAGGAGCACATTCTTATTGGATAGGTCCTCAAAGATCATCTCATCCCATTCCACTTTGATACACCTCTCGATTTGATCAACATCCTACAAGATTACCTACAAGTAGTTATCGTAAAAGCGATGTCCTTAACCCATGCTTGTAGTCTCGGTTTGAGATGTATTAGTTTTTTTTGAAACTCTAACAACATGTGCCCCTGGGAAGGATCCCTCCATGAGTCTTCCACCAGGTCCCTGTAGCCTGGTGAATTAACCCAGTTCTGGTAGAACTGAAACCTCACATGTTGCTCATTCCTAGAGGACAAAAAAATCAAGATTGTGGAGTGGTCCAATGTTCCTCACAGGATGTCTATCACCCGAGTCATGGAAAACCCAAAAACTGCATCCATGTTAGCTAGACATATATCAAAGAAGCTCCAATACCTATGATTCCCCAATAGTTTATTACACCATGTTATGTGATTCCCTGAGTAACCAATATCCATAAAGCCCCTACACGCCATGAATTTAGAAAATTAATGAAATTATTTCTTGTAAAAAGGACCTCTACCATTCCTCTCTTCCAGATCTTCCACGAGATTGAAATCCCCACCCCCTTGATACATGGTGTGGTGCCCAGATCAAAAGTAGTGAGATCATTTCATAGGGTCACCCTTTCATGTGAATCAAAGACCCTATAAACGAAATAAACAATGATATATTGAAGAAGATGTTTCTCTTTATCTGTGATGAATTGGTCCCCCGACTAAGTGATATCCATAGTAAGACTCTTGTTCCAAGAAATCCAGATATTATTTTTGGCAATTTCAATATCCATATAACCATGCAGTTTGATTTTCCTAGAGAACTCACAAATCATGCATGACTGCAATTTATGTTTGAGGTTGGCCACCAAGGCTATCTTCTATTGAAGAACCATCGATCCCAAGAAGTATGTTTTTATTTGAGCTCCAATACCATGAACGTTCAATATGATCAAGGATATAATGATGAAAAAATAGCTCTGTGATTTTCCCCATAGTTCATGGCCTTCTCAAATTAAGAGATCCCCCCCCCCATTTGTTTCCTGGACTGGGATCTAGTGCACACGCCTGCACTGTTAGACATGATCCCTATATGATGAGATCCATAGCTTTTTGAACGAGCACATTGTTTTCTCTTCGGGACCGTAATAGAATTTTTGCGGGGAGCGCCCCTGCACGAGAGACAGTCCCCATGAAATAGCCTGGATCTATTGGGTGTTTAGATTTGTCAAAATCCGAAATGCATAAACAAAGTTTATATTCAATTTATTACATGAAAATTGATAAACATAGAATGTTCGAGTTGAAATTCAATAACATTAGGAATGAATTATTCAAAATTAATACAATCAGTGAAAAATCACATATACAGTGGCAATACAACAATAAACAATGCACTTAATTCTTATTACAATATAATACATAATCTGTACATGATGATTCATCCAAAACAGAATCAAACAACAATGAGAAATTAAGGCGACAACAGCAATGATGAACTGGGCTATACAAAGCCCAAAACAACTTCTATTTAACCAGATAAATTCAATCAGAACTTAATATACCAGAAGCAACAAACATTCAACAATTTTATAGGTCAAATTAAATGCGGAAATGGAAAGCAGTAAAAGGGACAACAAGGATTTACGTGCTTCGGCCAAATGGTCTACGTGCACTGGGCATGATCATTACGAGTTTTCATTATGAAAGAATAAAAGAGTACAAGTGGAATCAAAGGACACAACTCCCAAGATGAACTGGACATGAGACAGAAATGAGACGTGACAGAAAAACAAGCGACACGCACAAGATTATAAAAAATAGACAAAGAGAAAACTATAACATGACTGGGACCCCCTTACCGGGGTTCGACCAAACCTTTGTCAATGAAGAATCTTGTAAATGGGTGCTGAAAACATCGTCGTAGAGTCCAGCACGCCCAATCCTCAATGATCAACACTGCTGTCCATGTTCATCACCATGTGTCGGTTGCTTTCCAAAAACTATGCGTCCATCTTGATGCACTCATGTTATCCATGATCTCTACATCCATCTTGATGCACTCTTGCTGTCCAACACTAGTGAAGCCAACTGAATTTTATCATCCTCCATGTTCAATCGCAGCCTCTTTACAATTGATCTTTATGTCCTGCAACAATAAGAGGTCACCAAGAACATGTTGCAGCTGCTGCAGGACAAGCCATCAATCTTGGATGAGGCTTCTCCTCTAGTGAACAAAGGGGAAGCAGTCGGGTCACTTAGCAGCTGCCCCCCCATATGATAAAACCAGACAGATCGATCAACAAAACTAAAATGGTATCCTCGATCTTCGCTAATGCTGCTCCTACGAAGTAACAAGAAACCACCAAGAGACCGTCCCCGATCAGCTTTGCACAACCGCGAGCCCCCTGCCTTCCTCGTCTCCCAACGCTGCTGTACTCCATTGAAGCTGGGAAAAACGAATTGAAGAAACAAACTCTGCCTAGAGGAGATCTTTGTTCGCAGATGAAAACTAAGCCCCGCCGTTCAGATCTGGAGGGGACAAAATCCAGCGCCGACCAAGAGACTTCATCACCATCCAGATTTGGTGTAAACTAGATTTATTGATCCCGTCATGCTGCCATGAAGGATGATAAAGCTCACTGCATTGTAACACCTGAGCCGAACCAGGTCCGCTTCGACACAGGAGCGTCGAACTGTGGGAGGGGCGTTACTCTATCACCAGTGAAGACCAGGATGCTCCAATGAAACCCTAATCATGATGATATTAGGGATGGAGGAAGACTAGACGTGAAAATCCAGAAAACAGGATCAGATCCCCTCATCATGCTCTCCCTCTTGAGGCCATGTGGAGCTTGGCACCTACGATGGAGCGGCACTGCAAAAAAATGGGGGGGGGGGGGACGAAGCAAGATAGGCATGGACAGGTGTACAGTGGAGGATGTTAGGGCGGTTCCAACAAAATAAAACCACGTAACAAACCAGAAGACAAAAAAACATGCAAATTAAATAGGCATTTTAATTAACAAAAAAAACATCGTGAAAATAAAATTCACAATTCTCCACCTTGTAAATTAAAATGCATGAACATATTTAATATGAAACAACATCACACGCTATAATTAAAACCAAACCACATGATGATTCTGCACCACCTAACATCATCAACTTGGGAAAATCCTAAAAAGGAAAACGACCTACAGGGTATGACCCAAACAGTCCCCCAAACATGTATCAACTGTGACACATGTCGCCCAAAGTTGAATGTTGTTATAAACAGCTACTAAACATGCTCAGAAAAAGGTATCTAAACATAAATAGAGCACATACCTATAGTTACTTGAGTCTCACTCTGAGACGATGCCAACAAGGAAGACAGGACCAGCAAATCACGTGAAAACAAGTCCCTGAATCAGCTCACCTGTGCCTGCAGAACACAAATAAACAGAGTAGTATCCAACCTCACACATAACATGGAAAAAAAGCTCAGAGAAATTTATATAGAATGCAACTCAGAAATAAAACAGGTCAGAGAAAACAAGCAGCAAAAGACACAAAGCTCAAAGGCAAGCCACGTGCTCACTCAACCTGAATCTAAAACAGACTCAGGAAACTCTCCACCTGAGGAGAAGACACTGCCTAGAACCGAGCCAACAAGAGAGGTTTCTTGAAAAACTAGGTACCACTGCAAACCTCATGCAGTACCAGGAGTCCTAGGGGAAAACTCTTGACCCACGAGAACACTGGTGATCCAAGGGCAGCACGCTACCGACCAAGAAAACCCATCTCAGTCTAGCTTCCTAACGATATCTAGGAACCGCCTAATATCGCTAAAGATATCCAGACAAGACCGCCATGAAGCCCGATCGTCACCGAACCTATTCACATGGCACTGTCACTCTAAACACTCCCCAGGCCCAATCACCACTCTTAATAGGTCACAACCTAGAGAAACCAGCCCAAAACCAAGACACACTAGAGGAACAAACCTAGAGCTAATTATTATCTCACTCTCCTAAGGATAGAGGCAGCAACATGAGCAACGCAGAGAGGGGAAACATGCATAGTATGTGAAACATCCCAAAAGAGTCTCCACCTGAACCCACAAAAACATATCAAGACCAATGGACCATGAACCATCGACTTTAAAACCGAGACACACCGCCTGGACTTTCGACGCAAGCCACCATAAGATCCTCAACCGAAAGGATTCAGAATCTCCACTATAGGAGACGACCGCCTAAACAAAATCCAAAAGGAGACATCCTCACACAAAGGGGGAACTGCAAGGACACATGCAAGCAGTCCCAACATCCTAAGGCAGCTCAAAGACGTGAGAACAATGATTGGGAGCCAACTTGAAAGTAGGGGAAAACAAGCCACTAAAGGGCCACACATCCTAGTCTAGACTTACTAACGGCATACGGTTCCTAAGAAACCAAAAAAAGCCGCTAAACAAGGTCAAATAGCAATCAAAAAAGCTTGGTGGCCAACCAAGTAACAAACAAGAGCACTACACCCACAAGCTACCCAAACCTTAACACCGAACTCGCAACAGGACCATACCTGGAGAAAACAGTCCTAAAGGATGCAGAGGATCACAACGGAGCTAACATAAGCTCATCTCCTAGGTAAAAGGTAGACACTAGAGACAGATGATCCTGCAAAGACCTTACTACAAACCAGCTCTCAAACATAGGCAAAACTCACAATGTACCCATTCCTATCCCGAAACCATAGACACACATAGTTAACAACTACCAAAAGGATCTTTTGAGGCTCAGACAGGTAAAGGAAAATGGAAATCAAACAACAAGGAATCAAACAACCAAAAGAAATGAATGAAATTACAACCCAAGAGATCTAACAACCCAGCTGAAGGAAAAAAATCAAAACAGGCTGCAACAAGTAAAAGCCACAAGAAAAACATTTGACATCAATGAACAAACGATTTCAAATTTTAACAATGAAAAACTTAAACCCAATTAGGCTCTGATAACAATTTGTTGCGGGGAGTGCCCCTGTGCGAGAGGAAGTCCCCACGAAATACCCTGGATCTATTGGGTGTTTGATTCTTCAAAATCCGAAATGCATAAACAACATTTATATTCAATTTATTACATGCAAATTGATAAACATAGAATGTTCGAGTTGCAATTCCATAACATTATGAATGAATTATTCAAAATGATTACAATCAGTGAAAAAATCACATATGCAGTGGCAATAAAACAATAAACAATGCACTTAATTCTAATTAAAACAGAATACATAATCTCTACATGATGATTCATACAAAACAAAATCAAACAACAATGAGAAATTAAGGCAGTAGCAGCAATGATGAACTGGGTAGTACAAAGCCCAAAACAACTTCTATTTAACCAAATAAATTCAATCAGAATCTAATATACCAGAAGAAACAAACGTTCAGCAATTTTACAGGTCGAATTAAATGCGGAAATGGAAAGCAATAAAAGGGACACCAAAGATTTACGTGCTTCGGCCTATGGCCTACGTGCACGGGGCAGGATCATCACTATTTTCACTATGCAAGAATAAATCAGTACAAGAGGAAACAAAGGACACAACTCCCATGATGAACTGGACATGAGACAGAAATGAGATGCGACGGAAAAACATGCGACACACACAAGCTTATAAAAAATAGACAATGAAAAAAATATAACAGGACCGAGACCCCCTTACCGGGGTTCGGCCAAACCTTTGTCGATGCAGAAGCATGCAAATGGGTGCTGAAAACGTCGTCGTCGCGGAGTCCAGCAAGCCCGATCCTCAATGATCAACGCTGCTGTCCAGGTTCGTCACCATGTGCCGGTTGCTGTCCAAAATCTCTGCGTCCATCCTGATGCACTCTTGCTGTCCAAGATCTCCGCATCCATCTTGATGCACTCTTGTTGTCCAACACTGGTGCAGCCAACTGGATTTTATCATCCTCCAAGATCAATAACAGCCTCATTGCAATTGATGATTATGTCCTGCAACAATAAGAGGTCACCATGAACACGTTGCAGCTGCCGTAGGACAAGCCTTTAATCTTGGATGAGGCTGCTCCTCCAGCGAACAAAGGGGAAGCAGTCGGGTCACATATCCGCTGCCCCCCAGATGAGAAAACCAGACAGATCGATCAACAAAACTGAAATGGTATCCTCGATCTTCGCTGATGCTGCTCCTCTGAAGGAACAAGAAACCACCAAGAGACCGTCCACGAGCAGCTTTGCACAACCGCGAGCACCCTGCCTTCCTCGGCTCCCAGTGCTGTTGCACTCCATTGAAGCTGGGAAAAAACGAATTTAAGAAACAGAATCTGCCTAGAGGAGATTTGTGTTCGTAGATGAAAACTAAGCCACGCCGTTCAGATCTGGAGCGGAGAAAAGCCAGCGCCGACCAAGAAACTTCGTCACCGTCCAGATTTGGAGTAACCAGATTTATTGACCCCATCATGCTGCCGTGAAGGATGATAAAGCTCACCGCATTGCAACTCCTGAGCCAAACCAGGTCCGCTTCGACACAGGAGCGTCGAACTGTGGGAGGAGCGTTGCTCTGTCACCGGTGAAGACCGGGCAGCTCCAAAGAAACTGTAATCATGGTGATATTAGTGATGGAGGAGGGATAGGCGTGCAAATCCAGAAAACAAGATCAGATCCAGTCATCGCGCTCTCCTTGAGGCCATGTGGAGCTTGGCACCGACGATGGAGCGGCGCTGCAAAAAAATGGAGGGGGGGGGGGGGGACGAAGCAAGATAGGCGTGGACAGGTGTACGGTGGAGGATGTTAGGGCGGTTCCAACAAAATAAAACCGCATAACAAACCAGCGGACAAAAAAACTTGCATATTAAAAAGGAATTTTAATTAACAAAAAAACATCGTGAAAATAAAATTCATAAGAATGATACTCCTTGGTCCAGCCATCATCCCTATATTGATGGGCCACCAAGAAGCTTGAGATAAGCATGGATTCATTTTTATATGGGGAACCCTCAAAGGAATACCCTAGAGGAAGCAACTAAAAATACTACTCCTCCCTTCCACAATGAAAATGAGGCAAAGCCAGAGCCATGAAGGGGATAACAGTGAGATCAAAGAGATGAGAAATAGAGGACCTGTGATCGCCAGCCTATACCCAAGGTAGGCACGACGACACGTAAGACACTAAGTCCATGCAAGGCTGAAAACCATCCTCGAACACAGGGTTGGCAGGCTGCTCGAAGACAAGGACCAGATGACCATCATATGGGAGAACATTCAAACTTCGAAAAAACTCAGTGAGCACACCCGGAGGATCTTATTATATAAAAATTATTTAGTTAATTGTATATTTTATCTTGCACAGGGAGAGATAGATCCAACTCGACGCAGAGCCGGGCCACAGATACCTCCTTGAATTGACTAGTTCAGAAGTCTGAACACAGAAAACTAAAAAGATAATGGCCAATGGCCTTGGTGAAAACTTCATTCTGGAATGGTAGTAGCAGCCCCAGAAGACTATTCTAGACCAATGTGGAGTGGATCGATTTCCCCCAGTGGGCATCCATAGACCACCTGGACAGGCTAAAACTCCACCGACCCAAGGATCGAGGATCCCTACACCAAGCCAGTATGATGTCCTCCTATTAGGAAAGAAGAAAATAGAAAGAATGCTGATGAAGAATGGAGATCTATATCGGAAGCCGAATCTCCCAAGATCCCATGAATTGCTGGAAATCCAAGAGGGAGGGTTTTTCTACCCCGAACCGAGCAATGAGTGTATACTGAAAGAATGTCGAAGCCTCATCAAAAGCTAAAGCCCAACAAGCAGTTTGATCTGGGATCTTACATGCGCCAATTGAGGCAACCCCAAAGAGATGGTCGAGAAGCAGGGCTAGCTGAAGGATGGGGTAGATCCATAGAGAGAATCCCAAAATGTGGGCCGAGAGCCGGAGCTAGGGACCAGGGCACAAGGTGGAACGAGAGGTGTCGCCAGATACTGAGGCACCGGAGAAGGCTCCTGCTTGATAGGAACCTGACTACAGTCCACACACTCTGGGCCAGAGGAGGAAGGATCCTTGGAGGAAGGGCTAGGATCGAAGGGAGACTGAGCTAAAAGGTATAGTGCTGACCAGGAAGTGGATCCCGTAACAGTCAATTTTTTTTGAAAAGTGGGCAGCACATGCGGCGTGTACTCCAGGTATTTCGTTGGATTTCTTTTATAAGTTTTTCAAGAAATATATTTTTTTAAAGCATGATGGGATATTTTTTTTTTTAAAAAAATACACCACAATGGCGGCATCCGCGATGCCGCGTTTGGGTCTCAGGTGATAGGCGGCATCGTCGATGCCGCCTTTCACCTTAGACAACAAAAATGATTTTTAATAATTTTTAATTTTTTTTTTATTTTTGTTTTGTTTATATATATAAAGAAAACAAAAATAAAAACAAAAAATAAAATTTTCAGAAGAATTTATTTTCTATTTAAAATACAGAAATACTGCCATTACAGCATTCAGGAGTCTCACAGAAGCTCTCATGCATGACTCCCTTTTATAATAGATCTTACCCTGGAAATCATACTGCATTTCTGATTAGAGATTCTATTTCTCCATTTCCTACAAAGAACATTCTGCATTCCGATGTGAGATTATATTTCAAGTACGTGAATTTGAACAACTATAAAATATAAACTATAAGACCAATATAAATGAAACTTAAAACATGTATTAAACATATAAAAATTAGTTATAAAACAAAAAAAAAAGTTCGTAAAAAATGAGGATAATAAATGCTTTTTATTATTTCAAAACCACCTACTTAAAACATATAAAAGTTTCAAGTACGTGACTTTGAAAGCCTATAAAATATAAATTATAAGAACAATATAAATGCAACATAATACATGGATTAAAAATATAACATATTGTTGAAAAAAATGTATTTCGTAAAACATGTTGACGGAAAATAATTTATAAGTTTTCAAAGACACCCACATCAAATTTAAAAATGCTTCAAACACAGGACTTTGAATGCCTATAAAATTAAAACTATTAGAAAGATATAAATGAAACATAATATATGAATTAAAAATATAACAAATAGTTGAAAATAATGAAAAATTCGTAGGAAATTTTCATGAAAAATATTTTATAAGATCTCAAAACCACCAAATTATAATTATAAATTATAATTATTCATTATAATTAGAAATTATAATTATTCATTATAATTAGAAATTATAATTATTCATTATAATTAATAATTTTAATTATTCATTATAATTACTAATTATAATTATTAATTATTAATTTTTAATTTTTAATTTTTAATTATTAATTAGTTAATTAATAATTTAATTATTAATTATATAAATATTAATTGTATAATAATTAGTTTGTTAATTAGTAATTATTAATAATTAATTATACAATAATTAATTAGTTAATTAGTAATATAATTAGTAATTATTTAATAATTAATTAGTTACTTAGTAATATAATTATTAATTATATAATAATTAATTAGTTAATTAGTTAATTAGTAATATATTTATTAATAATATAATTTATAATTACATAATTAGAAATTATTAATCATTAATTATATAGTAAAAAATTAGTTAATTAGTAATATAATTATTAATTATATAATAGTTAATTAGTTAATTTTTGGAGAAATATAGAGTCAATTCCGTTTTTATAATTAGTTAATTAGTAATATAATTATAAATTATAATTATTCATTTTAATTTTCAATTAATTTTTATTAAAAATTATTATATAATAATTAATTAGTTAATTGGTAATGCAATTATTAATTATTTAATAGTTAATTAGTTATTTAGTAATATAATTATTAATCTGTAATTATTAAAAAATATTATATATTAATTAATTAGTTATATAGTAATATAATTATTCATTATAATTATTCATTATAATAATTCATTATAATTATTCATTATAATTATTAATTATTAATTATTAATAACTAATATAATTATTAATAATATAACTATTATTTTTATAACAATTAGTTAGTTAATTAGTAATTATTAATGATTAGTTATATAATAATTAATTAGCAAATTAGTAATATAATTAGTTAATTAATAATATAATTAGTTAATTAGTAATATAATTAGTAATTATTTAATAATTAATAAGTTAATTATTAATATATTTATTAATTACATAATAATGAATTAGTTAATTAGTAATATAATTATTAAATCTATTAATTATATTCAGTTAATTATTAATTATTAATCATTAATTAAACTATAACTAATTAGTTAATTAGTAATATAATTGTTAAATATATAATAGTTAATTAGTTAATTTTTTGAGAATGATATAGCCAATTCCCTTTTATAGTTAGATAATTAGTTATATAATTATATTTTATAATTATTCATTATAACTATTAATTAGTATTCATTTAAAATTATTATATATTAATTAATTAGTTATTTGGTAATATAATTAATAATTATACAATAGTTAATTAGTTAATTATTAATATAATTATTCATTATAATTATTAATTAGTAATTATAAAAAATTATTACATAATAATTAATTAGTTATATTGTAATATAATTATTCCTTATAATTATTCATTCTAATTATTCATTATAAGTATTCATTATAAGTATTCATTATAACTATTAATTATTCATTATTCATTATAATTCGTAATTATAAATTTGTAATTTATAATTATTAATTTAATATTTAAATAATTTATTATATGTTTAATCTATGTTTTAACATTAAATAATATCGGTCTTATAGTTTGTATTTTATAGGCTTCCAAAGGCAAATACTTGAAACATTTCTATGTTTCTAGTAGGTGGTTTTGAAAGCTTATAAATTATTTTTCGTGAACATTTTTTATGAAATTCTTTTTATTTTAAAATATTTGTTATATGTTCAATCCATGTTTTATGTTTCATTTATATCAGTCTAATATTTTATATTTTATAGTCTTTCAAATTCACGTGATTGAAACATTTTTATGTTTGATGCAGGTGTCTTTGAAAACTTATAAATTATTTTCCATCAACATTTTTTATGAAATTATTTTTATTTTAAACTATTTTTTATATGTTTAATCCATGTATTAAGTTTTATTTATATTGCTCTTGTTGTTTATATTTTATGAGCATTCAAATTCTCGTACATGAAACATTTTTATGTTTCCAGTAAGTGGTTCTGAAAGCTTTTAAATCATTTTTTATCATCAATTTTTATGAAATTATTTTGGATTTCAACTATTTTTAATATGATTAGTCCATGTTTTATTTTTCATTTATATTGGTCTTATAGTTTATATTTTATAGTTTTTCAAAGTCACGTACGTGAAACAGAATCCCACATCGGAAATGCAGAATGATCTGCGTAAGAAAGGGGAATGAGAATCCAAATCGGAAATGTAGAATGATTTCAGGGTAAGGTCTCTTATAAAAAGGAGCATTGGGTCAGAGCTTCTGTCAGAATCCTGACTGTTGTAATGGATGTACTGTTGGATTTTAAATAGAAGATAAATTCTACTACTTTTATTTTTATTTTTTACATTATTTTGATTATATATATAAAAAAACTAAACAAAAAAAAAATTAAAATAAAAATAAAATGTTAATTTTTTTTTGTTTTAGGGAAAAAGCGGCATCCGCGATGCCAACATTCACCAAAGACCCAAAGGCGGCATCGTGGATACCGCCATTGTGGCATTTTTTTAAAAACTATTAACCTAGTCTGTTTTAAAAAAATAATTTCATTAAAAAAAATATTTTAAAAAAATCCCTTTCATTTGAGAAATTCCCTATCCTCTGATAATATATATCTTTAATTAGTGAAATAATTTTATCTCTATTTCCAACAATTTTATTGGTAGGTATTAACCCATTGGGACCTTCATGGCTTGTGATAATTCAACAGTGACACCCCAAGACCACCTATAATAGGAAAGGGGATGAATAATTGATACGATATGACATATCACACATATAGAAGTCCATATACTAAAGAAAATGTAAACACACATGCATCCACATACACCAATATAATGAATAGAAATAAACAACATATAATGTTAATGCATGCATAAAATCTAGTCCAACCTAAGAGTAGGAAAATGTATATGAAAATATAAAAGGGATAATTACATTGATTATAATACATTAAGGGAATTCAAACAAAAATTAAAATTAAATTTCAATTAAATTCCATGCCTGATTTCCATCAGTTATAATTCTATACCTACTATGATCCATCTTCTACTTTCCCAACTAGGGAATTTTTTAATGGTAGATCATATTCACATGAAGTGATATCTGTAGAAGAACACCATTCTTGGGTTAGTATAAACATAACTAGAGGGAAAACGCTAAAACCCGAAAAATCATAATAGAGGGAGCCATATCTAGTTATTAAATTAAGGGGGAATAAATAGGATATACCTTGGTATGATAAAATGAGAGGCTCATTCTCTTAGTGTGAGGTTTTTCCTCACTACAATCCTAGATATTCTTATCATATATGCAATGAAAATATCATTAGATTTAAATCACTCAATGTTTATTTCTATTATTAGTAATACTCATAATACAAATATACACATGAATAGGGTCATACCGAAGGCGTATGGAGGATACCTATCCTTATTTGGAGTATCCCACCAGTAAGGGGATCACATTCCCGAGATTATGATCACATGATTCTTGACCTAATATTTGGAAGATTGAGATTGATTATCACACCACAAGTGGCTTGGAGGGATAATTGAATCTATCTAGAACCATCCAACAAAGGGATATCAGTCCATCCTAGAATGCATATTTGCATTAAAACACCATCATGGGAATATAAATGAGGGAGTGCATAGAGACCAATATAGTTTTTAATAGAATTATCATGCAAAAATCATTACCCAATTTTGAGTCACAAATAATATCGATTAAGAACATAGAATTGTAATATTTTTACATCTCAAAACACTTGTTGTTAGATGTTGGTTTTTGAATGATGTGTGTTCAACAAAACTATACACCATATAGATATGAATTTTATATAAACTCTAGATATTTCATTATTGTCCACCCACATGGTTGTCCCCTCTACAAACACTAGAAATCTAACCTAAACAACAACTGTATTATATGAAATGTGAAAGAGTCATAATTGTCACACCACTTGTAACAAACACCCTCATTATCTGGTATGATAAATCACTATTAGTTGTACCACTAGTTAATTTTATTGATTACATGCATGCCTTTGTAACTTTTACAATCCATACAATGAATCATTATAAAAAAAACCAATGAATTGTCAATTTAATGGAACCATGACTCTGGTTTATATATATAATTTGACAAGCAAATAAACAATTGGTGGTGAATAATATATAATGAAAGGAGAAAGTAACAGTAAAAGTTGATCATCCATGGAGGGTGAGATTTATAGTGCCATTATCTAGTGAATCTGAAGAATATGGGGTGTAAAAAAATTTCAAAAAATTTACCAAATCCAATGATTTATGAAATTTAATTATATAACTATTAAAATTAAATATAATGATCCATGAATTAATTAATATATAAATTTATTCATTCTCATCATAATAAATTACAATGGTGAATAAACAAAATGATACAATGCCATACCTTAAACATATCAATTTAAGTGTCAATAATTTTCTAATGATTCATCTCCGAAACCATGTTCTCACACCAAATAATTTTTTTTTATTTAATGTGTTGGAAGTATCATTCTCCCATAAAAAAATAAAATGATTCCAGTTGAAGAAAAGATAATTTATTCACTCTCAGATTGTGATAATATATGTTATTCCAAGATCAGTTGAATAAGGTTCACTAAGAGAAGCCTCCAAAATCAAATGTTTAATTTCCAATTTTAATTAGGAAATAGGTTCAATGAAAATGAATTAACCAATCCTATAATATATTCAAGGAATATTGTCTAACTACTTCTTATAAGATAACTAAATATTATCTTAAAATCAATGGAATCATCCATAGTAAGACCAAATAAATTTATAGGGGTGGGAATCGATTAAAAAACACAATAAATACGATATATATATATATTCCACATGTGTTTCTAAATTGAATTTCTCAAGATTCGATAAGAAGGTTGATGAAATTAGGCTTCTAAAATCCATCAAAACTATCAATACACAATCCACCATGTCTTGGACATGGTTTTTGCGTTCTTTAACACATCGTAAAATATCCAACTAGCCAAGAGAATATTTGAGTATCCTATGAGTTTTCTCTCACCGTCGCATAGGCATGGGGAGGTCACTAAAGACATGGCCAAAATGTCTGGATCAATTTGACCACACCGATAGTCACACCTACATTATGTTATTTTACCTTTTCTATTTCGATGAAAATAAAAACAAGGACCACCTTGACATTCACCAGGGTGGTGGTGGTGCATTTTTTGGACTTGAAAGTTGTAAATCCAATTTTAAAGATTCCAAAAACAACCGTGGGTCCCAGAAATCCTCATCATCAAGGATCTATACTATGAAAATATAATTTAATATATTACAAAGTATCATAATGATAAAATTAATACATTACAATCTCCTAACACAAAACATTTTTCCAGAAAATCCAAAACCCGCTATAATAAGATATGGTACAGAGCTCACATTTTGTTCTCTGAAAACAATGTGAAATCTAGGTGGTTCTTTTGTTTCTAAGGAACATGAAATAAAGGAATATCACTTCTATGAAGTATAATTATATTTTTTTTCTTGATCTTAATTAGGTACTCTAAGAGGGTATCCCATTCCTTAAAGACCAACTCACCAATGTCAATAATGTGTGTATGTTCATTGATGTATATCATCATCTATGAAATGTGGATCTTTTCACACACATGAACTAACTATGATGGTAAATTAATGTAGAAATCTAACTCACTAACCTTATAAAATATCAGGGAAGGTCCAATAAAACTCAAATATATTGTTCCTCCTAAGAGAAACCATTATAGGTCCCCCTAATTTGAAATCTACAAGAATACGAGGATTCTCTCATGGATCTCCTGAGGCCTAGTATTTCCAAACATGAATTACGATGGCTTTGGGATGACATCATAAACTCTTGGATAATTTTTAATTTTTCATTCTTCATAAGCACAAACTCTAGGCCCATAAACACAAATTAACCTTGATCCATACAACATAATAGTGACCTATAAAGAATCCCATGCAAGGCCTCAAATGATAAAATACAAATAGAAGAATGGAAACATTTACTTTAAACTGACCAGACCACGGGTTGATGATCCACCCAGATGAATATGAATTCTAACACACAATCCTGCATCATGTCATTTAGGTCTTGAATGGATCACTTTATATGTAAATATATATGTGGCTGAAACATCATTATAATTTGTTACTCAGTACCAAAGATCCACTTTTAACCCTATAAATATTCATGTGTTGAAGAGGGAACCATGTTCTGGAATAATATTCAAGAAGAATTTTTGAAGATGAAAAATCTTATCCACATAATGGTCTCCCAAGCACTCTTTTGAACTCTTCTCTTGGATGGCTAGGATGTGGGTAGACTTGTCAAGTCAAACCATTATCACATAGATATCATCATGGTATATTTATCATTCTAGTTGTCCTATAACAAAATAAAAGGAATGAATCCCCCACTATCCTGATGGAATCGTAATGGGTTGGTCTAAACCTACTAGTACCAAATTCTTAACATTCTCATAGAGTAACATGAGGAATCAAAAGAAAAACATAGAAACAGTCCACTTCATCCCTATCAAACAAAACTGATGAAAATTGACCTGATACATTTTCTATAATATGGGTTGAACCACTACAAGGGATTTTTGAAACTCCCTCAACATCTCATAATGATTTTTTGACAACAACCATCGTCCACCTAAGATAAATTATGATGTTCTCACTTCCTTTACAAAAACCATAAGTATCATGACTTGTAAATATATTGTCATGAAATACATCACTATAGGAGTCCCTAAAATAATATTATATGACATGATGAATAAGAGGCTATTTCATTACCATAGATCAAAGGTTTTATGTTTCACCCTAATCAATAAGGGTTTACAATTTGGACACAAACTACTCAATTTTCTATCTCAGCTATTATGAATAACATTTCAAACTAAGATTGACGACCAATATATTCCCTTCCAGAAGTATATAATATAAAAAATCATAATTCTATAGAAATGATATCCAAGTAGCCTACCTATGGTTAGGATGTTTATATGATAATAAATACCAAATACACTTATAGTACGAGTAAATGATGAATTTCTCTCCCATAATATATTGACACAATATTTTCCTGGTGAACATAATTGATGAAAACTAAATATTATGGGTCTTGTAATTATAATTCTATTATAGGAGTTTTGGGGATTTTTTAGTAATAATGGAATAGATTTTCATCTTAAAGTATCAATTAATACATTTTTAGGAATCATAATACATCACATATTTAAATCCCTCCACAAAAAGCCTCATGATGGGTGTACTCATCAATCATTATTGATGTTTAGAAGAATATTATTGAAAATTATTTAACCAAAAAATATATACCCCTTTTGTTTATGTATGTTAGAGGTTCAACTATTCTAGAGATATTGAGTATGAATCACCAGAAATTTACTAATAACCTAATGAATCTCCACACCATTCCCACACCCCTATTTTTCTAAAAAAATTAACTTTCTATATATTGGTATGGTGTTCCGAAATTCCCACTTCTAAGATGAAATTTTTATGAAAGTGGACATATAGAATCTATAACTAACACATAAAGATATTCCCATAACTATGTAACTCTTGGAGTATGTCTACGATCTTATAAAATCTCTCACAAGCTTCTCCTAGAATCTTGTGTACATTAGGAATCCGTCTATGAAACCACCATGAACTCTTTTAGTAAGGGTTGAATGACTCAATTAATGTGACCCAAGAACACTCATATGAAGTTCCTCATTAAATTTTTTATCATGAAGTACACATAGCGAAATTAGTAAAAAAATGATGTAAATTCTCTAATACATCCTCCTATCAATCGCATAGCCAGTGATAACCCGACCTCATGTCAATCTTTGAGAAACACTTCTCTCTTTCTGTATTGTCAAATAAATACATGATTCTCATAAGTTGATACATATATTTGATAAGAACCCATTGTTTTACTATAATCAAAACATTACATCAGGATCACATCCATATTCATGGTGAACAAATCATAGTTTTGAAAGGGGGATAAACTTAGTCATTGAAAATCCTTTCTCTGTAAATCCTACAACTGCACCATATGACCTTGCAGATATAAGTTGAAAATATGATATATTATTGAATATTTATCGGTAGTACATGGGTCTTTTTATATATATAATTCAATATCTTAATTTTTAGGTAATCCCAACACATACTTTGGAAATATATTATCATACTCCTACACTAATATAGTGAATTGAAATCTCACAAAATCTACTGCTCCATGGAACATAATATACCACTGATGATGAATAAAATATAAACATCTATATATTATCCCAACCTACACTAACATGGATAATTTATCACCAAATAATGAAAAAATCAACCCATCGAACCATATATGTTACATCCTCTACATGAAAAGGTCAATCTATGTATTGCCTATAGATAAACTATCCAAATCTAGAATGACATCATAGTTTCTCATCTTTTCATTATAGAGATCCCATAAAAGGCCATATATACCCTGATTTACATCTCATTATTAGTAATGTTTGAGATCATGAAATATATTATGGTAATAGTCTCTAAGATGAATGGTCATGTTAATGCTTCCATTGAAATCTCTATAACTAAAAATAGTGATGTTGAATGAAAGGAGTCTCTCGTAACATTTTCACTCCCAACTATAATATACGTAGACTAGAAATAGATCATACACAGAATAATACCTGAGTACCTATGAAAAAATACTCTAGTACATGTATTAATACATATTCCTGAATTGTATATCCAAAATTCTATTGTGGACCACCAGGGGTGGTAGTGGGGGAAACATATCAAAAATTCACACACCTATCACATGTCTTTTAGATCCTCTTCCACATATTCCTTCCAAAATAATACCCCAAATCTGTATATATAATTCTTCTTATCATCCCATTTTATATATCAATTACTTCTAGTCAGTAGGTCTGATATTCATATATAGTATGGACTTTCCAATCATACGAAAAACACCTAATGACTGTATTATACTTGAGAGCCTTGAGCGACTAAACCTCTTCCTGGTGACTCTCATTAATGATAATCATGCTCTTAGATCCCTGAATTTAATTTTGTCTATAAAGGCGCAAAATAATATCAATGATATTTCTCTCATATGTTTATTTTGTATAGTATAGATCACAAATAAAACACAATATAGACTTTATAAATGAATAATTAATTAAACAATAGAGTTTTCAAGGTGTTATGGAACCCAAACCGAATAAATATTAATATGACCTTTGGAATAGTAATAAGAACCATATAAATTTTATATCAACCTAATATATAGTAACTTAATCCCTAAAAGTATAAAAGAACTCATAAACCTTATAAATTAATGTATCATATAATTATTTCTTAGTATAAGTAAATTAATATTTTAAAAATTATTAATTAGGTGTTTCTATTTTGGTATGTCATAAAAATATAATTAAAATATTATAATAAATAAATATATTTAAAAAATTTCATTTTCATTAAATACATTTTTAAATAAATATTTTTTTCTTTTGATTTTCGTATTATATTATGAGACCTTATTAAATATTTGAATGTGTTATAAGATAAGTTATAAATTTAAAATACCATTTTTCATGTAAATGAAGGTTTTAATTAAAAATTAAAATTATCATATTAATAAAATTATTTTTAAAAAATGGAGTTCATTTTTTAATTATGCATATTTAAAATTATTTAGGTTAAATTTTTGGGATTATTATAAATGAATTGAGTTTTTGTTAATAGTAAAATATGATAATTTATAGTATAAATACCTTATAAGTTAAATATACTATTACTTGAGTAATAACTAAAGTAAAAACCATAATCTCGAAAATAACTTCATTAATTTAATAATTTTTTTGATAGTTTTAAAACTTTTTGGTGTCTTGTTCCAATGTAATAAACAAATATATTAAATATTTCAAAATCACCTCTCTCATCCACTATAAATATGATCCCTCACCACCCTTTCTCATTGCACATTCCTTGATTTGAGGCTTGTCAAATTTCTTCCAAATATTCTCTCAATGCCACTACCCCACGTCCTTGATCTCTTTGTATCTTCAAAAGACCAAAAATAATCCCCATTAAAATTTTATAAATGAGGATTATTCAAGAGTTAAAATGCACTTCCTTTTCCATTAATGTTCTTTTGATGTTATTTAATTTAATTATTATGTCCAAAAATCTGATGTCAAAATGATAATGATAAATATAGTATCATATATAAAATGGAATTATATCATGTTAATGGATTATCCATGATCAAAATGTCAAATCTCTCTCTAATTTGTTTTAAAAACGATCACATCGTCCGATTGGTGTCGATTTAGATCCATGGTCGATGATGAACATTCATTGTTCAATTTATCCATTAAGGATTCTCATGAAAACACATTTATGGTTGAAGAAGATTATGAAATATTTATTATATATTATCTAATGTTCTAGAACCATCATATATATGTAATATTAAATAATAATACAAAACTAATCCATTGAGATTGAAAAATCACTAAATTTAATCTAAACGATTTTCATTAATATGTTATCTAATGATTCATCCTCATAAATGGAAAAAATAACATTATTTTAAATTATAGTTTTTCATTAATAACATATAATTAAAATTATATAGAATTATTCTAATTTTACAGGGACATCGTTATTCATAAATAATCAAACTGATCAGGGAAACCATGAAAACATAAGCTCTCGAATAATGAAATCAAACTATATAACTCATCAATACGGCCACAAATGGAATTGATAATAAAATAATTAATCAAACACATATATATAATGGTATTATTTAACTAATTTTTGATTTAATTTTACGATCCATGACATTATGGTCATGTGTAGAACACATTCAGACAAATGGTAAGGGATTCTACCTGAACCATCATTTTGTCACTCGGGTTATTATTTCAATATCATTACCCAAATGTAATTATTATGTTTACTTATAATATATTTATTTTTTACATGATCCAAAATCATATATTTAGATCAATTCTTCTTTCTTTTATGGGTAATCCTTGTTTTACAAGGTCCCCCTTTCAATTATTCACGATATGGAAGCCTGATTTAAGGGAATGCCATGAATTCTCACCTATTTTAATATGAACTATATAAAATATTTTGATCTAGAATAACTTTTTAAAAATAACTCATTTTTTATGTAAAAAATATTTTATTTCACTTCTAGTTTTGTACAAATATTTTTCACAAAGAACTATTCATTACAAATTAAAGAGCATTTCCTGTAAGAATTCCTCAGTGATTTTATATGAGTATTTTCTTATGTTTCAAACCCCTTGATGATTTTTATTTATAACTGGGATTAATCATTTAGGATGTCATCTAACATATTTTATTATATGTTTTATGAATAGTTTTACTGTGGATGTGCTATCTTGATACCATTCACCATATTACTCTAAATGGTTAGTAATTATATTTATTGAAAGGGGAATATTATTTAAATTTAATATTTTAGTTTCAATATGAATGTATATATTGATCATATTTCCCCCATTTCATAAGAGGAATGAATTGGACATAGTATGTTCCTTTTGGGACCCACTATATCCCCTCGATTCATTAATAGGTATAATGAGAAAAACTAGTTTGGGTATGGGATAACTCCTTAACAAATTACATATGGTGTCTTGGATGAGGCCTTGACGTTATGTTTATGATGTCCTATATAATTAATTCCCTCATTAAAAATGTTTTAATTTATGATCCATGTGATTATTCGACTACTATATGGTTGTGTATTGTTATGGGATTATTTAATCAGTTTATATTTCTTTCATATTATGCTAAAATTTACTTTTAATGGAATGTGTTTATATTCATTCACCATGACACATGGTTTATTTATTCTTCCATTGTATTACATACCCTTACTAAGGATCTTAGATCTCCCCTTTCTTATGTTTTATTTTTCCTCAGGTTGCAAAGATGGATGTTATTTTTACTGACATGTAGGAAAAATCTAAGAGTTTATCAATGTTTCAAATGGAGTTTCTTTGTTGTTTTTTCATTTCACGTTGTAATTTGAATCATATGTTTGTATCTGGTTTTCAAAAACTAATAAACTATCCGGTCCTTCGGGATGTGACATCCTTGAAAACATACCAATGTATTAATATAATTTACCAGATATGAGAATCTAGGGTTGGATCTTTCCAGTGGGTATTATAGGATGTTTAGTAGAATCCATAGAAACTATATTGTTAAAACATAGATTAGGGAACAAAACAATAAGATATACATTGATGATAAGAATAAATTAATATCCTAAAATTTTGGTAAGGTAGTGATTATGTGGATCTTCCATGTAATACATATACGGAAATGCATTTTCTAGGATTGAGAAAAAATGAGGATAACAAATTTGAAAAGTGTAAAGCTAACATCACAAGGCTATAATGAAATAATGTGTAATACATATGTAACCCAAAGAGTAATATTAATCCGTCTTTGATCATTTGGATCCATTACTATGATGGGAACTAGTCTGTTAAACATTACAATCATATGAAGATATAGTCTAATGTTCTATAAATACAACAGAAAAATCCTCAAAATTCTTATGACTTTAATGGAAAGAAAAGGAAGAAGAGGGATATTGAAAAATCTATGAAAAGAAATATAGAAATGGTAAATAATGGAAGAGTTAACTTTCCATCATGTCGTAATTGTAAGAAGAAACACCCTGATACTATTTTTAATGGAATGATAGTCTATTACAAGTGTGTAGAAAATGAAAATCCATATCTTGACTACAAGAGAAAGAAATAATTTTACAATGATCCGTGATATAATTTTAATGATATGGGAAATTATGAACTTGAATGTAATAGACATCAAGGAAACATTCTTTAGAGAATTCCAAGAGAGCATGGCCATGATTATTCAATCACAACTATTGAGGTTGAAGTTCATAAAGATATGGTGTCAGGTACTCTAATAATTTCTTCAAACATATCCAATGATTTATTTGATTGTTGATCATCACATGTTTTTATATATTTCCAATTTTCAATGAAAATTAGAAATTAGAAATTTTATTTTAAAAAGTACGTGTCAGTCAAAACTGTTATGGGAAGTATTCTTACAATAAATATGTTTCAATTAGTCTACTTTACGACACAATTTTTTTTTATTTTCTGAAATTATCATCATATCCATGATGGGATTTGATATAATTATTATAATGGATTGTAAGTCAAATTACGATGGAAAAATATCTTAAACAATTAATGAAGTTAAAATATTTGAGATTTCTAGAGAGTCCCTTATCTTTATAGTAGAAACCTCACCATATGATTCTTATTTACATCTACCCCTAGTAGCTCTACTAAAATAATTTTTTGTGGATGAAGATAAAATATAATCTTTGTATAAAGTAAAAAAATCAAATTGAGGGTTTACCTATTTTACAATAATAAATGCATATATTTCTTGAGGATTTATATAAATGTCATCCCTTGTGGAATGTGGTGTTCTCAATTGACATAATTCCTAGTTCAAGACCTATACCAATGACTCACTATAGAATGGACCTAGTAGAATTAGTAGAACTAATGAAACATCTAGAGGCATGGAGTGATGAATGATTTATATAACCTACTATTTTTATATGGGGATCCCATGTTCTATTTGTCAAGAATAAATATGGATATAAGAGGCAGTGTGTTGACTATAGTGAAATCAATGGTATTATAATAATGATCATGTATCCCCTAACTCATACTGATGATTTACTAAATCAATTTAACAGAGCTCATTATTATTCATTGATTGATCTTAGATATGGATTTCATCCATTGTGTGTGAAGAAGGTTGATATTACACACACAACATTTAGAAATACGAATGGTTATAAAGAGTTTAATGTAATTACTATTGGACTAACTAATACAACCTCTTCTTTAATATATCTAATGAATAGTGTTTTAATGAATATATTGATGACTTTGTTGTGTTATTTATTGAGGAAATCTTAGTATAATCCAAAATCTAATATGACCATGACAACCACTTGCATATTTTTATTAGGATTCATAGATGAAATGAATTATATGTGATGTTTAAAAAATGAGATTTTTTTCATCAATAAATATCTTTACATGACCATATTGTCTCAAAGGATTGAATCATAGTTTATCCTTTGAAGAAAAAGGATCTGCAGGAATGGTCTACACCAACGAACGTAACTGAGGCATGTAGTATTTTTAGTTTAGTAGGTTATTTTCAGTGTTTCATTCATATCTTTTCCTAACTGGCAGACCATTTAACCATGCTAACTCACAGAGGCATTATGTTTGTATGGAAAAAATAATGGGAAGATTATTTTGAAGAATTAAAGAGGAGATTAGTTAATTCTCCGATATTGACTCCACCATTTAGTAATCAGGGATTTGTCGTTTATAGTGGTACGTCAATGAAAGGACATGGGTGTGTCTTCATTCAGAATGATAGGGTTATTTCCTATTCAACAAGGTAGTTAAAAATCCATGAACATAACTATCCAACTCATAATCTTGAGATAATGTCTATAATCGTTGATATAATAATATTGAGACACTATATCTATGGTGAAATATGTTAGAAATTAAAGGATCACAAGAGTTTAGAATGTATCCTCTCATAGAAATAACTCCACATCAGGAAAAGGTGGTGACTTGAGTTACTAAAAATTTATGATTTCTCAATACACAACCACCCTGAAAAGGTGAATATGTTGGCATATTCTTTGAGTAGAAAGGATCATGAAGTTCTGAAAAAATGGGGATTGACAAGGACTATTTGTACATGGATATGGCAATGATGTTTATGGGAATTATAAATGAATGTGAAACATCATTACTTTTTAAACTGGTTTCCTAACAATATTTAATGGAGTGAACTAAAATTTCTCAATGTGGGGATGATGATATTTAAATGAAAATTAATGCTATGAATGATGGGATGTTTCCAAATATCGTGTGTGAGGATATAATTCTAAAATTTTAGAGGAGGCAATGTGTTCCTGCTATAACCAAGCTAAAAAAAGAGTTATTGGATGATTCCCACATGTAGAATTTCTATATACATTCTTATAGAACTATGATGTATAATGATCAAAATGAATATTTCTGGTTGGATAATATGAAGCGGGAAATTTCTGATTATTTATCATGTTTTTTAGACTGTCAACAAGTGAAGGATGAAAGACAACATCCAAGAGGTGTTATGAAACCCCAACCAACTCCTACATGTAAATGAGATGAAATAACGGTTTATTTTGTCCCTGTATTACTGAAAACACCAATAAAAAATGATGCATTATGGTCTATTGTTTATCCACTTACCAAATATGCTCATTTCCTTGCAATGCGAAAGGATTTTCCACTACAAATCCATACATGAATCTAAACTAATGATGCTATAAGACTTCATGGAGAACCCCATTCTATTGTGGTTGATCATGATACACTATTTTAATTTAAAATCATGAAAATTCTTTAGAAATATTTGTATATTATGATTCTATTGAGTACTTATTATCACCCTCAAAATGACGAGTAGATTGAAAGGACAATTAATAAATTACAATACTTGTTGAAATCATGATCCCTTAACATCAATGGTTTGTGTGATCTGTATTTACCTTTTTTAGAATTTTCCTACAATGAATGATTCCATTCAAGTATTCAAATGGCTCCATATGAAGCATTGTATGAAAATGGATGACATACAATAACATATTGGGATGAAGTTGGTGAAAGGAAACTTATAGGTGTATATCTTGTAGAGGAAACAAAAATGAAGGTAAATACTATCAAACCCATATAAAAGAATCTAAAATAAAGACACATATATATACCAATAATCCACGGAAGGATTTGGAATATGATGTGGGAGATAATGTTTTCTTGAAAGTATCTCCATGGAATGGTGTTATAGGATTTGGGAAGAAAAAAAACTGAGCACTAGTTACATTGGTCTTTTTGAAATGCTAGAGATAATTAGAGTTTGGTATTATTTTTTATAAATATTTCCTTGCATTTACAAGGAAAAAACTGTGTTCCACATCTCCTTCTTATGGAAGTATATAACAGACCCAATGCATGTTCTCACATCTAAAGGGATAGAAATAGAACATGAATTATTTTTCTTGGAAGAGCCAAACTGTATTCTGAACATTAAGGAATTGGTGATGAAGATTTAGATGACTGGGAGTCAATGATACTTTGTAAAAAATCATATAATTGAAGAGGAAGTGTGGGAGATTGATGTGATTATGATGATTACCTACCCAGATATTTTTTATGGGGTGAATATATGTGTATTTAGAGGACAAAGTTTTTATAGGAGGGTAGAATATAATGAAACAACATTATATCTATGAGATTTACCTTACTATGATTATTTCATATAGTATATATCATTTATAAAACACAATACTAATGTTATAAGTTAATATTGAATTCAATAATAGTTATTTATAGAACTTAAGGTACCCATATAGATGAGATAGTTACTTGACCATAGGAATAGTAATATGACCATTATGAATAGTAAATCTGGATACTGAAGAGAAACCTCATCCATGAATTGATAATTAAAATTTAGGCACATTATAAATGAATATATCTTATAATTATATAATATTATATGTTAATTAATATTTTAAAAATAAATAATTTAGTGTAGGTATTTATCTCAATCATAAATAATTATTTACAATTATATAATTAACAGTATGATTCAAAAGAAAATTTATTTTTGTAAAATTTATTAATAAATCAGTATTTTGTTATCTTATGATATTATGATAAATTTATGAGACTTCAGTAAATTTTTAAAGGTTTCATAAAATTAATTATAAAATTAAAACATTTATTTTCATGTAAATGATGGTTTTAAAAAAAAATTAAATTTCTAATATTTAGAAAATTAATTTCCTAAAATACAGTTCATAATTTAACTTTAAACATTAATAAATTGTTAGAGGTATTTTTTTTGATTTTTCGAAATTACTTGAATTTTTTATGAACCTTAAAATATGGTAATTTAAAATATAAATACATTATAAGTAAAATAAAATATTCATTGATTAATATATAATGTAAGAAATATAATATAGAAAATTCCTCAGTTATTTTAGTATTTTATATGATAATTCCCAAACTATTAATAGTCGTGTGAAAAAATAATAAACAAATGGATTAAATATTCAAAAATAACCCTTCTCTTCCACTATAAATACCACCCCAACCACCCATTACCCTCACACCTTCCAAGCTTTGGCCATCTCAACATTATTCCCAATTTAATCCTCAATCCTATCCCCCAAGTCTATAATCACTTCATATCATCAAAAAACCAGAACCAATCCTCATACAGAGGTTCTCAAGGAGGAGTATTCCCGAGGTAAATTACTCTTCATTTTCCTTTAAATTTATTTTCTTGTTCTTTTCATTTATTATAATTTACACACATCCTATATAAAAATGATAATGATAATACTATTATCGTTTATATACTATAATTATATCATGATAATGGAATATCCATAATCAATCTCTCTATTATATCTATATTGTATTTTTAAAATGAAATCATCATCCGGGAGGTGTTGATATACAACCTTCAAGGATGATGAACTTTTGTTCTTCAATTTTTCCTTGAAGCCTAGTCATGAAACAATTTTTCTATTTGAAAAAGATTATAAAATATTTATTATATCTTATTTAATGTTTAGAAACCATTATATATACCTGTATATTAAAGAATAGAACAAAACTAGTTCATTGTGATAGAAAAACAAATAAAATTAAGCTAAACGATTGTCATTAAAATGTTATCTAAGGATTCATCATAATATATGAAAAATAATAATAAATAATAACAATTATAATTATGGTTGTTTATTAATAACAGATAATTCTAATTCTGTTTAATTATTCCAATTTTACATCAACATAATTAGTCATACACAAGAAAACTGATCATGGAATCCCAGAAAATGAATCCTTCCAAACGATGAAATCAAACATTATAACTCATAACAGTTCAATAAATGAACATAATAAAATAATAATGAATAAAATACATTTATATTATTATCTTATTTAAATAATAATGGGATTTAATTGTAATAGTCAGGACATTAAAGTCATGTGCAGAACACATTCAGACATAACATAAGGGATTCTACCCGAACCTTCATTTTTGCCTTTGGGTTATTCATTATCTATATTTACCCCAATTTAATTATTAATTATTTTTGTGTAATTCATATATATCTTCTGTATATGTATCAAACCCATAGATCTAGATCATTTCATTTTTTTATGGTTAATACTTGTTTTACAGGGATCCCTTTTTAATTAACCCCGATACGAAAACCCGAATTAAGGGAATGTCTCGAATTCTTACATATTTTCAAGTACACTGAATAACCTATATTTAAGTGACCATAATTCTTAAAAAATCACTAATTTTTATTATGGAAAAAAATATATTATTTCACTTTTCATTTTATACAAATATTTTGCCAAAAGAACTCTTTTGTAATAAATAATAGAGTATTTCCCTCAATAATTCATTGATGATTTTATAAGAGTATTTTCATATATTTCAACACCATTTTTTATTATTATATTTGTTTGGTATTAATAATTTATTGAATCATATACCTTATTTTTTTGAATATTTTATAAATAGTTTTATTGTGGATGTAATATCATGATACCATGCCCTATATTAATCTGAATGGTTAGTGATTGTGTTTACTGATTGGGGAAAGTTATTTACATTTCATATGTTTGTTTCAATATGAATGTATATGTTTATTATGATTAAAACCTTCCATATGAGGAATTAATTGGACATATAATGTTTTATGCAGGGCCCATTATACCCCCTCTGTGCATCAATAGGTCTCATGAGAAAAATGAGTTTTGGTTTCCGATTATGTATGGTGTCTTGGCCGATGCCTTGATGTTATGTTTATGATGTCCAGTATTATGAATTCTCTAATAATGAAACTATTAATTTATAGTCCATGTGATTATTATAATAGTAAAATATCCATGGTTATGTACTGTCATGGAATTATTTAATCATTTTATATATCATCCATATTATGATCATGTTTACTTTTAATAGCAAGTGTTTTCATTCATTCACCAAAACTAATTGTTTACTTATAGTTAGACTATATTTCTTATCCTTACAAAGAATATAAACTCACCAATTTATTATGTTTTATTTTCCCCTAGGATGTTAATATTTATAATATTATGAATGACTTACAGGAATAATATAAGCGTTTAGGGGTGTTTCCGATTGAGTTGCACTGTCATTTTGGAATTAATGTTTTAATATAAATATATTTTTTGTATCTGGTTTTGTAAAAATACTAAAAAATTCAATACTTTAGAATATGAGGTACTTGTAAACATAAAAATGATTTTATTTAAGGAAATATCTTTGGTAAACTGGGGTCGAGGTCTTTACATTTACTACCAACCCTCTTGGCCATATCTAGGGGTAAAGACTAAGAAAATAAATCATTTGTGAATGTTCTGTAACGAATCAGTCCACAACCATTGTACACTCTATAACCCAAGAATAATAATTGTTTCATAGAAATAACTCTATAACTAATATATCTTAAAAAATCAAATGAAAATCCGATTATTTTCGAATATAATCATTAAATATTATATCTCTAAAATACCAAGACTAGTTGGTGAATCTCACCATGTAATTTTATACTCTCACATTACCATACCAGAACACACAAATCTCATAGATAAACACTTCCTAAAATTTCACCATAAAAAATCCTATTTAAAGTGGTTCTCAACCTATACATTGGTGAGACTCACCTCAACATGACTCCTCAACAAAGAACACCACATTATCACCTTTTTTCCATGGAGAATACTAACCTCTATGACTATAATATAGAATTAAGTGGTCACAGTGAAGTGAAAAACTTGTTATACTACCCAAAGATAGTCTTATTCATTTTAGGGGTTAGTCTGAAATTTAATACTGAGATATACCTATAACTATAACAAGTGATTCACTCTATTGTACCATGTTTTATATGCATTTACATCTATAACTACCTTGTGCTCAATTGGTGATGGTAATATCAACAATCCACCCATAAGAATGTCCTCTTGTATAGGTCCCTAGACTAAGGCCTCAGGACTAAGTAGATCAAAAACTCAATACTTCTATCTAATCCTAGCTGGTCGTCCTCATAGAGGAATCCTAAAAGATACAAGATACATGATGGTCAAAAGAGAATATATGTGGATTTAACCTATAAAATACATGAAAACCATAATCCATTTTTATATGATACATTATTAAATGTATTCCATAAAATTAATACCAATATGTACTGTGTCAACATGAATTTTCAAAGAGATATAATGAATAGATATGTTAGTCACTCAACCATCACCGGGTTTCCTTTCCCTAGAACCAAACTCAGAATGGATTGACATGATTCCCTAGTTCATGAACCAATAATCAGATATATATTATCTCTATTATCAATTCCTTAGGAAAAAATTCTAGAATATAACATGGTCAGGAAAAAACCCATTGGGGTCTAGCTAGGTAGGAATATATAGAGAGTGACACCCCAAAACCTCTTCTAAAACGCCAAGGGATGATGACTAGTCTTGAGTGTAATATCCCCAAATTTTTTGGATCATTCCCATTGTAAATGTACACAATGTTCCATTTAAATACTGTAATACAATGTTAAATAATATAAAAAATAATATTATAAATATATTCTTAAAATATAATCCCATGTCAAAGTATAAAAAAATTGTAAAGAATATAACATGGGTAAACTAAAAGGTCGCCAAAATTAAAAGGGAGTCTGGCATACTAATAAAAGGAAACATCTTCCAAACTGTAACTGCATGATATATCTATTGGAAATGTACCCTAACAAAGCTTCAGCTACACCTGGTCCACCTATGAATCCATTGAAATTGTTTTCTTCTTCCAAAGACATGATATTTCGGGGGAAATCCCATACATGTGGGAGAATTAATATACCACCATGGAAAACCAAAAAACACAAAACCCAAATCATAAATGAGTGAGTCATCTATATTAAGAAGAATAAGTTTTAATAATCAAGATAATTGTAGATATACTCAAAAGGGAGAGTTTATTTCTATTAATGAGTTATATCTTCATTTCCATCCTAGGTATTATACATGAAGCTAAATTGTATGTTCTGTTTGAGATTACTCACTCCATGGTTCATTCTATTAGTTATTGAACATGAAAAATAATGATACACATCTAAGAGTATCCTGACTAGGGCCTATGTTGGATACCATACCCTATTAAGAGTAACAAAATAAGATGAGAATATAATGGATTGGATGATAGTGATAAGATACATCATCAAACCATGGTAAGATTATGTTTGAGGATCACACCATTGAATGTGTATGGGGATTTCTATCACTATCCAAAATATACTCACAAATTTGATTTCTCTTCCTCCACAAAGGATTGGATGCTTCACTATAACCAAATTGGGGGAAAATTAGGGGAAATACTGATAATAAATTTGTTGAAGCGACACACTCATGATAATTATATATCAATCCTAAAAATTAAATGGCATTTATAACATGTAGATTTCATATGATATTTATATAGTCTGATAGTCTAGTCTTTATCACAATGGGTAAAAAAACATGTGTTCTTCCAAACAGTACACCATGTAGGCTGGAATTTACTTGAAACTCTAGATATTTCACACATTTGAAACCATGACTCAATCCCCTCCACTATATCAACGAGTCTTTACTAAGAATAAAACTAATTATTTGAACCTTTCTAGATTAATCATGATAATACATCCGAAATGAAATTCCCATACGATTCTATTCACTAAACCATCATCAATCGTACTACAATTTGAATTTATTTGTCACCATATATCCATCATGATGTTTATTATACCAAAAATAATCCTGTAGAAGTAAAAAATATTAATTATGATACAATTCACTATGAAATGGGTTTTCTTATATAATAAATTCACTGACCAAAAAAACACAGTCAATTAATGTATATCATTGGGTGAAATACAAGATGCCTAATTTAGAGAAACCAATGTGGGGCCTATTAATTTAGACATTATAATTACAACATTATGAATGTGGATAGATAATTATTTGAAAAATAATTATAAAATTTATAATTTTAGGGAAAATTATTTTATGTGGAAAATTTAACTAATAATTTTCAATTAACTAATTTCTAATTGAATTAATACTATAAATTAAATTATAAATGTGGAATAAAATAATAAAAAATATCGAAAAAAATATTTTCAATGTCAAAATCATTATCCATCATGATAATATTATCCAAAACGACATTAGCACACCAATAAAAATATATTCTCATGACTTGAGTTCCCCTTATCAAACACTTATTACGGAAGAAATTAATATTAGTTGTGGGAAAAGTAATTTCTTATCTCTTGGACAAAGGAAGGAGAATAAATCTTGTATATAATGAATCAAGTTAAAAAACATAATCATATTCCATTCAATAGTAAATTTATCTAAGATTAATAAGGGGGATGTGGAGAATAAGTCACACAAGTCTATAACATCAATAAGGAATATTAATAAAATCATTTCCTTATCATTTCTAAAAATATTAAGAAATCCAAATAAAAATCCTGATGAAGATTAAATATATTAGTAGTGGAATGAATCATTAAAAAAATTAAATAATGAACACATATTTAATCTAAATGAAATTCATTATTGAATTTTTCATAACCTAAGAAGAAAGATGAATCTTTTAACTATTTCAACGATAACTCAATCATCCACATGCCATTTTCCATAGTTTCAACATGAGTTTAGTGTTCGTAAAAAAAATGAAAAATGGGCATCCCACTATGGTTTTGGTCCCTGATTTGGGGATTTTCAACTCGCCATGAAATATAAAATTTGAGAGGTTAGTCCTCCAATGTTAGGGCCCACAAGCTCATCAATAACACTCCATGCCCATTATCATGACCAAGGACACAACTACACCTAGCCATATACCCTTTTTAATTTTAAATAGTGAAAATTTTAAGGTTAACCATGAATTTCACTATATCCTTGGTGTTTCTTGTTTTTGAATTGATGTTATAAAACCCATTTTAGGCTTCCAAAAACATTCATAGTGTCTTAGAAAATTTGTCGATTCTATGAATTACTCTGAATATATCATTTAATTTATTCCATCATTCCATAAATGGAAAAAGTGTCATTAAATTCTAAAATCATTACATTAATGATCATTTCACTTTATTAGTGTATAAATAAATCCAATGCAAAGTTTTAATAATGAAATAAGAGGAATTTTATTTTATATAAAAATATAGAATACTATGTTTTTCAAAATAATATTACTATTATTCTAAGAATTGTTATACTAATATTTCCTAACCTTTAACAACCATAAATGGTTGTAATTAATTTACAATATAATTTATCTCATTATTGTAATTAATATTTTTATTAATATTATTCGTAATTGGCATGGTATATAACAAAAATGATTAATTCAACTAAAAAAATTTAAAATAGCCACTTTGGTTTTAATTATATTTGATTACCTAAATATGAACCCTTGTTTAGAGTCCTTGATGCTATGGGTTTTGACTCATTAAGTTATTTAATAACATATCCATAAAAATGTGTCATAGTGGTGACCATGGGGTTGTCTCATGAGGAGGTCGTAGGCTATGTTATCAAACTGTCACATAACAAATTTGTTTTTTTTTTCAAATTTTAGTAACAAAATTTGGGATTTAATATTTTTTAAACTATGTTAATTGATTTAAAATCAGAATAAAATATTGAATCTAATTTATTGATTGAAAATATGAACCAAACAAGACTAATGAAAACAACACAAAGAAGGAAGAAATTGAAGTCTTCGATCCTCAATAACTACCTTTTTCATTATTTAGAAATGTAATCCAATTATATTATCCAATTTACAACTCAAGGCCTCATTTTTTGAAACTATATTGAAAATAGGTAATACATAATCCTCAATTATGGGTTTTTTCCTCTTACTAATGTGATCCATTTACCCAAATACCCTCAAGAAATCGAAACTAGTTGACCTTGTTATGCTCAATAGGGATACCTCAACCAAATAATTTTAAACAAAAATAATAATATTTTAAAATAAAAAGATGATAAAAATATAGGAAAACTATAAGAAAATGAAAAAAAGATAGAAATATAGATCTTACAATCATGAAAAAAAAAATTTAGGATAGTTTAAATGAAAATGTTTCCAATAAAGAGCACAAAATCAAAAGGGGAAATGCCTTGGATATCTAATTCCACAAACAAATGAAGTTTTTCACTTCATAAATTGATTATAATAAATTATATTTCTCTTATCTATAATAACATATCTATCATATCCCTCTTCTTCAATCCAACCCCCATTGAAATGAAATTGAAGTATAAAATAAAAAGGAGAAGGGGGTTTCCCGGGTGATATCTAGAATATATCATCTGAATATTTACTCTATTTTGGTCCTCCTACAGGATGAAGATCTACGTAGAAACTTACATAGGGATTATATAACATTAATTCTTTTTAAAACCCAAAAATTTAATATCTTTTTAAAAAATGGATGATATGATACAAATTTATTACAAAAGATAACTTTTTATACTCAAGGAGACCCTTTGATTTCAATTTATTTGAATCGCTTAAAGAATAATTTAATGTTGTAATTAGTCCTTTAAAATAATAATTAACTCATTCCTATGAGTCCTATAACATACCCTATTAAAATAAATTAATATTGACACATGTGTATGGAGTTATGCACCTGTGAATGACGTGGGGTCCACTCTGCTGAAAAGAACAAATTTCCGCAATGAGTTTTCTATTTGGGCCACCATAGCGATGATTAAACACATGGAATAGATAAAACGTTGAAACCCATAGTAAAGAGGTTCCTATAAAATTATAATTAGAATAAGATATATATTTAAAAAGATATTCCCAAAATATAAAACTAATGAAAAAGTGTTAAAAATCAAGAATTAGGGCATTTTCAAAAATTAGCTCAAAACACAAAAAATACAAATATGATGCAAATTAAAATATAATGACACATTTTGGCAGATAATGTAATTGAAATGTAGATAAAATATATTGAATATATGAGATCTATCGACTCCCCCACACATATCACTTTGACTTATAGACCAGTGACCTTTAAAAATTAATAAAGAAAATTTCAAAACACATACGAATGAGGTTCAATAGTTAATCACCACGAATAAAAAGATATCATGCCTCCTCAAAAAAATATTTCTAGTTCTCAATTTATCTCATTCAACAAATTTATTATTATTTTATCCTCCCATTCATAGAACACACATTCCTCAATAAATGTTTCCCTCTACACAAAAATATAGATTTTCAAAAAGTTTATTCTCATCCAAATTCATTCATGAATTAATATAGGATTGGTAAATTTAAACATCTCCACCATATATAAGTCAATAAAATGTGATTATCATGAAATATTTTCAAGTTTTTTATATTTATTAATGATGGTGGGATTCAAATGTCAAAAATTCTAAGGCTGAATAAGAAGGATGTGGCTCTTTTGAAGCAAAAATTGATGAATCTAATTTTCACTAAATTATGGTATCCTCATGGAAAACATTTTATGAAAACAATATTTAATCAGAAAAAATATCTTTTCTTCTCCACTAAATTTTTATCATGAAAGCAATAAATGGGGAAAAATTTATTCCATTGGGAGCACCAAATAGGCCCAAGTCCATTTCATTTGAGATCTCCAGAAGGTCAAAACTCTCAAACAACTAATTTCTTATATTAAAAAATATCTAAAATCCATGAATATCCACCCAAAGCAACACTTAATGATGTATCACACCCTAATTAATCTTCCCCCCACTCTTATGTTAAAAAATATCACGCATTTTTCACTTCTAGATAAGGTTGGAAAATAAATATATGATTGAAATTTTTATAACCAAACATGTTGTACAAGGATACATAGGGCTTAGGAAAGATAAAATGTACAAGGTGAGATAGAATGAAATGAATAATCATTAAAAGGGGGATTTTGAATTCAAAATAAATTCCTCAATTATTTAATCACAAGTACCCTAGCATTAATTATTTCTGGGAAAAAATATATTTCTAGTTCAAGAATGCATGAATTGGTTCTCTTAAAAAATGCATTGAATGTGAAGAAGATACAAAACTGGTTAAAATTTTTGACAAGAATTTTAATTTCAAATATAATGAAAGTGATATGTGTAATTATATTTAAAAAATATACATGTTTTCATGATATTTCCATATTTTATACAAGAATCAATGTCTTTTTCCACATTCATTTATGTTCAGTTTTAATGTATTAATTGGTTCACTCATGGAAATTGGTTTCAATGTTGAATAATATCGTCATTTGAGCGTTAAATTTTATTGTTGACATTTTTTAAAATAAAATAGACATACATTGAAATGAAATAGACAAAATTTTAATCTACCCAATATGTTCCTCCCAAAAAACCTCAACTAGTTATTTAAATTCAATTCTAGGATGCAGTTATTCTTTAGGTTTATCATAAGATATTATTTCTTATTTAAATAACATCATTCTAAAACCATCCTCATATAAACCAATGCACTATTAAACCATACACACCATTATTTTTTCTATTAAAAACATGATATCTTCTCCATCAAAAAATCACTCCACTCAAAATTTGTAGGAACTAAAAATACACAAGGATATACATTTACCAAATTATTATAAATATAATTTGGAAAATAAGGGTAAAAGATTAATATTTATTCTTGTAGACTCTCTGGTTCCATCTCATTTTGAGAGTTATAAATTTTGTTATTGAAAGTACGCGGCTACTCATGGTCCTCCATTTTCTCTTATTAAATTAATAGCTCTAGAATCTCTTAATATTTATCCAATGATTCATAAAAAAGTTTTAAATTTTAATTTTCATAATGTGGGACTTCACATGAAATTTAAATTTCAAACAAATTAACCAAATTTTATTGTAATGAGTTTTGATTTCCAATAGACACATCCTTCGTGGAATCAATAACAATTTCATCCATCAAATTTGAAATTTTTTTATTCCGAATAAATTTTCACATCATCCAAAAAAGCATCATCAACATAAAAAGTTATGATACAATATTTTAAATTTCATGAAAATATATTTTCTCATTCAGTTCAATCATTTCATTTTAATTGTTCGATGGAATCTCTATCTGCATGAATAATTCATGAATCATGGAAGCTTGATGTTGAAGTTGTATATAATTTTGTCGAATTTCAAAAGAATTTTGTTGTATTTGGAATGAAATTTCATGGAGTTGAAATTTTAAAAATTCATCATGAATATACTCCACATTTTGTTGATAATAATTCCATGTATAGTAGTAGTCATGAGGAAAATCCATTTTTTTAAACTCCAAATCTGGGGTTAAAAATCCCAAAATGTCCAAAAAAAACAAAAAAAAAACATATGAAACCTCCACAAAAATGGTTCTGAATTGACATTGGGTTTTTTCAAAATACCCCAATAAATAATATTACCCCTAAAAACGACACATAGTGGGGACCATGAGGTTTTCTCATGAGGGGATTTCTGGATATGTTTTCAAACTATCACTTTGTCAACTTATATTTTTTAAAAGTCAGAAATAAAATTTCATATTTTAAAAGAGATAAATCATTTTAAATGATAAAAAATAAATATTAAATAATAAATAAACATTCATTAATGAAAATTAAGAGCAAATTAGACTCAATAAAACAAATCAAAGAAGGTAGTGGTGGACAAACTTCAATACTCAAACACTCATTTTTTCATAGACTAAAAATTTTATTAAATTAAATAATAAAATTTATAAATAAATACCTCAATTTATACACCTATATTGATGAGTAACCATAATGAAACTTTAATTATGGTTGTTTATCTTTTGACGAATGTGACTAGATTTTCCAAATATCATCGAGCAATCGAAACAAGTTGATCTTGTCATGCTCAATGGGGAGACCTCACCAAAATATGTTTTAACAAAAGGATACCTATTTTACAATCATAAAATGATAATATTTCCAAATAAAATATAAGAAATTGAAAAAAGGATAAAAATATGATTCTTTCAATCATCCAAAAATATTCCAGGATAATTTTAATGAAATGTGTTTACAATGAAGAGAACAAACTCAAAAAGAAGAAATACCTCAGATCTCCGCTGGCACCACCATATGGATTTTAGACATTAATTACTTGATTATCATAAGAATAACTCCTCTAATTTAGCATATCTTCTCTATAATATCACAATTTTCCAATCCGACCCACCATGAAATTAATGATAAGTACAAAATATAAAGGTAAAGGGGGTGGTACAGGTGTTGTCCAAAATGATTCCTTGAATTTTTCCATGTTTATAGGCCTCTTCCTGGATGAGTCGTCTTATCTTCCCTTATATAGGGTTTTTATAAATTGAATTTTATTTCCACCCCAAAATTTCAAATCTTTTAAACACGGGGATGAAAGGATTTAAATTTATTACTAAGGAAAATTGTTTCAGCCCGTGTAGGCTCCTCAACTTCTACTTGTTTAACTCACTCAAAGAGTACTTTAATGATCTATTTATTTATTAAATGAATCATGAATGGATGAATATGAGTCCTCTTTCATAAATAATTTGAATAAATAAATATTGGCACATTTATACTTAGTTATTCTTCTTTGAATGAGGTGGGGGTCCATTCTTCCGACAAAAACAACTTTCCACAATGATTTACTTATATGGGCCTATATATTGACGATTCAGCACATCGTCCGGTTGATAAAGATTAATCCCATAGTCCATGTTTTCCTAAAAAATATAATCATTAAAAATGGATAACTATTAAAAAAGTCATTCCCAAAATAAAAAACAAATGAAAATCTGTTAAAAATTTAGAATTATGGAATTTTCACAATTTAGCTAAAAAAAAATTAAATTTTTTTGCAATTCAGCACATAATGAAACATTTGTGGGGACTAAATCATTTAAATATAGATACGATATATAGAAAACATCAGCTATATTATTCATTTATTTTTTAAATTTTATATAATAAGTTAATATTTATTTTGATTTTTGTTCTCATAAATTATTATTCATCTATATTCAAGGCTATGTTCATCATAACATTTCTAACACAGTGAATTTATTTTAATAGAAACATATTCTAATATCATGGGGTATAATATTATACCCCTTATAAAAAATTTCCCCATAAATAACAATACTCTATAGAAAATTATTATTATTATTATTCCTTTTTAATTTATGGTTTTACCATGTAAAAACATCAAATATGTAGTTTCACAATAAGATAGTGACCAATTAAGTTGTATTTCTCTGTAAAATATTATTTATTTGATCTGAAATATCATCAAATTATTTCTTATAATTATGGTCACACTTTAATATATTAATCACTATATTTATTAAAAGTCATTTTTCGTGAATTTAATTCCTCTAATGATATTCATGGAACACATCATAGAATTGGGAGAGGTTTAGGGGAAGAACCATGTGATAAGATATCATCATGATATGATCAAGATTCTCAATTGGACTGAAATATCTATGTAATAATTTCCACTTTATTCCAATTATTATTAAAAAATTCCATTAAAATATTCAAAACAATAATTTTCACCATCATCATACTCTAGATCTCATCAATGATATTAATCATATCATTTTTTTACTGCCAGATTCTATGATTTGATGATGAAAAGATATAACATTGTCTACCCTTTTTCAACAATATCATTCCCCTCTAGAATTACTTATCTGATTAAAATCAATCACGTGTATTCTATGCACTAATTTCTATATAGGTATTCTTAATGATATATATTTATACATTGGTGAACAATATTTGTGAACGAATATTTATGAAGAGGATGTTTATGATCCCAAACACCACTGAAATCCCTATACCATGCTCTAAAAATATCCTCTGTGGATTGAATGATATTCTTAGAATTACAAATAGTCATAGCATGATTCTAAGTGATAATTTTGGGACCCATATATATTTATTTCTAAAAAAAATCTCCTAGATAGTGAATGAAACCTAGTATCTCAATCAGATATGATGGGGAGTGGAAATAACGCATAAATACCAAATACTCTATATAAATCCTATACTATTGTTTATTTGAGACATAATTTCCGAATAGATATGAAATGTGATAATATCATAATTCAATCAACTGTATCCCCAAAAAAATTAATGTAATGATCTTAATTGGGGGTCCTATGAAGAAATTCATTTCTATATCTTCCCATTTCCTTATCTGTTTACATAGTTTTTGCATATCCCCATTATATATTTAACCATAATTTTAATCCTTATAGCATACCATGAATTTTTTTACATACTATGAAATATATTTTTTAATGTTTTATCACCATAAATACACATTTTAATTTAATTATATCATTGTAATTTCAAAACATATTGATAACGTTGAGCTATGTGTTTCCTTAAATATTAAATTCTTCTATTATTGGGAGAAAGGAGACATATCTAATTTAAGAATCTTATCACCCCATTATTACCAATGTTTACCTTCATAACATTCCATATCACTTTTTTTATGAGACCAAATCTTCCTTTTTCACCTCTATAATCATCGAATGAATTAATGGTTTAACATTAATTTGAGAAAGATAGAATGTATTATCATCCCTCATGATATCAACATCCATCATTTGAAAATATATAGTTGTGGAATATTTTTTTTTCAAAAATCATCAAAGATTAGGGAATATGATCCTTATGACATAGAGCAACAACATCCTTGTTCAATTTACCTTGGGTATAACTTATATTTATGTCAAAATAATTAATCATATCAAACTATATTTTTTGGTGAATATTCAAATATATATCTGATACTACAATGTTAATATTTTACGATTACGATATATATCACACCATTCACTATAATTATAATTACTCAACCTATTAAATTAAAACATTACCTACTCTAGCTCTAAATCATGAGTTAGGTAATTTTTCATGAAATGTAAACATTCATGTGGGATAAGATACCACTATTCCATTGTACATGTAAAAAAAATCAAATTCCCACCATAAAAGGATCACTATAAATTAAAAATCATCATCTACTACAAAGTAGTGTATATATAGGAGAAATTATTGTCATTATGTTAAAATAATTTTTTTAATTCATCTATAAATATGAACGTGTATCCCTTATAAATATATATATTTATGTATATTTTATAAATCTATGAAATTTATCAAAAACCATTGATATTTTCAAAGAAATCAAAGAAAACAATGGATCTTAGTCATTGAGTGTGTCCCAAGCCATGTATTAATACTATCCATATTTAGATTGTAATATTATATACACTTATATTAAATTATTCGTAACAAAAAATATTTTTTCATATATAAAAGATTTATATTTGCAGAATTTTGAAAACAATTTCTCTTTATAAATTTATTTTAAGAAAATATTCAAAAGATCATTAGGAACATCGAAGATATCCGAATATTTGATCGTATCATTTATAAATTCCATAATAAATCTATCAAAGTAATATCTAAAGGACATATTCAATATATTGAAGTCTTTATATATATATTTGGTACGTTAAAATGTTATAAGTATAAATTCATAGTGTCCACACCTCATCTGGAATGTTTTTTCTCTATATTCACTATTTTGACAGTTAATTAAAGAAATTCATATTTTAGGTCAACCATTTAAAAGTTTTTAGATCTCTTTAGTTGAAAAATGTCATACATATTTGTAAGAAGACATAATTTCATTATAGAAATCCTTTTTTTCGCTTAAATCAATGCAATGATGCATTGACCAATTAATATTAATAATAAAAACAACTAGAGATGTAAATTGTGAATAACTAAGTCATTTGAATATCATATATATTATCTATAAAATTTTATTCTTCAATTATTAAAAATCAATTGAGTCTATTTTATAAGGATTATTTAAAATTGGTGTATCACATATTATTTATTCTATAAAAAAATTAACTTCATGATTTAGGGGAAGGCTTTGCAACTAATTAGAAATTACCTCAGCCTATTCTTGAACAATATTATTCTATTCAATACTGAATTTTACCCAAACCATTTGATATAAATTTCCCACATGAATATTTAGTACATACCAGGGAATAAAACTAATTCCAATTTTATATTCATATTCATCGATGCATTTATAGATAACAACATGTTGAATCAAAAAATAAAATGTGACTTCCATTCATTGTAAATATATATAGTATTTACATATAGAGTAATAATCAATTCCCAATATATCATCAAATTATATTCTTAGAAGAAAAATGTGTCCTGTAAGAAACACTGAAACATAGTTATCATTTGAAGAGGATCTACATAAATGAGTTTCAAATGTCATAACATTCACTATTTTTACTGACAAATCAATATCTAACCGTTTTGGTGTTGAAATAATATTAAAAATTCATTATATATAAAATATTTGGTAAAAAAATATAATACATCTAATGTTATTCATGTTATAATACTGTAATTTTATCAATTTTATTTATGCTCTCTTCATTTTCTAATACCAACAAGGTTAATATGAGTATTAGGTATCAATAAAAAAAATGATAAATCATATTATAATGAAAATAATTTCTATTATATTGAAAATTATGGCTACTTATTTTAATCATAAGACACCTTATGTTCATCCTATAATATTTTCATAATGCAAAGAATATAATTGGTTATATCCTCTCACTCCCCATAACATAGTTTCCCAAAATAACACAACCATTTTTATTAAATTATATAATGACTCAACCATCACATAAAAAATTGTGGCATCATGTTAGATTCACATTCATCATATTTTATATTAATACATTCTCAATAATCAAAATGTTTTACTATATTTGGAGACTAGAGAAATAATAAGAATATTTCATAAATGGTCGTCAGAAACATCAAATAAGTACTTATCACATATTAACATTCATATATATTGTCTACTTAAAACATTTATTAACAACCTAGGGATATGGAATCATATAAAATTTTGAGTTCATAAGGTCATTATTTATAAATATTGGTGATATATATAAACAAAAAAGGTGACCATTTACATAAAGTTATCAAAAAAATAAACATGGTATAAAAAAACCCAACAATTCATAGACCCTATGAAATATGTACTGACATTTGGATATTTCAAAATAAATGAAATGAGTCCAAAAGTGAATAAAAATAATAATAAACCCTTAGACATTATAGAGTATTATAAATATAAGAAATATGTTTTTGGAGAAGATAAAAGAAAAAAAATATTTTCTATGGATATGGATGAATAACAGGACTATAATATCATGGCAGAATATGTCCAATAATGGATTTATTTCTCTTACCATTCTGATAATTTTTTTTGGTAGAGTACCATAGAAGATTGAGATAACATAAAATTTTATTTTATATTAAATCAAATGATTTAATGTTTTACGTAATAAGATGGATGGATGTAGTATTCATGGGCCACCCATTACATAATCAAAACCATATAAATATGTTCCATATGATTATGAAAAAATTCATAACTTTTTCATACTATAATTATCCCATTGGAATGAAAAATAAATCACAAAAATATAATTTTTTTATCATTATATGATATATAGAGAAATAAATTGGATGGATTTATTAGAGGAAATACCCATTGGTGTATAATATTCAATAAATGATTATGACTGAGTTGAAAAATACTTCAGAAATGTATTGAAATATCATTTACCAAACAAGATAAAAAATTATTTAGTATTACAATCAACCGAAAACTAAAAATTTAAAAAATATGAATAATATTTTATTTATAAAATCTAATAAAAATTAAATTTAATATTTTAACAAATAATTAAATTTGAAGGAGGGTAAAGGTATTAATTCTATATATGATAAATAAAATTTCCACATATTTATGAAATGTAAAATATAAAATGTATTCAATACATTGAAATTATTCCTTTTAAAAACATTGTAATGAACATAAAATAAAATATAATATGAATTGATTTTTTTATTGTTGAAAATAATAATTAAGAATAAATTTAAAGGGGGTGTACGTTAAAAAGACTCATAATGAAAAATGAAAAATATGGAAGGTTTTACTAAAATTATATTATATAGAACATTATGTGTGTAAGAACCTGGATCCTCGTTTCAGGTATGTTTTTCTTTTTTCTGGAGTTTTTAAGAAAAATGAACTTTCTGGAAATTTTTGAAGTACACACCGTGTACTTTCGGAGTACACACCATGTACTCTTCTCCGGCTCGAAGCCGTGTGCTGGCCATGTCTGGGCCACACACACGGTGTGTAAGGGTGACGTAGAGGCTGATTTTGGCAGAGTACGGAAAAGATCCAGTACACACCGTGTACTCTAAAAGTACACGTCATGTACTTTCTTTTTATTTCACTAAATGAACCGGGGTCGTGCCTGACGCACAGAAACACCTCCTTCTAGGTCTCGTTCGTTTGAGAGCGACCCGTACGGCCGAATCATCGATGTGCTCCCACCTCTTCATCTGTTCTCCGATTTGAGCATGGTCCATTGCATTGGAATCACATTGGTGATTTATTCCTTCTTATTGAGCTTCATTTTATGATTCCTCTTCGTTTTCGAGTTATCGTGGGTTGAAACTTTTGTCCATTTTATCAGATCTACGATTTTCTAAGGGGAATCAACCATCATGGTTCATGTATATTGATCTACCAGGATCAAGGTAGGTGGTTTGTGCCTTTCTGTTGTATGTCGATGAGTATTTTGTGAAAATTCCACAAATTCACTTGGGCGGGGAATTGTGGCTTTCTTATTTTACCCTTGTTTTTTTCCTGCATTGCTTGATTTCTATAGCAGAGGTTTATGCTTGTGAGTAGAGTAATTTATTTTGTGCTCAGGTTTCTTTTCCATACTTGTTTTTCATGTTTGGCATTTTTCCAGTTTCCATGCCTAGTTGTAGGATAGTGGAACTGTTGCTTTATAATTACTGTTAAGCCTTAGACTGATAGCCAAGTAGTTCTTGAGGTTTCCTTGGATGATTTACGTGCGCTGAGCATGTTTATTTTTCATACAGCACTGTGAGTACCTAGTGTACCAGACCATAGAGAGAATTGATGTAAGGGCTTCTCTAGAGTGTCTTTTAATATGATACGAGACCACATGGGGAATTGACGATGAGTGCTTCCCTAGAGAGTTTTTAGTTCCTCGATGTGGGCCACTGGGGGAATGAGATGTTGAGTGCTTCCCAAGAGAGCCTTTAGTATGATATGATACTATAGGGGCAACAGACTGTGAGTGCTTCCTCAGAGAGTCTATTAATTTTACATAGCTGAACCAGAGGGGTGAGACTGTGTGTGGCTCATTGAGGGTTGTTAGTACTTGTATGTTGAACCATAGGGGTTAGGCTGTGAGAGCTACCTAGAGGGTTGCCTGTTTTCTTCTTGTTGTTGGAACTTTACTTGTGTACTTGTTTTGTTAGAACTGTGGATTGTAGTTGCTTGTGTTTTCCTGTTTACTACTTCTTATTTTATTACTGCCATGTATACATTGACTGTTAGGCACAAATCTTTGGGTGATTTCCTACTGGGATTTTATCTCACACCCTTTTTGGGCCATGCTTTTGGGCGCAAGCAGACTATGTTGTTGTAGGTATAGATAAGGGAAACTTCCCTTCTACTTCAGGTTCTTGATTGCACTGGAGTTGGAGAGCATGGGACCGAGCTGTGGCTTGCGATGGTGAGGAGTTTACTTTTCTTTATTTTGCACATTGTTTTAAATTGTAATTTAGCACGTTGGTTGGTTTACTGCTTTCCATAGACATATGTACCATGTTGCATCATTATTATTTTATACAGTACTTCTGTTGTTCAATTCAGTTGTTGTATGCTGTTTACTATTTCTACTATTGTGTATGGTTGTTCTTCCACTATATACTTTACCAAATAAGGGCATAGTTTCCCCACCGACTCCCCAAGGCCCTCACTTCTAGTCGGCAACCTCTGGCATTTTGGGAAACGCGCTTGAGGTCATGTGGAGAACCGGGTACGGGGCACCAGTGGAGGGGCTCCAGATTCGGGTCGTTACAAAGTTGTATCAGAGGAGTTCGTTTCCCTTGACTTACGGTTTGGAGACTTTAGCCAGGGATAGGATAGATTCGGAAAATGGTGTTAAGATGTGCTCTGGAGTAGCTAACCTGTGTACAGGGAAAATCCATACTACCTTGTTAATTGCAGCTTGCTGATTTTGAGATTTTATGGTTGATCTGATTTCCCCTAGAGTGATTCACATGACTTGTACTATTATTGTTTTGATATTTCGGTTCCATTTCTATCGCAACCCGATGAGATGAGGGTATGACATCTCATGCATAATACATGCACTTGTAGAATCAGATGCCATGCATTCTTTCCATGCCATCTAGGGTGCAATAGCGATTGCATGCAGTTGTGATAGACTTCGTGTAGATTATGCATGCTGTTGTGATAGATTCTTGATATAATCCCTGATGTTATATTAGAGAGCTGTTTGTTTTACCTTGTATGTGACTTTAAGAGATGCCAAGCGTTGATTTTCGGGGAGTATAGGCCCTCACGAATCAGAATTTGGAACCTCTTTGCCTTGTTTTTAGTGTTTCTGGGGTTCTATGCAGTTTATGAGCTACTGCTCAGAAAAAAACAGAATTCACAGTGTGTACTTTTTGGATACACACCGTGTAGTTTTCAGGCTGTGTCACTGACCGTGTGAGTAGAACACTGTTTCTTGAATGTAACTTTAGGAAAACGCTGTGTATGGTAGGTACACGCCATGTAGTAATGAGCCGTGTACCAGGCCGTGTCACTAACAACACGGGCCGAGGAAGCTCTAGTAGCACACACTGTGTTGTAACAGAACACGCCGTGTAGTCCCTTTCAGGTACCCAGCCGTGTCACGAACAACACGGGTCAGTGTGACCTTATCTCAGACATTCCGTGTTGCTTTTGGAGCACGTCGTGTAGTCTTTCCAGGTACCTGGCTGTGTCACAAACAACACGGGGTGGTGTCACCTTGCAGATACACGCCGTGTTTGTTCAGAGCACGCCATGTAAGGTTCAGCCATGTAGACAGCCATGTGTTTAACAACATGGGATGCCTAAGCCTTTTCCATTACATGCCATGTCCACAGGGAACATGCCGTGTAGTCTCAGTTTATGAAAATCGTGCGGGTTAGCCGTGTAAGGGGACGCGGGTAGGGGAGCAGTTTTCAAGTACACACCGTGTGTGGGGTCAACATGCCATGTAGTTTGAGGTGTACACGACCTGTAGGGAGGAGTACACGCCCATGTCAGTGGCCTAAGAAGACACGCCGTGTAGTTTTTATACAAGCTGTGTAGTCGAGTTTTGTAAACTTGTGTGTTTTCCTTCCCCAATTTCCGTTTTATTACTCTTGTGTTCTCTGTCCTTGTTTTCCTGATATAAGGTGTACTTTTGGTCTTTTAGAGCTATGCATCCGATACGTCCTCCGGTCAAACGTCTGTCGTCAGGCAGTGATCAGATGCCAGACAGGGTTGATCAGCGACTTCCTGTCGATCCTCCAGTCGGGCCAGCCTTGGAACCAGCTGTTATACCAGTTGCAGGTGCTGATGCGCATTTCAGGGAAGGTTTCATGAGGATGATGCAAGCCTTCCAGGGAGCACTGCCTCCTGCAATGACTATGGTAGACCTGCCGTGAGTTTTTCAGCAGCATCATCCTCCCATGTTCTCGGGGGAAGGAGGACCTCAGGCTACAGAGTCATTGCTGGAAGCCATGCTGACTATCTTCGAGCATCTGGAGACGCCTCCATAGAGGCTGGTCAATCTCAATACCTACATGCTACGAGATTTCACCAAGAGGGGGTGTAACGTGATCTCATAGGTGGTTCAACAACATGCTATGGCTTGGGAGGAGTTCCAGCGCGTGTTCTATGACTACTTCTACCCATAGACCCTAAGGGACGACCGAGCCCAGGAGTTCATGATCTTAGAGCAGGGTACACTTTTTTTCATGGAGTATTCCTCTCGCTTCCCCAAGCTGCAACATTTCACACCCCTCCGGGATGGATGTGGGGTGTTTTTAGTAAGGAAGTTTGAGGATGGACTCAGGAGGGAGATCCGCTCACAGGTGAACATCGTCCATCGGACTTCCATCACATCCATCGTCAACCAGGCACTGATTTCGGAGCGCAATCTGAGAGACTCTAGAACTGCGAGCCAAGGCGGTTCTGCTTCCAGAGATAGTTTGCCTCCATATGACAGTAAGAAGCGTCATAGGGAGTCTACACACCATGATCTGAGGAAGCGTGATGCATCATCAGGCAGCCAGGTGACATGATACTAGTGTGGCTGGTACGGGAACATGAGGAAGCAGTGCCAGAGGGACCCTATGGAGTGCCGATCTTGCTGCAAGATTGGTCACCTTCAGCGTTTCTTCCAGGTTTTCTCACCAGAAACTAGTGACCAGGGTTCTTCTATGACTCCTCATTCAGGAGAAGCACCACCAGTTTCTCACCAGTTTGGGAACTGGAGTTCTTCCGGCCGTTCAGGCCGAGGTGGAGGTCGAGGATGTGGCAATCAGCCACCAGTCCCTCCGCACCAACAGGGAGGTTCAGCTCAGAGTGGTCAGCCAGGGGCACAGGGCCGCGGTGCAGGCCAGTCATTCGGCGTGGAGTAGATTTATCTGGAGTAGGATCCTGGCCCATCTACAGTTCTAGGTATAATTTTAGTAGCCTCAGTTTTATCTTTATCCCTTTTTGATACTTGTGCTACGCATAGCTTTATCTCTATTGCTATCATGGAGAGCCTTGGGCTCTGCATATTTTCTGCTGCCGACTCGTTGACACTAGACACACCTTTGGGGACGAGGAAATCTAGTGTACGCCTGTGTAGAGAGTGCCCTCTCGAGGTTGCAGGGTATTTTTTTGTGTGGGATCTCTATGTCCTGGAGATGACAGGCTATGATGACATCCTCGAGATGGACTGGTTGGTTCCCTTCCAGGTAGTCGTCGACTGTTATCACCGTAGAGTGAGTTTCGTTTCACTAGATGGTGAATCTTTTCTTCATAGAGGCAAAGGGGATGTTCAGGAGAGTTGAGCAGGACTCGAGCATCACGGGCTAGGAAAGGTGACAGCCCAGATTGCTAGTCTTTATCTAGATGATCAAGGGACTTTGCAGTTGGACTTTCCTCCAGAGATGGATCGTTTCAGGGATGTCTTTTCAGAGGACTTTTCACGTTTGCCTCCGGAGCGTGAGGTAGAATATCTATTCATCTCATGCCAGGAGCGTCACCGGCGTCCATTCCTCCCTATATGATGGCCACACCTGAGTTGAAGGAGCTCAAGAAGTAGTTGGAGGAGTTGCGGGAAAAGGGTTTTATCCAACCTAGTACTTCTCCTTGGGGTTCTCATTTCCTGTTTGCAAAGAAGGAAGACTGTACCCTTTGACATTATGTGGACTATCGGAAGCTAAACCAGTTGACGGTCAAGAATCAATATCCATTTTCGAGGATCGATGACCTTTTCGATCAGCTTTGAGGAGCCTGAGCATTCTCAAATATTGATTTGAGGTCCGGTTATCATCAGTTTCACGTTAGGCCATTAGATATACCTATAACAGCCTTCATGAGTAGATATGGTCTATAAGAGTATACAGTCATGCAGTTCGGTCTCATGAACGTGCCTGCAGTTTTCATGGCACTGATGAATCGAGTGTTCCATCCTTACTTGGACTCCTTAGTCGTGGTCTTCGTGGAAGATATCATGGTGTACTCTCACACTCGACACTACCATGCGACACATCTAGAGATCGTTCTGAGTACACTGAGAGAGCATCAGATTTATGCTAAACTCTTAAAGTGCCACTTCTGGATGGATCAGATTCACTTCTTAGGTCACGTCATCTCAGATGTAGGAGTATCTATGGACCCAGATAAAGTGAGAGCTATAGTTTCCTAGGAGCAGCCGAAGAACGTCTATGAGATACAGAGCTTCCTAGGGCTGGATGGATAATACCGATGCTTCATTCAGAACTTTTCTCGTCTAGCAGCACCTTTGACAGGTCTGACTAAGAAGGGGTCGATGTTCTTATGGTCAGATTCTTGTGAGTCTTCCTTTCAAGAGCTGAATGGGAGGTTTACGTCGGCACCAATATTAGTTTTTCCAGAGCCATGAAAGAGCTACACTATTTACTGTGATGCTTCAGGTATCGGTCAGGGATCTGTGCTTATGTAGGGAGATGGAGTTGTTGCGTAAAGATCTCAGTATTTGAGGCCACATGAGAGGAACTACCCTACGCACGATCTGGAGTTGGAAGCTGTTGTTCACTCCTTACACTGTGGGAGACATTACCTTCTAGGAGAGCACATTGTGGTCTTCACCGACCACCAGAGTCCCATGTATATCTTCAGTCAGTGTGATCTGAATCTGAGACAACGCATGTGGGTCAAGAATCTTCAGTCTTTTGATTTCGAGCTTTCCTATACGTCGGGAAAGGGAAATGCAGTGGCAGATGTGTTGAGTAGGAGAAATCAGGTTCAGGCGGTTTATAAGGCCATTAGTGAGTGGCAACTGATGGCCCTATTCTCTGAGATGCATCTAGAGGTGAACGACAAACAGGGATAGATGTACCTATCTTCTGTAGCTGTTACCTCTACACTTCTTGATCGGGTACGGATGAGGCATCTATCAGACATAGAAGGCTTAGTCCTGCGGGAGTGTGTGTCAAGAAAGGACCCTCATCCTGGATGGATAGTGGGTGAGGATGAGATCTTGAATTTCTAGGGACGCGTATGGGTGCCAGCAGACATACGTGTGGTACTGATGCGGGATATTCATTCCTCTATTTGGGTAGTTCATCCTGGCATCACCAAGATGTATCAGGATCTTCATCACCAGTATTGGTGGCCAGATATGAAGAAATATGTTGCTGGTTTTGTCATGAGATGGTCTATTTGTCAGCAGGTGAACACAGATCATCAACAGCCAACAAGCCTTTTACAATAGTTACCCATTCAGGAGTGGAAGTGTAAAGATGTCACAATGGACATCGTGACCAGATTGCCGAGGACACCTCGGGGAAGCGATGCTATTTGGGTTGTTGTCGACAGACTCACGAAGGATTCTCACTTCTTTCCGATCAAGGAGACCATCAATGTCGATGATCTAGGGCAACTTTACATCTGAGAGATCGTTCGTCTGCATGGAGTTCCATACTCCATTGTTTCAGAAAGGATGCGCGCTTTAATTCTCAGTTCTGGCAGGGACTTCATAAGGCCTTGGGTACACATGTACTTTTGAGTAAATCATACCATCCCCAGACTGATGGCTATTCTGAGCGCACAATCCAGATGCTTAAGGATATGCTCCGAACCTGCATTCTAGACATTTTCAGTTCTTAGGAGAATCATATTCCTCTGGTAGAGTTTTCCTACAACAACAGTTTCTAGACGAACATTCAGATGGCATCATATAAGGCTTTGTACGCTAGGCCATGCCGATCACCCTTATGCTGGCTGGAGGCAGGAGAGGCAGCTTTGATGGGACCTCATCTTGTACAGGAGACTTCAGAGCAGATAGAACTGATTCGGAAGAGGATGGATACAACACAGTCTCGACAGAAGTCTTATGCTGATCAGCGGAGACGACCTCTGGAGTTCGAGGTCAGGGATCAGGTTTTCCTGCGTGTTGTTGCACCCCTCTCTCTTGGATTTTAATGATCACAATCACTCTAATTGTATTCTAACTTGTTTTCAAGTGTTTTTGATGATAGGAAATAGGGTGCCTAGAAGCTGGCCCAAGAAGAATTCAAAATGGACTGTTTAAGTCCACCGGCCAGCCGGTGTGAGACCACCGGCCAGCCGGTAAGGGCACCGGCCAGCCGGATCCATCCCATCGGCCAGCCGGTGGACCAGGCAGAAGGCCTTGCCCTCTGCCAGGTGCCACCGGTCAGCCGGTGTCTGGCCACCGGCCAACCGGTGGGTCCAGACAGAATGGCATACCTTCTGTCCAGACCACCGGCCAGCCGGTGCCTGACCACCGGCCAGCCGGTGGAACCCAGACAGAATAGCATGCTTCTGTCCAGACCACCGGCCAGCTGGTGGCTCAGCACCGGGCAGCCGGTGGAGCCAGACAGAAATCCCTTGCTTCTGTCTGGTGCACCGGCCAGCCGGTGGATCAGCACCGGCCAGCCGGTGTGCTCAGTCAAACTAGCCGTTAAGCTTTGACCAGGCTGGCCCACTTGATCCCCAACGGCTCCGAAAGCCCTCCAACGGCTATTTTGAAGTATTTGGGAGTATTTCTCCTATAAATAGACGTCCATGGATGCCGGGAACACCCCCGATCATATACCGAAGCATACCAAAGCTATTTTGATCATTTGAGGCTCCTACGACAATTCTCAAAGGCTACTTGAGATCCAATTGCCATCCTTGAAGCTTGGGCTGCCTCTACATCAACTAAACTCACCTCTTGGCGCTCAAGGCTTCCTCTAGTTTGTTCTAAATTATTTACTTCAATTGTTTAGTTCTTAATTGGGTTTGTATTAAAACAAACCACCCTTTTTCTTCCTTCTTTCAATTTGGGTTTCTTGCTACAACCATAATAAAAAAGAAAGCTGTAAGAAGGTGATCTAGCCTACCTTAAAACGGCTAGTGGGTTTCTTGCTATAACCATTAAAAAGCAAGAGGTCGTATAAATCTCCCAACGGTTGAGTTGGGAGCGGAGACGTAGGCTTGAGTTTAAAGCCGAACTCCGTTATCAATTGTGTCTTGCCATTTTACTTTCCGCTGCATTTAAATTTGTTTTAAATTGTTAATTAATTTTAAAAAGGAAATTCACCCTCCCTCTTGCCATCACCTCCGACCCAACAATTGGTATCAAAGGGAGCATTTGTGTAATACCTTAACCGGTTACAAACGAAAAATCCATAGTGATGGCTTCTTTCTCACAAGCACCCGAAGGGTATTCCATGACTCGGGCTCCATACTTCGATGGAACCGATTACACATATTGGAAAACACGAATGATTACTTTTCTTAGAAGCATTGGCTATCCTATATATAGAATTGTTATGCAAGGCTACACTCTTTCTAGTAAGGATGAATATAAATGGACCCCCGAAGACATTGCCAATTTTGAGCTTGATGGCAAAGCCATGAATGCTCTTCATTGTGGGTTAGACCGTAATGAGTTTAATCGTATTTCTACTTGCACCACCTCACACGAAATTTGGAAACTTTTGGAAGTGACCCATGAGGGCACTAACAAAGTCAAAGACACTAGGTTAGATATGTATCGTCAAGACTTTGAGAGTTTCACAATGCACCCACACGAGTCAATCACCGAAATGTTTACTCGTTTTACTGATGTTTGCAATGGGAGAAAGTCCCTTGGTGATGATGTTTCAGCCGAAACAATGGTCAAGAAAATTCTTTGGGTCCTACCAAGCTCTTGGGCACCAAAGGTGACGGCAATCCAAGAAGCGAAAGATGTCAAGAAGATGCCGGTTGAAGAACTCATAGGGTCACTCATGACTTATGAGATTACCATGAAGAGGCAAGCCGATAAAGAAGGAAAGATCTTCAAGGAGAAAAAGAACATAGCTTTCAAGGCAAAGAAAGAAAGCTCCTCCGATGATAGTGAATCCGAGATGGCTCAACTAGCAAGGAAAATGAGCAAGTTCATGAAGAAAAAGAAGAAATTTCAAAAGGCACGAAAGGAAGAGCCAAAGGCGGAGAAAGAAATCACTTGCTTTGAATGTGGAAAGAAAGGCCACATCAAACCGGAGTGCCCCATTTTCAAGAAAAGGTTAAAAGAAAAGAAAAACAAGAAGGCCTTCAAAGCATCAACATGGAGTGCAAATGATGACTCCATGTCTTCAAGCGACTCAAGCGATGAAGGTGGAAAATGCCTAATGGCATTTGATGAGGTATCCTCTTCTCACTCTTCTTCTCACTCTTCTTCCTCATCTTCTTCTTTTGATAATGATATGTCTTATGAAGAACTCCAAAATGCAAGAGATCAATTAGAGGAAGTTTTTCACGAACTTACCTCTAAATTTTTGACCCTGAAAAAGAAAAACAAAACTCTTATTTCCGATAAAGACAAACTTCTCAAAGAGAATGAGGAGCTTGCCCTTAAAGTCAAAAATATTCCAAATGTAGATTCTTTAAATTCTACCATTAAGGATTTGAAGGAATCTCTTGCCAAGTTCACCCAAGGTGAAAAAAACTTAACTAAATTGCTAGGTTCTCAGCGTTCGTCTAGAACCACACATGGACTTGGCTATAACAAGCAATCCACTTTTTCTAGGGCACCCACTACTTTTGTAAGGGGGAGATCTCAATACAAATTTTGTAATTATTGTAAAAAGACCGGTCACATGATTTATGAATGTGATTGTAAAAATGCTAGGTATGGAAGACCCAAATCCATTACCTACTCGGATGAGTATCATAGAAGGAATCCCTCTAGAACATTATGGGTTCAAAAGTCTCTTTTAGCTAATCTTTCCGGACCCAAACTTATATGGGTACCAAAATATCTTCTTTCTTGATTTTGTAGGATAAACGCCAAAAGAGTAGGACCTCTAAAGGCTCGTGGCATCTCAACAGCGGTTGCTCAAGGCACATGTGTGGCGATCCCTCCGAGTTCAACTCACTTGAAGAATTCGATGGAGGATATGTCACCTTTGGTGATAACTCAAAAAGCAAGATCGTCGGAATAGGTACCATTGGTTTTGGTAGCTCCTCTTTTATTAAAGATGTTTTATTAGTTAAAGGTTTAAAGCATAATTTAATTAGCATTAGTCAACTTTGTGATAGTGGTTTTTCAGTCAATTTTCAAAATGATTTATGCAATGTTTTTGATTTTCAAAACAAGTTGATATTTTCTGCTTCCCGTTTTCAAAATGTTTACATTATTGATTTAAAATCTCTAGCTAGCCAAAATGTTAAATGTTTAAGTGCTCTTGACAATGAGTCTTGGCTTTGGCATAGAAGATTGGGGCATTGTAGCTCTCATTCACTTCTAAAGCTTAATAAGAACAAGCTCATTCGTGACCTTCCTAAACTTAAATTTAAGAAAGATTTGATTTGTGAGCCATGCCAACTTGGTAAGCAACACAAGTCTTCTTTCAAATCTAAGAAGGAAGTGTCCACCTCAAAATCTCTTGAACTCCTTCATCTTGATCTTTTTGGTCCTACTCCCGTAGCAAGCTTAGGTGGAAAATCCTATACCTTAGTTATTGTTGATGACTTTTCTCGTTTTACTTGGGTTTTCTTTTTAGCCCATAAGAATGATGCTTGTAAAACCTTTTTGAAATTCTCTAGGAAAGTAGAAAACGAAAAAGGATATAAAATCATATCTCTTCGTAGTGATCATGGTGGTGAATTCGAGAACAAAGAATTCGATGAATTGTGTTCCTCTCAAGGATACAATCACACCTTCTCTGCCCCTAGGACTCCTCAACAAAATGGAGTGGTTGAAAGGAGAAACCGAACTCTCCAAGAAATCGCTCGAACCCTCCTTAGTGAATTCGACCTCCCTCAATATTTTTGGGCCGAGGCGGTAAACACTGCTTGTTATACTATTAATAGAGTCCTTGTAAGACCTCTTCTTAAGAAAACCCCCTATGAACTTTGGAAAGGCAAATTGCCCAAAGTTGGTTATTTTAAAGTGTTTGGGTGTAAATGCTTTATCCTTAACACAAAAGATAACCTAGGGAAATTTGATGCCAAATCCGATGAAGGTATTTTTCTTGGGTACTCCAACTCAAGCAAAGCCTATCGTGTCTTCAATAAACATTCAAAAACCATCGAAGAATCATCTCATGTCAAATTTGATGAAACTCTTCCAAAACCTCACCCGGTCATTGAGGATGTTGAAGATAAGCTTGATAATCTTCATTTGAATGATTTCTCTTCTCCTCCCAAGGAGGATGACCATCAAGAACCCTCTTCACCTTCTTCGCCTTCCACCTTGCCTAAGGTTTGGAAACCTTTTAGAGACCATCCTTTAGAAAATGTCATAGGTGATCTTCAAGCCGGTACTCGAACTAGAAGATCAATCCTCAACGAGGTTGAACATCAAGCCTTTCTTTCTCAACTAGAGCCACAAACCATTAATGATGCTATTAATGATGAGAATTGGGTTCTTGCAATGCAAGAGGAACTAAATCAATTCTCTAGAAATGATGTTTGGACTCTTGTTGAAAGACCCAATGATCATCCAATTATTGGCACTAAATGGGTTTTTAGGAACAAACTTGATGATCAAGGAAATATAACCCGGAACAAGGCTCGCCTAGTAGCTAAGGGCTATAATCAAGAAGAAGGAATTGATTATGGTGAAACCTTCGCGCCCGTCGCTAGATTGGAATCCATTAGAATCTTGTTGGCATTCGCCGCTCACTTAAATTTCAAACTTTTTCAAATGGATGTTAAAAGTGCTTTTTTAAATGGTTTTATTTCAGAAAAAATCTTTGTTGAACAACCCCCCGGTTTTGAAGATCCAAAATTTCCAAATCATGTTTTTAAGTTAACCAAGGCTCTTTATGGCTTAAAGCAAGCCCCTCGGGCTTGGTATGAGCGGTTAACAAAATTTCTTTTAGAAAATGATTTTAAAATGGGTCAAGCCGATTGTACCCTCTTTTTAAAACACACTTAAAAAGATCTTTTAATAGTCTAAATTTATGTTGATGATGTTATCTTTGGTTCTACCAAAGAATCTCTTTGTACTGATTTTTCAGATTTAATGAGAAAAGAATTTGAAATGAGTTTTATGGGAGAATTGAAGTTTTTTCTTGGTTTTCAAATCTTTCAAAATTCAAAAGGTATTTCTCTAAGCCAAAGAAAATACACAAACGAGCTTCTAAGTCGTTTTGGTATGGATCAAGTAAAGGAAATTAGTACACCCATGAGTACTTCAAGTAAGCTTACGTTAGACGAAGCCGGGAAACCGGTGGATAACAAGCTTTATAGGAGTATGATCGGGAGTCTACTTTACCTAACTGCGACCCGTCCTGACATCATGTTTAGTGTTTGCCTTTGTGCTCATTTTCAAGCCAATCCTAAAGAATCCCATCTTAAATCGGTCAAAATAATTTTTAAGTATTTAAAAGGATCCAAAAATCTTGGTTTATTTTATCCCTCAAATACTTCTTTTGAACTATCTTCTTATTCGGATGCTGATTTTGGCGGATGTCAATTAGATCGTAAGAGTACTAGTGGAACCTGTCATCTGCTAGGCAAGTCCCTTGTTTCGTGGAGTAGCAAGAAGCAAAATTGTGTTGCTCTTTCTACTGCCGAGGCCGAGTATGTAGCCGCTGGCAATTGTTGTGCCCAAATTATTTGGATGCAACACACTCTCTTGGATTATGGTCTTTCCTATGATCATGTCCCTATTCGGTGTGACAACACTAGTGCCATTAGTATCTCTAAGAATCCAATACAACATTCTAGGACAAAGCACATAGACTTAAGGCATCATTTCCTTCGTGACCATTTTCAAAAAGGAGATATCACTTTGGACTTCATTCCTACCGATTTCCAATTAGCTGATATTTTTACCAAACCGCTCCCGGTTGACCGTTTTGATTTTATTAAAGGGGAGTTAGGAATGATTCGTCAATGAGCACTATTAAATATTTGACTTTCTTGGCTTGCTTATATTTTATTTTTATTAGAATTTTTTTAAACACCTTTTTTTTAATTCTGTTTTTTTTATATTTTATGAATTTTAGTACCACCGGTCAACCGGTGGTACATCACCGGTTAATCGGTGGTGTCGGGTTTCTGTTTTTTGGGCCGACCCAAGGAAGGGTTAAAATTAATTTTAAAACCCTTCCTCCCTCATTTCTCTCTTCTCTCTCGGGCGGCTCCTCCTAAAACCGCAGCTCCTCCAAAACCTAGCCTCCCTTCTTGGTTTTTGCCCTCTCAAAACTCCTTTATTCTCTCAATCTCTCTCTTTTTAGCTCCTTTTGCCATCATGGGACCTCGATCTACTCGCAAAGGCAAGGGTATCGCTCAAGAAGCACCTCCTCCTCCTTCAATCCCTCAACTTCCGGACATATGGCATGACAAAGTCATTTTGCCCGGTAGAGTTATTGACTATCCTTGGCTTTCTTCTGCTCGTCTCGAGCTTTTTTCAATTATTGAGTATCAACATTGGCATTCATTTTTTGAGCCACCCGAAAAGGATGTCATTTATCCTCTTCTTGTCAAAGAGTTCTATGCTCATTTGACGTGGTCCGTTTCTGATGACATTGATACCATCTCCTCCACTGCTCTTGGGCAACCCATCACTTTCACTTCGGTGGAAATTGCCCGGATGCTGGGAGTTCCTCATGTCGGGCCTCATGCATTTGCTCAGGGGGAGTTTCCTCGGGACTCTGAATTTGATCTTGCTGTCGCTCTTGAGCATCTCATAGGGCAGCCCTCAAATCCCATTGTCAAGCTCTCCCAGCTCTCTCCTAACCATCGTATTATTGAGCGCCTCATTCAAACTTCCCTTGCGCCCCGTATCGGGGATCATGATAATGTCAAATTCATTGATATTTATCTTCTCTCTTTTATCACCAGAGGCATTCACTTCAATTTGGTCCGGTTTCTGTTCCGGGCCATGACTTATGTGGCTGAGCACCCGCGCCGGTCCAAAACTATACCCTACGGACGCCTCTTGACTAAAATCTTTTCCTTTCTTGATGTGCCTCTTCATGCTACTTCCTTCGACCATCCAACGAAGGATAGCATAGTGAATTTTATGATGGTGCAACGAATGAACATCCGTTGGCACCCTTGGCGTCAGGAATGGATTGTCGACAAGGACGGTCTTCTCAAGGCCTACTCTCCTCAGACTCATTCCCATCCTCCTGCCCATGCCATGCCTCCTGCTATTGCCGCTGCCTATCCTCTTTCAGACAGTGAGGATAGTGATGATGATGAAGAGGAAGGAAGTAGTGACAGCGAAGGTGAGGCTGATGCTGCTGCTGATGAAGAGGCTGGAGAGGGTGATGATGCACCTGAGCCTACTGAGGCTGTGCCCCCTCCTGCTGATGCTGGTGGCTTGCCGGTGACGGCTGATCAGTTCCTACGCTTCCAGGATCAGATTGAGACCCGGCTGGACTTGCAGTTTTCTTACTTCAGCTCTCAGTTTGATCAGCTCCACTCTCGGATCGATTCTCTCGATCGTCGCTTCGAGCCGGTCCAGGCTCCTCCAGCTCCTCCGACCTTCAGGCGTCGTCGTCTCCCTCGACCCTCTAGGAGTGAATAGAGCCTTAGTTGTTTTCGATTTGTTTTTGTATTTGTATTTTGGATTCTCCTTGTACCATTTCATCTTATTTAAATTTCAAGTTGTCTTGTCTATCCATTCCTTTTTATCATTGTTTACCTCTTTGATTGTTTTTCTTATTCTCTCTCATAATTTTCCTCCTATTTTGATAATCCCAAAGGGGGAGAAAACCTCTCTATTACATAGTTATTTATTAAAATTCTCTTTTTACAAGTTCCATTTTAAGTTATTGATGTCATCAAAATCTGTTTTAAATGGTTAAGTTATTGTTTTCAATTGATTTCTTTAAAAAATGGCATTTGGTTGCAATTTCAAAAAATGACCCTTTCTCAGTATTTCAATGCTTTCAAGATCATTATATTTGGCACGTCTCTAAGTTTTCCAAGTTCAAATTGTTTATTTAAGTTTTCAATTGACATACCCTTTAGTAAAGCTTTCATACCCTTTTTTAAAGCTTTCTCTTTTGTGATTGTGATCATCAAAATAGGGGGAGATTGTTGCACCCCTCTATCTTGGATTTTAATGATCACAATCACTCTAATTGTATTCTAACTTGTTTTCAAGTGTTTTTGATGATAGGAAATAGGGTGCCTAGAAGCTGGCCCAAGAAGAATTCAAAATGGACTGTTTAAGTCCACCGGCCAGCCGGTGTGAGACCACCGGCCAGCCGGTAAGGGCACCGGCCAGCCGGATCCAGCCCATCGGCCAGCCGGTGGACCAGGCAGAAGGCCTTGCCCTCTGCCAGGTGCCACCGGTCAGCCGGTGTCTGGCCACCGGCCAACCGGTGGGTCCAGACAGAATGGCATACCTTCTGTCCAGACCACCGGCCAGCCGGTGCCTGACCACCGGCCAGCCGGTGGAACCCAGACAGAATAGCATGTTTCTGTCCAGACCACCGGCCAGCCGGTGGCTCAGCACCGGTCAGCCGGTGGAGCCAGACAGAAATCCCTTTCTTCTGTCTGGTGCACCGGCCAGCCGGTGGATCAGCACCGGCCAGCCGGTGTGCTCAGTCAAACTAGCCGTTAGGCTTTGACCAGGCTGGCCCACTTGATCCCCAACGGCTCCGAAATCCCTCCAACGGCTATTTTGAAGTATTTGGGAGTATTTCTCCTATAAATAGACGTCCATGGATGCCGGGAACACCCTCGATCATATACCGAAGCATACCAAAGCTATTTTGATCATTTGAGGCTCCTACGACAATTCTCAAAGGCTACTTGAGATCCAATTGCCATCCTTGAAGCTTGGGCTGCCTCTACATCAACTACACTCACCTCTTGGCGCTCAAGGATTCCTCTAGTTTGTTCTAAATTATTTACTTCAATTGTTTAGTTCTTAATTGGGTTTGTATTAAAACAAACCACCCTTTTTCTTCCTTCTTTCAATTTGGGTTTCTTGCTACAACCATAATAAAAAAGCAAGCTGTAAGAAGGTGATCTAGCCTACCTTAAAACGGCTAGTGGGTTTCTTGCTATAACCATTAAAAAGAAAGCGGTCGTATAAATCTCCCAACGGTTGAGTTGGGAGCGGAGACGTAGGCTTGAGTTTAAAGCCGAACTCTGTTATCAATTGTGTCTTGCCATTTTACTTTCCGCTGCATTTAAATTTGTTTTAAATTGTTAATTAATTTTAAAAAGGCAATTCACCCCCCCTCTTGCCATCACCTCCGACCCAACACGTGTCACACCGAGTTTGGGACAAAAGAGTATTCAGATACATGGTAAGATTTCACCGCAGTACTTCGGGCTGTTGAGGTCTTGGAGAGAGTGGGTCCGGTCGCCTATCAGTTGCAGCTACCTCAGAGGTACCGGGCCATGCACGACGTCTTTCACATCTCTCAGCTCCGATGCTACTTTTTAGACCCGTCTCGTGTCTTTCAGCCTGAGGAGGTTGAACTTAAAGCAGATGCGTTATTCAAGGAGCATCCTATCCAGGTTGTCGATCGTAGTACGAAGGTTCTCTGCGGGTGGTATGTTCCTCTGGTACAAGTACTACGATAGCACGAGCGAGTATATGACGAGACTTGGGAAACTGAGGTCGATGTACGATCGCAGTGGCCGGAGATGTTTGGGGATTATTCTTCTAAGCCACGTTAGGGAAATTTGGGGACAAATTTCCTTAAGGGGGGAAGTTTGTAAGAACTCATATCCTCATTTCATGTATGTTTTCCCTTTTTTGAGTTTTTAAGAAAAATGAACTTTTTGTAAATTTTCGAAGTACACGCCGTGTACTCTTCTCCGACTTGAATCCGTATGCTAGTCGTGTCTGGGCCACACACATGGTGTGTAGGGGTGATGTTGAGTCCGATTTTGGCAGAGTACAGAAAAGATCATGTACACGCCGTGTACTCTAAAAGTACACGCCATGTACTTGTATTTTTTCCACTAAAAGAACTGGGGCCACGCCTGACGCAAAAAAACACATCCTTCTTGGTCTCGTTTGTCTGAGAGCGACCCGTATGACCGAATCTTTGACGAGATCCCGCCTCCTCATCCGTTCGCTGATTCGAGCACGATTGATTGTGTTGGAAACACAATGGTGAGTTCTTCCTTTTTCTTGAGCTTCGTTTTCTGATTCCTCTTCATTTTCGAGTTATCGTGGGTTGAGAATTTTGTGCGTTTTCTCAGATATACGAAGTTCTAAGGGGAATAAATCATCATGGTTCATGTATATCGATCTCCCATGATCGAGGTAGGTGGTTTGTGCCATTCTGTTGTAAGTCGATGAGTATTTTGTTCAAATTCCACAAATTCCCTTTGGCGGGGAATTATGGGTTTCTTGTTTTACACATGCTATTTTCCTGATTTGATTGATTGTTGTAGTAGAGGTTTAGGCTTGTGAGTAGAGTAATTTATTTTGTGCTCAGGTTGCTTATACATACTTCGTTTTCCTATTTGGTGTTTTGCCAGTTGCCATGCCTAGTTGTAGGATATTGGAACTGTTTCTTTATAATTGCTGTTGAGCCTTAGACTGATATCCATGTATTTCATGAGGTTTACTTGGATGATGTACGCGCGCTGAGCATGTTTATTTTTCACACAAGACTCTGAGTACCTAGTGTAGCAGACCATATGGAGAATTGACCTAAGGGCTTCTCTAGAGTGTCTTTAAATACGACGCGAGACCACAGGGGGAATTGACGATGAGTGCTTCCCCAGAGAGTCTGTAGTTCCCCGACATGGGCCACATGGGGAATGAGATGTTGAGTGCTTACCCAGAGATCCTTTAGTACGATACGAGACTATAAGGGGAACTGACAGTGAGTGCTTCCTCATAGAGTCTATTAATTTTTCATAGCTGAATCAGAGGGGTGAGACTGTGTGTGCCTCCTAAAGGGTTGGTAGTACTTGTAGGTTGAACCATAGGGGTTAGGTTGTGAGAGCTACCCATAGGGTTACCTATTTTCTTCTTGTTGCTGGCTGTTTACTTGTGCACTTGTTTTGTTAGAACTGTGGATTATAGCTGATTGTGTTTTCCTGTTTACTGCTTCTTATTTTATTACTGTCATGTATTCATTGACTGTTAGGCACAAATCTTTGGGTGATTGCCTACTGATATTGTAGCTCACACCATGTTTGGTCCATGCTTTTGGGCCCATGTAGACTATGTTTCTACAAGTATAGATAAGGGAAAGCACCCTTTTACTTCAGGTTGGTGATTTCACTGGAGTTGGAGAGCATGGGACTGATCCGTGGCTTGCGATGCTGAGGAGTTTACTTTTATTTTTTTTTTGCAATTTTTTTAGTTTTACTTCATCACATTGGTTGGTTTACTACTTTCCATAGATATATGTACCATGTTGCATCATTTTTATTTTATACATTGATTCCACTATTCAATTCAGTTGTTGCATTCTATTTATTGTTTCGACTATTGTGTCTGGTTGTTCTTCCGCTATATACTTTACTGAATGGGGGCATAGTTTCCCCACCGACTGACCAAGGCCCTCGCTGCTAGTCGGCAGCCTTTGGCGTTTGGGGAAACGTGCTTGAGGTCATGTGGCGAACCGGGTACGGGGCACCAGTGGAGGGGCTCTAGATTCAGGTCGTTACAATGTATACAAATATGTATGTGGGGGGATTAAATGAATACATATAAACTATGGAAAATGTATAACAAATGAAAATAGTTAGTGTTTAATAGGTAATGAATATAATATCCTCTAATGAAAATTGGAACAAAATCAATCCTGATAAAAAAAAATGATAACATGAACCCTTACATCAAATCCCATATTTCACTATACAAACTCTAAACTCATATATAATTAATTTAATTTTACTTAAATAAACATCCAAAACCATATTATATCTATTCAAACTATATATTACCATATAATTTATAATCACCGATCGATTAACATTTCAATAATAAGATCAATATTAGAGAGTTTGTAGTTCAATTTTCCATGAATGTATCTATATGACGAACAAAGACCATTACATTATTTAATGATTGATAAAAATTATCAATATCATACATATTATATCAATTTATTATATTATCTTCTATAACAATCCATTTTAGGAAGTGGAATACAATGAATTACGAAACTTCCTAAAGGTGGCAGTCCACATGTTCGCACATGTGGTGAATAAATTTATTAATGGATCAAAATAATGAATGAAAAATATTTATTTAATCTAAAATATTTATAATTATGTTTAAATATAATATATATATTCATTAAATCAATCCATATTACATGACATGAGAGTTGGGGATGAAAATGAATTAAACCGCTTCACGGAGGTGGTAATCTACATGAATAAATAATGAAACTATAATATACCATTTGGTGAAAAGAAGATGGAAAATGGAGGTACCATTATCCTAAAAATATTTCAGCATAGTAATTGTTCAAATTTAATTATTTTAATATGGCTATGGAAGGTTCAGTGGTGGATTTATAATAATGAAACATGAAAAAGGAAAGTAATAACATATACCACATCCTTTGGTAATCTCATTTTAAAATTGACTTTTTGATACATAGATGAGTGTTATGTGTAGACACGAACATATATATAAATTAAAATGATTTTGGGAATTTATTTTATATATATATTATATATAATATTCTCCTGGGGTGTGGATAAGTTAGAAGATGAGGTTCCCTTTTAGATTTTAGGGGAGTTTGACCCTTGTAAATACCCTTAATATAAAAATATTATAAAGTAAATTTCATTAGAATGAGGTATCAAATAACCAATGATTTTAATAGATTAATATTATATATAAATAAACTAAAATATTAATATTTAGATCAATTAATGTGATAAATAATCTACCTTCTCTTAGTTTAACCTTGTCAATAAACCTTTCAACACTTACATTGGTTATAAGGTATTTACCATGGTATGTATTCACCATTTATAATACATAATTCCAAAATATTTTATAATATTGATTATGTTTATTACAAATATTTAATGAATCTAAAATTAGTGAATTATTATAGTAGAATAAATTAATTAAAATATCAACACACAAAACATGTAATTATTTTTGAAAAATGTCTTCTTAATATTAATAATAATATTAATATCATTAATTTACCAAAAACAACAATGATATTAATTTTTTTAATTAATTATAATTCATTAATAGTGATTAATTAAATTTATTATGATAATATAAATTTCATAGAAAAGATAACAATTTTTACATAAAATATCTCCTTTTATATTCAAAAGATTTTATCACCATCTCGAACAACTTTATGAAAAATATATGTGTTATTATAGATTATTTTCAAATTCATTTACAAATAATTGTTTTGGGATTAATAATCAATATAATATGTACTATATTTTAATTAAAACATATTGAAAATTCATAAATAAAATATTTTTTTATTGAAAAAAAAGTAAAAAAACAGTTAATATCCTTGCATAAAAATTGCATTGATGTAATTAATTGATCCTTTTGTTGGTAATAAAATTTATACCAATAAAATACATTGATATAGTTATTAAAATGTTTTTTTATTGAGAATATAATTTAATAAAAAGTTTAAAAAATTTAATTTTCAATTTAATGTATTTCCATAAGTGATATGGATACGGTTTTACACGATAATTTATAATATAAATTTTAAATTACATTTTAATATGTTATGTTAGTTTATATATCAATAATCCCTTATTATCTTATATTTTTTGTTGAATTTATGAAAATCTATTGAACCCATCAAATATAATTTAGAGTATATAATTTTATAAAATAATTTAATTATTCACATGTCCTCAAGAATAAAAAGATTGATTGAAAATTAAAAAACATTCTCCAAAAATTAATTACATTCCTCACAAAAGTATAATTAATGAAAAATGTAAAATGATTATATATGTTTATTAAGGCTTGTATATTGTTTTATATTTGTATCATTAATTTCAAAAATTGGGTTTTAATAAGCTCAAAGGGGATTTGGAAAAAGGATAAATATATAGTTATACGGAAATTGTATGTCTATAATTTTTTTCACATGGATTAAAAAATATCTCTATCATATTAATTCAAACTGAATTTTTTAATTCAAATCCATGTTCTACAAACTGATGATTGAAAATCATATGTAAAAAACAAGTATAAAATAAGGTTATTGGTGATCATGACATTAAATATCATATTATTCACCATGATAGTGGAAAATCCATACCCAAAAAAGGTTCATTCAAAATTTTATGTTCCTATATATATTTTTAAATCCATGTTTCTAATGAAAATAAATATAATTTACGATGAAGAACCTATTTTTTATATACCCTGAAATGATTTGACTTTTTCAATTTAAAGGTGAATAGTAATATTTTTTTAAACATGGATACCTAAAAATGATAATTAATGGTGGATGATGAAAATTGTAAAAAAAATGAGAGTGAATTTATTAATGAGAGAATAAGTTTTTATATTTAGATAAATAATTTGGGAGGAAGAGAGGGCGGAAATGAGATTAGGATAGTTATTTCAATAAAAACAAGTTCTCCTAGTTTTGAACAAGACTACTTCTTTATCCATATAGTGGTGGTTGTAATTCTGTATTTTAAGGATTTTGAGGAACTATATATGACTCTTGGGGAATGTTTACTCTAATTATAGATATTTTTCCAATTCCCTATAATATTTAATGTTCATTTGGTAATTAAAGAAGGGTTTTTAGATACACAAAATGGGTGTACATTATTAAAAACAAATGAACTTTCAAAAAATAATTATTGATACCTAAGTATTGATGACTGTGAGAATTAAACAAAGATAAATTTTCAATATTAGGGAATACTTTTTTATGATGTTACTATTTTTAAATAACATAACATTATAATTCTAGGGAATATTATTCTCATCATAATGTTATCAGAACTCCTCCAGGTCATTTGAATGTAGTAAAGTATACTCACCAACATTACCACAATCAAAATATCATGTTTTTAAAGTTAAAAATGATTAAATTTTATGTGAAATTGGTTAAGTTAATGATTTTATTAAAACAATACTTAAGGAATAAATCATAATTGGAGCATTTTTAGATTTTTGAAAAGATTAAATTCTTGCAACATGTTTTTCTCATCAGCAATATCTTTTCATTTTATAAACTCTATCATGAACTATTTTATGTTCCCGATTTGAATGATTAACCAAGTCATTTTTAAGGTTGATAATAATTATATGTTTTATCTATATCTCCATTTTTGTTCAAAATATAATCCATGTAATGATTACATTAATGTATTCTAATGTCATTTACTAATGTGCATTGTGGTCTAAACCCAAAAAGATATGTTTATAAATAAATCACTCATGGTTTCTGCATCATGATTCCTAGTGTATTTTTATTTTACCCATCCAAAATCATTTTTAATAGATAATAGTTTTTATGATAATTATTTTCATGTAGGAATGGGTGCTATGAAATTTATGGACCAAAAATCTAGCACTTCATTAAAATGTAATGGTTTTGAGGGAATTACATTTTTTAGAAACATTTTAAAATTTATATAATGTAGTAGATGATTGAAAAAACATTTTTGAATCTATAATGTGTCATGGAAATAATATCATAACCCATGTATCTTTTTAGAGTTCATTTTTTGTCTAACTTGTATTACAATAACAAGTGACAGAAAATCCTAATAGGGTGGAATGTTCCCCTTACACATGACTTCTAAAAATTATAATTTCAATAATATTTTTCCAAATATTATTATTTTATACAAAAAAATATCTATTGATTTACTGTTTCCATTTAAAAAAATCATTAAAATAGTTATTTTGTAAAATACTACTGACCTGGTAAATTATAATTGGGGAATACCATGGCATAACTGAAGTATGATATGATTGTTGTTGAATGGGTAATTTATGATATAAAATAAATTATTGAGAAATGTTATAAATTCCTCTATTTTGAGAAATAATTTTATTTTCTTTTATATTTTGGTTCATAATCTGTAGGTAATATTCATAAATAATTAAGATATATCTTTTTTCCTTATTTTGGAATCTATATTTTCAAATATGATCATCAATACTAACTATTATATGATTGTTATGATTTTGGTACATTAGTTATAGTGCAAGAATTTATCTTATATATAATAAACAACTACAATGATTTTTTTATCATTATGTAGTTATATTGAGTTTCATGTAAAAATTTTAGAAACAATAGAGGACTCATGGAATCTATGACTTTCTATGACCAACGATAGACCCTATCAAACAATAAAAAGCATCACACATTTTTTCGAAGAGATATAAACACTATAGAGATTAAATGATTGAAGATAATTTTATTTCATATTTGTGTTAAATGAATGATCTATTGAAAATGTCTTATAAACGTAATAGAAATACATTTTAATGTAATAATGTGGTAGGATAGTAAATCTAGCTAATGTGATGGAAGGAAAAATGATTCAAGAAAAAATTTACAAGACAGGATTGTGTTTCATTGAATTATGTTTCATTAAGAAGTGATATAATTGTCTCTAATTTTCTATGATAAACATGAATAATATGTTGAGAGATTATATTCCCCAGTTTAAACCCACTAGTAATCCTATAATGTTAAATTTAAAATATCAACAATATATTAGAAAAAAACATTTTTTAGGACTGAAGAGAGTGAAAGGATGTTTGATTTAGATGAACCAGTATAATATGTATGGTTAACTATAAAATCCTCCCTAAAATTCCCAATTAAATATTAAAATATAATCATTATAAACCACTGGTTATTTATATAAGTTTTTAAAAATCCAACATACATTCTCAATTATGTGTATGTCTCAAAAGGTTAATGTAAATGTAATTTTTAATTTATATTTGGTTATAATTCATTTATATAAATATCTATTATTTAATTAAATAAATGAATGATTTAATTTTATAGATAATATTTCTAGAATTTTATAATGTAATGGAATTGGGTGGTGGTAATTTTGATTTTCTAAATCCAAATATTGATAATACATACTATCATGACCATTCGTTTTTACTCAAAGTGGGACCACATATCATGGGTCAATAATAAAAAAATGTATTCCAACATTTCAAGAAAAACATTAATTTCATTATCTAACATAATATCAGTAATGGGGTAGAAAATACTGGTTTGGATAATATTGTTAATCTATTCCCTTTAAAAAATCATGCTTGAGTGGATTTAATTTAGTTTTTTGGTTAACAAATGTGATTAAAATATTTCTCATGATGAATATGATTAAATCAAAGGAATTTATTATTCATGGTATGTTATATGGGGTCAAAAAACGGTCTTTTAATCTTTTTATAACAAATGAATGTGTTTGGATTCTAAAATTTTATTAATGAAATATGTGATTATGAAAAGGTTTGACTAAATTGGATGATGAATGCATGAATTATGTGTGATGAAAGAGGGTTCAATTTTTGTGTTTATTGGAATGTAGAACAATCAAACAGAGGCCAAAATTTAGATTTATTTTTGTTATGAATACATTATTAGTAGTAATGTTAAATGTGTAGCCTCAATGAATAATAAATATATAGGATTATAGATAGAATTCATGATTCTTAAAATTTATGTAGTTTTGAAATGAATGGTCAACAAACACTTGTTTATTTATTTTTTGGTTAATGTGTATCATTTTCCAAAATACTTATTTCATTTTAACATGAAGAACATGATGGATTCATGTTCATCACATCCTTACAGAGACTCTTATTAGCATACAGAAAGATTAATGATTTACTCATCATTGGGTATCCAATGGAATTTAAATTTTATATATGAAATGTTTTTCACCAAAATCAAATGAAAGATAGAAATATTGATATCAATTTTTCATATAGTAGTAATGAGTAAGGGTATTTCTACAATCAGTGGAGAATCCAATGTAGATATCTCACCTTTGATGAAATGGATATTGAAATAATAAAGGAAGATAAAATAATTTATTCAAAAATAACATCCTCAAATGATTCCTTAGTACTATCATATCATCAATTGGACAAATATATAAAAACACCAATTGGTTTCAGGGTCATTTGTAAATTAATGGATATTATAATAATTATGTTCACATTGATGGATGATCCTATTTCATACAATTCATTATCATTATTAGAAATCCTTAATTTTCATTAAAATATTATGGTCCCAAGATCATTTAACATTATGTGGATGAATTTTTTAGATGAGTAATTTGAAAAGGATTTGATTTTCCTTTTATTTGTTTATAATTTCACCAGAAACATATAATACATAGTATTTTTAATGGTATTTTATAGGAAAAAGATAACATAACCTAGTCTACTGATGTTGAGAATTTATGAATTTGGTTTTAAAGGATACTTTAAGTTTCGAGATTACTTGAGGAAATGAAATTGGGATACTTATAGGGAAAAATGTGTTGAGAGAGATTACCCAGGTTCATGTTTTTTAATTTTTTAATTTTGTACTAAAATTTTGAATTGGAATTTGATTCATCATCATAATGAATACCAATTTTCATTTAAAGGATAATTGAAATTCTACTTACATTACCCTAAGGGCTTGACAGTAGTTGAGTTGGAAGTATATACTAATTGAATATATTCTACTTTATTGGATAAAATTCAAGTTAAAAAATATTAGTGTTAATGATCATTATGATAGACATGGTGAATAAGCCAAGAACTTTGACAACACTTATCCATGGTTTCGTTGTAGTTGTTTAATGATCCACATTTTCAGTAAGTATTTAGGTTTCATTGAAAATTTATTTTTCTAGTTTTAATTGAGATACCTCATAAATATGTTGGAAACTAATTTTATTAATATTACTCCTATGATGTTGAGGGAAAAAGGATATTATTATTGTTAGTTACCACCTCATTAACCTCACTTGAATTCATTTTGATTTTTAAGAGTGAGTTGAAGTAGTTTAGAGAGGGGAATATCATAGTATAATGTGGTACTTTAATTCCTTCTTCAGTTATAGGTAAGAATGATGGGATCAATGATCAACGTGTTATATTTTAAAAAAAACAAACATAGATGTTTAGGGTCAATATTATTCTAAGCATATAATGTATTAAACTATATTATTCAAGATGAATATCATTGATCATCCCATAATTATAGACATGCTTATGTTGGATGACATGATAATAAAAATATAAAATGATATTTTTTGAATATATAATTTTGAGTCTTAGGGGAAGATGATTTTAATGAATTTTAAACCATAATACATTTTCCTACAAGGCCCATATGCTCACTCATCCCATCAATCATATTATTTGTCTCTATATTCTAAATCTATTGGGTTTTTTTGACACGGGTATGTGATAAATAATGGAATTTATTGTTGTTTAATTCTATGATCCATAATATATTACATTTCTATATAGATTTATTATACAATAAAACCAACAATTTTAGTATTTATGAGGTTTTTCTCAATCACCAATAACTAATAATAAATGTAATGGATAATGTTTTGTCCTACGATTTAGTGGTGGGGGAGAGTTTATAAAATATGTTTCAACGAAAACAAATAATTAGGGAGTGATTCATTTTATAATTGAATAAATACAATAATATCTTTTTATAAAGATAAAATTCTAGTAGAAATAAATAATTTCTCAAAGAATGTTCATTTTTTGTTATTTAACGAATTTATAGTATATGGGAGAAGGATAGAGAGCCATAATTTTCTATTTTTAGATATAGAGAATTTAAGTAATCTATGATTTATTTATTCATTATAAAGCCAATGATGTAACATGGTAGATTATACCTCTTTGAATTCATTAAGGAGGTGTTTGGATACTCCATAACTAGAAAATGGAAAAAACAATGAAATCAATCAAACATAACTTGTTTTTTAAATATTCTATGATGTTTGGATTATAAACAATAAGAGTTTGTTAATTAATATCTTGGGTGTAATGATAATTTGGTGTTTAATCCCTTGTATTTATCGTTATGGTGTATTGCTAATTTTTTATGTATATCATTTTCCCCTATATTCTTTCAGATTCAATGTTTTGGTCAGTCAATTTTAGGGTAAACAAATCTTGGGGATTATCCCTAATGTATTTATATTTCAAATAATCTATGGAATCAATATGTCTAACATGAAATATCTTTAATCTAAGACATATGTAGTTTAATAAACATAAAAGAATTTAACAAAAATTAAATGAAGAAATGTAATCACATAAAATTACAATAATATACCATGTTTTCATGATATAATTACCATTAAATATTTTTTAGGACTTCGATATATTACTTTATATGTATGAACATGATTAAATGAATGACAACGTATAATTGACATTTTATTATTACATGTGTCACTTACAACATTGTTGTTTGATTTGTGGGTTTGAATATGACACAATAAATTATAAATAAGTCTTTTTAAACATTTAAAAATTGAATTCATTTTTATGATTATTTTATTTATAGAAACTTAATTAGAAATTAAAAAATATATTTTTTAGGAAAAATTCATTTCATTCGTGCAATGTATTTTTATTACAATAAAAAAATATCACTATTAATGAATTATTTTATTTAATTATTTAGATAATATATTTAGTCAAATATATTACCATTCAATTAATATTAAATATTATGCATGTAATAAAAAATCATTTTTATTCATAAAAATTCATTTTCCTCAAAATGGTTTTCATTTATTTTTATGAACTTATTTTAAAATAAATTTATAGAACTTATAGGAAAATATTTTTATAGAATGAAAAATTAATTCTAATTATAATTTCACAAATTTTTTGCAAGGCCACATTCATTTTTGATCATTATGTATATTAATTGATGTAAGGAATCATTTCAACAATAATGATCAAAAGGGTTAATGAAGGGATAAACTAAAGATATAATAGTTAAAATGGAAAAAATCATGTTTAAAAATGGAAAAAAACATTAGAGAAGACGCTACCACTCAAAATGTGTAACTCCCTTTGATTAGGGCCAAAAGGCTTTCATTAATTCCCTTATTCCAAATATAAGGCTTCTAAGATGAAGGTATAGATATTTTTAGATTATTTGGGAATAATTTAGACAATCCAATGGGCTTTATATGTGAGAATAAATGGGTAGAGGTGATACCATTTTATAAGAGGGAGGATGGGCACATTCAGAATGTCTAGAAATATTAATTTATTATAAATCAAATTTCCATTAACAATGAGTCCAATTTAATTTATATCAAATATAATATGAATATAATTCAAATAAACATCATCTAATAAAAATTAGATAGTTTTTGTTGTTTTTATAATCCCTATCTTTTTTATTACACCCTTTTTTACTCTAACTATATTATCAAACATTTAACACTTTGAGAATCAAAATATTGACCAAAATATGAAAAATTCCCAATGAAATAGTTTTTTTTATAAAAAATAGATTTATCACAACAATTTGGAAGAATCTTAGATTTTTAGGAATTTAATATCATTTAACAAACTTTTTTATATTTTATGTTATGAATAATGTAAAATTTAGACACTATTCATAGTTGAATTTTTAAAAAAATCATTACAATCTGATTCCCTCAAAAAAGGCATTATATCAAACATAATATGTAATTATAATCCATAAAATTATTTTATTACAACAAAATAACAAAATAAAATTTATTTTACCATTAATAATATCATTTTTTTGAATCATTTATTAATGAAGCAATCACTGTATCATCATTGTGTCATAATTAAATTTATATATTTAGTGTCTAATAATTATAAATAAAATATAATGATATATTAAATCTTTTTATCTTTCCAATGAATATTTATACCGTAATATATCACTTATATTACCCCATATTAAAAAACCTTTAGTAAATGATACATTTATATGTTATATTTTTCTTTATTTTAAATCAATTCTTATAAAATTTCATTTTCACATACAATTGGCTCCATGGGGTCCAAAATCAACCCATGTATTAAAATTATCATACATATCTCATCCAATAGTATTAGTACACTTGTTAGGGTAGTATAATATTATATAATAATATTTTATACTCTTATTTATCAGATTTACCCTTTAACCATGATAAATAAAATAACTACTAAAGCTTCTATTCACAATGTATAAAAATAAAAAGAACCTATTTTCACAATTTTGACCTCATAACCAAAATATTGAATCCATTTTTTATAATTCAAATCATAGAAGTTACAGTAATTAATTTAAATGTAACTCATGTTGTCAAAACCAAAAAGTATGTTTTTAAGAAAAAATGACGATCAAAAGATTGAAATGGGTTTATGTCTAATTTAAATGTGAAATTAAATTAAATGAACAATATTGGATTAAATGATAACAATATAATCCTATTAAATTTTAAAACCAATTATAATTATAATCTAACTATAAAAATTTATCAAATGAAAAGGATGTACTGACTTAAAATGCTGTATTTTTATCTATTCATAAAAACATGAACTTTATCCAAAAATTACAAAAAAATTATCCTAAGTAAATTTTGATGTCTGGATTCTAAATATTAAGTCTATATTGTCAAATAAAAAATATAAAATTACAATAACTAAATTTAAAAATTATTCTCCACTTAAAGGTGCAAAACCGTCATTTTAAAAAATGTTAGAGTATTACATGCATAAAATCAGATTCATTCATATTATACGCCCCTAATAATTATTGGTTTAATGTAAATAAATTTAACAAAAATGTACAATAATATTTTAATTAATTCTATTCATTCCTAATAATAACATTTCAAGGAATTATCTAAAATTAAAAATAATAATATTATTATATAAATTTTTGGTATAACTCATAGTTGTGTGTGACGTAAAATTTGAAAGAAACTCGTTGTTGCGTGTTGAGTATGTTTTTGGAAAAATATTATTCTTTAACATAAAATTAATATCTTATTCATAAATATTAATCAAAATGAAAAATTATTATTCTATAAATACATGGGTTGTTGCGTCCTTTGAACATTTCAGAAATTGTGCCCTTGAAAATTTGAAATTGGACTCGTAAATTCTATTGAAAATATGACATTAGAAAAAGTTTCAATATAACTATCACTTTAAAATAATGAAATAGAAGTAAAAAAGATCACCTAATATAACCCATACTAGAATTTCATGTAGGAAATCAAGGATATTAAAGAAATATTAACCAAGAAGTTCTGATGGACAATGATAGATAACAAGATTTGGATAATGTTAACCAAAAGAAAACCACAAAAAATGTGATAGGGTAGACCATCTTGATTTCACAATAGGAAATGTAAATAGAAAACATTTTCTTTTTAATATAATTTTCTCAAAGTTGTGGAATTTAGTTACGATCTTGACTAAGAACATACAGAAATATACATACGTTTCAAGTAGATTTTCATCTTTAAAAAAATTTCTACCGAAAACTCATATATTATCCAATCGATGAGTATTCAAGATGACTTGGTTGCACCTGGAGCACTTGAATAAACATCTAGAGAATCAAATAATACCAAAAATATAAACTATATATTTATCTTATTGTTATAAAATTTAACCAGTACAAAAATGGTTAGTATGAGATCATATAATCCATAAAAAAGAAAATCCTTTTTTAAAGGAAATACTACTCTTAATCTCCATATATGTACATAATGTTCACAATGTCACACCCTGACCTATCTATTATTTTTATTTTGTTATTTTCTATGGTTTTTAATTTTTTTTAACGAGGATCAGGTAGAAACTCGAACCATATTTTTGAGTTTTGTCAAAAAAAAAGTGTGTTATTGAGTTGACATCGCTGAGCGCCAAGGCGGAGCACGTTTAGGAATTCTCGTCCGACTTCGCCCATGCAGCGGAAAAGTCCACCTATATTAAAAAAATTAAAATGAATAAATTTTGTATTTTGTTGCATTAGAATAATTTTTTATGGTTGCTAATAATTTTAATTTTTATTATTAAAATAATACAAGTATGTTTATCATTTTTTTATTTTTATAGTTATGAATATTATTTTTATTATGAAGGAAATTTCTATTATTAAAATAATTATTTTTACCATTAATTTATTTTTGTTAATGTTATTATTATTATTATTATTATTATCATGTATAATATTATATTTATTATATGACTTTTATTATTTCTATGTCAAATGGTTTAAAAAAAGAAAAAATATGAGAAAACAAGCATAGGGTTGCGCATTGCAACCCCCCGCCCTCTGATTGATGGCAGCCAAGATCCCCCTCCCTACGGGTCACGTCCTTAGCTGACCCCATACCTCCACCGAGCCACCCTGCCTTTCCGCTCCACCATCTGCCTCCTATCCTCCTCCCTTCCTCTTCGAGTACTCTGCCGCACGCACCCCCTACCAGCCGACCCGTCCAGTCACAAAACCTCTTACCCACACCACACTTCTCTCTAAATGACAAGAACACATGCCCTCCTGTTCGGCTAATCCTTTCCTGGTCGTGTAACCCCCCTTCCAGCGACCCGCCATGACAGCTGAACTTCTCACCGACACATCTCCCTCACCGGCACACATCTCTTCTGGCACCAACCTTCTTCTTCTCCCACTCTAGTATTCAAATTCTCCTATATCTGGTTTTCCCCCCCTTCGCTAGGGTTTTTTCAAGGATTATTCATAAAATTGTGGGTCCAAACTGATGATTAGGGTTTGTTTTTAACTCTTAAAGGCGCAATCATGGTGCGAACGAGGATTCATACAGGTTTCGGTAAATCCAGTGACGATTGTGGTAGGATCCCTTTACCATGTCCTTTATATTTAGAAATACTCTGATTTCTGTATTTTTTCACCTCCACTGATTATTAGTTAGTTATTTTTATTTTTATTTTTAGAATAATTGCTCTGTTAGAAAATTATTTGGATATGTTGATATTTATTGTTTGACCAATTATTTTACTTGCTCGGTAGTTTTGACGTGATTTTAGATTAATTTGTTTGTTGATAAATGAATTTTTATGAATTTAGATGTGTTCACTATTTTGTAGCGTGATTACATGGTATAAAGGGTATTTTTGTTGGAAACCAATCCTATGTTATTTAATCATTTTTCGTAAATTGTGCAACTAGTTCTATTAAATGTGCAAGTGGTGCGTATTTCGTTTTTCTAGGTTGTGGTCATGTGTTTGATCGAAAATGCATTTTTAATGAGTTTTGTTTACATAATGTTGTGGTCACTCAGTAAAAGTTGATTATATAATTTTAATTTGTTATTTAAATAATTTAAATGATGCGAATCATTTTTTGGAAACGTTTTGAAGTGAAGATAATTTCGAATCTAAATTTTAGCATGTGGTGAATTTTTGTCAAGTCTTCCATACCAAGCATTTTTTAAATTCTAGGTTGGCCCTTATGAAGTTTAATCTGAAATTAAAATGGTGTTTTGTTTTCCTTAAATGGGTTTCCAAGTGTTCTTTTTCTACTGCAGTTGATAAAGTGGTGTTCACATGATTTTCAAAATAGACTTTGAATGTGTGGTGTGTTTTATTTGGGATTTGAACACCGTGTGTTGGTTAAGATACCCAATATGCTCTTACACTTGGTTTATGAAATTGAGAATCATGTTTTGATTTTAATAAATTTATTTTAGATGCCAAAAATTATGATTGATTTTTTTTCAAATAGGGTTGCATGCTATGTACTTGTTGCGATGTCTCTTTGTCCTTTGTAAATATTTTTTTATAAATTTTAATGTGGTTTAGTAAATACTGTGGATGGTGCAATGTAGGTTTTAAAAACATGTCCAGGTGGTTCTTTAGCTCTAGTTGTCCATTTTCTTTGTTTTAAGTCTATACATATGTATTTTAGATGTTTTGGGTTTATTGCAGCGCGTTGGAGGAGTAACACCACGTTACCACGATCATCGGTTTGTGCATGCTTGTGCGCATGTGTGAGGTGTGTCGCGTTGTCGCATTCGAGATGCTAGTTGAGGTAGTTACCTCACTGTAGAAGCCTTTAAATATAGAATTTATTAATTTCTAGATATTTTCCTAATTACAATTAATGATAAATAATATAAGATAATTATTTTTAAAATGATTATTTTGTGTAAAAAAGAGCCATTTATTTTATACATGACACTTGAAATATTTTCATGATGAGTAGACACCTAGTAGTAAAAGAATGCCCGTTTGGATATTAAACATAATTCACGGAATCTCAAATGTAGTTATGGTTTACTGATAAATGATTTCTCTTGATGCGTGGGAAATCATTTTGGTTCTCTTGAGAAATGGTGATTTAATTTAAAATTGGTGAAGGCACGTTTGGCACTTTAATAAAATAAATTGTTTTGGAAATCTCTCATTGGGGTGCGTTAGAGATGATATTTGATATATGTTGACTGTATGATTTGTGTGTAATGTCTATGCTACTTTATTGTCTTTGTTTACTCACCCCTTTCCTGTTTATTATTCGTGTTGACATAGGAACTTGTCATATTAAGTGAACATTCTAAGAACGATTGATGCACTAGTTTAGATTATGCACTGGCTAATGTCCCCTGGTATGGATGACACTCTCCTAGGGGATTGGGCCCCTCAGTTAGGCCATGTAGGGCAACACCGGGTGTTAGGGCGTTATGACGTCATCGAGAGTAGGCAAGCCTTCAAGATGAGTCATATGTATAGTACATTATGGATTGTTCACGAGATCCTAGGTTCGACCCATGTTATATTTAGTTTATATTTGTATGTGGAGGATGGTTGAGATGTCTAGTTCGGTTGTTGTCCCATGTGTGCCACTTTTTCCATTGCCCTTACTGTCTGTTGTGTGTTGTGTGTATTTTTCCTTTTGACTAACAACAAATATTTAGATTTCTAAATTGTTCGAAAAATTATTTTAAAATTCAATGCACATGTTTCTTTCAAACCCTAAACTTGTTTTTATATTAAAAGGGTAATGGGATGTTACTTATTTTAGAAATGAAAGAGTGTGTCGAAACCAATACAATATATTATTTAGTTCAAACCTGGAATTGATAAATTCTTTATTTAATTTTATGTGCATTGGGAATAGAATTAGTCGGGCCTACCTACTGAGTTTTAATACTCATGCCTATAGTGTTTTTCTGTTTTTAGTTTCTGTTGCAGATTGACTCAAGTTTTCTCTCTGTGGGAAAGAGTGGGTTGTGGATTGGTGAGCGACTCTCAGGGCCGCGAGGAGTTTTACTCGTGATCAGGTTATTTTGTTGTTGTTGGCCATTATTTCTTTTCGTATTGTTTATTTACTTTGTGTTGTTCTATTTTATTTCCACTTCTTTAGTTTTCTTTCATTGGGTGAAATCGTTCCCTCTTGTTTAGTTTTGATGCCCGAAATTAGTTTCCAGCCTGTGGGGATCTGGAACACCCCTCGGGCCATATCGTAGGGTCGGCTCGGTAGACCGGTTCAAGGTTGTCCCAGGTTGGTTCGTGATAAAATGGTATCAAAGGCAGGTCGGCTCTTGAGCAGACCTTGTTTTTCAGAGCGCCCATTGTTTTTTGAGTTTGTCAATGTAGAAGGAGTATAATTTTCAGGACTCGTGGCGTAAAGATGAGAATGATGTCCTGAAACCTTGCTCGTTCTGAACCTTGGGTTACCATGGGATGTTCGGGTTGTTGGTTTCTTATAGTTCTTTTGAATTATTTTATGTTGGAAAATGAAATGGCAGCCAGGAAAGTGACCTTCGTGAGCTCGCATGGTCTGGAAATCCATGTGGAGCCGAAGACATTACCCTAGAGTGCTTCTTGTGACAGTGGCATGACTAGCGTATGGCCGCCAACCATATGTCTGAGTCACCCATCATCACCAGTTTCCCCCTAGTGAATTGTTTGAGTTTTCCTTCATTCTAAAAAATTGTTTTCTAATGTATTATTTTGGGAATTGGGTACTGTAGAAATTGAAATGGAAATGACCATGTTTTGATTATGTTCTTTATGTCCCTGTTCCTTATTGTTCACCCCCACGATGGTTTGATGGATTCCCAAGGTGTAGCTTTGGGTGGTGCGCGCCTAGAAAACACTCCAGTTGATCAGTCCATGGACTACATCCTTGAGTTTTGGAGGTTAAACCCTCCCATATTTTATGGGCAAGTAGATCCGCTTGAGGAGGAGGAGTGGCTATGGAAGATTGAAAGGAACTTATGTTCTCTTGTGCTACCTGAGTCGTTAAAGGTGATGTTGGCTACCTTTATTCTTGAAGGTCCATCCTAGAAGTGGTGGAAGTTTGTGTCTCAAAGCAAGCCTCGAGAAGATCTCACTAGGGAGTTCTTCCAGTCTTCGTTCATCCAACAATATTTCTCTAAGTTGACAATGCTGAGGAAGATGATGGAGTTGTGCACTCTTCAGCAAAGTAATGGATCAATGTTGGAAATCTATAGATGTTTCATAGACCTAGTTCCGTATGATCTGTGTTATGTTGCAAATGATCCTGAGAAGGCTCGACAATTTGAGTCTAGACTTTGACCTAAGCTGCGATTGAAAGTTGAAGTGATCAACCTAACCACCTTCTCCGATGTTGTGGGGCACAAATTTTTTTCTGAGTTGGGTTAGCATGAGGAATTAAGTTGGTGAATCCTCCAGCTTTGGGAAGCAGTGGAGAGGATGGTCATAAGAAGAATGATATGCGACCAGATGCTAGTGGTGTTGGTAGAGGAATCAAGAGGCCTTCATACCTTTACTCTTCTTCTCGACAGCGCGATACCGTGATCTGTCACCAGTGTGGTAATCAGGGTCACAAGAGGCCGACGTGTCTGAGTGCTCCATGACCCTACCACACCTATGGAAATTGGGGTCACTTCATCGATTCTGCTACGATGTTCCCAAGAAGTGCGCTGAAGTTAGACTTGTCTCATCGAAGGTCACCTCAGCCCGTCAGCAGGAGTAGAGAAAATTTTTGGGGACAAGTTTGAGTATTTCTCTTTGTAGTGTTTCATAGGTGTAGTAATCGTCTCCTATAGAGTGTTGCGGTGTTCCTTTTCTTTCAGTTGTAAGAATGGTTGTGGTTGAACTTCATTTAATCTTTTATTTTATTGGAAGTGTGTTTGGTGAAATTCTATTTTTGGGTTTTGTCTGGGAAATTTTGAAGCCTGACTACGAGGCAGGAGATGCTTCAATCATCGGTGCTCCATCCATAGGCCCCGAAGTTAAGCTGGCGCGTAGTCAGGAGAACCCCAATGGTGGAAAAGGGTCTTTGATTAATCCTGGTATTGGGTGTGGCATTGTTTGTGTTATTCTAAGGGTGTGATGTTTTTGATGGGGAGACAACAATAGTTTTGATGCTATATCGGTTGGGAAGTTACTCTCCCTCCCCTACCCTTGTGGTGGGGGTTTTGGTCTGTGTAGAATGTTTTCATGTTCGATTAATCTCGTCAGTTCTTATAGTGGGGAGACCCACATTGGGTCTTGCAATGTTACACCTAATGTAATTTAGAGTTAGCCTAATCCTTATGGTGGGGTCCATTCTGGTCTCCTCGTGTCAGTATCAGAGTTTCATTTCATGTATCGTTGGGTGGTAGGTTGTCTCATGCGGAACAACCTAATCTTAAGTTCTTCCTCTCGAGTAAATGTTGAGATTGGAGTACACCAAAAGGTTTTGTTGGACTAAGATTATGGGAATATGTGTCAGAGGTAGTTTAAGTTTTTTCGTTCCCTGGTTGAGATGGATGGTTTGGGTTCTTCTTGGGGATGGTTAAGGTGATTGTGTTTTAAGGATAAGTTTTGTGTCATGGGAGTATGGTGTTCGTTTAGATCGATCAACTGGAGGCGCTTAATCTTTTTAGGTGTGTGTGACACATAAGGGGTTTATTCTTGGGTCTAGGCCATCTTGTGGCTTCCTGGGGGTGCAATGCGTTAGGGTGGGGAGAATTGTCACACCTCGACCTATCCATAATTTTTATTATGTTATTTTATATGATTTTAATTTTTTTTATCGAGGTTCGTGTTGAAACCCGAACCATATTTTTGATTTTGGTCAAAAAATTGTCTTTTCTTTAGTTGACGTCGCTGAGTGCCTGGGCGGAGCGCATTTAGGAAACCCCGTAGCGCTTCGCCCATGCAGCGGAATAGTCCGCCTATCTTCAAAAAAATAAAAATGAATAAATTTTTTAATTTATTGCATTAGATAAAAGTTTATGGTTTCTAATAATTTTAATTATTATTATTAAAATCAAATGAGTATTTTTATCATTTTTTTAATTTATATAGTTATGACTATTATTATTATTATCAAAGAAATTTCTATTATTAAAAGAATTATTTTTAAAATTATTTTATTTTTATTAAAGTTATTATTATTATCATCATCATGTATATTATTATATTTATTATATGACTTTTATTATTGCTATGTCAAATGGTTTAAAAAAAAGGGGGAAAAATGAAAACAGACGTTGGGTTGCACTTCACAACCCCCCTCTGATTGAAGGCATCCAAGCTCCCCCTCCCTATGGGTCACGTCCCTCGCCGACCCCATACCACCACCGAGCCACCCCGCCTATCCGCTCTGCCATCTGCCTCATGTCTGCCTCCCTTCCACATCGAGGAGGCTGCCGCACGCACCCCCTACCAGCTGACTTGTCCAGTCGCGAACCCTCTTACCTACACCGCCCTTATCTTCGAACGATAGGACCACAAGCCCTCTCGTTCAGCCGATCCTTTCTCGATCATGCAACCCCCCTTCCAGTGACCCGCCATGCCGAACGGCCTTCTCACCGACAAATCTCCCTCACCGGCACACCTTTCTTCCAGCACCAACCTTCTTCTTCCCCCCCTCCGGTATTCACATTCTCCAATGTCTGGTTTTCCCCCCCTGGCTATGTTTTTTTCAAGGTTTATTCATAAAATTGTGGGTCTAAACAGATGATTAGGGTTTTTTTAACCCTCAATGGCGTGGTCACGGTGCGAACGAGGATTCATAGAGGTTTCAGGAAATCCATCAATGATTAAGGTACGATCCCATTACGATGTCCATTAAATTTAGAAATACTTTGATTTCTTGTATTTTATTTCACCTCTACTGACTATTAGTTAGTTATTTTTATTTTTATTTTTAGAATAAATTATTTGGTAGAAAATGATTTGGCATTGTTGATAGTTATTGTTTGACCAATTATTTTACATTCTCGACTGTTTTGACGTGCTTTGCGATTAATTAGTTTGATGAATAATGATTTTTTTAATTTAGTTGTGTTAACTATTTTATAGCATGCTTACATTGTATAATTGGTATTTTTCTTGTAAACCAATCCTATGTTATTTAATCGTTTTTCATAAATTTTGAAACTAGTTCTTACAATTGTGCAAGTGGTGCGTATTTTGTTTTAGTAGGTTGGGGTCATGCATTTGATAAAAAATGCATTTTTTGGAATGAGTTTTGTTTAAATAAAGCGGTGGTCACTTATTAAACGTTTTTTATTAAATTTTAATTGTATATTTAAATAATTTGAATATTTTAAATCATGTTATGGAAACGTTTTGAAGTGAAGATAATTTTGAATGTAAATTTCAGCATGTTGTGCGTTTTTGTCAATTCCTCTATACCATGCATTTGTTAAATGTCTGGTTGGACCTTATGAATTTATTCTAAAATTAAAATGGTGGTTGGTTTTCTTTAAATGGGTTTCCAAGTGGATTTTTTTTACTGCAGTTGATAAAGTGGTGTTAACATGATTTTTAAAACGGACTTTGAATGTGTGGTGTGTTTTATTTGGTATTTTCACACCAAGTGTTGGTTATGTTACCTAGTTTTCTCTTACACTTGGTTTATGACATTCAGAATCATGTTTTTATTTTAATAAATGTATTTGAGATGCTGAAAATGAAGATTGATGTTTTCAAATAGGATTACATGCTATGTTCTTATTGTGATGTCTCTTTGGTCTTTGTAAAGTGTGTTTTATAAATTTTAAAGTGGTTTAGTAAATATATTGTATGGTGCGAAGTCGGTTTTGAAAACATGTCCAGGTGGTTCTTTTGTGATGTTTGTCTGTTTGGTTTGTTTTAAGTCTTTACTTATGTATTTTAAATGTTGTGTGTTTATTTCAGCGCATTGCTGGGGTAACCCCATGTTACCGCAATCATCGGTTTGTGCGTGATTGTGCACATGTGAGAGGCGTGTCGCGTTGTCGTGTTCGAGCTATGAGTTGAAATAGGACCCCCACTTCACATACCATTAAATTTTAAATTTATTAATTTCTTGATTTTTTATTAATTTTAATTAATGATAAACCATAAAAGATAATTAATTTTATAATGATTATTTGGTGTAAAAAGAGTCGTTTATTTTATACACGACACTTGAAATGTTGTCCTGATGAGCGGCCACCTAGTAGTGTAAGAATGCCCATTTGGATATTAAACATAATTTATGAAATTTTAAATGTAGTTATGGTTTACTGATAAATAATTTTTCTTGAAGTGTGAGAAATCATTTTGGTTCTCTTGAGAAATGGGGATTTTCTTTAAAATTTGTGATGGCCCATTTGGCACATTAATAAAATAAATTGTTTTGGAAAACTCACATTGGGGTGACTCAGAGGTGATATTTGGTATATGTTGACTGCATGATTTGTGTGTGATGTTTGTGCTACTTGATTGACTTTGTTGACTCACCCCATTCCTCTTTATTATACATGTTGACACGGGAACTTGGAATAGTAAGTGAATCATCTGAGAACGATTGCTGTACTAGTTTAGATTGAGCACTGGATAGTGGCTCCTAGTATGGATGACACTCTACTAGGGGATTGGGCCCCTCAGTTAGGCCATGTAGGGAAACACTGGGTGTTAGGGTGTTATGATGCCATCGAGAGTAGGCATTCCTTCAGGATGAGCCACATGTATAGTACATTCTGGATTGTTCACGAGCTCATAGGTTTGACCCATGTTCTATTTTATTTTTATTTGTATGTGGTGGATGGTTAAGAGGTCTAGTTCAGTTTCTGGCCCAAGTGTGCCGTGTGTTGTGTGGATATTTCCTTTTTACTAACAACAAAAATTTGGATTTCTAAATTGTTCGAAAAAATGTTTTAAAATGTAATGAACCTGTTTCTTTTAAACACGAACCTTTTTTATATTAAAATGGGGAATGGGTTGATAATTGTTTTATAAATGAAAGTGTGTGTGGAATCCAATACATTATATAATTTAGTTCAAACCTGGAATTTATAAATTCTTTATTTAATGGTATGTGCATTGGGAATAGAATTAGTCAGGCCTACCTACTAAAATTTAATACTCATGCCTATAGTGTTTTCCTATTTTTAGTTTCTGTTGCATGTTTACTCAAGCTTGCTTGCCGTGGGTGAGAGTTGGTTGTGGTTTGGTGAGATACTCTCAAGGTCGTGAGGAGTTTAAGTCATGGCTAGGTTAGTTTGTTGTTGTTGGTCATTCTTTCTTTTCATATTGTTTGATTACTTTGTCTTGTTCTATTTTCTTTCTGCTGCTTTATTTTTTTCATTGGGAGAAATCATTCCCTCTTGTTTAGTTCTGATACTCGAAACTAGTTGCCAGCCCGTGGGGATCAGAAACACCCCTCGGGCCATGACGTGGGGCCGACTCCGGTTACCAATTTAAGGTCGACCCGGGTTGGTTTGTGACACACAATGTTCAAAAAAGACCATTAAATACTCAATTGTCCATAAAATACTTCAAATATAATCTTAGTATGATTGACTCCCAAAATTCAGAAGTATTTGATCAAATAGTCTTCCCCAATGAATCTAATCATTTATCTCTAAATAACATCGACGACTCTTAAAGTCTTAAACTGAAATTTAATTAAAATAATCACATATTCTCTATGATAAGTTAATTATTTACAAAAACAACCCCAAATCACTATATGTCCACAATAAAACATATATTCATCCAACAGGAAATTCCACCATTACACATCAAATAAAATCCCATAGTATTCTATTTTCAATAGGCATATAGTGTTCCCAAAAGAGAGAACGTCTTTAAAAATAACATATATAACTTATTCATAAAATTATTTTACTATACTAAACATATCCATTTGATAAATCATAAGTACCAAAATAAACTAATTCTTGATCCATAATATCATTTACCTAAAAATAATAATTCATACTATCCAGTGACTCAACGTAGGACAATGGTAGGTGATGTGCCCTTATATCCCTTAAGTTGTTGGTTCGATTACTATGGCCTTACCAGATGCGATGGGTTTTCACCCCTCCTATATGTGGTCCTTTTTCTAATACCATATCACTATTGTAACATTATAAAAAATAAGATAATTTCCTTAAAAATTACCGTAACTTACTATATCCTTAAATGTATTCTAATACCTTTCATTTTTATCACAAAATGTAATAACCATTAATCATCTCAAAAACAAAAGATCATTTGAACCCCTATGGCTATCCATTATGTCCACACAAGAAAAGGTAATTCTTCATTGAATAAAATTTTGACATATTAAACATTAGGGTTTCACATATTAGATAAACTCATCCAATGTAATCCCCTCATCGAAAGATCATTAAATCTTTTAAGCATTTCATCATCCTACAATGAACCATAACTCTTGAATCACATATATATAGAATTCTTAATCATTCAACACTCTTCATAATCCATTATCAATGAATTTCCACCATATTTCTTAATACATCATTCCTGCAGATCAAATATTCACATCATTTATAAATATAAATCAAAATATTCTTCATTAATTATGGATTAGAAAACAAAAAATATATTGGATCCTGATATCATTACCTTTAGGATGTTCCCTCTCTCATTTGGTATTTTATCATATGTCAAAAATGTAAATCTTTTCTTTAGTTATGTAAATTAACCTTTCGATAGTGTTGGAAAATTTGATACATTGGAATAAAATGAAAAAGATACAATGTCCAATAACATTGTTTTATAAATTAGTAGGTGTAAGGTTACTGAATCAATTTCTTGTAGCTGATTTGAATACTCATGAAGCTGTCAAAATCATTCAATCAAGATTTTTCCATAATATTGATGATAATTCATCGAGCAATGATTGCAAGTTTTTTGAATGACCTCTTTCCTTCCATCTCGAAAAATGATTCTTAATCAGCTAAGAATAATCATTACATAAAAATGAAACTAAATATTATTATTAATGAAATAATCCTCTATAGGGTATAGGTGAAATAAAAACATTTATTTCAGTCAAATCCATAGACCTCCTTATATATAAATTGTTCTATTGTTTATCCAAACAACCTATTTTACCATAACCCTCCAAAAGTTTCCATATGATATTAACCATCTTGGTAATATGGGATTTTTTACCTACAACAAGATAACACCCTTACCTCAGATGTTATCAAAAAAGACGTTTGATACAAACTATAAGGCCACAACCATAAACTTTACATAATCCTGTGTTAGTATAGAATTTGACATTGAGGATTTTTTTAGGATCATATTATTAGAGAATTAGGCCATAACTATTACATTACATCTCAAAATTAAAAAGAAGACACATTTACTTTATTAATTTTTTCACAATATTAAAACTCATCAAATAAAATAAGAATTATTTTTTTAATATAAATATTCTTAATTTATTCCTTCATTTTATTATTCTTTATACAATGTTAAAAAGATTTCCAAAAAATCAGATGAGCATAAAAATCTTAGTAAGAGATATAAAATAAGGAAAGAAAATATGTTTCCATGAATACATACAAATAAATGTAATCATATGTTTCAATCATAAAACTTTTTCTCTTTAACATTCCTACATAAATCATAATATTGATGAATAAAAAATAGAAATCATAAATCATAAATGTAAGTTGTTTCATCTATAACATACATAAATTTTAGATTTCACTTCTATATATAGAGTTACGTTAGGAATACCCACAACAGTATATTTACCTAAATCTATTAGAATAAACATTAATGTTTACCTACTTCATATTACCAAATTCATTGAATAGATATCTCAGGCTCACCCACCCATGGTTTATCATAGAACCACCCATATTCATGGAAATTTCCCAAGAACCATAACGTATTCATAACAAATAAAACATGCATAAATGAATGATATATTTCCACATAGAAATAATAACATATAATTTCAATATATGTACATAATCAATGATTTCTCAAAAAAAATTCAATACCATAATACATAAAAAGGGTATATGTTATTTTTTTCATTTTTAAAATATGACTTCTTTGTATGGAATCTGAATATCAAATAAGACTCACAATGGTTATAAGGTTCTTGTAACCACATACATTAAAAAGAAACTTTAGTAAAACGCAACTTAAAAAAATGATTCCTTTTTAAAAAAATTTAATGAAATTAAATGAAAATGCTATAATTAAACAACATTTAAAATATGTTTGTTTATAATAAAAAATATTCCTCAATGAAATGAGATTGAGATGATGTCCAATACAAAGTTTGTATAAATGACGTTTGACAGTACCAATGAGGATATTATATATAGATGTAGTATATCCACAAAAAGGTAAGTTTAAATTATAAAATTAATAAATAAACATTGATTCTACATAGAATATTTTCATAATATAAATAACCAAATAAGCGTAAAACCCAATGAGTTGAAATTAAGTTTATAAATTCCCTTACATAAATTTGGAAGCCTAAAAGAATAACATAAAAATTTATAAAATAAGTTAATGAGAGATAAAATGGTCTCTCATAAATTGAGAATAAAATTTACATCAATAAGGATATAGAATAATACATCCCTATAAATGGAAATTAAAATTAAAATTGATAACAAAAAATATGTATTTGACTACAAGAGGATGGTGAAATGTTCCTTACCTTGAGCCTGACCTGTCTCGTTCATTTTTATTCTTGAATAATAAACATAAGTTAATTTATACGTTTTTAAGAACCATTTTAATGTTTATTATTCATTTTATATCAATTATTACCACGTTATAAACATTACATAATTATTTAAGTCAAAATCGGTAATTTTGTCGACATTCGGTACTTGGGTCGAACATGAACATATTTTGAGGTAAATTCCTTATGTATTAAAAATTAAATCATCTATAGAATTAAATTAATGGTTTAAATATCATATATATAGTATATATTTGTTTATAATAGTACATAACATTTGGAGAGAACAAATGAAGTGCACCGTTCATAGAGACAGCAAGTCGTACGTACGCATGAACACTATTTTAATTTATTGGAATGAAAACTAAATTATATATAGATATATTATAATTATAGTAAAATATCATATTTTATATATGTTAAATAATATTGTTAATTACATCCTTTTAACATTTCATGTATGGAATGAAAGACTCATATCACTTTGAGAAGCGTTAGTCCACACTTCCCCAAATTAAATTATTATATTTTCACGTTATGGAAAGCATAAAGGTATTATGTAAATGAAAAATAGAGAATCATAAATACAATATAAATAAAATATGTATCATATAAAAATATAGTTCCATCATAATGGACATCATGAGAGGTGGTAAGAGATAATTGAACAATCATCGTTTCGTGAGACAGTAGATTATCGTACACAGAAATAGTATGTTTGTATCCATTATATAAAGTTTTTTAAAGTTTAGTTTTAAAATTTATCATAAAAATCCTAGTATATATAGGATATTATTGTTGTTAGGTAATTAATAAATAATAATATAACAGAGAGTGAAGAAGTAAAATCATAAAAAAACATTAGAGAAGGTACTACCTCTTAAAACGTGTAACTCAGTTTGATTTGAGAAGAAAGGATTTTGGAAATTTCCATAGGCCAAAGGTATGGATTCTAGGAGGAATTGAGTGATATTGGAAAATTACTTAGGAATAATTTTTACAATCCAAGGGTCTTGAGAGGTTTGATTAAATGGGTAGATTTGATTCCCTTTTATAAGAGGGTGGATAAGCACTTAAAGAAAGTCTAGAAATATTAATTTCTTTTAAATTTAATTTCAATTAAAAATGAGTCCAAATTAATTTAGTTATATGATAATATTAATATGAATCTAAATAAAATCATCCAATAATAATTATATAGGTTATGGATATTTTTCAATCCCTATCTTTTTTATTTAACCCTTTTTTACCCTTACTGTTTTATCAAAATTTTAACACTTTGAGAATCAAAATAGTTACCAAAACATGAAAAACATTCAATGAAAGAGTCATTAATAAATTTTAGAAATATAATAACAAATATAACTATTCTTATACTCTTATTATCTTAATATTATCTAATATAATATTTTATATTTAATGTTATGAATTATGTCAATTTTGGTAACTATTCATACTTGACAGTTATAAAAATTCATAACAACCTCATTCCTTCAAACCAAAGGAATTAAAAATACATAATAGGTCAATATTATCCATAAAATTAGTGTATGAAATCAAAATAACCTAATTAAATTTAAATTACCATTTATAATATCATTTATTTGAATTCATTATAAATGAAGCAATCAATGCATCATTATTGTGTCATAATTAAATTTATTTATTTAATGTATAAAAATTATAAAAAAAATATCATGATATAGTAAATAATTTATTCTATAAGGATTATTAATTGTGTATGATATCACTTATATTACCACATAAAAATATTTTTTTTGACTAAATGATACATTGTTTTGTTATATTTTTCATTACATTAAATTAATTCTTATAAAATGTCATTTTCAAATCAAAGAGGTTTTATTGGGACCCCAAATCTACCCAAATATTCCCATAGTTAGAAATATATCATCAAATATGATTAGGACACATGTTAGTGTAGTTTAATATATTTATAATATTATTTTTTACCCTTATTTACCAGATTTACCCTTTATCTATGGTAAATAAAATAATTACTAAAGATACTATTCATAATTTATAAAAATAAAAGGAACCAATTTACAAAAAAAATTAATCCTAATTCCAGATATGGAATCCATATTTTTAAATTATGAATGCAGATGTTTCAGTAATTTATTTTAATCAATTACTGTTTCCAAAACTAAAAAGCAGGTTTTTAAGAAGTAATAACTACCAAAGGATTGACATGTGTTTATGTGAAATTTAAAATTTAAAATACCTAAAATAATAAATATTGGATTAAATGATAAAAATATAATCATATTACACTGTAAAAACAATTACAAGCACAACTTAACTATGAAAATAAATAATATTAAAATGCAGTTTTGACTTAAAATGCGGATTTTTTTTACTTTTCATTAAAAATGAACTTTATCATAAAATTAACTGAAATTTATCCAAAGTAAATTTTGATGTCCCTCTTCTATTGAAGAATTTTATTATGTCAAATAGAAAATATAAAAGTGATAAAAAATAAATTAAAAAATGGTTCTCCATCAAAAGGCAGTAAACCAAATATTTAAATAAATATTAGTGTATCTTATGCAAAAAAATATGATTCATTATAACATTAAGCCACTAAAATTTATTGGATAAATTTAAGGACATTAAGAAAAAGTAAAATAATATGTTTTTTTCTGTTCATTTCATATAATACAACATCTAGGAATTATCTACCATTTAAAATAATAATAATATTATATCATATTTTGGTATAACTCAAAGTTGTGTGCATAGTAAGATTTCATATAAATTTGTTTTTGCGTGTTGAGTATGATATTGAAAAATGAATTACCTTTAACATAAAATTAATATATTATTCATAAATATTAATATAAAATAAAAACTATTATTCTATAAATACCTTGGTTGTTACATCAGTGAATGGAACTAATCATTCGATGACACTCCCAGTGGATAGAAAGTGGTTCCTACATCAACATTGTGGTATACTAACTCATTAATAATGGATAATGTCGATGAATACTCTCTGGATGAGTATCTATTTGTAATGGAAGTACAAAAATATGATTCATGATGCTTTAGTTTGCTTCATGCGTTTTGGAGGAAGTGACTACCTATGATTTATTGTCAGAAAAACCCATATCTGGTATAGGACAGTCTCGAATCTATAGCATGAGTATTACACATAGTTATGGAAATTTCTATATTGATGTTGGTAATATCAGAAAGACTTATCGAGGTATGGTATTATATATGGTGGTGTCCAATGATTCATAAAAATGTTATGGAAGCCATCTATTAGATAGATCTTGAGCATAACATCATAGAGGAATAATGTCATAATATCCCATGAGAAGGGAACATATCAGAGAATCACGAGATTTAGTTGGGAATCCTGAGAGTCATAGTTTATGAATTGAGGTTCACTGAATTATCATCTTACACCATAGATATGTTTCTAAAAATATTTTTCTAATATTTAAACATTGATCATTGATATGAAAGTGATATAAATGATGGCGTACTTTCAATTTTTATTAATTCTGATGATATTATTATAGAGAGAGAAACTGTGGAAGAATGTTTTTTGGATCATGTTTAGTCGGTTTATGGTGGTTCTTATATACACTATAGGGTAGGGTTGTCAACTATATATGGACAATGGAGTTCTATATCATCCTATCCCTCGAGACACCAATGTATTCTAACTAAAACAATGAGATCAGTTGGTTACCATTCACATGGATATTCAAACTATCTCGTGGAATGTTTATGTTAATCGTGTTATGGGTGGTGATCTTTCATGGAATTATACAACTTGTTTGGTAGTGTTCGGGAGAAAGGTTGTATATGATCCACCAAAGAAGATGTAGTGTCTTGCGTAGGGATGTCAATTGGGAGGAATACATTCTTGATGAGCTAAGAGAGGTATGTCTTGGGGTCAACATTATAATTTATTACCACAAAAAACTCAATGTGGTTTATTTTAGAGTTAGGGAGTTTATGGACATGTATGTGGAAAACTACCAGTCATGAAGGGTTATGATCATATGTCTCCCCACATGGTTCGAGGTATGATCAGTTCCTTCCATAGTATAGCCTTAATGTTTAATGGAACATACATAATACATTATATTTATGAATCCTCTATTTTTCATGACATAGAGATTATAATAGATCCTATAGATCTAACCTTGCAGGTAGAGTCTCAACTACGAGAGACTTGACCTTTAAATACATCGACCAGTAGTATGACCTGACTATTAGAGAGGAGGGATATTCATAAGATATTTTCATAGTCATAAAAAATAGAATTTTTTATTCTTGTATTGAACATAATATTAATAATCCATGCACAAATTGAAATTTTTTTAAAAGAGAACAAATTTTTTCAGAGTAGATGTTATGATATTTTCCTTCATTGGTGAAAACAAATATCAAGGAGTTTATTTCAAGCTCATATACAAAATGTTTAAACTCATTACATATTATTTGGTTAGATGAAACTTTAATTAGTGGATGTTATAGGGAATCTATTTCCTATATGTGCTAGAGGAGTACGAGGTAATCTTCTATGAAGTGGGGATAAAATTACCTACATTTAAAGAGATCAATTTATATATAGGCCATCACCCATGGAATATACATATGTTTAAAACAAAATATATGATATCTCTAATAGTGTTGTGATAGATGAGGGAGTGGTTGGGGCATCTATCAAGGACGGGATTCATCAACCATAATGTATCTCGTGAAGCATTACTAGTGTTTTTCTCTTAAAGGTGGATGATATTTATAATATATGATTAAATAATCATCACCTAAATGAGTTCACTAATAAAAATATATATCTATTACATAGAATCGAAGACCCCTTCAACTATTTTATAGGGTAGAATTGTCCATTAATGATTTAACTCATGATAGGTTATAACGAACTACGAGTTCTTGAGGAGAATGTATGAATGTTGGAATTTTGATATTGATATGGTCACTATGATTACCTGTTTATTCCATTAATAATGAAAAAACCTAAATAATGATCATAGGACTCATGAAATATATTTTTCAACTAGTTTTTGGATTATTTTTTGGAAGTCATCATAGAAGAGTTCCTCATGTACTCAGTTTTGGAAGAGGATCATATGAGACATTTTAGGAAAGTTCTAGATAGAAATTAAGAGTAACATATTTATGGGAATCTCTTGAATTTTCAGTTCTATATTTGAGAGTTCCACTTATTAGGATATGTCATCTTAGGGGTGTGAGTAGTAGTGTAACCAAAAAATATCAAGATAGATCTTTTACACTAATAACCCAAGATCATACATGTGGTTAAAACCTTCATATGAATGATATGTTATTATTTTTGACATATGATTGATTTCCCTAAGAACATATAAACTCTATTCACATTTACCTAAAATGGGAATCGATTTTTTTAATTTTAAAAATGTAAATATGTTTTTCTAAAGATGTGGTAGTGGTCAATGAGTGTCCCCACCATCAAATATTCTGAGGAGGTTATTGAGTACATGGTGTTTTGTGATTCATCCAGAGCTTGGAATATATGTGACTTAATATTGATGCATAATATGATTACATGAACCATTAATTGGACCATCAAAAATATTTGTTTTCCCAAATTGGTAGGATACATTACCTTTTGGATGATTTATTCATAGTAAAATCTAATCATAAGAGTCTCACATATATCCAATCTCAAAATGATATCAACGTGATGAAGTTAAGATGTAATGAGATCCTATAAAATTATAATCATTATATTGTCATAAAACCTATAATGTGTACCTAGTATCTTATTTTATCAGTATGAAAAAAATTGATTGTGGATTCATTTCATTTTTTGTCATTACTGATGTACATTATGGATGATTTTGGAGTAGTGTACCTCAATTCAATAGTTATTATCCCTCTCTTATTCATATCTTCTTGGGGGCACACCTTGTAGATATAAATTTCTTGTTCATTAATGGATATATAATCAATGTATGTTATCTACATAGATTTTATAGATTTGGTGAGCATTTCATCATTTTATGATGATCGATGATTGTATATGTCACACTATGAGAGGAGGATCTGAAGGAGTTTCATACATCCCATTTTTTTGTTTTTACCTAAGTGGGGAAGATAAACATATACCTTTAGTGTTAGTTTTAGTGGGTATGTATACTTATGAGAGCATATGAAATTATAAATTAATGTATCACCAAATATTATCGAAATGCCGAGAACTAGGTTCTATGGCGTTTAGACCAACCCATTAAGGTAATTGAGTGGATGTGGTATGAAAAATATATGGATTTCATGATGTAACATCCTAATTAGTGAGATTTATTAATGTTATCATGGTGGTATTTGACATTCCATATTAGTTAACATCTATAACACCTCTAGGAAAAGTTTAATAGAGTAATTGGGACACTTTAAAATGTAAATAAATAATTCTCCATCATGGAGTAAAATCGATGTTTTTCTCATATTGCTACACTAACATGAGGTATCCATTTTATATGGGATTATAGTGGGGAATTTGGGACTTGTTTATAGATATAAACAATTTTCCATCAACATATAGAAAACCAAAATGGAATACTATTAATTTCATAAAGGATATGTTGTGAGATTAGGTGTCAAATTTTTTCCAAAGATGGGGGGATAATAAAACCTAGTTGGTGTCTATATAGAACCAAAAAAACCATTCCACTATCAGTATGGAACTATTTGAAGCCATATATGTGAGGCCCATTTGGTCACCATTGTGATTATTAGATCCAGTAGAGTATGCACTTATTATACCAAAGTTGGTGTGAGAAATTATAATGATCATTCAAAATATTTATGAATGGATGATGACTCCCCAGATCTATTAAATAAATTATTCATACTATTTATGGAGGCCATTTTATATTGATGAGGGGGAAGACGTGTCTGTAAAGGTATCCAATCAGTAGGGAATTCAGTGATTTGGTGTTGGTAGTATGTTATCTCAATGATTTATTGTCCCTTTATAGATACTTCACAAAGTTGTTGAGGTGGAATAATTATTGGTCGTTCCACCACTATTAGGTTGGCTGCATGCTATATTTAATATGTCACAGTAGAAGAAATACATTCAAGACCTACCACAAATCATCGATCTAGGAGACCTAGAATTTTTAAATGGATATACCTTCATAGAGAACATAGTGGTGATCATGGATATACGTGAGTGGATCCTCTATGGGTGAGTGATTCCTTTCACATGGATTCATTTGAAGTCTGAGAACCATTATGAGACCTCATGGGAGAGGTAGAACTATTTCTGTGCTTAGTACCATTACATTATTTAGAATTTATTTTATTTAGAAAAAACACCTTAATGTTAGGTAAATTGTAACAACATAATTTTTATGATTAATTATTTGTATGATAATTTAAATAATATTTTTGATGTTTGGTATGATGATGTAATTTTATATTGATTTTTTTGGTTGAATAATATTATTAAATAAAAAATATTAAATATTATAAATCACATGAATGTTGTTTTTTAGAAATAAAGGAAAATCTAAATAAGGGTTTCATCATTTTGATAACTAAGACAATGGTTAATTTTGTATTGTTACATTTACCCTATTAATTTAATAATCTATATATGAATCTTCTAAATAATTTAAAATATTTCATGAGTGGAATAATATAAAATTAAATTTTAGAACTAATTTATAGTCTTCTGCTTTTGAAGAAATAAAAACATCCTCTATTTTATATTGGTTTTAGAGACATCCTTTTTTTAGTTAAAAAACCCAATAGCATTCGTGGGGATTAAATTTAATGATAACTCCATCGGTGATGGATGAAGCTATTGAAAGAAGGAGGGTTGATGATTCATTGTTGAAAAATGATTCATAATCCTCTAATGAAAAAGGCATGTGATTATTCTTCATCATGAATCGATCTAATTTGAGTCAGGTCATTTTATTTTATTGCGTTATTAACCTTTCATGATTATCATATGGATGATGCATTTTTGGTCCATTTTCATCGTTTCCAGATTTTGTATCCTTCTTTAGACCCATGTTTATTCATAACATAGATTTATCTTTTAATTTTGTTCCCATGAAGTCAATTAACGATCATGTTCATAATTTCTATAGACCATATCAATTTTTGGTCGTCCTTTTAGCCAATTACTCTTCATGATTTTTGCATTTCTCTATGATCAACAGATTTTTTGATGGATAATATGTTTCAATATATGATAAAATATCAATTCATGATGTTTAATAAAAAATTTAATGAATTAATGAACAAAAAATAAAATTTTTTGTTTCAGAAAAAACCATAGAAGAATAAAATGAGTATTCATACTTATGGTGGAAATAAAGGCATGATTGATCTGTATGAGAGTTAATTGAATCTTAGTTTTCAGTATGTAGAGCTAGTGTATTGATAAAAAAGGTTAATTATTCAATTTCTAGGTCAGAATAGGGAGTTTTATGTGGTAATTGAGGTAGATATTTTATGAATGGTGATATTATTGGATATGCATTTAATATGGGTGAGAATATCAGACCACACATTGGGTATTTTTGAAGAACACATAATATGTGGTCCCCTTGATCCCACAATATGGTGTCTAGAAATGTTATGTATCACGTACTCTATGTCATATGAAAAATACTTATAACATAATATGCATGTAAATCATCACATACCATTCAAATTACATATAAGTAAACACAAACTTGGGAATTTTACATGAAAAATTTTAGAGTACATAGGTACGAGCATAAAAACTTTCACGAGAACCCAACTTCGCATTTCGAGTTGTGTATCACGAAAAAACATTGTATACATGAAGATGATCATTCTGTATGAGATAAAATGAAATAAATATAATTTAAAACAGTGAACACAACCCATGTCTTATTTAACATGTCATATTCATCAATATATCATGGTAATATTCATGTAAACATGTTTTTTTCCTTCACAATCCCCTAGTTGGTTTAGATATCACGCATGATGGGATAAATAGAATCATAAAGAGATAAATCTTATACATGTTGGTATGATAGGGGGAAGTATATACTACATGTGTTATTTATATAAATACTAGTATTTATCCCAAATTACATATGAAGCGATACTTAATTAATAGAGTTGAATTTATGCCATATATAGAGATCAAACAAGACAACATTCCAACACTACAGTCTTGTATTTCACTAAATATTTAGGGCAGTAATCCCCTAACATTATTAGTGGGAATGTGGGTAGAATAATGAATGAGACTAAAGATACTATATTAAATAATTATAATATAAATATGTCTATTTGATACAAACTCTAATATTATGTTTGACTCAAATAAAAGTGTATAGCTACTTTATCTTCTATGAATCCTTCCTCATGCCCCTTTAGTAATCGGTTATGAGGTGAGTAAATTTCCTTTATTTCATTATTCAATGTGATTTTTTGGAATCCTACTAGTTATATATGTAATTTCACAGTCATGTGATCTTCTCAAAATTTTTTTTCTATAAGTAGACGATGTGACCCTTGATGGTTCCCTTGGAGGATTATGATTAAGGGGAGAAATGTTTTTGTAATGTTATGGATATAACTTTTGAAAAAGACTTTAACTAGGAAAAATTAAAATTAGTTCCAATTATGACATTATATTTGGTTATTGGATTGATATTTTCACCATTATATATTCCTTAAAATTTATATTATTTATTTTTTAGTATACTATTAGTTCTTGCTTCAATTGTGTTCTTTCATGTAGATTTTTTTATTACAACTCTTGATGGTTTTCAGTTTTGTTGTTGTGTATAAGTAAATTTTACAAATGGATTCCATATATGTGATAAACAAAACTATTTCTATTTCCAATACTATATATTATTGAATGCATTATGGGGTGCCACAATCAGCTTACTTCTATCCATGTCGGTCCCGATCGGTACAGTCATGAAAAATACTTATATGCCGATCAACTCAACCATTTTTCTGATTAGGAAATTTTTTCTTTGAATTGTTTCTTATAAAATGTTTTTCCCAATATCTAGAATATAATAAACCAAAAATTAATTCCACTATAATTTTATTATTTAATGATATGGATGTTTTTTAAACCCATGTGTCATATTCCTAGAGCATTTGGATTTTTATAAAATCCTTAATGTGAAATAATTTATGGATAGAAAATGTGTTTATATCAAACAATAATATTCTAAAAAATAGGTCCCATGATTCTTCAATTTCCTCATTGGAATAATTTAGAACCCTTAGCAGACTTGATTGGGTGAAAATATTACCTTAGTTATAGTTTCATTAATCATTATAAGAATTGTATGTTTCTGTTTCATGCATTTATTTAACAATGAATAATTAGTTTTAGAAATGAAATTATTTTAAACTATGTTAATGAATCTTCGTGGATATCTTTTGATGTTGTCTTTGATTTAGACTTTAGGATATAACCTATTTTTTATACAATAGATTTTGTGGTATTTTATTGATAGAATAATTTTTGTGGTACAATTTTAACATCAAAAGGATAAACTATGAAATTATTTAATTGATTGATTTAGGTATTTTTATTTGAAATAGAAAAAAGAAGAACCACCCAATTTTTAACAATAACAATACTTTTTTGATCAAAATTCTGAAAATTCATATGATTGGATTTATTTTATTTTATTTAATAATTTATTATAAGAAAAACATGAACATTTGTTGAAATTTATGAATTTTTTAGTAATAACATAGTAATTAGAGAATTTTTAAGTCATGAATATATATAAATATATATAATAAAAATGGGTATTCATAATAAGAAATTTTTAATTATAACAATATATTTATGGCCATGCCTAATTGAGTGTTTTAACTATCAACATATAATTTTTATTGTGTATTTAGATAATATATATTGATATGAAAATGATCATATATATCGAGATATTTTATGTCCATAATTTATTTGTCTAATATTATAACTATATTCAATATTTTTTTAGAATTAATGCTTTTTAATTCACATTATTTTTGAGGAATTTTAAAATAATAGCGAATTTGGTGACATATAGTAAGGTTTAGAAAATTATAATAATGAAAATAAACAATAATTTCTCAAGGAATTGTATTGAATATTTATTATATTATGAGGAAATAATAATTAAATCTATATACATTAGAAACATGATTCGCTAATACAGCTAAATAATTTTCGTAGATCATTGAACTTCAGGATTATTTATTGAAAAAAAAATTTTCTCTTGGGAAATATATTTCACCATTTATTGCATGTATTATAGAGTATTAATATGATATAGTGATAATTAAACCTTATAAAATATGGAATAATTGCATGTATTTAGTGAATATTTTATTCAATAATACATTGAATATTATGATATAACTAATTGAAGAAAAAAGTATTTGATTTTAATATAGTTTTAAACTATCATTTCCTTTTGGATTTATGTTCATAAATTGGATGATATAATTGAACCTATATAATGATTATGATGTAATAATAGTCCAACAAGATATTATAGGATTATATTTTGAATTAAATGTAAATGATAAATGAATTTTGAGGCTGTAATTATAGAAGAATAAAAAGTGATCCATTATTTAACATGAATTGAGTAGTGTTTTTCAATTATTCCATTATTAGTGTAGTGTTTTATTGTTTTTTGGCTTTTTGATGCTGAATGAGATCATTTTTTGGTGAATGTTTTGATCATTATTGTTGACTAATAACCATAAATTTTAATATTTATTGAATTTTAATAAATATGAAGATAATTTTTTTTGCATTATTTCATTTAGCCTATTTTTATGTTCCCTTGGGAAGAAATCTTCTCACTATATAGATCCTTTTTTAGTTATAAGATTGTATTAGCCTTAAGGTATTGGAATTTTATAGTAAGATGGGTATTTATTAATTATTTTATTTTTATATATGTGATAATGTTTATTTATTATCAGGCTGGGGTTGATTTTTTTACATTATTATAAAATTGATTATTTATTAAAAAGGTTTATAATTGTGAAAAAATAATATTCTAATAATGGATTATTGATATATATATATTATATTTAAATAATTTTAATTTATAATTTGTTTGTAATTCATCAATTTTATTAATTTTTAATCCGAATCAATTTAATATAAATGGAAATTATAAAATGAAGTTTATCCAATTGATATATATTATCAAATGAATAATTTCAGTAAAAAAATAATTTTTATTTCTATGTATATGAATCAAAAGTTTATACATCAATACTATTAAATAAATATTAAATATTTATATTTTTTGAAAAATAATATATTTATATGTTTTTTATAGTTTATGAATTATATATTTAAATTATAAATTGATGTTTTAATAAATGAATAGAAATATATATTAGGAATGGGTGGGCGAGGGTTTCAAACATGGTCACATGGCTGAGTCTCTAGGCTGACTTTAGTTGTAAATTATTTTTTTGTCTCTTGTGCTACAATTGAGGTTATAAAGACCATATTATATTTGGCTCTCAATATATTAAATTACCATATTTGATAAAATATAAACACAAGATTATAATAAAAATATATATGAATGAATTTGAAAAAATGGAAATGAATATTTAAAAATATTTACAGAAAACCCAGTAATTGACGATATAAAGGTATTGGATATGATGTTACTAATGTTACATATACCATTTGTTTACAAAATTTTCATAAGATAAACATTAAAAATCATAATCATGTATCATTATCATGAACAGAAGGATTATTGTCAATAAAGATTACATACCATGTTATTCTCATCAAAAAATGATGTTTAATTTACTATATTAATATTTCCATTTTATTTCATAAACATCTATAACCATTAATCTCAATATAATAATTCTATATAAGTGTATTCTATTATAAAGTCATCTAGAAAATAATAATAAAATTAAATGGGTTATATCTTACACCATGTAAGGGATAAAAGCAATAACACATTATAAAGGGTAAGATCATAAGATTATGATAAAACATGAGAATAAAAATAATATATCAGTAAAATTACTTGTAACAATAAGAGTTTTATATAATTGATGATATAAATTCATTTAATCTCATACGATGAAACATATATAATGGTAAAATAGTGCGGAATCAGCGGAAATTATATATGATCCAATGAACTTGATAATATGAATATTAAATAGAATATGGAAAATCATCTTCATAATGAACCATAAACTTTGTAAAACTAGTTAACCAAATCATTTCCAAATAGAATATTATTAACTGAGCTAATTTGAATTTGTTTCATTTCCAATTTTGTCAACATATCCAATCCATATTAGTTTCAAACATAGTTTTTTTGAAACTATCTGACACGCATGAGGTTCATTCTCAATCTTATAAACCTATCTAGCCCTCATCTATTTCATGATTGGTATAATTATTTCACGAGATTTAATAACATAAAAACTATTTATTGGTCAACATAGGACCTTACAAATTAGTCTCCCACACATATTTGTACCTCATGAAATTAATCATTTATCACATCATATAGATCCCATGGAATGAAAAATGGATTTCATAAAAAATCTATATTTGGATACCAATATTGGCCCCAATATTGTAAATAGTTGATACATAAAACGTAGAAACCAAAAAAAGTATTAGAAAATAACGTTTAGTTCTTGATTGAAAAAAAATGTAAAGATGGATTGTATAGGGAGTGTGGAAAATAGTGGCGAAATTGTAAAAGTGTTTTTTAAAAAATACATTTTTTTTTAAAAAAAGAAGATAACATCTTATGGAAAATAATTTTTTTAAAATATCATGTGAATAAGTTTGAAAAATCTATAATTTTCAAAAGAACATTTAACTATCCAATGTTATTTTTTTATTAAATAGGGGATAAAGGCCCGAAATGGATCATGAGGTCACAAGCAATGAAACCATAATGAATTTATCAAATAAGGAATACTACTTAATGGTTGAGGGATCCGTTTCTAGTAAAAGAAATACAAGTTTGAAAATTTGTTGACCAAGATGGAATAAATTCAGTAACATTGAAACCCACACATGATGTGTATTTAAAATTTAACTATTTTTGACGAGGAACATATATATTCTAATGTGATAAGAAATAAATAAATATATGTGAATTATTTCCCCAAAATATTTTTGAATAAAATAAGAGTCAATTCCCCCAAAGGAAATCATGATACTAAAGAATGAAACAATTAAACCCCATTGGGAAAGGCAAAAGTTTATACAAAAAGAGAGTCACATCATCCATATAATCTAGTAAATACAAAAAAACAATGACTCTGGGGTCTCATACAACAAATACCCCCATATAAATCCATGATTTTAGAATCCATCAAGGTTGATATTTTTTCCACTATACTGGTCATCCATTAAACCAAACTCTATTGTGAAGTAGGTGTTGTAGGTATACTAATTGTTCCATACATGGTCATTCTTGAGAATGGGTTGCATTACAGAAAATTTAAAAATGGGGAGGGTTATTCCCCTAGGATTTTATACTAGTCCACCATATCTATTCATGACATGTGTAAACCTTCAAGATGGTATTTCTTTCATGCATTCCAAATTCCCCAACAACCAGCCTCCTAAAACATCACTCTCAACATCGGTTCTTGGTAGTAAATTACCGAAGCATGGAACCAGGTATAATATATTTCATCCCCAGTGAAGTGAAAAATTTTGTGCCATATGAGATCAAAATTATATGTGAAAAATTGAATCCTCGCAAAGAAGATTGAATAATATATTGTAGTATACTTATTATTGGTATTTTTAAGAGAAAAGTCATTTTGAAGTAGGATTGATCAGTAATTCCTAAAATCCATATAAATGGTTATATAATTGTAACTTATAAAAAAACCATGGAATTTATATTTATCTAGAATTTACATTTCATATAGGTTTCTTATCGATTAATGACTCTTTGAGTTTTCGTGCATAACACAGTGACATGCCTTTGCTGAAAATGTCCTTGATTCTAGTCCAGTGGAAATGAACATATATTTCTGAATGTTACTAACACTATTGGTAAACATCATATAAAATTATTTATTTATGTTTTCTTAATTATTATTAGGCTACATTATAGCCAAATATAATGATCTGTCTGGGGTCAGGCTTGTGGGGAATCCATTCACTATTTTATCCCAATTATACATCGAAAAATTAATACCTACCCATGCAATGATCCATGGTGAGTGTTGTTGGAGGTTTGGAATTAGTAGAAAATTAAATTTCAATAAAACATATACTCCTCACATATCATCAATGTCTAAACCATATATTACCACCATGAATTTTTTCCAATGAGACCCGTCTTCCATAACCTTTCGAGACAACATATCTTAAAAACACCACATTTCACCAACAACAGTCCTTATATTGATACCTAAAAACTATATCATATTAGCCATTGTTTCCCATTATGGAGAGTGACATATCCATTAATATGTGATAATTATAAATAAATGATTTCAGGATGTTTTTAATATTCCTCATAACCATCTTTGTCACATTGAGGTTGGAAAAAACATGCATGCGTATAGATGATAGATTTAAGTTGAAAAGTTCGATATATCCCCTAAAATAGAGGAAATTATACATCTGGTTTAGGATATGATTAGATATTTTATAAATCAATCAATAAAAATACTGAATAAAAATCATACATTGGGATATTAGGTTTCCCAATAAATCTATGGGGAAGTGTCTCCTATACACACCCATTATCTACTAAATTTTATTCATATGCGTATTCAGTAATTATTTAAAACTTCACACAATTCATTCCCCCTAGTTAATTATATTTTTAATGTAATTAATATATTCATATGTTATTATATTGCGTTTAGCTCCCTCCACTATATCCATTGACAAATAAAAACATATCACCCATGATGAGAAAGTGAGTTACATCATTTGTGTGAGGCCTATAGTAGATGGATATGATGATTTAATTTAGAATTGTTCTATCCAGATATCTTTTGAGGGTATATTTAGCCAGAATGAAATCACATTAGGAAATGGGGTCCCCAATCATATTCCTATAATAGATTTTAATTGCCGTCATTTTTCACCCATTAATGTGATAGAGGGATAGGAGGAGATGAAACATATAAAACAAAGGTCAATCACCCATCCAGAGATGTACATAAAACCCATCACCTTATTAGTGAACTCCTCCCCATCATGTAATATACTATTTTAAATTTATTTTTATGAAAATTTTGAAGTTGCTATGTTGTAAATTTTTTTCACCAATCATTTATTAAACCATGGAAATTTGTTCCACAGTTGACTTACCATTGATGAAACCATGTACCTCCAAAAATATAATTGAATTAAGATTAATATAGGGTCCTCTATTAATAATTATTTCAATGAACATATAGGGAATGTTTAAAATACTAATGGATTTAAAACAATTTATAGAATAATGGACCTTCAACTTTTGAATTAGAATCAAGGGGGTATCACAATCCCTCCAAATTAGGTTTTATCCATGGAAGTAAACCTGAATTAATTAAACTAGATCACCGTTATCAATAAACTAGGAGGTGGTATATGAAAAACACTGGATGCTATTGAGGCCATGGTATATTTTATAAAGGAAGTAAAAAATAGATAACCAAATATCCTTTTCATATAGAATTATATAATGGGACACAATGATTGAATAGTATACACCTCAAATTATATGGTCAACATTATCACTATAAAATATTTAATATGAAACATGAATATAATTCTTAAAATATATGAATAAATTTTTAAATTTTTACTTAGCTAAATCTAAGAAAACTCAAATTATATCGGTGAATGTTCCATGATACAGAAGTATGTTTTGGATGTTCGATCATTTCTTATCGTTGATTCAAGACTGAAAAAATGTTATATTTTTTCCAGCACTTTGAGCCAGGTTACTCTGGATTATTTATTTGGATTTTTATCTCTTATTAAAATAGATTATCATAAAACATGTTATATTTATTGAAACATATTCTAAATAAATAATTATACCACCGTTACCCAAGATATATCGTTACACATTTGATTTAAACTTGGATGTCATAAAACTCTGGAAAATTTAAGGGTTTTTATTATTCTTGTTCCAGAGATTCAATTTTTAGTAGTGGATCTTGTTGTGGAAACCAAAAAAAAAATTTCATTCATGTAATTTTTCATGTACGTTCACAACATTAGGTGGTTAAAGGGGTATGTTTTTCTTTAATTTGGAAAATAGAAAATTACCACAGACCACTCTTCTCAGAGATAGAATAATTTAGATTAGAGAGTAATCCGAAATATCCCAATCAAGGTGGATGGACATTACAATCCATAATATTAAAATGATATATAGATCAAAAAACAAATGGGCAAGACAAAACCATGATTGTAATCATAAATTTATATTATTAAAACAAGTGTACTTATCCATTGAGAACCTAGTATCCATGTGTGCATTTTAGGATGAAAAATATAAAAATTATTTCTGGTTCTTCTTAAGTAAACCCCTTCACCTTTGATCCCGCATATACATAGAATGGTGTTAATGTCCCATTCAATGATCTATATTGGGTGTATTAGATTAAAGTATCCTAGGTTAATAGAAAGAGATTCTCTATCCTGCACACCACACATTTCAAATAAAAATGAGATAAAAAACACAATCTACATGATCTAAACATTATATATATATGTTTGTTGAAGTTGACCACATTTTCATATTAAATGTTACTATTAATGAATAAAAATATTCTGATTGTAGGATCCACAATAATGTATTCAATATTACTTTTCTATTGGTAAATAAATTATTTTTGTATTTTTCTTTATAATAAACACTCCAACCAAGGATTTCTTATAATAGAAAATCTTAGATAAAAGTAAATTTTTGATTACCCAGGATCCTAGGACTTGGAAAATCAAAATGATAAGAGAAATAATTGTAGGAGGTGATGTCTAATATTGTCCCCTGATTTTGAAGAATCCATTGTCAATGTCGAAGAGATAAAAATATCATTTTTTTGCTCTGAGATCAGGAACATACATCATAGGAGGAAGAATCAACAGCGATAAAATCTATATTTGGGTCATTAAAAACATCTATCAATATAGAGTATCATTTATATATAGGTATGAATGAGTGACTAGAAATTCATATGTTTATATTACTAGTATCTCTTTATGAATATAGGAGGAAAATTATAACCTTTTTAAAATGAAGTTCGTTTTCAGGGATCGATGGGAGATATTGTGTAAGACTGAGCGAGAGGCCAAGAGACAGTATTCTGTATACATTAAAATATGAAAAAAACACCCTCCCTTAGGTGAGGGGGAGATCATATAGGTGGGGAAATATCAAATGGAGATACTAGATCATGATAATGATCAGGGACCAAAAGAGTTAGAGATAATGAAAAGGGAGTGGAAACGATACTATAAGACGAGATTGAGCCAATATGATCCATATACTAGAAAAACTTCTTAAGGGGTAATAATAGATGTGGAACCTGAAATATTATAATATTATGAATTGTGATCCCCAAATTATTCTTTCTATATGATTGATGTGACTTCCATTAATGGATATGAAATTAAAATGTATCATATAAGTATATTTAATTATATTATTAAATAGTAAAACAATTCCTCAATTTCAGTAAAATTAAATTGAATCAAAAATAGAATCCTAATGAATTGATATGTGATAAATCAAATGAAATTTTAAATCATCAAATATCTTTGGTTTTAAACCCAGTAACTTTCCATTGCTCATTCAGATTCTTGTGATCAATGACCTAATCACTCTCTATAATTATTTATGGGTTTCTTCTATTCTCATATCATCACATTCCACAAATTATTAATTACATGGATAACTATTTCTATGTTATTACAAATGAACTTGGTAATTCCCTTTCTCTCTATCATAGGGGATGTTTAATTAAATCACTTAAAATGAGTATTTCAATAAAATATTTTCTAAATATCAAACCCTTGATTAAAAAGAACAAGTTTAAATTGTGATTAAAAAAATTTATTTATGGTGGGGTTAGTGTAACACACTAAAAATATAAAATAATATCATTATATTCGATTGGATATACATTATAGAAAACAAATATTAAAAAACCCATGAAATAATTTCCGTTAAATTTAATCTCTCGATAGCTTTGAGGACCCAATAACATATGTTTAAATGAATTGAAAGATAATATACCATTATAACAGAGCTATTAAATTGGAGAGTGAAAATAGTAAAAACTAAAATATGAAAATTATTGTTTTCTATTTGTTACGAATAAATCAATAATAATTTAAAAGGAATTTTTTTTCATTTTAAAAAGCTGTATTTTTCTAAAATACACATTACTCATGCTTTGTGCACATATTTTAAATTATTTTTTACCAATTATTGAATTCTAATTTGATAAAATTTAATTTATTATTGTAAGTTTAAAATAATAAATATCTTATTGTGGTTTTTTATTTTTATAAAATATTTTATTTTTTTATAAATGGTGAAAAAATAATATTTTATTTCAAAACAACATTTTCGTTCAAATTATTTATATTTCAAAAATGTATTTTATTATTGATTAAAATTAAAATTTGTTCCATTTTATATAAATAAATATAATTTTTTTCAATTAAATAATTTTCATATTGAATTTTTATATAATCACTATGAAAACATTAAAAACTTTCTCATTAAAAACTGTCATTCTTGTCGCGTTTGCATGATTAATTTAAAATATACAATTTATTCATATGTTAATTTAGTTTTTAAAAATTGTTTTCATGTTTTTGGAAAAATCATAATTTATAATTCCTAATAAGTTCAAAGTAGGTTTTGACCAAAATATATTGTGAAAATATTTAAAATTAATTTATGTGTTTATGGTATAAACAGATTTACTATGTTTTAAACTAAGAAGTTAAGTCTCAAAATTGCAAAGAAACATTTCCAACGCCCACTAAAAAGAAATATTTCCACGTTATATATTATTTTTTATATAATTATTCATTTTTTTCCCTTGTGACATGATAAAAACGTGGGTATAATTATATCTAATCTAAAAGTACATGTGTCCCACATCTTACTTGTGAATGTTCAACCCTATGTTGTATTCTCAACATACGTAAACTCTTTTTTTCATCTAATACCCACACAAATAACATTAAAAAATCCCAAATATCATCATAAATTCATTATTTTGGGATGAAACATATCCGAGGAAATAATTCTTGCAAACCTGAGCTAGTTACCTAATGAAAATGTAACATTCTTTAACAAGAAATTTTTATTTCATTTCTTACACAAAATAATTAAATTATTATTTAAAAATTATTATATAATAAATTATTAATATTAAATATACATATCTATATTTATTTTAATTTAATATTCTATAAATATCCCCACATATATTTAAAGGCTTACGAAATCATTATTTATGTATACGACGTACTTCCACCTTTTGAACTGATGCTATTCATTTTTCCATTACCACTAATAATGGATGTGTATTATGATGGATCTAATTATATATATATATATATATTATATTTATAAGATAATTATATCTTATGACTCATTAACATATATGTCAATAGTTAATTTCCATTTTGTAGGAGATACGACAAGGTCACCCACTTGTACGGTGAAATACAACCCAAGGAAGCGATGTGATTTGTCTTTCACTAATGATTTAAAAATAAGTTGATGTGGAAACATTTTATGATTAAATTTGATGTAGATGAAATATTTATTATATTCATGAAATATTTATCATTATAAATATATAATGTAAATCATTTTTTTTCTTACCATTTCATTCAATGAAATATGGAAACGTTGTTCATGTATGTGTGGTATATCACCTTCACATAACGACATGAATCTATTTTCGTCGCCACACCACATGGGTAGTATGAATAAATATATTTAAATTATTTTTTTATATATATTTATTTTTTATCAATATTTAGTGATTAAATATTACTTACCTTCTTTCTATAATGATTATTGAAAAATGGAAATGTTACTCATGCGTACCTACGGTCGATCGTCTCCAAGATCGTAACATACTTCATAAAAATCATCGATGATATTTTTTGAAACTGTATTTGATGATAAAATATAATACTTATTTCATTACTATTATTATGGATATTATGGGAATATATAATATAGACAATAACTTTATCATTTAGGATGAAGCACATATGAGAAAACAAGGAAATTAACAATCGAAATAATAATAATAATGAAATATTATTGATGATATTTTTATAATATTTTATAAATGGTTCATTTTTATATTAAAAATATTAATATGGTTCTTTTATAAGTTAATAACCTATTTAAAACCACTATAAATGAGGTTAAATCATCTTCAACTAAACAAAATCGTGTGGCGAGGGACATTTCTAAATTACCCATCATTGAGGAAAATTGTAATGATATGCACCTAATTTATTTTATATGTTGTATATGTTGAAAATTTTATAGGTAATATCTTCAAGACTTCATAATTAATGTATCTTTTAGTTTCAATTTTAATTATTTCAACTAAGTTGATTTTATTAGAAAATTACCATGTGTTAATGAATTCCATAATTGAATTTCTTTTTATTTAGTGATATTTTCTAGTTATTGACTTTGGTATTGTTATATTATGTTTATAATGAATTTTTATTATATTATATTACATTTTTACTAGTTTTATATGTATTTTTAGTTGGTATAAATTTTTTTACTTGTTAACTCTCACTTCAGCATTATATACATTGTAAGGTTTTATTTCACAATCTCATTCAAGTCAAGATTATTTATTCATGATTATAAGTTGAAAAAATTATTTGTCAATTTTATAAATAAACCTATTTAATTATCTTATCATATTATTAATCATAATATATTCAAGTAATATTACTATTTTCCTACTCTTTATTACATAAAATTGTTGATAAAATGTTTATAAATAAATCTAACATCATATCATTCTAGCATGGAAATGTATTTTTCATAAAAATCGATTTTTTATAAATTTTAGTTCAGAAATTTATTCATCATTTTAAAAATAAAATTTTACATAATTTCTACGCATTTTTTCTTCTTACAAAATGTTTTCAAACGAATATTTTCATGGTTTTCAAAAAAGATTTTTTAACCTTTTTACTATGAAAAATGATTATTCAATTTAACATATATGTCATTTATGGAATTACCTAACGATGTGAAAATAATACCATTGATGCTTTATTTTAATGTTTACATGTTTATTTTTAAAGAAACTAATTCAATTAATCATCTAGAAATCCTAGTTTTTTTTGAAGAAAAGGATTTTTAAAATGTTATATTTTTTTAAAAGTTATTTTAGAAATCAAAAGGATATTATTGTAAAGACCCGTAAATTTCAAGGGAAGTTTTTTTCTTAATTTTTTTTTAGAATTTTACGAGTAAACAGTTTCTGACGGCACCTGATTCTGAGGCATGTTGTACCCATAATAATTTTCAGAAGTTTTTTTGAACTTAAATTAACGCGTGTAAGCAGTTTTCCTGAAAATTTGGAATAACTCGTAAACGGTTACTCAGATCAAAAATCTGAGGACACCGTTGTGCGCAAGATTGTGGGTTTACCGTAGGCATGACATAAGTTTAGTCGGCGTAGGTCTCGTGTGAGAAAACCCGAAAATGGCATAACTGTAAATAAAATAATTAAATAAAGTTATTTTATTTTTCAAATGCTTATAACTCACAAACGGTAACTTGGATTAGAAATCTGAGACCACAACCGAACTCGTAAGGGTATGATTCCTTTAAGGAGATACTAACTTTGGCCTGCGCGAGCCACCTGAGAAAGTTAGTTTTTGGCCGTAAATAAAAGAATTATGTGACAATTATTTTATTTTAAAATTCATAACATCTAAACGGTAACTCGAATTGAAAATATGAGATTACCGTTGAGTTATTTGGGGCGTTTTTCTCCTAGTAAGATCCTAACTTTGATCGTAGTGGGTCGAGGGTGACTGATAATAATTTTCCGAACTTTTTTTCGGGTACGTTTAGTAAACGTACGAGCGGCGTTTTATAACTTTTGAACCGTTTCTCAGAATCGAATTCCAAAGGCACCGTTGAACCGGTAGTACCGATATTCGCTTAAGAAGACTTTCACCTCAACTACGGATGATCGGGTATGAAAGTTAGCATTTGGGGTTTTACGTGGGTTAATAAAATAAAATATGTGAATAATTTATTTTATTTTGTTAAACACATGAAGTGCAGATAAAGTGGTTAGGAGATCCATTTGGGAGTTGGTGGTGGAACCGCCACACCCTAACCTCCCATTTAATGGGGAGGGAGAGGGAACCACCCAAACCCCCAATCAATTAATTTTATATGTCGACGTAAAATTAATTGCACTCAATTAATTTTATGGGTTGACGAATAATTAATTATTGTTAGTTAATTTTATGTGTCGACGTAAAATTAATTTCTATCAACTAATTTTATGAGTTGACATAAAATTAATTGTTTTCAGTTAATTTTATGGGTCGACGTAAAAAATTTTATTGTTGTTATTTAATTTTATGTGTCGACGTGAAATTAATTTCTGTCAATTAATTTTATGTGTCAAAATAAAATTGATTCGTGTCATATATTTTGACGCAGGCTATGTGGGGGAAACTTCTTGGCATCCTCCACTCTTAAGTATTGTCAACGCACCTCTTAAATTTCTCCAACGCAATTTAATTCACCCGAACACCTTTTTAAATCAAGTAACTGCATCTGTGGAATTTATGAAGGTTCCAAATAAATGAACCGTCATAAATTCCATGATGGTTACAAACCTCTCCCCCTCTCCAATATATAGGGAGCTTGGGAGAAGGTTTTGTGATGGCTTCACCAAGCGACGAAGCGCTGGTAAAGTATTACGACGTCCAACAATTGGGGAAATCATATCCTCTCCAATGAAGAGCGCGAAGAATGTTGACGCCACCCTCGGCTTCATCCATCCCGACATTGACGGAAGGACGCCCGTCATCCGTGACACCGACGAACGTTTTCTTCGAGGTATGGGATTTATTCTATGTTGGTAAATATTTGGGCGTTCATCGTAAATATTTTAGCTGCTTGCTATCGATTAACGGGAGGGGGCCGGACCGCACAAACACGGCCGACCCTCATCCCTTTTTACTATTATCCTTAGTTATGGATTGGAACGGTGACGGTGCGGTGTCGTCGCACCGCGCGGAAATGAGGGAACCTCGGCGAAGGAGCGTGGCGCTGTCACGCAGAGCCGTTAAGGCCGAAAGAGGCCGCGACCAGAGCAAGGGCTCCAGCGCCATCGCGCCATACCATAGCATCTTGAAGTGTCGTGGTCAGGGCAGGTCGCGACGGAGGGGCATGGCGCCGACGCGCCGCGTCGGTCGAAGAAGGGTCGCGGCCTAAGGCCGCGGCAGTCACCGACAGGGGGCGGCCGGACTCCCCGGTCGCTGGAGCATTAAGAGCCGCATCCCTTTGGCCACGGTGGAAGACCTGGAGGTGGCCGGATAAAACGGGTCGCCGGCGCTTGGAGGGCGGGACCACGGGGTTCCACGACGGCGGCACCGGCCGGCCAACCGGGCCGGCCGTTGAAAATTCTGGGGGTCGTAACCCCCGGTGGTTGATAGGCAGTCCCCCCACATGGGGCCTCCGTTACTAGGTGAGGGGGCAGCGCCCCCCCCCCCCCCCCCACCCCTCCCGCCCCTCCGGGCCGGTCGATCACAGACCGAGCGCCCAGCCTTGCCAGGCCGAACTCGCTGGGGCGGGCGGCCCACTGGGCCGGGCCGCGGCAGCTAGGCCGGGCTGCACCCAAGAGGGCCGGACCCGGACCTGGGTTGGGTCAACCCGGTTCGGGCCGACCCAGGGGGTCTCGGGTCGGGTCGGTCCTGGCCCAAACCCCCCTAAAAGCGGGCAGATAGTTCAAATGCCCGTAACATGGGCTATGGACCTCCGATTGACACACCGTCAGTTGCGACGCGATCCTTGGATTAAGACGGTCGTTCCGGTATATGAAACTCAAGGTGCCAAAGAACTTTGGGTATGACCGAGTTGGTTCGAACACGAAACCAACCGGGTCCTCAGAGCAGAAATGCCTATAACATGAGCTCTGGACGTCCGATTGACGTGCCGTTGACTTTGTTGGATTCCTCTTAGTGAGATGGACCTTTTGGCTTACTCCGCTTGAGGTTTGGATGTAGTTGGAGTATGTCCATGTTGGATTGTACCCAAAATCCAACCGGCCCCCTGGAACGGAAAAGCTGATAACTTTTAGACCGGACGTCCATTTGACGAACCGTCAGTGGCGTTGGTGATCACGTTGAGAAACGGTCCCTGGGAGTATACCCTATGTGAGTTCGGGGTATAGTTGAGATACGGTCGGTTTGGTTCGTAAACGAAACCAACCGGGCCCCTAGGACGAAAAGGCTAATAACTCCCAGACCGAGCATCCGATTGATGCGCCGTCTGTTGCATTGAGACCCCTATGACGAGGCGGTACTTTGAGATACTTCTTCATGGGACTTTGTTATACTTGAAGTATCGACATGTAGCTCCTGGAGTGGACCCTCCCAGAGATGAGCATACGGAGTACGGAGACCGTGTAGCTGGCTAAGACCTGATGAATGCTTGTCTGATTCGATTCGGAGTGACTTGAATAGCCTAGTGGGGAGCACTACTTTTTGAGGTTGCATACCCATGGCGGAGGAGCACTACTTTGTGAGATGACAAACCCGCAGTACTCGACAGGAGGAGTACCTCTGTAGGCTATGAGGGGGAGCACTACTGTGTGAGGTGGCAGACCCATGGCGGAGGAACACTACTTTGTGAGGTGGCATACTCACGGTACTCGACAGGAGGAGTACCTCAATAGTCTGAGGTTAGTGAGAAGTACCTCGGAGTCATGAAAGGATCACTGTACTCGTCAGAGACGGAGCTCTTCAGAAGTTATGATTTCAATAATGAAAATCCTGGTTTGAGCTGAGTCTTTTACCTTTGTGTTTTCCTCATGATTAAGATGGGTTACTAGATAACTTATGTATATGTATTGGAATTTACCTAAGTAGTGGTTATCCGTCGACTTCATATCTATGTAACACCTTGTGGCTGAGATGTGTTACCTGGTATCTTAAGTATATGTATGGTCTTATATCTATGTAAGGGTTATCTGTTGAAAAATTTATTTTTTATTATCCTTGTTGGAATTAGTGAGACATTGGGCATCTCGGGGTCCCTGCTGAGTATCGTATACTCACCCCTGCACGGGCTTTGCCCGCACCTCGTTGTGTTGGTTGCAGACGACGGACATCACTGATCGTGGTTGAGGCTTGTAGAGCTGGACGGTACCCGGAGGTGGATCTCATGACGAGTCGGTACCCGGAGGTGGATCTCACGATGAGTCGGTACCCGGAGGTGGATCTCACGATGAGTCGGTACCAGGAGGAGACGGACAAACGTGGAGTGCTGAGGAGGAAATCTGTACCTACCCTTCAGGTAGGAACCCGGAGGACGATCCAGGAGCTTCTTGTCACCTTTCAGCTGTTGTCCTTTGAGTTGTACTTTACTTTCAGTTGTACCTGTATCATTCTTTTGGGCTTTTATTTCCACCCCCTCATACATTCAGCACGTTTGTTATGCTGCTTTACTTAGTGTAGCTTCTGCTTTTACTCTGTTTGTGTGTGATTTCATTTCGTAAAGGCAATTCCTTCCCTTTTGATTGGGATTTACGCCTTTGGTGCTAGTCGCCAGCCCCTGGCCTTTGGAAGGAGGGCTTAGGGTAGTCACGGCACGGGCCCCGAGGACGGGTCGTGACAAATTGGTATCAGAGGAGTTGGTTCTACCACAGAACTCAGGACTCTGATCATTCCTTTCTGTGAAGCAATAGTGTTATGGGTACCGAGTGTGGTCTTCAGTTCAGGGAGTCCAGTGTTGGTGCGGCAGCCAACATATCCATACACCAGGACCCTGACTACTGATTTCCGACTTTGTGCATGAAAACACTGATTACATGTATGTTTCCAAGAGTTTTAAAGTCAGCTCAAACCAGGTCAGATCACCAGGTATAAATCATTTTACCATATCACATATGTTTCTTTCAGGATGTCTTTCCACGGACGACCAGCTAGATCCCAGAGGGATGTACATATTGACAGCCTGTCGAGTGACGAGGCCTCAGTACAGGTCCCTCTTACAGTTGAGGCAGCAGTGGAGGCACCAACGATACTACCATACGTTGGGCCACCGATGCCACCAGCCCCAACAGCAGGCGATGCACGCCGCTTGAGCACGCTGCACAAGTTCCAGCACCAAAGGCCACACAGGTTTCGGGGAGAGACGGACCCACATGTGGATGACGATTAGTTGGAGGCTGTGGTGAGAGTTTTCAGGATAGTGGGTACACCAGCGGTCTTCATGGTGATCTTTGCTACTAGCCTCCTTCAGGCAGCAGCAGGCAGATGGTGGAGATGGATGCTCCAGTTTTGCAATGAGATGACATTCACATGGGGAGACTTCGAGACCTTCTTCAGGGTGGAGTTCATACCAGAGACTCTACACTCGAAGCATGATCAGGAGCTTCTGCCTTTGCCGCAAGATTTTCCATCAGTAACCGAGTCATCTGGAGGCACTAGATAGATGATGCAGGGGTCCAAGAGGACCAGACCAGTAGGTGGGAGACCTCAAGATACATGTTTGGTTGTGCGAGGAATGCAAAATAGAGCCAGCCATATGAGGAACATGAAGTGTTATGAATGCGCCAGGAAGGGTCACATGGCACGTGACTGTCTGACTCCCCGCACAGTTGATCCACATGCATTGGATGATCCACCAAGACAAAAGCAGCGGCGGGTTCTTGAGCAATAGCCGAGAAGTGGACAAGGCAGTAGAGCTCTGGAAGTAGGTGAACAGGAGCGGAACTAGTGGATTACTTTTGTTCCATGTATTTCTAGTTCCATGTTGCTGTTGTATTTGTGTCTTTGTACTTTGAGCTGCAGTAATAAAAGACACTTATCTTTTTGATGTTTTCTTTCATGTCCATTTGTTTTAATGATACTGAGAGGTCCCGGTTAAAAATGTTGACATGCCCCTCACTTTTGAGATACCTACTGGAGGAGACCCAGTGACCACACACTGATGCCGACAGTGTGACTCAACCCTTGGAGGTGAGAGTAACGGTTGGATCTCTTGGTAGTAGCGTCGAGGCCTGACGACGTCATCCTTGGTATGGATTTGTATCATCCATGTCAGGATTGACTGTATTAGGCAAAGAATGTGGTTGATCGAGGGGATGAGGCCATATTTCTCTTATCGACAAAGAAGAAATCTTAGCAACCCTTGTAGGACCAGAGAAGGTTCAGGACATCCAGGAGGCGGAGACCACTAGAGTTCGAGGATGGCAACCACGTTTTCTTACGGGTCTCATCTCGACGTGGATTATGGAGTTTTGGCTGGGGCGACAAGTTATCTTCATGCTTCATCAGACCCTTCTAGGTCCTCAACAGGGTAGGCGAGGTGGTTTACCGCTTGACCCATCCACCTCAGTTTCACTAGGTGCATGATGTTTTTTCCACATATCTCAGCAGAGGAGATACATGCACGACTCGATGCATATCATTGACTATGGGGAGCTGAACATGGATGCCGATGTGACTTTTGAGGAGGTCCCGGTGGAGATCGAGGATCAACAGGAGCAGGTCCTACGTGGACTGTTGATTCCTCTAGTGCGCATCAGATGACATCATGGGAACCTTCAAGAGAGCACATGGGAGCGGGAGGCTCAGATTCGTGCGTAGTAACCCCTTTTGTTTTCCTAGTTTTTGATGTAGCTTTATGGGGATGTAAAGCCCTGAGGTGAGAGTAATGTAAAGACTCGTAAATTTGAAGGGAATTTTTTTTCTTATATATTTTTTTGGAATTTTATGAGTACGCAGTTTCTGACAGCACCTGATTCTGATGCCTGTTGTGCCCGTAAAAATTTTATGATGTTTTGTTAAATTTAAATTAACGCACGTAAGTAGTTTTCCTGAAAAAGTGGAGGAACTCTTAAAAGGTTACTCAGCTAAGAAATCTGGGGACCCTATTGTGCGCAAAATGGCGGGTTTACCCTAGGCGTGACTTATGTTTAGTCGGCACAGGAGTCCTGTGAGAAAACCCGAAAATGGCATAACCGTTAATAAAATAATTAAATAAAGTTATTTTATTTTTTTAATGCTTATAACATACAAACGGTAACTCGGATTGGAAATCTTAGACCACCGCTGAACACATGAGGGTATGGTTCCTTTATGAAACTACTATCTTTTTCCGGTGCGAGCCATTTGTTCGTAAATAAAATAATTAAGAGACAATTATTTTATTGTAAAATTCATAACATCTAAACCGTAACTCAAATTAAAAATCTGAGAGTACCGTTGAGTTCGTTGGGGCGTGTTTATCCTAGGCAGAGTCTATCCTTGACCTCATTTGGTCGAGGGTGACTGGAAATAATTTTCCGAACTTTTTTCTGGTACGTTCAGTAAACGTACGAGCGACGTTTTATAACTTTTGAACCGGTGCTCGGAATCGAATTCCGAGGGCACCGTTGAACTGGCAGTGTCGATATTCACTTAATAATACCTTCTTCTCAACAGTAGATGATCGGGTATGAATGTTATTTTTTGGGGTTTTACGTGGGTTAATAAAATAAAATAAGTGAATAATTTAATTTATTTTTTTACACACATGCAGTGCGGATAAAGTGGTTATAAGCTCCACTTGGGAGTTGGTGGGGGAACCGCCACACCCTAACCTCCAATTTAATGGGGAGGGAGAGGAATCCTTTCAAAACCCCCATCAATTAATTTTATATGTCAACATAAAATTAATTACACTCAATTAATTTTATTGGTCGACGTAAAATTAATTGTTTTTAGTTAATTTTATGTGTCGACATAAAATGAATTTCTCTCAATTAATTTTATGAGTTGACGTAAACGTAATTATTGTCAGTTAATTTTACGGTTCGACATAATAAAATTAATTGTTGTGATTTAATTTTATGTGTCGACGTGAAATTAATTCCTATCAATTTATTTTATGTGTCAAAAAAAAATTGATTTGTGTCATATGTTTTGATGCAGGCTATGTGGGGGAAACTTCATGGAATCTCCACTATTATGTAGTGTCAACGCACCACTTAAATTGTGCCAACACAATTTAATTTGTCCGACCCCCTTTTAAAATTAAGTAACTGCATCGTTGGAATTTATGAAGGTTCCAAATAAATGAACCATCATAAATTCCATGATGGTTACATACCTATCCCCCTCTCCTATATATAGGGAGCTTGGGAGAAGGTTTTGGGACGACTTCACCAAGAAACAAAGCGCTGGTAAAGTATTGCGACTCCCAACACTTGGGGAAATCATATCCTCTCCAATGAAGAACGCAAAGAACGCCGGCGCCACCCTCGATTTCCTCCTTCCCAACATTGACGGAACGACGCCTGTCTACCGTGACGCCGTCTACCACGACACCGAAGAATGCCTTCTTCGAGGTAGGGGTTTGATTCTATGTTCGTGAATATTTGGGTGTTCATCATTAATCTTTTAGCCACTTGCTATCGATTAATGGGAGGGGGCCGGACCGCCCAAACAAGGCCGACCCTCCTCCCTTTTTACTATTGTCCTTCGTTGTGGATTGGAATGGTGACGGCGCGGTGCCGTCGCACCGCGCAGAAACGAGGGTACCGCAGCGAAGGAGCGCATCGCCGTTGTGCAGCGCCGTTAAGGTCGGATGAGGCTGCAGCCAGATCAGGGGCTGCGGCGGAGGGGCGCGGCTCCGTCATGCCGTACCAGAGCATCTTGAAGGGCCACGGCCATGCCAGGCTACGACGGAGGGGCATGGCGCCGACGCACCACACCGGTTGATGAAGGGCCGCGGCCTAAGGCTGTGGCGGTCACCGACAGGGGGCGTCCGGACTCCCATACCGCTGTAGCATCAAGAGACGCAACCCTTTGGCCACGACGGAAGACCTGGAGGCGGCCAGATAAAACGGGTCGCCGATACTTGGAGGGTGGGACCACGGGGTTCCGCGGCAGTGGCACCGGCCGCCCAACCGGGTCGGCCATTTAGAATTCCAGGGGTCGTATCCCCTAGTGGTGGATAGGCGGCCCCCCCACGTGGGGCCTCCATTACAAGGCGAGGGGGCAGCGCGCCCCCTCTGTGCCGCTCGGTCACAGACAGAGCGCCCAGCCGAGCCGGGCCGCTCGCGCTGGGCCAGGGCGCCCTGCCGCTCGACCGGGCCGTGCCGCTAGTCTGGGCCGCGCCCAAGAGGGCTTGACTCGGATTCGGGTCGGGTCGACCCAGTTTGGGCCGGCCCAGGGGGTCTCGAGCCGGGTCGGTCCGGGCCCAAACCCCCAAAAAGCAGGCAGATCGTTCAAATGCACATAACATGGGTTATGGACCCCTGATTAGTGCACCGTCAGTTGCGACATGATCCTTGGATTTAGACGGTCGTTTTGGTATATTACACTCAAGGTGTAAAAGAACTTTCAGTACGACCGAGTTGGTTCTAACACGAAACCAACCGGGTCCTCGGAGCCGAAATGCCTATAACTTGATCTCCGGACATCTGTTTGATGTGTCGTCGACTTTGTTGGATTCCTCTTAGTGAGATAGACCTTTTAGCTTACTCTGATTGAGGTTTGGACGCAGTTAGAGTATGGCCGGGATGGATTGTACCCAAAATCCAACCGGACCCCTGGAATGGAAAAGCCAATAACTTTCAGACCGGACGTCTGTTTGACGAACCGTCAGCAGCGTTGGTGATCACGTCGAGAAATGGTCCCTATAAGTATACCCTATGTGAGTTCGGGGTACAGTTGAGATATGGTCGGGTTGGTTTGTACACGAAACCAACTGGTCCCCTGGTATGAAAAGGCTAATAACTCACAGACCGGGCATCCGATTGACGCGCCGTCTGTTGCATTGAGACCCCTATGATGAGACGGTCCTTTGAGATTCTTATTCGTGGGACTTTGTGATACATGGAGTATCAAACTGTAACACATGGAGCGGACCCTCTCAGAGACGAGCGTACGGAGTACGGAGACCGTGTAGATGGCTGAGACCTGATGACTGCTTGTCCGATTCGATTCAGAGAGACTTGCATAGCCCAGTGGGGAGCACTGCATTGTGAGGTGGCAGACCCATGGCGGAGGAGCACTACTTTGTGAGGTGGAAGACCCGCGGTACTCGACAGGAGGAGTACCTCTGTAGGCTATGATGGGGAGCACTACTATATTAGGTGACAGACCCATGGCGGAGGAGCACTACTTTGTGAGGTGGCAGACTCACGGTACTCGACAGGTGGAGTACCTCAGCAGTCTTAGGTAAATGAGCAGTAACTCGGAGTCGTGACAAGATCACTGTACTCATTAGAGACGGAGCTCTTCAGCAGTTATGGTTTCGATAATGAAAATCCTGGTTTGAGCTGAGTCTTTGACCTTTGTGTTTTCCTCATTATTGAGATGGGTTGCTAGATAACTTACGTATATGTGTTGGCATATACCTAAGTAGTGGTTATCTGTCGACTTCATATCTATGTGACACCTCATGGCTGAGATGGGTTACCTGGTAACTTAGGTATAATTATGAGCTTATATCTAAGTAAGGGTTATCAGTTGAAAAATTTCTTTGTGATTACCCTTGTTGGATTTAGTGAGACCTTGGGGGTCTCGGGGTCCCTGCTGAGTATCGTATACTCACCCCTGCACGGGATTTGCCCGCACCTCGTTGTGTTGGTTGCAGACGATGAACATCACCGATCGTGGTTGAGGCTTGTAGAGGTGGACGGTACCCAGTGGTGGATCTCATGACGAGTCGGTACCCGGAGGAGACAAACAGACGTGGAGTGCAGAGGAGGACATCTGTACCTACCCATCAGGTAGGAACCTAGAGGACAATCCATGAGATGCTTGTCACCTTCTATCTATTGTCCTTTGAGTTTTACTTTACTTTCAGTTGTATCTGTATCATTCTTTTCGGCTTGTATTTCCATCCCCTCGTACTTTCAGCACGTTTGTTATACTGCTTTACTTAGTGTAGCTTGTGCTTGTACTCTATTTGTGTGTTATTTCATTTCGTAAAGGAAATGCCTTCCCTTTTGATTGGGATTTACGCCTTTGGTGCTAGTCGCTAGCCCCTGGCTTATGGAAGGAGGGCTAGGGTAGTCACGGCACGGGCCCCGAGGACGGGTCATGACAATCATCATTAAGAATTTTTTAAAGGTATTTTAATTATATTTTTGTTCGTAAATGACAAAAACCCTTTGCTGTTACTGCATTGGTAATATGTCGTATTGATTCCACCGAAATTATTTCTCTAGACGCTATATGATTATTTTGATCGAGGATATTTTTGAAATTCACATACTTGATCAATTTTCATGGACAATAACATTACCATTAAATATTGATATCATGTTACCATTGAATATTCAATTTCCACTAAATATTTATATTATTTTTCATAGAAACATTTTTTAAACCATATATCATTTCAATATAAAAATTTCTATATTAAATGTCATTTTTATTATGGAAATATTGATAAATCTAATTTTTTACATAGTACATATATTTGATGATATGAAATATTTTTTTATGAATTTAATAAATTTTTCGATAAATGAGGAATTATTTGGAAATATATGAAATTTTTGGTTTTTAGTTATAGATAAAACCTCTATGCATCGATCATCACAGGAGGGGAATCAATATTATACCATGAAATATTTTTTCTGAACCTATCCTTTTCAAACATTTAGTTTAAACAGCCTTGTGAGTGATATTTCTAGTAGAAATTCCATGATTCCTAAGATCATGACATTTAATAATTAGGAATCCACTTCATCAATAATTTTTTTCTTATTATTCATTAAATTTTCACAATGATATTATCTATAGTTGCATTTCATTCTCTGTTTATTGTTTAAATGTCTTGTGTTTTATATTATTTACCTTTCCATATTGATTATCCCTTAATCAATTGTGATATAAATGTTATTTGTTAAATGATATTTTATAGTTATTTATCTTACCATATTGATTATCATCCATGATATTTCTGTGTTCATATTTTTTATGGATTCACATCATTCTTTTCATATTGATTACATGGAATGTGGGTTATGTTATTTACCTCTCCATATTGATTAACACAATTGAGTAACTATAGAATCTACTTTACATAACCCTTACAGATCATTTGAACTAATCCATATTTTTTATTTCCAGATAATAAAGGAACTGTAATAAGAATTATATGAAATAATATTCTAGAAGGAATAATGATATTCTTGAAAAAAATAATTTTTTCAATTTTTTATTCAAATGGAATATGGGAATAATGAATTTATATTGTTTTACTAGATTAAAAACATTTGGTCCATAGAGATAAAATTCCTTGTATCTTATGAAAATGTATTAATGTAGGCACTATATTTAGTCAATCATGGTGTGATTTTCTATAGTGATAATGTTTTATATCATTATTCATATTAGTGGACTAAACTACCCATACTAGAAACCACTATAACGAGATGGGTGAGAATGGTAAGGAATGTTTATAATATCATTATAAACAATAGATAATTATATTATTTATATGTTTTAAATTTTTATAATAATTTTTCAATATGGTTTAATAAACAATATTGAAATAATATTAAATATGAGATTTGGTACATTGTATAGGTTAAAATTCGTGTAACACATAGTTAACATATTAATTTCCAAAAAATGAGAACTAATTATGGAATATTAAAATTTAACTCATAATAATAATAATTATATTATATATTTATAATTTATTTATCATTTACATCCTTATAATCAGTATATATGGATGGTGGTGAAAAAGGTAAAATGTTGTTTCATATAGGTTGTAGTCCGCAAAAATGCACGATCAATGTTCTTCTTTTTTCCATGTGGATTGGATGGAATACTTAACAGTTTATCGATTAACATAATTACTATTTGGTATACTTGTGATACCATGTTTTTTATATTACTATGTTTAGGATAGGGTTTCAAATGAATAATTATGAAGTATATGTTAACTATTTGGTAATCATCACATTAGGGCCATGATGATTCTAATAAAAGGAACATTGTAAATGAAGGGACTTCTAAATGAATATGGTTATATTATTATAAAATTGATATAGGATTCTATTAAGAAAAAAATTAACGATTTTAATGTTTAAAAAAAGATTAACATATGTTGAATGATGGGGGGTGTTCCAATTTTATAACTGTTGAAAATGGTATTTTGTGAATAAAAATTATTTTTCAATAATTGCAAGATACCATTACAGGGTAAATTAATAAAACAAATTCAATATTGTATTTATGGTAAAATATAATGTCTATAAATCATCCACTACTCATTATACAAAATTTTTAGACATGTTTATATAAATTTACTATATCATTTTTACATTTTACATATTCGGTTTCTACCTTGTTAACTAGTTTATAACGTATTATTATATATATAATTAAAAATATATGTTATCATATATATATATATATATATATTTATTGAATTTATATAACAAAATATATAATATTTATATGTTAAATAAATTTATAAATAATATAAAATTATCTTAAAAAATAATACTTTTGATATATATACAAATTTCCCATTTAAGAAAATTTTTATGCTCACCAATTATTGTTATTAACATTATTTAGTATGTATTTTCAATTAAATTATATATAATAAAAATTCAAAATTTTTAAAAATACTATTAAATTAAATTTTCAAAAGATATTAATTTATTTTATTACATAAAAATTGATAATATATTAACAAAAACACTCCCTAAAAATTGGGTTAATTGTTGTCAAAAGAATTAAATTTAATCATAACAATCATAATTTTCCTAATAAAAATAACATTGAACATAATATATATCAATAATATGATAAAAAATATTTAAAAAAATTATGTTATTTTGAACATATAAAGATTTTGAAAAATGACCTTTAATATAATGAAACAATATTTTTTTTGTTAAAAATATTACAAATGTTTAGAAGCAAGTAAACTTAAGAAATTAAAATTAAACCTATTATTTTTGAAATGATTTATTATTATGTGAAATTTTATTTTTAACAGAATATGGATTATATTTATTTTTTTCATTTTATTAATATGATAATTTCTTATAAACAATGATATCAAAAAAATCAATATTTTTTTCACTATTCACCTAAAAATAAATATTTTAGAAAAACATTCAATCATTCATGTTATGTTAATTTTTTAAAATATAATTAAAATAATGTTATCTGTTGTTATCTTAAATTTTCACATATTTATAAATTTATATTTTAGAATAAATTAATATATATATATATAATAAATTATTTTGTTGAAATATTCCATTTTATAACATTATGTGTTTTTATTTGTATCTACTCATTAATTTTTAATTGATTACAATATTTTTTAGATTGACTATAGGTTTATTAATTTCAAAAATATCTAAATAATTAATATTAAAAGTATTCTTTTAGTTCTATATAATGAGTTGATGGTGTAATCAAATATTTTATTTATTTTTTGAATAAAAATAAAAATGCATTCCAAAATCTCTGACTATTACTTGTGTTTTAAAATTAAAGGTATAATTATATATTTAAGAAGGATATAAATATAATAATTTTATATTTAATTTTTATTAATGTTTATGAAATTATAAATGAGGGTTTGACTGTAGTTTTGGATGGTATTCCAATGATTCCTACTTGTAAGAAAAATATTGAGATTGATGCATATGTAAGGAAGTGTATATTTGACAAAGATTTAGATAATGGATTCACATTGCTTTTTTGGATAAAAAATAAATATATATAGTAAATTTATGGAATAATTTGGTTCTTAATTACATTGTGAAATTAGGGAAACATAAAATATTTAATGGAAAATATCAATACATTATTATTTTTAATTTCAAAATAAAGGATGACTAAATTACTGAAATGATTGTGTTTGTGTTCAAAATAAGTGGTTTTACAAAAAATAAATAACATTAAATTAATTTAAAGAGGTAACATAATATCATAATAGATTTATTTGGAACATAATTTTACCTTTGAAGTTTTTCATGAGTAGAATAAATTCATTATGGATAAATTTAAAATATGTTCATTCCATGTGAGATATAGAAGAGTTATTTATTCAATAATAGCTGAAATTTTTGTAATTAACTTTCACTAACTCATTAAAATGATGGGAATAATCATAAGGATTTTATTGAATAATATCTTTGTTAAAATTAAGATGATTATCTTTACACAAGGTTTAATAAGATAATATTATATATATCAAAATATTATTGTTATTGATATGCTAGAAATCATCATTATCGATATTTGGATTTATTTTTTTACAAATTAATTTTATATTAAGAAAATAAATTGTATAAACAATAAATTAGACAAATGTTAATTTAGGGGATAATTATCTTATATGTTATATATGAAAAAGACATCAACCCCTACAAAGAATAAGTTTCCATTTATTTTCAATATAAATCATTATTGAAAAATTATAAAGTATTATATATTTTTCAATATTTGATAATGAATATTATGATGGTAATGAATGTGTTTTTATTTTATTAGATAATAATTCTCCTGAGAAATTATTTATTTCCATGGTAAATTATGATGAGTTCTATAATGAAATTGAAAATGAAGAAATGATCTTGGATATCTTGATGAATAAAAAAATTGTATGTATTTCTTATGGTGAAATCTAATTATGAGTAGAAAATTTAGAAATTCTATAATGTGCCTAAAATATTAATATCGTTTTACAAAGAAAATGGTGATTGTTAGTTGTAGTTATTGAATGAAGTTAATAGTTTAATTTATAACATTTCTATTGAAATAAAATGATGGATTTAAAGAAGGAGAAAATAAATGCACAACAAACTAATAATGAACACTTTTTTAAAAGGGGATTATATATTGAATTATATATAAGGATGTTAATATTTTTTAAAAAATTTAAATTCATGTAGTTGTTAATGATTATATAATAATTTATAATACATGTTATATATCAGTTAATTTTTTTTATCATTTTATTACAATATATGTTCTGTTAATAAATTCAAAATGTCATAAAATCAAGGACTATAAGGATAGTGGTATTATTTAAATATTATCAAATAATAACGATGTATTTGATAGCTTTTATGAAATGAAACACCAATATGTGAAGAAAATACAACACCCTAGTACATTAAGATGTATTTATTTTTAATTAAATTAAATCGCATCAATTTCAATAATTATGTGAAACATTGAGTATATCTTATGTTACACACAACAATAAGATTATCTTGAGTTTCATACAATCCCGAGTTTAAATAAAACATGAAATATTATTAAATTATTAGTATTTAATATAATAGTTATCACCTAGGTGATAAATTATTTTGTATGAAAAGTTCAAACTAAAATTTTAAAATTATTGTTATATATTGATTATAAATAATTGTTAAAATGACTTAAAACATTTATATAATATATTCTAAATCCATTTTTTGTTCAAAAATCATCTAGTATATATAATTATCTAATATTTAACTCGGTGGACATAAAAAATATGTTTATTATTCACATTATAAAATTACAGGTGCCCCACTCACCTCACATATAAAAGGCCACCCTCTCATCTATTATTCACAACATAAAATCCATTTGGATTTGAAAATATCAAACCAAATCACCTTATAAAATACATAATCCCATAATAGAATCTTTATATTTTCGTAAATATTACTTTTGATGGAATCATTGGAAAAATAAAGAAGAAACTCGACGAAGAGGTAATGTTCTTCAATGATCTTTTTTATTTTTTTCATTATAAAACTAATATAATTCACATTAAACTATATTGATTTAATAAAATTAGTATATTTAATATACTCATGACATTATATAATAAATTAATGTTCTAAAAACATATACTTAAAAAAATGGTTTACATAATCATCATTCATGTGTACATCAAACTACCACATCATGTAACGATGTCATTCAGTTTTCTATTACATTCTTTCAAGGTAGGGTATAATAATGGATATAAATTACATATATTTATGATATATGTAATGTAACTATACAAATTTATGAATTATATATTATATAACTTTTTTATATTCTATTCCATAGGGTATATGATAATGTCCTTCGTGTGTATAACAGATAACCACCTCAGGAAGCGATGAGATTAATTTTTCATTAATAGTTTACAAAGAAGATAATAAAGACAATTTTAATTAAAATATGTGATATTAATGACCTAAATTATGATATTCATTGAAAATTTATCATTATAAAAATATAATATAAAATTTTATTTTTTCACACTTACTGATGATAACATCGTTCGGGTACCAGTGGATTAATGCCTTCCTAAAGCGATGTGGCTTTCTTTTCATCACTAAGACACAGGGATGAAATATATATATATATGTGTATTTAAAAAATAATATGGAATTTATTTCAACATTATAATTATTCAATGAAGAAATATTATTTAACACATTTCAATAATGATTATTGAAAAATGGAAATGTAACTCATACATATGTATGACCTTCTATCCCCATGATTTTAACACACTTTGTTTCGTAACACCATTATTAATGATCTATCATAAAAGTATAATTGATTTATAAATATGATAATTATTCCATTAATTTTTCTATGTATATGAATTAATTATATAATATTACTATGATCTAAATCTCTCACAATGAAACATAAATTAGAAAACAAGGATATTAACACACAAAAAAATAAAAAAATGAATGATTATTAACACAATGGGGATAAGATGTTATAGAAAGAAAATATCAGAAATTATAAATATTACTATTATTTTGGTGTATGTTACTTAACTATTTAAATCCACTATATAGGTGGTTAAATCATGTTCAAACAAAAGGAATCATGAGGTAAGACACTTCTTCTCAATTTCCCTTTATTGAGGAAAATTGTAATGTTATGATCCTAATTTATTTTATATAGTGTATGTATTGAAGGTTTTCTTGTAATATAATTATTAATTCAAGATTCAGGTTATTTTGACTTAAAATTTTAGTTATTTCATCAAATGGTATTTTCTTTAAAATTACCAATTCGTAACAGTTAGTGTGTATCCTCACTTTATATTGTTATTATTAACATTCTCTTGAATCAATAATTTTTTAAGGTCATTTTTCATAGAAAATTACATTTATTTGAAATTTTAATATTATTTTATTATGTATATAACTAATAATAAAATTTATACCCTTTATATAGATAATGTTAATGTTTAATGTTATTTGATTGACTGGGGAAGTATTGAAAAAATTGTATCATTTAGTCCAAAATGATGTTGAATGATAAGGAATATTATTTATGAATGAAATTAATTATTTTATATATGAGTAATATTTTGGATCTATAATAAATAGGTGGGGAATATTTATAAATATCCCCTCAATTCATCGATAGTATAATGTGAAGAATCAATTGGAAAAATCACATTGGTTTTTACCCCATATTTTCAATCTTTCTTGAGGGCAGATCAAGATAGTAAATGTTTCACATTCATGGGAAGCATGACTTCCAATAACTAATCATTTAATTAATTTATAATGAATTTATTATTATTATCCATCATATTTTCAATAGATATTATCTGTTGATGGATTTCATTATCAGTTCATTGATTAAAAGGAATATGATTCAGTTATTTATGTTTCCATATTGATTCTACCATTTCCTTCCACGACAACAATGTTGTATAATTGGAATGAGTGTTCAGTTATTTACCTCTACAATTTGATTATGGTTATTTATTAATTACATATTCCACTATAAGCAACCCTTAGTAAGAAAATTAACTCACCACTATTTTTCAAATATTCCCCTGGATATGAAGAATAAATAATTTAATTGATTTTAAATTTTTTTGGTTCATTTCTATTTGTTATGTATTCTGATTAGTTTTATTATTACCTCTGCAAAATGGGTATATTTTATAAATCTAGTTATCTTAAAAATCAAAATTTATTGTAATTTTAGGATTTTATTCCTTATATCTATGACAATGTAGTAATGTAATACACCTAATCTGGGATATTGTGTCAGGGTCATAATAATTGGAATGAGAGGAATATTAGTATAATAACTGGGAACAATATTTATGAAGATAGAGAAATTGAAACATAAACATAAGATATTCTTTTTAGATATTTACTAAATAGGATCCTAATACATTGGTAATAATAGTATTTTGTGGGTTTTCTTAAGGGTACATCCTTATCTTGATACTATGTGTTGATTTGGATTTGGATGAGAGGTAGCTAGATTTAATAACTTTGAAAAGGGCATGTTTGGGAAGACCTAATAATCACCTGATGTATGAAAATTGGCATTAATAGGCACCTGGTTTGACACTCCTGAGGGATATTCTTAGATAATTCACATTTTCATTACAAACCATTATAAATGTATTGAATTAAATATATCCCAAAATAAACCATGTTTTTAATTTTTATATTACCAATGAATAAAATAAAATTTATGTTACATTTTATGTAGTTTTTATAATTAACCATTATGATTCAAAGAATAGATTTTATAAGCCATTCTGGTACATTAAAGTGTTTAAAAATGGTCCCCAAATTGAATAAGAGTATAAATATTCATGGGTAATATATTTATTTTTCTATTAAGGACACAAATAAAGATTCTATTAGAACAACCAAAATTGTTGCAATATTAGGGAAGATTTATTAGGTTATGAAAAATAAAAAATCGTTGGTAGAAGAATTTATACAATAGAGAAGTTATCATATGATGGGTCTAATTATATGAATGAATGACCTATTATTTAGTGAAATTATAAATCATGTGGTAGTCAATATGTATGACACTAGGATAGATAATGTGATTTGTGGGCAGGAATGCCCTGGATAATGTGGTAGCAGATGAACTATGTGATGCTAAGATTCATCAATATATGAATGTGATTTTCGAGTATGGAACCAAATTTGATGTGATAGGTTAAATATAGGATTTACCATTTATGAAATACCAAGAGATGTCTTGATCACATTTTAATTTTCTTAATGGGTCATGATCATGTTCCTTGTTTAAGTTTCATTATTTTACCCACTTCTTGAGGCATTTGGAGGTGTATGGTTGCATTTTTTTCTCATGGTTGTATTATATGATGGTTTTCCTAGAGTAACTAGAAATTTAATGATGTCAAAATATATTTTAATAAGTGTTTATTCCATAGGGATGGTTGATGAAAGAATTAAAATGGTAGAATTTGTTGATCATGATAAACCATGGAATTTGTTTAGATTATGCCTAATGGGAATGTACTTTTCAAGGATAATTAATGTAATGTAATTTTGTGTAATGTTAATTAATGTTAATGGTGAATTAAAGGTAAAAAAATAAAAAATATATATAACATAAGTGAACTAATTTAATGGAGCTATTTTATATGCTTGTGTACAAATAAGATATTTGGTATCATCATTATATGTCCGGAATTCAAGTGACATTAGATATAATTTAATCTATGAGTAGTTTATGCTAATAGTTTTGTTGTGAGATATATTATATGATTTATATTATATGATTACTTATGCTTACCTAACCATGTTAGTAACAAAAACTAAAACCTAGTGGTCTATGGGTGGGTGTTTTCCCCATCGTTCAAATGGTAGATGGATGGATGACAACCCTGTCTTTCCCCACCATATTATCTTATTATTTACTTGTGTAAGTATGTAGGAAATTTAGTTTTCCCACATATGTATGTAGAGGTCTATTATTTTCTATTGTAATATCACACACATCTATATCTGGATATAGTTTACTAAGGAATACTATAAGTATGATTTGTATAGTATGTGATAGACTGAGTTACTTACTTTGTTCATGTGATATAATGTATTGAGGTATAATAAAAAATGGTTGATATACATCATATATGGTATGTTGGCTTCTCGAATCTAATTTGATTCAATACATGTGTCTATGAAGGTGTTGGTTTCGGAATTCTTCTCATCTCTCTCTTTAACTTTGTTTCTATTAAAGGGTAATTCCTCCCATACGAGTGTTTAATATAGCCTCGATGTTAGTCTCCAACATAGGGCCTACTAGAGGAAAGACATAGGTAGTCAAAATCTGTCTCTCATCATTACAACATCAATCTATAGAGGATTCGTGATAGTATTAACGAATTTATATACTATTTGGATGAATAATATTAAATTATTCTAATTTTTTTGTTATATAATTCCTCATATAATAATGATAATTATGAGAAAATTATTTTTATGTTTTTTATTATTATTTAGTAATAATCTTTTCTAATTTTTTTTAATTTTATTATAGAGGTGAAGATTACTGATAGGTTCGTTATTATGTTTTTTTCAAATCATAATGGATATATTATGTATTTTAATTTATCATGATGAAAATTTTATAAAGTTGATTTTATTATGAATATAGATAATTATTTATATCCCATAATTGTAGCTAGAGGATGCACTATTATGATAGGTTGTAAATGATGTAATGTTTTTTTCATTATTGGGAGGTTACTAAGTCTTGCTATTGAGGGAATGACTATAGAAGTGATATAATAATATTGACAAAATTTAGACTACGATGAAATGACATCATATTTAGTGTTCATATTAAATGAGGTATCATGTAATTATTTTGTAAAATAATATATTTTTTTTAATTTAGACTATTACATAATGATTTTTGTATATTTTGGTATATTTTGGTTTTGAGGTTTAAGAATTATTTTTGAAACATAATAGTACTCCAAATCAACTTTAGACATTCATTAGTAGTATCTGAGGATATTGAAATTGTTGAATTTATTAAAAATATATAATAAAAGTTATAGTTGATATAGTATGATAAATATATTGTTGTATCAATTGGAATATATCAATTAATATATGATTATGTTATTTTAGGAATTTATGGAAATGTGTAATAAATTGGGGAAAAATAGAGTCAATGATTATATACTTGTTGAATAAGGAAACCTAAATAAATTATAGAAATTCATAATAAAAAATAATATAGTTAGAATATATAGTAATTTATGATTGGAAACAATTAATAATGATTATTATGGACTACATTACATAGAAAAGTATCTTCGAATTTTATTCTCTATTGTTGATGAATACAGATCCATGAATACATCAAAATATCTTAGATGAATTTCACGTTTGATATTTTTTGATCTACATGATGTGATTGTTTTTATAATATAAAGTTGTACTTATAAAAAATGTAGAGAAAAATTCTACATTGTTGAATGTATCCTATATATTTCTATTTGAAGATGAAGACTACTTTTCACCTATCGATGACATATCATGCATTTTTATATGGACAATACGATAATATTGTGAGAATGTTTTATTGAAATCAGATCACGTATAAACCCTTTTTGTTGTTACTATTGGATTATATTAATAAATTATATGGTAACTATATCTAACCAATATTTTTACACATATTATTATCTGAATTTATGAATAAATATTTTTTAAATAGAAGATAATGATTGAAAATGTCTAGTGTTATTAGAAATCTAGGTATATACTCAGAAAACCTGATACTAGAATAAATCATATTTTAATTAATTTCCATAATGATTAACTAATTACTTTTTATATCTTGTAAATACATATGAAAACATGTGCATTACATAGACAATTGTGGTGACTAAAAATCTTAGTAGGGGAAAAACAAGGATATAAAGCATAGAACTTGAGTCAGACTAAATAACATGATGAAATACTATGATTTTCTCATTAATAAACATATAGAAGAATAAAATATATAACATAGAATCATATAATAATTAAAATATAAGAATGATGAATTAACATATAATATGACATAAACATGAGTCCAGGATAACTGCAATGATAAAATTACATTGTGGGCATTGTCCCATAATTGATTATGTTTACCAATAATCCTATAGATAATATCGAATTTGACTATAAAATTACCTAATTTATTTATGTAATATCTGGGAATACCTATCATAAAATTTACTTGCTTATGTGTTCAACGTAAAGTAGTCAAACATAAGACATAAACATACGGGTAACCCACAGAAATAAATTTGTATGGTAATCATGTAATAAGGTATTAACAAAGGGAATTTCAGAATGTTATCTATTATATAATGGATTTAAATAATTCTTTTACATTAATATGAATATTAAATCAATTATTATGTACACATTAAGTGAAATCATGGAATATAGTGGTTAGGTAACTTCAGAAATGCACCACATAAGCCTGTTTCTTTGGGGAAATAATTAAGAGTATTTAATGTTCGTAAAGGCATAATTATTTCCATAAAAATAAAATGAATTAAAATAATTCTCATGGTAAAATGAATTATTTTAGAAAATTTTAGTGTCCTAATTTTTTTAGGCACATTAAAAAAGATTAATAAATAGAGATGTTTCCTTTAATCGGGTTTTCTAATCGAGAGTAATTTTGACAGGGACCTTTTAAAACATCAATATATAAAAAAATAATATAGAATTATGAAACTTATATATGTTTGGAACATATAAAATGAAAACATGATAATTATATAAGATTAATGAAGACATTAATTGTGTAAAATATAGATAAAGTGTTTCCTAATGAAAATATGGAGGCTCGTAGAGATCTAAAACCTTATGACTAAATGGGTTTTGAAATTTCACTTAATTTCATGAATAATAAAATTACATTAAATAATTAATTCAATACCTCTTAAAAAATATTTTATTTATTATAATTTTATTATGTTTATTAATGCCCATTTTGATGAGATATATAGTTCAGTTTCGTTGTTCTCAGAGCGCTCACATCATTATTACATGGCTGGTTCTCTTCTGTATTATTATCACTTTTTGAAAAATGGGAATAAAAGTCTTTAAGTGAAATAAAATGCAATTAATGAACTTATAGACGTTTAAATGGTCACATATATCATTTTTCCAACATCATGATGATTAATTTAATAAAATATTAAAGACCAATAGCTTTTTTGTTTTGTCGATGTTTTCATCAATCTCAAACTACTTCTATTTTTTAATGTGATGGACATTTAATCCTTCAAAAATATAAAAATAAATATAATATACATAATTAGTTCATTTTAAACTAATATTTTTGAATTTAAACCTACCACGAGGACAATATTTCAAAGTAAAAACTCATCATCCATGATGGCATTTGACCGTCATTCAATGCACAATCGATTCATTTTTTTTAAATATGAAAAGATGTGAAAAGGTGTGGTCGAAATATACTCCTCTAAGAATATAAAATTCTGATATATACATGATAGTATATTTATTTTTCTGTGTTGGATGAAGGAGGCACAAAGATGGTAGAAGAATAAAATAAATTAAAAGAGAGATTTTGAGAATGTTACCTCTTTCATATCACCAACTTGAAGGGCCGTTTGAGGAACATGAAATTTATAAATTTTTTAGATTAGTATTACTGGATTTAGGATAGTTTGGTGGAGAGGTTATGGTAGAGATTTTAAAATCATTAAGGATTAAATACCGTGAAGAGAAGGGGTGGTTATGTGAAGTATTTATAAGGGGAGGAGAGTGGTGTTTTCTATTATTATATTCATTAGATTATTTTATATCACAAAGAAATCAATAATATTAAAAATTTTGATAATATATAGTAAATTGATAATATTATTTGGAACTAATGGGTAAAGAGATCATCCATCTCTCCAAAATTCATGTATTTGGATTATAATGATAAATATTGAAAATTACCATATATCACAATTCACAAAAAAATAAAATACTTTAGAACAAAAATCACCCTAAACATTTTTTAAATTTAAATTTCAAAAATAGAATCCATTTTCTGAAAATAAGTATCTAAATTTTAGAAATTTAATAAATAAATAAGAAAATAAATAAAATAAAAATACATATTTTAAAATTATATTCGATTTTTTAGCATTTGTAAAATTTAAAATGGTTTCATAAAATTTCCATATCATTATAATAAAATATAATATTATTATATATATCATTTATATGTAAATAAATTATATTTTAACTCATTATGTGTATTATAAAATTCTGAATAAAACATTAATTTTTCATAAATACATCAATAATTAATTTTACATTATTTGAATCATTTTTTTCCATTTAAAATTGATTTAAAATATTATATTTTAATTTTATATGAAAACATAATAATATTTTATTCTATTATTGGGGAATTTAATATCTTAACTATAATATTATTATCCCTCATTTTAAGATTTATAATAGCCATACATATTTCCTACTTATTATGAATACCCCCATTATTCCATTAATACACCATTTAATTCTAATTTATATCATTTTTATATATACTTTTAACATCAGAATAAATATTTTATTATTATAATTTTTTTATTTCATAAAACATTTTCTGTGAGATTCTTCATTCTATTGGATCGAGCATATCCAAAAAAATTTATTCTAAATTTCGTTTTTTATATATTATCCCTTTATAATATTTGGAATTCTTATTCATTTTATGCTATCTAATATATCATTATTCATTGATGATAATAATGTTTTGATGGATTATCTATATCTCTTATTCTATTATACAATATTATACACAATTATAAAAATAAAAATTCCATTGATAATATTATGGGATTGTATATTCTTCTCCCGTATAAGAAATATTACACTTGAAATTTTTGTTTACATACTATATTGAAAAAAGGTGTGGGTTTTTCTCCTTCATCGCATCCTCTAGTTCCCAGTTATCTTCCTTTAACTTATGTTTTTTCTATTATACTTTGATAATGTTATTTTTCTTATTACATTGAAATATATATATATATTGTCCAATATCTTCAAGGGATTCACCTCATAAGTGAGATCATTTTATAGCTTTACCACTTCGTAATTTATTACATTTGGTGGATATGATATTTAATTGGTTAATAACTATAAATTGAATATATAATGAAACTGAAACATGTTTGGTGGAGGTGTTACTAGATATTCCAGGGCTCCGATGCGATCACGAAACATATAGGGGACAATATATCCAAGAAATAACATTACCTTCATCCAAAATATCATTAATCTTTATCATGGATATATGATAAGGAATGCCTTATCTCTTACCTAAAACTACATGTCCCATATATTATTTTCAACATAACTCTTATGTCAACATTGGTATGTCCGGATGTATATTGAATGGTTTTCAACATTTCTACCATTAACATGACCATTTTAGTCCCTAATAGTTTGTCTTCGTATACCCCATCATAACATTCAGATGTTCTAAATATTCTTTCATAATGGGAATCATATTGAGAAACTTGGATTCATGATTAGTAAGTATTATTTTAATATATCTCAACTAGAGGAATATTTGTGTACCATCATCCATTGAATTTTTAATTTTCTAGACCTGAATCCCAATAAAGTTTCCCCGGGCGTGGATGGTCACATTACCTTAAGATAATCACCCCAAATACTGAGGATTCCGATATCATCATGAGCCTCATATCGGTCCCTTGATCCCTTGTACCTATGCTTGGAACAAAATAAACCATTGAACTATGGCCTCTTTCCCTGGTTCTTACGTACATCCATATTGTTTGTTGGGGTACCCATTGGTGGCTTGAACAATGTGTGAGATATAATCAAATTAAGAATCCACCCATAGTTTTATACAATTAATTCTATGCAACTTAATAAAATAATAAGTGAGCAATTAAACTAAGAAATTAGTAAATAACTTTAATGCCACCATGGAATATCTACTACCAAAAAGTAATACCAAAATAGCCTCTCAAGGATCCTTGCAAAACTAGTTCCATGATCCTATCATGGAAATGGAAATCAATACATAGAAAACCAACACGACCTCACCGTAATCCATACATATCTTGTAAACCACATCCTTTCTATATAATGAAGAGTCAGGGTAACCATGAACAATACATTCAAATATGAATAACATATTTATTATACCATTTCCATATACTCATAGTTTTATATCATAAAGGGCCATATTCAAGGTTTAGAAGAACATGGAATCCACATTTAATCCTAGGAGAATGTAGATGGAGACATAGTTAGGCACTTGTTAGAGTTATAGGATCATGTCAACTGAACATATCCTATATGATTATAAGAAATCCACATCCATGGGGTAGCAAGGCCTGATGCATCCCAAATAATCAAGACCCAAGGTGCATACTCCAACCATGGTATCTACTACAGCGTTCAAGATCCAAGGTGCATCTTCCATGTAATTTATATAATCAGTCAATATTTCTTACCATTTTCTATCACCCACCATATAAAACTACCAACTAAAATCCCCATTTAACATCCAAATACAAACAATGAGTATCCCCACTCATTTATCAATTCCCATTTTAAGGCTATCATAAAAGTAGTACACACACTAATTTAATCAAAAACTATTATACCCACATGATCAATTCAATAATAAAACAATATAATATCTCAATATCATGTTCTACATGGTAAAGAGTGAGGAGAACTACTAGGGAAGTAAACCAATCTAATTTAATTAAAATTATGAATCTTCTAGATATAAAAGAAAATTATAAATAACTTGGATGGCATAAAAGACATAAACCACATAAATTCATCAGTCTCACCTCGTGGGTGGACATGGGTTTGGGAAAAAAATCTTCCACTCATCACTATGGAACTTATGGGAAATCCTAACAGGTCCTATTCTATTTTATTGAACTAACTAGTTCCCCTTCAGGGCCACACTGGAATATATATTGGCCGAAGAAATAATAGGTAGCCTAACAAAACCCCATATAAAATAATAAAAACATATATCACATACCATATCACAATAGTATAATAATAATCCAGTATCATCACCAAATTCGACTTAGATCAAGATAAAAATTAACAACATATGATGAACATGAAATTATGGAAAATCAAATTACATGATTATAGAATCTTCTATAGGAATAATAATGATAAATGTATAAAATTTAATTGATTAGTCACTGATTTAGATTGAAAAAGAAAAGAGAAGCTTGAATCAAAGATCATACATAAGAGTTGTATGGATTACTTGCTTATTTATCGAAGAGGGATCTAAAATGTTGTCTTTTTGTCTGTAGGAAGAAGAAATAAATTTATGTTAAAAAATAATTTAATTTGATTTGAATTTTTCAAATTACCCAAATCAAAGGCATCACATTGTTTTACAAAACGTTTTGACAAACCCCACAAAAAACTATGCATTGTTGGATATAAGAGAAGGGGATATACATTGTTACCTCACATGGTTCAACTATCCATGTAGATACCATGAAAACATCCCTTGGTCAAAACCGAATACATTCTTGCATGACCATGTTCTTAAATTATCACAGTTTATCAAAACCATGCGGCCTCCTCCTACTATCTTCCCATGCCTCTAATCATTTATAACACCATGTGCCATACCCAGCATGATTTGAAATAACTATGGCCCATGCCATTTTCATGAATGAATATGGGTTTCAGACTCCGATCAAACACCATACACCCCTGATACACTTATGATCTTCAATGGAATTCACATTAATCCTTATTTAAAAAGTAAAATAGAAAAGTAATGGACATGTACCTCATATAAAATCATAGTTTCTCATAACAGTCACCCATTAAAAAATTTATTCCTAGATGTTTTGTCTAAAGGGTGGTCATGATTCATTTGAAAAAAAATCTTTCCACTAAGCACATACAATGTTCTCCCACTCCCAAGTCGGAACTTGTAAATGACCATTCTGACAAAGAACCCATACTATGAGAATATACCATCCATGGATAAACTTCATGTTACAATCAATGATATGAATTAGATGCTCCTAAAAGGATGCATAAACCTATAACTCAACCTCCCCATGCTGAAAGGCATGAGACAAGTCTGAGTGATAGTGGAATAGAATATATACGTGCAATATTAAATTCATGGAATGATACCTATGAGCTAACTATAACTATTAGGCTTCTATCCTGACTATATCTATAATCTCTTTAGTGACATGTCATGGTGAAAGAATACCATATCTCTTGATTATTATGTGTTATAGCCTTAGTGAAACACATAAAAAGACATAATCACTGACCTCAAACTCTAGTGGTCATCTACAGTGATTGGTGTAATATTTCAGTTGATATTGTTCAATATCCATATTCTTTCATGTCAGTAATATATTCTAAGAAGTCTCATACATGAGATGGGGTCCCCCTAAAGAAACCTCACTTGCCTCTAACAAACACAGTGGATATTGGAAATAAACTAACATATAAATAATCATAAAGTTCAAACTATATAGTCTCATGATAGCTATTTTTGTAGTAGAAGATAACCAAGGGGATATGTCTCTCCCAAGACTCCCCAAAATCCCAAACGCATTATCACATCATGTCCTCAAGAACCAGTATCTTTTTCATTGAGTTTCCATCAGTCTGAGAGTGTTATGATCTTCTATGATGAAACAATATACCAAGTTCCATGTGTAAAATCTTCCAAAAAAGGAGATGTAAAGCTGGAGTCCCTATCTGATACGATTGTGTGTGGGAGCCCATGAAGTCATACTACCTCGTGGATATAAAACCTCACAATATCATCAACATTGAAGGTACCATTTATTGGAAAGAAATGAGAAATCATCATGAACCTGTCAACAAAAACCCACAAAACATCGTTACCTTCGTGATACCTCTAGAAACTAGTCATGTAATCCATAATGACATCATCCCATTTCCACTCAGGAATAGTTATCAACTATAAAAGTCTATCTGGTAATTCATGTTCATCCTTCACCTATAGATAGGTGGAACACCTCCTAATAAAAAACTCTACCTCCCTCTTTATACCTAGATACTATTATTGGTGAGATATTTTAGCTAGAGACACGATCACATTATAATATCCTTAAACATGTTGCCTATAGTGCTCCTCAACATGTAGTTTATCAATAAATGGTCGAATTGTGACCACGATACCTCCATGATCAGAATTACATTACAAATAATTCCACTAATAATATTATGGATTCCCCTAGAATAATTTATTTAACTAAGAAATCCCAACTAAATTTGAGGTAATATTAGGGACCTCACCATAAAGAAATGTTCAAATTCTGATTAACCATACTAAAATTGGTCATGTTAGAATTCATGAATGAAACTTCCAACCTTTTTACCAAAACATTCGTAACCATGAAATGATTTTTAACCAATTTATTATGAATGTAAACGTCTAAAAAGAAGGATTACATGTCAATCCACCATGATCAAATATTCATAAAATGGTTGGATTAAATGGACAACATATTAAAAACCTAATCACAACACCATCTTCCATGGTTTCTTGTATATAAGATGGACACATCCACCAAAGTCCTTAACTAACTTATGATGATGTTCCATATTAAGCTATCACCCAACCATTAAAAACTAATATGCCTTGTCATGAATATAGGGTAACCCAGATCAATCCCACATGAATTATCACTCTTTTTAAACCACCCTCTAATCTTGACATGAGTCTGGGGTTTCCTTAGATTCACTTAACTAGAGTCATGGGAACAAAACCCCAGTAGTTTATACTCCATTTTTACTAGTGAGATGTCGTTACATGGCCTAAACATCCACTTCCAATGACTGACTGAGACCATCGTGGCATCTTCTTGGTGGTAATGTTTGAAGAAAAAGGATAGTGTCCAATATTCTATCATGGTAATTCTATATAGGGAAACCCGGTATCTCATTGGAATAACCATGCCTTGATAAGAACTATACATCAATGTGAACCACTGAGAAAACCACCCATGAATTCCAAATAGTTTGAAAATCATTATTGTTGAATAATATTGAATCTCTCTTAGTGCATCAATTATGATGTAAAGATAAGGGAGTTGATTTTCACTAAAAAAGATCACTATAATAAGATACATAAGATTACCAAAAAGATCAGTCAAACCATTCCTAGTCACATTTGTTTAAAAGAAGCTAGACTTCAACTGTTGATGTACTATCTTTAATAGATCACACTCGTTTTACCTCTTGAGGAATCCCATATCAATCAAGAATTACCACCAATGTTCATCCATAACCAACAGTGTTCTTCAAGGGATTCATACCTAGCCAACAACATTAATTTTTCACATCCAAGAATCCACTAACTAATACACTAGAAAAAATATGGTGCTCCCCACCATAGATTTGTTCTAGTAATTGAAAGAAGGTATAGAACAGCCTCCCATAAGTGTTATAGATCCAATTCAACATCAACATATTTGTGAAACTACTCCAAGTCACTGTAACAATACCATGACATTTTGAATGAAACCCAAAACAAACTTGATCAATGTGTCAAATCAAATAATTCCCCTGGAAGTCATCCTTAGCCTAGGGATGAGATTTATTACGTTAACACCTAGGTCACTCAACTCTAGGGACGAACTGAGTACATACGTAAAATCTCAAGTCTTTTCACCATTGGTGCTGATATGAATCTTTGTGTTGCACCCATATCAAAAATAGTAGATGATATGGTTGAGGCTACAAAGATATTACCTCTGTCCATAGATGATCCATCACTCTGATCCTCAGGGGTAGAATGTACAAAATTAATCAATCATGATACACAACCATGTGAAACAACCGCACAACATATAGTAGGAAAACTCTGTTGTGTTGTTTTATTTTTTGGCTAGATACCTCAGCCAGGATCACCATGGCCTCAGCCTAATAAATTATAACCACTCCATATACCTACCAGATGTGGAGTTGAGAATCCTTCTCCTTGTCCTGACATCAGATTTTACACACTGCAACTCACTAATGGAGGTATGGTACGACAAAAATGATACACGTGTCCCATTCATCTACAAGATCATAAATTGATTGGTTCGTGGCCACTTTGATTTCTTATTAGTACCCATATTCCGGAATAATGAGAAAACACAAAGCTACTAGTACTCACAACCTGTCTAGTACTCATTTTATGGGAAGCATCAAAACATCGCTACCTGGAACTGGATGTCGAACCAAGAGGTTAAGAGGAAAAACTGCCCTACTCTGTTCCCCAATCTCCCATCGTGTTCCTCTCTATAATCTGCACCATATTCAAAATTTCCGTCATAGAGGTTATCCTAAAAATATTGACCAGAAATATGATTTCTTTTCAGAGACCTTTCTAAATTTTCCTCACCCTCGATAGCTCATCAGTATGGTACATTGGATCAAAACACTACAACATTGTAATGCATTCTATGTACTGAATAATAATCACCATGCCCTGATCTAGACGCATGTATTCAGTATGCCACTCTACTCATAGGGTCTTCAGGTATAAATATTCATTGAAAATTATATGTAAATCATCCCAAATCATATCTCATAGCATTTAATCATGCTTTAGGACATAGCAATGGTTTTTTTATACTCATAAAAGAATGTAAGTAATGATAATCACTCTCCTCTCATGAGGAAAATCAAGATTATCTATGAACGATATAGTAATCTCATGCCACAGATCAGTTGCTTGTATACTACCATCCCCTGTAAATGTGGGAGGATTTTGAAATTGGAAAATAAGATTCAACTTATCCATACACAATACAGTTTTCAGTTCTCCTTTAATGGTTTATATGAATAGATATAGTCTATCATGGAACTATGAATCATCACTTGTGTCTAGAACAATAGCTGGTGCTAGAACTAGAATTAATGGAGGATCCACTAAAATAGCATGGCCCACCACCTATATAGCGTCGTCATCACAAACATCATGTCGTAAGACTAGAGGTCATGTTTGTGGCATTACTCTAATATTACAAACACACACCTCAAAAAAGAACAATAACAATGATCATAAATTTGAAGTGTTGGAGAGGTGAAAACCCTTGAATAACATGTAATTATAGACAAAATTCTCCTAATTATAGGACAAGAAATAAATCAGTCATAAACACCACTAGAGACACTAACTCTTGCCCAATAAAAATATGTGTATTCTTTATGTATTTATTTCCAAGTTCATTTTTCATTTTAATTTAATTTAATATTTATACGCATTATATGAAGATAAATTTGAATGGGCTGATCCATGAGATTATGTATACCTTATGAATCCATATGCGGTGCCTATATAATTCACACCATATCAAATTCAAATTAAATTATTTTGTAAAAAAAATTACATTCCAATCCATAATGGTCCATACTCTTTAAGAATTGAAATATGGAATCAGTTCTTTATCCAATGCACAGAAATCTATCACAATAGTAGAAAAAATTCTCATGGAACCTATCAGAGCATCATGAAACAATTAATGCATCTTTTCTTTCATGGCATAAATCATTTGATGTGATCCTAAAAAAGTATCTAAAATGATAAATGAGATTTAATAACCATATTTAAATGGGTTGAAATATAAATTTATCACTCAATAATACCAATAATAACATCACAAATCATGTTTATCACCCAATAATATAATCAAATAAACTATAATAGATAACTTCAAGAAAACCATTGTTTAATTCGAGGTAATTTAACTTTTTCCCTATATACGGTGAATCCTATAATTTTGTGGACTTCTCTAGTGCATTAAATTATAAAAATACATTGAATTGTGTGTTTTGGGATGTCACAATAACTTATTTCGACACTTTTCATTTATTTCTATTTGTTTAGGTTCTCCAATGGTCGTTCGCTTTAAGTGAGTCATGACGGTAGGTCATTGACGGTGGGTAAGGACCGGTGAGTCACCACGGTGAGTCTTAATGGTGAGTTTAAAAGGTCATATGTGACAGTAGGGCACTGACGGTGGGACAAGACTAGTGAGTTTGGATGGTGACATGCAATGGTAGCTCACGACAGCAGCTCACAACAATTACTCGAAACAGTAGCTCACTAAACCATAGCTCGAAATGTTGAATGAAAAAGGTGAGTTGTTCAGTGTTGAATAATCCAATAGTAAGACATCCCAAAAAGTTATTCATGAACAATGTTTCCAGCTTCCTATATTTTCTTTCCATTAACATTTTCTTTGATGAAAAATGATTTTAATATATTGTTTATGTAAATTTGAAGATGTTTTAATGGATATAATGTAACACCCCAGGTAAATAAAGAATATGAAATTTTAATATTTAACCATCTTTGTGAACAAAATATTAATATGACTTTAAAGGGGATGCTATGCTCGATGGCGTACCCAACACGCAACAACGAGTTTCTTGGGAACCCTACGTTGCACTCCAATAATAAAATAATATTATTTTAAATGGAAGTTAACATGTAGCCGTTGTATTGGCGGGAATGGGTAGAAATAACTAAAATATGATTATATATGTTTTTAAATGTTTTTACATTTATCCAATAAAAGATAAAGGCTTAAAATACGGAAAGAATTCAATTTTAGGCGTATATGCCCTAGTTTTCACTAAAGGTTCACTTATCGCCTTTTGATGGCGAACCGTCATTAAATATAGTTTTGTTCACTCTTATACCCTCTATTGGACCAAATAAAACTCTTCTTAAGAATTGGGACATCAAAATTTACTTTGTGTAAATTTTTGGTATCTTTCCGATAAAGTTCATTTTTTAATGAATAGTGTAAAATGTTGTATTTTAATTCAAAACCTATTTTTAATCTAATTTATTTATATGATTAGATTATCTTTTTAATTGGTTTTAAAGTTAAATTAGAATATATTTTTACCATTTAATCCAATGGAGGTTATTGGAATCAAGTTCACTTTGAAATTGGACTTAAACTGGTGTCAATCTTTTGATACTTATTATTTCATAAAAACACGCTATTTGTCATGACAGCGGGAATTAATTATTAAATTAATTAATGTGACTTATATGTTTTGAATTTTGTAAAATAGACTTCATTTTTGAATTCGGAATATCAAATATATCTTATGGTGAATTTTTGGTATTTTTCTGAAAAACTTCAATTTTTGATGAATAGTGAAATCACTAAGTGGTAGTTAAAGAAACTAATTTTTCGTTTAAATGAAACTTTGTCACTTCTGTGATTTGATTTTAAAAAATCCGACATACATGGTTGTCATTAAGAAGTAATATGTGGTAGAATGAGATTAAAATAATTTTTTTGGCGAATACTAACTTATTAAGTTTTTAATCGCGATTAGTGGTAATTAGTGTAGTTTAAGGTAAAAATAATGCTTTAATAAAATAAGATGAGCTTGACACATGTCCTACCATCCTGGGTTGTGTCATGGCCGACCAAGAAAAGCCATGGGTCAACTTGGGGACCCCATGGAGCCACTTTGGTTGGAAAATGACATAAATGACTTTTTATTTAATGTTAAAGTAAAAATGACACAAACATGAGTTATTTTACTAAAACAATTTTTACATGGGGATATACAAGTCAGATATTTGACTATAAATATTCATTATAAAGATAAAAATATTTCCTACATCATAGTATTTTTTTTAAAAATTTTTAGACATTAAAAATATTAAATTATTTATGACATCATGATGATGCAGCGATGACCTCATTATTTAACGATTTAAATAAAATGGAAAGATAATGTAATATCTAAGACCTACACATGTCCAAAACCTATTGGATGAGTGGATTTCGAACCCATATCACCTTATCCTCGAATTATATCAATGTGGGACCATTTAAATCCGAAACTCGTTTTCAAATAAAGTAATATTTCTTTACTTTCCAAGAGTGCCCCTCCTCTCCTCTTATAAAAGGCCCCCACCTCTACCTAATTACCCACACTCCCAAAGCCTTTGGCTCAGCCAAACCCTGCCCATTTACTCTCTACACATCCCTCTCCTCATCCTAGAGGATTCCCTTTGGGCAGAATCCTTTCAAAAGAAGCATTAGGCTCAAATCAAAAGGAGTTACACTTTTAAAGGTAATTCATTCTCTCAAGTTCATTTGTTTTATTTTGCTTCTCCAATCCCCTAAACTCTTTTTATTTACTTATTTTGTAACAAAACCAGTATCTTCAATATACTAGGATTTTTTTTATAAGATTTATTCGAGCTACACTCTCACAAAACTACATCAAATGGTTAAAGAACATACGGTTTCCGTGGATGGCGAAATTCTGCCTCCCGAAACGATGATTGTTCAATACTCATTTAACACCTTCAAAGGTGGCCATTATGATGTCACTATTTTTATATATGATATATAATATGTTTATTCTTTCCTTAAGCTTATGTATTTTTCATTTATGGCATACCATTACTGTTTCCATTATGGGTAAACACGATATCTTCATTTTAGGAAGTGCGGACTACCGCCCCCTGAAAGTGATTTGATTCGTTAATACCATATGTGAGATGTTTAAAGGATAAAGTTAATGATATTATATATTTTATTATACTGGAATTATAATATACCTTTAAATAATTATGATTCCATTCTATAAAATACGAAATAGAAATTAAAGTAGCGTTCATGCGTACGTACGACTTACCGTCTTCATGAACGGTGCATTTCATTTCTTACCTCTAAATGATTATGTAATATTATAAATGCATTCATGTACTGGATATATATGACATATATTAATACCATTCTGGATATAATGGATACATGAACAACATGTAATTATAAAGGTCTTATTTCTGACAAAAGTACCAATGATCGTTAAAACGACCGTTATTAACTTAAATAATTACATAGTGTTCATGACATGGCAATAAGTGATATAAAAGGAATAATGAACTTGAAAAAGGTTCTTAAAGAAGTAGAAATTAACTCAAGTTTATTATTCAGGACGTTAAAGAACGATCGAGTCAAGTCGGACCCGAGGTAAGGGATCTTACTCCTCTCTTTCTTTTTAAGTACACTCTTTTATGTCATTCCATCTAAAGCTCATATTTCTTGTTATTGGGATGTTATTTTATATTACTCTTACTGTAATTTTTATGTTCATGTGATGAGAGACCCTATTCTCTCTCATCAACCCATTTTGGAAGTTTTGAGTGGCGCCGTTAGGCTGCCGAATCTTCGTAAGAGATCTAACCTCTCTCTTTCTTTTTAAGTACTCTCCTTTATGTCACTTCTTTTAAGATCCTATTTGTTATGTTGGGGGATGTTCTTTTATTTTCCTCATTCTATAAACTTTAAGTTAATATGATGAGATACCCTATTTGATCTCATCAATCCATTTTTGTAAGTTTTATGTGGCGCCGTTAGGCTGCTGAGTTTTCGTAAGGGATTTTTCATCTCACTTTTATTCCCGTGAGATTTATGCTACATTCGCCACAATTTCATTTGAGTGGTTTATGTACTGCCCATTATTACACTACTTTTGTAATATAATTACATTTATGGGTATTTACATATTCATTTTATGACACTTCTTCAATGGGGTGTACTTTTCAAAAGTTACCCAAGTCGGTAAGGTAACCTTTCACCCTCCTCATTTTAAAAGACTTAGTTTGTTATGTCTTTTAATTCACATACTATTATGTTGGGATATGTTCTTCTATATCCTTATTGATGTAAATTTTATGTCCAAGTGATGAGATTCCCTTTTTATCTCTCATCAACTCATTTTCTGAATTTTTGAAGTGACGCCGTTAGGCTGTCGAATTTTACCAAGGGAATGTTTTAACCCAATTTCGATTTCTTTGGGTTCAACATGTAGTTATTGAATATTTCATCATTTGAATATGTGTGAATGAACTTTTATTGTTTTACACTTAATATCCAATTATATTGGGTGTATTTATATTTTTCACGCATAATTTTGAGATTGATTTATCCTTAATTTAAGGATACCTTCTTTATAAGGGATTTCATCACATTTTACATCCCTATTGAGACTTCATTGTTGTTATGCACCAATTCACTCTCATATGGTGTATATACTGTCCTTTGGAATATTATATCATGAATCCATTTATTCTCATGATATTATAAAGTTCTGATTAAATGTTATTCCTCAATTATTGTATTCAAGTGTCTCTAATTTTGGTAAAAACCCTTTAACCAAAATATCGCTTTAAATGTTTTAATGATTTTTTCTTATTAATATCCATGTTTTAAAAATGGTTTTAAGGATTTATTTATATGGATATTAATGGTTTAAAATGTTAAAAGCTTCAAGGTGGTATGGGACTTCGTCTCAATCTCCTTTCATTGAGGCATATTTTGTTTTATACACAACCTTTTTTTATATGGTGTATAAACCCCTTTGACTTTTACGTTTATTCAAAAGGAAACTTTTTTATACGAAGCGTTTACTAAATGAAAAAAGGGAATGTTTTTGTCATACGTATGCGGTGACAATGAATTCTCCGCCGTCGTGACCGTTATTTGAGTTTCGGCTTCCTCTACAAGCCATACCTTTTTTTTAAAAGAAAAATAAATACCATGTTTTACTTTTCTTTTATTTTGGTATTGAAAATTGTTTTCATAATGTTTTTATATCAATGTGTTGTATTGATATCTTTTTATTGAAACGTGGAAATGTTATGTTTCCTTTATGCATGTTTTATGTGATACGATTATGTTGAGGTTCTTGGGCATTATTATGAAGACGGGTGGTTCCGTGATAGACTAAGGGCGGGTGAGCCCGATATAGCTCTCCAATGCATTGGGTAATGTGAAGGAGTGAAACGTTAAGGTTTCTCCGAAGAGATTTAGGGAATATACTGTGATGGGTATTCCAAACGTAAACAAGAGGGTTACTCCCTACGTAACAATGTTATGAATGCCTCAAGTTACCTTTATGTCATATGATTTCTATGATTTTATGAGGTATGTTAAAGTGCTTATGTTTTATGGGTAAACTATGATTTCATTCTTATGTATACATGTAACCATTTTTCCTTTCCATATTTTTATATCCCTTACTGAGCTTTTTATGCTCATCCCAAGTTTTTTTGAAATGTTTTTCACAGGTCAAGGGAAGGGTACATGATGTGATGATAGTGTCAAGGATGTGTCAAGAAAGAATCCATGTTTTATTTTAAATATGTTTCCGTTGATGGGAAGAATGAGTACTGTCTTTTATGTAACCACTTTGTCTAAATGTGGAATGTTATGCAAGTTTCATGATCTAACTCACTAAAACTCTAAACCTGAAAAGATCCTCAATGTGTAATCTTGTAATAACTCAAGATTAAGTAAGGTTTAAGGCTGGGGCCTTATAGTTGGTATCAAAGGTCGGTTTAGATAACTTTAGAGGTTAGGGTATTCTTTAAGCATAAGTGACATTACCATAATGGTTAGGATTTCAGAAAGAGTCCGAGTTTTAAATAAAGTGAATGAGTAAGTATATCTTAGTGTTTACCTTCCTCATTAGTACATGATGGTTTTGTTGATATACTGACACTGACATTTCTATTTTTAGTGAATGGATGGATCTAGTAGGCACCAAAGAGACAACAGTTTTGAAGGAAACTGTGGTGGTTCTCTGATTAAGATACTGGATAAAATGGAGGATTCAATGAGGAAACTCGTGGTTGTTCTAAACCAAATATCAAGGAGTCATGATCAACCACTTGAACCTTGGTATGTTCTGTAATGCATCATGTACGAGGTGACCAATCGATGTGGAAGTTTAGGTAATAATTATAAATGTAACCATTAGAGTTTATATGATCCTTACTTTTGAGGTAATTATGGGTTATTATATGATATGCTGGAAAATGAAAGGCATGAGATAAACTTGAGGTTAAAATATGTTATGATCATTTTGATGATTTTATCTCTTTTTGGGGAATGATTTAAGAATTATATAGTTTTGGAAAAAGGACAACATGAAGACCGTGTGACAACCCGTCACGTCGGACAAAGCTGCGGGAATCGAACCCACAACCAAAGTGCGACTGATATTTATCGCCTACCACTGGACTACGTGAAATCCCTGGTTAGTTTGACTGATTCTTTTTAGTTATATGATTTTTGTAATTAAGAGTAAGTTTATTTTGGTTTATTTATTAAAATGATTAACCTATCATGGAGGATATGTGATTAGGTTAATTACTTTTCAATACGAGACTTTAGGAGCAACTGATGTTGTTTGGAGATAAATGTTACGATATAACTTGAAAGACTATGTGACTAAATCCTTAAAATATTTGGGTTTCAATCTTAGTTTGGTTTACTTTGATGAATTTTATGGAAAAATTGTTTATAGAATGGTCCTTGTTGAACTTTGGGTTTTGTTGGACAAATTTTGGAGATTAAGAAAAGATTTTCTTTTTATAAAGGGTTATCCTTTTCTGGATTATCTGATCTTGTACTAACCTTTCTAGTTTTGGTTTTGGTTAAAGCCTAAAGACATGGGATGTATATAGTTCTCTTTTGTGGATTAGGTGATTTTATAGAAGTTGATTATAATACTCTTAATGCGAACAAGTCTCCCTAAATACTCGTCTTTTGGAAAAAAATATGAGTTTGATTAAGGAATCTAGTAAAAGTTGAAAGTCAACATGATAAGTGATTATGTTTCCTTATGAATAAATTCCTCAATAAAAAGTAACTTAAAACAAAAATGTTGTCTATTAACTTTTCCTACTGGGGAATCGAATACCTTTTAACCCATCACAAGTTTGTGATTTTCTCGTGGTTAACTTTCTCCTAAACATGTTTTCTATCAGTCTCCATCAAAACATGACCCTTTGTTTTTTCCTCCATATCCATATTTTCATACTTGGAATCCTAGTATGGTTTAACTTGGGTGACCTTTGTAATTATCTTTCTTTATTTTAAAGTGATTGTTTTACCGACTCTTGTTCCGATGTGGGACTTTCAAGGATGTTTCCAAGCACAATTTTAAAATTGCGAGGACGCAATTCCCAAAAGGGGGGAAGGATGTAACACCCCAGGTAAATAAAGAATATTACATTTTCATATTTATCCATCTTTGTGAATAAAATATTAATATGACTTTAAAGGGGATGCTATGCTCGATGGCATACCCAACACACAACAACGAGTTTCTTGGGAACCCTACGTTGCACTCTAATAATAAAATAATATTATTTTAAATGGCAGTTAACATGTAGCCATTTTATTGGCGGGAATGGATAGGAATAACTAAAATATTATTATATATGTTTTTAAATGTTTTTAAATTTATCCAATAAATGATAAAGGCTTAAAATACGGAAAGAATTCAATTTTAGGCGTATATGCCCTACTTTTCACTAAAGGTTCACTTATCGCCTTTTGATGGAGAACCTTCATTAAATATAGTTTTGTTCACTCTTATACCCTCTATTGGACCAAATAAAACTCTTCTTAATAATTGGGACATCAATATTTACTTTGTGTAAATTTTTGGTATCTTTCCGATAATGTTCATTTTTTAATGAATAGTGTAAAATTTTGTATTTTAATTCAAAACCTCTTTTTAATCTAATTTATTTATATGATTAGATTATATTTTTAATTGTTTTTAAAGTTAAATTATAATATATTTTTACCATTTAATCCAATGGTGGTCATTGGAATCAATTTCACTTTGAAATTGGACTTAAACTGGTGTCAATCTTTTGATACTTATTGTTTCATAAAAACACACTATTTGTCATGAAAGCGGGAATTAATTATTAAATTAATTAATGTGACTTATATGTTTTGAATTTTGTAAAATAAACTTCATTTTTGAATTCTTAATATCAAATATAGCTTAGGGTTAATTTTTGGTATTTTTCTGAAAAACTTCAATTTTTGATGAATAGTGAAATCACTAAGTGGTAGTTAAAGAAACTGATTTTTCGTTTAAATGAAACTTTGTCACTTCTGTGATTTGATTTTCAAAAATCCGACATACATGGTTGTCATTAAGAAGTAAAATGTGGTTCAATGAGATTAAAATATTTTTTTTTGGTGAATAGTAACTTATTAAGTTTTTAATCGCGATTAGTGGTAATTAGTGTAGTTTAAGGTAAAAATAATGCTTTAATAAAATAAGATGAGCTTGAAACATTTTCTACCCTCATTGGTTGTGTCATGGCCGACCAAGACAAGCCATGGGTCAACTTGGGGACCCCATGGAGCCACTTTGGTTGGAAAATGACATAAATGACTTTTTATTTAATGTTAAAGTAAAAATGACACAAACATGAGTTATTTCACTAAAACAATTTTTACATGGGGTTATACAAGTCAGATTTTTGACTATAAATATGAATTAGAAAGCTAAAAATATTTCCTACATCATAGTAGTTTTTTTATAATTTTTAGACATTAAAAATATTATATTATTTATGACATCATGATGATGCAGCGATGACCTCATTATTTAACTATTTAAATAAAATGGAAAGATAATGTAATATATAAGACCTAAACATGTCCAAAACCTATTGGATGAGTGCATTTCTAACCCGTATCACATTATCCTCGAATTATATCAATGTGGGACCATTTAAATCCGAAACTCGTTATCAAATAAAGTAATGTTTCTTTACTTTCCAAGAGTGCCCCTCTTCTCCTCTTATAAAAGGCCCCCACCTCTACCTCATTACCCACACTCCCAAAGCCTTTGGCTCGGCCAAACCCTTCCCATTTACTCTCTCCACATCCCTCTCCTCATCCTAGAGGATTCCCTTTGGGCAGAATCCTTTCAAAGGAAGCCTTTAGTCTCAAATCAAAAGGAGTTACACTTTTAAAGGTAATTCATTCTCTCATGTTCATTTGTTTTATTTTTCTTCTCCAATCCCCTAAACTCTTTTTATTTACTTATTTTGTAGAAAAACAAGTATCTTAAATATAATAGGATGTTGTTATAAGATTTATTCGAGCTACACTCTCACAAAACTACATCAAATGGTTAAAGAACATACGGTTTCCGTGGATGGCGAAATTCTGCCTCCCGAAACGATGATTGTTGAATACTCATTTAACACCTTCAATGGTGGCCATTATGATGTAAATATTTTTATATATGATATATAATATGTTTATTCTTTCCTTAAGCATCTGTATTTTTCATTTATGGCATACCATTATTGTTTCCATTATGGGTAAACACGATATCTTCATTTTAGGAAGTGCGAACTACCGCCCCCTGAAAGTGATTTGATTCGTTAATACCATATGTGGGATGCGTAAAGGATAAAGTTAATGATAATATATATGTTATTATACTGGAATTATAATATACCTTTAAATAATTATGATTCCATTCTATAAAATACGAAATAGAAATGAAAGTAGCGTTCATGCGTACGTACGGCTAACCGTCTCCATGAACGGTGCATTTCATTTCTTACCTCTAAATGATTATGTAATATTATAAATTCATTAATGTACTGGATATATATGACATATATGAATTCCATTCTGGATATAATGGATACATGAACAACATGTAATTATAAAGGTCTTATTTATGACTCAAGTACCAATGATCGTTAAAACGACCATTATTAACTTAAATAATTACATAGTGTTAATGACATGGACATAAGTGATATAAAAGGAATAATGAACTTGAAAAAGGTTCTTAAAGAAGTATAAATTAACTCAAGTTTATTATTCAGGACGTTAAAGAACGATCGAGTCAAGTCGGACCCGAGGTAAGGGATCTTACTCCTCTCTTTCTTTTTAAGTACACTCTTTTATGTCATTCCATCTAAAGCTCATATTTCATGTTATTGGGATGTTATTTTATATTACACTTACTTTAATTTGTATGTTCATGTGATGAGAGACCCTATTCTCTCTCATCAATCCATTTTGGAAGTTTTGAGTGGCGCCGTTAGGCTGCCGAATTTTCTTAAGAGATCTAACCTCTCTCTTTCTTTTTAAGTACTCTCCTTTATGTCACTTCTTTTAAGATCCTATTTGTTATGTTGGGGGATGTTCATTTATTTTACTCTTTCTATAAACTTTAAGTTAATATGATGAGATAACCTATTTGATCTCATCAATCCATTTTTTTAAGTTTTATGGGGCGCCGTTAGGCTGCCGAGTTTTCGTAAGGGATTTTTCATCTCACTTTTATTCCCGTGAGATTTATGCTACATTTGCCACAATTTCATTTGAGTGGTTTATGTACTGCCCATTATTACACTCCTTTTGTAATATAATTGCATTTATGGGTATTTACATATTCATTTTATGACACTTCTTCAATGGGGTGTACTTTTCGAAAGTTACCCAAGTCGGTAATGGAACCTTTCACCCTCCTCATTTTAAAAGACTTCGTTTGTTATGTCTTTTAATTAACATACTATTATGTTGGGATATGTTCTTATATATCCTGATTGATGTAAATTTTATGTCCAAGTGATGAGATTCCCTTTTTATCTCTCATCAACTCATTTTCTGAATTTTTTAGGTGACGCCGTTAGGCTGTCGAATTTTACCAAGGGAACGTTTTAACCTAATTTCGATTTCTTTGGGTTCAACATGTAGTTATTGAATATGTCATCATTTGAATATGTGTGAATGAACTTTTATTGTTTTACACTTAATATCCAATTATATTGGGTGTATTTTTATTTGTCACACATAATTTTGAGATTGATTTATCCTTAATTTAAGGATACCTTTTTTATAAGGGATTTCATCACATTTTACATCTCTATTGAGACTTCATTGTTGTTATGCACAAATTCACTCTCATATGGTGTATATACTGTCCTTTGGAATATTATATCATGAATCCATTTATTCTCATGATATTATAAAGTTCTGATTAAATTTTATTCCTCATTTTTTGTATTCAAGTGTCTCTAATTTTGGTAAAAAACCTTTAACAAAAATATCGCTTTAAATGTTTTAATGATATTTCTTATTAATATCCATGTTTTAAAAATGATTTTAAGGATTTATTTATATGGATATTAATGGTTTAAAATGTTAAAAGCTTCAAGGTGGTATGGGACTTCGTCTCAATCTCATTTCATTGAGGCATATTTTGTTTTATACACAACCTTTTTTTATATGGTGTATAAACCCCTTTGACTTTTACGTTTATTCAAAAGGAATCTTTTTTATACAGAGCATTTACTAAACGACAAAAGGGAATGTTTTTGTCGTACGTATGCGGCGACAATGACTTCTCCGCCGTCGTGACCGTTATTTGAGTTTCGGCTTCCTCTACAAGCCATACCTTTTTTTTAAAAGAAAAATAAATACCATGTTTTACTTTTCTTTTATTTTGGTATTGAAAATTGTTTTCATAATGTTTTTATATCAATGTGTTGTATTGATATATTGTTATTGAAAGGTGGAAATGTTATGTTTTTTTATGCATGTTTTATGTGATACGATTATGTTGAGGTTCATGGGAATTATTATGAAGACGGGTGGTTCCGTGATAGACTAAGGGCGGGTGAGCCCAATATAGCTCTCCAATGCATTGGGTAACGCGAAGGAGTGAAACGTTAAGGTTTCTACGAAGAGATTTAGGGAATATACTGTGATGGGTATTCCAAACGTAACCAAGAGGGTTACTCCTTACGTAACAATGTTATGAATGCCTCAAGTTACCTTTATGTCATATGATTTCTTTGATTTTATGAGGTATGTTAAAGTGCTTATGTTTTATGGGTAAACTATGATTTCATTCTTATGTATACATGTACCCATGTTTACTTTCCATATTTTTATATCCTTTACTGAGCTTTTTATGCTCATCCCAAGTTTTTTTGAAATGTTTTTCACAGGTCAAGGGAAGGGTACATGATGTGATGATAGTTTCAAGGATGTGTCAAGAAAGAATCCGTGTTTTATTTTAAATATGTTTCCGTTGATGGGAAGAATGAGTACTGTCTTTTATGTAACCACTTTGTCTAAATGTGGAATGTAATGCAAGTTTCATGATCTAATTATCTAAAACTCTAAACCTAAAAGATCCTCAATGTGTAATCTTGTAATAACTCAAGATTAAGTAAGGTTTAAGGCTGGGCCTTATATATAAATATTATCATTAATTTTTTAAAAAAAACACACGAGCCTTATAAATTGTCATACCATGTGGTCTTGGACATTATCAACCTTTAATGTTTTTAAAAACAATGTATCTCCAATTGATTTAGGATCTGAAATTTATAACATCGAGATCATATTGTCAATGTGCCCTTCACATTCTCTTGTTGTGAGATTCCCTGAACTCTTATCCCCACCTGAGGATTCATTCAATTGTGCAGAAGCCTTTGGTACTTTTTCCCTGGAGTCTATTCATATAGCATACCTGCCCCAAGATTTGGTTCAACTAGGAAGTGTTGATCATATCTTCATCCATGTATGTTTTACTTCATCTCTCTCAATTGTGTATCATGCAGTGTGGGTGTACGAATGATTCCCCAGTGAATATAGTCAGATCCAAATTAAATAAATATAATTTAATTAGTTAATGATTAATATGAAGGTGCTAGGAAATGTGATGTATCATATACAAGTTATTTTTTTATTTTCTATGAATTATACGAGTTAAATGCCCTACTAAAAATCATTGACGTTGGGGGGTCTTTTTTTCCCAAGCAGGGTCTATGGAACGAATTATGTTTTTTTGTTTTTATATAAAAAATTTATATGTGTAATATTCTAACCACATACATCTGGATACAAATGTATTCCTCTTGATCATACTATCTATGATAACCCGAGAAGATAAGAAGTGGAATACAATAATAGATGACATGTTAAATATGAATACGTTTTTTTGGGGTTGTGGGGTGGTTTGGTTGTTGGCATAGTTATGTGACATGGGGATTTTATAGTGGTATAATGGAGTCTCGTGTTGATATATTGATTGATTTTGGAATGGATGGCAAGTGTTATATGGAAGGTCCACGATTCTGTTGTCTAATTTTTGTGTTCATGGACATTATGGGTGTTGTGTGGTTATGCAGTAAAGCATCCAAGAATGGTTATGATGGGATGTGTTTCTAGGCGAGACTTTGAGTCGGGGGTAATCGTTGGTGGGAGGATGGATTGGGAGGAATGAATTTGAAGAATGATGATGGAAGTGGTTGTAATGGTTGATAATCCATTATTAACCTATTAAATTATTTCCCGTATATCAATATCAGTATGTTATTTAATGAATGGGTGTTAAAAAGTGAGGAATGTGATGTGGGTTATTTTACCACGGTTCTTCTTCCTTGGTGTGACCATATTTATGCTACTTGTCGTCCTTTTAACTGGTAGTTTCTTGGGTAGTGATGGAATTCATAAATGAATTGTTAAAAAAGAATGGAAATTAGTTAAATGAATTGGATAAGGGTATGACTGAGTTTTTGGATTATCATGTGGTTGTGAATTTTGAGGTAACAAAAAAGTTTGTATTGTGGGTTGGCTGATGGTTAAAATCTCATAGGTCGTTCTTGAGTGTTTGGTATCAATATGCATTACTTTTATTTTCCTTCTGATTTCTAAATGCACCCCACCATATTCGATAACTATGTGGAAAACACCACCATCGTCATGGGGGAGGTTATCTTTCCCAAAAATCCATATGGGAAGATAGATGGATGGCCACCCAATATTCCATGCTCCATCTTCCAGGTGGTGGTAAGCCATGATTTTTCCGGGAGGTTGTGATTTGTTCGAGTTGGGGATGGTGTGATGTGGTTGTTGACAAATTTTCGATTGGCAGTATGTGATGTGCTTATTTTTCCTAGGAGACATGACTAGCTATGAAGAGCATGTGTCAGTAGGTGGGATGTGATGTGATTTTCTTGCCTAGGTAACAAGACATGTTGTGAGGCCTAGGTGTCTATGCTTGAGATGTGATAAGCTTCATTTGGACAGGTTATGGGACTAGTTGTGAGGATTAGGTTCATGTGGGATGGTTTTGACATGGTACGTTAAGAAGAGGTGGGAGTGAGAGGATTTTTTCTGTTATAAAAGAGCAGAAAAACTAGTGGGATGTTTTTTGGGGTATCCAAATAATCAATGTGTTTACTATATTACTTTACATGACTTGTGTTACTTTGTGAGTGTGCCTTGGTGATTTGGGGATTTCTTGTTTACCTTGATAATTGATTTTGGTTCTAATATTTTCTCATGAGAGAATTATTATACTTCTATCAATTGTGAATGAGAGACCTTTGTTTTTGTTCTGTGTATACCTTTATGTTGACCATAAATATAAAAAATATGTTTTCAGGTTTCCAGGAGGATTATATGGACTGTGATAGATCCTACTAGCTGAGTCCTTGGGATTGTTTCGGTGTCACATCCTAGGAATTATTTTGGTATTTACATTTATGTATCCTTTAATTATTATCATTTTTATTTTATTAATCAATTTGGGATAGATTTCGGATTTTTTTTAAGATACAGTGAATGGAGGTGTTTTTGGATGGACTATCATATCTCTAAAACATGTTTTCTTTAAAAAAGTTAATGCCTACCATTTATTGAGATTGTATACCCTTGGAGAAAGTCTCTACCCTAGGGATTACTGGAGGTGGGACTCGGGGGGGTCATTATCTCCCATTCTTCACTGCCAACCAAGGAGGTGTATCTTTGGACGGAGGAAGTCATGAAAGAGTGGTATATGGGCTAATGGTTTAGATGTAAAATTATTTTTAGAGTTAGGTTCATTGATTATTTCATGGGTTGGTTGGGAAATAGTGTCATGAGGCCTCAGTGAATGACATAGGATATGGAAGATTGGCTAGGACAAAATATTTTAGGGCCCCCCAATATCTAATGTATGGATTCTGAACCTACTGAATAGCCATGTGGGGCTACATCATTTGTAGGGTAGATTCCATAGAAAAGGTACATGAATTAAAATGACATGAGTTCTTGTATGAATAGGATTTTTTTGGAAAATTTAAATGTATAACATAATGAGTTAAATGAGTTATAATGAATAGTAAATAAAAATCTATATTATATAGGTTTTGGAATTCCTTGTTTACATTTTTATGCTATTTCACTTGGTTTTCATCCATGTGTGTCTTTGGAAGTGGAGGCTCAATAGGACGATCTAGTTGATCAGCCAAGGCTTGATCTATTTTGGATGAATGCGAGTGGAATATAATATTACATGATTTCTGGTAGCAGGACTTGGGAAATTATGAGGGACGCATATCATACATGGAGACTGAGAGCTGGCTTGAGGTGATTGTGTTCAACTTCATTTTGATCTAGGCTCCAACATAGCACCATGTTCCTATGGTAGTGATCCATATGTTGGGTGCTACATGTCAATGGTAGAATCGATACATGGGGGAGTGGTAGGACCAGATGTCTTGTGTGTCAACATTATGTGGGAGTTCTATGAAGAGTTCCATTCATAGACTATGATGGCTAAAAAGAGACATGAGTTACTCTCACATCATAAGGGGTGTATGTTATTGCATAAACATGGGATCAAGTTCTTAGATCTCCTTTGAATTTCCCCATATCATTTTCTGAATGAATATTCTTGTGTGAGGTTCCTATAGGAGGCACTTATTCTTTTTATCCAGTTATGGATACTCTCTTTATGTTGGCAACATACATATAGTGTCAGAAGAAGGAAAAAATGATTCAGTGGATTCACTAGTTAGGAGGTCTACCAAGAGTGGGGAGCCCATAAGGTTCTTCTAGAGGCATGGTTACCAGTATCAGGTCTCAAGCACCAGGTCCTTTATTGTTTCGACCATTAATGAGTTGACCTCATCAGTTTTTGTTTCGAAATTCTAGTCCTTATGCCTTTCTTGTGATCTTGAGACTAAGGTGATTCATTTATGGATCCCATGGTAATATTCAATACCATTGTCCAAAGTCTGTTTGAGATTAGTAGGGTAGAGGTGGGCTGGTTCAACTTTAGCCTCTACATGAGTTTATAGATAGGCCATTTCATTAGCAGGGACAATAGGGTCATGCTCCACCGAGGGGATATTGTGTACGTAGAGGCCGACCTCATGGTGTTCTTCAGGGAACTCGACCCAGGTGTGGTCGTGGAGGGGTTAGTCATTAGATAGGGAAGAGAAGGTTCATGTGGTCATTTTCACACCAAATAGAAATTAGTTCTGATTGGAAAAAATATTTTTTGAGGTTTGATCAGTTTTTTAGCACCATTTCTTGTGCTTTGTTTGATTCGGGAGATTTTCACTCTTTTTATTAACCCGCACCATACCATGCTTTGAGACTAGACATAGAGAAGCTTTCTATTCCTCTATTGTTGATTATTCCAGTCAGAGGTCAGACTGGCCTATTAGATCTATACTGCGGATGTATACTGATGATGGGACCACATCAGTACCATGGGGATCATTTATTTCAACATATGAATCCATACGATTTAATTAGTGGTATTGAATGATTGTATTCCATATATTCCATTATTGAATGCTTATGTAGGAGAGTTCTGTTTTCAGATGTAGATGGACAACATCTAGGTTTTGTTGGAAAGTGTAGTTGTCAGGTGGGTATTTAGCTTTTCGATCCAACTCTCTTCATGTTGTATGAGCTATCAGGGGAATTAGTGGAAGCAAAGATGTTAGAGGATCCTAGGGTTGTTTAATAATTCTTTTATGTTTACCCTAAGTAGGTTTTGATTCCAGCCCATTGATATGATGTTCAGTTCGGGATAAACATACATCCTAGTGCTAGTAAATTATTGATGTATCCTTATTGGATGAAAGCTTATGAGTTTTGGGAGTTCAGGATTTAAATAGATGAACTCAGGAAAAAGTTATTTATCAGACCTAGTGTACACCCTTTGGTGCTATGATTTTTTCACAAAAAAGGTTGACGATGGTCTGTGGTTGTGTATAGACTACAGAAGTCTGAATCAAGTGACGTTTAAGAATAGTTACCTCATTCCAAGGATAGATTATCTTTTCGACCATACGATATGAGAGGGTTTTTTTCTATGATATATATGTGGTATGGATATCACCAGTTGTGGTTGAAATGGTATAATATCCCAAAGAATGGTTTTAGATGGAGGTATAGGAACTTCATAGTTTGTAGACATGTCGTTTGATGTTACGAATTGACTAGTCATGTTAATGGGGATTATCAAATCTATATTTTTTGAGATCTTAGACCAGTTCATCATCATATTCATCAGTGTCATCTTGATCTACTCGAAGTCAGAATAGAATCATACCAAACATTTCAGGACGATCATGGAAGTCCTTCGACTCCACCAGTACTATGGAATGTTGTCCAAGTTATCGTTTTAGACATGATACATACATTTCCTTAGATTTGTGGTGTCTCAAAAAGGTGTATTTGTGGGACCATCGAAGGTTGAATCAGTTGTTTCATGGGAATCATCGAAGAGTGTGGCATAATTTCATATTTTTCTTGGTCTCCTAATCTATTATCGGAGGTTCGACCAAACTTCCCTAGAGTTACAACTCCGTTTACATCCTTGACAAGGAAAGATCAAGCATTTTTATGGAATTATCAGTTTCATGCAATTTTAGGCTATCTGATGGGGAATGTTGGTCACTTATCCAATGCTTTTATTACCTATGGATGGAGTGATGTTTGTGGAGTTTTGTAATGATTACTATATAGGCTTGGGATATATCTTGATGGAACAATGTTTAGTAATCTTATATGGTTCTAGGAATTTATGTCACCGCAAACATAACTATGCCACCCATGATATAGATATAGCAGCAGTCATTTTTTCGCTAATGTAGTACTGGAATTACCTCATTGTGTAGTGCTATCATGTCTTCATAGTTCACATAGGATTGAGGTATATATTTTTCCAGTGAGATAAGACGATGAGAATGTGGAGGTGGAGGGTTTTTTATTTTGGAGTTTTATTTTGAGATCTCCTACACCATAGAAAATGGAAATTTTGTGGTGGATGATTTGAGAAGGAAGTCTCAAAAATGAGGTTGTGATAGATTGTATGAATTCTTTTAAATAAATAGAGGAGTTGACAACCTTTCACTTGGATGTGGGATATGATAGCGGTATATTTTTTTTAGTTCAGATGATGATGCATCCTTCTATAATGAAGTAGCTGGAGGATTCTCAGCGAGGATACACAACGGTAGAGGTGAAGCATGATCGTGTTAGCTATGGTGATTCTCCATAGGGTTGTTCAGAGGATTGTGAGATTTGGATATTGTTCTATGGAAGCCTATTTTTTCCATTGGCGATGCGTGAGGGAGACCACATTGAATTTCATATCTCACCCTTGGAATAAATCCAATAATTTATAAGATGTACGATGGATTGAGTATTCTGTTTCAGTGGATGGGGATGATATGAGAAGTGGAAGAGTTTTTGGAGAGATGATTAGAGTTCTGGAAGGTGAATATTGAGCACCATGTTCCTGGTGGTTTATTTCATACCATATATTTCCCAGAGTGAAAGTGGGATGCAGTCTCAATTTATTTAATCACATGTTTACCCATGGCTTTGAAAAGACCAAATAATATTTTGGTAGTTTTGGATTAGATGATTAAATTGGATCACTTCTTAGAGATCAAGGAGACGACCATAGTGGATTCCATTGAGAAGTGATATGTGGATGAGGTAGTGTGGCAGCATGGATTTCTGAGATCTATTTCATTAGTTTAGGATGAATGGATTACCTCACAAATATGGAGGGGATTACATCATGTTTTTAGAACCCAATTACTCCTCATAACTACCTTCCACCCTTATAGGTACAGGTTGATAGAGTGGACTTTCCACCCGATGGATGATATGTTTCAAGAATGTAATATGAAATTTAGAGGATATTGGTTCTGACACATTCCCATGTAAGATTTCACTTATAATAACGTCTATCACTTTTCTAATTTCATGGAACTGTTTGATGATTTTTATGTAATACCATGCCATTCACCATTGTGAAGGATAAATGTTTGAAGGATAGGTACTATTGGTCCTGATATATTGAAGATCAAGACATATAAGGTTCAAAAAAATCTTGAGAGGATGAAAGTTGTGAAAGAATGGAAGATTTCCTATGATGTTTGATGGAGGAGTCCCTTGGAGTTCGAAGTTGGTGGCCACATGTTCTTGAATGTCCCCCACCCACGTGGGTAATGGAGGTTTGGCCTTTGAAGAAATATTTATTCCATGTTTTTGGACCCATTAAGGTGTTGGGACGAGTTAGTGAAGTGGTATACCAGTTAGCATTTCCACTACAGTTGGAGAGGATCCATGAAGTCATCCACATATCTCAAAATTTTCAGTATCATTACAATGAATCCTAGGTCCCAGTATGGGAGAATTAGATATCAAGGACAATGTGACGTACGTGTAGTAGCCAGTAGAGATCTACGATCTCCATGATATTGTGTTGTGTGTATAAAATATTCCATTGTTTTGTGTCTTGTTGAGGCATGGTGTTGTGGGGGAGAGTATGGAGGGGTTGAAAATGTATATTTGAGCTCATTTCTGAGAGTTTATTTTGAGTTTTGGATTTCTCTATTTTGTTTTTAAATGTAATGTTTGGACATTGTATTATGAGATGAGTTGTTTTCATTTGGGTTGAGATGTGTGTGGTGTAATGTGTGATAAATTCCTACCATTTTAAAAGAGGACGACCATATTCATAATTGACTGGCATTAACTGTAAAGTGATTATACCCATGTGGGTGAGTTTGTGCCACCAAAAGAAGAGAGTATCTTGACATGGAGGATCAAATTCCTTGATTTGGATGTTCAGACATTGTGGTTGTTGTGCTTGTGTGTGGTGCCTTGATGTTATTAGGTAGGTGAACTTAGAGGAGGTTTTCTTGGATGTATGAGTATGTACTATAACATTTAACCAACATATGGTTGTTTATCATTAAATCATGATTTTAGTATCAGTGTTTCTATCATACCGAGATCCTTGAGAGGTATCTCATTGGTTGATTGTTCAGACCCCACTTTTCTTTCAGGGTTTGGTTTTTATTTTTCTGGGGGGAGACTAGTTTGGGAGGTATTAAATGTAATGGATAGGACCTCTCTACAAAATTAGATTGTTAAAATATGGTGGTTGAAGTGTTTTGGGAGGCCATAATAACTTATTCAAACAACATTCAAAATTTGGAATTTTTAGGTTCTCTAATTGTAGGTTGCTGATGGTGAGTCCCGACGGTAGGTCACTAACGGTGGGTAAGGACCTATGAGTCTGGACTTATGATTCATGATTATGAGTCGCAATAGTGAGTCGTGATGTTGATTTGCAATGGTAGGTCATTTTTTGTGGCTCATGACCGGTGAGTTAGGATAATGAATTTCAATGGTATCTTGTGAAGGTATCTTGTAATTTTAACATCCTTCAATAGCTTGCCGAACAGTATCTTTGGATGGTGACTCATGATAATGTTTCATCAAATGCTTACTTTTTCAAGGGTAGGTCATTCAAATGATGAGTCATTAATAGTGTTTCAAACTTCATATAATTTCTCTCTTTTAATGTTTTTTTTCACGTAAAATTAGTTTATTACCATATATAAGATATTTTAAACCCATTTAGAGGTCAATAATATATATCATTAATTTTCTAAAATAGAGGGAACCTTTTCATGGTTCAAACCACGTGTTATTAGTCATGATCTACCTTTAATGGATTTTAAAAAATTTCTCTCTCACGATATGACCTTTCAAAAGATGAGATCTTGTTTTCCATGTGTTCCTCCCATTATTTTTGTGTGAGGCTCCCATAAAGCTACTCCCCCCAAGGAGTTGTGATATTTTGTTGTAGAATTTTTCCCATTTTACATGGAGTATCATCCTTCGTCATACACTCCTTGTGCTTTAGGGTAGCCAGGATGTGCCGACCGTCTCTTATTCTAAGTAGGTTTTGCTTCATCTATGTCAATTTTTATCATGCGCGGTGGGTGTATTAATGTTTCCCATGTGAATATAGTTTGATCCAATTTAATAAAATATAAATTAATTATATTATGAACAATATGAAGGAAATGGGAGAATAGATTTATAATCTACTTGTTTTTTTGTGTTGATGTTGTGTATTATACGAGCTAAACACCCCACTGAATATCATGGTCAGTTTGGGTCATTGTTCTTGAAACGATGGTCTATGTAATGAAGGTTTTTTGTTTCCAAAAAATTTATATATGAAATTTTATAACCACATACACCTAAAAAAATGAATTTCCCTGATTCATTCCATCTATGATAACCCAAGTTGTCATAAAGTGGAATTAATAAATGAATGACTTGTTAAATATGAATACGGTTTATATGGGGTTGTGTGGTGGCACATTTTTTAGCACTGTTGTGTTTTGTGGGGTAGTTCTAGTGGAGTATTGGAATATCAGGTTGAGAGATTGTTTTTTGGCGTAATGTATGGGATGTTTTCTATGGTAGGGTAGCAATTGTGTTATGCTACGTCGATATTTATAGACCTGATGGGTGTGGTGTGGTCATGTAATAGGGCTACCAAGAATGGTTGTGATGTAGTGCGCTGATGGGTGCAGCTGGGAGTTGGAGGGTTTCATTGGTTTTAGTATGGATTGGTCTGAATAACATTGAATAATAATGTTGGCAGTGGTTAACATTGGTGCTTCTCCATTAATAACATGTAGAAAGATTTAATGTATCATGGGTTGACATTGGTGCTTCTTTTACCTCATTGTGACATTTCTTATGCTTCTTGTTTTTCCATGTAATAGGTTTTTTCCCAGGTAGTGATGGATTGAATAAATTAATTATTGATAAAGAATAGGTATTGGTTAAATGAATTGCTTGGGGGTTTTATTGTGTTTTTTATTATCATGTGGCGGTGCATTTAGAGGTAGCAGTAAAGGTGGTATTTTGAGTTGGTTCATGGTTTAAATCCCAAAGCATGGGCATGTGTATTTGGTATCATATATTTGTTATTTTATTTTCCATTTGATTCATACACACACTCACATCCTACAAGAGAACTATGTGCATAAAACCCCCTTCATCATGGTGGAGGGTGTGTCTCCCAAACATCTAGGTGGGAGGATGGATGGATGGACACCCGATCATCCCTGCTCCTTCTTCTAAGTTTTGGTTTCCAAAGAATCTTCAGGAAGATTATGGTTTGTGAGGGACCATGTTTGATTGGGAAGGATTTGATGTGGTTGTGGCCCTGCTGTTTTTGGGTTGGATGTGATGTGATTATTTTTCCTAGGTGATTGGACTAGCTATGAGGGCTTGGGGTTTGCAGGATGGATGTGATGTGCTTCATTTTATAGGGTGAAAGGACTAACTGTGAATCCTAGGTGTCTGTGGGTAGGATTTTATGTTCTTCATTTTCCAATGTGATGGGAAAAGCTATGAGGCCCATTGTGCAAGCAAGTTGTGATGTGGCACATTCAGAAGAAGTGGATGTGCGTGGTTGTTTTCTATTAGAAATGAGTAGCTAAACTAGTGGGAAGCGGTGAGGTGTACTTGAATCATCGATATGTTTACGATATTTCATTACATGAAATGAATTACATGTAAATTGTTCCTTTTTGAGGCTAGGATAACTAGTATACCATGCTAGGTGTTGTTGGTTTTCTTTTTTCTCATGAGTTCATTAGTATTATTATATAACTTGTGCATGATAGACATTGGTTTTCATAATTAGTATACATGTATGATCACCGTAAATATATAGAAACCATTTTTAGCTTTATCGGAGGATTACGTTGACCATGATGGACCCTACTAGCTCAGACCATGGGACAATTGTCTGGTCGCTTCTTTGCCTAGACATTGGTAATTACAACGTAGATTAATTTTATTCATAATCATTGTTTTTTAAACATGCATGTGGGATTTATTTCTTATTTCTTTTTCCTATATATTACGTGGAGTTGTTTTGGGATGGACCATATTGTATCTAGATTATATTTTCTTTACAAAGGTAGTTGCATCATAGTTTTTGAGATTGTATAACCATGGTGCTATTAGCCACCCTGGGACCTACTTAATACAACTATCATGGGTTATTATATTTTGTTCTTCATTGATATCCATGGAGGGGAATATTTGGAGGGAGGGTGACATGAAACAACTACTCCTGAGAACAACTCATTACCAAACTCCATTAACTTCCTATCCCTATATGTTATCACCAAATAGATAATAAAACAAAAAACCCAATCTTATGATAGAAATTTGTAATGTCTCGGACCCAGATTCCACTAAAGGTACCCTCTGTCCATTTGATCACATGGCCTCTTGCTCATCTCACAAAATTCTGGAGGCTATTTACTAGAAGTGAGGGCCTTGATGTGTGTGTGGGGAGACTATTATATAAACACCAGAGTATAGAAAAATGGAAATAAAAAATCATATAAGTATGGGATGCAATAATATAAACATATTGGTGATAAATTAAGAAGACAGAAATATTTAAATTTGTCCAGATGGAATCCTATATAGATAAGATGTTGATACATTCTATGTTTCATTAAAAGAGACAAAAAATGTATACATGGCATTATAATACATTTCATATGAAAAAATAACAAAAAAACCAAAAATCACTATCTATCGATAGCATGATAATCCTCAACTCGGTCCCATGATCCCCTTCTTCTAAACATGGCACAAAATCAACTGTCGAACTATGGTAACGTTCCATTGTTTGTACCTATATCCAAATAGTATATTCAGTTATACAAAAGGGGACAACACATGGTTTGATATACAATCCGAGTATGTATCAGCTCAAATTTATATACAATCTAGGTTATGTAACATAATAATCTAAGTAGTGTGAACGTAAAGTAGGAAACATGTAAATAAATATAAATTTCCCATGGCATATGTATTACTATAAAATGAGATCAAAATAGTCTCTCAAGTCTCCCTGAGAAACTAGTGCCAATCACCTAACATTCCAGCTATAATCGACAAAAAAATTACCCAAATACCTCACAATAATCCTTACATATCCAATCAACCATGACCTTTCCATATAATAATGTGTTAGAGAAACTAGGGTATAAGAGTTCAAACGAGTATAACATATATCTCATGGCCATGTCATACAATCAACAAGTCAGACCATAAATGGATAGATCCAAGGTATAAAATAACAAGGCATCCTCCACAAGACCCATGACAATCTCGATGGAAACACAGTTAGGTATTGGATGTATTATAAAGAGAATGTCAACTGAATATTTCATGCATGAGTAAAAGAAAGCCAAATCCAAGAGGTGGAAAGTCCCAAGAAATCCCACAAAATCTATAACCAATGTTGTCACGACCCGACCTCGGGGCCCGTGCCGTGACTACCCCAAGCCCGCCTTCCATAGGCCAGGGGCTGGCGACTAGCACCAAGGCGTAAAACCCCGGTAAACAGGGAAGGCATTGCCTTTATAAGTAACAACCACCACAGAGTCAGCAAGCGGAAAGTAACTACCAAGTGCAGAAAAGTAAAGGGGGCCGGAATACAAGCCCAACTGAAAGTACAACTGAAAAGGTAAAGAACAGCAACTGAAGAAAAGACGGCGGCCTCGTGTCGTCCACTGGAAATCCCACCTGAAGGGTGGGTACAGATAGCCTCCAGGCTCCTCGGGTCCCACGTCCGCTCCGAGCACGTCCCGCCCAGTGGTCCGCCTCCAGGTACCGTCCTGCTCTACGCCCCAACCGAGATCAGCGCTGTCCGTCGTCTGCATCCAACACAACAATGTGCGGGCATAGCCCGTGCAGGGGTGAGTATAAACTACTCAGTAAGGACCCCGAGACCCCGAAGGTCTCCCGAAATCCACAAAGGATATAGCACAAAAGAAAGGGGCAACCACGAAGAAACAACTGACTCGACTTAGGTATATGCCCATACATATACCTAAGTCCCCGTTTCTAGCTCTACTCTCGAGCTCAAGGTCAACTCGATCCACACAGGAAAGAAAGACTCAAATCCACCAGGGAGAGTAAATAGTAAATCCACATAGGATAGTTCAACACATTCCACAAAGGAGAGTAACATAAGATTCAGCTCAACCAGGTATACTTTTTCAGGTGATGTCAAAGATGATCACTGATCCATCTAAGTCGTCGGACCCACGAAGGATCGATAGGTACTAACCCCCGCAAAAGACCCACACAGGATCGGGCTCACACAGAACCTGTAGGCAGTGGCTCACACAGAACCGGTAGTAAGGACCCACACAGGATCGGGCCCACACAGGACCTGTAGCACTGATCCACGTAGGATCGCTGAGTGCAGTAGTCGACGCAGTCCACTGAGGATCTCCGCACAGTCGTCGCCGCAGTCCACGAAGGATCCCTGCTCTGTCGTCGTCGCAGTCCACGGAGGATCTCTTCTCTGTCGTCGAAGTCACAGCCAGCACTAGGGTTCCCGCACACAGCGAGCTCGTTTAGGAGGGTCCGCTCCACGAGCCGAGAGGCTGATACATCAACTGACACGTAGTCCGAAGTTGATGTATCCAAAAGTTCCGTATCGACAACAGGATCTCAACGCAACAGACGGCGCGTCAATCGGACGCCCGGTCTGAGAGTTATTGGCATTTTCGTCCCAGGGGCCCGGTTGGTTTTTAGGGAAAAACCAACCCGACCGTACTCCGCCTGTGTCCGATCCTCGGGCGGAGTATGCCAAAAGTTCCATCTCACTTAGAGGAAACCTCCACAGCTGACGGTACGTCAATCGGACGTCCACAGCTCGAGTTATGAGCGTTTCCGCTCCGAGGGCCCGGTTGGTTTCGTGTACGAACCAACCCGGCCGAATCCAAAGTCTTCCGAAACCTTGAGTGTAATATACCGAAAAGACCGTCTCGATCCAAGGATCGCGTAGCCACTGACGGTTCGTCAATCGGAGGTCTCAGGCCCAAGATATGGGCAAAAGACCGAAGAGGGCCCGAAAACGGGGGTTCTGGGCCCGGGGCGACCCGGGTCGACCCGGCCTGGGCGCGGCCCGGCCGACCGGACCGGCCGGCTCGACCTCGGCCGAGCGGCCAAGGGGCGCCGCAGGTTTGACCCGCGGCTTAGGTGGAATGAGGGCCGCGTGTTGGGTGGCCGGACCGCGGACGCGGTCCGGCGGTTCGCCGCCGCGCCGGCGACCCGCGCCGCCGCCGCCTTCAGCGGGCCGCCGGAGTTGCTCCGGTGGCCCGATTCCTCTCCCTTCTGCGCCGTTGCTCCTTCCGGGGGCCGATCTTCACTGCGGGATCAACAGATCGCCCTTGTCGCACGGTTCGTCATCACTTGCCAAAACCGCACACGAAAAGGATCGGCGGAGGGTTGTCGGGTCTTGTTCGTTAGACCCGCACCCTCCGCGTTAGTCATAAACAACGGGAGAAAGGGGCTACAACAATTTTTAATCAAGATAAAAATTGTTCACTTCTTTTTCTTTTAAACGGCAATTCAATTTAAATTAATTGAAAATATTCATGCCGGTTCTTTATTCAAAAAGAGATAAAAACTCGGGAATGAATCATCAAGAATTAAATCCCTACCTTGTCGTCGTCGTCGGACGAGAGGTCGTCGCGGATTTGGTGATCGTCGCGGAAGAGACGCTCGTCGCACCGCGGGAAGGAGTCGCGCCGACGATCTCTGGATCAAGATCAAACGGATTTAATTAATTTAAATCCATTGATATCGAATTATAAAAAAGGGAGAATTTAGAAGATTCGATTCTCACCTTTAACCGCCGATCGTAGGTTTGCCGCGGAAGAAGAAGCGCCGAAGAAGAAGAAGAAGTTCGCGGAAAAAGTTTGTCGACGTCGCGGATCACGGTGTGCGTCGTCGAATTTTGGTTCCGGCGTTCTTCGCGTTCTTCGCGTTCTTCGCGTTCTTCGCGGGGAGGGTGGAGGCCCAGTGAATAAAGAGTAATCCTCCAAAATAGACACGTTGGTCTATTTTATTATTTTTCCAACAAACACAAATGCGTAGGTAACGACCAATCAGTTCGTTGAATTAATTCAACGAACGAAACAACCCATTTAATTCACGAAATAAACCGCTCAATTAAATGGTCTGTTAAGAATTTAAGAAAACGCGTCAGTTGACTTTTCAGTTACTTTGACGGGTTTTTGCGGGTGCGTTACTTAGCGGAAGAAACGGCGGTGCTCATGCGGGCCCCACCACACAAATATCCTACCAAGGGGTAGGGTATTTCCGGATAGCACCCTATCCGCTTTAACTCAGCTCAAGTGGCTTTCAAGTGACTTCCAAGCGGCTTAAGTGAAATAAAATAAAGTTGTCGCACAACCTTTATTTTATTTCCGACTTAAAGCCCAAAATTTTAAAAACCACGGTTGAGCAAACGCAACTCCGGAAGAGGCGTTTCTAAGCAAATACCGGCGCTGCGATTTCATCGGTGCCCTCAGAATTCGATTCCGGGCACCGGTTCAAAAGATAGAAAAACCCGCTTGTCCGTTCACTGAACGTACCCGAGCCAAACTTCAGAAATTGATGCCGGGCACACCGGGCCTCAGAATCAGGTGCCGTCTGAAGCTGCGCTCTTGTAAAATTCCAAAGAAAAATAAGGAAAAAAAATTTCCTTGAAATTTGCGGGTCTTTACATTACTCCCACCTCAGGGCTTTACGTCCCCGTAAAGATACATCAAAAACTAGGGGAACAAATGGGGGTACTGAGCACGCATCTGAGCCTCCCGCTCCCAAGTGCTCTCCTGGAGGTTCCCGTGCTGCCATCTGACGCGCACAAGAGGAATCGACCGCCCACGTAGGACCCGCTCCTATCGATCCTCGATCTCCACTGGGACCTCCGCAAAAGTCGCCCCATCGTCCACGTCCAGCTCCCCAAAGTCGATGATGTGCGTCGGGTCGTGCACGTATCTCCTCAGCTGAGACACGTGGAAGACGTCGTGCACCCGGTGCAACTGAGGTGGTAGAGCCAGGCGATAAGCCACCTCTCCTATCCTGTTGAGGACCTGGAAAGGCCCGATGAAGCGTGGAGACAACTTGCCGCCTCGGCCAAATCTCCGTAAACCACGTCGAGGTGAGACACGCAAAAAGACGTGGTCTCCATCTTTGAACTCTAGTGGCCTCCGCCTCCTGTCAGCATATGACTTCTGCCGGCTCTGAGCTATCCTCATCCTCTCCTGGATGATCTGGACCTTCTCTGTCGTGGCTCGGACCATCTCTGGTCCCACGAGTGCTGACTCCCCAGGGTCTGTCCAGCACAACGGTGATCTGCAGGGTCTGCCGTACAACGCCTCGTATGGTGCAATCCCGATGGTGGAGTGGTAGCTGTTGTTGTACGCGAACTCCACCAAGGGTAGGTGGTCCTCCCAGCTGCGACCAAAGTCGAGAACACATGCACGGAGCATGTCCTCGAGTGTCTGTATGGTCCTCTCAGTCTGACCATCCGTCTGAGGGTGGAAGGCTGTGCTCATATGGAGCCGCGTCCCGAACGCCTCCTGCAACCCCTTCCAAAGCCGGGAAGTGAAACGAGCATCTCGATCGGAGACGATAGACGATGGCACACCGTGAAGCCGTACGATCTCCTGGACGTAAAGACGTCCCAAGCTCTCCACTGAGCCCTGCTCTTTGATGGGTAAGAAGTGTGCCGACTTGGTGAGTCGGTCGACAATCACCCAAATGGAGTCGTGACCTCTGGAAGTGCGTGGAAGTCCAGTCACGAAGTCCATGGATATGCCGTCCCACTTCCACTCCGGGACCTCCAAGGGCTGTACCAAGCCTACTGGTACCTGATGCTCTGCCTTCACCTGCTGGCAGGTGAGGCATCGTGAAACGAACTCTGCCACAGCTTTCTTCATGCCCGGCCACCAGTGCTGTCGTCTGAGATCCTGGTACATCTTCGCCACTCCGGGATGCACCGCCAAGGGAGAAGGGTGAAACTCTCTCAGCACCTCCTCTCGTAAAGAGACTAGTACGAAGGTACGTCCTCTGAAAAGGATGTCGTGCTCTGCTCCAAGGGAGAAACCATCAGGTGCCTGACCTGAGGATATCAGTGCACGCCGGGTCTCACAGTCAGTGTCCCCATGCTGAGCCTCTCTGACCCGCTGTAGAAGTGGAGGAGAGACTGTGAGAGACTGAAGAAAGGATGCTCCGTCTCTATCCACGAAGGATATCTGTAAGGTGGCTAGCTGCTCTGTCGCCTCCTCAAGTAGCTGAATGCCCGTCCTCCTGCTGAGGGCATCGGCTACCACGTTCCCCTTCCCAGGAGTATAGAATATCTCAAAGTAATAGTCCTGGAGGAACTCAAGCCATCTCCACTGTCTCAAGTTCAGGTCCTTCTGAGAGAAGATATACCTGAGACTCTGGTGGTCAGAAAAGACTGTGAAGCGCTCGCCCATCAGATAGTGCCACCAAGTCTTCAGAGCGAAGACCACTGCTGCTAACTCCAGGTCATGAGTGGCGTAGTTCTGCTCATGCGGCCTCAACTGACGTGATCCGTAGGCGATCACGGCCCGCTCCTGCATCAGGACGCACCCGAGTCCAGTCCCTGATGCATCGCAGTAAACTACGTATCCCACTCCCTCCTCAGGCAACCTCAAGATAGGTGCGCTGGTCAATCTCTGTCTCAGCTCCTGGAAGCTCTGCTGACATCTGTCTGACCACACAAAGGGTTTCCCCTTCTTTGTCAAGGCTGAGAGTGGTGCCGCAACTCTGGAGAAGTCTGGCACAAATCTCCGATAGTATCCGGCTAGGCCCAAGAAGCTCCTCTCCTCCGTCACGCTCCTGGGTGGCTCCCAAGCTAGCACTGCCTCGATCTTCGCGGGATCCACTACAACTCCCGCCTCAGAGATGACGTGCCCCAAGAAGTGGACCTCACGTAACCAGAACTGGCACATTGAGAGCTTTCCATAAAGCTGGTGCTCTCGGAGTGTGTCCAGCACAACTCACAGGTGGTAGGCATGCTCCTCCTCAGTCGTCGAGTATACCAAAATGTCGTCAATGAAGACCACGACAAATCGGTCGAGGTATGGCTGGAAGATCCTGTTCATGAGGCTCATGAACACTGCTGGAGCATTGGTTACGCCGAACGGAATAACCAAGAACTCATAATGGCCATACCGACACCTGAAGGCCGTCTTCTGCACGTCCTCGTCTCGAAATCTGAGCTGATGATAGCCTGACCGGAGGTCTATCTTCGAGAACCACCACGCTCCCTTGAGCTGATCGAAGAGGTCATCAATCCGTGGCAGCGGATACTTGTTCTTCACTGTCACCTGGTTCAGGCGACGATAGTCGACACACAGTCGCAAGCTCCCGTCCCCCTTCTTGGCGAACAATATCGGGGAAGCCCAGGGTGAAACACTGGGTCAGATAAACCCCTTGCTCTGCAAGTCCTCCAACTGTACCCGCAGCTCTCGAAGCTCGGCGGGGGCCATCCGGTATGCTGTAGTAGATATCGGGGCTGTCCCGGGGTACAAGTCGATGTAAAAGTCTACCTCTCTACGAGGAGGTAGCCCTGGAACGTCGTCGGGAAAGACGTCCACGTACTGGTCCACCACTGCAGGAAAAACTGGACTCCGCACATCCACTGCTCCTAGGATGAGGCTAGCCAACTGATGAGATATGGGCTGCACTCTCCTCCGCGGAAGTCCATCCTGTGCTGCAAAGGTTCCCTTCTCGCCGGTGAAGGTAAACCTGCTCCCGTCGGTGCGAACACATCGCACTTTGCGCCTAAAACAGTCGATCTGGGCACGAACCGTGGATAGCCAATCCATGCCCAAGATGACGTCGTAAGGCCTCGACGCCGCTACAAGGAGATCCCAGCCGAAGCTCTCGCCTCCTAGAGTAAGCTCACACTGCCGGCACCAGTGCGTAATTGTCGAGTCTGCTCCCGTAGGAGTCTCTAGCCGTAAGGATCGAGCCAACGGCTCAGTCGGAATCTCCGAGCTCCGAACAAGGGCAGAGGCTATGAAGGAGTGACTCACTCCTGTGTCTATAAGTACTGCAGCAAGGGTGGAATAGACATAGATCGTACCTCAAATCATCTCTGGCATGTCGGGGTCGTAGGCCTCCACTGCCTGGAGCTGGGCCTGTCCCTGCCCGCCAGCTCCCTGTGGTCGAGGTGGCCCTCCTTGTGGTGGTGGGGGTAGAGCCTAAAAGCGTCGCCCACCACCCGCTGCTCGGCCAGCTCCTCTGCCTCGTCCGCCTCCTCCCTGCGGACCGCCATGGTCGACCCTCTGCCTCTGCCTGGGTGGCCCCTCCACCGTTTGCTGCTCCTCTGATCGGCGAGTCGGGCAGTCACGAGCCATGTGACCCTGCCCGCCGCAGGAGTAGCACAGCCTGCCTCTCGAAAGGCTGGCACTCCGCTGTGTGCCCCGCACTGCTGAGACGGTGTCCTGAGGCCGTCTGCGTGGGGGTCTGGTCTGCCTGGACCCGAGAGTCATCCGTCGGCTACCTGCTGCCGAAGACTCAGCTACCTGCCGCCCTGCGCTAGGTCTCGCCGCTGAAGAAGGCTCTGCCAGGAAGCTCTCGATCAAGAGGGCTCGCTCCAGCACTCCCGCCTGGGTCGGAATGCTGAGGGAGATCAGCGACGCCCGAATCTCCTACCGCAAGCCCTGCTCGAAGGTCCGGGCCCGGAAGAAGGGGTCACGTACCATGTCGGTCGAGTAGCGAGATAGGTCGGTGAACCTCGCCGCGTACTGAGCGACCGTCATGCTGCCCTGGCGCAGCTGGAGAAGCTCCTGGATGCGCACCGCTCGGAGGGTGGCCGGGACGAACTCAGAGCGGAAGAGGCTCTCAATGTCCGTCCAGAGCAAGGATACCTCATCGTGAACCTGGAGCATCAGGCTCCACCATCGTCCTGCCGCCGCCTGCAGGAGGCTCGCCGCGAGAATCACCATGAGATCCGCTGGTGTCCTCACTAGCCTAAAGATCCGTACCACCACCTCTAGCCAGTCCTCGGCGGCCTGGGGGTCCGCCTCACCGCGAAACATGGGCGGTCGCTGGCTCTGAAACTCATGCAGTGCCCTGAGGCGACGTGCATCGTCAGCGTCTGGTACTGGTAGCATCGGTGGCTCGGCGGGTAAAGCTACCGCCGGTGCCACTGCTGGCAAAGGGCCCTGCACCGAGGCCTCGTCGCTCGGTGGGCTGCCGTCGCGCCCTACACTCGGAACCCTAGCTGGCTGTCGTCGCGGGGCCATCCTGAAAAGGAGAACAAGAGCACCACAGTCAGAATAGTATACCTGGTGAGCTGGCACAAGTAATCACAAGGAAAACTTGAGACTTTCATGAAGCAGATCAGTATACCCGGTGAGCTGACACAAGTAATCACAAAGAAAACTTGAAACACACACGCAATCAATGTTTTCATGCATTAAGTCAGAAATCAAGAGTCAGGGTCCTGGTGTACGGATACGTCGGCCGCCGCACCAACACTGGGCTCCCTGAACTAATAACCACACTCAATACACTAAACACTATTGCTTCATATAGAAAGAAAAGATGATCAGAGTCTGCGGTAGAACCGACCACCTCTGATACCAATTTGTCACGACCCGACCTCGGGGCCCGTGCCGTGACTACCCCAAGCCCGCCTTCCATAGGCCAGGGGCTGGCGACTAGCACCAAGGCGTAAAACCCCGGTAAACAGGGAAGGCATTGCCTTTATAAGTAAAAACCACCACAGAGTCAGCAAGCGGAAAGTAACTACCAAGTGCAGAAAAGTAAAGGGGGCCGGAATACAAGCCCAACTGAAAGTACAACTGAAAAGGTAAAGAACAGCAACTAAAGAAAAGACGGCGGCCTCGTGTCGTCCACTGGCAATCCCACCTGAAGGGTGGGTACAGATAGCCTCCAGGCTCCTCGGGTCCCACGTCCGCTCCGAGCACGTCCCGCCCAGTGGTCCGCCTCCAGGTACCGTCCTGCTCCACGCCCCAACCGAGATCAACGCTGTCCGTCGTCTGCATCCAACACAACAAAGTGCGGGCATAGCCCGTGCAGGGGTGAGTATAAACTACTCAGTAAGGACCCCGAGACCCCGAAGGTCTCCCGAAATCCACAAAGGATATAACACAAAAGAAAGGGGCAACCACGAAGAAACAACTGACTCGACTTAGGTATATGCCCATACATATACCTAAGTCCCCGTTTCTAGCTCTACTCTCGAGCTCAAGGTCAACTCGATCCACACAGGAAAGCAAGACTCAAATCCAAAAGGGAGAGTAAATAGTAAATCCACATAGGATAGTTCAAAACATTCCACAAAGGAGAGTAACATAAGATTCAGCTCAACCAGGTATACTTTTTCAGATGACGTCAAAGATGATCACTGATCCATCTAAGTCGTCGGACCCACGAAGGATCGATAGGTACTAACCCCCGCAAAAGACCCACACAGGATCGGGCTCACACAGAACCTGTAGGCAGTGGCTCACACAGAACCGGTAGTAAGGACCCACACAGGATCGGGCCCACACAGGACCTGTAGCACTGATCCACGTAGGATCGCTGAGTGCAGTAGTCGACGCAGTCCACTGAGGATCTCCGCACAGTCGTCGCCGCAGTCCACGAAGGATCCCTGCTCTGTCGTCGTCGCAGTCCACGGAGGATCTCTGCTCTGTCGTCGAAGTCATAGCCAGCACTAGGGTTCCCGCACACAGCGAGCTCGTTTAGGAGGGTCCGCTCCACGAGCCGAGAGGCTGATACATCAACTGACACGTAGTCCGAAGTTGATGTATCCAAAAGTTCCGTATCGACAACAGGATCTCAACGCAACAGACGGCGCGTCAATCGGACGCCCGGTCTGAGAGTTATTGGCATTTTCGTCTCAGGGGCCCGGTTGGTTTTTAGGGCAAAACCAACCCGACCGTACTCCGCCTGTGTCCGATCCTCGGGCGGAGTATGCCAAAAGTTCCGTCTCACTTAGAGGAAACCTCCACAGCTGACGGTACGTCGATCGGACGTCCACAGCTCGAGTTATGAGCGTTTCCGCTCTGAGGGCCCGGTTGGTTTCGTGTACGAACCAACCCGGCCGAACCCAAAGTCTTCCGAAACCTTGAGTGTAATATACCGAAAAGACCGTCTCGATCCAAGAATCGCGTAGCCGCTGACGGTTCGTCATTCGGAGGTCCCAGGCCCAAGATATGGGCAAAAGACCGAAGAGGGCCCGAAAACGGGGGTTCTGGGCCCGAGGCGACCCGGGTCGACCCGACCCGGCCGGGGCGCGGCCCGGCCGACCGGACCGGCCGTCTCGACCTCGGCCAAGCGGCCAAGGGGCGCCGCGGGTTTGACCCGCGGCTTAGGTGGAACGCGGCCCGCGCAGGCCGCGTGTTGGGTGGCCGGACCGCGGACGCGGTCCGGCGGTTCGCCGCCGCCGCGGCCGAGCCGCGGCGGATCCTCCGGCGGCGCGCCGGGCACCGCCGCCGGTCGCCGGCGCCGCCGCGCCGGTGACCCGCGCCGCCGCCGCCTTCCGCGGGCCGCCGGAGTTTCTCCGGTGGCCCGATTCCTCTCCCGTCTGCGCCGTTGCTCCTTCCGGGGGCCGATCTTCACTGCGGGATCAACAGATCGCCCTTGCTGCACGGTTCGTCGTCGCTTTCCAAAACCGCACACGAAAAGTATCGGCGGAGGGTTGTCAGGTCTTGTTCGTTAGACCCGCACCCTCTGCGTTATTCATAAACAACGGGAGAAAGGGGCTACAACAATTTTTAATCAAGATAAAAATTGTTCACTTCTTTTTCTTTTAAACGGCAATTCAATTTAAATTAATTGAAAATATTCATGCCGGTTCTTTATTCAAAAAGAGATAAAAACTCGGGAATGAATCATCAAGAATTAAATCCCTACCTTGTCGTCGTCGTTGGACGAGAGGTCGTCGCGGATTTGGTGATCGTCGCGGAAGAGACGCTCGTCGCACCGCGGGAAGGAGTCGCGCCGACGATCTCCGGATCAAGATCAAACGGATTTAATTAATTTAAATCCGTTGATATCGAATTATAAAAAAGGGAGAATTTAGAAGATTCGATTCTCACCTTTAACCGCCGATCGTAGGTTCGCCGCGGAAGAAGAAGCGCCGAAGAAGAAGAAGAAGGTCGCGCAAAAAGTTTGTCGACGTCGCGGATCACGGTGTGCGTCGTCGAATTTTGGTTCCGGCGTTCTTCGCGTTCTTCGCGTTCTTCGCGGGGAGGGTGGAGGCCCAGTGAATAAAGAGTAATCCTCCAAAATAGACACGTTGGTCTATTTTATTATTTTGCCAACAAACGCAAATGCGTAAGTAACGACCAATCAGTTCGTTGAATTAATTCAACGAACGAAACAACCCATTTAATTCACGAAATAAACCGCTCAAGTAAATGGTCTGTTAAGAATTTAAGAAAACGCGTCGGTTGACTTTTCAGTTACTTTGACGGGTTTTTGCGGGTGCGTTACTTAGCGGAAGAAACGGCGGGGCTCGTGCGGGCCCCACCGCACAAATATCCTACCAAGGGGTAGGGTATTTCCGAATAGCACCCTATCTGCTTTAACTCAGCTCAAGTGGCTTTCAAGTGACTTCCAAGTAGCTTAAGTGAAATAAAATAAAGTTGTCGCACAACCTTTATTTTATTTCCGACTTAAAGCCCAAAATTTTAAAAACCACGGTTGAGCAAACGCAACTCCGGAAGAGGCGTTTCTAAGCAAATACCGGCGATGCGATTTCATCGGTGCCCTCAGAATTCGATTCCGGGCACCGGTTCAAAAGATAGAAAAACCCGCTCGTCCGTTCACTGAACGTACCCGAGCCAAACTTCGGAAATTGATTCCGGGCACACCGGGCCTCGGAATCAGGTGCCGTCTGAAGCTGTGCTCTTGTAAAATTCCAAAGAAAATTAAGAAAAAAAAATTTCCTTGAAATTTGCGGGTCTTTACAAATGTGAATACTCCATCCAATGCGCCCCCTATCATGTTCAAGATCCATGGTGTATCATTAAAGGCATCTGATGAACCAGTCACCATTTCAATCCAATTATATTTTCACTCCATTTTCTATTCCATACCATATGAGTCTTTCCACAGATATGACCATTTCACATCCAAATAGAACAAATGAGCATCCCCACTCATTTGTACATTTAAATTTCAATGCAATGAAACAATGTGTATACCGACTCATATAATGAAAAAAAATATACCGATTGGTTCAATTAAACAATTGAATAGTTTAATATCTCAATATCATGTTCATCATTGAAAAGAGGCATGCCATCTAATTAGAAAGAAATACATTTTAATTTAATTAAAATTAATCTTCCTCTAGCTTGGAAATATTGAGAACACACCCCATGGATTGTCTAATAAGGGTTAAAAATGGTAAATGAATATGTCAAACCTCAAGAGTGGCCATGATTTGGGAGAAAACCATCAAACCAAAACCAATGATCCTAGGGAAAACCCTAACCAATATTTTTCCATTTAATTCAATTAATTAGTTCTATTTCTGGGCTGTTCTAGATAGTCCAGTGGGAGAGATAATTGAAGGTATCCAAATAATGCACCAAAATCAACATGAGAATTATAGATCACATATTATAGCTTGGTATAAGTGTTATCATCTAGTATCAATTATTAATTCGACTCATATTGTTAGAAGAATGAAGAAGGTACATAGAACCTGAAATTAGGAAAAATTATCTTAAACCAAAATAGCTTCGTCGTTATGATGAACAGTTAAAAATGACTAGTTAGTAATTGAGTACTCATTGATGCAGATTCAATAATATGAGTAGTTCTTGAATTAGATATTTCATGGAGGATTAAAATAAATTTCTATTTTAGTCATCAAATAGGGCTCTCAAATGTTTCCTTTTCTCTTCATTGGAATGATAAATGAATTTAGGATAATAAAAGATATAGTTTTATTTAAAATAAAAAAATTTCCAAAATTAAAGGGGTTTCAAATTTTTTAACACGGTTTTGAAAACCATGCCCCAAAAATCCAGGGTTTTCTATTAGAGAAGGCCACCAATATGGTTACCATGCATGGTTTTACTAATTGTGCAGAATCCATGGAAAACCCCACAGTCTAAATTGCAGATATTATCATATGGCCATGTGCCTCAAGTTTCATAGTTTATGTAACAACCCATCTATTTATAGATTAATACTTTTTCATTAATATTAATATTTCTTAATATGATAATATTTTTAAATTAAGGGGGATGATTTATCTGATAGCATACTCAACACCCAACAATGGGTTTCTTTGAAATTGTACGTTGCACAAAACTTTGAGTTATAACGAAAAAATAATATAATAATATTATTTATATAATTGACAGTTAGAGAATATCTGTTTTTGAGGGAATGAATATAACTAAATAAAATATGATTATACATGTTTGTTAAATGTCTTTAAATTTATCTGATAATTTTTATAGGCTTAAAATAAGAATGAATCTTATTTTATGCATGAAATAGTTTAATATTTTTAAAAGCTGTTTTACAACCTATTAATGGTGAAATTTTTTTAAATATATTTTTTTCTACATTTACATGTTATATTTGACAAAATAAACCTATTCTATAGAATCGGGATATCAAAATTTACTTTGAATAATTTTTTTCAAATTTTCGGATAAAGTTCATTTTTTAATGAGTAGTGAAAATACCACATTTTAAGTCAAACAACCTTTTCATATAATTTATTTATATAATTATATTGTACTTTTAATTTGTTTTAACGTTTAATTGGATTATATTTTAATCATCTAAAATAATTTTTGTCATTAATTGTAATTTCACTTTGAAAATGGACATAAACAATTGTCAATCTATTGGTAATTTTAACTTCTTAAAAACATGCTTCATGGTTTTGACAACAAGAGTTTATTTTAATATAATTAATGCAACTTATCTAATTTGAATATAAGAAAAGGGATTCCATATTTGGAATCCGTGTTCCCAAATTTTTTTTATTGATAAATATTATATTTTAGACATCAGGAATAGTAACTTTAGTAATTATTTTATTTACCATGGTTAAAAAGTAAATCAGGTAAATAAGGGTAACCAATAATATTATAATAACATTAAAAATACCCTTACACTTTTCTTAATATGATTTTATGAGATATTTCCGACCATGGCCATCCTTGGGTCGATTTTGGGACCTCATGGAGCCACTTTGATGACGAATTTCATTTTATAATAATTAATTTAAAGTAAAGAAAAATATAACATAAACATGCCTTTTTTAATAAAAAATTTTTTATATGGGGTTATATAAGTGATATATTCAACTATAAATAGTCATTATAAGGATTAAAATATTTCTTACATAATGGTATTTTATTTAAAAAATTTAGACATCAAATATATAAATATATGTATGACACAATTATGATGTAGTGATAATCTCATTAATGAATGATTTAAATAAATGGGATTATAAGTATAAAAATAAATTTATTTTATAAATAATTATGCCAGAAACAAATTTTATGGATTTTTATGACTTTTTATATTTGAATTGTAGATTTTTTTTCTCGAAATAATCAAGTTGTTATGGATTTTTAAAAAGTCCCAATAACAATAATATAAAATTGATATAATTGAGTTTAAAAAGAACTATTTTATTAAATGATATAATAGTCAAGAGAATATATTATTCTCCCAAATGACCTATATAATGTTTAAACACTCATTAATTAACCGTTTTATGTTCTACTTTCAATTTATAGTGAATACATTAACCATATATTATGGATATACATGAATACATGGTAAAAGTTAAATTAGTTAACTAAGGGTAAATGATAAAAGATACCGTTACATTGGTAACCTATACTTGTCAAAAACCAATGGGTTCAGAGTTTTTCAACCCAAAAACATAATATATTTGAAATAAATTACTTTGAGACCATTCAATACCGAAAATCAATTTATAATAATATAATATTTCAATACGTTCCTATAGTGCCCCTCCTCCCTCTTATAAATGTGCATCAACTCTACATATTTAATCACACCTCTCAATCCCCTTGTCTTGTACAAACATTACACATATAAGCTCACAACATCCATATATTTCTCCTAGAATCCATACATTTGATAAATAGAAATTTAATAAAGTTGTTTGGCTCAAATCAAAGGGAGTTACACATTTTAGAGGTTGCATTTATCTAATGTTCCATTGCATTATTTTAATTATTTACTATTTATTTTATTATTATGATTTGATGGTATATAAAAATGATATATTCAATATACTAGTATGTTTTAATGAGACAGATTCTAACTAAACTTACACACACTACCATCTAAGGGATACAAACATATTATTTCTGTGTACGGTGAACTACTGCCTCATGGAACGATGATTGTTCAAATTTCTCATACCACCTATCACGGTGTCAATTATTATGGAAATATTTTAATATATGTTATACATTATTTTTATTTTTTCTCCATGCTTATATAATTTTTATTTATAAACATACCTTTATGCTTTTCATGATGTTTAAATATGATAATTTCATTTGAGAATGTGCAGACTACGAACCCCTCCAAGTGAAATGACTCATTCATGTCATACATGGAATGTATAAGGGATGGCATTAATAAACATATGTAACACATATAATATATGATATTATACTAGAAATATTATATACAAAGGAATCATTTAGTTTTCATTACATTAAATATGAAAAATAAATGAATGTAGCATTCATTCGTATGTACGACTTACCATCTCCATGAACAATTCACTTAATTTCATATCTCCAAATGTTAAGTACTATTATAAATACTTTTATATAATAGATATATATTATATTCAAATCATTAATATCATTATTTAAATGATTTATTTTTGACTATAGGGATAATTTACCTCAAAACCAGTTCATTTTGTACTCACGTACTGAATATTGAAATAATGGCCGATATTAACATAATTATTTATGTAATTTTTAAACATGATAATAAGTAATATAAAAGGAAAAATAATCCTAAAAAAGTTTATGAATAATGTATAAATTAAATTATGTTTATTATTCAGGATGAACAAGTAATATATGTGACTAGTCAGAATCAAGGTAAGGGACTTCGTCTCAATCTCTTTCTATTGAGGAATATTTTGATTTATACATAAATTTATTTTATACTATGTTTAAACCCCATTGAAGTTTAATTACATTCAATGGGAATATTTTTTAACGATAATTTTTACTAAACCACAAAAACAATGATTCTTTTTAATGTAAGTGGTTACAATGTCCTTTTTCCCCCGCGAACATTATTTGAGATTTGGATTCCTAAACAAGTTATAATTTTTTTAAAAGGAAAATAAATTGAATATACCATTTTTATGTATTTTTTTATTGAAAAATGTATTGATAAATTATTTATTATGTCAATATAATGAAATGATATATTAGGATTGCAATATAGAAATGATATCTTTCCATTATGCTTGCTTTATGTGTAATGAATATGTTATGGTTATTTGGAATGGTTTATATATACAGGTGGTTCTTTGATAAACCTGGGGAATGTGATCCAAAGATAGCTCTCCAATTATCTGGGTAATGTGACCAAGGTAAACATTAATTTTTCTCCTAAAATATTTAGGGAATATACTATTATGGGTATTCTAAACGTAACTCCCTATATAGATATGAAAAGTAAAAAATATGTATGTTATGGATACCACAAGTTACCCTTATGATTTATGGTTTCTCTGTGTTATTCATATCTCTTATGATTTCATAATTTATGTTAATTAGAATATATTTTATGATTGAAAATAATGAGTACATTGATTTTTATAAATTGATGGACTAATGTTTTATTTCATTTTTTTTATAGCCCTTACTAATATTTTTATTCACATCCCATGTTCTTCGTAACATTATCATAGGATATAAGGTAGGGTCAGAGAAAGGAATAATTCAAGAAGATTTATATCAAGAAAATAATTATTGTTTTATATAAGGATTTTTATTATTGTGAAAATTTTAGGAAAGAGTAAAAGTGTCTACTTTGTAATTTTTTAAATGAAATGTAATAGTTATGACCTAATTCTCTAAAAATATAGACCTAAAAAATATCCTCAATGTAAATTCGTGAATTAACTCAATATTAAGTAATTATTTAAGGCTGGGTCCTTATAGATTGAATCAGAGGTCTGTTTAGATATCTTTAGCAGTTTGGATATTGTAAAATTTAGTTCCACAAATTATTTTAACTTTATGGTCAAATTGAAATTATATAGTATTTGAATGTTACCCTGTTGATTCATCAAAGATATGTCAGTGTTCAAATTTTTTTCCATAGCGGAAACATGAAATATACTATGGGAGGACATCAAGAGGAAAAAAACCTTCCAAATCTACCACATGAGATGGTCGGAATTGGAACTGAAAAGTTGGTTGTAGTAATAGAAAAATTGACTCGAGATATAAATGGTGGTGGTAACAATACACTAAATCAACCAGATCAACCATAGAGGAACATGTCAGTAGAGGATCATTTCATGAGGCAACATCCCCCATCATTTAGAGAATCATTTGACCATGTACTAGCTGATGGGTGGATTAAATAACAGGAAAATATTTCAATGTCATGGGGTGTTTAGAACATCAAATGGTTAGACTAGTTATTTAAAATTTTCAAGGTGAAGTCGATCAATGGGTGTCGATGGATTAAAATATCAGCAACATTGAGGAGATTGATTCTCTTGATTGGGATGAATTCAATGTTATGTTTCTTTGGGAAATATTTTCGTAATTTGGAAATGAATTTTTCCAATTATAAGATGTTTTTTGACAAATATATTATATGGTCGAGGTGGGGGAGGAAAGGGAATAACTCTTCGAAAATGTATGATGGTAAGATTTCTAATTTTATAGTTTGTGAATATTGTTTTAAAAAGCACACTAGGGAATGTATTTTGAATTATGGAGCTCTTATGATGTTGTAAAATGGGACATAGGGCTCGTAATTGCGCTGAAAAAGATTAGGATGATGGTAAGAAAAAAATATGATTTACAGTCAGAAATTTATTTAAGATCATTAAAATGGGTCATTATGCAAATGAGTGTCTGACGAAGAACCCATATGACATATACCATCCAAACAATAAGTTGAAAGTGGTGTCTAAATTTTTTGTATCTACTTCAGCAGTTGATGTGAAATCAAATGAAGTAGTATTATGTACAATGTTTTGTTAGATTATGCTAATGTGTTGTTTGATTCAGTGTCTATACATTCTTTCATTTTTGAAATATTTTCTAGTTAATTGGTAATTCCATCTCTATATATGAATAATGAAATATTTTGAAAAACACCTATAGGAAATGTGGAGAGAAAAATAAATTATAAGAATCGTTCTGTCATTATGTGCAGAAAAAATCTAGCGCAAAACACTATTGTTTTTCATTAAGTAGAGTTTCATGTTATGTTGGGTATGGATATACATTCAATTAATCATGCTAAGATTGAATTCAAAGCTATAGAGGTTTCTTTTACGAAATAATTTAAGTTTCTTTACAAAATTGACACCTTTATTTTGATAACATATCAAGAATCTATGAAACATGTAAAAGAAGTAAATTAATATTACCTTGCACATATTATTGAAATCAAAGGAACTATTCAGATTAAATATAAACCATTGGTCAAAGAGTATCATGATGATTTTATTATTGAATTACCTAGTATAATACCTGATGAGGATGTTGAGGTTACTGCTGACATAGATAAAAAATCTAAGACAATTTTAGAACCCTCCTATCTAATAGCTCAAATTGAACTTTTAGAGTTAAAAAAGAAATTGAAGGAGTTGTTAGATAACAGATTCATTTTACCTATCACATCACCATGGGATGCTCCTGTCTTTTTTGTTAGAAAGAAATGTGTTTCAATGAGTCTTTTCAATGATGATAGAGCCTTTAATAACATAGTTGTTATGAACATGTATCATTTTCAACATATTAATGATTTGTTTGATCAACTCTTGGGAGCTCATTATTTTTTAAGATTGAATTGAGATTGGGGTACCATCATATTAAAGTAATGAATGTATACATTCCATGTACCACCTCTCATACTAGATATATCCATTAAGATTTTTTAGTTATACATTTTTGGTTAACCAATGAACCTTCTGTATTCATGAATCATATAAATAGAATTTTCCATGAGTTCATGGATAAGTTTCTGAATGTGTTTATTGATGATATTTTGGTATATTATAAGAGTAAAGAAGATTATGAAAGTGATTTAAGAGTTGTCTTGAAAACCATATATGAAAATAAACTATATGTGATATCCATTAAGTGTGATTTTTGGTCACAAAAAATTTCATTTCGTGGTCACATTGTTTCTAATGATAGCATAACTGCTAATCCTAGAAAAACAAAATATTCCGTATAGTGGAAAAGACTAAAAAATATATCTAGGATTCTTAGTTTTCGTGGTTTAATAGGGTTTGGCAAGAGGTTTGTTGAAACGTTTTCATGGTTATCAATCCCTCTGACTAAGATAACTCAAAAAGGTGTTATGTTCATCTTGACAATGGAATGTGGTGACTATTTTCAGGAATTATAATGACTATTGGTGAATGATCCAGCTTTTCCACTGACTTCCAGAGATGGTGAATTTTTTATCTACAATGATGCTTCATAGAAAGAACCTGGTTATGTCCTATTGCAGAATGATCAGGTTATTCTTTATGCTTAATGTCTGTTGAAACCTCATGAGGTAAATTTTCTGTCAAATGATTTGGAGTTAGATGCTATTGATTTTCATTTAAAAATATGGGAGCATAATCTACATTGAGTAAAATGTGAAATATATATCGACTATTAATGTATAAAGTATATATTAATTCAGAAATAATTAAACATGAGATAGATAACATGGCTGAAATTAATCAAGGATTATGATTTCATGATTCATTAGCATCCAGGTAGTACAATATTTTAGCTTAGGGTTTTAGTAGGAAATTTGATTCTATATTTACTATGTAATGTTTGGAAGGAGATAATTTGGTTTCATATTTGATTAATTTTGTATTGAATGTTGTTGTTTTAGAGAATTTCTTCATTTTGTTTCAGTTTTTTGTGATATCATCTCTATTAGATAGAATTATGCTAGCATAGAAGGTAAATAGTGAGTTGTAGAAAAATGTAGAATTCGGTCAGAAGGGTAAGTTAACTGAATTTTACATTGATAAAGATTGTTTCTTGAGGTTTGGAAAGAGATTATATGTGCCTTGTGTTTCAAATTTGAACAAATATTTGCTATGTGAAGCCCACATTTCTCCGCTTTCAGTTCATCCTGGTAGTTCAAAATTCTACAGAGATCTTCAGGAGTATTACTTTTGGGATTGAATGAAAAGAGATATTACTGACATTACTGTGAAGTGATTGACATGTCAACAAGTTATATAATAATGATAGTTAATAAATTGGACGCTTTAGCCATTTCCAGTGGAACAATGGAAATGGGAAAATGTGACCATGGATTTAATAGGTGGAATACAAATGACTTCTAGTGGTATCAATGAAATTTGGGTTATTGTAGATCGATTGACCTAATAATATTTGTTTATTATTATTCAAGATAATATGTCTCTAAATCAATGTTATTGATTGTATATTCAATAAATTATTAGGTTACATGGAGTTCCCTTCTCCATTTTATCTGATCGTGATCATAATTTCACATTTATCTTTTGGAAAGGCCTCCAGAAGTCATTGGGAACTGAACTAATTTTCAGTACAGATTTTCATCTGCAATCAGATGGGCAGTCATAAATAATATTTCATATATTAGAAGATATACTTTGTTTCTGGTCAATGGATTACTATGGATTTGGGTCCATCATCATTATTTGGGTGAGTTTTCATATATTAATAGTTTTCATTCCAGTATACAGATGTAACCACTTGATTAATTATATGGAATGTTGGGTTGAAATCCATATTTTTTGGACAAAGTATGTGTATTGAAGTTTATGGGACCATAATTGGTAGAAGAGATGGAAGAAAAAGATTATTTGATTCAAAATCACATGAGACCAGCTCAGAGTAGGTAGAAAAGTTATGCAGATAATCAGAGGAAGGATCTTTCTTTCGAGGTAGGTGATCTGGCCTTTCTCAATGTTTCTCCATGGAAAATTGTAATGCATTTTGGTAATATGGGAAAGATGAGTCTAAAGTTCATTGGACCCTATGAAATCTTATATAATGTTTGATCAGTTTCCCATAGAGTGGGTTTACATTCATGTTTATATTAGGTACATAATTGTATTCATGTTTTAGTGTTGAGAAAGTATATGCCAGATCCATCTCATGATTTGAGTGTAATGGAAGTTCAGTTGGAAGAGACTCTTTCTTATGAGGAACAACCAGTCCAGATTTCTGGACCAGAGAGAGAAATTATTGCATAATAATTTAATTACTCATGTGACAGTTTTTTTTAAAAAACCATAGGGTTAAAGAGGAAACATGGTAATCGGGAAATTATACTTGGGATAAATCCATCCACTTATTTGATATGTTGATAGAGTTGTGGGGACGCAATTCCCCAAATGGGGTAAAGATGTCACAACCCATGTATTTATAGAATACTAATTTTTAATTTCTATTATTATTTATGAATAAGAAATTTTTTAACACTAATGGGGATGCTTTTTCTGAGAGAATAATCAACACGCAAAAATGGGTTTAATTGAAATCTTATGGTACACACATCGTTAAATTATTCCAAAAAATAATATAATAATATTAATATATTAAATGGTAGTTAGTGCCTAGCCATTTTATTATTGGTAATTAACATAAATAACAACAATATGATTATACATGTTTGTTAAATGTCTTTCCATATTTCAGATAAATTTTAGAAGCTTAAAATAAGAAATAATCCTATTTGAAGAATGAAATACTCTAATATTTTTAAAAGGTTCTTTTACCACCTTTTGATGGAGAATCATTTTTAAATATATATTTTTTCACTATTATATATTGTATTTGAAATAATAAACGTCTTCTATAGAATCATGACAAAAATTTTATTTGGATAAATTTTCGGTTATTTGCTAATAAAGATCATTTTTAATGAATAGTGACAATACCACATTTTAAGTCAAAACAACCTTTTCAACTAATTTATTTATATAGTTAGATTGTAATTTTAATTATTTTTAAAGTTTAATTGGACAATATTTTTCTCATTAAATTTAATTTTGGTCAATTGAAGTAATTTAACAATGAAATTGGACATAAACACTAGACAACCTTTTGATTGTTTTTACTTTTGAAAAACATGATTTTTGGTTTTGACAAAAAGAACTAATATTAAATTAATTTCTAAAACATATATGTTTTGAATTTGTAATAATTTATTAAATATTTAGAATTACTAGGTTCAAATTGTGTAAATAAGCACCTTTTATTTTTTATACATAATGAATAGTAACGTCAGTAAATATTTTATCTACCATGATAAAAGTTTTAATCTAGTATATAAGGGTAAAAATAATATTATCATAATATTAAACTACCCTAACACATTTCAAAATACTATTAGATGAGGTATTTTCGACCATGGATATACATGGGTCGATTTTGCGTACCTATGGAGCCACTTTTACATGAAAATGAGATTTTATAAGAATGAATTTAAAGTAAAGAAAAATATAACATAAACAGGTCATTTTTACTAAAAAACATTATATGGGGTTATATAAGTGATCTATTAGACTAAAAACTGTAATTAAAAATCATACATAATTTCCTACATCCAGTTATTTTATTTAAAACTTTTATACATCAAATAAATAATTATATATATGACACAATGATGATGTAGTGATTACATTATTAATGAATGATTCAAAAAAATTAGATTATAAAATTTAAGTTAAATTTATTTTAAAATGATTTATGCTATAATATAATTTAATGTATGATTAGGACTTATTATCTATCAATAAATGATTTTTTTAAATAATAAATTTATTATGGATTTTTAAAAAGACATGATATTAATAGTTTAAAAATTGACATAATGAGTTTAAAAAAAAATACTATTTCATTAAATGATATAATAGTCCTAAAAATCTAATATTTGGAAAAATAAAATAGTTAATCTTTTAAATGTCACCAATTAACCACTTTATGTTCTATTTGAATTTTATACTGTCTATGTTAACCATATAGTATGAATATACAAGAAGAAATGTCAAGAGTTAAATTAGTTAGCTAAGGGTTAAAGCTAAAAGATAATACTAAATTTTTGACATAGACATGTATAAAATATATATTGGCTCATCATTTTTTGACCCAAAATAATATTATCTCTGAAATAAATGACTTTGGGAACATTATAAACAGAAAATAATTTTATAATAAAATAATATTTCAATACCTTCCTAAAGTACCCCTAAACCCTACTATAAAATGGGATCAAATCAAGACATTTAATCACACCTCCCAAGCCCTGTGGCTCATCTAAACTCTATCCAAATAATCTCCCAATAACCCAATCTTCTTCATAGAATCCTTAACTTTGGAACGAGGCAATTCAAGAAATGCTTTGGCTCAAATAAATTGGAGTTACACATTTTAGAGGTAGTGTCTTCTCTAAAGTTCCATTCCATTATTTTACTACATAACTCTATAATATTTATATTCATTGATTACATAACAACATAAGAATATTAAATATACAAGGATTTTTTTATTATAAGTATTTGAACTATACATATACACACCATTATCTAATGTATACGAACGTACTGTTTCCCGGTACGGCAAAATACTGCATCATGAAACGATTATTGTTTGATTTCCCCCTACCACCTCTCATGGTGGCCATTATGATTGCAGTTTAATTATATATGATATATATTATATTTATATTTTCTATATTCTTTTGTAATTTATAATTAAATACACACTAGTACTATTTACATGATGTGTAAACACAATAATTTCTTTTGAGAATGTGCGGACTACCACCCCCTCAATTTGATATGACTCGTTCATGTGATACATGGAAGGTATAAAGGATGAAATTAATAAACTTATTCAACATATATAAAATATATTATTACATAGGAATTATAATATTACTATGTATCATTTATATTTCATTCCATTATATATGAGAAATAAATAAAAGTAGTGTTCATGCGTACATACGGCTTACCGACTCCATGAACGGTGAATTTTATTTCGTATCTCTAGCTTTTATGTACTAATATAAATATATATATATACATATATACTAGATATATATGGTATTTAAATAATTAATATCATTCTGGATCTGATTTATTTTTGTCTACATGTATAATTTACCTCAAAAGAAGTTCATTTTCGAGTCAAGTACAAAATATTGACTAAACAACCGATATTAACTTAACTAAATATGTAGTGTTTATAACATGGTAATACATAATTTAATAATAAGAAACAAAATGATAATTGTTCTCAATCAAGTATAAATTAACTTTAATTTATTATTTAGGATGAAAAAGGAACATACATGATGAGTCAGACACAAGGTAAGGGACTTCGTCTTAGTCTCCTTTCATTGAGGAATATTTTGATTTATTCATAAATTTATTTTATATGTTGTATAATCACCTTTGGCTTTTAAAATAATTAAAAGGGAATATTTTTTATACTAAGAGTTTTAATAAACAACCTAAATAATGTTTATTTTTAACATACATAGTGACAATGAACTTTTTGGCGCCACAAGCATTATTTGATATATTTCTTCTATAACAATACATAATTTTTTTAAAAGGAAAATAAATACCATATACCCTTTTTATATTTTTTCTATTGAAAATAGTTTTTATAAAGCATTTATTATTTCAATAGGATGAAATTATATATTTTTATTGCAGTGCGGAAATGCTATCTTTCCTTAATACTTTTCTTATGTGTTATGAATATGTTATAGTTATTTGGAATTGTTTACATATATGGGTGCTTCCATGATAAACATAGAGAGGGTGAGCCTAAGATAGCTCTACAATGCATTGGGTAACATGATATAGATAAATGTTAATGTTTTTTCTATGAGATTTATGGCATATACTGTGATGGGTATTCCAAATGTAACTACTTATGTAGCTGTGAATGCTATAATGTAAGTATGTTATGGATGAAACATGTTTCCTTTATGATTTATTATTTTATTATGTTATTCATAAAAATTATGAATTATTGAGGTATGTTAAAGAAATTATGTTTTATAATTGGAAATAATTAATTCATTTATTTGTTGGTATGGATGGACTAATTTTTTCGTTCCTTATTTTATATCACTTTCTGAGATTTTATTTCTCATCCCCTGTTTTTTAAATGTTTTTAATATACTATAAAGAAGGGTAATAAAAAAGAATAATTCAATAAGATTTATATCTAGAAAAGTATTGTTGTTTTATTTAAGGATTATAATTATAGTGAAAAAATTGGATATAGTAGAAGTGTCTAATTTTTAATTTTTGAGATGTAATGTAATAGTTATTAAAAACTTATCTTAAACTCTAATCATGAAATGATCCTTAATGTGAATTCTTATGTTAACACAATATTATATACTATTTTAATATTGGTTCCTCATAGTGTATAATATCCTGATGGCATCCTTTGGTTCTCATCCCATGCCTCACGCGGTTTATCAGACTATACTACAAGCCTGCATGGTTTGAACTAACCACAGACCAGGCTATTTTTACCCCATAAATTCTTTTCTAGGCTCGAACAAGCCCCTTACACCCTCGATACACTTGTGATATCAATGGTAAGTCACATTATGTCATATTTAATCATTCAAATTGAATTTCAAGGTATTTGAACTACATATGAAATCCCATGTTCTAAAAGACATCCATAATGCATTCTCTATTTATGTCCTCCAGTTTTAGAATGGTCCAGTTAGAGTGGATATCAATTTGATGTAGAGAGGCCTTACTGAAGTTCACCTCATTATTTAGATAACTATTAAGTATTTTCCTAAACATGGGGGTAAATCTAGGATCTTTATCATGTAAAATATTTAATGGTTCTCCATGAATCCTTGACACTTCATTGATATATATCATTGAAATTCAATTAATTGACAATACCTAACATATTATAATGAAGTGAGTATTCATTGATATATGATTATGAACAACCCATATACGATTATATATTACGCATGTTTTTGGAAAACCACTAAAAATAGTATAGTGATCTTTTCCGATTTCCACGTTGGTATGGGTAATGGTTTTATCGTCCCCTTAGATTATCCCCTTTGAAAAATCACAAGATGTATACTATAAACATTTATATAGATTTCGTGTCCTCATTTTTCATATTTTCCCACCAATAATGCTTTAAAAGATCTCAAAACATATTTTTTCTCCATTTTTTGGATAGATATGGTCAATTTTTTTGAATCGTTCAAAATATATTTTTGTGTCTTACGAATTTTTAGTATCCATAGTTCTGACCAAATTTTTATGACTCCTTACAAATAATTTATTACTTTCTTGAATCTTAAAATTATGATAGCTTCCAAATTTTTCTGATTTTCTTCAATATTTATTTGATCAACCTTTATCTTCTAAAAATGTATGGTTGAGAAATAATATGAGAATTAAATGATGATATATCATCCACTATGACTCGCATGTCCATACTTTGGAAGTTTATGATGACCATATCATTATATATAATCATTATCAATATTTTTGGAGGATCCTTTAATCATATTGCATCTTCAAAATTATTTTCTTTACCACTATTGTAATAGATTAATAATTCATAAAAATTGATAATATTTAACCATATTTATTAGAATATATTAATATACCTATGTTTAAATATATTTATAGCTCTTGTTATTAGTATATTTACCACACTTCTCCCTATAGAGATAATGCCAACAAATTTCCAACATGAATATCATATCCACCAACTATAGATAATGAGAGGTTATAGTTTCTCTCGTGAAAAATCATCAACATTGAATCCTAGGATATTAATTTATTATTTTTTATCAGAAAAAACCAAATCCCATATTCGATGCACAATTTATACCATTAAGTGTTTTCTATTTATTGGTATTGTATGTACATGTATTGTGATTAGTATCTTTTTTAACACATTTATCTAGTATTCAAATTCACTGGTCTAGAAAATCCTTACTCCCTTGCTAATCATCATGGATATTGGGTTTTAAAATCAAATGAACTCCCAAAAAATGATTATAATACCTAGTTAGACCATGGAACCTATGGATCTCTTTTATAGAGTCTATCATGGGATACTATTAATTTTCATTTTTCATAGAAGGGTCCATATATATACATTTTTTGGTCATAAAATTCCCCAAGGATGATATATCCTCTATTAAGAACACATATTTATTATACATTTTATATAATTTATCAAATTATAACGTATATATCATTGTAATCAAATGCTCATCACACTCCTCCATTATCATAAAGCTATAATTATATCATCTATAAATACTATAATAAATTTTTTGGGGATAATATTTACAAACAATATTCACACCATTCTTGAAAATTTCTAGAACATTAGTGATTATGAAGGGAATTATTATGAACTCATAGTTTCTATACAACAATTGAAATGTAGTCATGGGAATATCATGCTTATTCTCCTTTAATTCCAAGATATAACAAATAAGGGTTTAAATTAAGAAATTGTTGGACCGAAATAGTTGTTCAAATAATTATTTTCTATTTTGTAGGAGAAACATGTTCTTTATCATGATTTTTTTGATCCCAAGATAATCAATTAAGAGGTACATTTTATCATAATCAGTATTGATAAAGAGGGAAAATTCACCCCATAATGAAGAAATCAAGTGTAAATAACCATTTTACAAATTCTATTGAAATATCATATTTAGTTCATCCAACCAATGGTGGTCATCAAGTGAAGATTCTATGAATTTTATACTGATCCTTGTATATGTTTAATTGAGAATCCAACATCTCAGTCAGGGGAAAGGCTGAGGAATATCTCATGGAACACATCAGATTAGTCTCTCATAATAGGCATGTCTTCAAGAATGATACTATCCTTTGTCTTAATCATTTGATCATGATATTATTTCTTATAAGTAAATAGAAAAAACAAATGAGATATTGATTCCAAATGATATTCATCATAATTAATTTATAATATATTTGTAGGATGCCCTTGGTTTTATAGTGTGACCTCTTTCTCTTGACAATTAATGCTGGTGTTATATAAGGATAACCTGCATTTTCCAATATAGTAACAATCTCCACAAATAGAAGTAATATGATATTTTCAGGGAGGATTTTCAATAAATATTAACCAAGGAGGAGTTATATACTATAGATATAATAATTCTCCCATTTTATTGTCTCATGTATAATTTACCTATATATTTTGATTTGGTGTTTTAATAGTAATTATAAACATTCGAGAAATAAAATAATGTCTATAACCATAATATAAATGTATGTTTTATATTATTGAATCAGTAACCATCATAGTTATCACCACATCATAATCGAGACCCACCTCTATAGAAGTGATGTAATATTTCCTTTCTTCCATTGTGGTTGTTTTCATTGATTATCTCCAACAACCCTAGTATAAGAGAATTAGATCACACAATTCTTTTATTAATTATTGTGGAAAAATAGAACTATAAGCATAGGGTTGAAATGAAACTCGATTAATTCATTAACCTTAGGAAAATTATTCATATCTATTAATAAATTTTTATACCGATAACCCCCTTTTTAAAATTTTATGCATATCATAACTCCCTTTAGAAAGTTCATGAGATACATATTCCCACCATTTTGGAACATGGAATGTTGGGTTTTCTCTCCCCTGTGAGATTTATTTTTCCATCCTTACATATTAAACACAATTTTATATTTTCATATTCATGATCATGAGATCACTGGGAGTCAATAAAAATTATCTCATCCTTAAGGGAACACCATAAAATCTCATCATAGATATATATCTCATGAATCATAATGGATTTTTATATACTTGGAATTAATCAAAACAAATTGTGATCCACCTTCCTTTTATTGTTCATCAAAAGACTTTAATTGTATCATGAAATCGTTGTAATGTTTTCTTAACATACCTTAATAAAATCATGTTCCTTTTGATTCAACATGAGGAACTTCCTCACCATCATAAGGAGAAGAGTTTGAGGAAAATATTTACTAAAAAATATTTTCTTAAATGGTTCACATTAAATGGAATCAATTTATTACTGGCACTTTTTTCAATCAGTTCCAAGCACTGATCAGTATTCACATAAAATTATATAACAGTATAATTATTTTATCTTCCATTGAGAATTAGAGGGAAGAAATATCTTCTCAATGGATTCAGTCCATTTTTATGTTATTATTGGATAATAAGATATAATAATGATAGGAGGCCTTTTCACATAAAGGATTCAACCATAACATGATCGTTCATAGGAGAATGAGATAATTCCACACGATTCATGATATCATTTATAAAATGATCTAGTTGAGTCAATATTTTGTTTATGATATGATATCCTAATCCCTATTTGTTAGGAATCTAATTAAGAAAAACATCACATGTATTATCACATCAGTTATTTGAATCAGTTCCATTATTTTTGGAGATTAACTAGAAATATTAAAGTAAAAATTATGATTTGTAATCTATAAAAAATGATCATGTATAAAATGAGACAAAAAACATAGATATAATGACATATAAAAAAATATCAAATTCTAACATATGATTCCCTATGTTTTAATCTAGATTATACATGGTGAAAAAATTATCTATAGGATTTATTCAATTTTTTCCTATTAATAATGCAAAAAAAACTATATTTTTCAAAAATACCCTGTATATTGACCCAATCCTTTTACAAATATTAATATAGGATGTTAGTAATCCATATTCACTAAATATAAACCATGGATCAACAAAACGTGTGTATTTAGAAGAAATGGTATGTAATTAGGAAACAATATGTTGAATAAAACATATTTTAATTATTCCACATATTGAAATCCTAACTCTATTTTAGATCCTATAACATCATAAGATGAAATTGGGAATACACAGAAAAAAGGGATGTTCAATAAATCACAATATGGGATAAATCATTGATGTGATGAATAAAAAATTTGTTAGAAGGTATTAAATGAAGACATTTAATGCCTGTATAATGAATAGATATATGGAGGAATAACATACACAATATGGAATCATATGATCATAGAATCCTAGGAATATGAAAAAAACATATAATAATACATAAACATGAGTAAATAATAACTGATAATATGAAATCACATTGTGTAAAAAGTACCAAAATAGATTACATTTACTCCCTAATCTCATATATAAAATCCCATGAGACTTATAAATTACCAAAATAAATATATCTCTATCTAGGAGAGATCATCATAACATGTTTATGATTTTTTAACCCACATAAAGAAATTAAAAAAAGGAAAAAGAATAATGGTTACCCTTAGAATGAAATGTGTAGCGTAATCATTTCATAAGGTATATCGAAATGGTGTATCATAAGTTATACATGAAGGAAGGGATTTAAAGAGATAATTTATAAGAATAAGAATAATTTATGAACAATAATGTCTAATTAATGTCAAAACAAGAAAATTATTTTATTGGAATCTTAATAATTATTCCACTTAATTGCGGTTTGGGGAATACAATAAATTATATTTAAAGAGGATAAAAGAAAACTATTTCATTAAAACAAAAATCGAAAAAACAAGTTTTCAAAAAAATAGTGATTCTAGAAAATATATGCTTCTTACAACAATTTTTTGAGTCTAATATAAAATAGGTATGAAGTACAAAAGTTCCCTTAATTGAGTTTTTTTATCGAGAGGAATTGAGAATCGAACCATTTAAAACATGTATTTACCATAATAATAAGATTAATTGAGACAAATATATATTTATGGAACATACATATATAATATATGAGAATTATATAAGAATAATTAATTGATAAATTGAGTCAAATATAAAATTAGTTTTACCTAATGTAAATATTGATCTTCAGAGAGTTCACTTACCTTTTTTCAGAATGTGCAATACACATGAACTTAATATACAGTATAATCAAATTAGATTCATTAATTATGTAATTTAGAACCTCTTACACTAATTTTTTTATTATAATTTTATTATTTTTATTAGGTCAATTTTAATGAGTTATATAGATCAATTAATTTTTTATGGGATCATTCGTTTCGTGGTTTCATGTTTGGTTCACTTTTGTAAAATTTTGGATGTTATTTCTAAATTGAAATACTACTCTAGATGCGAAATTAAATGGTATTAATTCACAATCTGATTCATATATGGCCAAATATAAATTTTTTTCTCCAACATGTCAATGATTTATTTATTAAAATGATATGATAAATGTATAGTTTATTTTGGTTGTTTTTTCAACCATCTAAAACTAGTATATTTTTATATAAATAAATGGAAATGTACTCCCTTATTATTGTGAAAATGAATAAAATATACATAATTTGTTCATTTAATATAATTATATGTTAATATAAACCTTCTATGAATTATGTAGTGCAAAACAACTCAACGTCGACAACAGTGGTTGACCAAAATAAAAAGTAAATGGTTTCATTTTTATTTCAATAAGAGGTGATGAGAAATTCGGTGGATATAAAATTATCCATTTTAAATATATATATCCATTAAATACATATTACTGTAAATGTTATGCTATTTTGGATGAAGCAGTAAAGAAGAAAGTATAAGACTAAATGAACTCAAAATACATATTTTTAGAATGTTACCTCCTGAATATCACCTCCTTGAAAAACCAACAATGAAATTCGAATTGGACTTTTGGTTAGACATGTAGAACATGTACATATAGAGGGTTAAGATGATATTTGTTATCAGAAACATGGAATGAGTTATGTATTATATAGTGTGTGGAAAATGGGTGGGGATGGGTTTTATTTATAAAGTGATGATGGGTGTTACTTTATTACTATAATAATTATATTGTTATTTGGATAATGGTTATAAATATTTTTTTTGTGACAATATATAGTAACATGTTCTTCTATGTTGGATCTAAAGGGTTGTTACATCATCCATGACTAAAAAGTTCATGTTTTTGGTTAATATTTTAAATATTATAAATTAACATATTTCACAATTTAAAAGCAGTTAACTATTTTGCGAAATCCAAAAATTCACCCTAACAATTTTCCTAAATATAGATTTAAATTATGGAATACATTTTATAATTTATTTTCAAAATAAGTGATGTATTTTATATAAATTCTAATTTATTTTAGAAATACCAATGTAAATATAATAATCGATTTCATGAACCTTTGAGAAATGAATAATGTTCTCATAAATTTATTTAATCAATATAGTACACCTAAATATTTATTTTTAAATATATTTAAATTAAATAAAATTTATTTTATATTATTATATTCATTATAAATAGTAGGTTAAAACAATTTTTAGATATTAATATAAACTCATTGATTATCATTTTTATAACATAAAATTACTTGTACCATGGTTAAAATATATTATATTTTCATTTTATATAATACCTAAGTATTATTTTACACTTCCATAGTTGAGGTTACAATGTAATGGTCATAATATAATTATTAATAGTCTTATTACTATTCTTAAAGACTATATTGATAATAGTCATATGGGTTCCCTACATCCTACAAATATATTTTATTCTATTAATAGATCATTAACTTCTATTTTCTAATATATTCAAACATATAAATTAATATATATAAATATTATATAAATAACATTATGTTTTATTATTAAAACATTTCTTAGTATTATCATTCTAGTTGACTGTGAAAATATAAATTTTCCAATTATTATTTCCTTATTTTCAATTTATTGTCCCACTGTAATATTTTGAATTGTTACAGGTTAATTTTATAACTAATGTATCATTATTAATTTATGTGAATAATGTTTTTATTAATATTATGTATGTTATTGACACTATATAGCTTAAATATAAAAAGTGAAATTCTATTAAAAATACTATTGGTCATTGTAGTAGTTGATGGAACCATTTCATTCCATGTATGTATCCTTTTATTTTTATTGTTAAATAGTGTACGTCTATAAGTTTACTAAACATCCCCAATATGGATAAATCAACAATACCCATATAAATTCATCACACCAACTCTGACACATATATCAATTACAAATTGTTACCAAAAATACTAATTGAAAGAGAAAATATAGTATTTCAATGTTTCAACACTATTAAATTAAACTATTATATTATAGGTTTATAATAATTATATGAAATAATCATAGATGATATTGATCAGAAGAAAAACTAATAATTTTAACTATAGGGTTAACTATATTATAGGAATTACATTTATTATCTTAACAAATGATTAAATAACCCATTATATATATTTATGTATAAAAAATACATAACAATCTAGAAATAAATATTTATCCGTATTAATATTTAATAGTGATTTAAATAAAAATATCATAGAAATTATTTTGTGAAAGATGACTAAAATACATATAAATATCATAAGAATACATTTATCTAATGATATAAACCATAACTATTGATCTTTGTGAAATCTAGACGATGAATTTTTCACACCACTAACCAAAAAATGCATAAGAAATGAAATATCTAATAGTGAGACTATATATACAAAGAATTAAATAAGACAAGTCACATATCATATGTGGTTCATTTTTGGTGAGAGTATATTTAATCAATATAACCAACGATTCTTCAAATCACAGGATGAGTAATTACATGTCAACCTAAGACAATTATAATTTTTTGCATAAATTTATATTGTTTATAAATAATTATCATATTCAATATTTTTTGTTTTAAAAAATAATAAAATGATTTATAAATTTTTTTCTAGATTAGTTGAGGACATATAAAATATGTTCATAAATATGATGAAATTAAAAAATTGATCTATTTAGTGTTAAATATTATTCTAGTCAACAAATGAAAGATTATAATACTTAACCTGATTTAGTGAGGATAGTTATAATTGAATCATGACCTAAAAATATACCTGTCACTATGAAAACACTTGCATATCCATGTTCTTATAGTATTTTATATGTAACTAATATTCAATGGGGAAAAAGTTATAATGATAAAATATTGCAATTTTTCTTAATATGATTAAAATGTTTGTATACTAAATAAAAATATATATTATTGGTGTAAGTAGACAAAATAATGATTAAATATACCTTAAAATATTAATAAAATGAAATATATAAATGGAATAATTTATAAATATCATAAATATCCCTGGACATATATGATATTTAACAACAAGATTATATAATTGAGAGTCCATGAATGCATTTTATAAAACATGAATCATATTATAATCGTTTTTTAATACAGTGGAACATTTATAAAAAAGCGAACATGGTAAATTAATAATTATTCAATATTAATTTATTTACCTATTTTTTGATACATATATTTAATTGGGTATTTAAATTTTTGAGAACCATAAAGGGATAAAATGAATATTTTTAAAAAATTCTTGAACCTTAAAAAAATTATACTAGCTTCACTAATACTTAGGTGGAAAATTTACCATCATGTTGAGTGATAGTGAAATTTATATGCATGTTGATTTTTATAGGAACTTTTATATTTATTAATTAAGTAAATACAAATCACATCAAAATAAATTAAGATATGATATCAACCTTTAGTTTTTATTGGGTTCATTCTCTATTTTCATAAAATATTTCTTAGGATGATCACATAATTTTTTCTACTTTTCATACAACATAGATGTTTAGAAATAAGAAATTTTCAATAATAGATTATTTTTAGTCTATTACCGTGTGGTGGATATAATTTTTTTTATAAATTTTAAACCCAGAAAAAAAATGCGAAAACTAAAATGAGGATTACATACGCAATTTTTGGTTTATACATGGTATGGTTTAATTTTATTTCACACTAAAGGACCTACGTATAGACCATCATTATAACAATTTTTTATTAGTTTTTTATTTCATACAATTTGGGTAGAGTAAAAAATTGGGTCTATATAAAATAAATAATAATGATTTTTTCCTCATGTTTTAAACATAACTTCTAGATATAACCATTGTTTGGAAGGATACAATGTGATCTCTAAATTGTGTTGATTTATCAATATTATATTGAAACCCATTTTGTTAAGGAATAAATGATCATATCACATTGAGATAATTCACTAGGCCATGGATTCAATAATGAGTTAATGTAATGACCATTATACTATGAGGAGGGGTGTTGTTATTTCTATCTAATTCTATTCATTGAAATTTTCAGTATGGAATTCAATTATATTAAATCGTTAACAAATCATTTTTCACTATAATATATCATATTTTCCTTTATTAAAATATGAATCCTTTTATTGAGTGATTTGTTATCCTATGTTCTTTATTATTAGTCAACCCATGACTAATGAATAGCATCCCAATCCCAACAATCGTCAATATATATTTATTGAGATATTATTCTTCACATCATTATTATATTTTTAATCAATGTTCATTAATAAAATTTTTCATGTTTGTATATTTTGGAAGAAAAATTTGAATATGGTCTTGTGGTTAAATTATTTGGACATGAAATTATTGATTGTTGCATGAAAGATTGATGGAAAATGAAATTGGATCACAACATGGTGCAGGTAGGATACTTTTCGAGGTGTTTTGTGGTTCATGCATCCAGAAAATGTTTGAATTGATTTCAAACAATTTTTCAAATTATGTATAGTTGAAAATAAAATAATTATTTTATATATGTGATACATGTATCTTTCATTAGTGTTTTCAATAAAATCTGATGAAGGAATAAATAAGATAGGGATACTTTGGGAATTATATATTTTGTTTGTATTGATGATGTGGAAAAAAGGTGTGTGATATAATGACACATTACATGAATAAACCAGAAAGTATAAGCTATAATTTAATTTGGAATTAAAAATAACATTTAATAAATTCTTCAAGGACATTCCATACATCCCCTATGATGAATGAAAATTCATTTACCTTGAGTAAATTACCATGTGGTCATTTGGAAACACATTCCCTGTGGTGAAATACAACACATACCACATACCCTGAGTGAATCATTACCCAATATCCAATGTTTTGTAAGCTAAACGAGACAACTAGGTCCACATTTCATTTAACTATCTTGGGATATGATGTGTATGTTGAACTAACAATTCATGTGAGTGAAAATGAAATAAACAATTATTTATATTGGGCTACATGTTCCATACCCCCATAATAAATTTTAGTTATTTATTTATCCCGTTTATTATTCATTGGTACATGTATTTGTAAAATTGAATAAACTATATAGATATCATTTCCATATAGTATATCCTAGTGTTTTTATATTCTGTATAAAATGTGATATGAGATGTAATAAATGATTTTTAGTTTATATTTTTCTTTTGGGACAATCAAGAAGTTTTATTGATATTATTAGAGAAAACAGTAGATAAAAAACTTTTATGGTGCATTGATGATGAAATTTAACATTAAACACATAAAATTCCATGAATTCAAAACATCTAATAATAATTAGGGCACAGGTCATCCAGGTCGATCATGGGCTCAGTAGTCCATGTACATAAAATTATTTTTTATGAACGTGAAAAATAATAGAGTTACATACACTAATGAAAAATTGGGGTTATGGTCCTCTTTCTCTAAATTTAAATACTATAACCCCATGAGATTCTAGTTTTTATATAAAATTTTGTATTCATTATAATTATAATTTTCTATTTTTCATTACATTTTAAAATGAAAGAAATTGAATTAGTTTATAAAGAATTTTATTTTGAAATAATCATGTCAAAATATGATCAATTTTATTTTATTGGGTTTTTCCCAAAAAAATTAATTTTATATTAATATTGAAAAATAATTATTTTCTAATTACAATAAAATTTATAAAATTATTATAACTTTAATGTTTATGAATAAATATGTTTTCATCAAATATATATTTATAAAGTAATATAGTATATTACAAATATTATTTTTGATCTAAGACATCTATTATTGATATTTTGAAAACCCATGTAAAATTTTTATTAAAATAATAATTGTATCTCACTCATATCATTTAATAAAATGAACAAAATCATAAATTATATATATTTTTGTTTATAATGAAATATAATTAATCCCTGATTTATGATAGAACAATATATTTGATGGGGATTAATATTATCCTTCATTAAGATGTAAAATATTATTTAAAAAAAACCAATTTCTAAAAATAGGGGTTTTATTGAATTTTTCAAATAAGTATTATATAACTATAACTAAATTATAAAATTGAATCCCAGTGTATATATTCCAGATTTGGTGTATTAATTGTCAAATTTTTTAATGAGATAAATTTCATTTTGTTTCATAATGAATATCTAACATGGTAAAGGATGAATGAATTAATGAGGGGGTTAAACATAAAGATTAAGAATAATATAATTCTATCAAAAAATTATACATTTCATTAGTTAAGACAAATTATAGTTTACCCAATGTTATCATCAAAATTTGGATTCCTTGGATCTAAAATCCTTGAGAAAAACAACAATCATATTTTAATTTTCTTAATATTTATAAGTGTGAAACCCTTATTGCATATAATAGGGAACATTAAATATAAAATTATATGCATATCATGATACCATTATCTTGAAATTGATATAAACAAATACCCTCCAAAATTAAATTTCCACATCTTAGAGATATTAGTGTCACAAAAAGACCCATCCTATTTAGCACAAGGTGTTATAAAAAAGATGACATCTAAGTAGGAGGTTTTTGTATTAATAATATTCATTAAAGTTTACATCGTAATAAACCAAATATAAATATATCATATCCTTTATAATATAACTAAATAGGAAATTTACTTTAATATATTTTTATTATGTTTTTGGGAATTTCTTTTACCATCAATCCATCCAAATGAAAATTAAAATGATACATGTGGATATGCTCAGAATACATCCTCTAAAATGTACTGCGTTTAGTTTTTCATCAAGAACTCATATGAATAGTTATAAATAAGGATTTAATTGATACACATGTTATTTATAACAAAAATTTCATTCAGTAATGATTAATTATTATCTATATTCTTACCCTCCAATATTTTGTTAAATAAAATCATCCCTTGTTTGTACGTGATGACCACCATGACCATGAGGTGCTGTGATTCATTTTTAAATTACGATTTGTATGATTATCCATAAGCATAGAAGAAATGAAAAATATTATGTTTATATGAATATAAATATTCAGTAAATTTATTCATTTATAATATTTTTTGTCGTTTTCTCTATTAGAAAAATGAAAACATCATTCTTATGTATGTGCTAACTATCACCTAAAAGAGAATATATATTTAAATTTTAACAGAATCATTATATGGATGATTATAAATAATATGACGATTTTTAGAAATGATAAATTTAAAATATATATGACTATATTGATTTTGGGACCATGAAAACACTGAATTTGACAAATATAACAAAGCTGCTTTATTGGGTATGGAATGAACTACCTCAAAAAATATGATGTGATCTAAACTAGTTCAGTAAATAAATAAGAAATGGTAATATTGAAATAAAATTGATAAATTAAATGGGTTTGAAATTAATATTTATCATAAAAAGGTAATTGATTAATTTATTTTCATTAAGGAGCTGATAAATAATCTATGGAATGTTTTGGGACATGAGATAATGGATTTTCATTAAACTATTATTTTAAAGGACACCAATAAAAATAGTTTTATTCCATATTGATTTAATTTAAAATGAATTATTAATTTTTTTATTATTTATATTTATATTATTTTTAATGGTCATTTTCCATATATTGTTTTTTATTTTTTACATTTTTTTAATAATGATTATTCGTAGAATTTTTCTAATAGGTCAATAAAAATTTTGTTACTAAATTATAAAATAAATTTTTTGACATTTGATAATGAATGTATTGTCCCAAATTTATTACCATTTTTAATTTTCTTATGTCCTTTAAATGTTTCAATATTATTTCAATGAAAATGAGATTATAATTAATCTATAAATGATTAGGGTTTGAATGTTTCCAAAAGAAAATGTTATTTGTTTAAATTTTATGTCATTCTATATTGTTTTTTAATTATGGGATGAGAGTACAAATTTTTGTTTATGGTAAAAATGATATATTTTTTGTGTTTCCTTATTTTTTTGGTTTTTTAAATCATTTATGTTGATCGATGACATTGGGTTATAGCTCTATAATCCATTGATTGGTTATATTTTCTAAAAAAGGGGACATAATGGAAATAAAAATAATGGTTATTACTTCATATAGTTTATTTTTAGTGTTACTTTATGTGTGATATGATGATTATGTCAAATGAAAAATAATTTAATTATGATTTAAAATTATATTTTATTCATGTTTTTGCAATCCATATGGTTAAAAATGATCCGAATATTTATTGGAAGGTTTATAGAATTCTATGAACATTTTTTAAATGAACCATTGACAAATTTTATTAATGGAAATAATGAAATATGACTATACATTTCATCATATTAAAATATATTTTTATAATATTTTAGAAATAATTTTTATTTCAATGCCGTTGAATGATTATTTTTTATCAATTTTTTTTAAGATTAAAATTTTTCTTATACATTTCATGCTTTCCAAAAATGATATTAATTGTTTTGTTTTCATTTATATATTACTTATGAAGCAATTTTGTTCTGATCCTAAATATTCAAATGTTTTTTACAAGGTATATAATATATATTAACCATAACATGGTTAATGGTGACACATATTGACTAAAGAAAATGTCTCATTATTCAAATAGGTGTGTAAACCTATAAAGTTTTTTTTTGTGGAAAAAAATTTTACTTTACGGTATTGTCCACATTTTTAATTATAGCTATTTAATTTTTTCAATAACCATGATCCTAAAATAGTATTTATGTTTAATAAAGTGACTGTTTTTTATATACAGTGTAATTATTTTTTTGTTACATTATGGGTTGTCATAGTTGGTATAAATATAGAATTTAAAGTGATATTTTTAAGCACTAGATATTTTTATACTAGTCTTGGGTCGTTTAGATAATTTCAAATAAATATTTCAGAATATGTTCAAGGTTAGGATGATGTTAAAAATTAATTTTATGTGATTATATGTTATTGTTATATTATCATAATTTATATTATATGTATTTCTATTTGGATTTATCTAATACATGTATAACCTAAATGGGTTTCATTAGATGAAATATAAGGCATATGTGAATAAGGATCCAAGAGGATAAAATCCTTCTGAATATGTGAGAGAAAATGGATGGAGTAAAATATAAGAGTTTTTTTCAATGTCAACTAATCCAAAAAACAATAAATGGAGTGACCCCTGAAAGAGACAATAAAACTCTTAATTGAATAATTTGTTCACATATAGAATTCTATGAGATATAACTATTTTCATATTAGCGGATCATCTGTCAATGTGAAAGATATATTATCAATATATTCTCTGTAAAAAATAATAATGTATTGGGACATTCGAAATAGAATAATGTAAAATTTTCAATTTATTATTTTGATGGTGTAACAAATCAGTGGTGATCTTTAAATATTAAAAAAATATATAAAATTTACTATTATAGTGACCCATGATAAAAAATATCATTATACTACATAATTTCCATAAGATAATAAATTTAACACTTAAATCATCTCAGAATCCAAAGAATGTATTATTTAGTGTATTTTGGTACTTATTACACAGGAATGTAATCCCACAAAACTTGTCAATATTTCAACATTATCATTCATCAATTACCTACTTTCTAGAAATCTAATAATTTATACTGATCATTAAAACTTAGGGAATTTAATCATATGAAATTGGAGTGCTGAAATTCATTTTTGGGTAAATCTAATAAATATGTCATCAATCGTAAGATCAACTGAAAAAACGAAAAAAATAATGGGGTAAAAAATATTAATAAAATAATATTAAATAGTAAGAGTTTACCATATGTAATAAATTAAGGAAATGTATTCTCAAATGAAAAATAATATAACATTTAAATAGTTTGTAAAATCCATAGATAATAAATATAAGCAATTGTGAATGATTTTAAACATATAACATAGAAATATGAAAACATCAAAATCATATAGAACCATAACAGTTTGAATCCTTAATATTAATAAGTTCCATGATCAATATTATTAACCATTGTAATCTACAACTTGTTGAAACTGAGTCATGTTGTAATATCATGTGATTTTAAAAGAACACTGTGTTCGATAAAATATATAACTTGAAACCCTAAGATTAAACAAGCCAAAATATATAATTTATCACATTTTAAATTTAAAATATATTGGTTTAATTGGAGGGTATGAAATAGATGAAATATAAAATTTTTATAAAGTATTTAGTCCTTTATATTTTATTGGTTAATTTTGAGATAATAAACACTCTATATTGTTAATAATTTTTCTGTTCAAAATTATGTTTTCTTTAAAAATTGGTTTAATTGATTTTCTAGATACAGTATTATAATTCAAATTTTGAATCATTTAATAAATGTATTTTATATACTGTATATATTTTTAAATCATGATATAAGAAATTATCTTAATGTGTTTTTGGTAAATTTTTTAAAATATTAATTTTGTTTTGAATAGTTTAAAAAATAGATTTTTGAATAATTATTTTGTATCATCATTGAAAAATATCATTGTGATTTTAATTTTATGATAATGTAGCATATGAATTTTTTATATAAATAAAATCAATTTAATTTCATTGTATTCAGCATTATACTTGACTTTTGGATAACATAATATTTTGCCTAAAAATGGTATTTCTCTAATAAAATTGTTTTTAATTATGTTTTTTGTTTTAATTATAATTTATGTTTCATCCACTTATAGGTATTGAATCATGAAAAATGGATCCCATATTTGGAGCTAACAATTTTATTGTGTTTACATATTTCTACTTTTTGGTTATTATTTGGAATAATGGATGTAAATGTGTTTTACCATCAGAAAGGTAAATTTAGAAATTAAAGATAAATATAATATCTTAATGTCCTAAGATCAACCCAAAACGATCCTAAATTTAATTGGATGCGTATAATTATTTAATTACCATAAAAATGAAGAATATGGGTAAACAATTCCACATTAATTTGATTATAACATTTATATTTTATTTTGTAATGGTTAAATAAAAAATATCCATCTATTTATTTTAATGTATATAGTATTCTATGTATTGGTTTACGAATTATTACCTGTACATTGTAAGTATTCTAGTAATGGTGTTTTCTCGGGGGATTTTCAAACTAATATGGAGGGAAAGGGTAGAATATTTGTTTGAAAAATTATATTGGGGAAAATTTTATTCATGGATGATTGAGATGAATTGTTGAGGGGAGTATCTATGAAGTGAAGAGGATAAATAATTTGTAGAGGGACATAAGATTAGTGTTAGTAATTATTCTTTTTCTTAATATTTGTGGAATAGGGAGTCTAGCTACACTATAGAGTCTAATAAGAAAAGTTTTGTGTTTATATCTCTTTCAAGGTAGCAGTTCCATGAAGTTAGGATGTAATGTTGCCTACCTCTTTGTTATTGGGGTTCGAGGGGTTACTGATCCATTCCACACCATTATTATCCATTGTTTTTTGGATATTTTTGATATTATCATCATGATTCATAGATGATGTTTTTCCTAACCTCATAGGGGAATGGTTTTTTACCTAATGATATATTCATACCATATTTTATAAGTTCTACACCATGTGGATGTGGGTTTAACCATGGAGTTATGTTTACCTGAATGTTCATAAAATTATAGTCCCCCAATATCCTAAAAAACCCATCATTCCATTATATTCTTGGTCTACCCGTGTAATTTCTTAGGAGGTATTTAATCCACTTATCATGGGATTCAAACCCCTTCATTGTTAGATATTTCCTTGTTAGTTTCAGGTGACCTTACCTCTTTCATTACCCCTCCTTTAATGATATTCTGCATCTGGGGAAAGTTTATGTCAAGGAAACATGGTGTCTTTTTGATGATTTTATATGTGGTTTATGTGGGATGTTTTTTTCTAGGAGGATCAAGGTGTTTTCTTTAGAAGTGGTGATCTAAGACTGTATTTATATCATTAAAACATTACAAAGTGGTTCAAGAAAGATTTGTTTATTATAGGGGATCATTTTTCTATCCACATGTTTTACATGTGGTATGTATTATGATTTTTTTATTTTGTTGAAGTATTATGCTCCATCCTAATGAAGATATTTAATATATTAATAAAAAATAAATTTTATGTTTTATAAAACACATTATCTACTTCTTTTAATGCTATTTTTTATGATTATTCATTCTTGATGTCATACTGAAAATAACTATTGTTGGGTGATTAGTTAGTTTTCTTGTTTATATGATTTTGGAATCAATATTTTTATTTTTTCAATATGATATTAAATAAATTTCGTTAATAACATATATCTATCTAGAAAATTATTTCCCATAGATATTATAGTTTGTGTGATTATTCAAATATAATTTTAAAAAATTTAATGTCGATACTCATTTTTTAATATGAAATATGATATGTGATTAATTTGAAAGATGGTTTTGTTTTTTTTGTTTTTTTGTGTGGAATATGTGATGAGATGTGGGATTGATATGCAGTTTTTGAGATGTAGAAGTGGTTGTAATGTGTGGTATTGGTATTGTGGGGCTCATTTACATGAGGAACATGGGTTTTTTATTTTATATGGTGTTCTGTTATTTTACCGTCTATAATCAAATTAATTAATAATTACGAACTCAAACATAACCTGAGATTGAATAGATAATGAATTCTTGAATTATGATTGGAAGTGTAGTTAAAGTGGATGTTTTTTAATATTTATTTTTTGTTTTGTGTATATGAAATGGGTTGGTAATGGAAAATATGGAAATTGAGATAAATTGAAAAGAATGGTGGAATGTGGATTGTATCTTTTCTTTTGTGGTATTGTGCATTTATAGGTGTTAGTGGATGTGGATATGGTTAAGATGCCATGGTGATGATTTTTGGGTTTGGCATAATACAATTCTTCTAATCCATATGTTGGGGACATGTGTTGAGTCAATTTTATATACATTGCATTTATATTTATCTAAAAATTTGAATCCTTTTATTGATTGATTTGTTAACCTGTGTTCTTTATTATTAGTCAACCCATGACTAATGAATAGCATCCCAATCCCAACATTCGTCAATATAAATTTATTGAGATATTATTCTTCACTTCATTATTATTATTTTAATCAATGTTCATTAATAGAATTTTCCAAGTTTGTATATTTTGCAATAAAAATTTGAATATGGTCATGTGGTTAAATTATTTGGACATGAAATTATTGATTGTTGCATGAAATATAGATGGAAAATGAAATTGTATCACAACATGGTGCAGGTAGGATACTTTTCGAGGTGTTTGGTGGTTCATTCATCGAGATAATGTTTGAATTGATTTCAAACAATTTTTCAATTTATATATAGTTGAAAAGAAAATAATTATTTTATATATGTGATACATGTAACTTTCATTAGTATTTTAAATCAAATCTGATGATGGAATGATAGAGACAATGTTATTTTTGGAATTATATATATTTTTTGTATTGATGATGTGAACAAAAGGTGTGTCATAGAAAGAGACATTACATGAATAAACCAGGTAGTATAAGCTATAATTTCATTTGTAATTAAAAATAACATTTCATGAATTCTTCAAGGACATTCCATACATCCCTTAGGATGAATGAAAATTCATTTACCTTGAGTAAATTACCATGTGGTCATTTGGAAACACATTCCCTATGGTGAAATACCACATACCCTGAGATAATCATTCCCCAATATCAAAAGTTTTGCAAGCTAAACGATACTACTAGGTCCACATTTCATTTAACTATCTTGGGATATGATGTGTATGTTGAACCATACAATCCATGTGAGTGAAAATGAAATAAACTACTATTTATATTGGGATACATGTTCCATACCCCCATAATAAATTTTAGTTGTTTATTTATCCCATTTATTATTTATTTATCATTCATGGTACATGGATTTGTAAAATTGAATAAACTATATAGATATCATTTACATATAGTACATCATAGTGTTTTTCTATTCTGTATAAAATGTGAGATGAGATGTAATAAATGATTTTTAGTTTACATTTTTCTTTTGGGACAATCAAGAGGTTTTATTGATATTATTAGAGAAAATAGTATATAAAAAACTTTTATGGTGCATTGATGATGACATATAACATTTAACACATAAAATTCCATGAATTCAAAGCATCTAATAATAATCAGGGCACGGGTCATCGAGGTCGATCGTGGGCTCATTACTCCATTGTACCTAAAATTATTTTTGATGAATGTGAAAAATAATAGAGTTACTCACACTCATGAATAATTGGGTTTATGGCCCTCTTTCTCTAAATTTAAATACTATAACACCATGAGATTCTAGTTTGTCTTACATTATGTAAAAATATTTTTAAATCATGTCTAATGTAGGAAAAACATAACTAATTTTTAAAAAAATATACACAAATAAAAGGTTAAAATTCATAAATTATAGGTATTAAATGTATAAATAAATTTGACACACTGTTTTTATTTTTTTAATATAATTTTAATAACCCTTAATGTTTAAATAATTAATTTTTATATAAAATGTGGTATTCATTATAAATATAATTTTTTATTTTTCATTAATTTTTAAAATGAATGAATTTGAATTAATTTATATAGAATTTTATTTTGAAATAATCATGTAAAAATATTATCAATTTTATTTTATTTGGTTTTTCCCAAAAAAATTAATTTTATATTAATATTGAAAAATAATTATATTATAATTACAATAAAATTTATAAAATTATTATAACTTTAATGTTTATGAATAAATTTTTTGTCAACAAATATATATTTATGAAGTAATATAGTATATTAAAAATATTTTTTTTGATCTAAGACATCTATTTTTTATATTTTGAAAATCTATGTAATTTTTTTTATTAAAAAAAGAATTTTATCTCACTCATGTCATTTAATAAATGTTCAAAATCATAAATTATCTATTGTTTTGTTTATAATGAAATATAATTAATCCCTGATTTATGATAGAACAATATATTCGATGAGAATTAATATTATTCTTCATTTAGATGTAAAATATTATTTTATTAAAAAATCAATTTCTAAAAATAGGGGTTTTAGTGCCTTTTTCAAATATGTATTATATAACTATATCTAAATTATAAAATTGAATCCCAGTGTATATATTCCAGATTTGGTGTATTAATTTTCAAATTTTTTAATGAGATAAATTTCATTTTGATTCATAATGAATAAATAAAATGGTAAAGGATGAATGAATTAATGAGGGGCTTAAACATAAATATTAAGAATAATATAATTCTCTAAAAAATTATAAATTTCATTAGCTAAGACAAATTATAGTTTACCCATTATTATCATCAAAATTTGGATTCCTTGGATCCAAAATCCTTGAGAAAAACAACAATCATATTTTCATTTTCTTAATATTTATAAGTGTGAAACCCTTATTACATATAATATGGAACATTATATATAAAATTATATGCATAACATGATACCATTATCTTGAAATTGATCTAAACAAATACCCTCTAAAATTAAATCCCCGCATCTTAGAGATATTAGGTCACAAAAAGACCCATCCTATTTAGCACAAGGTGTTATAAAAAAGATGATATCCAAGTAGGAGGGTTATGTCTTAATAATATTCATTAATGTTTACATCATTATAAACCAAATATAAATATATCATATTATTTATAATATAACTAAATAAGAAATTTACTTTAATATATTTTTAATATGTTTTTGGGAATTTCTTTTACCTTCATTCCATCCAAATAGAAATTAAAATGATACATGTGGATATGCTCAGAATACAACCTCTACCAAGTATTGTGTTTAGTTTTTCATCAAGAACTCATGTGATTAGTTATAAATACGGATTTAATTGATATAATTGTTATTTATAACAAAAATTTGATTCGTTAATGATTAATTATTATCTACATTTTTACCCTCAAATATTTTGTTAAATAAAAACATCCCTTGTTCGTACGTGAAGTCCACTATGTCCATGAAGTGTTGTGATTCATTTTTAAATTACTATTTATATGATTATCCTTAAGCATAGATAAAATGAAAAAAAATTATGTTTATATGAATATCAATATTCAATAAATTTATTCATTTATAATATTTTTTTTCCTTTTTCTACATTAGAAAAATGAAAACATCATTCTTATATACGTGCTAACTATCACCTAAAATAGAATATGTATTTAAATTTTAAGAGACTCATTAAATGGATGATTATAAATAATATGTCTATTTTTAGAAATGATAAATTTACAATATATATGACTATATAGACTATGGGACCATGAAAACACTGAATTTTACAAATATACCAAAGCTGCTTTATTGGGTATGGAATTAACTACCTCAAAAAATATGATGTGATCTTAACTAATTTAGTAAATAAATACAAATAGGTAATATTGTAAAAGAATTGATAATTTAAATGGGTTCAAAATTAATATTTATCATAAAAAGGTAATTGATTAATTTATTTTCATTAAAGAGCTGATAAATAATTTATGGAATGTTTTGGGACATGTGATAATGGATTTTCATTAAACAATTTTTTTTAAAGGACACCAATAAAATAGTTCTATTCCATATTGATTTAATTTAAAATGAATTATTTATTTCTTTATTATTCATATTTATATTATTTTTAATGGTCATTTTCCAATTTTTTTTTTACATTTTTTTAAAAATTATTATTCATAGAATTTTTATAATAAGTCACTAAAAATTTTGTTACTAAATTATAAAATAACTTTTTTGACATTAGATAATGAAAGTATTGTCCCAAATTTATTACCATTTTAAATTTTCTTATGTCCTTTAAATGTGTCAATATTATTTCAAGAAAATTAGATTATACTTAATCTATAAATGATTAGTTTTTGAATGTTTCCAAAAGAAAATGATATTTGTTTAAATTTTATGTCATACTATAATGTTTTGTAATTATGGGATGAGAAGAGAAATTTTTGATTGCGGTAAAAATGATATTTTTTTTGTTTCATTAATTATTTGGTTTTTTAAATCATTTATGCTGATCAATGACATTGGGTTATAGCTCTATAATCCATTGATTGGTTATATTTTCTAAAAAAGGGGACATAATGGAAATAAAAATGATGGTTATTACTACATATAGTTTATTTTTATCATTACTTTATGTGTGATATAAAGATTATGTCCAATGAAAAATAATTTAATTATGATTTAAAATTTTATTTTATTCATGTATTTGGAATTCATATGGTTAAAAATGTTCCGAATATTTAGTGAAAGGTATATATAATTCTATAAATATTTTTTAAATGAAGAATTGGAATATTTCATTAAAGGAACAACTGAAATATTACTATACATTTCATCATGTTAAAAAAAATATTTTTATAATATTTTAGAAATAATTTTTATTTCAATGTCGTTGAATGATTATTTTTTATCAAAATTTTTTAAGATGAAAATTTTCCATATACATTTCATTTTTTCAAAAAATCATATTAATTATTTTTTTTAATTTATATATTAAATATGAGGAAATTTTCTTCTCATCCTAAATATTCAAATGTTTTTTATAAGGCTGTATAATATATATTAACCATAACATGGTTAATGGTGACACATATTGACTAATGAAAATGTCTCATTATTGAAATATATGTATAATCCTATAAAGTTTTTTTTGTTAAAGGATTTTACTTTAGGGTATTTTCCACATTTTTAATTATAGGTATTTAATTTTTTCAATAACTATAATCCTAAAATAGTTTTTATCTTAAAAAATTGACTGTTTTTTATATACAGTGTAATTATTTTTTAATTATATTATGGGTTGTCATATTTGGTATAAATATAGAATTTAAAGTGATAGTTTTAAGCACTAGCTATTTTTATACTAGTCTTGGATCATTTAGATAATTTCAAATTATTATTTCAGAATATGTTCAATGTTAGGATTATGTAAAAAGTTACTTTTAAGTGATTATAAGTTATTGTTATATTATCATAATTTATATTCTATGTATTTCCGTTTGTTTTTATCTAATACATGTATAACCTAAATGGTTTTCATTAGATGAAATATAAGGCATATGTGAATAAGGATCCAAGAGGATAAAATCCTTCTGAATATGTGAGAGAAAATGGATGGAGTAGAATATAAGAGTTTTTTTCAATGTCAACTAATCCAAACATACTATAAATGGAGTGAACCTTGAAAGAGACATGGAAAATCTTTATTGAATAATTTTTTCACATATAGAATTCCATGAGATATCACTGTTTTCATATTAGTAGATCATCTATCAAAGTGAAAGATACATTATCAATATATTTTCTGTAAAAAATATTAATGTATTGGGAAATTAGAAATATAATAATGTAAAATTTTCAATTTATTATTTTGATGGTGTAACAAATCAGTGGCGATCTTTAAATATTAAATGTTTTTATAAAATTAACTATTATAGTGACCCGTGATAAAAAATATCATTATACTACATAATGTCCATAAGATAATAAATTTAACACATAAATCATCTAAGAATCCATAGAATGAATTGTTTAGTGTATTTTGGTACTTATTACACAGGAATGTAAACACAAAAAACATGTGAATATTTCAACATAATCATTCCTCAATAACCTACATTCTAGAAATCAAATAATTTATACTCATCATTAAAACTTAGGGAATTTTATCATATGAAATTGGAGTGCTGAAATTCATTTTTGGGTAAAACTATTAAATATGTCATCAATGGTAAGATCAATTAAAAAAAAGAAAAAAATAGTGGGGGTAAAAAATATTAATAAAATAATTTAAAATAGTAAGAGTTTCCCATATGTAATAAATTAAGGAAATGTATTCTCAAATGAAAAATAATATAACATTGAAATAGTTTATAAAATCCATAGATAATAAATATAAGAAATGGTGAATAATTTTACATATATAACATAGAAATATGAAAACATCAAAATCCTATAGAACCATAAGAGTTTTAATCCTTAAAACTAAATAAGTTCCATGATCAATATTATGAACCATTATAATCTACATCATGTTGAAACTGAATCATGTTGTAATATCATGTGATTTTAAAAGAACACTATGTTCGATAAAATATACATCTTGAAACACTAAGATTAAACAAGCCAAAATATATAATTTATTACATTTTAAATTTTAAATTTATTGGTTTAATTGGAGGGTATGAAATAGATAAAAAAAATAAAAGTTTTATAAAGGATGTAGTCCTTTAAAATTTATTGGGTAATTCTATGATAATAAACACTCTTTATTGTTAGTAATTTTTCTGTTCAAAATTAGGTTTTCTTTAAAAATTGGGTTAATTGATTTTCTAGATACAGTATTGCAATTGAATTTTTGAATCATTTAAATATTTTATTTTATATAGTGTATATATTTTTAAATAATGATATAAAAAATTATCTGAATGTGTTTTTGGTAAATTTTTTAAAATATTAAATTTTCCTTGAATAGTTAAAAATATAGATTTTTGAATAATTATTTTGTATTATCATTGAAAAATATCATTGTGATTTTAATTTTATGATAATGTAGAATAGGAATTATTTATATAAATAAAATTAATTTAATTTCATTGTATTCAGCATTATACTTGACTTTTGGATAACGTAATATTTTGGATAAAAAATGTATTTCTATAATAAAATTGTTTTTAATTATGTTTTTTGTTTTTATTATAATTTATGTTTCATCCCTTTATAGGTATTGAATCACGAAAAATGGATCCCATATTTGGAGATAACATTTTTATTGTGTTTACATATTTCTACTTTTTGGTTATTATGTGGCATAATAGATGTAAATGTTTTTTACCATCAGAAAGGTAAATATTGAAAGTAAAGATAAATATAATATCTTAATGTTCTAAAATCAACCCAAATCGTTCCTAAATTTAATTGGATGCGTATAATTATTTAATTACCATAGAAATGAAGAATATGGGTAAACAATTCCACATTCATTTGATTATAACATTTATATTTTATTTTGTAATGGTTAAATAAAAAATATCCTTCTATTTATTTTAATGTATATAGTATTCTATGTATTGGTTTACGAATTATTACCCGTACATTATGAGTATTCTAGTAATGGTGTTTTCTTGGGGGATTTTCAAAATAATACAGAGGGAAAGGGTAGAATATTTGGTTGAAAAATTATATTGGGGAAAATTCTATTCATGGATGATTGAGATGCATTGTTGAGGGGAGTATCTATGATGTGAAGATGATAAATAATTTGTATAGGGACATAAGATTAGTTTTGGTAAAAATTAATTTTCTTAATATTTGTGGAATAGGGAGTCTAGCTACACTGTAGAGTCTAATAGGAATAGTTTTGTGGATATATCTATTTCATGGTAGCAGTTCCATGAAATTCAGATGCAATGTTTCCTACCTCTGGGTTATTGGGGTTCGAGGGGTTTCTGATCCTTTCCACACTATTATCATCCATTGTTTTTTGGATATTTTTTATATTTTCATCATGATTCATAGATGTTGTTTTTCCTAACCTCATAGTGGAATGGTTTTTTACCTATCGATATATTCATTCCATATTTTATACGTTCTACACCATGTGGATGTGGGTTTAACCATAGAGCTATTTTTACCTGAATGCTCATAAAATTCTAGTCCCCAAATATCCTAAAAAACAACCATTCCATTATATTATTGGTATACCTGTGTAATTTCTTAGGAGGTATTTAATCCACTTATCATGGGATTCGAACCCCTTCATTGGTAGCTATTTCCTTGTTATTTTTAGGTGACCTAACCTCTTTCATTATCCCACCTTTATTGTTGTTCTCCATCTGGGGAATATTTATAACAAGGAAACATGGTGTCTTTTTGATGATTCTATATGTGGTTTATGTGGAATTTTTCTCCCGGTAGATCAAGGTGTTTTCTTTAGAAGTGGTGCTCTAAGACTATATTTATATCGTTCAAACAATACTAAGTGGTTCAGAAAGATTTGTTTATTACATGGGATCCTTTTTCTATCCACATGTTTTACATGTGGTATTTATTATGATTTTTTTAATTTGGGAAATATTATGCTCCATCCTAATGAAGATATTTAATTTATTAATAAAAAATAAATTTTATGTGCCATTAATCACATTATCTACTTATTTTAATGCTATTTTCTATGATTATTCATTCTTGATGTCATACTAAAAATAACTATTATTAGGTGATTGGTTAGTGTTCTTGTTTTTATGATTTTGGAATCAACATTTTTAATTTTTCAATATCATGTTAAATGAATTTCAATAATAACATATATATGTCTAGAAAAGTATTTCCCATAGATATTATAGTTTGTGTGACTATTCTAATATAATTATAAAAAATTTAATGTCGATACGCATTTTTTAATATGAAATATGACATGTGTTTAATCTGAAAGATGGTTTTGATTTTTTTTTGTTTTTTGTGTGGAATATGTGATGAGAAGTAGGATTGATATGCAGTTTTTGAGATGTAAAAGTGGTTGTAATGTGTGGTATTGGTATTGTGGGGCTCATTTACATGAGGAACATGGGATTTTTTGTTTTATATGGTGTTCTGTTATTTTTCCATCTATAATCAAATTAATTAATAATGACGAACTCAAACATAACCTGATATTGAATGGATAATAAATGCTTGAGTTAAGATTGGAAGTGTAGTTAAATTGGATGTTTTTTAATATTTATTTTTTGGTTTGGATATATGAAATGGGTTGGTAATGGAAAATAAGGAAATTGAGATAAATTGAAAAGAATGGTGGAATGTGGATTGTATCTTGCTCGTATGGTATTGTGCATTTATAGGTGTTAGTGGACGTGGATATGGTTAAGATGCCATAGTAATAATTTTTGGGTTTGGGATGAGAGAATTCTTATAATCTATATGTTGGGGTCATGTGTTGAGTCAATTTTATATACATTGTATTTATATTATGAATTCAGTATGCACCCATCCTATGTTTAAAACCACGTTTTGACACCCAAATGATTTGTGGTGGGTGTGTTATTTTCCAAAAGCATGGTGGTGAGGATGGATGGGTGGTAATCCCCTCTATCATACCCCATTCTTTACATGCATATGATTTTTGTTTTCATTGCTTGACAAAAGGAAAATTTGAATTAAAAGTGATATTTTATGTAATAATGGGGTGGTTCATTGTAGGATACATAAAATATAAGATAATGGAATGAGTTTGATTGCCTTCATGTTTATGAAACCACACTATTGTTTATTTGGATGTTATTGTGATGTAATGGCCCTTGTGTCTGTGAGTGAGATGTGATGTGGTGGACACTCAGCCTATGGGAAGGTTTTTGTTGAAGTGATTAAAGATACAAGACATACAATTTGGGTATGTCAGAGTAGCACACTAGTGGGGAAGTGGTGTATGGTACCATGTTATCAATATTATTCTTATTATATTTATGTATATTGATGCATTATTCTTTTATCATCCCTTGTTGAGGATGGGATTTTTTAGTTGTCATGTTAAAATGTTTTTTGGTTCTATAGTTTTCTCACTAATTCATTAAGATGATACATTCACATTTTCATGATAGATATTATGGTGATCCTACTGAATAAACTTGTATTCTCACCCTATATATATATATATATATATATCAATTTTTAAAATACCAGGCACACTATGTTGACTATAATGGGACTTAATAGATTGAATTATATAGAGGCTACTATGTCACATCCTTATAATTTATTGGGGATTTATTTTGGGGAAGAATATATTTTTTTACATTGTATAGGAATTTATGTATGGTTTTAATTCCAATTATTTTATATTATTCCATATTTTTTTTGAGATATTATATCTTATCGCCTTCTATAAATCATCAATGAGAGTGATTCCTTTCATTTGTGCAATTCTAATAGATACATGATAAGTTTAGGTCATAGTGCCTACTTTAAGTTGGACCCATGGGTCAACAAATCTCTCCATTCATTTCATTCCATGTATAGGTATCATAGTAAGTATCTGGCTATGGCATTATGGTATTAAATGTTTGTGTTGTGATATAATTTAATGTTAGAGGTTCTCACATTGAGTATTACATGGGTTTGTAAGGAAACCATGTCAGTTGTTATTGGTTCATGATATAGGATACAGAATACTAGCCACAAAATGAGATTTTAGAGAACCATAGATCTAAGGAATGCAATCAAATAATATGGAATTTCCAAATGAGGTGACATCACTTGTAAGATTGAGACCCAGGGGGGATACATGTGTGAATATTATTGGTGTTATTTTCTGAAATTTGTGATTATTGGAGTCTAAATAAATTTATTTAATGAGTACTAATAAAAAATTACAAAATACAGAAATTAAGAGATATTGTTTTCTTTGTAATATATTAAATTGGCATTTAAATCATGTGTTTCATGGTAGTGAATTCCAATATTAAATCCTTATTAATCATTGTTGGATTGAAGAAATTTAGGAGGATGGTTAGTGGTAGAAAACATTGTGTACTTTTAAAAGTAATAATTTGAAATATATAAAAAAAAAATTCTAGATCTGGACACAAATAACTAGTTACAGGATCTTTATATATATATATAATTATAATCCATGTTTTTTAAGAGTACTAGGGGCCATTGGTGATCAGATATATGAGGGGGGGGGGAATCACATCATTGGTGGGAATTGAACAAGGTAAGATGAAGAATAAGGATATTTTACGGGATGAATTTCAGAGGGAGATTTTATCAGTGTTCCTATATTCAATAAAAAGGATGAGAAGTGGTAGGAGATTACCTCTCCTCAATAAGGGAGTATTCGTGTGTGGGGTCATGAAATTAATTTTAAGGATTTTATTAATTTCACCATCAATCAATTTCATGATGCTATGTCCTATGAACAACATCTGAAGGTGGAACATTTCCCTTCATTACATTATGGAGTTACTCATCTTATATTTCAAATGTACTTAATGTTCCGGAAGCAGGTGGAGGTGATAAAAAATATACACTAACGTGGATGTTGTCAATGAAAGGGGAGATATCAGAGTTATTTGATGAGTATAGTTTTCAATAGAGATGTTAATCCTCAATGTAATTTCTTGTTTTGATAGTTGGGGGATTAAATCATTAAATTTTATTGCATGATTCTATGAATTGTGGTTTCCATTAATTTTGGAGTGGATTTTTTCCAGTTTCATTTTTTTGGGTCCATGGTCATCATCTGAATATGTTCCCCATGTTTCATAAAGAACAATATGATTGATGTGGTGTGGAAAAGTGTTATCGTCAGTAGCAGATCTTAGTGTGGTAGTTCAATAAGTATGAGTAGAAATATTATTATCTAGATAGAAAATATGGTGTAGGAAGTGGACTCCATAATGATGTATTTCAATTAGTACAACCTGAATCATAAGATGTATCTGAAGGTAGAAAACAATAGAGAGTTAGGTGATCTGTACAAGGAAAATTGCATGTAATTGTCATTCCAGCACTAGATGGTCAAAATATAGTTTGAGTTATGATTAAATGATCATCCAAAAAAATATATTCATAATATGATTTATGACATTATTAGTCCTTTAGTTCATTCACTTATGGTTTTTCTCTAAATCAATATGTAGAGAGGCTTGCCGTTCTTCTACTGTTAAATATAACATTGGAAGGCTAGAATATGTAGTTTTGTCTGCGATGGGGTATAAAATTATAATAGGGAATCATTAGTCATGTGGAGATGTTTTCTGGAAGAGGATTTATCCATAAAACATCATATTGGGATTTGACTAATGATATTCGATATCTTTTAATATAAAATACTTCAAGAGAAGAGTCACGTCCTCTAACATGGATAGTCAACGTGATTATTTAATTTTGGAGTATAGTTTTTAGTTGTTAAAAGACTTGTGTTTCCCCTTATTTTCATTAGAGATGATTTTATATTGAAAAAATTAAGCTCTTAGATAGCTTTAGAACCTAGTATTTTCATCGAATTTAATGATGTTTTTACCTATGAGGTGGTGAAGCTACCCATGACATGTTATTGAGTTGAGGAATAATCTAAAGCATAATACCCAAATATTTTAAATGAGGAACATCATGTTCAACATAAAATGTGACCTGAACCACCAAGATTAGAAGATATTATAACACCCTTATACAATTTGATATAATTGATTTAAAATAAACACATTATTTTTGACAGCTTATGATGCCCACAACATTGGGATTAAGCAAAACGTGACACACTATTTAATTATTATTTAAACAGGAAAATTATAACCATGCTATTTAGCTTGTGGGTAAGTATATGACTAACAAAATTATTAAAATTATATAGTTTTTAAAATTATAATATTAATTCAAATGTTATTTATTGAATATAAATAATATAAAAATTATTTTAATGGAAAATACATGTTTTCTGTAAAAAAACTTTTTTATCAAAAAGGTCGTTTAGTCACACATTGAGAATATAATTTAAAATTATATTTTAAAACTTTTAAATTTAATTTTAAAAAAATTAATTTTATATATATGTTTTTAAATTTATATTCGGTTTAGTATTTTATAATTTTTTGAAATGAGTAATTATTTTTGAATAGTGGAAATTATTGATTATTATTGAAAAATACTTTTTTTTATTTTTTTTACAATGATAAATTATATTTTATATTTTATTAAATGTATAAATATTTAAACTAAATAAAATTTATCAAATATTGGTCTTTAGGTTAAATTTATATTTTGAAATATAATATAACAGTTAATTAAAATTTTTAAAGTTATTTCAACAGGAGAAACTTTTTTTTCGACAGTTCTGCATGTTTTGTTTTAAATTTAATTATTCAATGTGTTTTCAAAATAATTTTTAAATAATGAATCAATATTTGGAATCTGCATAATTTATTTTATATAATAATTTATAAATAATTTTTGGAAATAGTGAATTGTAAAAATAGTAAAAATTATTTACTATGGTTATAGATTAAATGAATTTTCCAAGGGATAAAATAACAAAAAGGATTAAAAATGACAAAACATTTCATGACACGTCCCCCAGAGCTCGGGCCGTGACTACGCCAAGCCCACCTTCTAAAGGCTAGGGGCTGGCGACAAGCGCCGATGGCGTAATCCTACAAGTAGGAGGCATTCACCCGGATACCTATACGAACATGAAAACCCAACCAAGTTCCAACTCACATGAAAAAGAGATAATATAAAACTAAGAGGGAACTCAGTCTGATCACATTTGAAAGTAAGTGGGCCAGAATATAAAACCCAAAATAGAGTACTAAAAGTAATAATGTACAAGAGATCTCTAATGTCCATCCACTAAAAACCCCACCTGACCGTAGAAGTAGTGTAGGTACTGTAATCCAAGGGAGTAAGTCTCAGCTTCTGGACCTCATTGTGGCCTGCCTGGTCTGACACCACCTAGTCCATCGTTGAAGCGTCAATCGTCTTCACAAGTCACAAAACACACGTGGGCATGGCCTGTTGAGGGGGTGAGTAATAGTAAACTCATTAGGGACCCCCGAAACAACAATGAAAGACCACACAACAATCTTGAAGTACAACATGAATCCAAAGATCATGACACAAGTCATCTCAAAGCATGTATCACTTTAGTTAAAGGATATATGTATCATCAATCATATCATTGAAATCATTGGCTACTGCCGAGCTCCACCTCTGAAGACCATCATGGGCATGCCTGGTCACATAGAGCCGCATCCCACTAACCATGGACTGTTGTGGTTCTCATCTCTAATGGAACCGTGGAAAGGCCGGAAAACATAGTGATGCTTCCCACCGTGGGCCTTCTGGGTCACACAAAGCCGCTTCCCACTAACCTTGGATTGCTGTGGTACTCATCCCGGATGGTATCATTGGCATGTCGGGTCACACAGTGCCACTTCCAACCATGGGCTTGCTGGGTCACACAATGCCACTTCCCACCTTTTCGGGACTGAGGTACACAACCTTTTTGTGTACCGTGGGCATGTTGGGTAACATAAATTCACTTCCCACTAGTCCAGTAGTCGAGTCATACGGAGTCCAAGGTCAACAGTCATCATGTCTCAGTTGGCTGTAGGTTTTTGCACATAGTCTACTTGGGTGAACCAATCTTAAAGCCACTCACCGAATCTTGGAACCAATTTAAGTCACCACAATTTATGCCAAAATGTCTGTCTCTTCAAGAGCGTCCCAATGCTGCAAACGGCTCGTCAATCAGATGCATGATTTGGAAGATACATACATTTCAGTGCCAAGGGCTTGGTTGTATTTATGTTTGACCCAACCTGAATGTACACAAACCAAATCCAAAACTCGAGAGAAGTTTTCCAGAAGGGTTGTATCGATCCAAGGACTCTGACACTATAGACGGTTCATCAAACGGATGTCTGGTTCTCATGATATGGCCATTTATGTGATTCTGGGCCCAGTTGGCCCTACACTGGTCTGACCCTGTCTGGGCTGGGTCACAGCATGATAGGCCTACAGAGCTGAGGTCCAACCCAGCCCATTAGAGGACGACCCGCATGGGGGTGGCCCACTAATAGAAACCTGCAAGGGGGGCAGCCCGCATGGGGGCTGCCCAGCCGTGGTGGTGCGCGGTTAGGCCTGATGTGGGGCATAGTCTGGTCCGAGGTGTTGCTCAGCCCGACCCAAGGTTGGGTGATGCTCGCTGCGGTGTCCTCCCTAGCTGGCACAGGGGTGTGACCCCCTTGGTCTGCCGAACTCCGAAACGGCCCAGAGCCCGTTCGGTTTGCGACGCTGTGGCACCGCGTGGGCACCACCCTGTCACCGCGAAACCTACTCATTGAGTGGGTTCAGCCCCCACCATGCCTTCTTGTCTGTCGACGGTGCGTTGTTCACGCCGCCTCCTTTTCTGAGGCCGACCGAAGTGTCAATCACCTCCTCTGATCTCCGCAGTTAACGAGGCATGACCCATCTGCTTACCGGTGGCGGGCCGCACCCACTCCGTTCACCATGAATGATGATTTGCGGCCCCTTTTTGCTCGCTTGTGGTGCACGACTTCATGCAACAACTCGTCCATGTTCAGCCAGTGACGGTCGTTCCGATGACCACCTCAGCACTATTCCACGACCTCCTCTTATAGTGTTCATCGGCGCATGACGTCTTGGTAGGCGGTCAATGTCACCACGCTGGCAGTATTTCATAGAGAATGCAAGGGTGTATCAAAACCCCTACCTCATAAACCCGTTGGATAGCGCTCGCGCTTGATGGTGGGTCATGTTTTTCATTCCCAAAAATGGTTCCCAATTAATTTACTAGTACGTCATACATCGGTTCATGGTTCTTTGTCACCCGTCATCTCCCACTAAGATTGGATCCATCCACTTAGGGTCTAGCATCTCGGCGCTCCTTGATCACTTCGCTGCACGGCAAAGCTATGCCGATAACCCTCTCCAAAATCTACATATATATGAGAGGGGGAGGGTAAGAAATGATGTGGGGAATTATGTGGGGCTAATTAATTATGATCCTTCCTAATTCCCCGATGACTTCATTACATAAGATTTTATAGGTCAAGACATTTATTCACTTGACACATCATTGGCCCCACACTCCACTTGTCTGTTGGTTGAGAAGAAAGAAAATAAAATAATAAAATTATTTCATTTCATTTCTTTTAAAAAAAGGTCAGAAAACATAACATTTTTACCAAACCTACTGAGGAAAAACTAAAGCCTTACAAAATCAAATCCCAGTGTTGTGGATTCAACAACACCATTAGATTATTACTCTGAGCAACGGTTCAAAAATTAGAAAACGTCGCCCATAGGATTATGGATCGCACATGAAAAAAGGATCAGAAATTCATTCTGTGGACACCAGACATCGGAATCAGGCACCATCAATTTTTGCAGACTCATAATAATTCCCTATAAATAAAAAAACATGAAAAATCTGTTTCTTTATATTCTTCACACCTTAGGGACTTTCATCCATGAATTGTACGCCATAGAAAAAGGAAACAAATGGGGGTACAGAGCACGAATCTAAGCCTCTCACTCCCATGTGCTCTTCTGGAGGATCTTGTTCTGCCAGCAGACACACACATGAGGTATCGACCTCCCACTAAGGACCAAATTATGTCGATATTCAATCTCCACAGGAACCTTTGTAAAGACCTCCCCATCATCAATGTCCAGTTCACCATGGTTGATGATGTGAGATAGGTCATGCCCGTATCTCCTCGTCTGGGATACAGAGAAGATATCGTTCTGCCTCTCCAACTGCGGTGGAAGTTCCAAGCGGTATGCAACCTCAACAATCTTCCGAAGTATCAGAAAAGGTCTGATAAACCTTGGTGATGACTTTCCACCTCAGCCAAATCTCCATAGTCCCTATTAAGGGGAGAATATCAATAATAATTGGTCCCTCACCTGTAACTCCATTGTGATTCATCTCTTGTAAACATAAGACTTCTTCCTTCTATGTGTAGTCTTCATCTTCTCCCAGATGGTCTGCACCTTCTCAGTGGTAGCCCCTAACAAATCTGGACCCTTAAGTGTAGACTCCTCAGGGTCTGTCCCGCATAGAGGTGATCTGAAAGGTTGACCGAAGAAGTCCTCACATGGTGCCATACCAATGGTGGAGTGATAAATGTTGTTGTTTGTGAACTCCTCCAAGGGATAATGATACTCCCAATGATGACCAAAATCGAGGACGCATGCACGAAAAATTTCCTATAGCATCTGAATGGTCCGCTCCATCTGAACATCTGTCTGTGGATGAAAGGCAGTGCTCAAATGTAGCTGAGTCTCGAAAACCTCCTGTAATCCCTTCGACAACCGAGATATAAAATGAGTGTCACGGTCAGAGACGATGGTCAAAATCACCCCATTAATTCATTCAATCTCCTGTATGTAGAGGTGTCCCAAGACCTCTATAGATCCAAGATCCTGAATGTGTAGGAAGGGGGCCGACTTGGTAAGTCATCAATAATCACCCAGATGTAATCATGTCTCCTAGATGTATGTGGAGGACCTGTCACAAATTCCATGTAGATCCCATCCCAATTCCACTCTAGAACCTCTAGTGACTGTGTTAACCCTTCTGGAACCTGATGCTCAGCCTTCACGTGCTGACAAGTGAGGCATCGAGAAAAAAACTTCACTACAACATTCTTCATCCCTGGACACTAGTGCTGATGCTGGTGGTCCTGGTACATCTTTATTACACCAGGATGTACCGCCAGATAGGACGCATCTTACTCCCTCAATAACTCCTCCCATAGTGCCACTGGTACGTTGATACTTTATCTAAAGAGGATGACTTGCTCCCCACCATCAGAAAATTTTTCAGGTGCCTATGGTTAAGATATTTGAGCATGTCTATCCTCAAAGTCAATGTCCCCAAGCTACGCCTCCCAGACTCCCTGCAGGAGTGGGGGAGTGAATCTAAAATACTGGAGGTAAACTCCTCCATCTCTATCCATGGATGATATTTTCATCATAACTAGCCGTTATGTCACATCCCTTAGTAATGATAAGGAATTCCTCTTACTATGTGCATCTACTACCATGTTCCCCTTATCAGGAGTATAGACTATCTCAATTTCATAGTCCTAGTGGAACTCCATCCGTCGTCGATGTCTTAGGATCTGATACTTATGAGAGAAGATATACAAGATACTCTTGTGAGTAGAGTAGATTGTAAAACATTCACCGATTAGGTAATTTCGCCACATCTTCAAGAAGAAAACAACTGCTACTAACTCTAGTTCATGGGTAGCGTAGTTCTTCTCATGCTGCCTCAAATGTCGCAATCCGTAAGCGATCACTGCTTGCTCTTAAATCAGGACACACCAATGTATGATCCCTAAAGTGTTGTAGTAGGCTAGATACCCATCACCCTCTTTATGTAGAATCAGGATGGGAGCAGTCGTCAGTCTCTGCCTTAGATACTGAAAACTCTTTTGATGTCTCTCTGTCTACACGAATGGGTGTTCCATCTTTTTCAATTCTGAAAAGGGTGCCACAACTCTAGAGAAGTCAGGTATGAATCGCTGATATTATCTGTCCAACCCTGGGAAACTCCACACCTCGGTCACACTCCTAGATGGCTTCAAATAAATAAAATCCACTATCATCGTTGGAACCACTGAAACTCCCACCTATGAGATAACGTGTCCCCCAAAGTGGACCTCTAGTATCCAGAACTGTCACTTCGAGTGATTACCATTAAGCCGGTGCTTTTAGAGTGTATCTAATACTATCTACTGATGATATTCATGCTCCTTTTCTATCCCTCGGTATATCAAGATGTCATTGATGAAGAGTACCACAAGGTGATTGAGGTATGGCTGTAAGATCATGTTCATGAGTCCCCTGAACAGTGTAGGGGAGTTGGTCACACCCAATGGCATAACCAAGAACTCATAGTGGCCACACCATCATCTGAATGTTGTCTTCTACAAATCATCATCTCATACATTGAGCTGATGATAGCCAGATTTGAGGTCAATCTTCGAAAAACAAATAGCTCCCTTTATCTGATAAAAAAGATCCTCAATCCTTGGAAGGGATACTTGTTCATCACGGTCACCTGTTTTAGGCACCGATAGTTCACACGGTGTCTCAAACTCTTGTCTTCAATCTTGGCGAACAAAGTTGGGGATGGCCATAGAGAAACACTAGGCCTTATGAACCCCTTCCTCTATAAGTCCTCTAACTATACCAATAAGTCCCGAATCTCCATGGGCGCCATTTGATATGTTGGTGTAGATATCAGTTTCGTCCCTAGGAACTGGTGAATGTAAATGTCTACCTCTCTGTGTGGAGTTAGTCCTAGAATATCATCAGGAAAATCATCGGTATGTTGGTCCACCACTACAGGATATCTAAGACTCTCAACATCATCTACCCCAAGGGTAAGGCTAGCCAACTGATGTGTGATCAGTTGCAACTGCCTATAGGTAAGTCTATCATATGCTACAAAGGTTCCCTTCTCACCGTTGAAGGAAAATCGGGTCCCATTCGTACGGTCACACCACAATTTGGGCCTAATATAGTCAATCTAAGCATGGACTGTGGATAACCAATCCATACCCAAAATGACGTCGTAAGGCCTCGACCCAACTACTAGAAGATCCTAGCCTTAGATCTCCCCTCCTAGAGTAATCTCACAATGCCAGCACTAGTGTGTAATCGTCGAATCTGCTTTTGTAGGTGTCTATTTCCATATAGATTGAGCCAACAGCTCCACTGAAATCTCCATGTTTAGAACGAGGTCTGTGGTAATAAACGAGTGACTAGAACATGTGTCAATAAGTACTACATATAAGGTGTAAGTAGACACATATTGTACATCTAATCATCTGTGGAGCATCGTGGTTGTAGGCCTCAACTGCCTGGAGCTGAGCTTGACCATGTCCACCTGCTCCCTATGGCCGGGGTGGACCTCCTAGAAGGTGGTTGCCGTAGAACCTCAAATCCTTGCCTACCACCTACTGCATGACCATATCATCTTCCATGTCCGCCTGTTTCATGTGTACCTCCTTAATCGAATCTATGCCTCTACCTCGGCGGTACCTCGAACGTTTGCTGATCATCAGTATGGCGGGTTGGCCAGTCGTGAGCCATGTGGCCCTGCCCACCTCACGAGTAGCACTGTATGGATCATTGTAGAGCCCTATAGACTGGGAGCCTTGTACTGCCAGCTTGGAGTCCAAGGGTCACCCTCTGAAAGAGCGAGCCTGCTTGGGCCTAGCGCCTGATGCCTGCTACGTAATGATGACTCTGTTGCCGAGGGTCTGCTGGTGGCTCTAGCTATCGGCGCCTGCTCCATCATAAAGTTAACCTCTTGAAGGGACCACTCCAACACCCCATCCTGAGTGGGGATTCTGAGGGTCACCATTGAACCCCTGATCTCCCTTCTGAGCCCCTCCTCTAAGGCTCAATCCCGGAAGAAATGTCTCACACCATATTCGTGCTGTAGCCGGAAAGCTCTATGAACCTTATTGAGTACTCGACCGCTGTCATGTTGCCCTATTAATGGTGATGTAGCTCCTGAATACACACAGAGTGAAACATCATGGGAAAAACTTCACCTAGAAAATCATATCGAAGTCAACCATAGTAAAGTTAGCCTCATCGTGAGCCTGGATGGTCAAACTCCACCATCTTTGAGATGATCTATGTAGAAGGATCACCACCAAGATCAACATCTAGTCAGGTGATGTCCTCACAAAGAGGTGACCCACATCACAACCTCTAGCCAGTCCTCAATGGTTCGAGGATCTGTCTCTCCCATGAACATGCGAGGTCTCTGCCTTTGAAACTCATAGGGTTATGAGTCTAAGAATGTCCTATACTAGTTGAAAGGGATGAACATTGGCTGGTGGTAGAAACGAGGCACTACCATGTGCTTCCATCTCAAACACTAGCCCCTGGATGGATGCCTCGCCATTGGGAGGGCAGTCCTCACGCATCTGGATCCTGGATGTTCATCCTCATGGAGGCATTCTGAGATAAATCAAGACGTGACACAGTTAGAACATTATACATGTTGAGATGAAATTCATTCGACATCACAAAAAAAATGAAACCAATATTTTTGTGAATTGAGTCATAAAGAAGGACTCAAGGTTCTGTTGTATGGATATGTCAGTCACCACAGCCGCACTAGACTCCCTGAACCGGAATATTAGACTCACAACATTTAACATTTTTGATTTAAAACAAAAACACAAACTCTAGGACTCTAAGGTATAACTGTCCACATATGATACCAAATTGTCACAACCCGTCCCCTGGGGCCCATGTCGTGACTACCCCATGCCCACCTCTCAATGGATAGGTGTTGGTGAGTAGCCCCGAAGGGGTAAACACACAAGTGGGAGGTATTCACCTGGGTACTTGTACGTACACGTAAACCCAACCAAGTACCAACTAACAAAAATATAGATAGTATACCACTAAGAGAAAACTGAGTATTGACACAACTGAATGTATGTGGGCCAGAATACAAACCCTAAAAGAAAGTACTGAAAGCAGTAAAGTACAAGAGTGCTCTAATGGCCATCTGTAGAAACCCCACTTGATGGTAAGAGTAGTGTAGCTACAGGAAGCTGAGGTAGTACCTCTCATATGTGATATCTCACTCTGGCCCGCCTTAAGAAACATGACCATGTTCATCGTCAAATCGTCGATTATCTGCATGGGACATGAAACATACATGGGAAAGTCCCGTGCAGGGGGTGAGTAATACTAAACACAGTAGGGACACCCATAACAACAAGGAAATACCAACCATTAATCTGAATGTTTAGCATGAAGTAAATGTACACAACATAAGTTAGCTCACACCATTTATCACTTTAGGTCATGGATAAGAGGATCATCAATCATATCGTCGAAATCCTCGGCTACTGGAGATATCCTCCTCTGACGAGCATCGTGGTCCTGCCGAGTCACATAGAGTCACTTCCTACTAACCCTGGAATGTTGTGGTACACTTCCCAGATGGTAACATGGGCATGCCGGGCCACACAGAGCTTCTTCCCACCATGAGCCTATTGGGCCACATAGAGCAGCATCCCACTAACCTTCGACTGCTCTGGTACTCATCTATGATGGTAGCATGGGCTTTCCGGGTCACACAAAGCTACTTCCCACCATGGGCATGTTGGGTCACATAGATCCGCTTCCCACCTTGGCCGGATGAGGAATGCATACCTGATTGTTACCATGCGCATTCTTGGTCACATAGAGCCGCTTCCCACTGGGTTAGTCATCAAGTCACAAGGAGTCCAAGCTCAATAGTCATCAGGTCTCCAACAGCCACAGAGTTTTGCACATAGTCTGCTTGGGAGAACCACTTCTCAAGCCACTCGTTGAATCATGGTATCAAAGGAAGTCGACAAAATGTATTCCAAAATATCTGTCTCTTCAAGAGAGTCCCAATGCTGAAAATGACTCGTCAATAGCATGCACGATTTTCAAGATACCAACATTTTAGGGCCGATGGCCCGGTTGAATTCGTGTTTGATCCAACCTAGCCTTACAACAAACTATCTCTAAAAATCAACAGGTGTATTCCAAAAGTTCTGTCTCTATTCATAGATCCCAATTCCATAGATGGTTAACCAAACGGATTTCCAGTTCTCAAGATATGGTCATTTAAGTGATTATGGGCCCGGTTGGGCCGGGTCCGGTCTGACCCTATCTGGGATGGCCCGCTGCGGAATCGGCCCGCTAGGATGAGGTCCGACCCCACATGCAAGGGGGCAGCCTGACCATGGTGGAGCGTGGTCCAGACCGGTGTGGGGCGTAGTCCGGTCCGAGGTGGAGCAGAGCCCAGCCCAAGGGGGAGCGCGACCCACTATGGGGTCCACCCTTGTCAGTGCGGGGGGGGGGGGGGGGTGACCCCCCCCAGTCTCCAAAACAACACAATGGCCTGGAGGCCGTTCAGTTTGCAAATTAGAGGCACCGCGTGGGTGCCACCCGATCTCTGCGGAACCCACTGTGGGCACGGGATCGACCACCTTCATGGCTTTAGTTGTGGCTTCTTGTCCGCTAGCGGCATGCAGTTCGTGCCACCTCCCGCTCTCTGGCGGTATGTTGTTCACGCCAGCACTCTTTCCATTGACAGCTGATGTTATAGCCACCTCCTCCAATTGCTGTGGCTGATGATTCACCACCCATCTGCTTACCAGCGACATGTGATGGCGTGCCACACCTCCTCTGTTTGCCACGACTGACGAGCTGCAGAAACATTTTGCTCACTGGCAGCACACGACGACATGCCGCACCAACTCCATGGTCGGCCAATGTCGACTGTTCCGATGACCGCCACAGTTCAATGCTGCCACCTCCTCTTGTGGTGTGCGTTAGTGCATGCCTTCTTCGTAGCCGGTCTGGGTCACCGTGCTGGCAGTATTTCATGGAGAACAGAAGGGTGTAACAAATATTGCGGTGGTTATAGGTCATGTTTGTTAGGCCCGCCCCTTCACGTTAGCTCGTAAAAAGCAGGGATGATAGAGGTGTTCGATAAATTCATTTGAAATAAATGAGAATCAAAACCCCTACCACATAAACCCTTTAGAGAGCACCCATTCTTGAAGGGGGATCATGTTCTTCATTCCCACAGTAGGTTCCCAACAATGCCACTCGTACGTCATCCTTTGGTTCATGGTTCGATCTCATCTGTCACCACCCACTGTGATCAACCCCATCTTCTAAGGGTTTGGCATCTCGTATCACCTTCAACTATTCACTGCTTGGCGAAGATGTGCCTATACCTCTCCCCAAACTCTTTACATATATATCGGAGAGGGGGAGGGTATGTAATTACATGGGGAGTTAATGGGGACTCATTATTTAGGAACCTTAATAATTCCCCAAAAACAAAGTTTCTTATGATTTGAAAGGTGAAAGCATTTATTGGTTTGACACATCAATGGCCCCACACTCATCTTGTTCTTTGGTGGAGAAGAAAGAAAATAAAATAATAAAATTATTTTATTTCAATTCTTTTAAAAAACTGTCACAAAAGACAACTTTTTCTTCAGACCTACTATGGTCAAAGTAAAACCTCCCTTAAAAAAATCTCGGCGCTGTGGATTCAATGGTACCCTTGGATTTTTAATACATGTAACGGTTCAAAAGTTGTAAAATTATACACATGTGTTTACAGAATGTACCTGAAAAAAGTTTAGAAATTCATTCATGGCACACAAGCCTCAAGATCATGCGCCGTCAATTTTCAAAGACTCCAAATAATTCAATGTAATTAATAAAAATTACATGGAAAATATGGGTCACTACAGAAAATAGGTATAAATAAAAATATTTTTTCGTATTTATAAATTTTAACTTTCGTGGTTTGACAATTACCCATTTTAGATTCTCCTAGAGTTGAGAAAAACATGAGAAACACTTTTTCATTTCATAAATTCAATATGTGTCCTCTTCCACATTTTTAGAAGGATACCCCTCTCCTCTATAAATAAAATTCCAAAATCAAAATCAAATTCATAAACTAATATCCATTAACACATAATAATTTCATTTTTTCTCACAAATCCATCATAGGAGTATTTTGATGCCACCATAATAAATTTGACCCAAGAAGTGGTAACATTCTTAAAAAACATTTTTATTTTGTCGTATTCTTTCACTACTTCCAAATATTATTATAAAAATATTATTTAATATTATAAGTATATTGAATATAATATGATATTATTATGTTACATTAATGACATATAATGAACTCCAATACCATCAAAAGGGAATTAAATTGTTGATCATGTGTACGGTGGACTACATCCTCACTAACAAATCTATTTCCTTTTTCACCCCCACCCATAACAGTTTTGTAGAAAGATAGATTTAACATATTAGATTTATATTTATTATGATACAATAATTTTTGAAATATAATATCTCATATTCCATCTTAACTATGAACCTGTTAGAAAATAATAACGTCGCTCATGTGTACGACAGAATACTGCCTCACAAACTGATATGATGTGTTTTTTAAATATACATATTACATGAATGGAAATAATGAAAGGTTAAATGAATATATTTAATATATTTTAACATAATAATATCTTTGGTGTTATTATGTATCATATACCTTTTTTACTTTCATTTTCATGGTAGATACGATAACATCATAGATGTATATATAAGACTGTTGGCTCATGATGCAATGTGAGTTTTTTGTCACAAATGCTATACATGGATTGTAAAAATTATAATTTAATTTAAAATGTGTGAAATATATGAAAGAATAATGACTCTATATAATTTTATATATTATTTATCTTCCTTTGTTTCCATCTTTCATGAAAAAGGGAAAAGACGGGCATTCATACGTTTGAGCAACCATCTACATGAATAGTGTAATCAATTTTCAATCTCTAAAATTTATAAGTGAATATAAATAAAAATATAATAAATTTTTACGAAATTTATTTCATGTTTAAATTTATTTATATTATTGAAAAATTATCAAATAAAAAATATAAAAAGTACTGAACCAAACATACATGAAAAATAATGAAATTATCTCCTGAAAGAGTTTTTTTATCGGAGAATTATTAACAAACATGTGAAAAAAGAATATATGAGAATCATATATTGTATGATATTTCAGATTATATTTGTTTAATAAATTCTAAATAAACCTATATTTATTATATGATAGGATCAAACACATATGAAGGATGTGGAACCTAAGCTATGAGTTTTTCGTCTCAATTTTACCTCTGTGTGACATATGGCATATTCAACAATTTTTGGTTTGAGAGATTTATATAATTCCCCTTTTTATATTTTATATCAAGAGTGTTTTTATATTACGATTATTTAATGTTTTAGGTGATTTTATATCATTCATTTTGATTTTGATTCAACAATTACTAATGTGATAAGGGTTAATTTCACGATTTCAATATTATTCAAGATTATTTATGTTTATGTATACCTTGGGTGAATTATTTAATATTTCTATTTAAAAAACAAAATATTTTAATATAATCGAGTTGTTCAATATATTTTTCAGTTATAGTATGATTTTTTCTCTCATTAGAACTTAAAATGACGAAGAAATTATTTTTTAAGAAAAACCAACTTCTATTTAATCTTTGTTAAAAAATACCTTCTCTTCCAAAACCATATTTTCAAAAAAATATATATAGAAAAATGTTTTTAATATCCTAAAAATGATATAAAAAAATTATACCCATGTTTATCTTTTTTAAAAAAAAATTGGAAGGAAACCTCTTGTTGTTTTCAAAATTGGGAACTTTTATCCCTTTTTACAACTATGTGAATGTAATGTTTATTAAATTATATTGCATGCATGAAATTTTAACCAACTATGTTCACTTAATGTATTAGATATTATATAATTTATTTGTATGTAATTTTTTTAAAAAAAATTATATTCAATTTTTTTTTGAATATTTATTTTAAAAGGATATTTTTAATGTGAAAAATTTATTTTCTTCAAGAATATTTTTAAAGATATTTTCACAAAATTTCAATTCATCAATGAAAAAACCGTTATACTAATTATAATCCATCATGGATATTTTTAATGAATCAATAATTATTATTTCACTGTTATTTTTGATAGTTTTGAATGGGGATGTACTATTTTGTACCATTCACAATATAACTCTAGATGTTTTAGGATTATTGATTGGGGTATATATTATTATTTCTTATTTTAGTTTTTCAATATAATTTATTAAATATATTTTTTCGCACACCATTATTATGAATAATTTATTTATTTATTATGCGATAGGTGGTACTCGATATTATAAAGCCCTGAAATGCATCAATACGTCTCATGAGACAAACTAGTTGGACTAAGTAAATGGATATTTTACACATACTATTAAACTATAATGTAATGAGTCTCAATAGTATATTTATGATATCCACTATTTTTAATTATGTTATTATTAGACCAGTTATTGATTTTGTGTCATTACATGATTATTTATAATATTTTTGGCTACGTTCAAAATCTCATGTGATTATTTAAATAGAAATATTTGATTGTCGTTTATTCTGGACATATTTTACCGAAGTGGTTTTTTTAATTGGAATGTGTTTCAGTTATTTACCCTGTTATTTTGATTATGATTTTTTATTCATGGTAGCTTCCATTTGATGCATACAGTTACCAGGAACATAATACGACCCTTTTCTTCAGTTTTACAATCCTTCGGTGATTTTTGATTGATATGAATGGATATGCTGAGGGTAATAATGGAGTTCTCAAAGAAACACATTGTGTATTTTATAAAAAAAATTAAATGTTAATTTCAACTATGTCTTTAGTTTAACAATACAAAAAAACAATTCAATACATTCTGATTTTATTGTATTTATTTAGAGCCAATGAAAAAATATAGAAATTGGATATGGGATTCTTGATTCAGGTTAATTACAACTGGTCTCATAGAATGTTCAGTTTAATTCATGGGAACAATATTTAGGATAACATAGATTCGGAAATATATCCCTATAAAATACATTAATGAAAAATAAAAATTTATTATGGAATCCTAATGATTTTGTAAGGTAGAGATTATATAATATTTAGAGAAATACATCAGTGTATGTAGACTAGATGGTTATTTTGTTCTAGAATAATTGTACGTAATTGTAATATCTATAAAAATGTTATTCATTGTTGAATCAAGCTTCACCTTGTATATGAAAATGACTCTTACTATGAACCTAGTTTGAAAAACATAGGGGTGATTTTTGGATTAATTCACAGTTTCTTTAAAAACATTATGATTGATTAGAATTATATTTTTATGAATCCAAAATTTCATAAAAGAAAATGTGATTTTTATTATAATGTTTTCCTTGAAAAAATGTTTCAATTTATTTTAAGTCTTACTCTATTTTTTATATACATTATATTTCAGTATATTATGAGATAACATAATGTAATCCGTTGTTTATAAATACGTCATATAAGAAGAAATGGAACAATATAAATTTATGTACCCTAAGTTGAGATTTCCATTGTGTGAAATATAATGATGATGGAGAAAGATATACATATGGAAGTGATAAAATATTAACCAAATTGGGGATACTGACTATGTTTTTGATTAATAACATGTCTCGTATATAGCATCCTACTGATCAACCATGCAGTGTACTAATGTTAGATCACTTGATGAATCAATAATAATTATAATATTATTGTACTAAAAATTCATTTTAACTATCTAATTGATAAGTTCCTTAGATAATTTATTTCCCCCTTTTAGATGATATTAAATAGATAATGTTTTCAAGGATGTTTATCTTATCTTTGGTGATTTGGATCAATGGTGGTCATAGATTCAGGATAATATAGATGATGAACAAATAATAAACATTGAATATAATGATTTTAAGATACTCCTCTTGTAAAAGTATGTTCATCATGTTATGTGAGATGATATGGAAATACAATTTTTGAGTCTTAGATAAAAATAAGCTAAAAAATTTCTATGTTTTAATATAACATTACATGGTTATAAAGAAATTATATGGACTAGATACACATTTCACATAGAAATATTAATGGTGTATTTAATGATATTAATCCAATTGATTTTGGAAACCAGTCTCCTAATAATTCTCCAAATAGAAGGATGTAATATCATGTGTTTTCAAGAGATAAAAATTATTCTCTAAGTATTATTCCATTGACCAGAAGTATGATAAGAAGAGGATGGAAGTGAAAAAGTTGTAAAAAAGGGAATAAAGGAAATAATGTTTTCTCCCATGTTATAGTTTTGGAATGAAATAGAAATTTAGTTTCGTGATGGGAATGTGAGTTTGATGCATGTATACAGAGATATTCCATTGTGCTCAAGATTTCAAGGGAATGAAAATGTTTTTCCAATAATAGAGCAGAATCTGTGCTCAAGAAACTATTTCTAAAATCATAAGATCTACATTCCTATATTTTTTATTGATAAATGTGACCCAGGTTTTTTCCCATTAAATTAATAAAATGTAAAAAAGAGTTATTGGATCACACACAAACCCAAAGACCTTTTATTTTTAGTGTTTTAGATAATTAGGGAAAATAATTAATGAATTGGATTCATTAAAAATTGTCTCATAATAGTAAAAATTGTCTTTCAGTATACCCATGAATTATTTTTTCACGTTATATCATTAAAATCAACCATGTGAAATCATTGTTGGTATAATTAACTATACAACAGTACTCACAACCTAGGGAAGAAAAATATAATAAGGTTGAGATCAGATGCTCAGTAAGGGTAAAAATAGAGGATATATGTCTACGATCACATGAAATTATAAAATAATAAATGTTTCATGAGATCATGAACATAACATATAATATTCATACCCAAACTAAAAAATATTATAAACATGTGTTATGTAGTAAAAGATTAACATTTCTAAATACATGAATAATAATAATGAGAATTCATCATAACTTAATCATTAAACATAAGATCATTCCATAAATGTGTTTTTCATCACCAAAAGTATAGAAATCGGTTTCCTTGGAAGTCAAGTATCATATCAATGGAAATTATATTTGAATAGGATAACTCCCCAACCCATAGTTGTTGTCTAGGTTTATTCGCATAACTATCCTTGTGTATAGATCCCCTTACTAAATACAGTTCAATTAAAATTCCATTTCAATTTATATCACGAGATATCAATAATTTCTCGATTCATTGTAGGGTGATATATGTACCACCCATCAGATAATGTAAATAACACATATTTTTTCCACAAGAATATAAATCATTATCAGAACCCATAAAAATAAATTGATTTCATAAAAATTTTATCATAGCATAACAATGAAAAGAAAAAAGATTCATAAGAATCCTTAAAACATAATAATAAACCAAGAAAATAGAGAATATGGATTGTATCTTAAAAAAAATATTCCCAATAAATCATATATTTCATTAAATAATGTTATTGTAGATGTATAATTATTTTTACATATCACATACAATAATTTTTTAGGAATATATCTTATCTATTCTGATTTTTTTAAAATTAATGTGCAATTATAAATGAATAATATATTTATAATGATACATGGAAACATATAAATTATGCTCCAAACAATAAAGGCATTATGATCGTTGAAAAATAATTTCATGATGTATAGTTTAAAAGGTATATCCATCTATATTTTTGTTGGAAAATTAACAAAGTAATTTTTTGGAGAAAGAAAACAACCCTTCCAAACTATTTTTAAAAATTTATAAAATTTGTAAAAATGAATTTTTACAATAATAAAAATCATATTTATTTTTTAGAAAACATGTACATGTAATTTAATAAATTCACAATGGAGTCATAAACACAAACAATCCCTAATTTTGATGAGATTATGAAATAATCCCTTAGAAGTAAGGTATCATTGAAATTGTAATATCAATGAAAGAAAGAATTATAAATAAAAAAACATAATTATCTTGATATGATTTATAAAATGATATTACAGGATGTATACAGACCCCACAGAAGAACCAAGCATTTTATAAGGGATATGTCCAAACAAATAAAACCATGACATAAATTACATAAAACATGTCAGACTTACTTTTTATGTGTCTGAGCCTCACGTATGAAAAATATAGTATTATTATACATTTATTCCAGTACCATAATCATATATATCCTATCATTTATTATAAATTTTACTATATTATATCCATGTTATTAAAGATTCATTGAAAACATCATTGTTTCTGGTTGTATATACTTCAATGTTTCATGTGTGTGTTGGTTCAATAGTTATGGTCCTTTAACATTAATAATGGTAACATCATCTAAACAATATTAATCATAATATAAATAAAATATATATTCATTATATATTTATTTTCAGTAATATATAAAAATTAAATATAGAAAAATGAATAACACCATTCATGGAGATTGTGGGCCGTAAATATTTAACAACACTGTTTTCATTTTTTATTATTTTATGTAATGAGAGAATGAAAAAAATATTATCCTTTAGTTAATAATGATTATTTCATATATATAATATATATAAATTATATTATTATTAATAACCATATATGTAAATTTGGGAGAAATTAATTACACCTCTATATGGAGACAGTAAGCCATACATATGCACTAGCGATATTTTCAGTTTTCATATAATGAAAAAGATATGGAATATGGATTTAAATTAATCATAATAACATATAATAACATTTATGATACTATATTTGTTAATTTATGATAGAAAAAACATAAGAATAGGATGTATAAGAATTAATAGACATGAAAGAGTTGGTAAAGATGATTTTATCTTCTTCGATGGACATCCATTAGATCTCTTCATAAATGATATAGGGTGGGTTTTTGGATGAATAATTATCTATATAACATAAATAATGATTTTTATAAAAATAATGGGATGGGATTCATTAATTTATATAGAACAATGATGTTTGAAAAATAACAATAGGATGTTCCCTTTTATAATAGAGTAGAAGGGCGCTTTTATTATTTCTCAAATGAATAAATTTAAAACTAACTAGTTTATCATAAAAATTACTAGAAATGAAAAGGGACTTGAATATAATATATTATAGGGTTAAAATATTATAAAACAACAAAATTTGATAAATTTTTTGTCATCTTATACCTTATCACATTGATTAACCCCTTGGTTAGTTTTTTTATCTTAATCTTGGTGACTACTATTTCAATTTAAAATTGTTAATTATGATTCTTTAAAAGGAAAATATGACACATTAATTGAAAATTTATGATTTCATAATCTCGACTCCTATGACATTGAAAAATATAATATTTTTTAATTATATAAAATAAATAAATTAAATATTATTTTGATAAATTATAAAAACATTTTGCCAGTATTTATTTAATTTGAATTCAAATACAAAGGGGGAATTAGAATATAATTTTTAAAAACCCTATAATATGTCATATAGATCAATAAAACATTATTTTCATATTAAATTTGTAATATAAAAAGACTAATTTTTTAAATCATTTTTTTTTTATTTAAATAAATAATGTATTAGTATTTCTTTAGAATCTAAGAAGCATATTGTAATGTACAATGTTTTTAAACTTGGTTAAAATATGAATGTTTTTGAAATTTTTCATTTGTTGGATGGGTCAGTATTTAATCCAATCCTTGGGATGATTTTTTCATGAGTTGGGATCTATTAAGGTGTTTATAGTGGGTTTGGGTAAAGGCTAGAGGATTTTCTCATATGGAAGATTGGAATTTGGGAGTGTCAGATTGAGAAAAGATAGGTTTTTAAGGAACTGGAGGGAGCCCACAGTTGGCACACGACCTGTAAAACCATGAAACCTAATACAAGAAACCATGTAGCTTAAATCTAGGAGACAAAGGCACTCTCACAGTCTGTACACGATTAAGAAAACCGTGTGGGACAAACTCTGCATGGTGAGTGTCTTAAATAGATTTGCTTTCAAGATCTGTTCATGGTTGGAATATCATGCCAGAAAAACTGTGCGATGTGGGTTCTTTAGGTTGATGGTTCAACATGGTTGGTGCATAGTTTTCTAGCCCATGTGAGTCAAACCATGGGGAATACCTAGTTTTGGGTTCCATGTTAATATTTCAAATAAATTCTATGATGAAGGGGATTTAATTAAATGTTGTTGAATTGGGTTATTTTTTTAATTAAATACATGGGAAAATGGATTTAATTAATTGTTGTGAAATGTGGGTTTTAGTTAATGAAATTAAATCGTGAGAGGAATTTAATTATCTGACTTGAAATGGGGGATTTATTCAATTAAATTAAGTGATATAATTTAACTAAATGTGGAAGATATGAAGGATGGGGAATTAATTTAATTAAATTAAGTTAAAGAGATTGTAATTAAATGGCATTGAAAGGGTGGATTAATCTTATTTAATTATATAGAGAGATATTAATTAAATAATAATGACTTATATAATGTATTTAATTAAATTGGGATGAAAATAATTTTATTAAATGAGTTGTAAATGGGGTGTTGGGGATTATCTATTAGGAGAGGTAATTAATTTATAATAATAATATTATGGGGTTTATTGTTATTATTTTGATAATAATTATTATAATTTATAATCATTATTATAATTTATAGTGGAAACAGGATGGAGAGGCCCATATAATAGGTGAGGTTCGACCCCTCCACCTCTCATCTCTCTCATGGGTGGTGTACCACCCTCCTCTACTTGATACCTCTTCACGGGAATGGTTCCTTTTGGTTCCATCATGATTGTTGTTCACGTCTGTGAGGTAAGTTCTTATACATGAATTTTTTTTATTCTCAAGGTTGTTTCGACTCTCCATCGCCTAGTATCCGTTAAGCCGAAACCCAAAAACATGGGGATTTATTTTGTTTCTTATTTTATCATGAATTTAAGCAGTGTAGAAGATGAATAATGACCCCTTAGTATGTATTCTGACTACCACTGCCGAAGGCGAACAATTCAACTTGATTTGGTTCACCACCATGATATTCATGTAAGGCTATATAACCGATGATTGGAGTCACACCCACTGAATTTGGTGCTTATAGTGTTTTTAAGATTTTCGTTAATTAATTGGAGCTACATTGGTCCTCTTCGCACTAATTGTGGGTGTTAGTTATCATTGTAGGTTCATATAACCAATTCCAAGTGCACCAACACTGTTGTTGAGGTGTCTGTATGTGACAAGATAAAAATTTTTGTTAGAAAGAATTGGCGTAGCCAATTCCTTAAGGAAGGGTCCCCAAATTATCTTAATTAATAAAGTGTAGTATTTTTTTAATTACCAATGTTGAAAAGTTTGACTAAAAATTATGAATAAATGGTATTTTGGTATAAAATAATTATTTAGACTACGAAATCAAGTTTTTAAAATAAAACCCTTCCAACCTAGGTTTATTTACTTCTAGGTAAAGCCATAATGCTTTAACAGATATGTTCATCTAGATTTTTGTTATGAGATTTTCAATTTACACCCTTTATATGGTGAAACACATCAATTAAATGGTAATTATGAGTATTGGGAGGTATAAGTTGTTATAATTAATTAAGATACATGAGAGTTAAAATTGAGTAATTTAATTAGGGGGAATAATTATGAATTAATGAGTGGGATATATTGAAAATGTTAATGGTGAGATAATTACATGATTTGAGATAGAGAATTATATAAGTAATCAGGTATTGAATTATGAGATATTGAAATAGAAAATTCAGATAATTAATTAACAGATTAATTGTTATATTTTAATTTACTATGTTTAGATAATTAATGGTGGATTAATTAAGTGATTTTGAAGTAAATATTGAGATAAGTAATGGTGAAAATTAATTATAGAATGATTTAATTTAGAATATGATAATTAATTCTGAATTAATTATGTTCTTGTGGATGTAATATAGATAATTAATCAGGGGATTGATTTTGATATATGGAATTGGCTATATAGAGAAAATTTAAGGTGTAATAATTATGTTCCATTAAGTTTGTTCGAGAATATTAATAGCGAGATTATTTATGATGGGATGATTATGTAATTGAATAATTAATTGCGGAAAATTAATTATGGTATGGAATTTGTGTTCATAGATTAATTAACTGAAGAATTATTTAATGGATTTGTGTATATAGTTAATTGTGGGGTAAACTAATATATTTTGATGTGTTTCACTAATCGTTGGAATAGTAAGGGAATGGAAGTAGAAAATTCATGATGAATAATTTATTGGTAATATATTAAATAATTTTTTAATTAACTAATGAATGATAATTTGGTTATATATGTGCTTTTTTATACCGATTGATTGGATGGGCATTATACAAGGTGTTATACCCCAACAGTTATGAACGTAATAGAAATGTGTAGTGGTATACATTGAGATCTACACTGATTAAGAATGTCAGCTGTGAAACATGGGGATCACCATCGACTGAGAAATTGGAGTGTGGGATAAGGTGATTTATATCGATTGAGATTTATGGTGTTTGGCATTGAGTTCAAGCCCAAATGAACAACAATAATGAATTTTGAATATAACTAGAGACATGAATTAATCCCAAATTACATCTAATTAAATAAAGGATCAGAATTATTAGAATTACGGCATAATCCAAAGATAGTATAAAGATATGTGAAACCATGTGAACCTTGTAAATAATAAATGATTTAATAGAGAATAATTGGTAATGTGTTGAAAGGTATATATTATTGATAAATATTGTTGTACGATTATTTTTCATACTCTTATTCTAGCTACGAGCTGAAGCAGGTATCTCTATCAGGTTTCCTTGTGGAAGCTGGACATATTGTTGGTTATTTATTCAGTTCTGTGATTTCTTTATTATCTAGGATCATTTTTTTATATTTCCATTTCTATATTGATCTAGACAACCGGTGGTCCCTACTTATTGAGATGTATATCTGACACTATACTTGGGTCGACATTGCACTGGGGTACTCATGTAGACATTCTTATTTGCAAGACTATGGACTTTTACTTTTCTATTTTATTATACATGGGAGTTAGGAGGAAAGGTCTGAGAAGGAGCCCAGGATGCTCGTGTAGATCACCCTTAGGGAATTGAGTTTTTTCTATTTTTGTATGGAGATGTGAATAATTCTATATTGTTTAATTCTTTCAGATATGCATCACCATGGCATGCATGCATTGTATAAACTCACATTGGTCATTTTTTTTGTTCAGTTGATTGTTGTTTTATATCTGCTTCCATGATTTACTGAGATGTTATCTATTTCCATTGTGCGCTCTGAATATGAGGTTATTTTATTTCGATTGACAATCCATAGACCCTCACCACTAGTGGGAATCCTTTGGCATATAGGGTGATGCGATTGGGGTCATGTGGCGACCAGTCCGACTATCGGTACGTGTAACACCCCGACCTCAGTTACCCAAAGCCAGTGCATTATTTTAATACATTGGATTGATTCATGGAATCATGTCATAAGAGACCGATCAGTATAGTAGCCTCGTATGTTCTATATACACTCTTAAGTTTTACATTACATTACTAAATAAAAACATCAAATTTTTTTTGCCCTTTGAACATACTTATATCATTAGCCCACCCCTGCAGGTCAACTATAAAATACTTCTTCATATCCTGGGAAAATGAAACATAAGATAGTGGTGAGCTCAAACTCTCAGTAAGCGTATGCAGTACAACGAAAGATAAAATAAACACTAGGCATGATGAATAATTGAAAACACATGCCTTTAGAAATAATAAACATTAACACTTTATGGAAGGAATATGCATTGAGTAAATAATTCCATAAAAACATAGTCATGGGTATCCTACTAGTATAATAACCACATGAAACATCAATAATATTTTCTTAATGAGGGAATGTATAATGCCGGATATTCTATAACATCTTTTCAAGGCCTTGGACAAGATGTCTAAAAATGATTTTGGCCTCATCCAAAACCATATATCAATTTGTGAATGGCCTCGGCCAATTCCATGTCTAATTATATCATGAGACCTACTGATGCACCGATGAGCTATAGTGAGCTCCACCCGTCACTTACTATGTCTAATACATTCTTCATATGAAAAGGATGAAACATAAAATATACATTCGTATTAATACAAGCATAATAAATGTCAACACCTTTTCCATATACCATTAATGGTATAAAAATAACACATCCATAGTAAAATATATCAAAAAACATCAATAAAATATGGAAGATTTGTATCATAATAAATCAACTTCAAACAAGTTTAAAATCAATCAAATGATGTTGGCAAAGATGAAATGATTTGTAAAAGGTCTTGGATAAAAATATACAATTTTCATGAAAAACTTTAACAGCCACACAATTTAGAAAGGAATACATTTAAAGACATTTTTCAATAAATGTTTAACATAACATTTTGAAACTTTTGAAAGGAATTAACATTTTAAAAACATTCATGTCCATATAATAAATCCATAAAAACATTTTGAAAACATGGAAATTAATGAGAATTATTTAGAAGAATAAACATTTTAACAATTTAAAATGATGATCTAGTTAATGAGTTCCTTCCATAAATCCTTAAAATATTTTTTCATTATATTTTTATGAAACACGTATGTGGATGGTAAAGAGTTCCCAATTGATACTCATGTAAAAATAACCTCGTATAATGAAGAGATTGTAGAATTAACACTAGACTTATACTATTCCTTGGTCAAGGGTACGTTAACATCATTTATGATAGTTATATTTTGGTTATTAAATTATACAAGAACAATATACATAAATATGATATCATATATGATCCTCTAAAATTTCATTGTTAATAATATTGCAGTAGTATCATCGTTTTGGGTGTTAGCTGATTCATTTCCCATTATATCCTTGGTTAAGAAAGTCATGTGTGTTATGGATAGGATGTGTTTGATTCAAATACAGAATTATATTATGTTCCTAAACATTATTTTTAATCATAAAATGAAAATTAGTCTTGAATTTTTATGATGGGGAATTAATCTCATCGCATTCGTGCAGACGATAATCTGTACGTACGCACGAGTGACAATATCATTATATTGATAGAGAAATGATATGTAATTGTATATTATATCATATATATATAATAATTAACATGTTATATTTATTATTTAAATCAATCATACTCATTATTATACCCATCCAAATAGTGAAGTGTTGAATGACAAACTACACCACGACGTGGAGATTGTAAGCTGTACGTACACACGTATGGTGACCTTATAATTTATATGATAGATAGAATAATGAATATGGTTGAACCATATTTATAATATCATCAAAGTAGGTATGAGGTACTGGAGGTATTATTTTGGTATGGAAACACCAATGAATGAGGAAGTGGAAGACGAAAAGAACTTGAAAGAGGGTGGTGAAATTATTACCTCTTCTTTGAGTGTTTCCTTTTATTTTGATCAAAATGGCTCATCAGGTTGGATATATGATCCAATTATGGACTCTAGGATGATTTGAGGGAATTTGGGAGGATATCTGGGCAGTGTTTGGCCGAGACAAATGGCTTTGGAGGTGTGATTGTGAGAGAAGGGGAAGTGACCTTTTATAAGAGGGGTGTGGGTCACTTAAGAAATCCCTGAAATATTAGATTGTTCTACAATGACATTTAGTTTTTAATGGCTCTAAAAGAATTTATTTCATGGATGAGGTAGGTATGGGTATAAATACTCCCAACCAATAGGTCTTAGATTGGTTTAGGTCACCATATTACCCTTATCGTTTAGATTTAACTCTTGGTTAAATAGTACTACTTTTACAATGTATTCTTGTATTATTATAATAAATGGTTTGTAAACATACTATAAAATTCCATGATAACCCCAAGTGGTTCCGTAATGTCATATATATTGTTATATATGTCTTCTATATGACCCATATATTTTTATTACTATAATGTCATTTAATAATATAGTATTTGGTTTCAAAACTCATTTATATCAATTTTGACATTATTTAATTTTCGGTTTTTCTTAAAGTCATAAAAACTTGATTACATCGGAAAAATAAATTGAATCAATCATAAAATGTCATATTCACCTATAAAATTCTTTTATGGGATTAAAAAATTCAAATTTTATTTATTTTAATATTTATAATATCATTTATTTTATTGTTTCATTAATTAGGAAAATACTACATCAATATTGTATCATATATAAATTTAATTATATTATGTCTAAAAACTGTAAATAAAATATCATAATATAATTAATCTTTTTATATTTCTAATTAATATTTATAGCCGAATAGATCCTTTATATAACTTCATATAAAAATTGTTTTACAAAAAGATAGATTCTTTTTTATATTGGTCTTTACTTTATATTATTTAATATAAAATTTGATTATCACTCTCAAGTGGCTCCATGGGGTCCCAAAATTGACCCATGGACACCCATGGACGAACATGTTTCGAAAAATAGAAATAAGACGCATTTTAGGGTAATATAATAATAATATTATAATATTTCTTTACCCTTATTTATCATATTTAACCTTTAACCATGGTAAATAAAATATTTACTCAAGTAAATATTCATAATGAATAAAAATAAAAGATACCAATTTACACAATTTTTACCTTCTACTTCCAAATATGGAATCCATTTTTCCAAATTTAAAACAAAAAATTGGCAGAAATTAATTTGGAATTAATTCTCGTTGTCAAAACAAAAATCATGTTTTTATGAAATAATTACTATTAAAAGATTGACACTTTTTTTATGTCCAGTTTAAATGTAATATTTCATCTAATGACCTAAATTATATTAAATGATAAATATATAATCTAATGATACTTTAAAACTACACAAATGTATAATTGAACATTAAAAATTATTTTGATTAAAAAATTTGTTTTTAATTAAAATTTAGTATTTTTCATTATCCATGTAAATGTGAAAGTTATCATAAAAGTACCAAATATTTGACTAAACTAAATTATTAAGTCTCAATTCTATAAAATAATTTAATTTAATCCATTAAATATATAAAATTTTCAAACATTGGATTTAAAAAAGGTTCTCCATTAAATGGTGGTAAAATTTCATTTTTTATTAATACTTATTTTATCTAAAAAATGATTTTGTTGTTACATTACGTCTAAGAAACAATTAATATGGATTATAATATTATATAGAGTATATAAGATTCAAAATGAAGGTAATTCTATTCATAACTACTTTTTGAATGACTTGTTTGGTAAGTTGTGGTGTGCTCGAACTCGGTGTCCCATGTAGCGCAAGCTATTGAATTACTTTAATGATACAACGACTATAAAATATTGGGGAGTTACATTCTCCCCGACTTAAAATAATTTAGTCCTCACAATATTAAATTGTTCTTCGAAAATAAAAGGTTAAAAATAGAAAAATACCATTGTGGAAAACCAACATCAAAAATTGGTTTAATAAAATTTACTTCTAATAAGAGGGAATGAGAATGAAAAAGTCACCACCAAATTATGATCTCGATTAGGAGAACATTGTTAGTAATATTAGACACATAATTTTAGGAAAACTTAAATATTTATAGGGACTGATTGAGGTTGACAATCACAAACAACTGTAAAATTGGGGGCCTCAAAGCCATCAGTCTATGTTGATTTAAAATATCATCAGTTCAACAAAACACAAGGTATTAGGATAACACATTTTTGGTTTTAAGATCACTTACCAAATGTTTAAGAATTAATGTATTTATTGATTAAGAGGAAAAAACACACATGAAAAGTAGTGTTTTATCATTTAACTAATTCCTACCACAAACTCATCTTTCACTCCAAAAGATGATAGAATTCAAAAATAATCTATTTATCATAACTATATAGGGTTCCAAAAACAATTAATTTATAATTCATCTGTTAGACTATTTCAAAAAACTACATTATACAAACTAGGACATCACAAAAGCCAGTGGTAGGTGATTACCCTTGTCACACTTCAGTTGTGGGTTCAAGTCTCATGGGCTTGCAGACGCAATAGGTTATCGCTCGACCTCTGAGTTGTCCTTTTCATCACAATCAAAAAATAATCTTATGAAGTCTTTTTAACGATAAAAAATAGTATCCAATATTAACTAAATCCATTCCATCCTTTATACATATCCAAAATACTTCTTTCCAAACTCACAGTCCAAAATTTATAAGGAAGGTAATCACAATGAGGATCCTTTTTTCCACATAATAACCTATGAATAACTTCATCATGTATTATTTTAAAACATGGTAACACCCTCAATTACCATAAAAACTTATTGATTATATTCATTATCCTTTATTCTTTATAAAAAAATGGATATACTCTTTATATTTAAACATTTTGTAAACTCTAAGAATGGTGGAATAAACAAACGATTAATCAGTTATTAGGATGTCAATAATATCCAATATAATTTATCCTAATCAATAATATCTTATTCCAAAATGAATACCTTAGTACCATAACTATATTAACATTTTATCTTTCCATTAACAAAGTATTTTACAAAGGGTTTAACTTTCTATTGAGTCACATTTCATGGTACCACACAATCTCAAATCCTTAATGAAATAGTTTTCGAGTACAATCTTTAAACACTCCATAATTATTATAACCAGTGCATCTTTGATACAACGGTTAAATGAAATAATTCTATAATATCAACATAAGAACAATAGTAATTACTCTTCATTTGTGGTAATATCATAACTTGATTATTAGGGTGTTAGATAAGGGGTTTTACCCAAATACTGATGCAAGTGCTTGAGATGTGTGGTGGTAGATATGTCAATATACACTGATTGAGAATGTCTGGTGTGAGACATGGGGATCTACACCAAATGATAATGTAGAGTGTGAGACATGGAAATTTAAAACAATTGAGATTTTGGGTGTTTAGCAGAGCATTCAACACCGAAGGAATAAAGATGATGTATTATTAATTGAACAAGAGACATGAGTTAAGAAAGAGTTAAATGTGATTATACAATGTTTTAGAATGATTATAATTCTGGCACAAGCTGAAGATAGCATTGAGATATGGGAAACCATGGGAACCATGGAGCTAACGAAGGATTAAATAAATAATAATTGGTAAAGTGTTGAATGGTATTTATGCTTGATAAATATTCTTGTATGATTATTTTTCTTACACTTATTAAATATATGAGCTGAAGTAGGTATCGTTGTCAGGTGTCCCTTTAAAACATGGACAAGTTACTGGTTATTTATTTAGTTCTGTTGTTACATTGTTATATATGCACACTATTTTTTATTTCCTTATCTATATTGAGATATAAAACCGGTGCTCTTACTGAGATGTATATATCATGCCCTACCCAGGCTGCCAATACAATACGGTACCTGAGTACACATTCTTATTTATATGAATATAATGGCCCAGACCTCTCTGGTCCATTACTTTGTGAAATGGTGGTGTTGGAGGTGTTCTGGGAGGTCAAGGGGACTTATCCCCAACACTTTGCCAATTTTACAGTTTTAGGAACAGTAACAGATCGGTCTCACCGATCGGTCTGACAGATCGGTCTCACCGATCAGTTTCACAGATCGGTGTGACAGATCGGTTTCACAGATCGGTCTGACAGATCGGTCTCACCGATCGGTCTGACAGATCGGTCTCACCGATCAGTTTCACAGATCGGTGTGACAGATCGGTTTCACAGATCGGTCTGACAGATCGGTTTCACAGATCGGTGTGACAGATCGGTTTCACAGATCAGTTTCACAGATCGGTTTCACAGATCAGTGTGACAGATCGGTTTCACAGATCGGTTTCACAGATCGGTGTGACAGATCAGTTTCACAGATCGGTTTCACAGATCAGTTTCACAGATCGGTTTCACAGATCGGTGTGACAGATCAGTTTCACAGATCGGTTTCACAGATCAGTTTCACAGATCGGTTTCACAGATCGGTGTGACAGATCAGTTTCACAGATCGGTTTCACAGATCGGTGTGACAGATCAGTTTCATAGATCGGTTTCACAGATCGGTTTCACAGATCGGTTTCACAGATCAGTGTGACAGATCAGTTTCACAGATCGGTTTCACAGATCGGTGTGACATATCAGTTTCACAGATCGGTGTGACAGATCAGTTTTACAGATCAGTTTCACAGATCGGTTTCATGTACAGTAACGGTGGGTGAACAGTGTTTCCAGACTCCTACAGTTTTTCCCCTTTTTACGTTTCCTTTGACGTAAAATATATTTAAAGCCTTATTTTAAGGGTTCTTAAGGCCGTTTCAAATGCCATAAATCCTATATTAATTATTCCTAAGGCTTGGAATGTTTTACTTGGTCAAACCGTAGGGGTTAATGCGATCCGTTTTTAATGGAGAATTAACCGGATCTTAAACCGTCACCTCGTTAAATCTTAAAAAGGGATGAGATATCATTCTCCCTTGTTCTTTCCCTTTGTTCTCAACTAAGAGGCTCTAGAACCTTTCAATCCTTTCCGTAGGAGTTTCACAATCAATCTTTACTCCTAGGATTGGTTCTGCTTTGTTTTTGATGCAACCAAGCTGTGTCGATCATTCTTCCTCATAAGTTGTCGCGAGAGAAGGATTGTGGCCCACTGTGTGGATAAAGGACGTCAAGAACTCTTTGAGGTAGGGGATTCATGGCTTCTCTAATTGTATATGTGCAATCGTAGAATTAGCATGATTTATCCCTTTGGAGCACAATGAAATTGACCTAATTAAATACTTGAACCGGTTTAAAAGAATGGGTTGATCGCATGTTGTTGCTTTATACCGTGATAACAGTTTGCCTCATGTTTTTCTAGATATAGTGATATCTATGTTTTCTTTGATTTGTTGTTCGTTCATGATAGAAATTGATAATGAACGTAAAGCCGGAATTAATTGTTAATTAATTGGCTAAAGATAAAGAGGCATGTAAATTAATCTGGTTGTTGCCATTGTTGTAGTTCTAATTTGAGGATAATCAAATTAGGGAAGTAAGCATGGTTATTTAATTGTGATAGCTTACTGATTAGGTATCCATGATTGGAACCTACGAATAACAAATCTATTAATTCAATATGGATTAGAGAATTGATTATGTGGGAATTTCTAAAAGGGTTCTAGGTTACCCTCTTGTTTGTTAAAGGGTCAAGAGCCCATGATGTGATGTTTGTTTTCCTGCTGCTTGTGCTGTGATGTGAGCCTGGATGGTTGTTGTGATATGTGGAGGCATGGAGGCCTTGTGGTTATGGCAGCAGATGACGCCTAGAGTGGCGAGATGCATCAGTTTATGCATGTGGGTGTCGGGGAGGACACCAGGGGTGATGGAATGGGATGGATGTGGTTGCTGGTTGCTTACGGTTTCTTGAATGTTAATCTACTTTGCTTTTCCCCACTGCTCAAGGAAGCTGGTCTTGCTACCCTTCTTCCGAAGGAGGCGAAGACGCGCGGGGTATTCCATGTGCTTTCCGTGTTTAGCCTCTCGAGGGAGAATGGGTATATGCTCTTTCTATAGGCGGCAAAGACTCGACGGGTAGTACACTTATTCACCGTGTTGAGCCTCCTTTGTGTTTAGAAGCATAGGATGTTTTTCTAGAATGCCTGGAAAGGTGGAAAAGTAATTCTGTAATGAATGTTTGATTAAATGGTGAAAATCCACGGGGATGGAGATGCAGGAATTTAAAGGTAATGTGAATCTTAAAAAGGAGCAGTTGTTTTTGAATGTGATGCCAATTCAGTTTAATGTGGATTTGTTCATTCTTAATTAATGTTTAAAGAATTAATTAATGCACAGTGGAACTGATAAATGAGAACAGAGTAATCTAATAAATCTCTTCAAATGTTTGTGTGCTTATAGGATACCTAGTCTTAGAAGTAGCAGCCTGGAGTCTGAGAGACGTTAGCTGCAGTTGTATCTAAGACTAGGTAATGCCCATAGTGTGGATGTGAGTTTCTTATATATTCTGAACTTTTTGTGTTTCTATACGCTACTCCACCCTGTCGGTAAGGGTAACTGACACCCCGGGAATTCTGAGCCCTGGGGGGGTGTTTTCCCCAACATTCTGATGGGAGGTTGAATGGCTGACTACCCCCTTTGGCCCCGCTCTCTTCTCTTGGTAGATACTTGTTCCATGAGGCACAACAGTTAGTTACCCCATATATGTGTGTAGAGGGCCATAATGGCTTGTGGTTATTCACACACATATATTCTGGATATAGTATCCTACGGACTACTATAGTTGTAACGTGTATAGGCTATGATGGCTTGAGGATCCTTACTCGGCGTACGAGCTGTAATGGCTTGAGGTATTATAACCGACGTATGATACACGTTATGCGAGCTGTGGTGGCTCCCGGAAATTACCTAGTTACTTTTGGTTATGAGGACGGTGTGGTGCTTTGCCCAGGTGTCTGCAGGCAAGCCTATGTGGTGCACGAGGTGCAGATTGTGGAGCTTAGCCCAGGTGTCTGCGGGCAAGCCTTGGAGAGAGATGCACAGGACATATGTCGTTGGGGCAAAGCAGCAAACCAGTGGGGAAGTAGTAGTGGGGTACCCTTGATATTCTTTACTACATGCTATATTCTTGTATGCATTACTTGGTGAGATTATCCATGGTGAGGTTGGGAACTTAGTATACCTGTTTAGGTGACGAGTTAGTTTCACTTGTTGTTCACTGGGCTTTAGCATGCTTTCTTTACTTCTGCACGAGAGGCTTGGGGAGGATCCTACTGAGTATAATGTTATACTCACCCTATGTATGTATAAACTGTTTTTCAGGTCACTTGGAACAAGTTGGAGATCAAGCGGGTTACAACTAGCTTGTGGTTGGAGGAGGAGCTGTTTGGGCTCGTGGTCGCTGCCGTTTTTCTTTCTTTTGGGTACTTTTAGTTTTTCCTTTCAGTTGTAGTACTTTTGCATGAAATTTCACATATGTACTTGGGTTTCTTTAATTTTTCAGTTATGAGTTGGGGTTGGTTGGAGTCTATTCTATCTCTCTCTTCTGCATGAGTTCTCTTAGAGGGTAATGCCTCCCATTTGTTATTATACCCTCGGTGCTAGTCGCCAACCCGGGGCCTACTGGTGGCGGGACTCGGGGGTCATTATCTCCCTTTTCACATTTCCGTCCTAGGAGGCGTACACTTTGTGGGGAGGGGGTCGTGACAGAGTGGTATCAGAGGTCTGGTTGAGGGATAGGATGGAGTTTGGAGTTAGGCACAGATGAGGATGCATGGGATGGTAGGGCAACGGTGCCATTCATGTTTAGAAAGTGGGGTAAACACTGGAGACCGGCAGAGACATAGGCGTTCAGGGCCCCCTATGATCTGTTGCACGGACCTTTAAGTTTACGATGGCTACTAAACAAAGTGATACTGGTTGCAGGGTAGAGACCTAGGAAAGGATCATGCATCATTATTCTTTGCGCCTGTGTTTGAATGGGTAGACCTTGGGATAAGTAACCTAAAGTTAATAAAACAAAATAATTAATTAATTAATGTTGAATCTTCCATATTCCAGGCTTAAGAGCTCTAACAGTTGTTATTTTACAGGTATGGCTCCAGGTCAACGTCCTCGTCAGGTTTGCGCAGAAGGTGCCCAGCAGGCTGTTCCAGCAGATCGCCGCCGGGTAGAGGTTGACGACGATGACACTTGGAGGAAGACACTCCGAGAGTTTCAGCGCCAGAGTCTACAGAAGTACGAGGGCTCCGTTTCAGATGCAGTCACAGAAGACTGGTTGGAGGAGGTCGAGATAGGCTTCAGTTCGATTCGTGCTCGGAAGGAACACTGGGTGTCCTTGGTTGTGACGATGTTGCGTGGAGCGGCGAGACAGTGGTGGTTCTTGTTCCTCGGGGATCGTGAGGAGTCAACGATCTCATGGGAGGAGTTTCGAGACAGGTTTAGAGTCTAGTTTCTTTCATCGACTGCGAAGGCGTCCAGTCGCCAGGAGCTACTCACCCTTCGACAGGGGAGCTCCAGTGTTCGAGAGTTTGGAATCCGTTTCAGGAACCTTCTACGATATGCTTCAGACCTGTTACCGGATGATGAGGCCAGGGCGAGGCATTTCGAGGAGGCTTTGCGTCCAGAGATCTAGCGCCAGGTCACCCCATTTATGCTGAAGACATATCTTGAGGTGCTGGCGAGGGCAGAGGTTGTTGAGAGGACTTTGACCAGGACCGGATCGTCACGAGAGGGGAATCGTCATGATTCCTCACGAAGCAGAGCTGTGGTCCGGGGTTCCCGGTTTTCAGGACAGAAGAGTTTCCGTTCACCTGGGGGTAGGTCCCAGCCCTTCCCATCTCGTTTCTCCGGAGGCAACAACTCTCAGGCCTATGCCAAGGGATCAGGCGCTTGTTTTTCTTGTGGTGGTCGTGGTCATCAGCAGCGGGAGTGCCCGACTTTTCAGAGCAGTCATCGTGCACCAGGCGCTCCACTCCAGGTTCCTCCGTTGAGGCAGTTCCAGCCGAGATAGCAGCATCAGGTTGCAGCAGCTTTAGATCACCAGAGGGTAGATGGAGCATGCAGAGGACAGCCCCATGACGCTCCCCGTCCTCAGAGAGCAGAGCGCAGCCGTGGTGGTGGTCGTCATCAGGGTCAGAGAGGCCGTGGAGGTGGTCGTGGTCAGCTTCATGCTCTAGCGTTGCCAGCTCCAGGTGAGCCAGACGTCGTCCGAGGTACCCTTTGCTTGTTTTCTACCTTGGTGTATGCCTTGTTTGATTCAGGAGTGACACACTCCTTTATATCCCCTACCCTTGTCCACGCTTTGGGACTTGAGGTAGAGAGGCTTCCAGTGCCCTTGGCATTGACTACGCCAGTTGGAGGTCGAGCTAGCTTGTTTGAAGTATGTAGAGACTGTGAGCTAGTGTTGGGGCAGCACCGCTCTTGGGGAGATTTCCTATGTTTACGAATACAACCATATGATGTCATCCTCGACATAGATTGGTTGTATTCGGTGCAGGCTATTGTGGATTGCTACAGGAAGAAGGTCATTTTATTTGATGAAGATGGAGAGGAAGTAGTGTTTGTTGGTGAGAGAGATCCTCGGATGAGTCATAGACGAGTTTCATACTTATCATCCATGATGGCTGGGATGATGCTGAGTTCTTCAGAGGTTCAACAGTTGGCGTTTCTTAGGGTCGTAGAGGAGTACCCTGATGTCTTTCTAGAAGAGGTTGTATCCTGACCCTCTCGATGAGAGATCGAGTTTGGGATCAAGCTACAGCCAGGAGCGTCTCCTATCTCTATCTCTCCGTATAGGATGGCCCCTTCTGAGTTACGAGAGCTACGTATTCAGCTCGATGGTCTGTTGCAGTGTGGTTTTGTTCGGCCAATTGTGTCACCTTGGGGTGCACCAGTTTTGTTTGTGAAAAAGGCTGATGGCAGTTTGCAGATGTGCGTCGATTATCGTCGGTTAAACAAAGTGACAATAAAGAACCGCTATCCTCTCCCGCAGATTGATGACCTATTCGATCAACAGAAGGGTGCAAGTTGGTTTTCAAAGATAGACTTCTGGTCAGGATATCATCAGATGCGTGTAAAGGATGAGGATATCCCGAAGACTACTTTCCACTGTCGTCATGGGCATTATGAGTTTGTTGTAATGCCATTCGGCGTGACAAATGCTCCAGCTGTTTTCATGGGGTTGATGAATGCTGTGTTCTGTGAATTCATGGACAAGTTTGTTGTGGTTTTCATTGACGACATCCTTGTGTACTCCACATCTGAAGAGGAGCATGCAGAGCATCTACGAGCTGTTTTGGGAGTTCTTCGCCAACATCGGTTGTTTGGAAAGTTTTCCAAGTGTGAGTTCTGGGCTCGAGAAGTTCGTTTCTTGGGACATGTTGTGTCCCAACAAGGAGTAGATGTGGATCCTTCGAAGATAGAAGCAGTGGTGTCTTGGCCAGCCCCCAAGACCATGTCAGAGGTGCGATGTTTCCTTGGTCTCGCAGGCTATTATAGGAGGTTTGTGGCTAATTTCTCCCGAGTTGCGACTCCTCTGACAGCTTTGACCAGGAAGGATCAAGCGTTCATATGGACTGATCAGTGTCAGACAGCTTTCGAGTATCTAAAGGAGAAGTTGGTGAGTACTCCAATCCTTTGTCTTCCAGTGGAGGGAGTCCAGTTTGATGTTTTCTGTGATGCTTCACATCTGGGTCTAGGCTGTGTTCTCATGCAGCAGAGGTCTGTTGTTTCTTATGGGTCTCGGCAGTTGCGTCCCCATGAATGCAACTATGCCACCCATGATCTTGAGTTGGCAGCTGTGGTGTTTGCGCTGAAGTTGTGGAGACATTACCTCATTGGCGAGCGCTTTGTGGTTTTCACCGATCATAAGAGTTTGAGGTATGTTTTCTCTCAGTGGGATTTGAACTTGCAGCAGCATCGGTGGATGGAGTTCTTGCAGGAATACGACTTCGAAATATCGTATACACCTGGGAAGGGAAATGTTGTTGCTGATGCACTGAGCCGAAAGTCATGTAATGATGTTGTGCGTGAATCTCGTGATTCTTGGAGAGTGATGGAAGAGCTATCAGCTTTGAATCTTGATATGGGAGAAGTTGGGGGAAGAGGTTGTCTTTTCCAGATGACGGTGCAGTCATCCCTGATGCAGAAGGTGGAAGAGTCTCAGTTGGGTGATCTAGAGGTGGAAGTTTGGAGAGACAGAGTTGTATGTGGTGAGGCCCCTGATGGTTGGTCGGAGGATGAACAACACCAAGTGTTGTATCATGGCAGGATTTTTGTTCCCTTGGCGATGTGCGAGACGGTTCTCCGAGAGTTCCATAGTTCACCCTTGGCGGTACATCCTGGTGTGACGAAGATGTACCGATCCTTGAGGAGTCAGTTTTGGTGGCCTGGGCTGAAGCGTACAGTTGCAGAATGTGTGTCTCGATGTTTAGTCTGCCAGAAGGTGAAGGCCGAACACTGTGTTCCTGGTGGTCTTCTCCAGCACTTAGAGATTCCTCAGTGGAAGTGGGAGGACATCTCAATGGACTTTGTTACAGGTTTACCTCGAGCTCCGGGAGGACATGATGCTATATGGGTGGTAGTGGATCGTTTAACTAAATCGGCCCACTTCATAGCAATCAAGGAGTCGAGCTCAGTGGAGGTTTTGTCGAGGCAGTATCTGGAGGAGGTGGTGAGGCTTCACGGAGTTCCTAAGATGATCATTTCTGATCGAGATCCTCGTTTTACCTCTAGGGTGAGGAGAGGTCTCCAAAATGCTTTTGGATCTCAACTATGCCTTAGCACTGCTTTTCATCCTCAAACGGATGGTCAGACAGAGCGAACCATCCAGACTCTTGAAGACATGTTGCGCTCTTGGGTTCTTGATTTTGGAGGTTCATGGACGAAGAACATACCTTTGGTAGAGTTCGCTTACAATAATAGTTTTCACTCTACCACCGGCATGGCACCGTTTGAAGCCTTTTATGGCCGGCCATGCCGTTCTCCGTTGTAATGGACTGGGGTCGGAGAGTCCGCAATTCTCGGACCAGAACTAGTGCAGAATACGACAGAGATGGTTCAAGTGATTCGTGAGAGGATGAAGACAGCACAAGATCGTTAGACATATTATGCTGATCAAAGAAGGAGACCATTAGAGTTTAATGTTGGGGATCATGTGTTTCTAAAGGTGACTCCCCGTCGTGGGCAGTGAAGGTTTGGTCACAGAAGTAAGCTTTCTCCCCGTTTTGTTGGGCCTTTCGAGGTGTTAGCTCGTGTTGGAGGTGTGGCGTATCGAGTAGCACTCCCCCCTCAGATGAGTCAGATACATGATGTTTTCCATGTATCACAGCTCCGTCGTTATCTCCATGATGAATCTCATGTTATCGATTGGGGAGAGATCGATATTGACGAAGATGCAACCTTCGAGGAGCGACCTGTGGAGATCCAAGACCGTAAGGAGAAGGTGTTGTGTGGGCGTTCTATCCCCTTAGTTCGTGTCTTGTGGCGACACGGTGCCATGGAGGAGAGTACCTGGGAGCGTGAGTCACAGATACGTGCTCAGTACCCAGAGTTGTTTAATGTTTAACTCCTTTCATTTAATGATGTTTTCTTTGTGATTGGACCCTTCATGTTTTATTTATGTACCTTTGATGAGATGTTATGTTTGAATTTTTTGGTTATGAATTGTTTGTTTCCATACCCTCAGATGTCGTAGTTTTGTTCTAGCTTTTGAACAACTCATGGTGGTTTTACCCTGAGAGGTATCTTATGCGGTGGTTGTTCGGACCCCTCTTTTCTTCTGGGTTGGTTTTTAATTCTCGAGGACGAGAATGTTTTGAGAGGTATCTAATGTAATGGCCCAGACCTCTCTGGTCCATTACTTTGTGAAATGTTGGTGTTGGAGGTGTTCTGGGAGGTCAATGGGACTTATCCCCAACACTTTGCCAATTTTCCAGTTTGATGAACAGTAACAGATCGGTCTCACCGATCGGTCTGACAGATCGGTCTCACCGATCAATTTCACAGATCGGTTTCACAGATCGGTCTGACAGATCGGTCTCACCGATCGGTCTCACAGATCGGTCTCACCGATCGGTTTCACAGATCGGTGTGAAAGATCGGTTTCACAGATCGGTCTGACAGATCGGTTTCACAGATCGGTGTGATAGATCGGTTTCACAGATCGGTTTCACAGATCGGTTTCATAGATCAGTTTCACAGATCGGTGTGACAGATCGGTTTAACAGATCGGTTTCACAGATCGGTTTCACAGATCAATGTGACATATCAGTTTCACAGATCGGTTTCACAGATCGGTTTCACAGATCGGTTTCACAGATCGGTGTGACAGATCAGTTTCACAGATCAGTTTCACAGATCGGTGTGACAGATCAGTTTCATAGATCGGTTTCACAGATCGGTTTCACAGATCGGTTTCACAGATCAGTGTGACAGATCAGTTTCACAGATCGGTTTCACAGATCGGTGTGACAGATCAGTTTCACAGATCGGTTTCACAGATCGGTGTGACAGATCAGTTTTACAGATCAGTTTCATAGATCGGTTTCACAGATCGGTTTCATGTACAGTAACGGTGGGTGAATAGTGTTTTCAGACTCCTACAGTTTTGCCCCTTTTTACGTTTCCTTTGACGTAAAATACATTTAAAGCCTTATTTTAAGGGTTCTTAAGGCCGTTTCAAATGCCATAAATCCTATATTAATTATTCCTAAGGCTTGGAATGTTTTACTTGGTCAAACCGCGGGGGTTAATGCGATCCGTTTTTAATGGAGAATTAACCGGATCTTAAACCGTCACCTCGTTAAATTCTAAAAAGGGACGAGATCTCATTCTCCCTTGTTCTTTCCCTTTTTCTCAACTAAGAGGTGCTAGAACCTTTCAATCCTTTCTGTAGGAGTTGCAAAATCAATCTTTACTCCTAGGATTGGTTCTGCTTTGTTTTTGATGCAACCAAGCTGTGTCGATCATTCTTCCACATAAGTTGTCGTGAGAGAAGGATTGTGGCCCGCTGTGTGGATAAAGGAAGTCAAGAACTCTTCGAGGTAGGGGATTCATGGCTTCTCTAATTGTATATGTGCAATCGTAGAATTAGCATGATTAATCCCTTTGGATCACAATGAAATTGACCTAATTAAATACTTGAACCGGATTAAAAGAATGGGTTGATCGCATGTTGTTTCTTTATACCGTGATAACGGTTTGCCTCATCTTTTTCTATATATAGTGATATCTATGTTTTCTTTGATTGTTGTTCGTTCATGATAGAAATTGATAATGAACTTAAAGCCGGAATTAATTGTTAATTAATTGGCTAAAGATAAAGAGGCATGTAAATTAATCTGGTTGTTGCCATTGTTGTAGTTCTAATTTGAGGATAATCAAATTAGGGAAGTAAGCATTGTTATTTAATTGTGATAGATTACTGATTAGGTATCCATGATTGGAACCTACGAATAACAAATCTGTTAATTCAATATGGATTAGAGAACAGATTATGTGGGAATTTCTAAAAGGGTTCTGGGTTACCCTCTTGTTTGTTAAAGGGTCAAGATCCCATGATGTGATGTTTGTTTTCCTGCTGCTTGTGCTGTGATGTGAGCCTGGATGGTTGTTGTGATATGTGGAGGCATGGAGGCCTTGTGGTTATGGCAGTAGATGACGCCTAGAGTGGCGAGATGCATCAGTTTATGCATGTGGGTGTCGGGGAGGACACCAGGGGTGATGGAATGGGATGGATGTGGTTTCTGGTTGCTTACAGTTTCTTGAATGTTAATATGCTTTGCTTTTCCCCACTGCTCAAGGCAGCTGGTCTTGCTACCCTTCTTCCGAAGGAGGCGAAGACACGCGGGGTATGCCACGTGATTTCCATGTTTAGCCTCTCGAGGGAGAATGGGTATATGCTCTTTCTATAGGCGGCAAAGACTGGACGGGTAGTACACCTATTCACCATGTTGAGCCTCCTTTGTGTTTAGAAGCATATGATGTTTTTCTAGAATGCCTGGAAATGTGGAAAAGTAATTCTGTAATGAATTTTTGATTAAATGGTGAAAATCCACGGGGATGGAGATGCTGGAATTTAAAGGTAATGTGAATCTTAAAAAGGAGAAGTTGTTTTTGAATGTGATTCCAATTCAGTTTAATGTGGATTTGTTAATTCTTAATTAATGTTTAAAGAATTAATTAATGCACAGTGGAACAGATAAATGAGAACAGATTAATCTAATAAATCTCTTCAAATGTTTGTGTGCTTATAGGATACCTAGTCTTAGAAGTAGCAACCTGGAGTCTGAGAGACGTTAGCTGCAGTTGTATCTAAGACTAGGTAATGCCCATAATGTGGATGTGAGTTACTTATATATTCTGTACTTTTTGTGTTTCTATACGCTACTCCACCCTGTCGGTAAGGGAAACTGACACCCCGGGGATTCTGAGCCCTGGGGGGGGGGGGTGTTTTCCCCAACATTTTGATGGGAGGTTGAATGGCTGACTACCCCCTTGGGCCCCGCTCTCTTCTCTTGGTAGATACTTGTGCCATGAGGCACAACGGTTAGTTACCCCATATATGTGTGTAGAGGGCTATAATGTCTTGTGGTTATTCACACACATATATTCTGGATATAGTATCCTACGGACTACTATAGGTGTAACGTGTATAGGCTATGATGGCTTGTGGATCCTTACTCGGCGTATGGGCTTTAATGGCTTGAGGTATTATACCTGACGTATGATACACGTTATGCGAGCTGTGGTGGCTCCCGGAAATTACCTGGTTACTTTTGGTAATGAGGACGGTGTGGTGCTTCGCCCAGGTGTCTGCGGGCAAGCCTATGTGGTGCACGAGGTGCAGATTGTGGAGCTTAGCGCAGGTGTCTGCGGGCAAGCCTTGGAGAGAGATGCACAGGACGTATGTCGTTGGGGCAAAGTGGCAAACCAGTGGGGAAGTAGTAGCGGGGTACCCTTGATATTCTTTACTACATGCTATATTCTTGTATGCGTTACTTGGTGAGAGTATCCCTGGTGAGGTTGGGAACTTAGTATACCTGTTTAGGTGACGAGTTAGTTTCACTTGTTGTTCACTGGGCTTTAGCATGCTTTCTTTACTTTTGCACGAGAGGCTTGGGGAGGATCCTACTGAGTATACTGTTATACTCACCCTATGTATGTATAAACTGTTTTTTAGGTCACTTGGAACAAGTTGGAGATCAAGCGGGTTACTACTAGCTTGTGGTTGGAGGAGGAGCTGTTCGGGCTCGTGGTCGCTGCCGTTTTTCTTTCTTTTGGGTACTTTTAGTTTTTCCTTTCAGTTGTAGTACTTTTGCATGAAATTTCACATATTTACTTGGGTTTCTTTTATTTTTCAGTTATGAGTTGGAGTTGGTTGGAGTCTATTCTATCTCTCTCTTCTGCATGTGTTCTCTTAGAGGGTAATGCCTCCCATTTACTATTATACCCTCGGTGCTAGTCGCCAACCCGGGGCCTACTGGAGGCGGGACTCGGGGGTCATTATCTCCCTTTTCACATTGCCGGCCCAGGAGGGGTACACTTTGTGGGGAGGGGGTTGTGACAATGAATATAGAATTTGACTTTGTTTTTGGCTTATACCTGGGTGTTATGAGAAAAGGACCAACCTAGTGATCAGGGTGCTCGTGGATATCACCCTTAGAGAATTGAGTATTTTCCTTATATCTGTATAGATATGTAAAACATTCTATTTTGTTTACTACTTTTAGATATATATATAACCATGACATGAATGGATTGTATGAACTCACATTGTCGATTTTGTTAATTCATTTGATTATGGTTTTTTATCTACTTCTACTATTGTTGGAGTTATTTTCTATTTTCGATGTGGAATCTGAATATGAGGGTATATTCTCCCCATTGACTATCCATATACCCTCTAAACTAGTCGGCAACCACTTTCATATAAGGATACGTGCTCCAGGTCATGTTGTGACTGTTTCGGCTATCGGTTCGACGGTTTTCCGAACTGGTCCGTTACACTTATATAATTTTTAAATATTAAAATAAATTTTTATAATCATTTAAATTTAATTAATTTAATAATGGATATTTAATCTTGTTCGTGGATTGGGGTTTCCTATGTTGGTCACATTATAAATATTAATTACAAAAAGAGTGTGATTTTGTAACTATACTTGATTTAAATTAATTATAAAATGTTTTCAATGGCACGTCTTTATGAAACAATAGAAATTAAATCCAAGGGTGATTAATGTAGAATAATATTGGTCTAAATTTTTTTACATGTTGATTTCATGGTTATACCATTATCATTTGGTTTTATCCTCCCCATAACTTTTAATATAATTACTATATTATTAAAATTTTATACTATAGAAGGGCCAATAATGTTACTATTAGATGAAAGACTACCATAAATGTACTACAGTATATGTAATTAACCATTTTAATATAATTTTACCAATTTAATATTTTATTAATTTTATAACATTTATTAAATTACTATATACTATAAAATATTCACAAAATCAATTTTTAGTTACATTTATATGTTGACATTAAAAATATCAATATAACACGTTGATTTCAATAAAAATATATTCTTATATCAGTATAATGTAATTAATTTCTTGGTATTTTTTATCACTTTTATTATATCATGTTTTATTTATTTTAATATTTTCATTATCATTTTATTATTTTTCTACTTGTTAAATAATTACCAAATCAGTATTGTGCAAAAAATTAATGTCATTATCCATTAACTAAAAAACATCATAATGTATATAACTATTTTATATAATAAAATACTATTTTTATTCAAACATATCATTTTGATTTCCAAATATAAAAAATGTAACAGATATTAAAAATAATAATGTGACATGTTTGACTTTTCATAAAATATAATATTATAAAGTTCATAATTTTATCCATTTGGAACCAAAATGACATATATTGGAACAATTGATTAAAATGGTCAATATATACTTATCTGATTTGTTTTAGCTAAGTCTTTGGGTCATTTAATAGATCTGATCATTTTACATTAACTATTAATTACATTATTCACCCTTTAATGTGGTAACAAAAATTAGTATGTTTATTATTAATGTTTTCAAAAATAAAACTATCATATTTAATTAATTTGGACCTACTTATAAATAACATGTAATCCATTTTTTAAAAATAAAAAAACATTTTTTTCTTAATTTAATTGAAATTCATACTCAAAAAAACCCAACAAAACACAATTTATTCTTATAAAAAAATGTCCTTATCATTTTAAAATGTTTGTATACGAAATTAATGTACATAATTAATTTAAAATACATAAGTTTTTTTATTTATAATAAAAATGAACAAATTATATTTTAAAACTATTAAAAAAACTATTTTTCGTTATTAATAGTTTAATATAAAATACATGTTTAAATGAATGTCACTATTTTAACCATTCATTTAAAATTAAAAATTTCAACACATTTTGAAGCATTATTCATAAGATAATGTTGATATCATAAGTTAATAAATGAAATCAATTTTTTCAAATACATTTTCTAAAACATTCTAAAATTATTTATAATATTTAATCATAAAAAACAAGAAAACGATTTTGGAATAAAATATATTTTTGAAGAATATAATGGATTTACTAATACATTATATAATTTTTTTCTAATAATTTACCAACAAATTTATATTTACTAGATAGTTATTATTTATTTCGTAAATCAATTATTCGTAATCATAAAAAAAATTAGTGTCTTGGTAATAATAATAAAATTTAAATATTAATATTTCATTGTTCGTTTTAAGCATGATGTTGATTATCCGGTACACTATAAATCATATTTTTATTTTTGAAATACTAGAATATTATATTATCCTCCCAATCAATAAATTGAGTCCACACAATTTTTATATGGGGTTGATATCCAGGTTTTTGAAATTTCATTGCACCTTTATTGAAATCCCATATCCTAAAAAAGATTCAGTAAAACATCTTAAAAAAAGGGGGAAAGACCATTACAATGTTACTATGGAGTTAGATATAAAATTTTATGTTTAGGAAAACATTGGATGAAAGTGATAACATGAAAATGAAAGAAAAACTGACATACCCGTACAGATAGTGAGTTATGTAGAACATGGTCATGATAATTTCATACATTAAAAAAATATATTCTATGATTGGTTAAAAGTAAATTTATTTATCATAAATAAAAGTAAACAGATGAAATTTTTATTTCAAGATCATTTTACCTATTGTTGTAGAATTAAATTACTACCTAGTATAAAAACATGAGCAAAAATACTTACCTAATATGTATAGATTTATTCATTAATTAACTCTAATAAAAATCTCATCTTTTACTCCAATAGATGAGTATTTATAAAGAAAGTTTTATGTCTGAAGCACTAAAATAACTTTCAATGAATCAAATAATCCATAAATGAATGAAAAAACATTACTCGTATATTTGTGAATTAACAAAAAAAATAGTTATCATAAAGAGATATAATTCTCAAAACACATTAATCTCTAGAATTCAACTATCGTACCCAAAGTACATTATATATCATTTGATAAATAAAAATCGATAATGTTTTTTGAAAAATTCTTGACTAATATTGAATGAAAAAAATAAAAAGTATTTGATTAAATAGACTTAAAATATATATATATTTTATTTATCTCTAATTATCATCAATAAATATTAAACGATCATTACAAATTATGTATATTTTCTAACCATATAATCCCTAATATAGGATTATCATATATATAAATGACCAGAGTCACCAAATAACCACTGTAAAATAATATATGTTTCCAAAATAAAATTTATCTTTTATTTATAAAGTACAATCCCATTATACAATATTTACCTTATTCAAATAATTTTCCAAAAATAAAAATAAATAGAAAAATTATTCCATATTAACTGAGTCATCACAGAGGCTTGTGGTAGGTGATGAACACTTTTTTCTTTTGGGTAGTTGGTTCAAGTGCCAAAACTATTTCAGATATGATTGGTTGTTTCTTGGCCTATGGGTTGTAATTTTTCTAAAACTATAATCCATATACCATTTGATCAAATGAGAAACAAGTCCTCAAAATAACATTAATATTCTCAAAATGAATGAAGTGTTTTATCATTGAAGGGTAACTCATAGATTTCATTCTCCATCCCACAAATGTATTAATATTGAATTACCAAAAAATCAATGATAAAAAAACCATAAAGGTAATCCATAAATTTAAACATATGTCCACAAAATGGAAGTTGAATTATTCCACAAAAAATATTTTTCTCATCATAGACTTATATGTGACATATACCTAAAAAATAAATGTCTCCCAGATTATCATTAGTTAGTATTAAAATTCATAAGATAAAACCTCAAAATCAGATGTTTATGAATTTGAACTTATGATCAACCATAAAAATATAACCCATGTTTTGTTCAAAAAATATTATGATAATAGAAAACTAAAACATCCCAATTCTCAATGATATATAAGCCTTTTTCATATATCAACTGTAACATCCCCGAATTTTCACTCCAGAGTCCGGTGACAAAAAAATAAAATTTATATTTACGTATTTAATAATTACTAATATGAGATGGTATTTATTCCATCAAAATATTCTATAGTAAAAAAATATTGGATTAACTCCAAACTTAATAACATTATGTGTTTTGTGATTTAAAAAATTTTGAAAAATGATTAATGACTTGGATTTATAAATAACTAGCTCATAATGGTCAATAATGTCTCTCACTATTAACACCATTTCTTATTTCACATTAGGTCATTAACATTATACCTATGAAAGCATATTGACATAATTAGTTCAACATATTTACTCCCTTCATTGGAAAAAATAAAACAGAAGATGTTTGAGCGCTATTAATCATTAAGGGTAAATGTAAGGGCCCAGACCTCTCTGGCCCATTCCTTTGTCAAAAAGAAGGTCACAAAGTGTTCTGGTGGGTAAAATGGACTTTTTCCACACTTTTTAGAATTTTGAAACTACAGGCCATGTAGTGTGAGTACACACCGTGTACCCCCTCACCGATTATACCTCATATTGAAGGTTGTGTCCTTGCTGTTTGAAATAAATGGGTACACACCGTGTGTCCAGTACTACATGCCATGTAGTCCTTCCCCACGTACGTGTTACCAGTCAACGGTCGTGTGCCGTGCTGGAGCCGTGTCTTTGTCGTGTGAAATAAATGGGTACATGCCGTGTGTCCAAACTACACGCCGTGTATTCCATCCCCGCGTATGCGTTACTCTCAAACCATGTGTTGACCAGTCAACTTCCGCAGATCCGTGTTGGAAGCCGCATGGAGACTGTGCCAAATAACCGAGTACACGTCGTGTACCATAAATTACAAGCCGTGTACTTTTTCTTTTCTCACCTATAAATGGAAGGGTCCCCTCTTCCATTCCAACTCACCCCTCTCCTCCCCTTTCCTCTGAGCCGAGTTCTCCCAAGAGACCCGAAGGCTCTTTCTTCCATAACTTTGTCATCTGAGCTCCGATTTACGATACGTCAGCGGCCACGGGATCGTAACAATGAGTTGGAAATTATGAGGTTGGATCCATCGTCGTTAATTTGGCCTTTCCTTTCAAACATCCACCCAAGGAGGTTTTTATGGGACTTGACGGAAGTGACAGATGCCGACGGACGTCTTCTAATGTTGATCCGGGGGAGAATTGTGATCAGAACCTATTGAGGTAGGGATCTTCCCATCATCTCTCAAATTTTTCAATCATGTGGTGTGGGTATCCTCTTATTTCCATGTGAAATGGTTGAACCAATTTAATAAAGATAATAACTAGCTTATATAATGGGGATATGAAGTTCGTGAATGCAGTTACTTTTTTATATCCTGTGATATTAAGTTGTGCTATGAATAGGCTTATGCCTACTGAAAATCACGGTTGTTGGGGGCCTTTTCTTGCGCAATTAACTGTTTCCCTATCTTTATAGACCGTTTTTGTGGTTGAAACTTCGTTGAATGTGGAAATTGGTTAATCACGTAAAGTGGGCTGATTAAATGGAAATTTGGAACCCTTGTGTGATCACCCCGGTTGAACAAAAATGGAATAATGAATATGTGGGTATTGGCCTGGATACGTGGCATGTGATGGGGGTGTTTTGTGGGTTGTTGTGGATCAGGTGAGCAGCGGGGCTGCGGTAAGCTTGTTTGTGGGAATGTTATAGTGGGGCTGCGATAAATGGTATTAAAGGGGTAATGATGTACGATTTTCGGTGTGGTTATGGTGGTTGGCAGTGGGGATGCAGGTATGGGCTTGAGTGTTAACGGACTATGGGTTGTGAATAATAAATAAAATTGTAAGAGTTAATTAATGGTGGGGCATGGTAATGGAACGAGATTAACGATCAATGGGGCTGTTTGGTTAATAAGAAGGGTTTTGGTTGTGTTGATTGTGTTTTCCTAACTTGATTTGTGGATGGAAGGGATATGTTTTACGAACGATCGATGTGGTTGGTTGTGGATAGTTTCCCAGTAGTCAAGGAACTAAATAAACTATTTCTATTGAAAAGTGAAAACATAAATGGGGTTGGGGTGGTTTTTTATATGCATGCTTCGTAGTAGCAGTGCCGAGGCATGTTCTTAGTTCCTCTCTTTAAAATCCATAGGTTGGGCTGTGTGTTTGGTATACATATATATATCTGTATCTTTGTGTTTTATCGCACCCCACCCATGCTGAGCACATAGTGCTGAACACTCCCATTTCATTGGAGAGAGTGTTTTTTCCATAGTTACTAGCTCCTTCCTCCTCATTCTCCCCTAGGTTGTGATGGCTTGAGGTGACCTTACACCTAAGACTCGTCGGGTAGGTTTCGATTGGAGTGGATTTAGCCCAAGAATCTTCGGGGAGGTTTTACTATTGCCCATGAATCTTCAGGATGAGACCCAGGTTTGTGCGGGTGGGATACATGGTTGTGAGGCCTAGGTGTGTGTGGGGTGGATACGTGGTTGGGAGGCCCATGTGTGTGCAGGTGGGATACGTGGTTGTGAGGCATAGGTGTGTGCGGGAAGGATGTGCGTTTTGTGAGGCCCAGGTGTGTGCGGGCGGGGAGAGTGTGGCAGCGTCAGGACGTTCGCCGTTAGGAAGAGGTGCTAACTAATGGGGAAGGGTGTGGGGGCACCCAATACCCTTATTCTTATATACTACTACCTATTGTGATTGTGTTTTTTGTGAGTGTGGCTGGTGAGGTTGGGTGGGTAGAATCTTTTTCTAGGTTTCTTCTATTGTTCTCAAGGGACATTAGGATGTCTCCCCACTTGCGCACGAGAGCTTTTGGTTTCCGTACTGAGTATACATGTATGCTCACCCTACGTTTACTTTCAAGTTTTTAGGAGGAATACCAGGGCCGTGCAGGACCCTATTAGTCGGATAGTTGGAGTTGTTGCAGCTTCTGTACTCTTGTTTTCTTTCGGTATTGTACTTTTGAGCTTTCTTTTACTTGTACCATGTTATAAAATTGTTTAAACATGCATGTGGGCTTGGTTTTAGTTTATTTCGATACACTTGTCCTTTTCCTTTTTGGTGGTTGACTTGTCCTATTTCCCGATCATAAAATAATAAAGGGTAATGCCACCCATATTTGTGAAAACTCATACCCTTGGTGCTAGTCACCACCCCGGGGCCTACTGGAGGCGAGACTCGGGGGTCATTATATCCCTTTCACTATTTCCATCTCAGGAGGGGCATCTTTGGTGGAAGGGGGTCGTGATTGAATGGTATGAGAGGCTGATGGTTGAGAGATAGGATGGAGTCTGGAGTTAGGCATAGTGAGGATTTCATGGGATGGTAGGGAAATAGTGTTAGTTAATCTTGGTGCGTGACATAGGCCAGGGAAGACCGGCTAGGACACGGGATTTTAGGGCCACCCGTGATCCGATGCAAGGACTCTGAGCATACCGAACGACCAAGTGAGACTACATTGATTGCAGGGTAGAGACCCTAGGGAAGGTACATGCATCATCATGATTGTGTTTTACTTGATTTGGGTTTTCTGGGAAAGAAATTGAAACAAAATGATAAAATAAAACCTTGATAAATTTTTTACTACTTGGGATTAGGAAATCCTTGTTTACCGTACAGCTATCGCACCTGGACGTCATCCCCGGGTGGCTCAGACGGTCGAGGCCAGCAGATTCAGGCGGTCGATCAGTCGAGGATTGACCGAGAGGAGGAAGATAGCCAGTGGTAGAAGACTCTCCATTTTCCCAGTGGCAGACCCTCAATAAGTATGAGGGTAGTACTTCAGATACGGAGACAGAGGGGTGGCTTGAGGAGCTACGGATCGCTTTTACCTTGATTCGTGCTCCGAGGGAGTACTGGGTTGCCCTAGCTGTCAATCAGCTTAGAGGTGTGGCACGCCAGTGGTGTACGCTCTACCTCAGAGAGAGGATAAAGGCAGAGGTTTCGTGGGATGACATTGAGAAGGAATTCCGAGAGGAATTCCTTTCTTCCATGATCAACACGGAGAAGCGGTACGAGTTACACTCCCTTCCGCAGGGGAGTATGTCGGTACGAGAGTTGGGGATCAAGTTCAAGGATCTCTTGCGCATTGCTCCGGATCTCTTTCCAGATGAGGAGTCTCGGGCGAGACGTTTGGAGGAGGCGCTTCGTCCTTCGCTCCAGTATCTTGTTACCCCCTTCACCCTTTCGACGTACTTGGTAGTACAAAAGAAGGCAGAGGTTGTAGAGAGGATGCACTCGCTTGGAGGTGCAACATGAGAGGGGATCCAACTGGGATCGTTGAAGGGGAAGGCAGTCAGCAGCAGGAATCCTGTGATGGGACCTTCTAGGATCAGGCCAGTGGGGATCAGGACCCAGTAGTTCCAGTTCGGATCTTCAGGTCCTCATCCCTTTTTCACATGCCCCAGACCGAAGTGTTTTTCTTGTGGAGGTTTCGGGCACATTCAGAGTCAGTGCCTGAACTGGGCTCAGTACGGTGGAGGTGGGAAGGTTTCGCACCCACCTCAACAGCACCAGTTTTCGGTGAGGCCCTTCCAGCAGCAGTAGGACCATGCTCCTCTGAGGGCAGACTTTGCGAGAGGAGGCCAACCTCAGGGTGCTCCTCAGGAACCTCGACCAGGGCGTGTTCGGAGAGGTGGATGACATCAGAGAGGCAGCAGAGCTGGGCATGGACAGTTTCACGCAACAGAGTTGATAGCTCTGGCAGGACCATAGATGGTTCGAGGTACGATTTGTTTGTTCAACACTCTTGTTTCTACTTTGTTCGATTCGGGAGCTTCGCACTCTTTTGTTGCACCTGGTCTAGCCCATGCTTTGGGACTAGACGTTGGGAGACTTTCCATAACACTGGTGATGAGTACACCAATTGGAGGCCAGACTAGCGTATCTTGTGTTTGCCGAGGATGTGGGCTGACATTGGGACCACATTGATCTAGTGGGAACCTTTTTCTGTTAGAGATGCAGTCATACGATGCCATCCTAGGCATCGAATGGATGTTTTTTGTTAGTTCCATTATCGATTACTTCCGGAGAAGAGTCGTGTTCTCTGACGTGGATGGGAAACATGTAGCTTTTGTTGGCGAGAGGAGATATCAGGTGGGAAGCCGGCATGTAGAGCTTCTCCTTTCCTTGTTAGGCGGGTTATCAGTGGTTCCAACTAATACAGAGATTATGGATGTTTCAGAGGTTGTTGGGGAGTTCCTCGATGTTTTTCCTGTGGAGGTGGTGAATCTACCCCCCCCCCCCCCGATGTGACGTTGAGTTTGGGATAGAATTACATCATGGTGCCCAAACGATTTTGATGGCCCCTTATTGGATGACACCATTGGAGTTGCAAGAGTTGCAGATTCTGATTGACGATCTGATGGAGAAGGGTTTTGTTCGACCCAGCTTATCGCCATGGGGAGCTCCAGTTTTGTTCGTGAAAGAAGGTAGATGGTTGTCTCAGTCTATGCATAGACTACCAAAGGTTGAACCCGGTAACGGTCAAGAACCGTTACCCCCTTCCAAGGATAGATGATCTCTTCGACCAACTGAGGGGAGAATGTTGGTTTTCCAAGATTGAACTACGATCTGGATATCATCAGCTGAGGGTAAAGGATAGTGACATCTCTAAGACTGCTTTTAGGTGCAGGTATGGGCACTTCGAGTTTGTAGTGATGCCGTTTGGAGTTACAAATGCACCAGATGTGTTCATGGGACTTATGAACTTTGTCTTCTGAGAGTTTCTGGACCGGTTCATCGTTGTGTTTATCGATGGCATCCTGATCTACTCAAGATCAGAGTAGGAGCACGTTGAGCATCTCATGGCAGTCTTTGAAGTCCTTCGACACAACCACCTTTACGGGAAATTGTCGAAGTGTAAGTTCTTGATGTAAGAAGTACACTTCCTTGGGCACGTGGTGTCTCAGCATGGAGTGTTAGTGGACATGTCAAGGGTGGAGGTAGTTGTTTCTTCAGTAGCGCCTAAGAGCACGGAAGAAGTTTCTAGTTTCCTGGGGTTAGCAGGTTACTATCGGAGGTTCGTTTCGGACTTCTCTCGAGTTGCTCCTCCATTGACAGCATTGACTAGCAAGAACCATGTCTTCCTATGGAGTGAGCAGCGCCAGAAAGCTTTCGACTACCTGAAGGAGATGTTGGTCAGTGCTCCCGTACTCAGGTTTCCAGAGGAAGGGTTGTTTTATGAGGTGTTTTGTGATGCATATGGCCTTGGTCAGGGGTGTGTACTGATGTAGATGAAGGGAGTGATCTGTTATGGGTCTAGGAAATTATGCCCTCACGAGCGTATCTATGCCACCCATGACCTAGATCTTGCAGCAGTAGTGTTCGCACAGAAGTTGTGGAGACATTACCTCTTTGTGGAGCGCTTTGTGGTCTTCTCAGATCACAAGATCTAGTGTTATATCTTCTCCCAGCGTGACCTGAACCTGCGGCAATGGAGATGGGTTGAGTTTCTCCAAGACTATGACTTCGTGATCTCCTACACTGATGGTAAGGGCAACGTTGTGGCCGATGACCTGAGTAGGAAGTCACATAAAGAAGTGGTTTGGGAATCCGTTTTTGCTTGGAAAGTGATGGGAGAGTTGACCACCTTGCACTTGGATGCAAGGGTAGAAGGCGTTAGAGGCTGTTTGTTTCGGATGACGGTGCAATCCTCCTTGTTGCAGCAGGTGGAAGAGTCCCAGTGGGGGGACTCCGAGGTGGAAGTGATGTAGGATCGTGTCGATTAGGGAAACACTCCAGAAGGATGGTCAGAGGACAACCGACATTGGATTCTTTTCCATTGAAGGTTGATTGTTCCAGAAGCGATGCATGATGGAGTTCTCCGTGAGTTCCATAGCTCATCCATGGCGGTACGTCCAGGAGTTTCAAAAATGTACTGAGGCCTGAGGGAACAGTTTTGGTGGCCCGGGGTGAAACGTTCAGTGGTAGAGTTTTTGGATAAATTCCTAGTGTGTCAAAAAGTGAAGGCTGAACATCGTGTTCCCAGTGGGTTGTTTCATCCTTTAGATGTCCCCGAGTGGAAGTGGGATGACATATCAATGCACTTCGTCACAGGACTACCCAGAGCTCAGGGAGGTGATGATGATATCTGGGTAGTGGTGGATCTACTGATGAAATTATCTCACTTCTTAGTAATTAAGGAGTCGGGCCTGGTGAGTACCTTAACACAGAGGTACATGGATGAGGTGGTGCGTTTTCATGGGATTCTGAAGACTATCATCTCAGATCGGGATACTCAGTTTACCTCACTAGTATGGAGGGGGTTACAACATCCTTTTGGCACCCAGCTATGCCTTAGCACTGCTTTCCACCCCCAGACCGATGGGTAGACAAAGCGAACAATCCAGACATTGGAGGACATGTTGTGAGCATGCGTTCTGGACTTCGGAGGATCATGGGTACGACACTTGACTTTTTAGAGTTTTCCTACAACAACAGATTCCACTCTATTATTGGCATGACACCGTTTGAGGCTTTTTATGGAAGGACATGTCATTCAACCATTTGCTGGGCAGAGGTTGGTGAGCCAGGTGCTCTTGGGCCAGAGGTAGTGCAGAGCACCACGGAGAAAGTCCAGCTTGTATGTGAGAGGATGCAAGCGGCTCAGGACCGACATAAGTCTTATTCTAATTGTCGAAGGAGGCCCTTGGAGTTCGAGGTGGGAGATATTATGTTCTTGAAGGTCTCCCCTCGACGGGGGCAGCGAAGGTTTGGGAAAGGAAGGAAGCTCTCACCTAGTTTCATCAGACCCTTTGAGGTGCTGAGGCGATTTGGTGAGGTGGCATATCAGCTGGCCCTGCCACCTCAGTTGGGGAAGGTTCATGACGTCTTCCACGTCTCCTAGCTTTTTCGGTACATGCACGACGACTCTCACATTATCGACTGGGGAGAGTTAGATATGGGAGATGACGCGATCTTCGAGGAACGACCAGTCAGAATCGAGGATCGTAAAGAGAAGGTGATTCGTGGATGATCCATTCCGTTTGTTTGTGTGTTGTGGAGGCATGGCTGCCTCGAGGAAATCACTTGGGAGTGGGAGACCCAGATGCACGCTCAGTACCCGGAGTTGTTCTGACTTGTGTTTTCGCTTGTTCTTCAGAGCTTTGTGTTGATGTTATACTTTGTACCTTTGATATATGGAATGTTTGGCTTGTCGGTTGTGAGACCATTTGTTTCATTGTTCCCTGGTAATGTGTAACATGTCCCGATGTGTGGGCAAGGAAAAAACCTGACTCTTAATCGAGACACATTAATGAGGATGCGATTGAACCCGTTTGTTAAGTCAGTGCCGCCTAAAGTGGATAATATCTCAACATAGAAGATTGAATTTTCCCCAAACCACGTGTTCGGGAAATGTGTGGGTTGTACGGTGTTGGGGGCAGTGTAAGTTGGAAAATACTAATGTATGAAAGTGGGAAGACCCAATTCTTAATAGAGACGCATTAATGAGGATACGATTAATCACGTGCAGGTGAGTCAGTGCCACCTAAATCAGATAATATCTCAACATAGGCGAAGGAATTCCTAACATATATGATTAGGGTTGTCGGTTGAGTTCCTATTATAACGAGAACCCTAAGAGGTATCTTGTTGGGTTACTCTAGGTTGGTTTTTGAATTCTCGGGGACAAGATTGTTTTAAGAGGTATCTGATGTAATGGCTCGGACCTGTCTGGCCCATTCCTTTGTCAAAAAGAAGGTCACGAAGTGTTCTAGAGGGTAAAATGGACTTTTTCCCCAATTTTCAGAATTTTGAAACTACACGCCGTGTACCCCCTCGCCGGTTATACCTCATGTTGAAGGCAGTGTCCTTACTGTGTGAAATAAATGTACACATGCCGTGTGTCCAGTACTACATGCCGTGTAGTCCTTCCCCGCGTACGTGTTACTAGTCAATGGCCGTGTGTCGTGTTGGAGCCGTGTCTTTTCCATGTGAAATAAATGGGTACACACCGTGTTTCCAAACTACATGCTGTGTATTCCCTCCCCGCGTATGCGTTACTCTCAAACCGTGTGTTGACAAGTCAACGACAGCGGAGCCGTGTGGGAAGCCACGTGGAGACCGTGTGAAAGAACCGAGTACATGCCGTGTATCATAAAGTACACGTCGTGTACCATAAAGTACACCCAGTGTACTTTTTCTTTTCTCACCAATAAAAGAGGGGTCCCCTCTTCCTTTACAACTCACCCCTATCCTCCCCTTTCCTCTGAGCAGAGTTCTCCCAAGAGACTCTAAGGCTCTTTCTTCTATAACTTTTTCGTCCGAGCTCCGATTTACGATCCGTCAGTGGCTACAAGATCTTAACGATGAGGCAGAACTTCTGAGCTTCGATCTGTCGTCTTTCCTTCGGCCTTTCCTTTCCAACTTCCACCTGAGAAGGTTTTTCCGGGACTCAACGGAAGTGACGGACGCCGACAGACATATTCTAATGTTGATCCGGGGGAGCTTTGTGATCAGAACCTGTTGAGGTAGGGATGATACCTTCGCCTCTCTAATTTGTGCATCATGCGGGGTGGGTATCCTCTTATTTCCATGAGAAAAGGTTGAACAAGTTTAATAAATATAATAATTGGCTTTTATAATGGGGATGAGAAGTTTGTGAATGCATTTACTTTTTTATATCCTGTGATATTATGTTGTGCTTCGAATAGGCTTATGCCTACTGAAAATCACAGTCGTTGGGGGCCTTTGCTTGCACAATTAAATATTGCCTTATCTTTCTAGACCGTTTTTCTGGTTGAAACTTCATTGAATGTGGAAATTGGTTAATCACGTAAAGTTGGCTGATTAAATGGAAATTTGGAACCCTTGTGTGATCACCCCAGTTGAACAAAAATGGAATAATGAACATGTGGGTGTTGTCTTGGATACGTGGCATGTGATGGGGGTGTTTTGTGGGTTTTTGTGGATCGGGTGAGTACCAGGGCTACGATTGGCTTGTTTGTGGGAATGTTATAGCGGGGCTGCGATAAATGGTATTAAAGGGGTAATGATGTATGGGATTCGGTATGGTTGTGGTGGTTGGCAGCGGGTCTGCAAGGATGAGCTTGAATGTGAACATACTATGGGTTGTGAATAATAAATAAAAGTAGAAGAGTAAATAAATGGTGGGGAGTGGTAATGGAACGAGATTAATGATCAATGGGGATGTTTGGTTAATAATAAGGGTTTGGTTGTGGTGTTTGTGTTTTCATAACATGATTTGTGGATGGCAGGGATATGTTTTACAAATGATAGATGTGGTTGGTTGTGGATAATTGCCCAGTAGTTAAGGAACTAAAGAAATTATTTCTGTTGAAACATGAAAACCTAAATTTGGTTGGGGTTGTTTGTTGTATCCATGATTTGTAGTATAAGTGCCGAGGCACGTGCTCAGTTCCTCAGTTTAGAATCCATATGTTGGGCTGTGTGTTTGGTATACATATATATATATATCTGTATCTTTGTGTTTTATCGCACTCCATCCATGTTGAGCACATAGTGCCGAATACTCCAATTTCATGGGAGAGGGTGTTTTTTTCCATAGTTACTAGCTCCTTCCTGCTCCTTCTCTCGTAGGCTGTGATGGCTTGAGGCAACCTTACACCTAAGACTCTTCTGATAGGTTTTGATTGGGGTGGCTTTAGCCCAAGACTCTTCAGACAGGTTTTACTATTTCCCAAGAATCTTCGGGATGAGTCCCAGGTGCGTGCGAGCGGGATACATGGTTGTGAGGCCCAGGTGTGTGCGGGTGGGATACGTGGTTGTGAGGCACAGGTGTGTGCGGGATGGATACATTGTTGTGAGGCCGAGGTGTGTGCGGGTGGGATGTGCGGTTTGTGAGGCCCATGTGTGTGCGGGCGGGGAGAGTGTGGCAGCGTCAGGATGTTCGCTGTTTGGAAGAGCAGCTAACTAATGGGGAAGGGTGCGGGGTACCCAATACTCTTGTTCTTATATACTACTACCTGTTGTGATTGTTTTTTTGGTGAGTGTGGGTGGTGAGGTTGGGTGGATAGAATTCCTTGTTAGGTTTCTTCTGTTGTTCTCACGGGACATTATGATGTCTCCGCACTTGTTCACGAGTACTTTAGGTTTCCCTACTGAGTATACTTGTATTCTCACCCTACGTTTAATTTCAGGTTTTCAGGAGGACTACCAAGGCCATGCAGGACCCTACTAGTCAGACAGTTGGAGTTGTTGCAGCTGCTGTACTCTTTTTTTCTTTTGGTATTGTACTTTTGAGCTTTCTTTTACTTGAACCTTGTAATAAAATTGTTTAAACATGCATGTAGGCTTGGTTTGGGTTTATTTCTATACACATGTTCTTTTCCATTTTGGTGGTTGACTTGTCCTATTTCCTGTTCATAAAATAATAAAGGGTAATGCCTCCCATATTTGTGAAAACTCATACCCTTGGTGCTAGTCGCCACCCCTGGGCCTACTGGAGGCGAGACTCGGGGGTCATTATCTCCCTTTCACCATTTCCATCTCAGGAGGGGTATCTTTGTTGGGAGGGGGTCATGATAGTAAACATAGGTGATATCAATCTATTATCACAATAAATAATAAAATAAGAATAATTGAATGATATATTGAACAGAACATTCACTGTTAACATGAAAACTAAAAAAATCATAAATATGTGTTATGGAATATGACATAAACATCTCAAAATACATGAATAATAATAAGAATTCATCATAACTCAATCAAAAACCACAATTTCATGTCATAAACATGTTTTGAATCATCATAAGAATAGAAAATCATTTTCTTAGTAGTCAGGTATTATTTCCAAGGTAATAATAGTGGAAATATTTCACTCCACAAACACTAATAGTAGTCTAAGTTCACTCCCAATACCATCATAATGGATAATTTCCGTTACAAAACTCTATTGACTCCCATTTCCAGTTTTGTTAATCCCTTGAGATATGAATATTTAATTAATGAATTTTAGAGCAATATATACCCCCCATTTAGAAAATGAAAACCATATATATAATTGTCACATGAACAAATCACATATCCAAACCCATTAAAGGAAATTGTTTTCATAAACATTTTAAAATATAATAACCTATTATATAGAAATAGGTGTAATAAAAAAATTCCATCATAAACATAATCCGAATAGTGAAATAATAAGGATGAAATCCTTGGATAATATCCCCAATAAGTCACATGTATAATCAAATAATGTCATCTTAAAATTATAATGATTTTCAAGATCTCTTGAAATAATTTGTGTGGAAAATATCGTTTAATTTTTGAAAACATTTTTAAATTATTTTAATTAAAAATAAAATTTTTATATATTTATGTAATATTCAATTCATAAAGAAATCATGATTTTAAAAAATTACCATAATTCCGTATAAAATAAAAAATGTCTCCCTCTGTCTTTTAGTTGGAAAAGTAACACAGTACATCATTTGGAAAATAATCAAAAAAATAATTTTAAATAATTATATAATATGTAAAAAATTGGACAAAATTATTTTAGAGAATAATAAAAACCATTTTGAAAACATATTTTGAAAACATAGACCTGAATGATAAATATTCCCCCATAGAGACTATAATATAATAATTTGTGAATTATGAAGAGAATATGAAATAAACCATTACCACTATGGTATCATTTGACATGTAATCCTCATGAAATAAATAAACATAGAAGGATTGGATAATTCCAGAATTTTCATTAAATTATTCAGAAAATAAAATAATTTTCAATATTTACATCAGACATATGAAACAAGTAGAGTATAAAACATATGTTCTATATAAATAAAAGTTACATGAAAATTCCATTCCTCACCTCTGAATTTCAATGTATGAGTTTGAAATTTAACATCCTAGGTAAATAATGAATCATAAATGTCATATTTTTGAATTAAAAATTAATTTTACTTTATAGGAGATGCTAAATTTTATGGCATACTTGACATGCAACAATCGGTTTCTCCAAAGTCAAATTTCGCACACAATGCTAAGTCATAATGAAAAATAATAATATAATATTATTTGAAATGGTAGTTAACACATAGTCATTGTATTATAAGGAATAAACTGAACTGACTAAAATATTATTATAAATGTTTGTTTAATGTTTTTACATTTATCCAATAAATTTTAGAGTCTTAAAATAAAAAAGAATCCAATTTTTATCATAAATACTCTAATATTCATTAAAGGGTCGATTTACCACCTTTTGATGGAGAACCCTAATTAAATATAAAATTGAATAATTTTATTTTTTCTATTTAAAAAAATATATTATTCTTTATAATCAAACATCAAAATTTACATATGGTAAATTTTTTTGTATTTTTCTGATAAAATTAATTTTTTAATTATTACTTAAATATACTGTACTTTATTTCAAAACTGCCTTTTAATCTAATTTATTTATATGGATAGATTATCTTCTGAATGTTTATGTGGTTTAATTAGATTATATTTTTAACATTTAATAATATTTTTTTCATTGTATGTAATTTCATAATTAAAATTGGACATAAACAAGTGTCTATCTTTTGATGGTTATTATTTTTTAAAAACACGTTTTTTTGTTTTGACAGTATGAATTAATATTAAATTAATTAATGAAAAATTTATGTTTTTAATTGGGTAAAATATAAATCATTTTTGAATTCGGAATATCAAATGTTTCTTAGGATGATGTTTTGGTATTTTTCTAAAAAACATCAATTTTTTAGGAATAGTGAAAACACTAAGTAGTAGTTAAAAACCCGACTTCTTCATTTCAATGAAATTTTACAGCTTCTGAGAATTAAAATAAAAAATATGACATTCATGGTTGTTATTAGTAAGTAAATTTTTTTTTCAGTAAGATGACATTTTTTTTATAAATAGTAACTATTAACTTTTATTTACCGCAGTTTTGGATAAATAAGGTAATTAAAGGAAACAAATAAAATTAAAATAATATTAAATTATCCTAACATTTGTCCTAATCCTATTGGTTGATACATTTCATACCAAGGGAAACCTTGGGTCGATTTTGGGACCCCATGGAGCCACTTAAGAGTGATAATGACACTTTATATGAATTAATTTAAAGTAATGACAACAATGACATGAAAATATATTTTATAGTAAATAATTTCATATATGGGTTTATATAAGTTATCTCTTCGACTATAAATATTGATTTGAAAGATAAAAATATTTCCCACATCATGGTATATTTTTTAATAATTTTTAGACATCAAATAAATAAAATTATTGATGACCCAATAATGATTCAGTGTTTACCTCATTAACGAATGATTTAAATAAATAAGATTATAAAAAATAAATCAAATATACAAAATCTATCCAATTGTTATAGGAGGATTTTATTTCAAACAAGATTCTTATTATCATCAACTTTAATCAGTGTTTGACCTTTAGAAACTGAGAAAAATTATATAATAAAATAATATTTTCAAGCATTTCTAAAGAGCCCCTCCTCCCCCTTATAAAAATCCCTCACCTCTAACCCATTAGTAACACCTCTCAAACCCCTTGGCTCATCCAAAATCTACCCAAATAATCTCTCAATATCTCACTATTCCATATAGATGCCTTACCTTAGGTAGAAGGCACTTCAAGAATTCATTTTGGTTCAAACCAATGGGTGTTACATGATTTAAAGGTAACATATTCTCTTGTGTTATTTTATTTTATTTTACTTATCCAACCCCCAAAACACTTTTTGTTCCTTTATTTTATAAAAACACTAGTATCATCAATATACTATATTGTTTTTATGATATGGATTCAAACTACACTTACACACACCTCCATCTAATGGGTATAAAAATACTGTTTCATTTGACGGGGAACAACTGCCTCACGAAACAACGATTGTTAAATTATCTACTACTACCTCTTATGGTGGCCATTAAGATGGAACTGTGTTTATATATGATTTATATTATAATAATATTTTATCTGTTCTTCTATATTTTTCATTTAAATCATACCTGTATGGTTTCCATAATGGGTAAAATCAGTAATTTCATTTGACAAAGTTTGGACCACTGCCCCCTCAAAGTGATATGAATCGTTCATTTCATACATGAAATGTATAAAGGATGGAGTTATTGAAATTATATATGATATTATATTGGTATTATAATATTCATATGTATCATTAATTTTTTATTCCATTAAACATGAAAGATAAATGAAAGTAGCGTTCATGCGTACGTACGACTTACCGTCTCCATGAACGATGCATTTCATTTATTATCTCCTAATGTTATGTACTATTATTAATAAATTTATACACTGGATATATATGATATATATTATATATAAATTATTAATATAATTTTTATGATAATCGAATTTTTACCACGTGAACAAATTGTAATTATAAGAAGTTCATTTTTTACTCAAGTACCAAATATCGACAAAACAACCATTGTTAACATAAATGGTAATTAAATATTATAACATGGTAATTAGTGATATAAAAGGAATAATAAACCTGAAAAAGTTTTATAATAATGAAAAAATTAACTTTAGTTTATTATTCAAGTGATTGAAGAACGAATGGGTCAATTCGGACACGAGGAAAGGGACATCATCTCAATCATCTTTCATTGTGGTATACTTTGACTTATACAAGACATTATTTTATTTAGTGTATAAACACAATTGACTTTTAATTTCATTAAAAGGGAATATTTTCTCTATTAAGTGTTCTACTAAATGAAAAAAAGAATATTACCTTCTAATGTAAGCGGCGACAATGATCTTTTCTGCCACCATGAGTATTATTTGATCTATGGATTCCATAATAAGATGTAATGTTTTTAAAAGGAAAATAAATACCATATATTACTTTTGGTATTTTGGTATTGAAAATGGATTTGATAATGGGTTTTTTATGTCCATATATTTAAAGGATATAATGTGATTGAAATGTGGAAATGTTATCTTTCCTTTATATTTTTTATATGGTATGAATATGTTATGGATAATGGGAATTGTTTACATATATGGGCTGTTCCTAGATAAACCTATGGATGGTGAGCCCTTGATATCTCTCCAATTCATTGGCTAATGTGACGGAGGTAAACATTAATGTTTCTCCTAAGATATTTAAGGAATATAATATGATTTGTATTCTAAATGTAAATCCCTACGTAGCTGTGAAAGCTACAATGTAAGTATGTTATGAATGTCACAAGTTCTCTTTATTATTTATGTTTTCTATGTGTTATTAATATATTTTATGATTTTTTAGGATTTTTAAAAACCATATGCTTTGATGGACTAATGTTTTATTTCTTTATTTTATAACCCTTACTGTGTTTTTTATGCTCATCCCTTGTTTTGAAATGTTTTTCACACGATTTAAAGATTAATTGGGTGAAGGATGGGATCAATAAAATTTCATACCTTCTATAACTTGGAACTATACATGCCTCCCTTTTCAAGAGTTTTTATTTTATGAAAAAATAGATACTGAGTAGAAGTGTCTACATGTAATATTCATGTTGTTATGTATATGTTATTACCTAATTCTCTAAATATCTAATCCTGAAAAGATCATCAATGTGAATTATAAACATAATTCATGATTATGAAATGTTTATGGATGAGTCATTATAGTTGGTATCAGAGGTCAGATTAGAAAACATTAGATGTTAGGGTATTATTAAACTAATATCCATAAATTAATTTATGTTAATGATATAGAAATTACATATTACCATGTTACTTTGCCTATGATATTTCTAGGTAGATAATAATTTATAATAGAGAAAACATGGAAATTGTGATGGGAAGGAATATAGAGGGAAATGTCATTCAAAATCAGAATCCTAAGATGGTCATAATCAGAATTTAATAGTTTGTTGCAGTGAAGGCTCAGTAGACTCAGGTGATATATGGTGGTTCTGTTTGTTGATGATATTTTGGTTTATTCTAAATGTATAGAGGAACAAGAATTCCATTTAAGGGTTGTCTTGAAAACCATAATATAAAATAAATTCTATGGGAAATTTAGTAAGTTTAAGTTTTGGTTACAAATAATTTCATTCCTTGTTCACATTTTTTCAAATAATGGAATAACTGTTGAGCCTTCTTAAACAAATGTTGTTAAATAATTACCAAGACCAAAATATATAACTAAGATCCATAGTTTTCTTGGTTTCACATGTTATTACTGGAGGTTTGTTGAAAATTTTGCACGGTTATCTAGCCCACTAACTAAGATAATCTGAAAAGGTGTTAAGTTCATTTGGACAATATATTGTGATGATTTTATTCAAGAATTGAAAAGAATATTGGTGAATGCTCATGTTTTGGAATTTCCTTCGAGAAATGGTGAGTTATTTAACAAATGTGATGCTTCATTGAAAGGACATGACTATGTCTTTATGATAAATGATCAGGTAATTGTTTATGATTTACGTCAGTTGAATCCTCATGAGTATAATTACCCTACACATAATTTCGAATTAGCTACTATTTCTTTCTCTTTAAAAATTTGGAGCCATCATCTGTATGGAGTAAAGTGTTAAATATTTACTAATCATAAAATTTTGAAGTATATATTCACTCAGAAAAAATTTAAAATGAGATAGATGGTATGGATGTAATTAATCAAGGATTTTGATTGCACAATTCAATACCATTAAATAAAGGAAAAAAAAAAGTAATCGTTGCTTTGAGTTGAAAAATTTATCCTCCGTTAACCTTGTTACATTTGGAACAAGATTCTTTGATTTATGGTTTGATGATCTTTGGCATAGAAGTTATTGGTGCATGAAATTCCTCCGTTTTGTTTCACGATTCAGTGAATCATCTCCATCGTAATGAATTATGTGAGAATAGAAGCAAGACAATGAGTTGCAGAAAAATGTAGAGTTGGTTCAAAATCTTAAGATTCCTGATTTTAACATTGATAATGATTGTGATTTGAGTTTTTGGAAGAGATTTTGTGATCCTTGTGATTCACAGTTGAATAATGAGTTTTTATATGAAGCTCATAGTTCTAAGTTTTTAGTTCATCCTAGTAGTACTAAGATGTACAGAGATATTAGAGTGTATTACTGATGGGATGGAATAAAAAGAGATATTACTGACTTTACTGTGAAGTGTTCGACTTGTTAGTAGGTTAACGTAGAGCGGTAGTTACCTAAAGGTATGATTCAGTCTTTACCAGTGCCAGAGTGGAAATAGTAATATATATACATGGAATTCGTTGTGGTGTTACCAAAGACATATCTAGGTAATAATGCAATCTAGGTTATTGTATATCGATTGACTAAAACTTCTCATGTACTTCCAATTTGGGATAATGTTTCTCTAGATTAACATTCTCATTTGTATGTTAATGAGATAGTAAGGTTGCATGGAGTTACCCTCTTTATTCTGTCTGATCATGATCCCAGGTTTACTATTATCTTTTGGAAATTCCTTGAGAGGACGTTGGGTACTGAATTAAATTTTAGTATAGCTTTTCATCCTCTATCAGATGGGATGTCAGAACAAAATATTTAGACCTTAGAGGATATGCTATGTTCTTGTTCATTGGATTACCAGGTAAGTTGGGACCAACATCATTCTTTGGTTGAGTTTTCATATAATAACATATTTCATTCCATTTTATACATGGCACCATTTGAATCATTATAAGAGAAGCAGTGTCGAACACAAGATTTTTGTGATGAAATATGTCAAAGGAAGTTGATGGAACCATAATTGGTAGAAGAGATTTTAGAAATGGTTAAATTGATTCAAAGTCACAAAAGAACATCTCAGATAAGGGAGAAATGTTATGTGGATTACTAGAGGAAGGATCTTTCTTTTGAGGTAGGTGATTATGTCTTTCTCAATGTTTCTCCATAGAAAAGTATGATGCGTTTTGGTAAGAAGGGTAAGTTGAGTTTGAGGTTCATTGGACCTTATGAAATACTGGTGAAATTTGGATCAGTTTCCAAAAAAGTGGATTGACCTCTATGTTTATCCTAGGAACCCAATGTTTTTCATGTTTCAATGTTGAGAATGTATATGCATATCCATCTAATATTTTGAGCCCAGAGGTAGTTCATTTGGAAGAGAATCTATCTTATGAGGAACAACCAGTCCAGATTCTTGACCAACGCGAGCATGTGTTTCGAAATAAGGTAATTAATTAGGTAATGGTTTTTTTAAAACCATATGTTTGAAGAGGAAATGTTGGAATCTGAATATGCTATGAGGGATAAATACCCCCACTTATTTGATAAGTAAATAAAATTCTGAGGATGCAATTTACAAAAGGGGGGAAGGATATAACATCCCAGGTAAATAAAGAATAATACAATTTTCATATTTTTGAATTAAATATAAATTTTAATTTAAAGGGGATTCTACGTTTGATGGTATACCTGACACGCAACAATGGGTTTCTCCAAATTTTATTGTTGCACACAATGCTGAGTTAAACTCAAAAATAACAGTATAATATAATTATAAATATCAGTTAACACCTTGCCGTTGTGTTGGCGGCAATTCAAATAAGTAACTAAATTGTGATTATTAATTTTTGTTAGATGTCTTTACAATTATCATATAAATTTTAACGGCTTAATATAAAAGGAATACAATTTTAAGCATAAATACTCTAATATTCATTAAAGGGTTCATTTACGGCATTTTGATGGAAAAACCTTATAAAATCTAATTTTTTTCTATTTAATATGTTTTATTTGAAAAAATAATATTCTCCTTTAGAATCGGACATCAAAATTTACATTGGGTATATTTTCGGTATTTTTCTGATAAAATTCGGTTTTTAATGAACAATAAAATATACTGTATTTTAATTCAAAACTCCCTTTAAATATAATTTATTTATATGGATATATTATCATTTTAATTGGTTTTAATGTTTAATTAGAATATATTTTTACCATTTAATGCAATGTTGGTAATTGGAAACAATTTCAAATTGAAATTAGACATAAACAAGTTCCAATCTTTTGATAGTTATTATTTTTTAAAAACATGTGTTTTGTTTTGACAATGAGAATTAATTTTAAATCAATTAATGCAAATTCATTGTTTTGAATTTGTTAAAATAGACATAAATTTTAAATTTTGAATATCAAATATTTCTGAAGATGATTTTTGTAATTTTTCTGAAAAACATGAATTTTTAATGAATAGTGAAAACACCAAGTAGTAGTTAAAAAAAAACGACTTCATCATTTAAATGATACTTTACAACATCTAGAAATTGAATTTATAAAATCTGACAAACAAGGTTGTTATTAGTAAGTAAAATGTTGTTCAATAAGATTAAAATATTCTTTGGTGAATAATATCTTTTGGAAGTTATTTATCGTGGTTAAAGGTAAATAGGTTAATTCAAGTTAAAAATAATATTTAGATAATATTAAATTAACTTAACATATATCCTCATTCTATTTGTTGATACATTTCTAACCATGTGCATCCTTGGAACGATTTTTTGATCCCATGAAGCCACTTAAGAGTGATAATAACACTTTATATTAATTAATTTATTGTAATGACCAAATTGACATAAACATATATCTTTTTTGTAAATCAATTAATTCATGTGGTTATAAAAGATATCTCATAGACTATAAATATCCATTTGAAAGATACACATATTTCATTTTTCCTGTTATTTTTTTATAATTTTTTGACATCAAATAAGTTAAATTATTTAGGACATGATAATGATGCAGTGTTTACCTCATTAATGAATGATTTAAATAAAAAAGATTATAAAAATTAAAACAATATCCAAAACCTTTGCAATTCTCTTTGGATGATTTTTTTGAAACACGAGGAATCTTATAATCTACTTTAATATGTTTTGGACGTTTAGAAAATTATTATCATTATACAATAAAATAATATATTCAAACATTCCAAGAGATCCCCTCATCCCTCTTATAAAAATACCTCAACTCTGACCGAATACTCACACCTCTAAAGCCCTATGCCTCATTAAAAATCTTCCCAAATAATCTTTCAATATCCCTGTATTCCACCTAGAAGTCTTACCTTAGGAATAAGGCACTTCAATAAATCATTTTTGTTTCATCCAATGTGAGTAACCCGTTTTAAAGGTAACATCTTCTCTTGAGTTATTTTATTTTATTTTCCTTCTCCAACCCATAAAATCATTTTACTCAATTATTCAAAGAAAACAACAGTATCCTCAATATAATAGGTTGTATTTATGAGAATTATTCTGACTACACTTATACACACATCTGTCTAATTGGTAATGAACTGACTGTTTCTGTGGACGGCAGACTACTGACTCACAAAACGATGATTGTTTAGTTATCTCATAACACCTCTTATGGTGGCCATTAAGATTTTACTGTATTTATATGTGATATATATCATATTTATATTTTCTATATTCCTCTATAATTTTAATTTAAATCATACCTTTATGGTTTCTATAATGGGTAAACACGATAATTTCATTTTAGAAAATACGGACTACCACTCCCTCAAACTGATATGACTCTTTCATGCCATACATGGAATGTATAAAGGATGGAGTTACTAATATTATATATGAAATTATACTAGAATTATAATATAACTATGTATCATTAATTTTTCTTTAAATTAAATATAAAATAGAAATTAATGTAGCGTCCATGTGTATGTATGACTTACAATCTCAGTGAACAGTGCATTTAATTTCTTATCTCCAAATGTTATGTAATATTATAAATAATTATATATACAATATATATATATAAAATATGATATCTAAATCATGAATATAATTCTGGAGATAATGTAATTTGGACTACATGAACAACTAGTAATTATAAGATGTTTATTTTTGACTCAAGTACCATATATCGACAGAATGACCATTATCAACATAAATGATTAAATAATGCTTATAACATGGAAATAAGTGATATAAAAAGAATAATAAATTTGAAAATGGTTACTAATAAAGTATAAATTAAAATTAGTTTATTATTCAGGAGATTAAAGAACAAATGGGTCAAGTCGGGCACAAGGTAAGGGTCCTCATCTCCATCATCATTCATTGAAGAATCCTTTGATTAATAAACAAATTTATTTTATATGGTTTATAAACCACATTGACTTTTACTTTCATTCAGAGGGAATATTTTATCTTCTAATTGTTTTAATAAATGAATTATTTTTACATTTTAACATAAGTGGTGAAAACCACCTTTTCTGCTGCCACGAGTATTATTTGATCTATGGATTCCTTAAGAAGATGTAATGTTTTTAAAAGAAAAATAATTACTATATATTGTTTTATGTATTTTGGTATTGAAAATTGTTTTGATAATAGATTTGTTATGTCAATATAATTATATGATATATTTTTTTGTAATGTGGATATGTTATAATTCCTTTATATTTGTTTTATGAGTAATGAATATGTTATAGTTCATTGGAATTGTTTACGTATATGGGTGGTTCTGTGATAAAGCAATAGCGAGTAAGCCTGAGATAGCTCTCCAATTTATTGGGTAACATGATGTAGGTAAATGTTAATTTTTCTCCTATTATATTTAGGGAATATACTATAATGGGTATTCCAAATATAACTCCCTACGTAGCTGTGAATGATAAAATGTATGTATGTTATGGATGCCACAAGTTACCCATATGATTTATGTTTTAGAAGTGTTATTCATAAATCATATGATTTCATGAGGTATGTTAAAAATCATATGTTTTGATGGGATAATGTTTTCTTTATTTAATTACCCTTACTATTCTTTTTATGCACATATTGTTTTTTGAGATCATTTTCACAGGATGTAAAGAGTAATAGGGTCAACGATGGGATCAAGGAAAAGTTATACAATCTAAAACATGGAACAATAAATGGCTCCTTTTTTCAAGAGTTTTCATTTTATAAAAAAATTGATACTATGTAGAAGTGTCTACATGAAATATTCATGTTGTTAGGTATATGTTATTCCCTAATCATCTAACGCTCTAAACATGAATAGATTCTCAATGAGAATTATTAACATAATTCATGATTATCAAATATTTAAGGCTGGGTGCTTATATGAATCTCCCATATAATAAATATAATATTTTTATATTTTTATTAAATAAACATAATAAAATATATAATAACATATATGGTTATTTATTTTCTTTTACCATGCAGATATTAACAATTGAATGTTAAAAACACTGTTTTGGGTTCTACCTACTTTGTAATGTCATGTTTGTTTTTATTTAGTATTAGTCATCCATATACACTAATCTTGGATAGAAAATATAAATAATAATAATTATTATATAAATATATTATATATATATAGTAATCCATAAATGGTATAGACAGAAAAATTAATAACACCGTTCATGGAGATGGTAGATCGTAAGTATGCAGGAATGTTTTCTTCATTTTTTCTTTGGATAGAAGGAATGAATAGTAACAGATGATTAAAATTAAAAGAATATTTTTTATATCAATATACCTATATATTATTTATTTCCTTATTTATAAACATCCAGTTAAATTGGTGATGAAAAGCGAATTACACCGGTTTGTGGATACAATATGTCTTAAGTACACACAAGCGATGTTTAATCTTTTCATGGGATAGAAGCGATATGGAATATGGTTATAATTTAATTATAGAACATAAAAAAGTATTTATGATACATGATTTATAAATTTTTCATTTAAATGAATCATAATGTTGAAGTAGAGTATGAAATAAACATGAAAGATTTAGTAAGGAAATTTACTTATTCATTGGAGGACTTCTATTAGATCTCTTCAAAAGGGATCTATGGTTGGTATTTTCAGATGGACCAAAACCTCTATACATTGTATAATGGAGTTTATAATAGTAATATGCATGAATTTTTTGATTTATATGGCTCAATGTTGTGCGACTACATGATGGTGTTGGTTCACTTTTAAAATTTAGGTGAGGGGAACATGTGGAATTTCTGAAGAGATTAAAGTATGATACATTAATTTATCATTGAAAATTCCTCCAAATGTAATTTGGTTCAAAAATATTTAGGTAATGGTTTTCATAACAACAACCACTAGAATTTATAAATGTATTGGTTTCATTTTAAACCATATCATTTTTATTTACTCCATGGATAGTAATTTTTGACCTTAAACATGGTAACCACTATTTTAATAATGAAGGGTTAAAAATTTAACTATAAATGTTATAATTACTCATAAATGGAACATTTATTATGTGTAAAACTATAAAAGTTTCACAAAGGGAAAATATAATATTTTTATTAACATAATAAAATTTAATAAAATATTATTTTAGATAAATTAACATTAATTCCATTTTTGATAATACAAATTTAATTAGATTTTTAATAAATATATGAGATGGGAATTCAAATATAATTCTTAAAACCCTTTTTTATATTTCATAAATATCTAAAAATTCGTTTTATAGGTTAATTATTTCTTATTATATCAAAATAAATATTTTTAAAATCATTTATTTTATTCCTGCGTTAAATGAATAAATACCATATTAGTATTTAACATTAATTTAATGTAATTATATATTTTACAAACAATAGAAATAAATATCTATAATTAGAAAAATTTCATTAATATAAAAATATTAAATGATTTTCGTTATTATTTTTCTTTTATGAATATGTGGAATCATAAAAGATAAAAAATAGTAAGAGGGTTATATTTTCTAACTATCTTTCATTTAAATAAAATATTAGTAATTTTCATTGAATTATATCCATTAAACAACTAAAATTAAATCATAATTTATTAAGGGTATAATTATATTCTTAAATGTTTTTTACAATTTTATGTCTTGGATATACATTTTTTTAATATCGTGTTATCTTTTTTTGTAATTACTATACTATTACAATTTTATATTATGTAAGGTTTAATAATTTTATAATAAAGCGTAAAAGACAGATAAATAGACTATGAGTGTTTTAATTAATAATATCCCCTTAATATATTATAATTTATTATTTTTCATAATTTTAATAAATTTAATAAGATATGATTTACTATAAAATATTCATAATTTCAATTTTATGACTATTCATTTCTTTGACATTATAAATATAAAGATAACATATATAATTTAAAAACAACATAATATTATATACCTATCATGTACAGTGAATCTAGAAAATTATTGTATCTATTTAATTATCTGGAATTATGTTTATTTTAATATTTATAAGACTATTTATTTTTTTCCCTTAAATGAATAATTACATCATAACGTTGTGAATGAATTTAATGTAATAATTTATTAACTAAAAAATAAAAATAATGTAACATTATATATAAAAATAATTTATATTCGAAAATACTATTTATAGTTTAACATATCATTTATATAACCACATATTATATATATTATCTTTATTAAAATTAAGAGTGTGATGCATTTGACTTTTAATTAAATAAAATATTATAATTGTCATAATTGTATACATGTTTCGCAAAAATTTCATAGAATAAACCCTTCGTTTTTCTATAGTTGATATATTCTTATTAAATAATACATAACAATGTTTAAGGGGAATTTAATAGTTCAAATCAAATTTATTTGTAACCATTAATTACTATATTTACCCTTTACTGTGATAAAAAATTACTATGTTTACTTCCAATATTTTCAAAAAATAAAAGTTTCCAATTAAAAAAATTTCTAGAAATTCCAAATATATAATTAATTTATTAAAAGATAAAACATATAATTTTCTAGAATATAATTTAATTTCTAAAAGAGAAATTACACTGATTTTTTTTTCTAAACCATTCCCTAGGTTAATATAAAATATTTTCATACTAAATCCATATATAACATTCATTTCAATGAAAAATATTATATTATTTATAATAATAAAGAAAATTTAAAATTTATTACTAATTAAAAATATATTTTTTGCTTCATAAATCCTTTAAAATAACATACAGTTTTCATTTAAAATATGTATTTTTGTTATTTATTTAATATTCATCATGATCATAAAATCCTAAAAAATTATCCAAAATAAATTAATAATTATTAATTAAAATATAAAATTAATTTTGTAGAATAAATTTTATTGACATTTTAGAACGTAATTATAATATTTACACATGTAAAAAAAATAAAACCATTTTTTTGAAGAAAACGTATTTTTGAATTATAAATTGTAATTATTCAAAATTATGTGATTATTTTAAAATCATTTAATAAAACTTTTATATTGATAAAAATGTTTATAACTATTCCATTAATCAGTTTTTACTATTTAAATCATCCAATTTGAATGCTATGTCGTATGGGTAATCTTTATATAATAATATTTCATTTTTCATTTTAAGATTGGTGTTGTGTATCTTGTATGCTACCAAACATAGTATTTTATTTTAAAAAACTCAGATATTAGACTTATAATGTTCAATGCATCATATTAAATGATATGGGGAACTAAAAATACAAATTTTCCAAGCGTCAAGGAAATATTACATAGAAGAAGATAAGGGATGATGGTGAAATATATTCAATTACTACAACTGGAGTGGATTGAATAGAGTTCTTGGGATTTTGGATTCAATGATTATGACATGGAAGTATTTTATGAATTATATTTAAAGTATATTAATAATTAAACATATAATAATCATTGTGGAATATTTTTTTTATATGTATTTGATGGGATTTGTTGAATGGTACTGATGACCAAAAATATAGATACATTGGCATGCCGATCTTTTTGGAAAACACATGATTGATGGAGGATAATGAGTAATATATTCTTGATGTCGAGATAATAATTAAAATGATAATTTTTTTGTATTATATTGGATACCTTTATATTTTTTTACAGTATTATGATATTTTATCTCCATTTGATTTTACTAATTTTTTGGAATTATGATATAAATTCTATAATTTGAGACTTGATTTCTGAAATTTGGAGTAATTTTTTTTGAAGCATTAATATTTTCAGTATGGTTTTCATGTGACTAAGGTATTATAATATTTTTTTAATAGACATTAAGAGTTACGTTTTATAAGAATATAATTTTAATTTTATTTTGGAGATTTACTGAATTTTTCTCTACATGTTTAGACATTGAAATTGGGAAGAACAATTATGGTTGAGTATTAAGGATAAATATTTATAAAATTTATTATTTTTAAATTTGGGGTTCTTTTGAGGTTTTAAATATTTATTTAATATTGGATTACATTTAAAATCATTTGGAGAGGAAAGATATCTAAATACTAGTGGAATGACCAGTCAATATTTTTATGATCCATTAAGAGTTAATTATAGTGGTTCTGGCATACAAATTCAATTTAGATACTCATTTATTGTAGTGTTAAGTGATGTCTAAATTTTTCGATCAAAATCAAAAGGATAAATCTATTCTTATGTCATACAATGATATCAAGTGTGTATATTTTAATATGTTACTTATCGATATAGTAATGTAAATCCTTAACATTAAAAAATGATCTTGAATAAAAAATGACATCTTGGTATATTCATTTACTGTTAATGAAATATAATTTTTACTCATTGAATATTTATGTAATTTTGTGTCATTAAATTTTCTTGTTTATATAATTTATTATTATTAATTATATCCATTTATCTACATATTTATTTACATTTTTGTACCATGTATATATCATTAAATACAAATTTTTTCCCCTAAATGTAAACCAAGTAATATGTTAATATAGAGGACCTTCATGCATCACATTATCACACATAAAAAGGATGTTTTATTAAAACTAGTTTTGTTAAGGGTTTCCAATAAAGGTTTTATCAAATTTCAAACTCTTGTTTATAGAGTCAAAGACTATGTTACAAGGATTCAATTTATTAATAGCGGTGGAATGTGAAATCCCAATATTATTAATGAGGAACAACTTATGGGATAATGTATATGTCATGAATCCAAAAAATTTGAATATAATTTAACACCGCAATACTATATGATATATTTCTTCTAAAATATATTAAATCACTTTGATGACTTCCTATACACAAAACACAAGGTTTAAATATAATTTCAAACACTATAAAAATAATATTATTTAATCATAACCTGTATAACATATCCATTATGATAGTTTATATAAATAAGAATTAATAAAAGTTTAAAAATATATTATTTATATATTTGGAAAATAAATTATATATTTATATATTGATTATAAATATAATAAAAACCATATGAATGCAAATTTCTTTTATCTGTGATAAATGTATTTTTTTCTAAAAGACAGTTTAGTCTCACTAATGCACATAAATTAAAAACTAAAATTTAACTTTTTTTGATTCAATTTCATTTTTGAATTGTGATATAATAACTTTTTAATCATTTGAATATTTTTATTTGGAAAGAGTATTTTTTCAAAGAATTAGCAGGTAACATGTAAAATTGAATTATATCACTCCTATGAATTGAATATGGAAAAATGAAGTATATGTTTTTAACAAGAATAATTTATGTTATATAATAAAGTAAAGATAATTTTTTATCTTGATGAACAATAAGAATAATAAAAATTATTGACATAGTTTGTGTTAAAACGGGTTCATGAGGGGCTGAACTATAAAATAAATTTTAAAAATTACACAAACATGTATTAGTACTATTTTATAGAAACATTTATACCTTATCTATTCCATGGTTCAATAGTTACAAATTTTTGAGTATTTTGACATGATAAAACATGTGGAACACTTTTACTTTTCAAAATATCAATTTGTGTCCACTCCCCTAACTCTAAAAGGCCACCTCTTATCCTCTCCAATTCACACTAAAAATACCGTAGGGATTGAAAATACATGAAAATTTGTCTTACATACATCCCTAAAAATATCCTATATTCCTTTTATTGATTAAATATCAATCATAGGAGGGTTTTGGTGCAACCAAAATGAAGTTTTTCAAAGAAGAGGTAACATTCATAAACAAGATTTTTTATTTTGTTTATTCATCCACCTGTTAAAAAATTATTAATCCAATATTATATATTTAAAAAATCATCTATTATATACTGAATTGTTATTATGGTATTTTTATAAAATATATCCATCTATGCTACCACAAAATGAGAATCAAACCCATCGATTGTGTGCATGAAAAAATACTGCCCAATGAACAAATATTAGTGGTTTTCTATTACCGCCAATCACTATGTCATATAACAATGGATTTAAAATAGTAATATAATATATTTGAAAATAATTCAATATATAATTATATTATAAAATCTATCTTCTTACCTTACAACCCAATAAAAAACAATAACATCACTCATGGGTGTAACAACCTATCACCTCAAGAAACGATGTGAGGTACTATTCATATTTTCAATTTACACAGACTGTAGTAAGAGTTGATCAAATGAATATAAATGATACTTTTTATAAACATATACCTCTATAATTATGATATCATTTATTCTTTATTAGATTACATTATATTTGGGGTCAGATAACATCGCTCGTGTGTACAGAGTACTGCCGCCTCCTGATGCGATGTGACTTGTTTTTTACTAAAAATATATATGAAAGGTTATAAGAATAAATTTAATTAAAATATATTATATATAATACCTCATAATTACTATATAAAATGTGATATATTATTTACCTTTAGATTATTCAATCTATTGAGAAACATTTATTCAACCTTCTTGCATATGTCAAAACTACCAGCTACATGAATGATATAACTAGTTATCTACATATAACATTAAAGGTTAATATAAAAATAAATTTAATGAATTTATGGAATATGAAAATCATGTTTAAAGTCATATAAAATATTCATCCATGATCTGATAACAAAATTAATGTACTAAAACATACATAAAAAACAATCAATTATCACCCCAAATACTGATTTTAACAAAAAAAAAACAAAATCACTGGTTGAAAAAAGACTATAAGTAAATTATATATGATATAACATATATGTGTTTCTCCATTTATTATATTAATATTGAACCAATATTTATTATATAGTATGTTCCTAAACATATGAACGAAGCCAAACCAGTGGTTTGGGGTTCTTTTCTCTCTTTTACTTATGTGAGACATATGTCATTTTCAACACTTATTCTTTTATATTGGGTATGTACTGATACTTTGTATATTTTATATAAATAGTTTATTTATATTCAAATAGTTTAATGTTTCAAATTATTTTATGTCTTCAATGTGTATTACGATTCAGAAGAGACCAAACTCGTAAGGGTTAATTTCAAAATATCATCATTATTATAAATTTTTATGTTTATGTCTCTCTTGGGGAAGTTATGATTTTTATCAAAAATAAAGTATATTAATTTAAATCCTTCATATTCATAAAAATTTCAAGTAATAGTACCGCATTTTAACTACTTGTTTATCAAAATTATTTAGAAGACTATTTTATAAAAATTTGACTTTATTTATCTCTTAGATCCAAAATACATTTTGTTCCAAACCCATTTGTTAATTTTTTTATAATTATAAAAATGATTTAATAGTGACATTTTTAACCATGTGTTAATTTGTAAAATATGTATTTTAAATAATATTTTTATCATATTTCAAACGGGGATCTTTTTATTTTGTTTACAATAACATGAATATAATTTTTTTAACCAACACAACACGAAAAAACATTCTCCAAAATCACACCAATTGATGATTAGAATATTAATATACATTTATCAAAGATTATTTTCAATTAAAATTATTTAAATTGTTTTTTACTATTTATTTTTGATTTTTTTATTGTCAAATGTTTATTTTCGTCAAGAATTTTTTTAACGATATTTTCATGGAATTTCTACTCTTCAAAAATAATAACCATTTTTCAAATTATGATACACTAGATATATCTTATAATTATAACATACTTATTATTTTCCAGATTTTAATTTTAATTTTTATTGGGGGTGTACTATTTTTTTAACCTTCTCAATATTACAATGGATATTTTATTATTTTTGATAGGGGTAAGTAATAAAATTCCATTTTGTTAGTTTTTCAATTCAAAATTTTATATTGATTATTCATCACTCAATTAATATTATGAATTCAGTGGATTTATTATGTGATGGGTGGTAACAATATTATATATCCCCTCAATGCATCAGCTGGTCTCATGAGAGAAATTTATTTGATGAATTAAATGATTTTTACCCATATTTTTCAATTCTCAGGTGATTTTCTTGAAACTATGTTTATGATGTATAAAATTATGCATTACCTCATTATGATATCATTTATTTATTTATCTGTGATTATTTTATTAGTTAGAGTATTCAGGGATACTTTTAATGATAATGTTATTATTTATATGGATTTTTTGATCATCCTTTATTGATTCTTTTTTATCAATAAGAGAATATTTAAATTGAATGTGATTCAATTATTTAACATAACATATTAAATATGAATATTAGATAATGATAGATTTTTTCTATACACATACACATTTAAAGCTTCTGAGACCATCCTTTTCATATGTTTTATTTTCCCAGGGATACCGGGATGTTATTTATTATTGTTAGGTAGTGATATTCTTAGAGAAAAATGGTGTTTTGAAACAAATTATTTTTGTATTTTATTTTTTAAAATGAAATGTGAATTTAAATTATATACCTAGTTTAAGAAAACTACTAACATGTTTGGTCATTTGGGTTGGGATTTCATGTATCAAGATCAAATGTAATAATGTACACATTATCTTCGGGCTTTTGAGGTCAGGTCGTTTACAAACAATATGATGATTATCATATTGTAAGGGCTCCATAATAGATGGAATTATATTTTCATATAGGTTTGATAATTAAGATAAATGATCTATGAAATATAGGTATCAGCTATCCCAGTGTCTCACCATTAAGTTATCATATGTTATTCTCTATGAAATAATACTGATATCGAAAGAAGTGTATATACTAATATCGATGTATCATGGGATGATCAGGAATCAATACCCTCTCAGGTTAATTGATGATATTGGTTACTAGTTTATATTTACCAGTGCATTCGTTATGATAGATCTATGGTCACAGTATCATGATTTTAAGGTGAATAAGGAAGGAAACCTAAGGACTACATTTGGATGTTGGTTTTGGGACTCTATGTTATTGTACATGTTGTTCTATGTATAAAATACCCTTAATGGGTTAAATTTGTACATGAATTATATTTTACTTGAGTTCGTGATATTTTTACTCAATTACCTATTTATCTACTCTAAGATACTATAAGAGAATTCAGATCATCTCAAAGATGTCTTACAGTTCCTTCAACGACCATATCTCTACTAAAAGTTATAATAATAATTTTTTACTTTGTAGGTTAATTTTATTGGACTTGTGTTGTCTCAAAATTGTCTATATATGCAATAATTAATGTTTTTGGAATTTATTTCTCTATAATCAATAAATATTGATAAATATGTTAGTAGTTTCCTTAGTCTCTTAGTTTGTTACTCAAGTCTCTTGTCTGATTTCTAATCAACTATGGATTCATTTATATCATTGACCCGAAATGATCATTCTTTTATGAAGCAAAATTAGTGTTAGGAATCATTTAAATACCTTTTTCGGATATATTTTTTACTATAATCATTCAATTTATAGATTATGGTTGATATTTGTGGTGTTGTATGATGTTTCCCATTTAGTATTTAGAAACTTTTTGATGTAATAGAAATAAATGATCTCATGTGGACCTAGATACTTAAGTATCCATGCCCATGACTATGAAATCTATGAATTGGTGCTAGAAATTGTGTTTTTCACGAAATATTTTCCCACATTACCTCAAAAGATATTTTTTTTGTAAATACAGATATCAAGATATTATGTTAAATCTTTCCTCAGCATGAAATTTAATTATAAAACAGATATGGAGGGAGTTTCTTCCATATTATAACATGAATATCTCTTATACCACAATAAATATTATTTTTTATAAAATATTTAAACATGACGATGTGAGGTATGTATTTAAAGAGTTTGTAGAATCTTGTAGGGTGTTGGAGTAGATGATATCCTTAGACATAAATTCAAGTGTCGATGTTGGAGGATGGTTCTTATATAATATTACCATGGAGTTATCATTTTTTCTATAGTAAGGGTATTATCAATGTTTAAAATCAATATTAGAGGGGATTTATGACCATACAATATATAGTGATTCTCTGTATGGTTGGTCAGAGGATAGCTAGTACTAGATGATGTTTAATGGGAATTCATTTATTCAAGTGGTGATGCATGTTGGATTCCATTATAAGATTCATCTCTTTGTTTTATTGGTGCATCGAGTAATGTCTACGATATACCAAGGCTCCATGATGATGTTTTTGTGGCTTGAGATTAAATTTATGATGGCAATGTTTGTGGCTTAATGATTGGTTTGAAAAATGGTATTATTTTAGCACTATATCTGAGGAAATGTTTTCCCACCATTATTTTTTCAAGAGTGGAAGAGGTATGAAATATTGATGGAATTGGATATAAGGTAACCAAAAACATTGAGTGGTTGTTATTTACTATGTATAATTATTGATAAGATGATGAATTCATATCCCTTCCTAGTGGTCATGGTGTATGTAAATTTGGATGTCTTGAAAAGGAGACATATTGATGATATTTTGCAGCTACATTGAGTTATAAGCTCCAATTTCTCAGATCAGAATGATCTTATTACCTCACAAGCTTGTATTATATTTCATCATTAATTAGGGAAATAGTGAATCCCCAGGATTCAATCATCCCTATGATGGATAGAAAAATAAATTACACTATGTATATGTTGGAGGATATGTTGTAGGAAAACATACTGGACCTTAGTGGATCTTGGGAGAATCTCATTCTCTTGCTTGGGTTTTCTTATAATCATAGCTACAACTCATTTATTTGAACAACCCTATTTGAGACTTTTTTGGTTGTTCATTTTGTTCACCAAGGTATTTCGAAAATGAGTGGGGAGCTATCAGTTCACACTCCCTATGTAGTGAATATCATGACAAAGATGGTTAAGGATGTCCCTAATAGGGTAACAGTGCTCGAGGACTGGTAGAATTTTTATGTTCATAATAAGTGGAAGCCCTTGGAATTAATAATGGTATCCATTGTGTTGTTTATTTTAGCCTCATCATGGATAATATAGGTTTTGCTCGGGTAGTAAGCATTATTCCCTATTCATTGGAGAGTTTGTGGTATCGGGGTGCATTGGTGAGGTGGTGTTTTGTTTGGAACTCTGAATGAGGTTGTAAATTATACATGATTCCTTCTATGTGTTTTAGATATATAGGTTTCTTTCTAATGAATACTATTTATTTGAACACTGAGAGTTGGATATTTAGGATTAAATTATGTTCATGGAACGACTGATATATTTTTAGGATTTCTAATATATGGTATTATATGTATGGACCACTCATTTGGTTAATTTTATGTTTATTTGAAGTGTCATTAAAAGAATGCATGGTATTTTGAAATACATATTCTTTCCCAGTACACCATACTGGTTTTGTTTTCTCTACCGTATTTTTTATGATAATGGGATAATTAAAACAATCTAGTTTGAGAGATATTGTTTTATAAAAATTTTATGATATGTTTTGATGAATTTGGCCCCTGATGTTGGGAATAACCCTTCATAATCATGATCAGTTATATTATGAAATATTCTAATATGGAGTGGGGTGATTCATTATCTCTAAATGTGGAAAATATTTTGATGTGGATGGTTTAATTCTAGAATTTCTAGGATATGGTCTGTGTTAGGTCTTGCTTATGATTTTTATCATCTCAATAGTTTTAGTGGTTGAGATGGTTATGGGAATTAATAGAGTCTTCATTTTGGTGAGTAATGATGTGGTAACAAGGTTTTGTGAGAATTATTTAGTCATTTTATGATTGGATTGGTGTGTTTGGATGCTAGTAGTGGTTGGGGTGTAAGGAGATCCCTCAAATTTATCTCACCAAATATTTTTTTAGATGATACACATTCTTTCGGTGTTTAGTTTGGATTCACAAGAATGAAAATAGTTTTATATGTATCTAATGTAAAATATCTAACTTTATGAACTAATAGTTTGTGACGATTCTTGTGATTGAGTTCTATAGGTGTATGTTTCAAGGACACTAGAAGGACAAATGATGTGTTGTTGCTGAAAAATTCATCTAAGTAAAATATTATGTAAATTAGGCATGATATGATCCATAGTGAAGATTAGATGTTCAATGGAGAGGATGGAAATGATGTAGAGGCTCATGGTAGGATTTTTGGTGGGTTTCAGAATTTTTCATAGCTATATAATTGAGAGGCTTATTGTAAGATAGAGTCTAGGATGAAGTGTTTTCTTCCTGTATAAATCATGGGGTGGCTATTTTTTAGAGTTCTTCTTGGTGTGTTATTCATCTATATTTTTTTATATTCCATGATTATTTTTTCATCATGTTTATGGTCTCCTTTTTTCTTCATAACTACAATGTTTAAATCGTGATGTCTCATAAATTCATCTTTAACTAGCCCCATTATGGAACAATATTTTCTGTTTCAAAATCAGCATTCCCTTTTCCAATAGTTCTGATACATGTTCATGTTGGTTGTAACCTATTTTTATGTCTTCATTACTAAATTTAAAGTATCAGAAAACTTCCAAAACCTAAACTTGTAATGGTTTTCCATTAGATTCTTGTGGGAACCAATTATTCTATGATGAGGTCATTCAACAAATTTTCATTGGATTTAAATCCTCTCATTGTGATATTAATCATTTGTGGATTAAGATGAACTTCCATATATTATTTTCATATATTACCCTTATTCCAAATCAATGGAAGGCCATTGATAAAGAATCATATTCATTTTTGTGATATTTTTGTAGAATGATGATGTGGGGTGTTGTGTTTAGGGTTTATCAGTGTGTTTTCATTATTTTGGGGATTGGTGGTTGTATTAATTATTAAAAATCTTTGTAAGTGGTTTTAAAATAATCATTTGAGATTAAGGATCCATCATCTTTTTTTGTTCGAACTAACAAGATGTGTAATGCTTTTGTTTTTTGTTAATGAGTTATTAAGATCCATCCTAATTAATATAATGAATTATATTAATCAAAATTGAAGGGGAAGTGGATTGAAAATAAATTCATAATTTTTGGTTATTTATATTCAGGTTATACATGATTGATTTCGTTTTGAAAATCATATAATTTTGGGGGGTTTATTATGTTATATTTTTTATGATTGGGGAACCCTTTTGTGTGATTGTTTGATATCACCTAGAATGAAATTGGGTAAGAATGTTTATCTAGCAACAAAATTATTTTCCAAAGGATGTTATGGTATTTATAAGAGTTACCATTAAAATTAATGGATATTTGATGATAATCCCCCTATTTAAATATAAAATAAGGTATGTGAAATATGTTAAAATTTGTCGTGTTGTCCTTTAATGGTGTGTCAAATATATATTGGATGAGACGTTGGTGGGATACATGGATTTTAAGATGATGAATTGTTTATAATGTTTTTTGGTTGTAGTGAAAGACCTGTTTGCATGAAAATATGGGTTATGTGTTATGTTATTTTGTGATTTGATTTTTTCTCAATAGTAAGGGAATTAATTTATAATTCCTAACTAGAATATTTTTTGGGATATAATGGATATGTAATTCAAGAATTAAAACAAGAATTGTGGTTAAAAATATTGATTTATAATATAAAATGAGTGGGCTAGATAAATGAAATTGGTTTATAAAATGATATAAAAAAACTAACCAAAATTGAAAAGAAAGGTGTATTGTGGCATGTGGATTGCTTATGTAGTGTTTATATTTTATAAGTGGATGTGGTTGTAGATAAGTTTGTGAGTTTATGTGGGTGATTTTGTTAATTGGGATGAAAATAATTTTTCGAATTCCTAGGTAGTTGTTTCTGGATGATGATGACAAAGAAAAAAATGACGATAGGGTTTAAATGTGTCCATTTAAAAATGATGTATTAAGAACACCTATAATTTATGATTTTAACCTTTATTGTTATCTTAATGATGATAGAGAGATATAAATGAATAAGGAAAATATCATAGTGATGTATAGTGGTCCCAGTTGTAAATATACCCTAGTACATACCACTATCACTCTATCAGTGAGTGTAAATTTCAGTAGACAGATCCTCTAATCATAGGAATTTAAAAACTAATTACTGAAAGCTAGATCAATTAAAAATATTTTACATGGACTCATGTTCTTTTATAGTGAATCATAAATCTATATCTTAGTACAATATTTTTACATTTCTCCATGATTATGCTTGACTTGATGATACTCCTAAAAATCAATAGAGAATTATTTAATTGGAAAAACAAGTACTAAATTACAGTTTCAATATCAACTAAAAATATATATTTAGATATTCAAAAGTGAATAAGAGAATATAAATCATCAACATTGTAGACACATTATTTAATATGTGATAAAGAAAACACTAGACATATATGAAAACATGTATCTATCCAATGTTTATTTATGAAAGATAACTTGACAATATTAATGATTAATATGTAATAATAAGATGCATTAGTAGCAAAAATGACAATAGTGGTTCGATAAATTAGATGAAAACATTTATGTATCCAAATTACAGCTCTAAATTCATTGATTTTTTTATTTCAAACACTATTGTTCCTTTTTTATATCTTCCCACATTTTTCCAATGAATAGAACCTTGATATTTATAGTGTAGGTCGAAGAACTCCAGGTCAATCCAACTTCAAAAATATTGCACAATAAATCAAGAATATTTGAATTTAATATCATTCATGATATTTGTAACTTATCATGATTATATAATCTATTTAGTTTTTTTAATATGATCCTTTAAAAAATTAATAATGTTCTTTTGTTTGGTCTAAATATTTCTTTTAAAATATCATTTCATCTATCAAGACAATTTCATTAATCTTGGATAGTATCATAGATATAAATCTCTTTCATTGAGTTGTAAAACATATCACTTCTTCTTAAAATGAAAAAATCCAATGTATGGTTGACAACGTATAGTTTACCACAATGTAGGGTTTATATATCATACATTTTTTTCTTCAAACATATGGTTCCATAGAAATAAAGGGTTTATTATACACACTATCCAATATCAGTGGCATCATGATCTAAATTTTCTAATCCCAATGTAGGTTTTTTGAACCATAAATAACACTTATAAGAAAATGGTACAAATAGTTATTCCATAATACATTCCAAACAAACATAGAAAATACATTTACAAATATTTCCTCCATATCAATGACTTTAATATATTTCAAGAATAAATATTCTGATGAATATTATCTTATTTAAATTCAATTCAAAGTAAATTCCTTAGTGACATAAATGTGGGCATTTGTGTGCATAAAAAACAAAAAACAAAATAATTAAATTTTTTATCAACATATTTTTGATAATACCCTCCATTATGATGATCACAAAACCCATAAAAATAAGTAATTTTTATAAATAATATTAGAAGATAAAATTTTCATAACCGAAAATTAATACTCATTTACCTTTTAATAACATTTATTATAATAAGTTAATTTTTTTCTCATAAATATTCCCGAAATTTAATATTTTTCATTTCTCTATAAATTTATCACTGATGATAATGATAAACAGATGTTCCCAATTTCAATGATATTATGAGAATGTATATAAAAATCCTAAATATCTCCCCATGATAATAAACATGTATACTCCACTTCACTTATATGAGGCTAAACTTTTAAACTACAACTATAATCCTCTCCACCTTTTTGTTACATCGAAGAGAATTTAGTGAAACCCACATTAAATTTATACTTCCTTAAAATGATATAAAATTAAAGAGTGTCTAAATTATTTAATAAAATGAATAACATGATCATATGATAAAAACTCTCATTGATTCATAGATTACATGATATTTAAATAAGTACAAAATTTCTAAGGAAGAATATACTTTTAATAAATTCTTGAAAACTATATATATTACATACATCTAAAAATTATTTTATGTAATGTGACAATCATGTATTAAAATAAGAAATGACATATAGTGATTATTTTAACTAAATAAAATAGTTATAATAGTATATATTTACATTGAGATTAAATAAACAATAGAAAATAAAATCATATGTTTATGATGGAATAAAGGGTTCATATGATGTTTCCAAACGTCAAAAATTGACAATTAATGTATCTAAAAACCTTGAAAGTTCATCTAATATGTTTTTAATAGTTGTAGTTTTTTAAGAACAAGATGAACATTGTTCAATAATGAACTATTTCATCTTAACAGATTCTATATTGGTAATAGCTTCTCATCTGAGTAATTCCATCTTAGTCATCATTTCTACTTTAAAATATTCAATATATTGTTATAATATAGAACTATCATATAAATTACGATATTCTATTTCTCAAAAATAAAAATAAATTTTGATAAAACTTCTATCTATAGATCATCATAAGAAATTATAGATGCATCCGGGTCAAGTTGTAACATCACTTTTTGTTTATTAAAGGTGATGACTTTGGACAGATGCATATCAAAAGTAATTTTAGATTTATATACTTATAGTTATTTATGAATATGAAAATAATTTTTTCATTAATAATACATATCAATGGAACTTTCAACATTAGAAAATGATTGTTCATTTAATGAATCTAATGAATATCCTGTTGAAATTTTATGATAAATATATTCTTCTGAACATGAAGTACTTGATTGCTTCATCTTCCCTTTACTACTTTTCAGCAGACATGGAGCATGATATTTCGATGAAGATAGGTAAATATTTTATGATGTTTTAAGAGCATCGTTCCAAGTTTTTAATAATAAAACACACCATTTTGTTCTGACACAATACAAATTAAATTTATCATTATCGACTTGAAATGCATGGAATTATCACCTCAAATATTAATTTTTGAAAAATCATATTACATAACAAAATTTTTCTGGTCACATAAAAAAATTAAATTTTAAAAATATTGAATATAGATATTTCAATGATTTTAAAGAATAAAATATTATCATTTTATAATTTAAATAAGTACTGTATTATTTTAATGATTAATACAATGTTCATAGATATCCATATTCATTAGAAATTAAATAATAAATAATAGACTAATGATTTATTAAAAGTGTAAAGAATAATATATTTCTCCCACTATTAATATATTTTTAATAAACATTAATTATATAGAAATAAAATAAATTCTTGATCATAGATTTTATTATTGTGTTTTTTTAATAAAAAACTACATTAGAGATGATCACTACTAAATATAGAGATTTGAACAGACAAACACTTCTTGATTTAACAATGTTGCTCAGTGGTTTATTCCTATTAACCCTCAAATCCAAATTTTTTCTTGTACCCATATTCTTTTAGATACAATTTTGTTATAAATTAAATTTTCAGGTAACCAATTTTTTTTTATTTTGAGTACGGTTTCAACCATTTAGGATAAACAATTATTTTGAGAAATATATATTTTTAAACAATAAATCAATCATTCTGAAAAAAGATCTATAATTAAAATAATTTCAATTAATACCATAATTTTATAATTTAACATTATAAATGTTCTTATTTTTTAAACCAGGAACAATATAATTCTTATATAATATCAATCTTTCACAATTATTTCATATTCTATTTTTTCATTATAAATATTATTTTTATCTAGGAAATGATTTAAATATTTTTCTCTATTTATCTTCATAATAGAATACTATAATAAATTTTAAAATTAATCTGACAATAAATTAATCCTATTTTCATACAAATTCTACAAATTTATATAGGAATTAGTCATTAATCTTTAATCTATTCTGACATATTTTATTTATCTAATAGAACAATTTAAAAATTTATTATAATTTTTATATATTTTACTAAGTATATTCTATATCTTATATCATAAATAAATTAATATTTATCTCATTAAAAAGATTTATATCTAGAGTTTTGATAGTTAGAAGATTTTACCTAGTCAATGTGAGACATAAGACATACCATGTATCTTTTAGTATCAGTATCAGAATATGAAGAAGATTCATTATGTGAAACAGAAATATTATGCTATATATCCTTCATTAATTTATTATCCTTTATCTTATAATCATATTTTTCTCTAGCTTTATTAAAGGCCATATATCCTTTGTATTTTTTTTTTCTTTTAATTCAAGTAAACTATTTTCTTTAGTCCTATACTTTTTATTTTTGAATATTTTTTTAAAATATTTTAGAAAAAAATGATAATTATTTATATAAATTTATATGAAATGAATCCTATGATTAATCCATAATAGTTTGGAGATAACACCCTTGATGTTTTATATGATTTTATTGCTTTATCCTACAACCCAACTTCATATATCATTCGTGTACCAATCAATTCCATTACAGTTAAATTTTCACTTTGTTTATATTGTCATTCATGTACAGATATTCCATTCCACATATATGGTAGTACTATGAGTAAATTTTACACTCGATCTGATTTTGAAATTGGATGTCCCAATTCATCAACATTATTGATAATTTCTATCAATATTCCTTTTATTTTAGTGATATTATTTATCCACATCCATTTTATAATTACAAAACTATAACATTTTATTAGTCTACCTTAAATGTATGATATTATCAAATAATCAATATTCAGTAGAAATCCATCCCCAAATCTCATATGTATTTGGACATTACGATGCATAATTTCACTCAATAGTTTCTAAACAAAAAAATAATAATATTCACAAATTTTTAATTTAGCTAACATTTCCTTTCATAATCACAATTTGAATAATCCCATCATTTAATTGGAATCTCATCTGGCTTAACAATCTTTAAATAAATCCATATTCTAATATTATTTAAATTTTAATCATGATGATTTTTGATTATCCATAGTTATCATTGTTAATTTATTGATCATTGATCATTAACACACCTTCTATATAATCAGTTACTTCATGATGACGTGGTCTAAAACGTCATCTCAAGCTTGTCAGATCCAACAAATATTCTTTATTTTCGAACAAGAGTATAAAATTTTGAATTATATTTCTAAATATACAATACATAAAAAATATAACAAAAATCATGTGGTTATTATATAGGATCATAATAATTTTTATGAAAACAATATACCAGTACAACCTTTCCTTTGATACCACTTGTTAGATCAATATGAAAATGAAAACACCAAGAAACAAAAAGGGGTTGGGTGAAATATGTCCTTAAAAAATGGTGGATTCATAAATCCTCTCTTGTTTATGTAGGGAACCTTTCATTATTTATTAAAGATGAGTTAGTAGTTAAAATATATATTGAAAACAATGCAGGGTTTTATAATGGTTTTGGGAAACAAATATCGTATAGTTCACTCCACCAGTACTCTATAAGAATGTTTCATGATTTTAGTAGATATTCCCTCTTATCATAAGACCTTTACAAATGAGTTCATGTAGTTAAAACCATTATAAGTATTTTTTAGGTCATTGTCATTCCTTTTTAATGATCTGTATATCTTTATCTTAGTACAATAAGTTGTAACTTATTCATGATTGAGTTCGAAAAGCCGATACACAAACAAATCAAAAGTGATTGCTTTAATTGGGAAATGATGTTATAATTAAAATTCACAGTATCAATAGGTAGATATATTCATATCATAAAGTATAAAAATAAAAAAATGGATCTTTTATGTTTCACAAGATATCTTAAAATAGGGATATAGAAAACCCTATAAAATAGTGTGTATATTTATATATGTATTCAATGTGAATCTGTGAAAAATACATTTTTGATCTTCTGGGAGATGTAACAGTAAGATGTAGTAGCTGTGATATAAACAATAGTGATTCGATCAGATAGTCAAAAGTATTTATGTCTCTAAAGTGTATTTCTCAAGTAAATGACACAATTGTTTATTTCATACATAGTTTTTCCTTATGCAAACATCCTCACAATATATTGATGAAGAGTGTCTCGATATTTTTATTATTGGTCAAAAATATGGGGTTCCAAAAAGATAACAAAATACCATACAATAAATCGTGAATATTTTAATTCAAAATCTATGAAGGGATACATAACATCCCAAAAAATAGGTAAAATATTTACGACATTAAATATGTTTAATTAATATAATTATAATGAGCCTTTGTATCAGTCATAAAAAATATTTTAATAGATATTTACATCCAATGGTACCATTGCATAAATCATGGATAATACGATAAATATAAAAATACATTATTGAATAGAAATATATAATTTATAGACCTAGAAACTCCATGTAAATTTATTTTAATTATATGGGAATTTTACAAGTCTGTGAAAATATAAAGTGTGTGATTACAAGGCCCAGAGTTCCCAAAACTTTTTTTTGAACTTTTTATTTTGGGTACGTTCAGTAAATGTATGAGTAGATTTTTGTAAATTTTAAACAGGTTCTCAGAATTGAAATCTGAGGACACTGTTGAACTCACAACACTGGTATTCTCTTAAGGATACCTTTATCTCAACAGCATTAGGTCGTGGGTGAAAGATAATTGTGCCAAAAATTAATTATGCCAAAAATTAAACTGATAGACTTAGTTTAAATTATATTAGAACCTCATTTATTTGAGAGGATTGGTTGGCAGTGGGGAAGTGGAGAATTTGTGGAAGATCATCTCCAATGAAGAACACACCCTTCCTCTCCAACGAAGAAGTTCACCTCTACACGAAGAATGTCATCTCCATTAAAGAAAATTCTTCTAAATCAAGAATGAGGACGACACACGTGCCCGACTTCAGAAGCGTGTTGTGGAGGCGAAGATCATTGTCACCCTCTTCACCTTCACCATTTTTCATCTCATTACACATCAACGAACCTCTGAGGTAGGGTAGTTGTTGTGAAGTTTCACCTTACCCATTCAATAAAATTCTTCACTATTCAAGAAATATTTGAGCCACTTCCTACCATTCTAACACGGAAGGTGCATGCCAAACGAAAATGGCCCGACCACTCCACAAAATTTGGTGTAAGAATTGTAGTATTTTTCCCGATGGATGACCACAGTGACCGGTGGCGGTGATTGGCACTGGTGGGACAAAAGAGCGGATACCAGCCACACGACGTGGATCGTGGCGTGCGTCTGCGTCTCCCAGTGAGGTAGGGCCACGACTTGTGCTGCCCTGACAGAGGGAGGACGGACAGTCGAGCCGGCCGCCGATGAAGGCACAACGCGCACCTGCGCCATGCGGAGAGGATGGCTGTCCATTAGGCCAGCCGCGACAGACCCTCACGCTGTGTGCTCCCCACTGCCCCACTTCCCCCCCACCCGCACCTTGGCGCCCCATCGCCCGACAGTACCCCACCGCCCCGCAGCCGCCCCACCGCCCAGGGGCGCCCTGCTGGACCGCGACTGGACCTCCACACCGTGGATGCCCCACTACCCTGCGGCCCCCCGCCGCACCATGGGCCGCCTAGCATGCCCGAACGCCCATCACATGCTGGACCGCCCAACGTGGGCTGGGCTGGGATAGCCTAACCAGGTCGGACCGGACCCAGACCAGTTTCGACCCTATATGTTCTTTCGGCCACATCATCAGCTTCAGGCGTCAGTTTTAGGAACCGTGTATGGTGCCAAAAACCTTACAGTGAGGCGGTCCATTTGGCATAGCACACTTGAAGTCTCAATAATGTTTGGGTATGGTCAGGTTGGATCAAACATGAATCCAACTGGGACCTCGGTACCAAAAGGCTAATAACGTACAGACCATGTGTCTAATTGACGGACCGTCTATTGTGTTGAGACCCCTATTACATGGAGGTCCTTTGGGATTCTTATTCGTGGGACCTCGTGGCGGTTGATGTATCGACCAGTGGTATTATAAGCAGACCCTACCTGAGACAATAGAGCTTAGTGAGGGAACATTGTAGATGACTATATCATGAGAAAGGGATCCTTCATGGGTATGTATTTGAGGATACCACATGGATCCACTCTAGGAATCCATGTGGGACTACTCTAGGATCATGTGTGGTCTGCTGTACTAGGATCATGTGTGGGTCTGATGATTTACTAGTATCCTATATGGGTCTATATACTTGGATCCAACGTGGGTCTGATGACGTACTAGTATCCTGTGTGGGTGTGATGTCGTACTAGGATCCAGTGTGGGTCTAACAATGCACTATGATCCTTGGTGGGTCTGATGATAATTTAGGATCCTACTGGGGACTGCCTCTTTATGGAGTAAAATGATCCAGTAGTTATATGTAATCATCTTTACTACCGTACCTGAGATATACCTGGTGTGAGCTGAGTCCTTACCTTCGTGGTGATACATTTGTGATATTCTTCTATGTGGAATATCTTTGTGTTACTTACCTTTGTGGTATTACTTCCTATTTTGAAATGATGAGCTTTGGGATAATGAGTTGGGCCTTGTGTTTCCTCTTGATTGAGATGGGTTTACTTGTTCACTTTGGTATATATAAGGGAATATACCTAAGTAAGGTTGTCACTAGTGTACAAGCACATTGGTTTGACTTCTGTGGATTTTGTGAGACCTTGAGGGTCTCGGGGTCCCTTGTGAGTATCAGTATACTCACCCCAACACGAGCTATGCCCTGTAGATGACATACATTACTGACCGAGAACAAGGGTACCAGGACTAGAGGTAGCTTGGAGGAGGACATTAGACGAGGCGTACCACAGAGAATATCGTTCGAGAGCTATACATACCCTTCATGTTGGATCCTCAGTGGGAGTTCACAGGATCTGTTGTAGTTTACTTGTACTTATCAGTTTCATTTACATTCCAGTTGCGCATGTATACTGGCACATTATTACTTACTGTAATCAATCTATTTACTATTCAGTTTACTCGTGTTCATATCATGTTGTGTGGTTGGTTGCGTGTGTTTACCGGATATAAAGGAAATGCCTTTCCGTTTTTAGGGAATAGGCCTTTCGGTGCTAGTATTCGGCACCTATCCTATGAAAGGTGGTCTTTGGGTAGTCACAACACGGGCCCCGGGGGACGAGTTGTCACAAATTGGTATCATAGGATTTTTTTCTGTCGCAGAACATAAGACTTTGATATTTTTAATTGAAATGGTGTTATGTGTCGTGACTGTGGTTATCAGTTTAGGGAATCCAGTGTTGGTTCAGCGGCCGACGTATCCATACAGTAGGACCCTGACTTTTGATTTCTGACTCAGTGCATGAAGACACTGATTGCGTTTGTCTTTGAAATTTTTTTCATTGTGAACCCTTTGAGTCAGTTCACTGGGTATAACTTATTGACTGTGGCACACCTGTTTCTTTTATGGATACCTCCACGTAGAAAGTAATCTAGGGTTCAAGATATAGTACCCATTGATATCCCACCGAGCGACGAGGCCTTAGTGTAGGGCCCGCTTCCAGTAGAGGCACCAGTGGAGGAAAAAACAGCACCATTACCCATCGGGACACTGATGCCTTTGGCCCCAGGATCAGAGGGTGCATGCCACTTGAGCGTGTTTCATGAGTTTCAGCTCCAGACGGCACCCATGATCAGGGCAGGGATGGACCCACAGGCTACTGAGGATTGGCCAGAGGATGTGGGGAGAGTCTTCTGATTGGTAGGGACACCAACAGATCTCATGGTGATCCTTTCCACCATTATTCTATAGGAAGCAGCAGGAAGATGATAGATCTTGATACTCTAGGTTCATGACTTGGTGAAACTTCTATGGGTAGGCTTTGAGAGCTTGTATCATGTAGAGTTTATCCTAGAGACCCTTCGCACAGTGCACTTAGAAGATCTTCTTCATCTGCAGTAGGGCAGCATGACTGTGTCTCAGCACTTAGTGAGGTTCTCTGACCACACACACTACTCCACATATATAGTGTGTGACCCATTCTTCAGGGCTAGGACCTTTGAGAAGGGACTCATATGGGATATCAGGGCTTCGATGATGTCTCTCAGTATACCGACGCAGGTGGGGGTGTTAGAGAGAGCCCTATTAGTGGAGAGTTTTCTTGTTAAGCAGTCACCAGCAGTAAGACCCACCACCAAGCATCACATAGGGGAGTCTTCTACAGCTGGCTTCAGATAGATTTCACATAGGTCTAAGGGGACCAGACCTACAAGTGGACGACTGTAGGATTCAGGGTCAGTTGTGCGGGGCACATGAGATAGATTCAGACATGCGAGGAGCAGGGAGTGTTTCACACGCGGCGAGCAGGGTCACATGGATGATCACTATCTGACCAACCATATAGATGATCAGAAGAAGGTCGAATGACTTTCTAGGGAGAGACAATGGTTCAAAAAAGGAGGTTCTAAGGGAGTAGGAAGACATGGAAGAGGAGCTGGTCGGGCTACTGGTGGAGGGAGACGATTCAAGATGTTACCACCACCACCACCAGGTTGTCCACCCAGACCGCAGGGAGCAGGTGGACAGGGGGGAGCTTAGCTCTAGGCAGCTGAGTCCTATGACCATGGAACTCCAGAGATGATACGAGCTATGATCTATGTCTACTCAACATTAGAGACAGTACTTATAGACACAGGTTCTAGTCATTCAGTTATTGCCACTGCCCTCATTCAAAGATCAGAGATTTTGACGGAGCCATTGGCTTGATAATTATGGATATAGACTTCAATGGGATAGGATTTGATGATTATGCACTGGTGACGGTGGTGTGAGCTTACTCTAGGAGGCGAGAGATTCAGCTGGGATCTCCTAGTAACGACATCGAGGCCTTATGACATCATCTTGGGTATGGAAAGGTTAACTACATTCCATGATCATATTGACTGTATTAGGCACAAAGTGTTGGGTTTCCACATGTATGGGACCAGGTTTACCTTCACTAGAAATAAGGGATCCATTTGAGCACAGGATGGATTTACCCAGAGAAGGGTGTAGCCGATTAAACATAAGTTGGCTAGCCTTACCCTCAGATCGATTGATGTGAAGAGTCTGAGTTATCCTGTAGTGGTGGAACCGTATGCAGATGTATTCCCTAATGATGTTTTGGATCTACCACCTCGTAGATAGGTGGATTTTTATATTGACTTGTACCCCGGGATGACACTGATATCCACACCATAATATCGGATGGCTCCCACTATACTTCGTGAGTTGTCGGTAAAACAATAGGACTTACTGGGGAAGGGATTCATTCGGCCTAGTGTTTATCCTTGGGCAACCCTGATTTGGATCGCCAAGAAGGTCTATGGGAGCATGAGGCATTGTGTTGAATATCGGGGCCTGAACCATGATACCATGAAGAACATGTACCCACTACCGAGGATTGAAAACCTCTTTGATCTACTGAATAGAGCATGGTGGTTCTCAAAGATAAACCTTAGGTCAGGCTATAACCATCTCAGAGTTCAAGTCGAGGATGTGCAGAAGATAGCTTTCCAATGTAGGTATGACCATTATGAGATTTCGTTATTCCGTTCAGTGTAACCAATGCTTTATTAGTGTTCTTCAAATTCATGAACAAGATATTTTATCCATACCTTGATCTCTTTGTGGTGGTCTTCATTGATGACATTCTAATCTACTCGACTACTAAGAGGGATCATGCCTGTCATTTGCAGATAGTTCCGCACACACTCTTAGAGCACCGGCTTTATGGTAAGATCTCGAAGTACCAGTTCTGGATCCGAGAGGTTTACTTTATGGGACATGTCATATCGGAGGCTACTGTTGGAATAGATCTGGTGATGATTGAGGTAGTACTGGCTTGGGAGGCACCAAATAGTGTGATTGAGGTACGATGTTTCTTGGGATTGGCCGGATACTACCCGAGATTTGTGCCAGATTTTTCCAGAGTTATAACACCTTAATCCACATTGATGAAGAAGGGGAAACACTTCATGTGGTTGGAGAGATGCCAACAGAGTTTTCAGGGCCTCAGGCAGAGGATGACTAGTGCCCCAATCTTGAGTCTTCAGAGGAGGGCGTTGGGTATGTAGTATTTTGCGACGCATCAGGGACCGAGCTCAGATGTGTCCAAATGCAGGACCGAGCAGTGATCACATATGGTTCTCTACAGCTAAGACAACATGAGTAGAAATATGCTACCCATGATCTTGAGTTAGAAATAGTGGTCCTCGACATGAATATGTGGTGACATTAAATGATGGGCGTTCATTTTTCAGTCTACTAGGATCACAAGAGTCTCATGTATATCATCTCTCAGAAGGACCTGAACCTGATATAGCGACATTGTCTTGAGTTCCTCTAGGACTATGACTTCGAGAGAGATTATACTCTGGGGAAGGGGAAATTTGTAGAAAATTCACTCAGTAAGAGATCTAGTGTAGAGCTACTAGGTGAGGTGTCAGATTAGTTGGCCGCATTTCTAATATTTGTTGTGAATCGTAATGGAGCAACATTTCTTCAGTCTCTTAAAGTCACTCCCCCACTTCTTCAGCGAGTCAGGGAGGTGCAGGTTGGGGACACTGACTGCGAGGCCTGAAGTTATAAGATATCCACAGGACAGGCACTTGATGAATTTTATGAAGGTGGAGAGCACATCATTCTCTTCAGAAGACGTACCATGGTACCCATCTTGCATTGGGATGAAGTGTTGAGGGAGTTCCACACATACCCTCTAGTGGTACATCCAAGAGTGGAGAAGATTTAACAGGACCTCCGATGATAGCACTGGTGGTTGGTAATGAATAAAGAAGTAGCAAAGTTTGTCTCTCTGTGCCTAAAATTACAACATTTGAAGGTGGAGCATTATGTTCCATCTGGCTTGGTTCAACCTTTAAGGTCCCTGAGTGGAAGTGGGATTGAATATCCATGGACATCGTGATAGGAATTCCACGTACATCCAGCGGTCGTGATTCTATCTAGGTGATCATCGACCGACTCACCAGGTCAGCCCACTTACTAAGAATCATAGATAAAGGTTTAGTAGAGAGCTTGGGATGCATCTATGTGTATAAGATTGTGTGGCTACATGTTCTACCCTCGATGATTATCTACGATCGTGATGCACATTTTACTTCCTGGCTATAGAAGGGGTTGCATGAGGATTTTGGAATGCAACTTTGTTTGAGGGCTGCGTTACATCCTAAGATAGATCACCAGACTGAGCAGACTATTCAAACCCTCATGGAAATGCTACGTGCTAGTGTCCTAGACTTTAGTCAAAACTAAGATGATTACATGACTTTTCTGGAGTTTGCATACAACAATAGTTGTCACTCCACCATTGGGATGACACCTTTCATGGCATTGTACGGGAGACCTTACAGATCACCTTTTTTCTAGACTGACCCATGGAAGTCAGCACTCATGGGACTAGAGATGGTACAATCTTACACAATGAAAGTGCAAATCATCCAGGATCGGATGAAGGCTGCATAGAGATGCCAGAAGTCTTATTACTATAGGCGACAGAGACCTCTGGAGTTTCAGGATGGTGACAATGTCTTTCTACAGGTCTCACTTCGATGAGGTTTTCAGAGATTTGTCAGGGGAGGAATGTTATCTCTTAGGTTCATTGGAGCCTTCCAGGTCCTCATCAGAGTTAGTGAGATGGATTACAGCCTAGACCATCCCCATGAGTTAAATCGGGTGCACGACATCTTCCACCTATCCCAGCTGAGGAGATACGTACATGATCATACCCATGTCAATGACCATGGCGAGATATAAATCAATAATGGTGCGATGCGTACAGAGGTTTAAGTAGAGATTGAGGATCTACAGAAGCGGTTCCTTCATGGGCAGTCGATACCTCTGGTGTGCATTCGCTGGTTGCACCAGAACATCCAAGAAAGCACATGGCAGTGGGAGGCTCAGTTATGTGCATATTACCCACACTTGTTACATAAGTTTGAGTTGTGTCTTACGAGGACGTGAAGTCCTAAGTTGGGGAGAATGTAATGACCCGAAAATTCCTTTTATTTTATTTAATTATATGGGAATTTTATGAGTATGAAAAAATTGACGGTGCGTGATTCTGAGGCCCTGGGTGCCTAGAATAAATTTCTAAACATTGTTTTGGGGTTGTTCAGTAAATGTACTGGTGGGTTTTTATAACATTTAAACAGGTGCTCAGAATTGAAATCTTTGGACACCATTGATATCACAGTGATGGTATTCGCTTATGGAGACCGTTACCTCAAAAATAGTAGGTCGAGGGTGAAATATTGTTTTCATGTTTTTGTGGAAGAAATTAAAATAAAATAAAATTCTATTTTATTTTTGTTGAAACCTCCCATGTGAATGTTATAAAGGTGGGGACCACCGAGCGTAAAACCCAAAATTATGAATTTAATGGCGGGGACCACCCGAACACTCTTAATGGTGGAGAAACCTCTCAACTCCCCATTAATTCTTTCCTCCAATTAAATTGAGACAATTAATTATGCCAACATGGTATAATTAATTGTGCCAACAATTAAATTAATTGACTTAGATTAAATTACATTGGCACCTCATTTCATTGAGAGAATTTTTTGGAAAAGGAGAATGGGAGAATTTGTGGAAGATCTTCTCCAACGAAGAACACACCCTTCTTCTCCAACGATGAACTTCTCCTATATATTAAGAATGCCATCTCCATCGAAGAATATTTTTCAGAGGCAAGAAATAGGAAGACACACAATAATAACTTTTAAATTGTGTTACAGAGGTGACAATCCATGGCACCCTCTTCACCTTAATCATTTTCATCTTGCCACACATCAATGAACCTACGAGGTAGGGAAGTTTTTCTGAATTTCCCACCTACTAATTCATGAAAATTCGTCTGAATTAATGAAATATTTGAGCCACTTGCTACCGTTTTAATGTGGAGGGTCCAATTGAAACGAACATGTACTGACCACTCTGCAAATATTTTTGTAATTTTTGTTTCACTTTTTGTGATGGAGGAGGACATCGACTGGTGCCGACGATTGGCACCGATGGGACACAAGAACTGCAACCGACAGAATGATGGGGACAGAGGTGCGTATCCACACCACCCAGTGAGGACGGGCCACGACTTCTACTACGAAGATGATGAGAGGACGGCTGAACAAGCTGACTGACGGTGAAGGCGCGGCGCGGCGCATGGTCGCGCTGCACAGAAAGGACAGTGACCCATCCGACCAGCAGAGGTGGACCACCGCATCGCGGAAGCCCTGCCGAACTACGGGCCACCAAGGACGGGCCGCACCGCCGGCTGGACTGGATTGAACGGGTCAGGCTGGGTCAGTCCGACCAGGTCGGATAGGACCTGAGCCAGTTTCGACCCTTTACGTTCTTCTAGCCACATCATGAGATTCGGGAGTCCATTTTACGAACTGTCTATGGTGCCAAAAACCTTGGAGCGAGAATGTATTTTTGGTATACCCCACATGAGTTTTGGATAAATATGGGGTACGGTCCGGTTGGATCAAGGATGAATCCAACCAGGCCCGCGAGACTAAATGGCTAATAATTTACAGGCCAAGTGACCGATTGACACACCGTCTGTTGCATTGAGACATCTATGATGTGGACGTCCATTGGGATAATTCTTTGTGTTATTTCAAGGTACATGGATTATTGACCAATGGATTGATGAGAATACCCTCCCGGATACAAGTGAGCTTCATGCGGTAACCCTGTAGCTAGATGTATCATGAGAAAGGGATCCTTCGTGGGTCTTTATTTAAAGATCCCACATGGATCCTATCTAGGAGTCCAGGTGGGACTACTCTAGGATCCGGTGTGGGTCTACTCTACTAGTATCCTTTGTCGGTCTACTGTACTAGGATCCTTTGTTTGTCTGATGATGTACTAGGAACATGTGTGGGTCGGATTCCATACTGGGATCCTGTGTGGGTCTGGAGATGTACTACAATCCTCGGTGGGTCCGATAATAATTTAGGATCCTATATGGGTCAATCTCTTAACAGAGTATGAAGATTAAGTAGATAAATCTAATCATATTTACTACCATAACTAATATGTACCTGGTGTGAGATGTGTCCTTACCTTCATGGTGATACCTTTTTGGTATTCTTCTGTGTGGCGTACCTTTGTTGTACATACCTTTTTTGTATTCTTTCCTTTGTGAAAATGTTGAGATTTGGGCTAATGAGTTGGGCCTTGTGTTTCATCATGATTGAGATGGTTTTACTTGATAACTTAGGTATATGTATGGTATTATAACTAAGTATGGTTGCCTCTAGTTTACATGCTTTTTGGTTTGTCCTTTTTGGATTTTATGAGACCTTGAGGGTGTCGGGGTCCCTATTGGGTATCTTTATAGTCACCCCTACATGTGCTATGCTCACACCTTGTTGTGTTTATTGTAGACAATGAAAAACACTGACTGAGTATGATGGTACCAGGACTAAAGGTAGATCAGAGGTGTAATTTAATATAATGTAATTAATAACATTTTAATTATTAGTATATAATATTTTTTTATAAGTATATTTTTCCATAAAATTTCTATTGTTCTACAAAATTAATTTTTATTCTGTATTTTGAATTAATATTAAATTAATTATTTTCACTTCTGAGAACTAAATATTGAATAATGTGTCCTATATTGGGAACTACAATTTTTCAATATGGTAAATAATTCACTTATAAATTTTTTTCAATGTTATTAGTAGCCGTAATATAGTAAAACTAAGTAATTAATGCAAAAAATAATATTATTTGGTCTCAAAATCAACTCAGCCCTTGCCTATATTTATTTGTATGACTATATTTTACCTAAAAAAATAAAAAAGAAATGTATAATTATTATAAAATTACATTGATTATAAAATTATTATTATTTTATGAAATGGATAAAGTAAAAACTTATCTTTATTTCTTTTAATATCAATAATATTTTATTATAGGGACAAAAAACTTTTGTTCAGTTCTAAATGGTCATTTTTGGCATAAATTATTTGTTTTTATCATAATAATTTATTATGTAGTGATGAAATAATTACATTGAATGATTATGAAACACTGAAATATAGCTTCTCCATTAGTAAAAAATCAGATAAAATATTTTAAAAAATAAAAAAGTAATATATTAAACTAAGTTAACAATCTCAAAAAATATTATTGATTAATATAATATATTAGGGTAGATGTGAAATGACTCTATTTAAACTAAATTAATGTCTTCTTATAATTAATGTCATACTAAATGAATAGTGTTAAAAATTAAATTAATGATAGTTTATGTTAAATATAATTTTAATAATTTATTTTAATGTCATAAAATAGTTTTTGAGGAATATGGGGAAGTTTAATTGTCAAAAATGTAATCCATTCACCTTTTATGATCCAATTGTCACTTAATAAGTATTACACAATGATATTTAAAATATGGAACATCATATTCAATAACATTTATGAAATGAATCACCAAGAATATAAGAAAATTGGACACCCTAATACTTTTCGGTATATTTATTATTAAATAAATTAAATCTATTAGATCTCCTGAAATGCACACAATAAATGTTTTTAATTAAACATGGTAATCAATTAAAATATTATTTTTTAATCATGACCATTATAAAATAGACATTAATATGGGAGATATGAATTATAATAACTAAATTATGAAAACTATATGTTTTAGAACATATAAAATATATTCAATGGAAAAATATTGATTAGAAGAAAAATAAGATTAAATAAAAATAGAGAGAATGGTTTTCCTAAAAAGTGTTTTCTATGAAAGGTTGACTAATCTCACATTCAAAATATAATTTAAAATTATTTTCTACCACTTTTATAAATTTTATATGAAAAAAATAAATTTTTTTGGATATATACATGTAAAAATTATTTTGGGTGAATTTTCTATAATTTTTTGAGAAGATTAATTTCTTTATGAATAATGTAGATAATTATTTTTATTGAAAACACAATTTTCGTATAAATAATTTAAAATGATAAATTATATGTCAACATGGTTTCATAGTAAAATTATTTCAATTATATTACAATTTAACAACTTTATTTCGTTGAATTCAATTTCATATTAATTTTTTTAAATCATTCTATAGGTATGAGAATTCTTTCTTTGAAAGTATTCTCCTTCTTTTCATCTATAGTATATATTTAAAATGATTTATATAAATTTTATGAATTTAAATTTAAATAATGGAATCAATATTGTGAATCAATATAATTTATATTATCTAATATGGTTAACGTATTTTTTACCCATTTTGAATAGGGAAAACATTACATATTAATTACATTAGTTAAGTTAAAAACTAGTTTACACATTGTAGGATTTAAAAATAATATTATAACTTTTACAACACACTTTTTGGAAATATTTTGACCATATAATGTATAATATTCTATAATACATCGTTTTTAGTCTCAGGGAACAAGTAAAATGTGGTCATCACTTTCTATTTTTAAAATTCCTAGCGTTTCCTCTCCCCAAATTTTAAATGTCCACCCCTATCATCCCATAATAACACTACAAAACCGCTCTATTTCAACCAATATTTAATCAATTCCACTACATAAATCCATTCCCACATCCTTGGGGCCTTATTTTTATTATAAATTTATCTTATAATTCTATTAGGTATAATGATAGAGAGACTCTCCGACGAAGAGGAAATATAATTGAACATGTGTATCAATTTTATTTTTTGTTCCACCACCTTAAAAAATTATTAAATTATGATACTATAATTTCACAAGAATTACATTTGTACAGTGATTTTATTATATTAATGGAATAACCTACATCAATTCAACTTCAATAAAATGGGAAATGAAATCATTGATCATGTGTATGACATACTCCTACCTCATGAAATGATGTGATTCATTTTCCCGCAAAAACATTATTGGATGGATATAAGAATGGATTTAACACATGATTGTAATATTTATGAATTATTTATACATTTTGAAATATAATCTAACATCAAACATATTACCATCAAATACAAAGTACAATAATAACATCTCTCCAACGAACATGTGGACTACTGCCTACACATAACGATGTAAAATGAATTTCATGTTCTTTTTACAAGGATGGTAATAAGGATTTTTTTATTAATATAAATACTAAATATTAAATAATTATTATTATATAAAGGTGAAATAGTTTTTATTTTCCTTTCATTCTCTCTGTTAAGAAAATTTGAATCATCATTCATGCGTGAATACATCCTACCATCTCAATTAATGTTGTATATAGAAACCTAGGATTCTTATATAAATATATCACATATTTTTAGATGAATATACAATAAATTACATAATACCCTACCAATGAACCATAATAGTTTATTTTATTTGGATAATAGGTACAGAATCAACTAATTTAGTGAATGATCTTCAATGTTTTCCATAAATTCATTAACATTCAGTACAAAGGCATACCTAACATAAATTCTTTCTTCATAACAAGAGGGAAGAAAAAATTATAAATTATGGGCTCTGATTCTTAATAAGTGTAATAATTAGAGATAGATATGAATAATAAAAGCATGAAAGTATACTTAAATGAGAATAAAAATTGAAAACCAGAACCAAAATAACAAAGGACATAATCTTGAGTCCTGGCATAACGATTTGTTAATTAGATGAAATGAATGATAAGTTAATCAATGAAAAAGGTCAATGAGAGAATAACATTGGAATAAGTGATATATTTGTTTAATAAATACAATCTAATTAAATTGTTATACAATGAAATTCAAAATATATTATTATTTGGAAAACCCTACATGTTCATACATCAATCTTTATCTAAATTCCAATGTACCTACATTTGAAAGAATAATTTAGAGGCATATTATTTTATAATAGTACATGTAGTTTTAAAATTGCTATAATGAAACCTTATAATAAACAATATTTTACATTTATATTATCTTTTATGTCCCCCAATGAGTAAAAAACATTGATCTTGTGATAATTTTTAAAATGGATTGTGTGGGGTTAAGACAACATGATACGGGTTATAAGACGAGTTAACATGTGAAAATTTAATTGATCCATATGTATTACTTCAATCATTGGGTCACTCAACCACAAATTATGCATACCAATATTGGGTATGAAATGTTTTTCCAGAATAAATTCTGAACATGTTTAGAATACATCCAAAAAATTCATATGAATCAATGACTTGAGTATATTTCTAGAATAAATATTTTGATGAATATTATCTTCTTGAAATTCACCTAAAATATAATTCATTAGTAGCATAAAATCTTGGAATGTGTGAAGATCAAAACTAAATAAAATTCGAGAATTTTTTTGATTTATATATTTTCTACACATGTTGGACTTTTGCGTGTTGGAAATTATTTATACATTTCATCAACTTTGTGATTTATGTTTACACTACAATCTGGATGAGCACCGTGTGATGAAACAAGAATTTTGGGGGAGGGAAATTTTCCCAACATCCTTATTTTGAGGATGGATGCTTAGAAAACCCCACCTTCATACTAACCCTTTTATGAATGTTAGATATACTTGATATGTGATGTCCCTAACTCAAAATTTTAGTAGTGATGTTTATTGATAAGATGAAGATGTGGTTTACGGTGGGGGTCAACAACGATAGGACGATAAAATGTGGCAGATGACTATCATGTTCATGATAACCACTCTTCCTTTGTATTGATGTGGTTTTGAGGTGATAGTCCATGTGTTTATATGATTAATGTGATGTGATTTCCTAGATACATACATGTGAGATTATGCAGAATAGATAAGATATCCAAGAAGTTTTCTATTGGGGTTTGAGGGAATCACACAAGGGTAATATAGTAAAGGGTTCCCAATTATCTTTATACTTCATAATATTATATTGTACAGTGATGCATTATTTTTTTTATCATTTCCTGGTGAGTATGTAATTAGTTTATTGAAAAATATATGTTTTTTTGGTTTTTTATTTACAAAATGGTATATTAACAAGTACTTTTTACATTTTCATGAAATAATTTAGGTGTGATCACGATGAGTTTATAGGCACACTCACCCTACATATTAAAAACAATTTTAATTTGTTCTAGGAGAACTATGTGGATCATGTGGGACACTGCTATCATAGATATTAGGGATGTTTCTACGCCTCTACCTTTGGATTTTCATTTGATATTTAATTCGATACTCTTTGTATTTGTTACATTATACATTCATTATGGTGTGGTTTTGGATTCCATTCTTTTACATTATTTTATGGAGCAACATTATGGATAATATTATATCCCCAGATATGAAATAAAATTTTAATGTAAGTCATTCCATATTTTTGATTATTATATAATCAGTGCTAGTCACCAATATAGGCCTTAATTAAGTTAGGACTCATGGGCTATTATCTTTCATCCTTCATTTCCAACCTAGAAGGTGTATATTTAGAGTGACGGGGTCCTAAAATTTTGTGAAACAGATAATAAAATAATGTTCAGTTATAAATGGTTATATAAAAGATAAATAAATATGTTATCATGGAGATTTATTTTTAGTTATAAAATAATTAACACTGATGATTTTGTAACACTAACATAATCCTTGTCCAAGTATTCAAAAAAAATCCAAACCTTTATTTTACAAACCATCAATGAATTTTTTTTGGATGAGTTACAATGCCTATTTAATTTTATATATCAATATAACATATTATTTTATGTGTGAATGGTTTATATTCGAAATCCATTAATATATTCCTATATTTAATTGGAAGATAAAGGAATAGTTTTGATACCAGAATTAATCATATTTTATTGTTAAATAGTGTTGTATATAATAATGTAAATGACCTAAAAATAAAAAATATGATAATTAAGTTGATAAATAGTACCATATTCAAACAATTTCCCATTTATGATGGAATTTTCATTTTATAAATAATATCCTAACCCTTTATTATGGAGAATTAATTTACCACAATTATTGATAATTTTTTTAACCATGGATCTATACCAGATTATAATGTTTAATGTAATATATAAATATATCTACATTTTTTATGCAAAAATTAAGAATATTTACTTCTTATTGTTGAATATTTATCATTTTGTAAAAATTTATTCAGATTTAGAGAATTATTGTGATATAATATTTCATGTGTTAATAAAAGAACCATAATGATACTTTATAATAAAAAATATTTTAATAAAATGGATCATTGACACACCTTCTCAAAAACATTTCCCCAAATTCCATAGGCTTCTAACTAGCAACGAGGGACAAGGACAAATAATGGAGAAACTATGCCCTCATTGGTAGAGTATACAAACATTAATAACAAAGAGTTAACAGAAGAGGAAGCAGTAATACCATAGAAAAAAATAAACAACGAAAGGAAGATAGTTATTTATAAATTATAGCATATATATTAATGATACATTTTACATGAGTCTAAAAAAGTATCCAAGAAAGGAAAAATGATGGAAATACAATACAGATAAAACAAGAACAGTGAACTCCAAATGCATCACAATCCTCATCTTGATCCCATGCTCTCCAACTCCATAAATAATCAAGTACCTGGATAATAATGGAACTTTCACATAGATATACCTACAACACTAAAATAAGTTTGGTTCTAAAAGCATTACCAAAATAGGGTGTGAGATGAATTATAGTTGGTAACCACCAAATGATCTATGCCTAACTATCTGTTAATATATATACCAGGTAATATGTAGAAATGAATCAATAAATTAGTAAAGTACTCAAAAGGTATGAATACAATATTCTTAAATTACATTCATTTAAATTCAATAATTGTTCAATCCATCTAAGAATGAAATTTTTGGATCTATCATAATCTCGGTATCCACAATGTAATAATAACAAACAGACATCTCTAAAGACCATCTAAATAAACAAGTTAACCATGTCCAAGCTTATGCTTCGACTTGGAAAACTCAACACAATCACTCCAAAAAAACCCTCTCAGTATGTTCTCATAGATGAACCCCTATGGATAACATATCATCAATTAAATAAATAATGAACCTCTACAAAATCTCACAATGCCTAACCCATTTTCTTACACATAGCACAAATCATTTATTGGTGACCACCTGGGAAGCTCTAACGATCAATACTGCCATGGTCCACATACAAAAAATAAATTATAATGTCCTCCTGGAAGCTCTCACTATCAATGACCTTGGATCCACATAGAAATAATAAAATATAATTGCCACCTTGTATCTATCATATTCAATTCACAAATGTCCAAAATTCATTTAATAATGACCCTCTGTGAAGCTCTAATAGTCTAACACCTCTTGTCTATGACCAACTAACACCTCTTATATTCAATACCTCAAGGTCAACATAACTACATATTATACATTAATGAAACTACCTCAAGAAGCTATCATAGTCAAATTCTCCTACTTCATACATTCACAATGATAATCACATTCCTCTCAAATAAACAATAACTCAATCCTAACAACACAAGGCATGGAAAACAAAATATGCCTAATATGTTTTCTAGACCAAACGACATTTATAAATCAAACTTGGGAAAATGAACCAATAATCAATGTATTAAACCTTATGCCTAAGAAATAACAATTTTACAATAAAAAACCATTTCAAGTATTTAACGTGGTTAATTTCCAAAACTCTCAATATCCCAAACATTGTTATTTGTCACATTAAGGAAATATAATCCAAATAGAATCAAAGAAAGTGTCGAACCACAAACCTTGACGTTGAACGATGGACACTTTTGAAAATTGGCACGAGAATCATCCTAGAATGACCTAGATATACAAAAAGGATAAAAATGATCATTCTGGATTAATCCACTAGAGAAGAAGAATTAGCAATAGTGGCTATAAGGAAAATGGGAACTCACCAGTTGGAATACAATGTTGTTGGAAGTATCTAAATTAGAGCTTGGATGGAGGAAGAGGAAGAGATCAAATATATTAGGCATTATGTAGCTGTCCTGTACAAACCGAGGTTATAAGAAGGGTGTTACAGATGTGAGATTCCACCCCACACAAATTTATTAAATAAATAGAAAATTACCCAATGCGTTCATTTAAGGTACACACCGTGTACTAGCCCCAATTGGCCCCTACAATATGCAGTCTGATAGGATACCTACACTACCAAGTAGTTGTCTAGTACACAACCAATACAGGACAACACGAGGAAACTAGGTACATGGAATGTACTCAAAAGTATTTGGTGTGTACTTAGAAAATTCCCAGTTTAATTTTTTTCTAAAAAAAAATCGTAATTAAATATCTATACCTGATATGAAGATTAGGGTCCTTACAAACATCCCCCATTAGAGAAATTTATCCCCAAATTTCCCTTTCAATTGTGGTGAAGAAGAAATTTCAAAAAACTCTTGCCTCTATGATCGTAAATCAGCCTCACTCTCCCTGGTCTCATCCTATATTTGCAAGTGCTGCCACAACACTCATATCATAGGATCAAACCATCTAAATAGAACATTGTGTTGTGTTCCACAATCTGTATAGGGTTTTCCTAAAATAATGCATCCACCTCCAACTGAACCTCTTCTTGTTGGAAAACATGAGACGAGTATGATGTGTAACACCATAGATGATAGTGATGATAGATGTTGTGCATATCCGAATACCTCTAACATAACATCAATCGATATGAAATAGGCCAGAATCTCGCCAAAACCTCAAACGGACCTATGTTTCTCAGTGAAAGTTTCCCTTATCTCTTATTCCTCCTATGTTCCAAAAATAGTGTGACATGTATGAAATCCGGATCCCTAGCGTCAAACTCCAAAGGTCATCTCCATCGATCAACATAAGTATTATGTTCAGATTGGGTAGTAGCCATTCACATACAAATCAACTCCAACTTCTCAGTGGTATCCTATATAAGAAGGGGTCCTAGAATAGCTGACTCTCTTGCCTCAATCCAATATAGGGGTGATCATAATTGACTACCATATGAAGACATGTAAGATTCCATCTGGATCATCACCAAAAAATAGTTATTATAAAAGAACTCCACTAGGGGTATGTTTCCCTCCCAAGATCCCACATAATATAGGATGCATGGATGAAGCATGTCCTCCAAAACTTGAATCTTACACTCACAATGGCCATTTATCTGAGGATGGTAAGTTGTACTCAGAAGAATATATGTAACCAAATCCCTCTCAAGTCCCTTATTGACAAGAGAAGTAAAACAGGAATCCCTGTCTGAAACAATAGAGTGCAGAACCCCGAAAAAATGTATAATCTCTCAGATGTACTACGTTCCAACATCATAAACACTGATGGTTTCCCTAATCGGAATGAAATGTGCCGCCTTCATGAGCCATTAAATATCAAATCACATGGTATCATTAACAAGATACCTCCAACATTTGAAATCCTCTAAAAAGAGCACCCCTAAGCATTCCAAAGATGCTACCGTCATGATTTCCTTTAACAGGGTGAACTCTAACATAACTGAGGTCATTAAAACTGCGTCACAACATGTAAAGGTCAACCTAAAGCAACATCAGCCAAAAATGTCACAAAATCATACATTGAATGATAATAAAAATTTTCACAGCACACCCACCATTAATAGGAGGGGTGTTGTAAATGGATCACATGAACCATACTCACATAAAAAATAATGATAATGAGTCAATACCTCATCAGATGACTTATCATAGAAATGACCATCTTAGAAAGTTGACGCATTAAAATAGAAAATGAACATCTTTTCCCAAGGCACCACGTACTCAAAATGAACTCATTCATTGAATCACTCTCTTATCTCTCGGTGACACTCCTATGTCACAACATCCCTTGACCACTAAAAATGTCATTCCACAACATGATAAAAAACACAATTCCAGATCAAAACCACTGGAATTATTACCTCTTTATGTATTACATCAGAGCCTAAATAAATGTTTGAGATAACCTCAGATCAATCATCCCAGTGTCTATGGAACTCACCATGGTGTTCCATACTCCCTGTACACGTGATACTTTGGTGTGAATCCCAAAATTCAATAAATGAAAACTAACTATACCCATAATGGCATATGCATAGAGGTTACTTCATGGAAGCTATCGACATCAAGAGTCTTCCCATGATGTTCATAACCAAGAACTCATGTATCACACATTATTAACCAAGCCTCTACTAAAACCACCTATCTAGCGCACAACACGATAAATGATTACGAACCAGTCCAACGACATCCAATTGTAGCATGGTGTTTAACTAACGCAATCTTAGTGCACCCAAGATGGCATTAAGATAGGGAACATGATCACCTTTTTTGAGAGAGTACACTATGAGTACATCATAGATTACTATAAAAGTATAGCCAAACCACTATTGTTCGACCTAATGAAGGAATCATGACATTAATTGCTGACACATAATCATTTGACCAATCACAAAAACATTCTGCTACCTAGAAAGAAACAACATGAAACAAGACTCACATGCCTCAAAGTAATCAAATAAAAATGACTATTTCCAAATGTTCGTTTATTGTGATCCTTTTAACTTGATGGAACATGTTTGAAATATAATCGAAGTGAAAATCCCTGCATTGGTGTGTCTTATATGTCGAGACATACTATCCACTCTCAAAATTTCTTTTTCCAAAGAAAGTTAAATGCACATGTGTCATTCCATGAACCATGGTCATGATGTCACATCACATGGAATGAAGCCGAAAAGATAAACTAACTGGAATGTCAAAACACCAATGTCCCAGAAGGTCCTCCCATGTAGTGGGATGAAAAAGGTTCCATAAATCTTTGGACACTCTACAATAGAGATAACCTAAGAAAATACACTACAACTCAAATCCCATCGATGTAACCAAACTCAGAGGCTCATTAAATAATTTAACTCTCGATTTGTATCACGTATTTCAAAATACATTACCCCGAGTTCACAAGATCAATGACACATTCTATTTTACTATACGTAGCCTTTCCACACTATGCATCATAGTACTAGATGGATCACACATGAACTAGATCAAAATAACATCATTTACACAACCATTAACTCGGGTGATGACCTACCAAGTCATCCATCACTAATGAAAAGGGATGTTTACATGACCTCCTAATCACTGACCATGCCTGAGGAATGTCTAACCCAGAGAACCAGGCAATCATAAAGCATGTTATCTCATTAAACATCATAAAAAATGACCACCCCTCTGAACAAGGATGTCCTTCAAAAAAAGAAGTCTTACTAGGGACAACGACACCCAAACCACACCAACATCAAAAGCTCTCATCTAAGAATAAGAAATAAAACTCAAAATTTAATACTAAACAGGGGATAGCATTTTACAAAGAATAAGCATCAACTTCCACTACAAGGTTATGCAAAAAATACATTCTAGGCTCAAAATCAACTAAGAAAATACATTATCTCAATATATTAATGTAAAACATTCAAGTCTAAAAAACATTCCATTAAAACACTTAACAACTCTAAAATTCCATCTCAAATGAAAAGTTCAAAAAAATGATGCTTTTTAACAACCAAGGAAACCTATAAGGATCATGTTGAAACAACCTGGGTCCTCAAAATAGGAACCCAATAACATTTGTTTATCTAAAAAAAAATGAACACATATACAATTCATTCTCTTAAATCCCCATTCCATTGCATGTAAGGATAAGAATCCCATAATATAACATCAAACAGTAAACAAAAAGGGAATCCCACAATAGGGATCCTTTAAACGATACACAGTAGAGGGACCCTACTATGGACTCCCATGAAGCAACAGGTCTCACAACCACATAGTCCATAAGGCACATTTCACATGGGGAAATGTCCTCAAGAGAAAAATGTAACGATCGATAGCTCAAAGGTCATATCAGATCAAAGGTCTCAACTCGGATAATTTGAACACCCCGCCAATCATTTACACATTGTTCTCACTCCCATTAGAAAAATGAAAATTGAAACTTGAGGAATAAACTATACATTTGGAATGTAATATGTAAATCCACTATTATGAGTCCTCATAATGCTTCAAAGGATCCAAATTCATGATCTATGTAGAAAAACAACTCAGAAAGAACTACTCACAGGTCCAAAACTGACAATGCTTAAAAAAATAGTAACAAACCCTCAATGTGTACAAAAGATGACTACAAAACATGTAGTATTCTTACATGACATGTATTCTCATGATCATAGAAACGCATGTATCCCTACATTCTTAGCCATGTTAACATCACATGTACACGGAGTTCCATCCCAGCACATGACGTGGACTCATGTCCTCCCTCTTGGCCATCTCCATCTATATGGCCAAACTCACATGGGTTCTGTCTACTTAAAAACTACACGACATGTTCACCCTAGAAACGATGCATATTATTTAAGTCTCATCCACCCGTGTCGTTGGCCACATATCAATATAAATGGTTGATATCTACACAGAATTCATAAAGAAAACCCGACATGTACGTTCTCAGTTCCATAAAACCTTTTCATTGGTCCCACGACAAGATACACGGTTCATTGCAACACTGAATGTACTCCCAGTATAAGGTGTGTCTTACCAAAAGTTTCACAACTCCATGAATCTACTCACAATGTCAGTCACATGATCATGAAAAAAATATAATGTACTCTCAGGATATGGTGTGTACTTAAGAAATGTTGTTTCTTCCAGAACAGAAAAACACATTGTGCATGTTCATAACATCACACGATGTGTTGTATGAGTTTCTGGACTTTAAGCCTATGATACTCCTCTGGAACCCTTAAAAAAATTTTTTTCCACGGAATGAATAATTTCAACTAGTGACAGCACATACTCCAGCGAATTAAGGGTTCACATCCTTAATCACATCATAAATCAACAAAATTCAATTATATTATAATCATGATCCACCAAATTCCAATCTAAGAGGGCCCATAAGAACTCATGGACCAATGTTGGGGGTTAATACAAATTAAACATTGCATCTTCCAACACCCTATCAAAATAGTAGGTATTCTATAATGAAATATATCACAAAAACATGCATATTTATTACAATAATCATCACAACATAATGCAATCAGTAATGAACCCGAAATGGCATAACCAGAATGAATGACATGTGATCTCTATTAAGTGAACATATGATACATGATATGGAATTATATCACCTCATTGGGTTCCACTTGAAATAGAACCTCAATGATTTCAATGATAGTAACACAAAACAAGTGAATCACCCAATAATTAATTCAAATGAACTCTAACAATTTCAAAACTAGAAAAATTGAAATATTCGAGGTAACTTGACATTTACCAATACACAGGTTAGATACTCATGGGAACATGTTATTACCAACTACTTATGCCTTCCTATCTGTGTCTATAGGCTAAAAACAGTAAAACAAAGAAGAAAAGAAACCCTGATAATACCACTTTGTAACATCTCAGTTATGGGTGCCTCCGAAAGGTGTCCCATAACCGGTTAGTCAAATGACCTCAAGTGCATTTCACCAGTGCTAGAGGATTCTGAATAGCAGTTTGGGGAAAGGTTAGATAATGGGGAAAGTATTCCCTAATTGGTATTGTATCAATTGAGGAATAACAAATCGTAAACAGTAGCGGTAGCAGAAATACCAGACAAAAAAAGTAAACACCAGAAGACTTATAGTAATATAACAACTAGAGAAAATATATAAATGATGCATGTCACTTGTGTCTAGGAAAGTAGGAAAACATGTCAGAATTCAGGAAATACAATACTGAAACCAAAATATAGAAAATAGTAAAATACAACAGCATCACAAGCCATTGTTTTGTACCATGTTCTCCTAGTCGAACAACAATCTCGCACCTAATGATGAAGGGAGCTTTCTAGTATCTATAGTAGAAACCGTATATTCTTTTTTGGGTCCAAAATAATTACCCAGATATGGTGTGAGATGAATCCTTGAAGGAAAACACAAAAATATATGTTCCTAATTGTCAGTGAATATGTATAGCATGAAATATGGAGAAATGATGCAATAAACTAGTAAGTACTCAAAAGTAAACAATCTTAACATTTCAATTAAATTCATTTACATTTTTTAATTATTAAATATGTTGAATAATGAAATCACATGATCTAGCCTATTCTCTTTATCCCCTATGTTATAGTAACAAACATACCTCTTAGAAGTCCATCTAGACAAATAAGTGAACCAAGCCCAACCATGTTCTTTGGTTTAGTAGACAAGTCACAATCATTCAAAAGAAACCCTCTAAGAATGTTCCCAAAGTATAAGCCGTATGGTTAACATATGAAAAATTTAATAAATAATGACCCTATGGGAAATCTCATATGGTCTAACCCATTTGGTCCCACATTTCACTAATCATTTGTAGGTGACCACATGGGAAGCTCTCACGGTCAATACCCCCTTGGTTCGCATAGAAAAAATAAATTATAATGACCACATTACTTCACTCACAATCAATTACCTAGGGTCTGCATAACAAAAATAATTTATAGCATCCTCCATGAAGTTCTCATAGTCAATGAACGGGGGTCTAACATTTATTTAATAATGACCCTCTGGGCAACACTCATTGTCTAACCCCTCTGGTATATGACCACCTAATAGATCTAACAATAAATACCTCTAGGTCAACATAAAAAATTTATACATAAATGAACCTACCTTAGGATACACTCCCAGAACAATTCCCGATGGACATACTTCCCCAATATGAATCACTTGATTCTCAAATAAATAGTAACTCCATCCCAGCAACACGAGGCATGGAAAACAAAAAGAGCCTAACATGCTTTCTAGACAAAACAACCATTATAAATCAAACATTGGAAAAAAAATCCATAATAGAGGTATTAAACCTTGTTCCTAATAAATAAGCCTTTCTAAATTAAAAAAAACATAGTAGGTATTTAACGGGGTTAATTTCCAAAACACACAATACCCCAATCATGGGTATTCGACACTTGAAGCATATATAATCCAAATACAATCAATGAAAAGTACAAACCACATAGTGTGATGTTGTGTGATGCGAAGACCTGAACTTCATCCCTTGAATCAGTATAGAATGACAATGATCCAAAAAATGAATGAAAAATAACATCCTTGAGTAACCCAAGATAGAAGAGGAATCTGGAAGGGAAGATATTTGGAAAGTGAGAACTCTGTAGAGGGAACCAAATGCACCCGGTGGCATCTCAAGAAGAGCTCAGACAAATGAAATAGAGGAGTTCAAAGATCATCAGTGTTTAGTCAATATCATGTACAAATCGAGGGGATAATGAGGTTGTTCTGGATGTGGGACGCGACCCCTCACCGATTTATCAAATTAAATTAAAATTACATGACACATTTATTTAATGTACACAATGTGTACTAGCGTGAACTAACCCCCTCTTTAGGTAGTCTGCCAGGTCACCTACACTGCCATGTACTCTATCATTTCATAGCCAGTACACAACTACAATCAGAAACTAGGTACACAGTGTGTACTAAAAATTACATGGCGTGTAAACAAAAAATTTCACAATTCATCAATTTTCATAAAAACAATATGAAATAACCATCAATACATCAAATCAAAATCCAGGATCATACAATATGTTTTGTTGATATAATCCTTATTCATTATTTGGATGTTTTATGATCAATATGAATAAGAATGTAAAATTTTATTACCAATAATCATATTACTTTTGCTAGATTTGGATTGTGTTTATTTTATTTGGGTATGTATTGACATTTATTATGTTAGTTTTTCAATAAAAATGCTAATGTTGATTATGTTTCAACCCTTTTTATATAATTAAGGAATTGAAAATTTTATGTGATTGGTGGGTAAAAAATATAGATAGCACATGGATTCATAGAAAAGACTCACTTCACCAAATTAGATGGGGATATAGACCAAAATTTAAACTCTATTGTGAATGGTCATGACTTTTTATGATGTCCATATTTTTGAATTTAGTCATTAAGAGATGTGTTATTTATGTATTTGTGATTATTTGATTAGTTAGAATATCCATGGATATTATTCAAGATCGTGTGATTAATTATATAAAATTATTTGACAATCATTTATTTCAACCATATTATGTATTGTTAATTTATTAGTTAGAATTTTTTTTGAGTTAAATTCCTTGTTATTTTATTATTCTTCTTTATTAATGACAAAATTCACTATACACGTACCCTTACAAAGTATCTGATCTTAGCCTTTCCTTATTATTTTATTTTCCCCATGACACAAGGAATTGTTTTTTGAATGTTATGTAGGAACATTATTAGGTGAATAATGATGTTATGAAAGAAATCCATCTTTTTATTTCAATATTATATTGAAATATGAATTTAATCTATGTATCTAAATTACCTATCATAATAAATTATTTAGTTATTTAGGATGGAAAAACATTTGTATACTGCCAATTTAATAAATCAGACACTGGGTGTAGAACAGTAGATTCACTGTCCTTACAAATGGTATGAATGTAATATATGTAGACTCCTTATGAAAAAATAAGGAAAATATATATTAAGAAAGATAACCCCATGATGAGAAACAAAGGATAGAAATTGAAGAACATCCTAATGTTTTAGAAAGATATGTATTCTATAACATCATATAACATGCACTCATGGATCTGGTGCTGAAATAATATATATTAAATTTATGGATTCGATACCTATAATAGAGACATAATTTCTTCAATCGAAAGAGTACAATATCCAAGCGAAATATATTGTGACTTATAATCTCACATACTAGTTAGGTTTTTATCTTTATTGAGAAAGGGAAAAATCTTATATAAACAATACTCATGATTTAGTATTGTTTCTTTCCCACTATACCCAACATTTCATAATCCATATCAAGCCTTATAAAATTAATTCATTAAATAAAATACATGATAACCTAGGAAAATATAATTATATGAAAGGTGAGTTCAAATGATAGGTAAAGTTAAATATAAGGATTAACAATTAAATATCATTAGTGATTATAATAATAGAATATGGTTAGGATTACATAATCAAATGGCATAACATAATAATATCTATACAAATTAAAACTAAAATCATCAAACATCAAAACCTAGAATAAGCCCTTAAAAAGGAATGAGTTATCAGAATAAATAATCATTAGTCACGTGATACAAATATTGATCATATGAAACTTTATAATATCGTAAGAGTAATAGATATCCACCTCACCAAGAGTTATCTGGGTGAACCCATCATATAATGTAAACACTCAAATGGTTATAAATAAAAATTATCTTTTGATGTAATTGAACGTCTAATTATGTAATATGGTTATAGAAAAAACTTACAATTCATTGGTTTTATTATATATTATCGAATATAAATGATTCCTAGGAATATTTTAATTTGATAAAATAGCCAATGAATATTGATAATGTGATTAGTATAAATATAAGTGTTAAATAAATACGATTGAAACAGATGAAAGAAGTGATGGATCAACTAATAGAATTATGGCCTATGAATCCCTTTTATCAAATTTTTCGAGGCAGATAGAGACACTATGATTTTCATTTGACCAAACCCATGATGAGATCCAATAACTTATGCATTAGTGAATCCATTTATGGGAGAAGATCCAGCTCATTGAGATCGTGGCCCAGACTAGGCACGTCGAACCACCCCATGAAAGTTTTATTATCATAGAACTTATTCATTGGAAAATTTTATAGTATATTAATTGGAAATTTATTAAGACCACAATAATATGAATATTTATATTTCATTTATAATTTAATAATGTTCATATTATCTTCTTAAACATACATTATAAATGATTTATAATTTATACAATAAAACATAAATGTGATTTTATATAGTAAAAAATTTCAATTATATTATTTATTATGATGAAATAATTTTTATTAAAAATAAATAATATTCTTTTATAATTAATTATTATTTTTTATTAAATAAAATTATTATATGATTTTTATGGAGTCGAATGTCATTTTTATAAGGGTTCAAAAAACGTTATTTTCAAAAAACCCATCATTTCGAAAAAAATGTCAATTATGATTTTAAAAGTATAAAATTTCACATATTTTAAAATAAATTTAAAAAATGTATATTTTTTGGGAATAATATGGTCTATATTATCCAATAATTAAATATTCATAAATTTCTAACAAAGTAGAATATTCAATTAAAAATTAAATACAGTATAAATGTACTTTGTGTACTATTACATAATACTGACCCCCAAATTGATGTAATAAATAATATACAGATTATAAAAACATAAATATATATTTTACAATTAAAATAAATATTTTATCTTTATTTGGTTAATTTTATAAATCCTTTTTGAATCCTCCAAAACCATTTATTATTTTCTATTTTTAAAATCATTTCTTTATAAATATGACTAACTTCCAAATAAGAAAGGGAATTATTTTTTTTATCCTTGACACATGGAATTATATAATAATGAAAAAAACTCCCATTTTGATGAAATAATGTGCCAAAACCATGGGAAGGTTTGTGTTTATGTTATTTTATTATGTAGTCTAAAACCTATGTTTGATAAATAAAAAAGAAAACCACACTCATTTACAATATACACACACAAAATCTTGCATTTATCTTCACTCAAAACCTTTTTATCAACACCTTAATCATCCCGACCCTCTATAGAGTCCCCCCCATTGTTCCCTAAGCTCTCAAAAATCTCTTCTCAAGTATTTTGGGTCACATAAACATATATGGGATCCTCATTTCCACTTTTTTATTAATGTTTCGTTATTTTCATACAACTTCTATTTACAATTATTAATGTTGGGATATGTATTATAATGTCCATATAACATAAATTTACATTTTTATATTATTAGAGGCCACATTATCTATCATCAATCCATTTTATGAATATTTACGTGATGTTGTTATGCAGCCAAAATTTCCCAAGGATTTTTCCATTCCAAAAGGATTATGTAGTGAATACTATACCCATTTCTATCGAAGGTGTTCAAAAATATACACTTATTTTTCATTGAATTAGTACAAATAATTATGTATTCCACAATCATTGTACTTGAAACAAAATATTCAGATAAATGAATCCTTGTTGTATGATCTATGTGACACTCTTAAGAATGAGAATGAAATAAAAATGGCAGGTGCCTCTAGAATTATATAGCACTCTAATGCATTTGGTAATGTTTAGTCTAATGTTATTTCGTGTTTGGATAAGTAGACTTCCATATTTATTTATGGTACTTTTTCCTTTTTTATTTATTTTTAGTTATCCTGGACATATGTCTATAATTTAATGATTTATGATGTTTCCACATTTCCCATGTTTTTTTATTATCATTATATATCATGTATCATTGATCATGCATATGATTATCTCTCCTTTTTTATATGCTTATTTTATAACAAGTCATATTCTCTTCATGTTATTCCATCACTCTTACCTTATTGAGATTTATATATCACCCCTTTCTCAAGTATGTTTTTATGTTTTCCCATGTAGTTTTATGTGAAAGTATGTTAAGGATGTTTTCAATAAAGATTCTCTTTTTTATTTCAAATATCTATGTATTGTAAAATATTACCAAATTCACTAGAAATATCAATCTTTTATGTTATATTATGTGTAATACTATGTAATAAATCATTTATTAATGTGTCATAAAGAACATGGTAATTATTTTTTGTATTAGAGTAAAGGATTTGTTTTCATTGTTATTAAGATCAGAAAACTCTAGTGAAAGAATTAGGGATAAGAATACTTAATAGAAAACATCCTTAAATTATAAAATGATTAGAGAAATTTTTTATCAATAAAAATAATCCATGTATAGATACTATATGTTGGTTTATTTATGGAAAATATGTACCCTTTGGTTACAAATCTGAAAAGGTTCACCAATTAGGACTCAACGTAACCCGATACATGACAATGGGCCTTAAATTAAACCTGGTTTGACACTATCGATGGATATTCATTGGTAAATTCATAAAAATATTTATAACAATTATTAAATTAATAAATAATCCCTATAAGAATACATTTTAGGAAATAGATCATGGATAATACAGGATGAAGCATAGAAATTGATATGTTAAAAATAAATTTAAATTATAAATTATACCATTAATGTAATTATATTCCTATTTTTGTGTTTAATAGGTTAAAAATACTCATACTTAATTTTACCTTTATTCTAGACAAAGGATGTAAATATGAGTAATTTGTTAAATAATCCATGCGATGAGAAATGTGATGACTACCCCCAAAGAGATGCCCAAACTGATGGTAAATGAATCATAAACATTGTGATGATACTCTCTCAGTTAAACAAGGTTCTGGAATTTAACTTAGATTAGGAGGAGAACCCAAATCCCCTTAATACAGAACATGATTTAATAGATATATTTATGCAACAATTTCCTCTAATATTTAATGGATCATCTGATCCCATAATTATGAAAAAATAGATCAACTTCCTTGAGAAGATCTTGTGACTCATAAATTGTTTAGAACAAGAAAAGATTATACTATCTATTTATCATATGGAGGGAGAAGATGATCAATGGAGGTCTCTGGTCAAGAATAGAAATCATGAGAAAGAGATCAAAGCAATGGAGTGGATGAAAATTTTGAGAATATTTTTTAATAAATATGTTCCCTATAATATGCATAAAAATGGAAAGGTATTTCCTTTACCTCATGAAAAAAAGGCATTGAATATATCATGAAATATTAGTAAAACATCCCAAGAATTCATGATATTTATATAGCATTTTTGTTGTTACCTAATGAATGATTTGCCGATTCTTTTATGGGATATAAAATATTATATGAAAATACCTAGTGATATGAAACATTGATAGGTTTGAAAAATTTGTCCAATGTCCCCTCAATGTAAAAAATAGATATTATAAAATATCAAGGGGATCATAAAGATAAGAAGTGAAATGTTTAGTATAACTATGGTAGTCCAATAGAGATATCAGAAAGTGTAAAAAATTTCCACATCCTATCTCTTAAAGGTGTGTAAAAAACAACCTAAAAATTCCCTAAGGGGGGATAAATAAATTCATATGTTTGGGAAGGAAATGAATCTAGATAATGATTACAGGTTGGGGAAAAACACTAATGCAATTTTGGAATGAAATTATTAAGTGGACCATTAGTGAATTGTTATTTTCTAAATATGGCTGGAATCATAGAACGTTTCAATAAACACAATTTCATAAGGGTTTTCAGATACAACAATAAACATCTAAGAAAGAAAGTGAGTTTTTCTATAACAACCCCTGAGGTTGATCTTGAAAATGAGGCATTTATAGGTATATTAATTATTATTTCATGGATAGTGAATGTACTTTTTTATTCTAGATATACACATTCCTTTATATCATAATAGTTTTGTAGAACTATTGAAACGCTACTACAAATCAAGGAACTAGAGTTGTCGAAAAAAATAGAAAATGGAAAAATTATTGAATCCTGAGTATAAAAATCCTCCCCTATCACAATTTGTTGAATAAAATAATATGAAAACCCCGTGATTCTCCCTTCAATGGAATTTGGTGCATTTATGTATATGTATTAGATCTCCCTATATATAGCCAACATAAATTTCCACATAAAGGAAATCAATCTCCATATTTTGACTCGACTCTCGATTCTATATAAGTTAAATGAACATGATGAATCTTCTCTAGAAAAAAAAAAAAAATAGAATATATATTATTTACCTATGACAAATAATATCTATCTCAAATAATTATTTCTACAGAAATAGTCATCCACCAAGATATGGATATTATGAGGGAATGAACTGATGTGTTTCGTAAAGAATTGTGTAGATTTCCTCATATTCCAAAGGATGATTTTTCAATTGAGCTTATACCTAGGGTTTTAACAATAATCAAGACTCCATATAGAATAGTGGTTGTTTAATTTGAGGAATTGAAGAAAAAAAGTTGGAGAATATAGATAAACGATTCATACACCCAAGAGCTTCACAATGGGGTGCACCAATCCTATTATTCAAGATTAATGTTAGGTCTATGGTCCTCTATATTTCGTATCCTAAGCTCAAAAAAATCATGATAATGAACATGTATCATCTAACATGGATTGGAGACTTGTTTGATCAGCTACATGGAGAATTATACTTATCTAAGGAGGATCTACTGTTATGATATTACCATGTTTTCAAGAAGAAGGATGATCTTCCCAAGACTTCATTACATACGAGGTACGAGTACTATGAGTTCATAGTGATGCCTTTCCAGGTCAGTAATGCTCCAAAAATCATCATGACATTTATGAATAAAGTATTTATAGATTACCTAAATAATTTATTTTCTTCATAGAAGATAATATAATAAACTCGAAAACTAAAGAAGAGCTTGATGATCATCTGAGCACTAATATATTTAACTTACAAAAGGAGAAGCTTTATGAAAAGTACAAAAATATATGTTTTAGTGAAGGAATTATATGTATTGGGAAATAACAGAACAAAAATAGTTTATTTATGGGACTTGAAAAATACAAGTAATTCAAGGATTGTTGGGGACAACATTTATAATAGATATCAATGTGTTCTTTTGATTTTTTGGGTACCATAATTGATTTGTGGGAAATTTATCATTATTTTCAAACACTATATCAAATATAATAGGGAGGGGAGTCTTGTTTTCATGGAATTATGAATTTTAAGTGAGATTCCATTATATAAATATGTGGTTATTCACTTTTAATGTTCTCAAACCACCCATGAGTGTAGAACTTATTTTGGAATTCAGCAATTATTTAATAAAGGGTTTGGGTTGTTTTTTAATGTATAATGATAAATTAATAGTCTATGCTTAAATGAAGTTGAATGTTCATGAATAACACTACTGAATAAATTATCTATATTTGGAGATCTTTTTTGATAACATTCTCTATAGGCATAAAAGGAGGATGAGACAAAAATCTTCCTGAAGTCTAGTTCTCATAGAATTGTTTTTCCAATGACACGTCAAAATGGATCCGTAGGATTCAATTTATTGGAATATGGTAAAAAAACACGATGAGATGATTTTGGGGATTGAAAAATGATTGGTCCTGAAATGGTTGACGATATGGTGGAAAATTCCATGACTATTCTATAGCACATCATGGACTCTCAAAGTCGATAGAAGAGCAACTATGATAAACGTCGATGGCACCTAGAGGTTGATATTAGAGACATGTTATTCCTATGCATGTCAATATATATGAGTATGATGATATTTGGGAATAAATGAATGATTCTTCATAGATACAAAAACCCCTTGGATATCTATGGAAGCATTAGAGTGATGACCTATCAACTATCACTCCCACATAACCTATCTCATATAAATTATGCATTCCATGTATACCTCATCATAAAAAAATAAAATACCCATAACATGTATTAAATATAAACGAGGAACCATTATAGAATTAACTCTCATATAATGATCTATGTGTAAAAATCGTAGATCGTAGAGGAAAAGTTCAAGGAAATAAGAAAACTCACATGGTCAAAGCGCTTTGGAGAAACAAAAATTTTGATGAAGTGACATGGGAACATAAAGAAGTGATGAAATAGAGTTATTCTCTTTTGTTTTAGTGTAGAAATTGAAAATAGTTATGGAAATATTTCTTAAGGGGAAAATATTTTAATGACCCGATCAGTTATATTAACATATACATTGTCATATATTTAAATGTGTTATTATTTAATATGGTTATAGAAAACAACTGAACTTATTTTGTTTTATTATATCTGTAATGATTTAATTAACCTTTAGGAATCATTATAATTGGTAATATATCTGTTCAATAATTATCACATGATTAGTATAAATTTAGGGGATATACAAATCTAGTTGACCCAGAAAAAATAATCAATTGAATCAACCAGTATGAAAATACCTTATGAATCCCATTTATCAGATTTTATTAGGGAGATATAATCACATGGATTTTCCCCTGGCTATGACCAATATGATATCCATTAACATAAGAAGGAGGGAAACATTTTAAATGACATGTTCAAGCTCATTGAGATCATAGGCCAAACAATCAATGCCAAACAAACGAATGAAAGACTCACCATCACACATGTTACTCTTGTACAGTTTTCTTGTGTATTAAATAGATATTTATCAAGACCATAAAAATTTGAATATTTATATTTCATTTTTCAATAGAATAATTTTCATATTTTCATCTTGTCATAACATTATAAATGATTTTGAATTTATACCATAAAACATAAATAGTAATTTAATTATAATTCAATTTCAATATAAAATTTAATTTTTTTAAATTATTTTACTATTGAAATAAATAATATATTAATAAAATCATTATAAAATTTTTATCAAATATAATTGATTATATAAAATTTATGAAGTCTAATGTAGTTTTTATAATGTTTCAAAAACTGCTGTTGTACAAAAACCTAACATTTCTCAACAAATATAAATTCTCAGTTTCAAAGTAAAAAAAAATATTTGAAAAAATATTTAGATACAATATTTTTTTTGAATCAGAATATATAAATTATCAACTGATGAATTTTTCATAAATTTTTGTGAGAGTCAATTTTTTTGGTAAAAACCATAAACTGTATAAATATACATTGTGTATTATGACATCACAATTACCCAGAATTGATAAAATAAAAACTATAATTGTTATCTAGGACAAAATCATTGTTTCCTTTAAAATAATTTGATTTTATGTTTATTTGGTTAATCTTATTAAGCCTTTATGAATACTACAAAACCAATAATATATTTTTAGGTTTCAAAGTAAAATTTTAAGAGTATTACACACTTCCTCATAAGAGAGGGAGTTATTTTATATTGGTCATCCCATTAACTTATAAAATAATGAGAACCACTCTCATTTTTTAGAAAACATGGGAAAATCATTTGGAATGTTTATGGTTTTTGTTATTTTATAATATAGATTCCAAAACCAAATTTTGATAAATAATAATGAAATTACCACATATTTCCTATATAAAACGACCCACTATCACAATACTCATCACATAAAATCCCTCTCGAACATCCTTAATATTTCTTCCTCTCTATATATTCCTCCCAAGGTCCCACGTGCTCTCAATAATATTTTCTAAAGCATTTATATTCACACACTCTTGTAAGACATCCTTACTTTATCTTCTTTATTCAATTTCATTTATTTTATTAAGCTTTATAATTGCAATTAATAATGATAGTATATGTATTTAAATGTCCTTATTAAATGGTTTTAATGAAAAATTCTTGATTAGGGAAAAAATATATTATTGATTGAATCCATGTTGTATGATCCTTGGGTAACATTTAAGTATGATAATGAATTTAAAGTGATGGGTGAACCAATAATTATATTTCGTTCCAAATCATTGGGTAATGTCATGTTTCATTAGATAAAATGTTGGGATAGGGAGTGAACATGATTTCTAGATGGTACTTTTTCTATCATCATGTATTGGATGTTATATTCAACATATGTTTATGATGTAGTGTTTTATGTTGTTCCCACAATTCCTATGTTTTCTATTATGATTATCACACTATATCATATCTCACTGTTCATGTTAATGATTAATTATCTTATTGTTATTCCAATTTTTTACATGTATTATTCTCCTCATGTTATTCCATTTGTATTCCCTTAATAGGCTTCATATATCATCCATTTCATATATGTATCCACAGATTATCCCATAGTGTTTTATATGTGAGTATCTTAACGATGTTTTCAATAATGATGTTGTTTTTATAATTTAAATTTTTTTATGATAAATATTTTTTAATGTCACTATAATTATCGATTATCTATGCTTTATTAAGGGTAATAATATGTAATAAGTCATGTATTAATGTTAAATAAAGAAAAAGTTTGATATATATATTCTATATCGAGATCAAAAAATGCTATTTGTGCACACACATCATATAATAATTATTGTGAACAATTACTTATGTATATAGATATTTCATTTCATCATAACATCATATGATTTTTTTTTAGAAGATGATTAACCAATTAAAAAATTAGATCTATAATGATCTATTTGGAATGTGATTAACTAATTTAAAAGGACTGGGTTCCATAAAAATCTCTTCAAAACACGATTAACACGACAAAAAGACTAGTTCTATAATAATCAATTTGAAACATGATTATCATGTATAAAATGTATAGGTTCCAGAACAATATCCTTGAAATAATAGTATCACATAGAAAAATAATAGTTCCCAAAAAAATATTTTTGAGGCATTATTCACCAGTAAAAAATTAATGGGTTATATATAAATTATTTAATAATTGATTATATGACATAAAATGAAGTTATATATCAATCTCACAGAAACAAGGATATGAGAGTTAAATATACCTGATATAAAAGAAATCAAAATATAAGTATCACCTAGATAGAACATCTTTTATATTGGTTAAATTAATTTGGGGGAAATTGAAATCGAAAAATGATAATTAAATTCATAACCAGTTGATAATAATGTGATTATGTTCCTAGAAATAAAAGTATAGGAATTCCTCTACAATAACCTTTTACAAAAACAATATTTAAAGAAATAAGATTATGACATAAATCTAATTCCACTTTGGTAAATTTTTAATATGAACATGAATGAATGATTAACAATATATGAAACTAAAAATGTCATAAAAATTAGTAGTTTCATGATATATATAGTCCAAGGAATGTATAAACTCCTCAAAACTGAATATAGGTGCATTTCATAGACATATGTCTCAAATAAAGAGAATTTTAGATGAATAACCTTAAAAATCATACAAAATAATTTGATAATAATAATTGAATAAATAAGGTGTATAAAATTTTTATCCTCACGAAAAAAGTGAAAATACAAAATTATATAATCGAAACTCAATACTTTCATAATCATATAATATGAAATACCATGAAGAGTGATTATAACCAAAGGAAACAAGGTAGTGTTATGAATTTTTTTAGCGCATGAAAAAATAAATTTCATTTCTAATGGATGGGATATTCCAAATTGAAACTCAAAATACCATAACATATGAAATATTACATATATTAAATTTTAAATAGTATGTATATACACCACCCAATAAAATCAAATGGGTGAATGTGGGACATTTCTCACATAAATTAAAAGTTATAGGAGAAAATTCATACCCTGAGTCCATAAATTCCATGTTAATCCTTTAAGACATGTAAAATAATATTATATATATTATATTATTTGGTAATAATATTTTATATGTTATATAAATCATATATAAAAAACTATTTGTCTTTTATGACACTTCAAAATATATAGTGTGTTATGTCTACATCTAGTGTTTGGAGGATGTTTGGTTAATTATTACAAAATGGATTTAGTGTGTTTACTGTGGTAAAAGAGGTAATTATTTAAATATCTCTTTAAAAATTGTCACAGAATAATTATCACAGTTATTCACCAAATTTACTTATAAAACTAATCATGAAAAATAGATATGAAAAATGATTGACATTTCAATCATAGAGATAGTAATCCATTCATATGTGTGACTAACGTTTCAATTTTTCAATCATCGCTATGGAATGAATATATATTTTATCGTTATATTTATATAATTATAATAGTATCATAAATAACATATTATTTCAATAAATAAATGTATATATAACATTATTTTTATTTGGTGATAAAAAATAATAACATCTCTTTGTGGAGGAGATAGTCCACACTTTCAAGAGTGGAGTGTTAATTTTTTAGTATAAGAATGAAAATGATATATTTTCTTTTCATAATGATAAATATTTATTTATAATTATTAATATTAGATTTGTATCTCATATATTCATTATAAGTATCCTTATTTCTTTACATGTAAAGCATTACTGAAAAATGAATGACTCGCTTCACAAAGCGGTAGTCCGTCGTACACAGGAGCGACGTTAACATATCCCCCACATAATGGAATGTAAAAATTGTATATGTTAAATAATAATTACAAAAGTATATATATGTTATAAATTTAATGTATATAATTTTTTTCAATAATTACAATAATCCTAGTTAGGTGAAGATATAAGCAAAGTAACATCTGTTTCTGAAGTTGTAGACCGTTGTACACAAAAATGATAATTTTGTATCCAATTTTATGGAAGAGGGGATGGATTTAGATTATGATAATAATATATTATAATATCTATATTTGGGATATAATTTATTTTTAATACAATAATTATTTATAATATATATGAGTAATGGGAAGATAAAAGAAAAGAAAAACCCTTAGTTTAGAATTTTTCCTCTTCTAAGACCACCTATTTAGGATTATATATAAAGTAATAATATAATTTATTTATGGAAAAAAGAAGGCTAATATAATTATGGGATGAATTTTTGGATTTTATTTACCTAGTTCATGGACAAAAAATATTATTAAAGTGTGAATTAGTTAGGATATGATGTGTCCTTTTATCAGTGATGTGAGTGGCACACTTGAAAATTTTTTAATGAAAAAGTTGTACCCATGATTTTCAATTACGTAAAGGTAAAAATATAAATTAATACTTATAATTAGAAATTATATAATAAAAAATAACTATAAAATATTTTTTAAATATGTTTTTGTTTCAATTTGAGTTTTATATTTTTATTTTAACCGATAGAAAACTATTTTCACTATAACCGCGATGATTTATTTTTAATATTTTATGTAAACATTATGGTAAAAAATTAATTTGAACATGTTAGATAATGAAAATTATTACGGTTAAAAATATATAATCTAATTTATTAAACTAAACTAAATTAATTAGTAAAATATAATGTAATATTAATCCCACAGACATGACAAAAAATTGGGGTTTTAAGAAGATAATATTTAATGAAAATGATTGTTTTATATTAACTATATGAATAATAATAATCATTTTATAAAAAAATTATTATTAATTGATATATAATATATAAATTTCATTTATTAATTACTAATCATGTGTTATAATAATTATCTTATTCATAAAAACATTATGAACTTTAAAATGGTTTTAAATAAACACAGTTTCAAAAACAAAGGCAATTATAAAATAAAATCAACTATGAAATTGATTAAAAGGAAATTAGTGTTTAAAATACAAAAAAATAATTATTATGTAACATAATATATTATTCCTAACATAATGGTAGTTTTAAATTATTTAGTTTAACTAAAATATGAATTTTTTTAGAAAAATTATTATATTTCAGTATTCATAGAAAAATAAATATTTTCTTAAAGAACCCAAAAACTCACAGAAATTAAAATTTTATTTTCCTAATAAAAGAATAATTTTTATTTCTTAAATTACATTTTATTAATTTAAAAAAAATTATTTATAATATTTTATCATGAAATTAAACAAAACCCCTTTTTGAAGAAAACATATTTTTTAGGAGTAAAATTACTTTAAAAGAATTTGATTTAATTATTTACTAAAACTTTATCATCATAATATTTTTAATAATAAATAAATAAATAAATAAATATATATATATCATAAATTAGAAAATAATTCTCATACATTTTAATTTAACATTTGTCTTAAAACTATTATATATATCATGCGTCATTTATGCTCGTTGTTATGTTTCAAATACATTATCGAACATAGTTTTATTTTATAATATATTAGCATGTTATATATTACTTAATATTTAAAAATTTATTCCTTAAAATTCTAAATCTATTTTCGATAATCAATGTATGTACATTCAAAAATAAATTTTTTTAAACCACACATAGTAAAATGTTTAATGGAACATCTTCTTGATGAGATAGAAAATGTAGTCATATTGTCAACTAGAATAAAAAATACTTGGTATCCAAATAGGATAATATAGGTGTGATGTTATTCTTTATACATGAATATAAATCATAATTCTCAAATAATGTTTTTGAGTGCTAGATATCATTGATCATAAGAGGTTGAATGATCAAGAGAATGTTAACAACCAGAAAACCATAAACTAAATATGTGTGTAAAAGGAAATTGATATTACATTAATGATGGTAATATGAAAGTATTTTTTTCCAAGATCATCGTTCTAGAGTTAATAAATTCATTTTGAATATTTTCTCATAGAATAAGGATATATACTTACATAATTACTCAAAACATTACACTTTTTTCAACATCCATCATTATATCAAATTTTCCCCCAAACAATTAGTATTCAAGATGAATTCTTAATTCCTAAACCACTAAAATAAACTTTTAAAGATCATATAAGCATAAGATGGATAAAATCCATTTTTTATATCATTTTAATTTAATAAAACCGTAATTGTTAGAACATGGTAATACAATTCCTAAAATGAGTAAACCTATATAACAAATAACACAAGTGAATTGAAAATTAATATGTTTTAAAACTAAAATGTTATCTTATACGGTTCATCTTACAAGAACAAAAATATGAATATATCATTCTAAAATAACAATAATGACTTATTAAAAAAATCAGTTCCCAATCCCTTGTTAATCTATTTAATAAAAAACATGTTTCCATTGTTAACATAATATATAATATAATATAAACCCTAATGGTTATCAAAAAATTTAAACAGTTGTTCGAAAATGTAAAGGAATACTTCCTATCAAATTGATGAATTAAATATACTTCAACATCATAAAAACTCTCATAATGTGTTTTTAATCAAATTACAATCTATTATCTCAAAACCACAAAGTGGTGTCTATGTTAATGATGTTATGATCATCCATATTTTAATAAAGATATGATAGTATCTATTACTCCTAATATTACCTCACATGAAAAATCATAATCCTCAATATCATCTAAAAATTTCCTATATCACTAATTCTAACTGTCCGGGATTATATCTAGTGGGATATAATTGATACATATTAGGGAACTCCTTGGGTTACAACAACTCATGTGTGTGACAAACCTCCATCCCAAATGACATCTATTTTCTCATGAATCCTTTGGGATGAGAGTCACACATTACCAAATTTTAAAAACAGAGAGTTCTCAAGCATCATATCAATAATATTTCCTTTTATACCAATAATTATATCTCAAAAACCATACCACGAGATTAGATATGTAAATCATAAACATTTCATTTATATATTTGGTACCAATTAAGGTTACCTTATTTTACTTGTCCAAAAATTGAAATATCTATAAAACATTTAGTCACATAAATTTCTATAAGACAATTTATGTTTACAATTTATAGAATTATAAAAAATCATACACAAAAAATACCCATGAATTAATGATAATATCATTCCCATTATACCCTAATTTTCATAATCCTTATTACGTAACCAAAATCATCCATCTGAAAAAATTCTGGATGTAATTTATTCTAACTAATATATGATAAATTGGGTTAACAGAAAAATAAATTATTGTGAGCTCAAATGATTAGTTTAGGTAAGGATACACATTAATAGTTAAATTTCATCAACAAGTATACGAGAATAATAATGTTATAATTATATAAACAATGTGCATAACATTACAATATTTCTATATATCAACATTTGGATTAGCAAAAATGAAACCATGTAATAGGTATTTAGAAATTATAAGAGTCATGAAATTCAATAAATATGAGCCATGTGATGACATTATTGATAATATGAAACATTATAAATCCAATGTAAGTATAGATAAATCCTTTTCGTAACATACGAGATCATTATTATTGAACCCTTATAATTAGAATAATCATATGGACCAATTCCAATATAATTATCTAGAGAACATACCCTTTACCCAATGCATTGGAGTTCTATTTGGGTGCACCGATCAATGAAGCTATGTCGAGGGTAAGGACCCCACCCGTACGCCACAAAAACAGTGCCCCGATACATTTCGTTACAAGGCCTCCAAAACACATCATCATATGTTAGACACTTATTACGAGCAGCGAGGTCCTATGTTGTGATATCGAGGAGGATATTACCTCATATCAGAGTAAGAAAACAATATAAATAGCTAACCCTTATACACAACATTAAAGAATCAGAGTGTGGAAAATGTAAGCAAACAAAAATATAGCATGTTCTAATAATAAATGATGATGCTATAAAGGCAGGAAAAACAATTCCTTATATAAAACGATGTTCACCCACTAGAACAACCATAAATATTAATGTGTACAAAAGAAACTAGAATAATGTATAGTTCTCTACCACTTACTCAAATATATGTAATGTACCGTATGTCCATTCACTATTTAATTGTCGAAGCCCAAATAGAAGAACAACACGAGTAGATCTGAGAAATCATACAACATTGGGGCCCTTTCAAATCCATTATAAACTATGCTCTACATGAACAGTATACATAAGGTATACACATACACCAAGGATCATGTGAATGGGTGAGAAATAATACCATTAGGCCACCACAACTTGATACCAACAAAATAAAATGCTATAAGTGTATGAAAAAGTAACATGCTCAACATAGATTATACACTACTGAAAAGATATGTAATGGCACCAACATGAGGCATTGTCAATCCTAAGGTCAGTAATCATATTCAATTGGGAAAATGAAATTTATGCTTGTACAGTCTTATAGATATACACATATACATATATAATAATACTAATGAGTAAGTGAAGAAATAAAAAAACTAACCAACAACTGATCCATGGGTTCGTCATCCTATTCTCCGGGAAATACTGTTCAAGGGCAATGATCATGATTCCATACCACTCTATTAGCCTATCATTTATTCTTTCTCTAGGTCCATAATCCCATTAGACATATTACGACATCGGACAACTCTATAGATATCTATCAGAAAGCTAGATCCCCAAAGGGGGATACTCATCCTACACACAGAATTACACATACTAACCTCTAATAAATTAAACAATGTAATCATGGTATGTATATTAGGACATCCATAAAGTGGTCACTGAGAAAGAAACCATTCCTCTTAGGCCATGTAAATCCATTCCTATTTATAAGCCCTTGGTCTCGGTCTGTAGGTTGTCAGGACATTCATATCTCGGACAATCCCTTAGTATATGACCCTTAAGTTATCTACAAGTATAGATCACTTTTATGTTAATATTACCACCCCTTGAGTATCTTATATGCGGGAGTGTAATCACCTATATCATCTAGAATAACTTAATCATTCTAGGTGTCAAACTATGTGAGACACCATGCTAAACAACGTAGTCATGTAACAAATATGGGAGTGCATAATCACCGATATACATTGGTAGAGTGTAATCCGCCTCATCATTTATCAAAGTGAGGAGATCCCAGTCATCCACATCACATATCAAACAAAGGAGAGTGTAATTATCCATGTCACTTAGGTGATCAGAATCGTCCATGAGTATCATTACTTAAGATTCCATGCCTGTATATCATAGTAGTAGGCTCAATGGCCAGATCCTTAAAAACACCTATGGATCCCCAAATAACATATTAAACAATTATATATAATAAAAATAGCAAAATCATAGGTATTAATTATTGGTATATAAAATAGCATAGATCAAAAGGTAAAACCCATGAATGGATGTCTTTGAATCCAAACGAAATAGATGAATTCCGTGAATAATGTCTAGGAATCCCAAAGAAAAAAACATGGCTTGTGTTTGGATCAATAGATACCAACCCAGAATCACCTATAATAATATCACTACATAAACAATAAAAATGTGAATGATATTAAAAAATAGTTTGTCTACCAAAATTCCAAAACCTAGACTACAATCGTAGCACCATTGGATTAAAATTTAGTCATGGGTTCTTAGATGATACCTGCTACCCTCTTTTCACAAACCCGATATACTAACTCAGGGTTGATCAAATAATAGAGCACCACTAGGTCCCTCAAGTCAAACATATAGAGGCATCCTACTTGGGATAATCACGGTCTAAAAACAAGTCATGTAATCCTACATGGGATCCTTAGATGAAAGGTAATGGACTAATCATACATGGGATCCTTGAATGGAAAGTCAACAAAGGAATCATAAATGATATCATCGAGTGGCTCGTAAATTGTGGCATCCTACAATGGACCCCCAAAATGGTATATAGGAAAATTCAGCCTACATGGGCCTCTCAAAATAGTTTAAGAAGAAGAGGAATCCTACATGGGATCCTCAGAATTGTATATAGGTAAAGGGATACTAAAAGGGACTCCGAAGATAATATCGAAATCCAATTCGTCCCTCATGGGATATTAAATAAATAGATCAATTATAGAGGTTTCTTACATTAGATCATATTTGTCAAAATTTAATCTGAGGAATTCTACAAGAGATCGATCGGAAAATTGAACTCATGAAGTCTTAGGCCAGAAGGGAACATATCTCAAGGGACATATCATAAATGTAAAACTAAAAAGCATCAGTCAATAGTGATAGCTCATGGATCATCCTAGATCAAAGGGTTTCACTCTCACGAGACAACTGAAAAATTATAACAGACGGAAAACTGTTCCATTTAAAAAAACACCCAAAACACCACCTAGAAGTCGTCATAACACCACAATGGTTTACCCATCATCATATATGTGTAAGATTACTCAAAATGGACTATTAATGTGTCTAGTAATGACCTCTAGGTGGAAATAAAAGAAATACAATGAAATTATTATAAGGGGTAGTACACAATGTATCTCCATGATTACACAACATGTACGTCCAACGCCCCACCTGGGCATGTACTATGACTGGAATCATTGTGTAAACACCCTAGTACATGGCGTTTGAGGCCCATACACATTGTGTACCAAACATGGGGTACCTACATGTGTCCCTAAACCTTCAATGAAATGTGCATGGCCTTGACATGTACATACCCATAATAAGCTATCCATATGGGGTTTGGTCGTGTAGTTTAGATGACCATGTACCCCTACATTGGTATCCTAGTTAGGCACTTGGACACACGACTGAGGCTCAGTACATGGAATGTATACCCTGTTATATGATGTGTATTTAAAGACTTCATCATCCTAAAATGGGATGAATAAATGGAGGGACATTCTAATCCTCATGTCATGTAGCCAGGTGTACCAAAATGAAAACCCATTGAAACACATGTTAATTGTTTTCATCCCCAAATCAAAATCTCATGAAAAAAGGGGCCATAGATAATAATAATAGGGGTTTAAAAATCTTAAAAAATAAAATCTAACTAAACATATGGATAAACCATAAAGTCCTACATTTTGGAGGAAACCTCCAAAGATTCACCAAATGTTTTAGACCATGGTTGTCAAACATCGATCTTGCACAACCTGAGCACAACGATGGTACCATCATCTTCCTTACTCTCTCTCTCTCTCTCTATATATATATATATATATACACCTCCCTCTCTCTATATTTTGTATGGAATGGGTAAACCCCAATGGGGAATACATGATAATCTAGATAAAAAGAAGAAAATAAAAGAGAAAAATAAAAGAATGAAAAATTGAAAAGATCCGAAAAAGAAAATGGTGGCCCCAGACATCCCCGGTACCTGAACTGAGTTTATTACCCACCTAGCAAATTCTCCCTATTATAAATTAAAAGGATGAGGTAGAATCCAACTCCAACACTCCATTAAAAGGAAATCTCTGAATGAATATGCACACGTAAATTGATATTTATTTAGCTAAATATTAATTATTATTTATTCACTAAAATTCAAACATATCGGATATCTACCAAAATTTTATAATATGGTAAATAGATTATTTTAGGACAAAGGGAGTTGAATTTTTTTATGAGATCATATACTAGGGGAAAACTACCATTTTTACCCATACAAGAATCTGAATGAAAAAAATAAAAATTTCTACATAATGTTGAAATCCCAAAAAACATGTGACTTCACAATCTCCCCACAATAATCCTTGTCCTCCCTAAAATTCATTGGTTGTAAGACTATCATTAATGATATCAATTGGATAATATGGACACAAAAGGTCTATGTACTTTCAAATGAATAGTTTAATAGTGTCAACAACCATATCCTACATGGAATATGCTTAACTAAGATTGATCTAGTTCTCGCCACCATACGAATACCTTATCATCATCTTATGAAAAATTCCAATTTCCACAGACCACAAAAAATTTCGAATAAAAACTGAAAATGAGGGTCACCAACATCAAATAACCAATGGTTCTCTCCCCACCACAAGTATGTACAAACACCACTCCTCGTGTGCGACCTCAACAGGTTCCTCTTCCAGAACAATGAAGTGAAACTAAAAATAAAATAAGCTCAGCATAGGGAGAACAATCCCATAGAATACTAAATAATTTTAAAAGATATATGATTACAGAATAAAAAATAGAAGAACACTATGATTCTATTGAACGGTGATTATAACTCCCTCTTAGCCACACTCACATCCTATCAAATTTTTATTAGGATACACCAATGGGTAAACTGTCTTATGATACCATAGTCATTATAAAAGTATACTATACCATGAATGGACATTTTTTTTATTAACCAAAACTATTTGGAACACATGCCCATTTAAATTCATGAAAACTTCAGTCCTCAGATTGCACCAGGCCACTCATCTATTTGCAATTTAACGGAACCATCGACTACTAACATATAACATATCACCCGACTCATTATCTAATGGGTAGTCTACAACAAGGATAATATTACCATGCTACATTGAACTTTAGTATCATTAATCTGGATGGAACATTATAAATCATCCTTAAAATTAACCACCACAATAGTTCCATTAGTTATTTCATGAATGCCAATAAAATGATGTTTTTAAAGTTATGAGAATCAACCCACACTCGGACTACATCATTAAAATTGGAAACACTGTTTAAATAGGCCAGGAACCAAAAAGTGATGACTATTGAGTCTATTCTCGAAAGAAAAAGAACCATAAGTTCTTTTCAAAAAATAAAGGCTCCAACAAACCTATAATTCAAAAATCTATCACATACCTCGCCTCAATCCCAATTGAATGAATAATAAGAAGAATTTATAAAAAATAATATGAAATGATAGTCCAAACTTCCTCAAGAAGTTTTCCTTTGAAAAACAGACATTGACTTACATGGGTCTGAATAAAAATTAGGGGTGTCATAGTCTCCCACCTATCCCTATAGAATTAGTATCACAAGTGGGTCACAATGACTTTCCACCTGGACCAAAATATGAAACCTCTCTAAAGAATGTAATAATAATAAATAACTATGAGGGAAAAAACTAAAAACATGATCTACAAGGGCCTGATCATCAATGATCATTCTCTAAAGGAACTACTCCCTCGAGGTCATGCTACAAACATGGAAGTTAAACTAAAATATTACTCACCAGGAATCTGTATATGCCAATACCTTTTAGTGGTCTAGATTGCAATAAAAGTCATGGTATCCATCAACATCATCCTTGTAAAATTGAGTAGATAACCATGACCTAAAAAATAACACCGTATAAGGGGATCAACAGAAAGGCATCACATTCTATATCGACCAACATGGGTCACTTCACCTCATGTGGATGAGGATAGAGTTATCCACCTCGACATGAATTCCTCAATGAAAATCCACACAATTTGAAATAATAAATATATATATAATTATGACTAAATAAATAGGCCACATTCATTTGAAAAAATAACACACTAGATGGATTATATGATGTGAGTAATGCATTAAACAAAATGATTCATGAGGTGCCTATTGCCTATGCTGACCAAGAGTAAAAATCCATCACTGAACTCTTTCTAATGGACAATATTTAGAGATCCTTAATAAATCCTATCTTCAATAGAAAATGACTATCACTCAATTATAAAATCATATTCAATCGTAACATCGTAGATTAGAATAGAAATCACATACCCCTGGAAACAATGACTTCTTACCAGAACAATATTTCTCAAAGCACTAGATAGATATCCAAAACAAGTTCCAAAAAATTCTAATAATATCATATTCCATATCTCAAATAGTGCAGAATAAGAAAATAACAACTTTGATACCATTTTATATGTAACCAACTAGGATTACTAAAACAATATTCCATAATCATGTTGGTTTAAGGCCTCAAGATCACCTACCTATACGCCAGACGTTGTTGACCTGTAGTAAGGGACTATGGTGTGATAGTGGGAAGATTATGCCCAAATACCGGAGTAATAAAACAATATTAATTTCTAAGTATCATGTAGAATAGTTAATAAATTTTGTGTAAAAGATGTACATAAACTGAAATATAACATGTTTTAATAATAAATTAATATGTTTAAATGGCCAAACATATGTGGCATACATACAGCAATGGTCACCCACTCGGTCAACCATAGAGATACATGAGTACAAGAAACTGAAATAAAATTACAAGGATCTACAATCTAACACTGAGCCATACCACATACTCAGTCTCCATACATTTTTTAACTACACCTTCTCAATGAAAATAACCACATGACCATCTCTACTAAATCATACAACACCCGGACCCAACCCTTTCATCTTTGCGATTGGGCTCAACATGAAAAGAAGAAAGATTCTCTACACATACTTCGAGGGGGTCATGAAGGGGTGAGAAATAATTTTAGTAGCACAACCAAATTATTAACCTATAGAAAATTCTTCTACAGATGTATGAAAAAGAAACATTGTTAGAGTAAGTGAGACACAACATAGAAGATAAGTAAAACCAAGAACATGGGCTGCAGTCGCACCCCGAGATTTAAATCATTCTCAACTGGGAATTTTCCACAATGGAATTCCATATCTATATAAGTATACATGTATACTCCCATACCTATAACTATATAGATTAAAATGTATACTCATGAAAATGTGAAATAAATAACAAAAAACAAATTATGATTCAATCTATGGGACCATAATCCTGATCGCCTGGATATAATATGCAAGGGAATTTAGTGGATTCCATACCACTCAAGCCATGAGTCATTATTTCATTCTCTAGGTCTATAATCCCGATAAACATATACCAACTTTTACCAAATTATTAAATATATATTGATTGTGCTATGTCAACACATGGGGATACTTTTCCTTGAAATAGGTTCACCCATACTTGTCTCAAGTCACATAAACAGTTGATTATAGGGAAGTACATCTAAACAATGTGTGAATATTCCTAGGGTAAGAGTCCACACTTCCGAGGCCATGAAAATATAGTCTAATTTCAAATCCCTATGTTCCAATATTTAGGAGATCATGAAAATTAGATCTACGATAAAACCTTATGGTCTGACCCCTAGGTTATCTATATGGAGAACTCACATGTGAGATTCCATTCGCACCCATTGATTCTATAATAAGGGAGGGGGTAATCATCCCAATAATTTGGAACATCATAATCATTCTAGTATCCAATTATGTGAGATTCCAACCTCAACATTGTATTTATGTATCCAATCATGAAGTCTGTAATCATCTCTATCACTCAGGGTAGCGTAATAATCAATCGGTATCATCAGATCAAGGAGAGAGTAATCATCCACAAAATCTATAAAACTGCAGAGGGAAGAATCACACATGTCCCTTAGGAGAGAGGAATCATCCCAATGTATCATTACATGTGACGACATACCCGAATATCGTAGTGCTAGGCTGAACTCCTTGGTTTATTGATGAATCTCTAGACATCCCAATTTTATAATAATCAAATATATTAAGGCTTAATATGAAACTACTAGGTATTACCACTTGGTATAACAGTACATATCATAAATAACATGGATCAAAATCTGGATCCTAGGAATATACTTTTGTATTTCAAAACAAATATTATGAATCCTATGATGTTTTCAAATCTGAAAGATAGAGAAATATGCCTCCTGTTAGGCTCAAAATACCCAAACTGGGAATTGCCTATATTAATATCATCAAATAATAAATAACTTTGTGAAGGATATAAAAAAATGAGTGATGGTTGATTAATGCCTAAACCCAATACTACAGACACAATCCCATGACCTTCCATGTTCATCATAGGTTCTATGGTGACACTAACTACTATCTCAAACCAATCACGATATACTTCTTCTGTGTTGGTCAAACAATTGGGCACCCATGGTTACCTCAAGTCAAACCCAAAGAGGCATTCTATAATGGATCAATGATATATAAACAGAAGAGAAGGAATCATACTAGCGATATTTAATAAAAAGGTAAAGGAGGAATCCATCATGGGATCCTCATACATCAAATCAACAAGGGAATCCTACAATGGATCCTCAAGCGACATGAAAATAGAGTCATCCTTAATGGGATCTTTAGAAATGTACAATGAATAAAGGGGTCCTATATTAGAACCTCAAAATAGAATATGTAAAAACCTAGAGCTATATCAATGATATTTTACTTATTATAGTTATTTCATATAATATAAATAACATAAAATCAATTAGAGAATATAATAAAATCCTTATAAATAACGAATAAAAGAAATAATAGGTATTTTAAGATGTTAAGGAACCCATATGGATGAATTTGTAACATGAACATAAGAATAGTAATATGACCCTTATAAATAGTTAATTGACCAAATGAATATAAACATCACCCATGTTTTTATATATAAAATTTAGGCATCGTATAAATGAATGTATGATATACATATATCATAGTATAAGTAAACTAATATTTTAAAATTTATTAATTAAGTGTTGGTATTTTGTGAGTAATAAATATTTAATTACAATTTTTTAATTAATAATTTTTTTTAAATGAAATTTACATTTCATAAAAAGTATTCATAAATCAATATTTTTGTTGTTGTAATTTTAGGATTATTTTTAAGAGCTTTCTTAATTTTTCAATTTTTTTCAAAATCAGTTATAATTTTAATTTCAGTATTTTTGAAGAAAATGATGATTTTAATTTAAATTAAATTTCTCAAATTTCAATAATAATTTTCATAAAATTGAGTACATTTTTTAATTCTAAACATTGAAAAATTGTTATGATGAATTTTTGAGATTTTTCAAAAGTAATTGAATTTTTTCTGAATAGTAATATAAGAATATTTTAGATAGCTGATAAATACATAATTTATTGATTCATAAGTATTGTTTAGAATATTTAATAACCCTTGGTAACAAATAACATGATCATATTAATGAATTTATTCATATGAATCAACACTACTTCTTATCTTGAGTGAAAGAACAAAATAATGAGAAATCACCCCTCTCCTCCAATATAAATACGACCCATCACCAACACTTCTAATCACACGTATAAGCCTTCATTAATTTCAAATTTCTACTCAATTCACTCCCAAATACACTCCCCAATTCTTGGGAGATCTTTTTCTAAAAAAAAGAAAAACCAATCCCCTTAATGTTGTTCTCAAAGAGGAGAATTCAAGAGGTAAAATTGTCTTCTTTTTCCTATTAATTTTGTTTCAAATTATTTTGATTATATTATTATAATCTCATATACTAAATCTAAAAGGGAATTATAACTCTAGTTTAATCTATATACTATAATTATATCATGTTAATGGAATATTATTAGAGAAACTTGTTTCTCTCTCCCTCTTTTATTTAAAAAAATTATATCATTGCTTATGAGGTGGAAATTTTCAACCTTCATGGATGAAAGATTTTAGTTCGTCAATTTATAATTCAAGAATGTTAAAAAACAATTTTTATAGATACAATTTACATTAATATTTCTATTAAAATCTATTTAATGTTATATAACCATTATATATACATAATCTTAATTCAAATGACAAAAATAGTATGTAATGGTCAAAAAATCAGGAAAAAATCTAAACGATTATCATTAATTTTTTATCTATTGAATCATCCTCATAACATATAACCAAATGAATTAATTACACATTTAACATTATTTATGTTCCTAAATATCAAATACATTCAATTATAGAGATTTATACACATTCCACTATAAATTCCATACTCATATACATATATATCTGTCGTGAAAACCCCGGAAATGACCATTTATGAGAAAAAAAATTTATATTATAACTCCTCAAATACACTATAAATTAACTTAATAAAATTATATTAAATTAAATAAATATAGATAAGGTTTTAAGTTAATTAATCAATGTATGTACATTGATTATCTAGGATTTTATGGTCATGTGTATAACACATTCAGAAAAAAGGTATGGGGTTTCTTCCTGAACATCAATTTTCATTCGATTTAGGATTTATTCCTATATAAAAAAATCTAATTTTTCATGTTTTTTATATTTATTTATATATTATATATATAATTTGAAAAATAATATATCTAGATCAAATCATTATTATTTTATTTTATAATAAATGTTTTACATGGTTCTCTTCTCATTTCAACCCGATATGAATTCCTGATTAAAGGGAACATCTCGATTTCTTTGCCATTTTAATGATTCATAAATAATATAATTTAAGAAGCCATTTTTTTCTAAAATAAATAATTATTTCATGAAATACTATATATAATCATTTCTTATATTATAAAATCAATCATGAAAAATGAAAAATATATAAATCTTTATAGCAATGTAAATAAGGGTATTTCTCTTAAGAATTTCTCAATGATTTTATTACAGTATTTTCATATATTTATAAAAGTTTATTAAATTTTATTCTTTATTGAAATTTTAATATTCTATTTAACATCCACCATATTTTATTAAATTATTTATGATAAGTTTGACTGCGGCTGGGAAATCTTGATACAATTCACCTTACTACTCAGAAAGGTTAGTGATTATGTATATAGATTAGGGAGAGTTATAAAGATTTCATATGTATATGTTTATCATGTTTATCCCCATTATTATTAAGAGGTCATTGGATTCAGTATGTGATGGTTGGGGCCCTCTATTGGCTATTGATTCATCAGTAGATCTTTTTGAGAAAACCTAGATATTGGTGTTTCCAATGTGTGTGGTGTATTGGACGAGGCATTGACAATATGTTTAGGTTGTTTGGAATTATTAATTCCATCATTATGAAAATAGTAATTGAAATTCCATGTGATTATTCGACTTGTATAATTTCGATAGTGGTTTTTTATTTTGGAAAGATTTAATCACCTTACTGATCTTGACATTTTATGATAAAGATTATCTTTTAATGGAATGCATACTTTTAATTATTAACCATGATTTTTATTTGTGCTTATGATATATTACATACACATACTAAGAATCTATGATCACCCCTTACATAGGATTTATTTTTTCCCCAGGTTGTGATGATGAATATTATAAATTACTTTCTTAGATAATCTAAGAGTAATGGATGTTGACAATGGAATATATATATATATATATTTCTTTAGAAGTTGAAATTTAAATCTTATTTTTTAAATATTTTTCCAAACCTGCTAAACTATTTGGTAAATCCGAGTACAAAATCCTTGTAATCATTCAAATTTAATAATTTAAGGCACCAACTCTGGGCATCTAGGGTCATGGTATTTACAATTTGTATTAATGGAAGATTATTAAAAACATTGGAAACATGATTTTAAAAACATAGATTAGGAAACATATAACTAAGATTGAATTTGATGATATGAATGGAAGAAAATCCTATAATTTTTGAAATGTAGATATTGGGTGGATATTAGTATAAATAAATCCTTATATAGTTAATACACATGGACATAGTTCGACACAGATGTACATAGGGGTAACAACACTGTAAAGGTGTCTCAGGCCTTACTCGGGGTAACATAGTACCTTTTAATGAGCATTACTACAAACCTAGTTGGACACTCTCGAGGGATATGTTTAAGAAAAGTAAAATTTTCATTACAAACCAATATAATGTATTTAAAATTAAATTTATACCCAAATAATCCATGACTATGATTATGGGATTAACTCTGCATAAAACATAAATTTATAGTTAATTGTTATTCTAGTTTATGATTTTACAATACCATTAATAACCTAATCCAGTCTATTCCATTATCTTGAAAGGGAACGTAGTAGAAGGAATGGAAACCATATCAATGCATGTATCCCAGGTATGGATTTACCTATTATTAAATATAATGACGTTTGTATTGGAACTATGAATGGAGTTAAGAAACTTATAATTATATAGGAAGAGGTTACTCAGGATATGAACAATAACCATACCTATATGAAGAATCCTTACCCATAATGTGCAAGGGAGATGTTAGATCCATTTTTTAGAAAACAACCTCGATCATTCCATGGGACTACATAATCATGTGTTACTTGTTAGTGTATAAGTTCCTTAGAGAAATTATTTACCACTTTGGGAAGTAACGAATTGGAGAAGGTTGTCATGGTAGTTTATCATCTATTGGTATATGTGGATAAATTGTGGTCAATTATTCAAAATAAAAAGTTTGAGGAAGTAATTAAAATATAGAATTGTGGAATTTTAAGAATATTTTCCTAGAAAAATATTTTCCACGCAAATAATGTGCAGATATGGAAAAGAATTTATTGAATTTGAGGGAATAGAAGGATGAGAATGCTTCCTAGTATAGAGACAACTTTACGAGGTTAGAAAGTCATGCCACAGAATTAATATGTAATCCAATGGTAAATATTGATCAATTCACTAATGATTTAAAACCAATACTTTTAAGGGAACTAGATTCCCAAAATTTTTCCTCATAAAATAATATTCTCTTATATGCTTTCAAGACATAAAATTAATTATATTAGTCATATGATATCAAAGTAAATTGAAAGATTATAATAGATACTAAATAATTTAGAAGAAAAAATAAATAAAAATGGGATTAAGGGAAGAGTTAATTTTCCATATATAGATAATTGTGGGATGAAACCCCCTCATACATTATTGAAGGGTATGGGTGTTTGTTAAAAGTTTGGAGAAAAAGGTCACCAATCCCATGATTGGAAGGGAAATAGCCCAAAATGTTCAACGGTATAATTAAAAGGATATAGGATATTATGAAAATGATTATCCTAAGTTCTAGGGAAACATTATACGAATAAAAAAGTGGGAGAAATGTCTAGCTTATACGGTCACAACTACTGAGTTTAAAGTTATTAATGATGTAGTGGTATGTACTTTAATCATTTTATAAAAAATATCCAATTATTTATTTTATTTTGTATCAGAGGATTATTTTTTATCTTCCTTTTATTATATGAAAATTATACATTTCCCTTTTGATTTAATAATGGAGTTGTAAATAAAAACATTTATGGGAAGTATCATTGAAAAAAATATGTGTCAATCATTACCATTTATAAAATAGAAATGTGCTTTTGTTTATGAACATATAATCAATATTATGATTTATTATTATAGAATACTTTATATGAATTGTATTTAAATATATGCTATGAAAATATATTGAAATAATAAGGAAGTTACAAGTTTTGGTAATGATGTAGAGTCCCTTATCATTAGAGCAGAATCCTCACCATCTGATTCTTAACTAGATCCACCACATTTAGTTATACTGAATTCAATTATTTGGGAGGAAGAGAATTCAATATCTAGGGATGGGGAAAGAAATAATCAATTATAGGATGTAACTATTATGCAATAATACATTGATGTATTTTCAGAGGATTTACATGGACAACCTCCAGGGTTGGAAATTTAGTATTCTATTGATTGAATTCATTGACAAAGTGCTAAAACTAAGACTCCTTATATAATGGCAACATTGGAATTAGTGGAGACAAGGAAACAACTATAAGAGTTTAGTAGTAAGGGGTTTATTCTTCCTATATTTTCTTCATGGATAGCTCCTATTTTTTATGAATAACGATGGAGGTATGAGGCTATTATTTGATTACATGGAGATCAATGGTATTATGATAAAGAAAAAGTATCCACTACCTCAAATTGATGACCTAAATGATCATCTTCATGGAGCCCAATATTTTCTAGAGATTCATAATTAATCTGGTTATCATCAATTTCTTGTAAGGAAGGATGATGTTTAAAAAACAACATTTCAAACCATGTAGGGACATTATGAGATAAGAGTAATGTATTATGGACTGACTAATTACCCATCTGTCTTCATGGATCTAATCAATACATCATTAATGTAATATCTTGATGATTTTGTTGTGTTATTTATTGATTATATATTAGTATACTATAAAAGATAAAATATCATGAGAATGACTATCACATTGTTCAAAAGAATCTTACATGAAATAAATTATATTGGATGTTTAGAAAGTGTTATTTATATCTTGAAATAGTTTTTATTCTTGTGAATATTGTCTCTAAAGATATAATATCATTTGACACAGTGAAGAAAAAAGAGGTTCATGAATATCCTACACTAATGAACATAATCATGTTATGTAGATTTATAAGTTTTGTAGGATTTTATTGGTATTTTATTCAGAACATCACATGAATACTTGACTATTTAACAATGATTACATGTTAAGGGGTTATATTTGTATGGAAAAAATAATGTAAACAATGTTTTGATGAATTAAAGAGGGGATTGGTGAAATCAACAATCATGACTCTGCCTTCCCGAAATGGTGGGTTAATGATTTATAGTGATGCATCAAATAAAGGACATGGCTACATCCTTATGCAGAATGAAATAGTTATTTCAAATGCACCAAGATAGATTAAAAATCATGAATAGAACTTTCCAACTAATGATATTGAGTTAGAAGTTGTAGTATTTTTTCTGAAGATATAGATACACTATCTCTATTGTTAAAGATGTGAGATATATGCAGATCAATATAGTTTGAAATATATATTCTCACTAAGAGATCTCAACATAAGGAAATAGAGATGGCTCGACATACTCAAGGATTGGGATTGTTCAATACACTACCACACATGGATGGTTAATGAGGTTGTAACAGCTTTGAGTAGGAAGAATCATGAAGTTATGAACCATTTAAAGATTGATAATGATCATGTGAACAATGATCTAGAAAATAAGGTTATGGGAATTATCAAGGAAGGTGAAACACAATTATATTTTCAACTGGTTTCCCAACCATATTTACTGGAAAGAATTAGAAGTTATCAATGTGTTAATGATAATCATAAAAAGAAAATTAAAGCATTGAATGATGGGAAGTTCCCAAACATTATGTGTGAGGAAGGAATTATGAAATTTAGTAGGAGGATATATGTTACCAATATACCCAATCTTAAAAGGGAGTTATTGGATGATCTCCATTGTTTTAATTTCTCTATACACACTAATAGCACAATTCTGTATTGAGATTTGAAGAAACATTTCTAGTGGGATGTCTTGAAGTATGAAATAAAAGATTAGTTATCAATATGGTTATTATGTAAATGAGTGAAGGTTTAATGGAAACATCCTTCAGTATTAATGAAATATATTCATATTCTTACAAGGAAATGGAATGAAATCATAATGTATTTTTTCACTAGATTTCCAAAACCCCATGAATGAATGAAAAAATATGGGTGATTGTTGATCGACTATAAGACCCCAGCATTAAACATTACATAATATTGATTTTTGATCACGAATTTACTTTATTTCACATTGAGGATATTTTCAATTATACAGTTTTTGAGAATTAACCCAAAACTATTACATTACTTCTCCAATTTTACAAAGTAGAAAATTTTACTCTATCAAATTTTTTTCAAAACTAAAACTTTCCTTCAAAAAAGAATTATTTTCTTTATTAAAATTTTATTGATTTATTTCTTTTCTTTTTTTCGTTCCTTATGAGCTATGAAAAACATTTCAAAAACATTGAAGGAGTATAAAAAACATATTAAGGGTTATAAAATATTAAATGAAAACTTTAGTCCATGAATACATACATATCAATGATATCATACTTTTCACTCATAAAACATAATATCTTTAATATATCTAATGAAATTATATGACTTATGAATAAATCCTAGAAATAATAAATCATACAGGTAAATTGTGTCATCTATAACATAATTACATTGTTGTATTGACATATACATAGGTAGTAACCTTTGTGGTTATGTTTGGAATATCCCTCATATTATATTCCCAAAATCTCTATGGAGAAACATTAACATTTACCTCCGTCAGTTACAAATAGAATTGGAGAGATATATCAGGATCATCCACTCTCATTTTTTATGAAACCAATCGTATACATAAACAATTCCCAAGAACCATAACATAATCATAATAGATAAATCAATCATAAAGGAAATTTAACATTTCCACATTGCAATCACTAGATATTAGTTCAAGATATTAATATAAGAAATAAATTATAAAACCATTTCAATACCAAAATATCCTAAAATGGAATATGGTATTTTATTTTCATTTTAAAAACATTATTTATTGTAGAGAAATCTAGATATCTAATAATGTTCGCTACGGCGAAAAGGTCATTGTCGCCACATACGTTAAAAAGAAACATTCCTTTTGTCATTTAGTAAAACACTTCATAAAAAAGATTTCATATGAAATATTTTAATGAAATTAAATTTAAAAGGGTTTGATTATATACCATAAAAAATAAATTCATGTATTAATGAAAATATTACTCAATGAATGGATATTAGGATGAAGTCCCTTACCTTGAGTCCAAATCATCACACATGTTTTTTGTTATTCCTGAATAATAACAATTATTTCATTTCTACATGATTAAGAACATTTTTAAAGTTTTTTGTTCATTTTATATAACTTATTACCTTGTTATAATAATCACATAATCATTTATGTTATTATATGTCAATTTGTCGATATTTGGTACTTGAGTCGAAAATGACATTGTTATAAGGTATATTGTTCATGTATCCAAAATTAAAAAATCTCAATAATGATATTAATTATTTAGAAATAAAATATATCTATTATAAATGAATTTTTAATAGTCTATATCATTTGGATATAAAAAATGAAATTCACCATTCATGGAGACAGTACGTCATACGTATGCATGAACACTACATTCATTTATTTGTCTTATTAAAAGAATGAAAACTAAATGTTAAATATGTATTTTATAGTTATACTATAATATATATGTTATATATTTTACATAAGTTCATTTATAATATCATTTATACATTACATATAGGGAATGAACAATTCATATCACATTGAGGGGGCGATAGTCTACACTTCTTCAAATGATATTATCATATTTACACATTATGGAAAGCATAATGGTATGATGTAAATAAAAAATTACATAAACATAGATACAATATAAATATAATATAAATCATATGTAAATAATGTTACATCATAATGGCTTCCATAAGTGGTGGTAGGATAAAATTGAACATTCATCGTTTTGTGAGGTAGTAGTTCACTGTACATAGAAATAATGTGTTCGTATCAATTAGATGGAGGTGTGTGTAAGTATAGTTTGAATCCCTATTGTAAAAAAATATTATATTTATTATATTGTTTTTATGTAATAATATAATAAAAATATCATAGGGAGTGTAGAAGGAAAATAAAATAATGGAACTACATTGAAGGCATTACCTCTAAATCGGGTAACTTCCATTGATTTGATCCAAATGGATTTCTGGAATATCCTTCCGCCCAAGTTATAAATTATATGAATAATGGAGAGATGTTGAATTATTATTTGAGAATAATATGTAAAATCAAATGTGATTTAGAGGTGTGATTAAGTGGGTAGAGGTGGTGGCCTTTTTGAAGTGGGAGGAGGGGAACTTTGGGGAAGTATTGAAATATTAATATAATATAAATTCAATATTGATTAAAAACTATCCAAAAATCATTTAAGTATAATAAAAGATTATTTTTGATCGAATACCCAACATTCTATAATTTTTAGAAATGTTTTGAATATATTTGTAACCATGTCTTTTCGGTTTACCCCTTATTTAACTATTTTTAATCATAATGTGATATAAAGTTATTTTAAAATTATAGGTTAATGTAATTACCATAATGAGAATGCACCCAAAAAAAGTTTTTTATCACATATTTGTACTTATTTTAACCTTTTGGCCTAATATTAGTTTTTTAATTATTTAATATAATGTAAGAAACTAATTTATATTTTATGTTATGAAATATCTTAATTTTGGACACCATTCATACTTGACTATTTTTAAAATTCATAACAACATGATTATTGAAAAAAATTAATTGAATCCTTAAATGTATTATTCAACTATATAATTTTTTTATGACATTGATTATGTCATATAATCTTTATTTTGATATTTATAATAGCATTTATTTGAATCCTTTTTAATGATGAAATTAATGCATCAACATTAGGTCGTAATTAAATTCATTTATTTAAAGTATTAAAATTAAAAATAAAATATAATGATGTAGAAAATATTTTCAACTTTTTGATAACAATTTTTAGTCAAAAATATCCTTTACATTAGACTATAATAAATGTTTTTGTAAAAAAATACATGTTTATGTTATTTTTTCATTACATAAATGTAATTCTTATAAAATTTCATTTTCACACCCTTGTGGCTCCCAAATGTCAAACCACTGGCCTATGGGTTATGATGGTCATAAATATCTCCTCAACTAGGATTATGACAAGATTTAGTGTAGTTTTATATTATTATAATATTATCTCTTACCCTTATTTATCAGATATACCCTTTAACCATGGTAAATTTAAAAAAATTAGTGATGTTACTATTCATAATGTCCTAAAATAAACGGTACATATTTCCACTTTATTAACATTATTATTCAAAATTTGGAATCAATTTTTTCTAAATTCAGAACATAGATATTGTAGTAATATAACTATAATTAATTGCTATTGTCAGAATCAGAAAGAGTGTTATTATGAAGTAATAACTACAAAAATATTGGAATGTGTTTATATCCATTTAAAATGTGAAATTACATCCAATCAACAACATTGGATTAAAATACAAAAAATAATCGAATTACACTTTAAAAACAATAAAAATGAAAATCTAATTGTATAAATAAATTATATGAAAATACGGATTTGAATTAAAATGCAGTATTTTTAACAATTCATAAAAAATTATCTACATTAAAGAATTACCAAAAATTAAACCAATGTAAATTTTGATGCCCCTCTTCTATAGAAGATGTTTATTTTGTCAAATAGAAGGAATAATAGTGAAAAAAAATATATTTAAAAAGGGTTCTCCATCAAAAGATGAAAAAACAACCTCTTAAAGATATTAGGTGTTTTAATGAATAAAATCATATTCATTCTTATTTTACGCCTCTAAAATTTATTGGATTACTGTAAAAACATTAAAAAAAATGTAGTCTTATTTTATTTATTTCTGTTCATAACCACCAATATAATGGCTAGGTGATGACAGTCATTTTAAACAATAATATTATTACTTTATTATTCTACTTTATAAGTCAAAGTTGTGTATAACATATGATTTTGGGGAAACTCATTGTTGTGTGTCAAGTACGGTATTAGAAAAAGTTTCCCTTTAATGTAAACATAATAATTTGTTAATAAATAATAGTAGATATAAAAAAATTATTCTTTTATAAATACCTGGGATCCTACATCATTCCCCTAATTTGTAAATTACAATCCTGAAATATTATTTACTTATCAAATAAGTGGAGGTCTTTAACTCTTATAGAATTTTCAGATTCACATGTTGCTTCTCTAACCATAATGTTTTTCCAAAAAATTCATTACCTGATTAATTACCATATTTTTCAGCAATTTCTCTCAAATGTTAAGAATCTAGACTATCTATTACTCATAAGAATGATTCTCTTCTAACTGAACAACCTTTGGACTCGAAACATGAGATAGATCTAGTATAATCATTATCAACATTGAAACAAGAAAAGTAGTTTGTACCTGCGAAAAACATGTATGAAAATCCACCCTATATGATACTAGTACCAAATTATCTAGTATTTAATTGGGTCCAATTAACCCCAGACTCAACTTTTCCTTTTTACCAAAATGCATCACTAATTTCCATGGAGAAACATTGAGAAAGACATGATCGTCTACCTTGAATGGAAGATCCTTCCTCGAGTTATTGGAATATGTTTTTTCCTGATCTGAGTTGGTATCATGTGATTCTGAATCAGTTATAATTTTTCTTCAACCGTTATTACCAATTATGGTCCCATCAACATCCTTTCACCTACGTCATCCCAAAAAGAAGGATTTAAACACCTATTTCAATATAATTATTCAAATGGTTCATTTGTATAAAAAATTAAAAATGTTATTATAAGAAAACTCAACCAAATAAAGGTGTTTATCCCAAAATCCCTTATAATCCAGTGAATCAGAATGTAGCATATACTCAACGTTCTGAATTGTTCATTCTTATTTCACATCTGATTATGGATGAGATGTTTTACTAAAATTTAATTGAGTTCACAACAACTTATGTTGTCCCTTCCAAAAGTTAGATGTGAACATTGACTCATTATCAGATACAATGTATAAGAGAACACCGTGTAACCTAACTATATATTTAATATTTGTTTGAGAAAGTGGATCTTGAGATAGAGTATCTCAACATGGAAGAAAATGAGAAGATTTTGTTTATAAATCTACAATAACCCAGATTGCATTCTTACCTTGAGAATATTTTGGTAATCCCACTACGAAATCCATGGATATATCTTCCCATTTCTACTCTGGAATTGGATAATGTTAAAGCATCCATTTCACTAACTATTGTTATAACGACATGGCCTTAAACATTACTTAATATTGAATTAAATTAATAATTCAATTTGTGGATCTTTTCAGGATTAGAGTTTTAGAGAATTAGGACATAACTATTACATCTCAAAATATTACATGGTAGACACTTCTACACAGTTTCCATTTGTTTTCATAAAATAAAAACTCTTGAAAAAAAAGTCATGTCTAGTTCCATGTTTTAGACAGCATGACTTTTCCTGGATCACATCTATGACCCTATTCATCTTTATGTCTAGTGAAAACATTTCAAAATATGGGATGAGCATAAACAGATCAGTAAGGGTTGTAAAACAAAGAACGAAAACATTTGTCCATAAATACATACAAAACATGAAATCTTTTACTTACCGCATGAAATCATAAGATTTATGAAAGACACATAAAAATCATAAATCATAAAGGTAACTTGTGGCATCCATATCATACATACATTGTAGCTATCACAACTACATAGAGAGTTATTTTGGAATGCCCATCATAGTATATTCCCTAAATCTCTTAGGAGAAACAATCAAGTTTACCTCCATCTCGTTACACAATTCATTGGAGATCTATCTCGGGATCACCCGCCCTAGGTTTATCACGGAACCACCCGTATACGTAAATAAGTCCCAAGAACCATAACATGATCATAACACATAACATAAGCATAAAGGAAAGATAAAATTTCCACATTGCAATAATAAAATATCATTTCAAGATATTGAAAGAATAAATCCACTCACAAAATCATTTTCAATACCAAATACGTAAAAAGAGTATATGGTATTTATTTTTCCTTTTAAAAAAATTACACCTTGTTAGAGAAGCCAAAGATCAAATAATACTCGTGGCGGTGGAAAGGTCATTTTCACCGCATACATTAAAAAGACATTCCTTTTTGTAGTTTAGTAAAACTATTCATATAAAAATATTTATTTTGAATAAAATGAAATATCAAAGGGGTTTATACACCGTATAAAATAATTTCATGTATAAAACTAAAAATGCCTTAATGAAAGGAGATTGAGATGAAGTCCCTTACCTCATGTCCGACTTTAGACCATCATTTTTTAAATTCTTGAATAATAAACTAAAGTTAATTTCTACTTGCTTAAGAACCTTTTTCGAGTTTATTATTCCTTTTATATAACGTTTTACCATGTTATAAAAAATGTGTAATCATTTAATTTAATAACGTTCATTTTGTCAATATTTGGTACTTGAGTCAAAAATGAACTCCTTATATTTACAAGTTGTCCAAATGGTCAATAGTCCATTATATCCAGAATGACATTAATTATTTAGATATCATATATATCATATATATATAGTACATACATGTATTTACATAACATTTGGAGGTATGAAATGAAATTCACCGTTCATGGAGACGGTAAGCCATACATACGCATGAACACTACTTTAATTTCTATTTATTATTTTAATGGAATTAAAACATCGTGATACATAGGTATATTATAATTCTAGTATAATATCATATATAAAATCATTAATTATATCCTTTATACATCCCACATAAGGCATTAACTAGTCACATCACATTAAGGGGGCAGTAGTCCACACTTCCTCAAATGAGATTATCGTATTTACCCACTTTGGAAACCACAAAAGCTTTATATAATTGGGAATTACAGAAGAATAAAGAAATCATAAACAAAATATATATCATATATAAATACACTTCCATCATAATGGCCACCATGATAGGCGGTAAGATGTAATTGAACATTCATCATTTCGTGAGGCGTTAGTTTACCATCCACAAAAATATTATGTTCTCCATCCATTAGATGGAGGTGTGTGTAAGTGTAGTTAGAATAATTCTCATAACAACATCCTGGTATATTGAGGATACTAGTTTCTTTAAATAAGAATGTAATAAAAATAGTTTAGCGGTTTGAGAAGTAAAATAAAAGAAAACAATTTAAGAGAAATTGTTACCTTTAATTTGGGTAACTACCTTCAGTTTGAACCAATAGACTTCTTGAAGTGACTTCTGCCTATGTTAAGGCTTCTAGGAGGAGCAGAGGGATTTTGGGAGCTTAATTGGGCAGAGTTTGGACTTACCAAATGTCTTGAGAGGTGTGATAAATTGGATAGAAATGGACTCCTTTTATAATGGAGAAGAGGGGCTATTTAGGAAAGTGTGAAAACATTATTTTATTATATAATGATATTCGGTTTCTAATGGCCCATAAATAATTATAGTCGAAGATAAGATGACTCATGGTCGAAATAAAATCATCCAATTAAGAATTGGACAAGTTTTGGATAATATTGTAATCATTTTAATCTTATTTTGTTAAATCAATTATTTATGAGGTAAATACTGCATCATTATTGTGTCATAATAATTTAATTTATTTGATGTCTAAAATTTATATAAAAATACCATAATTTAGGAATTTTTTTATATTTACAACTAATATTTATAGTCGAATATAGGAATTATATAACACCATATAAAAGTCAATTACTAAACGATTTTTGATAATGTCAATTTTGTCTTTACATTAAATTAATTAATCTAAAGTGTCTTTATCACTCCTACGTGGCTCAATGGGGTCCCAAAATTGACCCAAAGATGACCATGGTCATAAATGACTCATCCAATAAAGTTAGGACAAGTGTTAATTTAATTTTTAATTATTATAGTATTCTTTTTTACCTTGAATTACCCTATTTACATTTAACAACGGTAAATAAAAGTCAAAAGATACTATTCATAAAAAATTATTTTCATCTTAATGAGCCACATTTTACTTATTGATAAAAAACATTTATGTCAGAATTTTAAAATTCAGTACATAGAATTGGTAAAATTTCATTTAAATGAAAAAGTCATTTTTAAACTACAATTAAGTGGTTTCACTATTCATCAAAAATTGATGTTTTTCAGAAAAATACCAAAAATTCAGCCTAGGATATATTTGATATTCCGAATTCAAAAATGATGTATATTTTTCCAAATTCAAAACATAAAAGTGGAATTAATAAATTTTAAAATCAATTCCCATTATCAAAAAAATAGTGTGTTTTTAGGAAACAATAACTCTCAAAATATTGATAGTTGTTTATGTCAAATTTGAAAGTGAAATTAATTCCAATGACCAAAATTGGATTAAATGGTAAAAATATATTTTAATTTCACTTTAAAACCAATTAAAAAGATAATCTAACCATATAAATAAATTATATTAAAAGGCACTTTTGAATTAAAATACAATATTTCTCACTATTCATTAAAAAATCAACTTTATCCAAAAAATTCCAAAAAATTGCACAAAGTAAATTTTGATGTCCCCATTCTATATAAGGAATTTATTTGGTGATATAGAATGCACTAAAGTTACCAAAACTATATTTAAAAAAGTTTCTCCATTAAAAATCGATAAATCGGCCTTTTAATGTAAAATATGCTTAAAATTAGATTCATTCACATTTTAATCCTATATCATTAATTCGACAAATTTCAATACATTTAACAAACATGGATAATCATATTGTATTTAGTTTTTGTTCATTCCTGCCTATACAATGGCTATTAGTTAACTACCATTTAAAATTATAATATTATATTATTAGTGTGCAATGTAAGATTCCAAAGAAATCCATTGTTTTATATCGGATACACTATCGAACATAGGAAGCCATTTAAAGTAAAATTAATATTTAATTCAAAAAATAAATATGAAATATTTCTTATTATTTATTTACTTGGAATGTTGCAATTGTTCTAATTTAACCTGTTAGCATGTCAAACACTCCATAATAATGTTATTAATATCTCTTTTCCTTCCATTCAACTAGTAATACTCTCGACGATCTGTGTACATCATAGTAATTCCAGTATGAATAGAAAACTAAGAACTATGATAATCACATAACCACTATTTCTTCAACTATAAATCACAAGGAACACATAATCTCTTTTTGAACTTCAAAATAAAGTCATTATTATTGTTAAATTCAGTTAAGATACCCTTCTAAACAAATTCTACCTTTTCCGACAACTCTTTGTCTTCATTCTGCACATACATTATTCTTTATTATTATGAGAATTGTAATGAAACATTTAAAAAATAGAATAATTCCCTAAATAGACAACATCAAATACAAAATTCATCACATAGAAAACCAAAGGATCTCATTTCAAATGTATCATGGTTAATAAATCATTACTCTTTTGACTCAAAGCATCAAACACATTATATTCCCTCCATGAATGATAATTAATCATGAAATTACAATCATTATTTATTTCTATCCATACCATCTGTCTAATGTTTAATTCTTTTTGAGAGAATATATACTTCAGGCATTTGTGATCAGTATATTTTTGACACATTACGCCATATAATTGGTGATTCAAAATTTTTAATTCAAAAACTATAGATGGTAATTGAAAATCTTGTGTAGGGTGATTTAACTCATGAGGTTTCAACTGACCTGAATTATAAGCAATTACATGATCGTTCTGCATTAGGAAACAACCAAGTGATTTCAATGATGCATCACTGTAGACAAAAAATTTTCCATTTCATGAAGGCCGTTCTAAAACTGTATTATTCACTAATATTTTTTCCATTTTTTAAATCATTCACCGCATTATTTTTTCCAGATGATTTTAAAAGCTTTTTGAGTTAACCTAGTCATTGGGCTAGATAACCATGTAAAATTTTCAACAAATATATGTTAATAAACTCCTAACCCAATAAAATTTATAATCCCAGTTATATTATTGGATCTTGGCCATTCATCAACAATTTTGAATTAACATGATCAACAATTAGTCAATATTTTAAAACAATATAACCGAGGAATGATATTTTTTATAACCAAAACTCACACTCTCTGAATTTCCCATATAGTTTAATTTATTTAATTGTTCACAAGGGAACTCTTAAATTAATTTCATGCTCCTATTTAATTTAAGAATATACCAAAATATCATCAAAAACACAACCACAAACTTATCCAAGACTTCACAGAATATTATATTCATAAGATCCATGAATATAGCATGTGAATTGGATATCCCAAAATTAATAAATGAAAACTCATAATTGTAATGTACCAGACCCGGGTGCCACTCAACGGGTGCCGCAAACCCGGTTCTCCATGTGACCTCAAACGAATTTCCACAAACGCCAGGGGCTGCCGACTAGCAGCGAGGGCCCAGGTCTGATAGTGGGGAAACTATGCCCTCATTTGTCAATGTGTAGCGCATTGGAATGAAAATAAAACATACAACAAACAACGAAAGCAGTAAACCATACAACTGAAATAAACAACTGCAGTGGATATAACCAACAGTATATAAATAATTATTCTTCATGTCTCAAGTTCTAAAAAAATAGCCAGAACATGTTACACATCAATACAGTACAAAAAAAAGCAGAGTACAGCAAAACAAAGCAAAACAGCTGGCACCGACATCGTGAGCCTGGGCTCGGTCCCATGCCCTCCTACTCCACAACAACAGTCAATTACATGTATAGGGACTTTTTACCCCTATACACACATGAAGATACATAATCTGTTTGGGCCGAAAAGAATGACCCAAATAGGGAGTGAGAAATATATCTCAGTAGGCACCCACCAAAGGCTCGTGCCCAATTGCGTGTAAGCATGCAACAACAGGGTGCAATAGTAAAATGAAATAAAGTAAGAAGTACAAAAAAGTAACTAACTACCAGTCATATTTCCATTTTATTATTCATTTAATCATTTAATATTATGAAAAACACCTCAGTGGATTTATAATAGTCAATCAGCATCCTCAGACAACCAAAATCTCACCCTCAGGTAATCAGAATCACCCCATAGGTATATCCCTCAGGAGTAACTGAAATTGCCTTTAGGCAAAGGAATTGTCTCCCTCAGTCACTGATGTCAAGACCTCAGGCATGAAAGGTTTCCCTAAGGTGAAATAGTATGTTGCCCTCAGGTTAATACAGGCAGGCCCTCAAGCATATCACAACAATTACCTCAGGCTAATCAGGTAACCGGGCCATGAACAACATGTAAACAAGCAGTAACAAGAAATTCCTCTCAAGGAAATTCTACAATTACTACTTTAAAGGCATACTCTCGGGTATCCTGGCCAAACAGATAAATAGTGGAACACAACCCATGGGTGGTTCTGGATCCTAGCAATGATCCCAACTAGCATTTTAATATCACATTTAAATCACCTATTCAATCTAGGTATTTAAAATAGCTATGGCCTCAGCCACATGACACCCCAACATGGGTTCGTGGCACGAAAACGAACAAAACATACGACAGTTGGAAAAATTAACACCAATCCACCTACCTTATACGCCAACGAGCGTTATACATGAACGCCGATTATAGAAATTCCCAAGAACTATGTAGATCTGAAGAAGAATATAAACCGTTCAACCACAAATAAATTTCCAGTGGGAAAGAATTGGTAAGAACTACACCGGGAGGAGGAAAAACTCTCCCGTGCGGTTCGATGGGGATCGATGGTGCAAAAATAGGATCCCCGACGGATGCTCGACGGATCTCCAAAGCTCCGGCCTCCCTCTCCCACTCCTCCTTCCCGTTCTATGCCTTCCCTGTGAATAGGGGAGGCTACTACCAATTTATGCGAAACAAACAATGTACACAACGTGTACTTCTGAGTACACAGCGCGTACTTATTTCATTTAATTGTTCTCTGGTGACACCACCATACTGTTCATCTGTTTACATGAGTACACGACATGTACTTCTGAGTACACGGCGTGTACTGTCACCCAGCTGGTGGCTGCTCCACCGCCATACTGTTTTGGCCTGCCGACTGACTACACGACATGTAAAGGACCACTACACGGCGTGTAGTCAGTTCCTACACCCTTCGTCGCTGACATGGCTACATGCCCCTTGTACTCATCCATACACGGCCAAAAGTACATGGTGTGTGGAAAAAGTACACGGTGGGTACATCCAAAATTTAGTATTTTTCCCCATTTTCCATATTTTCTCAAAAACACTAAAGGAAAAGAGAAAAGAAGAAGCATGTACCTAAAAAATAAGTACCCTGTTCTTACAAACTTCCCCCTAATAGGAAATCATCCCCGAATTGCCCTTACAGGTTGGTGAAGATATGGTTCAGAACAGCTTTGGCCACTGATCACGCACATCGGTCTCCCGCTCCCAGGTCTCATCCTGCACTTAACCATGCTGCCATAGCACTCGTACGAGAGGAACTAACCAGCCTCAGAGAACCTTCGTACTCCTATCAACGATACCGATCGGATGATCCTCAAAGGATGCATCTGCTTCCAGCTCAACCTCCTCAGGCTGAAAAACGCGAGACAAGTATGAATGATAGCGGCACAACTGAGACACGTGGAAGACATCATGCATAGCTCAATATCGCTGTGGTAACTGCAATCAATAGACAACCAGCCTGACTCTCTCCAGAATCTCAAATGGCCCCACATACCTCAGTGAAAGCTTACCCTATCTCCCGATCCACTTGTGTCCCAGCCTCAGCAAAACACGTATAAAACCTTGATCCCTGACCACGAACTCCAAAGGTTGTCTACAGTGATCAACGTATGACTTCTTTCGAGACTGTGTGGTAGCCATCTGCTTCTGAATCAACTGGACCTTCTCAGATGTCTCCTGCACGAGGTGTGGCCCCAGTAAAGCTCCTCACCTGCCTCTAACCAGCACAAAGGTGAAAGGCATGGACTAACTTATAAAGCCTCATATGGTTCCATCTCAATAGTTTCCTGAAAACTATTGTTATAGGTAAAATAGACTAGGGGTATATGGTTCTCTCAAGAGCCCCCAAAGTCCAGGACGCAAGCATGCATCATGTACTATAGCACCTGTGTCATACGCTCTGACTGGGAATCGGTCTGAGGGTTGTTAGCTGTGCTCAGAAGAACCTATGTACACAGTGCCCTCTGAAAACTCTGCCAGAAATGAGATGTAAAGTGGGAGTCCCTATCTGAAACTATAGAACAAGGGACCCCATGAAGATGAACGATCTCTCGAATATACCACTTTTCGAGCTCGTTAACTCCGAAGGTATCCTTGATCGGCAAAAAGTGAGATACCTTCATGAGTCTTTCCACAACAACCCACATCATGTCATTTCCATGAGGTGACCTCGACAATCCCGTCACGAAATCCATCACGACATCATCCCATTTCCACTTCAGAATGGGTAACTGCTATAGCAGCCCGTCTGGCCTCTGGTGCTCCACCTTCCCCTGCTGACAGGTGGAACACCTCGTAACAAAACAAGCTATCTCATTCTTCATACCCGACCTCCAGTACCGACACCTCAAGTCACAGTACATCTTGGTAACCCCCTGATGAACTGCCCAAGCTGAATCATGAAACTCCCGCATCAGCTCCTCACGTATATCCCCTAAAATACACACTCATCAATGGAAACGTAAAACCTCATCACCGCCTATCATCCAACCATGAGGAGGGTCCTCACTTGCCACCGACTCCCGTAGAACTAGGCCTTCTGAAACATATAGTTGTCTCATCCTCACTCTATCCTGGAGGGTAGAAGTCACAGTGAGAGATGAAAGCTAGGTCTGCCCCTGACTGTCGTGAACCTCAAGATGCATCTTATAGAACAAGGGCATAAGCTACCACTCACCATTGGCCTCCTGCGCAGCCAGAGTCTGAGTCATCCTGCTCAGTGCATCAGCTACTGCATTACCCCTACCAGGTGTATAGGCAAGCTCAAAGTTGAAGGGCGGTAGGTACTCGACCCACCTCATCTGCCTCAAATTCAAGTCACGTCGAGTAATGATATACTTGCTGATTTTTTGTTCGGTGAAAACCAAAAAATTCTCTCCTAATATATAATGTCTCCAACAGTACAATTCATGAGCAACTAAAACTAACTCGAGATCATGCGTCGGGTAATTACTTTCATGTGGCCTCAACTGCCGAGACCCGTAAGCAATGACTCGATCGCCCTGCATCAATAATGCTCCCATCCCAATACATGATGCATCACAATAAACTGTATAACTCTTCCCCTACTCTGGGAGTATCATGATCGGTGCTGACATCAACCTTCTCATCAGGTCCTGAAAAGCTGTCTCGCAAGATTCTGACCAAACGAACTTCACACCCTTCTTAGTCATACCCATTAACGGTGCTTCTAAGAGGAAGAAGTCATGTATTAATCATCTGTAGTAACCAGCCAGCCCCAACAAACTCCGTATATAAAACACATTATTAGGCTGCTCCCAAGAAACTACTGCTCTCACCTTCTTCCGGTCTACCAAAATTCCTGCCTCTGAGATAATGTGACCCATGAAGTGAATCTGGTCCATCCAAAAGTGGAAATTTGAGAGCTTATCATATAGCTGATGCTATCTCAGTATAATCAATACGATCTCAATATGGGTGGCATGGTCGTGTCGAGTGCGAGAGTAAACCAAAATGTCGTCCACAAATACTACCACAATAGAATCAAGATATAGAGGGAACACACGATTCATTAGATCCATGAAAATTTCTGGCAAGTTCGTGAGTCCAAACGGCATAACCAAGTACTCGTACAGACCATATCTGCTACGAAAAGCTGTAAGCGGTATATCCGATGGTCTCACGCACAGCTGGTGATATCTGGATCTCAAGTAAATTTTCAAGAACACTCGTTCTCCATGAACCTGATCAAACAGATAATCTATCCTCGGCAAGGGATATCTGTTCTTAACCGTCAGCTGGTTCAGCATCCGATAATCCACACAGAGTCTAAGGGTACCTTCCGCCTTCTTTGCAAAAAGGACCGGAGAACCCAAAGGAGGAGTACTGGGTCGGATAAAACCCTTTTCCTGTAACTCCTCTAATTGCCTCTTGAGCTCCTGTAGCCCAGGTGTAGCCATCCTATAAGGATGAATGGACACCGGTGCAGCTCCTGGAACGAGCTCAATAGAGAAATCCACCTCTCACTCTAGAGGTAGACTTGAAAAGTCGTCTGGGAAGAAATCCCTAAAACGATCATCAACAGGAGGGAAATCCGTCTGACAAGTCCCCTAGTCATCCATATACAAACTTGCAATCTTGGATGTGACTCCAACTATCCCATGATGCTCTGGTCCAACTCGACTATCGTGAACATCCCATTCACCCTTTTATAGTAACTCTCTGCCCTCTGGTGAAGTGAAACACACCCTGCGATGATATCATTCTACAAAGGCTCGAATGGGAACCAACCAGTCCATTCCGAGAATGACATCATAACTCTTCATCTCTAAGACATAGAGGTCCCAAAGAAAGTGACACCATCCAACCTCAAGGGGGCACTCCATGCACTGACGCACACCAGTCGTTCTAGTCCCCAACGGAGAGTCTAGCGTCATGATATCAGAAGAAGATGAAACACAGAGCCCAAGGCTCTCCACAATGGGTACAAATATGGAACAATGTGTAGAACCCATATCGAAAAGTATAGAAGCTAAGAAAGAAGCTACTAGAATAGTACCGCTGACTCTAGATTGTCCGAGATCTAGGTCATGCTGGGTCTGTTGCACTACATATGCCTACCTAGTGTCACGGCCCTACGACACAGCCTCGCTACCCTGAGCTGTCCCGCACTGCTGCCTCTGAGATCCTGGGGTCTGGCTACCACGGCCACAACCAACATCTCTGCCTGCACGACCTGACGCATTCCAATTCCCCGACTGGTATGAATCTACTGGTCCTACACCCGCATGCGAAGTCTGCACAAAACCCCTCTCACTAGACATCAGTGGAAACTCCATAAAAAAGTGCTACAGATGACCCATATTGCCTCAAGCTCGGCACTCCACTGAATCACATGAACACTCTGGTCTCTTGTGCCCCTCTTTTCCACACTGGTAGCACCTGATCGGGCCACCTGAAGAAACTGCCTGGCTGGTACTGCCACCCTGAGAGTAATCCACCAGTCGCTTCCTCTTGATAGAAGAAATAGTATCAGTAACTTGTGTTGAGCCGCCCTGGCCCACACCACTAGATTATCACAGGTTCTTCTCTATTATAAGCGCCTGATTTACAATAGCGTGTACTGAAGGAAACTTGAAAACATTCACCAGTGCTTGGATGTCATACTGAAGACCATCCTCAATACGTCTGGCTCTCAATGTCCTATCACCGACCAGCACGGGTGAAAAACGCTGAAGTTCCTTAAAACGACCAGAATAGTCCATCACTAACACAACACCCTGCTACAGATTCATGAACTCTCGAGCTCTATCTTCTCTCAGCATCTCTGGGAAGAAAAAGACATAGAAGACTGTCTGAAAGTCTTACCATGCATTGTTCCTGTGATGCTCTGATTGGGTGGTAACATCCCACCACCTCTTGGTGGAATCCTGCAACATATATGTCTCGAGCATGACCCTCTGCCCTAGAGGGATCTCAAGATTCTCGAAAATTGTCAGCATTGACCCCAACCAAGACTCCACAGCCTATGGTCCGCCATATCCTGAGAACGTAGGCGGACGCTGCTACTGGAAGATTCGTGTTAGCTCGACCATAGATGTGGAAGCATGTGGTTCTCCCTCAAAGGTCTGCATGAACCACATAAATCCTTCATGGAACTGCGACTCCGCACCTGTGTCCGGTATAACAGCTGGCGCCGCATCTGGCTCTGCTGGAGGATCACCTGGTAGCCCATGGCCCACCATCTCTGGAGTATAGTCGTCGCCGCTCTCCTGGCGAACAACGCGTGGACATCTAGGAGAAATGAAACTACAAGGTCAAAAGCACACCTTAGATTTAAGATCATTATGATTGAAAGTGAAGGAACCATAGGGGAACACGCGGAAGAAGGCATTTCAGAATTTGAAAAACAAGACTACACGACGTGTACAATTACTACACATTGTGTACTTGACTTCCCTTCCCCTGCATGGGTCCTTTGACACGGGTAAGCCACACAGATCCTGTTGAACATAAAATACACGACGTTTATGGTGTAAATTTCCAACTACTTGTGTAGTCAGTGACACGGACGAATACTAGTCTTACAACTACATAGCGTGTTACACCCACACACGGCGTGTACACCACCCCGTTTCCCAGCCACACGGCTAACACCACAAGGTCTGTCCTCGGACAAGACTACACTGCGTGTCCCATAGGTAGACGGCGTGTTTAAGGAGAGGTGACACCAGCCCGTTTTGTTAGTTACACGGCCGAGTCCCCAGGTCACACTACACGTCGTGTTCATCATTGACACTACATGTTCTGTACAGGAGTTCACCGACCCATGTTGTTAGTTACATGACCGGACTCCAGGTCAACACTACACGGCGTGTACAAAAGCTACATGGAATGTTTTACCCAAGCCTTTCCCTACCCCATGTCACCACCCACATGGTTTGTGACACGGGAAGAGACTACACGACATGTACTCAGGGTACACGACGTGTACTCAAAAAGATAATTTTTCTTCCCAAACAGAGGGTCATACACGGTGTGTATAATGATACTACACGGCGTGTATACTGGGCTTCCAGACAGTATGCCTCAGAAACTTCCCCGGAACCCAGGAAATATTAAAACCAACACCTAAGTGTCAAATTCCGACCCGTGGAGGCCCATACTCCCCACGAATCAATGTTTGCATCTTATATGTGTTATAACAAAATTAACTGTCAATGATCCACCAAATTCCGGTCAATGGGTGCCCATACTCCCCAAAAACCAATGTTTGGCATCCATTCTATATACAAGCTCACAAAATGAATACCCTATCACAAAGCAGGTATTTATCGAAGTAGATATCACAACAACATGATTTTCTAGCACAACTAATATCACAACAACATGCAATTTCTAATGCACCTACATGGCATGGAACTATGCATGGAATGTGATTTCTAGAATGTGACTATATGATGCATTAGATGGAATACCGTCATCTCATCAGGTTGCAACTAAATAGAACCGATTGATAAAATATAACAACACAATCCAAGTGCATCACCCAACGGTGAAAACAATTCAACTGTAAAATTTGTAAAATCAGTAAAATTGCAACACGAGGTAAATTGGCTTTTTCCTGTACACGGGTTAGCTACTCCCGAGTATAGCTTTTTACTAAATACCATTCATCCTATCCCTGACTATGACTCCAAATAGTAATTCAATGAAAAGAAACTCTTTGATACCATTTTTTAACGTCCTAGAACCGGGTGCCACTCAACGGGTGCCTCGAACCCAGTTCGCCACATGTCCTCAAACGCATTTCGCCAAATGCCAGAGGCTGCCGGCTAGAAGCGAGGGCCCAGGTCTAATAGTGGTGAAAATATGACCTCATTTTTCAAAGTGTAGCACATAGGAATGGAAATAAAACATACAACAAACGGTGAAAGCAGTAAACCATACAACTGAAATAAACAACTGTAGTGGATATAACCAACAATATAAAAACAATGATGCTACATGTCTCACGTTCTAAGAAAACATCTGGAACATGTTAAACATCAATACAGTACAACAAAAAGCAGAGTACAACAAAAAAAAATCAAAACAGCTCACAGCGGCATTGCTAGCCTAGTCTCGGTCCCATGCCCTCCTACTCCATAGAAACAGTCAAGTACTTGTATAGGGACCCTTGCCCCAATCCACACCTACAACAACATAATCTTTTTGGGCCGAAAAGCATGACCCAAATAGGGTGCGAGAAATATACCTCATTAGGAACCCACCAAAGGCATGTGCCCTACTACGTGTAAGCATCCAACAAAAGTGTGTTGTAGTAAAATGCAATTATGTAAACAGTACTCAAAAGTAACTAACTACCTGTCATATTACCATTTTATTATTAATTTAATCATTTAATATTAAGAAAAACACCATAGTGAATTTCTAGTAGTCAGTCAGCGTCATCAGACAACCAAAATCTCACCCTCAGGTAATCAGAATCCAACCCGCAGGTATAGCCATCAGGCGTAATAGAATTTTCCCTCAGGTGTAAGAAGTGTCTCCCTCAGGCACAAAAGTCAATCCCTCAAGCATCAAAGGTTGCCCTCAGACGAAATAGTATGTTTCCCTCAGGCTAATATAGCCATGCCCTTAGGCTAATCAAACAATGCCCTCAGGCTAATCAGGTAACCGGGCCATGACCATCATCTAAACAAGAAAAAACAAGAAATTCCGCTCAAGGAAATTCTACAATTACTACTTTAAAGGCATACCCTCGGGTATCCTGACCAAACAGCTAAACAGTGAAACACATCCCCAAGGTGGTTCTAGATCCATGAAACGATCCCAACCATCATTTTAATATCACATTTAAATCACCTATTCAATCTAGATATTTAAAATAGATATGGCCTCATCCATACGACACCCCAACATGGGTTCGTGGAACGAAAATGAACAAAACACATGACAGTTGGAAAAATTAACACCAAGCCACCTACCTTATAAGCCAACGAGCGTTATACATGAATGAAGATTATAGAAACGCCCAAGAACGACAAAGATCTGACGAAGAAGATAAACCGTTCAACCACAAATAACTTTCCAACGAGAAAGTATTGGTATGAACTACACCAGGAGGAGCAAGAACTCACTCGTGCAGTTCCAGGGAGATCGATGGTGCAGAAATCAGATTCCCAACAGACGCTCGGCGAATCTCCCAATCTCCGGCCTCCCTCTCCCGCTCCACCTTCCCGTTCTAAGCCTTCCTTGTGAACAGGGGAGGCTACTGCTGATTTATGCGAAAAAACAAAGTACACGACGTGTACTTCTGAGTACATGGCATATAATTCCTTAATTTAACTATTCCTCTGGTGGCACCTCCATATTATTCATTCGTCGACATGAGTACACGACATGTACTGTCGCCCAGCTGGCAGCTGCCCCACCGCCTTACTGTTTTGGCCTGCCGACTGACTACACGACGTGTAAAGGACCACTACATGGTGTGTAGTCGGTTCCTATAACCATCATCACCGACATGGATATACGCCCCACGTACTCATCCCTACACTGCCAAAAGTACACGGCGTGTGGAAAAAGTACATGACGTGTATGTCCAAAATTTATGATTTTTCCCCATTTTCCATATTTTCTCAAAAACACATAAGTAAAAGAGAAAATAAGAATCATGTACCTCAAAAATAAGAACTGAGTTCTTACAATAATCACTATATCTAGTACGAAACATGATCTTAGGAATGTTATATTTATTTTCTCTTATCTGATGGTAACCCGACCTCTATTCAATTATCGTTAGATATTGAGATCCATGGAGATGATCAAACAAATCATAGATATGATGAAAGATATAAACGATCTTAATAGTGATGTTATTCAAGTATCCATACATATCCTAATAGAACCGTCTTTCTTTTTTAGAAACAAGACAGAACAACTCCATGGTGAACTGTTTTGTCAAATAAAACCATAATATAATAAATTATTAAATTGTTACTTTTTCTCTAAATTTTCAAAATGATCCATTCGATAAGTGGGTTTCTAAATTGGAATAGAATCAGAAACTAATTCAATAGTAAATTCAACATCCTGATTAGGTATTATACCTATAAAAAAATCAAGAAAAAACATCGAGATACTCATTGACCACTGAAACATCATTAATCTGACCAGTTTCATAATTTTCAACAATATGTGAAAGGTAACATTCATTTCCATCATTTAATAGATTCTCTATTTCCAAATATTTTATCCATATTAATTGTTAATTCTTTTACACAAACGGAAATTCTTTCATAAAAAAAACTCATTATCTATACAATCAATAATAACATGATAAATATAAATCCAATCCATACCCTAAATAACATCAAAATCAATTATAGGTTTAACAAAAAGGTTTACAGTTATATTCATTCTACACACAGGTACAAGAAGGTTCTTAAAATTTTATTTTGTCTCAATATTTCCCCCAGTTGTTTTTACCTTAAGGTCGTGATTCATATATTGAGATGGAATTCTCAATTTACTAGAAAATTAATCCAAAATTAATGAATATGTAGACACATAGTCATAAAGCACATCAGAATAATACGAATAAAAAAACAATGTACATGATAGTACATCAATTGATGGACCAACATTTTCTAATGTAGTTGCAAAGGCTTTTTCTATATCTTTCATCATGTAATCTGGATACTTTCCATCATTTGAGTTCTTCACTGGACACTCATTTTCATAATGACAAATTTTATTTCACTTAATACATTTTATTGACTGTAAACCAAATTTTATATTATAACTATCATAATATTTTTAATTGAAATTAAGAGAGTTATGTCCCATTTACCACATCAGAAGAAAATACAAGAATTCATAAGACATTCTGTAGTGTCATTATTACAACAATTTTCACAAATTGTAAACAAAAGTTTCTTACCGTAGTAATTTTTTGAAGAGTTATTCCCTTTAATCTACCAGTAGGACCTCTTTTTTTTCTCAAAGTACACCTGATCTTTAGAAAACTCCATTTCCAAATTCTTTTCACAATGAAATTTTTTTTAACTTCTAAACTCATGAGAAGATAATGACCTTCGATACCATGATATTATTCCAATGTAAAAATGTTTGATTTCACTTTCATGATCACATATGACATTTAGAGAATAACATTCCATTCGAGTGATGTTTTCTTCAATATTATCCAATACGTCATCCTTTTGCTTCAATTATAAGAATAATTTTCCTTCCTAAGTCGAACATCCATAGGAAAATATTTCCCCAGGAACATACAATATAATTCATCATAATCAATAGAATCAATTTCATCACTATCCCTAATATTTTTAACCATAGACCATGACTTATCAGTTTCACCTTCAAAATGGTAAATTGGAAGACTAACATTTTGATGTTCCGAACACCCCATGATATGATAAATCTTTTCCCGTTCTTTAATCCACCCTTCAGCAAGAACATGGTTAGATGATCCTCTAAATGATGCTGGGATGTTTCCTCCTGAAATGCTCCACTACCGACATGTTCCTTTGTTGATAATCTAGCTAATCTTGTGCATGGATACAACCACTATTTATAGCCCGAGCCAACTCTATCATCACTGCATCAAACATTACATTTCTGATTATGGCCATATCAGGATGTTGATATGGAAGGTTTTTTTCCTCTTGATGTCATCCCATCATATCTTCCATGCTTCCTCTATGGAAAACCATTTTGAACATAGCAATATATTAGACGAAGCAACATGGTAATCTTAAAATTCAATATCATTTCAATCATACAATAAAATAAATTTTTTAATAGATATTCATTTAACAATATCATAACACCTAAAGTCATCTAAACCAACCGCTGATACAAACTAGAATTCCCTAGCCTTTAACATTACATAATAATTATTTCTGATCATGAATTTACATTGTTTCACATAGCAGATATTTTCATGTTAATAATTTTAGAGAATTAGTCCATAACTATTACAATAGATCTAAAATATTACAATGTAGACACTTATACTCTATAAAATTTTGATCACTAAAACAAAATGCCATTAAAAAATGAGAATTAGTTTCTAGATAAAATTATTACTAAATTATACCTTTCTCATAGTCAATCTTATACCCTGCGAAAAACATTTCCAAATAATGGGATGGGTAAAAAAATCTCATTAATGGTTATAAATTAAGGAAGGAAATCATTATTCAAGGAATACATAAAAATCAATGAAATCATATTTTCCACTCATAAAATGTAACCTCTTTAATATACCTCATGAAATCAAAATATGTATAAATAACCCATAGAAATCATAAATCAAAAAGGTAATGTTTGGCATCCATATCGTACATACATTGTATCTTTCACAACTACATAGGGACTAACCTTCATGGTTGAATTTAGAATACCCATTGCTGTATATTCCCTAAATCTCAGAGGAGAAACCATAACCATTACTTCCTTCACATTACCCGATGCATTTGAGTCCCATCTCAGGCTCACTCACCCAATTTTTATCTTGTAACCACCTGTATACATAAAAAATTCCAATGTACCATACCATTATCATAACACATAAAAAAGCATAAAAAAAATGTAACATTTCCATAGTTCAATCACAAGAGATTAGTTCTAGTTATTGAAATAATATATAAATTATATAAACTATTTTCAAAACCAAAATACCCTAAAATGGAATATGGTATTCAATTTTATTTTTAAAAATATTATAGCTTGTAGAGGAAACCATTGTATCAAACAAATCTCATGGGGGCAGAAAGGCTATTGTCGTCATGTACGTTAAAATGAGTAATTTATTTTATCATTTAGTAAAATGCTTCATAAAAATATATTCCATTTGAAAAACATTGAATGGAATTAAAATTAATATGGTTTGATTATATACCATATAAAACTAAGTCATGTATAAATAAAAATATGATTTAATGAAAGGATATTGTGACGAAGTCCCTTACCTTGAATCCAAATCATCATGTATATTCCTTGTTCTTATGGAATAATAAACTTATCATAATTTACTATTATTTTAAAACATTTTTTGTGTTAATTATTATTTTTATATCACTTATTACTTGGTTATAACAATCACATAATAATTCATGTTCATATCAGTCATTTTGTCAATATTCGGTACTTCAGTCGAAAATAAAATAGTTTTGATGAAAATTGTCAATGTAGTAAAAATTAAATCATATAAATAATGATATTAATTATTTAAATATCAGATATATCTATTATATATGTATGTATAATAGTCCATAATATTTGGAGATGATAAATGAAATTCACTCTTCATGGAGATGGTAGGTCGTACGTACACATGAACACTACATTCATTTCTTTGTCATATTAAAGGAATGAAAACTAAATGATATTTTAGTATGTAATAATTAAATTATAATAACGATTTGATATATGTTACTTAACTTCATTAATTTCATTCTTTATAAGTTCCATGTATTGCATGAATGGGTTATATCACTTTGAGTGGGAGGTAGTCCGTATTTCCTCAAATGAAATTACCATCTTTAAATGTTATGTGAATCATAAATGTATGTTGTAAATAAAAAAATACATAAGAATATAGGAAATATAAATATAATAAATATAATATATAAATATAGTTTCATTGAAATGTCCACCATGAGTTGTGGTAGAAGAAAATTGGACAATCATCGTTTTGTGAGGCAGTAGTTCACCGTACACAGAAACAATATATCTCTATCCATTAGATGCAGGTGATTGTAAGTGTATTTAAAATACTTATATTAACAATATCATAGTATATTGATAATATTTTTATTGTTATGTAATCATAGAATAAGAAGATCATAGGGATTGATGAAGGAAAATAAATGAACGGAACTAGAGAGAAGACATTACCTCTAAATCGGGTAGATTTTTTTGATTGATCGAAATAGAATTTTAGAATTTTTTTATTCTAATCATAAGGATTAATAGAGGATGGGATGGATGTTTAGGGATTGTTTTAGTATATGTTGAATGAGACTAGGGTCTGGAGTGGTTTGAGTAGTGGGTAAAGGTGCTGGCCTTTTATAAGAGGGATGATGGGAACATGAGGAACGTCTTGAAATATTAATTAATTATAAACTAATTTTATATTTAAAATTGTCCAAAACTCATTTAATTATAAGTTGCAGACGATTTTGGAATGAATTAAAACCATCAAATAATTTTAAGACATGTTTTGTATATTTTTTATCCTTATTTTTTTGTTTAATCATTATGTTTGTCACGACCCGCCCTCGGGGCCCGTGCCGTGACTATCCCAAGTCCGCCTTCCATAGGCCAGGGGCTGGCGACTAGCACCAAGGCATAGATCCCGGTAAAAAGGGAAGGCATTGCCTTTGAAAAGTAAACAAGCACCACAGACTAAGCAAGTGGAAAAGTAAACACTAAGTAAAAACAGAGTACAACTGAAAGTGCGGAAAAGTAAATGGGCCAGTATACAAACCCAAACTGAAAGTAAAGTACAACTCGAAAGGGAAAACAGAAACTGTAAAGTAAAAGCCGCTACACCGAGCTGTCCACTGGAAATCCCACCTGAAGTGTGGGTACAGATAGCTCCACTGCTCCTCGGGTCCGCTGTCCGCTCCGAGCACGTCTCGCCCAGTAGTCCACCTCCTAGTACCATCCTGCTCAACAAGCCTCAACTACGATCAACGCTGTCCGTCGTCTGCAACCAACACAACGTAGTGCGGGCATAGCCCGTGCAGGGGTGAGTATAAGCTACTCAGTAGGGACCCCGAGACCCCTGAAGGTCTCCCAAAATCCACAAAGGATAAACCACAAAGGAAATGTACAATCACTAAGTAACAACTGACTCTGCTTAGGTATATGCCCATACATATACCTAAGTCATCAATTCCAATACGCTCCAACCTCCGAGCCCAAATACAACTCAGTCCACACAGGAAAGTATACGTATTCCACACATGAAAGTAATACGAAATCTACACAGGATAGCACAACACAATCCACACAGGAAAGCAACAGGATTCAGCTCACATAGGTATACTTCTTCGGATGACGATAAATATGATCATTGATCCATCTATGTCGCCGGACCCACGAAGGATCGATAGGTAACTAACCCCCGCAATGACCCACAATGGTTCGGGCCCACACAGGACCTGTAGGCGCTGGTTCACACAGGACCGCTGAGCGCAGACCCACACAGGATCGGACCCACACAGGATCGAGCCCACACAGGACCTGTAGCACTGATCCACGTAGGATCACTGAGTGCTGTAGTCGTCGTCGTCGAATCCACCAAGGATCTCTGTACTGTTGTCATCCCAGTCACAGTAGCAGTAGTAGTAGCAGTCGCAGTCGCAGTCGCAGTCGCAGTCGCAGTCAGCTCTAGGGTTCCCAGACACAGCAAGCTCGTTCGAGAGGGTCCGCTCCACAAGCCGAGAGACTGATACATAAACTGTCACAAAGTCCATAGTTGATGTATCCAAAAGTTCCGTATCGTCAACAAGAACTCAACGCAACAGACGACGCGTCAATCGGACGCCCCGTCTGAGAGTTATTAGTTTTTTCGTCCCAGGGGCCCGGTTGGTTTTTAAGGAAAAACCAACCCGACCGTACTCCACCTGCGTCCAAACCTCGGGCGGAGTATTCCAAAAGATCCGTCTCACTAAGAGGAACTCAATAAAGCTGACGACACATCAATCAGATGTCCGTAGCTCAATATATGAGCGTTTCCGCTCCGAGGGCCCGGTTTGTTTCGTGCACGTACCAACCCGGCCGAACTCAAAGTATTCCGAAACCTTGAGTGCGTTATACCGAAACGACCGTCTCGATCCAAGGATCGCATCGTCGATGACGGCGCGTCGTTTGGAAGTCCGTAGCCCGAGTTATGGTCATTTGAATCCAAACTGCTCGGTAACGGGGGTTTCGGGCCCGGGCCGTCCCGGCCCGAGACCCCCCGGATGGCCCGAACCGGGTCGACCCGCCCCGGACAGGGTCGACCCAGCCCGGCCCGGCCCGGCGCGGCCCTGCCCGGCCTGGCCTGGCGAACCGGCCAGGCGCGCCAGTTCGGCGCAAGGCAGCGCGCTGGGCGCGCTGCCAGCTCGGCAGAAGGCCGAGCTTGCTGGAAAAATGGGGGGCCGCCTGCCCCCCTTTGTGAAACCTGCCCCCTCATTATGGGGGGCCAAAAAGCATCCCAGGGGAATTTAATTCCCCCAGTTTCCACCAATCCGGCCGGCCCGACCTTGCCGGCCAGCTTCTTCTCAACAGGACCGGCAAGGGCCGGTCCTCTTCCGTTATCCGACACCGGCGGCCCGGCTGGCCGCCGGTCATCACATCCCGCCACGGCCCGGAACCGTCCGCGGCCTTCGTCGTCCGGCGTGGTGCGACGGCACCGCGCCCCTCTGCCGCGGCCCCGCTTCGGCCGCGGCGCCTTCGGTTTCCTTCGACGCGGCGTGACGGCGTCGCGTTCATGATAATCTTTCCACGGTGCGGCGCGACAGCGCCGCGAAATAATTGCCATGTGATTCCCGCGTGGTGCGATGGCACCACGCCATCTTGTTCCATCCGCAAGAAATATTCAAGAACAAAGGAGGGGGGGGGGGTTCGGCCGTGTTTGTGCGGTCCAGTCCCCCTCTCGTTAAACGATAACACATAATCATTCATCCTCAAAGTTTGTCATGCTAGAACCAAGAACGGAAAATAATTAAATAGAGCAACAACAAACCCCTACCTCGGTTTCAAGAACGATGTTCATCAATGACCCGCGGAAGACGAGTGTCGCGGTGGTCGGCGTCGCGGGAAAAGGACGTCGACGTCGTGAAGCGAGGATTCAAAGTTATTTGACGGCGATTTCGTCGTGGGAAACCGTTGCGGAAGAGATAACGCGGAAGAAGTACGTCGCGTCGCGGAAGGACCGTGTTCTTCGACGGAGAGATTCTTCGTTGAAGAACGGCGTTCTTCGCGTTATTCGTTGAGTTTGAAGAAGAATAAGAAATCTACAAATTCTCTCAAGGTGGTAAGAGAATTCTAACATAAATAAAATAAGCTTAAGCCTTATTTTATTTACACAACTAATCCGCTTTGAATTTCAAAGGTTTGAAATTCAAAAATAACTCAATTAATTAACCAAGTTGTCAAGTTAATTAAAGAGGAGTTATAGGGAGTTTTAAAAGGGAAGATGAAGTGTTAGGGTTCGTGTGGGCCCCACCACACTTAATCCTCCCAAGGGAGGTTAAGTGGATGTGGGTCCCACCCCTAACTCCCTTTGGGAGGAGTTAACCAACAAGTTAAAAATTAAATGTGTTTCCACAATTTATTTAACTTCTTTTACTTTTTCCCAAGACTAACTTTCATTCCGCATAAAATGCAACCTCAGAAAAGGTCTCCTTAAGCGAATATTGGCGCTGCGAGTTCATCGGTGCCCTCAGAATTCGATTCCGGGCACCGGTTCAAAAGTTAGAAATTCCCACTCATTCGTTCACTGAACGTACCCGAGCCAAACTTCGGAAATTGATTCCAAGAACTCCGGGCCTCGGAATCAGGTGCCGTCAGAAACCGCGCTCTTGTTAAATTCCAAAGAAAATTAAGAAAAAATTTCCCTTGAATTTTACGGGTCTTTACATTACTCTCACCTCAGGGCTATACGTCCTCGTAAAGATAAATCAAAAACTAGGGAAACAAATGAGGGTACTGAGCACGCATCTGAGCCTCCCGCTCCCAAGTGCTCTCTTAGAGATTCCCGTGCTTCCATCTGATGCGCACTAGAGGAATCGACCATCCACGTAGGACCCGCACCTGTCGATCCTCTATCTCCATCGGGACCTCCATAAAAGTCGCCCCATCGTCAACATCAAGCTCCCCATGGTCAATGATGTGCGTCGGGTCGTGCACGTATCTCCTCAGCTGAGATACGTGGAAGACGTCGTGCACCCGGTGCAACTGAGGTGGTAGAGGTAGGCGATAAGCCACCTCGCCAATCCTTCTGAGGACCTGGAAGGGTCCGATGAAGCGCAGAGATAACTTGCCGCCTCGGCCAAATCTCCGTATACCACGTCGAGGTGAGACCCGCAAGAAGACGTGGTTGCCATCCTCGAACTCTAGTGGCCTCCGCCTCCTGTCAACATATGACTTCTTCCGGCTCTGAGCTGTCCTCATCCGCTCCTGGATGACCTGGACCTTCTCTGTCGTGGCCTGGACCATCTCTGGTCCCACAAGTGCTGACTCCCCAGGGTCTGTCCAGCACAAAGGAGATATACAAGGTCGGTCGTACAATGCCTCGTACGGTGCCATCCCAATGGTGGAGTGGTAGATGTTTTTGTACGCAAACTCCACCAAGGGTAGGTGGTCCTCCCAGCTGCGACCAAAGTCGAGGAAACATGCACGGAGCATGTCCTCGAGAGTCTGAATGGTCCTCTCCGTCTGACCATCCGTTTGAGGGTGAAAGGCTGTGCTCAAACGTAGCTGCGTCCCGAACGCCTACTGTAACCCCTTCCAAAGATGGGATGTAAATCGAGCATCTCGATCGGAGATGATAGATGATGACACACCGTGGAGCCGCACAATCTCCTGAACGCAGAGACGTCCCAAGCTCTCCACTGAGCCCTACTCTCTGATGGGTAAGAAGTGTGCCGACTTGGTGAGTCGGTCAACAATCACCCAAATGGAGTCATGACCTCTGGAAGTGCATGGAAGTCCAGTCACAAAGTCCATATATATGCCGTCCCACTTCCACTCTGGAACCTCCAAGGGCTGCACCAAGCCTGCTGGTACCTGATGCTCTGCCTTCACCTGCTGGCAGGTGAGGCATCGAGAAACGAACTCTGCTACAACCTTCTTAATGCCCGGCCACTAGTGCTGTCGTCTGAGATCTTGGTAAATCTTCTCCACTCCAGGATGTACTGCCAAAGGAGAAGTGTGAAACTCTCTCAACACCTCCTCTCGCAAAGCGACTGGTACAATGGTACGTCCTCTGAAAAGGATGTCATGCTCTTCTCCAAGGGAGAAACCATCAGGTGCCTGTCCCGAGGATATCTGTGCACGCTGTGTCTCACAGTCAGCGTCCTCACGCTGTGCCTCTCTGACCCGCTGCAGTAGTGGAGGGGTGACTATGAGAGACTGGAGGAAGGCTGATCCATCTCTATCCACGAAAGATATCTGCAAAGAGGTTAGCTGCTCCGTCGCCTCCTCAAGTAGCTGAATGCCTGTCCTCATGGTGAGGGCATCGTCTACCACGTTCCCCTTCCCAGGAGTATAGACTATCTCAAAGTCATAGTCCTGGAGGAACTCGAGCCATCACCGCTGTCTCAGGTTCAAGTCCTTCTGCGAAAAGATATATCTGAGACTCTGATGATCAGAAAAGACTGTAAAGTGCTCTCCCACCAGGTAGTGTCGCCATGTCTTCAGAGCGAAGACCACTGCTGCTAACTCTAGGTCATGGGTAGCATAGTTCTGCTCATGCGGCCTCAACTGACATGATCCACATGCGATAACTGCCCGCTCCTACATCAGAACACATCCGAGTCCGGTCCCTGATGCATCGCAGTAGACTACGTACCCTACTCCCTCCTCAGGCAACCTCAAGATAGGTGTGCTGGTCAATCTCTGTCTCAGCTCCTGGAAGCTCTACTGACATCTATCTATCCACACGAAGGGTTTCCCCTTCTTCGTCAAAGCTGTGAGTAGTGCCTCAACTCTAGAGAAGTTTGGCACAAATCTCCGATAGTATCCGGCTAGTCCCAAGAAACTCCGAACCTCCGTCATGCTCCTGGGTGGCTCCCAAGCTAGCACTGCCTCGATCTTCGCGGGATCCACTGCAACTCCCGCCTCAGAGATGACGTGTCCTAAGAAGTGGACCTCACGTATCCAGAACTAGAACTTCGAGATCTTACCATAAATTTGGTGCTCTCGGATTGTGTCCAGTACAACTCGCAAGTGGTATGCGTGTTCCTCCTTAGTCGTCGAGTAGATCAAAATTTCATCGATGAAGACCACGACAAATCAATCGAGGTATGGCTGAAAGATCCTGTTCATGAGGTCCATGAACACTGCTGGAGCATTGGTTACGCCGAAAGGCATAACCAAGAACTCATAGTGGCCATACCGACATCTGAAGGTCATCTTCTGCACGTCCTCGTCTCTGACTCTGAGCTGATGATAGCATGACCTAAGGTCTATCTTCGAGAACCACCGTGCTCCCTTGAGCTGATCAAAGAGGTCATCAATCCTCAGTAGCGGATACTTGTTCCTCACCGTCACCTGGTTCAGGCGACGATAGTCAACACAAAGTCACAAGCTCCCGTCCGCCTTCTTGGAAAGCAATATCGGGGAAGCCTAGGGTGAAACACTGGGTCGGATGAACCCCTTGCCCTGCAAGTCCTCCAACTGTACCCGTAGCTCTCGAAGCTCGGCGGGGTCCATCCGATTTGCTGGAGTGGATATCGGGGCTGTCCTGGGGTACATGTCAATATAGAAGTCTACCTCTCTATGAGGAGGTAGCCCTGGAACGTCGTCGGGAAAAAGGTTCGCAAACTGATCCACCACTGCAGGAAAACCAGGACTCCGCACGTCAACTGCTATTAGGATGAGGCTAGCCAACTGATGAGTGATGGGCTGTCCTCTCCTATGTGGAAGTCCATCCTGTGCTGCAAAGGCTCCCTTCTCGCCGGTGAAGATGAACCTGCTCCCGTCGGTGCGTACACATCGCACCTTGCGCCTAAAACAGTCAATCTGTGCATAGACCATAGATAACCAATCCATGCCCAAGATGACGTCGTAAGGCCTCGACACTGTTACAAGAAGATCCCAGCCGAAGCTCTCGCCTCCTAGAGTAAGCTCACACTACCGGCACTAGTGCGTAATCGTCGAGTCTGCTCTCATAGGAGTCTCTAGCCATAAGGATCGAGCCAATGGCTCTGTCGGAATCTCCGAGCTCCGAACAAGGGCAGCAGCTATGAAAGAGTGACTCGCTCCTGTGTCTATAAGTACTGCAGAAAGGTTGGAATAGACACAGATAGTACCTCGAATAATCATGGGCGCGCCATGGTCGTAGGCCTCTGCTGGCTGGAGCTGTGCCTGTCTCTGCCTGCCAGCTCCCTGTGGTCGGGGTGGAACTCCTGGTGGTGGTGGTGGTAGAGCCTCAAAGTGTCTCCCACCACCTGCTGCTCGGCCAGCTCCTCTGCCTCGTCCGCCTCCTCCCTGCGGACCGCCACGGTCGACCCTCTGCCTCTGCCTCGGTGGTCCCTCAACCATCTGCTGCTCCTCGGCACGGCGGGTCGGGCAGTCACGAGCCATGTGGCCTTGCCCGCCGCACGAGTAACACTGTCTGCCTCTCGGAAGACTGGCTCCGCGCTGTGTGCCCCGCACTGCTGAGCCAGTGTCCTGAGGTCGTCTGCCTGAGGGTCTGGTCTGCCTGGACCCCTGAGTCATCCGTCGACTGCCTGCTGCAGAAGACTCTGCTACGCGCCGCCCTGCGGTGGGTCTCGGCACTGGTGTAGACTCAGCAAGAAAACTCTCGATCAAAAGGGCTTGCTCCAGTACTCATGTCTGAGTCGGAATGCTGAGGGAGATCAGCGATGCCCTGATCTCGTGTCTCAATCCCTGCTCAAAGTCCGGTCCCGAAAGAATGAGTCTCGTACCATGTCGGTCGAGTAGCGCGAGAGATCAGTAAATCTCGCCGAGTACTGAGCGACTGTCATGCTGCCCTGCCGCAGCTGAAGAAACTCGTGGATACGCACCGCACGAAGGGTGGCTTGGACGAACTCCGAGCGGAAGAGGCTCTCAAAGTCCGTCCATAGAAGTGATGCCTCATCGTGCACCTGGAGCATCAAGCTCTACCAACGTACTGCTGCCGCGTGCAGTAGGCTCGCAGCGAGGATCACCATGAGATCTGCTGGTGTCCTCACTAGCCTGAAAACTCGTACCACTGCCTCCAGCCAGTCCTCGGCTACCTGGGGGTCCGTCTCCCCACGAAACCTGGGCGGTCGCTGGCGCTGAAACTCATGCAGTGCGATGAGGCGACGTGCATCATCAGCTGCTGGTACTGGAAGCATCGGTGGCTTGACGGGTAGTGCTACCGCTGGTGCCACTACTGACAAAGGGCCCTGCACCGAGGCCTCGTCGCTCGGTGGGCTGTCGTCATGCTCGACTCTCGGAACCCTAGCTGGCTGCCAACGTGAGGTCATCCTGAAAAGGAAACAGGTGTTCCATGGTCAGAACTGTATACCTGTTGAGCTGATACAAAGTAATCACAAAGAAAACTTGAAACACACACGCAATCAATGTTTTCGTGCATTAATTCGGAAATCAGAAGTCAGGGTCCTGGTGTACGGATACGTCGGCCGCCGCACCAACACTGGACTCCCTGGACTGATAACCACACCCAATACACTAAAGACTATTCCTTCACATAGAAAAGATCAGAGTCTGCGGTAGAACCGAACTTCTCTGATACCAATTTGTCATGACCCGCCCTCGGGGCCCGTGCCGTGACTACCCCAAGCCCGCCTTCCATAGGCCAGGGGCTGGCGACTTGTACCAAGGTGTAGATCCCGGTAAAAAGGGAAGGCATTGCCTTTGAAAAGTAAACAAGCACCACATAGTAAGCAAACAGAAAAGTAAACACTAAGTAAAAAAAAGAGTACAACTAAAAGTGCGGAAAAGTAAATGGGCCAGTATACAAACCCAAACTGAAAGTAAAGTACAACTCGAAAGGGAAAATAGAAACTGTAAAGTAAAAGCCGCTACACCGAGATGTCCACTGGAAATCCCACCTGAAGGGTGGGTATAGATAGCTCCACTGCTCCTCGGGTTCCGCCGTCCTCTCCGAGCACGTCTCGCCCAGTGGTCCACCTCCTGGTACCGTCCTGCTCAGCAAGCCTCAACTACGATCAACGTTGTCCGTCGTCTGCAACCAACACAACGTAGTGCGGGAATATCCCGTCCATGGGTGAGTATAAGCTACTCAGTAGCGACCCCGAGACCCCTGAAGTTCTCCCAAAATCCAAAAAGGATAAACCACAAAGGTAAGGTACAATCACTAAGAAACAACCGACTCTGCATAGGTATATGCCCATACATATACCTAAGTCATAAATTCCAATACTCTCCAACCTTCGAGCCCAAATACAACTCAGTCCACACAGGAAAGTATACGTATTCCACACAGGAAAGCAATACGAAATCCACACAGGATAGCACAACACAATCCACACAGGAAAGCAACAGGATTCAGCTCACACAGGTATAATTCTTCGGATGCCGATAAAGATGATCACTAATCCATCTAAGTCATCAGACCCACGAAGGATCGATAGGTAACTAACCCCCGCAATGACCCACACAGGATCGGGCCCACACAAGACCTGTAGGCACTGGTTCACACAGGACCACTGAGCACAGACCCACACAGGATCAAACCCACACAGGATCAGGCCCACACATGACCTGTAGCACTGATCCACGTAGGATCGCTGAGTGATGTAGTCGTCATCGTCAAATCCACCAAAGATCTCTGTACTGTCGTAGTCGCAGTCACAGTAGCAGTAGCAGTAGCAGTCGTAGTCACAGTCGCAGTCGCAGTTGCAGTCGCAGTCGCAGCCAGCTCTAGGGTTCCCGCACACAGCAAGCTCGTTCGGGAGTGTCCGCTCCACGAGCCGAGAGATTGATACATCAACTATCACAAAGTCCAGAGTTGATGTATCCAAAAGTTCCGTATCGTCAACAGGAACTCAACGCAACAGACGATGCGTCAATCGGATGCCCGGTCTAAGAGTTATTAGCTTTTTCGTCCCAGGGGCCCGGTTGGTTTTTAAGGAAAAACCAACCCGACCGTACTCCACCTACGTCCAAACCTCGGGCGGAGTATGCCAAAAGATCCGTCTCAATAAGAGGTACTCAACAAAGCTGACGGAACATCAATCGGACGTCCGTAGCTAAATATATGAGTGTTTCCGCTCCGAGGGCCCAGTTGGTTTCGTGCACGAACCAACCCGGCCGAACTCAAAGTATTCCGAAACCTTGACTGCGATATACCGAAACGACCGTCTCGATCCAAGGATCGCATCGCCGCTGACGGCGTGTCGTTTGGAAGTCCGTAGCCCGAGTTATGGGCATTTGAATCAAAACTACTCGGTAACGGGGGTTTCGGGCCCGGGCCGTCCCGGCCCGAGACCCCCCGGATGGCCCAAACCGGGTCGACCCGCCGCAGACAGGGTCGAACCGGCCCGGAACGGCGCGGCCCGACGCGGCGCGGCCCGACCTGGCGAACCAGCCAGGCGCGCCGGTTCGGCGCAAGGCAGCGCGCTGGGCGCGCTCCCAGCTCGGCCGAAGGCCGAGCTTGCTGAAAAAACGGGGGGCCGCTTTGCCCCCTTTGTGAAACCGGCCCCCCTCATTATGGGGGGCCAAAAAGAAGCCCGGAGGAATTTAATTCCCCCGGTTTCCACCAATCCGGCCTGCCCGACCTGGCCGGCCGACTTCTTCTCAACAGGACCGGCAAGGGTCGGTCCTCTTCCGTTATCCGACACCGGTGGCCCGACTGGCCCCCGGTCATCACGTCCCGCCGGGGCCAGGAACCGGCCGCGAGCTTCGTCGTCCGGCGCGGTGCGACGACACCGCGCCCCTCCGCCGCGGCCCCGCTCTGGCCGCGGTGCCTTCTGTTTCCTTCGACGCGGCGCGACGACGTCACGTTCATGATAATCTTTCCACGGCGTGGCGCGACGGCACCACGCAATAATTTCCGTGTGATTCCCGTGTGGTGCGACGGCACCACGCCATCTCGTTCCATCCGCAAAAAATATTCAAGAACAAAGGGGGGGGGGGGTTCGGCCATGTTTGTGCGGTCCGATCCCCCTCTCGTTAAACGATAACACATAATCATTCATCCTCAAAGTTTGTCATGCAAGAACCAAGAACGGAAAATAATTAAATAGAGCAACAACAAACCCCTACCTCGGTTTCAAGAACGATGTTCGTCAACGACCCACGGAAGATGAGTGTCGCGGTGGTCGGCGTCGCGGGAAAAGGACGTCGACGTCGTGAAGCGAGGATTTGAAGTTCTTTGATGGCGATTTCGTCATGGGAAACCGTCTCGGAAGAGATGACGCAGAAGAAGTACGTCGTGTCGCGGATACGGCGTCGCGGAAGGACCGAGTTCTTCGACTGAGAGATTCTTCATTGAAGAACGGCGTTCTTCGCGTTCTTCGTTGAGTTTGAAGAAGAAGAAGAAAGCTCCAAATTCTCTCAAGGTGGTAAGAGAATTCTAACCAAAATAAAATAAGCTTAAGCCTTATTTTATTTACACAACTAGTCCACTTTGAATTTCAATGGTTTGAAATTCAAAAATAACTCAATTAATTAACCAAGTTGTCAAGTTAATTAAAGAGGAGTTATAGGGAGTTTGAAAAGAGAAGATGAAGTGTTAGGGTTCATGTGGGCCCCACCACACTTAATCCTCTCAAGGGAGGTTAAGTGGATGTGGGTCCCACCCCTAACTACCTTTGGGAGGAGTTAACCAACAAGTTAAAAATAAAATGTGTTTCCACATTTTATTTAACTTCTTTTAATTTTTTCCCAAAACTAACTTTCATTCCGCATAAAACGAAACCTCAGAAAAGGTCTCCTTAAGCGAATATCAGCACTGCGAGTTCATCGGTGCCCTCGGAATTCGATTCTGGGCACTGGTTCAAAAGTTAGAAATTCCCGCTCGTTCGTTCATTGAACGTACCCGAGCCAAACTTCAGAAATTGATTTCGAGCACTCCGGGCCTCGGAATCAGGTGCCATCAGAAACCAAGCTCTTGTAAAATTCCATAGAAAATTAAGAAAAAATTTCACTTGAATTTTACGGGTCTTTACAATGTTAACCTGTTTAGTCTTATAGTGATATCATGTTATTTACATTTTGTTGGTTAATGCAATTACGAAATCCTATAAAACGACCCAAAAAGTTACTTATGAAATTTTTGAACTTATATTAACCATTTGGACGAATCATATATTTTTAATAATTTTATATCATTTAATAAACTATGTTATATTTTATGTTATGAATTATGTTAATTTGGGACACTATTCATACATGACATATTTTTTACAAATTCATAACAACATGACTATTTCAAACCGAAAACATTGAATCAATACTAATATGTAATTTTATCCTAGAGAATTCAATTATAACATTAGTAATTTCAAATAATATATATTTTAATATATATAATATTATTTATTTGAATCCTTTATTGATGAAGCTATCCCTACGTCATCGTTGTGTCATAAATAATTTTTTTAATTTAATATATAAAAATTGTAAAAAAATATATCATGATGTAGGGAATCTTTTTATATTTTTAATGAATACTTATAGTCTAATATATCACTTATATTACACTATATTAAAATATCTAAATAAAAGATACATCCTTATGTTATATTTTTCCTTAGTTTAAATTAATTCTTATAACATGTCATTCCAACACCCAAGTGGCTCCCAAATGGAATAGAATCAGCCTATGGATTATCATTTTAGGAAATAACTCATAAAAAATAATTAAGAATTTTTTTATGGCAGTTTTATATTATTAGATACTTATTATTTACCCTTATTTACCAGATTTACCTTTTAACCATGGTAATTAAAAATAACTACAGATGTTACTATTCATAATGTCTAAAAATTAAAAGGTACATATTTACACAATTAGATCATTATGATTAAAATTATGGAATAAATGTTTCCAAATTGAAAACACATAAATTGTATAAATTAAATTAAAATTACTTCCCTTTGTCAAAACCATAAAGTATGTTTTTAAAAAGTAAAAACTACCAAATGATTAACATGTGTTTATGTCCAATTAAAATGTAAAATTACTTCTAATGACTGAAATTTGATTAAATTATAAAAATTTAATCTAATTAAACTTTAAAACAATTTAAAATTACAATATTACTGTAAAACAAATTATATGAAAATGCAATTTTTAATTAAAATGCAATATTTCTTACTATTCATAGAAAATGAACATTATCATTAAATTACTAAAAAATTCACCAAAGATAATTTTTAATTTCCCTATTTTATATAATAAGTTTATTTTTTCAAATAGATCATATGAGAGGGACAAAAAAAAGAATTAACAATGGTTATCCATCAAAAGGTTAAAAAATGACATTTTAAAAGTATTAGAGTATTTCGTTCATAAAATAAGATTCATTCTTATATTAAGCCATTAAAATTAATTGAATAAATGTAAATACATTTAACAAACATCTGTAGTTATTTTTTACCATTCCCACAAATATATCGTATAGGCATTAAATACCATTAAAAATGATAATAATATTATTGTATTATTTTTCGGTATAACTCAATGTTTTTTGTAACGTTATATTTTGGAGAAACCAATTGTTGCATTCTGTGTGCTATATCAGAAAAAATGTCCATTTTGACATACAAATAAAATTTTATTCGTAAATATTAGTAGATATAAATAATGTATTATTTTAAATACCCTAGAATCCTACATCAACTTACCGAATCTACAGATTACCTCGCTATAAGAGAGTATTTTCCACTGCAACACCTTGGAAAAATCAATATTAATGAATTTTTAAGACTTTACATAGAACCTATCTCAATTTTGTATGATCATGAGACATGATTTACATTGAAATTTAGGAAAATTTTTAGATATCATTGGATACTGAAATTACTTTGAGTACAACTTATCACCCTCAAACTGAATGGAAATATAAAGGATTGATAAAAACATTGGAAGACATGTTGAGATCATGCTCACAAGACATTCAGGGTATGTGTGACAAGTATATACATTTGGTAGACTTTTTCTACAAAAGTAGTTTCCATTATATTATACAAAAAGAACCATATTATGTATTTAATGTAAATAGATGTCATACACCAACTTATTGGGATAAAGTCGGTAAAAGGAATCTTGTGGGCATAGATATTGTGGAAGAAACAACAAAAAATGTAAGACTATTCAAAACCATATTAAAGAACATGAAAGTAGGGAAATGATATATACTGATAATAGATGTAAGGATATTGAATTTCATATCAGAGGTCATGTTTTATTGAAAGAACCTCCAGTGAAGGGTGTTATTAGATTTGTGAGTAAAGGGAAAATGATCCCTAGATAATTATTCTATTTTGAAATTTTGGAGAGAACTGGAGATATGGCTTATTATTTGGAAATGTTGGCCACAATTTATATGGTACAAAATCATTTCCATATCTCCTTACAAAGGAAGTACATGTCAGATCTAACATGTGTACTCACGTTTGATGGAATCAAATTGGGACCTGACATTATATTTTTGTGAAGAACTTAGCCAAAGTGTGGATACTGAAGAAATAGTGTTAAGGGATCATATGACTCATCTGGAAAAGGTGCTTTGGAAAAATCATATAATTATAGAGGCGACAAGGGATCCTGAGGAGTATTTGATGAATAAATACACAATGACATTTTTGGGGTATTGATATGAAAATTTATAGGACAAAAGTTTTTTTTTTGAATGGAAGAATGTAACCATAAAGAACTCTATCAATGAAATTTCCCTTATCATGTTTATTGTATATATTATTGATCACATAAAACCACTTGGTGTGTAACATACAAACCTTATAAATGAATAATAAATGAAATAATCAAAATTTCTTGATCTTAGGAACCAATACCAGTGTATTAGTAACATGAACATATGAATAGTAATATGACCCATATCGATAGTAAATCAGATGAATGAATATTAACCTCACCCATGATTATATTAATATAATTTAGGATTATTTTAAATGAAAATATGATATAATTATATCATATTATATGTAAATGAATATTTTAAAAATTATTATGTTTTTGTTGGTATTTTTTTGTGAGTCATAAATATTTTATTAAAATTTTATTACTAAAAAAATTACATAAAATAAAACAAATTTTCAATAAATGAATTCAAAAAACAATATTTTTTTATCTTATTATTTTATTAAAATTTTATTGTAACTTGGTTAATTTTCCAATGTGTTATAAATTCAGTAAAAATTTTAAAATTTGTATGTTTTGAGTAAATGATGATTTTACTGAATAATTAAATTTCACTTTTATAGAAAATTATTTTCATAAACGGAGTTCATTATTTAATTCTACACGTCCAAAAATGGTTAGTTTGAATTTTTTGGATTTCTATAAAATACAAGAATTTTTTTGAATATTAAAATACATTGACTTATGGTAAATGATAAAGACCTGAATTAATGAGTCATAAGTGATGAATTGATAATGTATGAACCCTTGTTTATAATTAAAATGTATATATTACTGTATTTAGTCAAATTAATAAACATTATTTCTTGTGTTGAGAAAAATAATAAATTAATTAGAAATCACCCCTCTTTTCCACTATAAATACCACCACTCACCATCATTATCATCACACCTCTATGCCTTTAATATTTTCAAATGTGTGACCAATTCTCTCCCCTAGCCACTACACTATGTCAATGAGATATTGGTGTTAAAAAATACCAAACCCAATAACCTAAATGATATTTTCAAGGAGTTTTCATGAGGTAAAATCCTTTTCCTTTTATTTGTGTTCAATTTATTTTCATTTATTGTTCTCTCCTCACCTAATATTTCAAAATGAGCATGATATATTCATTATCCTCTACATAATATAATAATATAGTGTTAATTTAATGTCCTTATTTATACTCCTTTCTCTCTCTATCTTTTATTTTGAAAACAAAATCATCATCTGTGAGTTGCCGATTTACAACCTTCATGGATAATGGATTATTATTATTCATCAATTTATCCTTAATGTCTTGTAATGAAACAATTTTAATTATTATAACAGAATGTAATATATATATTTTAACCTATATAATGTTATAGAAATATTTTATATACATAATATTAATTCATATGACAAAACAAGTTAGTAATGATTGAAAAGAAGCCAAAAACATTTAAATGATTATCACTAATGTTTTATCTAATGAATCATCATAATAAAATATAAAAAATTATTTATATAAAGATTTAATATTTATTATTTTCATTAATATCATAATTATTGTATTCAGCATAATTATACCCATTCCACATGAACTTCTATACTCATATATAAGTATACTGATCGTGAAAAACAAGGAAACTAATGCACCTGAGAAATAAAATTGTATCATATAACTCATTTAATAGTATATAAATTAACATAATAAAAATATAATAAAAATAAAAAATATATATATTTTAATTATTTAATTTATTCTTTTATTTAATTTTATTATCATGGATGTTAAGGCCATGTGCCGAACACATTCACTCATAAGGTATGGGTTTTATTCCCAAACCACCATTTTGATTAGGGTTATGATATAATCCTATATACACCAATGTGATTATTAATTATTTTAAAATATTATATATATATATATATATATGTGATCCAAAATGAGATATCCATATTAGATCATAATTCTTTTATTGGAGAGTAACTGTTTATTGGGGTTCCCTTCACATTTCATCTCGATACTCAAGAATGATTAAAGGTAACATCTCCAATTCAAACTCACATTCATGTACCATCAATAATATTTTTAAAGAAACCATTATTATTTTAAAATATAAGTTTTTTCCTAAAAAAAATATTTATTCATTTTTTATAAAAAATAATAATGAAAAATAGTAATGATTTTTTTCATAAGAACACTTATTTGAAAAGTAAAAAACGATATTTCTTCCATGATTTCCTAGATTATTTTATCTGAATATTTTTATCTATTTAAAGAGATATATTCAATTTTATTCTATATTTATGTTTATATATTCTATTTTTCATCACCCAAATTTTTTTAAAGTGTTTACGATCAGTTTAACTATTGACTTTCTATCTTGAATCCATTCACCATAAAACTCAAAATGATTTGTAATTTTGATTATATATCGGGTAATGTTATTTAAATTTCATATTTATATACTTTTTCTATGTTTATCCCCATTCATCTTGGATTTAGTATGTGATAGTTTGGGTACCTTATCCTTCCTTGATGCATCGATAGGTCTTTTGAGAAAAACTAGCATGTATTTTAACCCATTATGTATGGTGTCTTGGCTTAGGCCTTGATGGTATGATTATGATGTCTGAAATTATACATTACTTAATTATGAAACTATTTATAAATAGTAAATGTGATTATTATATTAGAATAATATCAATGGTTTTGTTTTATTATGGGATTATTTAATAATCTTTTAGTTCCTACCATTTTATACTGGAGATTATGTTTTAATGGCATGTGTACTTTTAGTTATTCCCCATTATTTATATTTAAGATTAATCTATATTACATACACTTGCGGATACTTTAAGATCACCAATTTCAAATGTTTTATTTTTCCCTAGTATGAGAAGATTACTACTCTGAATGAATTGCATGGATAATATATGAGATATGGATGTTTCTATTGGAATCTCTATATTGTTTTCCATATAACATTTGTAATGTAATTTTTTTCTTTATTATTTTTAAAAACTAGAAATGATTCATCAAATTAAGATATGATTTAATTTTAATCAAACCAATGCAATAAATTAAGGATCTTGATCCATACTACATGGGTCGAGGTCATTACTGTGAAAGAAGTGGAATCATTCTACCAAGGATCCTCAAAATGGAACACACATAATGGGATCCTACAAGAGACTCCCTATATCATCTCATAATAAAATTCATCCCTCAGGTGATCCAAAGTAAATATATAGAATATAGATTCATCCTACACAATATCCTCTTGGTTGAATTGTGAATAGAGGAATCCTACTTGGGATCCTCAGAACTACTGAACTCACATCCACATAGGCTAGAAGAGAACATATCACAAGGAATACGTCCCCAAAAAATATATATGAAGCATCAGTCAAGATAGATAGTTCAAGGATCAGCTCAGATCAATATGTCTCACTCTTAAGAGAAAACTAGAAAATAATAATGGAGGAAAAACATATTTGTTAAATAAATTTCCCCAAACACCACCTATTTTTTAAATAACACCACAAAGATCTCACCCTATCAATATATATAGAAAAATACTCATAATAGAATAATCATGGTTCCAATCGTAACACCTAGTAAAAAAGAGAATAAAACCTCCAAAAGGGATTCATGGGTGAGTACATGGATTTTCTACAAGATTAAACGTTGTATACTCTCGGAGCCTCGCCTTCGAGTGTACTCTAGAGGGAATCAACATTCCCAAACCTAAGTACATAGTCTGTAAGGCCCATACACAGGGTTTACGAAAAATGGGCTATCTTATTATTTGACTCAAATTTCCTAGGAATGTACTTGTCCTGTTGTGTACTTCGACATGGTGTAATAACCACATGGGTTTTGGCTATATACTCTAATCTGACATGTACCCCTACACAGGTAACCTGGTCGGTTACACAGCTATATAGATGATAAATAGTACATGGTGAGTTCACCTTAGTACATTATGTGTACTTTAAAAAAATACATATATAAATGGGAAGAACACAAGGCCTATTTCCCTAAACTACACGTCATGTATCCTTGTTTCCAAGAATGAAAAAAGTACAAAATGCTTGAAACCCCAATTTTCCCACCTAAATCTAAAGATCTGGCCACAAAGATCTAAAAGAAAGTATAATAGGGGATTAAAATTTGAAAATTTGAAATATATTGGAATATAAAAATAAAAAATTAAAGGACAACCCTTCAGTAGAAAGTTCCAAACATCCTCAAATTTCACAGTCCACAATTACAACATGTCGATTCGGCGCACCCTGAGCACCGTGATGGAACATCCTTCCTCTTACATATCTGTATATTTATCCCAATCCATATATCTCAATCACACATAATTGGAAGATCACCCTAGGGATTATACGAGAAGCAATAAAAAATGAAATAAATAAAATAGGAAAAAGAACATTAAAAAAGGGAAAGAAAAGAAAAGAAAAAAGAAAAAGGGGCCTCAATGCCCAACCTGAGTTTCAACCCCACCTAGGAAAAACTCACCATTCTAGACTCAAAAAAGGAGAAAAATTATAATCTATGACTCTGATCAAAATATATCTCTGAAATAATGTACATTAATAAATTAATAATTATTTTATTAAATATTAAATATTTAGTATTTTGCTAAAATTTGAATGACTCATATTTCGTAAAAACATATATAATAGGGTAAAAATACTATTACATGAAAAATATAGTGGATATAAATTTATTTTGAGAGCATCGTCTATGGTAAAATTACTACTTTAACCTTTATAAGTATCTGAATGAAAAAATTCAATTTTATTCTCAATTATTCATTCTAAAAACATGGGACCTTACATTTGGCTCACCCATTTCTATTTGAGTGAACATATATTATGTGATTTATATGGATCATCAGATTTTATTGGGTACACCCACTATATTAAAATTTTAAGGAACCTTATATATGTAATAAATAGGTTTAATTTAATTATAACATCATAGTAAAAATCATTATTCTTATGAGAATATGTTTAACCCATATAAAAGAAATGTGCTCTATAAAAATAGCATTGAAACATAATTAATCCATGGAAGAGGGATGTGTTACACAGAAAAATCTTTAAAATAAGATTATTCCATGGAATATTAATGACTTCCATGATAATATCGTTACAACATGATTAACAAGTGGAAAAGGAACATATTAACAATATATTTATAAATTGATTAACTCATGGGAAGAAATGAGATACATAAAGATATATTTGAATCATTATTATCCTATATATAAAAAATAGGTTATATATAAATATATTTGAAACATAAATATGAATGGAAATATACCTTATTTAAAAGAAAACACAAGATTGATATCACTTACAATAAGATTTAATATTATTTATTCAATAAATAATAGAGGAAATGGATGTAAAACATGTTAATAAAATTTATAACTTGTGGAGAACACATATATTATATTGAATAAAGATACATCATATGATTTTTCTCTAAAGTATCCCTGAACATAAACAATGTTGAATGGAATGAGATTGTAATATAAATCATTTTTCACATTTGTAACACTTTAGTCATATGACCCAGGAATGAATTAAATAAATTTACACATTAAATATCTTCAAAATATGTATTTTCATGTTATAAAATTTAATAGGGTTGTTCGTACCCATCATAAATGAATTTAGGTACATATCATAATTGTATGTCTCAAAGAAGGTTAATTTTTAGAAGAATAACCATTAAAAAATCATACCATTGAAATTGAGAAATAATTAATGAATCAATTATGAGAATAAAATTTAAATTTGAGTAAGGAGGATGAAAATAAAATAAAGAAAAATAAAAATTCAATAAAAAATTAATCAAATAATATTAAATTTCATGTAACTGTAATATAGCCTAATGAAAAGTATTTTAGTTATGAAATTTATTACTACTTGCAAACATTCAATTCGAACCCTTTTATATGTAATATTTCAAATTAAATCCAAAAACTAAATGTTTTATGATTATCCATGTTATTACATGTAAAAGCGGAGTTATAAAACAAAAAAACAATGAAAATATGGTTATATGTCAAATGTCTCATAGAAATAAACAATGAGACGATAAATCCCTTATCTCATGAATAGAAATTTTAGGTGAGTCCATTAAATCACGTTTGATAATCTTATACCTGATATTTTATTTATTAAGTACCTTTTAAAGGTATTATACCTTATACTAAATTAATTTATTATATTTATATTTAATAAAATATATAAATACATAATATGATAAGTCCACATTGGGTCTATTGAGGTCGTTTGGTTCATTGTTTCAAAACTACTTTGGTGTGTTGTTCATGTCGAAAGGGGTAATTATTTATACATATAAATAAGAATGATAATGATATAATGATAATACTTTTTCATAAATTATTCTTCTAAATCCTATAATGAAAAATATTTATGAATAATTGACCACATTATGAACATAGAGATGGTATGCCCAACATACAAATGAGTAATGTTCCCAATTTTCAATGATCAGTATAGAAAGAAGGTATGCATTATTTTATATTATTATAATCATCATAAAGACATTAATACCGTATTATTTTAGTAAATTTCCACACACACAAATATATATAACATTCATCAGTTGTTGGGATAAAAAAAATAATTACATCTCTTCATGGGTGTGGTAGTCCACACGTACATGAACAAAGTTATCATTTTTTAATGTAAAAATTAAAATGATATATTATATTTTCAAAATGATTAATAATTCATAAATACATTTATGATTTTGTTTTCATAACATATTTTTATTAACATTATCCATACTACAACTTATGTAAAGCCTTAGTAAAAAATAAATCCCATTTCTTCGTGAGTAGGTAGTTATCCGTACACACGAGGAACATTATTATATCCCCTACTGAATAGAAATTAATAAAGGTATATGTGATATCATTACTATTTAAGTATAAATAGTTTTCAAATATAATATATATACCATAAATAAGTGCTTACAAAAAAAATTAGATGCAATGATAGAAAACAATGACATCGGTTCACAAGGCGGTAGGGAGGATTCAGGAATCAAGTGGCTCAATGACGGTTATAAGAACACTATATACTTTCACACATGTGTTTAAGAAAATAAAAGGTGGGATTGTCTGAGTATCAAATAAGAGGATGATTCTTTCTATGATGATAGGGAGATGATAGGGGAGTTATCATTCTCTCATTTTCGAAGTCTTCTTTTTGGACCTCCTATGTACATTTCTCCCAGGTATCGAGAAGATGGTTCCAGAGTAGTTGATGTTTGTCAATCCACTTTAAATGTTCACAAAAATGATTCTATGGGAGAAATTCCTCTTGGGGAAGTTATTCAAGATTCCACAAAGTATCTAGACCTTGAGAGTGTGGCTTTTGTAGACGAATTTCCTAGAGCCTACTATATATATTCGTGGGAGATAGTGAATGGTGATCTCTTTGAGGATATAAAATAATTATTTTGGGGAGTTACATTGCTTCTTGTAGCATGAACTACCTATATTTTGCTCATACCAATGTCCATGTCCCATTAATCTATTGATAATTTCCTCCTGATCACCATGTCCAACATTCCCTACAAGATCCATGCCTGCATTATTAACACCCTGCATGACCTCCACCTCTCCAAATGTATTGTGCTAGAAAAACAAGGTTTTGTGAGAGGGGATTCTATCCAAGGGAGATTTACCATGTTAAAAAATTTATTAGAGACATTAAATTCAAATCTTATGGATCTAATATGAAAATCATGATCGATATGAGAATGTATTACTATCATGTTGAATGTGGCTTCATCAAAAATGTTTTCACAAGTATGGGTCTATCTCCTTATAATATCGATATAATGTTTCGTTGTTTTAGATCATCCTAGATATCGATTGTCTTCATGGGAAAAGATTTTGAATTATTCAATGTATTGTAGGGTCTTCTTCTGAGAGAACACATCTTTCTGAGTATTTCTACAATACCACGGACGTTATAGGTCACCTTATATTGTACATCATAATTAGTGGTGAGATTATTTTGTTACATAGAATAATGTGTTTTCCATCTGTGACACACCATACATTCATGGGTGATTCCATCATATTAAAAAATGCATCAAGAAGGTCAGTTAGGGGTTTGAATAGGTTCTTGGAGGACTATTGCCACTAGAGAGAGCAAGTTATCAATAAGAATTAGAGTAGATTCTTCAGATACAAAAAGTGTTTAGACTATAATACCCTTTTGATGAGTATCAATTGGGGTATGTAAAAGGTTGATCTTCCAATGGTTTACCTTGGATCCCCTTACCATTAAAAAACATAAAGATTCATGACATTGATCCCCTTTTCTGCAGAATCACATAGATGGTTCTCAACTATATGAACATGCACCTTTCCTTTGGGGGTAGGATTATGTTGGTTAATATTATTCACTTGTCTACCCCGGTCCATTCTCTTTCCACTATTAAAGTCCCCAATGGTGTCATCAGGAATATGAGTAGGGTTCTCATGGGTTTTATATGGCATCCCCTGTTAGAGGTAAAATGACATTGGGTATCTTGGAAAAAATTGTCAAGGTCATGCAATGAATGTGGAATTAATGTCTCCAACCTTAATGATACCCACAAATTCATATATGAAAAAAGGATTCATAAGTGTTAGAGTAGCACAGGTTATGGGGCAGTCCATGCACTTCTGCTATGTTTGGGAGATAGTTGTACTCATTGGATAATCCCCGTCTCTTTGGACTATGATAGCTCCTCTGGTTACCTATCTCAAACCCCATATATGATGGATCATCAGAGCTAGATCTATCTCTTTCTAAAATAAAATCTTGTACGATTAGCCAGTCTGTTACTCGAGATTCCCTATCACTAATATATCCATTAGTGGGGATAGACGTTATCCATCCTTCACTAATGCATTTATGTATATGAAAAACTGTAGTTTTTTCAACTCAATGATCTATCTATGACCCCATATAATTTTGTGTTCACCAAATTTTACTCAGTATCATTCTCCACCAAATATTATCGTCGGGTCCTTCCCCTGCTGATCAGAGTAGATGAAAGGAACTAGGTGTTATAGGCCAGGTCTGTATCTACTAAATATAATTTTTTCTTCTAGTGAATTTGAAACATATAATTTCCCACTTATTAAAATATTTGACGTTATGGTGTTACCATGGCTTATAGATGTGTCTGTTAAAGGTGGAGGAAGGAGGAAACATCAGTTCATCTGTTCCTAGAGAGTTAATTGGGACAAGTGGTTTGGAAATTTTTTAGTTATTTCACTATATTTTCTTATCGAACCATGGAAGATAAGACCTTTTTTGTTTGATGGTTCCATAGAAAGGGTGAGGAGGGTATGGAGAGAATGGTGTGCACCCTCTTATTGATTGTAGGATGTTGGTAGTTATTGAAGGAGTAGCATAAGTACATCCACGACAGGGTTTCATGGTCCTATTGTGTGATTATATTCATAACCAAATCTATACTTCTAGATATCTCTTGAGCAATCCTTATTTTCATGGATGCCCGTAATTTTCAGTGGATAAAAATTGATACTCCTAATATTATTTACACTTCATGTAATATCACTGATAAATGGGCTAGGTTGAACCCTCCACCTAAGGTTTTAATGCTCAATACAGATGACACATGTGTTTTTGGTGTAATGCGTGGTTGGGATATTTTTCAGGACTATAATGCCTCAATCATTCTAGCATTTTCAATTCATCATGGGCATGGTACCTCACCTATGGAAGAAGATAATTCAATAACTTAATGTCTTTTAGTGTGCAAATAGAATTGGTTAGTTCTCATGGAAGTTGAAACTGACTCAATGATGGATCACAATGCTCTCCAAGGTATTGGAGGTAATACATGGTTGATTGAAAACATTTCTGAAAAGTTTCAGGGTGTTCCAATAAACTACACCAATGTATCCCATAACTGGAGGGAAGGTAATAAGGCATCATGCTACATTCCCTTGATTGACATTCCAGGATTGAATATCTTGTTTTTTCACATCTTCCATATCATGAAGACAATTGGGATTAATATCCTGATAGGGGATTCTATTGGACTTCATTATTTTAGATCCCCTTTGTAAAATTCCCATTTCCCACACTTGTGGGCCTTGCACACATTATTTTCTCTATTGAATAAAAATATGTATGATGATGATGATGGAATATAAAATAAAATAAAAAATCATATTTTGGAATTTTACCGCATCTCAGACCACCTATTCAAGTTTAAAACTAATGTATTCAAAGAATATATATACTAAAAAATTATTATATGATGATGGGATGGATGTTGGATAGTTATTTATATATGTATTTTTGTATCTAAAATGCTTTTAAGGTGTGAGTAAAGGGGTTATGGGGTGACCATTTCTTTGGGAGGTGAGTAGAACACTTGAAATATTTGAAATTAAAAAGGTGTTCGCACATTTTTCACATTGAAATAGTGTCTAAAATAGGGTAATATATATATATTCATGATATATATTTACTATGAAAAAATATTTATTTATAAAAAAAATTAGGTCATTTTAGATTTATGTTTTTAGTTTAACTTTCTGGTAAAAATTATTTAACCTAAACTGTAGAATTTATTTTTACTGTTGTCACTATTCATTATGGTAAAAAATTATGTTGCATATATTGGCTAATATAAATTGTTTTTATTCAAAATATATAATATAGTTTTCCAAATTAAACTCTCAAGGGTCTCAAAATTTAATAACAAATTAAAACCATAGAGGAGATGAAAAATAAGGGCTTCAGGAATTGTATTATTAAAAAAAATGGATTTCTTATAAACATTATGAATAGTAAAATTAATTTTAGGAATATGTAATAATTTTTATTTAATTATAATAATAAATTTCCAATTAAATAATTCATATGAAGGTGTTTTTTAAATTAACAAAAATGATGAAACATTATCCACTTTTGAGACGATTAAAAAATCCATTTTAAATCGAATGACAACCATATACTGATAAAATATATGATATTGACTCATACAAAATTAATATGACTAAATATAAATTAATAATACATGTTATATGTAAAATCTTTTTTATAAAGATTCTAACCCAAAGATCCTAGAGGTGGTTTTGTACTTTATTATATTTTTGTAATAAACAATGAAGTTAAAAACCAAATGAATAAATAGTTCTGTAGATTTGGAACACCCAATAAATAAAAAAATATAAAAATACAAAATAAAATGAAATAATATATATTTATCCAATTGGAAATATCATTAAAATCATAGATTATCTAGGTAATTCCTTTATAATATACATCTTCACATTCTGGGGAAAAATAAAACATATGAAAGGGGAGAGCTCATATGATCATTAAAGGATAAAATATAGTAGAAGCTAATATATACATAAAAAATAAGGCAATTTTAATAACTAATATCACATTATATTGAAACATAATATTGATCATATTTTGGTAAGAATATATTCTGAATAAATAACTCCCTATAAATAATCAAACGACAATGAACTTTTACCTAGGATATTCTACTAGTCGAATAATCTCACATATTATTAATTAATAATATCATAATTATGTAATTCACAAATATGTAAATCGTACACATAATGTATAGTCCTTACCTAAAACATCTGAAATTAAATTGTTAAGGCCTCAACCAAATCCATATCTACAAATTAATGGGCAAGGCCACAACCATGTCCATAACGGTTTTGTCTCCTATGACCTACTGATGCATAAATAGTTTATAACTAAAACCTCTAGTCACATAAAAAGTCCAATGAATTCCTCTAATGAATGGGGTGAAACATATTCAAAAAATACATAGAAAATGTAATTAACATTCCTTAACCAAAAATCGTAATCACTAACCATTCTGAGTAATATGGTGAATGGTATCAGGATATCACATCCACATTCAAATTGATCATAATTCATTTAATAAAATATGTTATATGATATAATAAAATATCAATCCAAATTTTAAATAATATTCAACTTACGGTATTGAAATAAATTAAAATACTCTAATAAAATCATTAAGGATTTCTAGATAGAAATACCCTTTTAACATTGGAAGGTATATTTCTTTTTGAAAAATTATTATTTTTGACAAAAAATCATATTATAAACGTGTATATAACCAAGATAAAAATTAGGGAAATTATATTATTTTTCATAAATAAATGATGTCCAACTGAAGTGAAAATGTTTAAAAATATTACTTAGGAACAATAAAAATGGGCTTCTTCAGTGCGATTTTATGGATAACATAAGTCTTAATAGAGGACGAATGTATATTTTATTACATAGAACCAAAAAGGGTAAATATATTTATTTATGATAAAATGAGTAATATTATAAACATAAATGTCTCTTATAAATTATTATAGAGTGTACTAGAAATTGGATAATAAATTTGGAAGTACCATTTAATCGAGATTCCTTATCAAAATGAATTGAAAAGGAAAACATATAAAACAAGTATTACAACATAAAATAAAAATAAGATAGTATGCATACAAGAGTTTTTAAAATAGAAACATAATTTAGAATAATCATACAAAAATAATTAATAATTATTTTTGGGTAAAGAGAGAGAAAGTGTAACCTGAATGAAAAATTGGAGGTCCTAGAAGAAACCCCCACCTTATTTTTGAATGTGTCTGAACATGTGATTAATGATCGGTATAATGAACTCATATTTCTTTAATAATTTTATTAAAACCATTTTAAACATTTATTTTAATTATTATAATTTTATTAAGATCTGTTTTGGTCTTTTATATGAGTTATAAGATTCAATTTTGTAATTAAGAAGTGTTTGTTTCCTAGGTTTTAATGATTTGATCACTTGTATGCATTTACGATAAAACATTTAAAATGGAAAATGTTATCCAGAATTTAAATTATACCTAGTTAATTAACATAAAAAACATTTAATTGTATAATAAATCAATTTTCATCTAGATATTATGGTGAATCATTAGATAAAATGATAATGAAAATAGTTGAGATTATTTTCAGATTTTTTCGATCTTCCTGAACTTGTTTTATATTTTGTATCTATATTATTTATATATTTTATTTTCAAAATATTGAATATGTTTAATTTCATATAATACTAACTTATTTTTATATAAAAATTGATCTAAGTTCATCATTTAAGTCTTTATTGAAAAACAAAAACTCGTCATCCACGAAGGATGTAAATCATCAACTCACCAAATATGTTTTCATTTTTTGAATAAAAAAGGGAATAGAAAATAATTTCTGTCGTATATCACATTATCATAATATAATTCAAGTATATATGTGATACTAGAGTTATCATGCATGTTTGTAAAGATGAGGTAAGGAAAGTGGAAGGAAAGAAAATAAATCTAATGAAAATTAAAATAACGAATGGGATTTTTACCTCTTTAATTCCTATCCTTGAGAACCTCCTTAAGGAACATTGAAATAGAATTTTGGAAGAAAACCATTATACCGTAACATAGGTAAGTGGTTTGGGAGATGTATTAGGTTATAATTTTACAAGCATAAATTATATGGAGGTGTTAGGAGAAGAGGTGGTGAGATGTGGTATTTATTGTGGAGGAGAGGGGTGTTTTTTATTATTTCATGTATTAGTTTACTATTTTGGTTCATGAATATCAGTCGTTTTTACATTATCATAAAATATAATAAAATAATGAATAATTGTTCAGGATTATAGGATTACATAAACTTTGTATCATCCATGACTCAATAATTTGTGTATTGGTTAAATACTCTAAACTAAATATCTCACAATTCATAAAAAATAGAACTATTTATATAAATACAAAAAATATACAATAATAATTTTTTTAGATGTTTAATTAAAAAATAGATATGATATTATTAAAATAGTTTTCTATATATAATAAATTTAATTTTAAAATAATATCTTCATTTACTCAGAAAATATATATTTTAATATCATCACAAATTTTATGAAACATTCAAAAATTAATTAAGGCCTACTAATATTTTATAATAATTATATGTAAAAAAATATTTCAGAATGTATTTCATGAAAATAGATTATTTTTAAAATCACATTATTAATAATATAATATTACATTTACATTAATGTTTACCAAAAATACCATCACTTAATTTATATTTTTTAAAACATTTTCTTCCTTATTCTATGATATAAATATATTATATTTTAAATCATAAGATACCTAATTTTTTTTATAATTTAATATTTTATTTTATTAATCTATTTGGTATATACTATTCCAAATGGTCACTTTAATATTAGAGAAGTTATATTTAATAGTATAATACTCTTTTAAACATGGAATTTCATGAAGAATTATTTATCGAAGATATTAAATTTTACAGGAGGAATACCACAAAATATTGGGGTTTTACATTCACCCCCAGATTAAAAAAAATCATCCTTAATTTTTTTAAAATGTCACCTCATAAAAAAGTGGGTTTTCATCAATCTAAATTCTTTTGTTCTCCACATCTCATCTTCAATTTTAAAAAGTTTTTAGAGTACCTTTACTAGTTTATTCATCTGATTACTCGACACAAATTCTCTATTGTCTAAAATCTGGATAGGTTCCTCACAGTAGGATAAATTAGGTCTAAATTATATTCCTTCAAAGGTGATGAAATATTTTGAGTCTAGATTGTAATACCTTAGTAATGAGATGTGGAACACATTGGGTACTATATAAAGGCCAAATATAATCACCAGACAATACGATAGAGCTCTAATTCTCTCCATGATTTTGAAAGTTCCAATGTACGTAGGGCTCATTTTTCCTTTGATTCCAAATATTATGACGCCCATCCATTAAGATAACCCCTGATTAATTATATCTATCTTAAAATTCCAAATCTATCCTTAGAGTATTAGGATAGATTTTTTCCCACTTGTGACGGTTGGATACTGGTTTGAATAGTATTTACCTTTGAAATTCTTTTGGAAACAATCTATGAGACTACAATATTCTATTCACAAACATCAAAAAATCATGTGGGTGAGACTAAAATCTTCTAAAGGTATTCACTGATAACAAATGAATTGAATGTCAATTGAATAATATCTCATTATGATATCTAATGTTTTTATTGTGCTTTCTAAAATCCCATTAGATTGATGGTGATAACAAGAAGTCAGATGAATATTAGTATAAGAAGATTTATGAATCATTTTCATGAATTTTGTTGTAAATAATCAATCAGGACAAGAACCAATTGAATGTGGAGCTTGATGATGTCTTACAAGATCATTTATATAAAGTAGTTAAAGGTGCTCCATCATATATTTACCCATTATAGATAAAAACTTTGACGTTTTGGTAAGTTGGTCAGCAGTTTACAATATTTTATCATTCAATCTTTGAGTTTTTCGTAATCTCATGAAAACAAATCCTTTCTAATTACATCCATTTTCCATGTAGGAATGTTCATATGTTTCATGAATCCTCTTGGATGATGTTTTCAACCTTCACCTATTGACAAACTAAATATATTGATACATAATCATCAATTTCCAACATTTTATTATCCCGCTAGAAATGTTCCGCTAAATATTTATAAATCATAGTGAGACCAAGGTTTATAGAGAAATATGAGTTCTATGAATAATTCAATAATTTCCATTTTAAAATCGGAATAGATGGAAAAAAATATCCTCTTCCCAAATTCTATAATTTCATTCTCATTCGCAATATATTCCAACTTCCCATCAATAACAGTTGTTATTTTCTTTTAAAAATTATAATCTTCAAACTGAGATATTTTAAAATTTTCTAATAAATATTGTTCGGAATCCAATAGAGAATGTGGTGAATTTTAACATTTCATGATATTCCCATTTCCATAATCAATAGATCCATGAACATAGGATCACTTAAAATCATCATTTATTTATAACTCCATGATCCATCCTACTCAATTCATCTACTACCTTATTTTCCTTCCCTTGGTGATAGTGTATTGAAAAAATAATCATCATGGAATATCATAAACCATCAGCCATAACCCATGTTGAGTTATTTCTCTAAGAATATATATTTCTAAATACTATGATCTGTATATATCTCACATATGTCACCATAAAGATTGTGTATCCATATATTCATGACAAATATTTTAGATACTAACTCATGATCATGATATAGATTGTTCTGTTCATGAGTTTTTAGATGCTTGGATTCATAAGAGATAAGACTTTATTATTCATAAGTAACCAACCATGTACTTTCATTGATGAATCACTATAAAAAAATCTTACATTTTGATATGGTAGTGTTATGAATAAAGAATTCACTAATATCCTATTCAATTTTTCAAATAATTCTTCACATTCCTCTCCAAAATGAAGTTTACTTCTTCATGGGTAATAATGGATATTTGGTTTGTCAATATGAAAAAATTATGACTTAATCATAGATATTAACCTTTTAAAAAAATAAAATAGCATACCCCCATTACGTTTGTTCTAGTAAGCCATTTTTGAAAAAAAAATTTGTTCCCATGATCAACATAGACTCCATATTTAGATACAATATGGTGAAGAAAAGAAACACTATGATGTTAGAATTAAAAATTTCTAAACAAACCACAAAACTCCCCTATTCTATGATTATCCATATCATTAATATGGTAGTTGTAATGATCCTCATAGATTTTAAAATATTTAACTGTATTAAAAATAGTAACAAAAAAATCATCCATATATTTTTTGACACTATGTTTGTTAGATCCATAAAAATATATGGTGAATTAGTATGTCCAAATGGAATATCAATAAACTCATAATTCCCATATGTAGTTAAAAATCTGGCCTTTGGAATATATTCCATCCTCACACATAATTTAAGATATACAAATCGATGGAAAATCTTTGAAAATTTCAGAGCTTCATAAATTTGATCAAATAAATCATCAACACAAGGAAAATGACACTTGTTAATTATTGTAATAACATTGATTTCTCTAGTGTATATGAATAGCCTCAGGGATCTGTATTTCTTCTTGACAAAGAGAACATAGGATCCCTATGGAGAAACCATAGGGTGGATAAATTCCTTAGTACTCAACACCTCTTGTTTTTTCATTATCTCTAATAATTCCATTGTAACCATTCTATAAGGAGTCGTTGATGTTATCCTTACATCAGGGATGAAATCAATAAGAAATTAAACACCCACTCGAGAGGATGTCTAATTAAATCCCATGAATATATATCAATTTATTCATGTATTATATGTATATTCTCTACTTGAATATTTCTTTCCTCATCCATATATGTTTCTTTCTATTATTCTTCAAGAATTTCATATAGAAGTGATATAGTAGGTTGATCCAGATGTGAATTAGATGATGAAGCCTCCCCTATATTGATCATAAATTCAGTACCTTTATCATGAATCATAATTTCTTTATATATGCAATAATATTTTTCATTATATTTCAAAATCCCTTCCATAACAATGATTATATAATAACCATCCATATGTATGATAATAACGTAAAAAATTATAGAATGTTTATGTGTTATAAAAGAATTTTCATGAAACATCTTTGTTGCAATAAGGTTTTAATGTGGAGTAATCACTAAAAACTCCATAAATTAGGTGAATTATAAATATGTATTTTAAAATAAAAATAGAATGATATATATGAAATTGATAATCCATAATCAAATAAATATTTAGAAAAAATTTATGATATGGTTATGTATATTTCACCACATCATTAGGAACACGAACCCCATCGGTTTTGATCACATATATTTTCATTGATCCCTTTTCCATTTCTGTGGAATTTTTACTTAACACATTATAAATTAATTTTCACAGTGTCCCATGTCCCTAAAATTATAGCATTGAACATCAGAAGCATTATAATTTCCTTTAAAACCATGGGATTATTGACATTTTTCTCCATACATTTTAAAAACTCTTATTTTCATTTAAGTAGGATCCATGATTTTTCTTTCCAAAAAAATCACATGTTTTTTAATTTCTATTTTTATTTCTTCCTCTATCCATTTTACCTCCACCATCCTATTATTTTTTTAATTTTCCGTAATGGCATAAGACATATAGAATTCTTTCTCTCTCATGATAGCACATGAGAATATATAATCACATGAAGATAATGTTTGAGAGACCCCTTCCTATCAGAGGATTGTATTTAACCAATCAAAGAATAGATCAATATTTCTATATAAATTGTGTATGTAATTCATAACATTTATTTAACCATGGTAAAGTAGTAATCATGGCAGGAATCATTTTATTCTTTTTTGGAGTCATACTCAAGAATTGTTTCTCCAGAGCCAATATCAATTCTGAAGGGAAATATTTTTCAAAAAAAAAAATTCAATAAAGTAGTTCCATTAAATATTTACTATAACATACTCCACCTTTTTTATCTAATGACCACTATTTATTAGCATCTTCTAAGAGATAATAAACATCCATGATAAATTTATCCCTTTTATTACTTCATAAAGGGAGAAATAAATTCACTAACGAACTTAAACATTTCTCAACTACAAGTTGATTTGTATCCCCATTGAATGATAGAGGTTACATTCATATAGAATGGCCTAACATTGTTACACCAAATTTTTGATCGACCTAATCCATATAGGTATGGTTATTGGTCATTACCTATATCAACTATCCTAATATAGTTAAATGTTTCTCACCTCTCTAAGTAGTTCATACTCTACATAAGTATCATCCATTTGAGAAAGAAACCTATATAGAATACATGCATTCATTCAGTTTTCATTCCTACAACTATAAAACATTTCTAAAAAATAGAATACAATAAAATAAATTGATAATTATTATTAAAAATTTCTATTAATAAAAACTTATCATAAATTGAAAATTTTTATGTATCGCTAATATCATAATCACAAATATTGCTTCTTTGTGGAAATATGTATTTTTTAAATAATTATAATGTTTTGTAATGAAAAAAAAATTAACCTAGGAATAACCCCAGTAGTGACAATAGAGATGTGGTGTAAGGCCACTTTTCAGGTACCATGTTATGCTATGTCAGTCCTGACACACCATGTCCTTGTTTTTTCCCTTTGGTACATTTTTCCAAGATCCACATCAACTCTCAGTATCCAGATAGTGTTGTATTTATATGAATACACACTTAATATCTACCTTACGCAAATTCTAGTATGTTTTTATATGATTATAATCAAATTTAATTTTAGAGCACTGATTCCAAATCTATTTTGGAAGGATTATACTAATCTTTTTCACATGTGAACATCAAAGACCCCATATCGAGTATCTTATAGCAAGTGCGTTACATTATCACATTTGTATAACAAACAAGAAAGCCAGACCCCGATGGAATGAATAGATTAGTATCTTTGAAAATACTTGATTCAAACCTAAGTTATACATTACAACTTGAAATGAAATACTACATAAAAACTATCTTTGAAACATCTATATAATCATTTAATATTTCATAACTCAATCATAATATACATCTTCACACCCTTGGGAAAAATTAAACATAAGAAATGAGTGAGATGAGATCCTCAATAGGGGTAAATTTTACAACAAAACAAAATATAAACATAAAAAATTGTAAAGTTGATTAAAAACACATTCTATTAAAACATTTTCATGATCCTATTATGGAAGGAATAAAGGATGAATAAATAATACCCTATGATTAATCACATTATAATGAAACTGAACCATGGTAATTAGACTAGTCCAATATTAACATGCATTATCAACTAATAATATCATAATGATATTCTATTGGACATATGAAACATAAAATCAAGACCTCTTCCATGACATTTCAAAATAAATTATTAAGTTCCCATCCTATCCATATCTGAAAATAAATGGGCAACTCCATGATATTGTACAAATAGTTTTTGTCTCATGAGATCTATGAATGAATCAAAGTGCTATAGTGTGACTTGATCATCACATACCAATTCCAATTAATTCCTCATGTGAATACGGTGAAACTTTAATAACTTATATGTATGAAATTTATATATTTTTCCTCAAAAAATAAATATAAACACTAAGCATTCTGAGTAATATGGTGAATGGTATCAAGATAGTACATCAAAAGTAAAACATATCATAAACCATTTAATATAATATGGTAGATTATATAATAAAATATAAATCCCAATTAATAATATGATTTAACCAAGGGTTTTGAAATACATGAAAATAATCTAAAAAAATAATTGTGGAATTTATGAGAGAAATATTGTTTTATTACTTTTGGAAGAAGAATTCTTTTGGAAAAGTAATTTTTATTTTTCGTTAAATAAGATTGTAAAAATATATATACAAGAAAAGAAATATGAGGACAAATAAATTATTTTTGAGAAATAAATTATGCCCATCTAATGTGAAAACATGTTAAAAGTATTTTTAAAACTATTAGAAATGGGGCGCTTTAGTGCGGTTTGATGGAAAATATAGAGTGTTATAAGATGTTGAAAATGGATTATTCTATTATGTAAAACCATAAAATAGAAAATATAGTTCTTTCATGAAGAAAATAGTTAATTCATTAATATATTAGTGTCTTATAATATATTATGTAGTTTACTATAAATTGGGGAAGAAATTGTGAAGTACACTATAATCACGATTTCTTAACGTGGGGAATAGGAAATAGAACCGTATAAAACATGTATTCTCCCATCAAAGATAGTTGAACAGACCTAGATTATAGAATTTGGAATAAATTATCAAATTATAAAATAAATTCATAATAACAATGAATAATTACATTGGGGTAAATTGAAAGAATGTGTAACCCAAAAAAATGGAGGTTCATGAAGAAACCCATAACTTATGTCCCAAAGTGTTCAACATTTATTCTTAATGCCTTCGATAATGACATTAGATTCATTATTATTTTAATTCATTACCTATAAAACATCTATATGATTTATTATAATTTTTAAGGCAATTTATGATCATTTTGATGAGTTATAATATATAATTTTGTTTCTTGGAATTGTTTTTTTCCTTGGTTATCGTGATTGGTTTAATTATATACGTGTTTGAAAGATAATGTGGAATGAGAAAAAATATAAATAACAGAAATTATATTTTATTATTTAACTTTCAAAAGATTTAATAGTCTTATAAATTTTTCTAGATACGAAGATGATTAATTTGATTAAACGTAAATTATAATAGTTTAAATTATTTTTGAATTTTTTCATTATCAAAACCTAGTTTTTTCTTAGGTATTAATATTATATATATATTATGGTTATAGAACCTTAAAAAACATAGTTTACATATAATAATTTAAATTTTTACTATAAAAATAATTTTATGTGCATCCTCGGATGTGTAATTGAATAATTAAAATTGTTATTCGAGAAAGTGGTAAATCATCACCTCAGAGATGATGTTTTCATTTTAAGAATAAAATTGGAAAGAGAAAAGTGTTGATGGTGGATATACCATTATGATAATAATATTTATATATATATAATGTCATGTAGTTTTCAGGCATTTTTTGATATAAGAGGTAATGAAAGGATAATAAAAGAACAAGAATTAAAGGAAAAATAAAAAAAATAAAAGGGGACTTTACATCTTGTATTCCGGTCTTTCATAACCACTTTAAAGAACATTAAAATGAATGATTTGGTGAGACTAGAAAGACCATAACCCTGGATGGAGTTTTAGTTGAGGGTTTGGGAAGAAATTTCTCATGCTCAAGGATTTTGTGGTATGAGGAATATGTGTGGTATTTATAGTGGAGTGAGTTTTTTTTGATTATTTTATTTATTAGTTTACTATTTTGGCTGCATAATATCAATATATTGAACCTAATAAATATATATATTAAAATAATGAAGGATATTTTTGAGATTACGTTCTTACATCATACATTCATCATAAAAAACCCAATACTTTTTTAATTTGTTAAATATTGAAAATTACTATATTTTACTATTCGTAAAAAATCCACATTTTTTTGAAACGTACCAAAAATTTATCCTCATTATTTTTCAAAATTTTTAATCCCAAATTTATTCTATTTTATGAAAATAAATTTTCCAATTTTAGAGAATTATTTTTCGAAATCATAATTTACTCGAAAAATACAGATTTTAATATTATAACTGATTTGATGAAACATTCCTAAATTAATTAAGGAATCATAAAATTTTAATTTAATAAAAGACAAAAAAATAATAATTTATTAATCTCTTTAATGAAAATAAATCGTCTTATAAATTTTTATATAATTATAAAATTGTTAATACAACGTTTTATTCCACAAAAATACCAAAACCTAATTTATTTATTTTTAAAAAAATTTATTTACTTATTATTTGATATAAATATATTATTTTTAATTCATAAGATATTAAAATTTTATCTATACATTAATATGTTAAATTACTATTGCATTGGTCATATACAATTCTAAATGGTCATATTGATATTCCAACATTTATATTTAATAGTATATTAAAATTTTAAAAAATGTGTTGCGTGAATCACAAACTATCAAAGTTAATTAATTTTAAATTTTGAATACCATTAAATCATATGGTGTTACATATTAAAAAGATATAATTTTAAAAATTTATATTTTTCAAAATAAATAATAATATTATAAATATAGTTATTTTTCACTATCCACCGTAAAATCAATATTTTTTGAAAAATAACAAAATTTTACAAAAAGTAAATTTTTATATCATTAATAAGGTTCATTAAGTCAAAAAAATTTTCTAAAATTTTAAAAAATTTATTATAAATTTGTTTAATGTTAATAAAAAAACCATTTTTCAAAGAATCTCATCCCGAAGTACCGTATAGGTCGGTAATCTTGGTAAACTAGATATATACTTGAGTCATAAATTTAATTTGAATATTGGAAGGTCAAAATTTTTATTTTATAATAGTTAAATTACATATAGAACATGCTTTCATATCAACAAATTTAATCTTCATGGATTCCTAGGAAAGTAAATAAAATAAGGATGAGCACAAAATTCTCAGTAAGGGTTAGTTACAATAGACTCAATCATGAATCAATAAGAATAATCAATATGGAATGGAAAATATCTTAATACACATTCAATTTAGTCAATAAAACTGTAAGGAAGTGCATCTATAGATAATATGATTGGGAAAATAAGATGGATACCAAATAATATTGTAAGGTAAATAACTAAATCAGTATTCTATATAATTAATATTGTTAATATCATAACTATATTAAGGTATAATAACTATGGAATGTAAAATAATTGAACACACATTCCATGTAATAAATTACATATAATAAAAGGCATCATGATAAAATATCATTACAAAAATACCAAGGATAATAATTACATAATTATGAATTAAGGAAATGCTTAATTTTTTGAGGTCGTTGTCACATGCTTCATGATACCTCTACCAACAAGACCTTTCATAAAATGGTTTAAAACTACATGAATAAACTGGTATAATTTTAGCTAACACATTTATTTCGGTAGTCTTATCGACACATCGATGGGCTATATTATACAAATCTCGACCCATTGTGGAATGTGCAAGGAATTTCATATATATCGAACAATAGATTTAATTCACGAATAATGAATATTATAAATAAATATTTGTATTTAAAAAATAATATATATTTTTCAATATTTTCCATATTAAAAATAACTTAAAATGTTGAACATCATTTGTAAAAATGATGTATAGTTTTCAAAATTCACATTAAAATGATAAATAATATGTATACATTGGGGAAATTTAATGTCCCATGATTATAAAAAAGTGTGAATTTCAAGGGAATGAATATTAATACTAAAATGAATAAATAAATTGAATTTTAAAATAATAATTCAAAAAATTATCATAATGAATTTTTATATATAATAAGTATGTTATCAATATATAATATAACTTTTAAGGTATGGCTTTATTTTTTGGTATTGATGAATAAAAAGACCATAAAAATATCTTTAAAAAAAATAAAGGAAAAATTATATTTTCAATTTGAAAATTATATTTTAAAAATAAATGTTTATAAAATTTTGGAAAACAATTTTCTTTTAAACATAAACTAGATACATTAAAACATTTTAGTGTCCATGATGCCTATAAATTTCATTCATTTCACACACGTTAAAATAATCACTCATTTCAAATTCTTAGTACAATCCAAAAAGTTACTGTTCTAATAATGAAATTAATATTGTTTTCAAAAAATATTTTAAAAAATAAATATGTGAAAAAAAATTAATTTATAAATCATCTGAAAATGGGTAATATAAATTTAATTTTTTTAAATCCTTATTTTGGATGAAAATTAATTTCTTAATAAAGAAATCAATGATGTCAGGGTTTCTTAAAAGTTGTTAATAAATTGATTTATAAAACAAATAAGGAGAAATGGAATTTTTAAAAGAAAATATTTGGAATAAATTGAATATTGTAAAATAATATGGTTTCATTATACAATAATCAAATAATATCCTTTAACTGAAATTTAAGAATATGGATTCTTGATGAGAATGAGATTAAGAAATGTACTCATACAATGATCATAAGATTGAAGTGAAGATTAAAAAATGAATAAATTATGAAATTCAACTAAAAATAATAATAATAATAAGTGGAAATATAATAATAGATATATAAAATTCATTAAAAATATAATTTATTAATGGAATAGAAAACATAGTAATACATCCCAATTAATCAAAATTGAGTTATGAATTTCATTACTATTTGGAAACTATTATTTAAAAATAAAATTGTTGAAATAATTATAAATGAAACATATAATACCCAAAAATATTAAAAATCATGATATTACATGTTAAATAAGCATTATATACACTATATAGTTGAAATTTGGTTCATAAAATTACACTATCCATCAATGAAGAAAAATTGAGCCGATGTCCTATACCACACGCTTTATTTTGGTTGAATGTGATTTGAAAACCTGAATATTTTATTTATAAATGTTATAAAATTCTTATTGAACCATATTAATACTTATAATATCATAAATGATAATTTTAGAACATCTTTTAACCCTTTCTTTAACAATTATTCATTATTCTCATTGTTTGGTTATTAATTTCTTTGTTTACTCAATTGTCTTTCATCATGAAAGGTTTGGTTCTTGAAAATTTATATATTCCAATAAAATAAATACTAAAAATAAAGATAAAATAATTTTGTTTTCAAATGAATTTCTATTTTAAAACCAATCATGAAATTTTTTTAGTATAAATAGACAATGTTACAATTATTTAGATGGTAGGTCGTTTGTACGCATGATTAACATTTCTATTTTTCAATTATTATCACGGAAAAGAATTTATTGGATATTTTATATTTCCCTAAGGGTAATTATATAATATATATAATATTATTTGTTTAAATACACTTATATATATAGAATCCACATGGTGTGGTTATGAAAGGAGAGTCATATCGTTTTGTGAAGGATGAGGTCCACAAGCCCGCGAACGATGCTATCATTTTTTAGTGTAAAAATGAAAATGATATATTATATTTTTATAATTTAAAATATATAATTAATATGAAAATTATTTAATTTGAAACACGTTTATAAATTATATTTAAAATCATTAAATTCAATGTATTGTGATAGTGAAAAATGAATCTCATCACTTAGCGAGGTTGTAGAACACCGTACACACGACCGACGTTATCATATCTCCAATGGAATGGAAATTAAAAATATTATTGTGATATAACGAATCTATTGGAATAATTAGGTTAAAATATCACATATATATATATACATTATATCCATCAGAATACCAAATTTTGAGTGGTGGTAATGGAGAAATTGATGACATTTGATCATGAGGCTGTGGTCCGCCGTACACAAGAATAATGAATTAATTTCCCATTTGTTCAAATTTTAGACATGTTTAGGTCATTATAATATTCTTATAATTCTTATAATATGTAATATATTGAGGATATATATGAAATTGTTTTAATAATAAATTATAATGTTTTCCTATGAAATAAAATATGAATTCTAAATAAAGAACGACATAACTTCTTCGAGTAAACATTATATGTTTGATCTAAAAGGCTACGTATGATATATTTATTCCCAAAAGAATAATTTTTGGATGATGGTATGGATATTGGGAGTTAATTAGGGCAGGTCATGGAAGAGCCAAAATGGTTTGATGGTGTGAAGAATACAGGATAGCGTGTTACCTTATATAAGGGAGGTGATTGCCACAATTGAGTTTTTTTGGAATGAAATTTTTTTATTCACTATTTTCAAATAAAAAGGGTCCCAAAAAGGCTTATTAGAAGTAATTTTGTAGTATAGGTTATTAATATGATAGGAAATATATTTTAGACATTATTTTATGTCATTTTCATATTAATATTATTAGAATCACCCCCATGTAAATCCATTTTCAGACATAAATAAAGTAATTAATTTTAACTATTTTTGAAATTATTTTTTGAATAAAATTAATATAAAAATATTATAATGTATTAGTTATTCATATTAAAAATATGGAATACATTTTTTATAATTCATATCACATAATTAAATAATTTTATATTAATTTTAATCCCGTAATTACAATGGGAAATCTTATTTATAAATAGAAAATGGTGAATGGTTTATAGTGTTCATATATCAAAATTAATTGTGAAAATCATTATAATGACCTAAATTGGATTAATAAATATAAAAATTTAATAATTAATCTTTAAAAAAATTAAAAATGTAATTTATCACTATAATTTATTTAAATTTATCTTAATTTTTTATTTAAAACTAATTATTTTTTATTATTCATCCAAAAGTGAATCATTTCTAGAAAAAAATACCTATGACAATTTTTATAATTTGAATTAAAAAGTTAACACTATTTTTAAAACATATAATTTCCTTAAATTTCCCACCAAATAATTTATATCGTTGTAGAATCCATTTAAATAAATCCTAAAATAATTTTTTTAATAACTTCAACTTATGGTCAATCTAAAACTCAATAACATATTATTGTATCCTTAAATCATAAGATAATGCAGGCATATAGGATTCGTAAATTTAATATAAAACATAAAAATTTCACGATCCTTATAGGAAAATACCATTAGTGAAAATACTTCTATATTATAATTTGATAATTCCAAAAAATAATTCATCTATTTTATTTCAACATAGGAATTTCCTTGGTATTGGATTTAAAATTTAAAAGATATAACTAACTTCGATAATTCCCATGTTCTCCACATTCAGGAAAACAAAATATAAATGGATCCATAGGATGATATTTATTTCCTTTATCACTTAAATAAATGAAATCAAGAATTATTTTATCCATAGTCCACATCACTTGACCTCATTGGGAAAAATATAATTCTATTATTTAGAGAGTCCAAGGGTTAGTAAAGGAATATGTTTTCATTAATATTTATGGATAACCTCATTGGCATTAAAATTATATAATTCACTCTTTTCAACATCTCATTTTTTTGATTGTAGTCACAACATTTCCCTTCATGATAAATTTTAATTCAATTATTTTTTGATACATCCACTAACTAAAACCGAAAATCATAGTGTGAGAAACAATAACTATAGTGGGAATATCATATAATCATTTATAAGGTATTTATATAATGAAAATTATTTTTCAATAAAATATTCCTTATGATTAACCTAGGATATTCATTATCATTATCTATTCAAACCCTTTATAATAGTATGTTAATCAAATGTAAATTATCCAAAGAATATCCCACAATATTGTGAAATCAAGTGTCCAGTAAGGCTCGTTATCATGCACGAGGTGATGATTGGTTCAATACCAATGCTAATTTTTCAGATTGTTTCCTTAGTTACACCTATTTTTGAACCACATCACCTTTAAGAATCCATTAATGTTTTTATTTTATAGAAAAAAAACATAATATACTCTTTAACAAAACGTTATGATATTCTTCTATACTTATAATCATACTCTATCATAGTATTATGATCCCTAATCTATTTTTTTCTAAATATTTTTCCCATGGATACTATTACACATACAATGATGCAAATTATAGTACCTCAAACCTTGTAACCAGAAGTTGGTGTCCTCTTTATTAAATTGCCATAATATATAAAATAATTTAATTCTAATGGAAAAAATAGTTTAATAGTCTTGGTAAACTAGATAGGTACTTGACTCCTAGATTTAATTTGAATATAAAAATCAATTTTTTTCAGTAATAACACAATTACATATAGAATATCCATTCATATCATTCATAGAGTTCTTCATTGATTTTTGGAAGAGGAAAAAAATAAGGGTGAGATCAAATGCTCAGTATGGAATAAGTATAATATAATAAATCACAAATCAATAATCAAAATCAATATAAAAAGTAAAATAAATTAACACACATGACATGTAAATAATAAACTAAAAAATAAGTGCATCCATATATAATATTAATGGTAAAATTTAATATATACTAATCAATATAGATATTTAAATAACTTTAAAAATTTCATCCAATAAATTAAAATACAATCTACTGGATATAGAATAAACACTATGGAAAGTTATTTAAATTAAAATTCATTCCATATAATCAACAACTAAGAATGAAATGAATAAAGAGACAATATCATTTTTAAAATATAAAGGATAATAATAACTACATTCTGAATGTATTAAATTCTTAATTATTGGTCTCCATGATCTCAATCATCACGATACCTCTACCATCAAGACCATTCACGAGAATGTTTAATACTACATGTAAAAACCAGTTTAATTCTAAATTACCAATTTTCCATATGATACCTACCGAGCCCTCGATGTAATATATTATACAAGGAATCACCCATTAATACAAATATAAATCATTCCTTGGATACTGAATAATTGTTTTAATTCATTAAAAGTTCACCTTGTCATAAAATATCCTAATTGAATAAATAACATGGATTTATCAATATTTCCCCAGAAAAGAATAAAATGCGATAATAGAACCTAGGTATAATAATTATATATTGTATAAGAAATTATCATATCCGTGATATCTAAGATGGATATTTAGGATAATGTTTATTTCCAATGATCCCATTAAAATTAACATTTCGTGTGAAGGTTAATGAATAAAAAATGAGTCAATAATGTGAATTTCAATACTATCCTTAGTAAAAATGATCATTAACCATCTAAATAAAGAAAAAGGACGGCAATATTACAACAAATATCTATTGGTGTAATAATAAAGGGTTTTTTCATTGATGAATTAAAAAAACGTAAAATGATGATTAAAAACATTATTTATTGAAATAAAATATATTTTGAAATATAACATGAAAAATTATTGTTAAAAAAATTGAAAATTTAATTCACTGAAAAAAATCTTTGAAAGATATAATGAAATATTAAAAAAAATTCTAGGTATTTAAGGATATTAATTATATTCATTCGATATATTTTAAAATAAAGCTTTATTTCACTTTCTCAGTAAAATCCATATGGGAATGTTCTGGAAAAGGAAATGAATATTCCAATAAATTTTATAAAAAATGAGTTAAAATATAATAATAAATAAAATAAAAATGATTTTTTTTTCTGAAAAGATGTTATTTTTTGAAATTATATTTCCAACCAAAGTCAAAAAATGATGTTGGATTTTTTGGAATGAATTTTATGAATTATAATAAGTACCAAGGATTTCTAAAATGGTAACATTAATTGAACATCCGAGTTAAATAAAAAATATGATATTTTCATAATTATTAATATTTGTTAATTAAATATTAATTTTAATTTAAAAGGGAATCTTTGTTCAATGTTTTACCCAATACACAACCACATGTTTCCTTGAAATCTTATATTGCACATAACGTTGAGTTATACGAAAAATAATAGTATATTATTATTATTTTTAATGGTAGTTAACACATAGCCATTGTATTGGAAGGAATGAATAGAACTAAATACATTATGATTATAAATTTTTGTTTAATGTTTTTATATTTTTCCAATAAATTTTTATGTTTTAAAATAAGAAAGAATACAATATTAAACATAAATACTTTAATAACCTTTAAATGGTCGATTTACCACCTTTTGATTGAAAAACCTTTTAAATATAGTTTTTGTCAATTAAGTATGTTTTATTTTAAAATATATCATTCTTATTAAGAATCAGGACATCAATGTTAAATTTGGATGAAATTTTGATTTTTTCCTGATAATGTACACTTTTTAAAAAAATATTGAAAAATACATTATTTTAATTCAAAACAGCAGTTTATTATAATTTATACTGATGGTTAGATGATATTTTTAATTGGTGTTAAAATGTATTTATATTCTATTTTTATCATTTAATCCAATTCTGTTTATTGGAAATAATTTCATTTTGAAATTGGACATAAACAAAAGTAAATCTTTTGATAGTTATTATTTCTTAAAATAACGTATTTTGTTTTGACAACGAGAATTAATATTAAATTAATTTCTAACAATTATGCATTTTGAATTTGAAAAATGGATTCCATATTTTTAATCAGGTGGTACAAATTGTATGAATAGCTATCTTTTAGTATTAGAGATTGTGAATATTTACTTCAGTAAATATTTTGTTGACCATGGTGAAAAGGAAAATCTGGAAAATAAGGGTGAAAAAGAATATTATAATAATATTAAATTACCCTAAATTTTTTCCTAATCATATTGAATGACACACTTCCGAAAATTGGCATCCTTGGGATTATTTTTGGACCTATTGAAGCCACATAAGAGGGAAAATGAGACATAAAATTAATTAATTTATATAGTAAATACAAAAAGTGACATAAAAAATATCTTCTAGTATATAAATTATTTTCATGGGGTAATATAAGTTATTTCTTCGACTATAAATATTAATTTGAATGATATAATTATTTCATACATCATGGTATTTTATTTATAATTTTTAGATATTATATAAATAATATTATTTATGACACAATAATGATGCAGTGCTTACCTTAATAATAAATGTTTTAAATAAATGAGATTATAAATTATAAAAAACAATCCAAAACAAATCCAATTATTATTGGAAGAATATTTTTTATAAAATATTCATCATATATTCAAATATAATGGGGTTTTTTCCATTTGAAACCGAAATTCAGTTTATAATAAAATAATGTTTTCAAACATTTTTAAAGTGGCCCTTTTCCCCCTTTTAAAATAATGTCACCTCTAACGCATTATTCACACCACTCAATCCCTTTGTATCATCCAATATATGTGAGAATATTCTCTATATATGTCTATATTCTACCTCGAAGCATTTCCTTAGGCAGATAGCACTTCAAAAAGCCATATGGTTAAAACCAATGAGAGTTACATGATTTAATGGTATTGTCATCCCTCAAGTTCATTTCATTTATTTTAAATCTCAAACCCCCTGAACTATATTTATTCCTATATTTTATATGAAAAATATTATCCTAATTATTTTAGGTACATTTTTTGAGAATTATTCAAAATACACTTCAACACACCTCCATCTAATGGATACGATCTTACTATTTCTGTAGACGACGAACTACTGCCTCACGAAATGATGATTGTTCAATCTTCCTCTACCACCTCTTATAGTGGACATTAAGATGGAAATGTATTAATTTTATTATACTATATATATATATATATTATATACTTATGTATTGTTTTAATTTATAGCAAACCATTATGGTTTCTATAATGGGTAAATTCGATAATGTATTTGAAGATGTGCGGAATACCGCCCCCTCAAAGTGATATGACTAGTTCATGTAATACATGGGACGTAAAAAAGATGAAGTTAATGAAATTATATATGATATTATTACTGGAATTGTAATATACATTTGTATCATTATGGTTTCATTCCAATAAAATATGAAATATAAATGAATGTAATGTTCATGCGTAAATACGGCTTACCGTCTCCATAAACGATGCATTTCATTTATTATCTATAAATTTTATGTACTATTACAAATAAATAAATATAGGGTATATATGACATTTATGATATCTAAATCATGAATATTATTCTATAGATAATGGAATTTTGACTACATGAACAAGTTGTAATTATATGAAGTTCATTTTTGACTCAAGTACCAAATATCAAAAAAATGACCGTTATTAACTTAAATGTAAATATAATTGTTATAAAATGGTAATTATTGATATAAAAGGAATAATAAAATTGAAATGGACTTAAAACAAGTTTAAATTAACTTTATATTATTATTCAGGATATTAATGAACCAACGGTTCAAGACGGACACAGGGTAAGGGACATCGTCTCAATCTCCTTTCATTGTGGCATATTTTGTTTTATAAACAACATTAATTTATATGGTGTATAAACCCCTTTGACGTTTCATTTCATTCAATGGGAATATTGTTTCTACATAGCGTTTTACTAAATGGCAAAATATAACGTTTTTTAACATTCTCGGTGAAAACTACCATTATGACATCGCAACAGTTATTTGATATCTGGATTCCTTAACAAGAAGTCATGTTTTTAAAATGAAAATCAATACCATATACTCTTTTATATATTTTGGTATTGTAACATGTATTTATAATGGATTTTTTATGTCAATATTTTTATATTATATATTGTGATTGAAATGTGGAAATGTTATCCTTCCTTTATATTTGGTTTATGTGTTGTGAATTATTTATGTTTCATGGTAATTTTTTTCATATAGGGGTGGTTCCATGATAAACCTAGGTAGGGTGAGCCCGAGATAGCTCTCTAATGCATTGTATAACATGACAGAGGTAAATATTAATGTTTCTCCTTTGAGATTTTGGGAATGTACTGTGATGGGCATTCCAGATGTAACTCCCTATGTAGAAGTGGTAGCTACAATGTATGAATGATATGGACGCCACAAGATACCTTTATGATTTATGATCTCTATGTGTTATTCATAAATTTTATGATTTCTTGAGGTATGTTAAACATCATATGCTGGAATGTATTGAAGGACTAATATTTTCCATCATTATTTTATAATACTTATTGATCTTTTTGTGCCCATCCCTGATTTTTGAATGTTATTAACAGGTCATAAAAATGAATAGGATCAATGATAGGATCAATGAAAATTCATGTTGTCTAAAACGTGGATCTAAACATGACTCTTGTTTCAAGTGTTTTTATTTTATGATAAAATTCAATACTAATTAGATGTTTATACATGTAATATTCAAGTTTTTTTTGTATATGTTATGACCTGATTTTATAAATCTTTAAACCTGAAAATATTCTCATTGTGAATTATTAAATTAAATCTTGATTATGTAATGTTTAAGGATGGGTCTTAATTGTTGTTCTCCATGGTTGGTTTAGACAATGATATGAGTTAGAATATTGTTAAATTAATGTCCATAAATTAATTTATGGTTATATTTAAATGATATAGTATTTAACGATTACCATGATTCTTTGCCTAAGATATTTTTCTGTTCATAATGGTTTTCCACAGAGGAAACATGACTACTATGATGGGATGACATCAAGAGGAAGAAAACCATCCAAATCAAAAACATGAGATGGTCAGAATAAAAAATGAATAGTTTGTTGCAGTTATGTCATATTTGAATCAGCTATAAATGGTGGTGGTATCCATGCACAATATCATTCAGATCAACCGTTGAGGAACATGTTAGTAGTGGAGCATTTCATGAGGTAACATCACCCATTATTCTGACGATCATATGACAATGTGTTAGTTGAAGGTTGGATTAAAGTATTGGAGAATATTTTTGATTTCATGGGGTGTTCATAACATAAAAATGTTAGTCTTTATGTATAACATTTTTATAGTGAAGCAGATCGGTGGTGGTCGTTGGTGGAAAATATCAGGGATAGTGAAGAGATTCATTCTCTTGATTGAGATGAATTCAATGCTATGTTTCTTGAGAAATATTTTCATAAGGTTTTTCTTCATAGGATGTAAAACAGTTCATGGAATTTAGGCAGGAATATGACTTAGTGTCTACTTATGAATTAAAATTCACTCGACTGGCAAGGTATGCTCTAAACTTCATACGATATATTAATAGTAAAATCAATCATTTTTAATAAGGATTAAAGCCAATGTATCGATGTGATTTAGCTTCTCATGAGTTCAAATGTTATGAAAAACATGTTCGATGTGAGGAAATGGTGGGGATAGAGTTTTCTGATGATCAAGTGTTTTTTGACAAACAGTAGAATAAAAGGTCAATGTGGAAGAAAAAGGGAAGAACACTTCAAAAAAGTCTGATGGTATGAAACATCAAATTTGAATTTGTGAAAAATGTGGTAAAATGCATGCTGGGGAATGAGTTTTGATTTATAATAATTGCTAATAATGTGGTAAAAATGGGCATAAGGCTCATAGTTACACTAAAATAGATCAACGTAATGGTAAGAATATTTATGTTTTTTTGTCAATAAAATGTTTTCATTGCAATTAAATGGGTTATTATGAAAATGGCTGTCCAACGAATAACTAAACATAGGGAAAGAAGACAAACTACATGAAGAAAGGGGTGGTGAAATCCTTTACAACTACTTCAGTAGATGGTGGTCCATCAAATGAAGTATCATCAGGTACATGATTTGTTTATTCAGATTATGCCAATGTGTTGTTTGATTCAAGGTCTACACAGTCTTTAATTTTTGAGATGTTTCCTAATAAATTGGGAATTCCATCTCAAGGAATGAATTCGAAACATATGGTAAAAACACTAGGAGGAAATGTTGAGACAAAAAGAAATTATAGGAACCTTTATATCATTGTATTTGGAAAGAATCTACCAACAAAACTGATATTTTTCCCCTAGTAGAGATTGCTATCAATTTTTGAATATATTTTCCTCTAATTTACCATGATATGATTGATTACAGAGCTAAATATGTTTTTTTCAAGAATAATTTCTGTTTCTGTTCAAGAATGAACCCATACATTTGATAACATAGTAGTAAGATGATAAACTAGTAAAATATGGTAATGAAAGTTACCTTTCACATATTATTGAAAACAAAGGATCAATTCATATTAATGATGTACCAGTGGTAAATGAGTATCTTGATGTCTTTCCTGATGAATTTTCTGGTAAAATACCTAATCGGGATGTTTAATTTACTGTTGATTTAGTTCCTAATGCCAAGACAAATTTAATAACCCCTTATTAAATAGCTAAATTTGAAATCATTGAGTTAAAGAAGCAATTTCATGAGTTATTACATAATGGTTTCACTCGACATAGCACATCACCCTGGGGTGTTCCTGTCTTTTTTGTTAAAAAGAAAGATGATTAAATGAGATTTTGTAATGATTATAGAGCATTGAATAACATAAATGTTAAGAACAAGTATCATTTTCCTCATATCGATGATTTGTTTGATCAAATCTAGGGAGCTCCGTATTTTTCGAAGATTGACTTTATTTTGGGGTACCAATAGTTGAAAGTAAAGGAAGCAGACATTTTGAGGACCCCGTTTCATACTAGATATGGAAATTATTAATTTGTATTTATTATTTTTGGGTTAATAAATGCACCTGTATTACTCATGGATCTTATGAATATAATTTTTGGTGAGTTCCTACATATGTTTTGGGTTGTGCTCATTGATGATATTTTGGTTCACTCCCAAAGTAAAGAAGAACATTAAAGTAATTTAAGTGGTGTCTTGAAAATAATAAAAGAAAAGAAATTATGTTGGAAATTCATCATGTGTGAGTTTTGGTTTGATCTAATTTCTTTCCATGGTTACATTGTTTCAAAAAAGACATAACTATTTATCATGTTATAAAAATTTTGTTGATGAATGGACAAGACCTACCAATATCATAGAGATTCTTATTTTTCTTGTTTTATCATGTTCTTATCATAGGATTGTTGAAATAGTTTCACCATTATCTAGCCCAACAACTAGGTTAGCTCGAAAATGTGTTATTTTCATTTGGATAAAAGAATGTAACGATTGTTTTCCGGAATTGAAAAGATAATTTAGGAATGCTCTAATTTATTCATTGCATCTATGAAATGTAGAGTTTGTTATCTACAATCATACTTTTTTTAGATGACTTTATTGTATACTTATGCAGAATTATCAAGTAATTACTAATGCTTCACATCAGTTGAAACCTTATGGGTTAAATTACCCTACAAATGATTTGGTATTAGTTGCTATTGTTTTTGATTTAAAAATTTAGAGGCATCATCTCTATGGAGTAATATGTGAAATATATACTGACCACAAAAGTATGAAATATATATTCAATTAGAAGGAATTGAACATGTAACAGAGGAGATGGTATGAATTAATCACAGATTATGATTTCATAATTCATTACCTTCTAGGAATGGAAAATAAATTGACTGATGCTTTGAGTCGACAAAGTAATGCTACAATAACCTTGTATCCATTGTAACAAGATTGTTTGATTAAAGACTTGGTGATATTTGGCATATATGTTGTTGGTGTAGGAAATTTATCTATTTTTTAGGTGTCAGTGAAATCATCTCTATCAGACAAAATTATTCATGCACAATAGGAAGACAATGAGTTGCAAAAAAATGTAGATTTTGTTGAGAAGTGTAATTTGCCTGATTTTAACATTGATAATGATTGTATTTTGAGATTTGGGAAGAGAGTATGTTTACCCTATGATTCACAGTTGAAGAATGATTTGTTATGTGAAGCTCATAGTTCATCGTTTTGAGTTCATCATAGATGTACTATGATGTATAGTGATCTTCAGGAGTATTACTGGTTAGATGGAATGAAAAGAGATATTGCTGACATTACAGTGAAGTGTTTGCCATGTCAACAGGTTAAGGAAGAGTGAATGTTTTTGAAAGGGATGCTTCATTCATTACCAATGCCAATGTGGAAAACTGGAAAATATATCCATGGACTTCGTTGTGGGATTAACGAAGACATATCTAGGTAATAATGATATCTGGGTTATTGTTGATCGATTGACTAAATCTTCTCACTTACTTCCTATTTGAGATTCTTTTTATCTAGATCAACATTATATGTTGTATATTAAAGAGACAGTCAGGTTGTATGGTGTTCCCCTCTCCATTTTATCTAATCGTGATCTCAAGCTTACTTCTATCTTTTGGAAAGGCCTTCAGAAGTTGTTGCGTACAAAATTAAATATTATTACAACTTTTCATTCTCAATCAGATGGTCTGTCATAACGAACAATTCAGTCTTTGAAATATTAGCTACATTATTTCTCTATGGATTAACAGGGAAGTTGGGACCCACATATTTCATTGGTTGAATTTTCATATAATAATATTTCAAATTCTAGTATATAGATGGCTCTATCTGAGGAATTATATGGAATTCAATGTTGAACTCCATGTTCATGGGATGAAGTAGGTGAAAGAAGATGATGAGACCATAATTCATAGATGAAATGGCATAAAAGGTTCATTTGATTCAGAAGAACTAAAGAATAGCTCATAGCAGGCAGAAAATTTAGGTGAATAACTGGAGGAAGGATTATTCTTTTGAGGTAGGTGATCCTGTCTTTCTCAATGTGTCTCCCTGGAAAGGTGTGACACATTTTGGTAAGAAGAGAATATTGATTCTGAGGTTCATTGGACCATATTAAATCTTATAGAAAGATGAATCAGTTTCCTACGTGGTGGATTTACCTCCATGTTTATGCGAGGTACATGATTTTTTTTTTCATTTTCAATATAGAGGAATTTTATGCCAGATCCATCACATGTGTTGAGCTCATAGGTAGTTTAGTTGGAGTGTAATCTCTCTTATGAGGAACAAACCGTATATATTATTGAATGAAGAGAGAATGTGTTGCAGAATAAGTTAATCTATCAGGTAATGTTTTTGTAAAAAACCAATATGGATGAAGAGGAAACTTGGAAATCTGAAATTACTATGAGGGATAAATACCCTCGTTTATTTGATAAGTGAATAAAACGGTGAGGTCCCAATTTCCAAAAGGGGAGAAGGATGTAACATCCCATGAAATTAAGATTACATGATATTTTCATAATTATTAATATTTTTGAATAAAATACAAATTTTACATTATATGTGAATCTCTATTTGATGGAGTACATGATACACAACAACTTTATTATCTTTGAAATCTTACGTTGCACAAAACGTTGAGTTATACTGAAAACTAATAATATAATATTATTATGTTAAATGGTAGTTAACGCCTAGATATTCTAATAGTTGGAATGCATAGAAATAACTACAATATTATTATACATGTTTGTTAAATGTTTTTACATTTTTCCATAAATTTTATAGGCTTAAATTAAAAAAGAATCCAATTTTAAGCATAAATACTCTAATATTTATTAAAGGGTTGATTTACCACATTTTTACGGTGAATCATTTTTAAATCTAGTTTTTTTCACTTTTATATGTTCTATTTGAAAAAATAATATTCTTATTTTTAATCCAGACATCTAAATATACATTCAATGTAATTTTGGTATTATTCTAATAATCTTCATCTTTTAATGAAAGATTGAAAATACTGTATTTTAATTTAAACCATACTTTTAATATAATTTATCTATACGGATAGATTATATTTTTAATTTATTTTAATGATTAATTAGATTATATTTTTACCATTTAATCAATTTTTTTTAATTGGAAGTAATTTTTCATTGAAATTGGTCATAAACTAAGGTAAATCTTTAGATAGTTATTATTTCTAAAAAACACACTTTCTTCATTGACAACAAGAATTACATTTAAATTAATTTCTTCCACTTCTATGTTTGGAATTTGGAAAGATTAATTCTATATTTGGAATCATGAGTTCCAAAGTTTGTGAATAGATAACTTTTATTTTTATACATTATGAATATTTACTTTAGTAAATATTTTTTTTACCATGGTTAAAAGGTAAATCAGGTCAACAAGGGTAAAAATATAACATTATAATAATATTAAATTACCCAAACACATGTCCTAATCCAATTGGATGATACATGTACAACTATGGGCATCCTTGGGTCGATGATGGGACTCCTTGGAGACACTTATGATTTATAATGAGACATTATAATAATTAATTTAATGTAATGGAAAAAATGACATAAACATATATCTTTTAGTAAATCATGTTTTACATGGGGATATATATGTTTTCTATTCGACTATAAATATTCATTTGAAAGAAAAAAATGATTTTCTAAATCAAGGTATTTTATATATATTTTTTAGATGTCAAATAAATAAAATTATTTATTGCACAATGATGATGTAGTGATTACCTTATTAATAAATGATTTAAATAAATGAGATAATAAAAGTAGAAAAACAATCCAAGGCATATCCAATTCTTATTGAATGATTTTAATTAGAAAAATTGTTATCTTATATTTGAATTTAATGAGTTTTTTACATATGAAACTGAAAATCATTATATAATAAAAGAATGTTTTCAAACATTTCAAAAGAGACCCTCCTCCCCCTTATAAAACACCATCACCTATAACCCATTACTCACACGTCTCAAGCCCCTTGGATCATCAATACTCTACCCAAATAATATCTAATAGTCCCTCTCTTCCACCTATTAGCCTTATGTTTAGAATAAACCACTTCATTAAAGCCTTTTGGGTCAATCAAAATGGAGTTACCCGATTTAAAGGTAATTTTATCCCTCATGTTCTTTTCATTTATTTTTCTTCTCCAACCCCCTAAACAATCAATATTCAATTATTTTAGAACTACAATTCTATAATAAATATACTAGGGTGTTGATATGATAATTATTAGAACAACATCTCAACACTCCTCCATCTAATGAATACGAATATACTGTTTTTGTGGACGACGATCTACTGACCAACGAAATGATGAATGTTAAATGTTCTTCTGCCCCTTATTATTATGGAAATTATGATGACACTGTATTTATATGTGATATATATTATATTTATATTTATTATATACATATGTATTTATTTATTTATAGGATACCTTTATGGTTTCCATAATGGGTAAATATGATAATTTTATTTGAGGAAGTGCGGACTACCACCCCCACAAAGTGGTATGACTTGTTCATGCCATATGTATGATGAATAAAAGATGGAGTTAATGAAATTATATATGATATTATAGTGTAATTATAACATACCGAGGTATCGTTATGTTTTCATTCCCTTAAAATACAAAATAGAATAGAAAGTAGTGTTCATGCGTACGTACGGATTACCGTCTCTATGAATGGTGCATTTCATTTCTTATCTCCAAATGTTATGAACTATTACAAATACATATATATACTATATATATATGTCATATATTATATCCAAATCATTAAAATAATTCTGTAGATAATGTAATTTTGAGTACCTGATCTACTTTTAATTATATGAAGTTCATTATGGACTCATCTACCAAATATCTACAAAATGACCGTTATTTACAAAAATGATTATATAATGATTGTAATGTTGTAATAAGTGACATAAAAAGAAAAAATAACCCTAAAAGGTTATGAAGCTAGTATAAATTAACTTTATTTTATTATTTGGGATATTAAAGAATGAACGGGTCAAATCGGACACGAGGTAATGGACTTCATATCAATCTTCTTTTATTGATCCATATTTTGTTTTATACACGACTTTATTTTATACTATGTATAAATCCCATTGAATTTTTATTACATTAAAAGGTAATATTTTTTCTACATGGAGTTCTACTAAGGGACAAGAAAGGAATGTTTCTTTTTATTGTACGTGCTGAAAACGACATTTTCGTCATCGCGAGAATTATTTTATATTTTTCATCAGTAAAATACCATAATGTTTTTAAAAGAAAAATAATTATCATATACTTGTCTACGTGTTTGGGTACAGAAAATGGTTCTGATAATGGATTTGTTATGTGAATATATTTAATTGATATATTTTCATTAAAATGTTGAAATATTAATTTTCCTTTATGTTTTTATGTGTTGTGAATATGTTATGGTTTTTCGTAATTGTTTACGTTTATGGGTGGATCTGTGATAAATCTTGGGCTGGTGACCCCGAGATAGCTCTCCAATGTAATGGGAAATGTGATAGAGGTAAACATTAATGTTTCTCTTAAGATATTTAGGGAATATACAATTATAGGAATTACAAACGTAATTCCCTATGTAGAATTGATAGCTACAATGTATGTATGATATGAATGCCACATGTTAACTTTATGATTTATGATTTCTATGGGTTTTCATAAATCTTATGATTTCATGAGGTAGGTTAAAGATATTATGCTTGTTATGTATTGAAGGACTAATTTTTTCTTTCATTATTTTATAATCCTTACTGATATTTTAAAGGTCATCCCTTTTTTAAATGTTTTTCACCGGACTTAAATATGAATAAGGTCAAGGATGGGATCAAAGAAAAGATATGATATCTAAAACATGGAACTAGAAATAACAAATTTTTCAAGTGTTTTTATTTTATGAAAAAAATTGATACATTGTAGAAGTGTCTACATTTAATATCCAAGATGTTTTGTATTTTTTATGACCTAATTCTCTAAATCTCTAAACCCGAAAAGATCCTCAATGTAAATTATTAAAGATATTAAAGATTATGAATTTTTTATGGGAGGGTCCTTATATTAATTGAATGTATCTTGGATAAATAGAACATTATTAAATGATATTCATTTATTATAAAATAATAAAATATTATCCCTTTCACATAAACTCAATAATACACAATCTCGATGAGAATGAGATTGTGAAATAATCCCTTACAATGATTATTAAATTAATATATTGATTAATAAATGTATTAATTTTTTGTTTTAACTATAAATATATATAAATTATGATTAAATATAAAAATGGTTATTAAAAATTAATTACACAAAAAATAGTAGAATATCAATGATAGTGAAGGATTAATATAACCCAACGAAACAAAATTTATTAATGAAATTATTTACCACTTGGTAAATTTTATTTCAATAAACCATTAATGAAATAATTCATATTTAATCATTAAATACCATGAATTATTAATGAATCATGATATTAAATTCCAATGGGGATGTATTGAATCATGATTATCACAGATCATGACAAAAGGAAATTATTTTCCCAATGTGCCACAGAGGATGACCATTGTCATCTCAAATGAAGAGAATCACAGTTTGTTCACGCACTAATTTTTAATTCACATATTCTATCTATTTTTCATTTATTATTATTTATAAAAGCTATTGTTTTGGTTTTATAAATTTATAATTAAAATATTAAAATGCATGATTTATATCTAAATTAAGATGCTGATACAGACAATATGAAATTATTAGAAAAAGAACTTTGTCCTAAGATTAGATAACAAGGGTTCATTTTTTTATTTATTGTTTATATTCAATTTGAAAATTTATTTGGTGAATCCTAGTTAATTATTCATATTACATTTATTTATTGAGTGTGTGATTTCATTATTCCTTTGGAACACTAAACCAACTACCACCAATATCCATACATGATAACACCTCAACTAAGAATGAAAATCCCAAAAGACCCGTCGCTACCTAATGCCATTTTTCATTTAGGTAACCCTAATTACACCATATGAAGGATATTCCCAATATAAGGGGGAAAATAATGTATCAATAAAAATATATATATTTTAAAGGGTGATGTGGTGGATAAATACAACACCCATGCAAGATTATTGCATCAAAAAAACAATATTAATTTTTTTTGAATTGATTGAAAATAATAAGTAATTTTATGAAACCTCCCCTGGAGAAAAGCATCGAGTTTTTCAAATTCCATTGAAAAGTGAAAATATATCATAGAAGAATAGAGAAGAGTTAATGAATGATATTAAGGTTCAATGAGTTATAGGGTTATACCAATAAAAGGGATAACTTGAATAAAAAATATGCATTTTTGATGTATGACAACGGGAAATGAAAATAAATAGAAAATAAAAATGAAACCCTAAAGAAATATATTGTACATTATAGTAAACTCAATTTGGGGTGTGTAAATACCTTATCATCATGGGTGAACTCCTCCTTATATATTCTAATGGGTATACCATCCTTTGGTATTAAAATTATAGATATTTCAAATCACTCTTTAAGATATTCGACATATTCTTTCAACTGAATGATTGAACATGATAGTCCTCCTTAATGACTGAATTGTTGAAGGGTGTAAAATTTATCATTTATCTACCCATGAATATTAAATTTCATTTGAATTTTGAACAAAAATATATGGACCACTAATTGTGGAAATTTATTCTTGAAGAATGTTTCATAAATCCTTCAACAATGTTTAGCATCAAATGACCACAATAATGAATGAAAACCACCTTGATATTTCATTGATTAACTATACTATTAATTATATTTCAATTCTAGGTTTAATCACATTAATTGGAGTTTTATAGACAAATTTATTCTTAATTTACATAGGTGTTGTCCATGATGTCATCTAGAATGATTTTATAACATGATTGATTTCATCAAGCCCTAAGATGACTGAATTATATCATGTTCTAGAAGTGAAAGATGAATCACACAAACTATGGAATAATCAAAAATTAATATCATCAATTTAATAGATATTATTATTTTTTTTCTTCAACATCCAATGTAAAAAAATTATGTCTAAATTATAGAATTTAGCAATTTCACATTTTGGACCAAGACACAACTTAAATTAAATATTGATCCAAATAAGCTACGAATTGATAAATTTTTTGGTATTAAATCAATTAAGAACAAATAATATATCATTACAGTATTATCTTTATCAAATACATACACCATTTAAAGTTAAAAATGGTCCATATCATAACAATATTTCTTAATGAAGAGAAACTGAGATTTTGTTCCTTACCCCTAGCTGGACTTGGTTGACCATTATTTAACTTCATATATAGTGATTTTAAACATGTTATTTAATTATTAAATAAACATATATATTTTTATAATATCATATAGGATATTTTTATTATATCTTATCTCCCTCTCATTAATAACAATTCATTATTTTCATTATTTTGGTGGTTAATTACCTTGTTATCTCATGTGTCTTTTGACATGAATGATCTTTTTCTTGCACATAATATATAGTTACATCGTATCCAGAATATTTTTAATAAAAAACTTATCATATTTTAACATCCATTATACTTTTAATTCGTATCATGAAACATGTTTTTTAAAGATGGACTATGTTACACTCATAGTGATGGTATGTCATATGTACAGATGAGTATCATTTCTATTTTACAATGACCATTTAGGAAAAAATATAGGTGATATTTTATACTTAATATATATTATTAATATCATATATAACATATTTTTTTTAAATATTCTTATAAATATATATATATCATCCCTGAGTTTTAGATATCAAAAGAGACTCGTAGTGATTATTAAATATGGCAGTCCACACATACACAATTATGTTATTAGTTTTCATTTTTTTAAATGAAAATGAAATATTATCATTTAAGAATGATACATTTTTAATTAATATAATAATTATTTCATTTTTAAAATATATATTCATTATAATTATACTAATTAAATTTTACCTAATGATATATTGAAAATGAATATCATCACTTTGTGTGGGAGTAGTCCTCTAGATATATAAGCGACAATATCGTATCCCCCCTGAAGAATGGAATGAAAAAAGGTAAATATGATATAATGATTCTACAGGTAATTAGTATTTATAAATATCATATATATTTATTCACCATCATCAAACTCACCTATGAGAGGTGGTAATGCTGAAATGAATGACCTCTGTTCATGAGGTAGTAGTCTCTCGTACACATGATCGATGATCTCATATCGCACTTGAGGGATGTTGAGATGGTTGTTAGTTGTTCCATTATTATAACAAAATACAAGTACTAGATGATACATAGGTTATTATATTATAATTCTTTAAATGAATTTAGGGACGTGATGGATGAATTAAAATAAAAATGCTCAATAATGAAAGATACCTTTTCTTGAGGTAAACTCTTTAGGTTTGCACCAAAATAATTCATATGATATATGTATGCCAATAATAATTCTTATATAATGAGATGAGGTACATTTTTATGTTATTTTGGTATGAATTAGATTATCCAAAATGGTTTATATGTGCATAAAAGAGTGGAAATGGTGTGTCCTGTTATATGTGATAGGAGTGGAAGACTTGTTAATTTTGGAGAGAAAAAGGTGTACACACATTGTTAACATTAAAAAAGACTCTAAAAATTGTATTATAAATTATTTTAAATTAAATTATATAAATATTGACATTAAATGGATTTTAAAAACATGTTTAATTAACTTTAACACTGTTAATTTTATCATCTCCCCGAGTAAATCCAATTTCACCTTAACTAAAATAATTAATTTTTAATGATTTTACAATTCATTTTAGTCATAAAATAATGTATAAATTATTATATAATATAAATTATTCTGATTCTATATATTTTATTCTTTTTTCTAAATTCAACTGAAAAAATTGGTATGTTTATATTTAACATTAATCCTACAGACACTACGAGAAAGTGAGTTTTTCAAAAGAAACTTTTCAATGGTTAACAATGTTTTTATAAAAAAAATCAATTTTGAAAATATTAAACTAAATTAATGTGGATTTATTTATAAATAAATAACAAATTATACATTAAAAATTATTAATAATAATATTTAACATTATATATTATTTAAAAGAAAATGAAATTCACAATTGAAATTCAGTATTTTTGACTATTCATAAAAAATATAGAATTTTAAAAAAGTATTGAAATTATTCCAAAGATAATTTGGATATTATTACATCAAAAATTATGTTTAGTTCTTCAATTGAATATTCTAAAAAAATTTAAAAATAATTTTATGCTCTTCTCTAAAGGCATGAATAAACCATCTTTTAGAAAAAATAAAATAATTCAGAAATTATTTCCAATTATTTAAATTAATAATAATTATAGTAGTAATTTATAAACATTTAATACTTTAATTGTTTATATATTACTACTCATACTCTCCATTTTTTTGGCTAGTAAATAATTGCATTCTATATTATAGTTCATTTTGACTCGGGGTAGTGTGGCTTACAAGCTATTAAAGCTCTCAAATTTAATGAAGTATATTTCATGGTAATGTGAACTCTGTGTTATGTTTCAAATAAATTATTTAATATAGATTTATTAATTTAAATTATAAATATTTTTCATTACAAGGGGAAATATGTAAAAAAATGTACATCAGGGTTCACTCAAGAATTAATTATTACATGCCAACAGGCATTACTGTGAACCTCTTTTCAAACTCTCAGGGAATATTCTTATGATAATTCACATTTTATTAAAAACTATTATGAAATATTTTAAAATATTATTATAATTAATAATATATCATAAAGTAACCATTTTTATGATTATAATATAATCCATGAGAAAATTTGTTCAATTTATGTAATGTTTTTTTTCCTGGTTTTTGGAATATAAATTATAATGCATAATGTTATTATCTAATCTACTATATGCCAATTTTTATAAATTGAATAAAGAAGAAGGAAATTGAATACTATAAATTCAAATAATTCAAATAACGAATGATCATTTATTTTACGGGCTTCAGAAAATATTTACAATATAAATTTTAACCCAAAAACCACCTTTATACAAGAACATAAAATGTATTATGGCTCTGAATGGACAAAATATAAGAAAATAAAATCAGTAAGAAAATTTACAAGAAAAATAAGGAATATAAGGGTTTACCAATATGTTTTATTTTCAGAAATAATCAACTTGGAACATTCTTAAGGGGGGAGTTTACTACATGCATGGATGGGACCACCATCACGATTATAATTGAATGGAAAATAATGAAATTGATAATTTTCAATACATCAAGTTTATGTATATGGGGAACTATGGAAATGATTTTTCAATGAATCAAAGTAACATACCTTAAAAGAAAACACTGATCATTTTCAAGATTATAAAACTACCACATATGATGTAGAATTACTAATTTGATTGGGTTTGGATTCAATAATTATGTTATAGGATTATTTTTTCAATGGTATTCAGGTTATTAGAATAATGAAATTTATCTGTATTGTATTCCATTACTATTTTTAATATATTTGAGAGTATATATTGAATGGTATCAATAAACAATAAAATTGATTCAATGAAAAGATCATGCAATTCAAAAACACATTATTAATAGAGGATAACCCTTAATATTTTATAGATATTGAGAAGATAATGATATATTTATGGGATAGTGTTGGTGACTATGATTTTTTTTAGTGCTTTGATGACATTTATCAACATTTCTGGACATTGCAATAATTACTCATTTGTGGAATATATTTGGAAACCTATGTTTTTCTTATTTGGAATCATGTTTGTTTCCAAGAGGATTTTTTAATGGTTAAGGTATTAATATATTTTTAATGTGTCTATAAGATCCAGATTATCTTTTATATGTAAGAAATGATGATTTATTGAAAATAATTCAATAAAATTAGACATTGAATTTGGATAGACATATTTTGGATGAGACAAAATGTTAAATATAAATGTAATATATTAATATGAACAGTGGGTGTCACTGGATAAATTATTCAATCAATTTTGTTTTTGGAAAATATCTAGAGACAAGAGAAATGACTATTTATTCGAATGTTCTAGTAAATTAGATCTAGTCATAATAATTCAGTTATTAGATGTTACTTTATTAGAGAAAAAAATAGTGTTGTACATAAAGGAAATCATCAAGATGATGAAATTATACATATGAAATTGAAAGATATAATACAAGTATATTTTCATATCTTTTCAGTCTAGACGGTAAAGGAATTGCTCAATTCCAAGAAATGGATATTGAATGGAAAATTTTATGTTATTACCTTTATTTGTGGTTAATTAAATATGCCATTAACTCAACATAGATTTATTGTTTTTTTGTTACTTAACATATTTTTTTCATCCATTTTCTTATGATCAATGACTGCTATCACTGACATCATTATTTTGGAATTTCTATTTTCATTCATGTCCGTATCTTAATTTCCCACCTACGTTCTCATACATGGAAGCCTAGTTATGTGATTATTCCATGTAAAGATCATAAATACATTTATAACATATCAAAATGATTTTTTAAAAATTATTTTTATGATATGTAATATAAATAAAGGCATTTTCAAATGTAAAACACTTTATTATTGAAATCATGATTAAATTGTGAGGGTGCAACTTATTGAAGGGGGTAGAATGTAACACCCCTGAGATTTTAAATGAAGAATGTAAAGTTAGATAAAGTGCATGAAATTCCAATAATATATTATAGAATAATATAGGACCTTCATAATTTATTAAATATGTAATTTTATATACATTAAATCACTTTTATAGCTTGTAATGTACAAAATATCTGGTTTAAAAGAAATATGATACTGTATTAATGTATTATTATTCAAACTAGACCATAATAACATCTCTATTATGATTGAAAGAATGAATGTTAATAACTAAATTATAATAATTATTTGTTTTAAACCATTATTAAATAAAATATATTTTAATATTTTTATTATAAATAAAATATGAACCTTTTTAATAGGAAAGAAATGTTTTTTTGAAACCCTATGTTTTTTAAGGTAATATTTTTGGTAGTTTCCATATAAAATTAAAAATTAATTATTAAAATTTTACAACATTTTTATAAGAAATTAAACATAATTTTTTAAAATTGAGTAAAAAAATATCACTGGGTAAAATGTTGAATTTTTTTTAGAAAAGATTAATATTTGGACGACAGGTGAAAAATATTGTTTTTTATTGAAAACCACATTTTTGATTAAATTATTTAAAAATATAAATATAAATATAATTTTTTTAGAGAACCATTACATTAATAATATTACTATATAAATTATTTTGGTCTTTGGGATTGAATTATATTAATTTTTTTATTAGAACATTTTATATTTTTGACAATTTTATCGTTATAAAATAGATCTGTCATCACGTCTCTGGTATATTTATAAATTGGATTAGAGGCCATACGAGAAATTAATTTTAGAAAATGTATTAAATATACGTTATAATAATAATTTATATCATCTAATAAGGATAAATTATCTTTTGACCACATTGAATAGTGAAAATTAAAAATAAATTTCCTCGATAAAATAAAAGATGGGATAACCACTGTGGGATAAAATAAATGACCCAGAATAAAATTTCCTTGAAACGACATTATAGAAATTTTTAGAATCTATAATATATAATTTTATAGAATGAATCATTTTTCATGATTTTGCCTTGAGAAATTATTTTGTATGACATTATCTTTAAAAAAATTCCTTAGCTGTCCTCTTCCAAACTTATAAAAACCCTACCCATTCTCATCCCTTATTAATAACAAAAAAATATTTAACTCTGATAATATCTACCAAAATAACTCATTTAAATCCCTAACCACACCCTAGAGAATGTATTTCGTTTTTAAATCTCTCATATGAAGGGTTTATGCATAAACATAAAAATTTCTATGAAAAAGTAGTAGCCTTATTAAACTTGGGTATTTGATTTGATTCTTATTACAAATGCATAAAATGTTATAATATGATGATAATATTAAAAACCAATATCTAAAATATTATTACATAATATTATATTAATTTCAAAAACCAATTCCATATCCACATTATTCAAATGGGAAACAGAACCGTCGATTATGTGTACAACAAACTACACCCTCACAAACTAATGTAATTTGTTTTCCATCACCACCTTTCAAGGATGGATATAATTATGAAATTGTTATATATATATATATATATTATATTTATTAAATATTTTACTTCTGTAATTGTAATATCATATATATCTTATTGCCTTCCAATCCATTGAAAAACAATAACATTAGTCCTGCGTATGTGTGGAATACCAACTCCACGTAACAATATGAATTATTTTCTTTTAATTTTTACTTGTATGGTAATAAGAATGGATTTTATTAATATAAATTACATATATAAAATAATTATTATTCAATAAATTTATATTTATATCTTTTTCCTTTCATTCCAATAGTGGATGAAAATGGTATAATTGTTAAGGTGTAAGTATGACATACCATCTCCATGAATAATGTAGTATATTTTCTCTCACAAGATTTTATAGATTAATCATAATATGTAATAAATTTATATATATTAATATTTTAAAATTTTGTATATTATGTAATAATGATCAAATAAATGTTCCAAAATTACAGATCTAAAACACATGTGAAAAGCGAAGGAGTTATCTCAATAAATAGTGAGTTTGACAGGAAATCATAATAATAATGTGATAAATTAATATCAATATATAATATGTAGTATAGTTTATATGATTATGGGTTTTCAATAGATGTATAAATAACTTATATTTGTTATAGCTGAGTTTCAGACACATATGAACGAATTAAATCATTATATAAGGGTTTTCCATCTCACTTTTACTTCTATGTGACATACACCAAATACAAAATTATTCCATTATGTTGTGTATATATTTACCCTTTTGATATATTATATCAATAAAATATTTCATTTCATGTAATTTAAAATTTTATTTTATTTCAATTCATTTATATATATTATGATTCAAATGTTACCAAGTTGGTAATGGTTTATTTCACAATCTCATCATTAGTCTAGATTGTTTTTTATTATTCCTTTTTAGGGGGATTATATGATATTCATATCTTCAAATTAATATATTTTCTTCACTTATGGTTATTCATAAATATTTTCTAATAATAGTGTCATTTTTTCATTCTTTGGTTGTTAATAATATTTAGAATATGTTTCTATAAAAATCCATAAATAATTATATCTTTGGATGAGTGTATTTTTCATCAAAACCATACTTGCAAAAGATTATTTCAAAAATAATTTACCATTTAATTTTTTTTTATTAAATAAATTTCTAGATATATTTAAATTTTTATTTTTATTTAAAAATTAATTATAATGTCTTTTTAAAAATACGGCCTATTTTACACTTACCAAAATTGTGAATGGAATATTTTTCATAGTTTTTATGACATGAATAAAATTTTTCACCATCAAGAACACAAATATTTTTAAAGCATAATTTATATGTTTTGAATGGTTAATTTCAGAAAAATTATTAACAAACTTTAGTGTGAACTTTTTGTTTCAATAAAATTTCTAATGTTTAATTTATATCTTCCTCAAAAATGAACTTAGAAAATTTTTAATTTTATTTAGATTTCCTATTAACATAAACCATTTATTTTACACATGCTCCAATTGGGATATATTGTATTTATAACATCATTATTCTTTAGTTGGGAGATTTGTAAAAAATTTACCATTGATTTAAAATTTGATAACCTTTAACCATATTAATTTCGATTTTTTATGATTATGATTATCTAATTAGTGTATGTATTGACATTTTATATAATATTTTCCCAATATGAATTTTTATAATAATTTTGATTCAATAATTTTGTGTGGGGAATGAATTTGACTTATTGGATGAAGGGTGGGACTCAACAATAAATATCCCTATGGTTCATCGACATGTCCTATGGTACAAATCAGTTCCTGAAATAAATTATTTTTTACACACATATTTAAAATGTTTTGTGAAATGTATAGATTTTTTTTCGATTTTTGACATTATAGATTCCCTAATTTTGAGATTAGTTATTTATGTCTATATGATAATTTTATTAGTAATATTTTCCATAGTTATGTTTCAAGACCATGTGTATATATATATTTTCACCTGATCACCAATTATTTCTCCAATATTTTACTATGTTTATTGGTTAAATGGTATGTATTTCAGTTATTTCCAATTTCATATTGATTATTCTTATTTATTCATTACATCCTCTATTATATGTATAACCTTATTGAGAATATAAGCACAACCCTTTTTAATTTTTTATATTCACTATGATACCTAGAAGTGTTTTGCGACAGATATGTTTGGATATAGTAAAAGTAATAATAGTGTTTATAATGGAAACACTTTACATATTTTCTATTTAAAAAGTAATGTAAATTTCATACATGTATCTACATTACAAATACCACAAAATTATTTGATACCTTATGATAAAATACCTTATATAAAGTGAAACAATAACTAATTATAAACTTGTTATAGGTTACTATAGTCAAGGTCAATACAATAATAAATATTATAACCATCTAATTTTGACAAAGACACTTCCAAATTTAATTTCAAAATTGGTTAACCAAGTGGTTATACCAAATTAAAAATTTTAAACTAATTTTAAAATTATAAAAATAAGATTGGACAATCAAATTAAGAATTTATACTACTAATAACTACTTATATATAATTTTTAACCATTTTACATGATATATATACATATTATACTATATTATTTATGTATTTCCGAAAATGTAATTAATTTATTTTTAAAGAAATATAATTTTATTAAATGACATAAAATTTATAAAAAAAATATTTTCATCCATGTAAATGGGATATGGTTGAATATATATTCCATAGATCAATTATTCCTCATTTTTATTCTTAATTTTAACTTGTGTGACCACTAAATTTAAAAAACGATCTCTATAACTAAGAATTTTTAAAAATTGAATGAGGGGTTAAAAAAGAGATAATGGTGAAAAAGTCATCTAAAATGTTTAGATAAAATTTTATTAAAAAATTTCAACTAATAACAATATTTTATAAAAATGATTTCAATATAAGGCCATTTTATCTATTAATATTAAATTATATTACTTTAATACATTAAAAAATTCAATTAATACACATGTCGTTACCGAAAAATGGTTTCATCCTATAAAATCATCCTCAAAATATTTTAGAATTTATTTCAAAACATTTCATACCCAAAGACCTTAAAAACTTTTCTCGCCACATTCTAGATGTCTTAGTTATATAATTATTCCAACATTAGATGGCTTGAGATATGACAAAAATGAGGTTTTCGGAATATTATGTATAGATATTAACAGAATATTTTCGTTTTTTATACCTATAACACCTTTAAATGATATTAATTCATATTGAATTTTTAACCCATGTAAATTACATATACTTGTAATTTTAATATTAATTTTATAACTAGTTTTTATAACATTATTTATTTAAATATGTTATGAATTCATATTTCATGTGTAGGACATACTACCACCTTGTGAAATGATGTAATTCATTTTCGATAATAAAATATATTAGTTGGTTGCAATTATTTATTCCATATTTATGTATATATGATATTTAAGAAATCATTAACATTCTATATGTATAATTTATAATTTATCTTATTATATTTACAGCCATTAAAATTGGTTTTTCTGTTCATGCCTAAGTGTGTATTTCCGACCACATTAAACAATGTAGTTCATTTTTCATAATCAAATACCATCATTTATTTATATATGTGAATTTAAATAAATAATATGATATTTATTATATAAGAATTATTATGAAACTATAAAATAAAACTTACATTCATTGAATTACGTTCGTTGAAATATACAAATGTTACATATGAATATATATATATATATATATGACCTATTATTTCCATGATTTTAACATAATTCATTTTTTATAATCATCATTCATGTTTGGTTTTGAAACAATAATTTATGATAATATAAAAATTATTTCATTATTATGATTATGTATATTCTTTAATAAATTCCACTTTGTCTGTTGTCAAAATACTGAAGAAATTTTGGAAATATGAGCCCAATATCGACAAAACATAGACATAAACCTAATTTATTAATTAATTATACATAATAAGTATAAATAAAATTAAAGTAATAATAAAAATAAAAAAATGAGAATATTAATGTAAATTGATAATAAATTTTTATGATTCAAGAGGTTAAATAATGTACATGATGAGTTAGCCTCAAGGAAATGGACACATTAACTTAAAATTGTTGTTTTAAATTATTTCATGATTTATTCTATAAATAATATTGTTCCATTTTAATATTCAAAAATTGGAATATTAATGTATTAATATAGTAATAAATGAATTATAAAGGTCATTTTATATCACTTTTTAATAGGCATTAGCGTTATTCAAAATGATACTTTTTATTGGACATTTTCAGAAAAAAAAGAAAAAGGATTGTTATATTTTAAAATATATGATGTCAATGGTTTTACCACCACTATAATAATTATATAATATTGTAATTCAATTAAATGATATATTTTTTGTTCAATGAAAAATATTTTCCCCCATTTGTAATAATATTTATGTTTTGAAAATATTAATTTAGATGGAAATGATATTTTGATATATAAAAGTGTTTTGAAAATGGGGTTAAAATGGATTTGAGACATTTTTTAGGAAAAGTTGAAAGAATAAATGTTTTTATATGTTATATAGATAACAATAATTATATATGATAAAAATTAGATACTAATAAAGATTATTTTAATTGGTGATCTCAATATATCTTATATTAAATGGTTTCTCTGATCAGGCTTATATGAATGGGTGATACCGTTATAGGTCTAAATTATATTTGTAAATGTTCTCGTTAATTAATGAAAATAATGAGGTTTATAACCATGCTAGTTTCATTTATGTATTTTTATATGATACAATAATTACGTATATTTGTGAAACAAATGTTATCAATGTGATTTACTATGTTTTCTATACTAGTTTATATTTTATTTTTATTGGTTTTAGAGGTTTTATTTTAGAAAAATTAAACTATTTTCATGGGTAAAAGAATAATATCATAAAATAAAAGAATAATATGATATAGATAAAAATTTATGGATTTTATTGTTTTTAATTTGAATGTTTAGTTTATTAATTTTAATTTCCATTCTATGTATTTATTATCCTCTACTATTTTTAATTTTTTTTGTTTAATAATGATTATGAATAAATAAGTGGAAATGTTAAAAGTAATAAAAAAATTTCACGAGATGAAAATGAGTTTAATTATAAAAGTTTTATATTTTAGGGATAAGGGATACTAAGTGTATGGTTATACTTTTCATTTTATTTTATGTTATCTAAGTGTTATGGAATAATTATTTAAAACAATAAACATAAACGATCACTTGGAATGAATGAAAAAGAATTTTAAACAAAAGGCATTAGATTTTGTAAGGATTGGGATGATAACTTTTAGTCTGTATCAGGGAAGGGATTAAATAAATTTTATACCATGATGTATCAATGTATATGGTAAATGATAATCAAGGAATATTATTTATCTATTCAATACAATCCTAGAAAGACAAACAAGGTAGTTTATGCTCTTATCATAAAAGAACCTACTACTCAATCTATGATTCTGATTGAGAATTGACCTATCATCATAGATATGAAAATGAAACATTTTAAATCCTAATTTTAGGGAATACATCCTACCTCTCTCATATTTTTCCAAACTATATATTCAATATATGATTAAATATTCCCAAAGGGATGATACAAAGTTACAATATAAGGTGAATACAGTAAATTAAGGGAACCTACAAGATTTCCATATTTATGATGATGATTTGATTCAGATTTGTATGAGGCTTTGCATACATTCATCAGATGGGATAAAAATGAAGCTACTATATAATTCACAAATCTCAACATTCCCTACCCATCCCTAGAGTTAAAATATTCACTATGATATCTATGAAAACATTTGTTGGGAAAACATCATTAATGATATTGTGGAATAAATATCATGGTACATGATATGTTAGAAATTTACTATAGATTTATAGTAGTCTAAAGCTATGATTTAACATTTTCCTATACCCATGTTGAAATGGGAGATATCACTATGTACTTCATCACTGATCTCCTAATGGCATCTAAAGTAAATAATGTGATATGGGTTTTGGTGGACCAACCCACCACGACTACCAACTTAATCACTTTTTGGGATGATATATTTCACAATGAAAATAAGAAGAAATTTATGTCGAATGTTGTGAGACTTCATGGGGTTCCACATTCTATTGTCACTGACCGTGATCCAAAGATCACATTTAAATTCTAGGGTAGTATCCAACATTCTTTGATTACCAATTTAAATTCCAGCATGACTTATCACGCCAAAAATGATATCCAATATGAATGTACTATTCATAGACAATAAGATATTTAATGAGTACACTCTTTATAATTCATACATGGATGGGATCAGCATCTCCCATTGGTTGAGATATCATATAACAACATCCACTCAAGTGTTATGATTTCTCCATGTGGTGCTCTGAATGGAAATAGATATCGAACTCCAACCTATTTGGATGAAGTTGTAGAAAGAAAGACAGTTGGACCAGATATTATATTAGTGATGACAGAAGATTGTTCATTCCATCAAACATAATATCAATGCTACTCATAGTATGAAAATATGTATGTTGACTTTCTTTTATGTGAATTGGAGTTTGACGTTGGAGATAATTCCTTCCTTAGAATAGAACCATCGAAGATAGTCGTGCTGTTTGGAATGAAAGGGATGTTAAGGAATGATACATTGGCCCCTTTGAGATCCTTGATCACATAGGAGTCATTTAATATTGACTAAAAATTCAACCGACTATGTCTGAAGTTCATGAAGTGTTCCATTTATCACTCCAGGTAATGTATATACCAAACCCCTCACATGTACTAAACACAAATGTGGTATTTTTTGAATATGATCTATGTTATAAAGAGTAGCCAATAATGATTTAGGAATGGAGACATATGGTTATAGATAAAAACATAACCCTCCTTGTAAATGTGTTGTGGAGGGACCATAAGTATGAATAAGCAACATGGGAACTGGACTAGGTGATGAAGGACAAGTACCCTAACCTGTTTAGGTAAAGCTAAATTTCAAGGGCGAAAATTGAATTGAATGTTAGAATGTAATGACCAAAGATTTTATCAATGATGTTTATATATTCATAAATTAATGTCATCTAATATAATTAAAAAACCACTAATTGTCCTTAATAATATTTTTATAACAAATAAGTAATGAAATGAAAAGTATATCAAGACGTTATAGATATCATATTTATTAAATAGTAACATAACCATAAGAATAGAAATATTACGCTTATGTATAGTAAACTAGCCCAATGAATTGTATCCTCACCCATTAAAGTGTCAATACAATTTAGTCATCTTATAAGTGAATAATATGATAATATTATATTATAGTATAAGTATGTAAATATTTTTAAAAATTATGAATTTAATGTTGGAATTTTTAAATGTAATAAATATTTAATAAAAGTTTTATGTTTCATTTAATAGAATAAAATTTATCTCCATAGAATGTATTCATAAATTAATATTTAGATTTATTATAATTTTAATATAAGATTATAAGACCATATGTGGTTTTTCAAATTATTATAAAATCAGTTATAATTTTAAAATTTATATTTTCAAATTAAATGATGATTTTAATTAAAAAAATATTAAAGATATATGGAAATATAATTTCATAAAATTGATATAATTTTTTAATAATAAAAATAGAAAAAATGGCATTGAATAAAGTTTTTGATTTATTTGAAATACATGATTTTTTTTCAATAGTAAAAACATTAATTTACAATAAATTATAAATAAATGACTTTTTGGGTCATTACTTATTTAAAGATGAACTATGAATATTAATATATGGTTATAATTCATTATTTTAATATAATTATTTATATTAATCAAACTATCCACAGTATTGATCATAACTAATAAACTAATGGATATAATAATGAGAAAACACCACTCTCCTTCAATAAAAATACCACCCCTCACATCCTCTTCTCCTCACACATCAAATACAGGGATACATTCCTAAATTATGAATAATACACTTCCATATCCCTCCCCTATGTGCATGAGCTTTTGGACTCATCAATAGACCAATCCTGGGTTCCTTAATGTTGATCTCAAGAGGTGAATTCGAGACAAATCCTCTTTAATTTTCTTTAATGTTCCTTTCAATTTCATTTATTTTAATATTATCTATTCACCTCCCTTCACCCAAAGAACATGATAACTCAAGTACCATAAAAATATTATAAATATAACATGTAAAGTTTTGATCTATCATTAATCTAATCCCGCATATCTCTTATTCAATAAATGATTTCGTCACCCGTGATGTGTTAATTTACCGACATCATGGGTGATGCACTTAAATTTTCCTACAATTCCTTCAATTATGTTAATGAATCCATTATAATGGTTGATAAATATTTAAAAATTTCTTTTTAAACCCTCATTATCCTCTGTAACTAAAATATATATATAATACTAAATGATAAAATAATATGAGTTCATCATGATCGAAGAACAGACAAAACTAACCTAAAATGATCATCATTAAATTTTATCTAATGATTCAACCTCATAAAATTTAAGCAAATCCATTTCAAGATAATTTTAAAAAATTTATGATCATTAATAATATTTAATAACACTTCTGGAAATTTACCCACATTTTACATGAACTTCTATTCATGTATATAATTGAACCAATCAGGAAAATCATGAAAACAAATTCCAATAAATTTTGAAATCAAACTCTATAACTCATAAAAAGCACATATATGATCTAAATAAAACCTAATAAGTCAAAATAATGTATATAAGTTTTTTTATTTTTAATTATTGAATCTAGTGTGATTTTACAGGATATTAATGTGACAAAATCATTTAGACATGAGGTTAGGGGAATTCTCGAACCCCACTCACATTCAATGGGATTTACCTCTTTCACCATATTTTTTATGGATAATCCTTAAATATCATTTCATAATCACTATCAAAACATTTTTGGGATATAATAGTTTTCTTCATGAGTTTCTGGAAAACACATTATTTTCCATAAGAAAATGTCTTTCAAAAAAACAGACATTGTACTTCATGATATTATTTTTTCTTCACTCATGGTTGATGATTCATAGATCATGTATGATATTACATATTTAATTAGATTAAAATATGTATATGACTATATTTTTTATCAAATGAAACCCATTTAATTCCATTGTTTTTTATGTTCATGATTAATGAATGTTCTATGTTCCATGCATGGTAATGTAAATATTATAATGTGGTGGGTGTGCCGGAATTATATAGCGTAAAGTCATTGTTATGATGTGAGGAGTGCATATGGAATTATATAGTGATCGAATTAATTTTTTAATGTGATTTATCCCATGAGAATGTGAATGGTCCATTAACATTATTCTATATTTTTTCACAACTATTTGCTATGGTTGACTATTAAGACATGATGTTTCATTTATTTACATTGCCACATTCTAAGTCATTTCATAATGATTCTTCTCATGCTTTTGATCCTATGACTATGTTATTATGATAATGATTATGTTCACCCCATTTTATATTGACTCATGTTATTATCTATCCTATTATGGGGAATTTATTTCATCATGTTCATTGATGTATATCCTTTACTGAGTACACATGCTATAGTGAATTTGAAGGACCTTAAGATGCTAGAGATGTAGGAATTAAAAACAATTATATTTTATTCTTTAAATGATATGAATGGTCCTAATCTCCCCTAAAACAATACCATTTAATCCTTTTTATGTAATTGAATTACATTGTCTATAATAAAAATGATTTAATAGTAATTTAAGAAAAATAATGGTCACTATAAGTGATTTGGTGGTCAAATACTAATAGATACAGGACTATATTAGAGATCATGAGATTATGTTCAGCTTGCATAATTAGTGATAGCTCAAGATGAACCCCTTGAAATGTAATGTATGGGTGACCGCAAGATTGTTACTTTGTTTGGATGTTAGATATAGAAACATCAATACTAACCCAGAAAATGTCAAGGAAATCTGTTTGATTCCTCAACTAAGAAACCTTTAAGAGACCCAAAGTCTTTAATTCCCCTGAGACAACATAATCCCATTAAACATGAATCCGGATGAAATGTGTAATGCATTTTATACTCTCATAAATAATGTTTTCTTCTATTAGGGGGATGTGGAGTTCTAGACTGTGTTTGTGGATATTAATCAGTACCTGATACAACCATTGATTTTATTTCCACCATCTTTGGGAATCTTATGGTATTTTATATGAGCTCTATGGAATGTTCCCTTGGAACCTTGATCACCCCGATTAACCATGAAGATATAATTATTATTTTATATTATCATAATTAGATGGTTCGTTACATGGAGTCCATATACTCCCCCATCAAGAAGTACATCCATGTGATGGTTATTATGATGTAGAAGCTATAGCACTATCTACAGCATCATGATATACATCTTGTTTCCCACATACATCTAATATTGTATATCCTAAGACACATTTTGTTGATAGTTTGTAAATCAAGTTAGGTGGTGATTCTACAACAGTTTAACATCAAATTTATTCCATAGAATTCCATCAAGTGTTGGGTGCGGGAAGACATTCTGACCACTCATCAAACCCCTAAAGATATTCCTCTAGATGAATATTTCAAAAATAATGATATATACTATATGGACCACACCATTTTTTGTTTAAAGGTTTATTTATATGTCTCCTCCCAGAACCTGACTATAATATGGATCACTGACGCCATGCTCAACAGAGTAGGAATATGAATTGTTTTCATCTTGAATACACATGAATTTCTTCAATATTCATTCTTATAATCAGAAGGCTGTAATAATAATAAGGTAGAGTATCATGCTCTTATTACTGGTCTCATTATAGCTTTTTAGATTGATGTTCCCCACCATCACGTGATGGGGGAATCTGATTTAGTAATCAATCATGTTAGTGGTGACTAAATCATCAAGAAATTAGATCTAATGCCCTTGTTCAGGAATTATCTCCATCTGATGGCCTAGTCCCCTTCTCATCCAGAGGTGAATCATATTCCCCAGTCACAGAATGGTGGAGATGATTCTCTTTAGAGTTTAGTATCATATCTCACAGATCCAAACCTAAATGATATTTGTTTCTTGTGGCACATCAAAGAGTCATTTCCCATGTTAGATTTTATGATGACAACATCTAATAGGTAAATAAATTACCACTATCTCCTCCCACAATAGTTGAAAAAAATTCTGATTTGAAATCTAACTTCATTGATTATCTTCAACACAGAACAGAGTTGAGCATGAGTAAATTCACCATTGTGTAGCTCATTTCACCCTCAATAGTGAGCTTAATCGCAATTAGACTCTCTGAAAATGTTATTTTGATTGAATTATCCTCTATTGCATACATAAAGATGAGATTTCGAATGTTTTATGTGAATTTCATGACAATTCATATGGTGATCATCATGTTGGGTTGATGATCTCTCAATAGATTCGATAGTTGTGAAAATTCTATCCCACCATGGTCCATAACTATACCGAGATATAGAATAGTCTCAATGTGTGTCTAATCCATGTCAATTTTTTCCATCTTCCACCAGATCCCCTCTATATTATAATCTACTATTTTCCCTTCTCATTAAGGGTACATGATTTCATAGGACAATATCCACTGACGATAACTCTCCAACAATGGTTCATTTTGACGACAATATATTTCTTTTCAATTTGGGAAGAAGCGGTCCCCCTCAATTATTTCATTTCACATCCTATTTTTGAGTTCATGAGTTCCAGCATCATCCATCTATTCGTAGTCCCTCACATATATCTCGCCGAAAACAACACCAACTACCATGTTATTCAGATGAAAACGTTTTACACCGAGTACATAATACGGTCCAACCACACTTCTCACTACAATGAACAAGAAAATTAATGTATCGAGGAATTCCAAAGTACTCTCTACAAAATTCTATAGAATATGGTGGATTAGAATAAGAATGGTTGTTTGGACAAGCCCCCCATTCTCTCTAGGCTAATCAGATGATGACTCAGAATTTAACTCATTTCAATCCGTATTCCCCGGTGTATGGAAGAGTGGTAGTCTTTCCCATTTTGATTAAATAACCATTATCATGAAAAAACTTATACGGTAAAAAAAATTCAACATGGATAGAAGAATCCTATCTAGGAAAATTGGAATCCCTTAACGAGAATAGGCACCAAGACATGCATAATCCAGAGAGGAACCAAAAATAAATTTCCAATTATTTCTATAATAATGTTTTTCTCCATTCCATCTTTCATGAAGAGACAATATTGGCATTATGTATTCCAATGATACCAGGTAGGAAACAAAAAAGGTTAGTTCCCACATGGGAAGGAACATATATCATACACAAGATTAATCCCAATAGTGGAAACTCATATTCAACAAAGATGTTGATAGAATCACTCCTCCCACCAACAACCATTTCCTCATGTAGTACATTGTAAAAACATTAATCACATGGTCTGATATCTACAACCTTAAACTAAGATTCCCAATTACTTATTTGCAAGATAATAAAATGTGTAACATCAGTTTCACTACTGCATGATATTAAACATTTCATATACTTCTTAGGAACATGACAATAAAATGGGCACCTATGGTCAAACAATTTGACACTAAACTAAAAGAAATTTCCCTAAGTATAATGACCCTAATTTGTATGAATTTTTTTTACTTCATGATGATAAACTACAAGTACTCATCTTTTAAACAATACATTAAACTGTTAAGTGACGTCCTAATTGAATTATGTTATATTCTTTAACATTTAACCTCCCGAGAATATAATGTTAATGACTATGAAGACTCTTCATTGGAATGTGTCATGTGTTGTTGGGCCTCCATGTCCCTCATTGATGTCAGATTTCATTACAGAGAAACACTACATATTTCTGATTTAGAAGCATCATCCTTTAGTTCCAACCCAATGACCGTAGATTAAGACATCGAAAATCTATGTTGTTAAACTATGTAACAATCTTCATCCTATTTACATGATGATAAACTACATAATGAAAAAACTATTTTAGTTTGATAGGAAATCCCCCTAGGACCGGTCATCTAACTTCCATATTCAATGACTATGTGTGTAATGATTACCATCCTCATGGGATATATAGTGATTCCCACACATTTTTTCTTTGTTCCCAAATGCAGGATCACAAACCATTTCAACCATTGATGAAATTTTAAATTTGGGAGTGCAAGGTGCAACATGGATCTTATGGGTCCTCATTCTCATAAGGTTATTTTCTAGTCCACAAAACTATTTTCGAAGAAACATCTCATTCCCCAATGTCTTAGTTTCATTGGAAAAATATGCTTAACATTTTACATCATAGTTTCTCAATGCTAAACTGCACAACATTGACGGTCTATTCTGCTTGAATATAAAAGGAATAATTCCCAAATCCTTGAAATGCAATGTTATACTATACTATAATGACGTAGTTTCAATAAAATGAATGCTGCAATAAAAAAACCTAGCTACACGATGCTAAACAAAATAACATTGAAGGTTCATTCTTCACAACCATAAAATTAATGTTCCCCAAATCTCTTTAACATGAATTTAAACTATGATGAAATTTCCAAATGAATGACAATAAACTATGTACCATCTCCCTCCTTACCACATTATGTTAAACTATATGAATACATCTCCAGTACATGGCTTCAAATTGGGGGCGTATGGTCCAAACGCTATAACCTTAAACTAAGAGCATGTGGCGTAAAAAATATAACCTTAAAAATATAGTAATACTATGGTATTTTATCCAATGTATAGTTTGGTTCTACCAATGTCATGCTCTGCTATGCTGGAATGCTAGTCTTAATGTTTTAAGTTCAATTCATACATTTCACTAACCCATCTCCATACATGGAGTCTTTCTAGGTTTGGATTCCCACCATGCTTCATATCTGGAGGGAACCCTTAATAGTGATGAAAATGTCTATTTGACTCCCCTACCATCCAGAAAAATGACCTAATGGATTGATGGAAACATATAGAGGGTCATGGGTTTGAATTTAATCAACAATCGATTCTATATTTTCATGTCCTCCCCATAACCGGTGATGTTGTGTACCTCGTGTTGCTAATATGGTCAATAGTGGTCATGTGCATCAGTAATCACATCCATGCTTTGGACCTTGGAATATTTTACTTACATTACTCCCACCTACCTTGGTTCTATTGGAACTCTTAATTCCTTTGGTGATTCTCCTACCTGAATTTGCACAGGTTGAGTGAGAATGTATGTATCATGAGGACATTCTAAAACTGAAATTTATTCATCCTTGTTGTAAATTTATACACATGACAAAGAAATCTAAACACTACAATTTTTCCCCTATAAAAAATGTTTCTAATGGTGTAAGGATTATTTTTAGAGTTTTTTCCAACATAGGGGAGTTTAAGAATCTAGTAGGTTCGAACTCTACAACCATAAACTAATATCATATCCATGATTCTCTCATGAACATTTTATGTGGAATTGGGCCTCCATGATCCTCATTCATGTTGGGTTATTTTTCCACACCATACACTCCTATGGGATACCACTGCCTCAACTATAGTCCTTACCACATGATGTTAAAATTCAATGGTCAGTCATGTCATACAACTATAAACTACAACATTTTCAGCCTAAACACATGATAAAAAATGGAAGCGCAATTTACTATTCTCTCCAGAGAGGACATCACCTTTGGGATTAGTCATCTAATACAAATCCTATAAAGACCTACATAATGCATGATTCTTTTATATAAGGGATATGTAGTTACAACCGATCCTACCATATTTTTCTGGTGGCTCAAAGAAATGTGTAATTCCATCCCTCTCACTTTGTATGGATCAGACATGAAAAAGAAAATTTCCCTTTCAACAACTACGTGTAGCCTGGTTCTCACCATAATGGGATACACGATACATTGAGATAGCCAGATCATATATGTGAGGTCCATCCCCAACATGAATACCATTTTCATGTTTATTCTTCACAATCCTCACCTAATGTCATTAAACTACGTGGATTTCTAAAACTAAAAACGGTAATATTTCAATAATTATGGGATATGTTGTGACAACTATGAATACTATGACCTTAACCAATAGTCTTAGTCCATGTAACATTACTGTAAACTATTTTCCATCATCCATAGGAATGAATATGTGGTTCATGTGTGACTCTTTGGCATCATTCGCGTTGGGTTTGTTATGACACAACATTACACATATTTTTCTTGGAGTGCTTCCCCATTGTCTGAGATCTATGACCACAAACTAGATGATCAAGTAAAAAAAACATGAAAATAAACTATATGAATTTCTCTCTTGGGATGTGTTGTTCATGGGCCTCTGGTTCCTCATCCATCATAGGCTTATCATTACACCACACCACACAAACACATTTATTATACTATTACATATAGTCCATGATCTATGACCATAAACTAGGAATTAATTTCTATATACATAACACTAAACCATGGCCATAGCTTGATTATTTTAGGGTGACCCACTATAATTATGGGACACTTTTTATTCATATCTAGAGAGGATATCAACCAATTGTTTTGGTCTTCCACCATGCGGTGTTATTGAACTATCAGAGGCTTGATTCCCATCCTTATGGGATAAATATCAATGACTGAACATTTTCCCTCAGGCACACCCATATGTTTATTATCTATTTTTTACCCTATGATCATAGTAGAGACCCAAGAATTATGACCATAAAATTACACCATTAGTCTTATGGTGTGTAATAAAAATTTAAGCCTCCTTATCCTCATTCACATTGTGTTTTTACCTCATACATGATGTGTACATAAAAATATGACAAAAAATATTCTTTTCAAATGAGTAACATGACATTTAAATGATTTTCATGGTCCAATATTTTGGACCATAAACAACGATCTTCACTGTGATTTTTCCCCTTTCAATACCATGTGTTCCTTCATCCTATATTTTTTCATAATATTTGTTTGGTATGAAATTACTTTTGGGCTCTGTCATGTCGGTTTTTGATCCCATGTTCTACATAATTTTTTATGGAAGATAGATAATACTATCCATGCCACTTGACTATAATATATTTTTAGGGTCCATTTAGATTGAAATTAATCTTTGTGAAATGTCCCGATCACATGATGTTAAACAGTGAGACACATCCTAACCATATCAGGATAAACTAAACCATGCATCCTCCTCATTGTATGACGTTAGAATACGTCTTCTTAAATATTTTTTTAATTATTTGAATCAACAACGAATCCTAGTTTCTTGTCATATATTACCTTATTGAAAGATGGGTTTGACATTTGTTTAGACAAATGAACAAACACCAATGTTTTTTAAGTTATAGTGGCCTAAATTCTAGAGTATTTGAGTCCTTTCTGAAGGGTACCCCATATCTTCCTGGATATGAAACATTGGCTCACCTACCATCACATACAAATGTACCAGAAGGTATCAATTTTTTTTGAGATAGGTATCGTGTTTTGAATATGGAAAGCAGACCAACTTCTGTTTTCTTTTAACCATTTTAGGCTACTGGTAAAAATATCAGGTTTTTAACATGGTCAATAGTTATCCCATGCCAAAAATCCATCCTCGTTGTGTTCCTATTTTTGAACACCGTGATTAAAAAAAAAATTCCCTTTGTTCAAATGGATTCCAATGGATATATAATTATCCCGTTCATTCCTTAGTGCATGTGAAAGGAATAAAATTTTCTATTTAGATGGAGTTATTCTCCAATAACATATCCTCTCAAACCAAATTCTCTTGGTGGTCATTCAATAAAAGAAGACCCTGAGTTTTCAATGAATATCAGACACTCTCATGGAAATTGAACGATTATGTGATTGGCCCTTATTTCTCAGACAAGTCATGACCTACATGAGAATAAGGATGTGTCACTATTTATTTCACATATGTGGTTAAAGTGTAATAATTATAAAAATAAATAACTTGTCCATGCACACAATTAAAAATATATGTATGTTTCAAATGATTGAAAAACACAACTATTATGGATCCATGCTTAAATAGAATAGTTCAACTCCACCACCTTTGGGTGTGTGTCCTCTATGAAATACTATATGCTTCCCATCATTCACACATTATTAAAACAATCAAGATAGATTTCATCTACCCTAATCTACATCCGGTCTTTCTCATCTCAATGATCAGACACATAAAGGTTTACTTGTTTTAGCTATTATTGGGCCTACACAAGTATGACCATCCAACATAAAATATTATTCTGATTTGTGGGTTGGAAAGTTTGATGGATACTTCACCTTTTCATCAAATCTTTAGATCCATTTCTCTGCCTCTTTATGATTAAGAATACTATTAGGTTTCACCTAGAACTATGTGAAATCTAAATGATGATTACCTTTCTACTTATTCTATAAAATATAGTCATGGATCAACACATGAAGATCATGAGAAACTTCCCCTCTAACACACAACCTATGTAGTTATTATAAAAGAGGAACCATTCAGCTCATCCATTGTGATTCTAAGGCCTCAATGAAATACTCGATTCATTTATATTCCTTATTCCGAATCATTTGGAATTCCACATACACCTTAGGATTAGATTCATCCATCTCCTTAGGTTTTTCAGGCTCATATTATAGTAAAATATCAAGAAGTCCAATGATAGGGTCCCTCTCCGACATCCTATTTGAAGAACTATGCTTCATGACATGGGAACACGAATTTTAACTAGTGTTTTCTTCAAAATTCTCACCATACCTATCATCATGTTTTGTCCCGAAAGTGGCATCATCCATAGCCATGGTTTCTAGATTACCTATTGATATTTCCATGCTATCTTCAGTGACCATCACCTTGTAAAGAAATGTAGTCATCAAAATAGGTCCCATAGACGTCCAAAAACTTCTTCCTGTAATGCTTTTCATCATAGGGTATCTATGTTGAATAGTATCCCCAGTCTACAAGATCTCTAAATGATTGATATGGATCTATAAAGATAGATATTTACGAGATATGAGTGCCTCCATATTTAGTACCCATGACACCACAAAACAACCATCACTTGGGACCCTACCGTTATTGTTAATTTGAAGATTGGAACTATCTCCACATAGATAATGAGACAATATTGGGTAACAATGGTTGTCACTTTTCCTCCCTCAGTTGGCCTTCCACTGGCCACCTTACTCATGAACGGATCATTGCCTGGAATAGCATTGGATGTAGTTCCAATGGAATGTCCCACAACATCAATTAGAATGTTCTCACCCACTAATTGGGAGCTCATTTATCAAAAATGATGTGCTCCTGTACTGAACACATTCTATTTAGTGGATACATGTTTTAAAAAGAGAAGTAACCAAGGGAGATATAAGTTAAGACTTATTGCGAGATGTTTGGAATGTCCATCATCAGATCATGCAATATCGATGCTCTCCCAGGGGCTACCTTGATGAGCTATTGTCCCCTAGAGTTTCCCACCATTAGTCTATTCAACATCAACATATTCAAATACTTAATCAACTTTTTTTTTACTATTCTTCCTCAAACACTCTTCCTTCATAATCTTCCTCCTCTTCTTCCCTACATCTATTATTGTACTCAGGATGCATCTCTTCCAAATCATGATCATGGTCTTGAATTACATTCTTTATGGGATTGAATTATTCAAATTTCCCCTATTGGAACTTATAGGCCTCCATTTGTGTTATATACACATTCCCCCAATGAATGTATACCCCTTCCAGCACATATATACGCCCAATTTCTTGTTGTTCTAGCCATGTGCACATGATTCTCTATCATAAGCCTTCAGTTTATAAATATTATCACAACATCCTCCAATAAGGCCAGAGGGTTAGGAAAATTTAACTGAATTCTAGTTGTAATATATATCTTATATCATCTCATTGCCTCTTATGTCTGGACCAGGAGGCTTCCATTGGGACCACCACTCCTCAGAAGGGGGAGGATCAGCCACACACCGTGAAATCCCAACAACAATAGTTCCACCTCATTGCATCTGTTTTTACTAGATTTCATATTGTCTTAACTCCCAAGTGGAATCCCTACTACCTCCTTTCTTCTCTAAACCTAAATATGTAACCTTGATATTCTGAAGGCATCGATAAAAAATTGGCCCCGGGTATGTGGTCACCCAGTGCTTATCATATTTTGTTATACTATAGTATAAAAATCTATATGTTTTATCATGATTGTTTCAATAAATCAATTTTTTTTATAATACACCACAACTAATAGATAACTAAAGGGTTAAGATCTTCATGAATCTCAATATAATCATTATTCAATAATTTCTCAAGGCACTCGAACTGTTTGGAAATTCAGAATAGAACATATTGCTCACAAAGGATCATTCCATCATTGTGGGTCACTAGAAAACCACCCATGATGATCTAGTGATACTCTATATTCTCTAATGGACCTTGAAGGTCATCCTTCATTTAGATACAAAGTATTTTAGTGGGTAGAATATGAGATTTTTATCATTACCAGTATAGATCTTGACCCCTTCATCATTGAGAATCAGTAGCCAGAGCCCAGATATGTTAAGAATAGATCGATGTACAATATATCATGGGGTTTAGTTGGAATTTGGTAATGAATATCCTCCAATACATGTTAAATTATATCGATTCCATATTTTAAATGGTCCAAAAATCCTCCTAGGTGTTCCCCCACTTCATATAAACCCCAAAATCATGTAGAGTCTTTCCATGACATGTAATACTATGTTAACGATTTTATGGAATTCCATGATCCCCATCATCACCAAGGATAACTAGAGGACCACCATTCTTCTACCTCTCACTGAAAATAGAAACCCACATATAAAATAATTATAACATACCGTTCGGTCCTAGTTCTCGTCCATGATGTAGCACCATGATTTATTTTATCCCACTTCGTATATATCCACATCTGATCTCTCCTTTCCCCTCTGCGATGCATTCAAGAATGGTTTCCCTCATCCTAGAATACTCAACTTTTTTATTAAATGGTTGAACCATGGAAAAATGGAATTTCCATCAAGATGAAATCGACCTTCAACCTCTCTTTTGCAACACGAAACACAATACATTTTCGTATAGGGGTTCAATCTATATAGACCATGATATTATCTATGAGTTGGGACTCATCATACTGACGACCCTCTAGGGGAATTCAATTGATACTGTAAACATACCATAGACTGATCTCAAACTCCCCAGGGTGGAGGTGGAATGTGTTTGTTTCTGGAAACCACCAGATGAACATCTTTGACACTAGTTCTTATTGATGGTAGATGTTAAATTGTGATGCCCATATGGCATTAAAAATCCAAATAATGAATATCTATTCTCCAATATCATCACATGTGTAGTGCACCCGGTACTCCCATGCCCATTCATGTGTAATGTTACATTAATAACAGATATACCATTTCATTTTCCAACCCACACATTTATCTATTATACTAATTGGGAAGGAGATTTTATAGTGGGTCTGGAACTGATCAGGAACAGATTTTTATAACATGAATTTCCAATTTTACAGCATCAGGACATAGATGGATATGCACCAACACTCCATAGTGCATGACCATAAATAGTGTTGTTGTATTGATAGATTCTATTGATACGTGATACCCAGGAAAATAGTGAATAAGATTCAAATCATGGGATTTCTACATCATCCTGGATCATGATATTTTATAGTTAGAGATTCTATCATCGGATGTCATCCTTTCGTGGCTATATCATCATTCCCAATAACATATTATTATCCAAAAAAACCCTCCAGGCATGATTTATTTGAGTATTCCCATTTCACTCCACTCTCCGTGAAGCAATGGTTTCCTCCCTGTAAATAATAGTTTGTTTACCATCAATGTTGATCTTGTTTTGGGACACCATGGTTGATGAGTGACAGATAGAGGGTTGGAGGGAAAATGTATGGTTCTTGTGTAAGATTGGATATAGATCACAAAAAAGGTCTTGAATTTTATGTAATTTCTGAATTGTGAAAGAATTCATTATATTCACCTAAGATAACTACTGGGAATAGGTTTTCTATGATGGATTCAGAATCATACATTCACTAGAACAAAATCCCTTTTCATATTGAAATTAAAGGTATAATAAATATTGGACCCCATATATTTATAGGTTCTAAAATGGTATTTCACACATGTGAAAGGTCCCTTACATGATGATCTTATGATATTGCATGTACGTCCTAATGTGAACCGTTCTATTCAGCCATTCCCTCAAAACTAGACCTTCTTCTCCCCTTTTAGCCCAAATTCTACTGGGTCAATTTTTTAGTGTTGAATTCTTCATAGAACCCAAAAATACAGTTTTTGGTAAATTTAACAAACACTTCAACTCAATTGACCATAATATAATGGCTAATGGTGGAACATGTATCTTTAAAGGCATGCGCCCAAGACAAAAATCCTTGTTCAAGGCCCTTATGTTCCCATTGTGATGTCAAATGGTTTTCTTCTACCCAAAAAATATGATGCAATTAGGGAAATGGTATTAATGTTGATACATCGATGTGTAAGATGATGACCCCCACATATGTATTTATACACCAAATCTGTTGTCAAATACATTCTTCCCTGCAACAACTATTTTGTACCACCACATAAGATTTTTACTATATGTATATAAGGGGACCCTCTATTGTAGGGGTAATGATCTTGATATTCAACCATTGCTCCTACATGGGAAAAGACGCCTCATTTGTGATAGTGCACAATCCACAATCCCCTTAGTGTATAGGATCTTGAACTATATTTCTCCTAGGGGTCCCCTTCATGTGGGTCCCCAAGGGCTTGACCCTCTCCCATTTTCATCCAATCCTAAGGAATGTTCCTTAAAAATACCCTTCTTTAGTGCACCACCTACCCTTGTGCACACCTATCTTGCACTCGAGCCACGCTATTTTTCCTGTAATCCTTCAATCTTGTGCACAAACCCACCCTTAATCTCCATGGGTTGTCTTTACATTAAATAACCATGTTTGAGACCATTTTGCACACACCCTTCACATATTGTGAAAAAATCTCCAACCCAGCCATCAAGGATTGCATGTAGTTATTTGTAGGACCCTCATGTGGTTTACCTTATTGTGTTAATCTACCATTTTATTTTTGTAATCGGTACACTAATGGACATTAATTTTTGGTATAACATAGATAACGTGGACCCTGCTATCGACCAATCATCCACACCACTCACATTATGAATTGATGATTCCTTCTCTTCCCCATGTGTTGGTGAGTATCAGTTATGTATGTCCATGGGGTGAGGAGTGGTTCCACCCTCTATGAGATGTACGATGTTATACTACTGAGCCCCATCATCCTCATGAAATAACAATAAACTATAGTCTCACCCCGTGAAATGCACATGGGGTTCCATGCCTCATGAATTTTCTATGTGCAATTGACTCCATGGGAGTGTGATTTTACATACATGTAATTATATCCTCCCCACATAGCATGGGATCCTCACAAGGAAGCTTCCATGTGTATGCCCCACCCCATTGCTCACTAACTCATCTTTCATGACATGACCATCTGGTCTAGACTTTTTTTTTTCTAAAATCAAGCGTGTCCTAAATGGTATTATAAGTTATTTGTGATCATGAAACCCTTATGTTATTTTTTATCCATGTGTATGCCCTGAACCCAAGTCTCCATACTGAACTACATATGGTTTGATGACGTTATTTTGAACAAGTACATAAGAAGCCTCCATGAGGATTAATCCCAAGAAAGAGAAATCTATGTTTCTCCCTATTAGGTAGGTCCCCTCATGATTTGACACCATCCCATTACGAGAAATATCCCTCAACACCTCTTCCATGGGGAGTCTTCATCCATAACCCATAAATTAATCCAACATCTCACTCTTATCCTGATGAGATCACTTCATCTGACTACATCCTTTTGGGTCGTCTCTATACGTATGCCCAATCCTAATGACTATGTACCATCTGGGTAACTTCCATTGGAGACAAAACCCTAATATGCATTAATCTAGGCCACTAACCATGTCTAATACCAAACATGTCTCTAGGAAAATATCCATGTGTATTCCTCGATTATCCAATTCCAAATCTATAAGGACTTTGATCAATAACTTTTAGATATGGTATGTAGAATTCCTCTATGAGGTTTAATCCAATCCTGCATTCCCATCTTGATCTTTCCAATGGGTCTCCATGTCTCAGGATGATCAAGCCCCAACCTGGTGGATCCACTTTCTTTTGGTTTCCATATATAAGCACCATTATCACAGGGTGATTTCATAGGTGTCTCATCACCCCTTCTAAAAAACATAAACTTTAATACATTTCTTCCTCCTAGAATATGCAGGATGTCTCCCTAATGTCAAATATCATCACCCCACAATCAAAATCCATTCCATCCATTCCATCCATTCAATCTCTTAACCTTCATCTATATTTATCCTAATTTTTACTTGATACACTATATCTCTGTATGATCATGTCATCCATCTAGTTTTTTAACCATGCATATTACCTATCCTGTCTCCAGGTTGCTAGCCTTATGTATGCCCCGATTCAATTGTCCATTTCATAATTATGTGTAAATTGATCCCTATCATCATCACATGGTACGTAGGAAGCATACTTGAGGTTCAATCCCCTCATCCATTCTCTTCCATGTTTTTCCATCGAATCACCATGTCCCAGGAGGATCATGACCCGAACAATAGGTTCCAGTTTCATCAGGTCACCTCCATATACACTATTCTCATGTGATTGCTTTTGATGTGTCTCATCACCAAGTCTGATCTATGAGGGCATTTATCCTTGTCTTCCACAAATGATACATAAGCATCCTCTATGAGGTTAAAGCCCATAACCCATCACACTCCATCCATTCCATCAATTACATCTCCTTCTCTTCATCTATATATGTCAACATTATTTCCAGAGAGGCCACATCATGATGAGATGATGCCATCAATCTAGTCCTAGTAGAGCGTAAGCCACATTCACCTCATCGTTGATCGCAGTAGAACTATAGTAGAAAAACATTCATAATACTTACTATATATACCCAATTCATGATGTACATAGACAATACATTAATTTTGAGGAATACATAATACATGAACAAAATAGATTCCCAAAGACCGTATTAGTTTAGTGTCTTTGGAAACTAGAAACATAATCTTCTAATCATGTTGAAAGATCTTCAACATCTCCCATAAAGATCATCCCCTTTTTTTCTTACCTAAAACCATTATTTAAATCCTAGGTAAAAGAAAACATAAAAAGTGTGAGATCTAATGCTTAGTAAGGGTATAAATGGAGAACATAAAACAATCCATAAACATTTGAATGCAAAAACCTAAAAATAATATCATAACATCAAAATATTGAGAAATGACATAAAACATGGCAGTAAACAGGTCATAGATCATAAAGGAAAATTAATCATGATAAACTAGAATTTAAATAAAACATGTAACTGTGGAATCCATTAAGAACATGTTATGATTTTCATAGTACCCAAGGCATTGCCGGCAAGGCCAGCATAGTGGAAAAAGTCCATTACTGAACTGGGTTTACTTGCCGTTTCGGCCCTATATTACTAAACCGAATTCACTTTCCGTTACATCCATGTCTATCTCATGAGATATAATTCTTTACCCAATGCATTGGATGGAGATATAGGTCCCACCCATCTCATAATTAAATCATTCTTACTGTTCCACAAAATAAACATAAATCATTTTTCATAACCTAATGAATAAAATGGGTTTCATAAACATCACTCTATCATAACATAATCCATATAAAACAAATGGATATAATTTCATAATAAGAAGAATAAAACCATGTAAATAATATAGACATTATACTTGATAAATAATCTGACTAAATAATGTCATCTTAGATGGTAAATAGTTTTTACAAAACACATGTAATGAATTCTTGAGGAAAATACCTTTTCTTCTTCAAAATAATTTTCTTTTCAAAAAATTCCATGTAATTTTAAAAGAAATGGATTTTAATGAAATTATCCTGAAATATTGTAGAGAAAGATTCATGAAAATTATGCATTATGAAACCATAAAAATCAGTTCATGCTGTATATGTTAAAAAACATTCTCCCGTACTTTTTCCAGAAAAGTCAAAAAGTTCCTCTTATGGTAATCAAAACAATGATTTCATCCATAACACAATGAAAAAGTCGAATAGGAGTAAAAATGAATTTAAACGGAAATGGAATAATATTAAAAACTTTGTTAAATACATTTTTATATACATAGTTGAAAAATATAACCCTAGTAAATACTTACGTATAAGCAATCTTGGATAAAAATGAGATTTGAAAAATTATCCCTAACTTAGGTCCATTTTCTTCTGTACATGCCCAAATACTCTTATATAGTGGGTTTAAACATATTATTAACTTGTAAAAAAAAACCATAATAATATTTATGATGTCATATATGATTAACTTCAGACTTTATATTACCCGTTCTTTTGACAATTACATGTTAAATCAACGTTTTGGATAAAATCGTTTCATTTATCGTATGTGTTTCGACTTGTTGTTATTGATATTATTACATATATCATGATTTACAAACTTCCCGAATGTAAAACATGATTTATATATAATATAAATTTAGCATATAAATATATTTGATAGATCGAAAAATGAAATGAAAAACATTGTTGTTGGAGACGGTAGGTCGTACGTATGCATGAACGCTGTTTTCATTTCCTTATTGAATTGAATTGAATTAAGTAAATGAAACATATAAGTACATAAATCCAGTATCATTATAATTTCATATATGTCATGATTATTTATTATATATACTTTATAATCATACTTGAATGGTTAATCATGGATAATGAATCTCATCTCATCGTGTAGACGGTAATCCGTACGTACGAATGAGCAATGATATTGTTCCCAAAATTATTTAATGGAATTAAATTGGAAGATATAATATCTCAGATTTAGTATCATTTTATAATAGCTATATATAGTTATTCTTTACACCATTATACCCATCCAGGTAAGGTGGTGGTGGAAAAACAGATTACACCAAGGTGTGGAGACGGTATTCCGTACGTACGCATGCGCGGTGATTTCATTTTCCATAGGATGGATAGAAGGTGAAATAGTGTTGGTTCATATTTATAATATAATATAAGTATATAATCGATACTGATGTTATTAAATTATAATGAAACAAATAAAGAAGATGAAGTAGAAGAATAAAGAAACATGAAAGAACCGGTAGAAAAGATTTTATCTTCTTCGACGTGCCTCTTTTAAACCTCCTCTTAGGGAACTAGAGTTGGACTTTTGAGAAGAAAAGAACCTCTATGATATAACTAGAGATGTTGAGAAGAGGAATTTTCATGGTTTGTCTGATCATGAAAGCTCAATGTGTTGTGAGGAGGATAGGGAGGAGGTGCACTTTTATAAGAGAGGAGAGGGGCACTTTTGGAAACCTCTAAAATATTAATGTGTAATAAAATAAAACCCCACATAGAAACATCCAAAATGACTCAAATCTGAATATTAGATGTTATAGGGTTGTAATATAATGATCCAATAAAATTTAGACATGTTGTGAATTTATTTTAAACATTATCAACTTCATTTATCCTTATTTAATATATTTAATTTTATTTGTGGTAATAATATTCTATATTTTAAATTGTTATAAATAATTACTTATGTGTTGTGATATATCCATAAATGGATACCTTATGAAATTTTAGACCTTATAAATTTAAAATTATAATTTTTAAATATTTTTGTGATTTTTATAAAATTTTATAATATGTTATTTTTATAAAATAACAATAGTGTTGATTTTTACACTATTCATTTATTTGAATTTAAATAAAATCCACAGAGAGGATATATTCGAAAAAAATTTAATATATTCCAAACATGTCATATTAATTTATAAAATTTTTGGAGAACATTAATTAGTTCATATAATATTTATTTTAATATTTATAAATCCATTTATTCGATAATTCTCTTCATAAAACAATAACTACATCATTTTTGTATAATTATTTAATATACTAATTATTTTCATAAAAATTAAAAATAAAATACTATGATGATGATAAATCTAATATATTTAAAAATAATACTTTTACTCGAATTTATAATCTTAAAATCACAACATTGTAAATTGTTATATTTATTAAATTATGAAGGTGACAACTTTGACATCATTTAAAATAAAATAATATAAGTTTCATAATCGCTTTTATAAAAATAAAAAAAGGTAAAAAATTAGACCATTGGATGGTTATAGTTTATATATATATGACCAATGAGTTTTGGTCTGGTTTTTTGGCCTTTTAATGGGTATTATTATAATAAAAACTATATTATTGATTTTTCACTATATAAATAATTTCTGCATCATTAATGTATAAACTATTAAGGTAATTAAATTTCTTTTAAAAATTAAAAATATATTACCATAACAATGAATAAAATTTTATCATTCAAATGATAATTAAAATTCGAATATATATTCTGTATAACTTTATATTAAAAAACTTTAATTATTAGTGTTTGAGTGAGACATATTTCACTTTCTTTAAAATAAAATAAATTTGAGGTCATAATCACATCCAAGTGGGTTCCAATGGATTCCATTTCGACAAAAATATTCCTTAGGACTAAATATAATCATCCAATTATATTAATACAAGTTTTAGGGTAATTTTATAAAATTAGATTTACCCTTAATTGCATTATTTAACTTTAACTATGATAAATAAAATTTACCGTAGTTACTATTCATAGTGCCCAAAAATAAAAATTAGTCTATTAAAATAATTTGGACCTACGGATTCCAAATATGGAATCCATTTTTCCAAATTAAAATCACAAGATTTGTAGAAATTAATTTAAAATAAATCTCGTTGTTAAGAAAACGAGTTTTAAAAGTTAAAACATTGCAAATGATTGAAATGATTTTACCTATGAATTCAATGTAAAATCAATGATAATGAAATACATTATATTAAATGGTAAAAATATATTATATTTATAATTTATAACCTTTAAATATTATAATTTAACCATATAAATTATTACGATGAAAAATGCTATTTTTAATTAAAATATACTGTGTTTTTACTATTCATCAAAATAATAACGTTGTCAGAAAAATATAAAAACTTTATCCAATGATAATTTTAATATCATAATTCAAAAGAAAAAACATTATTTTGTAAAATTGAACTTATAAACTTGTCAAAAATTATATTTAATATGGGTGTTCCCTCAAAAGGTGGAAAACTGCATTTTTTTAAAATACTTATTTTACCCGAAAAATTTATTTTGTTCTCATACCATCTTCTAGAAAATGTGTAAGATGAATAATAATGTTATAAAATTCAAAATTTAGTTAAAACTATTCATAATAGATAGTTCATAATAATATTATAACAATATATCGTTGTTTAGATAAACTCATTATTGCGTACAACACAAGCTATTGAGGAAGGTCACTCTTGCGTGCAATGCAAGCCAAGTTAGGGTTGCGTGTAAGGAAAGATTCCTTTGGTGATACATATAACATACTCAAAATATAGTTCAGTTATACATTGATCAAAATCATTACTTGGTGTTTTGTAAAATGAATTTTATTCAAAAGAACTTGAAAAAAAATATGTGCATCACATGCCAAGAATAGTGTTGCATACAATCCAAGCTAATAAATTATTACATATAGCACAATCTAATCTTAGTGTAGCATACAAATCAAGTTATAAAATAAATTAAAAAATAATATTTCTCATAAAATCTCAGGGTGTTACATTCTACCCCTCTTTAAATAAATTTCACCCTCGAAATTCTTCGGGGTTATAAGTTGTTTACTACTTGAAAGTTTCTATCACCGAAACCCACATCGTAAAAAAGAATACTAATTCATAATTTAAAAAATTAATGTTAGAAACATAACAGATACCTAAAGTAATGCATCACTGGTTTTCCTCAAAGGATAATATAGGTGGAAATATGGATATAGATGAGAAATCTTACCATCATGTTCTAATGAATAGTTGTAGAGAACATAACTATGAAAAATCCAACAATCACAAAGCCATAAATTTGTTATGATCTAAGGTACCATCTGATTTATCAGATATGAGGGCACTATGACAACATTTTTTGTTTCGAATATCATTTCCCTAATGTTGAAGAATTTTGGAATTAAAATAAATACTTACATGATTTTGGTTCAATCTCACTATTATTTGTGCCTTGAACAATTTACAATTCATATCTTAAAGAAATGAAGTTTAATTTGTCTTCCGTGAAGTGTTAGAAGACCATGCGATAGAATGATAGGTCATTCCATCTATCTCAAATATATGGTTAGCAAAATTTATATACATAAGTCAATATTATGGTGAGATTAATAGTATATGGTTTGAAAAATGGACATATACTCCATCTATAATACCTCTTAATGAAATAAAATTAGTTTCTACTAACTAGGGACATCATGTAGGCCAGTGGTAGGTGATAAAGGCATGTCAGACTTCGGTTGTGGGTTCGATTCCCACAACCCTGTCCGACGCGATGGGTTGTCGCCCATCCTGCAGGTTTTCCTTTTTATAAAATTACACTATTATAACATTACAGAAATAATATCGAAAAAGGATCTATCCTTATACAATATTATCTTATGTCCAACATAATCCATTTCAAATCATTAGACTTCTCCATAATACTTGTATCCATGCTCAAAATACCATGAAAACGATTACTGGGAATTTCATCAACCAAGCATGCGAATACCATAATTTATCCCTCGTATATCATAAGATATATCTTGTTGGACACATTCCTAAAATGGAATACCTTAATAATGTATTCTCTTGAAACATGAATTACCATTGAACCTTAGTAAAAACAAGAATGTTCTCAAAACTTAACTCTTTTCACGTACCCAAATCCCAAAAATTCTATATACTCTATCCATGATATAACTTTGTCCTTATATCATTCATGAGATCATTAATACTATCAAACAATTCATTTTCTCCTTATCCCTTCATTATGTGCATATCACATGCTTTCGAAAAATATTTCTATCACTTTTCATGGTTATCGGTACCATATTCTCTTGGAAAACCACAATGGACCAATACATAGATATTCTAATACACTATAAAAGTACCTGAACAACATTATTCTTGAATACCGTTACATAAACACTTCAATCCATCCTCTTCAATGATTTACATGGAATCAGTCCTTCCTTGATTTAGAAGTAACCTCTTAGGTTAGGGCATTGGGTTTTGTAATTCCCATGTTCTCCACAAATAAGTCAATGAACTCCATAATAGTCTGTCACTCTATGACCCTTCTCCCGACACAAATAACATCTTCCCCTCCATTTTATGTATTCATCAAGGTTCTTCTTCCCTTATTTATAAATCTCAATATTCCTTTCTATATGCTCCTCACCATGTGAACATGCATAAAACTCCATCTTCTGCTTATTTGATGAATTGGGAGTACCATTAATGTTCACCTTGTTAATCATATATCACGATGACTGATTCGGCATAATCATAATATCATTCGTTCTGGGTATTATGAAATTTTTTTCTGATAGTCACCAATTTTTCCATTGGAATCAATGTTGACCCAATTCCTTCTGGTTCCCTCGATGGACTAAAACCAAAAACCATGGTGTAAGAAACAATTAAAATAATGAGGAACTATATAATCATAAAAAGTCTAACTTATCACACATTCTTTAATACATGACACATTAGGTTCACCCTAGGTTATTCATGATCATCAACATAATTCTACGATTGTAACCTATAGTTACACAAAACCTTAGGGTTATTCTAATACATACTTTAGAAATATCTCTAGGGATTTCACTAATGTTTTTGCATCCTATTTTCCAACGGTTAACTAAACCTCCACTCTAATACCAACTGTAGAGACCCAAATCTTGATGTACATAGACAATACATTACTTTTTCTGAATACTAAATACATGATAAAAACATAAGCCCAAAGACTGTATAAGTTTAATTTTTATGGAAACGTAGAACATAATCTTCTAATCATGTTGAAAGATCTTCAACATCTGCCATAATGATCTTCCGCTTTTGTTTTCATTCCCAAAAAAATTCCTTATATCCTGGGGAAATAAAAACATAAAAATGGTGACCTCTAATGAACAATTAGGGTAAACATGGAGAACATAAAATAATCCATAAACATTTGAAAGCAAAAACCGGAACATAAAATCATAACATCAATAGATTGAGCAATGACACAAAAATGGAAGTACAGAAGACATAGATCATAAAGGAAAATTAATCATGATAAACTAGAATGGGAATAAAACATGAAAATGTGGCATCCATTAAGCACGTATTATGATTTCCATATTATCCAAGGCATTTCTTCCAAGACCATTATAGTGGACAAAGTTCATTACTGAACCTGGTTTACATGTCGTTCCCGCCCTGTATTACAGAACCAGATTAACTTTCCAGTCTAGCCATGTCTATATCATGAGATATAAATATTTACCCAATTCATTGGAGGGAGATATATGTACCAAAAATCTCATAATGAAACCATTATTACTTGTTCCACACAATAAACATAAATAATTCATCATAACCCAAAGAATTAAATGGGTTTCATAAACATCATCCCATCATATCATTATCCATATAAAACAAATGAATATAATTTCATCATAAGAATAATCATACCATGTAAATAATAGAGACATTATAATTTAAACTTAATCATACAAAATAATGTCATCTTAGATGTAATGTAGTTTCAGCAAAACACTTGAAATGAATTCATGAGAAAAATACCTTTCTTCTTCAAAATCATTTTCTTTTCACATGATGACAGGTAATTTTAAAAGAAAATAATTTTGAGGAAAATAATCATGAAATCTTGTATATTAAGTTTAATTAAAATTAGGTGTTATGAAACCTCAAAAATCAATTAATTTCTTATAAGTTAAAAAACATTCTCCCCGTACTTTTTCCAGAAAAGTCAAAAAGTTCTTCGTATGGTAAACAAAATAATGATTCCATCCATAACACAATGTAAAAGTCAAAGAGGGGTAAAAATGACTTTAAACATACATGTAATAATATTAAACACTTTATGGAAAACATTTTTATCGACATGGATGCAAAATATAACCGCATGAGAAACTTATGTACAATCAATCTTGGATAAAAATGAGATTTGCAAAATTATCCCTTACCATAGGTCCAATTTCTTCCATATGTGTATGAAACTCTTGTATAGTGGGTTTAAACCTATTATTAAATTTTAACATAGCTATAATAATATTTACGATATCATATATGATTCACTTCGGACTTTATATTACCCGTTCTTTTGCCAATTCCATGTTAAAGCAGCGTTTTGGGTAAAATCGTTTCATTTATCGTAAGTGTTTTGACTTATTGTTCATGATATTATTACATATATCTTGATTTAATTAATTCCAGAGTTTAAATCTTGATTTATATATAATATATATTCTTCATATAAATATATATGATATATCGATAAAGGAAATGAAATACACCGTTCATGGAGACGGTAGGTCGTACATACGCATGGATGCTGTTTTCATTTCCTTATTGAATTGAATTGAATTAAGTAAATGAAACATATATGTACATAAATATAGTATCATTATTATGACATATATTTCATGATTAATATTAATATATATTTTATAATCATACTTTAATGGTTAATCATGTAGAATGAATCTCATCACGCCGTGGAGACGGTAATCCGTACGTACGCACGAGCGATGATATCGTTCCCATAATTATTGAATGGAATTAGGGTGGATGATATAATATTTCAGAATTATTATCATGTTATAATAACTATATATAGTTATTCATTACACCATTATACCAATCCTTATAAGTTGGTGGTGTAAAAACAGATTACACCACGGCGTGGAGACGGTATACCGTATGTACGTAGGCGCAATGATTTCATTTTCCATAGGATGGATAGAAGGTGAAATAGGTTTGGTTCATATATATAATAACATATAAGTATATTATGGATACATATGTTATAAAATTATAATGAAACAATTAATGAAGATGATGTATAAGAATAAAGAATCTTGAATGAATCGGTAGAAGAGATTACCTCTTCCTCGACGTGCCTCTTTTAAACCTCCTCATAGAGAACTAGAGTTGGTTTTATGAGAAGGCCAGAAGCTATATGATATAACTATAGCTGTTGATAAGAGTAATATTCTGGATTTGGCTGAGCTTGAGGTCTCAATGTGGTGTGAGGAGAAGAGGGAGAATGTTCTCTTTTATAAGAGAGGAGAGAGACACTTTTGAAAACCTCTAAAATATTAACTTATAATAAAATCAAGCCGCACATAACAACTTCCAAAATTAATCAAATCCAAATATTATATGAGATAGGGTTGTAATATCATCAAAAAATAAAATTTATACATGTTGCGAGTTTATTTTAATCATTATCAACCACATTTATCCATATTTAATCTATTTAATTTTATTTGTGGTAATAATATTCTAAATTTTAAATTTTTATAAATAATTACATATGTGTTGTGAATTTGCATCATTGGATACTTTATGACATATTATACCATATAAACTTAAAGTTATAATTTATAAATATTTTTGTGGTTTTTATACAATCTTATAATATGTTATTTTTATAAAATAACAACAGTGTTAAATTTGACAGAATTCATTTATTTGAATATAAATAAACTCCACACAAGGTATATATTAAAACAATGTTTAATAGATTCCTAAAATTTCATATTAATCTAGAAAACTTTTTTAGAAAATTAGTTATTAAATTTAATATTTATTTTATTATTTATAAAACCATTTATTTGATATTTCCCTTAATAAAACTATTACTACATCATTTTTGTATAATTATTTAATATAATTATTCGTTTCATAAAAATTAAAAATAAAATACTATGATGATGATAAATCTAATATATTTCATAATAATACTTTTACTATAATTTATCATCTTAATCTCATAACATGTAAATTGTCATATTTATTAAATTATGAAGGCAGCAACATTGACATCATTTAAAATAAAAAACAATAAGTATCATAATCCTTTTTATAAAGCTTCAAATGGTAAAATATTCGACCATTGGATGGTTATGGTATATATACATATACTACAAATAAGTTTTGGTCCGGTTTTTGGGCCTTTTAATGGGTATTATTATTTTAATAAAAACTATATTATTGATTTTTCACTAAATAAATAATTTCTGCATCATTAATTTATAAACTATTAAGGTAATTAAATATCTCTCAAAAATTAAAAATAAATAAATATAACAATGAAAATAATTTTATATTTTAAATTATTATTTATAATCTATTTTATTATGTATAACCTTATATTAAAAATACTTTAATTATTAATGATTGAGTGAGGAATGTTTCACTTTCTTTAAAATAAAATATATTAAAGGTCTTAATCAAATCCACGAGGGTTCCAATGGATTCCATTTCTACCCAAATATTCTTTAGGTAGAAATATAATAATAAAATTAAATTAATACAAGTGTTAGGGTAATTTTATAATATTATATTTACCCTTAAATACCTGATTTACCTTTAACTATGGCAAATAAAATTTACCGTTGATACTATTCATAGTGCCCAAAAATAAAAAGTAGCCTATTAACATAATTTGGACCTACTGATTCATAATATGGAATCCATTTTTCCAAATTCAAATACCATAAGTTGTAGAAATTAATATATAATTATGGTCGTTGTTAAGAAAACAAGTTTTAAAAGTGAAAACATTACAAAAGATTGAAATGATTTTACCTATGAATTCAATATAAAATCAATGATAATGACATACATGTTATGAAATGGTAAAAATATATTATATTTATATATCAAAACCATTCAATATTATATTTTATCGATATAAATTATTACGATGAAAAAAGTCGTTTTTAATTTAAATATAGCGTGTTTTTTCTATTCATCAAAATAAGAACGCTGTCAGAAAAATATCAAAACATTACCCAACATTAATTTTTATATCTATATTGAAAATAATAAGTTAATTTTGAAAAATTGAATTTATAAACTTGAGAAAAATTATATTTTTAATGGGTGCGCCATTTAAAGGCTGTAAATCTGGATTTTTTGAAAAATACATATTTTACCCAAAAAATTTATTTTGTTTTCATACCATGTTCTAGAAAATGTGTAATATGAATAATAATGTTATAAAATTATAAATTTAGTTAAAACTATTCATAATTTCTAGTAAATAATAATATTATAAAAATATACCGTTGTCTAATGAAACTCATTATTGCGTACAATACAGGCTATTGAGAAAGGTCACTCTTGTGTATAATGCAAGCCAAGTTAGGGTTGCATGCATGGAATGATTCCTTTGGTGTTGCGTATAACATAGTCAAAATATAGATCAGTTATAAATATAACCAAATATATACTTGGTGTTGTGTAAAATGAATTTCATTCTAAAGAACATGAAATTGTGTGCATCACATGCCAAGAATAGTGTTGTGTATACTAAAAGCTAATATGTTGTTGCGTATAGCGCAAGCTAATCTTAGTGTCACGTACAACACAAGACATCAAAGAAATTAAAAATAATATTTATCATAAAATATCACAGGGTTACACTCACATGATCCATATTCATCAAACCAATATAGACCTTATTGTGGAGTGATTCTAACCATGTAGGAGCCCCCTACACCATCACCACATGGTACTACGTGGTTTTTGATACTAGTATTCAATATAGGGATATTGGAAACCTCTTTGAGGTTCAATCCTAGACAATGATAAATCATGGTGTCCCCTCTTTAGGGTGAAATTCTTTGGTCCTCCCTCTATGATATCGTGATTATCTTTCAGTGTACAAAATATACTCTTTATGAGATGCACTACTTTGGGTATGCTCTCGTTGGGTGTTTTGATCCATCCATCTGGTTAACATTACTTATTTTATCTCTTATGTGTTAACCTCTATGATTCGCCTCCTTTGGAGGTTTCACGTTATATCATTCTATCTCTGCAACACATTCGACTCACATCATACCACATGTAAAACATGGGATGCAAGAGGAAAAACATGGAAGACATCACTCTGACATAAGATACCTTGTGATAACCATATGATACCCCCTGATTTGTTCCCTTGAGAAGCCCTCTTTGTATGAAGAGTCCAAATATTCTAATTTTCTAGTTCCCAGACATGTTAAAGATTTTAAATGTTACTATTATACTTACCAAAGGTTGTTTCCCATAATAGACTATAAGGAATGATGAAACATAGTTGTTTAATTAACCTGTATCCTTAATTTTATGTCACCAGGAATGAGTTTCACGAACTAAAACTCAAATCTATGAGGGAGACCTGGACATGGTGACGAATTCCAAGGAGGAATCCTTATAAGGGAAAACTGACATCCCATAATCACATTTTTATCACCTTTGGAAATTAAGAATATAGGTTACAATTCATCCTTCAACGAATATAAACACCCACACACCCTACATGTAAGTCACAGAGCACACAGATGAGGCTGAAGTTCCCCAGTGAAAATTGTCAAAAATGGACACATCACCTTGATCCACCTCAATAGGGTGTTCTAGTCTATATATGTGAGATTTTAAACATTTGGGACACATCCCTTCATCTTGGTGTGTCACCTTCACTCCAAGGGACACAAAACCTTGATCTTCCCCAAAAGGGTGTTCTGATACATCTCTGTGAAATTTTAGTCCTATGGCATACATCCATTCATCTTGGTATGTAATTTTCCCTCATAGGGACACACCTCCTTGATCTTCTTCAATATAGCTTTCTGATTCTTCTCTAAGAGAGAATAAACTTGCAATACATGCCCCTTATTCTATGGATGGAATCATCCCTTACAGGTACACACATCCCTGATTCACCTCCATATAAAATTCTGATATTTCTCCATCATATGTAAATCTTTTGTGATACACCCCTTTTTATAAGTGTGACAGATTTCTTCTTCAAGAGAGAACTCTTTTAACCACATCAATAGGGGGTTCTAATCAGTTATTGTGATATGTAAATCCTTTTGGAAACACTCCCTTCATCTAGGTGTGACATCATCCCCTATAGGGATACACCTCCATGATCATGATCAATAGGGTGTTTGGATTTTTCTCTACAAGACATTAGCCATATAGGACACACCCATTCATCCATGTGTGACAACTTCCTTCATAGGGACACACCTATATAATCCTACTCAATATGCCATTTTGATTTGTCTCTACAAGTTTCCAAACATTTGGGATACACCCCCTCATATAGGTGTGACATATTACATCATAGAGAAACACATATCTGATCTGCATCAATCAGTAATTCATATCCCACTCTGTGGGATATTAAGACTATGGGACATTACCCTTCATCCATGTGTGGCATCTTCCCTCATAAGGAAACATCTACATGATATTACTTAATAGGGGTTTCTCACCCATATCCTTAATACATTAATCCTGTGAGACATACCCCATCATCTAGGTGTAACATAATCCCTCATAGGGACACACATCCTTTATCCAACTCAATTGGTAGATTTGATACTTCTATACTAGAAATTAATCCATCGGGGAACACCCTCCATCTAAGAATGATATCTTCCCTCCTAGGTATAAACCTATGTAATACACCTCAATAGGTATTTATGATACATTTTCAAGAAGATGTTAATAATATAGGATTTACCCATTCTCTCAGATGTGTTGTGTTCCCTCCTTAGAACACACCTCCACTCGGCCAATTATAATAGGATTTTCTGATCATGTTCTAATCCGAATCCCAAAATATATTAATAATACATCAATCATGTTACCAAAATACATTAACTGTATTCCTCTCTCCACAACACATTGAACTCATTACCTAGCACAAAATAACTACCCAATGCAAGAAACATGGATTTCATGGGGTAACAAACAAGGATGAATATTTCTATGGAATTAATTTCCACCAGATCGACAAGAGATTATTTTGGTTCCATACATAAGATGCCTCATATGAATTTCATCCAAAAAAGGAATAATCATAGGTTCTTAATATACCCAATGGTCAGACAGGGTTAGTGGTTCCCAATGTCACTACACTCCTTACAAAAGTTTATTTCCCTATTAAGAAAAAATAGCATAACTAACTATCATTTGCATAGAGATGGATCTTGGAAACAATTCCACGAAGATGAATTAATATATGAGGGATAACTAGTCTATGAAACATAATTTAAGGAGGAATCAATTGATATTAGAACCAAAATCTCATCATCTCATTTCAAGAAAACAAAATATATCATTGATGAAGTTGATTAAATCCCACACATATATAATTCTAAAATTTTGTGAAACATAGTCTACACATATGATGCACCAGCAGACTCGATGAATGTGTTAAACACAAGTGTGGAATATTGACGCCCAAAATTTAGTGGCCAAAAAATATTATTTTGAATGAAAATTTTTATGTAGTTTTTTTGGTAAATAATTTCTATATAAATATTTCTTTTAAATATTATTTAAACTATATATTAATTAAAAAAATTATAAACCACATTTCTTTGTGGCCTTGAAGAGTAATTTATGTTCACAGTGAAAGGAAATATTTTTTAATGATTAGTGAAAGTATTTATATATAATATACTATTAATTATATTTTCTAATACAATATCATTAAAAATAAATATTCTTTTCCAAAATGGAATGTCGGTGAAATAAAAAACATTTTATTTTGGAATAATGAAAAACATTTTGTAACTAAAAAATACCTTTGTTGAAAACACAAATAATTAATGATTAAAATTTTTCAACTAATGTAAGAGGAAAATATCATTTAAAATTTATATAAAAAGTTATTATAATTCCAAATATAAATTTGGTATCAGATGGAATTGAAAACTGTAGCTAATTAGAGGGAAAATGTCATTAAATATGATGGTAACTATTATTAATAATGATATATTTTTCAGGTGAATAAATTCATATAGAATAAATAGTTGTTAAATGATAAATATTTTTCTATAAAATAAAATATTAGGGTGGTAAAGTCTAATCATGGATGATAAAGATTAAGAAGAAGTATTTTAACTCATGAAAGTGTTTTGAGTGAACTGATTCCATTATTACAGTGGTAGTATATGAATAATGGAAAATTTGATAGATACTAGGGAATATTCAATAAAATATCATTAGATGAAGTATATTAATTATTATTTAAGGAAAGGTAGTTAGTGAATACATTAGAAAGAAGAAATTATAGTGTAAAATATTATCCATGTCTCATGGATTACTAAATGATATAAATAAAACCCTTACCCTATATTTCCACTTACACTAATGCACTATAAGATCGCAGATAATAAATAAAAAAATGTAAATACCAAATTTTAGAACACTATTAGTGCATATAACATTTTATATCCATCATTTTCATCATTTAAATAAATTATATTAGTCAGTTATCATTTGTTTCCTTCCTCAGCTGATAGAAAATATTATAGCATCATTCAAAGATGTTCTGTTATTATGATGTTGATTACTGTTTATGAATATATAATTATTTCAAAAATACAAATTTTAATAAAATAATTTTTTCCTAGTGATTCTTCATATCACATTTTCATTTACTGAATTATAATGATATAGTTTATGGGAAATGATATTTTGAAGAACTATATTATCTTTGTTTAATGATAAGTTGGTGATATGTTAATAATTATATTAAGTTTTAAAAATAGGCTACCAAAATAAATAATAATAAAAAAAATATTATTATTACATGATATTAAAACAATATTTAACTCCCTAATAATATAATATGTAACAAATAAAATAACATTCACTTTAGTGTTAAAATTGACCGGAATGAGAGCATATGATAATGATTTTTAGTAATGATATGTCTATATATATTATTAATATAAAGTCATAATAGAATAAAAATTTAATATATATAATATATCTTCATTAAATTTATTATTAAAAACATTCTTGATGGTTGGTTATGGAAAATATGTTTCTTCATTTTTTGAGGCAGTTGTCTCTCGTAGACATAATTATCGATTCAATTTCTCCTCAGATATGATAAAATAAATATAAATGATTAACTATCATTTTAGATTTTTAATTTTTAGATATTAATTATATCTATTCATATAATCAATCCATATAACTAGTATGTATTATCAATGATTAATAATGAAAGAAATAATTTTAGGGTTAAGATAGTCTTCCCAAATGCAACATTAAAGTCCTATTGTTTTTTCACTGTAGAGAGAATTACATAATAAGTATTTTTTACATTAGAATAAAAAATTATCTATATAATTTATAATGACTTCATTATATATCAATGTAATATTTAGGTTTTATAGATATTAAATTGTAAGTATATTTTATGGATTAAGTAATACACATGTTTAAGCCTTCAAATGTTTTTAGACTGTCTCTATTGAAAAGAAGGGAATGTCAAAAAAAATTATAGTAGAGGAATATGGTAATGAAAAAGGATAATTTGAAGAGAAAATAAGAAAAAATTAATAATAAATTTCAAGGGGAAGATGTCCATTACGTGGTAGAAATGTTACCCTTTTAAAATTGATAAATATGGTACTTTTGAGAAATATGATTATTTTCCAATAATGTAATGACACTATTCAAGGGTAAATAAATCAAAACATGTGAATTAATGTATTTTGGGATGTTATATGTTATTAAATATATTAACACTAACATTCAATCATTCCATGTCTTCCCAAGTATCCACTGGTGCTTTCCCTGAGTCGGATGGCCTGGAAGAATTTCATGCTTCTATTGATTCTCATGTCTCTGATGATAAAGATGATTCCAAAAATGGACAAATTGAATTTGGTGATTTTTTCTAAAAACCAATTAATCAATTTATTCAGGTAATCCTTGGTACACTGGATGATGTGAGGCCAATTCTAATATTTGATTCTATGTCTCTATAGGGGAAGCTATGGAATGTATCCCTCTAGAAACATCACCATGTAATCTTCACTTGAATCTATGATGAGATTAAAGGACTAGACCCTTGGGTATTCGTTCATAATTTTGGCCTCTAGTAATGTCATCACAAGTTCAATAAGCCTCTAAAAAATATTCTTCACTATCATAATGCTACGTTATAAGCCGTGGTTGACGTGCTTATCAAATAAAAATTAGTTACTGAAGTCCAGCATCCTATATTTCTAACAAACATCATACTGGTCTGGGAAAAGAATGGGTAGAACAGAGTTTTTATCAAATACGAGGACAATTAACACTATTATTTAAAGGATTATTTTCTCTTTCTAGTGATGGAGATAGGTATTGATTCTACTGTAGGGTTCCAAGCCCTCTTCTTCATGAATGGATACTCCAAATACAATCAGAAATGGTTGTCCCTCGAGGATGATAATTCCCAAACCTTTAGGGAACCCTAGGGGATATATTCTATCATTTCATGTCTTTATACTTGAAAATTTTAGGATCCAAATATCTTCAACCTATGTACCTCATTTTTAATACTATTCCTAGGATATTTTTCAAAAGCTTTAAAGATGACTTGGTGGTCAAATATCACCAGCGTAAAGAACTTCTGATGGACCATGAGAATTATGTTGGCTTCCTCCGCTCCTAGAATTTGAAGACTAACTCCTGGATGTGTACATTTGTTGTTACCGATAGATGTATTATCATCATTTTAGTTTGATATAGAGGAATTTAGATCCTCCCAGATAAGGTGAAATGCAATCAATGTCATGGCTCTACAAAGAAACCCCATGGAGATGAATGGTCTCTAAGGCCCCACAACTTACATATGATGACTTATTATGGATATGGAAGAAAACTGTAATACATTCTCAAGGATCATGATGAATGGAACCATTTACTAGTTGGATGAGGTGTCCCAGAATGTGTTTTAGTACATAATACAATATCTATTTTGGACATCAGTTCTGATTCCACCGATTTTTAAATCATTTTTACCTATATGTTACATCCTTAAAATAGTCCCTTAGTGATCTCATATCCTCGAAAAAATATGGGTGAATAGATAAAAAAAAGTATACTATATCAGTTGCATAATCCTCATAATGTAGACCAGATACTCCTTTATCATGAAGGGATACCCCACAATGGTTTTCTAAGTGTAGATATTTTCGGACTATCTATTGGATCAAAAGATACATCAGATGTCCAATGTGAAAATGTAGATGTATATTCCCCATCACAATATGATGATAATATGGTTGTCATGCTAGGAAGTAATCTTACAATATATCGAAATGAAAATCATTCTAGAGAATTTCAATAGTGTATAGGAACTAGATTATTTCCTAGCTACCAATACATCCCATGAAGATTATACCCTAAAAATTGAATTAGTATAGGATACTATCCTCTAAATGGACCTGGCTATGCCATGTTAGGAGACTCATTTTGATTGTTCATCCTAAAGGCTAATTGGTATAATGCTCAATAATTCCAAGATCAATATAGTATGCTTGTGGATGTTCATAGTTACTTTAGCATGGTAAATTCTACCATACATGTTTCTATCATGAGAAGACATCACCAATGATGTGTACGAGTATCTTGCATTCATTATTGGTCTCGATTTAGCCATCATGATTTAAATTTCACACTTTCATGTGAAGGGAGACTCTGAGTTAGTCATCAAAAAGATCATTGGTGACTAAATAATTAGAATGAAAGATCATGTTATCCGACTGGGGAACCCACATATGTTGATAGACAAATTCCCCCACTCAATCATAAGGTACTCATGTCCCTTGGTCACATGATAGTTGAGACGATGCATTAAAATGACTATCAATTTGTATTGTAGAACCTAACCAAGATGACATGGTTTGACATGTGGTACCTCAGAGGCTCATTTAACCCCCATTTTAAATGATGATAAAAAGGTAAACGAATTAGATATAGTGTCTTTTATATTCAGACCTATAGGTCCCCCCATATTAGAGAAAATTTACAATTGGATTCATCCCATTGTTGGGTATCTTCAGTGTGGAATTATCTCATAAAACTGAGCTGATCGTGTGGAAATCCACTTATATCTAGAGTAATTCACAATTTAAAGTGGGCCTAACCATATAATTGTTTTTACAAATCTGGGTTTTCTGGAATTATTTCTTACTGCATCCAAGGAGATGATATCTCTTAGTTAATTTAAAAATTACATTTTTAGTCATATGGCCCTCGTCTTGCATACATGAATCTCTCCATAAATTTTAGTGGTTTATCTAGTTATTTCCAACCATGTTCCATGTATTCATATAGTCTTCAAAAAGAGTCCATGCATTTTAGATCCATGTTAACATTATGCAACAACCACTTGAGTGTCTCCAAACTACCATGAATTATCTGGATATTTCAGTATGTGGAAATGATGTAGTTGGACCATACTCGCTTGTGAAATCTCACCAATGTAGGTTCATGGAAAATTCAATAGACATAATTTACAATAGGGGTAATGTGATTCCACTCAAGGAAGCATAATCCCAATTTGTGAATGAGTTCATGATCTCCCACATCATCCATCGATTCAAAGTTCCTCACCAAATTGTCATATACAATGTCATTGATTTATATAATTCTGAGTTTAATAAATTTTATGCCTGGTAAAATATCTGATGAAAAAATAATTCTCACTCTCATAAATATGAAATTGGGTAGATCAAGGTGTTTAAAAAGACCCACTCAAACATCATTCATAAAATTATGGTCCATAATAAGAAGATTTGGTTGGAAAAATCTCCACCACTCACATGGTCTATCATATTATGGCTTGAGATTCCAATTAGGTGACCCCATACTTCCATTTGAATGAAATAGATATATTCATTACCATCATTGTTTAGTCTTCATCAATCTAAATAGAATCATATGACTAAAAGATTCTAGAAATAATGGGAGTTGTCGGAATAGCGGAATTGGAATCCCTTGAAGAGAACACGATTCAAGAATATACTAATCTCAAAAGGCACCAGAATAGAATATAAAAAGATTTTAATCAAAAGGTTTTATAATTAACATTCCAATTGGTTGACATGGTACTGTCCCTAATAACATAAATGATACATAGAATTAATATTCCAATGTTAGAGACCATATTGTAATGAAATTTCAACACTGAAAAGGTCTATTCAGATTAAGAATACTCTATTGTCACTTGGGATATAGAACATGTCACACCTCCCACCAATTCGATGATTCTCATGAGGTACTTCTTGTGATGATACCCAAATCCATCAAACATGGCCATAAACTATTTTCAAGGGTCCACACTCTAGGAACATAATAGATTAGAAATCATTCCATGAATTATGACCATAAACTATTCGAAAACCCTATAGTCTATTTTTTATGAATTTAAACTTCAAATATTAATATCCTTAGTGCCTGATGTTAATCTATGACTATTCCCCATATAAAATAGGGGTGATTCATAAAGTTATATTATTTACCTTTAATACATCAGGATTCCTAATACAATAAGTATTGGATGATCAAAAATTTGTTAAATTTTAGAGAATGGATAATCCTAACATGATAAGTTTGATAGGGTCAATGATGCATTAACCTATATCACAATCATTGGATTACCATTGAGAATGGTGTGAATCCAAAATTCCCTAATCATTGAGGATTTACCACAGCTTCAGTGTTGGAAATTTACATTGCCATATTTCCAGAACTACGTGTTGCTTGAGTAACAACTTTATGTGATGCGTAACAACACCCAAATTCATCCTATTCAGAAACAACTACAAATTTATCAACAATTTGGCCCCTTCACCATATATATGGGCTACAAATTATGACGTTAAATTTTTGATATATATATGTGGACATATTCTCATCTTACGTGGGCTTCCTTATCTCCTTTCGCATTGGGTTATACCTCCTACATGCCATAAATATACCCTTGAAAAAACCTCTACCTAGTCTGAGAATTAGGAAATTAAATTTATTTACATCATCACCCTGGACCAACTATTAAAAACATAAACATATGTCCCATTTATTTGGTTGTAATTCCATATTCACTGTGATTTTGTTCATCCTTTCATATTCGGTATAATACTATTTCACCACATGAATAACATCAATACAAATATTCTCAACGTCTAAGCATCATGATATTAAATTATTCTAGAGTCTAATCATGATTAAACTATACTATTATCTATGGTTTAGGATGTATATCATCATATTGATCAAAATTATCTTCAATTATTCTTCTTGTCCAGATGGGCCTCATAGGAAACTCCTTTCACATCGGGTTTTAACTTTTTTCTATATAGAGACAACTTTGAATCCCTCGCCTCTAAATTCTATGAGTTATGAATCCTGACTAGTATCCCTATTAAATGAAATATGTCCTTAAATTTTATTCATTTTTCCATCATTTGCATTGTTTCCTTTAACAATAAATATTTATAAATCCTATACTTCCACATCTCTCTATACATATGAGTGGATTGATTTTTATACTCACGGGAAAAATATTAACACTGAGAACCTCATTCATTGTCCCTAGATACAAACTCACCATAAACCATCCATTATTTGGGGTCCTATCACATTAAATTCTCGAATGGTTCTTCTTTTTAGGCATAATCTACATTAATTGTTTCAGATCCACTTGTGGAATGATATTCCCTCATATCCTGATATGTATAAGAAAATTATGGTCATGTTGATGTGAGATCACCTCCAACATACTCAAAACAAGATTTTAAACTATAACTATATCCCGTATACAATTGGGATGCCTCTTAATGATATTAAATTTAATCCCATATAAAACTGGGATTCCCCATATGTAAAATATGGGATGAACAAACACAGGCTTCCTCATCCCATGAAATTAAAATAAATCCCTACCTTGTATAAACATGGGATGACTCATATCCTTTTTATGGGATGATTAAATATCCAAAATTGAGATGGTAACACCTTTTGATGTCATTCACTTACTTTGTAGTGCTCAAGAATAATGTGTGTTTTGATTACCATCCCAATGGTAAATATGGAGACACCAAAATATTAAATCCTAGGAACCACCCTCTCATTGAATAATTATAGGTTTCTCTCTTCCATAGCAATATTTGGTTGACCTGAGGTACTGTTTGTCATGTTTTGTGTGTCAAAGGTTCCTTTTGGTAATCTTCAATATTAGTTTATCACTCTTTCTTTCCACACAACCCCCCTTGGGTATGCTATCCCCATTTCGGTCAATACTACGTGACCATAAACTTGAAACATCCCATACAATCTGAAAATTATGACTTCAAACAAGGGGAATTCTTATTCTGCGATGCATGAAATTAAATTGAAAAGCTTAAAGTCTCCAACACATGATTTTAAAATATGATAAAACCCCATATAAAATTGTGATGGCTCTTAATGAGAAACAATTAATTTTTGTACTGAATAAAAAGGCCTCATATGAAAAAACACATTACCCGAAATAAAATTTGGATGCCAAATAATGTGAGAATAATTGATATCCTCTTTAGATGGGATGCCATTCTATAAATGATGACCTCCCACCACACAATGTTTCATAAATACATGTGGCCTAATTCACATCCTCCTGATATATTTAGCGACACCCAAAAATTTCTTTTCTAGACAAACCCTACCAATGAATCATTTAAGGGACTCTCCCCTTCGGGATAGGTTTTATTCTCCCATGATAGCATTTTCATCTATGTGATTTACAGTTTCAATGATTTATATATTCCTCATCCTCCTTATCTGAACAGGATCCCTAATGAAATGGTCTAATTCCAAAATATCACACTTATCATCAGGGGATCACACTTCAAAGGATCATCAGTAGAAAAAACGTTATCCCATGTTTTCAAATTAGTAAATAGTTGATCATGTATTTTTTCACCTCATCTCCAACCGAAATGGGTAGAAAACCCAAATTTTTTTCATGGTCTATATTTGTTTCTTGTTTATTAGTCAACCCCATATCATAATATACAGGTCTAGAATGTCACAATTTCCAATGTTGGATTTTCTGGTAACATGCAACGCTAATTATTTTATCCCCTTCAAGAAACATGAGCTCCATAATGCTCCATGTTTCTCACATCAAGAACGGATCAAGGAGGTACATGAGTTGGATGAGGTTTTCCCAATATAAATTTTGAGATGAATAAGCTCCCCATGGTATGAACTCTATTAGCATAAAGTAGGAGCATGATTCATATAACAATTAGTCAATACTATGTGAAGGTCATTATAATTCCCCTATCCATTCACAAATATTATAACATGATTTTAGATATAATTATGCTTAATATAAAATCCAAGGATCATAATTTATAGTGTATTTTGAAGATTAGATACATAATTAGGAAAAAATGAAACCAAAATAAAAAATTTATTTTTAAACATTTATATATCTCTCAAAACACCCTTCCACCCCTTATATATTACTGTATAGCCTATGGAATACTTGAACAAAGGGATGAGCTAAAAATCACAGGATCAGAATAAATATAATTATAAAGCATAAGACATGAGTTTGAATGCATAACATGATGTCATAAAGATGGCATGGAACATGAATAAACTTATGAAATCATAAAATATATAACATTGCATCAGGTAGTAATGGAATAATAGTAATATCGAAGCAACATAAAATATGAAATAAAAATTAGCCAAGGCTAATTACACATAGAGGAGAATGAGTCAAGGGTAACAACGAAGAATGATGCACATGAAGTATTAGTCATGGATAACAACCTAGATAATTTCATATGACATCTCATGACACTAAACATTAACAAAAACAGTGGGGTTATATCTTGGTGAACACATAATAACATGTTAATGACCATTTGGGACACAAGAAGATTCATACAAAATGAATCACACATAAACATAAGGGTTACCCATTGAAATAACTAGGTACCATAATCATGTCATTAGATATATCAAAAGAGAATATCATATTGGTATTTATGAAAGAATGTATTTAAATATTATATTGAAATTAATAAGGTAAAATAGAAATATATAATGATATGTTTGGTCAACATGAAGTAAAAACATGTTAATATATTGTCTACAGAACCATATAAAAAATTCATTTTAGTGTGGATTGAAGGAAAATTTTCATGATTCTTTAAAAAGAAATAGGCTTAATTTTATATATTAAATAGAAAATAATCCTAGATATTTATGAATATTAAAATGATTCATTTATGAAAAACTATTGTTGATTACAAAATATTATGAAGTAGACATAAAAGTTGGTAATAAATCACGATGTTCCCTTTAATTGAGCTTTCTTATATGGAGGAATTTAGTTTTGTAAATTTTTAAAACATTTATTTCACTATAAAAAAAGATTTAATGACATTTATACATTTATATTTGACCATATAAACATAATTTAAATGAAATATATAAACATTATGAAGAAATTTAATGTGGTTAAGAGTGGGAAAGTGTAACCAAAAGGAAAAAATGGACGTTTAGAATGAATACATTACCACATGTGTGAAAGTATTCTTCACTTGATCATAATATGCAAGATAATAAAATAAAATTAATTAATTAATTAATTAAAAACTATTTATACATTTAATTTATTTATTATGAATTTCAATGTTCATTTAGGGCATTTTTGGGGGTTATGAGATTCAATTTAATAGTTTGTGAGTGTTTGTTTACTTGAATTTCATGATTAGTTATCTTGTTTATAAGAATGTAAGTTCTTGTATATTAACAAATATTCTCTATAATGGAAATTAAATGTTATAAATGAACATAAATAAGTGTAATGATAGTTAAATATAATTTTGTTATATTGTTCAAGGATCATTTATTTGACTGAATGTTAATGAAAATAATTTACTTTGTTTTGGTGGTTTTATGGCTATTATGAGCTTCTATCATTTTATTAAACAACTAGGTTTTATATTAGTTATAGAACATAATTTAAAATATAAAATGTATTAGAAATATTGTTTGGCTATATTAATGGTTTTACGAATATACATGATTGATGTAGTGAAAAATGAAAACACATCTTCTTTGGTGGTGGTAAATCGACACACCACAGGAAATATTTTCATTTTTAGTATATAAAGAAATGGGGAGAGACTTGATGATTAGTAGTTCCATTAAAATAATAAAATTATATTATATAATATTTTATTGTGTTATCATGCAAAAAAATTAGTTTTTTTCAATAGAAGATAGTAATGAAATAAAATTGAAAAGTAATTGAAAGATAAAGAAAGAATGATTGACCTCTTGAATTTCTCCTCCTTGAGAACATTATTAGGGAAAATGGTTTTTTGTTTTAAACGAGAATAAGGGATCATAGATGTGGGAAATGGTCTTGGAGTGGGTATTGGGTAGAATTTGGTCATGTATCAAATAGTCTATGGAGTGAGGAGAAGATATAGGGAGAGGTGGTATTTATAGGGTAGAAGGTGGTGTTTTCTCATTATTTTATTCATTAGATTATTGTTTTGGCTCAAGAATATGAATAGTATTAGAATTTACACTAAATATATTAATTTAATAAATTATAGTTCTATATGATGGGCTTAAATAATCAATACAACATCTATGAATCAATTATTCACGTACATAGCTTAAACTACAAATTTCCATATTAAACTATTCACAAAAAAAATAAAATATTTTTGAAAAATATAAAAAACCCTAATCAATTTTCAACATTTAGAATTAAAAAATTAATTCCATTTTATGAAAATACATTATTGAATATGGGAAATTTTAGTTTTATTTAAAATCCTCATTAAAATGAAAAACACATAATCTAAAATTATAACTCTATTTATAGAAAATTCAAAAATTAAATAAGGAATCCAGAAATTTTGTTATATTCATATGAAATCAAAATATAAATTTAGGATTCTATTATATGAAAATAAATATTCGTTTTTATTATCAAATTGATTATAAAATTGTACGTATACATTTAATTTTTATAAAAATACCAACATTTAATTTTTCATTTTAAAAAATGTATTAAATTATACTATTATTTAATTATAATATAATTTCATTTAAATTATTTCAAAATTTTATTTTTACATACTTGGCTGACGAAAAAATTCTACTAGATGGTTTACTATTCATAATGGTCACATTACTATTCCATAGGTCAAGTTGTTATTCTATTGGATTACATTGCATAATTTCTATAAATATGTTTTATTTAATTCACTATTAATTTATAATGGTTTTATCATGTTAAATATGCGATTTTAGGTGATTTATACAATATAATGTAATTATAGGAAATTATTTTTCAATGATAAAATTTCGGGTCGTTACATTCATTAAACCTTATAAAAACTATCCCTTAAAATATATTTTTAAAAACTATTTGGATAACAAGTGAGGGTACTTCTCCTTCATCACTTGCTATAATTCCCATGTTTCCTCTACATACTAATGGTTCTTTAAGAGTACTTTAACCAGTTGAGTAGTCTAATTGCATAGAACATTATCACTACAATCAAATATCGTCACTGTTTACCTCTCATAAGATATATCATTATCCAATGGTATGAAGTATGAATTAAATACATGAAAGGGATCCAATATGTACTTCCTCCAGAGAGATATGTCGAATACATCATTTACCTGAGACATGGTTGGGAGATGTTCTATTTTATATTCCATAAATCTAACATAATTTGTAACTACTCGATTTATGATTCCAGTCAAGGGTTATTTGTGCCTGATTGGTCAGATGGTCTCAAGTACATATCCCCAAATGCAAGAGATTTCTGAATAGAAATGATGGACTAGTTCTATTTGTGGGGATACTATTCCTTGATTATATAGGTGTAACACAAAATAATTATGACAAAAGATTAAAAGCCCAAGTAGTAAACTATAAAATATAAATATATAGTTGAAGAAAAAAATTATTAACAATGCCGAAAGTCATGTGATATATAATATGGTTGTACATGTTAAATATTTTTATTATAACAACCAAACAGGAACACATTAGTCATATTCAATAAATTTTCCAATAATATTAAGAGGACTAATAAATCCCAGAAGCATGGTAATCCTTAATTTGGTACCTCACTCTCTTTATCCTAGAAATATATCAAGTACATGGATTATAGAATTTTCCATTATATAAAACTAAAATAATATAATATTTCTTGCTCCAAAAAGGTGACCCAAACATGTTTTAAGATATAATACTAGTAGGAAACCACCCTGGTTATAATTAATTTATTAAATGAATATATATAAAAATTGGTCAGAAATCATAATAATAAACAAGGATGTAATCAAAATTTAACATGCATCCCATTAATAAATTTAATTTTAAAATTAAATGTAATTTAATTTATGAGTTTTGAGATATGGATCAAACTCGGAATCCCCAGTATATTCAATATAAAAAATATCTGCCTAAAAAATCCATCTATGAAGATATTAGTCAAGACTGAATCTAGGATTGTTCTCTGGATTGTTAGACGGTTAATATAGTATTTAATTATTTAATCAAATGGGAACCTGATCACATCCCTAAAATTCTTATGATGGAATTCTAGAATCACTCAACATATGATATCAAACAATTCATGTCCTTGAAATTCTTAATATGGAATTAAATTGTCATGCAGGTATGATATTCACCAACACCCTACTATCCAATCTTGATGAACCTCTCAAGAACCTGGTAACAGTCTAGGTGAGTTGAAAACCATTCCATACATGTATGTGCATGACAATCTATTAAGGAATCCCAAATTATCACTCCTGAGATATAAGTGAAAATGAACATTATTATTCCATCCATGGAATCCTTCATTTGAATCAATGATTCACTCGACATAAAAAGTAAGGTTCAGGAAACTAATTATGTCCATGGAATCCTTCAATTGGATCGATGATTCCCCCATGCATAAATAGATTTATCCCACTGAGTCCATCCATGGAATCCTTCAATTGGATCAATTATTCACGAATTTCTTGCAATCATTTCTTTAATGAAATTCCATTTATTAATATAATTTAACATTACAAGGTCAAAACCAAGAGAATTCAACATGAATCATTCCTCAATATGTTTTCTATGCCATTGACCAACCTCATAATGATTGACCATTACAATTAATAACATATTAATTTCAATATAAAAAGAATCACATGTATAACAAGCTATTACATTGATTAGTTTTAATTTATCTCACATGGGAAAGAATATTTTAAGGTAAATCAAGCCACGTGATCCAATTCAGGGTATAATCTATACTTACTCACTTGGGAAAGGCTAAAAAATAGAAAACATGCTTATTCAATCAATGGAATATTAATGAAAAGGGGAAAATTCTCCCATCCCATGACTTTAACTCATCTCATTTAAAGTTCAATTAATAAAAAATTTATCAATTTGTTTTACAAATTAGTTCAAATGTGAAATCTCAAAAAAGTGGAAAAAAGCATGCCTCATAGGCATTCATGGTTCAATAAATTTAATGGTCTCTTTAAATCAACACAAAATGGGTGATCTAGATTCTAGTTCTATGAAATATAAAAATAATAAATAATCCCCATTAAATGAGTGTTTAAAAACAACTAATTCAAGGCTCCAATTTCAATTTCGTTGATGCCCAAAAATTAGGGGCCTAACTAAAAGTATTTATTATTATCCCGACCATAAGAGAAATGCTTGATACCACCATCCATAAGTCCTTGAAATATAGATCATTGACTATCACCTTCTGATTCGACCTGGATACGAAGAAATATAAACAAAAGATAAAGAATGAGAAATTAGTTCATATGATCCTAAATCCATATATCACAGATAATATATATAATATCAGAGAAATAATAAAAATTAATCGATATCTTTTTTCTTATGGATCAAATGTGACCATCAATGATAAAATTATAGTTCAGATGGAGATAGAAATCAAATCATAGAATAGATTAAGGTGGAGGGCTTATATGATATCATATAGTTCAAGGTAATAATGGAAAGCTAATTTAGGATTATTTTAGTTTTTTTTATTTTATTAAAAAATATAAAATTTCTTACACAACCCGGGTCACACGGTTTAGGTGTACAGTTTGGAAAACAATGTGCTAACAAAAAGTGGCTTCATGTAGGCCCTGCAACACTCACACCGTAAGCCCACAAGGTTTACTAACTGTGCAAAGGCTCTGTAAAAAGCCTATGTTATGGTATTATAAAAATTAATAAATGGACACATAGTCATTTTTTCCTACCCACATGGTTTACCAAATAATTAAGCATCATATTTCCCCCCAAAAACATGGGTTTCGTGCTCCAAACATGCTTCAAACACCCCTAAACCCTATATGAACTCAATGAAAATTCATATAAGGCCATATTTTATCATTAAAATTACGAATTGAAAAAAATGTTTCAATACGTCAAAGAAGAACCATGTTCATACAATCATCCCCTTAAAGTAATACATCATTAAATTTAAAATTGAACGGTAATGATGAATGATTTGAGAATAATTGTATCCACTGGGATAATACATCAAACTCCAACACCCTAGTCTTGTCATGTACTCGATCGTGCTACAATAGAACCCAAACTAAAATAAATCCACCTACCTCGGTGAACCATTCTTTTATAATCCACAATACGAATAAGATACTCCTCAAAAGGACTCAGGTACATAAAACTGAACCTCTTCAGGCTGAAAGGAATGTGATGAGTTTGAAAAGTCACTCTGTAGCTGAGAAATGTGGAAGAAATCATGCATTTCCCCGTACCCATGAGGGAACTGTAGTAGGTAGACTACCAATAAGAATATGTCTATAATCTCTAATGGCATGACATATTTTGGAAAAGGAGTACCATTGTCATTATCCTCTTGTGTCCCGGCCTCATTGAAATGCATTGGAAACCCTGATCCCCAATCTAGAAAACTTGTGGTCATCTACGGTGATTAGTGTATGATTTCTGAGGAGACTGTTCACTATCCATATACTTCTGAATCAACTGCACTGTCTCTGTGGTCTCTTGTAAAAGAAGAGGGCCAACATAGATGCATATTCTACCTATAACCTTCTATTGTGTGATCAGTGTGGAAGACAACTAAAAACCATATATGGAACAATTTAAATAATTGAATAAATCTATTATTATAGGATAATTCAACTCTGGTATATGCCTCTTCCAACTACCCATGAAGTCTAGGAGGAAGGATCACAACATTTCCTCAATCAGTTCAATCAGGAACTCTGTCTATCAATTTGTAAGGGGGTGTTATGCCATGCCATTAATAACATGAGTATCAAGTTCCCTATGTATCCCTTTCCATGATCTTGATGTAAACCATGTGTACATAACTAAAATTATAGAATATGGTACCCTGTGAAGTCATACTATCTCATGGATATACAACCTCCCATGATCATCAAATGAAATGGTTTCTATGGTAGGTAGTAAGCGAGATACCTTGATTGTCTCATAAAAAACTCATACAACGTGACTATATTGAGGAGACCTAGGAAAACTAGTCACGAAATACATCACGACATCGTTTTACATCAACATGGGAATGAGTAGTTTCTTTTAAAAGGATGGGTGATATATAGTGTATCACCTTTTCTTGTTGAATAATTGATCATCTAAACACAAAAAAACTACATATATTTTCATACCCGACCAATAATAACAATGAAGTAAATCTCTATACATCATGGTGACACCTAGGTGAACTTACCACACTAAAGCATGAATATCCATCATGAGCTCATCATTCATGTCATTTGAATCCAATGAGAAACCATGTATTTGTAGGAACTCATTATCTCTTATGGTCCATCCATGGGGAGGTTCCTTACATTCCACACTATCACATAGAAGTAGGGCTTATGATTCCAATAGCTACCTTATCCTCACTCTATCTAACATGGTAGAGGATGGAGAAAATAATGATAAAAAAGTCTACTTTGACTATCATGAACGTTCAAGTGCATCTCAGAGAATAAATACATAAGCTTCTAATCACTGATGGTCTACTAAAATGCCTATATATGAGCCATCCAACTTATTTCAGCGTCCATTTTATTGCCTTTTGCAGGTGAAAAGGCAGTCTCAATGTCGAATGAATAAAGATATTCAATCCACCTTCAATGTCTCAGATTTAGGTAATTCTATATAAATAAATATTTGATGATTTTGTGGTTGGTTTACAAAAAATATCACTCTCCAAATAAGTAATGTACCCAACAATTAAATTAGTGTACAATTAAAGCTAAATTGAGGTCATGTGTCAAGTAATTATACTCATGTGAAATCAAATTCCTAGACTTGTACATGAAGACTCAATCCCCAAGAGTATGAACATCTCTCATTATGTTACCTAATGCATCGTAGTACATAATGTAAATTCAGCATGGATATTGGAAAATCGGTATTAGTGCTTAATTAAATACCACTTTCATATCCTAAGTGGATTCTCATATGAATCTTATTATAAATAATTCACACACTTCTTAGTAAACCACATCAACTATTCTTATAAGCATGGTAAATCCTACATGAAACACCAATAGTATTCAGTGAGCCCTAATAAAATCTTCACGTGAAGTATGTTCTTTGGATCCTCCCAAAAATCTACAATGGTCAACATCTCTAGATCGATCAGTACTCTTACCTTCATGATGTTGTGACCAAAGAAGTGAATTTTATCCATTCAGATGTGAATCATTGTGATCTTAGCTGATAAATGTTTCTCTCTCAGTTTATGCCAAATGATCTCATGCTTATTTGAATGATCATGCTATTTATGATCATACACCAAGAATTCATCCATGAAAACCATAAAAAATTAATAAATATAATGATGGAATAATTGGTACATAAGTGTCATGAATAATGTTGGCATGCTCATGAGATCGAACTGCATAACCAAAAGGTCATATAGACCATACATGTTCTAAATGGTTGTTTATGGTATTTTTGATGGTATAACATGAACCTACTAGTAACTAGATCTCAAAACTATATTTGAGATGACCCGAGCTCCCCATATATTGTCTGAGATATCATCATTATATAGTAGAGGATACTGGTTATTAATAGTTATATGATTCATCTTTTGGTAATCAAATAATAGCATAAGGGTTCTATCTTCATTTTCACCAAATGGATCAAAGAACTGCATTAATAAGTAATTGGTAGGATGAAACCCTTTGCCTCTAAATCCTCTAACTGTCTCTTGACATATTGCAACTCCTATGTAGACATCGTGTAATAGGGAATCATACTAGTATTGCTTCTGGATGTATCTTTATAGAGAAATATACATCTCTCAATGAAGGAAATATTGATAATTCATTTCGGAATACAACATAGGAATGATCAACCACTGGAGGGAAATTTGTCTTACATGTCCCCTGATTATTGAGATATAAACTCAGAATCTTTGAGGTCATAAAACCCATTCATATACTCAAGGGTACATTCTGACTTGAATGAACATTCCATCCACCTTTTTGAATGTACTCTTCACCCTATGATGATGTAAATATCATCATGTGGACGATTAAAAAATATGCTTCCTACTGCTAGTTGATGTAGTACCCTATTGAGATACCACACTGCCTTGGATCGCACACCCAACCTCTCTTCGATTACACTCAATGACCATGATGTTGATTCATTATTCTTGAAATTATAATTATCATAAAGGCATTAATCTTTGATCTGATGAGTTACCATGGACCATCCTTGAATATATTGTCTTTGGACAGATCATCACCCATTATAATATGTTTGATGAAATGGAGAACTCTAAAATGGGATGGATACACCATAACTAACATCACATCCTAGTCTGAATGTATGAACTTCTTGTCACTATTGACAATAAATGTCTTGGGAATGAAATAAACATATAAGGCCGTATAAAAATCCCTCTTGGACATCTCATGATGAAGATCTATCTAAGTGATAATGTCCCACAATCACTTGGCATAATCACATGTTATAAATGTCATGAGCTTTAGTATCTTCTCAGGAGGTGTCTATATGTTCTCGAATTAATAAATCACAAACCCATTACTTGAATTATTAGAATGTGGTCCTCCATACACAAAAAATGTTGATGGATTCTGCTGCTAAAAATCATTCACCCACTCTTCCATAGTTAGGGTAGGTCACCGGGCTCCTTGCACGATCTTCAAAAAGTGAAAAAACCCTTAACATAAATATTCCTCAACACTTATTTTTATGAAATCAATTAGTGAGTCAATTGGAATGACTATAGGATGAACCAGAATATAGGACTACCACCTCTAGAATATGATCACCTCCACACTCACGGCGTACCACATGAGGTCGTCATGATGGATTGTGTCTACAATTCCAAACACATGACTTAGTGCAGAGATCATTATCATGTTTTCTAACTAAATTGCAATGACATCGAAAAAGGATATGTAAAAACCTTCCTCTATAAGAACTCACCCTCTACCTTCCCCATAGGTTATGTCTAGGTGTTAAAGAGATCATGTATAAGCTAGCATCAATACCAAAACCACACTACTATGTTCGGGTCAAGTCATGTTCTCTAATGTTATCCATTTCAATTCATCATGATTTTAAATTTATATGACAATTAATTTAGAGATTAAACAATGTCAAATTGAATTTTAATTCATGGTTCCCACACACCCCAGGGTCTAAATCATGGCATCAACCCAATGTCACACCAAAAATCATTTCACATTAATGGTCGGAAAATGATACACCGACATCTAATCTAAGAGGGCCCACACTCTTACGGGACCAATGCTCAATATCTATAAGGACCCGGTCTTAAACCTTACTTAATATTGAATTAAATGAATAATTCACGTCGAGGATCTTTTTAGGTTTAGAGTTTTAGAGAATTAGAACATAACTATTACATCTCAAAAGATTACAAATTAGTCACTTCTACTAAGTTTCCATAATAAAAAAAAACTCTTAAAAAGAAACGTGTCTAGTTCCATGTTTTATATAGGATGAAATTCCCTTGATCCCATCCTTGACCTTATTCCACATTAAGTCCTGTGAAAACATTTCAAAAAAAAACTTGGGGTGAGCATAAAAATCTCAGTAAGGGATACACAAAGAATGAAAACTGTTAGTTTTTCAAAATCAAGTAAACCATGTATACTCTATCAAAGTAATACCTTCACCTTCATGAAGTAGTAAAAACTCTTCACTGAATAAAGTATCATTACTTACCTTTTTGTAACCAAAGTATTACCATAAAACCCATATAAAGAACACATAATATATATAAAGGTAACTTGGGACATAAACATACTTAAGTGGAATAACCATACGGTCGACTTCCACACATATCACTTAATGGAATAGCCATACGACCAATTTCCATACATACTTAATGGAATACCCATACGACTGACTTCCATACCCAATGCATTGGAGGTTATAACGTGACCACCCATCCTGGTATTCACGGCACCACCCGTCATATGGTTTATAACGTAACCACCCGTTAAAATGTCCAAGTACCAGTATAAAATCATAAAACATAAAACCAACATAAAGGAATGATAACATTTCCAAATTTCAATCACAATATATCATAAATATATTGACATAATAGAATCTTTTTTCAAAACAATTTTCAATACCAAAATACATAAAAGAGTATATGGTATTTATTTTATTCTAAAAACATTACGGCTTGTTGAGAAAGCCAAAGACCAAATAATACTCGCGGCGGTGGAAAAGGTCGTTGTTGCCGCGTACGTTAAAAGAAACATTTCTTTTTGTCATTTTGTAAAACGCTTTGTAGAAAAAATTTCCTTTTGTATAAAAGTAAAAGTCAAAGGGGTTTATACACCGTATAAAAGAAAGTTGTGTATAAAACGAAATATGCCTCAATGAAAGGAGATTGAGACGAAGTCCCTTACCTCGGGTCCGACTTGACTCGATCGTTCTTTAACGTCCTGAATAATAAACTTGAGTTAATTTATACTTTATTAAGAACCTTTTTAAAGTTCATTATTCCTTTTATATCACTTATTTCCATGTTATAAACATTATGTAACCGTTTACGTTAATAATGTTTGTTTTGTCAATATTTGGTTCTTAAGTCGAAAGTGGACTTCTTACAATTACATGTTGTTCGTGTGGTCAAAGGTTCTTTATATCCAGAATGAAATTCCCGATTTGGATATAATATGTATCATATATATCCAGCATATACATGTATTTATAATATTACATAATCATTTAGAGGTAAGAAATGAAATGCACCGTTCATGGAGACGGTAGGCCGTACGTACGAATGAACACTACTTTCATTTCTTTGTCATATTAATGGAATTAAAACTAAATGAGAGGTATGTATATTTTAATTCCAGAATTATATTCATCATTTAGATATATCATTAATTATATATATCCATTATATACATGTAATTTTAATAGTACATTACATTTGGGGATAAGAAATGAAATGCACCGTTCATGGAGACGGTAAGCCGTACGTACGCATGAACACTGCTTTCATTTCTATCTCATACTTTAATGGAAAGAAATAATAATGATATAGAGGTATATTATAATTCCAGTATAACATCATATATAATAACATTAAATCCATCCTTTATACGTCCCACATATGGCATTAACGAATCACATCACTTTGAGGGGGCGGTAGTCCGCACTTCCTTAAATAAAGATATTGTGTTTACCCATAATGGAAACCATAAAGGTATGCCCAAAATGAAAACACAGAAGCTTAAGGAAAACATAAACATATCATATATCATATATAAAAATAGTGACATCATAATGGCCACCTTTGAAGGTGTTAAATGAGTATTGAACAATCATCGTTTCGGGAGGCAGAATTTCGCCATCCACGGAAACCGTATGTTCTTTAACCATTTGATGTAGTTGTGTGAGAGTGTAGCTCAAATAAATCTTATAACAACATCCTAGTATATTGAAGATACTGGTGTTGTTACAAAATAAGTAAATAAAAAGAGTTTAGGGGGTTGGAGAAACAAAATAAAACAAATGAACATGAGAGAATGGATTACCTTTAAAAGTGTAACTCCTTTTAATTTGAGCCTAAAGGCTTCCTTTGAAAGGATTCTGCCCAAAGGGAATCCTCTAGGATGAGGAGAGGGATGTGGAGAGAGTAAATGGGTAGGGGTTGGCCGAGCCAAAGGCTTGAGGTGTGTGTGAAATGAGGTAGAGGTGGGGGCCTTTTATAAGAGGAGAGGAGGGGCACTTTTGGAAAGTAAAGAAATATTACTTTATTTGAAAATGTGTTTCGGTTTTAAAAGGTCCCAAATTAATATAATTCGTGTATAAGGTGATAAGGGTTCGAAATCCACTCATCCAATTGGTTTTGGACATGTGTAGTTCATAGATGTTACATTATCTTTCCATTTTATTAAAATCGTCAAATAATGATGTCATCGCTGCATCATTATTATGTCATAAATAATTTAATTTATTTAATGTCTAAAAATTATAAAAAACTACTATGATGTAGGAAATCTTTTTATCTTTCCAATTACTATTTATAACAAAATATCTGACTTGTATAACCCCACTTAAAAATTGTTTTTGTAAAACATAATATGTTTGTGTCATTTTTAATTTTACATTAAATAAAAAGTTATTTATGTCATTTCCCAACCAAAGTGTCTCCATGGGGTCCCCAAGTTGACCCATGGCTTTTCTTGGTCGGACATGACACAACCAATGAGGGTAGGACATGTGTCAAGATCATCTTATTTTATTAAAGCATTATTTTTACCTTAAACTACACTAATTACCACTAATCGCGAATAAGAACTTAATAAGTTACTATTCACCAAAAAATTATTATAATCTCATTGAACCACATTTTACTTCTTAATGACAACCATGTATGTCGGATTTTTCAAATTCAAAACACAATGATGGAAAAATTTCATTTAAATGGAAAATCAATTTTTATAAGTACCACTTAGTGGTTTCACTATTCATCAAAAATTGATGTTTTTCAGAAAATTACAAAAAATTCACCCGAAGCTATATTTGATATTCCGAATTCAAAAATGAAGTCTATTTTACAAAATTCAATACATATAAGTGACATTAATTAATTTAATAATTAATTCTCGCTGTTAGAGCAAAATGCGTGTTTTTATGAAACAATAAGTATCAAAAGATTGACACTAGTTTAAGTCCGATTTCAAAGTGAAATTAATTCCAATGACCACTATTGGATTTAATGGTGAAAATATTTTCTAATTTCACTTTAAAACCAATTCAAAAGATAATCTAATCATATAAATAAATTAGATTAAAAAGAGGTTTTGAATTAAAATACAACATTTTACACTATTCATTAAAAAAAAATAAACTTTATCAGAAAGGTACCAAAAATTTACACAAAGTAAATTTTGATCTCCCGATTCTAAAGAAGAGTTATATTTGGTCCAATAGAATTTATAAGATTGATCAAAACTATATTTAATGACGGTTCTCCGTCAAAAGGTGATAAGTGGACCTTTCGTGAAAATTAGGGTATAAATGCCTAAAATTGAACTCTTTCCGTATTTTAAGCATTTATCTTTTATTGGGTAAATGTAAAAACATTTAAACACATATATAATCATATTTTAGTTATTTCTATCCATTCCCGCCAGTACAACAACTACTTGTTAACTAAAATTTAAAATAATATTATTTTATTACTTGTGTGCAACGTAAGTTTTCAAAGAAACGCATCGTGGCGTATCGAGTACGCTATCGAATGTAGAAACCCCTTTGAATTAAAATTAATATTTAATTCGTAAATATTAATATATATGAAAATTATTTATTCTTTAATTACCTGGGATGTTACATCCTTCCCCCCTTTTGGAAATTGCGTCCTTGCAATTTTATTCACTTATCAAAATAAGTGGGGGTATTTATCCCTCATAGCATTTTCAGATTCCCACGTTGCCTCTTCAATCACATGGTTTTTCCACAAAACCTTTACCTGATGAATCGCCTTATTCCGTAACACCTGCTCCCTATGGTCAAGAATCAGGACCGGTTGTTCCTCATAAGATAGGTTCTCTTCCAGCTGAACTACCTCTGGACTCAAAACATGAGATGGATCTGGCATATACTTCATCAACATTGAAACATGAAAAACATTGTGTACCTGAGATAAACTCGGAGGTAAAACCACTCGGTATGCAACTGATCCAACTCTCTCCAGAATTTCATATGGTCCAATAAACCTTGGACTCAGCTTTCCTTTCTTACCAAATCTCATCACACTTTTCCAAGGGGAAACCTTGAGAAAAACATGATCACCTACCTCGAAAGATGGATCCTTCCTCCGGTTATCCGCATAACTCTTCTGCCTGCTCTGAGCTGTTCTCATGTGTTTCTGAATCAACTGAACATTTTCTGCCATCTCTTCTACCAATTCTGGTCCCATCAGCTTCCTTTCACCCACTTCATTCCAAAATGATGGAGTTCGACACCGCTTCCCATATAATGCCTCAAATGGTGCCATCTGTATACTGGAATGAAAACTATTATTATAAGAAAACTCAACCAAAGAAACATGTTGGTCCCAACTTCCCTGATAATCCATAGAACAAGCTCGTAGCATATCCTCCAATGTCTGGATTGTTCATTCTGACTGCCCATCTGATTGAGGATGAAAAGCTGTACTAAAATTTAATTCAGTACCCAACGACTTCTGAAGGCCTTTCCAAAAGTTAGAAGTAAACCTAGGATCACGATCTGATACAATGGAGAGAGGAACTCCATGTATCCTGACTATTTCTTTAAGATACAAACGGGAAAGTTGATCAAGAGAGAAAGTATCTCGTATAGCAAGGAAATGAGCAGATTTGGTCAAGCGATCAACAATAACCCAGATTTCATTATTACCTCGAGATGTCTTCGGTAATCCAACAACAAAGTCCATGGATATATTCTCCCATTTCCACTCTGGCACTGGTAAAGGCTGAAACATCCCTTTCGGTAACTGCCGCTCTGCTTTAACCTGTTGACATGTCAAACACTTCACAGTAAAATCAGCAATGTCTCTTTTCATTCCATCCCACCAGTAATACTCCCGCAGATCTCTATACATCTTAGTACTGCCCGGATGAACTGAAAACGGAGAACTATGAGCTTCACATAAAAACTCTCTCTTCAACTGTGAATCACAAGGCACACATAACCTCTTCCCAAACCTCAAAACACAAACACAAACTTATCCAAGAACTCATGGAAAATTTTATTCATAAGGTCCATGAGTACAGCAGGTGCATTGGTTAACGCAAAAGGCATAACTACAAATTCATAATGGCCATATCTAGTACGGAACGCAGTCTTTGGAATGTCTGCTTCTTTTACTTTCAACTGATGGTACCCCGACCTCAAGTCAATCTTCGAAAAATACTGAGCTCCCTGGAGCTGATACCACTTCATTCGATGGCCCAACATCTGCTGAAGTTGTGGCAAAGGATTTCACCACCCCTTTCTGCTTGTAGTCTGGCTGCATTCCCCCAGTTGAGTTCTTCATTGGACACTCGTTTGCATAATGACCCATTTCATTACACATAAAACATCCTACCGTTGGCTTTTCATTTCCTGCTTCATCATCTTCCTTACAGTTACGAGCAATATGAGCAGACTTACCACACCGAAAGCACTTACCAGACTTGGATAAACATTCTCCAGGATGCATTTTACCACACTTCTCACAGGATGGATATTTGGTTTTCTTACCTCCTGGCTTCTTTGATGAATTCTTCCCCTTTGCCTGCCAACTAGACCTCTTATTCTGTTGTTTGTCATAGAACACCTGATCATCGGCAAACTCCATTTCCACCTTCTCCGCACATCAAACAAGTTTTTCATAACTTTTGAACTCACGAGAAGCTAAATCCCTTCGATACTTTGGCTTTAACCCTGTGTAAAAACGGTTTATTTTACTATCAGGATCTCGTATAAATTTTGGAGCATACCTTGCCAATCGAGTGAACTTTTCTTCATAAGCAGCCACTGAATCATCCTCCTGCCTCAATTCTAGGAACTGTTTTTCCATCCTAAGACGAACCACCTTAGGAAAATATTTCTCAAGAAACATACCTTTGAATTCGTCCCAGTGAAGATCCTCAATCTCATCACTATCCCTTATATTTTTCACCATCGACCACCACTGATCAGCTTCACCTTCAAAACGGTAAACAGCAAGACTAACCTTTTGATGTTCTGAACACCCCATGACATCAAAAATCTTCTCCAGTGCTTTAATCCACCCTTCAGCTTGCACATGGTCAGATGATCCTCTGAATGATGGGGGATGTTGCCTCATGAAATGTTCCACCACTGACATGTTCCTCTGCGGTTGATCTGGCTAATCTCGTGCATGGATACCACCACCATTTATAGCCTGAGTCAACTATGCCATCACTACAACAAACTGTTCAGTTCCAATTCCGACCATCTCAGGTTGCTGATTTGGAAGGTTATCTTTCTCCTGATGTCGTCCCAACATAGCTGCTTTGTTTCCTCTGCGGAAAACCATTCTGAACACAGAAATAGCTTAGGACAAGCAACATGGTAATCCGTAAATGCTATATCATTTCAATCATATTATAATTTAACACTTTTCTAACTCATAAAGTTGTCTAAACCGACCTTTGATACCAACTATAAGGCCCCGACCTTAAACCTTACTTAATATTGAATTAAATGAATAATTCACGTCGAGGATCTTTTCAGGTTTAGAGTTTTAGAGAATTAGAACATAACTATTACATCTCAAAAGATTACAAAGTAGTCACTTCTACTATGTTTCCATAATAAAAAAAACTTTTAAAAAGAAACGTGTCTAGTTCCATGTTTTATATAGGATGACATTCCCTTGATCCCATCCTTGACCTTATTCCATATTAAGTCCTGTGAAAACATTTCAAAAAAAAATTGGGGTGAGCATAAAAAGCTCAGTAAGGGATACACAAAGAATGAAAACTGTTAGTTTTTCAAAATCAAGTAAACCATGTATACTCTATCAAAGTAATACCTTCACCTTCATGAAGTAGTAAAAACTCTTCACTGAATAAAGTATCATTACTTACCTTTTTGTAACCAAAGTATTACCATAAAACCCATATAAAGAACACATAACATATATAAAGGTAACTTGGGACATAAACATACTTAAGTGGAATAACCATACGGTTGACTTCCACACATATCACTTAATGGAATAGCCATATGGCCAATTTCCATACATACTTAATGGAATAGCCATACGGCCGACTTCCATACCCAATGCATTGGAGGTTATAACGTAACCACCCATCCTGGTATTCACGGCACCACCCGTCACATGGTTTATAACGTAACCACCCGTTAAAATGTCCAAGTACCAGTATAAAATCATAAAACATAAAACCAATATAAAGGAATGATAACATTTCCAAATTTCAATCACAATATATCATAAATATATTGACATAATAGAAACTTTTTTCAAAACAATTTTCAATACCAAAATACATAAAAGAGTATATGGTATTTATTTTATTCTAAAAACATTACGTCTTGTTGAGAAAGCCAAAGACCAAATAATACTCGCGGCGGCGGAAAAGGTCTTTGTTGCCGCGTACGTTAAAAGAAACATTTCTTTTTTTTCATTTTGTAAAACGCTTCGTAGACAAAGATTCATTTTGTATAAAAGTAAAAGTAAAAGGGGTTTATACGCCATATAAAAGAAAGTTGTGTATAAAACGAAATATGCCTCAATTAAAGGATATCGAGACGAAGTCCCTTACCTCGGGTCCGACTTAACTCGATCGTTCTTTAACGTCCTGAATAATAAACTTGAGTTAATTTATACTTTATTAAGATCCTTTTTAAAGTTCATTATTCCTTTTATATCACTTATTGCCATGTTATAAACATTATTTAACCATTTAAGTTAATAATGTTTGTTTTGTCAATATTTGGTTCTTAAGACGAAAGTGGACTTCTTACAATTACATGTTGTTCGTGTGGTCAAAGGTTCTTTATATCCAGAATGAAATTCCCAATTTGGATATAATATGTATCATATATATCCAGCATATACATGTATTTATAATATTACATAATCATTTAGAGGTAAGAAATGAAATGCACCGTTCATGGAGACGGTAAGCCGTACGTACGCATGAACGCTACTTTCATTTCTTTGTCATATTAATGGAATTAAAACTAAATGAGAGGTATGTATATTTTAATTCAAGAATTATATTCATCATTTAGATATATAATTAATTATATATATCCATTATATACATGTACTTTTAATAGTACATTACATTTGGGGATAAGAAATGAAATGCATTGTTCATGGAGACGGTAAGCCGTACGTACGCATGAACGCTGCTTTCATTTCTATCTCATACTTTAATGGAAAGAAATAATAATGATATAGAGGTATATTATAATTCCAGTATAACATCATATATAATAACATTAAATCCATCCTTTATATGTCCCACGTATGGCATTAACGAATCACATCACTTTGAGGGGGCGGTAGTCCACACTTCCTTAAATGAAGATATCGTGTTTACCCATAATGGAAACCATAAAGATATGCCCAAAATGAAAAAACAGAAGCTTAAGGAAAACATAAACATATCATATATCATATATAAAAATAGTGACACCATAATGTCCACCTTTGAAGGTGTTAAATGAGTATTGAACAATCATCGTTTCGTGAGGTAGAATTTCACCATCCACGGAAACCGTATGTTCTTTAACCATTTGATGTAGTTGTGTGAGAGTGTAGCTCGAATAAATCTTATAACAACATCCTAGTATATTGAAGATACTGGTGTTGTTACAAAATAAGTAAATAAAAAGAGTTTAGGGGGTTGGAGAAACAAAATAAAACAAATGAACATGAGAGAATGAATTACCTTTAAAAGTGTAACTCCTTTTATTTTTATCCTAAAGGCTTTCTTTGAAAGGATTCTTCCCAAAGGGAATCCTCTAGGATGAGGAGAGGGATGTGGAGAGAGTAAATGGGCAGGGGTTGGCCGAGCCAAAGGCTTGAGGAGTGTGTGAAATGAGGTAGAGGTGGGGGCCTTTTATAAGAGGAGAGGATGGGCACTTTTGGAAAGTAAAGAAATATTACGTTATATGAAAATGTGTTTCGGTTTTAAAAGGTACCACATTGATATAATTCGTGGATAAGGTGATACGGGTTCGAAATCCACTCATCCAATTGGTTTTGGACATGTGTAGTTCACAGATTTTACATTATCTTTCCATTTTATTTAAATCGTCAAATAATGATGTCATCGCTGCATCATTATTATGTCATAAATAATTTACTTTATTTAATGTTTAAAAATTATAAAAAAATACTATGATGTAGGAAATCTTTTTAGCTTTCCAATGACTATTTATAACAAAATATATGACTTGTATAACCCCACTTAAAAATTGTTTTCGTAAAACATATTATGTTTGTGTCATTTTTACTTTTACATTAAATAAAAAGATATTTATGTCATTTCCCAACCAAAGTGTCTCCATGGGGTCCCCAAGTTGACCCATGGCTTCTATTGGTCGGCCATGACACAACCAATGAGGGTAGGACATGTGTCAAGCTCATCTTATTTTATTAAAGCATTATTTTTACCTTAAACTACACTAATTACCACTAATCGCGATTAAGAACTTAATAAGTTACTATTCACCAAAAAATTATTATAATCTCATTGAACCACATTTTACTTTTTAATGACAACCATGTATGTCGGATTTTTGAAATTCAAAACACAATTATGGAAAAATTTCATTTAAACGGAAAATCAATTTTTATAAGTACCACTTAGTGGTTTCACTATTCATCAAAAATTGAAGTTTTTCAGAAAATTACAAAAAATTCTCCCAAAGCTATATTTGATATTCCGAATTCAAAAATGATTTTTATTTTACAAAATTCAATACATATAAGTCACATTAATTAATTTAATAATTAATTCCCGCTTTCAGAGCAAATAGCGTGTTTTTATGAAACAATAAGTATCAAAAGATTGACACTAGTTTAAGTCCGATTTCAAAGTGAAATTAATTCCAACGACCACTATTGGATTTAATGGTAAAAATATTTTCTAATTTCAATTTAAACCAATTCAAAAGATAATCTAATCATATAAATAAATTAGATTAAAAAGAGGTTTTGAATTAAAATACAACATTTTACACTATTCATTAAAAAAATGAACTTTATCAGAAAGGTACCAAAACTTTACACAAATTAAATTTTGATGTCCCGATTCTAAAGAAGAGTTATATTTGGTCCAATAGAATTTATAAGGTCGATCAAAACTATATTTAATGACGGTTCTCCGTCAAAAGGTGATAAGTGGACCTTTCGTGAAAATTAGGGTATAAATGCCTAAAATTGAACTCTTTCCGTATTTTAAGCCTTTATCTTTTATTGGGTAAATGTAAAAACATTTAAAAACATATATAATCATATTTTAGTTATTTCTATCCATTCCTGCCAGTACAACCACTACTTGTTAACTAAAATTTAAAATAATATTATTTTATTACTTGTGTGCAACGTAAGTTTTCAGAGAAACTCATCGTGGCGTATCGAGTACGCTATCGAACGTAGAAACCCCTTTTAATTAAAATTAATATTTAATTAGTAAATATTAATATATATGAAAATTATTTATTCTTTAATTACTTGGGATGTTACAATATCCATTTGATTCACACCAGAATATATCTCAACATATATGCACTATAGCATGAATAAATAACACAATAGTTATGAAAATAAAATTAAATTAGTAATTCATCCTAATGGCTGGGAATAATGAATGGAATATTGAATCTAGAATGTGTCTATATGATGTATGAGATGAAATACCCTTATCTAATTGGTATGAAACCAAAAGAGAATCCATTATCATTCCAATAGTAATAGAAAAAATCATCTGCATAACCCAATGATCGAATCAAATAAAATATAATAGTAGAAAACCAAAAAAAATCAATTTGAAGAAATTTTCATTTTCCTGTATGCGAGTTAGTTTCACCCACGAAAAAATCATTACAAAATCCCTATTTCTTACTAACCCTTTATATTATCGAGGAAACAAATATAAAAGTAGAAAATAACTCATGTGATCTCGCATTTAAATGTACTGGTTCTAAATTTTTAACACCCGATGATTTCTTAGTATGTTATATCTTTAAGGTAATTTAAAAGCTTATATTACAGGTAACCCCATCATAGCATGCGTTTTAGGCATGATTGAGTTTCCACAAAATAACACATTTGTATTATAATTATTTAATGGATACATTTATTTATAAATCAAATATTTTCATATGAATAGTAAAACAATTATTTCTTATTTATACTGTTTTCTCATAAATTAATCAAATTTATAATTAAATGGATAGCAAGAAGATCAGGATCCAGCGTGAGCCGGTCCTCAGAAATAATAAATAAAAATAAAGAGTGAGGCGTACAAGGGGTTATTACATAGGCGAGTGTACAACACACCACATCTATCCGCATCCACCATTGGAGCACAAAAATCAGGGGTCCTGAAGGACCATATCGTATCAGAATCAATAATAGCCTGTCTTGCCAAAGAATCAGCAACCTGATTGGCCTCCCGATACACGTGAGAAACAACCACCTGTATTTGACTCGAAAGGTGGAGGCACTCAACCCACTGTGGGAGCACACGCCAAGGCACATTACGCGTTCTAGTATTCAAAGCATGCACTGCAGTCATCGAGTCAGATTCAATCCAAATCCATCTCCAATTATATTGGACAACATACCTTATAGCATGAATCATCGCCCATAGCTCAGCTTCCAAAGCAGTGCCAATGCCAATGTAATGGTAAAAGAGTCCCTTGACAAACCCACAAAAGGTGCGGAAAACACCTCCACATCTCGATGGGCCCGGCGCACCTGACGCAGCTCCATCAACATTCACCTTGAGGCATGGTGAAATCGGTGGTATCCATCTAATATATTTCAGCATCCGAGGTTTGCGAGGACGGCCAGAAACTTCAAGCATCCTCAGGGTTTGTAAGTCAGAAATGGTATTATCCATCACACCATCCTGAGTCATTGACGCAGCGTACACATCCCTATGTATGGAGATCATTCCCTTCCGAACAGCATCATTCACACTGCCAAACACAGCCACATTCCATGACTCCCACAAGGATGCAATACACGCTGCAATGGCAGCAGTGAGAAGATTACCCAGCTGCTCACTGCATCGCATATGTAGCAGTCCGGACAGCATGTCAACGAGCAGAATTTCTGAGTCAATCGTGACTCCGAATAGCATTCCCAGGTAATTCCAGAGTTTCCGGGCCTGCCTGCACTCCATAAATATGTGTTGCGTGGTGTCCTCCCCAGACCTGCATAAAGCACAAATGAAAGCCATCTGAAAACCAGCTTGCTTCAAATGTTCAGATGTGGGAAGTCTGTTCTTCCAAATCCTCCAAAGCAGGAGAAACCAGGCTGGCCGGATGAAGGAAGCCCTGAATTTCATGAGCCATGTTGGGGCATGATCAGTACCGCCACAAGAAAACCTGTAGAACTCCTTGGGGTCAAAATTACCAATCCTGCTAGGAAGCCAGATCAGCCTATCACAATCCATAAAAGCATAATTATTAATTTTGGACAGCATATAGTCAGAGATGTTCAGCTCTTGCAGAGTCTGATCTAATACAAAGACCGAGATGGGCAATGAGGTAGCTTCGGCTGGAACACCCATGGAGTGCAAGGGCTGATCCAGCCACAAGTTATTCCAGCAGCTAAGAGTGGAATCTCTACTAACAAGCCATTTAGTATCCTTCATAATCATTGCATAAGCCTGCTTGAGGGAAGCCCATACCGAGGATTGGAGGTAATATTTATATCCATTCATGAACCGTTTTGTGAACCTGCTCGACAGAAATTCATCATTAATCTCATTTGATATCAGCCTCCAAGTGAATTTTCCAATCAGACCATCATTAAATGTACGAAGGTCCTTAACCCCAAGTCCTCCCATTTCCACAGGCTTTATGCAGTCTTTCCATTTCACCGTGACCAACTTCTTTTCAAACATTGATCCTGTCCAAATAAAGTTTCTGACCAGGCATTGAAGCTCCTTAATAAGCCCTCGCGGCCATTTGTAAATTGAAAAAGAGTAAACACATTTGGATGTAATAACCGAGTTCACAAGACATACCCTTCCAGCCATGGACATAGACTTCCCTTTCCAGCTAGAGAGCTGATTGGTAATACCAGCATAAATGTCTTCCAGTTATTGCCGTTTCACCCTCCCCCAGAAAAGAGGCACCCCAAGATATTGAAAGGGCAAATCTCCCCGCTTAACCCCAAGATATCGGATGATCCTGTTCCTCTTTCCAGCAGAAATTCCATTGCCAAAGACAATTGAGGATTTATCCCAGCTTATGGCCTGTCCAGCCACAGCCTCATAATGATCAAAATATAATTAAATGGATAACATTTGTTAAAATAGTTATATATTGTGAAAAAATATTTTATCAAATGCACTACTTTTTATATCATTTTGTGAACAATAATAATGATAATTTTAGAAACTTTAAATGATTAAATTTTTTAATATAGACAACATTATTGAATTAAGACTATCAAAATAATCTTAGGGTTAATTTTCGGTATATTTTTTAAAACATTCAATTTTGATGAATAGTGAAAAATATTACATAGTACATAAAACCGACCTTTTTCATTTGAATATTTATTTTCACTTAAAAAATTATCTTAACATAAAAATAGATACATAATAAATATATTAGTACAATTTATGTCATTGGTGTCAATATATAATAAGATTACATATATAAAATTTTATGGAACATTTTTAACAATATTTACCCACCTTCTATGCACATTTACCCACCTTCCAGGCACATTTTAAAATTTGCAAAAAATGAAAATTTTCCATTTTTGTGAATTTAATGTTAAATAATTTAGTGAAATGGTTGACAGGAATAATTAAAATATGGTTCAATACGATGAAAGTAATTTTTTTTGAATAGTAACTAATGAATTTTATTTATAATAGTTAAAATTAAATTGGATAAATAGAGGTAAAAATGATTTTATAATTACCCAAATATGTGACATAATTCAATTGGATAAGTTTATTTTGACCATAATAAACCTTAGGAAAAAAATATTTTTCTTTTTGATCCACTCGGATTAGATTTGGACATTTATTATATTTTATCTAAAATGTGGAACAAGTGATAAATTAAAATTTTAATAACTAAAACATTGTTATATAGGGTTACACAAAAGATAAATTCAACTACCAATATTAATTATTAAGATTAAAAATTTCTTACATCATGGTTTTATATTTATAATTTTGATATTAAATAAATAAATGTATTTGCGACACAAGGATGATGTAGTAATTACATTAGTAATGAAGTATTAAAATAATTGATATGATAAATATTAAAATAAATGAAAAATTCAAGCTTTTGTTGCCATCCACGAATTTTCTAGTCGAATATTACTTTTTAAGAATGATTCAATGTATTTTATTCGAAGTCATCTGGTTGTTACGAATTTAATATAAATCAATTACTAAATACTATAAAAGTTGACAAAAATGTGTTTTTAAAAAAATACAATTTTTTAAAATGATATAATACTCCTAAAAATACATGATTTGAAAAAAAGACATTCATTATGTTATACATGTCATTAGTGAACCACTTGAGGTTACCAAGGAATTTTATAGTATGTTTATCAACCATGTAATATTTAAATACAAGAAGGACTGCTAAAGTTTAAACTACGTAACCTAGAGTTAACCCAAAAAGATAACGTTAATATGGTGACCTAAACGTGACTCAAAAATATTTTTTGAAAGTATTTTGACCCATAACCTCCTTATACTTGAAATAAATCCATTTTGACCTATTTTACACATAAAATTATTTTATAATAAATTAATATTTCAATCTTTTCCTAAGGTGCCCCTCACCTCTCTTATAAATGGGGACATTCTATTCTCTTAACTTCACACCTACAAAGACATATGGTTTGGCCAAACCCTACTCAGATATCCTCCCAACTACTCCCAATTCATCCTAAAGGCCTTACTCATATCAGAAGGACAACATATTGATTTTTTTGTTCAAATCAAAAGGAAACACCTAAAAAATATGTTATTATGTCATCCCCTATTTCAATGTTATTTTCTGTTTCCACTTCCTCTGAATTTGTTATTTCCATAATAAAATAGTAACTCTAGTAACATATACACACTGAGATGTCATTATAAATTTTTTAAAACCATATTCATTATTATATGCATCTTATTAATGACAAAGTCACCGTACGTGCGTGCATATGACTTACCATCACCATGTCGTAGTATAGTTTGTAATTTAACACAACATTAATTGGATGTGTATAATAATGAATATATTTTATTTATATAAAAAATATAACATTGTAACAATAATTTATATGTACCATAACATCCAATTAACCCCAGTTTTACTATCGATAGAATGATATTGTTGCTCGTGCGTATGTATGGCTTACCGTCTCCAATAAAGGATGAGATTCATCATCAACGATGACCATTCAATTTTTTTAATAAGTATAAATATATTGAATAAGTGTGAGATTTATGAAATAATATTTCTACTGGAATAATATATATTTATGTAGATAAATATATGTCATTTACTTACTTCAATATTATATGATAAGAAATCAGAAACAACGTTCATGCGTACGTACAGTCAACTGTCTCGAAGAATGGAGTTTCCATTTCATAAATATTTCTATAATAAGTATTTATATTATGAATATATATGATATAGAAACTATATTATATATTCTATAAATATTTAAATCCTGATCTATGTGATATGATCTGGAATAAAAATTTAAAACACGTATGATAAAAAAAGCAATTATGGAACAAAATTCTACTTTATCATTGAAATTAGTATTAAATTGGTTGTATGAAGTCATAAATGATAAATAAATTATATAATAAATATAAATATGGTTCTGGTGTAATTTAATAACATACTACGATCAGTATATAAAATGCTAAATATACCATCGACTAATGTAAAGTACAAGATAAGAGTTATTTCCTAAATCTATTTTTATCTAAGATTATTTATCTGTAATTATCTACTGGGAAATATTTATCATCTTAGTCCATGTTTTATTAAAAATTTTTAAAAAGGATTATTTTGTGTATTTATGGAATGTACCCTTTAACTATATCATCATTTTAAATGTTTCTAATGATTTAATTTTCAAAATATTTTTAATTAATGTCTATATTTTTTAAATGATTTTATGGATTTAGTTATTTGGAAATAATTGTGTTCAAGTTTTAATTTCATTCAAAAGTTTCAAAATTGGTATGGGAATCCTAGATAATTTTTTTAAAATGAATTCCATTATAATCTGTGGACTTTTAAATGATTTCATGAAATGTGGTTTCTCCCTCAAAGAGTATTTTTTAATTATTTTTCATTATGTACATATTATTTAGTGGATATTATTCTTGAATGAGTATGATTTATAATAATACAATATTCAATAATTTATTAAATGAGTTATGATATGTTTGACCGTTGAATTGATATTTTTATTCAATTCTTGGTTTACGGTTAATGTATTGACATTTCGAATAATCAATTTAGTAAGAATGTTTATGTTATGTTTCAACCTTTATCATGTGAGGAATAAATTGGACATAATAAGTGACAGGAGTGTCCCACAATAGCCCCTCGATGAATCATTAGAAATCATGAGACAAATTAGTGTCTTTAAAAAAGGCCTTGAGAAAATTTTTATTTGTAGTCTTGGAACGATGCCTTCATTATGTCGTAATGATGTCTAGAATTATGCAGTCCCTCATTATGAAATATGTAACTACATGTGATTATTCAACTAGTAGAATATACATGTTCATTTTTATGTGGTAATGTTTGAATTGGTTTTTCTATAGTATGTTCATATTTATTTTTAAAAAGGATGTTGTTTTTATTACACATCATTCCTTAATGATTTATAGCTTTCGCTGAATTATTTACCTGTACTGAGCATCTAAGCACAAATTTTTTTATGTTTTATTTTCCCAGGATTATATGAAGTGAATTATGATTGATATTCAAGGTTAATCTATGGGAATTATGTCATTCTGAACAGATTATTTATGATGTGTTGTATGTTAGAAAGTGTAATTTAATGTTCATGTAAGTAATATATTTTCCAAGACTGCTAAACTGATTGGTCCTTTGGGACTTGATTCCTTATAATCATGCCAATGTGTTAAAATAATGCACTGGCTCTGGGCTTATGTGCTCTGAGCGTTACATTTGATATCAGAGGATGATTAGAAACATATTTGGAAATAGATTTAGATAAACACTGAATAGGAAACATTACCTTAAGATAGGATTCAAGGATTAGTATAGAGGAGCATCCAAATTTTTTGGTAATATAGATGTTATGTGGTTTTTCCAAGTAACAAATCCCTGTTTGGATACTGCAAGTAGATGTGGTTCTGGCACAGATGTACCTAGGAGTGAAATCTTTGACAAGGAGTTTTGGGCATCACCTGTGGTGTCCTCGCACATGACAACATGACTTACTGTGAACCTAGTTTGACAGTCATGAGGGATATGGTTAGGATAATACACATTTTATTTACTAAACATTATGAAGTATTTATGAGTAAATATGTTAGAAAAGAATCTATTTATATGATTATGATACAATATGTTTAAAAATCATCAATTAATGTAGAGAAGTTTTCTAGTTCATGGATTATAAATTATGATATGATCTAACCTAGTTTTATTTCATCATTTTGAAAGGGTTTCCAATAGAATAAATGAGAACTCTAACAATACACCTGATCCAAAGTGTTAGAAGGATCATATCTTCCGTGGTCTTAAACATACATTTAAAAGGGAAATAGTTTCATATGTATTCTCCTTATGTTATGAAATATTATCATTTTTTAATAATATATGTTATGAATTCTATAAGTCCTATGGATTTGAAGGGAAGAAACAGAAGAAGAGGATGGAATAGAAAAATATAGATAAAGGGAAGAAGGGAAAGAAGGATTTTCCCACATGTGATAACTATGGAACGAATCACCTTGGTAAATGCTTGTTGGGAATGAGAGTATGTTATAAGTGTGGAAAAAAGGGCACCAAGAATGTGATCCTAAGGGTATAAAAAAGGGTATAAATGTACAATTCTTCATTTTCAATGAGTTGGGATACTACGCGAATTACTGTCCAAATCATTAGAGTATATCCCAAATGATGCTATTTGATAATAATCAAGGTATGAAACTATAGAAGATGAAGATGAATGCTTAGTGTTTTTATATTGTTATAATATATTTTTGTCATCTCAGTATAATATTAATGATTTACATGTTATAATAATTATAGAGTATATAAGGATTGTGTGAAAGTACAATGTCATTATGTATTTTAGATTGTGTGGTACTGAGAAATGTTACTCAATAACATGTTAATTTTTCTGGAAAACATATTGTTGAGAGAAAGAGAAAACCTAAAATATTCCTGATCATGAGGTAATGTTTTTGGAATATGAGATAATTGAGTCGGATAAAGTATATTGGATATTATTGAATACCTTGGATGTAATTAATGGTTTTTTTATTCCATCATGTCTGGAGATTACATCATTTTTGTATTTACAGAGTATATCGAGTATTCTATGTTTAACATAATAAATATAAAAGTACATACCTATAAAAATAATTTTTTATTGTAATTAAGGTTTTTAACATGTTTTAATACAATAAATGATGAAGGTATTCACATGTTTTTATGTGATAAAAGTGATCTTCAGTATGTTATGTTGACCTTCCTTATAAAATGTTGTACTGTGATTTTGGACACAAGTATTTTGGATAAGTATAATGGTTGAATGGTTTAAGTTGGAAATTTGATAAAAAAATTTATGGTTAAAGCATTTCATATGAATTTTTATTGGGTTTTTATTAAAAGGACAACTTGGAGGTTGGGTGAAAACCCATCACATTTGGAAAGGCTACAAGACATGAACATGAAACTGAATGGAAACGATGGTGCATCACCTACCACTGGCATATTGATGTCATAGTTTGAATAATTTGGTTTTCTAAGTGGTTTTATAGATGAATTATAATTTCATTTTTTGTAACCCTTTACGATTAGAATAAATATAATATTATTGATTTCTATTCTCTTTTTGGTGTGAAAGATGATTTTGTGGTAGAAATTAGTTATAGGATAGAACTCAACATGTTAAGTATTATATTATTTCTTATTCTCTGAAGAAATTAATTCTTAAACATTATGGAAATGATCTTATAACAGAAAATTTTTCATCCTAATGCATTTTATTTTGTTAAACCGATGATATTGTAAATCATTACTAATTTATGGCTTTGAGGATCTCAATTTTACATTTATTGTTCATTTTTTTGTGATTGATTACCTCAATAAATACTTGTAAATATTTATGTTATCATCCAATTATGTGTCTCCAATTTCCAACAATGATCTGCAATTTGAAATCCTAATCTTGTGGTGAATTTTTCATTTCCATTTCTTTCTTATTAAGACAAAATTTTATTGACCCTATTTACAATGTGGGTTTTCCACAAAAGCATTTTATATTTTAAACCTTTTATTTTCAAAGAATAATTTTAAATTTTAAGGATGTAATTTATTGAAGGATGGGATAATTTTAATCCCTACGATTTCATACTATGTTATCTCATTAAAGTAATTTAATAGTTTATATTTCATTCAACACCAACATGGCTTGTGTTTTACGCATGCTTGAGCTTCTTCTAAACAACAATTTAATATTACAATTATTTAAATGATATATTTATTTATCACCCAAATATTGTAATATGAATAGTAAAATAAAATTTCTAAACGTTATTTATAAATTTTTCACACTAATCAAACTAATTAATATCTATGTTTATTAACTCTTGTTACAATAGTCACATATTTAGATAAACTACATTCTAAAAAGAAATAATTTTTATGTTCTTTTTTGAAAAATATAAAATTCAATTTACACACTACTAAAGAATGAATTTGGAAAAATGGATATCATTTTTTAATTTAGAATTTCAAAATTATCCTAGGGTGAATTTTCGGGTTTTTAATGGAAACATTCAATTCTGATGAATAATAACAAATATAACATAGTACGTAAAAACTGAGTTTTTCATTTCAATAATTATTTTTAATTAAAAATTTCTAATAACGTCAAAATAGATAAGAAAATAGATATATTAGTATACTTTAATTCATTGAAGTCACTTTATAACATGATAAGATATTAAAAAATTATTGATCCTTTTTTACATTTTTACACACCTTTTAGGCACATTTACACACCTAATAGGCACATTCGAAGTTTTGCATAAAACACAATTTTACCGCTTCTGTGAATTGAATTAAAAAAACCTAAGAGACATGGTTGACATCAGTAAGTAAAATTTGGTTCCATAGGTGGAAGATATTTTTTGGTGAATATTAAAATTTGAATTTTATTTAACACAATTAAAATTAAATAGGGTAATTAAAGGTGAAAATGCATTTATAATTACCCTATCATATTTCCTAATTATTGTAGATATGCGTGTTTCGAAAAAAATAAACCTTAGGAAAAAAATATGATCATTTTCTATCAACATGGATTAGATTAGGACATTTATTATATTTTATCAAAATAAGAGGTAAAAGTGTTAAATTCATTGTCTAATAAGGAAATAATTTTTTATATAGGGATACACATGAGTTAAATTGGTCTATAAATATTTATTTGAAAGAAAAAAGGAATTAAAAAATAATTTTATTTTATTTATAATTTTTAGACATTAAATAATTAAATTTATTTATGACACAATAAAGTAGTATTAATTACCTTATTAATGAATTATTAAAATAATTGGTAATATAAATATTAAAATTAATAAAATATTGAAACTTTTGATGCTATCCAGGAATTTTATAACATAATATTACATGTTAGGTATGATTCCATGTATTTTGATCAAAGTCATCAGGTGGATAAAACTTAAAAAAAAATCAATTACAAAATAGTGTCAAAATATAGATGAATGAGTTTTTAAAACAAATATTAGTTTATTGAATGATATAATACTCTTAAAAATATAATATTATTCCAAAGGGAATAGATATGGTTATAGATTTCATTAGTTAAAAACTTGAGGTTAGCTTGGAATTTTTTAGTTTGTTTATCAACAAAGTAATATAAAAATATAATAAGGTATGGTAAATGTTATACTAATTAACCGAGAGTTAAATAAAATATATAAGGTTAATATGGTGACCTAATATTTTCTAAAACAAATTGGTTTAGAATATTTCTTATCATCCCCAACTTATCCCCTATATTAATCAATTTTGTGCTTTTAGAAACCGAAAATGATTGTATAATAAATTAATATTTCAATCTTTTCCTGAAGTACCCCTCAAATATTTTATTAAAGTGTAATTTCCATTCCCTTAACTTCCCACCTCCAAATCCATTTGTCTTAAAGAATACCTTCTAAAAGTTCCTCCCAAATACCCCCACTTCTACCTAGATGCCTTACATTGATTAGAAAGACAACCTATGAATCTTTTTTCCAAATCAATAGGAAACACCCGAAGAAGAGGTAATTATTTCATCACCTCTATAAAAGATATTTTCATATTCCACATCCAATATCATTGTTAATTCCATTTTAAATAATAAATTCAGTACCATATACATACTGAGAAGTTATTATAAACATGGTAAAACATATCCATTATTATATCGATCATATGAATGGAAAAGTCACCATACATGTGTTCATACGACTTACCGTCTCTATGTCATGGTGTGGTTTGTTATTCAACACTAAATTATTTGGATGGTTATAATATTTAATATAATTAAATTAGATAACAAATATAACAAGGTAATGATTATTTATATATACCATATCTTCCAATTAAACACTGTTTTACCATTTATAGAATGATATTGTTGCTCGTGTGTACGTAAGGCTTACCGTCTCCACGACGTGATGAGATTCATCTTCAATGATCACCATTAAAGAATTATATATATATTGATTAAGTATGAGATATATGATATAATATTTCTACTGTAATAATATATATTTATGTTGATATATATATATGTCGTTTACTTACATCCATACTAAATGATAAGAAAATAGAAACACCGTTAATGCGTACGTACGGACATCCGTCTCCAAGAATGGTGTTTCAATTTCACAATTATATCTATTACTAATATTTATATACTAAATATATATGATATATAAATCATGTTTTATATTATGTAAGTATTTAAATCATGATATATTTGATACGATCAAGAATAAAAATTTAACACACGTACGATAAAGTAAGTGATTATTACCTGAAATGTTTCCTTAACATGGACCTTAATATTAAATAGGTAGTATAAAGTCATAAATGAACCAGATAAGGTAAAATAAATTTTAATATGATTTAGGTATAATTTAATAACATACTACGGTAATTATATTAAAGGCTAAAGGCATTCTCAACTAATTTAATGTAAAAGATAAGGGTTATTTCCTCAATCTCATTATTATCTTATATTGAATATTAGTAAGTATCTACATGGAAATATTTATCATCCATGTCCATGTTTTATTATACTGTTTTAAAAAGGATTATTTTATGTTTATATGGATTGGACCATTTAACTATATGATTTTATTAATTTTTTTTATGATTTATTTATCAAATTTTTTTAGTTAAGGTACATGTTTTGAAAATGATTTTATAGATTTATTTACATGGACATGATTGTTTTAAAGTGTTAATTTCATTCAATTATTTCAATGTGGTATGAGACACATTCATTCAAAAAATATCTTTTAAATGAATTCCCTTATAAATTGTCCGTGTTTTAAATGACTTCATAAAATTTGGTATTTCTATCAAATAATTTTATTGATTATATTCAAATATGTCAAAATTATGTAGTTGATATCATTCTTTTTTGTGATTTATTTTCTATAATATAATCTTCCATAATATACTGAATGAGTTAGGACATGTTTGACTGTCGATGTGATATTTTTATACAATTCATGGTTTATGGTTAATGTATTTCCATTTCGTATGCCAGTTTTTGTACGAGTGTTTACGTTATGTTTCACCTTTTTCAAATAAAGAATATATTAGACTTAATAAGTGACGGGAGGAGCCCTCTATAGCCCCTAGATGAATCGGTAGGTATCATGAGACAAGTTATTGTCTTGGGACAACGAATTGACACAATTATTATTAGTAGTGTTTCCTTGATTCCTTGACTATGTGGTTATGTTTTCCAGAATTATACATTCCCTCGTTATGAAATTAGTTAATAAATGTGATTATTTGAATTGTAGAATATCAATGTGCATGTTTATATGGTGATGTTTTTTTCCATATTATGTTCATTTTTATGTATAAAATGGTTGTTGATTTTATTGCACATCTCTCCTTAAAATTTTATAGCTTCCATAGAATTATTTACAATTACTGAGCATCTATGCACACATATTTCTTATGTTTTATTTTCCTAGGATTCCAAAATGTGTATTATGATTGATATTCTGGGCTATGCTAAGGGATAAATGGAATTCCCAATGGATTATTTATGATGCTTTGTATGTTATAAAGTGCAATGTAATGTTCATGTATGTAATATATTTTCCAATACTGATAAACTGATCTGTCCTTCGGGACATGATTCCTTGTAATCATGCCAATGTATTAAAATAATGCACCAGTTCTGGGCTTCTATGGTCAGGGTGTTGAAAATTGGTATCAGGGGATGTTTATAAACAACCTTTTTAATAGATATAGATAAACACGAATTAGGAAAAATTCAAATAAGATAGGCTTTGGGGATTAGTATAGATGAACATCCAAATATTTTCATAATGTAGATATTATTTGGGTTTTCCAAGAAATAAATCCTTGTATAGAAACTACAATTGGCCGTGGTTATGGAAAAAATGTGCCTTAGAGTGAAAACTGAGACAAAGAGTTTTGTGCATGACTTGGGGTATCCCGCAATAAGACAACAAGCATTACACCGCACCTAGATTGAGACTCTCAGGGGATATGATTAGGATAATTCACATTTTCATTACAAACCATGATGAAGTAATTATGTGTAAATATGTTAGTAAAGAATCTTTTTTTATGATTATAATACTACATGTGTGAAAATTTAGAATTAATGTTGAAATTTTTTCAAGTTTTTGGATTATAAAATATCATATTATCTATCCTAGTGTATTGAATAATTTTGAAATGGAGACCAGTAGAAGGAATGAGAATTCTTGTAATATGCTTGATCCAAATAGAAAGAAGGATCATATCATCGATGGTCTTAAGTGAACATTTAGAAGGGAAATAGTCTTCCATGTATTCTCATCATATGATGAAATATTATCTTGCATTAATAAGATAAGTAAGGAATTGTATGATTCATATGGGTTTGAAGGGAATAAAGGAAAGAAGATGATGATAGGGAAAAATATAGACAAAAGGATGAAAGTAAAGAAGGATTTTCCCATGTGTGATAACTATGGAAGGAATAACCATGGTAAATTCATGAATAGAACACTAGTTTGTTATAAGTGTGAAATAAGGGCACAATGTACATGATTTTAAGGGAATGAAAAATGTTTTAAATGTAATATGCTTCATATACTATGAAAATAATTGTCCAAATCATCATAGTATACCCCAAATGGTGCCATTGAAAAAAAATCACGTTATGATACTACCACAGATGAAGATGAATGATTAGTTTTCTTATGTTTTTTTAAATAATTATGTCATTTGATTATGGTATTAAGGATGTAGAAGTTACATAAATTATATAGTATATATGGAATGTTCTGGAGTACTATTTCATTATGAATTTGAGATTTTGTTGTACCATGAAATGTTAATCCATTGGAGGTTAATTTTTTTTTGGAAAATATATTGTTTAAAGAAAGAGAAAACATAAAATATTCTTGAGGATGAAGATATGATTTTGGGATAAGAGATAATTTAGCTGGATAATGTATATTTTATATTATTGACTACCTCGGAACTAATTAATGGTTTGTTTATTCCATCATAGTAAAAGATTACAAAATTTATGTATTTAAGGAGTATATCATGTATTCTATGTTTTTCAGAAGGAATAAAGAAGTACATACCAATTCAAATATTTTTTTATGGTAATTCAGATTTTTACCATGTGTTAATAAAAAAAATGGTGAAGGTATTCACGTGTTTTTATGTGACAAAAGAGATCTTCATTATGTTATGTAGACCTTCCTTATAAGTTTTTGGGCTGTGAGTTTGGACAAATGTATTTTGGGGATGTATAATGGTTGGAATATATTATGTTGGATATTGGATACTATTGTTTATTGATAATTAATTTCATAGGAAATTGATTGGATTGTAATTAAAAGGACAACCCGGGGGTCGGGAAATAACCCATCACATCTGGAAAGGAGGATAGACTTAAACCTTAAAGGGATATAGGTGTGTGTCACCTACCACTGGCTTATGTGATGTCCCAGTATGTATAATGTAGTTTTTAATTGGATTGAAAAATGAATTATAAATTTATTTTTTAGGAAAACTTTAAGAATTGTTTATATAAATTTATTTGGAGTTCTACTATCTTTTGGAGTGAAAGATGAGATTGTGGTAGAAATTAGTTAGAGGATGAAACTATATATGTTAAGTATTAGTTTTTTTTCTTATTTATTATTTGAAGAAATTAATTCATAATATTTAGGGAAAGGATCTTAAAATAGAAAATGTGTTATCCTAAGACCATATGTTTTGTTGAACCGATGATATTTTAAATGAATATAGATTTATAGCTGTATGGATCTCAGTTATACATTTACTATTAAGTTGTTTGTGATGGATTATCTCAATCACTATGTATAAATATTTATGTGTTCCTCTAATTATGTGTATCTAATTTCCACCAATGTTATCCTTTTATAAATAATAAATTGGTGGTGATGTTTTCATTACTATTTTCCTCTTATAAAGACAGAATTTTATTACCCTATTTACGATGTGGGTTTTCTACAAAAGAATTTTCTATTGTCAAATAGTTAATTTCAAAGAACAATTTCAAATTGTGACGAAAAAATTTATTTAAGGTGGGGAGAATATGAAACTCCATGATATTATAGTACGCTATCACATTAATGTAACTTATTAGATTATATTGCATGCAACACTGACTTGTCTTCTGTTTTACGCATGATTGAGTTTCTACAAAACCACACATTTTTATTATAATTATTTAAATGATATATTTATTTCTCTGTAAAATATTGTAATATGAATAGTATAAGATAAATTTTAAATGTTATTTATAATGTTTTAACATAATTATAAAAAATTTATAATTAAATGTATAATCATTTGTAAAAATTGTTATATATTTAGATAAACTATTTTCTCAAAAGAAATAATTTTTATGTCCTTTTGTGAACAAAAATAAAATTAATTTTAGAAACTTTTAAAAATTTAATTTAGTAAAATAGACATCATTTTTGAATTCATAATTTCAAAATTAGCATATGGTGTATTTTTGATATATTGCTAAAAACATTCAATTTTTATGAATAGTAAAAAATACAACATAATATATAAAAACGAACATTTTCATTTAAATAATAATTTTTAATTAAACATTTATCCCAATGTAAAAATAAAAACATTTTGAATATATTAGTATAATGTATGTCATTGGAGTTATTTTATAATAATATTAGATATATAAAATATTATTGAACCATTTTAACATCTTTTACCCACATTTTAGGAACATTTACCCATCTTCTAGGCATATTTGAAAATTTTCAAAAAATTCAATTTTACCAATTCTGTGAATTTAATTTCAAAAAAATAAGAGACATGGTTGAATTCTGTTTGTATAATTTGGTTAAACTGGATGAAAATAATATATGTGATTAGTAGCATTTGAAGTTTGTTTACCATAGTTAAAAGTATAAATGGAAAATAAAGGTAAAAATAATTTTATAATTACACGAAAATATGTATTATTTCTGTTGGATAACTGTATTTTGACCAAAATCATCATTTGGGAAAAAATATGATCTTTTGTGATCCACATGGATTAGATTAAGACATTTATTATATTTTATCTTAAGAATAGGTAAAAGTGTTGAATTCAATGTTTTATAACTAAAACATTTATAATATAGGGATACACATAAGATAAATTCATCTATAAATATTTATTAGAAAGATAAAAATATTTAGTACATCATGGTATTTTATTTATAATTTTTAGACATTAAATAATGAAATTTCTTTATGACATAATGATGATGTATTAATTAACTTATTAATGAAATATTAAAATAATTGGTATTATAAATATTAAAAGAAATGAAAAATTGAATCTATTGATGACATACATAATTTTGATAGTTGAATATTAAATTTTATGGATGATTCCATGTTTTTTTAGAATTTATCCATTTGTTACGACTTTAACAAAAATAAATTACAAAATAGTGTCAAAATTGACATAAATGAGTTTATAAAACAAATACTATTTTATTAAATAATATAATACTCCTAAAAATATAATAATAGGCCAAAGAACATATATATGGTTATAAATTTCATTAGTGAACCACTTGTGGTTAAAATGTATTTTTATAGCATGCTTATTAGCTATGTAATATAAAAATACAAGAAGGCATGGAAAATGTTATACTATTTAACCAAGTGATTAGTCAAAATGATAAATTCATTTTTTGAAAAAAAGTTGTCTGATACCTATTAGTGGAGAGTATTTTGACCCATCCCCACCTTATATTCTATATAACTCCATTTAGATATATTATAAATGGAAAATGACTTTATAATAAATTAATATTTCAATATTTTCAAAAAGTGACCTCACCTCTCTTATAAAAGGGTATTTTCCATTCTATTAACTTCACAACTCCAAAGCCATATTTCACGGACAAAACCAAATCAAATATCCTCCCAAATACACTCATTTAAATCTAGTGGCCTTACATTGATCAGAATTACATTCTAAGGATCCTTTTTGTTCAAATCAAAAGGAATCACCCGAATAAGAGGTAATTAATTCATCACCACTTTCAATGATATTTTCTTTTTCCAATTCCTCTATCATTGTTAATTCCATACTAAAATAATAAATCTAGTGACATATACATAATGAGATGTTATTATATATATTCTAAGACCATATTCATTATTATATCCATATTATGAATGCCAAAGTCACTATACATGTATACATACGACTTACAGTCTCCACGTTGTGGTGTAGTTTGGTATTCAGCACTACATTATTTGTATGAGTATAATAATGAATATAATTGATTTAAATAAAAAAATATAACATTTTAATGATTAATTATATATAATATAACATCCAATTAATCACTGTTCTACCATCGATAGAATGATATTGTTGCTCATGCGTACGTATGGCATACCGTCTCCACGAGGCGATGTGATTCATCTTCAACGATCACCATTCAAGAATTTTTTATAAATATATATAGATATTGATAGATAGATATATATTGTTTAATTGTGAGATATATGAAATAATATTTCTACTTGAATAATATATATTTATGTAGATAAATATATGTCATTTACTTACTTCTATAATATACGATAAGATAACAGAAATAACAATCGTGCGTACATACGAACAACCATCTCCATGAATTGTGTTTCCATTTCATAGATATATCTATTATAAATTTTTATATTGGTAATATATATGATATATAAATCATTTTTTATACTCTGTAAGTATGTAAATCATTATCTATGTGATTAGATAAAAAATAAACATTGAAAATACGTATGATAAAATGGTTATTATTACCCGAAATGTTACTTTTACAAGGAAATTATAATTAAATGGGTAGTATAAAGTAATAAATAAATCATATATGATATAATAAATATCAATATTGTTCTGGTATAATTTAATAAAATACTATGGTCATTATACATTTGGAAAAATGTACCCTCGACTAATGTGAATTAAAAGATAAGGGTTATTTCCTCAATAACATTATTATCTGAGATTGTTTTTCTATAATTATCTAGTGGGATATATTTATCATATATGTCCATATTTAATTAAAATTCTTTAAAAATGATTCTTGTTTATGGATGATACCCTTTTACTATTTCATTATTTTACATGTTAATAATGTTTTATTTTTCTAAAACATTTTAATTAATGTCCATGATTTCAAAATGATTTTATGGATTTATTTTCGTTGACATGATTTTTTTAAATATTAAATTTCATTAAAATGTTTCAAATATGTATGGGACACTTTGAATCAAAAAATATCATTTAAATTGATTCTATTATAAATTTTGCAAGTTCTAAATGATTTCATGAAAATTGGAATTTCTCTCAAATAATTTTCATGATTATTTTAAACAATGTCAACATCATTTAGTAGATATTATTCTTGAATGAGGTTGATTTACTTTCATACAATCATCTATAATATATTGAATGAGTTATGATATGTTTGAATATGGATGTGATTTTTTATTCCATTCATGGTTTATGGTTAGAGTATCAACATTTCATATGCCTGTTTTATTATGAATGTTTATGTTATGTTTCACCCTTTCCAATATGAGGAATAAATTGGACAAAATATGTGATAGGATTGGCCCATTATATCCTCTCAATGCATCATTAGGTTTCATGGGAAAAATTAGTGTCTTGGCATAAGTCTTTGAGAACATTTTTTATTTTATTATTGGCATGATGCCTTCACTATGGGGTTATGATGTCTAGAATTATGCACTCCCTCATTATAAAAATAGTATTTACATGTGATTATTCAACTAGTAGAGTATCCATGTTCATTTTTATATGGAGTTTTATGGTTTATTTATTCCACATTATGTTTGTGTTTATTTTTAAAAGGATTTTGTTTTTTTACACATTTAGCCTTAAAATTTATTGTTTCCGCTGAATTATTTACCCATACTGAGCATCTGAGCTCACCCATTTCTTATGTTTTATTTTCCTAGGATTCCAAGTAGTGCATTATGATTGATATTAAGGGTTATTATAAGAAAATAATGTAATTCTCAATTGATTATTTATGATTCATTTTATGTTATAAAGTTTAATATAATGATTAGGTATGTAATATATTTTCCTAGACTACAAAAATGATCGGTACTTTGGGACATGATTCCATATAATCATGAAAAGGTATTTTAATGATGCAGGGGATCCTGGATTCTAAGGTCGGAGCATTAAATTTGATATCAGATGAAGTTTAGGAATAACCTTGGAAATAAATTTAGATAAACTTTGATTAGGAAACATTACCCTATGATTGGATTTGAGTGTTAGTACATAAGAACATCCAAAACATTTGGTTATGTAGATATTATGTGATTTTTTCAAGAAATACAACCATTTCATGATACTACATAGGGACTTGGTTCTCGAACAAATGTACCAAGGAGTGAAAACTATTACAAGGAGTTTTGGGTTTGGATCGGGGTATCCTGGTACACGAAAATGGGCCTTACTGTGCACCTGGTTTGACACTCCCTGGGCATATTCTTTGGATAATTCACATTTTCTATAAAAAAATTATAAATTATTTATGAGTAAATATGTCACCAATGAAACTATATTTAGTATTATGATACTATATGTGTAAAAATATACAAATAATGTTGAGAATTATTCATGTATGGGAATATAAATTACGATGAAATCTAAACTAGTGTATGTCGTCATTTTGAAATGGTGCCCAATATATAGAATGATAACACTACAAATATGCCAGATCTAAAGAGTATGAATGATCATATCATCCATGGTCTCAAGCCAACCTTTAGATAGGAAATCATCTCACACATATACTCATCATTTGACGAAATATGATCATGTGTGAATAAGATATGTAATGCATTCTAGGAGTCCTATGGCATTGAAGGGGTGAAAGAGAAGAAGATGATGGAAGAGAAAAAGATAGGTAATGGGAAGAAGGGATTAGAGGATTATCCCACATGTGATAACTATAGAATGAATCACCTTGGTAAATGATTGAAAGGAATGGGAGTTTTTTATAAGTGTAGTAAAATAAAAATATCTACGCGATTTTAAGGGTATGAAAAAGGTTTTAAATGTATAATGCTCCATAATCAAGTAGTTGAGACACTACGCGAATCATTGTCCAAATCATCAGAGTATACCCCCAATGATGATATGTGATAATAATAAAGGTATGATACTACCGCAGAAGAAGATGAATGAATAGTGTTATTATGTTGTTATTAAATAATTGTTTCATTTTTGTTTGGTATTAATGATGTAAAAGTTATAATAATTATATATGATATACATATTGTACTGAAATACTATTTAATTAAGGATTTGAGATTGTTTGATACCAATAAAAGTTACTCTAATGTAGGATAATTGTTTTTTAGAAAATATATGGTTGAGAGAAAGTGAAAAATTAAAATAGTCCTACTGATGAGGTAATGATTTTGTAATAAAAAATAATTGAGTTGGATAAAGAATATTGGATTTTACTGACTCCCTTGGAACAAATTAATTGTTTTTTTATTCCATCATTGTTGATATTAAACCATTTTTTTATTTAAGGAGTCTATCCAACATTCTATGTTTTACAAAATGAATAAAGAAGTACATACCTATTCAAATAATTTTTTATGTTAATTATGGTTGAAAAAATGTTTTAATACAATAAATTATGATGTTATTGAAATGTTGTTATGTGATTAAAGACATCTTAATTATGTGATGTTGACCATCCTTATATATTTTTGGACTGCGAGTTTAGAAACAAGAATTTTGGATAAGTCTAATGATAGGAATATATTAAGTTGGAAATTGGAAAATATTGCTTATAGTTAAATCATTTCATAATAATTTATTTGGATTGTTATTAAAAGGACAACCCAGAGGTCGAGCGACAACTGATCTCCTCCGAAATGGCTGCATGACTTGAACTCACATCTGAAGGGTGGAATGGGTGCATGACCTACCACTAGCCTACATGATGTCCAAGTTTATATAATGTTGTTTTTAATGGGTTTGACAGATTAATTATAATTTCATTTTTGTATCCCTTTATGATTTGATTAAATAGAATATTTTTGGGTTCTATTATATTAATGCGTGATAGATTAGTTTGTGGTAGAAATTAGTTGGGGGATGGAACTGTACATGTTAAGTAATCACTTTTTTCTTATTCATCAATGAAAATATTTTCAAAACATTAGGGAATGGATATTAAAATAGAAAATGTGTTATCTTAATACCTTATGTTTTGTTTTAGCCGATGATATCTTAAATTTTCATAGATTTATTTCTATGAGGCCCTAAATTTTACATTTATTGTTCACTTGTTTGTGATTAATTACCTCAATCGCTCCCTCTAATTTTTTATGTTTTTCTCCTATTAGGTGTTTTTAACTGCAATCAGTGTTATCTTATTTGATAACATAATTTTGTGGTGACTTTTTCATTTCATTTTCCCTATTATTAAGTCAATATTTTATTTACCTTATTTATGATGTGGGTTTTCCACACAGGTATTTTCTATATTCAAAATTTAATTTTCAAATTTTTATTTAAAATTTTGAGGAAAAAATATACTGAAGGAGGGAAGAATGTAACCCCCCAAATATTTCATAGTAATTTTTCTCATAAAACTAATATAATAGCTTATATTTCTTACAACACCAATGTGTCTTGCATTTTACACATGATAGAGTTTTTTCAAAAAAACACATTAGTATTATAATTATTTAAATGATATATTAATTTATTAGTCAAATAATGTAAAATGAATAGTAACAGATAAATTTTAAATTCATATTTATAATGTTTTAACATAAATAATAAAAATTTATCATGAAATGTATTAACCTTGGTTAAAATAGTTATATATTTAGAAAAACTATTTCCTCAAAAGAAATACATTATATTTCACTTTTTGAACAATAATAAAATTATTTTTAGACACTCCTAAAAATTTTATTTGGTCAAATAGATATCATTTTTGAATTTATAATTTTAAAATTATATTAGGGTGAATTTTACGTATTTTTCGAAAAACATTAAATTTTGATGAATAGTGAAAAATACTACATAGTTCATAGAAAATGAATTTTTCATTTAAATAATTACTTTTCATTAAATATTTATCTTGATGTAAAAATAGAGATATAATATATATAATAGTACAATTTATATCATTGGAGTCATTTTATAATAACATTATATATATAAAATTTTATTGAAACTTTTTAACATCTTTCACACCCCATCTTGGCACATTTATTCACCTTCTATGCACATTTTCAAAAGTTCATAAAATGCAATTTTACCACTCTGTGAATTGAATTTCAAAATACCGAGTGACACAGTTTAAATTTGTAAGTAAAATGTGGTTCAATATGATTAAAATAATTTTTTGGTGAATAGTTACTTTTGAATTTTATTAACCACATTTAAAAGTGAATATGGTAATTAAAGGTAAAAATGATTTTATAATTACCATAACATATATCGTAATTCTATTGGATTAATAGATTTCAACCACAATAAACCGAAGGACAAAAATAGGATCATTTTTATCCCCTTTGATAGATTATGTCATTTATTATATTTTATCTAAAGAAGAGGTAAAATTGTTAAATTCAATGTTTAATAACTAAAACATTTTTAATATAGGGTTACACATAAGATAAATTATACCATAAAAATTTATTTGAAATTGACAAATATTTCCAACACCGTGGTATTTTATTGATAAAATTTAGATATTAAATAATTAAACATAATTATGACACAATGATGATGTAGTGATTAACTTATTAATGAAATATTAAAATAATTGATATTATAAATATTTAAATAAATGTATAATTGGATATTTTGATTCCATAAATGAATTCTTTATTTTAATATTACATTTAAAAGAGTATATGATGTATTTTTTCGAAGTATTCTGTTTGTTAACGCTTTAACAAAAATACATTACTAAATAGTGCCAAAATGTATATAAATGCGTTTTTTAAACAAGTACAATTTTTAAGATGATATAATACACCTAAAAATATAATATTCATCCAAAGGAAATATATAATATTATACACATCATTAGGGAACCACTTTAGGTTAACTTGACATTTTATGAAATGTTTATTAACCATTTAATATAAAAATAAAAGAAGGCATGGTAAATGTTAAACTATTTAACCAAGAGTTAAATAAAAATGATAAGATTAATATATGGACCTAAGCATATCTAAAACCTTTTGGTTGATAGTATTTAGATCCATACCCACATTATCCTTTAAATTAATCCATTCTGATCTATTTGAATCATAATATGATTTTATAATAAATTTATATTTAAATGTATTCCTAATGTGCCCCTCACCTCTATTATAAAACAGTACATTCACTTATCTTATCTTCACACCTCCAAAGCCATTTTCAACGAACAACCCCTACTAAAATCTCCTTCCAACTACCCTCAAATCATCATAGAGGCCATAATTTCATCATAACTGTATCTTAAGTATCCTTTTTTTCATAACAAAAGGAAACACCCGAGGAAGAGGTAATTATTTCATCACCTCATTCAAAGTGATCTATCTGTGCACTTCCTCATTCATTGTTATTTCCACAAGAAAATAATAACTCCAGTTCTATATACATACTTATATGTTATTAAAAATATCGTAAAACCATAATCATTATTTTATCCATCTTATGAATCACAAAGTCAACATACATGTGTACGTACAACTTACCATCTCTATATTGTGGTGTAGTTTGTTATTCAACACTATATTATTTGGATTGGTATAATAATGAATATAATTAATTTAAATAATAAATATAACATCATAATTATTCATTATATATATGATAACAACCAATTAAACACTATTTTACCTTCGATGGAAGGATATTTTCGCTCGTGTGTACGTACGGTTTGCCATCCCCACAACGCGATGAAATTCATCTTCCACGATCAGAATTAATTAATTATATATATATATATTGATTTAGTATGAGATATATTAAATAATATTTCTATTGGAATAATATTTATTTATTTTTATAAATATATGTCGTTTACTTACATCCATATTATACGATAAGAAAATAGAAACAACATTCATGCATACGTACAGACAACTGTCCCCATGAATATTATTTCCATTTAATAAATATATCTATTATAAATATTTATATTATGAATATATATGATATATAAATCAGGATTAATATTAATAAATCATGTTTTATATTATTTAAGATTTTAAATCATTATCAATGTTATACAATCAAGAATAAAAATTTAAAACACGTAAGATAAGGAAAACAATTATTACCCAAAATGTTACCTTAACAAGGAAATTATTATTAAATTGGTAGTATAAAGTCAAAAATGAATGATATATGATATAATAAATATTAATATTGTTTTGGTATAATTTAATAACTTACTATTGTCATTATACATGAGGTTAAATGTACCATCGACTACTGTAAAGTACATGATTAATGTTATTTCCTCAATCTCATTATTATCCAAGACTTTTTATCACAATGTATCTACTGTGAAATATTTATCACGTATGTCCATGTTTCATTAAAATATTTAAAATGATTATTTTATGTTTTTATGGATGTGTCCCTTTAACTATATAATAATTTTAAATAATTTTAAATATTTATTTTTCTAAATATTTTTAATTAATGTTCATGATTTCAAAATGATTTTTTTTGGATTTATTTACATAGACATGATTGTTTTAATGTTTTAATTTCTTTTATAATTTTCAATGTGGTATGTGACAGTTTGATTCAAAAAATATCTTTTGAAATCATTCCTTTATAAATTGTGCATGTTTTTAAGGATTTTATGAAATGTGATATTTCAATCAAAGAGTTTTATTGATTATTTTCAATTATATAAACATCCTTTAGTGAATATTATTCGTTATTGAGGTTGGTTTACTATAATACAATCTCCCATAATTTTTTGAAGAGTTATGATATGTTTGACAGTTGATGTGATATTTTTATACCATTCATGGTTTATTGTTAATGTATTAACATTTTGTATTCTTGATTTAGTATGAATATTTAGGTTATGTTTCACATTTTTTCATATGAAGAATACATTGGGCTTAATTAGTGATGGGTGGGGCCTGTTATAGCCCCTCAATGCTTCGGTAGGTCTTACGAGACAATTAGTGTCTTGGAAGAACGCTTTTAAATTTTTTTATTCGACATCTTGGCATGACACCTTGACTATATGGTAATGATGTTCAGAATTATGCATTCCCTCGTTATGAAATAAGATATTACATGTGATTATTCTACTAGTCAAATATCCATGTGAATGTACATATGGTTATGTTTGACATATTTTTTTCATATTATGTTCATGTTTATGTTTATAAGGGCAGTTGTTTTTATTACACAGCTTTCAATAAAATTTTATAGCTTCCACTGAATTATTTACCCTTATTAATCATATGAGCTCACCCATTTCTTATGTTTTATTTTCGCAAGATTACATGAACTGTATTATGATTGATTTTGAGGGTTAATATATTGGAATAATGACATTCTAAATGGATTATTTAGGTTTAATTATATATTCTAATGTGTAATGTAATGTTGATGTATGTAATATATTTTCCAATAATGATAAATTGATTCGTCGTTCTGGACTTGATTCATTGTAATCATGCCAATGTATTAAAAAATGCACCTGCTCTGGGCTTCTAGGGTTGTGGTGTTATAATTAGTATGAGAGAATGTTTTGAAACATCCTTAGAAATAGATTTAGATAAACTCAGATTAAGAAACATTACCCTATGATAGGCAATGAAGATTAGTATAGAAGAACATCTAAATTTTATGGTAATGTAGATATTATTTGGGTTTTCGAAGTAATACATCTCTGTCTGGAACTACAAGTGGACTTTGTTCTGGCAAAGATGTACCTAGGAGTGAAAACTATGACCAATAGTTTTGGGCGTGACCCAAGGTATCTTTGCACATGACAATGATCCTTACTACGCACCTTGTATGACACTCTTTGGGGATATGCTTAGGTTATTTCAGATTTCCATTCCAAACCATTATTAATTAGATATGAGTAAATATGTCAGCAAAGAAACTATTTTTGTGTTTATGATATAGATGTGTGAAAATCTTCAATTAATGTTTCGAATTATTCTAGTTTTTTATTAAAAATTATGATTTGATATAACCTATTGTATGTCATAATTTTGAAATGGCACCAAGTAGAAGGAATGAGTTCTCTAGGAATATGCCTTATCCAATGTTTAAAAAGGTTCATATCTTCCATGGTCTTAATCCAACATTTAGAAGAGAAATAGTCACCCACATATTCTCATAAAATGAAGAATTATTAACATGTGTTAATAAGATAAGTAATGAATTATTTAATTCTTATGGATATTAAGGGAAGCAAGAGAAGAAGAAGAAGGTAGATAAAAATATAGATAAAGGGAAGAAGTGAGATAATGATTTTACCACATGTGATAACTATGAAAAAAATCACCATGGTAAATGCTAGAAGGGAACGAGAGCTTGTTATAAGTGTGGAAAAAAGGTCACCAAGTACGTGATTGTAAAGGTATGAATGTAACATCCAAGTTAAATAAAAAATAATACCCATTTCATATGTATTAATATTTGCGAATTTTATATTAATTTTACTTTAAAGGAGTTGCGATTTTCGATAGCGTACCCAATATGCAGCAACATGCTTCTTTGAAATCTTAAGTTGCATACAAAAAATATAATATTATTATTTTAAATTGTAGTTTACTCCTATTATTTTTATTGGAGGGAATAATGAAAATTAACTACAGTATTATTATAAATGTTCGCTAAATGTATTTACATTTATCCCATAAATGTTAGAGGCTTAAAATGTGAATGAATCTAATTTTAAGCATAAATACTCTAATATTCATTAAAATGTCGATTTACCACCATTTAATGGAGAACCCACTTTCAATATAGTTTTGGTCAATTTAGTACATTCAATTTGTCCAAATAAAATACTTATTTATAATGGGGAGGTCAATATTTACTTTGTGTAAAATTTTGGAATTTTTCTGATAAAGATCAATTTTTATGAATAGTGATCAATATTGTATTTTAATTCCAAACTGCGTTATAATCAAATTTATTAATATGGTTAGATTTTCTTTTTAATTGGTTTTAATGTGTAATTATAAAATATTGTTACCATTTAATCAACTTTTGGTCATTGAAATTAATTTCACTTTGAAATTCGAAATAAACAAGTGTTGATCTTTTGATAGTTATTGTTTCTTAAAAACACGCTATTTTTTAACAATGGGAAATATTTTTAATTTAATTAATTAAACCTCTATGTTTTGAATTTGAAAAAATAGTACTAATTTTTGAATTCAGAATATAAAATATTGCTTAGGATTAATTTTTCATAGTTTTCTGAAAAACTTCATTTTTTGATGAATAGTGAAACCACTTAGTAGTAGTTAAAAAAATGAGTTTTTAATTTAAATGTAAATTTAACATTTATATAAATTTAATTTTAAAAATAAAACATACATGGTTTTCATTAGTAAGTAAAATTTTGTTCAGTAAAATGAAAATATTTTTTTTATGAATAGTTTCTTTTTTACTTTTATTTACTGCAGTTAAAGGTAAATAGGGTAATTCAAGGTAAAAAGAATATTATAATAATTCAAAAATTACCATAACACTTATCCTAAACTTATTTTATGATTACTGTCCTACCTTGGTCAACCTTTGGTCAATTTTGGGACCCCATGGAGCCACTAATTAATGACAATGACACTTAATTTTTATTAACTAAAGGTAAAGGAAAAAATGACATAACCAATCATCTCTTGGTAAATTAATTTTTACACAGTGATATATAAGTTATATTTTCAACTATAAATATTAAATGGAAAGAAAAAAAGATTTCCTACATCATTTTATTTGTTTTATAATTTTTAGACATCGAATAAATTAAATTATTTATGACACAATAATGAAGCAGTGTTTACCTCATTAATAAAGGATTTAAATAAATTAGATTATAAATATTAAAATAACATAAAAAACCAGTCCAATTCTTATTGGATGAATTTATTTCATCCATGAGTCATCTTAAATTCTACCTTAATGAGTTTTGGACCTTTAGAAACTTAATATCATTTGATAATAAAATAATATCATCACACTTTCCTAAAGAGATCCTCATCCCCCTTACTAAATCCCTCACTTCTAACCAATTACACACCCCCTCAAACCTTTTGGCTAGAACATTCTATGAAAAATTAATCTCCCTACATCCTTCTCCTCCTCTTATAAGCTTTACCTTAGGAATAAGGGACTTCCAGAAGTCCATTTTGTTCAAACCAAAAAAGTTACCCAAATTAAAGGTAACCGTTTCTCTTAACTACTTTTCATATATTTTACTTCTCCAACCCCTAAAATATTGTTATTACTTTATTTTATGAAAAAAAACAGTATCCTAAATATAATAGTATGTTTTAATGAGAAGTATTCTAAATACACTGACACACAACTCCATCTAATGGATGAAAAACATATTATTTATGGGGATGGAAAATTAACACATCATGAGACGATGATTGTTCGATTATCTGAAACTTCCTATCATGGTTCCCATTAAGATGACACTATATTTATATATGATATATATAATGATTATGTTTTCTTTATGATTTTCTATTTTTCTTATATATCATAACTTTATGGTTTCTATTATGGGTAAACGCGATAATTTCATTTGAGGATGTGCGGACTACCGCCACCTCAAAGTTGTTTGACTCATTAATGCCATATGCGGGTGTATAAAGGATGGAGTTAATTATATTATATATGATATTATACTCGAAATATAATATAACTATGTATAATTATGTTTTAATTAAATTATAATAAGAAATATAAATGAAAGTAGTGTTCTTACGTACGTACGACTTACCATCTCCAGGAACGATGCATTACATTTCTTACCTCCAAATGATATTTACTATTATAATTATATATATATAATAGATATATATGATATATATGATATCAAAATAATGAATATAATTTTGGATATAATGTACTATTGACCACATGGACAAGTTGTAAATAAAAGGTGATTATATTTGACTCAAGTAAAAATTATCGACAAAACAAACGTTATTAACATAATTGATTACATAATGAATATATCATGAAAATAAGTGATATAATATGATTATTAATATTGATTTAGGTTATTATGGAAGTATATGTTAACATTAGATTATTATTCAGGATATTAAAGAACGACTAAGTCAAGTCGAACATGATGTAAGGGACTTCGTCTCAATCTCCATTCATTGAGGCATATTTTGTTTTAATACACGATTTTCATTTATACATTGTATAAAAACCTTTCACTTTTACATTTATTCAAAATGAATCATTTTTCAATGAAGAATTTTACTAAAAGACAAAAAAATAATGTTTCTTTTTAATATAAGCGGTGACAACGACCTTTCCACTGTTGCATGTATTATTTGATCTTTGGCTTCCATAACAATCCATAATTTTTTTAAAAAGGAAGATAAATACCATATATTATTTTAAATATTATTTGTATTGAAAATGTTTTTGATAATGGTTTTTTATGTTAATATATTGAAATGTTATATTGTTATTGAAATGTGAGAATTTTTTCTGTCCTTTATTATTATGTTATGTTTTATGATCATGTTATGGTTCTTGACAATTATTTACATATATGGGGTTTTCTGTGATAAACCTTGGGAGGGAGATTCTGAGATTGCTCACCAATGCATTTGGTATCGTGACAGAGTTAAATGTGAATGTTTCTTCTATGATATTTTGGAAATATACCGTGATTGTTATTCCAATGTAACTCCTTATGTAGTTTTGATAGCTACAATGTAAGTATGTTATAAATGCCACAATTTACATTTATGATTTATGATTTATATGGGTTATTAATAAATCATATTATTTCATGAGGTAAGTAAAAGATTTTATGTTTTGTATGTATTTATGATCAAATGTTTTCATTAATTTTTTATATCCCTTTACATGCATTTTATGCCCATCCCATGTTTTGAAATGTTTTCACATGACTTAAAGATGAATAGGGTCAATGATGGGATCATGTAATATTCATGCTGTCTAAAACATGGAATTAGACATGACTCCTTTTTTCAAGGGTTTTTATTTTATGAAAAATTGGAAACTGTGTTAAAGATTCTACTTTTTAATATTTTGAGATGTAATATTTATGTTCTAATTCTCTAAAATTCTAAACCAGAAACTATATTCAATGTAAATTATTCTTTTAATTAAATATTATGTACTGTTTAAGGACGGTTCCTTATAGTTGGTATCAGAAGATGGTTTAGATAACATTAGGAGTTAGAGTATTGTTAAATTAATATTCATAATGTAATTTATATTAATATTGAAATCATATAGCATTTATAGATTACCGTGTTGCTTCGCTTAAGATATTTCTGTGTTCAGAATGGTTTTCCACAGAGGAATCATTGAAGATATGTTGGGACTAAATAAGGAGGAATACCAACTTCCAAATCAGCATCCTGAGATGGTCGGAATCATAACCGAATAGTTTGTTGTAGTGATTTCATAATTGACTAAGGCTATAAATTGTGGTGGTATACATGAACGAGATTAGCCAGATCAACAACAAAGGAACATGTCATTAGTAGAGAATTTCATGAGGCAACATCCCCCATCATTTAGAGGATCATCTGACCATGTTCTAGAAAAGGGTGGATTAAAGAACTGGAATTTTTTTATTTCATGGTGTATTCAAAACATCAAAATGTTAGTCTTTCTGTTTACCATTTTAATGGTAAAGATGATCAGTGGTGGTCGATGGTGAAAAATATCAGGGATAGTGAGTAGATTGATGCTCATGATTTGGATGAATTCAATGGTATGTTTGTTGTGAAATATTTTCATATAGCGGTTTGTCTTAGGATGTAAAAACAACTACTGGAATTGAGGCAAGAGGATGACTCAGTTGCTGTTTATGAAGAAAAATTCACTCGACTGGAAAGGTATGCTCTGAATTTCATATGATATCATCATAGTAAAATCAACTGTTTTTACACAAGATTAATTCCAAGGTATCAAAGGGATTTGGCTTCTCATAATTTCAAAAGTTATGAAAAACTTGTTCATTTTGAGGAGAAGGAGGAAATGGAGTTTTTTGAGGATCAGTTGTTCTTTGATAAACAACGGAATAAGAGGTCATGGTGGAATACAAAAGGGAAGAACTCTTTAAAAATGTCTGATGGTTAGAAAGCCAAGATTAATGTTTGTGAAAATTGTGGAAAAAATCATGTTGGGGAATGTCTTTTGAATTCTAGTAAGTGATACTGATGTGGTAAAATGGGACATACGGCTCATAATTACACTAGAAATGATCAGGGTAATAGGAAGAAAAAATTAGATATATAGTTAGTAAAAAATTTTAAGTGTAGTGAAATGGGACAATATGTAAATGAGTGTCCAAAAAAGAACTCAACCGAGGAAAAGTAGCAAGAAAACAAGCATGAAGGGGTGGGTAAATCCTTTGAAACTACTTTAGTATTTGTTGGGCCATTAAATGATGTAGTATCTGGTACACTGTTTTTTGTTCATGTTTTTCGAATATGTTGTTTGATTCAGGGTATACACAATCTTTTATTTTTGAGATGTTTTCTAGTGAATTGGGAATTCTGTCTCAAGATATAAATACAGAACTTATGGTAAAAACACATGGAAGAAATGCTGAGGAAATAATAAAACATAATATCATTAATGTCCTTGTTTTCAGGAAGTGTCTACCTAAAAATCTTATTTTTTTTTGCCTCTATTAAAGTTTGATGTGATTTTTGGTATGTATTGTATTTCTTTTAATCACGATATGATTGATTGCAGAGCTAAAGAGGGGTTTTTTCAAAAATATTTTTAGTTTGTGTACAATAATGAACCCTAACTTTTGATAATACATCAGGAATCTGAGAATCTAGTAAAATATGTAAATGAATGTTACATTGTACATAATGCTGAAAAACATGAACTTTTCAGATTAATGATGTTGTAGTGGTATATGAGTACCTTGATGTTTTTCTTGATGAGTTTCCTGGTATTATACCTGATCTGGATGTTTAATTTACTATTGACGTAGTTCTTGATGGTAAGCCAATTTCATAACCCCATTACCAAATGGCTCAAATTGAACTTTTATAGATAAATAAGAAATTGATCGATTTATTAGATAAAGGTTTCATTCGACCTAGCATATCATCATGGGATTCTCCTATCTTGTTTGTTAATATGAAACATGTTTCAATGATAATTTTCATTGATTATAGAGCATTGAATAACATCCATGTTTTTAACAAGTTCCATTTGCTGAATATTGAGTATTTGTTTGATCTGCCCTAGGGAGTTGAGTATTTTACGAATATTGACTTGAGATTGTGATACCATCATATGAATGTGAAAGAAGCAGACATTTTGAAGATCGTGTTTCATACTAGATATGGCCATTTTGAATTTGTAGTTATGCCTTTTGGTTTAACCAATTAACCTCTTGTATTCATGGATCGTATGAATTGAATTTCCTATGTGTTCTTGGATAAGTTTTTTCCAGTGTTTATAGATGATATATTGGTTTATTCCAAAAGTAAATAGGTAGATGAAGGTCATTTAAGGGTTGTATTAAAAACCTTAATAGAAAAGAAACTATTTTGGAAATTCAGAAAGTGTTTGTTTTGGTTGCGAAAAATATACTTACATGGTCACATTGTTTCAAAAAATTGAATATCTATTGATATCGGAAAAACCAAAGTTGTTGAAGAATGACCAAGACCCAGAAATTTGACTGAGATCTGTAGTTTTTTCAGTTTTGCAGGTTACTACCAGAGGTTAGTTGAAAATATTGCATGGTTATCTATTCCAATCACTAAGTTGACTCAAAAAGGTGTTAAATTCATCTGGACCAAATAATGCGATGATTGTCTTTAGGAATAGAAAAAATATTTTGTGAATGCTCCTATTTTGGAACTACCATTCTAAAATGATGAGTTTGTTATCTATAGTGATGCTTCGTTGAAAGTACTTGGTTTTGTCCTTATGCAGAATGATCATGTAATTGATTGTGCTTCACGTTAGTTGAAACCACATGAGTTAAATTACCCTACACATGATTTTGAATTAGCTATTGTTGATTTTTCTTTAAAAATATGGAGGCATCATTTGTATGGAGTAAAATGTGAAATATTTTCCAATCACAAAATTTAAAATTATATATTCACTTAGAAAAAATTGAACATGAGATAGTGGATATGGATTGAATTAATCAAGGTTTATGATTGCACTATCAATTACCCTCCGAGAAAATAAAATAATGTGCCTGATTATTTGATTCAAAAAAGTAATGCTTCATTAACCATGTTATGTTTGGAACAATAACCTTTGGTTTTTTATTTGATAAACATTGGCATAGAAGTTGTTGGTGCATAAAATTTTTCAATTTTGTATCAGGTGTCAGTGATATCATCACTATCAAATGGAATTAAGAAATCATAGAAGGAAAACAGTGAGTTACAAAAAATGTTAGAGTTGGTTTAGAAGGGTAAGTTGCCTGAATTTAACATTGATAATAATTGTGTTTTGAGATTTGGAAAGAGATTATGTGTGCCTTGTGATTCACAATTAATGAATGAGTTATTATGTGAAGCTCAATGTTCTCCATTTTTAGTTACTCCTGGCAGTACTAATATATACATAAATCTTCAGGAGTATTACTGGTGGGATGGAATGAAAAGAGATATTGCTGATTTTACTATGAAGTGTTTGACTTGTCAGATGGTTAAAGCAGAGCGACAGTTACCGAAAGGGATACATCAGCCTTTACTAGTTCCAGATTGGAAATGGGAAAATATATCCAGGACTTCATTGTTTGATTACCAAAGACATATTGAGTTAATAATGCAATCTTTGTTATTGTTGATGGATTGATGAAATCCTCTAATTTCATACCTATTAGAGATACATTGTATCTAGATCAACATTCTCGGTTGTATGTTTAAGAGATAGTAATGTTTCATGGAGTACCCCTCTTCATTATAACTGATCATGATCCCAGGTTTACTTATAAATTTTGTAAAGGCCTTTAGAAGTCGTTGGGTACTGAAATAAATTTTAGTACAACATTTCATCCTCAATCAGATAGGCAATCAGAATGAACAATTCATACCCTGAGGGATATGCTACCTGCTTGTTCACTGGATTACCAAGGAATTTGGGACCAACATCTTTCATTTGCTGAATTTTCATATAATTATAGTTTTCATTCAAGTATACAGATTTCCCCATTTGAGGAATTATATTGAATGTGTTGCCGAACTATAGATTTTTGGGATGAAGTAGGTTAAATGAAGCTGATGGGACCAGGATTGGTAGAAGAGATGGCAGAGAAAGTTAAGCTGATTCAAAATAACATGAGAACACTTTACAGCAGGCAGAAATGATATAAGGATAACCGGAGGAAGGATATCTCTTTGGAGGTAGGTGATCAAGTCATTCTCAATGTTTGACCGTGGAAAACTGTGACGCGTTTTAGTTAGAAGGGAAATTTGAGGTCGATGTTCATTGGACCATATGAAATCCTGGAGAAATTTGTATCATTTTCATTAAAAGTAGATTTACCTCAAATTTTATATTAGGTACACAATGTTTTTTATGTTTCAATGTTATGAAAGTATATTCCAGATCCATCTCAAGTATTAAGTATAGAGGTAGTTCTATTGGAATAGAATCTAACTTATAAAGAAAAAAAAGTCTAGATTTTTGATAGAATATAGAAACTGTTGCTGAATAAGGTAATTCACCAAGTAAAGGTATTGTGGACAACCCATATGGTTGAAGAGGCAATATGGGAATCTAAAAATTCTAAGAGGGATAAATACCCCCACTTATTTGATAAGTGAATTAAAATTGTGAGGATACAATTTCAAAAATGGGGGAAGGATGTAACATCCAAGGTAAATAAAGAATAAGTCATATTTTATATTTATTAATATTTCCGAAATAAATATTATTTTTACTTTAATGGGGTTACTATATTCGATAGCGTACCCGATACACAACAACAGGTTTCTTTGAAATCTTACGTTGCACACTAATAATATAATATTGTTATTTTAAATGGTAGTTACCTCATAGCTGTTGTATTGGCGAGAATGAACAAAACTAACTAAAATATGACTATACATGTTTGTTAAATGTATTTACATTTATCCAATAAATGTTAGTGTCTTAAAATGTGAATGAATATAATTTTAAGCATAAATACTGTAATATTCAAAAAAAGGTCGATTTACACCCTTTTAAGGGAAAACAGCTTGAAATATAGTTTTGTTCACTTTAATACATTATATTTGACCGAATAAAATCCTTCTTTATAATGGGGACATCCACATTAACTTTGTGTAAATTTTTGAAATTTTTCTGATAAAGTTCATTTTTTTTATGAATAGTGAAAAGTATTATATTTTAATTCAAAACTGCGTTTTAATATAATTTATTATTATGGTTATATTATCTTTTTAATTGGTTTTAAAATTTAATTAGAATATAATATTACCATTTAATGAAATTTTGGTCATTGGAATTAATTTCACTTCGAAATTGGACATAAACAAGTGTCAATCCTTGGATAGTTATTGTTTCTAAAAAACACGCTATTTTTTTAACAATGAGAAATAATTTTAAAATAATTAATGCAACATCTATGTAATGAATTTGGAAGAATAGACATCTTTTATGAATTTTTAATATAAAATATAACTTAGGTTTAATTTTTGGTAGTTTTTTGAAAAACATAAATTTTTTTTATGAACATTGAAACCACTTAGTAGTAGTTAAAAAATGACTTTTTCATTTAAATGAAATTTTACCAATTCTGTGAATTGAATTTAGAAAATTTGGCATACATGGTTTTTAATAGTATGTTAAATGTGGTTCAATAACATGAAAATAATATTCAGTGAATAGTAACTTTTGACTTTTATTTATCGCGGTTAAAGATAAAGAGGGAAATTCAGGGGAAAAATAAAAATATAATAATTCAAAATTAACTTGAAACTTGTCCGGACCGTATTGAATGATTAATGGGCGACCATGGGCATCCTTTGGTCGACTTCGGGACACCATGGAGCCACATATGAATGATAATGACACTTTATTTAAATTAAATTAATGTAATGGAAAAAATGACACAAACAAATATCTCATTGTAAATTAATTTTTACAAGGTGTTATATAAGTTATATATTCAACTATAAATATTCATTGGAAAGATAAAATTACTTCCTACATCATGGAATTTTTTTAATATTTTATAGACATCGAATAAATTAAATTATTTATGACACAATAATGATTTAGCCTTTACCTTATTAATAACTGATTTAAATAAATAATATTATAAATAATACAGTATCATGAAAAACCTGTCCAATTTTTATTGGATGAATTTATTTCGACCATGACTCATCTTATCTTTTACCTTAATTAGTATTGTACCATTAGAAGTCGAATAGAAATATATAATAAAATAATATTATCACGCTTTCTTAAAGAGACCCTCCTATCCCTTATAAAAAGCCCTCACTTATAACAAATTTTTCGCACCTATAAAGCATTTTGGCTCATCAGACCTCTTCCCAATTAAGCTTCCTACATCCCTATCCTCCTCATATAAGGCTTAACTAAGGTTTAAGGAACTTCCAGAAGTCCTTTTGGTTCAATCCAAAGGAAGTTACCCAAATTAAAGGTAACCGTTTCTCTTAACTTATTTTGATTTATTTTACTTCTCCAACCTTAAACTCTTATTATTACATTATTTCACAACAAAACTAGTATCTTCAATATAATATGATTTTGTTATGGCAATTATTAGAAATACAATTACACACACCTCCATCTAATTGTTGAAAAACATATTGTTTCTCTGGGTGGAAAACTAACACCTCACGAGACGATGATTGTTGGATTATCTCTTACCACCAATCATGGTGGACATTAATGTGACACTATATTTATATATGATATATATTATGTTTATGTTTTTTATGATTCTGTATTTTTCTTTTATATCATACCATTATGGTTTCCATTATGGGTATATGAGATAATATCATTTGAGGAAGTGCGGACTACCGCCCCCTCAAAGTGATATGACTCGTTAATGCCATATATTGGACATATTCAGGATGTAGTTAATGAAATTATATATGATATTCTACTGTAATTATAACATACCTACGTATAATAATGTTTCAATTCCATTAAAATAAGAAATATAAATGAAAGTAGCATTGATGCGTATGTACGGCTTACCGTCTCTATGAAAGCTGCATTTCATTTCCTACCTCCAAATAATATGTACTGTTATATATATATATATATATACAGGATATATATGATATATATGATATATAAATAATAAATATTATTCTGGAAATAATTTAAAATTTACCACATGGACAACTTGTATATATAAGGTGTTTATTTTTTACTGAAGTACCAAATTTCGACAAAACGAATGTTATTAACGTAAATGATTACATAATGATTATAACATGGTAATAAGTGAAATAAAATGAATAATAAATTTGAAGAAGGTTCTTAATAAAGTAGAAATTATCTTTAGTTAATTATTATGGAGAGTAAAGAACGATCGAGTCATGTCGGATACAAGGTAATGGACTTCATCTTAATCTCATTTCATTGAGGCATATTATGTTTTAATACACGATTTTATTTTATACGCTGTATAACCACCTTTTAATTTTACTTTTATTCAAAATGATTCTTTTTTCTATGATGCGTTATACTAAATGACAAAAAAATAATGTTTCTTTTTAACGTAAGTAGTGACAACAAACATTCTGCCGCATCGAGTATTATTTGATCTTTGGCATCCTTAACAAGCCATAATGTTTTAAAAATGAAAATATATACTATATACTATTTTATGTATTATTGGTATTGAGAATAGTTTTGAAAATGGTTTTGATACGTTAATATATTGAAATGTTATATTTTTATTTCAATGTTGTAATTTTATCTTTCTTTTATGCTTATGTTAGGTGTTATGATCATGTTATGGTTCTTGGGCATTATTTATGTATACGGGTGGTTCTGTGATAATCTGAGGGCATGTGAGCCCAAGATATCTCTCTAATGCATTGGGTAACATGACGGAGGTAAATGTGAATATTTCCCCTAAAACATTTAATGAAAATATTGTGATGGGTATTCCAAAGTAACTCTCTATATAGTTGTGATATCTACAATGTAAGTATATTATGGATGCCATAAGTTACCTTAACAATTTATGATATCAATGTATTATTCATAAATATTATGATTTCATAAGGTATGTAAAATAGTTTATGTTTTGTATGTATTTATGTACTAATGTTTTCTTTCACTGTTTTATAACCCTTACTAAGCTTTTTATGCTCATCCCATGTTTTGAAATGTTTTCACAGGACATAAAGATGAATAGGGTCAAGGATGTGATCATGGAAAAGTCATGCTGTCTAAAACCCGAAACTATACAAGACACTTTTTTCAATAGTTTTTATTTTATGAATAAATGGAAACTGAATACAAATGTCTACTTTGTAATCTTTTGAGATATAATAGCTATTTCATTATTCTCTAAAACTCTAAACCTGAAAAGATCCTCAATTTGAATTATTCTTTTAATTCAATACTATGTAATGATTAAGTCTAGGTCCTTATAATGAAAAATGTTTTAAATATAAAATGATTCATCATCAAGGATTTGGTACACTACCCGAATCACTGTACAAATCATCAGAGTATACCCTAAATGAAGCTATTTCATAATAATCAAGTTATGATACTACCACAGAAGAAGATGAATGATTAGTGTCCTTATGTTGTTATTAAATAATTGTGTGAATTGAGTATTGTATTAATGTTGTACATGTCATAAGAATTATAGAGTATATAAAGATTGTACTAAATTACTATTTCATTATGGATTTGAGATTGTGTGGTACCAAGAAAAGTTTAAAAAATAGTAGGTTAATTTGTTTTAAATAAATGGTTGAAAGAAAGAGAGAACATATATTAGTCATCAGGATGCTGTAATTATTTTCTAATAAGAGAAAATTGAGTTGGATAATGTATATTAGATATTATTGACTACTTTGTTACTAAATAATGGTTTGTTTATTCAATCAATGTTGGAGATTACAAATTATTTGTATTTAATAAGTATATCCAGTATTCTATGTTTCGTAGAAGGAATAATTAAGTATATAACTATTCAAATAATTATTTATGTTTATTTAGGTTGTTACCATGTTTTTATACAATAAATGAAGAATGCATTTAGATGTTGTTATGTGACTAAAGAGATCATCATTATGTTATGTTGACCTTCCTTATAAATTTCAGGACTGTGAGTTTGGACACATGTATTTTGAATATGTCTAACGGTTGGAATAGATTATGATGGAAATATGATACAATTGTTTAAGGGAATTGAATTTAGTAAAAATTTTGATTGTTATTAAAAGGTCATCTTGGTCGTCAGGCAACAACCCATCACATATGGAAAGGCTGCAAGATAGGAACCCTCAACTGAAGGGTAACAAGGGTGCATCACCTACCACTTGAAAACATGATGTCCTTGTTTGTATAATGTTTTTCAATTGTTTTGACAGATTAATTATGAACTCATTTTTGGTAACCCTTTACTGTTAGTTTAAATATAATATTTTTGAGTCCTATTATCTCTTGTAGTGAAAGATGAGTTTGTTGTAGTAATTAGTTAGAGGATTGACCTCTACATGTTATTTATTATCTTATTTGTTATTCTATGATGATATTAATTCTAAAACATTAGTAAAAGGATCATAAAACAGAAAATGAATTATCCTAATACCATATGTTTTCTTGAACCTTTTATATTTTAAATCATCATAGATTTATGGCATTGAGGCCTTGAATTTTACATTTATTGTTCACTTGTTTGTGATTGATTACCTCAATTACTCCCTTTAAATTTTTATGTTTTCCACAAATTATATGTCTCAAATTTCAATCAATGTTCTATTATTTTAAATCCTATTTTTTTTGTGACTTTCTAATTTCCATTTCCCTCTTATTAAAAAAATATTTTATTAACCCTATTTAGGATGTGGTTTTTACACAAAGGTATTTTATATTCTTAAAAATTAATCATCAAAGAACATTTTAGAATTTCCAGCATGAAAATTATTGAATGACGAGAGAATTAAACACCACATGATTTACTATTACATTATCTCATTAAAGTAATTTAATAGTTTATATTTCATGAAACACGGACTGGGCTTGTGTTTTATGCTTGATAAAGTTTCTGCAAAATAACAAATTATAATTATAATTATTTAAATAATATATTTATTTATTAGTCTAATATTGTAGTATGAATAGAAATAAATATTATTTAAATGTCATTTTTAATTTTTTCTCATAAAAAAATAAAATTTATATTTAAATGTGTTAACTTTTTTTAAAATAGTTATATATTTAGAAAAACTATTTTCTGTCCTTTTGTGAACAATAATAAAATTAATTATAAACACTCCTAAAAATTAGATTTGTTGAAATACACATTATTTTTTGAATTAATAATTTCAATATTTTCTTACGTTCAATTTTAGGCATTTGTTTGAAAACATTCAATATTGACGAATAGTGAAAAACAATGCAGAGTTCGAAAAAACCGACATTGTCATTTAAATAATTATTTTTAAGTAAAAATTTATATTGAAGATAAAATTGATACATAATACATATATTATCACAATGTAATTCATTGGAGTCATTTTATAATAAAATTAGATTTATAAAATATTATTGAACATTTTTAACCTCTTTTATCCACCTTCTAACAACATTTACCAACCTTTTATCACATTTAAAATTTTCATAAATTATAATTTTACCAATTTTGTGAATTAAATTTAAAAAATCTGAGAGGTATGGTTGACATCATTATGTAAAACGTGGATTAATAGGTTGAAAATATTTTTTGGTGAATATTATCTTTTGAATTTTATTTACCATGGTTAAAAGTAAATAAGGTAATTAATGGTAAATATGATATTATAATTACCCTAAAACTTTTCATAATTCTTTTTTATAAGTGTATTTCGAAAAAAATTTAACTTATTACAAATGTATGATCCTTTTTTATCCTATTGGATTAGATTAGGGAATTTATTATGTTTTATCTAAGTAAGAGTTAAAAATGATAAATTCAACAATTAATAAAAATAACATTTATAATGTAGTGTTACACAAATAATAAATTCAGAAATAAATTTTAATTACGAAGATAATAATATTTAAAAAAAATATGGTATTTTATTTATATTTTTTAGCTATAAATAATTAAATATATTTATGACACAATGATGATGTAGTAATTACTTTTTTAATGAAATATTTAAATGCTTGATATTATAAACATTAAAATAAATTTAAATTGAAACTTCTGATTCTATCCAAGAATTTTCTACTTTAATATGACATGTTAGTGATGATTTAGTTTATTATTTTCAATGTCATCATGTTTCTATTAATTTAATAAAAAATAATTACTAAATAGTTTCAAAATTGAGAGAATTTTGTTTTAAAAAAAATTCTATTTTCTTAAATGATATAATACTCTTAAAAATCTATGATTCACCCAAAAGGCTTATATAAGGTTATATATTTCATTAATTATCCACTTTAGGTTAAATTTCAATTTTATTGTATTTTTATTAATGATATAATATAAAATTACAAGAATTCATGGTAAATGTTATACTATTTAACAATGTGTTAAATCTAAAAGATAAGGTTAATATTGTGACGTAAACATGACTATGAACTATTGGTTGAGAGTATTTAGATGAATATCAACCATATATTCTACATAATTACCTTTGGAGATACTAAAAACCGAATATTAATTTATATTAAATAAATATTTCAATCTTTTCCTAAAAATCCCCTCACAACTCTTATAAAAGGGTACGTTCCCATATCATAACATCAAACCTCCAAAGCCATTTGGATTAGCCAAAACCTGAAAAAATCACCTCCCAACTTCCCTAAATTAAACTTATAGGCCTTAAATTGATCATAAATACAACTTAAGGACCTATTTTGTTCAAATAAAAAGGAATCTCTTGAAGAAGATGTAATTATTTTATCATCTCTTTCGAAGTTCTTTTCTTCTTCCAGTTTCTCGTTCTTTTTTATATCCATAATAAATTAATAACTCATGTACCTTTTCTATAATGAGAATTTTTTATTAATTTGATATAACAATATTCATTATTCTATCCATACTATGAATGAAAAAGTCACTATACGTGTGTACGTACAACATATCATCTCTACGTTGTGGTGTAGTTTGTTATTCCACACTACATTATTTGGATGTATATAATAATGAGAATAATTAAATTAATTAATAATTATAAAATTTTATTGATTATATATATATAATATACAATCCATTTAAATATTGTTTTACCATCAATATAATGATATTGTCGCTCGTTCATACGTACGGCTTACCGTCTCCATGACGCGATGAGATTAATAATAGACGATCACCATTCAATTTTTTTACAAAAATATATATATATATGGATTATGTATGAGATATTTGAAATAATATTTATACTGGAATAATATATATTTATATAGATAAATATATGTCTTTTACATAATTTTATACTATATGATAAGAATACAGAAACAACGTTCATGCCTATGTACGGACTACCGTCTCCCTGAATGGTGTCTCCATTTAAATAATATATCTATTGTAAATATTTAAATTCTGAATATATAATATATATAAATAATTTTTTTATTCTTGATTTATTTAAATTTTTATCTATGTGATATGATCATGAATAACATGTTAACACACGTATGATATGTAAAGCGATTATTACCCGAAATGTTATTTTAACAGGGAAGTTATTATTAAATGGGTAGTATAAAGTCCTAAATGAATCATATATGATATAAAAAATCTTTATATGGTTTTGGTATATATTAATAACATATTATGGTAATTTTATTGGATAATAAATGTACCATTGACTAAAATAAAGAATGAGTTAACGGTTATTCTCTCTGTCTGATTATTATCTGAGATTGTTTATCTATAAGTATATACTGGGACATATTTATCATATATTTCCATGTTTTATTAAAATTTTATAAAAAGTTATATTTTAAGATTTAATGGAAGGTTATTTTTAACTATATCATCATTTTAAATGTTTTTTAAAATTTATTTTTCTAAATCGTTCTAATTAATGTCCATTTTTTCAAAATGATTTTAATGATTTATTTATGTGGACATGATTGTTTTAAATTGTTAATTTATTTCTAACTTTTCAATGTGTTATGGGACCATTTGATTCAAAAATCTATTTTAAATTACTTCTTTTTCAATTTTCGCGACTTTGAAGTGATTTCATGAAAATGGGTATTTCTCTCAAATAGTTTTATTGATTATTTTCAATTATTTCAACATCCTTTAGTTGATAGTATTATTTATTGAGGTTGAATATATATAATAAAATATTCTATATTATATTGAATGAGATATTATATGTTTGACTGTGGATGTGCTATTTGTATACCATTCATGATTTATGGTTAAAGATATGACATTTCATATGGTTGTTTTAGTATGGATTTTTATGTTATGTTTTACAATTTTTCATATGAGGATTGTATTGGACATAATAGCTGACAGCAGGGGACCACTATAGCCCCATGATGAATTAGTAGGTCTCAGGAGAGAAATTAGTGTCCCTTCAAAAGTTCATGACAATATTTTTATTAGTAGTCTTGTTGTGGGGCCTCGACTATGTGGTTATGATGTTAGAAATTATGCATTATATCAGTATGATATTGTTTTTTACAAGTGATTATTCACCTTTTAAAATATACATGAGCATGTTTATATGGTTATGATTGATTTATTTTTGCCAAATTATGTTCACATTTATGTTTAAAAATAAATATGTTTTTATTACACATCATTCCTTAAATTTTTATAGCTTCTGCTGAATTATTTACCCATACTGAGCATCTGAGATCACACCATTACTATTTTTTATTTTCCCCGGATTACAAGAAGTGTATTATGATAGATATAAAGGGTAAATCTAATGAAATAATTGTGTTATCAACAAATTATCTATGATGTGTTGTATGTTATAAAGAGTTATGTAATTTTCATGTATGTAATCTATTCTCCATGACTGATAAATTAATCGGTCCATCGATACATGATCCCTTGTAATAATGCCAATGTACTAAAATAATGCACCGAATCTGGGAATATGGGGTTGGGGAATTATAATCTTCCTACCAGGTTGGTCCCATGGCCTCATGTTAATCTCCCCTATTTCCAGAGGCTTACAACTAGAATTTAGGGAATATGTGTGTTAGTGGGGATATTATTCCCTCGTTAGTAGAGTTTAACAAAATATAAAAACAAAAAAATGTTAAATAGTCAAATAAGTAAACCATATAACAAAAATAAACAAGAAAATAATCCTAGTATCATCGGAAGCCTCAGCATGGCCCCATTCTCTCCTACTCTTAGCCACATATGAAGTACCTATATTAGAGAGATTTCCATTATAAATATATGTTGTCGTATAATATTTTTGTTTACAAAATTGTTACCAATATATGGTGTGAGATGTAATCCAATTAGGTAACCAACCATGGTATTTCCAAATTAGTCAATGAATATATATATAATAAGTGTTCATGAAGTATAACAATAATCAAATAAGTAATGAAAAGTAAACATCCATTTCCACTAAGCAGTTTAAATTAAATGTTCAATCTCATTGAATTTGTATGTATCGAGGTCCACCTCATTCCTCACATATCGAATATAGTCAATAGAACACATATATATTCCTAAATAGGGAATTTATAAAATATTATTCATAATAGAGTCTATGATTATTACTCGTCTTGGATGAATGTTCATATGGTCTTTTATTATTAAAAAAAATCGGAATCTCTTCCCATCCCTCACATTCCTATACTGGAACTCAGGAATTGATCGAGGTATGATTTTAATGTATACCCATCCTTGAAATTCCTATGTTTTAATTCAATTATTCCCAGTTGTGATATCTATCAACACCCAAAAATCCAATCCTAGTGACCCTCTTAGGAACCTTGTATCACTCATGGTATGGTAAAATTCTTTCTATATGAGTCTTCCCACAATGGCATTGTAAATAATAATCATGCATCACTCATTCTGAATAAGGTAAAATTACCATTTTTTTAGTCCTTCTATGGATTCCTTTCTTTGGATCCATGATTCACGCGGAATATAAATCATAGTTCCATCCATTTTGCCTATCCACGATATCCTTCAACATGATCCATGATTTACTCAAGGCATAAATATGTTCAGTCCATTGATTCCATCCATGTAATCCTTAAATTTGATCACCCCTGGCTATTATGCACGTTTTAAATCAAATTCCATTTAAACAATTCATTTATCATTCCATGTTCAAAACCACTAGTATTTAATTCGAATCACACCTCATGAGATATTATTAGTCTTTGAGTGACCTCACAGGGCTTGTACTTTCCAATTACACAGGTCGGAATTTTATATAAAACATGAATCACATGCATAAAAATCTATTACATAGATTAGTTATTATCTATATAATATGGGTAAAAGCTTTATGGGAATTCTTGGAAAGTAAAAAAATTCAATGCATAACAACTATTTACTCACATGGGATTGAAAAAAAAGGAAAAATGCTTAATCATGAATTGAAATATTATGTACAAGTGGTAAAGTATTCCCTCCCATCCATTTTACACATATCATTTTCAATTAAATTCATTATAAAATTAACCATATTTATTTACATATCAATTCATATTTGACATCACATACAATGGGGAAAAGGCATTACTCATAATAATCCAAGGGTCAATATATCATATTATCCCTTTATATCACCACCCAAGGGGTGATCTAGATTCATTTTCTAAAGCCTATGATAAGAATTAATAATCCAATTTAATATTGTGGGGAATACCTATCAATTCTGGGATTCAATTTCAATTTAAGCGATTCATATAAATTAGGCACATGACACAATGATATATATAAGTATCCTAACATTAAATGAAAGGATCATACCACCATCCATAGGTCTGTGCAAGATAAGTTGTCTAGTATTGGCACATGATTTGAACCATATGATAATAAATATACATAACAAATGAATATGGATAAATTAGGAAATATATGCCTAAATCCAAATTGCACATTTGATAAATAAAAATTATAGAATTATTAAAAAAGAATCGAGTTCATACCATTAAAGAAACAATGAGGAAAACCACGCATGAATCAATGTTTGGATGGATATGCTACCACTATTCATATAATATCTCAAGGTTGATAGATTCCTAGGTCACACATTTTTATAAATTACAATAAAGACTCAATTTTGTATTTTTTTAGATTTTTAATTTTATTAGTAAATAAAATTTTTTTATTAGAGCATGGGTCGCCTGATTTGAAAAAATACGCACCTACCATGCTTGGCTTCTTTTTGGCAAAGGGTTACTCACATGTTAGCATGCATGATTAAAAAACTATGAAACACTAATATCTTTTTATATTTGATAAAAAAAATTGACTAGTGAGCACGCCCTTGAAGCCCTATCGACACGGTTTCCCAAACCATGTAGCCCCACCCACAAAGTTTATCATACCACGAGTCCTCCTATTATAAAAAAATAGGGGTTCTGTGTTGTGGAAAAACAAAAAAGACCTTAAATACCTCTATGAACTCAACATGAGTTCATATTATTCCATATTTGAGAAATTAAGTAGATAAGTAATGGAAAATAATGATTTCATACATAAATGAAGAATTGAGTTCTTACACAATCAAGAATCATGATAGGTTTGTTGTACTTGGGACATAGATTTCGCTTCCTTCCAAATATAATGATCCTCTTCCATGGAGATATGTATAAGAATACCATGCCTACAAACATAACCACCATTTCTCCTTGATGATTGTCTGTATAAATCTTATATCGACTTTGGGATCCTAGGATATGTTGATGAATGGTTTTCTTCTTTACATCCATTTCATCACCCATTTTAGGTCCTAGATGCTTAATTTCACCTACCCTGTAACATAATTCTAGTGTTCTACATGTTTTCACAAAAAAAAGGATTCAAATCGATCCATTTTAATGTTAATGTGGAAACTTTTGTTGAAGGAGAGCTCGACCACATGTAGTTGTCGGTCCCATCCACCCTTGAAGTCCTTATAACACACTCTAAATATTTCATCCTATTTAGTAATACATTTCTCAAATATTCCATTAGATTGAGTATTATATGTTATATTGATGTTTAGTTAATTTTTTAGAGCATGTTGGATATTTATCAATAACGTGGAAGTGAGTCTTGAATATCAATCAGATATAATCGATAATGGTAGACTATATAGACTTACTACTTCACTTATGTATATCCATACCTGATTGTATAGATATAAATCCCCTCATATTATGGTAATTTGATAAATATATATATGTAGTGAAATCCCCAAAAATTGGAGATGACTTAAATAGTTTGTTGAAAATTCAATAGTGATGTTTCTTCATTCCCATGATGGTACGGGTAATGGTTTCATAATCCATTTATGATTTTTCTATTTAGACGTCCCTTGATTAAAGACCAAGGTATTTTAAGTATATTTAGTTATCACCATCTTCATATAGTCCGACAAATAGTTTTCTCATACATCTTGATTGATATTTCTACTGCATGGGTGAATAGAGAATGTTGAGATAGGTGCATCATTATGAAGTTCTCTCTTTACCTCTAGATTCGATGGAAGAAATATCCATGACCCAAATCACATGAATCATTCCTAATCCATTGGGAACTATGTGGATTTCACATTTTTTATAGCTTCCATAATTTTCATAATTTTTACATAATTTCTTTGAGCATCTTTATTTTCTCCATAAGGGATGGTTGAAAAATAATTTGAGTAAGGATTGATGATGTTACTTCCAAAAATATTCCCATGTACTTCCTTTGATTGTCTTGGAATATTGGATTCATCTCAATTCTCATTACAGATAAATATTCATGATCTTTACTACTTATAACATCTTTCACCATATTTTATTTACAAGACTGGTAATGGATTATGAAGTTGTAATCTTGGATGGGTTTTGAAAATTTTTATTTGAACATATTAATCTACATATATATGAATATATATTTGAGGCTCTTATGATTAGTATATATCTCAAACTTCTCCCTTATATATAATGATGCCATATTTTTAGCACAAAGATTATATCCGTGAACTCTCAGTCATGTGTGGGAAAGTAATTCTCATGAAGTTTAACCTACCTTGAGGTGTAGTATATCAATTTATCATTTTGAAATAGTAGACATCCTAAGCCTTTATTAAAAAATTATCATTACGCCATAAAGGGTTTTGCACGTGTCTGTAGTGTGAGCACTACAACATTTATAAGACTATTTTCAAGTCATTGACGCAGTATGAACATTAACTTGTCCATACAAACAATTATACCTTCCAAGTATTATTTTCTAGTGGGTACAAAAATCATTCTATGATTTTGTGAAATGTTCTGTAACACCCAACAAATCCACAGAATCTATCGATCTTTATTGAAGACATTTCCCTAAGCCACACTTTGATTGGCTTTGTCTTGTCAGGGTCCACCGATACCCCTTTGTTGGTGATTACATGACTTAATAGTTATACTTCTTATTTATATAACTCAAATTTAAAAAAAAATAGGAGGAATTTTATCCCATTAAAAATTCATTATCATAGTATTCAAATGCTCATAGTTTTCCTCCTTGTACTTGGAGTATATCAGAACATTGTGAAAAAGACTCCAAAAATGTTATCGTGGTCATCTCTAAATAAACTATTCATTAAATCCATGAAAATTTCTAGAACATTAGTGAGTATAAAGGGCTCCACTCTGAAATCAGAGCGATTATTCCTCATTAAAAATATATACCTGGAAATATCTTCCATTCTCACTTTTAGATGGTGATATCTGAACCGATGTTCCACCTCTGAGAAGTACATGGAGACATGAAATTGATTTAACAATCCACCTATCATAGGAGAGGGTTGCTTCTTATTTATCATGAATTTATTGAGGTAACAATAATCAATATAAAGGATAATTGACATGTCTTTCTATATGATGAAGAGGACTTGTTCTCCCCATAGCGAATCACTCGAATGTATTCCTTATGATCGAGATATTTAGTTCTATATTGAAATTATTCTTAAATCTATAGCATCAAACTCCAACAATGGTAGTAAAAAAATATTTTCTGGGAGGTTCAGTCTAAGTTATTTTTTAGGGAGTAGTTACATACATTACATGATATAATTTCTAAATTTTATGTTCTAATAGATAAATAAAACTCCATAATTTTAGGTGGTGGTTGAATTTTTCAAATAAACCTGCATGATATGAATGAATTCATAAATTTAGAATCAAATAGCATGTTCACAATTATTGAATGACTAACTTTCATACATGTCCCCAAATAATCATCAAGATACAACTCAATAATATTGGTATCATATACTATTCCTTGCCACATATGATATAGTTTGTGTTAATTTCATCCTAAAAACCTTGCCTTAGAGAAATGGTTTTAATAATTCTCATGTTTTATATAGTTGAAATACATACCAATAGGCTACATTTAAATATAAAAATTCCCTCTTTCTTTAAAAATAGTTGGATTCATCACATCACATTGGAAGTTACTAGCTAAATGCCCCATTCTTCCACATGTTAATCATTTTTGGGATACATTTTTACAATAAAAAGGAGGTTTTCTACCACAATTTTTGACATAAGGGATATTAATTATTGATTCCATCTTGGGATTTATCTATTTATGAACCCATAATAATCTCCCTTTTAAACAATTTATTTTCAAGATCATGATACCACAGAGAATCTCAGATCTCCATTTCAACCTTGAGGGAAAAACATAAATTCTATTCAAATTTTTCAAACTCTAAAATCTATAATTCTTTTTTTATTACTGTCTTCAGTATTCTAAAGAATCGATACACATTAATTTCTGTGTTCATAATAAAAATGGACGAATATTATGAATGTATTGTGATCCTTTTTTAATACACCCCAATACAATCATCTTCATTATGATTCAGAATGATGAAATTTCCCTCCATATTGAGGAAGAGAATATAGGGAAAATAGTTATTGATAAATATTTAATTGATACCATCACATTATAGGGAAACAATCTTCTTTTGACATCTTTTTACTGATCGGTGTCCACTGTAAATAATATTACCCATAGAAATGATAAGAATCTATCATAACATTCTCTTCTTATGAGCACCATAGGATAGAGAATATCATTTCAATAGAGTTCATCCACTACTATTTGAGGATGGGATCACAATGACCACTAAACATGGGAGGAATTTTTAACCTAAAGAATCCATTGAAAAATTATATTTATTAATAGAAGGAATAAGTTCCACACTGTTCAATCTATTATTCATTACATGAGAAAGTTTAGAAACTACTAACAAGATGTTTTGAGTTTTTGTTCCTATCATATTTGGAATTTCATTAGAGAAAATTTCATATTGCCTATCACATTGATTGATTGAATGTGATATCCTATTTCCATCAATTATCCAAAAATATGTATGTACAATTAGGGGTAGTAGAACACATGGATAAAATGTGTATAAATATAAAACCATGAATATAAAAGGATAAACATGTAAATGAAAAGTATATCCTAATATTTGATTACCTAGGTTTCAATCTAGGTTACCCATGGTGATGGAATTATCCCTTCGGTTATCTTTAAAGTTCTCTCATCCAAATATTCAAAAATATATAGGCTATTCTATGATTCCTACTATATTGGACCTAGCATTTTACAGGTATTATAACGGGATTTTAAGCATAATTATCCTTAAAATGCAAACCAGGGATTGTAATGTCTTTTCCTTTTGATTACTAGATTGATAATTTTGAAAACATGAAACCAAATTAAAACAAAATTTTATTTAAACTTTATAATTAGTTTCTAATACCCTTCGATAAATTACATCATTACATAATTATGTGGGGGATACAAGATAAATGGATGTGTTAAAATCATAGTAAGGGAATGATCATTGGAAAAAAGAATATGACCTGGGTTAGGACTTACATCATGACATAAACAAGGCATGAAACATGAATAATCATATAAAATAATAACATATATAATATTAGATATTATAATTTTGGAATAAAAGTAATGCATAAGAAACATAATACATGTAATAATCTAGATTCATGGATAATTTCATATTTAGGATCACAATTTAATAAAAACCATCAAGACCATTGCACATGTAGCACAATTCAAGACTAACAACCTGTACCATTGCACATGTCATCTCCTGAGACTAAATATTAAGAAATTAATTAGATCAATATTTGGGTGAACGCATCATAAAATTTTCATGAATATATATTCCACGTGAATTTTCATACATAATAAATCAAACAAAAACATAAGGGAGACCCATTGAAATAATTGGGTGTCATGATCATGTTAAAAGACTTATCAAATGGGATTATATTAATGATTTACAAGAGAAAATAGATTTAAATCATAAATAGATATTAATAAATATGAATAGGATTATATAATGACATGTTATGTGAAAATGAGGTGAAAATATGTAAATTGAGTGTTTAATAATCATCATAAATATAACATATTCTTGCAGTTTAAAGGAATTTTTTTATTTATTTTAAATGAAATGAGAATAATTGTCTATAGAAATCCTGAAATGAACCACGATAGATCATAATGATAAAATGATTGACATTTTAAATATAAATGTGGCCTAAAATAGATTATGAAGTTATCATGAACTGGGTAATAAATTAGGATGTTCCCTTAATCGGTCATGCATATCATGAAAAAATTGATATTGGAGACATTTTAGAAAAATTATTTCCGCATTAAATAAGGATTTACATATATAGATACATGTTTTTGGAACATATAAATAGATTTTATGAGAATGATATAAATAGAAATAAGATTTACATTGGGTAAATATAGATAAAGCATAAACTGAATAAAAAATGGATCTTTAGAAAGAATAATTTACCTTATGCATGAAAGTGATTATCACATTACCATGATGTCATTCATAATAAAATAAATATAATTAATTAATTAATTATAAACATTAACTATATGTATTTGATTTAAAATAATTTTATTATATTTATTTTGGCTATTTTGGGGTGTTATGAGATTCAATTTTATCGTTATGGAGTTTTCATTTCCTTGAGAATCAAGATTAGTTTTCTAGTTTATAATTATGGAAGATCGTGTATAATAATTATTATTTTTAAAAATTGAAATTATATGTTATTAAGGGACATAAAAAAGGTTAATTGGTTTTATATATCATTTATTTAAATGGTATGAATTTTATTTATTTTATTGAATGTTAATGAAACTGATAAATTTACATTAGCGTTCTTATGACCATTATATGAATATATCATTTTATTTTACATCATGTTTATGTGTTATTAGTAAATAATTATTTTACTTATAATTTGGATAAAAATTCTAATTTTATAATTTTAATGTTATTGTTTCCATCTTTGAATTAATTAGTGAAAAATGAATATGCAACGTCCATGATGGTGGTAAATTGATACACCATGGGCGATAATTTCATTTTTAGAAAAAACGAAGGAGGGAATAGAGTTCAAGTTGAATTGTTCCATTAATATAATAAAATTATAGTTTATAAAATATTATTTATCTTTCATTACATAAGGATAATTATAGGAAAGGATAAATTACTAACGAAATGAAATTGAAAAGGAATTAAAAAAAGAAGGAGGATTTTACCTCTTTAAATTATCCTCATTGAGAACCTCTATAGGGAAAATGTTTTTATATTTCGATGATACCAATTAAACTAGAACACCAGTTAGGGTCTTGGGAAGAGTATTAAGAACAAAATTTACAAGGGTTAATGCTTTAAATGTGTTAGAAGAAGAGGTGGTGATGGTAGTATTTAAAGTGTATGAGAGGGGCGTTTTTTCATTAATGTATTCATTAGTTTATTATTTAGCACAATAATATGAATATATTGAGAATAATTACTTAATATATAAAAATAATTATTGATAGTTCTATATTATTTTAAAATAATAATTCAAAATTTATGTTTTATAAAAATCCAAAACCTAATGTATCATCATCAAAAAATGTTTTTTAATACGATGAAATTATTATATCATATTTTCATTTATAGGATACCCAAAAAAATCTAATTCATTGGTTGTGGTTACTATTATATTGGCCAGTTTGATATTTATAAGGGTCACATTACTTTTCCATAGGTCATATTATATTCCACTAGTTTATATTCCTTGATTTCTATAAATAATTCATATTTCATTATTTCTTCATTTATAATGATTTTATTTTGTCCTATGTGTGATTTTATGTGATTTATAATATATAATATAATTATAGTCCATTAATATTCATTGATAAAATTTCTTGTTTTTCATTTATCCTAGGAATAGGTTGTGTAGTGTTTAGCCTGCATCACCCTCAATTCATGTCTGGTTTTCCACATTGATGTACAATACATATTAGTTTGAGATGCTCAGCCTTAGAGGAAGAATCATGACCTCAAATCATGGTTATGTCTTCTCAGATACTTTTTGTAGGAGATTGGGTGAACTACCAGGTGCCTCCTTTCACATCAGGTTACATTTCTTCAATTCCTCACCTGTTATTTAGAGACACACCACCCTAAATCGAAGACTTTGGTCTATAAACTAAAAGGCATGATCCATGTTTCCAATACATACACTGTGTACTTGTTGTATTAGGGATGTTATGTGTAGTGTTTGGTGGACTTCTTGAACTCTCTAACCACATTGATTAACATTTTCGATTACACAAAAATTCTTTTGACAAACATATCCATTTTTTCTAAGAAATTTGTCCTTAAACTAAATGTCATTAATCTGAACTCTATGACCATAAACAAGGATCCTTAGGTAAAACTATTATGATTTTATAATATTTTTCATTTGTTCAAAATCAATGAATGTAAACTATGATCCATTGGTCAATGCTTCATGACATAAAAATGGTTTCAATCGGCCCCTCATATTTTGTGTGTCAGAAGGCCTCAAATTTCCTTTCTTTCACATAAGGTTATTACTCCTTTTTTCCTTGCCAAATTGTTTAGGATTCTAATTAGTACACACTCTTTATACATTAACTAAGAGCTCATCATTTAAATACCATGACATTAAAATAATATCCCATGTATGACTATCAGGACATTGAACATCTTTCATGTATTCTTGAGAATGTGTTATATAAATTTGGGTCTCCTTGGGACTCGATTCATGTCATGGTTGAATTCCACCTCACTACATACATCCTTTTGGGATTCTCACAAAATAGTCTAATTTTTATGGCCTTAAACAATGATTCATTTCCCATGAATCATGTCCTTGAACTTTGTTAATAAAAATTGGATCTAGGATATCCCTTGTTATAGGGAATACACGTCCACTTATCCCTGATGTGATACCTATCCTCTACTACACACATATTCACATTGATAATTCCTAATCATTGGTCTGAAAATCATCACATCAAACTAAGAAAAACTCACCACCGAATCCTTCTATTGGAACATTCTCTTCTGAACTCCATTTTATTTATCGGGGCCTCTAGAAGGAACCCATATTGTGATACATTCCTATTCCACACTACACTTTGTAAGGGTATCTAACATTAATAACCTTTCACATGACCAAATCAAATGGTTACAAAATATACAATGCAAAATCCTCACCATATGACATTAAACTACAGGTTCATCATCACCACCATATGATATTAAACTGCATGTCCAATGTCCCCACAGTTCAACATTAAAAAATTAGCCCATCTTCCTCATTGAATAATGTAAAATTGAAACGTTTCATATGATCTATCTAGAGAACCCCTTTACTATTGTGACAATAACCCACTACATAATACATTTTGATTTACCACTTCTCAACATCCATGAAGAAGATCCCCTTGGAATATAAGTTCGAACTTTGTATAGGCCAATATACCAAATTAATATGTTCAAATTTATAGTGGAATACTTATACGAGGGATTAACTCCCTTAAAAAAATCTATCACTTTAACTCCACACTTTTCATCTCACTTTATGAGGATCATAATCCTCTTACATTATTGAATGATACCCCCAAACAACAACAGTTTCTGGCCTAATTAGCACTCTTACAATCCAAGAAACATCCTAGATGATTTCATACTACTTTTCGATATAGGAGTGATGTTTCGAATTGGTTCCATGGTTGGCCATCATTTTAACTACTCTTCCGAAAAATGATAATGGATGATGTGTTTCAGATGTTGTTCGTAGTTATCCTCTACCATCGTGCAAATCAATTTTGTGACTTTTTTGTGAACACTGATTTAATCTAATAATTTCCCCATGTTCTTGTAAAAATAAATGTAAATACTTGGAAATTTCAAGGAAATTTTTTTCTTAATTTTCTTTGGAATTTTACAAGAACGCAATTTCTGACGGCGCCTGATTCTGAGGCCCGGTGTGCCCGGAATTAATTTCCGAAGTTTGGCTCGGGTACGTTCAGTGAACGAACAAGCGGGGATTTCTAACTTTTGAACCGGTGCCCGGAATCGAATTCTGAGGGCACCGATTGGATCGCAGAGTCGATAATTTCTTAGGAACTCCTGTTCCGGAGTTGTGATTACACGAGTGTTGATAAAAAAATTGTGGAAGTTTATTTTATAATTACACTACAATTTTTATTATTTTACTCTAAGTGTTAGTTCTTGATGGAAGTTGGGTAACCACCAAACCTCCTTTGGGAGGTTATGAGGGTGGTGGGGCCCACACGAACCCCACCCCTTCATATCCTCTAAAACCCCCCTCAAATCCCACTTTATTTTTTTGTTATCTTAAGTTATAACTTATGACTTAAATGTAATAAGTTTAATGAGGTGAGTTGTGTGTGGTTATTGAATTTCAAACATTTCAAATTCAAATGGTAGGTTGTATTAATAAAATAAGACTTAGTCTTATTTTATTATGTTAGAGTTTTGCAACCTTGGGAGGATTGGGGAAACATCTTCTTCTTCTTCTTCAACCTCGACGAAGAACGCGAAGAACACCATTCTTCAACGAAGAACTTCTCCGCCGAAGAACACGGTTCTTCCGTGACACCGTATCCACGACGTGACATTCTTCTTCCGCGGCGTCTCTTCCGCGACAGGTTTTCCGCGACGGAATCTCCGTCAATGACTTCGAATCCACGCTTCGCGATGTCGACGTTCTCCCGCGACGCCCGACCTCCGCGACGCTCGTCTTGCACAGCTCGTTGACGAACACCGTACCTGAACCGAGGTAGGGGTTTTATTTATTTAATTGTTTGTGATTACCAACTTGATGATATTCGTGGATTAAATCCAAATGTTATCGAATAACGCGAGGGGTTCGGACCGCAAAAACACGGCCGACCCTCCTCCTTATTTTCTTATTGGTTTCTTTGTGGTTGGTACAAGAAAGCGTCGTGCCTTCGCACCATGCGGTTCATGCGGAAAGATATGTGTGGAGCCATCGTGCCGCACCATGGAAGGAAGTTTAAGAACGCAACGCCGTCGGGCTGCGTCGAAGAAAACCAAAGAACCGCGGTCGGAGTCGGACTGCGGAGAAGGGGCGTGGCGCCATCGGGTCGCGCTGGAAAACTTCAAAGACAACGCTAATCATTTTGACGTGCAGATTGATGGGCGATGACGAAGTAGGCCGTTTTGGCATTTTAATTCTTTCGCAGTGAAGGTGGGGTCCCGGGGGGACCATAGGCGAAGACGATAGGAGAAACGGACCACCGGAGCGCGTCCGGTGGTCCGCGGAAGGCGGCGGCGGCGACCGGCGGCGGCGGCGCGCCGCCAGAAATTGCCGGCGGCGGTTGCCGCCGGTGTCAATCAGCGGCGAAGGGGGGCGGCTGCGCGCACCCCCGCCACTCCACGGCGACCGCTCGGCCGAGGCTGGCCGGTGGGGCTGGACCGGACCGCACCGGACCCGGCCGGGCCGGGCCGGGCCGGGCCACCAGACCCCCCGTTTTCGGACCACTTTCGGTCAAATGCCCATATCTTGAGCTGTAGACTTCCGATTGATGCACCATCAGCGGCAACATGATCCTTGGATCGAGATGATCATTTCGGCATATTACACTCAAGGTATCGGATAATTTTGGGTTCGTCCGTGTTGGTTCGTACATGAAACCAACCGGGCCCTCGGAGCGGAAACACTCGTAACTTGAGTTCCGGACGTCCGAATGACGTGCCGTCGACTTTGTTGTTTTCCTCTTAGTGAGACGGATCTTTTGGCTTACTTTTCTTGAGGTTTGGATGCCTTAGGAGTGCGGTCGGGTTGGTTCGCTCACGAAACTAACCGGGCCCCTGGAACGAAAAAGCCAATAACTCACAGATCGGGCGTTCGATTGACGCGCCGTCTGTCTCGTTGTTTTCCTCTTGATGAGACGGAAGTTTTGGTATTCTTCGCCCGAGTTTTGGTTGTTGTTGGATAGTGGCTGGGTTGGATTGTACCCAAAAACCAACCGGGCCCCTGTGACGAAAAGGCTAATAACTCATAGACCGGGCGTCCAATTTACGCGCCGTCTGTTGCGTTGAGACCCCTATGACGACGCGGTACTTTGAGATACTTCTTCATGGGACTTTGTGATACTTGGAGTATCGACCTGTAGCTCATGGAGCGGACCCTCCCAGAGCCGAGCATGCGGAATACGGAGACCGTCTAGCCAGCTGAGACTTGATGACTGCTGATCAAACGACCCAGTGTGTTACGGATGGCCTAGTGAGGAGCGCTTGGTTGTAGTGGCAGACCCACGACGGAGGTGTGCTTGGTTGTAGCGGCACATGGGAGTGCTTGGTTGTAGCGGAAGACCCACGACGGAGGTGCTCTTGGTTGTAGCGGCACAGGGGAGTGCTTGGTTGTAGCGGCAGACCCACGACGGAGGTGCGCTTGGTTGTAGTCGCACAGGGGAGCGCTTGGTTGTAGCGGCAGACCCACGACGGAGGTGCTCTTGGTTGTAGCAGCACGAGTAATTGCATGGTTGTAGCAGCAGGCCCACAGTACTCGACAGGAAGAGTACCTCAGCAGCCTTAGGTTAGTGAGAAGTACCTCGGAGTCGTGACAGGACCACTGTACACTCCAGGGACGGGGCTCTTCAGCAGTTGCGGTTTCGATAACGAAAATCCTGGTGTGAGCGGAGACTTTAGATATTTGTGTTTACCTAATGATTGAGATGGGTTACTTTTTAACTTAGGTATATGTATGGGCATATACCTCAGTAGTGGTTATCCGTTGATTTCATGATCCTTGTGCTTCCTCATGATTGAGATGGGTTACTTGATAACTTAGGTATATGTATGGGCATTTACCTAAGTAGAGGTTATCTGTTGAGATCTTCTTTGTGGTTATCCTTGTTGGTTTTAGTGATACATTGAGGGTCTCAGGGTCCCTACTGATTATCGTTATACTCACCCCTGCACGGTCTATGCCCACACCTCATTGTGTTGGTTGCAGACGACGAGCAATGCTGACAGAGGCCGAGTGTTTGAGGACTGGACGGTACCCGGAGGTGGACTACATGACGAGTCAGTACCCGGAGGTGGACTACACGACGAGTCATTATCCGGTGGAGGTTGACGGGCGAGAGTGTTGAGGAGGCTATCTGTACCTACCCTTCAGGTAGGATCTGTGGCGGACGATCCTGGAGCTGCGCTATCTGTACCTACCCTTCAGGTAGGATCCGAGGAGGACGGCCCAGGAGCTGCTTCCTTCTTCCAGCTGTTTGTCTTTTTCTATTGTACTTTCGTTCAGTTGTAGTTGTACTTTTTTTGGGTTTGTATTCTGGCCCATTTACTTTTCAGCACTTCTCTTGTACTTAGTGTTTACCTTTTCCGCTTGCTTACTCTGTGGTTCTTGTTTTCTTTTATAAAGGCAATGCCTTCCTAGTTATCGGGATTTATGCCTTTAATGCTAGTTGCCAGCCCCTGGCCTATGGAAGGCGGGCTTGGGGTAGTCACGGCACGGGCCCCGAGGACGGGTCGTGAGAAATTGGTATCAGAGGAGATCAGTTCTATCGCAAAACTCAGGACTCTGATCTTTCTCTATGTGAAGCAATAGTGTTAAGGGTATACCGACTGTGGTCTTCAGTTCAGGGAGTTCGGTGTTGGTGCGGCGGCCGACGTATCCGTACACCAGGACCCTGACTACTGATTTGCAACTTTGTACACGGAAACACTGATTGTGTGTGTGTTTCGAAAGTATTAAAGACAGCTCCAACCAAGTCAGCTCACCAGGTATAAACGTTGACCGTGTCACATCTATTCAGGATGTCTCCACGCAGACAGTCAGTTGGAGTTTCGAGAGAGTACTCGATGAAGGCTCACCGAGTGACCGGGCTCTAGTGCATGGCCCTTTTTACTATATTGGCACCCTCAGGTGGTGTACCAGCAGCACCACCACCTGTGGGGCAGCAGATGCCAACAGCTATACTAGCAATCTGTGCACACTGGCAGAGCATGTTGCACGAGTTCCAGCAGCAACAGCCTCCGAGGTTAGGAGGCGAGATAGATTCCCAGACAGCAGAGTAGTGGCTGGAGGCGATTTCTAGAGTTTTCCACCTAGCTGAGACATCAGTAGAGTGGATGGTGGACTTGGCCACTAGTGTTTTCTAGTGAATGACCATGAGGATGGTCTGCATAGTGATGAGGCTTAGGTACATGGACTAATGCCTGCGATAGTACCTTTGGGTAGTGTGTCAGCTATACATCACGACCTGATGGTCAGAAGTTACAACCGGTGGTACCGGTAGGTGACATATGTAAGCTTACTGCCTTACATGTGTTCTAACATCAGTTACCCTCAAGTTCCGAGGTGAACCTGACTCAGAGGCGGCTGAGGACTGGCTTGAGGGGGTAGCAGAGAGTTTTCTAGAGCTTATACAGTTTCGGCGGGACGACATGTTGATAGCTGAGAATTCATCGAGGTATACCAAACATACCGGGTACACGATGGATGCGTTTCAATCAGTGCAATATTGGTCGGACCTCTGAGCATGGTATGTTTAAGGGCTTCCAATACAACACCTTTTCTCTATGCATTCCTACTTAGGATAGGGTGATAGAAGGAACCTTTGTGGTTGAGAATTCTTTGTTGAACAAATACAGCCAGAGAATGAAAGAAGTTTGGAAAGCAGGAAACTGGCGCCAGTCTCGGGGACTTGGGCGTGTAAAATGTTTCAAGAAGAGGAAATTTTAAGGACAGATGAATCTACAGAGCAGCATACATGGAGGCAGAGCTAGGAGAGTAGCTTGTGGTGGTGTACATTTCAACATGTTACGATCACCCACCTTTGTAGTCCCCACTAGACTCAGGGAGTTGGAGAGCATGGGAAGAGATTAGCTTCTTGCGATCATGGAGTGCGACCAAAAAGGGCTCTAAGGATGATTCGAAGTGCATACATTGTCTTCTACTAGCTGCCGTAGCCATAGACATTGATACAAATCATCCCTTCCTTCCATGAATCTAGTCCCAAACCTAGAGTTTCCAGTTAATCTGTTGACTTGACCCTCACGTCTCGAGATACCTTTGGGATGAGACTCCATAGTCACACTTACACCGACTGTGTGATCTGACCCTTGAGGCGAGAGTCTCAGATGGGACCTCTTGGTGGCAGCGTCGAGGCCTTACGACGTTAGTTTGAGTATGGATTTGGAAATCAATGTTCATACTCAAATTGAAGGTATTAGGCAAACATCGGGATGGGTTTTCCTTGGTCAGCGAAAAGGAAACCCTGGGCAGCACAAGTTAAACTCATGCACGGGAGGGTGCGACCGATCACTCTTGAGTCGGCCAACCTTACCCTCGTGGCAGTAGTCGTTTGAGTTCCAGTTCTAACTGGAATTGGAAACCTAAGGAGTTCGAGGATGACAATCACGTCCTTATACGGGTCTCACCTCGACGAGGTTTACGGAGATGTGGCCAAGGCGGCAAGTTATCTACGAGATTCAATGGACCTTTCTAGGTCCTCAGCTGGGTAGGCGAGGTGGTTTACCGCTTGACCCATCCACCTCAGTTGCACTAGGTGCATGACGTCTTCCATGTATCTAAACTGGGGAGATACGTGCTTGATCCTTCACACATCATCGACCTCAGGGAGTTGGACGTCGATGACAGGGCATCATGCACATAGGTTCCAGTGGGGATTGAGGATCGACGGGAGCAGGTCCTACGAGGACGGTCGATTCCTCTTGTGTGTTTTCGTAGGTAGCACAGAAACCTCCAGGTGAGCAAATGGGAGCGGAAGGCTAAGATACGTGCTCTGTACTGCTTTTGTGACCCTATCTTGTGTTGAAGCTTTATGGGGACGTAAAGTCCTGTGGTGGAGGTAATGTAAAGACCCAGAAATTTCAAGGAAATTTTTTTCTTAATTTTCTTTTGAATTTTACAAGAACGCATTTTCTGACGGCGCCTGATTCTGAGGCCCGGTGTGCCCGGAATTAATTTCCGAAGTTTGGCTCAGGTAAGTTCAGTGAACAAACGAGCGGGAATTTCTATCTTTTGAATCGGTGCTCGGAATCGAATTCTGAGGGCACCGATGGGATCGCAGCGCCGATAATTGCTTAGGAACTCCTGTTTCGGAGTTGCGTTTAAACGAGTGTTGATAATAAAAATTGTGGACGTTTATTTTATAATTACACAAAATTTTTTATTATTTTACTCTAAGTGTTAGTTCTTGATGGAAGTTGGGTAACCACCCAACCTCCTTTGGTAGGTTATGAGGGTGGTGGGGCCCACACGATCCCCACCCCTTCATATCCTCTAAAACCCCCCTCAACTCCCACTTTATTTTTTGTTAACTTAAGTTATAACTTATGAATTAAATGTAATAAGTTTAATGAGGTGAGTTGTGTGTGGTTATTGAATTTCAAACTTTTGAAATTCAAATGGTAGGTTGTGTTAATAAAATAAGACTTAGTCTTATTTTATTATGTTGGTGGTTTGAAACCTTGAGAGGATTGGGGAAACATATTCTTCTTCTTCTTCAACATCGACGAAGTACGCGAAGAACACCATTCTTCAATGAAGAACTTCTCCGCCGAAGAACACGGTTCTTCGGTGACGCCGTATCCGCGACGCGACGTTCTTCTCCCGCATCATCTCTTTCATGATGGTTTTTCCGTGACAGAATCGCCTTCAATGACTTCGAATCCTCGCTTCGCGATGTTGACGTTCTCCCGCGACGCCTGACCTCCGCGACGCTCGTCTTCCGCGGCTCATTGACGAACACCGTTCCAGAACCAAGGTAGGGGTTTTATTTATTTAATTGTTCGTGATCACCAACTCGATGATCTTTTTGGAATAAAACCAAATTTTATCGAATAACACGAGGGGGTCGGACCTCACAAACATGGCCGACCCTCCTCCTTATTTTCGTATTGGTTTCTTTGTTGTTGGTACGAGAAAGTATCGTGCCGTCGCACCACGCGGTTCATGCAGAGGGATTTGTGCGGCGCCGTCGCGCCGCGCCATGGAAGGAAGTTTAAGAACGTGACACCGTCACACCGCGTCGAAGAAAACCAAATAACCGCAGTCGGAGTTGGACCGCGGCCAAGGGGCGCGGCGCCATCGGGTCGCGCTGGAAAACTACAAAGACAACGCTAATCGTTTTGACATGCGGATTGATGGGAGACGACGAAGCAGACCGTTTTAGAGTTTGAATTCCTTCGCAGTGAAGGTGGGGTCCCGGGGGGGACCATAGGGGAAGAAGGCAGGAGAAACGGACCACCGGAGCGCATCCGGTGGTCCGCGGAAGGTGGCGGCGGCGCGCCGCGCCGGCGCGGCGGCACGCTGCCAGAAGTTGCCGGCGGTGGTTGCCGCTGGCGTCAATCAGCGGTGAAGGGGGGCGGCCGCGCGCACCCCCGCCGCTCCGTGGCGACCGCTCGGCCGCGGCCGGCCGGTCGGGCTAGACCAGACCGTGCCGGACCGGGCCGGGCCCAGCCGGGCCCGACCCGGGTCGGGTAGACCCAGGGGGGGTCGGGCCGGCCCGGCCCGGGCCCAGACCCCCCGTTTTCGGACCACTTTCGGTCAAATGCCCATATCTTGAGCTGTAGACTTCTGATTGACACGCCGTCAGCGGCAACGCGATCCTTGGATCGAGGCGGTCGTTTCGGTATATTACACTGAAGGTTTTGGAGAATTTTGGGTTCGGCCGGGTTGGTTCGTACACGAAACCAACCGGGCCCTCGGAACGGAAACGCTCGTAACATGAGTTCCGGACGTCCGAATGACGTGCCGTTGAATTTGTGTTTTTACTCTTAGTGAGAATGATATTTTGGCTTACTCTGCTTGAGGTTTGGATGCCATCGGAGTGCGGTCGGGTTGGTTCGCTCATGAAACCAACCGGGCCCCTGGAACGAAAAAGCCAATAACTCACAGACCGAGCGTCCGATTGACGCGCCGTCTGTCTCGTTGTTTTCCTCTTGATGAGACGGAACTTTTGGTATACTTCGCCCGAGTTTTGGTTTCTGTTGGATAGTGGCCGGGTTGGATTGTACCCGAAGCCCAACCAGGCCCCTGGGACGAAAAGACTAATAACTCACAGACCGGGCGTCCGATTGACGCGCTGTCTATTGCGTTGAGACCCCTATGACAAGGCGGTCCTTTGAGATACTTCTTCGGGGGACTTTGTGATACGTGGAGTATCGACCTGTAGCTCATGGAGCGGACCCTCCCGGAGACGAGCGTGCGGAATACGGAGACCGTGTAGCCGGCTGAGACTTGACGACTACTGATCGAACGACTCTGTGTGTTACGGATAGCCTAGTAAAGAGCGCTTGGTTGTAGCCGCAGACCCACGACGGAGGTGCGCTTGGTTTTAGAAGCACATGGGAGCGCTTGGTTGCAGCGGCAAACCCACGACGGAGGTGCGCTTGGTTGTAGTGTCACAATGGAGCACTTGGTTGTAGCAGCAGACCCACGACGGAGGTGCGCTTGGTTGTAGCAGCACAGGGGAGCGTTTGGTTGTAGCGGCAGACCCATGACGGAGGTGATCTTGGTTGTAGTGTCATGGGGAATCGCTTGGTTATAGCAGTAGGCCCATAGTACTCGACAGGAGGAGTACCTCAGCAGTCTTAGGTTAGTGAGCAGTACCTTGGAGTCGTGACAGGACCACTGTACACTCCAGAGACGGGGCTCTTCAGCAGTTGCGGTTTCGATAACGAAAATCCTGGTTTGAGCTGAGACTTTTGACGTTTGTGTTTACCTCATTATTGAGATGGGTTACTTGTTAACTTAGGTATATGTATGGGCATATACCTAGGTAGTGGTTATCCGTTGATTTCATGATCCTTGTGTTTCCTCATGATTGAGATGGGTTACTTGATAACTTAGGTATATGTATAGGCATATACCTAAGTAGAGGTTATCTATTGACATCTTCTTTGTGGTTATCCTTGTTGGTTTTAGTGCGACCTTGAGGGTCTCGAAGTCCCTACTGAGTATCGTTATACTCACCCCTGCACGGGCTATGCACACACCTCGTTGTGTTGGTTGCAGACGACAGGCAGTGCTGACAGAGGTTGAGTGTTCGAGGACTGGATGGTACCCAGAGGTAGACTACACGATGAGTCAGTACCCGGAGGTGGACTACACGACGAGTCAGTATCTGGTGGAGGTTGAAGGGCGAGAGTGTTGAGGAGGCTATCTGTACCTACCCTTCAGTTAGGATCCGTGGCGGACGATCCAGGAGCTGCACTATCTGTACCTACCCTTCAGGTAGGATCCGAGGAGGACGACCCAGGAGCTTCTTCCTTCTTCCAGCTGTTTGTCCTTTTCTGTTGTACATTCGTTCAGTTGTAGTTGTACTTTCTTTTGGGTTAGTATTCTGGCCCATTTACTTTTCAGCACTTCTCTTGTACTTAGTGTTTACTTTTTCCGCTTGCTTACTCTGTGGTTCTTGTTTTCTTTTATAAAGGCAATGCATTCCCAGTTATTGGGATTTACGCCTTTGGTGCTAGTCGCCAGCCCCTTGCCTATGGAAGGCGGGCTTGGGGTAGTCACGGCACGGGCCCCGAGGACGGGTCGTGACAATAAACTCACCTAAAATTTCCCCATTCATGTTCTAGTGCACATTGGAAATGATAGTTTGTTGTTCTGTGAGCATTTGTCTCCACCTTTGATTTGTATCATCATAAAAACCCCTTCTAAACAGTTATAAAAATAAAACCCCAAATTTTAAATTATTTTCTAAAACTCCCATATAAATTATCAATAACTTGGTTATCCCATTATTATAACAAAAAAATAACACATGTGTTACTATTGATTAATAAGTAGTTGTATCACAAGTATAGTTGATCTATGATAATGAAATATTTCAATAGAAACCTGTCCATTATTTTGGATGTTCTGAAACAGACACTTCATTAGTTGGTAAGGGTGATCCACAAACTAAATCCTCTATTACGACCTGAAACAATTCCCAAATTCCTCCACCGCAATTATTGAGTTTTCTATTACATCCAACACTGGTGTGTGACCTATAAGGTCTACTACTTCATCAAAAAAATTGATTCCTCATCCTCACCCATAGTATAAGGTGCATGATCTTTGATCCACACATGGTCATACATTTTATCACTCTTATATATATGATATTTGACCTCATTCACTTGATCCTCCACTTCCAAGAATTGTTCCGTCAATAGGCTAATCACCTATGATTAAGCATTGGGGAATGTTGAATTCCCATCACCTTCTCCTCCAGACATTGAAATTCATGATCAACCTACAAGTGAATATGGGTACTACTATACTTTTCCTTATTATAGGAAATGTAGAAATGCTATCACTCTGCATGCACCTACTCAACATGGAATTCCTAGATCAGCACATGGAGGGTTTGAGGGTCCACCCCTCAGGTACCTAGGTTGTGTCGCTAGTAAGATGGAAACCCATCCATATCAGATGGTTTGTCAATGAGGTGAGGGTGATTAAACATTTAATGATCCTACATTCCCTTCACTGAAAAAATTAGGTTCACTTCTACGATGTTAGATCCTAAATATTCTCACCTTCATCAAATGTGGGATCATATTTTGGGGAAGATTGTGAGGAAATTAGTGCTAGTTTTCTCCTTCATAATCATTTTTATTAGATTATGATCTATTTTATGAGGGTTTCTATCTTCATATGACCCTTCCTCTCTATCATTGCTTCATTGATCCTTGAGATTCATCCTAATAATGGCATCACATCTGACCATAAAAAGCTTCCCTCTCAGGATTGAGGACATAGACCTTGAATTTGCATCTCCTCGAGAGATGGAACATATATCCAAGAAGATTACTAAGATTACCATTCCATATCCACCCACTAGGTATGTTGCCTATCCAAAATTACATGAAATACGATCAATTAATTCAAAAAGATTATTGATTAGGAGTTAGAAAATATGGCTCTTGGAAGATTAAAAGACACATATACGCTGATTGTTTGGGCAAGACATGGTCCTGAAAAATCAACATGGGGATTCATCACATGAGACCCTTCATTTCCAGTAGACACATCAATGTCAAGAAAAAATTCACACGTTTTGGATGAGAATAATCTCACTTGGGAAAACAAAAACATTGATGTTTCATACTAAAAATCTAGATAATTGTTTGAAAAGTAATATGATGATTGAGATTCGGCCTTACCTTCCAGCAGAGGGATCTTAATGAAATGCTTCCCTGGGTAACCTTCATATCCAGAAATAGATGCTCCAATTGGGATGCCTGGGTACTATCCCTCATAGATTATGGGGTGGTGATGCGGCACCATGGTTACCATTAAGACCTCTAGGATAGTCCCAAAGGTTGCAGAAAACTCAGACACAAGCCCCTGAGCTTTCCCCCAAGAACCCAATAGTGAACCCTCATTTCATCCAATAAGGGCCCCTTTTCCATTGTAGACATTTTCCGATATAATAGAAATTCCAGTTATATCCTATGAAAAGGGTTGAAATGATAAAAAAGATATGTGGGTCATAATGACTAACATGAATATTTTGAATAGGACTATATCAACTAAAGAAGAAAAACCACCACTATATTGAGTACTCAGCTTATCATTAGAGGGACCCTATGATTGTCCATCACGGGAGCCCCTTGTGTCATCACCAACTTCTTCCTCCTTAGCTGAGTTTTCAAGTAATATCTCCAAACAGTTAGGATCACCAAAAACATACCCTTCAATGGAATGGGTGAGAGTTTTGGGTGTCCCATGATGAAGGAAAAATGAATACATACCTATAATGCATTTGAACATCTTTTGGAATGGCACTATATAAGTGATCTAGGAATTCCCCATTTCTGACAGATCGATCACTTCATAGGTTAGCATCCACCATAGTTTCATTTCTATAATATTCATCCTGACTATTCAATAATCTACACAACAAACATGGAAATTAGAAATATATTTTTTTTTAATGGGATACAATGTCTTCTTAACTGGGGTATAAATTGCTCTACTGCATCCATCATGTGAGTCCCCGACCTACTCCCATGATCTCTTAGGGGGAATTCCATCACTTACAAGAGGTGGGGGTGATACAACACATTTTGAAGCCCTTGATTCATGTCCAACTGGAGTTTCTCTCATCATTAGGTTGTCTCGTAAAAGAGAAGTCCCCTAACTACCTCGATTTTATTTCACCATACATTCTAGGGTGATCACCATTATAAATTTCCTCAAGATCATACGTGGGTATGCTTCAACCAATTTTCTTACATAAACCAAGGAAGGGTCATCTTTGAATTTTTTTAAAGACACATGAAAATCTCCCACAATTCCTCACCTATGAAAATGAAACAAATCTAAAATATGATACAAGGATGTCCCTTCTCATGGAACCCCATGTATTATATCATCATTAGTATCTAGATGAATTTAAACTACCAGTAGAACTTAAATAGGGTGTATGACTCCTATTAGGTGTTTCAATCGATTCTAGAAACCATAACTCTTCCCTGTAATGTCTGATGGTATTTCATATGATTCAATTTTACCTCTAGTTTTTTCTACTAATACTAATATTGGGTTTCAGAATTGGTGTAATTGTAAGTTCTCATAGTTTCATATTTAAATCGTATCCATTGTTTTTTTAGGCACCCTTTTTTAGGTCAAGACAATGATACATAGTGTGGGCCGCAAAATAGCATTCACTAGGAGGATTTATTTCAAAATCATGTAGCCACCAATGTTCGCCATAGTATAGTTGTGTGGGAACTAGAATATAAAAATATCATCATGGGAATTACCCCCCTTTCAGTGCATAGTCCACATTTCTATAGAGCCGGGAAAACAATGGTACCCCATATTCACCATATTGTTGGGATTTATGATAATCACCATCAAAAGTTTCCTTAGTCAAAATCCCATGCATGAATAGATGAACACAAGTATTTTTTCTTTAGTGAAGGTCATTAGTAATGTGATATAGTGAACTAATGGCATCCACTATCCCTCTGGTTATAGCCAGACTAATCAAATTTCCCTTTATATAGAATAAACTAATATGATTCAATCCTCATCCCATTGTGATTTTGTTAAACAATGCATGAGACACTCCAAAAGTTTCATAATTGAGTACTTCTTCAAGAACATTCATATCCATGTATTGAAAGTTGTGTCCTTGTTGATGGTGGGATAATGATCCATATTTCACTTAAAGACCTCCATATGATACTTTTCTGGGAAATGGGTATTCCACCTATCAAACCAGGTATTCTATACTATGATAATCACATCGTATTATAACCCATTCAACATGATTATAGAATTTTAGGTCACATCATAAGGGTTGATCCCCACGACCATATAGAGAAGATGGTATGTGATGATATTTCGATAATAATTGATTTGGATATCTGTAAATAGATCTTTTTGGGTGTATCCATGTAATTATGATGTCCACATTGCCGCATACAATATGATATGGTTCATCTCTTCCTAATACTAAAAACATGTGAAGGATGCCCATTACTCCTACTCCCACTCATATGTTAAATTTCCTCCGCTTCCTAGATCCAATTATTTGAAATCTCTCTTGTTTTTACCATGATAATTCTATATAAGATTCTAACATATTGAGATGAGAGCCCCCCAACCCCTATTAATTCCCCGTTAATTTTCTATTTCCGACTAATAAATATGTTGAAATCATTTTCCACATGATGTTGAGTAGGATAATCATGAATGTCGACGTTTCAGTGGGTGGAATGAATGTTATAACAAAAAAAAAAGAGTGCAATGTGATAACACAAATGTATTTAATGTAAAACATATCCTTATGTTTTTATTATATAGAGGGAGTTATTTATTCATTAGATAATTCCTCTAATATTAAATTTTTTTTCCCAGAATATGGTAATTATTAAAATTATTCTTCCTTGATTAAGGAATATTTATGTTCCTATCCTTTTTCGAACATCGGGTAGCGGTGGCAGTGTCCATCTCCACCTTTTGTGGTTATATTCCAATTTCTATTTTTTTTCATTTCTATGATAGATCCATGAAAGAAAAAGATCAGGGAATTTTTTTTAAATGGATTACATCTTTTTATGTGTGAACAAAAAATATCACTTTAGTCGCTAAAGGAGCTGCATGAAATATGGATTTGTGAGAAATTCATGTATGAGGCTTAATTTTTCATTTTATAGATGAGTTACATGCATGATTGCAATGATTTTGGTATTAAAAGACAGTGTATTAAGAAAGAGTTCCCATACTGGATTTATTAACTCTTCCAACCAACTTATGTGGTTGGAAAAAAAATTTCATGACGATATGATATAGTTGTTCTACTATATGTCAATCCCTTCCTCTCGTCGGTATTTCCATCATAACCTAATCAAATAATCCTCTTTTATCTCATATTCATAGTGGGAATTTGGTATTGATAAAATATTATGTTGTACCCTAAACATCTAGTTCATTATGATCATCCCATGCGACCCACCACGAGACACCATATCGAGGCCGAGGAGAAGGTTGTTTATAAGATTCAATTGTTTCATGGAAATGTGTGGTTCTTCATGAACATAATTTCTCACCAACGGAGTTGAGAAGTTTCATAGAGTCCTCTCGTAGTGAATCAGTTCCCAAAGCACATGTGCACATGAATTTTTTTTATATAAAACCCCATTGAGTAAAAATATCATTCCATGCAAAATGAGATGTCGAAATAGAATTTTTTAATAGTCAGGAACTAGTGGAAATGGAAGGAAAAGCATGTATCCTAGTTATACACCCATGAATATGAAAATAAACAACCATGGATTTCATCTATAAATAGATTCCCACCCCCACACTTAGGGATGCTTGTCTAAAGAAAAAGTGATCCTATAATAGACCTAACTCTCTCTCTTCTATTGAAGAATACAAAACCTTATATCATGGAACATCAAACGTAGATAACATGCCAAAAAACATTCCCCTAGGCCCACACATGACTTGTCCTGTGGTAGAGTGATCCTCACACAACAACTCCTAAGGTAGGATGGGTTTATGCAATTTGAATATTCCTTCATGAAATAATGTTCTGCACACAAATCCAAATATTTCATGAAACTATTCATTTTAATCCAAAATTTTACCTTATTATAGATCCACATTCATATAAAAACCTATTTTCATGAATACAAAAAATGTTTCTAAAAAATAAATTTGTGTCACCTACCTTATGTTCTCTATGTTTTTATAATAACCATTACCCAAATTATTATTCATATGAATAGGTACCCTAATTCATATTTCTCCTAAACATAATGAACTTATTACCAGTACTATAAATTTACACTCATCGTTTGTAGGGATAATTCCACTTCATACCTAGAGGTGCATGAGTGGTGATCATGTAATTCATAGGGTTGAAATCATCAAGTGAAACTGTGCACATAAGATTGTTCAGGGTTCTTATTCCAGACCTACCCATAACCTTGAAACAGTCCCTATTAGGTAGTAATACCTTCAACATACTAGATACATGAAATAAAAATTCTAATATCCACATCCTAGTTGTACAATGCTAAACTGCACATTACTAACAGTAGCACATGATGCAGATTCATTTCATTAAAATTTGTGATGAACATTGGACTCCAAATTAATGATCATTAGGTGATGTCACCATCTCTCCCACTATCAGATATGAGTCACCCACATATGGTATCTTCTACACATAATCCTTGAACCATATATCATTGATGCTCTATCCATGACATAGGTGTCCTGACTACAAGACACTAAATTGCGTGGAATGATCATGTCACATGGTAATAAACTATGTCATTGAACTATGTGATTTTTATCCTTTTTAAATTAAATAGGATATGTATGTTTCAAAGATGAGGATCAATCCAACCACTCATTCATCAATGTGTGACATCTTCCCCATTTGATCACACCTACACGATACACCTAAAAAGGGAATTCTAATATATATCTACGAGACTTTAAACATGCAGTACATGCCCATTTATCGATGAGTGAAATATTCCCCCGAGGTACACATATACTTGACCCACATAAACATGGAATTTGATCCGTATCCTTATGATATTATCCATGAGGTACTCACCCTTCATCATTTCTTGACATCTTCCCTCTTAGTGAAACACTTCATTTATCTGCATCAAAATTGAGTTGTAATCCATCTCTATGAGAATTTAAACATGCATGACATGCCTATTCTTCCAGGTATGATATATTCCCTCCAAGGGACACACCTCCATAATCCACATCAATAGGGTGTAATGACCTTTGTTTATGAGGTGTAAAATACATGGGACTCACCCCTTCACTATGGTGTGACATCATTCCTTGAGACACTCCTCACGGATCCACCCAAATAGGTTGTTTTAATGAACCACTTTGAGACATTATACCTATTGGAAATGATCCTTAATCCTGGTTTGATATATTGCCTTCTAGGGACAAAACATTTTAACATACTTCAATAAAATTTTATGATAAGTATCTATTAGTTGATAAAATGATGGGACATGACCTTTCATCATGGTATGACACCATCACTCATCTGGACACACGTTCTTGATCTTCCTCAATAGGGTGTTCAAATTTATGGCTACAAGATATTAAAACTAATGGGGAAACCCCATCATATAGGTGTGACATATTTAAATCAATTGAAAACCCGTATTTGTCTTCATAAATAAGTTATTATAATCCATAACCATAGGCAATTAAACATATGGGACATGCTAAAACATCCAAGCATGATAACTTCTTTCACTTGTACACACCTTCTTGATTCACCAAAATATTGTGTTATGATACATCTACATTGGATGTAAAACCTGTGGGACACACCTCTTTATCTCGGTGTGACATCTTCACTCAATGGTCCAAAAAAACATGATCCATCTCAAAAGGAATTTTTTATCTTTCTATATGAGACGTTTAACATTACAGACACACCCCCTCATCTAGGTGTGTTATCATCCCTATTGGGGATAAACCACCATAATATGTTTCAATAGGGAGGTATGAACATTCTCCATGTGAATTTATACATGTGGGATGAGCCCCTAATCCCAGGTCTGACATATTCCAACCAAGGGATGAGCCACTACTCGATCTGTCTCAATAGGATGTTCTGAACATGTTCCCATCATGTACCCACCAAACAGAAAACCACCACACATCCTTTAACCAAAAGACATTAACCATGTTCCCTTATCCACGAGAGATTGGATTCATTCCGGGGTACATAATTAATTCCCTGTGGAATAAATATTGTATACCAAAGGTAAATAATCATTGGAATACTTTGTCACGTTGTGTTAATTTCCTCATGATCTTCATGAGATGCCTTGGGATTCAAACATGAGATTCCTTAAATGAGATTGCTTCAATATTATGAATATTAATTAGTTTCCAATGTACACAATGTATTTACATGCTCATATGGATCGAACGTGACTATTATAATGTCCAAAGGTTTCTACCCTGTCAAGAAAAAAGTAGCATTATTAACCACCATTCACAAAGAGATGGCATTGGGAACATGGTCTAAAAATAATACATAATATATGAGGGGTTAATCAACAAGAAAAAAAATATAGAGAGGAATCCATTGAAGGGGAAACTAACATCACATCATCCCAGTTCGATCAAGAAAGATACATAACTGATTATGCTGATGATTGACACCCTCCTTTTCAAAGTTAGAATGTCGTGGAAATAGAAGTTTCCAAGTTTGATGATAAGAGGGACTTAGAGAAAGAGACAATACCAATTTTGAATCATTGAATCCCAAAACTAAAAAAAACCAAAAATATAATTCAAAATTGAACTTTAAATGATTTTTTTGAAAAATAATTTATATGGAAATATAACCTTAGATATAGAAGAAATTATGGTGATATTGAAAATGTTTTTTTAGAAAACACTTTTAACTTTTCCCTAGAAGAGTAATTTATGGTAACATTGATACATCTTATTTGTAAAGGTGAAGTGAAACCATTTTCAAATATATTAAAATTAATAATATTTTTCCATAATGAATATTTTGAAATAAATATGGTTTATCAAAAAGAAATGTGATGTTGATGAAAAAAAATTTATTATGAAATTGTCAATTATTTTGTAATTCTGAAGTAACATTGTTGAAACCCACATATTTAATGAGTAAATTTTTTTTCTATTATGGATGATGAAAATAATTTTTTTAATAATGATAAAACATACTATAATTTATAAAAATAAATTAGATTATATTTTGGAATAAAACACATCTAAAATAGTGGAACTCTCATTATAGAAGGCTTGAATTATTTTTAATAATGATATACTTTTATGGTTAATAAGGATCCAGAGGAATAATATTTCTAAATAGATATATATTTTCCCATAAAATAAAATATTAAGGAGGAAGAAACAGATCATTGATGAATATGTTTAGGAATTAGTGTTATAACTAATGAAATGGAGATGTGTGAAAATAAACAGTTATTGTAATTTTAATATATGGATCAACGATAATTTTTAGGATAAAAGGAATTATAAAAAAATATATTTAATTGAATTAAATTCATTATTCTACAAGGAAATGTGGATACTAAATAATATATAATGTATAAAATATTATTTTTTATATCTATCAATTTACATGGATTTGAAAATAAGATAAACAAACTATTACTTTGTATTGGTGCAAAAACAAATGATCTCTAAAATTTTATATAAATTCATAAAAATATAAATCCCACTATTTATAAGATTAATAATTTATAAAAATATTATATATTTAATTTTTAATCATTTATTAACAATATAATAATCAATTATAGATTTTCCTCGTCATCAGATAATAAAAAACCCTCATAGCTTACTTCATACCTGTTTTTCTATAATGATTTGTATTCTCTTTTTATAAAAAAATATCTCTAATATTAATGTGATTAAAATCATCCTTTTATAAATATTAATGATACTAAAGTTCCATTTGTTGACTTTTAAAGGTATAGTTTGTGAGAAGTTGAATGTTTATGAACTAGATTCACCATGTATAATAATTGAAAGGTGATATATTAATAAATATTAGAAACTTTAAAATACCATTACAAAATAAATTAAAAAATAGTTTATTATCAAATAATAATACTATTCAATATCATTCTTTAATAATTTATTTTGTAATATTTTTAATATCATTCACTAAGTTGGTAAAATAGACTTGAATGCGGGCATCTGATTATGATATTACAACTAAGGATATGTATAAATATATTATTTTTATTTTTTATTTAAAATATATTATATCTTACATATTCATTTGATATATTATTATAACCATTCAACATGGGCGGGATTAAAAAAATTCTTCAATTTTTTAAGTAGTAGTTCATCGTACACACAATTAGTGATTCAATTTCTAACTGATGGGATAGAATAAATATACATGATTTACTATATTTCCATAATTATAATTTTATAATATTATTAAAATTCATTCATATAATCAATCCATTTAACTATTCATGAATAAAGATGATGATTAATGAAATACATAGTTTCATGGTGGTTGTAGTCTGCATAAATGAACCATTGGTGATCTATTGTTATTTTATTGTGGATAGAAGGAATAAATAATGGTTGTCACATTAAAATTGAAAATTAGTTTTTATTAATTATAATGATTTCATTATATCTATATGGTATAGACAGGTCTTTCATTGAATAAATAATAAGAAAAAGTTAATGATTCAAACATACTCATGTTTGTACCAATAACATTCTATAGAATAAATCTATGGAAAAGAAGGGTTTAGATAAAAATTTGATTCAATATAAATATTGAAATGAAATAGTATAATAGGGGGATAAAATGATAGATTTTTTATAATAAATTAATAGGGTTGGGTGTGTCAGTAAGTAGTGGAAATTATCAACTTCTTAATGTGATGAATATGTTATTTTTTGGAATACCGATTATTTTTTCCCATAGAATGACACTATCCAATGGTAAAAAACTAAAAACATGCTAAATAAGGTATTATGGGGTTATATAAGTTTTTAAAACCCCTAAAAATAATTTCCACTGTATCTTTAAACATCTCACATGCCTTTTTCATTAGGAATTATACATTTTACCATTATAGGTTTTATGTTGGTAACCGGTTGTTACCGAAGAAATTAATATTTTTTTAATAATATATTGTAAAACATATTATCAAATTACGGTTCTAGAAAAAAAAATTCCCATGAAATATATTTTATTTTTTATAATAAATTAAAATTGATATTTAAATTAAAATATTTTACAAAAGAATAAAAAATTTTCAATAGTTTTTATTATAATATATAAGTGTCCATAATAATATTTAGTATTTATTAACAATTTTATTAATAAAAAAATATTAATATATAGTTTTAAAATTTCTATTAATCTATTTTTTTTGAAAATATTAAAAATCAATTGAATAATAAAATTACACAATATTAAAAAAAATTCGTTGAAAATAACAATTTATCAATTATCAACGAAATTATAATTAATCACTAATAACATACAATAATGTATAAAAATAAAATATAACATTTTATTTATTTTCAATTTTTTTTTAAAAATGTGACATATATTTTTTAGATATAATTTCCAGAGGTTTTAAAATATAATGTTTAATATATGTGAATAAGAAATATTTTTAGAGTAAAATATTTCAATAGTTATCAAAACATTAATATCATTTTTTATAAATTAAACATAGAAAATTTAAATTAAAATTTTACATTATAGAAAAATCCTTATGTAATTTAAAAATATTTTAGGACATTATTTTTTAATTATATTGTCATAACTGTGATTACAATATAAAAATTGATATATTTTCCCACAATTAAAGTAAAAAAATATTTTAGAAAAGTCAAATAAATTCATCCTAATAGAATACATAAATAGTAGATATAAAAAGAAAATTTTTCTTTAAATTCTATTTTTTTAAATTTTTCAATACAATGAAAATGTTGTATATAAGGGAAACTTTTGTCATCTGAAATATGATCTTTTATTTATTTGGGTCTTCTTAATTCAATTTATTATGAATTTCTACACAATTAAAAAAATTATTTACTAGTGGTTGTATTATTAGTAATTTTTATGTACTATTATTCTAATATGTTGATCCTTGTATTTTAGTGCTTCATGTGGAATATGTTATGGCAGACAAGACATAAAAGACTTCTGACTGCAATAAAACAGAGTGCGTGGTAACATTATAACATTTTCATAGATTCAAATAATCTAATATTTATGATCCTATATATTTATTGGTCAAAGATTGATAGATACATACATTATTCCAATTTTAAAATTTGAAGAAAATACATAACATAAAATAAATGAACATTATGCATCCTTAAAACTCATTAAAACCATATCTTCATATACTGGGAAAATAGAGGAAATAAGGGTTGTTAAAAATTTATTGTAAGAGTTATATATGACCAAAGATATCACAATTCAATAAAAAATGAAAAATATGTTATGATAAATAATTTAAAATGATATACTTTTAAAAAATTAATTGATCATTGAATACAACCACCGTTAATATCAATGAAAACATATTATGGATAAAAACTATATTATAAATCCATAAAATGATTAATATTATTCATTTTGATATCTTAAATCATGAAATATGTGATGTTATGGACTTTAAACTTTATAATTTAAATCTATTGGTAGATTTATAAAAAAACACCATTTAATTTATACAACAAAATTTTATCATCTGATCTATAAATTAATCAATGGAATATCTAATATTTGAATCCACCCATAATTTAATTTCTAATACAATCTTCATATATACAATCTTCAATTAAAATACTAAAAAATATTCAATATATGTAAATATATATAATGATTGATGAATATAAATTTTTATTGAATTTCATGAGTCATTCAAATAAATATCATAATTAGACACCACAAGTAAAAGTAATTTAATTTTTAGTTAATGATCATATCCATGATATAAATAATATAGATATTTTACATTAATTAACAATGACCACAATAATGTGAATTCTTCAAGATAATTTTAATGTACACAAAATAAAAAAAGATAAGGTATGATAATTGGATACTCGAAAATATATCTTTTATTGTAAAATAATTTATTTTGGAAGAAGTAATTAAATTGAAGTGTAATATTAAATTTAAATTTTATAGAAGTATTTTCTATGTAAAACCATTGAAAAAATGTAGAATATAAAATATTGTAAAATGGTTACAATAGTGGGGATGACTATTATTACAATATATATTAATAACCTTCAATTTTATAATTTTTATAATGAATGTAGAAATATACCTTTTAGAAAACAATAGAATGAAGCCTTTTATAAGAATTCTATTGCAGATTATGTTAATTAATACCTCACCTTTATGCTCTAGTGAATTTATAAGAAATTCCACATGAATTTCAATAACATATTCATGTACACTAGTAACATACTCATCTTAATGATTATATTTTCTATCTAAATATTTTATTTTATATTATTTCATATAAATTGCATTCAGAAGTGATACTAGTGGTGGATCATGACATGAATCAGATGATTATGTCTCTACTTGAAGAAAAAGTAATAAATCAGCTCCATGATGAATCATAATGTATATATATTTAAAATTACTTTATAGAAAATATTTTTAAGGATATTCATAATTAATGACTATATCAATTTAAATCATATGTTTAATAATAAATTACAAAAATATCACATGATTAGATGTCCATACAGTAAGTTTTTGAAAAATATTTCTTTTAGTGCATATTCTACTAGTGTTTTTGAATAAAAAATTATTTCATATAGTTCTATGGAAATATATAATTTTCGTTTAAAATATCTATCATATAGAGGAATATTATTATCTATTGTCATAAAAATTATTATGTAAATAAGAGGGTATAAAAAATGTACCTACCACCACATCATTGAAAATATAAACATGAACTGTAGTGCTCATATAATCATGGAATTTTCCCCCTGGCCTCTTCTATGATAAATTAATATAATACATGGGTAATCAGTTTGAATAACACACCATTAATTTATATTTTAATCATAAAACAGTTGTGGTCTATTAATTTTCATTACATTCATGTGGTAGATAACCCTTATCATCTATCTTGTAACACACTCTGATACCCTTTAGTCGTTTTCCAGGTTGTTTTTTATCATAATTTTTTCATGATGGAAACAAGATTATTTTAGTCTTCTTCATTGACATGTTCCCTTTCACATGGTGAGAATATAAAATATTTTTTCTTTATTCCAATTCAATATATAGGATATAGGAAATTACTTCTATATTTTGATGGAACAGAATACAAAATTAGAATATGATGAAGAAAATTGAGAAACCAACTCCAATTAGAGAAATGTCATATCCCTTCAATGAAATGGTCAATCGTGTATTCTATATCACAAATGTAATATGTATAATTATTTGATAGTATGGTAATGGTATCTTCATACTCTTAAAAAAAATTTATTTATTTTTCATTTAGATTAGTAACATTCTCTCTATTTTAGTTTTTATCTCATGTGGAAAATAGTTTTCAAAAAAACAATATTTTAAATCAATTCAATACCATGATTTTTACATAATTTTTTCTCCATTGTGTTTTGGAAATTGTACCCCATTGGTCAACATCACCCCTATAAATATATAATGTATTCTAACATTTTCCATTTCATTATAATCTAAGGACTAAAGTAACATTTAATAGGACATAATCTATTTCCCAACATCCACTTGATTTTCAGTTACACTAATTGACTTAGCACTAACCAAATCATATTCTATTTCCCATATGGGATATCTATATATTGAAAATGATGGTTGATACCATTATTCATCCCATGATATACTTGTAATGAAAAATGAAAAAAATTAATTACTATATAGTATTATTAATTTTTAATCATAATATATATTTTCATATCTGGTGTAACACATAACATAAATTAAATATTCATGATTTGTTGATGGGAAAATAAAAATCCTGGTTTCATCAGATGTATATTTAAATCATAAAAATATTTAAATTCATTAAAAACATTTTAAAAAGAAATTATAAAACAAAAAAATAATCTCCACCCAGAGTGTCAAAGAATTTCTCAATAAAGTCTTACTCAAAGTGAAAAATAATGATTACCAAGATACACTCAACTGAACTCTTTATGGGGTTATTACACTGAGATCCATATATAACAAAACCACACCCAATTTAAGTATCTAGATGAATATTCATTTCTAGGAAACAATCAAATTAATTACCGTCCAATATATTTTTGATATTAATCAAAAATATATCATATTATCCTATATAGTTATCTGGTTATGGTCCCAAATATATGTTTTAATAAATCATGTTCCCATGGTTTTAATAAACATTAATTGATAACAACTATGAAAACCATGAATCATGTAACCATTTGATAGTGAAAACATTATTAAACTATAATATAATTGGGGGTACTAATCCTAATGTTCCAATCCTTTTAGTTGTCTTGGAGTGCTATATACAGATATGATATTCATTTTTCATCGTGAATAAAATACAAAACACAACAATAGTGTACATTCTATATCATTTAAATAATTCAATAATTCATCATCATATATCAGAGGAAGGAAACCAAATATGTATTAGATCCATCACACAAAAAGTGGTTTTATAATAGAATATTTCATGACTAAATAAATAATAAAAAATATATAATGTTAGAAAACATATTATTTACCTAAAAACATGACCAATAAATTTATCCATTGATAATATCAATAAAATAATCCTATGTAAAATAATTATTTAAATTATTGATTGATATTCTTAATATTATACATCATTATTTATGACATCATGATTTCTATAAAATAATATCCTCACACAATGATAGTTTAAAACATTGAGTATGTATACACTAAAAACAAAATAAAAGTTTTTGTTGGATTTTCTCAATATACCTCTCATTGAATGATGGTTACCAATATCCATTTCACACCTATCACTAAATGTCCAATGAATTAATCAAAGATTTAATGTGAAATTAATAGTATGGAATATACCTAATAGTTGTGGGAAAGAATTAATGTTGCAGACTTTTTAATACAATTAATGGTTTTATCACATTACCTCTTGAACTATAAGGATCTTGATTCTCTTATTATCTATCCATTGTTAAATGAAATTATATGAAATATAGTAAATATTGCACATTTCCCTTTATAGGGTGTAATATTCAATCACATTAGTTATTCCTAGTAATGTTCTAGAAATAATACAATGAAAACATACACTAGAAAAAATCCATTAAATGTGGTTACAAAAATTATTAAATACCATAATACTTGTGACGAAAAATGATCAAACCAAATTTTATTTTTCATAGCTCAAATATTATATTTTATAATCACTCTGAATATATTCCTCCCTATAAGAAAATTCTTTTTGTAACAAAAATATTTTATTCCACCTTCAAAATAATTTTGGATGTCATAGTGAATCTTTTATATTTCACAAAATTAATCTTTTTAATATAATTACATGAAAAATATCTAAAATCGAACCATTTTCTACATCACAACACAAATTTAATGCTACTAATTCTTTTTCATTAGTCATTCACAGTAATATTAATAGTTTGTGGACTAATACACACACAAATTGTTCTGGCCCAAATTATAATAAACTACTATACATTTTTATAGTCGTGTACTCCTTAGCCACTAATATTTTAAAAATAAATATATTTTATATTGTATTAAAGTTTCTTTATATCTTTATACATCTGTTAAAAATAAAAATAACTGAATATTATTCTCCATCCAAGATTAAATCAAAATCCTCCATTGTGATTATTGAAACAGTGATGTTTATCTCTATAAAGAACAATATCAATAAATTTTTTCTTACTAATAATGATATATGAATATTTATAGAAACTGAATTCTGTATCTTCCTTGGAACACAATATTTGATATGTACTATTGTATCATATTTCTCTCAGCAAAATTGAATATTTTGAAGCAATAATTACACTGTACTGAACACTTCATCTTATGTACGCATTTAATTTTTTCATCAAATTGTCAATACCCGACATGAAAATAATTGCGTTATATTATTATAAATTGAGTTTTTTCATTGTTCATGAAATCATTATAATTACCATTACCATTCAAGAACACATTACTATTAATATCCACCAACTATTATCTTCACACAAGTGGAAGTAAGTAGAAATGTAATATTTTTGAATGAAAATACCGTAGAAAATTTATAAATTATAATTCATTTATATTTTATGTTATATCAAAAATAATTCTTAGATGAGATATATGTAATGAATGTATGAACTATATAAATCTTCACATAAGTTAACGAACCTATGTTTAATTCCATATACCTCCAAATCATACAGAACATGATAGGTTCTTATACATGGAAATAGGACCCAATTATCTCTTGTATAGTTTACAGAAGCCTCTATATAGGTTCATAGTCTCTTTATTTTTGAAACATGAGTGCATTGTATGAAAGTGAACAGACTAGTTGGCTTCAAATATTCCTCTTATTTTAGTACAATATATGCATATACACCTACTATCCATTAACAAAGTTAGAGATGGTTACTCAACCACTAGTTCACAAAAGTAACCGTATTTGCGAATAATGATTAGGGTATGATTAAATAAATAATTTGTTCATAAATATTAATCACAAAGGATCTGAATAGTTTCCCATGAAATGAAAAAAGTCATTCGAGTGACTACCATCTCCACAGAGCCTTGAAGGATCATGAATCAATGATTTCTATTAGTGAAATATATGCTATTTTTTCATCAAATAGTTTGTCTTGGTAAAATAAGTGAGTGGAATCACATGCTCATCCTTGGTACTTATCATTTTATAGGCATGTATCACAACATTGCACCACATCTTTACAAATTTTCAAGCTATTCTAAAGATATATTCAATAACCAAATATAAAATATTTTATTTATTCAAATGTTGTAAAAATATTGTACATCGATTATCATGACATATTATATGTCTGAATGGACAGCTATTTTGTGGTGATATGCTCATGAAACGAGGATCCAACCTTCTCATTTTTCCAGAATCATTTTGCCCACTGAAAATGATCAACTATAGGTCAGTCTTATGTTTCTTCTTATTCATCCAAGATACATTATATTTCATTGATTTTCTCATATGTGAAAAACACATTTGTTGTATGCATCAAGTTCTTTCATACCATCAACTTCACATTTTGACAAAAGAATGGTCATTGTGACCTCTATCATGATCTATTTTGGTTAAGTCATCTTATCTAGTGAAAAGTTTCACCGTAGATAGTTGGTTAGAATAAGATGATGCTGCTTGATTAAACACAGAGTCAGGAAGGATCAGAGAGAAATGAGTGATTTCATCATATATCCCCGTAATATCTATATGTTTTTAAAAATATGAATAGTGTGCTACATATAGTGTCTAACATCAATAATTATAGAAAACAACAATTCATTATAATAGATAATAAATGTTACATAGCTCATGTTCAATATATGAGGGATAAATAATCATATCAAAACAATACACACTACTCGAGATTTGTATTTCTAGTCATCTGAACCAACCTTTACATGCCTGTGCGGTATAGGGGATATATATATATATATATATATATTCCCACCCAAAATTTGTGCCCACTATGTATACCCATACAATCTATATGATTATTATTGATACTTTTTTTGGGTTTTGAAGACTGTTGAGTCCCACATGTTCTTTTTTTTGAGTCTCCTAGGTAGATTTTTATTTGATTTTTTTATATAAGTATCCTTTAAACTCATCGAATTTAATGTAATGAATAATTCCTTCCAAATATATTAAAAATAAAACACACCTTAAGAATTGATAAATATGTTTCATGTTTCTTCATTATAAAAATATATGTTGCATTATCCAATGTAAATAATTCTCTATGTAAATTAGAATTTGAATGTTTTCCAAGTTAACTCTTGCATGGTATCAATCAAATAGTATAATGATTCATGAATGTTTTCAAATAATATTCTTCAATTATTTTGAAAATTACATCATTAAAATCAAATAAAAAACATTCATTATTGTATATAATTATTCACTGTTGTTTAAATTCATTGACATAACGATCAGATCATCAATCGTGAGACCTAAAAACTAAATGTATTCATAATAAGTTTATTAAGATCATAAGACTTGACCAATTCATTATTTATCATATTGAAATCAATTAAATATTTATTTAATTGAAAAAATTTGACAATAAATATAAATCATTTAAAACATATACAGCTCATAACAATGTGGTATCTTCAATCTCCCCCTTTGTATTTGTTTCTAAAACCTTCCGTGTTCAATCTAAAAAAAATTTGTAAATTTTTTGGATCATTATCTTCTCTCATACAATCAATTTTTGAACCTTCAATTAACTTTAACAACAGATTGTTTATAATATACACAATGTTCTTGGGATATAAGCATAAGGAAAAACTTATGAAATGTGATATCAATCATTTCACACAAGGTCTACTAGAGCCGTTCTCATTGTATTAAAATTAAGGATTTGATTTTGAAAACAAATATAACATTTACCAACTGGTCATTATACTACATGAAATTAGAGGACCTATATTTTTCTGCATGGGATATTCACATTAATTCCATGACGAAGATTAAAAAATAAGATATGAATCTTTTAAATAAAAAATCTCCCTCAAACTTCTTAAATCACATCTACCAATACCTTAAATACATTCATGTCTAATAAGCAGTAGTACTGGACTTGGGGACTTCCACTCTTCTTATGTAATTGATTGGTTAAATTACTCCAACATTGTTAAAAAAATTATCTTATGTAACAATAGATGAGAGACTAATAAAAACAAAACTTTTCCAACGACATTATCTTCATGAAAATTGTAAAGAATAGTCTTTGAAACTAATTGATATAATTATTCTAGATGTTTTAATCTATGATTTCTTTCCCCATTTTGATAAATCATTGTTAACATAATTTTTATGATGTATCACATAATGAAGGGATCTTGGGAAATAGAATTCCCTTGTATGGATTTTCAACTATTGACTATCCACATTGACAACTTTCACAACTTCACCATAGACGAGTTTCTTGAACAGATTTCATTGAAGACCAATTATCATATCAATAAAATATAGTATCTTCTATATCTTCACAGTTCATAATGTGATGAGTTATTCTTTATCTTCTATAAAAATAATCCTCTACCGTATTTTTATTTCAAAATCATTTTAGTAATCATTCATGTATGTTGAGTTTTAATTATTTATTCTTAGGAATTGAAATCACTCACTACTTCTCTTATTCTTCCACCAGAAGATTATTAACCTAAATTTTTTGAATTATATGAATAAATAATATACACAAAAAATTAAGGGGTTAAGGAGTGTCATTAATAATTCATCAACGTTAAAAGAATGGTTGATATGGTTTTGTAAACCCTGTATATGCATTTCCTTTTCTATTAACACTTTCACAAATGTTCATCACTTTTTTAGTAGTTGTGTTGATCTTTTCACTTCATAAAATTCATTATATGTGAATCTCTCTTTCTCAAAATAATTTATAGATCATGTGTCTTATGGTGAAACAATCACCTTCTAACATTATTTTTCAAGTGATGGAATAATTGAAGGGATATTTCAAATAATATGAATAGGTATGATACACCTCACACCAAAACTCATTATTATCTTCAATCAGTAGCCTTTATTTTATTTTTTCACTATCATTTCCTTTATCATTTTAAATATTCCTTATTCTTTTCAAATCACATATAACGATAACAAAAATTCAATTTTTATCTATGGAAGAAATTTGGGATATTCCACATGGCTTTATTTGAGTTCCAATCATCTTATATGTTATTTTTTATGTAACACTTTTTTTCAAGATATTGCATTTGGAATCTAATGCCTTAAAAGCTTCTCCAATTTAAATCATTTTTGTTGAATTTATGTTAAAAGTATTCTTATTTATTCCTAATGATTTTTCTTCTACATTATCTAGATTTTGGTCTTCATTTCTTATCAAATTTGGACACATGTTGTGACGAGGATGTACCCAACTTGTGACCACTACCATTGCATATATCATAAATGTTATCAATCAATCCAAACCTGTTTGTACTTTACAAAATCATAGGGACTTGTCGATATATCTTTCTATATTCTTTATTACTCACCCATGACATGGGATTCCATAGTTATTTTTCATTTTGATTATTGTACCAACAAAGTAATTCACAATTCCCCAATATTTTTTCACCCCAATATTAACCCAAAAACAATTTTTTTGATATCTTATGTATAAGGATGTTGGTTCTTCATCATGAATTTTTATTATCTCTATGGGGAACCATATTCCACAGTCATTTTTCTATCCAATCAAGTCATGGTGGAAATATTATTATATCAATTTTCAAACATAAATGTTCATATATTTTTTAATATTATATATTATTCAATAAAGTAGGTCTGGAAACATTACTATAGGATGGTCTGGATGGTACCCATTTCATTAGATATTCTTGAAATAGATCATTAAACGATTCCATGATATTATGATCACATGTTAGAGGTATACTAAAATTATAATCCTTCATTGAGAATTATGTATAATTAGAAAATATTTTCTTCTTTTTTGATGACTAAATATATGTCATCTCGATATTGTCCAATCAACCATGAAAATGTAGAAATTTTATAATGAGGATGAATTATTGTTCCTCAATCAAAATTATATATTAATTTGTTAACATCTTCATTATTTCAACATCATATTGATAAAGATTAACCTTGTTTTGAATCAATGTTTCATATTTTTTATCATCATTTTTATCATCCATTTGTAATCCATTATCATCAGGGATATTATTCCAATTTTATTCTTCTATACATATATGTTCTTTAGAAGACATTATCAATATTCATTTACCATCAAATTCTTTGACCTATATTGGGTAATATATTTATTTTTCCATGTTTTTAACTCAAAGGATTCAACATGAAGGTATAACATTAACATTAAATAATTTATTCTTTCATGTTTGTCTTCAATGCCTTAGAATCACTTTCCAGGTGGTTGATATCTTTTAGCATATATTGAATGTCTCCAAATACAAGGGAGTCTTTTTATTTGAGAATACCATGAATAATATCAAGTAATATACAAAATTATATTTCATGAGATGTATTAGATTAATTTTCAACAGCAGTATTTCTATGATATTTTTTTGACAATTTTCAAAGATTATGACACATACCTCATAATCACATTAATATCACGATTTAAATGAGGTCGTAAGGTTTTATATCAACATTGTCAAACATTTAGCCACCTATTATTTATGATTGAACACTAGTATATCATCATTGTTACTAATGCATGGAAATAATGATAAATATTATTTTTTAGATAATGGAGGCATTCCCTTTAACATACATTTCTTTTTCATTATATTATTCCTCAATGCATTTGTAGAAATAATTTACCCAAATATATCACTGAATCATTATCAAAAAAATCAATTCATTGTAAAAACATGAATGTAAATAATATTTCTCAAAGAGAATTTCATTAATATAGTGAATCCAAATGTGGTCAACCACAATCTAATACCACTCAAAAGGGCCATATTAGGGTACAATTAACACTGATACTGGGGTGTAAATCTATATTGCACTATTTTTATTCCAATTAATCATTTTTATCCATTTACACCTCTATTTTTTAGTTTCTAGATTATATTATTCTCATTTACTTTTTGATTTGATGTATATGAATGAAATTAATGATTTCACACAATATTTTTACACAATTCACCACTCAATCTGACAATCCATCCCTTCTCATGGTAAAAAAATAATCATGGGCACACAAAAACTGTATAAAATACATTAATCATAGTTACAAAAATTATGAAATACCGTTAAATTTATTATGAGCTATCATAAAACAAAATTCATTGTTTTATAGCTCTAGGTTTTATCTTTATAAACACTATTAAAACAATATTATCCGTGTTAAATGTTTCATCATAATACCAATTAAATATTCCACCATAAAAAACTATTAGATTTGATAGTGCTCAGTTGATCTTCCAATGACATATTACTATTTGCAAGGTTATTTTCATAGAATAATGAAATATAAATTTATATTACTCACAACCATAATAAGAAATATGAACTTCATTTTTTTATGTTAATTAAAATAATATGAATAGATTTTAAACTCATACATTCAATGATATTCCTAAAAAAATTATAATCCATTGATATCCCCTTATCCATTCACTTATTTTTCTTCACATATTATTTGAAAAGAAAAATAATAACTTTTTTATATTAATGACTAGATATTTTTCTTCTTTAGTGAAAAAAATAGTACATCAATTTTTTTCCACTTCCTAGAATGAATGTATAACCTCATTTGTGATTATCAAAACAATATGGTCTATATCATCAACGAAATATAATATTAAATTCTTATTCATTATAAATTATATATGAATATTTTTGTGGATAAATTCTTTATCATTATTGGCAGAAAATATATTAAATTTAGTATAGTATCAATTTTTTATTGGTGGAAAAGAAATATTTTTCTACAAATTATTATGTGGTTGTAAAATCTTTATTTTAGGTTTGTATATTAATTATTCACGAAATTATCTAAAATAAACCAATTATAAATTATTTTTGTTGCTTTTATAGATTACTTTTTTATAGTTCATGAAAAAATTATCTATCTCATTACCATGCATTCACACTGCACTGTTCTTATTGTTCCCCATGTTTTATTCATAGGAGTATATATGTGTGGATCTCTATACACTCTACAATAAAAAAATATATAATATATATAGAATATATTACTTTGATATTTTATGTTCTACTAAAATCATAAATATATGTGTTATATTAAATGCATGTATACAATGTATAACTCTTTATCTATATTAATTAAACTTTGTTTACTTCCTTATAAAATCATGAAAACTAGAATTAGAGATATTATTTATCTTTCAAAAAATAACACGATTATATCATATATCTTTTTTCGATTACTCTATATATATATATTCATTTTATCTTTATTCGTGCAAGACAATTGTGATGTATAATATTTAATAAACTATATTTCGTCACACATTCCTCTTAATGTAGGATGGTATACCATGATACAAATTATTGACATTCAACTAGTGCGTGTGTGGAGATCATGAAATTTGTCATGGAACTATCCTTATTTGCATAGAATGTTGTGGGTATGTTTACACAACTCAGGTGTCCATGGATCTTATTCATTCAGGATATAAACAGATATCATTCACGTACTCCAAATGTTTTGTCAGACTCCCCTCTTTTCATATCCTATGTGGCTCACTGATCCCTGCATTATATTTATGAAACTAAAAAATGGAGATGATTTTTTTATAAATGTTGATATCTCGAATGAATATTTATGAGAAATCACTTGATTATTCACAATTTTTATCCTTTTATAGTCATGGTACATAGCCTTACACAACAACTATTTGAATTTTTAATCCATGTGGATTTCCAAATAAAGAGACTAAGATATCAATTTAGGTATATTTAAACAATATTTTTAATATTGTATGTCGATTAACATGGTGTAGTTTATTCGCAATCAGGGTTCTCATATAAGGGATATCCACAAGTCATTATGATAGCATAATTCATATTTTTCGAAAATCTCAATTTTAAACATAAGAATTTGATTTCATGTAGGCCTTATTTTTCTTAATTTTTTTCATAAAATTTTCAATTTAATTTAAAAGACATTTGTATGAAATGGGTTAATTAATTTCTCCATTTCATCATTTGGAAATCAAAATGATCATGGAGGCTCTAACTTGATCAACATTTATTCTGACATATTTGATGATGAAAAAAAGTTCCATTGAGATATGGGAGAAGGATGATGAAGCTACTTCTCTAAAAATATATTAACTAGAGATTATAAAATTTATATTGATTACATCTAACGATAACATTATAATTGTATGATATTTAATTAGAAGGACAAATTTTACTACCCCACTCTTACCCTTAGTTAAGACTTGTTATCTTCCCCATAGTATTATAGCTAATGAATGTATAAAATCTCCCGAGATGGTTGTGGGGGATCAGCACCAGCATAAACAGAACACAACCCACCCAGGATTTGGGCCTATAGGCTTCTGGACTATCCTATGTGAGCCACTGGTAGTGTGCTTTGTGAGCCTTATACATGATCTTAGTAGCAATTTTTTCCCACAATGAACTCCACATCCACCGATGTTCTATCTATGGATAATCCATTGGGCATGGTGAACCTTTGAGTATGACATGTTCCTATTGTTGAGTGGCCTAGGAAGATTGTTATTTAGATTTTTTCTTATAAGGAATCCTTTAAATATATAGATTTTCATTTATATAATTATTTAATAAATATCCATTTTCAAAATCAATATACCTAATAAAAATTTAAAAATGTCACTTGTTTTCTATACAAGGATGAAAATATTTATCATTACCCAATTTAATGAAATCATTATAGAAATCATAATCTGAATTTTATTCAAGTTATGTCTTTCATGGTTCTCATGAAATAGTAAATTATTTCATGGTAATATTCCAATAATCTTAATATGTTGTTTATAAAACAATTTTTACTAAATTATGTTACACTTCAACGTCTTTATAAATACTGTGTCACTAGTTACATAAATATTTGACATGAAGATCATCTCACCAATCATCAAAATTATAAATTAAATAACTTCAAAAGTAGTTACTAAAGATCATAATACATGATCAGACACATCATATTCATATTGAAATCAATGAAATATTTATTTCATTAATCCCCACTGACAAACAATATCCATCACTGGAACAATATAAACCTCTTAAAAATGGGCTTTATGTAATGATCAATTAATTTCATAAAAAATAATGTAAAAATCATCTATATAGATTAAATAATTTATATTAATAAACATTTTACCCATTCTAGAAAATATCATTCTACACTAATTACCATGATTAAAAATGGTATATAGTTTATAAAATAACCATATCCATGATATAGAGAATAGGGATATAAAAAATCATAGAAATGTTCACTGGAAATAGAATGTTTCAAGATAATGTAATAAAATAAAAAATTAATAAGATATATGATATAATCATCATTTCACTGGGATTGTTAATTCCACAATAAAATCATATTCATTATAAGAAGAACAAAAAATTATGTTAGGCGTTAAAATAACAATTCTTTTAATAGTATTCTATTAAAAAATTTAGTATTCAATGAAGAACTAGTTATCCTAAAATGTTTATTGTAGTTGGAAATCTCATTATCATCATAAATTTTACAAAATTTATTTTTAGTTTTTCAATGAATGTACAAAATATCCATTTAGTAAAAATCTATATATATTTCATCCCTTTTTTAAAAAAATATAATCATACCATAGAATTTACTTAATATAATATATAATTAAATAATAGGAGTTTGGTAATTTTTTTTTGAAAATTATGGACACTAGTGTAAAGTATATCAATTTAAAAGGGAATAAACCATATTATAATTAAAACAATACACAACATGATTTAGGTACCGAAAATAAGAAATTGTGGATGGAAATATGGAATATAATGAAATATATAGAGGATAAAAATATATCTAGAGTTTTTAATTATATGTTATAAAATTCCATCAAATAAAATAAGAGAAATCTTTAAAATCAACAATTTAACATTTATTACTACCTATTTTGGAGTCTTATGAAAGGAACCCACTTTAAATAATAATCATGAATTGAAATGGTAATCATTAGGAATTAATATATTTTAATTTTAAATAAATAAAATATTCAATATATACATTAAAAAATTTAATAGTTTCATAATAAAAACTATTTCTCATTAGAGTGTATATTGAGATAAAAAATCCATTATCATAGGATTCTGTTGAGATGAATTTTTCCTAACACCCACTATAATATTTTAAAACTAGTTACAAATTTATAATAGAACCATATTCTAATTTAAAAATCTAATATTTTCATTTTATAAGATATTACCACAAATTAGTTATTTGTATTTAATTATTACTATTGTTTTTTGTGTTACCAAAATTTTTATCTCTTACATATTGTTCATGGATGTTGAAGATCATATGTATAATATAAATTTATCTAACATTAAAATGAATATAAATTTTATAAATTTTTTTTTACTCAATATATAAACTTTTAAAATAAATATGGAATGTTGTATATGGAAGTTGAATCTCATAACTTCGTGGGGACGATATGCCACATACACTGATGAGCAATGATATAATTAATTTAATGTGTTACTATGTAATAAATGGGAGTATATTAATTTTATAAAACAAATAAGATGTCTTAAAAATGTTATTTACTTATTTATTCAAGAAATATTACTATCCTTGTGATTTATATAAGGAAAAAATATTGCATTTTTTCATTATGTGGTAGAACGTTCTACACATGAGTTGTGGTTATGTTCCACCTATTATAGAGAAGGGGATTGATAAATATTATGACATGGGAATAAAAAAATATCATTTTATTTTAGATAATTTTCTAATTATAACGTGATTTATATTTCATATTTTATGGTGGTAAAAATATAAGTATAAATGAATGTTATTTTTGATGATAATTACATTCTCATAAAATAACCTCTTTTTGATCATTTTTTAAAGACCATATAGATGGTCTTATTGAAATAAATGACAATACATAATGTTTATAATGATATTGTGGAGTGATTTTGGTAGGGTTTTATTTATATAGGTTTATTTGGATGTTCGAGTCTTTCTGGGGAGGATGTACCATTTTCTAATGGATGCTGGTGGAACACTTTTTATTTTTCAATGATATTTAATAATTATATTTCATTTTCATGCATATATGGATAATTAATGTCGTATATTCAAAGATGAAAATTATAATGTCTAAATATATCCATCCAATGGGATTTTCGGAAGATGAATATTTCATTTTTTTCCATATCATTATATATTTCCCATAATAAATCCATATTAACCTTAATCCTAGTAATTTTTTTTAATTTTACAATTAATTATGAAAAGAAATCATGTCAACCATATAAAATTATATTTATTATGATTATTATTATAATGGAATCAATATTTTCAAATTAAAATCAGATAATTGGTATTTTTTAATTTAAAAATAACACTAAAAAATGTTTCACAAATAGGTTTACAATAAATGTATTTTTCAAGGATGAGATGATTTTAAATTATGTATATGAATAATAAAAAAAATTACATGTATTTATATTAAAATATTAAAATATATAAAATATATGTTTTACTTAAATAATTAATCATAAATAAAAATTTAATTAATTAAAATGGGAATACATGGGGTCTTTTTAAATAAAATGTTTTCTGATAAATATACAATTTTACTTCCAAATAATATAATCGTTATCAAATTAAAATTTATAATCAAAATATTGTTCATAAAAATATTATAATAATTTATTATAAATTAATGTAAGAATAAATGAATACTATATTTTTAATTATCCATACATGATTATTTTCGAAGACAATTTTCATAAATTTATTCTAATCATATTTTTACCATGTATATATTAAATGAATATTCATCTAATCTAATCCTAATTTATCTTACCATGAAATAATAAAATGTGAATTTTTATTAGAAATTTATTGAATTATAATTCCCACTTACTAAAACTAAGTATTTTCTATTACATAATACTTTTTAAGGGACATACACGTAGAAAAATCTATGTACAAGGGTCATCTTTTTGTTTTCATCACAATGATGGAAATAGATTTCAATGCATTATATGTTCGACATAAAATAAATGGATTTCCTTAAAAACTATTAAATTATATTATTAATTTCATAAGGTCCCTCAAAATGATTTGTTTTACCTTGTTTGATACTGATGTTCTAGAAAATTTATTATCCATGTTTGTTTCTCATCAAAAGAGGAATATTATAGAAAATAGTCTAGTATTGTGTGGAATTTTTTTACAATGTTTCACCAAGATAATGGAATGGATACTATATTTTATAAAAAAAATATGCTCTTGTGGTTTTTATCTAGCTCTGTTTTCATGTATTACACATTCGCATTGTTATGGTTGATGCTCTGTCTTCTATTTACATTTTTTTGCATTCCAATTATGCTATATTCATACACATTTAATTTTTGAATACTCTATTTTGTGAGGGTTTTTATAGAAGTGTATATCTACAAAATGTTACACATATTCATCTATATTTCTAATGGTGAATAGGGTTTTTAGAAATGTTTGATCAATGAATATAATCTTCTTTATTGACCCTCCTATTTTTAATTTTTCAACACTAATGTGCATATGATAATGATATTAAAAATAATAAATATTCACAATTCCATATTATATTGAAATAAATTTGGGTTAACGAAGGAATCATGACCCTCATATTAGGGTATTTGATTTCACAATTTTTCTGTAGAAAAAGGTTGTCCCTTTTATAAAAAATATTTATTGAATGGTGTATTGGGATTTATCTAAAATTTTTATATATTTTTTTTGAAAATCAACCCATGTTACATCAAAATCATGTAACATAAAGAGGTAAAAAATTCTACTCATGAAGAGGATCATGATGATCTTAGTGATTATTATGAACCCACACATGATATAATGGAACAAGTATACGAAATTGAAGTTGATTTTCATTTATTATCATTTATATATGACAATAATCCCATGGTGGATCTGGATGGATTTTTTACCCTACATCCTAGGAACACTCAAAAAAATATAAATTATTTTAAATTAGATAGATCAATTATTTATAGAGCCTCCTACTTTAACATTGTGGTGAACAAAATATATCATTGTATAACCTATCCCCATGATCTATTCATCATCTCCTCATTATATATCCTTAGTTGATTTTAGAAAACTATGGAATCCAAATATCATAATCAATTAGGGACATATAGATGAAATTATCTCTTTTGAAAATGAAAAAAAATATTTCAATTTTTATCATCGACACATATATTCTACCAATAACATCTAATACTTGGATGATATATATATTTCCAAAAATGATGTGTATCACCTGGGCTGGATGAATTATATACCCAATTTATAGATATCTTAATTAATGATAATTATTGAAACCAATATATTGTAAGAAACAACCACTTCTTATATATATATATATATATATATATGTAAGGAATATTTATTTGTACACCTCAATATCCTTATTATTTGGCTACATCCTCATATAACACTTTTGAGTTTCAATAATCTTGAATATGGTGTGGCTGGAAACAATTCACTTCATATGATGCTATATTTAGTTGATGTAAACTTATATATTGTACTATATTATTGGTATTTTTTTAAAAATATGTGATACATTATTCTTGATAGATATTTTGACCTAAAATGTGTCCTGAACATGGATACTGGGGACATTATCTATTGGAAAGTACTCAAATTCTTTCCAATACATGGATAATGGTCATTTCACTTCTATCATTTATTATTATAAATGATGACTTTCAATTACAGAAAGATACTGAAACAACTTACTATCGATGATATATTGTGAATCTAGTGTATCCTGGTACATCAATGAGAATGATGGTCTATTGATCTAGAATGCATCCAATGTTTTTGGAACTTGGGTTCAATTAAGTAATTATATTTTTTTAAAGACATCTAATGAATGAACATGAGTTCTATTATACATAGACATGAAATTTTAATCTGTACTAATAAAATTCCACTCAATGGAACATCACCAAATGCATTTGGTATATTCATTAGATATGTTTCAATTGCATTAATTTCATACTCATTAAATATTTTATTCGTGAAAGCTCATTGAACCTCAGGTAAAAAAATTATTCCTTTATATTTTACTTTTTTTTAGATGTGTGGGGTGGGATTAAAAATTCAAATTTATGAATATCATTGCACCTCGTGTAAAAAAAATTCTCTTTTGTTGGTTTTTATTTTTTATAATTTTAAATACACTTATATTTTGGTGTTATGGGAAATATAACAGAATAATTTTTTTCTAGATGGTTTATAGTCAACTCTTTATTGATTAGTGATCAAAAGATTATTTTAAATATGTAATATTATTAGTCATTTTAATTAATAATTTTTATTTAGAGATATCCAATCAATTAGTATAATCACATCAAATTCATCATAATAGATGAATAAAAATATTAATATTCCGATTAAAATACATCAAGGAATAAAATAATATCAAAATAGGAGGCAATCCCACATAATAAAAGTATCAAGGATGTGATTCAATTAACTCAGTATTCATCACCAATATACTATAATTATTGAAATCAAAATCCAATTACATTGGATTGGTGTAACGTTAAATTTACATATAAAAATCCTTTTTAGTGGTTGCAATTTCATAGGTTCTACCTTGATTATTTCATCATAGACCATTTTTTATGATTATTAATATTATTAACCATTAATAAAGGCTATAAATTTTTAATATTCCATCACTAATTTGATATGAAGTATTGGACATTATTTTAAATTATTAAATTGGCCAGTATCTTTTCCCCAATGTGGAAATAACTATTATGATGTCCACCCTTCATATACGTGAATAACATTTTGATCCAATTCCATAAATTTCATTGTGGATACTTCCAATATTTTTGTTTTAAATTTTATTTTAATATAATTAATCAATTAGATATTTCATTGGTGTTTCCATAAACAACATCATAATTTCCTAATGTGAACAAAATCAATTTCATAATATTTTATTTCAACCTTATGTTCACATCGATGAATCTCATCATAGCTATCTATGCGACTTATAATAGATATAACAAATTTTTTTTACACCCCTAAAGAACATTTCTATTATACAGATTTGATTATTTATAAATCTAGAGGGATTCATTTTCATCCTTCTTTGGGTTACTTTTTTAGAACTCATGTTTCTTCCTCCTTCTATTTCAACTCTCAGAATTCTATCTCATTTTTAATGCAAAGAGTTCTGGGATAATATATTACTAAAGAATAGTATCATGAATGAATATAATTCTATTAATTTAATATCATTCTCATTTATTGTATTCCTAATGAGGTTTCACTATTTTGAATCCTCACAATCCAAATGATAAATAGACAAAATGAAATTATCACTGCCCACTTATTGGAGGGAAAAAATATATTATCTATTACATTCTCTTATTGATCAAGAATTAGTTTTTTGAAAGATCAATTATTTTCTGTTTAAGTTATTTCAGGAAAAACATTATTGTATATTTATATATCCTGGATTAATTTAAATGTGTAATAATGTTTGCATTATTTCCCCTAAAGAGTGATAATATATTTATAATGGGTTTAAATCAATTTTTATTCTATTTACTTGGATTGTTAGTACTTAGATTTCATTGAAAATTTAACTCATTGTTATCTTTTATTATTATTGATGTTTCAATTATATTTATAATATAATAATTACTTATGATAATATTAGTAAATGTATAAATTGAAAGTCTAATTCTAATTTAATAATATCATAACTGATTTGAAAAAAATTTCCATTTGATAATTAATGTTATAATTTCCCATTTTCCCAATATGTTCTCTATAATAAATATATCACAACACCGCAGGATATTTCATATTCAATTGATGAGTCACTACATAATATCCATGGGGAATTTATTTCAAGGTGTTAGTAACACTCATTATAAACCTTGTTAAGATCATGCTGACACTCAATCATCATTTTTAGGGTTATTACTCATAAGTTAATATGATCTATAGCCACATCCACTTACCAATTTTGAGATAGAGTTCTGATTTATAAGATGCCAAAAAAATCCAATTTTACAAAAACATTGGGGAGTAACCATATATTTAGGCTTGTCCATTTTAATTTTTCTATTTCTTTATCTTCATAGTATCCAAATATATTTAAACTAATGTCTAGATATAAAAAACAATTCTAAAACAATGTAAACTCTAGCCTGATACTAACTATATAGAACAAGATATTCATATATTTATTTTTCAAAATTTTGAAAAGTTAAAAATTTTAACTCATTAATAAACTCACAATCCCAATAGTGGTTGCTTTAGTTAATTTCAGGAAACAAATACACAAGTAACCTATTTCTCATATATTTTCAACATATTTCCAATATAAAACCACAATATAATTCCATATATTCTTCTCATTAGGCACACCTACAATCCTAACCTACTAACATCAAACATAAGAATGGGGTGGTCTAAAATTCTCAATAAGTAAATACATATAAACATTGAATCCAGAGTCATATTACATGATTATGATGAAACTTTTTCACGGGGAGAATTAACATATTAAATAAACAATGAATAATTATAGTAATAAATATGTTATGTTATAAGGAAAAGTAATACAAAATAAACAAACATATATTTTGGAATATGTTTGTGGAGTTATGAAAAATTACTTACTATCCAAGAAGGATAGTTAAATACCTATAACATTGAAATATGGAATAAAAATATGCTCCTGAAAAAAAAATTAGGAATCAAGCTAACTGAATAGGGTCTATGACCAATATTATGAACATAATTAATCTACATTTGGTTTAGTATCTATCATTTAAACATAAAAAACCCTCATTGAGTTCACACTCTAGCATCCAAACCTAGATAATATGAATTTGATTCACCTTCAGTATTGTTAAAATAGTAAATTCATATTAGATTCACACTAAATAATGTGAAAAAAGATAATCCTCATTGGGATGACTCTTATTCGTATGGATCTATTTTATCTATATTTAATTTTACCTCATTCTTATATACCTAGATAACTTACATCTGATTGATGCTCAAAATTATTATCTCATCAGATATAAAACATTAACAATGTCATTGATGTTTGATATAGTACCAAAACCAACAATAAAAGATAAATATGGGATTCAATTTAAAGTATTCATTCATCACATTATAAATAACCCATGGAATGACAAATGAGTTTCATATCAACTCTTGATAGTATCATAGAAAATAACATAAAGAATGTGCAACTTTTTTACAAAACATTAAATCACCAAAAAAATAATTTAAAAGATAATTTATATATATATATAAATAAAAAATATTTCTCTAAGAAATATAACCTCTAGTTATAAAAATTAAAAAAAACAATGATATAATAGTAGTATTATTTTAAAATTATCTTATCTTTGGTGTAAATGAATCAGATATAGTCTCTTATAAAAGTCAATTTTGAATATTTTATGTTAGATGATATTGATAATATTTACATTTAAATATAATAATTAATAATATATTAGATAAATTGAATTTTTTTAATTAAAAAGGAATGTGGGTGAATTATAAAACATTGAAAATTAAATGGATATAAAAAATATTGAATATTTAAAAATTCCATGGATAAAAAACCACATAAAAATGATCTATAAAATCTTCATAGAAATTAGAGGAAAATGTGATGGTCAAATGAGATAAAAAATAATTTGATATCTAAACATGAATGTGAGAATTTAATAAAAATGATAATATGGAAAAGGTGGAGAAACTGTTAATACAAATGATCATATTTTCTCTCTATGATGAAATAGTTTTATTTTGAATAAATTCATAGTGGGGGAGATTTAAATAATAATTTTCACATTCCATATAGATAAATGTAATTTACAAGGAAATAAAATAATATGTTTGTGTAACCCAATTATGGAAAAGGAAAATCTAGAAGATTCATCAAAACATTAATGTCAGGAATTTTGTTGATAGAGACCCCAATTGAAATATAATTGTTTTGACCAATGAACAAGTGTGGGATACCAATAAATAGACATTAAATTTTATGAAAATAATAATATTAAGTATATTAGAATGTAATGGTGTTGTGAATATAATTTAAATGATAAATAATACTATAAAATATGAAACACGTACCAATTATATAAAAAATAAACCAATTTACTTTACAATGCATTCCCTCATACATGAAAGTAAAAAAAATTCATGAATAAAAACATATCTATCAAAAAGAAAATTTGAAAGAATTATTCATACTTATAAACTTTTATATAGATCAATTACTATAATTTAATAAAAATATAAATTTTATGGATTATTTTCTTCATTGGATGACAAATACTATGATTGGTTGCGTCATAATAGTTTTTTCTGGTGTTTTTTATTCAATATTATAAACCAAAAATAGTAATTTCTAGATTATCCAATATAGTATAATCTTGTACATTTTATTAATCATATCCCAATTTAATATTGTAATTATTAAATGTATCATTTTTTATTAAAAAATTATGATGTACTAGTTTTGATGTGTTTAACTGTTAAAATGTTATATATTATTTAATATATTATATATCAAGAAAAAAATTAAATACTCAATAAATTAAGATATATATAATAATATTACAAGGTATTACAACAATATAAAATTCACAATCAGTAAGGATGTTATCATTATAACATGATTCACATAGGTGAAAACATTGACCAAAACATTAATGTGTTATATTGATATTATCATTAAGGATGTTTTTATATATAATATTAATATAAAATTACTAAATTAATAAAAAATTTATAAATATCATAAAATTTCATTAAATTAATTATTAAAACAATACACGAAGGGTGGTGGTAAAAATATATATCATTAGTAGTTGAGGGAGTAGTCCACCACAGAAATGATTAACGATTAAGTTTCTCAATGAAATTGATAGAAATAATTTTTTTGATAAATTTTCATTTCATAGAAACAAATGTTAAATATTCGGAATATTCATTCCTGAAATCTGTACATGATAGAAACCATGAATGGATGGGATAAAAAACCCAAGACATTACCACTTAGTGGGGGTATACTACAGAAACATTTGGTCAACATTCATTTGATTTAATACATAAATGGGATTCGATAAAAAATTAGTGAAACATTAATATAATAATAAATTGGAATTCTAATAACATTATTTTCAATATATAACTAGGGATAGGATATGTTTATAATTGAAAAGTCAATATAGATTAGTTATTAGCAAAATAAATACCATGATAGGACATTGAACTTTTACTTGAATGTCTCCTTAGAAATAACGATCATAGGATACAATACTGAGAATATTGGATCATGAAAATTAATTTTAATTATATTAAGAGAAATATTTCATTGTTTTTGGATGTAATTAATTGTTTAATGAGTGTCATGACTTAATGGATGTGTTCCACTATCATTATTTAGGAAAACAAATCATTATAAATACCTATTATTTTTAGATGATGTATTTATAGTATTCAAGTTTCAATAACTAAAAGAATTATAAATAATAGAATGTTGGGTGATATATGGTAAAAAAACTTCTAATACTAATTTTTACCAACGTTTTAAACATTTTCATTCCCTTTCCCACATATGTTTTACATATTAAATTTTTTATCCTAGTAAATAATTCTTAATCAAGAAATTTATTTGTTAAAAATATTTATTTTAACCCCTCATACATAATATTTATTTGATGAACCTAAATATAATTCACACACAGATACTCACATATATATATAAATAATTGATCCTTATTTAACTATTAATCCATTATTTAAAAATAAATAGTTTTCTTATAGTCTCAAATACATTATAATGTTCATAGTATTAGATTATTAGTTCATAATTCATATATAAAATCCTCATTAGTTACAATGTGTAAACTTACCCTAATCTGTTATTTTTCCATTGAAGAGTTATTTTAAAATTATAAAATTTCCATTATATGATAAATATCCATGATTTTCAACCAAATTTAATCTATAATAATAATCATCATTAATCCATATAAATTTTATTGAAAACAATGAATGAGCACAAAACCCACAATTAGGGATATATCAAAATAATAAAATAAGTTAATTAGTTTTTTTTGAAAAGTATAACACCAGACATGATGTTTTATAATTAACATAATATACATTGATCTAGAATTTATTTTTTTCAAACACATGAAATTAGATTTATTACTTGTTGTTTTACATAGAACACTTTATAATGTGTGTAAGTGAAAAATAATAATCATGATTTCTTCTTAGAAAACATTAAAACCCATTAAAAATTTCATAATAAATTAAACTTTTTACCAGTATGTCCATAGTCATTCAATTTAATAAAATTTATATTTCATTTATTTTTAAATAATAATAATTGCATGAAATTTCATTTGAATAAATAAAAATTCTAATAGTTTCGATGTAATATAATATTTTTTAATCCTTAATATTACACTTAAAAATGAAATAACCTTCTCATTTAATTCAATCATAATTATCTGTAGATAATAATTATCAACTAATTTATTTTAGAGATATATAATATTCATTCATAATTATTTAAATCATCAAAAGAACATAACATTCATGAAAAACATTAAGTAAATCATTTATATCATTTATTCTAATGCATTGGTGTTATATTTTTAGTAAAAAATATATACATTTCCATTAAAACATAAATTGAAGAGAAAATCAATAAAAAAAGGTTCAAAGATCTTTATTTGAATAAAACGTGGAAACTCATGATGAAATAAACACTTAGATAAGTATGAAGATAATAAGAAAATTCATTGATGTCTTATATTTTAAATAACAATAGTTTTGGGTCTTTATAATGAAATTAAAACATTCAATATAATATTTTAAAAAGTATTCCAAACAATGAAATCTGTAATAATGTTAAATGTGAGTAAGAATTTCAATTTAATTGAATTGTTAAATTATTTAATCATCTATCATGAAATATTTACATAGAGGAATATAATAACACTAAAATTATTAAAATAATTTTAGAAATAATTTTCAAGAAAGATTATTTGATACACTGAATCCAACAAGTCACATACTTTCTTTATCATCATGAAAAATAATAGTATGATAATTTTATTATTTCCTAAGAATCAATTAAAATTTAATTAAAATTTTAATATTCAAATTATTTCAGTTATTTTCTTTTTTCAATTAAAAAAATAATTTATTATGTTTACATAAGACATTTTTAGGATGTTTGAATCAAAATTTAAAAATGTATTTGGTAAGATGACTATTTTAAAATGAATCATTATTATATCAATTTTAGAATCTCAGTAACATGATAATAAATTTTTCTGTATATTAATTAATATTTTAGAACGAACTATTTATTGAGGTTATGAGAAATTGAATTCAAGGAAACATTGGGATATAGATTATCCAATATTCTACATTAAATTTAGAAAATATATACCATCAAAATAATTTTTTAGGAAATTAAAATGATTGTTAAAAAAATAGATATTTTATATAGTTATTTACCCATCCATAAAAAATATTGAATAGTCGTAAAAATATTAGAGGGAAATAATTGAATCAATTTAATACTAGGATTCATTATTGAATATTCCTTACATCGAATCTCTCATTTCATATATACTATATAACTTTCTAAATAGAAATATTTGGTTTATGTTTTGATCATTAGTAGAAAATGAATTTGGTAGGTTTAAAATGTTGAAATGGTTCATTATTACTTTATTTAATTAAACATAATAAAGTTATAATTATCATTTTTATACAGTAATTATACTGTTATAACAATTATGAAATGTGGTTTTAGAAATATTAAATGCATTTAAACATTGAGATGAAGGTATGCACATACACATGAGTAACATTTATAATTTTCAATGAAAATGATGGAATAAAGGAAGTATTAATTTAGATACTAATATATCTAATTATATAATAAAATAAATATTTTGATATTTAAAGTTACATATATTTATCAACCATATAAGTTAGTTATAAAAATAAATTATATCAGTTCATGAGGCAGTAGTATGGACATATGAATTAGTGATCATTAAATTTTTCATTAGATGTTCATAAATGAGTTAAAATATTTAAAAAAATATATAAAATTTAAATTATATTTTTTTATCATATTATTACATTTGGGGTCATTATTATAACAATCCACAATAGTTGGTGATTAAAAATTAAATATATAATATTGTTTTGTCATAGTCTTCTTGTATGCAGTAGAGAAATTATAATTATTAATTACATGAACAATTATATAAACAAGGGTTATAAAATAGTCATAATAAAATTATCTTATATCTCATATTCTTATTTTGATATTTATATATTTTTATGATAGGTTGGATATAAGTGAATGAATATTGAAAATTAAAGCACTTAGATAAGAGTAGACGTCTTTTTTCGAAAAACCAATTAATTAAAAATGACTCTATGGTAATGGAGGGATATTAATAATGTTGTTAGTCATGTTAAAACTAATATAATTGGATTAGGATGTGTGTATGACATATGATAAGTGGATTCCTTAAATATATGAAGAAGGTGACACACATAGAATATTTCATGAGATTAAAATATAAAATTATCTTAATAAATCCAAATGTTATCATAATTACTCATAATTAATTATGAGATAATTGATAGTTTATATGAAAATATAAAATAGTATTTAAACATGTATTTATGTCAATTTCTCAGTAATCATTATATATTAAAACTTTTTACCTATTTTTTATCTTACTGTTGTTATTACATTTTCCACCAATTATATTCATCATAGATTCAAAATGAGGTTATTCTATTTAGAAAAATTTATACATTGGGTTTCTAAAATTTTAAACCACTTTTACTACTAAATCCATATTGATCTTTATATTTAATTTGAAATTCATAATACAAGACATAAAAAAGGATTTATTAATAAATATTCACCAATAAATCACCTATTTCATTAAATGACAAAAAAATAACATAATGATATTTTTTAAATATTATTGAAAAAATAATCAATTATAAAAATAATATTTGATATTTTCGATGTTAATTTTCTAGATAAAACTATTTAATTAATGAAATAAAATTTAGTTAATGAAAATAACGTTTTTTTCTGACCATGAAATTATATATTATTATGATAATTAATACGGAATAATGAAATATAACTTATTTATATTAATAAAAAATTAAATTTAACTATTTTTTGTAAAACATGGGTTTGCACATCCACACATTGAAAAACATTATCTATCCAGTTTTTTTCACACATTAAAAAAGATTGGATATATTTTCTATATATGATTTTCAGATGTTCCTTTTTTAGTAATGTGGTTTTTCAAAAAAACATTAACTTAGTGAATGACAATATTATATATAATTTTCTATTTTCAGTCAAGAAGATGAATTTTTTTCTCATAAATTTTTTTCTCGTATAATAGAAAAAGTTTTTGAGTGAAACATCATATACATATACCATGTACATATTCCATAATGATATATGAAACAAATTACATATTAGAGGTAAAATAATAGAAAAAACCTATCAATAAGAAACAAGTGATATTTTATCAAAAATTTCATAGAGACTATTAATTTGGGAAAAATAGAATTCCCTTATTAAAAAAACACATATAGATTTTTCATGGAGGTAAATCAAGGAAAAACTATTTCTACCATGAATGATATATCAATCATATGATTATCAATATAACTTTATTTCCTATACTATTATTACCTTACATTATACTGAATAACATTCACTTTTTCATCTTTTTATTATACTAATTCTATTTACCAAATCCTTATTTTAGTCAATTCACCAGAACAATCTAGTGTCTGGAACCATTTTCTATAAAATTCTTCAGAATGGACCATCTATAAAATAAATAAAATGTCTTATAAGAAGAAATAATTAATGAAATATGTTAATCCCAATATCAATTATAATCCAATGAATAAATTAAGATCATAACCTCAAGCATCTAAATCATTTTATTTGAAAATGTATTAGATTGAGGATGAAAATATATATCGAAATTTAATTTAGTACAGAAAAATAATGAAGGATTTTATAATAATTTAAATGTAAATATGGAATTATAATTAGATACACTATATGGATGGACTATAATAGCATTTATTATATTTTTTACATAATATCTATAAATATTATACAATGGTATGACATCTTTAATGGTAATTGAATTTTCAGATTTAGTCAAATGATAAATAATATAACATAAATCATTATTTCCTTAAGATGTGTTTAGTATCATAAAAAATAATTCCATGGATATATTATCCCAATTGGATCCCACAATAGAAAAGTTTGATGAATATTTTTTGGTAACATTCATTCCATTTTAATTAGTTTTGATGTCAAACATTTCATATCAACCATTCAAAAATAATGAACTCATATCAATCTTTAAAAAGTTCCTAAATCCATGGGGATGATCAGCCAAGTCAAAAATATGAAGTAATAGATACTTGTTCTAAACATTATGTGGAATAATTCTATATAACCATGTAAAATCCTTATTAAACCATGTTTATTAAAATAAAAATAGTAGGGACACAAAATGGAGAGATTTTATGAGAATGAATACATTATCAATTAAGATGTGAAAATTATTTATCAATTCAAAAAAATGTTCATAACACATTTCATATGAAATATTTGATATTATTTTAGCATCCTCAACTTATTATATAGTAAATTCAATCACCCATTAATGTATAATAAAATGAAAATCATCAGAAAATGCATCTGGATATTCATTTTTTATATGAACATCTTAAACCTGAATATATTCCATCTTATCAATAGTAATTTTATGATTACTGTTATTTTATTCTTTAATCTATTAATAAGGTTAATAATATTTTATCAAAGGTATGAATTTATTGATATATATGAAAACAATAATTTCTAAAAAATTATTTATCTCTAATTTCTAACATATAATGATTAACATAAATCCATAACATACCCATAAGAAAATCACTCTCTTCAATGGAAACTAAAATAAGGATTAAAGGTAAAACCTGTATGTATACTTTAACTGGAATATTCAATAATTTCATATTTTTCAAATTTATCCCAAATATTTTCCAACAATCATTATTGAATTTAATCATAATTTAAGGTATTTTATTTACTTCCATCATTATAAAATATTAATGATATTATAGACCCCAAATCAAACGATACATTACAATAATCTATGTAAACAAGTAATATACCTAACTGAAATTTAATTTTTCATTTTAAGATTAATTTTAATGAAAAAACAAGAAACCTCTAATGTTTAATACAAAATCAATCAGACTCCAAAAACCAATCAAAAAATCATTAAGAAATTATTTTGAGTTAATAAAAAAACATTTCCTTATATAATATATATTAAAGGGGATGTAACCATTTTTCCATATCATCTGTGATTAGTTATTCAAACTGATAAGCCATCCTATCCTAGCTAAATATACTCCCACTGATTTATACTCATTTCATTGGCGCATCTTTTCAAAATAATATTTGAATTATTAATCCACTAAAACTAATCTTTTTTAGTATCAATATGAATCATTATCTCTTCATTATTTCAACCTTTTCATGAAAATAATTAATATAGATAACCTCTTCAATCATTTTATCCTCAAAGTGAATAATAATTTCAAATGAATTTTCATTTTTCCCATTCTCTATACCCACCTCCAATTGTAAGACATCCATAACCCGTAAGGGGTTCATCCATAAATTATTTCGCATCACTGATAATTTCATATTTAGCCATAGAGTATTCCTACAAACGAGATAAAGCATCCACATCACCACCAAACTTCTCAATATACATTGAATAATTATATTTATGATTATGGTTTTAACTTTGATGATTAAAAAACTTCTTTAGTCCCTAAATATCATTAGTGAGTTCAAAATCATCCAACATTAAAGTACTAATTTTGGAACACTATGTCTCTATTTGTTAAGGAATGTGAGATTAATCATTACACAATTTGAATTCTCCCATTCAGCATAATAAAGCTCTCCAAATCCTTATCTCCCTTCTACCCTATCATTCTCCTTAGACTATGAAGTCATACATCATGCCTTTGATGTACACTATCAACTAAAAATGGATAACAGTATCATCTTATAAATTTACCCATTCTATACCTTAATCATCAATAGGGCACTTTTAACATTCAAATACCCTTATATCCAGATCCGAACCATCGATTTCTAGGCCTTCAATGATGTTTTCAATATTAATTCTCGACATTTTTTTAGGAAGTGACTTATTCCTTACGTTCACTAACCCCCCTTGTACAATATGTGCAATCTCAATTGAATTGTCATGAATTCATTCACTATCTGACTACATCACCACTACTTTTGATGGTCAGTCTCCAACGTCAAAATCCTCCATAAAATATGAAGTCTTAGGTAAGTTGGTTTTGGTTCAAATAATTCAGTTGAATGCACCCCCTCATTCTCCCATTGCATAAATAGAACATAACCTATAAAACTCTGATCAAACAAATTTTATTTCAAATTTTATAATTTTTCCACCAATATGGAATTATATTTTGGTGGTATTACCCCATTCAAGTCGGGTTTATTATATTTTTTTAACAATCATTAACATATTCATAAAATTAATCAATTAATAGACCCTTTCATTTCAATTAAAAAATATCACTACCAGTTCTAATGGTTTTTCCAATATTTACAATGATTATTTTATTTGTAGTCATGACTAATATATCAAATCATACAATATCTTAAATAGTTAACAAAAAGTTTAATACATTCCCAAAGATAATTTTAATCAAACATACAAAAAAATGGTAACTTTTTTCATACCTTTGGACATATTCGATAGATTCATCCCTATTCTAAGAGACCTAGACATCCTTGGGCTTATTGTTTCAAAAACATATTATTTAGAAAAATATATGACATAAATCTTAGCGAATCAACCACACTTCTAAAATTATTTACATTAATGAGAATAAAATTCCCTTCAATACAATTTCTTAAATGGTTATTAAAAAATAACATTAAATATCCTATATAAAATTAGCTAACTATCATAAAAATTAAATAAAATTCTCTTAATATGTGGCCAGTGAATCATTATACATCTAAATATATTTTAATAAATGATTTATATCCAACTAAAATAATCTATTATGAAATTATTATCAAGTAAACTAATCTTATATTAATCCCATTCCAAATAATTAATACATTCTATGTAGTTGTTATATATTTAAATTTACGACCATGAATTACTTTTACCTTAACAAACAATTAGTTAGGATTAAAATTTATTGCTCTAGGCCAGACATGAAATTAAATATATATCCCAATGAAATAATTTATCCCATATCCACCTCTTGGTTAGAAGGTTAACTATAGACGATAGGTTTACTTTTTGGAAATTCTATACTATACATATGTTTATCCAAAGTTAGTGTGGTTTCATTACTATATGGATTCCCCCACCATTATAATTTTGTTATAATAGTGCCATAAAATTTTAAAAAAAATTCAGTTCTATTTTTATCCATTATATGATGGTAATTAGAAATTTTTTCCAACGTATTTCATTCTTACTCTTGTTACAATTTTTCCAGAATGAATGACTAATATAATTAGACAAAAATGATATTAAATTACATTATTATTAGAAATATATATATTATAATTAAAAAAATTTATATGCTATTAGGGTTATATAATTATAGTATCAAAAACTCTAATTTTATATATACCAAACTATATTAACAACTATAAATAACTGATCCTTATTCAACCAATTATTTAATTTCTAATGAATAGTTCAATATATTTAATATCCAAATTCCACATCATCTTTTGAGTTTTATTATAATTAGTCTTTAAATATTATGTAATAGACCCATTAATGAAAATTTTATTACTTCCTCTAATTTTCTTTTTTTTCCATATATAATAATTTTATAATGAAACATTTCATTATTTAAGGAAAAGTCATTCTAATTTTCAATTTGTTTTCTTCATTGTTCCTACACATATCTAAACACTATGAAAATATTTGAAACCATGTAATGTTTATTAAAATATTTCTGTGGAATATAAACAATTATGAAAAGAAATTTGTTTCCCTTTAAAAACATGATATCATATAAGAGTGTTTTCAATTAACATATTAGTCAATGAAATCAAATATTATTTTACATGGACATTAAAATCCCTTTAAGACAGAATGTTTTTCGAAAAACATACTTCATCAAAATATAATTTCATAGTCATAATCAATAGGGATTTATAACGAACATGTGAACCCATGAAAAATAATTATAATAAAAAAATATTTTTACCCATTAGAGAACATTTATTCAATTAAAAATAAGATAATTATCAAATCTTATAAACAAAATTCCATGAAATGTAATTTAAAAGAATATAATTTGAATGATTGATCAATAATAAATTATCATCATTAAACCCCTATAATAAGTCTTCAAACAACCCATAATAATTGAATATCTTATATGGTTAATTAAAAAATATTTCATTAGAGATAATAGATATTAACCAATGAATTAAATTGTTGTATTGAGAGAATCCATTATAACAAATATTTACATAGAACAAAAAAAGGAAAAAACACATAAAATATTTAATTTAAATCATCAATATCATAAAAAAGATTTTTTAAAACATAACGAGAACATTTTTGGATACTGCTATATACCAACACATTAAAAAATCCATTTTCAAAAGTAAATTACCTATTACATTAAACAATAAGGATTTTACTTCAATATAAACATATAATATTTCAAGGAATGAAAAATATAAAACAAATGGTTGGGTGGTGGGAATATATATTGACATCATATACAATTAAAAAACCATATTTCTGGTACATTTTAATAAATTTTAAACATTCCATAGTGAATATGTTTTAAAGATCCATTGTAGGAAATATAATGGATATGAAAAATCTCCCTTTGAATTTTTATTTCATGTATTTTATCATACATAATATAATATATACATGAATGAAAAAGTTTATATGGAAATCCTTAAACCATTTCAAAACATTGTTTTATGATAGAATAAACATTTCATCCAGAGTAAATTGTCACATACATTAATTATCATTATGAATAATAAATTTTTACTTACTATTTACTATGATACGAATCATTTTCAAGTTGACTAGAATTTTTATTACCTTTTACTTCAGTTATTTCCACATAATAATTAATCAAATAATGGATTCATTTTAATTAATAAGTGTTGAGGACATTTGGTTTATAAATCCATATTTGAATGGGTAGGTTTCCACTGTAAAATGGATCATGAATATATCAATTCAATAATATTAATATTTTTATAGTTACTATATTAATATATTAATTATTCTTATAAAACTATGTATATATGATAGTTAGAATAAATGAATATCATTACAATATGGAGATGGTATTTCACAAATACGCATGAGTAACATTTCAATTTTTAGTAAATCATTAGTGAATGATGGTATGCATTAATGTTTCTATCTATAATCTTATTTATATCTCAAATATAAATTTTTTTCATTAAATAAATATTTATATACTAATTTGGGATTTTTTAAGAATATAATACATCATTACATGAAGAAGGTGACCCCACTTACCCACAATTGAGATATATATATTTTATTGTATGTTAAATAATATATATAAATATATTAATAGTTATAAAATTAATTTCATATCATATATATCCTATTATTTCATTTATAACCATTATTATGACTAGCCATTAGATTCAATGATAAAAAATAAAATAAAATATCTAATGAGATCGTAGTCTACATATATATATGAGAGATATTTTTTAATTCATTTATATGTATAAGATCATGAAAAAAGGTTTTAAAATAAAAAAATGTTAATATATATATGAGAAATTATATTTATTTAATAGAATAGTGTTTAATGTATCGTCTTGATCTGAATCACAATGATTAGGATAAAGTAACACAAATCCTAAAACATGCCTCTCAAAATACAAGAGACTAATGACTATCTATGAGGTTATAAGAATGAAGTTGAGAGAGTATACCATCAATAATAATATCCCTATATATTAAAAAAATACAATAACTCACAATATAAGAAGGAAGAGAAAAATCATAATGTTATAATAGATGTCACCCATATCATACATATAATTAATTAAATTTTCCAATGTGGATATCCAAAAAATTATATATAAATGATATATAGATTAATATGAATTATTTTGGAATCCTCTAGTGTCCATACCTATACTACTATAATCTTCATGAAACATTTCTTAGATATCAGGTATATGAAACCTTCCCAAACCTGGATCCCAATTCGTAGATTTTGTACATTAATTGAAAAACATATATATGTTGTGAGTAATAAAACCTAACAGGACCTCAAAAATAAATCCTTAATCTATATTAACCAGAATAAATGTAGTATACAATGATAAAAATATTTTCTTATGAATGAATGAACTATAATATTTTATGAATTCTTGAATGAAAAAACCATCAATGAGACTCAACCTAACATACATTTTCAAATTTTTATTTTGATTGTTAGAAGGTTGAGGCAGGGTGTAGAGATATCCCCAAGGATAGTGATCATGTTTTTCATCTACTATTATGAATCATGTCATGTCTGGCCAAAATATCATCACATCCCTAGTCCAAATTTTTTTTATCCTAGGATATTATCATAATTTTCTATGTTATGGTTCATGCATTAAGGAAATTTTATCTAGTATACATTATGGGTCAAGCTATAAGAGATCTAGACACAAAAAATGAAAATAATAATGGTATGGTCTTGAGGATGTCATACCAAAAACCATTGTTCAGTTATATTTTCATCCTGAATTCACATTGAGTATACTTCCATTTTTAGATATAATGATAATAAGATATTCCACCAATTAGTATTAATATGAACAATGCCTCCAAAGTCATGGAAATTAAAAAGAACATGATAAGACATTTAATTTCATAACATAATATATCATCATGAAAATCAATAGAAACATAAACTACATTTCCTCATTAACAAACATGGTATAATAATCTGAGAAGATTAATCATTGAATAAAGCATAATATATAATATTATAATATGTCACACATATATGTTATCACTATCATTTGTTTTCAATCAAATTATTATAACATAATAATATAATAATGAAAAAACGAGTTCATTAGGGAAACATATGATTAGAAATATCTTACCATTATGTTGTTGATAATAACTTCTAACACAATTAATGAAATGGTAACGATTATAAAATTGGATTGATCATAAACACACACATCGAAAAACCTATGATATTATAACAACTAAAACATATAAATGTTTTAATTAATATTCAAATGATTCCATGTCAAATCGATTGGATAAATAAAAACATATAACATCAGATATGAAAAATTATGATAGAATTGAGATTGATATATGTATTTTTCATCAACACATGCGTTTATTACCGTTCTATTAATGATCCATGAAAACATTAGTAGTTTGTGTCAAAATGAATAGATGATGAAATAAAATGCAGGATATGTGATTTATATCAACATAAATAGGTAATATTGATATAAACCCCTAGAAAGAGGTTTTTTATCACATAACTTATTTCATCATAATAGACACTCTTAGATGTGTTTGAATCGAGCATCTGAGGAGTAAACATTATTACTAAAGAGTTATAGTTTCAACAGATTCAACATGGATTTCAATTATAATATCAATGGGCATATGGATCATTCTAGAATTATAATGTGGATTTTCGAAATGTAAAATCACCCACACATGGATTGAGAACGTTTTACCCAAACCATGGGTAAGTCGTTTGAGGATTTCTAGGTCTTCTAAAAAACTCACATGATTTGGTCACACGGTTTGAAAAACCATGAACCATCCATGAATTTGGTTGGTAGTTCCTTTCAAACAGATTCCCAAGTGATTCATCATTGCATTAAAAACCATGTACAATCATCCTAAACCATCTCACATGATTCTATCACATGCCACATGCATTCATGGAAGATTATTAAGGATTAGACAATCCTTCAAACATAAAAAATTCCTCATAGAACCTTCCAAATCCACTAATGAGAAGAATGAATTATTAAAATTTTAAAAACATGTTTCTAATGGATTCAATTCACTCATAATTATCTTAACAAATCTGCGATCATTGTAATATTCCCCACTAAAGTAATATCATCATCAAGATGTGGTTATAATTATTTTTCTAAAATAATATTAGGGTATAAGGAATGAATATTAAAAACCCAATGCCCTGATTCCTCCATGATCCAAAAATAATAAAGTATGAATTGTAAATGTGGAAGTGAATTGCCTCTAAACCCATTATTATCCTAGACTACAATCAGTAGAGGGAATTCTATATATGATTTGTTAGGCCCCTATTTAACAAACTTATAGTCGAGGACATATGTCGGATCATACATGTATGGATAGATCTGAAACACTAGAAAAAATTCATCCCCACCACAGTTTCAATGCGGAATGTCACATAAATCATCCAAAGAAACAATATGCATAGAAATATAAATTATTCTAGAAATTCCTTGAGTTATATATCCCTCTTTCTAAAAATGATAATGAAATAAATAAAAATTCAACCATAATAAAACAATGTTTCAAACAATAAACTCTAATGTAATCCACATATGGTCATAATAAAATAAATCCCTTCAAGTATTGGTGGTAATCCACTTCCAGATTACTTGTACTATGTTTGAGTTATACTATACCATTTTTTCACCCACCACAACCACCTCACATACCTCATGAAAATATAGTGGGAAATCAAACAATCAGCAATTTAAATCCTCAAATGTTTCCATCAATAATATTTATAAATGTTATTGTTGTATGTGAAATCAGTGAAGGCAAGATGATCATCCCATTCTCCACAAAAATCCATATCACATGCCTAAAAATACCATAAAATATCTACATAATTAAATCTGATTAACAATAATTATATAGATGATTTTGTGTTCTCTGATTTATAGAATAACCAAAAGTATTATATACTAATTTAAAAATATTTGAAATGAAATATCCATAGTTATCTTATAAATTATTTTGAGGGAATTCAATGAATACATAATATCTAAGGTAACTAAAATTTTCCTAGAACAAATACATTATGAGTTTAATATATTAAAAAGTGATGAATACCATTTTTATCCGATCAAATATCACCCGAACTACATCATGACTCTTTGAGGTATGAGGTACCCCTATCATTTTGTCCATAGTTAAAGTTTACAACATCCACATTTGACTTATAATTGTTTTAATATTACAAAAATACTATAATATTTTTCATTTTTTCCCAGTAAGGCACCACATCAGGATACAAAATTATAAAATTACTTATTTATATCACACCAAAAGATATAGTTTTGAATATCATGGTACATCTTTGAGAAATAGAAATGAAATACATATTTTTAATCATAGGAAACTATCATCATGTCCTCTCTCATGGTGGAAGGACCTACAAACATAGAATATATGTTGATCAGGTCATCATAATTTAATGACTACCATATAATTGAATTTACCCCACAACGAACTCCCACATCCCAACACACTAGATTAATAGTTACATTATAAACCATCCCCAATATACATATAGATATGTGATAAGAAAAGTAGGTCATGGAAAGAATACATAATGCTTAAATATATAAAAATTCAAATCAACTATATTGTGTTATCAAATTATCTTGTTCATGAAATTTATTCTCACTCTATTCCAAAAACTATATCATTTCATTCAATGATCACCTCCAATGAAATTTCCCATACTTTGACCATATGAAATCACAATGTAGATTTTATATTAGTAGTATACACATTAATTATACCTAAAATTAATATACCACATAGAGATGTTATATCGAAGGTTCTTGTGGTTTCCATCAATAGTAAACCACTCATTATATAAATAATGTCTCAAGAACTTCATAACATGGAAACAAACCTTCCAACTTCTAGTTAAGCATCCGGTAGTTTTGTTCCTAACGTTGTAGCTGATGTAACAAATTAGCTACTACATGAACCATTTGAATTATCAAAAATCATAATATAACTCTAAAGGAATTAAAATACAATAAATATCTAATCCAAGGATCTAGAATAATCAAAATTGGAGCTTTATAAATATTCTCATCATCTTATGATTGCAATTATAACATTTATTAGACTGTTTACACCTCAAAACATTATTTTTATTTCCAATAATCATTCCATATATGTCGGAGAAATCCTCAATGATCAAATTTTAGTATCTGTGCAACCTAAGGGAACTCGTAATATCAATAATATCACGAGGGAGAGAAAATGAAATCATGACATCCTTTTTTCTGGGTGCACAGAATTAAATTAATTATATATCACATGACTAAAAAAAATTAATTCATTATTATATATAATACACTTTGAATGATTTTTATAATTATTATGTCATAATATTATACTAAAAATGGTCTTCAGATGTCACACATGTTACTCAAATGTTTTTCAATATATTAATATATCATCAAGAATGACTAAGATGGAAGGGAAGATATATAGAAGGAAGATAATTTTAATGAGAGTCCTGGTCACTTGCAGAAAATTCATCAATATCAATGAAATGGTGTGGTAGTTATTACATCCATAAATATTATTGAACATTATATTAGGAATATCTACCCCTCTAAACTGCAACTCAAGGAAGACTGACCAATCATAAATATTGGATAACCACAAAGATCCATATAAATGATCAAAAATAAAATAAATCTATGGTAAGAGATACTTATTATTCACCATCACCTGATTCAACATCATATTTTATATGAATAATTGTATACTACTATCTAACATTTTATAGAGTAACATGAGCGAACACCACATAAACTTACTCGACCTGATAAACTGTTATTCAATTTGTCATTAAAATAAATGCAGATCACTCTCATCCCAACAAACACCATACAATAATTATTACATAAGGGTGATGTTCTTCTATCATAAGATCAGTATCAAAATATTTATTTTATGATGATAAAGTATGAAATCATCTATAAATATACCCTAGTATATATAACATATATGAAAAAATAAGATGAAATTTATCCTAGGCACTGTGAGAGCTAGTACTTCTTTTTTAGTCATGATGGTTATATACAAACATATATATGGTCCCACCCTACATGCATCAAAATCCATCTAAAGAGTCATCACAAACTTATTTCCCTATATAGATATTAATAATAACTACCTTTTATAATATATTATTTGAGCATGAAGTCATGTTACCCACTCCACTGTAATGATCACATCAATCCTATTCATATAACAAATTATGAAATTCCACAAAATAATGTTGTTGAGAAAAACTATATGTACCACTATACATATATAGAAACGATAATAAATATACTCGAAGGGCGTTTGAGGATAAAAAAACACAGAATAAATCATAATCAATATCTAGATACCAATAATAAAATTTGAATATATAAAATTATTTCAATATCTACTATAGAAATGAGATGTGGAGAGAGAAGTGTTAATCGATACTAAAATTACATAATCAGGATGGTCCCTCTCTAAGGTCATATAGAACATGATCCATCACATATACAAAACATTCATAACCATCACATCCTTATTCCTAAGTGGCATGACTCAACTAAGTCAACTTCATATGATGGGTTTGAACATGATTTGATAAACTCAGTTAAATTTATCTGGCATAGATGACATCTATTATTTACCCCATTGGAAATATAGCCTTAATTAATGAGAGATAAACTATTGTAGATACCATATCAATTCAAAATAATATCACCTTTACTAAGGTATTGGTCAAAACATGTAGTAATGTCCGACCTTCCCACATTTAATGAATTGCAACGCACCTCTTTAGGGGGGGGGGTGAAGAATCCATACAATAATTAACCATCATACCACTATATCTTTACACATCATAAATTATCATCTCACTAATACTAAATAGATCACTAACCACATCTAAAATTGGTTTACCTACTCATGTTTAAAATGATGGAAAATGAAAAACTACTCAATCCACCTCCAAGACCTTGTCAAAAGTGATGGACTTTTATAGAACCTCTAGGATTGTTATTAGGCTGAAACTAAAATACCTAATATAATATATGGATTGAAACCATATTGATCTTCTCATACTTTCTATGAAACATTTTCATAAAAATGGGGATAAAAAATAGGCATCATAGTGAAATGAAGAGAGTACATAGATACCATCGTGGAATATATGTGAGGCCCCATGAATTCCTCACCATGGTTAATCATTAGTATTTTTGGAATCATATTCTTAAACAATGTTTTCTTGATATACATCAAAATTTTTTTATCATGTTTATCTATATTCTCCTGAACCAACCTCACTTATTACATATCCAAAAAATTATAAATTATTATTGCTTGAAACAATGATCCTATTGTATCAAAATAATGACAAATATTCCCTCTATATTGTCTTTATTGTTCTCATTTTCATGAATTCCTTCCATGTCTAGAATGTTATAAGAGATATTATTTGGAATCCATGAGGGTAATCAATAATATACATTTTTATTCCTATTTAAGGGGATGTTTTAACCCTAAAGACATCGACAATGAGTGTCTCTAATTAGAAAACCACTATATATTGTGTAATATCTTTATTTGATGTAGTATCAAACATATCATGTGGTCTCGTAGGTGAATATTCCCTAGTAAGTGAATTTATGCAGCTTCATGGAATTGTTTTTATGAAATGTGAACTGAACTTTTTATTTATACATTACATCTTTATTTCAAAAACAACATAAGAATTTAAAAAGAATACTAAATTATTTTCTATATAAATGGATCCAATGAGGCTACCTGCAACATAACAGAACAACCCAAGGAAACTAATAATGGTAATATGTATCTTCATGTTAGTCATAACAATATATATATATATATATAACACAACAACATTCTAAATTTTAACTAATTAATTTCAATATATATGGAAAAACACAATAGAACATAAATATATGGCTGAGCAAAAAAAAAATTCTATCCTAGATAGATAGATCAAATCATGTAATTATATAAATGATAAAATTATCAGCACATGATAAGGTATATATATGTCCTTTGTTCATATGTTCCTACTCATGATGCATCAATTTAACCAAATCCAATTAAACTATAACAACAATACCATCAGTGGTAAATTAGTGGTCCATTACAGATGAGATACTGAGGAACGTTGAAACTACCCAAACCAAGTTCTATAAATCCCATTTCCTATATTCTAATCATTTTAATAACTATGAAAATGAAATTAAAATTAACTGTAACACCATTTTTTAATGACTAAACACGAATCTCCCAATCAATGATGGTGTGAAAAATAATCTCATGTGTTCCTACCCACATATAATAGGATTCCGACAATATGAAAGGTTCTATGATGATTGTGGGGAGACTATAAGATTGATAATCAAAATGATACATGGTGAACATAAATAAAATTTTACAACTCATATAATAATGAAAATATAAAATAATATGTTGTAAAAAATGAAGCCACATAAATTATTATAATATATAATCTATGATTTCAATGTGGTAATCCAAAACACAATATATAATTTATAAGAAAATAAATGTGAAAAAAAGAAAAATATATTATAATCCATCTCGGTGTGACTATTAACACCATTATACATAGATCATCAATCAACTGCTTAACCATTCCCCTTGCGACTATAAAAAATCATGAATTCTATTAATTTATTCAAAAGAAAATGTGTGGTTTGAGTAGTAAAACCAATTAGGATTTTATAAATGATTGCATTACCTATGGGAATATGTATAAATGGTGTATTCCCTGATTCAAATATATTTTTAGGCCATAATAAAAAAACATATGTTGAGATTTTTTGTACTAATCAATCAATCCTAATCCATAACCATAAATTCTTCCCCTATATGAGGGTAGGATGGTTATAAGTTATCAGAGGTAAATATAGCCTGGAACAAGGCTAGTGATTATTTCTATTATAAACTACAATTCATTGAGTGTAATCAGGATAGAAGATCACTACATCAAAACTCCATCATGGGTGAGGTAACGAGACCTTCATACCTAGTCTAATTTACAGGATATGCCTCAAGGCCACCATATCATTTATATTCTTTAATTTGATCAACAATTCATTCTTACACCCAATGATTCTATAATGGGGTTTTCCAGGAGGTCATCATACCCATAGATAAGGGTATGGACATCATCATCAATAATGCATCTCCTACGTACTTTCCATATGGGATAACCATGTCATAGTGGTCCACCTATTTTGAGTACTAAATACATTTCCTCCAGAGGCATTCTAATTAAAAAAACTAGAATGGAATATAAAGGTATAAAATATCATATAATTATTATAATTATAAGAAAATACATTACATTAGATCATTATCATATATGGTCTGACAAGTTACACAAGTGTACTCATAGAATACAGAATCATATAGGGGTCTGAAGGCATACATATACACACATGAGATCACTATCTACCTTGTTAAATAAATTTTTTAAAATAAAATAATAATATAAAAGAAATAAGAGTGTTTATGGAATCCGAATGGAAGTTAAATTCCCCCCATTACCTAGTCGATGATAAAATCTAATGTTCATTGAGAAATTGTATCAGAGGCCCACACAAGATCACACCTCATTGAACCCACAAACTGAGAAACCCTATAACTAATACCAACTTAAACACATCAAAGCTATTTAATGAGGTTAAATAGAAGATTGATTCTATGGTACGGGATAAGAAAAATTCATCCCAGGAACCACCAACAATATCATCATTGAGAAAAACCAAAGGAAGTGTTACACATACTCGATATACTACATTGATCTCGAAAAAATCAAATAATTCATCTTTAGATCACATCATATTCAAAAAAAATTGTAATATGATTTTGGATATATGATTAGTATTAAATAAAATTTTGAATATCAGTAAATAAAAGAAAAAAAATTAGATTACATACCATAATTTCCAATACTCAATACCCCTGGACGCACTAGAATAGACATTGGGAGGATTGAAATTTATTATTGGGATTGGATTCATAATGTTACAGAGGGATGTCAATATAAAAATAGTGGTTCAAAATAGATTACTAATTTCCATTAAATAGAATTATCATCATATAAGATTAGTTTACATGGTTTGAGAATAGTTTACCCAAACCATGTTCAAACTATGTGACACTCTTTACCTCACCTGGGTTGCTCGTATGGTGTGGTCACTTGTTTTTACCAACAATGAAACAACACAAATTTTGGCCATAGAAGAATGTCACATATTTTTAGGTATGTTTCTGCAGTATGAAAAGAAATTTTTCATAAACATCGATATGCATAGGTTCTTATATAAAATACCAAACAATTTCACGAAGTATTAAAATGGTTTTAGAAACATGTTCTCAATCTATATACTTTCAAAAGTCCTCTAAAACACTATATAATCAACCATACACACCCATAGAATAGAGAAATAAATTTAATTAGAAAAAAATTATTAAAGGATAAAATTGACTTATTAAACATGTAAAATAACTATAGATATTATTTTAATGGGAGGTCTTATGGATGAAAATTAATATATAAGAACAATATAATTATTTATGAACTATTAATCTTCATCAAGAAACATCCCAAATTTATATGTTATCCTTCCTTATGATTAAATTACGATCATTCTAGATCCATTGGGTTGTGGGGATGAATGTTATAAAAGTATCTAGGTATGTATTGGTCTAGAAAAGAGGCTCTTTATGTGTGAATAGATGGTAGATTTGGTGTCCTTTTATAATTTTGGCATAGAAAACATTTGAACGTTTTCAAATATAATTCATATATATTAATGCTTACTTGAGATAAATGTTTCCAAAATTAAAAATAATGTCAGATAAGATACTATAGTGTCTATATGTGAATAGATAATAGATTTTTAAATAAATTAGGTTATTTTAACCAATATCAATTATATTTTCAACCCTTCATCTCAATTTTTTGCTAACCATAGAAAATAATTTTATTTCCTAATATACTATTCATAAAGACAAGAACTGTGGATGAACTATTTAAAAAATTTATACATATTAATTAAAAACCTAAATTTAATTTCTCAATATTAAATACCATTATTTGGTAAAAATACATTAAAAATTGGATCACTTGTTGTGATGGAGTGTAGTTTTCTAGATAATTTTTTTAATAGATAAAATTTTTTATACAGAAAATTCATTAACATGTTAATCCTAATGGAATTAATTGAATTAAATATAATTTAAATTTTAATGTAAAACCATAGAAACAATCCCAAATATAATAAATAAATTTAATTATGTTCAATGAAATAACAGATTTCATAAAAATCTGTCAAACTTTTCAATCCACAAAAAAGATAACAAATTCATCAAAATATAACAATTTAACTGTAATATAATTTTGAGTTTATAGTATAAATAATAATATCCAAATTTAAAATAATAATGATCTAATTTGTGAATTTAACTTTTTATGTAATGTATATAATGTATAAAAAACCCAAAATAATTAATCAATAATTTTTTCGGCGAAAATGAATATTATTTATATAATCAATATGGATGAATGAAATATAAATATAACATATTAGTAGTAAATGAAATTTAATTGTAAATAATATGTCCTATTTTTACAAAATATAATGTACTTCAACTTATAAATATCATAAAATAAACTTTTATAATAAATATTTAATGTATAATAAAATATATAAAAAATATGGTTTTAAAAATGAAATTTTTTAAATTTCATATACGTATTATTACCTTTTCAATGATTGATTATATATTTTTATATTGGTTAATGAATTATATTAGATTAATTTTTAAATTATATTAATATATTTTAATTTTTAAAAAATATATAATAAAAATAATACACACTATTTAATATAATGATTTCACCATATTTATGGTTATTAAAAATAATCATAGTAATTAATATTTTAAGAGTATGTAATTTTTTTTAAAATTTAATATTATGATAATTAAATCTTTAAAATGAAATATTTTTTATTCTACACGATTTCTACATGTTAAGAAAAATTATTTTTAATATAAGCATTTAAAAGTTGTTTTTCGAAAAAAATATTACATATGATTCAAAATAATTTGAAAATGGTTTTATAATAATAAAATTTTATTGAAAATGAAACATTTTAATTTATAAACATTTAATATTATATATATGGTAATTCAAAAAAAATATTTAATTTTTTTATTTTGATAAACTCACAAAATTGATTTTTATAACAAAATTAGAAAAAAATTAACCATTCTCTTAAAAAAATTATTTTTTTAGAAAAAATAAAAAATTATTTCTGATAAAATATTAACATTATCAATAAAAAATTAACATATGTTTTTCAAATTAAAAATACAAAATTCCTAAAATAATATTTTGAACAAAAATTCAACATATATAAATAGAATGGATATATTTGGAAGTTATCATTTAATAATTGAAGTGTTCTTGATCCTGTTTTATGTATTTATAATTGATATTAACCATTTTTTAATATTTATTTTATTATAAGTAAATATTTTTAATATTAATAATTTAATAAATTACAAATCACTTTTTCGTTGTTTTTTAACAATAATATCGAACATAGTGCATTTTTTAACTAATGATATAATGTAAATAATAAAAGAATAAAACATTTAATGAATTCAGTAATTTTTTGGATTGTAACCTTTAGAACTATTATCCAATTGTTGTTTTACTAAGAATTTAATTTCAATTCTATGTGTCAGTGAAAATGGAGGAGTACCAATTTTCCACCTATGACTGAATTATTCTGGATTAGATAGATAGGAATGGTGTTTTATTATAGAATGTGATACTAAAATTGATAGATTTTAATGACAGTATAATACAATGTAATATAGGATGTTAGTTAGTTGTGAGTTTTGACATTGTATGAATATTTCCAAATATTTTTAAATGCTCAAAATGGAGTAAATTTATTTTTCTTCAAAAAAGGAGATTAAGGGATATAGTTTTCTAGAAACAATGAATAGTTCATAAAATAAAAATATGTTTGAGAAAATAAATACTCCATATTTTAATAATTATTTATGAATCATTAATGGTAATTTATAAGTATTTTTGTATTGTTTTACTAATGTGGTAAGCTAGTTCATTTAGTTGAAGACTACAAACAAATGAGAAATATTAATTTTTTCTAATATTGGAACACTATCAATAAAATTTTATCATTGAAATGGGATATTATTTTATAATAACAAGTTTTGGAATAAATATATTGATGGTGAGAGTAATATTATTATCTAATTAAATGATTATAAAAAATATAAGTAGTTATAAATGTGGATTAAAAAACCAGGAATGACATATAAAACTACCGATTTATATTTTAACTTATGATTATTGTTTAAGACAGATAATATAAAGATGGATGAAACCATAGACCATGGTTCATATTTTATATTATATGTAATATGAATTAAGTGATAAGATAATGCATCATTATTAATTTTTATAGGATTTTTAATGATTTATATATATATATATATGTATTTTAAATTATGGTTGATAATATATAATATTTATCATTAATTAGATAAAAATGATTTGATTTTAGGAATTATGTTATTTTATAAAATGTCAATTAATGATATTTTGGGACACATTAAATGGTTTATAATTTATTTTCATGGAATATGTAACCCTTAGGATTATCATATTTTTTACTATGATGTTTTTCTAAAAATATTATTATATTTTGAGACAAATGATACTAGATATCCATAAAATTTAGGGTTAATGGTTACATTGATGTAATATAATGAATTATGTAATGGGATAAATGGTTCTTATATTATTAAGAATATATTTTTATCATATATGTAATAATAGGAAGATGAAAATGACTTTTTATTTGTAGGTGAGTGTCAATTTAAATAAAGTGAACTATATTATATGAAAATTATATTAATGTATGTAAATAGGAAGGTTTTTGACTGATTTTATATTTTTTGGAAATGTGATTGGCATTTGTTGAGAAATAATTAATAAACTAAATTCTTGAATCATGTATCCATTTATCAAATATTTAATGTGTTTCCTATTTTTTCAAAATTGTATTCCATGTTTTGGATAATAAATCATTAGGGTATATATCTCTATATATTATAAATTATGGTTGATGAAAAATTTTTAGAGATAGTTTTTAATTTAGTTAGGGATAATGTGTAATCAATTTTTTTTTCTCATGTCTGTCTTATTATATATTAATGATATATAATGTAATAATTTATTGAATGTCATTATATATGCAATGGGATTTATGGTATATTTTTTTCAAATAAATTTAATATTTCATTATATAATGGTTTTTTAATTTTGGATATCATTATAACATGGGCTAACCATTTTAGTTTTCTTTAAAGTAAATAAATAATCGAAATACATTTTCATTATAATGTGGATATTATTATCCAGTAAAATAATAATTTATTGATTTCAACATTAGAGAATCTTCATGGATAATTATCATTTTGAATATGAGTTAAAGTAGATATGGAATATAGTTCAAAACGTTACTAATGTATGAAATTACAATTATGGTATGTAATGAATTTATTTAGGTATATTTAATCTTATTATTAATAATAATTTTCAAATAATTCCATTAACAGATAAAGTGTATTATTAATATACTGAATCATATAAGAAATATATATTTTGTATCTATCATTGAAGGATTCATTAATAACATTGACCTATAGTAGTTCAATAATTGTAAAACCATGATTTTAGAAATACATAGGTAGTTATCATTTTATTAGTTTTAACATAGGAAGTAATGTAATTTGAAAAATAAAATTTCTTCTACGGGGATGGAAGTTTATTTCTTTTTAATAATGTACATTAATTATCCTCTCCATATTGATTATTTTTTACACTATTTATTTTTTTATTATTAAGGATGATTTTACATAAATATTCTTCAAAATAATTATCAATGCCATTGAATTGATTATGAATATATTTTGAAACATCATCCATGAAATAAGATATAATAATTTTAAATACACAATTTGTTTTCTTATGGACATTATGATACACCAAATATTGTAATCTACATTACATTAATTAAAAATAATGTTCAATAGATTATGTTGTACACAATAAAAAACAAATATGATTAAAAATTTGTTGAAATGAAAAATAAATCTACAGTAAATATTTAATATTTTTTTTTTGAAATAAACTAAAAACTTCTTAATATGATATTGAAAAAAATAAGAATATTTATCATGTAATAGTGTCATTTTTCTATAATAGTGTGTTTTAAAAATATTTATTATTTTAATAAAATATAACATTATATAATTTTATAAATTTATTTGATAAAATGGAAACCATTATTTAATGATTATATTACATTTGAAATGATGTTAATTTTTATTATTATGCTAAAATATTTCATTTATTGTATAATGGTGAAATATACCGATTTTAAAAATACTATAACCATTTTTAGGTTATTTAGATTTGAATATTAATGAAATATTTTAGAAATTTATAAAATAAATATATGAAAAAAATATTATTAATTTAAAAACATAATTTCGAACTTATAAATTAATGATTGAAATTTTGTAAATCAACGTAATGTTTTAATTCAAATAAAAACTATTTTTTTGGTTCTTCATATTAATATTGTGGTACCTAGGTTATTATTAGATAAAGTTTTCATAAAACAAAATTATATATATCCTTTAAATAATTTACCGTTAATTACATGTGATCAACATTATATTTTATTTTGTTGTAAAATTATTTTCATGCGGAAAATAATTTCATCTAAAAGTGGGTTTTCATTGATTTCTTCTAACATCTATTAAAAGTTATTTCATGACTTTATTAAATCCAATAATATATAGTGGATTGCATATTTTTTATCATAAGGTTCAAATTTTTTAATGAGGTACATTATATTTTTATTCATAATGAATAGTAATTGTGGTAATGTTTATGACGATGGTAATGGCTTAAAAAATTAACAAGGGGTTAATATATGCGAGAAGGATGTAAATATATTTATAATAATAAATAAATTTATTATGTAATAAGATTTTATCCTTAACATATATTATTATTTAAATTTAGTTTCCTTAGAGACACATTACTAGAAAAATATGTTAATTTTATTTTAATAATCATAATATATTTGGGGATACACTCCTCTCACTTGTAAAAGTGAACATCGTCTTTTCATTTATACACAAAATTGTCTCCCTTTATCTCAACCATCATTTTAAAAAATCCAATCCCAAATATTCCATCGATTATTATAGTTATTTGCGTCACTAAAAGTATAATTTTATAAATATTAATGTCTTATCCAAAAAGTTAAAATCTAGTGGATAGTCACAAATCTTAATAGAAATCACTGATTTTATTCATCTTAAACTTTATAATGTAATGAGATATTACTTAATTAAATGTAATATTGTAATAAATAGATTTGTTTCACATTCAATTTTGACCTAATTCAACACCGGAAATAAAATTAAAAATAAAATATTGAAAATATATGAATAATATGAATATATCTAGATAAAGAGAAAATAATCTATTAAAATCATTATATGATATCATTTCCAATGATTATAATTTTAAAAAGGACACCACTAGAATAACTATTCAAAAAAATGTTTTTCATATTAACATAAAAAATAATATTTATCATAGTTAAAATATTATTTTAAAATGGAAGATTTTTATTTTTTATCTATTACTTAAATATTTAATTAATTTGAAATTTTCATGAAATAATTTTAAGGAAACGAGATGTTTGAGATTGATATTATTGTTTTTTATATTACTAAGTATATAAACTTTATAATTTTAATCTCCATTTTGAATATAAAAATTATTTTAGAGTTAATTATATGTATTTTACGAAAATGATTTATTATTAAGTGAATAGTGTGAAATACAATTTTTACAAATAACCAGACTTTTACGAAATTTAGAGTACATAAATTTGAATTGGAAATTCATGAAAATTATTTCCAAAATAAGTATTATGTTTTTAATTGAAATTCAAATATAAAATTTATAGTTTTCCTTCTTATCACAAAATTTTCATTATATAATAGAAGTTATATTTTCATTAAAAAATATCAAATTGTGATGTTAGTATTTAAAATTTAATTTTCATCGCAATGCAAAATTTATTTAAAAAAATAATTTGAAATTTTGAATTATTGGTTTCAAATTATAAAAAAATAAAACATTATCATTCAATAGTAAATGTATATTACATAGATAGAAACTAGTTATCTTTGTGAAAAAAATTTCAAAATTGAATAAAATAAGAGGTAAAGGTCCTAATAAGTTAAAATATTTAAATTTAGTGGATTATGTTTGGAATGATATAACCCCCCCTCAGTGGAATAGTTATTTTTTTTGTAGCTACATTATTTGATGATGACTTCAAATTATTGAGTGGTTTTGGGAATCTCAAAAAAATTCATCCATTTTTGTTATAAATGGGGAAATCATATTCTCACATAACCACACTCCATAACTGAAATATTTTAGACTAAGATCCACCCAATCCCATCCTCATCATTCCTAGGAACCATAAAGAGGTTCATGTGATCTCAAAAGATCATCCATCAGTGTCTCAACCCCCTTCTTTAAGGATATATTTAAAGTAGTTTGGTGCCAATTTCTAACAACATTGTTCCAATTTATATATCATCACGTGCTCTCGTTCATCCAAAAATTTAATTATTCTAAATTAAAATTATAATATAATAATAATTAGTATGGTGGGGTATTATTATAATGATTTCTTAATAATCATTCAACAATATCCACTTTCTATTATGAAAAAAACCAAAAAACTATCAATGCATTGTGTGGTCTTCTACCTCTATGATGTAATTTTTTTAATTGTATGCATTTAATTTATAGACATAGGAGAGAATTTCATTTATAATAATGATTATTATGATATATTATACATTACTAATCTACAAATCATATTATTCATTTTATCCATTCTATTTAAAATTATATCATTATCTCTTCGTAAATATAGGATATCACTTCCATATATCGATTGATTTCAATTAATCATTCAATCACTTAATTTCGTGGGTTTTCATTAGAATGGGTTAAAAAGATAAACAATATGTTTGAGGATTTATTTTTTTCTTAATGGATGTGACGATCCAAAAATCATCAGGTACTATACACCTTTGTTTAAACATTCCTTATGATGTTTTGAGTTATGATTTTATTTAAGGAATTTATGGGTTTATAATTGATTTTTCTAAGGGGTTTAAGATTCTATTAAAGGAAGTGAATGGTTGGAAGATGGTTATGAAAATATATGAATTTCACTCTAGGGTTTCTTGGAACATTTTTGAGATATATAGTTGTTTTCACATAGTTAGAAGAGAGTTTAGGGAAACCATATATCATTCCGCAAAAAACCTTTTTATTCGATGTTGAGGTGAAAAACATAGTTGGTGCACATTTTAAAAAACCATGTGTCCACAGTTTTTGGGTTCACAAATGATACAATATTCCTCCAATGGTTCAAACATTGTATGTTAACATATTTGGCCAAATTAGGAATGATGTTCTAGTTATTACAATTTTTTTTAAATATTAAAACACATTGAAACATACAATAACACACTTATTCCAAGTGATATTGAACATACAGATAAAAATAGTAATTTTTAGTGAGTTTTATAATGTAATAATCTATATCCAAATAATCTACAGACCATGGTACATGACGAACAAGGTATGAGATTGTTCTTATTCTTTTATCTTGATATTTATATATCATTTCTCATTATATTTATATGAGTAATCGATGTTGGATATTATGGATCGTTATATGGATTATTATGTTATCCAATGTGGAATAGAAGGATTATTTAAGGATTAAATCCCAGATATATTGAGAATTACTTCTTCTCTCACCAAAGGATCTATAACTTCCATTAGTAGTATATCTATTTTGGTATTTAAAATCATAATCATGACCTCATCATATTCAAATTACTAGAATCATAATTATATAGAATCTACTATGGTCGAATTGGTGTTGATATATATAATACTATTGAATTTTCATGATTTATAATCATCCTTTGATAGACCCTGGAAATTGGAATGAATACATTAATGGTTGGATGTCCATAACATACTGATACATAGTTTGGGATTTTCTAGAACAAATGTCTTTTTATGTGCCTATTTTTGGGAAACAACCAAAATAATATATACTTTTTATTTTTTGGTTTCTCGTGTGAAATTTTCATGTTATATATTTCGTGTCCCTTGCGATATAACATAAATTTTTTTTATAAAATAATGGAAATTATTTTATATAGCATGATTATTATTTGAAATTTTTTGTTTTACATGATTATTATTTAATATCATATAGAATATTTTTTATATGTATTCATATGGTGTTTCCAACATTTGGGGTTAAACAAAACTATTTGAATCTCAATTTTAATGATCAGGTTGACTTGGGGACATGATAGATATAGTTAGAAAATTAGAGGGGGTACATGGATTACATGAATTATGGATTACGCCTTAGGATATAGTATTTATAGATAACGATCTTCAGATCTGTTAAGAATTTTGGGATTAACCCTACACACCATTGAATGAGGTTCTAATTGTCGATATGATTTACTAATTGAAAATATCCTGATGTATATATAGTTTTATATTGATTATTTATTCCCCGTATGTACTATATTGATATTTTTTAAGTGGTAAAATTTATCTTCCATTAAGGTTGGTGAGAGACACATAACATGAACTATTTCACGTGATGAATTCATTTGAAATTAATCCATTATAGAATTTATAGAGGTGCGAAAGGGGTTCAAGGGATATTTTTTAGTACATGAATTCTTAGATTATGATGTTTTTTATTCTTATATATGAATATAAAATTTCATCCCGACATACCTCTCAATATAAATCTTATCTTACCCAATGTATGCATTGGTGGTGTCCTTCTGGGTTCTCACACACATGCACCCTACATGTAAATCTTGATGAATTTGAAGACTACATGATCAGGGATCTAGAAAATGCGATGACACCAAAAATATGTTATTGAGGACTATGGAATTAGATATATATTTTGTACCTGGAGGGACTCCAAATATCTATCCAAACATTAATTAATTAAATAATTATTATTTCTACTTGAAATGACTATACTAGTATTCTAGTCACATTGGACGATTGTTAGGTTTGTTTTTGTATATCCATTCCTTACACATGTTGCATCATATTTTTCATAATTATTTTATCTAGGATATTTAGTTTTCCCATTTATATGTCATAATATTATAGTGTCTGGAGTGGATTACTAATTTTATAGTCTCCCTAAAAGATATTAGACCCTGACCTCTACTTGGAATCCTTATATATATGAGGATGAATGTTTAAAGCATGGTGCCACATTGGCATAGACTTAATGATTTAGGATGGGGTTTATTTTTCTATCTAAGATAGATGTTTCCATTTTATCATTTTTTTTATTTTCGTACATGGTGGAATGAATATAAGCTATCTTGAATTTGTGTTAGGTAGTTTTAATTTTCATTAGTAGATAATATTTGAATGTCTTTTGAGTTACTAGCGGTGGGATTATTGTTAAATGTTATTGGAATTTGTTGGATTTATAAATCATGAATAGGAATTTGGAATAAATTATTATATATAAAAATTATTTTGGAATATATATTTTTATTGATTTAACTCCATGAATTGTGACCCATGTTCCATGATATATCTGTATTATTTAATTTTCTTATATCTATAATGAAATTAGATTGTAGAAATTTTTTATTATATATTTTCATAACGTTTTATATGAACAATGCTAATGTGTTTATAAAAATTACTAGACATTATTCATTGTTATAAAATTTATTTTTATACTTTATTTGTGGGTAACAACTAGAATATATATTCAACTTGAAATAAACTGTGTCTGATAAATAAATGATTATATTTTTCTTATATGATTGTTATCGTCATCATTATAAACATGTGCTTGTATTTTCGTAAAATGAAACATCATAAATTCATGATGGGGACACCTAGTGAGAAATCCATAATACTACCATTAGATAGGACACTCTTGTTATTCCATATGATAAGATAAATTTATTCCATAATAAATATCCCACACTTTCTCTAGTGATTCTGGAAGAATACCCTCCCAATCTTAGAGTCTTCCTAACATTGAATTCTCATGGAAGTGAAGCACATATGATGAAATTTTATAATTACAATGATATCTAACTCTTGTTTATTCCACTATTCTTGGGAAAAAGTGGTCCACCAGATGTTATGGACTTCTGTGACATGACAAAAGTAATCATTAATATAGTAGAGACTGATAAGAATGGGAGAGTAATGGTTCTTTCACTTATGCTTCCAATACCCACCATGAGGTCGTGGGAAATTATGGAATCAGTCTAAAATTTCATGTTTCATTCTTGGGTGGCATTTATGGAATTATTCTTCAAGGATTTATTTCCAAAAAAATATTAGCTAGACTATGTGTAGAAGATTATAATGTATCACTAAGGGATGATTGTTATTTTTTCACATTCTTCTCATTTTAAGTAATTTTTCTATTTATACACTTTTTATAGTAGTAATACATATAAGGATTTTATTTTTTCTATTATCTTTTTACGAATCTTATAAGTCATGTGATCATATTTTACATAATGATAGATGCATACGTTCTGAGAAAAGACATAAATTTTATGAATGGATTTGAGGATTAAAATATTTAAATTTTTAATCCATAGAACAATACATTTATTACAATCCATTCTATTATCACAAGACCTATTTCTTATAGAAATATGAAGTGTAATTTTTTAGATATATTATAGTGCTATTTTAATGTTTTTTGGTATATGGAATATATTACTCCATTTTTGAGATGTGTATTGACTAGGTGTTGTAGCTCTTGATGGAAGGATAATTTAAATATATCTTTAATGAATACACATAGGGAATGTAACCATTGAGGTAGGGTGTTTCATCTATAGTTCTTTTGTTATAAGGTTTAAAATTCTAATTCCTAGATATTGGGGCATGGTATAGGAAAATGCCTTTATTAGTGAACTACACACCATATGCCCATGTGAATCAAAAATGAAACACATTGTATAGGAGGGGTTATTATCTAGTGTTATTTAGGTCATATGTGATGGTGGAAGTTCTATATATTGGTGCAGAGGGTCCTTCAATTATTGGAGGTATGATTTTTATAACCTCAAAGGTATATATTATTATTTTAGATATTTAAGAATCCCATTACATTATATCCACTTATGTATTTGATGGACTAGATTTAGGGATTAATATATCATACTTCTTTATATCATGACACACACAAGGGAAAGAATATAAACAGTTTGTAGTGATGTCCAATATTTTCTATATTTATATATATATATATATATATATCTTCAAAACATTATGATATTAACTAGATATTACATCAGTAGCCACCAGAGAAGTGTATCCTTCATCATTCCAGGAGAATATATGTTGGAATTGACCAGTGATTAGGATATTTGACTAGGAAGGATAGGGATAAAACTAATCCATGTTATAGATATCATAATTAATGAAGTTCGATTAGATCACAATGTGGAATAACCCAAATCCACATATATCATAGATTCAATGGTGGACCATTATATAGATGTTTTCCCAGATGGAATATTAGGTCATAATCTAGAGAGAGGAAATGATTTTGATATTAGAAATTTTTTCATTGGTGAACTCAACATTGACACCTCAATATCTTATGGAACTATCCTTCTTCAGATATTTATTTGAACAATTAAATTATTTGGAGTCTATTTATTTTATTGGGATGAATACATATCCTTTGAGTACAAGGTTGTTGTTTTTAAAAAGAATGAAAATTATCTATATCTTAGTGTGGACCTCAATAAATCATATTAGGTATCAACGAATACCTAATAACAATTAAATAGCAATGATGAACTATTTAACATATTATGTTTTGTCTTGTGGTTTCCAAATATTGATAAGAATTTAGGATAAAATCACTTGTTAGTTAGAGAGAAGGATATTCCAAGAAAACATTAAGGAGTGGAAGTCAACTTTATAAGTAATTGTTCATGACTTGTAGATTAAAAAATGATCTAGGAAAATTCATAGATCTCATTATTAGGGATTTCCATTAATATTTTTAATCCATAATAATTTTATATGTGGATGATATTCTAGTATAATGGATTTCGAAATATATGAATACACAGGTCATTGATATTGTAATGAATACCCTTATAGTTTATCAGCTTTATGTTAAACTCTCAATGTTTCATTTTTTAATTAGGATGTGTTTTTCATCGAGAAATGAATTTCTGAGGAATTTATTTCAGTGTATCGGGTGATGGGATTCGATATTATATCATTAGAACACCCAAGGAATGTGTTTTCGATTCATATATTCTTCGGTCTTGAGAGGTACTATATATGTTTCATCAATGAATTCTCTCAGTTGGAAAAAACAAGGAAATACCTTACCAAAATGGGGGTGAGGATCGATATGTATAGTCAGTGTAAAGATTCTATCATAGAGTTCAACAATTTATTACTCAAAACTCATGTATTTATTCTTCAATGATCAAGGATAGGATAAAATAAGTATTATGATGCCTCCAGTATTGGGTTATGATTTGTTTTCAGGAAGAGAGATAACATAAAATCATGTGGGCTACCTCAACTGCCAAACCATGATTAGAATTACCTGATGTGTTAAAAGTGGTTGTAAGCTATCATCAAAACTATAATGTTTTGGTGAAATTATCTCTTCTGGACACATTTAACATGTACATTGTCTATAAGAACATGTGATACATATTCTTGTAGGGAGAAATTAATATTTGGTAGAGGAGTAGGGTGGGTTATCTCAAGACAATGAACATCTAAATAACCTGTTATGCATACAATGATATTGCCATTTATTATATCTTCAATATTATAATGTCTATTACATAGGTTTAATATATACGATCCTTCACATGAGGAATGAGTTTAAAATGTGGGACCTATATCCAAGATATTCCATTATATATGGTTATGTAATCTATATCTAATAGATTGTTATTGAGATAAATTAAATGAGGGTGGAACTGATGAGATATTTTCATGCCTAAAATTTTTTTTTTCATAAAGGAATGACAATGTTATATTATCTCTACCGACATCAATTTTTTGGTTAGGTATGAAGTGAGACACAATATTTTTTTACAATATCTAAATTACTATAAGATAAAAATATGTTAATCTTGATCCTAGTGGATTACATTAGTGACTTAATTTTCCTATGATGCAATTTTATTACAATATAATAGAATTCATATCAAGGGTACATAAGATATTATAGTTTTGTGATGTTATTTGGGTGATTGTTTATTGAATGATGAATGTGGCCCTTTAAAATCTAATTTGAGCTACCGTTTTCCATGGATGATATTATAATGATATATATATATATATATAATTGATTTTCTATATTAATTGTGATCCATTGAGCATCATATTAGAGATAGATGTGAATTTTACATCTAGATTTGGGTAGGGATTAAATCATTCTTTGAGTAACAAGATGAAACTATGAATAATGCATCATCCATTTACATAAGGATAGTTTAATAATATGACCGTTGTATTAGAGGATACAATTAACACATGTGTTGTAGAATTTGGTGATGATTAATATTATTAATTATTATATGTGTAGTTCACACACAATAATTTCATCCATTATTCAATTATAATTAAACCTCTTGAGGATCATTTTTAATAATTGTGCCTCTTGTTGTTATGTTTTTATGGGGATGGTCAGACACAGATTATGAGGTATATCAAGGAAACAAATAAATATGAGAGAGTGTAGTTAATAAATAATAAATTAATCATATGGTTGATTAAATAATGATTGTATACCGGTTAGAGGAGGCCTCAATTTTGGTTCAAAATGTGTGACATTGTTTTCTTGTGGTTGACTCAACAATTATTATATCGATATCTATATATGTAAGGGAACCAACCAAAGGATTTGTTTGACTATTCTAGACTATCGAATATATCAGTATAGTTCCATACTATTAATATCTTCTTTAATGGTATTTGTGTATATATGGTGTGTCACTTGTTTCTTAGATCAATATATAAATTCTTAATCATGTGCATGTGATCGAAAATGAAATTTTTGAGCTATATTGTAAAAAAGGATTAGTATGAAACACACTCTAGATCTTATACTAGAGATATAATGTGGTTTGGGTTATTAATGATCCTATTATCAACATCCTATAAAAGAATAATAATATTCAACATGAGATTTGGTTTGTAAATATAATATATAAGAAAAATGACCCATGTTTTTTTGGAAAATAACATTAGAGACACTTCTCACGTATGAGAAGACAATTGATTTGGAGATTATCATGTACAATAAATTTTTATGAATCCTTGTTTTTAGATATATGTATTCATTTTTTGATATAATTTTATTGGGTGAGTCCTTCTACTGAATCTGGTTGGTTTTGTATAGTGTAATCAGAATATATTGTGCATCATAGTTAGTACATGGTATGGGAAAATAATGGTCTCTCTAATGTAAATGGTGAATCTCATTAATGATATATTGTGAAAACCTATTTTGTGAATGTTTTGATTAACACTAATAAAATCTCAAAAAAGAATGTGGCTCACAATAGAGGGGAAAACCAAGGATTTCACACCATTGACCAATACATTAAACCTAACCATGTGTGTTCTAAATGGAAGAAATATACCTCACATGACTTTTACACGGTTTTTTTAAACATGATAGAAAACAATTAACCATTTTTTAATTAATCAATTTAATTTCTATAACCTAAAACAAGTTTGAAACTATCCATTTTTCGTTCAACCACAATGTAACAATAACATATGTACAATAACATTGGAATATAGAGAATATTTTTTAAATCAAAATCAATATATGATGAATATAGAGGCATTTGGATATGAGAATATGATGTATGTGATTAGTGGTAACCATTATTCTATATCTAAAAAGATATTTAATCTTAAAATTAGGTTGAATCATTGATATAGTATATTATGTAGAGATAAATTGAATCTGATTTTGTCAAATTTACAATTTTGTGATTGTTGATTGACCCGATCCTAGATATATTATGAATTGATTCCGCTCTCTCAAACGGGTCCTGATCTACCATTATAGATGTATCTCATTTGGAATGACTAATAAAATTCAATCTTTTTTCTTGTTCCACATCCTTAAATTCCAATTCTATAGACCGTGTTTTGTAGGATTGTTTCATGATCTAATATATAGTTTAATGAAAATATGACATGAGCATCATCTTCTATTGGATCATGGATATAATAATAATCATGTCTAAGGTAGGAAGTTTATACTAGTTTGGGATTTCATATAAAGTTATATTGAATGATTATGTTGTGTGTATGTCTAACATTTGTAGTCCATTTAAATATAATGTATCATTGGATTTCACGGGTGGCCAATGAGAACTTTGATTGGTAAAGCTTATGTCTTCATTTATATGTTGCAATGTACATTTTTTTATTTCATAGCCATTGAATATTAATTGAAATCCAAATATTAAACCATTTTATGTTAAATGTTACATGTTTATTATTTAAAATTCAATATAATAATTAATGTTATATTTATACTCTTTTCTATATTATTGAATTTTTTTATTTTTCCATATTCATTAGAATTTTTTTTATTTTTTTGGTTGAGAGAAAGAAATGATGGTCATAATAGACCACTTATTGTAGGAGTATGAATGACATGTTTCCTGAATTATGACTCTTGAAATTTGAATAAAATATCTAAATATTATCATGTGTTTACCCAATATGGGAGAGTTCCATATTCCATTGGATGAGGGTCTATATAAAGGTTTTATTTACTAATACAGATCCTATTTTATTATTTGTATACCGCTATTGATTTAGGTGAACCATGTGTGTGTATTATTAGAGTAGAGAAATTAACGTTCAATAATTGTTTTGACTTTCCATTAAAGGAATGTATAAATTTTTTAAACATAAGGTAATAAGTTTCTTGATTATTTATTATGGTAATGAGATAAAAACATGATATAAGACATTAAGAAACTACTAATGACATTCTCTATACATGGAGAAGATACAGGTATGACCATCATCTTTGATGAATAAAATACCACACGTTTGATCACTATATGATTGGTAAACTTATTGTATGTGCATTTTATCATCCATCAAGTCAGAGACCATTATATATATAGTCACTTGTGCTAAAATTCATTAGTGGTGTTATTCATTGTTCATAATCACAAAATTTACATGAATATTTGTGCATGCATAGACATCATGATTTGGGATCTGGAGAATGGAAAGGGTACATTAACATGTTATGGAAGAGCATAGAGGTAAGAGATTGATGGAGTACTATAATGGAATCCTGATATAATTTTAATAACAATTTGTTTGTTTACTTATTTATTTTATGATATCCTTCTTATACTAGAGAACCTACCAAACTATGGTCTATTTTTTAATATTTAATGAATGGACATGGAATCTGTTATAACATATATCTTACAATAAATTTCTATTGTTTTTTTCATATATATTGGTTTCTAACTTATGGCATATGGATATTTTTACTAATGTTATATAGTCACCAAAAAACCATTATACCCTCCCTACTAGTATGAATTACCTCACATACTGGAAGGTTCCAATGTGGTCATGTGAATCTTTAGAATGAAACATGTAATTTTGTATGGTTTATTCAAATGAAAATTGTAAAATCAATTACAATTTTAAAAATAATATATTATGGAAAATTTAACCATCCAAATTCATGTATGAAGATAAATTAATGATATCATCACACTGTGTTGTTACAAAATATATATTATATAACCCTTTTTACCCATTATGATTCTAATACATCAGTGTATTATGAAATAGATAAGATAAATATTTGTTATATATATATATATATTACAACTAAATTTGTTCATAACCATCCATTTTATATTGTATGTTCATGTTTGGGTTGGTTTAATGATCGAGAAAAAAAATTCTATAAATTCATATTTTATCCGATAATGGGATATTGAATTTGGAAATATATGATAAAAAATTGAGCTTCCAATAGAGAATAGAGAACATTGGTGGATGAAAAAACATGAATACATAATAATAATGTGTTAATATGAATTAAAACTATAGTAAATATAATGAAATTTCATGAAGAAATAGAATAAAAAAGGATGGAAACATTAGTATGAAGAATAACTTCCCTTAATAATAATGTGAAGTACAACATAAAATCATCTTAGTTTATAATAGATCATTCATGGTAGATAAAAGTTATTATGGGAGATTATAACCATTGAAAAAGAATTGAATCCTTAATTATCATATGAAAAATATTTATATAGTGATATCATAACATTATAAAATATTGTAAGACATAAATTATTTAAGTTATATTATCTGGGAATTATGATCATTGGGAGAGGAATAAATAAATAAATTTATGAAAATGATAATTCAAAATAACTAAATTAATAATACCCAATATTTGAAATACATAATATCAAAGTAACTTAAATGTATGGAATAATTTTATGTGATAATTATAAAAAGTATATATACATGAATAATGTTATGATATAATTTATTAATATTTTAATGTGTTTTATATATGAGGATATAGTTCGATCAATTATTCATGAAGTCAATGCAAGGATTTATTATCCTTAATTTAATTTCATGGGACAAATTTCTTAACCTATATAACATTATCCACGTAATGGTTTATATAATAGCCCATTAGGATTCCATATCATAAACCACTAATTATTCATTATATATAAACATTAATTAGAAGTCATATCCTCTATTAGATTCTCATTTGATAAGTTATTGTGTTTTAATGGGTTCTCAGGATTCAAATATTTTCCATCGGTTATAAAAACTCCACATTCACTTTTATCTATCCAGATTAATTTGTTCTAAAATCTGATGATGTTATGTTTTACATCACGTTCTTTTAAGGAAATTATTCATCATACTAATATATTCATCCATGATGATTCTATTTCTTCATGGAAATTAATTTTTATTATATTTATCATTCCTTTTAATAATTTATTATTATGTATACATGATTTAAATTCCACCAGTGATTTCCATTCAATAGTGGAAACTCAATTTTTTATATCCAATGATCCTTATATTCTAGTAATTCAATTAAGAACTATTTATCTTATAATGATAATTATTTATGTATTCATTAAAGGAATATTAGTATATATAAATATAATATTAATAAACATATTATAATATGCCAAAATAATGGATGAAAATTTTTATTTTTATTTTTATTTAATTATAATGTATATTTATAGAATTTTTTGATATTATTATTTATATTGTTTTATATCCATAATAAAAAATGTATTTTGTAATGTGACTTTAAATATCCCATCATCTAAATATTACATTTAGAAATTAATAAGCTTATTCAACAATTATAGTTTCACTTCAATATTGGATAGATTCTTATCTAATGTTTAATGGCTCATAAATCACCCTATCTGTGGTCTAATTAGAAAATAATTTTAGGAGATTATATTTTCATTATCTATGGATCATGTTTTTATATAATACCATTTTGAAATGTTATAAAACCCATTTATCTCTGCACTATTATTTATCATAAGATGATGTTTTTGTTTTTTATGGAACTGATATGTGTGGATAACGATGAGTGGGGTCCTAAATCTCCCTTCAATTCGTTGGTTATGGAATTTTATCCCATGATTCAAGAAGTTATGAATGATCATTTTGTTTTATAACAATATGTTTTTTGGACATCATTTTTTCACAATATGGTGCATGAATGTTTTTTATTAAAAAAATGAAACACTTATATTTTCTGTCCAAAACGAAAACAGAGGATATTTTTTCTCATCATCATAAAGCATAGAAATTTTTTTCCTAAGTTTATAATTTCCATAATATTATATTTGATCCAAATAAATTTTAAAATTTTTTTGAATGATAATTTTACTTGATATATGGAAATGATTATTCTCTTAGGGGTCATGTTTATTATATTTGGAATTCAAATAGTTTTGATTAATGTATTACTAAATTACATGATGTATTCTCAAATATATGATACCTATTTTTATGTATTATTTAGTTATGTATCCTAATTATACCTATTTGGTAATATTATTCCGATTTTGATATTTTACTGTTTAAAAATATGTATACCATTTCAGTGAATCAGTGATTTCCCTTTTCATATGGTTCCATACATGATGTTATGAATATAAAAAAGTTATAATATATAACAAAAATTATTATATGAGAAATATTTGGTAGATTATTAATAATCTTAGCAGATTAAGGAGTTTCTTAAAAAGTGGAAAAGAATATATTTATGTTTATAAAGGAATTTTTCCTAGTTATTTTTTTATTAATTAACTAAAAACATAATACAAAAATGTATTGCTAATGAATTGTAATTCTTTATTGGAGTTAAAAAATTTAATATAGTTATCCATGTATAAGGGATATATTGGATGATATCAGAGATGTGTGTTAATTATGTGGAGATAAAAATATATCATTTCTGTCGAAATTTTATAGTTAGAACATTCACAAAGGACTGATAAGTTGTGGGTAATGAAACATTATACAATATAGATAACCATTTAGTTATATAGTAGTAATATTTAATTTTATATGGATTATGATAAGTGTAATTTCATGAAAATATTGAGGATCAGTCTTAGTGATAATTATATAAATAGCATGGCAACCCACAGTTTTGGTAATGTAGTGATTTTTGGTCATCAATATTAATAAATCTATGTTTGGATACTGGAAAATGGATGGGGATGGGAAATATATACACCATGTCATAGTCACCCTAAAAATGGATAGTTGTGAATTGAATTGATCTTCACATGGGTCCAAGATTATAGAGCATAAGACTGTATACCTTGCAAATCATTTCATGGGGATATTCTCAAATCAATCAAATTCTATTTATGAACCATTTTGAGGTATTAATATCTGAATAAAATTATTATATTAGGTTATAATGAACGAAGGAACATATTTTCTGGTATCCTATGTACATCAAAGGGATTTATAAGAAAGAACAAATGTATCATAGTTAAAATTAACGTATCACTTCTTTTAGTTGATGTGTAATTTAATTAGATATATTTTAATTGATATTTATATTTATTATTATAACTTATACTGATTTTATTTTATATTATTATAATATTTATAGATCTATTAGTTTTTTGGATAAGATCACATAATGAAGCATACAAAGGAATGAAACTAGAATCAACAATTTCATTTAATTAATGAAGGGAACATAATGATATATGTGGCAGTTTTAGTATATTCTTTTTGTGATTGAAAAATATTAGATTCTTCATCCTCAATATGGGCGTGAGGTTAATGTCTTAATTGAAATTAATTATTCACACTCTTACCTATTTTCATTAGTTATTTCTATTATTAGGTAATCTTATTGTAAATATTTAAATTTAAAAGTATAATGTGAACCATTTATGCGTTGTTTAAAATATATTTGATTTAATATAATGGAAAAAACTATTAAATGGGATTAATAAAATTGAGGTCTTAACTATGAGAAAGCCTAAATTTATTGGAATAAACATATAAGATCATATCATTTAGGCATGAAAAGAAATGGAGAATAGTATATGGATGATTAGGAGGTAATAAACAGTTGATTAATTTTAAAAAATTTGAGTTAGATAGTTTTAATCACCATTGAATTGATAATTCATTTAATGAAAAAGATATTCATCATATTTTTTATGATGTTTATCTCGTTTTTTTATTATTATTTACATATATTTGTGTGTAAATTTATGTACTACATGTTGGATATGGGATTAAATTTCTTACTGAATATATGATTTTTATATTCTATGATTTTATAGAGATTCGATTGGTTTTGGTAGATTTTTATAATGGATTATATAATATTATGATATATACAATCATGTGCTTGAATGAATGATTAATTTTGTTTTTGGAATGAAAAATTACATAATATAGACTAATAATATGTGTATGTTATCATTTTAGATTACATATCATAAATTATGTATATGTTAATAATTCTATCACTTACCTTTGTTTGTGATTACTAATTTTAAATTTTGAGGAAACAATATATTTAAATGGGTGTAGAATGTAATGAAATGATATTTTAGAACCATTATATTATATAATATCAATAGATTCTATAACATGAAACATTGAACTTATACAACACCTGACTATAATGAACCTTGATACATTAAAATTACAAGATTAAAAGTATTATTTATAAATAAAAATATTTGATTAGTGAAAATATATAAATACTATTAATATCTTTCATTTAAAACAAGGAAATAATTTCAAAGAACCAAAAAAAAAAGGAATATGTTATTACTCTAATAAATAGAATTGGTCAAAATTTGAATACTATTATCGTATGTTAAAATTATATTATTGAACAATAATTTCATTATAAAATTATTTTTAAATTTTTATGAAATATGTTTAAAAACACATGATGTTTTATAATTCATTTTAGAATATAATTTTTTTTATTATAAAACCAAATCTATTAATTTTATTAATTCAATTTTAATTTATAATGCTAAAATCAGCTTAGGATTTTTTAGATGTTTATATAAATTTTATTTATTAAATTAATTGTAAAAAATATTATTATTATAAATTCAAGGACATTTATGAAATTATTATTTTATTATTATAAATTTATAATTAATAGAATCATATTATATTACCAAATATGTATTTTATAAGTGAACATATTATTTTTAGAAGGATGGTTGCAATTTATAGACATGTTTTTTTAAAACAGGATTTATACTTTTTGAAAATAATTCTTTTATTATATCATATGGTATGTAGTTTAATAATAAATTTAATTAAATTTAAAAAAAATAAAAAATCAATAAATATATTTGATATGGTTATATCAAACAATATAATAATTTATATTTTTTATTTTAGAATCATTTATGAATTTCATTTGTAAGAACTACTTTCTATAGTGAAAACCAAAACAGAAAAAATGAGTAACATTAGACGTAATGGATCCTACATGTTGAAAATATTTTTTTAATTAAGTCATTGATGTGTATGATGAATAAGTATCTTTTCTAATAAATTATTTGTTAATTATTTATACACCATTCTTGTGAGGTACTTCTAATTATTGAAATGTTTTTCGTATTTACCAAATTCAAATCCATTTTCACTATAAAATGGGGAACTCTTATCTTCACACCCTCTCACCACAAAAAAAATTCTTCGAAAACACTACACAATAAAATACCTCAAAATAAATAAACTATTTAATGTGATTCTTTATTCATGAATGTAAACCCTCAATATCTTATACCCATTATAAACAAATTTAGTTCATCTAGTGAGATATAAATTTATAACTGCTTCTTTCAAATTTCTATTTCATTTTTTGGAATGATTATTCCTAAAATTAATTTCTAAAATATGAAAATGATAACATATAAAATATTACTACAGCATAATGTTATTATAATGATTTTGTACACATTAAGATTGTTTCTCTTTTTTTATTAGAAAAATGACACTACTAACTTTGTGTTGGGTGGACTACCACATCCCTGGAGTATCACATTTGTTTCATCATCAACTATCAAGTATTGTTCTAATTTATATTTTTATGTATAATTATGATATTTGGAAAAAATATTATATCTTGTATATAAAAAACATAATATATATCTTCCTAGATCTATGAAAAATTAAATCATAAGCCTTGTGTATGTCTGGTGTACAACCTCCAAGGAATGATTTACTTATTTTATTCTTTTCATGGCCACAATTTATATTAAAACATGATAAATGTGTTCATAGATATATTTTTTATATGAAATTAAAATAAAATTATTATGAAATATAAAAAAAACTACAGACAATATGAGGAATAAAATATCGTGGTAAATTCAGCAGTCTCAAATATTGTTCTTAGAGAAAAAATTAAATTCATCATATAATGATGTATATTTTTTTTATGGTTATCCAATTATTCTTATCTATTTAAATTATAATATATCACACTAGTAAAACCAATATTTTTTCATTATTCTCCAATTATACTGATATTGAAAATAAATCTCATCACAATCATCAATTGATTTGGGAATATTATTGTTGGAATGATTTAACCACTATTGTGAAAATTGATAATTTTTTTTATCATTGATAACTATTGAAATTTAATTTATACTAATATACATTATAAGTAATAAAATAATTATTTTATTCTTATAAAATATTAACATTAAATTTTAACATGTAATTTATAATCACATATCTTATAATAATAATCATCCAAACAATCATGTCAAAAAGTCATCATTCACGATAGTAAACTATTCACTCATGTTCTGAAATTATGACAAAAAAAATAAAATGAAAATTTAATTATTGAATCTTATATTATATGGGAATGAAAAAAAGTTAAATTATAATTAAGAAAAGAACTGCTATTGTGAAATTCGTTTAAAATGATCAAGATTCTCATAAATTTCATTGAAAATATATAATAAATTTTTTAACTTCATGTATTGAATAAATGTCAATATTGTTGAATTGTAATATACAAAATATAAAAAAGTGGTTGTTGAATATTTTCTATCATATTTTTGTTATGAAATCATGATGATATCAACTGTATCCGTGTATCTTTATCAAATTGTTTATGCGATAGAAATAAACTGATATCAGGAAGCAAATATTTATAGTTGTTCAGGGCACAAAAATACCCTAGTGCACTTCCCTAAAGGTCTTCTCCAAGACCTCAGTTATTTTCAATAGTCAGTCCTCTTTTCACAAGACCATCAACAACTGAGTGCAGATAGTTTACAGCTTTAAAATTTAAGGCTAAAACAAAGACTTGATTTTCTAAACATAGAACCAATAAACAAATATAGTACGAGGATCCATTACTCAAAATATAAAAGTATTGTTTTAATGAATACATTCCAATTGATCTTTACAGTTGTAGAAGTATGCCACTGATAGTAAATAGATTGTAATCATCAGAACAAATTTTCTTCCGGTAATAATAGTTCTGAATTGATCTGGTTGCAATTTTTCATGAAATATATTCAGCATAAAATCAGCAGTACATTCACTATTAATATTCAATTTAGAACAATTAAATATTCTACATTTCTATTTTGATATAAAATATAATCTGGTCATTCTTTGTAGCAACATATCTGTAAAAAATATTTTTAAAGAATTAGTGTATCTTTGTTCTTCATTGAAACACGAATATACCAACATTTTAATCTTATAATACTCATCATTTCAAGAGATATATTGTCACATATATATTGAAAAAATTTAGATACTCATTAGTTATATCATAAAGGAGATCACCTTATTAATAAATTTTGATCCACTAAAATTGATTGATAGATTGCGTCATTCCAATGTTTTAATAACAGAGTAGTCGTAACATCCATTTATAATCGACACGAAATACTCCTAATAAATATATCCTTTGAATCACATATAAATATATTTAAATCGGTCAAGATTTCTCTTTAAAATTAGGCTTTGAATTTGTCTTGAAATCAGCCCGATAAATCCGCAAAATACTGCTGAATGATGAAGTCAAATATTCTAATCCATGATGCTTAATGAATTCAAACATAGTGTAATTTTTAGAATCAATCCAAATATCAAACATATGGTTGGCCACAAACATAAGGTTTATAATCCATACTTTTTTCATCAACTTTGAAATGTATGATATATGATCCATACTTTTATCTTTTTAGAATGTAAGGTAAATGGTCTATAATTTTGAAAACACGTATGGTTCCTTACCAAAGTATGGAAGATCATCCTTACATTTGTGAAGAAAACTTAAGGTTCCATACATACATAAGGTACTTTATCCATACATTTCTTGTATAACAAACATAAGTTTCCTTCCAAAAATATGGTTCTTTTACCATACTTTTCTATCAACTTAAGGTTGATTAACCATGCTTTTCTAAACTCCTATGAAATAAATATATCATATAATCCTTACTCTAATCTCTCCAACGTATGTTATGAACTGTTTATACATAAAATGTAGAATTACGTTCCAAACACATTGTAAAATATTAAATGTGAATCCTATGCTCTAATATTATTCCGAAATTTGGAATATAATGAATATTAATTTCATGAAATATACATATTGTAAAATCATTAGAATAACAAATAACTATATCTATGAGCATCAAAATCCTCATTGAAATATAGATTATTATTGAAACAATACATGATCAACAATATTCCCCTTTTTGACGATCACAAATACACACAACCTTATGTAATTTATAATTTTTTGAGGATAAAAACAATATTGAATTTGTTACATTCAAATAATTTTTTGAAAATATACAATACTTGTTTATCTGAATTTCACTTCCAAGGTTCTCTATTTAAAAAAACATACTCCCAGAAAATTTTATTTAAAAACAATGTAATATGTTGTATTTATTCAAATTTCTCCCCCTTTTATTGATTTAATATAGGATGATAGAATAATAAATATAAAATATGTAATGTAGTACTGGACTTGTATGAAAACGTTATGATTGAAAGTTTATCAAAAAGGAATCTTGATTTTTCAAGGCTGCCTAACATAGATAGAATCAATGTAAAAACTAAGAGAGTTTGATAAAAATGAAATTTCATTGATAAAACAATATAAAATTACGTTAATGAACATGAATCAAATTTATTGTGAAAAAGGTATAAAAAATTGTATTTTAGTGATTTTGAATAATAACTTTCAACCCTGCCAACATTAACCTTAATCTTTTCATAACATCATCTCTATGATAAATATTCAGATATCTTCTTTCTTGAGTCCAATTAATATCTTCAATGAGGTTCACTGAGAAAAACACATTCAATCTTTCTTCTTTTTCCATAAACTGATTGAGCTTTTTAGTGAATATGTTCAACAATTCAAAAATACCTAGTTCACTTGAGGTGATCTTATCAACAAGATTATTTTTATTATACCGTAGTACTGATAAATGTGGGATATTACTTTGTAAATCCCAAATTTTTTTATTCATGTTGCTCATTATAGGGGTACTGCCTCAGAATCTATTTATCAAATCAGGTGAAGTGCCTATTGTACTTTTTTGATTTCCTCTGAGAGTTCCAAACTATTTCTCTATAAATTTTTTCAAATCTTCCAAATTTGTTTTCAGAAATAATTAAGAATTTAATTTATTATATTCTTCCATCAATTCATATTTAAAAATACATACTTGTTACTTGGAAACAGAACTATATTTCAGATGTTGGAATATCTATTTCTTTTTCCTTTTTTATAGATTATTCACTTCATGAGAAATATTAAATTTTCTAACATGATTATCAACATGATCAGACATATAATTAGAGGAAACCTACTCTTGATTCTTAACTTGATCTACCAAGATCAGTGGTAATGATTGCAGATCTGATTTCTCTTCTTCATCCTTCTCAACTGGTAACTCAACTTATTTTCCTCCTAATATATCAACATAGAAGGATTCATTTAGAAATTATTTAAGAATAATAAAGAGATTTTTTTGGAATAGGTTGTTCTTCAGTCTCAACTTGTAAAAGTATGTTCTTGTCCTGAGCAATTTTTTCTTTAATTTCTTCTTGAATGTGACTATGTGGCACTTGTTCTTTATGAAAAATATCAATTTGTAAAAAGTAAATATGGACCACATATTGATATATAATGTCCATTAATTAATAGTTTTAAATTTTATTTATCTCCTCATTTGTTGTATATTCCTCTTCCAGTGGAAAAAAATTCAAGTTCTGCTTGATAATTAGTTTCATTTTGCCTCAATTCGTGAAGTGTTACACATAAAATTTTATTTCTAAAAAGATCTTATATAGGAAGATATTTCTCAGCAGATTTTTATTATGAAACATGAAACTCTTTGTGCCTAGATAATTGAATTCCACCATGTCTTCCTTTATCAACATGAGAGTATTCTGATTCAAATCATAGTATCCTTTTAGTCATTGAAACATCCTCTGTTCTGGATTCAGCCATACATACTTTAGATTTTTTAGGTTTCTCCCCCTGAGAAGACACCTTATCCTCTTCATCTCCAACAAGCATGATTTTAACGTTTTCTGTTCTCCATCTAAATCCTAGAATTTATAATGATCTAGAATTTAACACGTTATTATGGTGGCATTTGATTCTCGCATTAATTAGCCTCACCATATCTTTTTTAAAAAACATCTTTGAAATACACATCCCACTATGATAAAAACTCATATTAGCCTTAGGTTAACAGCAATAACATAAATATATAATCAAATATCAAGGAAAATTTAGCTTTATTTCACCTAAAAATAGACACATAAAACACATATCTGAAAAAATCATCTTCTCTATCACATACATCCTTTGGTCTATTCCAGTTCGAACAAATTTATCAAAAATATTCTGATATGGTTCTAAATATTTGACCAACATTTTTCTTATGTTTGTATAACCAAAATGAAAATAAATGACATCGTTAGATTTATGATAGTTATCCGTGATTTATTTCAGATCAAAATGAAAGCCTCCCATGTGAGGGAAGTTCATGATCCTTTCCATTTCAATAGAGGAGTTCGATAACACTTTGTCTTAGATCTTCATAAAAATCAAATATTTTGTATCTCCCAAACTAAATTGAACAGTTTTAAATTAACTTCAAAACCCAACATCATATAGAACTTCACTGTAGTACTCACTGAATTTTGTTTCAATACATTGAAAGTATTACAATAAATTCAATAACAGGTTCGTCCGATACAACTATTTTAGATCGAAGTCTTTTCCCTGAAGGATTCACATCCAGTTAAATGATGGCTCTTCACATCACTGGGTTCACCTTCCTAGATTCACATTGTTTATTCCATTTCCGTATAAATTCACTAATAGTTTTAGGTTTATGGTTTTGAATGTGTGTGCAACAGAAGACAAAAGAGGTGAAGGGTTTCAGTGTTTCGAAAGGATATGAGAAAATGAGTGGCTTTTGGAATTTGAAATTGGCTCCAACAGAGCCTTGATACCCATATCATTTTATAAATAATAATCATTACAGAATCTTTAAATAAAATAAACCATATGTGGAATATTTAAAAATTATTTTATAATAAAAATAAAAGTGTAATTTATTTGACAAATAAGTAAAAATTATTTTAAATAGTAAAAATTTTATATAATATAATCAAATAACATAATAACTAAAATTTAATAATATTTATTTAAAAATGAATAAATTTTGATTAAAAATATTATTTAAAATTAAATTAACCTAAATATCACATAATAAAATATAAACATGTTGTGGGAAGTGGTTTAGAAAAAATATCAGCGAATTGAAAATCAGTACTTATAAAATCTAAATATATATCCTTTTAAAGAACATTATCTCTTTGAAAATGATGTCTAATTTCAATATTCATAGTTCTAGAATGACATATATGAATTTTTTAAAATATTTAGAGATCTAGTATTATCACATAAATTTTTATTATTATTAATATTTAGTCAAAAATCCATAGGAGTGTTTTTCATCCACAAAACATATGCACAAAAACTTCCTCCAGATACATATTCTTCCTCGATTATTGATAAAGAAAATTAGATTTGTTTTTTGCTGGACCATGACACTAATTATTTTCATAAAAAAGTGATAGGATCCATAGGTTAATTTTCTATCTAATCCACAACATCCAAAATTAACATTTGAATTTGAAATTAAATTAAAATCAGATGTTTTTGGATAATGAATAGATTGAAAAACTATTCCTTTTAAATATCTAAAAATTCTTCTGACATCTCTAAGATGAAATTATTTAATATTTGATTGAAATTTTCCATAAAGACATACCGAGTACATATTATCTGGGGTTTTAGAAGTAATATATAATATACTACTAATCATACCTCTATAGAGCTTGCTATGTACATATTTTCAAGTTTCATCTAAATCATGTTTTATATTATTATATATAGGAGTTTTATATGTATTATTGTTTTCCTATACCAACTTGTTTAGTAATTCATTAATGTATTTAATTTCATTAAAAAAATATCCAAAATCATTTAGTTAGATTTTATGTTCTAAAAATAAATTTAGTATTCCCATCATAAACATTTTAAATTATTTTTGAATTTATTTTGAAAACTCCTGAATTTTTTTTTGTTTCTCTAAAAATTATATCATCAAACTAAAGTTGAACCAATAAAATATTAGAACTTATAGTTTTCTTGGAAATTTTTGGAAATATCCAACCAATAGAAAAATAAATTTTCAAAATAAAAGAACATAATATTTCCAACCAAGAAATAGGTTCTTATTTAAGGCCATAAAGTGGTTCAGCATATTTAAAAAACAAAATCTAGTTTTTGAGAATTTCCAATACCAGGAGTTTTCTAAACATACAGTTCCCCTATTAAATAACCATTTATAAAATCAAACTTAAAATACATCTGAATTATTTTAAAATTCATTGGGTATTTGTAGTTTAAAAGGATCCTAATAGATAATCATCTTTCTATAGGGGAAAAGGTATCAAAATATTCTAGACATTCTTCCTGATTAAAACCTTTGTCAACTAGTATTGCTTTATTTTATTTATGATCCCTTGATCATCCTTTTTATTTCTAAAGACCATATTTCTTCCAATATCACGATAGTTAAATTTCATTTTAACTAATTTCCAAACTTTATTTCATTTGAATTGTTTTAGTTCTTATTGCATTGCAATCACACAACTTTAAACATCTAATGCTTCTCTTATTGGCATTTTTTCTAATTGGGATTGAAAGGAAGAAAAATCAACTACATTTATTATATTTCTTCTAGTTTTTATTCCTATCTCTCTATCTCTTACTGTAGTTTCTAATGGGTGATTATTTATGGTTCTAGATTTTCTAGGTAAAAAACAATTAGTTTCATTAGAGACATCTCCTAAACTATAATTTATTTCAATTATATCATTTATTGAATCATCTTTTAGCTTTTCATGTCTCATGTAACCATTAGGGTTATATTGTTCAATTTGATCTTTCCTTTTGACAATTGGGTCAAATTCATCAAATTTCCCACGAAATGACTCTCAACTAATATTTAACATTTTATTAAAAACATTATAAGTATTGGTGGTAGTAGAATATCCTCTGAAAATTCCTTTATCAGATTTTGGATAAAACATGACAAGAATGACCTTGGTGTTCTAGATATAAACCTTTCAACAAAAACATTAAATTATTTTACTTTATCTTTTATATTATTCCAAAGTTCATATGATGTCTTTTGGAAAAATATGTCTGATTAAAACTATATTCATAATATAAAAGGTTTTACTTACAGATTCTTCCCAGATATAGGTAGGATGATTGTATTCATTTAGCACAGTCCAAAAAATTTCTTGAATATTCTTATTTATTTTTCTACAATTCCATTCTGTTTAGGAGTTCTTAGTGTAGAGAAGGTGTGTTTAATAACTATATTTGAGGAAAAGGAACTGAATTATTGATTCTCAAATTCACCAACATGATCAATTCTTATGGGAATTATTTTAAATTCATTTTCGTTTGAATATATTTGAAAAAAAATTCAAATATAGAAAAATTATCATTTTTATATTTTAGAATATATATATGTAAATCCTATATATTCATCAACTAAAACATATACATATAATATTCTATCAAATATTTCTACTCTTGATAGTCCAAAAAGATCTATATAGACATGTTCTAATAGTTTAGAAGTAGAAATTTTGTTAATTGATTTGAAGGATGATTTTCGTATATTGCCAATTTGACATGAATCACAAATTCATTCACTATCAAATTTAAGACATGGAAAATTAGAAACAAATTGTTTCATAGAAAACTTTTGTAAAGAATTAATTTTCCAATGTCCAAGTCTTCTATTCCATATCTAGGAATCATTTATCATAGTAGTTAAAAAGTTTACTTTTTCCTTACAAAGCAAATTTTTGTCCATGATATAAACTTTGTAATTTCTAGAGCTTAAATTAATGCAATTTACAATTAAAAATAGAAAAATTGTTGTTTGAAAAATTAAAAAAATAAAGATCCTAAAAAATTTGAGAAATAATTATTATGTTACATTTAAATCATGTGACATAATTTACATTATTGATTGAGATAGCATCTGGATCTCCAACAGTTTCAATACCAATGATTTTTCCCTAGGCATTGTCACCAAAGTTGACTAATCCTCCAACTATTTGTGTTAAAGATTTAATTTTTGAGGTGTTTCCACTCTTATGCCTATAGAATCCAAATTCCATGTACAAAATTTCCTGTCTTATTCTAGGACATACTTCCTACAAAGTAATTTAAACAATGGTTTGTTTTTGTACACATATTCTCTTGTGTTCGGTAGTGTTAGCTAGAATTGATCTTGAAATCCATATTTGATTTGTTTTTCATTATTCATTTGAGTCAAATACATTTTATTGAAATGAATCATTTTTTAATTATAATAATTTGGGGAATTTTTTAATTACAATTTTTAGTTATATGACCCTTTGTTTCATAGTAATTGAAAATTATTTTTTATAATTTGGAAAAACATTTTGTTTCTACAATTTAGGTTTCTCACCTTTTCTTCCTATTTCATAAAATTCATTATTAATCACATACATAAAATGAATTTTATTTAATGTATTTTATCCTTTTGTAAAATAGAGACATGTACTTTTGTAGGATAATACTTTAACTTGTAGAATTTTGATATTAGTATCATGATCTACATTGTTTGTGTTAGATGAGTTATATTTATCAATTAATAATTAATGTTGATTTAGAAAATTGTCTATTTCTCCTCAAATTGCATTGTGAATATGTTTATGTAATATATGATTTTTTAATAAGGAATCATATCTTTAATCTAACATGTTGTTGTAGGATGCATGTTATTTATTTTAACAGGTTGGATCCTAACCAAAATTGGATGAGCAATAAGATTCTACCTCATTATCTTCGGCCATGAAACACATGATTTATTTATTGATTTGAATTTCCTTTTTCAGAGTCAGACGTTGATGTGTTGTTGGAGTCTTTAGAAACACTCCATTTTTCTTTCATTTCCCTTTCATCATTCTTCCCATAATCAGTATTTTTTAAAAACATCTTTGACTTTTCACTTTTTATAAGAGGACAGTTAGGTATTATGTTACCCATTTTCTTGTATTCATAGAATCTAACTTCCCTTAGATCTTTCTCATCATTCATGAAGGATATTCTGATTCCTTTCATCTTCTGATAATATATTTTGAATATTTTTTTCCATCCCTTCAACATCCATCTCTGAATCATATGAGTAAAAAATTTTGTCACTTATTATATCTTTTTTAACCATTTTTCTCTTTTTATACGAAGCAACCATAAAAGAAGTATTTTCTTTTTTTACAATGTCTTTATTCTCATTAGCTTCAACTTACATCTCAACTTCATACATCGTTAGTGTTCCAATCAATTAACTCATAATTATATTTTTAACATGTGATGATTTCCTAATGGTTGTTGATATCCCATTCCATTAGGTTGGTATTACTCTGAGTACATTCACATCTTGATCTTCATAGATGATAGGATCTTGCAAGGAAGTAATGTTGTTGACTATGTATGTAATCATTTCATTCATTTGATTGATTCTTTCACCATCATGAATTATAAAAATATCAAATATCATTTTTTCCAAAGAATACCTCATTTTTTTTGGCATAGTTCGTTACTTCATAGGTAACTGCAATTGTCTACCACATCTCATATCTAATAGGGGATTTTGATGCTCGGTTAAATTCATCTATTCCAAACCATATATTATTGCATTCATTTCATTGGAATTTATGTCACACTCTACTTCTATTACATCACTCCATGTTTCTGGTTTCTCTGGAATCACATACGGAGTAAGTAATTTAATGTATACTCTGTATCCATGATTTTTAGGTAGATGATCATCTTGATTTGAAAAATCCATAATTTTCACAATTGATATATGGAGATCAGACTATTGACATTCCTTCTCGTGTATCATATGTTGAGATCTCTATATAATCTTTTAGTTTCATCATTATATTGATTTAACAAAAGCACCACCTATGATACCAAATGTTGGATTGTGTTATAATAAATATACACAAGAGGTGGGGTGAATTGTGTCTATCAAAATTATTCAATAAATCTTGATGATAATAAAATATTTCCATATATCGTCATCTTATTTTTTATGCAGCAAAAGTAAATAGATTTCAAAATGCAATGATTTATATTGGGTCGAGGAAAAAATATCCCCAAGTCAACTCCACCTACGCTATTCCCCACATGCTTGGTGATTTTCACTAGTCGGTCTTCTTATCCCAATACCATCCACAACTGAGTGCAGGAAGTTGATACTTTTACAATTTAATGCTAAATAATCCTTCTAGTACTAAATAGAGAATCGGTAAAACAACCTAGTACAATAATTCATTAATCAAAATAAAAATATATTGTTTTGATAAATACATTCTATATGATCTTCAGAGTTGCAGAGGAATGAAACAAACAGTAAATAGATCGTCATCTTCAGAAAGGGTGTTCTTCAGGTAAGATAAATTCTAAATCAATCAAGTTTCATTTTATCTTGAAATATATTCAGCAACAAATCAGTAGTAGATTTAGGATATATCATCAATGCAGAATTAGTATATCTTCAACGTTTATCATACTAACATGAAACAAAATCTAATCGTTCTTTTGTAACAGTAGATATGTATAAAGTATTTTTAATGAATTTTCATATCTTTATTTTTATTTAAATCTTGAATATATCCAAATTTCAATATTGCAATCATCATGATTTCATGAGATATATTGTCAGGTATATATTGAAAAAATTAAGATTCTCAGTAGTTATATTATAATGATGAGTTCTATATTCATAAATTTAGATCCATAAATGTCGTCTGATAGATCGAAATATTTAAATGTATGAAAAACAAAGTAGTTGAAAATTACATTTATAATTTCCACAAAATCATTATATTAATTTGATCATTTGAATCACATATAAACACATTTAAATCAGTCAAAGATGTGATCTAAAATTGGTCTCTGAATCTATCTTAAAAGCAGGCTGATAATCCTCAAAAGACCATTGAACGATAAATTCAAAACATTAAAACATTGATGCATAAAGATGTAAAATGTAGGGTTCTTTTTAAAAGCAATCCAAATACCAAACATAATGTTGATCACAATCATATAGTTGATGATCCATACTTTATGTATAGAATTTCAAAAGTATGATATTGGATTTATACATTTCTCTTCATCGAAACGTAAGGTATATGATCTATACATTTGATAAAAACATAAGGTTCATCGCAATTTTGAAAAAAACGTAATTTTCATAAAAAATATAGGGTTAATGATCCTTACTTTTGTCAAGAAAACGTATGGTTCCCAACTTATGTAATGTACATCATCCATACTTTCCTAAATAAAAATATAAGTTTCCTTCCAAACTTGAAGATATTTTACTATACTTTTATATCAACATATGGTTGATTAAAAATAATTTTCTAAACTCTCGTAAATAATATTCGAATATAATCATTACACTACACTCAATGTTTCTAGAACACACTGGATAGCTTTATAAAAACTATAAAAAATATTTCTCACCAATCATATTCTCCAATATTATTCAATAATTGGGAATATAAATAATATTAATTTCTTAAAATATACTAAAAATAAAATCATTATAATAACAAATAAGGGTCTTAGTGAGAATAAAAACCTTTATAAAAACATAGAGTATTATTGAAACAATACATGATAAAAAATATTATATATAAAAATCTAACATAAGGTTATCAATTTTTTACTAATATTGTTATTTTATGTTTTACACGGGAATAGATTGTGATCAAATAAGAATAAATTATTGCGAAGGAATTCATTTCTCATATTTAATTTTGTGAAATATATTTCACTGAACAAAACATATTTTCCCAATAATTGTGAATCTGAATCCCGTTATAATTTTTTATTCTTAAACTATAATATTCAAGATATTTAAAATATCATTTCAAATCTTATCACCCAAGGAGTTTTTTCGAATGAATAATTTTTCCAAAGGGGTTCTGTGGTTCAAATATTTTCCTTGGTTCATAACCAGTCCTATTTGATTATCAATTTTCATGAATGATGAATTCTAGCATATCATGTTGTTATTTTTATTTAAACCATCATTTATGTGGAAATAATTTTCTAAACCTTAGTATTTCTCACTGATTATTCTTTTTTTTATTGAAAAGTCATTCTTTGAGTAAACGCAATTCCAAATCATAATAATGTCATTTTAAACCTTATGTAGGTTTTTAATTCCCTATAATATTAATTTTCAGTACTGGAAACACAAATTGTTTTTATCTATAATAATCTATATATTCACATTTATTCATTTTAAAATAATATTTTATTTTTATTTTTTTATGTCTGTTCATTTTTCAATAATGACATTGAAAAATATTTAAATTGGTTTTCCTTTAAATGATTTTAAATTATTATATTATTATATAAAATCTTCCTCACGATTTATTTAATATAATGGTAAATTTGGTAGATGTTTCTTGAATTAATGTCTCATGATGTTTTCACTCCATCCTAAAAAATGGTTCTTTTAATGTGCCTTCAATAACATACATTTTTATGGTGAAATTTGTAATTTTTTATAATATGTCTATTTGGGGATTATTATTTACATTTAAGTAAAATAATTTATGATAGAATAGTAGTTGATAATTGAAATATATTTGAACATCATAAATAGCCAATTTGGAAGATCCTTTGTGTGTAAAAAATGCTATTATTACCCATTAATTGAATTTGGGAATCTTATTAAACCCATTTTAATCGAATGTGTTATTTATGATATGATGAATGATTGAAAATTTAGTGCAATTCATAATTATTAGGATTATGTGTTTTATAATATATCACTTTCTAATTCATTGGTTATGAATTTATGTAAAAGATCACAATGATATTATGCATGGAATTTTTGTTTTTTCACAACATTAAAGATGAAATTTTTTCAAAATATGAATCTTGACTATTTTTTCTATTCAAAACAAGATCCATGGTAATTTTTTATATTTAAAAAAATGATGAATGCAAAATTTTTTATGACAACATTATTAGTTGAATTAATTTTCATAATGATATAATTAACAAATTTTTCCATTTTTAATTTTGTATTATAGGATTCATGGGGATATTAAAATTTGAATCTATATGCATATGAAAATGCTCTGCAAGTATCGTGATTATTGTTTCTTGTCTGAACACACATCCATGAATGTCCTATGATATTACATCAAATAATCCTTAATTTATGATCCATCCTTTATTAGTTATATATTTATTATGTATCTCAATTATACCAATATTATAATATTAGTATCACCTATGATATTCATTTTCAAATGAATATGTTTATCCATCTTGGACATCTTATATCACTATTTCATATGATTCCATCTCTAATGGAATGAAGAGAAGAGACATATATAATATCACGAAGAGTTTATTTTGTGGATAACTTTTTGGAGAGGTATAAGTCCCATTATTGAATACAATTTCTCTCTCATAAAAAATATTTAAATTAGTTAAAAGGGAATGAGTTCTTTTTAATTATTTATTTTTATTATTAAATAATATTAAAAACAAAAATGTTCTTTGGAGTTTATAGTTATGATATTTTTTAAGAAATGTAATCTTGATAATCTCATCGAAAGGTTATTATATACATCGAAGAAATCTACTATAACCAACTTCCTATCATTGAATCATTATATCAAATATATTGAAATTTTATAATGTCGATAGAAATAATATTTTCTACATTATATAAATCCAATTTGAATTGAAAATGACACATATGTGTAGAAATAATATAACACATCCATGAATATATGTGTTTCCTTTTTTTCAGACACACATAAAATGTTATAATGATATAATTAATTGATATATATTATGATAAAAATATATTAAATATTCCATAATTAATTAATATTATCTCTATTCATACCCTATAATCCATTGGAAAAGTATAATTTCACTTGTGTGTACATGTGAACTAACAACTCTATTATGCAAGGGGATTCGTTTTTCCTCTCTTCCATGCAAGGAAAGAGATATATATGAATTTAATTAATAAATAAATGATTATAATATGATTATGTATCTTCATAAAACAATTATCTACCTTGTTTCCTTTAATCCATAAAAATCATAATATTTATCATATGTAATTATAGATACCATCTTTATCAAACCATTTATTGCATTTTCACTGACCACCATAAATTGATGGTTTAAATAGAATGTTAACTAAACAAAAAAGATAATTATAATATTTTTAATATTCAAGTGATTATCTAAACATATAACCATAAACAATAGTTACCCTACCTATGATGTTATAAATGATAAGGAATAGTCTTCCTAAAAGAATATAACATGAAACTAATTCATTTAAAAACATTGTAGAAAACATTTTATAAATTAATAAATATGAATAATGATAATTACTGAACTCAAAAAAAATTTCTTATCAATTAAAATGAATAAAATAATCATATTATTTTGTAGTTATTGAATGTAGGAAATGATTAGAGACATGTGGTATGGTATTTTCATGAAATCATTGGATATATTTTATTATTTTGAAATAATTACCTTAATATTCATGTTTTTTAAATATTTTAATATGTAAATTTAGTAAAAATCACTTATTTAATTGAAATTATATGGATGTTAATATTTTATTTAAAAATGATATAATATAAATATTTTATAAAAATAATTATATATGTTAAATTTGATTATTTTTAACATATTTAAAATGAATATTTCAAACTTTTTACCACAAAACGGATTTTCTTACCGTTATTGATATTTAGTATCATGATTTGATTTAATTTATCCATGCGTTATCAATTAATATATGAATTTCATTATTTTATAATTTTTAGTTTATTTTTTTTCCAATGGAAATTTAAATTCCTTATTATTTTTTGGGTAAATGAATGTTATAGTGGTTATGATATAAATCGAATGGTATTGAGTAATAAATAAAAGCGAAAAAATTAATTTTTTATTCATTATTTTGTTATTATAAATTCATCAAAATTATTGATGCTAATAGGATATAGTTAAATACCTAATTAGTTAATGACACATTCTCTATATTGAGAAAACATTTAATTATTGCGGAAAATTATTCCAATTAAAGGGTTGTTATAATAATGGTGTTGAAAGGATGACCTGGGGAACCTATAAATTTATAAATTTTTTCCAAAAGGCTATTTATGATAATATTTCATTTTATTTGATATTAAAATATGTTTATGTTGACCTCACCTGTTTTAATAATACCAATTATTCGTTCACATACATTGATAAATCCCAAATAAATGTTTATCTATATACTAATTATTCCAGTATATGACATTCTAATATCAAGTTGATAATAATATTAAAATAATCATTGAAATATGCTAATCATAATTATCTATTTTTATATTAATTTTTAAATAATTCTAACTCAATCGGATATGTTTTGCATAAAACAGATAAGTATTAAGTCACTGATATGCTTATATCTACTGATACAAATCTACCAATACTTAGTCTACCGATAGACATAGTCACCGATAAGAAAGGGTCACCGATACGCAATGATACAGGTATGTATAAGTCCACCGGTAAGCACATGTCGCTGATATATCAAGTCTAACGATACAGACCGATACCGATAGAACGAGTCTTCTGGTATGCATAAGTCTACTGGTGTACACTTAATCACTAGTACAGAACCATGATACCGATATGCACAATCTACTGATAAATAGTTTACCGATTCAAACAGTCACCGATACAAAACGAGCCACACAAGCGAGATACCGATAGAAAAAAAGCTACCGATAGAATGAATCACCGATACAAAGAGCTACTAATACATGGAGTAACATCTACTGATACAAGGAGCTACCGGTAGAAGATCAAAGAAATACCGCTAGAAGCAAAGCTACCAATATAATGAGTCACTGGTACATAGAGCTACTGATACACAGAGTAACTGCTACCGATAAAAGGATCTACCGGTACATATTCAAATAGCTACAGATAGGAGCTCACTACTATTCAAGTACACCATTATATATTTACCGATAAAAGGCTACTAATGAAAGACTTCCAGTCAATGATTCCTAAACTCTACTTTTGTCAATATTATTTATTTATTACGAAACGGTCATATTTTATGATTTTAATGCAATTAATGTAATTTAATGATAGTTGTTGGCATATCAGGGAACAGTACCTAGTACACATGAAAAGGTAATCATTCCCATTTTTCAGAGCTGAAAGCTATATACGGAATAACAAAGGATGGACATAAATGGTGGTGCACAAAAAGGGAAAAAAGAGTGCTATAAAGTGAGACTACATCCATACTCAAAGAACACAAGACATACCTAAAGAAATTCATACAAGAAGAGAACACAAACCGAACCATAGTCAAGGAGTGAAGAACTATAATGAGCTATTCATGCACTCATGATGATTAGACTGAACTTGAATAAAACGACCCATTGTTTTTCAGGCAAAAACCAGATAAGGACTCAAAAAAATATTGATTAATCAAAAGTGTCTAGAGCTACTCTTCAAATCACTAGAGAATTCTAAAACTCATATCTACCCTCTTGGTGATTCTTTAATTTACATTTCGAGCAGTGTGCATGCTCTACATATTTTATACTCACACTGTCTCCTGTACTAAACTGGAGGATCTCTAAATCCGCACACAATCCTTCCAACTCTCTTGTATCCCACTGTGGAAAGTGGTAGTGGTCATGTAAAACCTGGACAGCCTGTGTGGTGTAGTTTCGTTTTCCCACGAAGAACTGTGGTAGAGCTCTTAGTACCTGGACAGTCTCTTTACTATTGTTTACCCTGATCCAGGGTGTGGATCAAATTTATATAAATTGATTGAGAGGACCCATTCTCGGCTTGACACTGAACCTCTTGGTTACATCTATTGGGCATCTTATATTAATTCTAATGTATACTGTATATTTTATTTTCCACTGCAAATTACTTTGAAATAAAATTTGTTTTAAATTTACTTTGATAGTTAAATTTTTAAGTGTTTATACTTATTGTGAACCAGTAAGTTAGTTACAAATGTTAATTTAATCTTCTAATTAAATTAACTGAGACATAATCAATCTTTGAGAAACTAATTGGACCTTTAAATTCTTTATAAATTCACTACAGTTTATCTTGTTTTTAAATTTGGGGATTTTAAGAGAAATATTTTAACAGAAATTTTAATTGGAACTCAATTCACCGACCTCTTAAGTATCCACTCTGGCCAACATTTGGTATCATAGGTTTGTTTATCATTAAAGGTTTTGGAACACTCTGTTTTTCAACTGTGATTTTTGTTGTATCTTAAAGATCGTAAATTTCTGTTAGTTCTAAATTTTATCTCATTAAATATATTTTCTAAAAATGAATTATGGACAATATACATGATGTTGTTTCTACCAACAGGCCACCCTTATTTAATGGTACAAATTATGCTCAGTGGAAGCTTAAAATGAGAATTCATTTGGAGAGTATGGGATTTGATATCTGGACTGCTATTGAAGCTTAATATAAGATTCCAGAATCTAAAAGAACTACTTGGGATGAACCTAGTAAAACAACTTATAATATCAACTGTAAAGAAATGAATATTTTGTATTGTGCTTTAGGTGATGAGGAATTTAACAAAATATCTTCTGGTAAAACTTTTTATGAAATTTTGGACACTTTGGCTATTTACCATAAGGGAACAACCAATGTTAATGAAATAATATTGAACACATACATTATTAAATATGATAATTTTAAAATGAAGCCTGATGAACACATTTTTGACATGTATCTCCGTTTCAATGATATTTTTAGCACTATGAGCTCACATGGAAAAGTTGTTCCTGGAAAGGAACAAATCATGAGAATATTAATATGTCATCCAGAAAGATGGAGAGGCACTTATGTTCCCATTAGAGAATCGCACGACATCAACAAACTTCATGTTAATGAATTAATTGGTAACCTAATTATGTATGAGGAAGAGTTGAAGGTCAACAAATAAGAGGATGATGAACCTAGTAAGAAGTCAGTATCCTTCAATACATCTGCTTCAAAGAGTAAAGACAAATGAAAAATGCAAAGTTCAAGTGATAGTTCAAGCAGTGATAAGAGTGCATCTGAATGTGATGCAGAGATGGCTCAAATAGCTAGAAGATTTAAGATGTTCTACAGGAAGAAGAAATTCATTATAAAATTAAATTACAAATCCAAATATGAAAACAAAGGTCATTGGATGAAGGACCAGAAGAAGTCTGATAAAAGTGATGAGATTGTCTGCTATGAATGCAAGAGGAAAGGACATGTGAAAGCAGACTGTCCAATGTTGAATTTCATGAAGAATCATGACTACAAGGACAACAAGTATAAGAAATATATGAAAGCAACCTGGAGTGGTTCAGAAGACAGCACAAGTGAATCTGACGTTTCTAACATGGAAAAGATACATGATAACATGTTTTTTATGACAGACACATCTAAGGAAACTTATTGAAGAGTTCTCATAAGAAGGTATGGTACTTGTACATTGTATTTTCAAGGCATATGACTGGATATTACTCATGCTTCTAGAGTTTAATAAATGTTGATGGAGGCCTTGTCACCTTTGGTGATAACTCTAATGGAAAAATCATCGGCTGAGGCCAGATTGGTAACACTTATTCAGTTTTAATTTGCAATGGTTTTTTTGTTAATGGACATAAATATAATCTTTTGATTATTTCTCAGCTGTGTGATGATGAATTAAATGTTAAATTTGAAAATGATTCATGTAATTTCTTTAATTCTCAAAAGATCTTAGTATTTTATGGTTTGAAAAATAAAAATGAGTATGCTGTTGATTTTAATTTTTTAGCTAAGAAAAAATTACCTGCTTAAATGCGTTAAATAAAGAGTCTTGGCTATGGAACATAAGACTAGGACATTGCAACATCCATTAACTTAGAAACCTGACTAAGAAAAACTTAGATAGCGACCTACCAAAACTTCAGTTCCCAACAGACAAAGATTGTAATCTCTATCAAAAGGGAAAGAAACATTATGTTTCTTTTAAATCAAATAACGTAGTTTCAAATTCTCAACCTCTCGAGTTGGTTCACATGGATTTTTTTGGACCTTCTAGAGTTTCTAGTTTAAATGGGAAGAACTATGTCTATGTCTTAGTAGCTGAATATTCTAGATATACTTCAGTATACTTCATAGCTCACAAATATAAAACATGTTCTTACTTTTTTAAGTACTACATGTCTGTAGAGAACATTAGTGGATTTAAGAATAAGACCATGAGAAGTGATCATGGTCGTGAGTTTGAAAATCATGAGTTTGAATCTTATTTCACACACAATGGCTATAGTCACATCTTTTCTTCTCCTAGAACACCTCTATAGAATGGTGTAGTAGAAAGAATAAATAAAACCCTTCACAAAATTGCAAGTAACACGCTTAATGAGTATGACCTGTCAATTTACATTTGGTATGAAGCTGTAAATACAGATTTCTATATTATTAATAGATTTTTGATCAGATATGTTCTTAAGAAACCCCCTTATAATCTATGGAATAATAGGAAACTTAAGGTTAATTACTTCGGTGTTTTTGGTTGCAAAGGTTTTATTCTCAATTCAAAGCATAATCTGGACATGTTTTCTTCTAAAAGTGATGAAGGAATTTTTCTTGGTTATTATTTAACTTGAAAAGCCAATAGATTTTTCAATAAAAGAACCAAATGTGGGGAAGAATATGTTCACATCAAATTTGATGAAACTGATCCACATGAACCTATGTCTTCTATTGAAAATCTTGAAGAAGACTTGTCTGCTCTAGACCATAATAATAAAACCAAAGAACCCGTTGTAAAGAAATCCTATTTTGGAAACATTCTAGAACCTACTTCTATTGAACCGGAACCTACAGATGAACCTGAATTTTCTAGTACTACCTTTACTAGATCAACTAAGAATCTAAAGAATCATCCTTGGGATGCTGTTGTTGGTAATCTAGATAGAGGGACACCGACTAGAGCTTCTCTAAGAAATCAGGTTGAACATCAAGCTTTTCATTCATAGCTAGAACCTAAAAATATCAGTGATGCAATCAATGATGAATTTTGGGTAATGTCTATGCAAGAATAATTAAATAAATTTGAAAGAAAAAAATTCTGGGAATTAGTTGATAGACCTACGGACACTTTGGCAATATGCACTAAATGTGTTTTTAGAAACAAAGTTGATGAGTCTGGCAATATAGCTATAAACAATACAATGGTAGTCACACAAGCGTATAGTCAAGAAGAAGGTACAGACTATGAGTAAACATGTTCCTCTGTAGCTAGATTAGAAGCCATTTGGATCTTACTTGCCTATGTTGTACATCTAAATTTCATGTTATATCAAATGGACGTCAAAAGTTCATTTCTAAATGGGTTATAATTGAATATGTTTTTGTTGAACAACCACCTGGTTTTACAGACCCCCATTTCCAAAATCATGTTTTAAAACTTTCTAAAGCTTTATATTGTTTAAAACAAGCTCTAAGAGCATGATATGATAGACTTAGAAATTTTCTTATTTCAAAAGGTTTCACTAAAGGGATTGCAGACCCAACAATTTTTATTAAAATAATTTATAAAGATGTTTTGATAGTACAAATCTATGTTGATAATATTATTTTTGGATCTTTTAAACATTTTTTATGTACTAATTTTTTAAAGTTTATGGAAAATGAATTTGAAATGAGTTTAATGGGAGAACTAAAATATTTTCTTAGATTTCATGTTTTTTAAAATGAAAATGGTATTATTTTGAATCAAAATAAGTATTCAAATGATCTTTTAAAACCTTTTGTTTTGGATAGTATTAAGGAAAGTGATACTCATATGAATACTGTCTGTAAATTAGATTCAGATGAAACTGGGAAACCATTGGATCAAACAAATTATAGAGGTATGATTAGAAGATTACTTTACCTTACTAATAGTCGACCAAATATTATGTTTAGTGTGTTTATGTGTGAAATATTTCAAGCTAATCCAATATAATATCATTTAAATATTGTTAAAATAATTTTGAAATATCTTAAACATACTGTAAATTTAGGTTTGTTTTATCCAAAAGGACAATCTTTTCAATTAATGAGTTATTCAGATGTAGAATTTGCTGGTTGCAAGTTGGATAGAAAAAGAACATCTGGAACGTGTTATTTTTTTGGAAAATCCTTAGTATCTTGGTGTAGAAAGAAGCAGAATTCAGTTTCTCTGTCCACTGCTGATGCAGAGTACATAGTTGTTGGTAGTTGCTGTGCACAAATTCTATGGATGAAACACACTCTTTTGGACTATGGATATTATTTTTTGCATGTTTCAATAAACTGTGATAACACTAGTGCAATTAACATTTCATAGAACCCTGCATCTCACTCTTGGACCAAACACATTGATGTAAGGCACCATTTTTTGAAAGATAATTACAAAAAAGGTGATATTAATCTTCAATTTATAGGTACTGAACATCAATTAGCTGACATTTTCACTAAACAATAAAGTTTGGATAGGTTAGGATACATTAGACATGGGTTAGGAATGTTTAACCTTGACTGATAAACCCTCACTATTTTACCTCACGGGTATAAAAACCTCACTTTTATACCTCACTAGTATAGAAACTTCACTGTTATACCACACTGGTATAGAAACTTCACTTATATACATCACTGGTATAGAAACCTCACTGTTATACCTCACTGGTATAGAAACCTCACTGTTATACCTCACTAGTATAGAAATCTCACTATTATACCTCACTGGTATAGAAACCTCACTATTATACCTCACCGATATGAACCTCACCATTAGTGGACCTCATTGATAGATAAACCTCACTATTAAGAATTCTCACCGGTATACCCTACCATTAAGTATGCGTTGTTTTATACTTCTGTCTGCCGCCAGAATCTATATCTTTTATACTTTACTTATTTTATTTAAATTATTTCGTTTATGATTTCTAAATGATAAAACGAAGTCCTAGTTACTTCTCAATCCACCAATCCTATCCTTTACCCTCAAGCCTTTGCTCCCGAATCTCTCGAGAACCCTAAGTTACTCGAACCAGAGATGGAAAAAACCAAACTCCCTACTATTGGAGATGAAATTGATGACCTAAATACGATGAAGCAGAAGACAGAGCCAGAAGAATGTAGCAGTGTCAGTAGAACAAGGTCAGGGAGGCAACTAGTGAACCCACATTTACAAAATATAGCTATTTTAATCGAGAATGATCGATGAGTGGAATGGATGATTTCTTATAGATCGTTAGTTCTCGAGGTGATGGAAGATCAGATGTGGGTAAAATGCATCTCAAATTATAATGGCCCCTACTATCTGATGCTTGTAAAATAGTTCTATGAGTTTGTGAGTTTTGAGAAATAAAAAGATGAGAACTGAGTGATTTCATTTTTGAATGGAAAGGAAATATATTTTTCATCTGTTGAGTGGGTTGAGTACCTGAGAGTACCACATGAAGGAGTTTATGGTTATTCAGCGAAGAAAGTACCACCTACCAGTGATATTTTTGATTATGAAACTTCTATAGAGGAGCTCACTGGTAGTGGTGAGCAAAGAAAGTTGGTGGCTACTGAAATGAATGGAGAGAACATGTTTCTGTTCATGTTTGTTCAACATGTTCTAAGCCCAAGAAGAGGGGACTTTGCGAATTTAAGATATCAAGACATCTATTTGTAACATCTTTTGAGACATGGTGTGAAAGTGAACCTATGTAGGTTGCTAATGATTTAAATGGGGGATATGACCAGACTTAAATAAAAAATCAATTCCTTAAACTTTTCTAAGTTGATCTCAGTGATGATCAAAGTGAAAGTGTTATATGAGTCTCAAGTTGATATAGTGGTAGTAAGGAATAATTTTTGTATCACAAGCACAATTTTCAAATACATGAAGATAAACTGGAATCTATGGAGAGGAGAGTGGGTTAATGATAATAAGAATATATATAATAAGTTCAATCATGTGAGTCATCCTTCAAGGCCTAAGGATGTTAGGCATCTAGGTCTAGGACCTAATGAAGATGATCCACAATATAGTGATGATTCAGAAGATGAAGATTCATCTACAACAAATGGAGGAGATCTTGGCTTGCCTCCTAGCCCAGCTCGTGACGTTGTTTCACAATAAAAGTAAAATGCTTCTTTGAACATACATAGTACATAAACTATTTTGGGTAAAGAGGCACCTATGGATGAGAAAGTCCAGTAGAGAGCAGATCAGGAAGAGGCTGATTGAGAAAATGAAGAAGATGTTCATGCAAGTGAATCATCTGTTTTTGTTTGCATGATCCTTAGTCCACTAAATGGATATTCCGTTATTCCTACTGAAGAATTTGATGATGTTGATAGACCTTTAACTATTCTTGAGTAACATCCTACTGTTATAGAAATGGAGATGGTAGTGCAAGATTCTTCTGAGGAAGAAAGAGTTGACGAAGATGCTGTTTCTATACAAGGGAATGCACCTGTTCAGGGGGAGCATCCAACCTGGATTGGCAGTGTTTTAGTGGATGTTGAGTTTGAATCTTGGGTAGAGGATACATGTATTATAGTTTGTGGATTGGATTATCAAGATTATGATAATGATAGATCCCTTCAAAGACAAAAAATAAATTATGATATTCAGTCTAAGATATTACCTGAAGATGTGATAAGAATACATGATCTGGATAAGCTAAATTATGATCCCAAAATCAGTTTTGTGGAATTAATAAGGATAATTGAAGCTTTACTAGTATCATAAATTAAATCGATTATGAATGACTATGTGGACAGTACAATGTCTGAATGAGCACCTGTTGTGGTTGCACTTGCTGATATGATTAATAGGGATGACTTAGCATCCTTAAAGGCTGAAATGAAAGAGTTGTTGAGTGATTCTGTTACAGAGTTAAAGAATCCCTTTGTTGAAGAGATGAGAAATTTCAAAAAGTCTTTTGGAATCTCTCTCAATTTTAATGTGTCAACCTTTGTGGAAGAGATATTATATGACGTTACAGCTTTCCAGACTCAAGTATCTAGACTCGCAGATAATCGTGAAGTTTTAAAGAAGTCATTTTTCTCTATAAAATCCTATAAGTGTTCAAAATATCAAGAATACAAGGATTTGGCCTATGTGAAGAGTGTCATGAGCCATATGGTTTCTATTTTTGAAGGATTAAAAAAGTATGTGGCGAATCATATCGGTGCCCAAGATTATGCAGTGAAAAATATTATTAGTGGGCTGAATAAGAGTTTCAAGAAAACTATAACCTTCTATCTTGGTTATCTTGCTACAAGACCATCAGTGGATTTGGATCAGATTATGAATTTGATGAAGGAGGAGCTTGGTTCAGCATCAACCAGTGGCTCTGTGGACTCATCATATCTGACCAATGTGGTGACTTCTACTAGAGATACCACTAGATATATTATGTTGATTGGTCAAGACTATATGAGGGAAGATTCTGCCTCTCATATTGAGGTGAAAGACACGGTAGATTTTTATTTCCAAAGGATTTACACCAAGAATCAACTCAATTATCATTTCAAACTTATTTTAGAAAACATGAAGCTACCACAAGCCAATCAAGCCTCCAGAGAAAAAGTCCGCAAGCTCAGGGAGTTGACTCCTGCAATAGACAAATTCATGGAAAACAAGGATGATTTAATTTCTTCCATGGAAGAAGGAGGAGGAATCATTATGGATTTCATAAATCTCTTGTTTCCCTTCTTGCATGTCAATGATAGGCCAGTGATTGTACCTCCAGCTTTACCTGACTCTGCCTCTGCTACTTATCTTGCTCAGATGACTCTAGTCCAAGCTATCTGAAGACTTACTCCTATGAACACTCAGAGAACTACCCAGTATAGATCAGGAACAGTTTCAGTAGCTCAGCCACCTCTGATCATTTCTGATGTTCCTAAGCCTTCACCTGCATCAACCACACCTGAATCTTCGTTTGATCCTAAGGGGAAATCTCATTCTGAGGATCTGGATTGATCAGGGGCTAGGATTTTTATTGGAATCACATCTATTTATTTTTGTTTCATTTATGTCTATCTTTGTATCTTTTTTATCCAATGAATACAAATGATATTACTTTCTATTACTTGTTTTTACTTCTCTTCTCTCATATTTCCTTTCCTTCCCACTTTTTGATTATCAAAAGGGGGTAGAAATACTATCTAAGGGAATATCTTTTATGAAAAAGGGGGAGAATTCCAATCTTTTCTGTGTTTAATACATTTCCCTCTATTACATTTGGTTCATATTTTACATTTAGTAAATGTGCTTTATAATGTATTGTTTTCTTTGATTAAATTTAATTGAATGAAATATTCTATGATATATTATTTATTGTTTTGGATTTATGATATCATAAGTTGTGATTATCAAAAGGGGGAGATTTCTTACCTCACCTGTTTTAATAATCCCAATTATGCATTCACATATATTGATAAATACCAAATAAATGTTTATCTATATATTAATTCTTTTAATCTATGAAATTCTATTCTCATGTTGTTAATAATATAATTTTTTTTGAAATATGTTAATCAAGGTTATCTATGTTTATATTAATTTTGAAATAATTATAACTCAATCAAATATGTTTATCATATATGAGATAAGTGTGAAGTCACGGATATGATTATAGCTACTGATACTGGTCTACCAGTACTTAGTCTACCTATAGACATAGTCACCGATAAGCAAAGGTCACCGATATGCAGAGCTACCGGTATGTATAAGTCCACCGGTAAGCACATGCCACTGATAGATCAAGTCTACCGATATAGACAACTACCGATAGAACGAGTCTGCCGGTATTCATAAGTATACAGATATACACTTAATCAATGGTACATAAAAAGCTACCGATATGCACAAGCTACCAATACAAAGTTTATCGATACAAACAGTCACTGATAAAAAACGAGCCACACAAGTGAGCTACCGAGAGAAGCAAAGCTACCAACAGAATGAGTCACTGGTACAAAGAGCTACTGATACATGGAGTAACAACTATTGATACAAGGACCTTCAGGTACATGATCAATGAGCTACCGATAGAATGAGTCAATGTTTCATAGATCATTTGATAAATGGAGTAACAACTACTGATACAAGGAGCCACATGTACAATATCAAAGAACTACCGATAGGATCTCACTTTTATACAAAGTCCACCATTACATATCTACCGACAGAAGGCTACTGATGAATGACTTCTAGTCACTAATTCCAAAACTCTACTTTTTTCAATATTATTTATTTAATAAGGAACTGTCATATTTGATGATTTAAATTAAATTAATGTAATTTAATGATAGTTGTTGGCATGTCATGGAACCATACCTAGTACCCATGAAAAGGTAATCATTCCCATTTTCTGGAGCTGAAAGCTATATAAGGAAAGACAAAGGATGGACATAAAGGGAGGTGCACAAAATTGGAATAAGTGTGATTTAATATGAGAATACATCCATACTCGAAGAACATTGGACATACACGAAGCGATTCATACAAGAAGAGAACACAAACTGAACCTTTGTTATGGAGTTAATAACTACAACGAGCTCTTCATGCACTCAAGCTGATCAAACTGAACTTGAAGAAAATGACCCTCTGTTTTTCAGACAAAAACCAGAGAAGGACTCAAAATCATTCCTGATTAATCAATAGAGTCTAGACCTTCTCTTCAAATCACCAGATCATTTTGTAACTCATATCTTCTCTCTTAGTGACTCTTTTATTTACATTTCGAGTAGTGTGTATGCTCTGTATATTTTTTACTCACACTATCTCCTATGCTAAACTGTAGGATCTCTAAATCCTCACACAAACCCTCCAAATCTCTTGTATCCCAGTGTGGATAGTGGTAGAGGTCAAGTAAGACCTGGACAGCCCGTGTGCTATTGTTGTTTTTTCCCACGAAGAACAATGGTAGAGGTCTTAGTACCTGGACAGTCTCGGTATTGTTTTTTACCCCGATCCAGGGTGTGGATCCAATTTATATAATTTTTTAGAGGCCTAAGTCTCGGCTAGAGACTGAACCTCTTGGTTACATCTATTGTGCATATTATATTAAGTCTGAAGAATAATATATATTTTATTTTCCCCTACTAATTACATTCAAATAAAATTTGTTTTATTGTTACTTTGATAGTTAAATTAGCAAGTGTTTATACTTATTGTGAACTAGTAAGTTAGTTTCAAAAGTTAATTTAATATTATAATTAAATTAAATGAGACCTAATCAATCTTTGAGAAACTAATTGAACTTTTAAAATCTATATAAATTCACTACAATTTAACTTGTTTTTTAATTGGGGGATTTGAAGAGAAATATTTTTAATAGAAATTTTAATTGGAACTAAATTCACCCCCTTCTTGAGTATCCACTCAGTCCAACACATTATAATTTAAATGAAAAATTATAATTTTCTGAAGGAGAAAGGTTATTTTTCTAGGAAATGTATTAATTTGAAAACATAAACCACCCTGAATTAATTTTCCCCTTTAATCATCATAGGAAATTATTTTTGAAAACAATTAGGAAATATAGATGGAGTCAATATATAAGAAATTATTTTTTGACATTGATATAATTAACAAAAAAATGTTCATTTAATTATGGATGTTGATATTATTAGAAACATGATTTTAAATTTTCATTTCCATTTATATCCATTAATGATAACTGATTATCTTATACCACAAGTTCAAATTCATTTTCCATGGAATAAAGATAAATACGAATTGTAGTGATTTCAATAATGAAACATCGCGATTGATTGAAATATTCAATGAGGGAAACTAGAGTTTAAACATGTCATGATATTATTTTGGAAATAATGTACATTGTATTGGATTATTCGCATTGTTATGTAATGATTTTTCTAAATCAATGCAAAAAAATAAAAATAATTTTAAATATTTATGAAACTATAATCATTATTATTAACCGTATAATTATTTTGGATTACGATATAGGTTATTTAAATTGGTATTATTCATTCAATGATGTAGTGTATTTTTAGAACTACAATAATGTTTTGGGATCCGGGGTTATAGGTAATTACACATATAATATTTTTCACAATACGAGAAGTAGTTCATTAACAAAATATTTTATATGGTGTGTGGGTTTTCATCCCTATGATTTTATGTTCTTAAGATAAATACAAATTTTAATTAAATAAGTTATTGGAAAAGGTGTGAGTTAAACTATTTTATTGATAAACTATAGTATATTGATGATTAAATGTAATCTGTGGTACTCCCTATACATAATCTAAAAAACCATTTATGTGTGGAAACCACTTAGAAGATTAATGTTAGTTATGTATGGTTGGAATATCCATTTGGATTCTTCTTAACATGTGTCCCCTCAGGAAGCCCTATTTGGTTTCCTTTAAGTCGTGATATTTAGTTGGGTTATTGACATCTACCTTTGTGAATATTATTATATTGTGATCATCCTTAGGTCCTCATAAAATATAATATTTTATACATTTAAAATTATATAACTTGTAATTTTTTAAATCCATAATACATCTATTAGTAAACCCCATCAAGAACATTTAATTTTAACATATGTCACATTACTATATCAGAGACACAAATGGCAGGAATATTTCATTCATATAGTACTTTAGGTGGTCACACTTATTATGTTTATACTATCCCAATTACAGGATTTATTTGAATGCATATTGAGTCCAGGAAGTAGAGGTAAAATAAAAATGTGTCTTCGATGGATGTGGAGTTGATGTAGTTATTTTAGATATGAAGGATAATATATCTCAGTGAGACATGGAAGTAGAATATTATGGTGATGACCATTAAAATAGATACTGATGTTGGAATCTTACCAAAAGTATGAGATATAAAATTTTCATTACACTTCATATTTGGATACAGTCCCATATGAACATTTTGATGAAACTATTCCTTTGTATTAATGATTCAGTTCATGAATAACTATCAATGAATTATATAAAATTTAATTATTTGTATATATCTATAGCTAGTTTGGTCATTTATTTTTTACAATAAATATATGTTTCTATATTATGTTGATATATGATAAGGTCTATTATATAGTGTGATATTCTCAGCCGATTATATTCACTATATGTTGGAAAATTAATTGTTGGAATGGGTGGAAAACCCAATTTATTATCATCCCAAGTGAGAAATTTTTGTGTTTGGTCATGTGACTGTATTATCAAATATTTTAGGACAAAATTTTAGTTTTTCAATTTAGTAATCATGGGGGGATTGGAATGATACTTTGGTGCAGTGAGGTCAATGGGTTGTGGTGCTCAGTTATGAGAATTTTTAGAGTAACATAGGTGTAATGGAAATCATATCCTTTATCTAGGATATTCATAAAATATTGTTCATTTCATATATTTATAAAATTGATTAACTAGTACAATAATGTTTTCTCACACATCATATTGTGGTCATTTATTATATTTATTTTCATTCATGTGTCCACTAATACATGTATTCTTTTACCGTTGTTGGTTCATCAATATAAATCATGATTCCAACCATTGGATTGTTAACATGTATACAAAGGTATGGTGCTGATTATAATATTCCATTATTTGGAAACATCACTAACAATTAATGAGCGATTTTTTTAGTTCTAACACACAAATTTGATGACATACATTATCATTGATCAAATCTGGTGCCTCTCTACTTCTTCCCATGATCGTTATTTTTTGTAAAAATAATGATATTTATGGATGAGATAAGTAATACTACACATGTATTAGATATGTTACATCTGTTATCATAGATAATATTTCATATTTTTGAGAGAGAAACTTGAAACCTATAGAAAATTGTCTTCTGTAGCATTGAAGAATCACATATTCATCTAGGTTGAAATTGTATCAACCAAATGATTATTATATTCATGGTTTCCCTATATAGTTTTTTGAGTTTTTTTGATATAAATTTTTCTCTCAAAATATTGATAGGAAATATCAATCATGGTATGATTTTGATCCTATGTATATGATATCATTTATCCATTGATTAATAGAACATCTATTTGATGAATGACTTTGTTTGATTAGGTTTTGAGTTAAATGGATTTCACATGGTGCTCTTAGGATATATTTCAAGGTTTAAATTTTTGAGATTAATGGTTTTGTTTGAGATGATACTAAATTTGATTTCCATCTTGGGAAATTAAATCATAAAAAAACTATTCTAAAGATATATAAGAGAGATATATAGTGGTTTGTTCTTGTATATAATGTACCAGGGAAATATGGATTTGTACTCCTATAACATAAATTTTTCTTGAGTGGTGTCATGGATGGACCCCCAAATGAATGAAAACATAGATATAAGAAACCTCTCCATTGTTGTATAGTTTTTAGGGATGATAATTGGTGGATGATTCATTGGTGAGATAAAAATATATATAATGAAAAATCCTCTAAATATATTTATAGGTTATTATGCTTGTGTTTCGTTGTGAAATTCATGACTAGATCAATCATTTTTTTTATTTCATAGAATAACCTTTTAAGCAATCCGTGAATATCCCTAGATATTGTACTAGTGTATTTTTTTTATAGTCATCCAATTACATGAGTTATAGATTTATATACAGTGCATTCCATCATGAAGTCGAAACCCTATTGATTATTGATATAATTTTGTTATAATAGTGTCATAGATGTTGACAATATTAGAAGGGAACTATAAATCCATATAGTGTAGGAGGAAAAAAATTTATAATAATTTGATAAATTTGTTATTTCATATAAAGTGATAACTTACATTCCATGAACCAATATTATTGATTCCAATTTACTCATTCTATTTTGATTTCATGACCATAACCAATTTACATCCTTAGTGAGGACTACCATATTAATGCATGTAAAATAATGTTGAATGTATGGAATTATAGATATTGTGTTCTTATCACTTGGTAAAACTAGCAATGCTTAATAAGTGAAAATTTACTTTGGTGGGTTTATTTTGTCAATACTCAAGTCAAGAATGTTTTTTATCCAATAATATTAGTATTATAAATAATGATCATTGAAATAATAATGACCACGATCATTAGATTTTAAAGATTGGGACCCCCAAAAAGAATTGGAATGATGTTGATCATATTGAATGAGTTAGTGTTCTTCATGGGGTGTTATGTGGTATAATTAATGAAATACTAATGTCAACCCAACTATGTAATCATTGAATTCAGGTGTAAACCTATTGGATATCATGATGTGCATAGAGTATTGTTATGGGTTTTTAGGAAGAGTTTGTATGTCAATGTCATGACCTATCACAATAGGGCTGAATCCATTACTAAAACTATAAAACCTATAATAGGATAGGGGATGGAGACCATTGCTGAGAAGGCATAACAAACACAAGGGAGGCCTTCAACAAATTAAACTATACACGTCCACAAAAATCTATTCCCATGCAAATAAATTTATAAAAACCAATAATCATGAAAACATATACAACTAAAATCCCACGATGAGACTATGAACACATATCACTAGTAAGAAGTGTAAAAAATATAATCCCACCAAAATATACTAAAAAGAATCTCAGCCATTAATGTGATAGAGGAATGTCGTAATTTCATCCACTAAAACCCACCTCTAACTTTATGGCTCAAAAATCTCTCCCTGGTCCTAGTCCCTCTTGGAGAACATAAAATGGTTGGTTATCTACCTATGACCCGACACGTGTGGGAAAATCCCATCCAGGGTTGACTACAAAAATAACTAGTATGACACCTCAAAATCACAATGCTTATAGGATCATGTAGAATAGTGACCTCATCTAAGATATATTTAAACAATTTTTTTAAAAAATATCATCCATATATACTCCTTGTAGACACAAAATATTAATGTATTTTCACCACCTAGACATCGACATAGGATTCGTTCTCAAAGGATCAATATAAAAATTATTCGGGATAACACCGTCCAATAGTTATATAACACTGAAGGTATCCAACTGAGATTTTGATTCTTTTAGGGAATCTCCATACGTTGTACATGCAAGATGTATGAATAGATTGATACAAAGATGGGGATCACAACCATGTCTATGGGGAATACAAATGACCCAATTTAGACTAACCTTCTATTTATTTGACTGAATCCCATGTATAATTTTCCATGAAGATTCCAATAACACAACATAGGAAAAAATTTGATGATATAGCATCTCACTAAAAGACTTCATTAATAAGGATCACAACCTATAATATGAGTACAAGACATGTCACTTATGCATTGGGTTATACACTTGTATAATGAAAGAGGCTTGTGTATGTGTTCAAGTACACTTTGTGTTTCCTTCCACACATATCTTGTGGGGTTACATGATTTCTTGGGAGTATAGTCCCTTTATATGCTATGTTTACTTGTAGGTTGTATACCATGTGTATAATGGACAACATGATGTATAAATCCACCCATCCTCTAAGGCATTTACCTCTTATACACACCGTGTGATCTAGAGAATTTTGACAGGATGTGTCGTATTGACTATATGGTGTGTGATCAAAAACTGTACACATAAACTCAATCCATTACCCTGGGGTCCCACAAGAGGTGTAATTATGGATGACACTCCATGGGACACATGATTTTTCAACAGCCCACATCCATTTCACATGTCTTTTTCCACTCCTCTAACAACTGATTCATCCAAGATTCAGGGTGGAATGTAAGGAATGGGTATGACAAGTCTCTTCAACCACCACTCATAGATATCTGGCCACAAAATCACATGGTAAAACCATTCTATCTTTTATCATAGTCACTAGACATAAAAACCAACATTAATAATTCCAACATGACCCTGATCCATCATCATAGTTCTAGTACATCACCAATAAGAATTTAGATAAATATTATTTATATGTTGCACCATGAAGAAGATGTGAAAAGATAGATTAGTAGTTATTTTTTTAATGACAAGTGAAATGGAATTTCTATGATGAATGAACAATGAATGATAGAAGAAATTTAAAACAAAAAATATAAGAAACAAACATTGTATAATGTTTTATTGGAAACAATGCATGTCAATTCGATTGATGGCCGAAAAGATATAATATAACAAACAATATTAATCCCCCAATTCAGGATAATCATACTCGTACACACTTTCTCAATCTAAGAATCAAAATTCATATTTGGTTAATTCAAATTCCTCATAAAAATAATAAAATGAGGATAAATATGCAAAAAAAAACAACCTAACATGATATGGATCTATTGTGGATAAATTGTGTTTTGACATCATAATCATTGGTGAGATCTGTTAAGTATGATGGCGCAATGATATTTGATCTCGATCTGATCTGATTTTATTTTATTCTAAAGATACCCTCCAGCGGTTCTCTAGATCTCAAGGATTAATATGAAAATCATGTGATCTCCTCATAACTGTATTTTTATTGAGGAAAAAGAACAGTTACCACATCAACAAAACAAAATAAATAAATTTATTTTATTATTATTTCCATTGGAGGATTTTAACCAATCATCTGACACTAACAAATATTATGATATTACTAGAGTAAAATACATATTCTTAACTCAATGGATACATGATATATCTAATTTTAGAATCCATTTTATATATATTGGACTTTTTCTAAAACCAAAAAATCCTTGATACATATTATATTTAATATTTTTCAAAATTTAATATTTGTTTCAATGGGCCATATAATATCATTTCCACTCAAAACCTATATCTAAAATTTTTCCATATAATCATTAAATGTAATAAATTAAAAAATAATTGTGGTTACTTTATCCCAACCATGGAGCTTTAAATACTATAAAGAAAAAAATGTGCTGCTCAAGGGGATGAGGGTGATGAGTATGAATCTTATTTACTACTCCCATGTTCTCTCTTAAAGATCCGCATTCTATCACCATACACACATACTATGGTGGTAGAGCCATGTGGTACAACACCTCACTAACAATAAATTTTATATTGAAGCGCCAATGAATCTTGATGATAGCTTGATTTAATGACAAAATCTAAAAAACCAACATTGATGTGAGACCTTAAAAACACATGGTCTCTCTCCTAAATCTATAAAGGCATCCATCAATAGTTATCATAGCAAGTATGATGGATCAATATTTTTTTCTCTTATAATTAATTATAAACACCTTCTCCTTTAGGAATCAAAAAACTTGAGTGCAAATAAATAAAGAATCCACTAGATTGGCTGTACCATCCCTTGTAAATAAATAATATGATATTTTATTATTTAATAATATTCTTGAAATACATATTAATTTTACCTTAATGGGGATTATATGTTTAATAGTGTACTCAACACACAACAATGAGTTTCTTTGAAATCTTACGTTGCACACAATGTTGAGTTATACTAAATAATAAAAATATAATATTATTATTTTAAATGGTAGTTAACTCATAGTCGTTGTATTAGTGATAATGAACAGTAGAAACTACAATACGATTATACATTTTTTATAAATTTATTAACTTTTATAGAATGAATTTTAAAGACTTAATATTTAAATAAATCCAATTTTAAGCATAAATACTCTAGTATTTTTTAAATAGTCGATATACAGCCTTTTGAGGGAGAACCATTTTTAAGTCTAGTTTTTTGTCATTTTAATATATTTTATTTTAAAAAATAATATTCTTCTTTATAATTTTGACATCATAAATTACATTGGATAAAATTTAGGTATCTTTCTGATAATGTTCATTTTTTATGAATAGTAAAAATACAACATTTTAATTCAAAATATCCTTTTAATATAATTTATTTATATGGATATATTATACTTTTAAATGGTTTTAAAGTGTAATTAGATTATAGATTTAATATTTAATACAATTTTGGTCATTTTATGTAATTTCACATTGTATTTGGACATAAACAAGTGACAATAATTTTATAGTAATTAATTTGTTTAAAACACAATTTTTTGATTGACAATGGGAATTAATTTTAAATTACCTTCTGTCACTTCTGTGTTATGAATTTAGAAAAATGGATTTCATATCTTAATACCACAGGACTAATCTGGGAAAATATGTAACTTTTATTTTTATAAATTATAAATATTTTCTTTAGTAAATATTTTATTTACCATGGTAAAATGGTAAATATGGTAAATTAGGGTAAAAAACATAATTATAATAATATTAAATTATACTAACATGTTTTATAGTCCTATTGGTTGATACATGTCCGATCATAGGCATCCTTGGGTCTATTTTTGAACCCCATGGAGCCACATGGGAGTGATAATTCAATATTATATTAATTAATTTAATGTAATGACAAAAATGACATAAACATATATCTTTTAGTAAGTCATTTTTTAAAAGAGTTTATATACGTTATCTCATTGAACATAAATATTAATTTGAAATATAAAATTATTTCCTACATGATGGTATTTTATTTGTAATTTTTAAACATCATATAAATAAAAATTCTTATTACACACCAATGTTGCATTTATTACCTTATTAATGAATGATTTTAAATAAATGAGATTATAAAAATTAACCAAATATACAAAACCTTTCAAATTCTTATTGGATGATTTTTTCCATACTGGAGTCATATTATTATTTGAATTCAATGATTTTTGAACATTTATAAACAAAAAAATAGTCTATAATAAAATATAGTTTTCATATATTCTTAAGGAGCCCATCCTCCCCTTATAAAAATCCATCACCTCTAACCCATTACTAACACCTCTCAATAACCTTGGGTTGTCCATAATTATTCCACTTAATCTCCCTAAATCCCTATATTCCACCTAGAAGACTTACCTTATTCATAATTCACATTAATGAATCCTTTTGGTTCAAACCAAAGCGAGTTACACGATTTAAATGTAATGTCTTCTCTTAAGTTATGTTCTTTTATTTTACCTCTCCACCCTAATAAACTATATTTTGTACATTATTTTATAAAAATAATAGTATCCTAAATATAGTTGGTTTTTGATATGATAATCATTTAAACTACAATTAAACACTCCCCAACTAATGGATATGAACATACTGTTTCTGTGGACATTGGACTACAACCTCTTGAAACAATGATTATTCAATATTCTCCTACCACCACTGATTGTGGAAATTATTATGAAACTTTTATTATATATGAAATATTTTTTTTATTTTGTCAATATTTTTATTTAATTATTATTTTCATCATACTTTTATGAATTTATTGATTTATAATAATGATAATTTCATTAGAGGTAGTGTAGAGTACCGCCCCTCAAACTGATATGACTCAATCATACATAAATTTAAGATATAAATGATGGTGTTAATGAAATTATGTAAATTATATAAAATTTTATATTTTACTAGAATTATAATATACATTTTCATCAATATGTTTTAATTTCTTTAAAAATGAAAAAAAGAAAGGAAATTAACATTAATGCACATGTTCGTCTTACCATCTCCATGAATGGTGCATTTCATTTCTTATGTAAAAATTATATAGACTATTATAAATACATATATACTTGATAAATATAATATATATTATATATAAATCAGGAATATCATTTTGGAGGAAATATACTATTGATCACATGGACAAATTGTAATTATAACAAGTTCATTTTCAACACAAATTCCTATCATCAATAAAATGTCCGATTTGAACAGAAATTATTATATAATTGTTATTGAAAGGTAATAAGTGATATAAAAGGAATAATAAACTTGAAAAAGGTTGTGAATGAACTATAAATTAACTTATACTTATTATTCTGGAAGAACAAGGAATAAACGAGTCAAGTCGGACACGAGGTAAGGGATCTTTTTCACCCAATTTCCAATCATTTGGTTGAACTTATAATTCTTCATTATGTCATGCTATAGATATTTGTGAATGACCTCTTATTGTTTTAAAATAAATATACTCTTTAATTGGGTGTATTTATATTTTTACGACTTAATAATGTAATTGATTTATCATTAATTTAATGACACGATCTTTGTAAGGGAACCATTCACCACCCTATTTTGGTCAAATACTTCATTTAAGGTATGTTGTTACATTTCAATTTTCAATATATGTGAATCGTTTTTATATATCATTATTGCTATAAATTTTATGTTCATGTGATGAGAGACCTTTTTGTCTCTTATCAACTCATTTTTTTAATTTTCAAGTTATGTTGTTAGGATGTCGAATTTTTGTAAGAGATCTTCTTAATCTAGTTTCAATTGTATTGGTTAAACATATAATTCTTGATTTTTCCATGATATGTATAATTTTGAATGTCCTCTGATTGTTTTACACTTAATATCAACTTATATTGGGAGTATTATTAATTTTCACACATAATTATGTCATTTATTTATCCTTAATCTAAATATACGATCATTATAAGGGACATTATCTCAATTTATATTCCATTGAGACTTATTTTATGTTATACACCAATTCACTTTTATATGGTTTATATAAAACCCTTTGACATATCATATCATGAATCTCCGTATTCTCATGATATTATAATAATTTTTCATTGTTATTCTGTAATTAATTTTATTCAAATATTTTATCATGTGGTAAGAGGCACTTTAACTAAAACATTATTTGAAATGATTTAAAGATATAATCTTCTAAATATTTCTCATCAATGTCGATGTTTTTAAAATGTTTTTAAGGATATAATTATATAGACATTAATGTTTTAAAATTTTAATAACTTTAAAAGTTTAAAAGTGTTATGTGACTCGTTGACTCAAAAAATGTATTATTAAATGTTTTAAATGGTTTTAGAAATTGATTGGATATGGTTGTACCTTGAAATGTAATATCATCATTTGAATGTGTAATTGTTATCTTTCCATTATTATTTTTCATGAGTTATGATTATGTTATGGTTCTTGGGATTTGTTTACATATATAGGTGGTTCCATGAGAAACCTGGGGTGGGTGAGCCTGAGATAGCTCTCCAATGCATTGGGTAACATGATAGAGGGAAACTTAAATGTTTATCCTAAAATATTTAGTTAATATAATGTGATGGGTATTCTAAACATAACTCCCTGTATATATTTGAATACTACAATGTACGCATGTTATGTATTCTATAGGATAACTTTATGATTTATGATTTCTTTGTGTTATTAATAAATCTTATGATTTCATGAGGTATGTTATGATTGAGATGAATTGTTTCATTGATTTGTATTTATTGGTGGGTTAATGATTCCATTCCTTATTTTATAACACTTATTTAGATTTTCACGCTTATCCCAAGTATTGAAATGTTATTCACAAGACTTAATGAATAATAGTGTTGAGGATGGGGTCATGAAAAAACAATGCTGTCTAAAACATGGAAGTAGACATGTTTGTTTTTTTAGAGTTTTTATTATATGGAAAAAATCAAAACTGAAAAGAAGTTTCTACATTGTAATTTTTTGAGATCAAATGTATTTGTTATGGAATATCTCTATAAAACTCTAAACTTGAAGAGATCATCAATGTGAATTCCAAATTTAACTCAAGATTAAGTGTTGTTTATAGATGGGTCCTAATGGTTGCTATTAGAGCTTGGTTTAGAAAACTATATGGATTAAATGTTTTGGTTAAACTAATGGTTAGTCCCTATGTCTATTATTCCAGTTAAATCATTGTTTTATAATATTTTTATATCAAGGAATATCTGTTACAAATGGAAGGAGGAGGAACTCAATAAACATTCATATATCTTCCTGATGACATGATTGCAATAATTAGTGTAAAGTTATGTTTCGATGATTTTAAATCTTTTCCTACCATACAACTCACTTATATGCAGTTTTTTGAGATATCAAACACCTCCACTATACCTCGATATCGTCGTGGATCATGGTTTATATTTTATCAAATATTATTTTATCAATATTCTTATATTTTCTCTAATGGTAAATATTATGATGGCATTTTCAAATATTTTACCTTATCAAAAGATTTTGAAGCATATTATGATTTTGATAAAGGTGATGAAGAAGGATACCCTTGTTTATCCTATTTAAATTTTCTTTTAAATTAGATTCATTCATCATATAATTATGGTATTTTAGAAGGACCAAAGATTTAATGTTGTAACTAAAACTCAGTCATACTGTTTCTTACAGAGAATGTTTTATCACATGTTTTAAAATTATATGTCACACATGATTATTTTATGAAACAATTGTTTTTTAAAACTCCCATATAAACAATGTTGTACGAGGAGGATATTGATAAAAGAAGAAGATGATTTTGAATTATCTATAAATCATTTTGGGAATGTATGGACCATCTGTCTACGTGAAGAGGATGTCAATGAAACTAGGTTGACAACATGATCAAGGTATGATGTTCATTCCTTGGGAATATTATTATTTTATGGAGTTAAAAAAAGGAAAATAGATATAAGGGTTCATGAATTAAGATGTTGACGTATTAATGTGTTGGGATAAAAATTAAAGGTACAAGAAAATATTTTAGGTTAAAACATCTTATGGTTTTTTTGGGTTTTATAAAAAGTAAAAAACACAGACCATGTGACAACCCATCATGTCAGAAAAATCTACAGGAATCAAACCCACAACCAAAGTGAGTTAGGGATTTATCACCTACCATTGGCCTACGTAAAATCCTTGGTTAGTATGACTTATTATTTCTAGTTAAATGATTTTATGGATCATGAATATGTTTATTTTGGGAAGTTATGTTTTATCAAATAGATATCTGTAATATCGAAAAATTATTTGGTGATTAAGTGATAATGTTTATTTTGGAAGACATTCTCACTTTTGGAAAAACAATGTGCTTAATAAAAATAGAACACTATTGGATCTCATTTGTGGATTAATGGACTAAATTTTATTTGGTAAGATTCTATGTTTTTGTTGTAGACATATAGGGATTTTTGATATTTATAGAAATGATTAATGTATCATAGAGAATATGTGATTAGGTTAATTACTTTTAAGTATGAGACATCAAGATTAGCTGATGTTATTTTGAAATAAATGATAATATTTAATGTAGAAGACTATTTGATTAAATAATTCGGAGTTTTGTGTTTCAATATTAGTATTTGTTATTTTGAATAATTTTAAGGACAGTTGATTATTGAATGGTATTTGTTGAACTTTGTGGATTGTATGTTCAATTTATGAGATTATGGGTAGTATTTATGTTTTATAAAATATTATCCTTTTGGGGATTATCTGATCTTGTATTATACTTTTTGTTTTTGGATAATGGCTATAGAAATGTTAAATTTATAGTTATTCTTTTGTGGATTATGGGATTTTATGGATGTTTATTCTAGCAATTCAGTTGTGACTATGTCGTCATGAGTACTCATTTTTGGAGAAAAGATTAGATTATTGTAGTAATTTATTAATGGATGAAAGTCTACATGACAAGTTAGTATGTTTCCTTATGTTTCTAGTTAAGATCATAAATATATTCTTCATATTTATGAAAAGTAACTTAAAACAAAAAAATTTCCATTAACTTTTCATACTGTGGAATCAATGACCATTTATCTCAAAACATTTTTGTCATTTTCTGGTCGTTTACTTTCTCCAGATCATGTTTTTTCTATTTCTCTCCATCAAAACATGACCCTTAGTTTCTCCAATATATCCATGTTATCATTGAATTCTAGTATGGGTTATCTCATGTGACCATTGTAATTCACTTTATTTATTTTTATTTTATATTTTTATTGAGTCTTTTTCGATGTGGGCATATTAATGATGTCTCTCAAGCTAATTTTAAAGTTGCGAGGACCTATTTCCCAAAAAGGGGGAAGGATGTAACATCATTGGTAAATAAAGAATATTCCATTTTATTATAGGATAATATTCATGAAATAAATATTAAATTTACTTTAATGAGGATACTATATTTGATGACATAATCAACCTGCAACAACGGGTTTCTTTGAAATCTTATGTTGTACACAACGTTGAGTTATACTGAAAAATAATAATATAATATTATTATTTTAAATGGTACATAAATCATAGTTTTTTATTGTATGGAATGATCATAAATAAATAAAATATATTACACATGTTTTATAAATGTTTTTACATTTATCTAATGAATGTTAGAGTCTTAAAATTTGAATGAATCCAATTTTAATCATAAATGCATTAATATTCCTTAAAAATAAGATTTAACGCCTTTTGATGGAAAATATGTGATTTTTTAATGGTTTTAAAGATTAATTAGATTATTATTTTACCATTTAATCCAATGTATGTCATTGTATGTAATTTCACTTTGAAATAGTATATAAACATGTGTCAATATTTTGATAGATACTATTTCTTAAAAAACACTTTCTGTTTTGACAACAGGGAAATAATTTTAAAATAATTTCATCCACGGAACTATTTTTAATTTTTAAAAATGGATTCCATATTTGGAATCAGGAGGACCAATTTTATAAATAGGTAACTCTTATTTATAGATATAATGAATATTTACATGAGTAAATATTATATTTACCATGGTTAAATGGTAAATCTTGTAAATAATGGGTAAAAAAATTATTTTAATAATATAAAATTACCCTAACAAGTGACTTAATAATATTATTTGATACATGGACAACCATAGGCATCATTCGGTCAATTTTGGGACACCATGGACCCATTTGGGAGTGATAATGACACATTATATTTATTAATTTAAAGTAATTAGAAAAATGTCATAAACATATATATTTTCATAAATAAATTATTACATGGTGTTATATAAGTTATATATTTGACTATAAATATTAATATTAAAGATAAAAATATTTCATACATAATGGTATTTTATTTATATTTTTTATACATCAAATAATAAAAAATATTTATTACACAATGGTGATGCATTGGTTAGCTTATTAATGAATGATTTAATAAATGAGATTTTAAAATTAAAAAAAAATATCCCAGACCTGTAAAAATATTATTTGAGGATTTTAATTATATAAATTTTCAACAGATTTTATAATTTAATGTGTTTTGGACCTTTTTTAAGAGAAAAGCAGTTGGCAATAAAATAATGTTTTAAAAATTTCGTGAAGAGCCTCTCCTCCCCCTTATAAAAAGCCATCACCTCTAACCCATTACTCACACCACTCTAGCCCATTTTCTCTAACATACTCTCACCAATTAATTTCTATACATACCTATATTCAACCTATAATACTTACCTTAGGCAAAAGGCACTTCAGAAAAGCCATTTGGTTCAAACCAAAAGGAGTTACCCGATTTAAATGTAATGTCTTCTCTTAAGTTCATTCCTTTTATATTACTTCTCCAACCACCTAAACACTCTTTATTCCAATATTTTATTAAAAAACCAGTATCATAAAAATAATAAGTTTTATTTATGAGAATCATTATAACTACATTTACAAAAACCTTCATCTAAGGGATATGAACATACTGTTTCTGTGGACGAGGAACTACTTCCTCACGAAACAATGATTGTTCAATATTCTTCTACCACATCTTATGGTGGACATTATGATGAAACCTTTATTAAATGTATGATATATATTGTATTTTATTTTATAAATATTCTTCATTAATCTTCATATAGAACATACCTTTATGATTTCCATGTTGTATAAATACGATAATTTCATTTGAGGAAGGGTAGACTACCGCCCACTCAAATTGATACGAAACATTCAAACCATACATGGAACCTATAAATTATAGCGTTAATGAAATTATTTAATATATATAAAATATTATTTTATAAATTAATTATATTATACATATATATGATTTTGTTTTCATTTCTATAAAAATGAAGAAAAGAAATGAATGTAGCATTCATGCGTACATACGGCTTACCGTCTCCATGAACAATGCATTTCATTTATTATGTCAAAATTTTATAAACTATTATAAATAAATATATACTCGATATATATGATATATAAGATATTTGAACCATGAATATAATTCTATAGATACTGTACGTTTGACCACATGGACAAATAGTAATTACAACAACTTCATTTTTAATACAAATTCTGAATATCGACAAAATTTCCGATATGAACTCAAATAGTTAACTAATTGTTATTGAAATCTAATAAGTCATATAAATGGATTAATTTAATAGGAAATTGTTTTTAAGAACTTATAAATTATCTTATGTTTATTATTCTTGAAAAACACGGAACAAATGAGTCAGGTCGGACATGAGGTAAGGGAACTTCTTCACCCAATTTCCATTCATTGGGTTAAACTATTACTTCTTGATTATTTCTTGATATAGATATGTGTGAATGACATCATATTATTTTAAAATTAATATACCCTTATATTGTCTGTATTTATATTTTTCACACATAATTATTTCATTGATTGATCCTTAATTTAATGATACCATCTTTTTACGGGAACCTTTCACCCATCATGTCAGAAAAATCTACAGGAATCAAACCCACAACCAAAGTGAGTTAGGGATTTATCACCAACCATTGGCCTACGTAAAATCCTTGGTTAGTATGACTTATTATTTTTAGTTAAATGATTTTATGGATCATGAATATTTTTATTTTGGGAAGTTATGTTTTATCAAATAGATATCTGTAATATTGAAATATTATTTGGTGATTATGTGATAATGTTTATTTTGGAAGACATTCTCACTTTTGGGAAAACAATGTGGTTAATAAAAATAGAACACTATTGGATCTCATTTGTGGATTAATGGATTAAATTTTATTTTGTAAGATTCTATGTTTTTGTTGTAGACATATAGGGATTTTCGATATTTATAGAAATGATTAATGTATCATAGAGAATATGTGATTAGGTTAATTACTTTTAAGTATGAGACATTAAGATTAGCTGATGTTATTTTGAAATAAATGATAATATTTAATGTGGAAGACTATGTGATTAAATAATTCTGAGTTTTGTGTTTCAATATTAGTTTTTTTTATTTTGAATAATTTTAAGGACAATTGATTATTGAATGGTATTTGTTGAACTTTGTGGATTGTATGTTCAATTTATGAGATTATGGGTAGTATTTATATTTTATAAAATATTATCCTTTTGGGGATTATCTGATCTTGTATTATACTTTTTGGTTTTGGATAATGGATATAGAAATGTTAAATTTATAGTTATTCTTTTGTGGATTATGGGATTTTATGGATGTTTATTCTAGCAATTCAGTTGTGACTATGTCGTCATGAGTACTCATTTTTGGAGAAAAGATTAGATTATTGTAGTAATTTAGTAATGGATGAAAGTCTACATGACAAGTTAGTATGTTTCCTTATGTTTTTAGTTAAGATCATAAATATATTCTTCATATTTATGAAAAGTAACTTAAAATGAAAAAATTCCCATTAACTTTTCATACTGTGGAATCAATGACCATTTATCTCAAAACATTTTTTTGATTTTCTGGTCGTTTACTTTCTCCAGATCATGTTTTTTCTATTTCTCTCCATCAAAACATGACCCTTAGTTTCTCCAATATATCCATGTTATCATTGAATTCTAGTATGGGTTATCTCATGTTACCATTGTAATTCTATTTATTTTTTTTTTATATTTTTATTGAGTCTTTTTCGATGTGGGCATATTAATGATTTCTCTCAAGCTAATTTTAAAGTTGCGAGGACCTGATTCCCAAAAGGGGGAAGGATGTAACATCCTTGGTAAATAAAGAATATTCCATTTTATTATAGGATAATATTCATGAAATAAATATTAAATTTACTTTAATGAGGATGCTATATTTGATGACATACTCAACCTGCAACAACGGGTTTCTTTGAAATCTTATGTTGGACACAACGTTGAGTTATACTGAAAAATAATAATATAATATTATTATTTTAAATGGTACATAACTCATAGTTTTTTTATTGTATGGAATGATCATATGTAAATAAAATATATTACACATGTTTTATAAATGTTTTTACATTTATCTAATGAATGTTAGAGTCTTAAAATTTGAATGAATCCAATTTTAATCATAAATGCATTAATATTCATTAAAAATAAGATTTAACGCCTTTTGATGGATAATATGTGATTTTTTAATGGTTTTAAAGATTAATTATATTATTATTTTACCATTTAATCCAATGTATGTCATTGGATGTAATTTTACTTTGAAATAGTATATAAACATGTGTCAATATTTTGATAGTTATTATTTCTTAAAAAACACTTTCTGTTTTGACAACAGGGAAATAATTTTAAAATAATTTCATCCACGGAACTATTTTTAATTTTTAAAAATGGATTCCATATTTGGAATCAGGAGGACCAATTTTATAAATAGGTAACTCTTATTTATAGATATAATGAATATTTACATCAGTAAATATTATATTTACCATGGTTAAACGGTAAATCTTGTAAATAATGGGTAAAAAAATTAATTTAATAATATAAAATTACCCTAACAAGTGACTTAATAATATAATTTGATACATGGACAACCATAGGCATCATTCGGTCAATTTTGGGTCACCATGGACCCATTTGGGAGTGATAATGACACATTATATTTATTAATTTAATGTAATTACAAAAATGTCATAAACATATATATTTTCATAAATCAATTATTACATGGTGTTATATAAGTTATATATTTGACTAAAAATATTAATTTTAAAGATAAAATTATTTCATACATAATGGTATTTTATTTATATTTTTTATACATCAAATAATAAAAAATATTTATTACACAATGGTGATGCATTGGTTACCTTATTAATGAATGATTTAATAAATGAGATTTTAAAAATAAAAAAAATATCCCAGACCTGTAAAAATATTATTTGAGGATTTTAATTATATAAATTTTCAACAGATTTTATAATTTAATGTGTTTTGGACCTTTTTTAAGAGAAAAGCAGTTAACAATAAAATAATGTTTTAAAAATTTCCTGAAGATCCTCTCCTCCCCATTATAAAAAGCCATCACCTCTAACCCATTACTCACACCACTCTAGCCCATTTTCTCTAACTTACTCTCCCCAATTAATTTCTATACATACCTATATTCAACCTGTAATACTTACCTTAGGCAAAAGGCACTTCAGAAAAGCCATTTGGTTCAAACCAAAAGGAGTTACCCGATTTAAATGTAATGTCTTCTCTTAAGTTCATTCCTTTTATATTACTTCTCCAACCACCTAAACACTCTTTATTCCAATATTTTATTACAAAACCAGTATCATAAAAATAATAAGTTTTATTTATGAGAATCATTATAACTACATTTACAAAAACCTCCATCTAAGGGATATGAACATACTGTTTCTGTGGACGAGGAACTACTTCCTCACGAAACAATGATTGTTCAATATTCTTCTACCACATCGTATGGTGGACATTATGATGAAACTTTTATTATATATATGATATATATTGTATTTTATTTTATAAATATTCTTCATTAATCTTCATATATAACATACATTTATGATTTCCATGTTGTATAAATACGATAATTTCATTTGAGGAAGGGTAGACTACCGCCCACTCAAATTGATACGAAACATTCAAACCATACATGGAACCTATAAATTATAGCGTTAATGAAATTATTTAATATATATAAAATATTATTTTATAAATTAATTATATTATACATATATATGATTTTGTTTTCATTTCTATAAAAATGAAGAAAAGAAATGAATGTAGCTTTCATGCGTACATACGGATTACCGTCTCCATGAACAGTGCATTTCATTTATTATGTCAAAATTTTATAAACATTTATAAATACATATATAATGGATATATATGATATATAAGATTTTTGAACCATGAATATAATTCTATAGATACTGTACATTTGACCACATGGACAAATAGTTATTACAACAACTTCAATTTTAATACAAATTCTGAATATCGACAAAATTTCCGATATGAACTCAAATAGTTAACTAATTGTTATTGAAATATAATAAGTCATATAAAGGGATAAATTTAATAGGAAATTGTTTTTAAGAACTTATAAGTTATCTTATGTTTATTATTCTGGAAGAACACGGAACAAATGAGTCAGGTCGGACATGAGGTAAGGGAACTTCTTCACCCAATTTCCATTCATTGTGTTAAACTATTACTTCTTGATTATTTCTTGATATAGATATGTGTGAATGACATCATATTATTTTAAAATTAATATACCCTTATATTGTCTGTATTTATATTTTTCACACATAATTATTTCATTGATTGATCCTTAATTTAATGATACCATATTTTTACGGGAACCTTTCACCCATCATGTCAGAAAAATCTACAGGAATCAAACCCACAACCAAAGTGAGTTAGGGATTTATCACCTACCATTGGCCTACGTAAAATCCTTGGTTAGTATGACTTATTATTTTTAGTTAAATGATTTTATGGATCATGAATATGTTTATTTTGGGAAGTTATGTTTTATCAAATAGATATCTGTAATATCAAAAATTTATTTGGTGATTATGTGATAATGTTTATTTTGGAAGAGATTCTCACTTTTGGGAAAACAATGTGCTTAATAAAAATAGAACACTATTGGATCTCATTTGTGGATTAATGGATTAAATTTTATTTTGTAAGATTCTATGTTTTTGTTGTAGACATATAGGGATTTTTGATATTTATAGAAATGATTAATGTATCATAGAGAATATGTGATTAGGATAATTACTTTTAAGTATGAGACATTAAGATTAGCTGATGTTATTTTGAAATAAATGATAATATTTAATGTGGAAAACTATGTGATTAAATAATTCTGAGTTTTGTGTTTCAATATTAGTTTTTGTTATTTTGAATTATTTTAAGGACAATTGATTATTGAATGGTATTTGTTGACCTTTGTGGATTGTATGTTCAATTTATGAGATTATGGGTAGTATTTATGTTTTATAAAATATTATCCTTTTGGGGAATATCTGATCTTGTATTATACTTTTTGGTTTTGGATAATGGCTATTGAAATGTTAAATTTATAGTTATTCTTTTGTGGATTATGGGATTTTATGGATGTTTATTCTAGAAATTCAGTTGTGACTATGTCGTCATGAGTACTCATTTTTGGAGAAAAGATTAGATTATTGTAGTAATTTAGTAATGGATGAAAGTCTACATGACAAGTTAGTATATTTCCTTATGTTTCTAGTTAAGATCATAAATATATTCTTCATATTTATGAAAAGTAACTTAAAACAAAAACATTCCCATTAACTTTTCATACTGTGGAATCAATGACCATTTATCTCAAAACATTTTTTTGATTTTATGGTCGTTTACTTTCTCCAGATCATGTTTTTTCTATTTCTCTCCATCAAAACATGACCCTTAGTTTCTCCAATATATCCATGTTATCATTGAATTCTAGTATGGGTTATCTCATGTGACCATTGTAATTCTCTTTATTTATTTTTATTTTATATTTTTATTGAGTCTTTTTCGATGTGGGCATATTAATGATGTCTCTCAAGCTAATTTTAAAGTTGCGAGGACCTAATTCCCAAAAATGGGGAAGGATGTAACATCCTTGGTAAATAAAGAATATTCCATTTTATTTTAGGATAATATTCATGAAATAAATATTAAATTTACTTTAATGAGGATGCTATATTTGATGACATACTCAACCTGCAGCAACGAGTTTCTTTGAAATCTTATGTTGGACACAACGTTGAGTTATACTGAAAAATAATAATATAATATTATTATTTTAAATGGTACATAACTCATAGTTTTTTTATTGTATGGAATGATCATAAATAAATAAAATATATTACACATGTTTTATAAATGTTTTTACATTTATCTAATGAATGTTAGAGTCTTAAAATTTGAATGAATCCAATTTTAATCATAAATGCATTAATATTCATTAAAAATAAGATTTAACACCTTTTGATGGAGAATATGTGATTTTTAATGGTTTTAAAGATTAATTAGATTATTATTTTACCATTTAATCCAATGTATTTCATTGGATGTAATTTCACTTTGAAATAGTATATAAACATGTGTCAATATTTTGATAGTTATTATTTCTTAAAAAACACTTTCTGTTTTGACAACAGGGAAATAATTTTAAAATAATTTCATCCACGGAACTATTTTTAATTTGTAAAAATGGATTCCATATTTGGAATCAGGAGGACCAATTTTATAAATAGGTAACTCTTATTTATAGATATAATGAATATTTACATCAGTAAATATTATATTTACCATGGTTAAATGGTAAATCTTGTAAATAATGGGTAAATTTTTTTTTAATAATATAAAATTACCCTAACAAGGGACTTAATAATATTATTTGATACATGGACAACCATAGGCATCATTCGGTCAATTTTGGGACACCATGGACCCATTTGGGAGTGATAATGACACATCATATTTATTAATTTAAAGTAATTACAAAAATGTCATAAACATATATATTTTCATAAATCAATTATTACATGGTGTTATATAAGTTATATATTTGACTATAAATATTAATTTTAAAGATAAAAATATTTCATACATAATGGTATTTTATTTATATTTTTTATACATAAAATAATAAAAAATATTTATTACACAATGGTGATGCATTGGTTACCTTATTAATGAATGATTTAATAAATGAGATTTTAAAAATAAAAAAAATATCCCAGACCTGTAAAAATATTATTTGAGGATTTTAATTATATAAATTTTCAACAGATTTTATAATTTAATGTGTTTTGGACCTTTTTTAAGAGAAAAGCAGTTGACAATAAAATAATGTTTTAAAAATTTCGTGAAGAGCCTCTCCTCCCCCTTATAAAAAGCCATCACCTCTAACCCATTACTCACACCACTCTAGCCCATTTTCTCTAACTTACTCTCCCCAATTAATTTCTATACATACCTATATTCAACCTATAATACTTACCTTAGGCAAAAGGCACTTCAGAAAAGCCATTTGGTTCAAACCAAAAGGAGTTACCCGATTTAAATGTAATGTCTTCTCTTAAGTTCATTCCTTTTATATTACTTCTCCAACCACCTAAACACTCTTTATTCCAATATTTTATTACAAAACCAGTATCATAAAAATAATAAGTTTTATTTATGAGAATCATTATAAATACATTTACAAAAACCTTCATCTAAGGGATATAAACATACTGTTTCTGTGGACGAGGAACTACTTCCTCACGAAACAATGATTGTTCAATATTCTTCTACCACATCTTATGGTGGACATTATGATGAAACTTTTATTATATATATGATATATATTGTATTTTATTTTATAAATATTCTTCATTAATCTTCATATATAACGTACCTTTATGATTTCCATGTTGTATAAATACGATAATTTCATTTGAGGAAGGGTAGACTACCGCCCACTCAAATTTATACGAAACATTCAAACCATACATGGAACCTATAAATTATAGCGTTAATGAAATTATTTAATATATATAAAATATTATTTTATAAATTAATTATATTATACATATATATGATTTTGTTTTCATTTCTATAAAAATGAAGAAAAGAAATGAATGTAGCATTCATGCGTACATACGGCTTACCGTCTCCATGAACAGTTCATTTCATTTATTATGTCAAAATTTTATAAACTATTATAAATACATATATAATGGATATATAAGATATTTGAACCATTAATATAATTCTATAGATACTGTACGTTTGACCACATGGACAAATAGTAATTACAACAACTTCATTTTTAATATAAATTCTGAATATCGACAAAATTTCCGATATGAACTCAAATAGTTAACTAATTGTTATTGAAATCTAATAAGTCATATAAAGGGATTAATTTAATAGGAAATTGTTTTTAAGAACTTATAAATTATCTTATGTTTATTATTCTGGAAGAACACGGAACAAATGAGTCAGGTCGGACATGAGGTAAGGGAACTTCTTCACCCAATTTCCATTCATTGGGTTAAACTATTACTTCTTGATTATTTCTTGATATAGATATGTGTGAATGACATAATATTATTTTAAAATTAATATACCCTTATATTGTCTGTATTTATATTTTTCACACATAATTATTTCATTGATTGATCCTTAATTTAATGATACCATCTTTTTACGGGAACCTTTCACCCACCTCTTTTAGTCAAAGACTTATTCTATGTTCTGTCATTAAATTTCAATTATCAAATGTTGGGAAATTTTATCTTATATCCTTATTGATATAAATTTTATGTCCTAGTGATGAAATACCATTTTCACTCTCATGTACTCATTTTCTGAATTTTCAAGTGATGCTGTTAGGCTATCAAGTTTCTGTAAGAGGACTTCATAACCTAATTTCAATTATTTGGGATAAAGTTTTACCTCTTGATTTTGTCGTGGTATGAATATGTGTGAATTATATTTGACTATATTTTAGTAATATAAAATTATATTTGGTGTGTTGTTTTTTTTCACACATAATTATGTCATTTATTTATCCTTAATCTTAGGATATGATATTTTTAACGGACTTTGTCTAAATTTATACTCCTTCGAGTCTTATTTGATGTTATACACCATTTCACTTTTATATTTAATATATACCTCCCATTGACATATTATGTCCTGAATATCCTAATTATAATTATATTATATGATATTTATGTTATTCTATAAGTAATTTTATTCATGTACTTTCCCATGTGGCAAGGGATTCATTAAATAAAACATTGTTTTAAATATTTTCATGATTTAATCTTCTAAATCATTCTCATTAATGTCCATGATTTAAAAATGGATATGGATTTAATTATACGGGCATTAATTTTTTAAAAAGTTAATACTTTTAAATGTCTCAAAGTTCTAAGGGACACTTTGACTAAAAAACAATTTATTTAATATTTTAAATGGTTTTGGAAAAAGACTGTATATGTCAATACCTTGAAATGTTATATTGTGATTAATATGTGGAAATGTAATCATTCCTTTATGATTGTTCATGTGTTATGATTATGATATAGGTTTTTGTAATTTATTACATATATCGGTGTTTCTACAAGAAAACATGGGCAGGTGAGCCCGATATAGCTCTCTAATGAATTGGATAATGTGACAGAAGAAAAAATTAAGGTTTCTCCTAATAGATTTAAGGAATATACTTGGATTGGAATTCCAAAGGTAACTCCCTATGTTGTATTGAAGGATAAAAAGAATGTATGTTATGTATGACATAAGTTACCTTTATGATATTTTATTTTTGTTTGTTATTAATAAATCTTATGATTTAATGAGGTATGTTATTATTGAAAAGTATAGTTTCATTGATTTGTATTTATTGATGGGTTAATCTTTCCTTTAATTATTTTATAACCCTTATTTATATTTTTAAGATAATCCCATGTTTTTAAATGGTTTTCAAAGGACTCAAATATGAATAGTGTCATGGATGCGTTAAAAGAAAAATCATGCTATCTAAAACATGGAAGTAGACATATTTATTTTTTTAAGAGTATTTATTTTTTGTAAAAATTGGAAACTTAGTAGAAGTGTCTAATTTTTAATATTTTGAGATGTGATGTAATTTTTATGGCCTAATTCTTTAAAACTATAAATCTTAAAAGATTCCCAATGTGAATTCTTGATTTAACTCAAGATTATCTAATCTTTAAGGATGGGTACTTATATTGGTCAACAGTAGTGGTAACCTGTATGGTTTCCTATACAAGGAATTTAATGGTTCAACAGTAATTGAGAAATAAGTGTTATTGTTTGAATCATATTTAATTATTTTTAGCATATACTCTTAGTTATGGAAACTATACAACATAAAATTATGTAGATTCTCCAGTTATATCTGAATTGTACACTGAATCTCATCTTGACTATGAAGGTGAAATTTCATATACAAATATTACAATGTTACAATATTCTCCTACAATCATCTCTTTAATTTAAATGTTAAGTAATAATCATGGTATGAAATAATAATAAATGGAACTCATTGGATCCAAATAATCAATTTCATGTATAATCATCCAAAGATCTATAAAGTGATATTCTCTCAAATAAATAAGAAGTGGGATAACTTGTTGAGTGTATTTTATGATCACTCAGATTGAATCATTTACTCTATATGTTTAGGGTAACCACATCAAGATGTTTTTTGATATCCCATCCCAATTCCACTATGTAACGTTTTGGGGTTGATCTAAAGATAAAATAATCATGTTACCATTATTCACCTACTAAAAAGAGATACATAGAGAGACAATATCTACAATTCTCTTCACCATCCATTTCCATCAGAACTTACATCAGTGGTCTCGGTACATCTCCACCTCACCAAGATGTACCACCATTGAAGATGTTTGTAACTCCCTTAATACCTCCTCCAAAAAAATAATTGTTACAATTATGTATCCTTTAAAAAGGATGGTTTTCTCCCCTCATTTATAATATATATATATATATATCATGTTCTATGGGAATATGAGTACGTAGGGTATCATATTCAGAATCCCCATAATGTGCCACCATGAATCGAAATAAAAGTGGGGGGTAAATAATATTCAACTAGATGTAAGATAATCCATACCCATCCAGAAAGGATAACAATTATATAGAAAAATACTCTGATGCATCACTCAGTAACTGAGAAAAATATATCCTACTCAGAGAATATACTACCATTTCCCCCTTCAAATGAGTACAGATAATTTCAATGTCATATTCCTGGCCAAAATCTATTCATTGCCTCTATCTCATGTTATGATCATTATGAGAGATGTTTTAATTGATTTTATTGTTTTTATAATAGATGATAAACTGATCACCCACAATGTAGTGTCACCATATCTTAAGTCTAAATACTATCGATGAATGATCAAGTTCATGTGTTTTGAAGGTTTTCTCATAAGGTATAAACTGACATAATATATGGAAAATCTCCACCTACATCAGCATCAGAAAAAAAAAAACAAGCCATGCCCCCAAATCATTGCATTATACTACATTATCAACACCATCCATTGGAAATTTCATGATGGTACTATTCATTAATCTCTTATTGAACACCCAGAATGCCTACTCGCACAACTCTATCGACAGAAAAGTATTCTCCCTATTGGGTTAAATATTTCACGTGAGATGATGTCTTTTTATTTTTTAAAAATTATAGGTTAGTATGATTCAATGTAAATGACTCTCTACAACACTATCATTCTCTTGAGAGGTTCCCAATATACCAGTACATCAACCTTCACCAGGTCAAATCTTACGCCGTCTGTTGAGATAAAATTCCTCACGATGTGGACATATAGAATCTATAACTGGAAATTAAAAAGATTCACATAAATATATTTCCCTTGGAGTTTGTTCAGAACCATAGATAAGTGTATCACATGATCCTTCTAAAATCCTTGTATAGTAGGATATCTTCACTGAAGGCTGCAAAAATCTAGTCATTAAAATGATGAATGAATTCAATCATGACCCCCATTTTCATTTTTTCGAGAGTTATTCCTTATAAATGTTCAAAAAATGTACTCATAGAGAACATAAGACATTGTTAATCTATCTTCAATATGTTTCCATCTCGTACTAGCAGTTGGTGATAGACGAATCTACGGTCAATATTCAAGAACCATTGTTCTCCTCTTAGATGATTGATGATGTAACCAATACATGGTGGATGATTTAGGTTTTTCATTGACACCTAGTATAGGAAAAGGTAATACAGACACAACCTCACTCTATATTCATCCATCTTTGAGAATATCCCAAGGGCTACACATGGTCAAACACTGGGTTTGAAAAAGCCCTTCCATTAAAATTCTTCCAACTTCCCTCTCACTTCATAAAGCTCTATAAGATCTATTAGATATGATTATACTGATATTGGGGTCATAATAGGGTGTAGATAAATGTATATGCATACCTCATAGTGGGTAGATAATCCAATAATTTCCATAGTAATGACATCCTCATAATCATACACCATATAAGGAAACATGAAATATCATAGTATCCACTACACTAAGAGTCATACTAGCCAACATGTGTGTAATTGACAGCACTCTCCAGTGTATTATTCCATACCAAGTCATTTGAGTTGGTTTTCACCCAAATTATCAAACCTCATCTTATCATTAAGGACACACCACATCCTCTTCCTGAAACATTCTATTTGAGCATGAAGTGTGGTTATCTATTCCATATTGTAGAAAATGTCGTAAGGCATCACCACCACTAAAAGGTTACTCAAAAATTAACTCTCACTTACAGGATTAATGTAACACTATAATAGTATGTTTTTCATCACTAATTTTCATCCAGTTCGAGATCCCGAAATAAGGGTCGATGTAACATCCCTTGTGTTATGAAAAGACCACTATGTTCAATAGCATACGTGATATGTTACAATGATCTTAAACATACAAATAAAAATTATAATTTAAATGCTACCATTATAACCTTGTAATTGGAATGAATGGAATGAAAAGTATTAAATTTATAATGAATATATGTTATAAAAATGATTACATAATGATTCATTTCTTACCAAATTTATTAGAAATGGAAATAAAAACCAATTAAATATAATGGATTTGTTTTTAAGAAAACCAATTTAAATGATAATAATTATTTTTATAAATTCATATCACTCATTTTTTATTATATTAATGAAATATAAACTCTATTTTATGTTTAAAACAATTATCATTTGTTTTCTAGATAATATATAAGAACAAAATTAATTTTAAGCATAAAATAAGTAATTTCAAAAAGGTATTGTTATCAACATTTGATGGAGAACCTTTTATAAATATAGTTTCGACACCTTTATATGTAATATTTGACAAAATAAAATTCTTATTTTTAAGTGGGACATAAAAATTAAATTTTTTTAAATTTTGATATTTCTTAGGTTAAAATTCATATTTTAGTAAATAGTGAACAAATACTCCATTTTATTTCAAAACTGGTTCTTCATCTATGTTATTTATTTTGAAAGATTATCTATTTAATTGGATTAAATGTATAATTGAAATATGTTTTTATCAATAAATCCTACATGGATAATTGGAAGTAATTCCACATTTAAATTAAATTTAAACGTAAGTTAATATTTTGATGATTTTTATTTTTTAAAAATTTGTTTTCACTTTTTTGAAAACAGAGATTAATATTAATTTAATTACAACAACTAATGTGGTTTGAATTTAGAAAAAACTGATTCCTTATTTTAAATTAGAAGTTCTTAATTACGTATATAGGTCTCTATTATTTTTGAACAACATGAATTGTAACTTTAGTAATTATTATTATTTAAAATAGATAAAGGGTAAATTAAGTAAATAAGTGTAAAAATAATATTATAATAACATTAAACCACACAAATACATTCCCTAATCCTATTGGATGAGATATGGCCAATGAAGTCAACCCTTGGGATGAAAATATGTCATTTGGAAGCCACTTGGGCATTATTCTGACACTTATAACCATTAATTTAACGTGAAAGTGAATATTTTATAAAACAATATCATCATACTCAAACAATTTTAATATGAGTTTATTTCAGTCATCCTTTCTAATAAATATTGTAATTATAAAGATAAAAATATTTTCTAATTCATGGTTTTTAATTTATATGTTTTAGACAATAAATAATTAAATTTTATTATGACACAATGATGATGGAGTGACTGCTGTATTAATGAAGGTATCATAAAAATGATATTATTAATATTAAAATAATATTTCTTATATAATTTCTTTCATCATTGATTTTTTTGGTGATTATGAAATGTTAGGAGAATATTAAATGGGTTTTTATGTTATCTTTATGTTTAATTATTTTTAAATTAAATGAAATAAATTTTGAAAAAATTGATGCAATTGATGATCTATAAAAATAGTAAGTTATTGATGTATTTAATGATCCTAAAAATATTTTAAATTAAATATTGAATATGAAAAGTTAAGAAAGTTCATTAAATTTTTAATCATGGGAAATTGACCCCATATATGTAAAATTAATAGCCACTTAATAATTAAAATTTTGTTAACAAAATTAAAATTAAAAGTGAATAATGAACGGTAAGCCTAAAAGTTAATGTTCAAAAATTCAGTACAAGTCTAAAAGTTAATGGATTACATGATATCAAACTATAACAATTTGAGCATATGAATATCTCATGTTTGATCCAATTTATTAAAAAAACTATTTTATATTAATTTAATAATACTATGATTTTATAAGGCGACCCCTTCCCTCTCCTATAAAAAGTAACCCTCTCTTCTCAAATAACCACACTTCAAGAACCAAGTGGGTTGGTAAATACATACCCAAAACTATTACTAGAATCCCTATCCTCATCATAAAACCATCCCATAGGGAACATAACCTATCAAATAAGAGATTTTTTATAAACCAAAATATTTTACCTGATTATGATTTAATGCCCTCCCTTATGTTTTTGATTCATTTCTATTCTCTAATCAATAAACACTTCTTATTATTTTATTAAATAAAAACTAGGATCATAAATATTATATACTGTTTATTTTCTATTTTTTTATCTACACAAACATACACATCTATTTAATGGGTAAAAACATATTTTTTTATGTACACTGAATTACTATCTCACGGAATGATGATTGTTCAATTTTCCCCCACCAACACTCATGGTAGACATTATAATAGAAAAACATATTAATATATTTTATATATTTTATTTTTTATTTTTTCTATTATTATTTAATTTATTTATAATATACCATTATGTTTTCAATTTTTTATATATATGTAAACTTCATTTGAGGATGCATGGACTACCTCCCACTCAAAGTGATATGACTCGTTCCCACTATAAATGGAGTATATAAAGGATAGTTTTATTAATAATATTATAAAATTCTGAAATTTATATAATACATATATTATAACATAAATTTATAGCATTTAATTATTATTCATTTAATATGACCAGGAAATGAAAGCATCAATCATGCGTACATACGACCTACCATCTCCATTAACAATACATTTCATAACATATATCCAAATATAATGCATGATTATAAATATATATTAATTATAATTATATGATATTTAAATCATGAATATTGTTCTGGATATGATTGAATTTTACCACATTATCAATTTACATCAATTCATGTTCATTTTTGACTTAAGTACTAAATATCGATAAAACACCGGATATGAGCTTACATAGTTATGTAATTTTTATTACATGGTAATAAGAGAAAAAAAGTAATAAAAAATCGAAAATGGTTCCCAAGAATGTATAAATTAATCTAATATTATTATTTAAGAAAAATAATGAATGTACGACACATTTCAGACTCATGGTAAGGTAAATTTTAACTCAATATCAATTAATTGAGTTAAATATCTATGTCATTGGTTTTTTAGAAGAATGTGAGTGAATTTCATCAAAATGTTTTACACTAAATATCCAATTATATTGGGCGTGTTTATATTTTTTATACATAATTATTTCAACGATTTATACTTACATTAGTGATAAGATCATTTTTATGGACATTATATCAATATCCATTCAGTGTGGAAAATAATGATGTTTTCCACCTCAATTAACTTACAAGGCATATATAAAACATTTTGACATGGTTTATCATTAAATAGTATTTTCTCATTATATTTATATTATTGTTTAATTTTATGCATTATTGATTTTAATTCAGGTGTTTTTGAAGTGGAAAGGGGATTTTTAACAAAAACAATGTTTTTAACGTGGTAATGGTTAATTCTTCTAAAACCTTCTATTTCATGTATATGTTTTGGAAATGGTTTTTATGAACATATTTATATGGACATGAATGTTTTTAAATTCAAATTTCTTCCAACTATATTAATGTGGTATGTGACACATTGATTCAAAAGTCTCTTTATTAAATGTTTTAAATATTTTATAGAATTTGATTGAATAGTTCAATATCATGAATTGATTTCATGTGATTTGAAATTTAATTTTATGAGTGAAAGGTTGATATTTCCAATATTATATGTGTTATGTTTAAATAATGGTACATATACACTTTTTGGGAGGTTTCATGATAAATATAAGATGGGTGGCTACATGATAAACCAAATACAGGTGGATCCATGATAAACCAAAGATGGGTGGTTATGTTTTATCCTCCAGTGATATTAGTATAGAATTCTACCTTATGGATATTCTATTTAGTGATATGTGTTGAATTTGTCCATATAGTTATCCAATTTAGGTATGTTTATGTCCCAATATACCTTTATATATTAAACATTGATTCATATAGGTTTTATGGTAATATTTTGATTAACAAAGTTATAAAATGAACTAATATTATGTGAAGAGTATTTACTACTTAGTAATGGTTAATGTTATTACATATGGATAAATTATTCATGGTTTACATGTTATCGTAAGGCTAACCTTTTTATTTATTTGTGAATCCAATTCTATGTTTTTATGCTCATACTGTGTTTTGAATTTTTTTCAGAGGATTCGAAAGAGAATAAAGTCAAGTATGGGAATGAGGAAATTTTATGATTTTTAAACATGAAACCAAAAAATGTATAATTATAAATGTTAATTTTATAAAAAATATTTATTTATTATATGTGTATAACATTTCATTTCTGAGATGTTATTAATGAGTTAAGTACTAACAATCTAAATATCTGAACACGAATATATCCTCGATGTGAATAAAAGAAAAAACTATTAAATTAACCCATGATTAAGAAATGTTTATGGTTAGGACCTTATATTTTTTATCATATGATGGATTATACGTAATTGGAGAGTAGGATGTTTTCTTAAGAGTTACAGATATAATCATGGGTTAATTAGTTTAAATTTGATCATAACATCAATGTATTAGAAATCTGTTTTGAGGTTTGAAATTGATTAATGGTATATTTGGAGATAATTTTTGAGGTAATTATGTGTTATTATATTTTGGGATGAAAAGTTAAATGCATGTGATAAATATGGAGGTTAAAATATGTTATAATTATTTTAGAGTATTTTATCTCATTTTTTGTAATTTTTTATAAATATATAGTTTTTGAAAAAAGACAACACAAAAACTGTGTGACAACCCATCATGTTAGAAAAGGATGCATGAATCAAACCCATAACAAATGTGAGAGAGGTCATTACCTCTTTCCATCGGCCTACGTGATGTCTCTGGTTATTAATAATTTTTATTTTTAGTTAAACTATTTTATGGAATAAGATGAAGTTTATTTTGGGAATTTATGTTATATCAAATGGGTATCCATGGTATAGGAAATTGATTTGGGGATTGAATGATACATTTTATTCTGAAAGAGATTAACTATTTTTGGTACCCTATATTCCTAATCAAAATATAGTACTCTAGGATTTTATATTAAGAGTAATGGTTGATCATATTTTGAAAGAATGAATTTATTTATAGTTGACTTATTACGATTCAGGTTACTAATGGAAGTGATTAACCTATAATGGGAAAATGTGATGAGGTAAATTACTACTTTGATATGAAAAAATAAGTTTGTTTTATGTTATTTGGAGGGAAAGGTTAAATTTTATTTTAGAAGACTATGTTTTCAAATCCATCTATTATTTTGGTTTTAATATTAATTCAGCATTATTTTGAGGAATTTTAAGGAAAATTATTTATAAAATGGTATTTTTTGAACATTGGATATTATTGTTGAATTTTTATAGATGTAAAGTAGTTTATATATACAATATTTTATTATTTTTTGTTAATTATATGATTCTATCCTATGCTTTGTGGTTTTGGTTAAAATTTCTAGACATGATGAAAAAATAGTGAATTTTTTATAGGTTATGTGATTTAATATATGCTGATTCTAGAGCATCACATGTGACCAATTTAAAACTAATAATCATCATTTGGAGAAATTATGAGTTCTTGGTAGAAATTTATTTATAGATTAAACTCTACTTGACATGTTTGTATGTTTCCTTTTGTGATTAGTCAATCACATAAATAAATTGCTCAACGTTATGAAAAGGATCTTAAAAAAAATATTTTTCCATTAACTTTTCCTATTGAAAATTCAATTACAATTTAAAACATCACATGTTTTTAGTTTTCTGATTGTCATCTTTCTCCCAGTAATGTTTCTATCACCCTCTATCAGAACAATACACTTATTTATTTCTTCCACGTCCAAGTTGTACTTATGGAATCATAGAATGTGTTATCTCAAGTGACCATTCTACTTATATTTATTTATATTCATGATATATTCATACCACAGTTACCGACCAAAACTTCGAATGGTGAGGACTCAATTTATTATAGGGGGATGTTTCATCTTCTCTTTTACGAAATAAACAACATGTTCAATAGAGTACATGATACACCACTTTGAGCATAAAAGAAAAACTAAATATTGTTATTTAAATAATACCATTTTAACGTAGCCATTTGAATGATAATAAAGAACAATAACATCTAATAAATGAAAATATGGTTCACACATGTTTATGTAATGATTAATTGGTTACCAAATTAATTATATATGGAAATAAAAACAAATTGACTATAAAGGATGTGTTTTTATAAAATATTACTTAAATGAGAATAATTGTTTTTATAAAATAATATAAATATTTTTGGAATATATTAATGAAATAGAATCTCAATGTGATTTTTAAAACTAATATTTTATGTTTTCTATACATTATATAAGAAGAAAATAAATTTTAAGCATAAAAGAAGTATTTAAAAAAAATGCATTTTTACAACATTTTGATGGAGAAGCCATTTTAAATCTAGTTTATGAAAATTTTATAAGTTTTATTTGAAAAATTATACTTCTTCTTTCGAAAAAAACATAAAAATTTACTTTGGTTGAAATTTTAATTTTTTTTGAATAAAATTCATATTTTAAAGTATAGTGAGAAATACTTCATTTTAAATCAAACAAAATTTTCATCTAAGTTGTTTATAATGTTAAATTATCCATTTAAATTTCATTAAAGTATAGTAAGATTATTTTTTATAATTTAATCCAATTTTGGTCATTAGAAATAATTTTCAATTTAAATTAGTAATAAATACATGTCATGCTTTTAATGTTGTTTACTTTTAAGAATCATGTTTTCTATTTTTTACAACATAGATTAAATTTAATTTAATACTGTATCTATTTTTTTGGAATTTGAAAAAATAGAATCCTAATTTTGAATCTGAATGTCCAAGTTATTTAAAAATGTTCACTTTTGTTTTTGGAAATTATGAAAGGTAACTATACTAATTATTTTTATTTACCAAGGATAAATGGTAAATCTTGTAAATAAGGCTAAAAATAATATTATAACAATATAAATCTAACCAAAGTCCTATAAGAATATAATATCATGAGATATGGATGACCAATACAATCATTGAGATGAATGTTTGGCCTTTTGAAGCTAGTTGGGTGTGATTATAAAACATATAACCATGAAATGAAAGTAAAGGAAAATATATTATAATCAAATATCTTCTTACTAAAAAAATTTTGATATTGGTTTGTATAAGGGAGATATTTGGATATAAATAGTGAATGAAAATCATAAAATATTTCATTATCAATGTAATTAATTAAGATTTTTTATTAATTAAATTATAAAATCTGATTACGACATGATGATGATGTAATGATTACTATATTAATGAAGTAATAAAAAAATTTAAATATAAAAATAAAAATATTTTTTTGACATAATTTTAATCATAAAATATTTTTATAGTTGAATATGACTTGTTATAAGACTATTCAATGGTTTTTTTCGATTTTACCACCGTGTTTAGATTTTTTGTTATATTTAATAACTGAATAGTGTAAAAATTGACAGAATTGTTATTTTAGAAAAATATTATTTTATTAAATTATATAAAAATAATAAAAATATTTTTAAATTTAAAATTGACTTTTAAAATAACTAAAAGTTCATTAAGTTTCAAATAATTGGAAATTTTCTCTATATAATTAAAATTAATATTCCTTTAATAATTTATATATTACCACAATTAAAATAAAAATAGAATAATAAAGGGTAAATGAAAAATATTAGGATAAAAATTAAATCAATACATGTCCAAAAATAGTTTTAAGAGATTATATCAAACTATCCTAATATTTTATTCGACATGTCTCATTTTGGAACCATTTTAATTAATAAATTTTAATTTATATTAATTTAATAATATCAGATTTTCCAAAGGCGCCTTTTCCCTCTCCTATAAAAAGTTTCCCCCTCTTCACTAATAATCACACATCAATAACAATTCGTTTATGAAAAATCCAAGTCCAATAATCTTCCTAGAATACCTACCCTCATCCTAGAAGCCTTTATTAGGGAAGAAAGATTCCCAAGGAAGCATTTTGTTATAATACAAAAGAAGTTACCTAATTATAAGGTTTTACCTTCTCTCTTTTTTTTAGTTTCATTTCCAATATAAACTCACTAAACAGTTCTTATTATATGATTAAAAAAACAGAAGATTCCTAAATATACTATGATTTAGTTATGCCAGGTTTTATCTATAAATTATCGAACACCTCCATTTAATGAGTAATTAACATATTGTTTCTATGTACAGAAAACTACAACCTAAGAAAACTATGACTACTCAAATTTACCATAAAACTTCTCATGGTGGCCATTATTATGGATATTATTTTTTACATGTGATATATATTATATATATTATTCTCTATTATTCTGTTATTTTTTTACAACATAACTTTATTCTTTCCATGTTTTGTAAATATGATAATTTCCTTTGAGGTTGTGTGGACTACCGGCCCCTCAAAGTGAAATGACTTGTTCCTACTATACATGGAACTTGTAAAGGATGATTTTATTAAACCTATGATACATATATGAAATTAATATAATAATGGTATTTTTATATACATTAATATAATTTAATTATGAATCTTTTAATATGACAAAGAAATGAATGCAGCCTTCGTGCAGACATACAACATATCGTATCCATGAACGGTGAAATTCATTTCTTATATCTAAATATTATCGATTATTTTAAATAAATAAATATATATATATTAGATATATATGATATTTAAATAAATAATAATATTTTGGAGATGATTTAATTTTTAAAACATTGATAATTTATATAAAAACAAGTTCAATTTTGGACTCAAGTATCGAATATCGACAAAATGTCAGACATGAACTTAAATAGTTATTTAATTATTATAATACAGTTATTAGTGATATAAAAGGAACAATAAATTTTAAAATGGTTATTTTTAAATATAAATTAACCAATTATTATCATTCATGATAATAAAAAATGAACAAGACAGGTCAAACTCAAGATAAGGGAAATATTAACTCAATCTACAGTCATTGAGTTAAATATCCATGTAATTAGTTTTGTTTTTACAAGAATATGTGTGAATTACCACTGATTGTTTTACAAAATATATCCACTTATATCGGGTGTGTTTATATATAGAACACATAATTATTTGAATTATTTATCCTTAATCTAATGTCAAGATTATTGTAAGGGACTTTGTCTAAATATCATTTCATTGTGGAAAATCTTGATGTTTTTCACCATTATTATCTAATAAGGTGTTCATAAAATCCCTTTGACATGTAATGTTTAGGAATAATATTTTACCATGATATTTAGATTTAATTTAATGATATTCATTAATGATTTTTTGTCAAGTGTTTCTCAAGTGGGAAGAGACTATTTAATTAAAACATCGTTTTTAATGTTTTAATGTTTCATTATTCTAAAACATTATATTTAATTTCCATGTTTTCAATATGTTTTTTATGAACATATTAACATAACATGAATTAATTAAAATTCATATTTTATTTAAATTATTCAAAGTGGTATGCGAAACATTGATTCAAATGACTATTTGTAAAATATTTTAAATTGTTTTTAGAAATGGATTGAATATTTCAATATCTTGAATTGATTTGTTGTGATTTGAAATGAAATTTCATTATTGAAATTTTGTTAACTGAAAAATTTTATTTTTTATTATTATATAACAGAACATGGAAATTTGAGGGGTGGTTGCGTGATAAAACAAAGATGGGTGGTAATGTGATAAACCAATAATGGGTGGTTCTGTGATTAACCAAGGATGGGTGGTTAGATTATAACCTATAATGAATTGGGTATGGAAGTCAGCCATATAGAAATTCCATTTACTAATTTGTGTGAAAGTCAACCATATGTGAAATATATTTATCAATTGATTTTTCCAGAGTTACCATTATATTTTATAGGTTGATTTATGTGGGTATTATGGTAATCTTTTGATTACAAAAATGTAAAAAATGAACTTATATTCAGCTAATAGTATTGACTAATTTATAACGGTGATAAGTATTACATTATGATATCATATACTGGGTTAACATGTTTAACTAAGGCTAACCTTTTTCTTTTTTTTGTATACCGTAATGATTTTTTAGGATCATCATATGTTTTTAAATGTCATTAACAATATTTAAATCAGAATAGAGTTTATTATGGGAACAAGGATATGTTATGTTGTTTAAACATGATTCAAAACCTTGTTTCTTTTTAAATGCATATTATTTTATGAAAAATTTGTTATTATGTAGAGGTGTATACTTTCTAAATTTGTATTATCTATGTATGAGTTATGGAATAATTATCTAAATATCTATACTATAAAATATCGTCAATGTGAATGAATGTCAAATTATTATCTTCAATCAAGATTACATAATGTTTAAGGCTACATCCTTCAAGTTGGCATTAGAGGGTGTTTTATTCAACATTGGATATTATGGTGTTTTCTTAAGAGTTAGCGATATCATCCTGGGTTTATATCTTTAATGTTGATAATAAGTTCACTATCATAGAAATCTATTTTGAATCATTTAATTGATTAAAATAATTCTTGGATACATTTTTTAAGTAATTATGGGTTATTACATTTTGGTAAGAAAAATGAATGGCATTTTCTAATCATTGAGGTTAAATTATGTTATAGTTATTTTTGAGGATTTAATCTATTTTTTGGAATATTATAATATTATATATATTTTAGAAGGAAAAAACCCAGACCATTTGACAACCCATTATGTTGGACAAGGTTATGGGATTCAACCAACAACTAAAGTGCGGTAGGTAATTATCTCATACAACGTGCTTACATGAAGTCCCTGATTAGTAAATGTTTTTATTTTTAGTTAAAATTGTTTATCAAATAAGTTTTTTTTATTTTCGGAAGTTATGTTTTTTCAAATATATATCCTTGGAATTGGAAAATGATATGGGGATTAATTTAATCATGTTATTTTGGATGAAATTCACTATTTTGGGAGACCTATACGCCTATGGAAAATCGAATACTATTGGATTTTATTTGAGGAGTAATGGTTGAATTTAATTTTTTAATAATCTCAATTATTATAGTTGACTTAGGACGATTTGAGTTATTTATGGAAGGAATTAACATATCATGGAGAAAATATGATTTGGTTAATTACATTTTTATATATGAAATTAAGAGAATTTGATGTTATTTCGAGGTAAATTTTAAAATTATAATGTGAGAAAATGTTATCAAATCCTTCAATTTTTGGTTTTTAAAAAATTGTTTTCATTATTTTAATGAAATTTGATAAAATTTTTTTATCAAATGGTATTTGTTGACCTTTCGATATTAATATAGAATTTGGGAGAACAAATTTAGTTATTCTTTATAGAATGATTTGTTCATTTGGAAAAATTATCTGATTTTATCAAAACATTTTTGGTTTTGGATAATATTTCAAAACATTATGAATAGATATATAATCTTTTATGCGTTGTTTGATTCTCTATTAGTTTTTTATAGTTTTTCAGATTTGAAAAATTAAACTTGAATACTCATCATTTAGAGAAAAGATGAGTTTGTGGTATAAATTAATTAATGGAAAGTATGTATGTTTCATTATGTTCATAGGTATTCTCGTAAAAAATTCATCAATATTGTGAAAATGATCAAAATACCAAAACATTTTCTGGTAACATTTTTTTGACAATGAAAAAAATATTGTTTAACCCCTAAAATGTTTGTGGTATTTTAGTTGGTATCTTTCACCTGGTCATGATTTCTATCACTATTCAACTGATATAAGGACCTGGCCTTAAACATTTCATAATCTTGAGTTAAATCATGAAATGACATTGAAAATATTTTTAGGTTTAGTGTATTAGATAATTAGGCCTTAACTGTTACATATCAGCTTTAATATTACAAGTAGAAACTACAACTCAGTATACATTTTTTCATAAAATATAAACCCTTAAAAAGAAACTTGTCCAGTTCTATGTTTTAGATATCATGAATTATCCGTGATCACATCCTTGTCCCTATTCCTCTTACGGTCCTATGAAAACCATTTAAAAAACGTGGAATGATAAAAAAGCTTAGTAAAGTATTCATGATGAAAAAAATATTAGTTTTTCAAAACAACATATAAACCATAAATACCCTATCATAATTAATACTTTTCAACTTTATAAATTAGTGAGTACACTTCACTGAATAAAAGAAGATTGGTTAAATTTTGTATCCAAAATAATACCATAAAACCCATTGAAAGAACACATAATATATAAAGGAAACATGGGATATAGACATAATTAAATTGATTAATCATATGGTCAACATCCACTCATATCACTAAATTGAATGTTCATATGGCTGACTTCCATACCAAATTAATTAGAGGTTATAACATAACAACCCATTCAGGTTTATCACGACACCACCCATCATTTGGTACATCATGTAACCACACGTCAAATGTCCATGTACCATTATAAAATAAAAATGCATAATATATATAAATAATTAACTAATAACATTTCATTTGTAATCATAATAAATCATTTCAAGATATTGAAATAGTCAATGCTTTGTCAGACGATTTTCAAATACCATTTAAAACAACTAATAAAGAGATTTTTGATTCAATGTTTCCCATAACACTTTGAAACATTAAAATGAATTGTCATTTGAAAACATTAATTTCAATATAAATAAATAATAAATACCATTTTGAAAACATGAACATTAAATAAAAATATTTGGAAGCATATATCTTTAAAAAATTTAAAATGATATTTTTTTAAAGTGTTTTTAACAAAAAGAGAGACTCTTGAATAAAAATAGATGAGGAATAAAATTTAAATAGAACATTATAGTACTATTAGAATAAATTAATATATGATATGATATTCCAATGAACATTTTATGCACCATATAAGAGTGAATTGGTTCATAACAACATTGATGTCTCAATGGAATATAAATTGAGACAAACTCCCTTATATAAACTGTATCATTAGATTAAGGATAAATATATATAAATACAGTCAATATTATTGGATATTCAGTGTATATCAATCTGAGAATATTCACACATATTTTTGTAAAAACAACACCAATAACTTGGTTGTTTAACTCAATGAAAGAAAATTGAGTTAAAAATACTCTTATCAAGTTCATATTGAGGACTTGAGAATTTACCAATGGAACGATTATGTGTATTCAATGTATATCCACACAAAGGGGAGTGGAATTTACAACATAAATAAATAAACCATGATTCCACACATGATCAAATCATGAAATAATTATCTATTAGATGATTAACCCATGGAATGGAAATTGGGTTAAGAAGCTTCCTTATCGATTGGTAACATACGAAACATACAACACATGAAAGAATGTTCATACAATGAAGTTTTAAATATTAATAATTTAGGGGATATTACACAATGAATACAATCATGGGTAGTACATACACCACAAAAAAGAAATGGTGGAAAATATAGCATGAATCTCATGGGAATAAAAAAGTAATATGAGAACTCTTTACCAAGTAACAATCAATCGAGTGATATGATCAATAGTTAAAAAAACCAAATGAATCACAAAATACCATGAATATACAGAGAATATTTTGAGTATATATCAATTGTTATTATATAATACACCACATGCAATAAATAAGTGTCTTACAATGGAAATCTCTCAGAATTAAATGTGAGATAAGAAATACCTTACCTCTTGTCTGACTTGAGCCGTTTGTTCTATAATATCCAAAATAATAAACTAATGTTAATTTAAACATGTTTATGAACCTTTTTCAAGTTTATCATTAATTTTAAATCACTTATTACCTTGTTAAAAACATTATGTAATCATTTAAGTTAATAATGGTCATTTTGTCTATATTAGGTACTTGAGTAAAAAATGGACATCTTTTAATTAAAAGTTGTTCATGTGGTCTAAATTTCATTTTATATAGATTGATATTAATTATTTAGATATCATATATATCATGTATATCTAATATATAATTTTTTTATAATAGTATATATCATTTGCAGATAATAAATGAAATGCACCGTTCATTGAGAGGGTAAGCCATATGTAAGCATGAACGCTAATTCTTTTTCTATTTCGTATTGAAATGGAATTGAAACATAATGATAAATAAGTATATTCTAATTAAATTAATATATAATATATAATTTCATTAACACTACCCTTTATATGTTTCCCATAAAGCATGAATGATTCATATCACTTTGATGGGGCGGTAGCCCGCACTTCCTCAAATGAGATTATCGTATTTACCCGCTATAGAAATCATAATAGTATTATTTAAATGGATAATACTGAACAATAGAAAAAATATAAATATAATATATATCATATATAAATACATTTCTATCATAATTTCAACCATGAGAGGTGGTTGGAGATATTTGAACAATCATTGTTTTGTGAGGCAGTAGTTTGTCATCCACAAAAACTGTATATTCTTTACTAATTAGACAGAGGTGTGTGTAATTGTAGTAATAATCCTTCTCATAAAAACATAAATTTATATTTATGATATTGGTTTTGTTATAAAATAATGGAATAAAATGATTTTAGAGGATGGAGAAGTAAAGTAAAAGAGTATAATTTAAGAGAAACTGTTACATTTAATTCTGGTAACTCAATCTAGTTTGAATCAAAAAGGGATTATTGAAATGCCTTATGCTTAAGGTATAGATTTTATGAGAAATAGAGATATATTGAGAGATTATTTTAGAATTTTTTTGAAGAACCATGGGCATGATAGGTATAAGTAATATTGTATAATTGATGGCTTATTATAGGGGGTAGTAGGGGTTCATTACAAAAAGTGTGAAAATATTTTTTTTATATAATGACTTTCGGTTTCTAAAGATTTAAAACTCATTAATGTATAAGATAAAATGACCCATGGTTGAAATAAATTCATCCAATAAAAAGTGGTAATGTTTTGGATCTTATTTTAATATTTATAATTTTTTATTTAAATCATTAATCAATGAGCTAAATATTGCTTCATTTTTGGGTCATAAATAATTTTATTTATATGATGTCCAAAAATTATAAACAAATAACATGATGTAGGATTTTTTTTATATTTAAATTGAATTTTTATAGTCTAAAAGATAACTTATATAGCCCCATGTACAAATTATTTCACTAAAAGATATTGTTTTGTCTCATTTTTGTCATCACTTTAAATTAATTAATCTACAGTGTCATTATCACTCCCATATAGCTCCATGGGGTCCCAAACTCGACACATGGATTCCCATGGCCGGACATGACTCATAAAATAAGTTTAGGACAAGTTTTATGGTAATTTATTATTATTATAATATTCTTTTTTCCTTGAATTGCCCAATTTACCTTCAACCACGTTAAATAAAAGTCAAAAGATACTATTCATGAAAAAAATTATTTTCATCTTATTGAAGCAAATTTTACATACTAATAACAACAATATATGTCGGATTTTCGAATTTCAAATCATAGAAGAATTTAAATTTTATTAAAAATAAAAATCCAGTTTTTAACTATTAATTAGTGGTTTCACTATTCATAAAAAATTTATATTTTTCATAAAAATACCAAAAACTCAGCATAATATATATTTTATATTCCAAATTCAAAACTGATGTCCATTTTTCAATATTCATAATATAGGAGTTTAATTAATTGATTTAATATTAATTCTTGTTGCAAAACACAAAGCTTTTTTAAAGAAACAATATCTATCAAAAGATTGACACAGGTTTATGCCCAATTTCAAAGTGAAATTCCTTCCAATGACCAGCATTGGATTAAATGGAATAATTAAAATCTATCTACACTTTAAAAACCATTTATAAATATAATCTAACTATATAAATAAGTTATATTAAAAGTTAGTTTTGAATTAAAATACAATATTTTTCACTATTCATTAAAAAATGAATTTTATCTAAAAAACACAAAATATTTACCCAAAATAAATTTTGATATCCCCATTCTAAAAAAGAATTTTATTTTGTAAAATAGAACATATTAATGTGATAAAAACTAGATTTAAATAGCGTTCTCCATCAAAAGCATGTAAATCAACCTTTTATGGTAAATTATGCTTAAAATTATATTCATTCATAGTATAAGCCTTTAAATTTTATTTGATTAATGTAAAAACATTAAAAAAATGTGTATAATCATATTTTAGTTAGTTCTATTCATTACATAAAATAAAATTACTTTGTGTTAACTACCATTTTAAATAATAATATAATATTATTTTTCAGTATGACTCATCATTGATTGCATCATAAGGCTTCAGTGAAACCCATTGTTGCGTGTTATGTACGCCATTTAATATAACATACCCCTTAAAATAAAATTAATATGTAATTAAAAAATAATAATAAATATGAAAATATCATATTCTTTATTTTCCTGGAATGTTACATTCTTCCACCCTTTTGGAAATTGTGTCCTCATAATTTTAAAAATGGGCATTGAAACTTCATTGAAAGTGTCACATAAAAAAGTGTAAGTAAAACTATCAGTTTAATAGAAATAAATATATGTAAAAAGGTCACATGAGATAACCCATACTAGGATTCTATAAAAAAATAGATATGGAAGAGAATATTAGTGTCAAGTCTTGATGCAATGTTATAGAAAAAATTATTATTAGAAAGTTAAAAATAGGAAAACCACAAATTTGTGATGTGTAAAATGGCCATTGGTTTCCGAGTAGGAAAAGAAAACAGACATCATTTTTATTTTAAGTTCCTTTCATAATTTTGAGGAATTTATTTATGATCTTGACTAAGAACATAAGGACACATACTAACATTTGATGTAGACTTACATCCTTTACTAAATTTCTACCACAAACTCTTGTTTTCTCAAAACGATGATTATTCTAGTTGACTTGGAAATATAAGAAGGGCCAATATCATGTTCTATAGAATAAAATGATAGATAAAGTATGAACAATTTATTTCCCCAATAATTGTATATGAACCAAAAACAAAATTGGTTATTATGAGATCAGATAATACCAAAAAGGATAATACTTTATAAAATGAAATACTACTCCTAATCTCCAAAATCCAACAAAAGTACCCAATGTTCAAGAAAAAACACTCAATATACTATTGTCATTAATATTCAATAAATTAATCAAAACTAATATTGAAACCCAAAACTCAGAAGGATTTAAATCGCATAATCTTCCATAGGAAATCTTAATATTTATCTCCAAATACATCAACTACTCTTAAAGTCTCATACTAAAGTTTAATTAACCAAATCACATATGTTATACGATAGGTTAATCATTTCCATAAAAAACCAAATTCACTTTATATACACAATAAAAAAAATTGATTATTCCCAAATAATATTTTAACCACTACTCCACAAATTAAATACCAAGGTGTTATATTTTCCTTAATCATATGTTGTTCCCAAAAGAGACAATGTCTTCCAAAATAACAATTATCACTTAATCACCAAATCATTTTCCAATACTAAGGATTTCCTTTTGATAAAACATAAAATCCAAAATAAACTTATTCATGATCCATAAAATTATTTAACTAAAAATAATTAGTCATACGATCTAGTGACTTCACGTAGTCAAGTGGTAGGTGATTAATCCTAATCCCACTTTGGTTGTGGGTTCGATTCCCAAAGCTTTGTCTGAGAGGATGTGTTATCACACGGTCTGCAAGTTTTCCATTATCAAAAACTATAAAATTTCATTAAATTCCAAAAAAGGATAAAACTACTTCAAAAATGACCATAAAACAATTTATCCTCAATGGTTATCTAATACCATTCATTTTTCCCCATAATTTAATAACCATTTATCACCTCTAAAAGAACTAAAACTCTTTGTAATATTCGAACAATTCCAGTTATTTCACTAATTCTTAAATTACACCATAACCTCTAAATTTATCTAAACCAACCTCTTCTACCAACTATAATGAACCGACCTTATAAAATTCATAAACATGAGTCAAATAAAGAATTCATATTTAAGATCATTTCAGGTTTAGAGGTTTAGAGAATTTGTCCATAAATGTTACATAACAGCTTGAATATTAGAAGTAGAAAATAATACTTAGTATCTATTTTCTTCATAAAATATAATCTATTAAAAGGAAAAATGTCAAGTCCCCTGTTTTATACAGCATTACATTTCTTTGATCACATTTTTGTCCCTTTTCCTCTTCATGTCTGGTGAAAACCATTTCAAAAACATAGGATGAGAAAAAATCTCATAATGGGATACACAAAGAAGGAAAACAATTAGTTTTTAAAAACAAAATGTATACCATGAATACCGTATCATATGTAATATTTTTCACCTTCAGGATGTAATAAATACTCTTCACTGAATAAAAGACCATTGCTTACCATTTTTTAACCAAAATATTACCATAAACCCCATAGAAACAACAAATTTCATATAAAAGTAACTTGGGACATAAAAATAATGAATTGGAATAACCATACAGTCGAATTCCACACATATCACTAAATGGAATAGTCATACCGCCGACTTCCAAACCCAATGCATTAGAGATTATATCATAACTACCCATCCTAGTTTATCACGATACCACCCATCATTTGGTTTATCACATAACCACCCATCAAATGTCCATGTACCATTATAATATAATAAAAAATAATATAAAAAAAATTCACAAATAAAATTTCATTTTTAATCAAAATAAATCATTTCAAGATATTGAAATAGTTAATGCTTTATCAAACCATTTTTAAAAACCATTTAAAACATTTAATAAAGATATTTTTGAATCAAAATGTCCCATAGAATATTCAAACATTTAAATGAATTATCATTTTAAAACATTAATGTCCCTATAAATAAATCCTAAAAACCATATTTCAAACATGGAAATTAATAAGAAATATTATGAATAACGTATCTTTAAGAAATTTAAAAAGATATATTAGTTAAATAATTTTTAACAAAATCAGACACACTTGAATAAAAATTATTTAAGAATAACATTTAACAATAAATTTATAATATCATGAGAATAAATGGATTCATGATATAATATGCCAAAGAACAATATATACACCATGTAAGTGTGAATTGGTGCATAACAATAATGAAGTCTCAATGGAATGTAAATTGAGATGAAATCCGATATAAAAATTGTTTCCTTATATTAAGGATAAATCTATATAATACACTCAATATGATTTGATATTCAGTGTAAATCAATCAGATAACATTCATACAATTATTTTTAAAAACAACAACAATGACTCGGATGTTTAACTCAATGAATTCAAATTGAGTTAAAATTACCCTTATCAAGTTCATATCAAGGACTTAAGAATTAATCAATGGAGTGATTGTGTGTATCAAATGTATATCCACACATAGGGGAGTGTAAATTAATATATAAATAAATAAACAGTGATTCCACACATAATAATACCATGACATAATTAATTATTAGAAGATTAACCCAAGGATTGGAAATTGGGTTAAAATGCTCCCTTACTGATTGGTAACTTACAAAAAATGCACCACATGAAAGGGGTATCATACAATGATGATGTAAATACCCACAATATAGATTATATTACATAATGAATACAATAATTGGTAGTAAATACACCACACAAAAAGAAATGGTGGAAAATATAACGCGAATCTCATAGGAAAAAAAAAGTGAGATGAAAACTCCTTACCATGTATCTATCAATCGAGTCATATGACTAAAAGTTAATAACCATCAAATAAATAATATAATACAATTAATATACAGAGAAAAAAGATAATATATATCCAATGGAAGTACACAATACATCTCATGCAATACATATGTTTCGTAAAATGAAAATCTCATAGAATTTAAAGTGATATATGAAATCTCTTACCTCGTGTCCAACTTGACCCGTTATGTCTTTAATATCATAAATAATAAAATAAAGTTAATTTCTACTTTCTTAAAAACACATTTCAAGTTTATCTTTCTTATTAAGTCACTTATTACCATTTTTGAAACATTATATCATCATTTAAGTTAATAATGGTCGTTTTGTCGATATTTGGCACACGAGTCCAAAATGGACTTCTTACAATTACAAGTTGTTCATGTGGTCAAAATATGAATATATCCAGAATGATATTCATGATTTAGATTTCATATATATCATATTTATTCGGTATATACATTTATTAGTAATAGAACATAACATTTGAAGATTAGAATTGAAATGCACTATTCATGGTGAAGGTAAGTCGTACATACACATGAACACTACTTCCACTTCTATTCCATATTTTAATGGAACTGAAACATAATGATACATAATTATATTCTAAATCCATTATAATATCATATATATTTTCATTAACTATACCATTTATACATTTCACATAAGGCATGAATGAGTCATATCACTTTGAGGGGAGGTAGTCTGCAATTCCTTAAATGAGACTATCGTATTTAATAACTATAGAAACCATAAAGGTATAATATAAATGAAAAATACTGAAAAATATAAAAAATATTAAAATAATATATATCATATATAAATACAGTTCCATCATAATGGCCACCATGAGAGGTAATTGAGGATATTTGAACAATCAATGTTTCGTGTGGCAGTACTTCGTCATCCTTAGAAACAATATGTTCTTTAACCATTAAAAAGATTTCTGTGTAAGTTTAGTTATAAAAAATCTTATAAAAATATCCTATTATATTGAGGATATAGGTTTTGTTATAAATGAAAGGAATTAAATGATTTTAGGGGTTGGAGGGGTTCTTTAGGAAAGTGTGAAAATATTATTTTTTATATTATGATTTTCGGTTTCTAATGCTTCAAATATCCATAAGGTCAATGATAAGATGACCCATGGTCTATATAAAGTCATATAGTACTTATTTTAATGGGTTTGGATGTTATTTTAATAATTATAATTTATTTATTTGAGTCATTTATTAATGATGTAAATATTTCATTATTTTTGTATCATAAATAATTTTATTTATTTGATTTCTAAAAATTATAAACAAAATACCATGATGTGTAAAATCTTTTAATCATTACAATGATTAATTATATTAGAAAATATAACTTATATATCACCATTTAGAAATTTATTTACTAAAAGATATTTTTTTGTTTCATGGTTGTCTTCACTTTAAATTTTTTAATCTAAATTGTCATTATCACTCCGATGTCTCTCCATGGGGCCCCAAAATCGACACAAGGATGCCCATGGTCGGCCATTACTAATCCAATAAGGTTAGAACATGTGTCGAGATAATTTTTTTTGTTATAATGCTTTTTACCTTTATTTAACATATTTACCTTTAACCGCGGAAAATAAAAGTCAAAAGAAACTATTCACCTACAAATCAATTTCATCTTATTGAACCACATTTAAATTACAAATAAAAATCATGTATGTCAGATTTTTGAAATTCAAATCACAGAAGTGGTAGAATATCATTTAAAAAAACGTTAGTTTTTTTAACTACTACATAGTGGATTCACTATTCATCAAAAATTGAAGTTTTTCAGAAAAATACCAAATCTTCAGCCAAAAATATATTTGATATTCCTAATTAAAACTGATGTCTACTTTAAAAAAATAAAAAAATAGAAGATTCATTAATTAATTTAAAATTAATTGGCGTTGTCAAAACAAATATCGTGTTTTTAAGAAACAATATCTATCCAAATAGCGACAATTGTTTATGCACAATTTCAAAGTGAAATTTCTTCCAATTAACAGAATTGGAATAAATGGTAAAAATATAATATAATTACAATTTAAAACCATCTATAATGTTATTATATACATGTAAATTAGTAATATTAAATGGAAGTTTTGAATTGAAATACAGTATTTTCACTATTCATTAAAAATGTATATTATCAAAAAAATACAAAAAATTTACCCAAAGTAAATTTTGATGTTCCTATTATAAAGAAGGATATCATTTTTTCAAATAGAACATATAGACGTGAACAAATCTATAAATTAAGAGGGTTCTCAATCAAAAATCTGTAAATCAACCTTTTAAAGTAAATAGTGATTGAAATTAGATTCATTAATATTATGAGCCTCTAAATTTTATTGGATAAATGTAAAAACATTTAACCAATATGTATATTCATATTGTAGTTAGTTTTATTCATTCTCGTCAATAAAAAGAATATGATTTAATTACCATTTAAAATAATAATATATTATTATTATTTTTCAATATGACTAAGCATTGTTTGCAACATAAGACTTCAGTGAAAGCCATTGCTGCATGTTAAGTACACCCTTGAATATAACATCGCCTATAAAATAAAATTAACATTTAGTTCACAAATATTAATAAATATGAAGATGTAATATTCTATATTTTCCTCATATGTTACATCTGAACATGACACATTTTTTCTCCCATATCTAGGTTTTCCTACATTTAATCATAGAATGTGTTATCTCATGTGACTATTTTAATTCTCTTTCCGTCTAAAAAGATGTAATTTCATTTAACCATTTTCTAATGTGGGATTAATTAAAGTTATTTTGAAAATTCCTACCCTAGTTACAGACCCAAAATTAAAAATTTGAGGAAGAAATTTATTAATGGGGGAGGATGTAATATCCTGAGTTTTAAGAAATAAAAACTATGTTCAATATCGTCCATGATACGCTATATTGAGATTAAATGAACAAATAAATATTATTATTTAAATATTAATTTTATATCCTAGTCTCTAGAATGATGTGAATGAATAGTGTTAACTTACTTATGAATATATGGTTTACACATGTTTATATATTGATTAGTTGGTTACCAAATATTTTATAAATGGAAATAAAAATCTTATGAATATAAAGGATGTGTTTTATTAAAACATATTTATATGAGAATGATTGTTTTCATAAAATAAAATCACACATTTTGGATTATATTAATGAAATATAAACACAATATGATATTTGAAAATAATTTTGTATCTTTTCAATAAAAAATTTAAGAACAAAATCATTTTATGCATAAATGAATAATTTCAAAAAGGCATTTTTACAACCTTTTGATGGAGAAACCATTTAAAATATATTTTTCGACAGATATAATTTATAATTGATAGAATAAAATTCATTATTGGATTTGGGAAATAAATATTTACTTTGGTTTAGAATGATTGGTATTTTTTTGAATACAATTCAGATTTTAATAAATAGTGAAAATACTTCATTTTTTTCCATGTAGAGTTTTCATATAAGTAATGTATATTGTTCCATTACATATTTTATTAATTTTTTATGTATAACTCGATTTAGTTTTTAAAATTTAATCAAAATTATTTCATTATATATAATTTCAAATTGAAGTTAGATATAAACAAAAGTCAATATTTTTATGGTTTTTACTTTTAAATACATATTTTCATATTTCAACAATGGGTATTAATTATAAATTAATTATTGCCACATATGTGTTTGGAATTATGAAAATTGGTTTCCATATTTTGAATCAAAAGGTACAAATTATATAAATAGTTCCCATTTAATTTTGTAAAATTTGAATAGTAACTTTTGTACTAAATTTTATTTACGATGATTAAAAGGATAAATTATGTAAATAAAGTAAAATAATATTATAATAATAAAAAATACCCTAAAACATGTCTTAATTTTATTGGATGAGATATTTTTTACTGGGACAAATCATGGGACTAAAATTGTTCCTTTGGATGCCACATGGGTGTTATTAGGACACCTATAACATTTAATTTAATGTAATGGATAATATGATATAAACAAAAATATTCTTACAAAAAAAAGTTAATATTAGTTTATGTAAGTTATATCTTCATATATATATATATTCATTTGGATTAAAAAATATTTCATACATCATATTATAATCTTTATAATTTTTAGACACTAAATAATTTAATTTAATTATGAAATAATAATTATGTAGGGATTTCTTTATTAACAAAAGAATCAGATAAATGATATTATAAGTATTAATTTTTTTTTGACATAATTAATTTGATTCATGATTTTTCTAGGAATATATGAAATTTTAAAATATTATTCAATCGTTTGTTTCTATGTTATCTCTATGTAAAAATTATCTAAAATTATGTAATATGAATAATATAAAAATGTATATAATTGATGTTTTCTAAAAATAGTAATTCAAAAAATTATTTAAAAATGAATTTTTTTTAAGAATCACAAATTATCTATTATAATGTCACAAAGTCATTTTGTGTCCAATTAATTTAAATATACCCCATATAAGAAATTTTAATATCCTCTTAATAATTTAAATGATGTTCCCACAATTAAAATTAAAAGAGAATAATGAAGGTTAAACTGAAATGATAATGTTAAAAATAAAATGATTACATATCAAAAAATTATTTTATTATAATATTTAGTACTATTTCCGTATTATCTTTGACATATCTCATGTTGGATCCATTTGAAATAAAAAAATATTCTATATTAATTTAATTATTTTAGAGTTCCCAAGGTTTCCCCTTAACACTTCTATACAAAGGTGCCCTCTATTATATAATACTCACACAACTAGAACCCTTTGGGATAGAAATTTCCTATTAAATCCTCTTCCTAGAATTCCAAACATCATCATAGAATCCTCTCATAGAGAATAATGCTTTTCAAGGAAGCCATTTGGTATAAACCAATATATGTTAACTGATTAAGAGGCAACACCTTCTCTCATTATTATTTGTTTAATTTCCTTTATCCACTGACTAAAATCTGCTTATTAGATGATTAAATTAAAGAATTATCTTTAGTATACTATGATGTTTTTTAATATGTTTTAGATCTTAATTTGCATATACTTTATTTTTTGGGTAATGAACATACTAGTTCTTTGTACATTGAACTACTGCATCATGAAACAATGATTGTTCAATTAGTCCATATCACCAGTCATGTTGAACAATATAGAGGAAATTCTTTTTAAATATGATATATATTTAATTTTTATTTTATTTTTTATTCTGTGATTCTTAATTACAACATTCATTTATGGTATCAATGTTTTGTAAATACTATAATTTCCTTTGAGAATGTGTGGACTACTGCTCCTCAAAGCAATTTATCTCATTAACAATAAACATGGAATGTATAAAAGATGGTTCTACTAAGACTCTAATATATATATATGAAATTAATATAATACATGCATTATAATATACATTTATATCCTTTAATTATTTTTCTTTTAATATGAAAAAGGATTGAAAGTAGCATTCATGCGTGCGTACGACCTATTGTATACATGAACGGTGAATTTCATTTATTATATCAAAATAATATGGATTATCCTAAATATATATACATTTGATAAATATATATGATATTTAAATAATGTATAATAATTTTTAGATTATTTAATTTTTACCACATCATAAATTTAGATCCAAACATGTTCATTTTTACTTAAGTACCGAGTATCGACAAATTTTATGATATGAAATTTTATAGGTATGTAATTTTTATAACATGGGAATAAGTGATATAAAAGTAATAATATAAATCAAAATGTGCCTCAAGAATGTATAAATTATCCTTGTTTTATTATTCAAGAAAATAGTGAACGTACGAGACAAGTCAGAGTCAATGTAAGGGAAACCATAACTCAATCTCCATTCATTGAGTTAAACATCCAGGTCATTCTTTTTTATCCAAGAATATATATAAATGACCTCTTATTATTTTACCATGAATATACACATATATTGTGTGTATTTATATTTTACGCATAAATTTATTTAATGGATTTATAATAAATCAAATGATATAATCATCGTAAAGAACGTTATCTCAATATCATTTCATTTAGGAAATTCATGATGATTTGAATCTTTGTAATCATATAAGGTGTATACAAAACCCATTTTCACGTTATTTCTTGAAATAGTATTTTCTCATGATATTTTATTTTTTATTTTTATTCCATAATGATTTTTATTCATATATTTCTCAAGTGGAAATTCACTCTTTAACAAAAACATCATTTTTAACATTTTAATGATTTATTCTTCGGTAACCATGTATTTCATGTGAATTATTTCAAAATGGTTGTTATGAACTTATTTTTATGGAAATTTAATTTTTCAAATTATAATTTATTTCAACATTTTTAAATGATTATGGGATATTTTGATTCAAAAGGCTCATTATTAAATGTTATATATAGTTTTTATAAATTTATTGAATATTTCAATGTCATAAAATGATTTCATCTGATTTTAAATAAAATTATATGAGTGAAGTGTGGATAATTAAATTATTTTATATGTAATTATTAAATAATGGTAGATGTAAATTTTATGGGTGCTTTTATAATAATATAATGATGCGTGGTTACATGATAAACCAATGATGGGTGGTTCCGTGATAAAATAACGACACGTGGTCACATTATAACGTCTAATGCATTGCTTATGGAAGTCAGTGGTATGGCTATTCTATTTAGTGATGTGTGTGGAAGTATAACATAATGTTCTTCCATTTTAATATGGTTATTTCCCAAGTTACCATTATAAGTTATAGATTGAAATCTATTTGTTTTCCGTTAATATTTTTATTTAGAAAAGGTAAAATATTAATATATATTTAGTGAAGTGTATTTAATACTTCATAATGGTGAAAAGTATTAGAATATGATAAATTATTAATTGTTTAAAATTTTTCAGAAGGATAACTATTTTACTTCGTTTTGTATACATTATGGAGTTTTTATGCTCAACCAATTATTTGAAATTTTATCATATGATTTAATAGAGAATAATGTCAAGGATGATAACAAAAAAAAGTTATGATGTTTAAACACGATATGAACCCATGTTTCTTTTCAAATTTTTTTGTTTTATGAAAAATGGATACTAAGTAGAGGTAATTAAATTTTAATTTTTTTGTTGTTATGTATAATTTATGGCCTAATTATTTAATGCTCTATACATTAAAATATCCTCGATTTTAATGAACACCAAATATTTATCATAACTCATGATTCTGTAATGTATAAGGATAGTGCCTTATAGTTGGTATCAATGGATGGATTATAAATATTTTGAGATTAGGATGTTTTCTTAACAGTTAGTTGTATCATCAAGGGTTTATTATTTAATGGGTTTTCATATGTTCACTGATTTATAAATCCCTTTCAAGGCATTATATTGATTAATGGTATTTTCGAGGAAATGTTTTAATGTAATTTTTTTGTTACTTTTTGGGTTGAAAAATTGAAATGCATAAGATAATATTTGAGGTTAAAATATTTTGTAGTTATTTTTTAGGATATTGCATAATATTTTATATTGTTATAAAGTTATATACTTCTTAAAAAATGATAATACGAAGACTGTGTTACAAATCATCATGTTAGAAAAGGATGCGGAAATCGCACCCACAACTAATGTGTGACAATGATTTCTCTCCTACTACTCTCCTATGTTGTCACGACCCATCCAAGGGGCCCATGCCGTGACTACCCCAAGCCCTCCTTCCATAGGCCAGGGTCTGGAAACTAGAACCAAAGGCATTATTTCTTATGCTGGGAAGGAATTTCATTTATGAAAGCAAAAAAGACACAATAGAGTACGCAACAGGAAGTAAACACTAAGTAAAACTGAATACAAAATATTGTGCTGAAATGTAAATGGGCCAGTATACAAACCCAACTGAGCAACAAGTACAAGTAAAGGGACAAACAACTGAAAGTAAAGAGCAGCTCCTAGATCGTCCTTCTGGGATTTCTACCTAAAGGGTTGGTACATATGTCCACCACAACACCCACGTCTGTCAGTCTCCACCATGTGCCGACTCATCGAAAGGTCCACCCCCTGGTACCATCTTGTTGTGGCACTCTCGGGCTCCGTCAACAATGTATGTCATCTCCATCCAACACAACTTGGTGAGGGCATAGCCAGTGCAGGGGTGAGTATAACGATAATCATTAGGGACCCCGAGACCCACGAGGTCCCATAATATCCACTAAGGATAAGAAAAAGAAGAACGATACATCAAAAAATGAATCAACCTACCCTACTTAGGTTTATGCCCATACTTATACCTAAGTTACCTGTCACATTTTGGCTTCAACTAACGAGACCAAGCACAATTAAGTCCACACAGTAAGTAAATCCAAACACCATGATGATAATGGTTGAAAGACATGACTCAACTCACACAGGTATGCCACAAATATAGAGAGAAATAAATGATCAGACGTAGCCACTGGAACATCTATGATGTCAGACACACATAGGATATAGTTCAGTTATGCTGTCAGACCCGCACTGGATACAGTCTAGCTATCTCGTTTAAACTTTCATACCCACACATGATACAATCCCACAATATCTTCTAAGCTATTAGACCCACACATGATACAGTTCAGCTATTCTAAAGTAATAGAGATGATCATATGATGTTACTGATTCATCTAAGCTGTCGGGCCAACACAGGATATAGTCCAGCTACTCTGTCAGAACTGTCTATCCCACTCAGGATTCCGGTACATTTGTCATCGTCATTGAATCCAGGGAAGATTCCAGTATGGTATTCATCGCAGTTGCAACCATCTCTAGGGTTCTCGCAGAGAATATGCTCGATTCTAGGGGGTCAGCTCCTCGAGCAAAGTGGGTTGATACATCAACTATAAACAAGTCCTGATATTATGTATCCCGAAGTTTCATATCATCAAAAGAAAACCAACGCGACAGACGGCGCATCAATCGGATGCCCGGTCTGGGAGCTATTGGCTTTTCTATTTCATGGTCCAGGTTAGACTTACATTCAATCCAAACCCAACCATTTTCAAAATTAGTCCAAAATAACATAGAGTATCTCAAAAGGAATGCTTATTTCCAAGGTTCATAGTGCCATAGACGGTGCATCGATCAGACACGCGGTCTAAAAGTTATTTACATTTAAGTGAACTGGGCCCGTCCCATCAAGCCCAGTGGGCTGGCGGGTCGGCCAGACCTAGTTCGGCAGGTCCGATCCTGCTGGGGGTCGGCCTGGCCATGTGGAGCGTGGCTCACCTCAGGACCCGGCCAAGAGGGTCCGACCCGTATAGGGGGTCTGCCCGGCACGGTGGGGCGCGGCCCACAAGCGGACCTGGCCCGGGTCGGGGGCCAGTTCAACTTGCACTACGGCACCGAGCAGTGTCGCCCCTCCTTGCTGCCAGGCTGGCCGAAGCCGCCCTGTTTTTCTAGCATGAGCAGCCCACACAGATGGCTTCTGTCTCTCCCACGTGGCACCTACGGGTGCCCCAGTTTCCTTCAGCCCAAACGGTAGGTGGCAGTCCGGTTCACCCGCCAAAGCGGCCCGCAGAGCACTGCCCACAGACATCTCTGCTATGCGAAGCCAAGAAGCGTCATTTTTATCTACCCGGATGGAATTAGCCAAGGTTTCATACATTGGGAGTCCTGTGGTTGTGGGCCACATTTTCTCTGTGCGATAGCTGCGGGTGCCGCGGTTCACCAACTCGTCGACAATATCCAGTCGGTTCTTCAGCACGAGCGGCCCGCGGTTGCAGGCCATGGTTTTCCCCCACGCAGCTGGTATGCGGCCGCCGCCTTCAGTTTTCACCGCCTCTGGTCGCCACCACCTCCAATTTTCATGCCCAAAATAATCAAGAACCATCAGAGGGTTAATGGGTCATGTTTGTTCGGCATGCACCCTCCACGTTAGGCGACAAGAAATGACCGAAGACAATCAAAATCATTCATGAAGAACGAGATATAATTTTATTCACTGAATATTATACAAAAACCCCCTATCTTGATTCAAGAACTTTGTTCACTTGTTGGTGCCGAAGAATGATAATTCTAAGATGACGTCATATGTTGCGCCCGTCACATGCCGCTGATTCTGGGCTCGAGCATTCTTCATCGTTCTCCATTGGAAAGGACTTCGTTGTTTATCGAAGATGTTCTTTTACCTTTGTTGGAGATGTTCTTTGTGGAAAGAACTATTTCCTTATAATCCTCCCAACGACCCCCCAACAAAATATTTGCGAAGGAAAATATAATAAAAAGGCTCCCCAAAATTAATATTACCATGCATTTAAAACAATTCAATTGAATTTTTGACACAAAAATTTAATTAAAGAAGGCATTAATTAATTGTGATGGCATAATTAATGGGAGGGAGGTGGAGAGGCTCTACCATTATGTGGAAGATCAAATGTTAAAAAGGGGGTTCATGGGAGTTAAAGGGGGAGTTTAGGGGTTAGGTGCTCGTGTGGGCCCCACCACACATTATCCTTTCATGGGAGGTTATGTGTGGGATTGGAACCACCTGCAACATCACTTTGGTGGAAATAACCACCACTTAAAAATTAAATTGTGTAACACAACTATTTTATTTATTTTATTATGAATCCCCAAATATAATCTTCTACTATCGACTAAACACAATTGCGGTAAAGGTTTACTTAAAAGAATATCGGCACTACGAGTTCATTAGTGTCCTCAGATTTCAATTCCGTGCACCGGTTCAAAAGATAGAAAAACTCGCACGTGCGTTTACTGAACGTACCTGAACAAAACCTCAAGAATTCATTCCGGGCACACCAGGCCTTGGAATCAGGCACCGTCAAAAATAGAATACTCGTAAAATTCCAATAAAATTAAGACAAAAATTCCATTGAAATTTTTAGGCCTTTATATTACCCCCACCTCCGGGATTTATGTCCCCATAAAGCTACAACACACACTAGGGAAACAAATTGGGGTAATGAGCACACATCTGAGCCTCCCACTCCCATGTACTCTCATGGTGTTTCCTGTGATGCCAGCGAACGCAAACCAGAGGAATCGTCCATCCATATAGGACCCGATACTATTGATCCTCAATATCCACTGCAAGCTCTGGGAATGTCGCCCTGTCATCGATGTACAAATCCCCATTGTCAATGACGTGGGATGGGTCATGCACTTATCTCCTCACCTGAGATAATTGGAAGACGTCGTGTACCCGATGAAACTGAGGTGGAAGGGCCTGGTGGTAAGCAACCTCGCCTAATTGGCTGAGGACATGGAATGACCTGATAAATCACTGAGATAACTTGACGACTCGGCCAAATCTCTATAGACCTCATCGAGGTGAGACCCGTAAGAAGACGTGGTCACCATCCTCGATATCCAGTGGTATCCAGATCCTATAAGCATAGGACTTCTATCTGCTCTGTGCAGTCCTCATCCGCTCTTAGATGATCTGCACCTTCTCTGTCGTATCCTGCACCATCTCTGGTCCAACAAGTGATGAGTCCCCAGGGTCAGTCCAACACAGAGGTGATCTGCAAGGTCGGCCATACATTGCCTCGTATGGTGCCATCCCGATGGTGGAGTGGTTGCTGTTGTTGAATGCAAACTCACCAAGGTTAATAGATCCTCCCAGCTGTGACCAAAGTCGGGGACACATTCACGAAGCATGTCCTCAAGAGTCTGAATGGAGCACTTAGTCAGACCATCTATCTGAGGATGGAAGGTGGTTCTCAATGGAAGCTACGTCCAAAAAGCCTCATGTAACCCCTTCCATAGCCGGGAAGTGAAACGAGCATCTCAATCGGAGACGTTAGTCGATGGTACACCATGAAGCCGTACGATCTCCTGAATGTAGAGGTATCTGAAGCTCTCTACTGAGCCATGCTCACTGATGGTTAGGAAGTCGGTTGACATGGTGAGTCGGTCTATGATCACCCAGATAGAGTCCGTCCCTCTAGATGTACGTGGAAGTCCAATCACAAAATCCATGGATATCCCATCCCACTTCCACCCTAGGACCTCTAAGGGTTGTTCCAAGCCTGCTGGTACCTGGTAATCGGCCTTCATTTGCTGACAAGTGAGGCAGTGTGAGACAAAATCCGCTACCGCCTTCTTCATACCCGACCACCAGTGCTATCGTCTGAGATCCTGATACATCTATGCCACTCCTGGATGTACCGCTATAGGGGAAGTGTAGAAATCCCTCAAAACCTCCTCTTGTAAAGAATCTCTTACCATGGTACATCCTCTGAAAAGGATGACGTGACCCCCACCTTCAAAAAACCTATCAGGTGCCTGCCCTGAGGATATCTGAGCACGTTATGTCTCACAGTCAATGTCCCCACGATGTGCCTCTTTGACTCGCTGAATAAGTGGTGGAGTACCTGTGAGAGACTGGAGAAAGGTTTCACTATCTTTATCCACAAAGGATATCTACAACGATGCTAGCTTCTTTGTTGCCTCTCCTTGAAACTAAATGAATGATCTCCTGCTGAGAGCATCTACTACAACGTTCCCCTTCCTAAGAGTATAGACTATCTCGAAGTCATAGTTTAGGAAAAACCCAATCCATCACCACTGTCTTGGGTTCAGGTCCTTCTGCGAGAAGATATCCTTGAGACTCTGGTGGTCTGAGTAGACTGTAAAATGCTTTCCCATCAGATAGTGACGCAACATATTCAAGGGGAAGACCACTGTTGTTAACTCTAGGTCATGGGTAGCATAGTTCAGCTCGTTCTGTATCAACTGCTATGAACCATATAAGATTTATGCCCGATCCTGCATCAAGACACACCTGATTCTGGTCCTTGAGGCATCACAAGAAACTATGTACCCTATGCCCTCCTCCGGTAGCCTCATGATGGGTGCACTAGTCAACTCTTGCCTCATCTCCTGAAAGCTCTGTTAGCATCTCTCTGACCACATGAAGGGTTTCCCCTTCTTATTCAATGCAGAAAGAGTTGTTGAAACTCTGGATAAGTATGGCACAAATCTCCGATAGTAACCAGCCAGCCCCAGGAAACTTCGTACCTCTATCACACTCATGGGTGGATCCAAGAAAGTACTGCCTCGATCTTCACTGGGTCCACTACAACTCCAACCTCCAAGATGACGTGTCCCAATAAGTGAACCTCTTGAATCCAGATCTAGCACTTCGATATTTAAACATAAAGTTGGTTCTCTTGGATTGTGTCCAGTACTACCCACAAATGGTAGGCGTGCTCCTCCTCAGTTGTCGAGTAAATCAATATGTCATCGAAAAGGATTACGAAAAATCGATCGAGGTAAGGCTAGATGATCTGATTCATGAGACTCATGAACACTACTGGAGCATTGGATACACCGAAGGGCATAACCATGAACTCATAGTGGTCCTACCGACACCTGAAGGCCATCTTCTACACATCCTCCTCTTGAACACTGAGCTGATGATAGCCTGACCTGAGGTCTATCTTCGAGAACCATCATGACCCCTTGTGATGATCAAATAGGTTGTAAATCTTCATGAGTGGATACTTGTTCTTCACGACCACCTCATTCAGGTGACGGTAGTTGACACACAGTTTCAAGCTCCCATATACGTTCTTGTCGAATAAAGTCATTGATGCCCAGGGTGAAACTATGGTTCAGATAAATCTCTTCCCCTATAAGTCCTCCAGCTGTACCCGCAGCTCACGAAACTCAACGAGAGCCATCAGATATGCTGGAGTAGATATTGGTGATGTCCTGGGGTATAAATCAATATAGAAGTCTACCTCGCTGCGAGGAGGTAGTCATGGAACTTCATCAGGGAAAACATCCGCGTACTGATCCAACACAATAAGAAAACTTGGATTCCGCACATCAACCGCTCCATGTTTGAGAATAACCAAGTGATGTGTGATCGGGTGCCCCCTCCTCTTTGAAAGTCCTTCATGTGCTACAAATGCTCCCTTATCACCGGTAAAGGTGAACATGGTCCCATCTGTGTGGATACACCACACATTGTTCCTAATACAGTCAATCTGGGCATGCAATGTGGATAACCATTCCATACCCAAGATGACGTTGTAAGGCCTCGACACCACTACATGAAGATCCTAGCTGAAGCTCTCGCCTCCTAGAATAAGCTCACACTTCTGACGCCAGTTCTTAATTGTTGAGTGTGCTCCCGAAGGAGTCTCTAGCTGTAAGGATCGAGCCAATGGATCCTTCGGAATCTCCGATCTCCGTATAAGGGAAGCGACAATAAATGAATGACTCACAACTGTGTCTATGAGTACTGTAGAAATGGTGGAGTCGACACATATAGTACCTTGAATCATCTCAGATGCACCGCGGTCATAGGCCTCGACTTCCTGGAGCTGGGATCGTCTCTATCCGCCAACTCCCTATGGTCGGGGTGGACCTCCTCATGGTGGTGGTGGTGGTGGTGCCTCAAAACATCGTCCACCACCCGTTGCTCGGCCAGCTCCTCTGCCACATCCTCCTGATCCCAATAGACCACCACAGTCGAACATCTGCCTCTGCCTGTGGGTCCTTATGTTGTCTGCTGCTCATCTTCATGGCAGTTCAGGAAATCACGAGCCATATGGCCCTGCCCACCGCATGCATAGCACTGCCTGATCCCCGTATAGATGACTCTATCATGTGTGACCCACACATCTGAACCTGTATCATGAGGTTTCCCACCTAATGGACTGGTTTTCTTGGAACTTTGAATCATATGTCTACTTCCGGCTGTAGAAGACTCCGCTAGGTGTTGCCCTGTGGTGGGTCTCGCCGTTGGTGACTACTCAACAAGAAAACTCTCCACTAGAAGGTCTCGCTCCAGCACCCCCACCTGCATTGGAATGCGGAGGGGAATCTTCGAAGCCCTGATCTCATTCCCAATTCCCTGCTCGATGGTTTGGGCCTTGAAGAACGGGTCCCGCACAATATCCGTGGAGTAGCATGAGATGTTAGTGAACCTCATTGAGTACATAACTACTATCATGATTCCCTACTACAGATGATGTAACTCCTGAATCCTCACTACACGAAGGGTGGCTGGAACAAACTCTGAGTTGAATGGACTCTTGATGTCCGTACAGAGTAATGATTCCTCGTCATGCCCCTAGAGCATCAGGCTCCACCATCTACCTGCTGCTGCGTATGGGAGACTCATGGAAAGGATCACCATAATGTCAGATTATGTCCCTACCAATCTTAAAACACTCATGACAGCCTCCATCCAATCGTCAGTTGCCTATGGGTCCGTCTCTCCGTGAAACCTGGGCTGCCCTTGTTGCTGGAACTCGTGCAATGCACTCAGGTAACGTGCACTCTCTGCTGCTGGGGCTGGTGGTATCGGCGGCCCAACGGGTAGTGGTACTGCTAGTGCCTCCACTGTGATGAGGCCATGCACCCAAGCCTCGTCGCTCGGTGGGATACCATATCATACGAAGATCGGAACCCTAGTTGGTTACCTTCATGGGGCCATCCTGAAAAGAAACAGGTGCGCCACAGTTAAATAGAATACCTGGTGAGCTGAAAAAGAGTAATAAAATAGAAAACATTTCAATGGAAACACACACGCAATCAGTGTTTTCATGCATTGAGTTAGAAATCATTGGTCAGGGTCCTTGTGTATAGATACGTCGACCGCCGCACCAACACTGGACTCCCTGAACTGAAAACCACACTCAATACTCTTAACACTATTGATTCACAGAAAATAATGATCAGAGCCCTGAGTTCTGCAGTATAACTGACTCCTCTGATTCCAATTTATCAATAACCATCCTCGGGGCCCATGCCGTGACTACCCCAAGCCTGCCTTCCATAGGCTAGGGGCTGGTGACTAGCAAAAAGTGCTTAAATCCCCAAGTTGGGAAAGAATTGCCTTTATCAAAGTTACAAACACAAGAGAGTACAAAAAAGGAAGTAAAAACTAAGTAAAAATGAATACAATAGAGTTTGATTGAATGTAAATGGGCTAGTATACAAACCCAACTAAACAACATGTACAAGTAAAGGAAAAAACAACTGAAAGTATAGAGCAGCTTCTGGATCGTCCTCCGGGGCTTCCTACCGGAAGGGTAGGTATAGATGGCCACCACAACACCCACTTCTGTCAGTCTCCACTATGTTCCGACTCATCCCAAGGTCCACCTCCAGGTACTGTCAAATTGTGGTGCTCTCGGCCTCCGTCAGCAACGTCTGTCATCTGCATCCAACACAATGTAGTGTGGGCATAGCCCATGTAGGGGTGAGTATAACAGTACTCGTTAGGGACCCTGAGACCTGAGAGGTGTCACAATATCCACTAATGATAAGCAGAAAATTAAAGAAACAACCACAATGTATCAACCAACCCACCTTAGGTATATTCCCATACATATACCTATGTTACGAGTCATAGTCCTTCTTAAACTCACGTACCCAAGCAAAACATAGTCCACACAGGAAGTAAAGTGAAACACCATGATGATAATGGTTGAAAGACATGACTCTGCTCCGACAGGTATACCACAAATGTAGACAGAAATAGATGATCAGTTGTAGCCATTGGATCATCTAATCTTTCATACCCACATAGTATACAGTCCCGCTAAGCTGTCAGACCCACATAAGATACAGTCCAGTGATCTCGTCTAAGCTGCCAGACCTACACATGATACAATCTAGCTATTCTAGAGTAATAGAGATGATCAGATGTAGTTACAGATTCATCTAAGGTGTCAGACCCACAAAGGATACAGCCTAGCTACTTTTCAGAACATTCGAACCCACTCAGGATTCTGGTACAGTTTTCGTCATCGTCGAACCCACGGAGGATTCCAGAATGGTACTCATCACAGTTGTAGTCATCACTAGGGTTTCCTCACACAACACACTCAATTCCAGTATGGTCCACTCCTCAAGAAAAGGGGTTCAATAATTCAACTATCATGAAGCCCTGATTTTATGTATCCCGATGTTCCGTCGTGTTAATAGAAACCGAACACAACAAACGACGCGACAATCGAACGCTCGGTCTGAGAGTTATTGGCATTTCCGTTACAGGGGCCTGGTTGGATTTACAATTGATCCAAACCCAGAGGTTTTCAAAAGTTGTCCAAATATCACATAGAATATCAAAAATGGATCACCTCGTCGCAAGGGTCCTAGTGCTGAAGATGGCGCGTCGATCAGACATGCGGTGTAAAAGTTATTCATGTTTAAGTGAAATAGGCCCGGACCGTTATGCCCAGCGGGCTGGCGGGTTCGGGCCGACCCGGTTCCACGGGTCCGACCCGGTTGGGGGTCGGTCCGGCCCAGTGGAGCGCAGCCCATCTAGGGATCCTTCCCAGTGGGTCTGACCCCGATTGGGGGTCGACCCGACAAGGTGGGGTGCCGCCCACCTGTGGACCTGGCTCAGGACGCTAGTCGTTTCGGCTCGCCCGGCGGCACCGCCCTCCTTGCTGCCCGTCCGGCTTAGCGGCTTGCAAAGAGGGCCGCAGTCTCTCCCATGCCAGACTTATGGGTTCCGCACTTTCCATCAGCCCAGGAGGTAGGCACCCTGCTTTTTTTCCCACTGAAGCGGCCCGCGGAGCCCGGGCCGCGGTCTTCTCCGCAACACGGTGCCAAGCGGTGCCAGAGTTTTCTTTCCGGCAGGCCGTAGCCAACCAGTTCGTCTAGGAGGCAACACGTGGTTGCGAGCCATATTTCCTCCGTGCAGCACCTGTGGGAGACGTGGTTCACCAGCCCAGATGGCAATAGCCGTCCGGTTATTCAGCCTGAGCGGCCCGCGGTTGCGGGTTGCAGTTTTCCCCCACATGGATGGTGCACATCTGCCGCCTCCGGTCACTGTCGTCGCCTCCGATCGCTGCTTCCAAAATAATCAATAACCATCGGAGGGTCATTGGTCCATGCTCATTTGGATCGCGCACTCCATGTTAGGCGGTAACAAATTGCTGAAGACAATCCAAATAATTCATCAATAACAAGATATAATTTTATTCACTTAAAATTATAGAAAAATTCCATACCTAGATTCAAGAATGTTGTTCTCTTGAAGGTGCCACAGAAGGAGAATTCTAAGATGACTTTGTACGTTGCACCAGCCACACACCGCTGATTCCGGGCTCGAGCGTTCATCCTCATTCTTCATCGGAAAGGATGTCGTTCTTCGTTGAAGATGTTATTCTTCCTTTATTGGATATGTTCTTCATGGAATGAACTATTTCATTCGAATCCTCCCATTGTCCCCCCAACAATAAAATTATCCAAGGAAAATATAATAAAAAGGCTCCCCAAAATTAATATTTCCATGCATTCAAAATAATTAAAATGAATTTTTGACAACAAAAATTAATTAATGAAGACTTTAATTAATTGTGTTTCCACAATTAATGGGAGGTAGGTGGTGAGGGTATACCATTATGTTGAAGTTGAAAAGTTAAAAAGGGGGTTCATGGGAGTTTTGGGGGGTTGAGGGGTTAGGTGCTCGTGTGGGCCCCACAACACATTTCCTCTCATTGTGGGTTATGTGGGGTGTGGAACCCACCTCCAACCTTCCTTAATTTGAAATAACCACCACATAAAAATAAAATTGTGTAACACACCAATTTTATTTAATTTATTTTGAATCCCAAAATTATAACTTCTACTCTAGAAAAAACGCAACTGCGGTAAATGTCTCTTTAAGAAAATAATGACGATGTGATATTATCAGTGTCCTCTGATTTCAATTCCAAGAACCTATTAAAAAGATAGAAAGACACACATGTACCTTTACTGAATGTAACCGAACAAAACATCAGAAATTGATTCCGGGCACACCGGGCCTCGGAATCAGGCACCATCAGAAGCTACGGACTAGTAAAATTCCAATGAAATTAAGAAACAATTTTCCATGAAATTTCCCAGTCATTATATATGTGATGTCCCCAGGTAGTATGAATTTTAATTTATATTTAACCTAGTATATGGAAGAATATGACGTTGATTTTTGGAACATATATTTTTCAAATAGATATCATTCCTATTAGAAAATGATGTGTACATTGAGTGTTAGATTTTAATTTGGAAGTCATTCCCTATTTTAGGAATCATTTATTCATAAGGAAAATATTATACAATGGGATTTAATTTTAGGAGTAAAGGGTGAATTTTAATTTAGAACTATTTACACATTTATAACATACTTATGGTGATTCAGTTTATTTATGGATATGATTACCCTATCATGGAGATAATTTGATTTAGCTAATTTCATTTTTATATAAGACACTAAGTGTGTTTGTTTTTAATAGGAGATAAATTTTTAAATTTATCTTGGAATACTATGTTATCAAATCCTTCATATTTTTTGGGTTTCAATATCAGTTTGTATTATTTTAATGAATTTTAAGGACAATTATTTATCAAATGTTATTTGTTGAACTTTGGATATTACAGTAGAATTTTGGAGATAAAAAGATTTTTTCCCTCATTTAATAGTATATTCAGTAGTGGAAATTATCATATTTTATCATAAACGTTTTTGTATTGGATAATATTTCATTACATGATGAATAAATAGTTAATAGTTTTTGGATTATGTGAATCTCTAGTAGTTGATTCTGGTGATTCAAGTTTGACCAATTCATCTTAAACACTCATTTTTTGGAGAAAATATGAGATTATGGTAGAAATTTATACATAATTAAACTATAATTTAAAAGTAAGTACGATTCATTATTTTGTTTTTCAATATTGTAAAAAAATTTAATAACATATTGAAAATGATTTTAAATCAAAATAATTTTCAATTTAATTATTCTAATATTAAATAATAGATCGTTTAATCGATCCCAATATTGTGGTTTTCAGATTTTTATCCTTAACAATATCATTTTTTTCACTCTCTATTATAACATGACATATATGTTTCCTTCCATTTACATGTTTTACTACATGGAATCCTAGTATGTGATATCTTGGGTGACTTTTGAACTTCTCTTTCTTCCTTTCTATGTGGTAGTTTTATTAACTCTTTTTCATATGTGGGATTGTAATAAAGGTATTTGGAAAAGTCATACCATAGTTACTGACCAAAAATTCAAACTGTGAAGATTCATTTTATTAATGGGGGTAAGATGTAACTTCTAAAATTTTAGGAAAAAAACCCAATGTTCATTAGCATACATGATATGCTACATTAAGCTTAAACGAACAACTAAATATTATTATTTATATTTTACTATTATATCCAAGCCATCCGAAAAGAATGTTAAAATTTTATTAACTTAATTAATAAAAAAATTTATATACATATCTATATAATGATTCATTTGTTAACAAATTTATTAGAAATTGAAACAAAAACCAATTGAATATAAAAGATGTGTTATTATAAAAACCTATTTAATTGAAAATAATTGTGTTTATAAATACATATTACCTTAATTTTATTATTTTAATAAATTTTAGGCTCATTGCGATGTTTAAAAATTATATTATATGTTCTCTAGGCAATAAATAAGTAAAAAATCAATTTTAAGGATAAAAGAAGTATTTTAAAAAAATACATTTTTACTTCCTTTTGATGGAGAACCATTTTAAGCCTAGTTATTTTGAATATTTTATAACATATATTTGAAAACATTCTTCAATGGATGAAGTAAGTCAAAATATAATTTGCTTCAAATTTTGGTATTTTTTCGGACAATATTCATATTTTAATGAATAGTGAAAATACTGTATTTTAATTAAAAACTTCTTTTTCATCTGGGTTATTTATATTGATAGATTATATATTTTATTGGTTTTCAAGTATAATTTGATAATAAACTTTATTTATTATAATATTAGATATTGGACGTAATTTCATATTGAAATAAGATTTAAACTCACTTCAATGTTTTGATTGTTTTTACCATTAAAATAATTGTTTTATCTTTTTGACAATGATGATTAATTTTAAATTAATTATTTAAATTATGTGTGTTGAATTTGTAAAAAATGATTCCATATTTTGACTAGTAAGGTCCAAATTATTTAAATATATTCCTTTTATTTTTGGACGTAATGAAAAGTAACATAAGTAATTATTTTTATTTAGAATAGTTAATCATTAAATCAGGTAAATAAATGTAAATATAATATTATAATAATATAAAACTACCCTAACACATGTACTAATAATATTATGTGAGATAGTTCCAACCAATAAAACCCTTGGTACTATAATTGTTTCTTTGGAAGCCACGGGGGTGTCATTATGACACTTATTACCTTTAATTTAAAGAATATGAAAATATGTAATAAACAAATATCTTCTTAGTAAAATAATTTAATTATTTGTTTATATAATTAATATATTCTTCTATTAATATTTATTATTATGATACATATAATTCCTATTTCATTGAATATTATTTATAATTTTTAGATTTTAATAATTTAACTTTAATTATGAAATAATGATGTTACATGGATTGCTTTAACAATGAAGGAATCAAATTAATTTAAAAAAATACTAAAATAATTATATTTTTTCCATAATTTATATCATAAAAAAATTTTATAGGATAATATGACACGTCCTGAGACTGTTTAATGGGGGTTTTTAATGTTATTTCCCTATGAATGTTTTTTAAAATTCATCAAAATGACTATCGTAAAAATTGACATAATTGTTGGTTTACAAAAATTTAATTATAAAATAATTTAAAAATCATAAAAAATATTTTAAAAAAAACTAATTGACTATTATATGGTTTAAAATAACACCAATTATCCGATTATAGGAAATTGAAACTATATAATCTAACATAATAGCATTTTAATAATAAAACTTTTTATTCCATAATTAATATTAAAAGAAAATAATTAAGGGTAATCTAAAAAGACAAGGTTTAAAATAATGTAAATACATGTCTAAAAATATTGTATTATAGTGTGTAGAACAATATAAATATTACCTTCAACTTACCTCAATTATTATCAATTTTAATTAATAATTTAATTTAATAATTTAACAGTTTCTAAGGGTGTCTCATTCCTCTGCAATAAAAAGGAACCCTCTTACCCCTAATACTCACACTTCAATAAAATTTTGGTCAAAAACATACCTAACAAAAACAGTTTACATAATCCCTTACCTCATCATAGAATCCTTCTGTATGGTATCAACCCTCGGAAGAATACCATTTTGTATAAAAAAATTCTAGATTAAAAGATAACACATTCTCTCGTTCTTTTTTACACTTACACACACATCAAATTAATGGGTAACAGACATATTGTTTCTGTGTTCGTCGAACTATTGCCTCACAAAATGATTGTTGTCCAATATTCCCCTTTCACATTTCATGGTGTCCATTTTTATGGAAGTTATTTTTAAATGTTATATATATTATATTTATATTCTCTCTAGGATTCTGTAATTTTTATTTAGATTGTAATTTTATGGTTTCCATGTTGTGTAAATACGATAATTTCATTTGAGGAAGTCTTAACTATCTCCACATCAAAGTGATATAAATCATTCCTATAATACATGGATCATATAAAGGATGGTTTTATCAAACCTATGAGAAGTATATGGCATTAATACAATACTAGTATTATAATATATATTTATATCAATTATTTATTATTCTTATAATATGTCTATGAATTAAAAAGGAATGTTCATGCTTATTTTCGACCTACCGTCTCCATGAATGGTGGATTTCATTTCATAACTCCCAATATTTTTGATTATTATAAATAAATATATACTATATATATATATATATATATGAAATTTATATAATGAATACTATTTGAGAGATGATGTAATTTTTACCACATTTATATTTTATATCCAAATAAGATCATTTTTTACACATGTACTAATTATCGACAAAAATATTGATATGAAATTAAATAGTTATGTAATTTTTATAACATCGTAATAAGTGATATAAAACTAATAATATACATAAAAAATCTTCTAATGAATATATAAATTAACATAAATTTACTATTCATGAAAATAAAAACATGCGAGATTAGTCAGACAGATGGTAAAGGAAATCGTTACTCAATCTCCATTCATTGAGTTAAATATCCATGTCATTGGTTTTGTTCTTCCAATAATATGTGTGAATTCACTCTTTTTGGTATAATATTAATATAAACTTATATTTTATGTGTTAATATTTTTCAAGCGTAATTATATTATGGATTGATCCTCCATCTAATGATATGATCATTGTGTGGGGCTTTGTCTCAATATCATCCTAGTAGGGAATATCCTAATATTTATCCCCATTATTATCCTTAAGTTGTATATAAAACCATTTTTACATGATATATTATGAAATAATATATTATAATGATATTTAATGATTTTTATAGTTATTCCATAATGATAATTTTCACTTTTTTCTAAAGTGCCATGGGGTTCTTTAACTAAAAAATCATTCTTAACATTGTACTGATTTACACTTCTAAAAACATCTATTTCAAGTTAATGTTTTAAAAATGGTTCTTATGAACATATTTATATGGAAACTAATGTTTTAAAATCTAAATTTCTTTCAAATGTTTCCAAATGGTCTAGGACAAATTGATTCAGAAGTCTCTTTTTTAAGTATTTTAAATGTTTTTTTGGAAAAGGATTGTATATTGAAATATCATTGAATAATTATTAAGAGATTGAATTGAAAATATATGAGTGAAATGATTAAAATTGAAATATTTTTTGTGTAATGATTATATAATGGAAATTTTAAATTTGATGGGTGGTTACATGATAAACCAAAAAAGGTTGTTACATGATAAAACAATGAAGAGTGGTTCCTTGATTAACAATGGATGAGTGGTGACTGTATACCCACATTGTATTGGGTATGGAAGTAAGTTGTATGGCTGTTCAATTTAGTGATATCTATGGATTTAATCCACATGCTTATTCTTTTTAAGTATGGTTATGTCTTGAGTTAACTTTATATGGTTTATGTTTATTTCTATGGGTTTTATGTTAATCTATTGATTACAAAAAAGATAATAAATGAACTTTTATTTAGTGAATTGTATTTATTACATCAGAAGGGGGAAATGTATTACCTTGTGATAAATTATTCATGGATTACATTTTTTAAGGATAACAGTTTTCCATCCCTATGTATCCCTTACAATTTATATATGTTCTTACCATTTTGCAATTATTTTTCAAATGATTTAAAAGTGAAAAAATTAAATGATGTGAAAAGGGAAATTTTATGATGTTTAATCAAGAAACGAAACCACATTTAATTTTAAAAAGTTTTTTTTATGAAAAACTGTTAATTGAGTTGTGGTGTCTATATTGTAATTTGTGTGTTATTATGTATGAGTTAAGGCCTAATTCAATAATTCTCTAAACCTAAAAATATCAATGATATTAATGAAACTAAAATTACTGACTTTACTCAAGATTAAGTAAGGTTTAAGGTAGGGTCGTATAGTCGATTTGATTGTTCCACCAGAATCTCTATGTCATGAACTAAAAATGTGGAATGAAAGGAGTCGATATCACACATGTCTGTGAGTACTAAGTCTAAACTTTAGAAGACATAAATCATACCATTTATTTTCCATAGATCCTGAGGGATATATTCCCCGATCGCCTTTATATTTCCTTTCCCATGGCCCCCTTGATCCCAAATCATGGTGAAGACCCCTTATAGGTGATGTTTGTAACAATTTAAAATATTTTCCACAAAAACTTCTCTCGCATATCCTCTTCCACGTCCACAACATAATGAACCAAAATTCTCCTTCCATAGACTCTACCTTTGAATATCATCCACTATCTCTATATCATCCACATGTCGGCTTTATTAATATCATGAAAGATGTCCCTAACCGTCACAATAATAGAACTACCTCTCTCTCTATTCTACCTATATCTATCATCGGAGACCTTATCAATAGAATCTATTTCATAGAAACAAATCCCAATATTTATCAAATTTCTATGCCCCTACATTTATTTTTGATTTCCTATTGTCTAATTATATGCACCCATATGACAATGGCTAGCACCAATAACCTATGTCTACTCATCTATGAAACCCACAACCATGAAAGACCATTACCAAACCATAGTATAGTTATAAATTCATATAGATATCACATTATATCAGATGTATGAGTTTATTTGTCATTTAAAGGCCTAACCCTAAAAGAACCATTAACACTCCACTTCCGCCACGTATTGAGAGAGGTTGGAAAGCCTTGATTAATACTCCACCATAGTCAAACTTTCCTTCTTAAGATGTAGAATCTCATAGATATGCACATAACATGACGTACCTAGAGAAAAATCCTCTCTAAAAATATTCTTTATCTTTAACGATAAACGGGTCCCCCCATCATACGAATTGGATAATAAGCCCCATCGTGGCATTTTAGATCCTTGTATATGACTCCCTATAAGAAAAACCATCATGTTTGAAGGATTCCTAATACGATAAAATAATTGTTTCACGACTTCAAGAATGTCATCAACCTCGTAGGAGTCTGGATCAACAGGGATCGTTAGTGTTCTATGTCATTAAATACATTGCAGCATACTCAGCCTACACACTTTGTCTGCTGGAATTGTTGGTACAATCTTGTTGTCACCTAGTGGTGGTAATACATGCGGGAAACCTATATGTAATACGTAATGAAAAATTCCATGTATCAATGCCTCATTACTCATGGGATTATACATGAAACTTTACGACTAAATCCAAGATAGAATACATCATAGAGAATCCTTTAATATAGAAAATATGTACTAAAGTCATTGTGCATATATGGAGGGATGAATTAAGAAGGAAATGTATACCATAACCTATTAATATATAATTAATGTACCTAATCTTCCATTGATGGAAATTTCTACATGTTCTTTGTCAAAATGTTGGTGATCAGAGACCTATTGTAAGGATAAGTCATCCACAACACCAACACTAGTGTCCATGTACTAAGATCCAAAGTAATAATACTAACAGTATTTAATAATTATATAAAACAACAACACATAATCAGATCATATGGGAAAACAACCACCTATAATACCACTTTTCAGTACCTTTCCAATGGGGCCTGATCGACTACTATAGCAATCCCACCTCCAATAATCCTTGGGCTGGCGACCATCATCGAATAGACATATCACACACATGGGCAGAAAAATCCAAATGTATCATTACACATAAAGAATATCCAAGCCCATACAATTTTGAAATGTTAAACAACCAATTACCATTCACAAATTCATCTAAAATCCATCTAATAGAGTACAACAACAATATACTAGAATGATACAACCAATTTCAATCCCACCAATATAAATGAAAAACAAATCCAAACTTTATTATAGGAGAGGGGTTTTTTAAAATGAAACCACTAGATAATTCCTTAGTATTTCTATAACAATAAGCTCTACCATGTCTATGTCCCTCTTTAGATCCCTCTAAATGTCGACCATCTGCAAAAGACACGACATGTGAGATAAAATCCAATTTTGTGTGAGTATATAAATACATAGTTGGAAACCACGAAATCAATATGAATAAAGAATCAAGGATAATATTTATCTCCTCAATGTGATATGACAAGAACATATATAACAAAAACTGCCATATATACTTATAGAAGACAGAACGTCTCAAGGTAATGCCAAACCAGAATACTTGACTAGGATTCATTCTTGATGGTTCCATGTAAAATTCATATGGGGGAAAAACCTTCAAGAGATAGATTGAACTAATGGTTTCCACCTGAGATAGCATTGTCATAAGGTTACACCATCAGTAGTACATGATAGAAGTATGAAATGGTTGATACAGAGATGGGGATCACACCCAATTCAATGAGGTATACGAACAACCAAATCTATGTAATCCTATAACATAGGGGATTGAATGACAAATTGTATTTGTCACGATGATTGCATTAACCCCACCTAATGAATGTAATAGTTATATATGATCTCACTATGAGACTCATAAAGGGATTCAAACAAGTCTATCCAAGACTAAAATTTCTTATGTGGAATCACTAATTTATGCATAGTATGTTATTTCCTAATAAACCATCAGAGTGAAAATAAAGGTAGCATATCATAATAAAACAACTCCAAGATGATGTGTACAAGGGATACATGACATCTTTTATAAGGATACTATGGGCACTATGAGTAAATGGTGTTTCCATTCGACATTGGTTTCTACCTATGTATCACAACCCTTGATTGTGTATATGTATGATTACATGGAATGTGGAACACTACACTTGGAATGTGGGGACACATGATTTTCCGATCACTTACTCCTTTTAAAGGTCGACCTACCTTCGATGATAAATTTTACATGTGGAATTGGCCACAATGTGTTTAATTCCACATGATCTCCATGGTGTTTTCCTAATATATAGATATTGGTTTCCAAATGGAGACCACATTACACGTGATGGGCAGTACATAGTGTGTTAACCATATCATTCATTTAGACCCATGATGTTGCTCATGGGATCCAAAATTGTGTGTAATTCTTGATTACATGACATGTAAGAAAATATTTTTTAGAATAATATATCCAGTCCCTACTTTTTCATCCACTCCTCCACCCTACGATCCATCCATGAATAATGTTTTAAAGTAAGGAACTATCCCTGCCAAGCCTTATCATCACTGGTCTTTAGAATCCATCCATTGAATCTATTGGGACAACCCATCTATCTCATATACCAGTCACCGCATTTCAAACCCCAATGTAAGAATTCCAATCAATTACTGATCCTCCCTAAAATATTATTACTATCAGTATAAAAACAAATTATTAGTTTCATCAATCTGTTTGGGTACGAAATAAGTGTACAAATATTGTTAAATTTGTGTTTATTGAACCATTGTTCAAAGAGAAGGTGGATAATGATTGATTGAAAAATAGGAGAATAAATGTAAAAAATGATGAAAAAACCTCATCAAAGGTTAATGTTATTGAATATTTTATTCTGTTCCAATGCTGAATGAAGATAAATAAAATAATCAACCTTAGTAATCCCCATAATCAATATAATCTTACTTGTACCCAAAATCCGCTTGATCCATTAATCAAATTCCTTTGTTAATTGACTGAAGTTCATCATAAAAATGATAAAACATTGATAAATAAACATAAACAAAAAAACCTACCTCATTAAGGATTAATCACTAATGCATGGTGATTATGCATCATTTTCATTGGTGAGATCCTAGAATTTCATGGAGGAATGATCTTCATCCTCAATACAATCTAATGTTGTCCACCAAGAATGGTGTCCTCCAATCATCCCATAGATCTATATGGATAAGAGGTCTACCCAGAGATATCCTAATATATATATGTTGATAGAGGATAAAGAATGGATTATTCATCAATGTAAATAAATTAAAAAATTATTTACTAGTATTATTATTTTTACCATATATATTTTTATCAAAATTTCTGTCCATGCTAATGACTATTTAAAGACTATGGTTAAACGCACATTCTGAACATAATGTTTTATTTATATTTATAAAATGATATTCCTTTTTTTATTTTTTTAAAATTTCTCTGGTAAACTATGGTTGCATAATATTTAATATATTAAATATTATTCAAAAATTTATCATCGTATCACGAGGAGTCAATGTTTCACGATTTCTTAGCCCCAGAGGATGAAAATAATCCATATAATATTATAGAATAATACTTGGAAAATGAGAGTCATTTTAATGAAGGAATATTATTCCCTTGTTCCATTGTATATCATCTATAGTGCATGTGAATTTCTGGTAGGACAAGATAGATAATCTAATGATGTCTCTGAGAAACATATTGAATTTGAATTTTTATAGTATCTTTGTGGATGTTTTTAATTGACAATGAGGTATAGTAAAACAAATATGGGTTATATGATAGATAATACTTAATTAATATCATATATAAATTGTAATAAAGCACTCCTAGCTGGGGTAAATTTTATGGAAAACTATTTAGTAAGGACATATGTGTTTTCATAGATTAATATTTTCTCACGTGGAAGTAAACAGTTTAGACGAGGATAGTGTTTTAGTGAAATATAATTAAAATGCATGTATGTATTAGATTCAAGTTTTCATTACTGTCTTAATTTTGGATATGTCCAATACTGTAAAATTGGTGATAATAATTTTTATTCTCATTTTAAGAGGATGTGTTTTATGTTCCTTTATGTTTAAGACCTTCAAATGTATCAGAAGAATATGTTATTCCATTTTATTAAATAAATATAATTTTCATGGGAGTTTTCATGTATAAAAAATAAAATATTTATATATTTATGAACAATATCAGTTATGATTGTTGGGATGTAGTGAATTGGATTTTAACGTCATGACACAAAACTCAATTTTAAGTTTAAAAGTTCTAGGATCACACAATGGGTAAATTGGTAAATATAACCAAGAATAGATAGATGAAAATAATCATATAATTTTTCAAAAAATATAAGATTTTTATTTTGAAATTACAAGAACATTGAATTTTTTTTATTTTTAGTATTTTTTAGATAAATACAAATTAATTTCAAATAATAAATGGTTACATTGTTTCAAATATATTAATTTAATTAAAAACATTTGAAAGATTTTTATAATATTATTGATGATGGATGATGATACATTTTTCTATTCTGTGTGTCCTAGAATATTCTTGATAATTTATTTATATTATTTTTAGAATTATAACGTTTTTTTGAGATGTATTAATTATTATTCAAAAATATTGCATCATATGAGAATATTAGAACCATGGTTTTGTAAATAATGGTGGGTATACCCTTGAGATGGTTCACATTGAGTTATCACTCAAGAACCCAACCATAATCTATATTAAGTGTCCTATATTAATAAATTGTTAATTTATTATTATTTTCATTGGTATGAATCATAAATTTTCAATAAAAAAATTAACATTATAACATCTATCACATGATATGTACAAAATTTATAGAATTATGTGCTTTTTAATGAGAGTAAATGTAATATTTTGATCACTACAATGTATTGAAATATAATCAAGACCAACATCATGATGGAAATATAAAACATATCACGTATTGATGAGAGATAGGAAAATGGTTTCTAAAAAATGTTAATAAAAACTTATTTTATTCCACATGGTATGGACTTTTTATATTTATAATTTTCTATTATTATTAATTTTTAGAATTGAATTTGAATCTTGAAGGTGTTTATGAAATTTTAATGATTTTTGTTTATCTAATTTTCCTTTATTCTTTTTGAAACCCATTAATTTTCTATTATATCTTCCTATTTCTCCATCATTGGAAATACCTTTCAAGAAAAATCGTTCTGTGATTCTATAATTATACACTACTATTCCTACATGTTATTATTCTTAATTATGTTCCTCATATTTAGGTACTTTCTCACTACAATATGATATAATAGGATTTTATTTTATGGTTTCTATAAAAAATACATCCAAAATTAGAATATAGTTTTTCAATCGATAAATATATAACATAAATCATTTTTTTGGAAGTCAATGATTGATAAATTATAATTGGGGGTTTTTTTTGAGGTCATGGGGACACATATTCAAGATGATTAGAGTTGTTTTTGGTGTTGGGGATCTAGAGGAATAAATTGTGACCATTCATACCATTTTTAATGGATGGAAATAAAAAAATAGTATAACAGTAGAAAACTACAAGGAAAAAAGTGTTTCATGTCTGATCAAAATACTGTATATTTATTATGACATGAATAAAGTAATTCTATAAATTATCTACCAAAAGAAAGGATTAGACGACATTTTTTTGTGTGAGATACAATGTGTATCACAAAGGATTTAGTGGAAATGGTTTTTTGATTGATGTAAATATCACGATTAAGGTAGCCTATGGGGGAGCATAATGTATCCCATATGGAGAATGATAATGAATTTATAGGTTTCACATTCATTGGTTGTTGTTTCAAAACATTTTTCATGTTGGAAATGAGAATACAATGTGAACACTTGTTGGTACATGACATAGTTACCCAATGATTATAGATTGAGTGATCACATATTGTCCATTTATTATTTATGTTTCATATGGAATGTTATATAGGATTAACTAGAAATATTTTTTTGGATATAGGACAGGTCAAGACTATCTATATGATCCTCCAATCCTTGCAATACAAAAATAGATGTACTATACATTTATTGCCTTATTGGATTCTGATTTCCCTTTAATTGGGACACATATTTTATCCCATGATTAGTCCATCAAATATGTTTTATAGGGTAGAATAATGTTGTTTCACTATATTTAAAATGAATGTTTAGAAGTTAGGGTATTTGATTATATTAGTCACCATATATCTATATGAAAGATAATGTGTTTGGGTTGAGAACATTAGAGTTTACATGTAGCAATAGCTCCCCTGGTGAGCTGTGGATGTTAGGGAATAGATACACCATATTTTTTTTATAGGTTTTAGTACTGCAAAAATGAAAATTTGAGTTCTTTACAACAATTTAACAACATTTTTTTATTTGATAAATTTTGATGAGGTACAAGTTCCCATATAATTCATATTGTTTTCTTTTCTCCTACATACATAGTTAAGGATTCCTAAATAAAAAAAAATTCACAATAACCCATTTTTTATATTAAAATCATTGAGGGGTGAGTTCATAATTATTTATTCTATGAGGCATGTGGATTTTCATGAATATTATGTTTTTAAGTTAATGTTACTACTAATTTTACTAATATCAATTCATGTACAAATGAAGGGTTCAACTATAACCATAACAACTGGTGGAACATGATGATGAACTATATGGTGCGAAACTTCATATAATACAACAGTCAGAGAAGTGTGGCATTTATATAATGGAATATATTCAAGTTGAAGGGTAGTAGAATGGATTAAATATTAATATACTTCAATTAATGTTACTCCTTATGTAGACATACGTGTCTACATTCGATACATAACATACAACAAGGTCGTCGACTTCATTTTTTTACTCTTATGTTTTCCATTGAAAAACATTTCTTGTGTGAGGTTTAGTATTTAATATATTATAGCTAATATATTTTGGATATATTTTTCATTCTCAATGACTCTTGTGGAATTGAATATTAGGATTATTTCACATCTTCCTCAGAATACTATTCCTATAATGAAGTTTGAGATTATTGTTTTCATGGATTTATGGTTCATATGCATTATACATGATATTATTATACACCATAGAACATAGTTATTATGAGAACATGTGTTGAGACTATTTTTATGAGACACAATTCGTATGTGATCTTGGTGGATGTATAGAATGACCATATTCATCATAATATATGGTTGATGGTGGTTGGTGGAGCTAAACAATTCATCATATTAGTGGCTACCAACGAATAAAAATTAAATTATGATTCCTTATAACATGGAGAACATATATATTTATGTCACATTCAATGGTTATAGATATCTTTATATATTTTTAGTTTTAGGGTGTTTTTTCTTTTATGGGGATGCAGTTACTATATAATTTCTCATGCTTGTGTTGCATATGGTTTAACTATCATTATAAATTTATTATATGTGTTTAGGGTAATTTTATGTGTTACTAATATATATATTATTAGAATATATAGTCAAATTAATATTTAATATAGTATTTACCTTCTTGATGCATGTCAAATGTGCTTGGGCTATTGTTGGAGGAATTTCATCTGGATGCTTGGGTTTCATCCGACGTGGGTGGGGACCTATTACATTTTGTCATGACACTCAACATGGTAACTAGCCACGTATTATAGATTTTAATATTTTCAATTAAAAAGGAATAGTAATACTAATAAATAAAATATAATAAAATAAATTTTAATAAATACCAATGAAAATAATTCAAACTATCCAATTCATAGTAGAATGGGAACCATAGGTTATGAGACCAAATCAGTTATCCTTATAAATACACATTTGAAAACTAGTATTGTTTTTGAATGTAGATGTTTCCGTAATGTTCTGATAAATCATATTTAGTAGTCAATTAACTATTAACACCATTTTAATTAAATGAAAATGAAAATAATTATTTTTTTATTAGATACATGGAATATAATTTTTTATAAATGCAGATATCCCAATGGGAAGAAAACATTCTTGAACCTTAATTATAAATAAGTGAGAGTTACATTCAGGTTGAACACACATTATGAAGGTAAAAAATAAATTATTCTAATATAATATATCATATACAATGACACATTATCATTGAAAACTCTTTACTAAGGGTAAATTAATTATTTAATTTAAAATGATTTTTTATATCCTAAAATAAAATGAATAATATTGTATATAATGATAAAATATACAAGGTGGTATACATAATCATGGGGATATCATACTATTCAATAATTAAAATTGAAACACAATTAAAAATACTAATAATGTGAATTAATTAATATTTTTATATGATATATAATAAAAATTTTATTTTTACCATAAATTTAAATTCAAAATAGTATTTTATATAATTAATTAAATTAAAATTAAGTTGAATTATGCAATATTTATGGTTAAAATAACTATATTCATATATAGAAACAAATAATAATTTTTACTAATTTTTCCAAACACCATAATAGAAAATTATGAAATTCATGGTGGCATTTAAAGATCTTTTAATATTATAACATAAGCAATGATTCGTTTTTAATTATCATTACATAATAAACAGTTTTCCATAACTAAAACAATTTCTTTAAGTTTAACTTGTATTAATTAACTATTCCCAAATATAGAATATCCTACCATGGATTTGAAGACAACAAAAAAATAGCCCTTAATCTTGCATAATAATATTTATATACATTGGAAAAATAAATTAATAAATAACCTTTACTGATATGTATTTCCTAACATTTAAAATTCCCATGAATATACATCAGATTGTAATGAATGAAATTACATTCAAAAAACATTACACAAATTAATTAAGTTTCTATATATAATATTTTTAGTTTTATATATCAAAATATCATTGAAAAAAAATCTTACTTCCAAAGTACATGTTTAATAATAATAGTAAATTTTATAAGCAATTAGATGTCATTTAATAATATTAACATGATTAAACACATTCAGGTTTTTAGAAACCTACCATACCCTTTCACAATAATGAATAGTTTATCTTAATCACTATTAGACGCCCTAAATAATTTATGAATCCCAATTTATGTAATAATAGATCTAGAAAATACCATGGAAAAAAATGAAACCATCAATAATGCACCATAAATTTTTCTATAAGTTAAATAACTGAACAAAGGATTATAATATAATCTTATATCCACTAATTTTACCTAGAATGAAATAAATCCTGAATATAAAATTTATTATATTTATTACTGTTAAACTAATGGTTATGGGATCATAATTCACCTTCTATAACATCATATTCAGATGAAAAATGAATTCAACCCCATAATGGTATGATTTTTCCTTTCCTTGAAAAAATACATTTTAAAACCCTAATGAAAACCATAATAAATTTGATCATAATTATGAAAATTTGAATAATACAATATATATGTATATTGTTCATTAAGTGAAATAAAGTATAACATTCCATTGATTCATAGGCCATAAGAGTATGACAGGGTTTATAATTAGGGATCATTTATATAGATTGTCTAGGATATTGTTAATGTGGTCGAAACATACCCATTGGGTGATTAAAATAATATGACATTAAATAGTTAATTATACCTTCATAAAAATTCATCTTGAACACACTAATACTTTTATATTGATCCACTTAAAAAAGGGTGGATATATTATGGGATTTTCACCACTAGTTATCCTATAAATCATGAAGTAATGTTCAAATAAATCCATGATTCCATACAAAAAACTTGTTATAATGGGTTTTATTTCAGAAACAACATTTCATTATTAACCCGAGAATTACTATAGGAGTTTCCATAAAAAAATCGTTTTATACTTCCCAAAAAAATTATCATTAATATATTGATCTATATCTAAAAGGTAAAAATAATTATTTATTGGATTAATTAATGCCGACGTTAAATTCATAATAATCATCTTAATTATATCATAAAGACATAAAACCATGAAACCTCCCCATTATAAAAATTTTCTTCTCAAAAATATCAATAAGATCTAAAAAGGCAAAAACAGTAATATATTGTAATTAACATATATATACAACCACTTTTAAAACTCATAATAGGAATAAAAAAAGTATACGAATGAAACTGAAAATAAGAAAAATATCAAAATGAAACCACTTTGTAACATTATATTTTTATAAATGTAATTTCAATCCAATGAAAAATAAAAATTAAAGTATACTCACTATTAGGAAATTACATACATTTAAAATATCCTATGGTTTACGTATTCATATACCACTAATTAATTTAAAAATTTAAATACATATTCATCATCTATAATATCTTTTTATAAAAATGAATAGTAATTTATATAATATATTTTATGTTTAGTAAATATAAAAATAATTTATTAAAAATTATTATAAATTTTATTAAATTATTTGAAGAAAAAACATTTAAATTTCATTTTCGAAATATAATTTTATCTTAAAAACATTGAAGTAAATGGTTGTTTTGTCCCATAATAATATTTTCACCATTAATTATTACATCAATTAATTAGAAAACGTCCACATTTTCTAGAAGGGGTCTTAATTTATTATAATATTCTAAAAAATAATTAAACATGAAAATGGTAGTTGTGAAAAAAATATATGTTTCATTATATAATACTATACTAATTAAATATTGAAGTTCATGTTTGAAATCAATGTTGCTATATATTTATTTATATCCAATAAATTTTACATATAAAAAATATACCATAATTTTAGTCTATTGTCTTCAAACATATCAGTTAGTTTGTAGTGTTAACTTTTAGTATTCTATGACCTAGAGTGTTTCACCCGGTTCTTTCTCAAATTTATATTAAATTTATTATCACACCCTTTAATAAAATGATATTATATATATATATATATATTATGTTATTTATATGGTGACATTATCCATGTACATTAGGTTGTGTCTTAATAATCTATAATATAATAATTTTTTAACATAATGTAAAATAATATTTTTCGTAGAAAGATGAGTAATCTATCTATATATACATTGAATTTGACATCAAGTAGTAGATGTTTTTTTCTGAAAAGGATCATGGCTATTTGGAATTGGAAAATATAAAAATTTTAAATATGGGTCCCAAAAATAACTCAAGAAGGAGAGAGTGTTGGGAGGCAAGAGGGGTACCGATTCGAAGCTCTCGACGCACTGAGTCGGCGTGCGGAAACCGTGAGTAGGGAAATCAACCGAAGCTTCGGCAGTTTCCACCCAAAGGTAGGGTTGTCTATGTTTTTCCATATATCACCTTTAAAAATTTTATATTAAGTCTTTAAAGCCTTATATTTATTGTTTGTAAGACCATGGGGCTCGATATGTTTTTTCGGGGGTGAAAACGGGCGTTTCAGGCGTTTTCAAGGATTTCCCGTTAGAAAACCCAAAATACACGGCGTGTGTTCTAGGGGTACATTCCATGTGTTTTTCCCAATAGGGGAAGACAATGTTTTCTTAAGTACACACTGTGTACTTTGAGTACAAGCCGTGTAGTTGGTGGTCGTGTCACTGGCCGTTTGAAATAGAACACAGAATAATGGTTTTTTTGGAGTACACGTCGTGTAGTGGAACATGGGTATGTGTTTTAGTGAAAAAACATGGGGTGAATTTTTGTGAATAGTAAAGACCATGTACCATAATTTACACACTGTGTACTATTACATAGTCATGCCTAATGTGCTCTGGCCATGTGCTCTGGCAATGTACTACTTCAATTTAGTAATTTTGGGATATCTTAAGCTCTAGAAGTCTGAATTGGGCATGTGAGTAGTCGATGTTGAGTGTTTGTTCACATAGATCACAATGGTAGAATCCTTTTGACATTTAGTGGTCATATAAAAGAGTTTTTGGGGTTTTCTAGCTAAATTGAGGGGTTCTCCCTCCAGTTATCAAGTTCAGTTGTCACCTGAGAGTGAGACATGGCATGGATGATAGGATGGGGGTTCGGACCAACATAGTTGAGGCCATTAATAGGAGATGAGATATGATATATATACCATTACCTATGCTTTAGAGGATGTTCCCCTATTCAGGCATTACCCTAAGGCCTATGAGTCTTTGTGACTAGGTACTTCTAAGGATCCCCTAAGGGAAGCCTTTGCTTTTGTGCTGACCTAGGGAGTCCCTTGTTGGATCTCTCTCTAGTTCTTCCATTGATAAGAACCATCTTACGGAAAACCTATTTTGTCCATCATTTGAGGATCCCGTGTAGTATTCCACCCTTACTCTTCAAAAAGTATCGCGTGTTGGATGCCTTCGCTCGTGTTTACCTAGAGTATCCCGAGAATGATGCCTCCTCTAAGATTGACTTGAGGGACATAGTGGGTGCTCATTATATGACTAACCCTGAGTTGTTATGTCGGGATTGGGTAGAGATGGGGATCTGGTGTCACCTAGAACCCGTGAAAAACTGGTGATCCCTTCTGGGCTTTGGATGTATTGTTGGGTTGGGTGTTCGGGCCACCCTCACTGTTTGTTTATATCTGACATGGTTTGCTAACGTTGTAGTGTTTACCAGAGGTGCTTTGTTTTTGGTGGGTATTGAGCCAAACATGATTCATAATTTTTTTCTCGGGATTCCTACTATTCCTTTTCGGCCTAATAGAGGTTGTTTGATTCAAAATAGTGTATTTTAGATTATTGTGCATGTGTTTGCCCATGTTACTTGATTTTGACTGTTTGGTCTAGTTTTTCATGTTACACTTCCAGGTTTCCATGCCTAGTATTGTTAGGATGGGGTGGTGGTATTTAGGACATGTTGTTATGTTGTAGACTATTATCCAAGTAGTTCTTGAGGTTTACTTCAGTCGATATGAGATGCTATAATTGCTTGACTTACACAGGTCCGTGAGAACCTGGTGTAGTAGACCATTGGAATAATGGACGTAAGGGCTTCTCCAGAGTGTCTTTATAATTATACGATTCAAGACCTAATGGGGAACTGAGGTTGAGTTATTCCCCATATTTTTTGTATTTCCTCATCATGGTCGATATGGGTAGTTGACATTGAGTTCTTTCCTAGAGAATCTTTAGAATGATATGAGACTATAGGTGGAATTGACGGCCAGTGCTTCCCCAGATAGTATGTACTTTAGCTAAACTAGAGGGGTGATACTGTGTGTGCTTCCCAAAAGAATGCTTGTGTTGCCCGATTGAACCATAGGGGACATGCTATGAGTACTTCCCAGAGGGTAACTTATTGGGTTATCTGTCTGCTTGTGTTTGTTGGGTTGAACTAGAGGGGAGATGTTGTGAGTACTTCCCAGAGGGTGACTGGTTTTTGTTTAGCTTACTTAGAGAGATATTTCTGGCATTGGACGTAGCAGAACCATGGCGATGGGATTACAGACCCAGAGGTCAACTTAATGATACACGCCTTGAGTGGCACGATGTCCATCTCAATTCCCTTGCACAAGATGTCCATTAGATCGGGCTTATAGTATGAAGGATCGACTGCTAATGTTGTTTCTAGTTATTTGAATAACATAATCATGAATATTCATATTTATGTATATGTGTATGGGAGAATGACTATTCATGTGTACGTATATAGATATGGACATCCATTGTGGAACTTTCCATGTTGACAGGGATTACATACCATGCGTTCAACCGTGGTTGCACGTTTGGTTTACTTCCTTTTGTTGTGTTCTAGATTGGTTTAGCACATTTTTGTTGCCAACACTTTTAGCAGCACAATTATATGTTTCTTGTTTGGGTGCCCTATTGATATTATTTCTCACTCGTGCACGTGCACCTTAGTGTACGTGTAGAACATATGTCATTTTTTCAGGTTGATCAAGAGTTGCAAGTTGGATAGGGAAGAGGCCCAGTGTTGCATGATCAAGTAGAGCTGCTTGAGTGGTTCTACTGAATGGGATGTTGTAGTTCGACATTATCTAGAGATTGGGTACGTGGATTGGCTCGGAGTTAGTAGTAGGGACCAGAAATTTTACTTTCAGTTTCTTTTGTACTTTTATCTGTATGGTCGGCTAGGTGGGTGACCATTGTTGTATTGTGTTTCATTGTTGTTCGGGATTTTACAGCATTTTACTATTACAACATGTTCTATTTTAGTTGTTTATTGCTTCTAAACTCTTTTTAACTTTCTACTGTGTATGATACATTGTAATTTCTGTTATCTTCTTACACTGGTATGAGGGCATAGTCTCCCCACTATCACATCCTAGGTCCTGGCTGCTATTCAACTACCTCTGGCATACGGGGAGGTGCTCTTGATGCGTTGTAGAGAACCATCTCAGAGAACCATTTTAGTGGCTTCTGGGTTGGAACATTACAATGTGGTATCAGAGGAGTTTTATTTTCTGTTATTTACTATTTGGGATATGGTATACAGGATTATTGGGAATTTGTTGGAACCTACGATGGATATCGGATTTGTGTGTCTAGAACACTTCTTCCAGTAAGAAGTATCTGTTGCCAGGGATTGGGATTTGCTGTTCTGATTTTGCAGTGTTACAGTTGTATAAGATTTTTTCCTTGAGCGACACACATTTTTATTGGTGTTATGATTTACTATGGATCTCTAGATCATGGCCATTGGTAAGATTCCAGGGATGGATTTTGACCCTTGGTCGGAAATTGCAGGAGGTGTCTCATGCAACATACTAGGCACATATGATTCACATCATATAGGCATTCTAGAGTCTATTTTTGTTGACGACTAAGACCTTTGGGTCTACTTACACATACTATTTACTCTGATGGCTTGTTATGTGGATCTAAGTTGAGGCGTTTGTGTGAGGATGAAGAATCAGTCCTTGTGCGCAGGTGGTGCAGTGACCCCAGTTGACAGATATGGCACGTGATGCCTTTAGGTTTACAGCCTTTATTCGATGTTCTTTCTCAGGTCTATGGTCATCTAGTCAAATAAATTATAATGATGTTGATAGATACCAAGGCTTTTCTTGTCAACTATACCTCCTTGTGGTATTTCCGTATACGGATACCTGATGAGTGTCAGTTTAGTTTCTATTCTTCATGGGTTGTGAACTCCATGGAGTATTTCCTTCTAAGGATGACCAGAGAGGATCATGGCCCATGTAGGCTCTGTTTCGGTTTTTACTTTTGTTAGTGATTGTCATCTTTACCTTCTTATGAGAGGTTGCTGATATATTTGTCTAGCTGTTTAGACCTAGTGACCCAGTTTTGTTGATTTTTCTGTAGGGCTAGGTGGAAGACATACAGACCCTTGGGTTTTACTTGAACCTTTGTTGGTCAATGTATGTTATGCTCTAGGTAAACCATTGTGAAAATTGTTGACCCGTTCTTGAATCCTGGTAGGGTTTTGTTAGGTTGTTAGTGTGGCATGGAGGGAGCTGGGCACGCCTTAAGTTAAATCGTAGATTACTTCTATAATAGATGATCATGCACTATCTTGATTCATCTTGAGTATGCAGAGAGAGCTTCAACCATACATTGAGCTCCTTTTTCTTTCTTAATTATCATCTGTGTTGCGGATGGAACCTATAATGGTTTTTCTATTGGAGTAGTGAAAAAAAATCCATATGGTGGGGAGTAAACCATTGGCCCTTTGAGGGTGGTTCTCCTTGTTTAGGTTAAACTTCGGTGTTTCCAGGAGCTTTTGAGCTTAGTTTTTTTTTCTTTTAATATAACGACAAGAGTTTTCCTATGGTTGGCAGTACCAGTTTGGTCATAGTAGAATATCATCTGTGTAGAAGGTGGTGGTTAATGCTATAAGGATGGTCGTTGAACGGTCTAGATTTATTGGTTGTGCAGATGCTCATGTTGGGAGCATGGATACGGGTCCTTACAATAGGCTTCTTGGAGATGCGAAGGTTTAAGATGGGGAGTTTGTAAGAACCCCTATTTTTCCGGACATTCATTTTGAGAAGAAATTTCATTTTATTCTATTGGATGCTTATGAGGGGTAAAACGGTCATTTTCATCAACCAACTGATCTCGAATAATTTTTCTGACAACTCTGTTTGTCCTAGAATATGGAGATTACCATGGGATATTAGTTTGGTGTAAATCTGAGCTGTTCGAATTTTTAGCGGAATATTTAATATTTAATATAATTAAATTAAGTATTAAATTATTCGCACATGTTCATTTTTAAATAACTATTAAATGGATCATCAGATTGAGATCCTTCGGCATGTATTTTAGGGGGATTTGGATATTGGGAAAGAGAGGGTGTTGGAAGGTAAGAGGGGTACCGATTCGAAGCTCTCGACGCGCTGAGTCGGCGTGCAACAACCGTGAGCTGTGAAATCAACTGAATCATTGGTGTTTTCCACCCAAAGGTAGGTATGTTTATTTATTTTCCATATATCCCCTTTGAAATTGTTTTTTTAGTCTTTAAATCCTTATATTTCTTTCTTATAAGCCTATGTGGCATGATCTATTGTTTCGGGGTTGAAAATGGGCTTTTCGTGCGTTTTAGGGATTCCTCATTGGAAAACCATGAAAACACGATATGTGTTCTCGGGGTACACACCATGTGTTATTCTCATTAGGTGAATACAATTATTTCTTATGTACATGTCTTGTACATTGATTACACGTCGTGTAGTGAGTGGCCGTGTGACTGGTCGTGTGAAATATAACACAGAATAGTGTTTTTTTTTGAGTACAAGTCGTGTACTATAAGTACACACCGTGTAGTGGTACTAGGGCATGTGTATTAGTGAAAAAAAACATTGTGTGACTTTTTCTGAATAGTACATACAGTGTATATTAATGTACATTCCATGTACTATTACACAGGTATGCCCATTGTGCTCTGGCCATGTACTACTTCAATTTAGTAATTTTAGGATAGCTTATGCTCTTGAAGACATAATTGGGCTTGTGAGTAGTCGATTCTGAGCATTTTTCCACTATAGATCACAATGGTGCAATCCTTTGTACTTTTTGAGGTAATATAAAGGATGTTTTGGGGTTTCTATCTAAATGGAGTGGTTCTCCCACCAGTTATCGAGTTCAGTTGTCACCTGATAGTGAGAATTACCGAGGATGATAGGTTGGTTGTTTGGATAAACATAGTTGATACCTTTAATAGGAGATGAGAAATGATATATCTCATCTAACCCATGGTTGAGAGGGAGTTTCTCTTGTGAGACTTTCCCCTCTGGCCTATGGGTCTTCGAGACCATGTACTTCTAAGGATCCCCTGAGGGATTCCTTTACATGTGTGATCACCTAGGGAGTCCCTTGTTGGATCTCTCACTTGTTCTTCCTTTGACAAGAACCATGTTATGGAATGCTTGTGTTTTCCTTCATTTGAGGATCCTGTGTAGGATTCTTCCCTTACTCTTCACTATGAAACCCATGTTGTATTCCTTCACTCGTGTTTACCTAGAGGATCCCGAGTATGATGCCTCCTCTATGTTTGACTTGAGGTACCCAACGGTTCCTCATTTTTTGACCGACCCTGAGTTGTTATGTCAAGTTTTTGTAGAGATGGTGATAGGGTGTCACATATAACTTGTGCCAAAATAGTGATTCATTTTGGGCTTTGGATGTATCATTGGGTTGGGCATTAAGGCCACCCTCCCTATTTGTTTATATATGACATGGTTTGCAGATGCTGTAGTGTTTAACAAAGATGATTCCGGGTTGGTGGCTGTTAAGCCTAATGTGATACATCTTTCTTGTTTTTTGGGATGCCTACTATTCATTATGATCCTATGTTGAGGTGGTTTGATTTTAAATAGTGTATTTTACCTTGATGTGGTTGCATTTTCACATGTTTCTTGATTTTGACCGTTTGGTCAATCTTTGCATGTTATGATGCCTTGTTACAATGCCTAGTATTTCTAGGATGGTGTGGATGTATTTATGACATGTTGTTATGTTGTAGACTGTTATCCAAGTATTTCTTTATGTTTAAATGGGCCGATACATGATGCTATACCTTCATGACTGACACAGGGTCGTGAGAACCTGGTGTAGTTGACCATATGGAGAATGGACGTAAGGGCTTCTCAAGAGTGTCTTTATAATTATACGATGCGAGACCACAAGGGGAATTGACGTTGAATGCTTCCCCAGAGTGTCTACAGTTTCTCGACATGGGATACAGGGGTAATTGACATTGAGTGATTCCCCAGAGCGCCTTTAGTACGATATGAGACTGTAGGGGGAATTGATAGTGATTGCTTCCCCATAAAGTATGTGCTTTAGCTAAACCCCAGGGGTGAGACTATGTGTGATTCCTAGAGGGTTTCTGGTGTTTCTAGGTTGAACCAGAGGGGACAAGATGTGAGTAATTCGCAAAGGGGTTTTTGTTGTGTTACATGCCTGCTTGTGTTTGTTTGGTTGAACTAGTGGGGACAAGCTGTGAGTACATCATAGAGGGTTACTTGTTTTGGTTTAGCTTGTTCATAGACACAATTCTGGAATTGGCTGAAGTAGGTACATGTCGATGGGATTATAGACCTAGAGGTTGAATTAATGATACATGACTTGAGTGGCACGACATCCATCTCAATTCCCTTGCAAAGGATGTCCAGGAGATCGGGCTTATGGTCCCAAGGATCAACTGCCGATGTTGTTTCTTGTTATTTGAATTAGTTAATCATGAATATTCATAATTATGTATATGTTTATAGGTATGGGACTACACATGTGTACATATATTGATATGTAAATCCATTGTGGAAGTTTCCCAGTTGATAGGGATTACATACCCTGAGTTCAACTGTGGTTTCACGTTTGGTTTACTTCCTTTTCTTGTGTTCCAGCTAGGCTGAGCACATTGTTGTTGAATACACATTTAGCAGCATAGTTATAGGTTGCTTGTCAGGGTACTGTAATGAGATTATTTCTCACCCCTGCACGTGCACCTTGGTTTACGGGCAAACCATATGTATGTTTTTTAGGTTGAGCATGAGTTGCATGGTTGATAGGGTTGAGGCCCAGTGTTTCATGATCGAGTAGAGCTTATCGAGTGGTTCTACTGATCGGGCTGCTGCAGTTTGACACTGTCTGGAGATTGGGTACGTGGATTGGCTCAGAGTTAGTAGCAGAGCCATATACTTTTATATTTAGTTTCGTTGGTACATGTATCTGTATGGTCGGCCTGATGGGTAACCAGTGTTGTATTGTATTGCATAGCTATTCGGGCTTTTACAGCATTTTACTATTATATCTTGTTTTATTTTAGTTGTTTATTCCTTCGTCACTTTGTTTACATTCCATTTTGTATTATACATAGTTATTTCCTTTGATTGTTTACTCTCTTATTAGTTCATAATATTCCCACTATTACACCCATTACCCTCACTGCTAGTCGGCAGCCTATGGCGTATAGGGAGGCGTGCTTGAGGCCTTGTGGCGAACCGGCTCGGAGCACCAGTTTAGTGGCTTCCGGGCCAGGACATTAAAAAATACCACATATTTTTTTAAATATTTATTCTGAATTTACCAATTTAATTCCAAAATAATAACAATATAAATTATGTAACTAGTTTGTTAAAAATTTATCCTCAAAAGTCTATAAATTTATAAATTAATACAAAATTTCTTAGTTTATCATATACAACACTTGGTTCAATTTAATATTAATTATGATTGGGTTTCTCATATGAAATTACATAGTTCATTTATTTACAACAACATTCCTTATGATTTTTATAATGAATATTATTATTGATGTATATACCCTTAAATTTTTAGATAGTTTGGGCCACTCAACATGCACCATATAAAATATACAGTCATACCTCAAAAATCACTTCTTATTATGATTACCCTTAGGTGAATTTTTAAAATAAATCTAGATACATGATCATGACTATACATGGATGAAATTTATAAAAAGTAAAATATTCTCAAAATTATTAAAAATTGGTAATTCATCATATTCAATTAATTATAATGTTGACTTATCCATATTGTATTCAATTCATCAATCTTTTAAATTTCCCAAAAATATATATAGTAATCCCCAAAAATTATTATTCTCTCCATTTGTACCATGTAAATAGATCAATGGTAAAAATAAAAAATTAATTTATTATTATAAATGAACAATAATTCGATATCATAAATTGTACTGCAATTAAAAGAGATGGAGGTTTAGTGACTTTGAGTACAACCGATTTAATTAATTCATCTAAATATTTACAAACAGTAAAACCACAGTAGACACCATTCTAGACATCTCATAAGTCAAACTCATATTCATATCATGGGGAAGGGAAACATAATAAAGGGGTTATCCCAAGTGCATCGTAATGGTAAATTTATAAATATTTCATGAATGTTATATCGTTAGAATATATGAAAACATGATCATTAAAGAAACGTCATATAAAATTACATAGAAAAATTACAATTTTCCAAAATTCATGAATGATATATATGTAATCTCAAATAGACATCGGTCAAGAAACCCTCCAAAAATATATACTAATATTAGATGACAGACATGGTGACTACCAACGTCCCGCCTCTAGTAGGTCCTCTGTTAGTGACTATCCTCAAGCATATAGTTATCATGAATATTCAAGTAACCAGAAATAAGAATTTTCTTGGAGTCATCCACAAGTTCTTTTAATACTTCAGATCTTTGTAACTTCATATGATTAAACTATAATCCGTATTTATTGAAAATAATATATGGTGATAAGAAATAATACGGAAGAATAATTTCATTGTTTAGAGAATATTAAACAATGTTGTCTCAATGAATGCTAATGATTTAAGGAATGTTATCAACCTCACATCATGGTGATGGTGTTGTGATAAGTCAAGGATATAATTAATCTAGAACCAATTTTTTGAAGGAGAGTGGTCTCACATCACATGGAACTGAGTTGGTTAGAAAATGGGAGTTCGTGTTCACACGAGGGAAAAATAGGTTTTAATAATTTTATGGGTTCATGGAAAAAAATACATTAAATTGAGGCCAAAGTACACATAATGGAAGTTTTATATGTATGTTGGGTGACTTGGGAAATCAGAAAAAACATCATAAAGGGTGATCCGTACATCTTTCAGCACCTTAAGCTCCATCAGATATCATTGGAGGTAGTATTTGATACTTTAATTCATAGTGGAGAAGCATTGGCTTTTGATAGAGATTTCATCTCCCAAATAAATAATTCTAAAAATACTGATCTATATGGTATGTGAATGTATTTGAATTCCCATAATACATGATAAAAATTAAATATGTATGGGTCTTTCAAACAAGGGATTGTCAGTAGAGGAGGAATTTTCTAAGATGTCATAGGGTACATGATCATAGGGTTCAATGCCTTTTATTAAAATGATGGTTTAAGGGAGTTAGGTATTAGAGTGATCTAAAGTGTAATTTCCTTATGAAAACTTTACAATATAACAATTTTAGTTCTTTAATCAGACTCCAAGCTATTGGTTGGATTCATATGAGAAAATAATAACACTCCATTGAATTTTAATTATGCTACGAGGGATTGACAATTTCTTCTTAACAATGGAATGGTGGTTCTCCATAGATGGAGGGAAGGGAATTCTACTATGGATAGTATATCTAGAAAATACATTTAGTCTAATAGCTTTATTATTTATTTCAACACATGTTCTCTTCCTATGATTGTTATATTATTATCACTGACGATTCCCTGGGTATACACCCCTACAACACTGTATGATGTAATGGCTTTCATGAAGTGAAAAAAAATCCATTGAGTTTTCATAATAATATACTAAAAATGATCCTCCCAGAGACATGTGTGGAACATATGAAGAAATAATGATAAATCATAGTGAATAATAGTGAAACTAACTCATCACATAAATATGTATACTATATTCCAAAGCACACCACGGATATATCTCAAGATGTATCACATACAAGGGATAATATAGTATAATAATGAAAATAGAGGATATTACACTCTAGATTCCCCACTAATTTGATGCTCTACCCCAATGTCGCTTGTCCTGAGTCATCTCGATCCAAAATTAAGATGACATAAGGACACATAGGAATAAAATTAAAACAAGAACCCCATGCATCTCAACATCCTATTATCTGATCCAAATATAAAAATTGTAATAAAAAAGTAGTTTCCGAGAGCCACCATAGACTATATGAAATGTATCATAACTCAAGAATTTTAACTCAGTATATTACATCCAATATATTATGTAAGTAACTTACACCATTATAGACTGTAAACATCATACATATTATAACCCTTTGGTTTCTATATCTGGTAATACGTGTGTTTGAATTAATCATAATCTATAACATCTCTCTATACCCATATGTTGGAAATCATACAGTTGAGAATACTATCACATATAACATCTGCAGGATGGGATTATGGACTGATGGGTTATATAGTTATCCATCACCCCACTAGGATGTTTTGGAAAAACCCTACTATAGGACAATTAGTGTGTGCTTCCCAATCCAAAATGTGTGGGGTATGGTATGAAATCACAGAATTGATATGATATAATATATCCCGAAACCACACTATGTGTATAACCTAGTCATACACTCAACTCAATCAAACGTCACTCATACGACTGGTTCTATATTAATTATCAATTTACATTATTCTATAGTACTTAATATTAATTTTCATAGAAAATTCCTTCCACATAGTTATTATCCAGACCATGTGTATGGTTTATCATTATTAAAATATCATATGAATTTTCAATCCCTCAACCCTTACCCCATTGGATTAGAATAATTCATTTATTATTAGAATCATTCCATATACCCGGAACTATTGGAAAACAATCCTATGGTACCACCAATAGGAAACACCCAACCAGGCACAACCAAATTTATCGATAATTGGGGAATGGAATGCTTATAAAATAAGATACATAGCACTAAACCAATTGAATTATTCTTATGCAAGAATACCAGAACTCAGCATCACAACTAAAATTTGTATTACATGATTCTACCTGTTACATCATCTCTTGTTCCATCCATGGAACCCAAATTCATATACGAATCCATCTCCCTCTCACATGCATCAACTATTTTTTACCTCACATCCTGGAAATACTACTCCATATAATATCATCCACCATAAGCTCATCTATATTAGTATTATATCAATGTTCATATATATATATATATATCACATCAATATATATAAATATATTTAGAAAAATAATAAGTCAAAAGGAAATTGGGCCCTCATACTAGGTATTATACAATCACATGAAATCAATCTCTCATGAATCTAGAATAATGAACGCAAACTAATCAATAAAATATGAAACAATTGAATTATCAACTATATTTATTAAAAAATTGATTATTATTACATCATGAACCAACTAACGGAATATTTTTAGGTTCAAACTATGCGAATCCAAAGGTATCAATCTATAATAATCTTTCAATGGAAAACATTCATTTAGCATTAATTCTGATTTTAAGTAAACCTAGAGGAGCACAATTTATCTATTATTATGTCTTCAAAATTATTTTAAACAATAATTTTCATAATTATAATTCACTAATCAATTCAATTAAACATTATAATAATAATAATTTTGAGGAAAATAAATTTACAACAACCATATAATTAAATTATTCCTATAAATTAATTTCATAATCTAGTTAACAATATGTCATTTATATATTTACATTATTAATAAGTATTAAACATATAATCTGAGCATAATATTGTTTTAAATGTTTTAGGATAGGAATGATATTGTCTATAAAATCATGATACATGTCGATATAATGGTACCAAGTAACAACATTTACATCTTGCAATAGAAACCAATTTGTTCAATTCAATATAATATTAATTAGGTCAATTAAAATTCCATACAAAGGTATAAATAATGAAAAATATATGATAAAATATCAATAAAAAAGAGATGTAATGAATCTACTACTTAAATATTTATCAGTATTCATCGTATGAGAAAAGACCATGTTGAAAATTTCTAATCACCTATACCATAATATTTTCATCACTCTAACGACTCTATGGAAGCACCACCCTTAAAATAACAAATAAAATACAATTAAAATCATGTGATATCTTCTTCCATGGTATATAATGAGAAAATGGTAGTAAAAAAATAAAAATGTGGGAAACCTCATGAATCGAAGATGAAATAACTCACGGATCAATATAGATCGAAGATAGAAGACCAAGGAACGATTCCCATAAATGGGATCTGAAAACACCCACTAGAGGAGAAGATGGACACAAAAAAATTGATTGAAAATTACGGGATTTAAGAAACACCAATGTTGAAACACTAATTTATAGATGACCGAGATAGGGGTTCTAAATTGAATGTAATGCATATACATAATGTTATTGTATTACTCTGGTTCTTACTATAAAAATACGGAAGAAACCTATTAATCATGATTAATTAGTCACTGTGAAGCACCCCATGAAGTTTCTATAACAATCTATGAAACCCAAGCACACATTGCGTATGAATTACATGGAATATAACATCCATGATTCCAAAATTTCATAGTTGAATCCCACCAAACTCTGTCTAATCCCCCTTTGATCAACACATTCCTTAGAAAAATTAAAAGGGGCTGTCTATATGAATCTGGGGCCTTACATTAGATACCAATAAAAAAATTCTCAACCTTGATAATTAAAAATATAACCTATAGAAGAAATGAAAAGAGATCTTCTGAACATCCACCCCATGAGATTCCACTCAAATATATCTCCAACATAAGAGCTCAACCACCTAATCGAAGGAACAACCACAATACCACACAACTTCCACAACTAGAACCAAATCTTTTTCCAGGTATATATTCATCTCAAAGGTGAGTAAATCAAAAACCATTAGTAAAAAGAAACCATCACATAATAAAAATGGTCAAAATCTATAATAGAGGAACATTATAATAGATGTGTTAAATATAAAAATGTTTCAGGTACTGAGAGAAAATATAAAAATGTTTTTCCAAGATACTCTCCTCTATGACACTATTTCACCACATGTCATGAACCAATGTAATGAACACCTATGAAAGACCATTTCTTATCAGTCCTGGATCTCCACTAATCCATCCTCAAATGTTTATTCATCAACAAAATCGATATCTCCCAAATGAATTACATATGAGTTTTCATTAAGATGACACTAAAGGAACCACAATTAAAGAACACCTTGTATCATACTTATTTGAGGGTGATTATATATCTAATACACCACGACTCGAACATGAGCCAACACCTCAATATGACCAATGATCATGGGAAAATCATACGCCAAATATCAAACCTTTGATGATAATGAAGACGATTGGCCTTTAAGAACATGTTATATACAATGAAGAAGAAAATAGGTATCCTTGTCTGATAAGTATAGGAATTATGATGTTTAATTGACGATTTCATCCTATTATGAATAACCACAACGATCTCTATCATATTTTGTACCAGTTTCGGCCATAGAATTTATACCTCTATAATTGTGGTCTAAAAAATAGAGAACCTAATTGTCTTCCATATAATGTATCAAATTATATCATACCAATGGTGGAGTGGAAACTATTAATGTATGAAAACTTGACCAAGATTAGGTTAGTCAACCAAAATCCTCTAAAATATAGGACAATAGTAGGAATCATGTCTTCAATATTATGGATCGTAAACTGTGTCTGACTATCCAGCTAAGGATTAAAAGTAGTTTAATGTCTTAACATTGATCCAAATTAATGATGGATACTGCTCCATACCATGGAGGTAAAATGAGGATCATGATCATAGATGATCATCTATGGGACTATGTGGAGTCGAACCCACTTTTCTAGGTACTCTTTTGAAATAAGCTATACTAATATCAAGTACCCAAGCATCTGTGAAACTAGTAATAAATTATTTATATAGTTCCTCTGAATTAAAATGTGTACCATATAACATATAAGGAATGAAACTACAATCAGGGAGTGTGAGTGTCACCTTTTTTCAAACCAATCATTGATAAACAAACTCTATAACAACAAACTTCATCCCATGCCACCATAACTAATTTCTCAACGATCAGTACGTATTTTTCAAACTGGGATGTACTTCTGAAGGAGAGAAATATAACTCATAGATAACCATCTCAATCATCACCAATATAACAATACGTCTTCCCTAAACCAAAACCTAGTGTTTTTCTCCCTCATACCAACCATTAGGGGAATCATAAAAAACAACTCAGTCAGTCCCAACCACTATCTCAGAGTCCCCCCATTGGTACTCATACATCTACTGCAAAAATGGAGAAAAAAATTTCTTATGGAATATGAATCATACTACTCTAACATTTCATATATCAAGATTCATCCATGAGAGTTCAGTCATCACTCTCTAGGATTCACTAGATTCACAGACGATATCACTATGTCATTTCCTCTAACTGCATTAGCCAAAAAATTTCCCTTCTTAAAAGTATACACCATTTTGAAGTGGTAATCCTTGTAAAAATTCCATCCATTGATGACAACGAATGTTAATGTCACACTGGTAGAAGAAATACCTTAGTCACATTTTATTATTAAAAAAAATTCTCAATGATGGGGTGATATCAAGAAAAATTCAAAGATTACATAAATGTAACTAAATAAAGATAATTGGTGGCATAGTTATGATGACCGGGAAATAACATCCATGGACCGTAAGAAACAAAAAATATATTCATCATTTTAATACCCCCAATACATGATGTGAAACATCACTGAAAACCTCAAACAGAGGTCCCACTACTGAAGAACACATTATTGGAGCACTTACCAACTAATACTTTTGGTAATGAAAAGATTCATGAAACTGGTCATTCCATAAGAACATGTGATTATTTCTAGTCTATCACATTAGAGTAGTCACAATCTATTAGAAAACAGCTATGATCCTCCTGTAATATCATGAAATACCAAGGAAACTCAAAACCAAATACACTGTCGTGAAGGCTTCCCAATAAAAAACGCCACTATATTTGAAGGATTCAAATGTACTCTCTACTAGGATATGACATGCACCATGAATCATAATTCATGATCTTTGAACAAAAAAATAGAGAACATCCCAAACTACATCTCATGGAAAATAATTACAAAAAATAGAATGTAAATTCTATAAAATCTTCTCCACAAATGTAGATTACAGAAGGATTCCATCAATGAAATGTTCGATAATATTATCTAGGAACATTATAAACAATGAATTAATAAACCCCATGAACATAGATGTTGTGTTTATTAAACCGAACGACATCACAATGAATTCATATTTCCCGTGACGACAATGGATATAAATCTTATGAATACTTTCACACACCACCTAAATCTGATGATATCCTGAATGAAAATTTATCATAAAAAATTTATCCGTTCAGAAAATCAAATACTAAATAAATCCAATGAAAAGGATATTGGTTCTTCACTGTCACTTGTTTTAAATAAGGATAATAAATACTACGACGAAAAAGGACATCATCCATATTCATGAACAAAACTAGGGAACCCAATGGTGACACACTCATCTGAACAAAATTGAACTTAAACATATCATTAATCATTACCCAATTCTCATTTCAGTCGGAAGGATCTATTCTATAATGATACATTTAGATAAGAGACGTTCTGAGTTGTACCTCGATCCCATACTTGATCTCCCATTAAGTGGTTAATTCTACAAACTCCACTATAAATACATTTGTTTACATTTCCATAACCATAAGAAACACAAATTTTTTTACATCCAATGAACACAGAATCATCTGAGTCATCAAAGATGATAAGGTTGGAACAATCTTATGTCTCCTATAATGGTCTCTCTAACAAAAAACTATTGGATCTTCATCAGAATCATAAGTCAAAACCGTCATGAAATATAAATCCATGATATCAAAAACCAAATACAATAAATCCATCATGAAGATGATTTCATATTTCATAATAAAAAAATAGAAGAATTATCCCCAAGGGTGGTGCTACCACATTACATGGCCATAGTATCTACATACTTCACATAACATAGCTCGAACTCCAACAGGAATGTTCAACTATTAGGGCACTGGAATCCTTTTTAAAAAAGTCCCAAAGCATGTATGAGGGTGAAAGATATATATTAGTGTATTTATCCATAAAAAAGGACTCAGGAAGAAAAGATGGAAAAATTCCCTCAAACATCATCTATCTCCCATTGTTTTGAAAAATCTCAATCATGAATTTGATAAATACCTTCTCCAAGATCTCTCCAACCCTACTAATTTCCACTTTTGCGGATTCAATCTACTCTCCAAGGAAAAAGAAAAAATCAGTGGTACACTCCGCCTACCCCATCTTCCCTCTATATATCAAAAACTAGACACCCTACTTATTCTCCCTTGGATAAATCTTCAGCTACAGAGAAACCTGAAGTAGAACACCTGGCACACACTGATTGCTCAGAATGGTCGGGAACTCTCACTACTAATGACCTCATCCTCTAGAACAATGAAACGTGTATGATACAAAAGATTAAGTATGAGATATGAAATACCCATAGAAATATGATGGTGACTGATGTTATCTACCCCTATCTATCCCAATATCTTTAACATCCTTACTTATGGGTAACCCATACCACATATATATTTCAAGTAAAATAATGATAACCCCACACTACTAATGATCCAGTTATAGATAATGTCTTCTCTGTAACCTATACTCTATGAAAAATCTCAAGATACATCTTCAGCATAAACTGGGTGACATGGAATTAGTTATTTGGATGTAAACCCTCCTTCAAATGCCTCATTTTGATCTCCCATTCTTGAAAAAGGCCAAAATCAAATAACAGAAGGGTCCTGAAGTAGATCCCAAAGTATCACACCCTATAAAAACATGATGTAGTCTACGAAATTCCATGAGAATGGATATCTTCATGGACGATGATTGTAACGTTTCTCAGAATTTGTCTTAGAACAAGTCCCAAAAAACTACAAAGATCTTGTGACCCCCATGGAATAAGAACAACCACTACCACACTAATCCAGTCATGTTCTCCATTTCAAGTGAACCCATTTCTCCTTACAATAAATGATCGAAATAAATGTTATCTCAACATTCTCAATATAATATAAAATTATATAATATGAAACAGTGACCACATACTTTAACATACTCTAGTACTGAAACTCTGGGGGCATCCCCTTCCAATTTTCACCGTCATCAACCTCCACTCCATAGTGATTTACATACACATACTATATGACATATTCATCACGATCGTGATGAGGAAATAAACATGGATCCCAATCAACAAAAAATAGAAACAATTAGAGATCATAAACCTGGAATATTGAATACTAAAAATCAAATAATTTATAAAATCAATTATATTTGTGAGGGTCTAACCAATCCATAGGTTATCCTATTTTAATGAAAAGTGATAAGAATAGTTTTTCACGGTTAATTATTTTCCTTCTACCCTACAACTATTATCACTTAATTTAGTAAGAAAAATATACTTACAGGTCTTTGAATAAGATCACATGAAAACTAAATAATTTCATCTCATTTGATCTAATGTGTTTATATTATTCCTTAAACCTAGATGACATTATTTCCATACCCAGAAAAATACTAACATATTCCTAACTGAAAACAAAATCCTCTTTCTTAGCCTTATCTGTAGATACCATACTGTCCGGACCCCTTTCAACCAATGATACTACAATGAAGGGGAGAGATAGTGACTACTGAGTCTTGCCTTTAGTAGGCCCAGAGTTTTTGAATACCACTTAGGGTATAGTAAACATGCCTATGGGAGGAATTACCCTTTATGAAAAAAATATTGGTGTGATGCAATATAATGATTCAAAAACCAAAAGTAGGTTATGATTTATATATAAATGAAACAAAAGTGAAAACATGCAATAGAATACATCACTAAAACACCTCTAGCTGACACAAAATGTACCCAAAAAGTTAAAATCAATAGTGACCATGAATCCCATATAAGTCATGCTAACCCTCGGAAAAGTTACATCTGGTTCAATATCCAATAATCTCTAGTAAAATGAAAAAATAGTTCATATATATATAGTGAGAATATAATTATACTCATTAGGATCCTCCCCTCATCCACTCATGCAATTTATAATGATATAATTCTAAATCACAATGAATAATAAAAAACTAACCCATCACCTAAACATGTATACTTAGTTCCCAACTTCATCAAGGATAAATCTCACCAATTATAAAATAAAATATTGAATATAATATAATAATGATACATCTAGGGTTACACAATTCTTCTTCCCCTTGGTTTTTCATTAATCCATATTGTCTCACATCCCGACCCATCTCTCTCCAAAAGTATGTTGGCCCAAAATTACAATGGAACGGTATCACAACATGAAACTCATGCATCACATCACCGTATCATCCCATACCAAAATCGATAAACTCTAACAGTGATTTTTCTACGATCCATGATATTTCGTAGACATGTATCATAAATTGAGGATTATACTTCAATTCATTACAATTCATACACCGAGTAAGTACCTCAGGCCATCATTGATAGTACATGTAACATCTGTAATAATATTTTGGATAATATATCTTGTAATACATGTGTGTGAAATTACTAGAATCCATGACATTAATCTACACATATTTATGAGAAAGGTAACTTCCATGTATTCAAGCACAAGTAACTTGAAAGAGAAAATAGAAAGGCCAGATGGGGAAGTCATCCAGCCATCCTCCCAAAAGGATTATTTTGAAAACACCAACCCATAGTATAGTAGGTGTGAATCTCCCTAAGTGCCATGGGTGGGGTATCATATGAAATTATAGAATATAAATGATATAATATAGATCAGAACTACTCTAAGGGGATAAACTAGTTTATAATAAAATATATGTTTCGTTGCATGGAATACAAACTACAATTACAAACACAAGATATCCTCTAAGAACATAATAATGAAAGAGGTTTATTTATTTAAATAATTCATATCCATAATTTTATATTAGTTTTTTTAATTAAGTGTCTATTAATTAAACATTTAAATTTTCAACAATAAATTACAGTAACTATAATATAAAATCTTATTCCCTCCAGTGATAATCTAAACCAAATCCACTCTTTTACCTGATTAAAAAATTTTGTCTATTTTTATTCCACAATCATAAAACCCATGGGTTATGAATTTTTTATTCATTATTATAATCATTTAATATTCTTTGTGCACAAGGTAATCCATCTTAAGTTATCACCTAGAGGAAAATTGAAACTAAGAAAATCCATCTACCTCAAAATGTTGGGAAACGAATGTAGATAAAACAGGAAAACCTAGACACGAGCTATTAAATATATTAATAAGTGGGAATAATATCCCTAAACATCACAATATCCATATGTATGTCTAGATTAAACCTATTCCATTATATTCGATTGATTCCTGAAACCCACATGCAAATTCAAATGCATCTCACTATCAGAGACATAAACATCCTCCGCATCACATCTTGGCCACCCTTCTCTATATAAAATAATCCACTATGGTCTCACTTTTATAGGGATAATTTTACCAGGATCATATCAAAAGAAAATACGAAAAGAATTAGATGAAACCTGAAATTCACAGGGCAAAACAAGGAATTCCACCATGACATGAAAATGTTATCTCACAGCTAAAAAAAAAGAACTCAAATTTCTAATGAAAATGATTACTAAAATCCCTAATTAATATATTTATATGAAAATGTTGTTATTATTTCATCTTGAATTAATTGAATCATCATGCATAGGTTACAAATATAAGAAACCGTAGGCATCAAGCTATAAATATCTATCATGTAAAAACATGATCTTATCATTTATTCCAGTTTCATAAAACCACATGAATAAACATTCTCATCTACAATTATTTTAAATTATTATCATCAAGAATTATCATACATAAGTTTTATTAACTGGTTAAATTAAACATTCATACTTGAGTAAATTTTATCAGCATCAAATTAAAACAACCATTAGATTACAACCATTTCTTTTCAATAATATCATATGGGAATTAAATATCAAAATATTAATACATTATTTTTTTCTAACATTAAAAATGAAACATAATTCAGAAAAAAAAGTTTTAATAATATATAAAATATATATAACATTGTATAACAAATCATGAGGAAAATTGATATCATGGTAGAATTAAAATAATAACAGTATCATGTGATCATAAATAATTTCATTAATACAGTTCAATATTTATTTGGTTAGTTACACTAATATCCAAAGTGATAAAGTATGATAAATTTACAATTTCATGTTAATATGTAAGAGAAGAAATGAATCACCAACCTCAATAGATGTCAACATTCTTTGCAGAAGAACAAACCATGTTGTAGTTCTCTGATCACATCTCTTATAAGAACTGCATCCCTATAAGGATTCATTGACAAAACCATAATACTAAAAAAATGAAAACCCATTAGAAAAATGTTAGATTATATATCATATAATGGGAAAAAATAATTATGTAACAAGATGAAATAATGAGAAACAATTAGAAGCAAAGTAGGAAGGCTCATTTGATCATCAATGGTCAAATATATAATAATTATGATAGATTACAACTGAATGGTTCTCAAAACCCCGAAGTGATGAACCACTGGCCTCGTAAAATAGTGGGACAAGGGTTGGGTTTGAGAAACACCGGTGTGACTGCACACCATTAGAGATGTGTTTTATCGAGGAATTACAGAACATGTAATTCTTATACATCATTTATTAGTCTTTCTTTAGTTCTCATCAAATACTAGTATCATCGAATATTTTATTGGTAATTATTTACACATCGTGATGAACCCTAGGAGCTATCATAAAAATGAACTGAAACTAATTGTCATGGTATTTAATTTCACTATATCTTGTATCATTCTACCAAACCCCTCTAGACTCACTTCAAGCATCACATAATCACTATGAGCATCATAAAAACAAAAAGGGGAGTCTATATAGATTTGGGATCATAAAGCATATACATATATAATGAAAAAATTATTTAAATTGTGATTCATTAAACAATATCCGGGTAACATTATTTTAATCATAATATTAAGAAATAGTAGTGTAACATAATCATAATCCATAAGGAATATGTTATGGATACCCATGATGAGATTCACATAAAAATATGATTTAATAAATAAATTTTTATTCTTATTGGACATTGGGAAATCCTATCATCATCCCATGGACTTGTTATCACAACCAAAATATTTTTCTTTTTCATGGAATAAATAGTAATGTGTACTGTTTTTCTTGCATGAAATTCTCAGATGTATACATTTTATTTAGATAAATCCTCCTATGGATATATGAATCATTTTACATGGAAAAAGTCCTCCATTGTAATTTATTTAAAATACTATGATAAAAGAATTTTTAATGAATTGAAGTGGTATATATTACCCACATTTCCATTATCTAATAATATGTTGACACATAAGAAATAAATAATAACACTATAAGGAATCACCAACTAGAAAATCGGTTTCCAAAAATTTAATGATTGTATCACCAAAATGGAACTCATGTTTTTCAAATATCGAAAAAAATAAATATCTCAAAATTAAAATTTATAATAACATAATGTTTGTAGATCAAAAAAAATCATCAAAATTAATACTAAAATTATAAATACATTGGAAAATAGAATAGTGACAATTAATTAGTTTTTATAAAAAAATTATCATTATTCTGAAATATTATGTGATGGATTAAATTATAATGATAATTTAAAAATGGTGAAAAAAATATTTTTGAGAAACCATTTCATGTAATATAATTCTAATATAGTGGAATATAAGATATGATATAATGGTTACATAATAATGATGATAACTTAATTTTTGAACATTAACTTTTCCATGAATTTTTCCAAATAATTAATTGAAAAATAAATAATTTGTTTTAAAATGTTGAAATCATTTAAAAACATTTAATTTTGATTAACAAACATCAATAATTGATTCCATTTATGAAATAAATGTTATTAAAATATATTTTTAGTTAATAAAAAATTATTTTCATTTTAATGTATGTAAAAAAAATCTAATGTTTTTAAATACAATTACTAAAACCAACATTTTAGAAAGATTTAATAATTAAATATTCTATATTTTAGGGATGGGAGTGATATTTTCTATTGATATAACACTTAATTATTTTTATACTTAAAATCGTTAACTTTTTTAGAAATGTAATAAATATACAATGTGATACTCCTTCATTAAAGAGGTTGATAATTAATCTAAATTATGATATTATATTTTAGAATTAAATTGATTATGATACATGATTTTTAATATAATGTAATCATAATCTATATAGGAAGATAAATTTAAATAATTTTTAATCATATGGTAATATATACAAATATTTTATGAAAATTTTTCAAGAATATTTTTTTTGATAAATAAAGTGGTCTATTTAAGATAGAATCATTAAAATTTTCTATCTATTAAATAAATGGACAAATATTGAAAGAATATGATATGGATCTCCATGACCCATTAATTTCATGAATATATGTAAAAAAATTCATTAAGTACCAATGATAAAATTCAAAACTAACCATGGGTTGTAATTTGAAAAATGTCTCTTTGAATATAAAATGGTACAAAGAAACTATAATGAAATTAGAAACATCCGATTACAAACCCATTGAAATATATGATTTAAAATGAAACCATATATTTCTTCATTAATAATAAGATCACGATAAAAAATTTGAGTTAGATGAAAGATCATTCCGGATAAAATTGTGTATAATAATATGTAATATGTTTCATGAACATAAATGTAATACACATAACCCATATAATGAATCCTCACATAGATTATCTCACTATAACATAAAATATAAAAACAATACCACGATAATCAAATGTTTTAGAACCATATTATTGTGTATATTATTTCATTAATTTTATTTATTATTATTCTCTAAACATATATTACATTGTTATTATATATTTTAAATATATGTTGGTTGAAATATTTATTATTTTTAACAATTTTAAAAATAAAATTATTGATATTTTTTAATTTACAATATTTATTAAATCCGAAATCATATTATTTAGTTCAATTGATGTTTTATAATTATTTATAATATTATAATTTCATTACATTTGACCTTTTCTATGATCTTTAGAGAATAATTTTTCAATGGGTATGTTATAATCATTATAATGGATAAAAGTGTTTAGTTCAAAATATTTATTTAAATTGTTTTATTACTTTTAGCAAACCAAAATAGTAAAAATTGGTTTATTTTTTATGTAATATTTTATGTTAAATTAAATTCCCATGTTTTCCCATTATATAAATTTATAAATTTTTTCTCGTTGGTCTATAAACCAACCATTGTTATGAACATACAATAATTAATTGAAGAATATAAACTGATTTAGATGATATATCATTATACAAGAAGCATAATGATAATATTTATTATTTATTTCTATAATAAATAATAATTTGAAGGAATTATAGAAATATTAAAAACAATAATATATTGTTACATTGTATTTTTATAGTATTTATTCTCATTGAATCCTCTTTTGGATGGTTGTATTTAAATTGTTTATAAAACATATTCATAACAAGTATTACAATTAATATTTAATGTTACATAATAATTTTTTAAAAATATTATTTTCCCATTAAAAAAATTCTTATGAACAAACATGTATGGAAATGATGATGTGAAAAATAGAAATCAATCATTATATGTAGAAGGTATTCCACAAATACACATAGATAATGATTTTATTTTACACAGAACTGGGAAAAATAGTTAATTTATATTTCATTAATGAATATAAAATATTTGATATGTATAAATAATATATATATAAATATATATATATTAAATTCCATATATAAACTATAATTTTTTGGTGGTGTTGGAAAATGAAACACATTGTGTAATCGTACAGGTATTCCACAGAATGCTAGAATAGTGGTTTTTTTTCATATTTGAAAATGGAATGTATATTTATTCCTATAAAATCATTATAATAAAAAACTAATATAATAATGATATGTATTTTATCATTTTAAGAACATTTCATTTAATTATATTAATAAGAAATGCACATAACGAAAATAAATAATAAATGACCAGTGATAAATCTATACCACACTTTTGAATTTTCCCCATTAAAAATGGGGATAAGCCTCTGAGGACTATTATTCCGTGAAGAAATGAAGAACAAGCATCGTAATTCGAATGATTAGGTAAGGGTTTTGTGTAATTATTTGTATGAAAATATATTTATGGTCTCCTTAAAATTGAGGATATGTTTCTCCCATTTATAAATGAAATGGGATTGAAAATTTGTTGATGGACCAATATTTTAGATAATGCGAGTTAAAACTCAAGAGTTATAGTTTAGAAAAAGAAAATAATGGTTATTTTAATGGAAAGGGTTAAAAAAGAAATCATCAATCTGTTACTATCCATGTATTAAAATAATTTAATTTTAAATCTATAGGTTAAACTGTTTTAGCCAATTTTTATTTTTACTATGCTAAACAATTTTTACAAAAGTAATTAATACTTCATTATGGAAAATAAATTGTAAACTATGATATTATTTAGATCTAAAAATTTAAATTGTTAAACCATTTTAATATTTTTATTTAGGATAATGATAAATTTAGAAATTCAAAATAAAAAATGTATTTTCCAATTTTCATGAAAACTATATCCTAAAAGGTACAATGTATAATATAATTTTCCTTATTATATACTTTTAAAAAATCAATACTTCACGTCTAAAATATATATTTTATATAAAAATGGTTTCTAGAATTTTTTATTCATTTTAATATAATAATAATTTTAAAATTTCATTTTATTTGTAAAATTGGAATTTTTCAATATTCAACTAATAATATATCTTATTTATACAACTCAATAAAATTATTCTTAAAAAAATATTGATATATTAAATTATAAAAAACGATGCTCATATTTTAATAAATAATTTTCACAAAATATTAAAATGATCATTTAATAAAAAAATGTAAAACCCCATTTTTTAAAATGCCCTTGTTAAAAATTTTGTGTTTTTAGAAAGATATCATACCAAATACCATCATAATGATGCTAATATATTTTAAACATTTATGAATACAATATAAGGACTCTACATTAAACCAATACATAATCATGAGTTTTAAATTTAATAATTAATTTTCGTACACTTCTAAAGACCCTGTTTAAAAAAAGGATTAGATAATTAGGTCATAAGTGTTATATAATTACTCATTCTTACACACTCTAAATAAAAACTAAATGTGTGAAGATAATAAAAAACCTTATAAGGGAAATTTACAATTGATGAAGGAAAGCATATAGTCTAGTTTGAAAACATTATATTATGGGACATAAATTTTCATTATGAAAATAAAATGTTTTATCAACTAATATTTTTATTACGCATGAAATAAAATTTTTTTTCATGTTTTTCCATAAAAAACATTATAAGAATGTATAAAAAAAATTCAAAAAGATTAGTATTTCATAAATGTAAATTGAGACTATAAAAAATATATTATTAAATTTGAAAAGTTTATCCAAAAAAATGAATAATAAATCCTTATAAAATATATCATTCGAATAAATTTAGAAATAAAATTATATCCATAAGAAATTACTGTAAATCATTGAATTTACTTAAGTGTTCCTTGGTATATCATCTTCATACAACCCTTTTAAATGAAAATAACTACTCAGTTAAATGCAATGTAATTATTTTATCGACATAATCATTATCAAATACAATTATATATAAATATCATGCTCCAGAAAAATTCTAAACAATTTTTAATGACAATAACATACACGAAAGACATAAAAAATTTTATTACCATCATAAAACTAAAAACATATTTTTTTCAATCATCATGAAAATAATTTTCAATAATCATATAAAACAAACAAAACAAACAACATTTTTATTAGTATATAATAACTATTTATATAATATTGGTAAATTGATTTTGATATAAAATTTATATGTAATCATGTAGAGGAGACTATTACTGAATATTTTCATGATGTTGTCATGATCATTTCTTGTAATATTTGATAATAATTTTTTTTCACACATTCAGTAAAAAGTAAATTGTTCTAAAAATAAGATGATTATGATTAAATCCATTGGAAATAAAGAAAAAGATAGTTAAATAATAGTGTCACAAAATATTTTTAAGTGAATTTATTTCATACATTAAAAAATAATGTAAAATATGAATATGGAATACCAATAATTGGAATAAGTGAAAAAAATAATTAAATTATTTTTAATTAAAATACCTTCCAATGAGTCTAAAATTTTACACAAATTATTTATAATCATTAAAATTAAAAAAAAATTATTTATTAATTGATAGATAATATTGATAATGTTTGTGAAAAAATTTATTTCGCATTTATCTATATGATAATTAATTTATCAATCCATTATTTTTATGTTGGATATTTTGAGAACATTTTTCTTATAATTTAGAAATATATTTGTATTGTTGAATAAGTTATTTTGGATCATGGTTATATTTATTTTAGAATCAAAATAAAGTTATAATTATCATTTTTTATAAGTTACTTATACTTTTAGACCTTACCATTTAAGGGTGACACAAAAAATAAAAATGATGTTTCATGGAGATGGTAGTTTGTACGTACAAGTGAACAATGTTCTCAATATTATATTATGTGGAGAAGAAGTAATATAGTTACTGTTTAAATTTTATAGAATCATGTATATCATATAAATGTTAGGGAGTTGATATTCTACATGTGCACATGATAGATTTTATGAGTTTCTAGCAGATGGAAAGTGAATAATGATATTTAAAAATTTATCATTATTGAATAATATTAATTTCCAAAAAATTATTATATATTCATTAATTATATGTTTATGTACATGTTTGTGATATGGTTATAGAAATCATAAAATACCCCTTTGTGGTGGGGGTGGTCCACATGCACGCACATGCAAGTTTTTCATTTACCATGGAATGGAAATTGATATAAATTTGGTTTCATATAAATAATGTTACATTTATATATAGTTTTCCTACAGATATAATTATTGTATTGTTATATTAAAAAAATTAATAGGTATAAGAATAAATAAACTTTACATTGGTCGGATAGTACTTATACCACATATTCAATCTACCTCCATATGACTGCACTAAAATATCTCAATATATGGTATTAAAAAACAACAAAGAACTCGAGTGTAACATACTATAATTTTTGGTAGTTACTCTTAAATTACCCGTTTTTTTTTCACGGTTGGTTTGGGGTTTATCTTCTGTTATTGCACGAAAATAGTCAGAAATATTAATAGTTTTTTGTGTTGTGCACAGTTGATGCATGGTTTACCCAATAAATGATTCCTTTCAGTGGAAACCATCCCAAGACAAATAGTGGGGCTTTTCATAGATAAAACACATTCTGAAAAACATTAATGACACTTTGAAGATATCATACACCATGGAAAAAAGGATCACACTACTAGGGAGCATGTTGTGTCTATCCATGCATCATTTCCCATCTAACTATGTGTACTAGATTTAATTAACATGAAAACTAATATTAATAAAAAAATATTTTTATTTTTTCTATGGGATTTTACAATCGTATTAAATTTTCTACAGCTTCGAATCTTCCATGATATGATTTTTCACCTCTACACCCTTCTATAAGTGAATCAAATCTATGAGAATGATGTTATATCTCTTCTCGAAAAGGATTAATCCCCCATTCTTTATCGTCCTCTCTCCCCTCTTATCATCCCTAAAACTGGAAAATTTGTAATGTTGTTTGGAGGATCTAATATTTATTCTTTTGTATCACTAATCTGGGTTTTCTTATTGGATATCTTTTTTTCAACATCTGTCATTGGAGTTTCCCATTGAGGGTGGGGTATTTTGGGGCTCATGATTATCATTTGGTGATTCCATTTATGATTGACCCTTTATTCTATCCTAGAAATTCATAATTGTTGTATTGTATTTTAATTAATTTTTAAAATCATAAATCCTTGTGTAATGGGGTTTCAGATAGATTTGCTGTTAAATTGAATGTAAACCACCCATTACCCTTAAAATTGTGTTGTGATATGGATTTTAATAAATTGATGGAAAATTATAAAACATAAATCATTGAATTTAAATTTTGAAATTGATTTGGTATGAATGAATATGTATGTGAATTTATGAAAAATTTATAAAAATAGATTATATATAATCACAATGGGTTTCATTGAAAAAAGTTGTGATATGATTAAAACCCGGTGTATTGGAATATAAAGAGAAATTATCATATTGAAAAGGAAAACTGGGATGAATGGTATTTTTAAAAAATTTCATTTAATTGCAAATTATTGTTTGTTGTCATAGCACATGAACACCTCGATAGTTATCGAGTCATTGTGATAACACACATTTGATGCTTAATACCAAAAATAAAACATTTGGTAGCATGTCACAACCACATTGGGATGTGGATGATTCATTCGTAAACAATTTATAAGGGATTTGTGTATACACATATTGTCATTATTCTCCTTAATGTGTGTGAGGATCTTGTACCATTCAAATGTTATTGCTCTTGGAAGATGACCATGTTTCACACTATTGATTTTCTGGATATATATGTTTCTATCTGTAAACATTATTACACAGACCTTGTGAAATAATATTAATAATTTTATATAAAATAATCATTTAATCCCTTGTTCAGAAATTTATATATAATTTATATGTTCACAACGATTTGTTTTAAATAAGTACTTTTGAATTCTATTCCATTTTATTAAAAATTGAATGCTCTATTTTGTTAATTAATTATGGCCTTATATTATAGAATCCTTGATAAAACACTACTTATAATTTAACTAAAACCTCAAAAATTACTTAATGTATTTTTAGATTATCTTCATCCCTATTTGAGAATGGGGAAGAGAACAACATAGAGGTTGTTCTAGTCGTTGGTTCTTGGGATTGGAGGGTTGTTTCTATTGGATATCAAGTTATATATCATATTTTATGATACCTTATGATGTAAATTTGGTTGTCCATGACTATTTCACTTCTCATACAATTATCTCTATTTTATCTTGTTATTATACAAAATTGTATCTCTTTCTCCTATTGTGTTTGTGAAAAAAATTCCCGCATTAATATCGTATGATGTGAAGAGATTTTTTTCAAATGGTGGTGGATCAAGAATTACCATTGGGATATGTCATGACCGTCCTGGTTATTAGGGTACAAGGTTATTTGGGATGAATTTTTAAAAATATTTATAATATGGTAGTTATTCGTCTTTCCTTGATGTTTGTATGCAATTTCAGTGGTCTAGTTGGGAAGTAGGAGGTTGTTGCGATTGAGTTACATGCCATATCAAATTGCAGTGAGTATTATGTTGCCAAACATGGCTTGGGAAAAGAGTTCTTGAAGAATAGTTTTATTCCTTTTCATGTTTTTTATTTTCACAGGAGGAAATAAAAATCATGTCGCTTCCCAATTTGGATAAATTTCCCTTGTTGCTCTATTTGACCGTTAATGTGATTTCAAGAACATTTTCTAATAGTGTGTTGTATCATCATGTCTATGAGATTTCGTAAAAATATTATCCAGGAGGAATCTTCTAATGAACCATAGTGATAAAATAATCACGTGGAATCAGATATGGTTGAGGGTATTATATGAACTGTCCAATAATTGGGAAAGTCACACACAAAAATTCCTATTATAGCTATAGCTATAGAACATTTGAGGGATGCTTCAAAAAATCACTCATTATAGTTCCTTGTCAAGAGGCCAGTAGTATTCAAGGTCTCAAATAATCCTCATGAGGATTAGGAATTGTTGGTCGTGATTTAGTTTTTGTTTCAGTTATTGTAAAAATTGATGAAATAAAGGGGATGTATGCCACCTTCATGATAGATGGACCCTGTTGGATATGGGGAAATATAATGGTGACTGTAAAGAATCATGATTCCTTATAATTCAAACAATTATAATAACTTTTCACTAAAAATTTACATCCAGATTCGTTGGATTTGGATAAATATATTTAATATTTTTTATATTATTAAGATAACAATGTTTTAATGAAATATGAAAATCACATTGATAAGATTATGCAGTTTTCACCTTCGATTTATTCAAATAAGAATACGAATACTCTAATAATTGATATGGTACTTTGATATGATATTTATTCGTTTGTTTTATTTCAGAATATCTACTCTTATACTGATATTTTAAATAGTGACTTCATTACTGAAATGGACATGGCTGGAATGTCAAGGTTGACAAGAGTTCCTTTTTCAACAAGTCTTAGTTCTGTGATTTCTGTCAAAGGAAAAGTACAAATTATGATTCTATTATTGCTTCTAAGAAGTAAAATTTTTCTAAACCTCCAAAAATTTCTTATATAATATCTTTTATTTTATACTAGTATGGGAATCATGACCATTAAAAGTGGGTTTCCACTAAGGCACCCATTATATGTGCCTCTTTAAGATGCTTAGGTATCTTTTAAATGATATTATATGTCATTTCTACTTCAGAATGGTCAATAAAATTATTATCACCTATTAAAAAAGCAGTGAAATAAGTTTTTTCATGTAAAAAATGTGTTCCATCCCTAGGAGTCCATAACAAATATACTTCATTGAATGGAAGGACTTCCATATAAATATGATATGTTTCTAATTACTGTGATGTGTACAATCACTATATCTTCATCATTATTGAATCATTTATTTTATACTAGTTCTTCTCATTCATTTATTTCAGAATTGTGTTGTGAATTTTCAAAATCATTTTATAGAGATATTTTCATAGGTGATAGATATTACTACACTCGTTTAAAAATTGAGAGAGTAGGGTCTCTATAGTCTTAAATGTGTTTTCACTTTATTAGATTTTGTTATTTAATGTGTTCTTTTTGGTTCTCAACATGAAACATCTTAAATTTGTATTTAGGGTGGACAGACTCATTTCTATCAATGCCATGATTTATTGATATCTTCGCTAGATATCATTCACTACACCTGTTGGGTTTGGCTATATCATTCTAGCAGAATGGGACATGAAGAAATGTAGATCCAAACACTCTATTATAGAGTTGGGGAATGTTATATCCATGTATACTTTTTATTTACGGTTGTATCCTATGATTGGTGATCTCCCTCAATTTTTCATCAAGTATCCCAATGATTTTAATTTTTTACTTTGTATGATATCCATTAGTAAGGGAGATTGTATTTTCTAACAATTTATCATCTGGTACTCAATTGGTGAATAATCTTTCATATAACATGGAACCAGCCAAAATGATAGAGTTGAAGGCTTAGTTAGAAGATTTTTAGATAAATGATTTATATTCTCATGTTTGTTACCATGGGAGGCAATAATTCTCTTTTATATGATTTATGATGGGTCACTTATTCGTTGAATTGATCTTAGAAAATTCTTCTGTGTCATTTTAAATAACAATTATATATTTATGTGGATTGATGTTTTATTTGACCAGATTAAAGTGGTGAATTGTTTCTCGAATATAGATCTTCAATTAGATTACAATCAATTTAGAATTAAATAATCGGACCTTCTGATTACTGCTCATTGGAGAAGTTATTACCAGTATGAGTACATTTCCAATCCATCTGTTAAATTAAATTCTCCAACACTCTTCAAGGATATAATGAATAGAGATTTCCATAACTATCTAGATAACATTATGGTAGTCTTTTTTGGATGATATATTTCATTAATCTAGGTCTGAGGAAGATCAGGTGCTTGATCAGATTGCTGTTCTAGAATTGTAGAGAAAACACTGTCATTATGCCAATCCATAAAAACTTAATTTATAGATTTGGGAACTGATGTTCATGTTTATAACAGTGTTGGAATGTGGTATTTCAGTTGATCATAATAATGTGAACGAAGTTATGACACGAGAAAAACCTCAAAAAAAAAATATATTTAGATCATTGTTGGTTTATTAAGACATTATCAATACTCCATAAAAAAATATCCATGTGGTGTTCTCCAATTAATTCTCCATGTTTTAAAGGAGTGAGGATTTATTTGGATAATAAATTTCATAATTCTTTTTTCCCCTAAATCATATATCGTATAATGCAATGGTGTTAGCTTATCCATAGGCCAAAAAGGCTATGTGGTCTTCGACGATGCATCCACATTTTGTTTGGGATGTGTTTATATATACGGTGGTTTTTTCATTTCCTATATATCTCTTCATTTTATGAAGAATGATAAGAATTACTAATCCCATGGTCATGACTTCACAGTTGTGATGCACATTATTATGTGATTTAAGAATTGATTTTTTATAAAATTGCTTATCAAGTGTTCAATCCTCAAGATATTTTGTTATATATTCTCTAAAAAGTATTTGAATCTCTTCCAGAGGCATTGGGTGGAATACCTACAATAGTTTTATTTCTACTTCACATAGACCCTGGTGAAATGGATTGTCATGGTTGATGCCCTATGAAAGAAACATCCAACTAAGGCCAAAAATGAATAAAAAATGTTGATCACAATAGATATTTTTTCATAGTTGCATATTGATTTACATGAATTAGAGGACAAGTTTCTTTTTTCAAATGTTAATTTGAAAAATGTTCTTATAAAAATTATTTATCAAGAGAAGAATAATTATAATGATTTTAGTGGAATTAATGAATCTCTATAAGGGGGAGTTATCATTGATGTCTGGTTGATCTCTATATATGTAATTCAATGCTATCAGAATCAGTTTATGGTACTGATATTATATAGGATATCAATGATGGGGGGTTTCCATAATTCCAAGTGGAAAGTGAACCATGGAACCATGAATATGTTCGATGAAATGCGGTGAAAATTTTGGTGGCTAGGAATGAGATATAGAATTACATATTATGTCTCTTATTGTTATAAATTCCAGTAGGTACAAGATGAGTACTAGAAACCTTTAGGTTTTCCTTCCTGCACTTTAAATGTTTTCTTGGATGTGGATTAAGATCTATATCGACAAATTCATTAGGATTAGGTGTACCTAGAGAAATAAGAATGTTATATGGGTTGGTCTTGAGATGATGACCAAATCGGCTTACATTATAACCCATTACTGATATAACGAATGTTAAAGATTTGGGTGATATATTTGTGATATAAATTGTTTATTTTCAGGGTTTTCCATCTACTAATGTGTCTGATATAGATCCCATTTTGAATTCTCATTATTTTAGAGGACATCGAGAATATATGGGATCTCAATTTCATTTGAGAATGGCATACCATCCAATGTGTGATGGCCTGATAGAATGAGATATATATATCCTTGAAGATATGAATTATATCTATGATATTAATTTTTCAGGGGAATGGGATGACCACCTATGTCTATAATTTTTTTTATAAAAAAAGTTACAAATCTAAAATCATAATGGATTCTTTAGATGCCTAGTATGCTCGGCCTGGTAAATCTCTATTTTTTTCAATGATAAGTGAATGTTTCTTGGTTGGATTGATCATTGTTCAGGTGATTTAGGGAATGTATCATATAATTTTTTAGATAATTTTGATGGAATAAATTCAGTATAAGTCTTTATTTATCATCATTAAAATCCATTAGTATTTTCTTTTGGTGACTTGGTATTATTGAACCAAGAAATGTGAACCAATGGCATGTTATACTTTTTGGAAAATACATGGTTGAAGGAAAGACAAAACATTAATATCATCCTCATACTGAAGTATTTATTTTAGAATAATAGATGATTGATTTAGATCAATTATAATAGATATTCTTGACTACCTTGAAACTGATTTAGGATTTTTATATTCCATCATTGTTGGAGTTTACAACATTTTTTGATAGAATGAGTATATCCAGTATTATATAATGAATAAGGGAGCATGAATGTAATCAATAAGGTTTTATTATAAATGAAGATATTAAAGTGTTTTAAAAGAAAACATGATGAAGGTGTTCACATGTTATTACGTGGAAAAAAGGATCTTCATTGTTTTTACCTTCATTATATATTATATGTTGTGAGTTTGGACAGAATAATTTTCTATAATTCTAGTTTGAGAGTATTTATGGATTTCTAAAAAAGGACAACTCAGAGATCGTGTGGCAACCCGTCGCGTCCACTAAGGCCGCGAGGCTCGAACCAACAACTGAAGGGAAACAAGGGTGTATCACCTACCACTGCCCCAGGTGATGTCCTAGATTTAATAATGTTTTATTTAAATGGTCTAGTATATGAATTAAAAATTCAATTTTTTTGGAACCCTATATTAATAATATAAATAGAATATTTTTTATGTTCTATTATCTTTTAGAGTGAAAGATTATTTTTTTTTTAGAAATTAGTTAAAGGATGGAACACTTCTTTTCAAGTATATATTTTTTCTCTCTTATTCTATGAAGAAATTAATTCTTAAACTTTTCGTAAAGTATCTTAAAACTAAAAATTTGTTATCCTAATACCTTATGTTTTGTTGAACTGATGATATTTTAAGTCATTATATATTAAGGGCTTTGAGACCCACAATTCTACAATTGTTTGTGATTGAGGACCTCAATCACTCCCTATAGATATTTAAATTTTTTCTCCTATTATGTGTCTTTAATTTCCACTAATGTTCTCTTAATTGAGATCATAATTTGTTGGTGACATTTTCATTCCTATTTTCCTCTTATTAAGACTAGATTTTATTAAACCAATTTCTGATGTGGGTTTTCCCACAAATGAATTTTCTATTTTCATCCTTTTATTTTCGAAGAACAATTTAAAATTGATAGGATTTAATTTATTAAAGGATGGAAGAATGTAACACCCCAAGATTTCATAGTATGTTATTTATTCAATGTAAGGAAATAACTTGCACTACACGCAACACTATGTTCAAGGGCACCACGACATACCAAAATAGTCGTTCAAAAGAGTTTATGAATATTATTTACTAAATTTTAAACATTATATAGTATTTATACTTTAATAATCCATATCATGAGTTTTTTAGACATAATGAAAAAACAAATTCATTTTTTTCAGATGAAAGAAGTATTTTTTAAAGAATGCAATATTACCGCATTTTAATGGAGAACCCTTTTTAAATCTAATATGTGAAACTTTTATATATTCAATTTGAAAAAATAAACTTCTTCTATAATATCATTCCATAAGAATTTAGTTTCAATAAATTTTTTATGTTATTCTGATAACTTTCATATTTGGGCGAATAATGAAAAATACTTTAACTAAAAACAAATTTTTTAATCAAAAATATATGTACTGTTAAATAATACATTTTAATTTTTTGGATGTATAAATATATTATATTTTTACAAATAAATCCAATGTTAGTCAATGGAAATAATTTCACATTGAAATTGAACATAAACAACTATCAATCTTTTGTTAGTTATTATTCCTTAAAAACATTCTTGTTGGTTTTGACAATGGGAATTAATTATAAATTAATAAATGCAACTTCAATGTTTTGAATTTTGTAAAATAGTCTTAATTTTTGAATTCATAATATCAAATTTATATTAGGGTGAAATTTTGATATTTTTCTGAAAACATTCAATTTATGATGAATTGTGAAAAACACTGAGTTATTGGTTAAAATAGACTTTTTATTTAAATAATTATTTATTTCATTTAAATCTATTTTAGGTCAAAATAGATACATAAGACCTATATATGTTACATATAATTCATTGGATTCATTTTATAATATCTTTAGATATATAAAAATCGTATTGAACTTTTTACCGTCCTTTACCCACCTCCTAAGAGCATTTTCAAATTTGAATAAAACATAATTTTACCACTATTGTGAGTTTAAATTCAAAAGACGGAGGGAAAGGGTTAATATTAGTATTTAAAATGTGGTTCAATATGAGGAAAATAATTTTTGGTGAATAGTAACTTTTTTCTTTAAATTAACACTATTAAAAGTAAATCGGGTAATTAAGGGTAAAAATGATATTTTTATTATTATCATAACACATGTCCTAATTCAATTGGATAAGTGTAATTCAAACACAAGAAAACTTAGGAATAAAATATGATCCTTTAGGTCTACATGGATTAGATTAGGACATTTATTATTATTTTATTTAAAAAAGAGTTAAAAGAGTTAAAATCAAAGTTTAATAACTAAAAAATTACAATATAGGTTTATAAATGACATAAATTAGATTATAAATTTTCATTATAAAGATAAAAATATTTCAAACATATTGGTATATTATTTATAATTTTTAGACATTAAATAAATTTATTTATTTATGACACAATGATGATGCAGTAATTTCTATATTAATGATCAATTATAATAATTGATATTATAAATACCAAAATTAATGCATTTTGATACTTTGGATGAATTTTACTAATTATACAGGTTAATATGACATGTTAGGGTTGATTGAATACTTTTTTTATGTAATCATGCAGTTATGATTTTAAAAAAAATACCAAATAATGTTACAATTGACATAAAATAGTTTCAAAAAACTATATTATTGGTTGATATATTATTCCTAAAAATATAAAGTCCCCCCAAAAGGCTTAAATAATATTATATATGTAATTAATGAACCACCTGTAGTTATCTTGAAAATATAGTGTATGTTTATTAACCATATAGTGTAAAAATACCAGAAGACACGGTAAAAGATAAACTATTTGACTCAAAGTTAAATCTAAATGATATGGTTAAAATGGTAACCTAAACATGTATAAAACCTATTTTTTAGTTTTTTTCAACCCATATACACCGTATCCTTTAAATAATTTATTTTGGTTCCATTAGAAAACGTAGATTAATTTATTATAAAAAAATATTTCAAACTTTTATTAAAGTGACCCGCACTTCTCTTATAAAATGGATCTTCCCCTTCACTTAATTTCACACCTCCAAAGCCATTTGGATCTACCAAAACCTTCCCATATATCCTCCAAACTATTCTACATTCATCTTAGAGGCCTTACATTGGTCATAAAGCAATCTTATCGAGCCCTTTTAATCAAATCAAAAAAGAATAACCCGAAGAAGAGGTAATGATTTGACCCCCCCTCTTTCAAGTTCTTTTATTCTTCCACTTTCTCTTTATTTTTTATTACCATACTAGAATAATAATTCTAGTACCTTATATATACTGTTATGTTTTTATAAATATTGAATAACATTATTCATTATTCAATCCATCCTATGAATGATAATTCACCATGCATGCGTATGTTCGGCTTACCGTCTCCACACTATGGTGTAATTTGTTATACAACACTATGTTATTTGGATGGATATAATGAAGAGTAATATGTATGTAATAAATGAAAATAACATGATAATTTATCTGTAAATTAATATACAATCCAATTCCAACCATTATAAAAATGCTAATGTCACTCGTTCATACGTACGGATTACCGTCTCCACGACGCAATGAGATTCATTTTCACGTTCAACATTTATCGACGATTATAAAAAGACGTATTACTAATAAGTATGTAATATATTACATAATAATGCTACTATTTATATATATATATGTACTTACATATATATTATTGAATTAGTTTCGTTTAAAACAATATTAAAACGGAAACAACATTTATGCATACGTACGGCCTACCGCCTCCATAAAAGGTGTTTTCCATTTCATATATCAATCTATTATAATTATTTATACTCTAAATATATATGATATATGAATCAAGGGTTGTATTCTAGAAGAATTTAAATAATGATATAAATGATACGGTTAAGAATATCATGTTAAAATAAATACGATAAAGAAAGTGATTATTTCCTGAAATGTTAATATAACATGAAAATCATTATTAAATGGGTCTTATAAAGTCATAAATGAATCATTTATGATATAATAAATATGAATATTGTTTTTTATAATCTAATAAAATACAATTTTCATTATACATTAGGTTAATCGTACCCTCGGCCAATGGGAAGTGCAAGGTAAGGGTTAATTTCACATTCTCTTTATTATCCGAGGTTGTTTTTACGTAAGTATCTACTGGGACATATTTATTATCCATGTCCATGTTTCATAAAAGTGTTTTCCAAGGGATTCTATTTATGGTAATTTTTTCGAAAACATCATTTTAAATGTTTTAAATATTTATTCTTCTAAATCGTTCTCATTAATGTTCATGTTTTCAAAATGGTTTGTAAGGATTTATTAATATAGACCTAAATGTTTTTAAAATGTTAATTCCTTTGAAAAGATTAAAAGTTGTATGGGACTCTATGAATCAAAAATGAATTTAAATGTCTCCCTTTTTAAATGGTGTGACTTTTAAATGTTCTCATGCAAAAAGATATATTTCTATCAATGAGTTTAACAAATCATTTTCATCTATGTCAACATCCTTTGATGGTTTTTAAACTTGTTTGTTGTTGATTTATTATTATACAAATCTTCCATATTGTATTAATGGTTTTGTGATATGTTTGACTGTGGGTCTATTATTATTATATCATTCATGGTTTATGGATAATGTATTGAGATTTCATATACTAGTCTTAATACGAATGTATATCTTATTTTTAAACCTTTTCATATGAGGATTGCATTGGACCTAGTAAGTGATGGGTGGAGATCGCTATAGCTCTTCGATGCATCGATAGGTCTATTGAGACAAACAAGTGTCTTGGAACAAGGCCTTGAAACAATATTATTTTTAGTCTTGGTACAAGGCCTTGACTATGTGGTTATAATGTCTTGAATTATGCATTCCAACATTATAATTGAGGCTATTTATATTGCATGTGTTTATTATACTAGTAGAATATCCATGTGAGTATGTAAATTGCATTATTTTGATTTATATTTTCCATATTATGATGATGTTTATGTTGAAATGGATTCTGATTCTGTTTTATAAATTTCATTAAATGATTATTCTTGTTCATGGAAGAATATGTTGTATTGTTAACCTTTCTGAGCATCTGAGCTCACCCCTTTCTATGTTTTATTTTTCCCTGGATTCCAAGAACTGTATTGTGATTGATATGCCTAGTTATGATAATTGAATTATGGAATTCATTAAGGATTATTTATGTTTTGTTCTATGTTATAAAGTATAATGTTACATTAATATATGTAATCTATTTTCCAAAACTGCTAAAGTGATCGTTCCTTCGGGACATGATTCCTTGTAATCATACCAATGTATTAAAATAATGCACCGAATCTAGGTAACTGAGATCAGGGCATTACATTGAAGGAATTATTTTTAGAATTATTTTATATAGATGATGATGACGAATACTTGAATAATAAAAAAAATCCTGTTATATGAGAGATATTATAATTTAAATACATTGGTACTATTTATGTATGATATTTTCCGATTTTTTCTTTAAAAACATACACTTAAATGGACCTCGATAATTTAAGATATACAATATTTCAATTTTTAATTATTTGTTTTAGTTAATAAAAAGTGGGATACATTCATCAGTTTCAAATCCAAAAATTTATTTTTTCTCATTTTATAACTAGATTCATGAGTACGTCCACGAGGCTTATAAAGTTAGTATTAGAGGATTTTATTTTATAACATATAATATAAAGATTATTTACTCTGAGATTATCTTAAGTGTTATGGATACCATTATGGGTTTATAAGATAATAGATGATCATAAGTTCAGTTCCTTAGAAACCCAATTGAGGTTTTATATAGTCAGATCATAATGTGATTTAGGACATTTTGGGAAATTATTTATTATGGTGGAGTATTTTAAAATCAATGGTTTAAAATTAATTTTTTATTTCTTTTTTATTGAAGTATGTATTGATTTATTGAAAACATATATGATTTATTTGATCATAGATATTGGGAACAAAAGATTTATAGTATATATAACCACATTACTGAAATGTTTTTGAGTGATTTTGTGATTACTTTTACTTCAAAAGAAGATCAAACTATTTTTGGAGTCAAATATGAATGTTAAGAGATAACAATAAGGGTAAAACCATTATATAGTTTTCATATTATTTAAGAACGATATCATTTAAAGTTAATTATTATTGTATAGTTTACTGTGAATATTGAGTATTGTTGGTCAATTTGGAGATTAATGTTTTATATCATCATATAAAGCTTTACTCATTTTTTGAATTATATTAACATGTGAAACTAATTTTTTTTTGGTTAATCATTAATGAAATTAGAAATATATATTTATAACTTTTCGGGTTATATGATCCTTCAAAATTCCATTTTTATTTATTTGGTATTTAACAATTAACGTTGTTGTCTTATTGGTTGGATAAAAGAATGATATTGTTAATAAAATTGAAAAAGTGATGAAATTATATACAAAAGGTATGTATATTTCATAATTAAATTATTTTTTAATGAATTGTAATTGTTCAACTCTAGTAAATGGATCATGAAACAAGTTTTTGTCCAATTTTAATCGTTTTTAATGAAATTAATGACCTTTTCTGAATACTTTGGTTTATGGATTTATGTTGTTGATATTCAATTTATCATTCAATTTATTATGATTAGGGATCTCCAAAACTCACTATAATTTTTCATTAATTTTTTCCATCCGAAATATTTACTTCCACCTATGCCTTAATATTTGGGTAGGAATTCTGTTTTATTGTTGATTCCCTTCCAATATCCTTTATCTCTTATGATGTTGCTGTCATTTGAACACTTTTTACAATGTGGGTTTCCAAATATATGTATTTTAAAATATAAAAACATTCAATACTAGATAATTTAAATTTTTTTGAATAAATTTATTAAATTGATGAGGATGTAACACCCAGATAATTTATAAAATATTACTATGTTCCATAGAATATTTGGCATGAAACACTGAGAAAAAAAGTCCAATGAAATATATAATCATTAAAACCCAACGATTAAATTGAATGATATGAATAGTATTAAATCATTTATAATAAATATATATATTTCATACTGCTTAAAAAATATTTATAAATTTTCTTAAAAAACTATTCATGGTTTTTTAAAGAAATTTTGTTATTCAATAATAAACTTTCTTCAAAATGATTTTTTACTACTTTTAGTGAAAAAAATATTCTAGTTATTATTTGTAAATTTGAGAAAAATTGTATCATAAAATGAACTTCTTTATTTTAAATGGAATATATATGTTTACATTGGGTTAATTTTTGTGATATTTTATAAATTTTTTATTTTTCTATGAATATTGGAAACTATAAATTTTTTTAAAAATAAAATTTATTGTTAAAAACTATCAATATAAAACTAAAATTATTTTATTTAAATTATTTAAAGTGAAATAATTTTTTAGTTATGTTTAATAAAAATAATTTCTTTTGAATCAATATTATTTTGTATTCTATTTTATAGTTGACTTTGGTTTTAAAAACAACATTTTTCTGAGAATTACATTCAATTGCAATATATTTTACAATTTTTATTTACAAAATAATCTTAATGAGGAATTATTTATATTAAATGTTTTGTGTATATGCTAATACATATTAATATATATTAATAAAATTATTTTTTATTCATAAAGTTAATATAAAGTCAACTTTTTTTGAGATTACACCTCTAGAAACACTAGATTTTTCATCACATAAATATGTTTTATTTTTAATATAACATTTCCAAATATATATATTGGTATTGGTAAAATTTAATATATAAGTTTAATTAGAATATAATTTTTATTAAATAATGTTAAATTTTTTTTAAAAATAAAGAATATTGAAAATGACCAAAAAAATTTCAACAGTTAATATAGAAACAATTTTATCATGGGTTAAATGAAATGAAAAGGAAAAAAGTGACCGAAATTGTTACTAAAAACTAATTTATGATTATATGTAAATATTATAAATTCTAATCATGGATTATAATCAATTTTTTATCATTTTTTATGTCAAAAAAAGGTTACACATTTTTATTTTCAAAAAATTACAACTGTTGCACTCAGATCCCTTATAAATGGCCACTCACCCTTCGTTATAATTTTATACTAAAAACCATTTTTGATCAGAAAATACAAACTAAAATCACATAATAACTTCCATACACACATAATATAATCCTTTAATTTTTTAATAATTTCATTCTAGGGAAACTATTTGTGTAATCTTAAATATGTGGTCTGAAAAGTTGTTAAATTCTAAAATTTGTGTTTTTGTTTAATTTTTTATCTTACATCCTTAAAATATTTTTTTACTATGATAATATGGTATAAAAATATATCATATATTCTTATTTCATTATATAAATTTAGTATCCTAAATCCATGTCCTGTTATAACCAATATGATATGAAATTTTCATTTGTGATTATGTTGTACTACATTCTCGCGATTCGAGGTTATTTGTTTTCAATCATCACCTATAACATTTAAAAATAATGCATTTAATGTAAATAAATGATATAATATAAATATTTTTACTTATATAGATATGAAATCTTATATACATGTTACATTCCATTCTATGGGGGTATGATAATGTCTCTCGTGTTTATAGAAGTATTTTTCTTTCTGAACTAATGGGATGTTATTTTTAGTAACATATTACATGGAATATAATAATGATAATGGTAACTAGTATATTTTATACAAATGAAATAATAATGATATTCATAAAAAATATTTGTAATTATTATAATATAAAAACATTTTCATTTATATAATAAAATAATGTATTGTCATTTGTGTATGTGTGGACTATAACCTCCACAAAACGATGTGATTATTTTTTCAATCCCCACACCAAAAGAATGATATATATAAGTATATTTAAAATAATAATTTGGTAATTATAATATTTTGATCATTTTGGAAGAAGAAAATAATAGAAACCTTCTTACCATAATAACGATTTAAAAAATGCAATGTTACTATTACATAAGTCAGACATACTATCTCCATGATAATAATGTACTTCAGGTTTAAAAAAAATTATTTATTGGTTATATAATTATAATTTATGAATTAATATGATAATTATTTTATGAATATTATAATTTATATGTTGAGTAAAACACCACTTTGAACGTAATGAACACAATATAGCCATTTTGAGATAATGAACTAAATGTCTTCAAAACACATGGCAGATAGTTAACTGATTAAATAATTAAAAATATTATTAAAACTAAATATTATAAATGATTTACATATAATATATTAAATCATTAAAATTAACATAATAATTCAAATATTTTATATAAGCGTACTATAGAGGATTTAAAGTACATACAATGAATGTCTGGACTTTGGGGAATGGATTTTCATATATCTTTTTTCTATTGTAAGAAACATACTATATTCAACACATATTTATTTTCATTAGTGTACATTGATTAAGTATTTATTTCATTCTTTTTCCAAATTCTTTATTATAAATAATTATAGTTTAAATATCAGGAATAAATTTTAATTAAATAATTTATAATTGTTGAAAATATATTGTTTAATTATCAGATCTATGATTTTCAGTTAAAATAAATTTTTTTTATTTGAGTCATATTGTAATTTTTTAAAAAAACTTGTAGCTTTTAATTGCTATTTTTTCATGCATAAATTTCTAAATATATAAAAATTTATTTCATCATTACATTTAATTAATTTATTCACTCTTCAATTTTCAAATTTTTTTTAAAATATAATATTTTTTACATGCCAGTATTTTATTTCAATTTATGTTATTTTTTATAATATTAAATTTCTCAAGATCTGTTTTAATTGAATTTAATATTTAAAAAACATATTGTATTAAATGTTTCTATAATTAAATAATTTAAATGAGTTTTAATTATTTTAATGTGAATTTTTTTAAAAAATATTCAATTGAATATTTTATTTTATTTTTTTACTATCTTTTGTATTTCAAAAAAATTATTTTTTTAATGTTTCTAATAAAAATAAATTGAAATTATCATTCTTTATTTATCGTGTAAATAATTTATTTTACTTTATATTGATTATATTTCTGTTTTGGTATTTATTATTTGAATTTAAATTTATTAATATTAACTTATTTATGTTATAGGATAGGAATGAGTGGCCTATATACTAGTCCTGTGAGATGATGGAAATGTTTCTAACACTTGCCATACATACCATGAGCCCTCTTGCTCCACCTGACCATATGACCCCATAAAAATTAACCATGCACCCATAATTCACTACCAAACCCTACCTATAATTAGAATGAATCCACTATAGAAATTTATCTCTACTTATGCTTCCCTCACATCAAGCACTACATACCTCACCATACCATGAACCACTTACTATTCCGACCAATAACAAAATGAATTCCAAATCAAACAGGAGTAGTCCATCCTCGATCCAATATTCCCTGAGGATGAATCATAGTTTCACATAGAAGACAAATGAATCAAATGAATTACACACAAAAGTTGAATTAGAGATTAATAAGATGAATATTTCTGGCCTATATAGATTTGAACTTGCCTGTAGTCAGACACAACCCTCCCTTACTAACCACCTCAAGAGAATAAGTCCCAGATGAATACACCCATAGGCAGAGATGGAAATATATATGTATATAATTATAATTGTAACTATATTTAAATATAATAAAAAATTTATATAATGACATTTCAAAATTATTTTAAATTTAAATAAAACAGTATTAATAATATTTATATATAAATATATTTTTATCTATCATTAAATCCACACACACACAAATATATATATATATAACCATAAAAATTCATAAGCCAAATACTGTTAATTACGTCAAAAAATGACTAAGGATTTTCACTCTAAGAGAAAATATATTATATCCATAAAAATCATTCTAGAGAATCTCGGGACCGAATTTCTAAAAGGTGATTTATCTTTTAGAAAATTAATATTTATTTTATGCCTTGTTTGGTTGAATGTGGTATGTTACAAGAAATCGAATGACATAATGGGGAGTATAATATTATAATCTGCACAATGCTTCAGGAGGATCATAGTTTGTTAGTGGAGTGATATATTTTTCACTGAAGCATTATTATTTACAATGACATGCATGTCACATTGATATCAGGGATATGTTTTCGTGCGGTTACGGTTAGGACACATTAGATAGGGGAAAAAATTCATGTACAAAATTGAATCACAATGACCAGATTTTTGGTCTGTGAACTATAAACCAAACAATTCATCATCCCGAATCATGAAAACGTAAATAATATATTCAGTCACAATAGAGAACATAGATGGTAGTAGATGATTGATGATGGGGAGAAGGAACTAGAGCTATAAATGAAGAAAGAATCGACCTAATAGGATTTTCTTCATATTCTCTTTATTCTCAAACTATTAATTTATTTATTATTTTATAATTAATAGATAAATTTATTAGTTATAACTGGTCTATGAATAAATTAATTTCACAAATAAAGTTTCTATTTTGATAACACATTTGTTTTGTGAAATTATTTTTGTAGGTTTATTCTAATTATGATATTGATTTCACACATATTAGGAAACAATGGATGATAATAGTGAATTGTTTCAAAAATGCTCATCAACCAATGTACTGAAAATTAGGAAATAAATATGGATCTACTATCCAAAATATTAAAATTAATTTTTTTTAGATGAAATGTTATAAATTTAATAATGTTCACCGAGCTATGGATGTTTATTGAAGAAACAGATATGTGACCATATATGTTAGATCAAGAAATGAATAATTTTATTATGTTTAATAGGATGGGATAATAACCTTATTATGAGTTCAAAATAGTCCAAGCTAATGTATTTCATGCATGTTTAGTCTCTACTTTATCTTTTTTTACACACTACACCTTCTAATCCCTACACCATTTCACTATTGAATTTTTCGGTTGTTTTTTTCTATTTTTAATTGTTTTGTTTTAGTAAAATAAATCTATTTTCTATGGGTCAAATCGTTTTACTGAAGTTCTATTGTTTGTAGTTTTAAAAATATTAGTTTTGTATTAACCTCTATAATGGTTATATAAACAAATTTCCCCATTATCACAGAAGAAACAAGTGACCATGTAAATAAAAATTGAATGATATGATAAAATAAACCATCATAAAAATTGGAAAACCATAAATCAAATAAATATAAAAAACATAATATAGTTCAATAAAATCAAATACCATTCATTGTATTTATGTGGAAAATTGATATTATGTCAGAGCTTGAGTCACCAATATTAGAAATTAAACAATACTATTCTGATAATAAGAAAAAAATGTAGTTAAAAACGGAAAATTTGGAAAACATATATTTTGAAATATATGATAATAAGGAAATGTGGGTACACAATCCATTTTTTATACCCCTATGATACCTAGTGTTATGAATTTTCAAATACCAACTATGTAAGAAACTCCATCTTGCTTATGAATTCCACAGAGGGTGATGAATTATGAAATTATTGTATCATCTCTCCAATATTTTATAGTTATTTTTCATCCATTGATAAGATTCAATTTAATTTATTGTATATTTTTATGGTTATATCGAACAATTTCCCATGAGAATTTTATTTGAAGAGGATTAGAGGTTAAGGTTGATACCTTTTTTTCTTATACAGATGTCTTGGACCTTATTCCAGAATAATGATGAATAAATATTTTAAACAAACGATGAGATGTTCAATCTCTTTATTACAGAATTCTACTTCACTATAGAATTGAGTCATAAGATCACAAGGTTTTTTCAAGATTCAGTAGTGTTTTTTCACATGGCTTGGGATTGGATCAAATATTTGCTTTGGAAATGTACCAATAACTAGTCATCCTCCTATATTTTCATGGAAACATTTAAAAATTAAATCAACCCATACAATTAGAATATACATCACCAATATATTTGGGGAGAAATATATAATTCCATTATTGACAAGATTAAGAAACTTTTTGAAAACATGACATCAATTCACAACAGATGTTCAATATATAGGGAACTATTCATATACATGAAACTAATGCTCAAGATTATATTATTAATGAACAATTTATTATAGAGATGTGTTATCATTATGGTATATTTATTCATACTATGAGATGTTGTACAAAAAATTATTATCATGTATAATTTAAGTGGACTTCCCAGTTTTTGGATTATAGTGCAAATAATCAAGGTATAAAAGATCCATTCTAAAACCAATATATATCTGGAAACCAAAAAACACACAAACCAATCGTTGAAGGAACATAACGTAATCAAATAGTTCACATCAATAGATTACAAAAACAACCGAACTATATTTGCTAAATCAATATGTGGATGATTAGTAAAATTTTTATGCCAAAATTATGGTCATTTTGTTGTAGGTTTTTTATTGGTTTAATAAAAAACATATGAATTATAGAATTAATTTTTTGGAAATTAAAATTGTTTAGATGGATAGATACCAAGGAGGGGAAGATAAATGGGAAATCCAATGCATATCAGAGTCAAATCCATGAGAAAAAACATTGTAAATAATAACCATATGAGGTATAAAAATTCCACAACAATATAGGAAATATTTTAGGTATATTAAAAGTGTGGTTTAATCTATTAGTAGTAATGAAATATTGAAAATTATAAATCTAGAAATTTTATCAGACCTGATGAATATTATAAAAATTTTCACCATTACTGTGTGAAAACCAAAAAAATAAAGGAAAATTGTGTTAGAATTGATAAAAAAGTAAATAATTAGGTAATATTTAAGGATGTGAAGAATAGAACTCTTTTTTGAATAATTATACCCATGATATAAGTTTTTACACAATGTCTAGATAAAAATGATATTGATTACCTATTGTTTATTAAAATGATAAAATACTTCAATTTAAACATTCAATTTATAAAATCATTGAAAAAATACCATCTCATTGAAAATATCAGAAAATATTAACTTCTATCTAAATGGATTTGGGTGATAGATCAATCATAACATTAATTGTGGTGTGTAGTTCCACATTCCTAAAGAACATTCCAACCAAACAAAAATATCCTGTCAGTTTTTTCACATCTATTAAAATATTTCAGAGTGAGGAGAATTGGATATTATTCATTCATAGGGATACCATTATGCTTATACACTACACCCTATTTAATAATTATTTACAGGGATCTAAAAATATATTATGTTTCATAGAACCTATCAGCCATGTAACTTGATAAGCCTTATGGCTGTGTAGATGACCAATTAGTTGATATTGAGATACAATATTTTCCTATAGGCATCCTTATTCCACATAAGATGTATGATACCATATTTCAAACATTTTAGGTATTCCATTCAAAAACAATACGAGTGATATTGATGATGTCTTGAAGAATATTATTATCCTTCATGTTGGTGAGGACCATAAGGTATATAATGTTTACATTGACTCTCCACTTGAGTGGAGTTGTATGATGATAGGTTTTGTAGATAACGTGATTAGAGATGCATTTAGAATGGAAAATTTCACCCCTTTATTGATTTTAACACTGTTTCAATCACTGTCCATATTGAATGAAATTTTATTAAATATTATTCTCTACTAGAACAAGAATAATTTGGGGGGAATTGAGATTTATAATTGGAAATACGTTTCTTAAAATAATTAATTGTTCCAACATAAAAAAATATATATTAATCATTGTTTTTATCAACATGTAATTGTTTACAACCCTACAATGAACGCATGACTGTGAGAATGTATTCTTTTCAAATAATATATTTAGGTAGAGCCTTGTAATGGGTTTTTTTCTGGAATTAATTTTTTGAGGCATATGCTTTTTTTAAATTCAGTTCTATCAAGCATGATGTTGGATGAGATTTTTCTTAGTGTGTTATGATTGAGTTTGATGAATGTATTTACTATGATAGAGATATTGAAAGAAGATCTGTTTGGTTTTCTCTATACCACCCAGATGATGGATTTTGGTCTGTGATTTTGAAATGTTCTTAGAAGATCTTTTAGACCCCAACGCTACTACACCTAATTAATATTAATTTAGGAAAAATATTTTTGTTGTTAGTATTTATCCTATATTCACAACTACAATATTTTGTGATCCTATTAATGTAACAAATGTGGGGGGGGGGGGTTGAGTGTGATAATTTGAAATTTAAATCTGGACATTCAAAATTTGGTGCTACGGTAGATCCAATTTTTCCTAAATTTTCTATGATAATCATATTCATAATAATTTGATAGATGTACTGAAATTTCTAGACTTTTGGAAATGTTTAGCATAATTCATCAATCCACTAGGATGCATGATGTTCAATCTTAGTTAATAGAATATTTCCAATGTAACTACCCTTTCCCTAATTAATGATGAATATTACCTTCTCCATAAACATGGTTAAAAAATTTGATGATTGAGTTCAGCTAGGGAAAATAAAACTAGAACAACATGAGAGGCAAGCCATGATTATTTTGGTTTTTCCCATTAATAATTTTTTTGCGAAAAATATCCTTTATTGGATGAATATCCCATAAATTTATAACCCACAATTAATGATGTTTCTATAGGCTTGCATTTCATGTTTTATATTTTTTTGTTTGGATAGAATAGTATGAATATGGTGTGACACTGTTCACATGACTATATAAAGAGGGTACAATTTGTTTTCATATTTTATTACCCATAAAAGATCCATTTTTAATTTCATGAAATAAAGATCTAAAATTGATGGATAGAACTATATAATACCCCCATTTTAATTTTCTATGGATTCTATATTTTGAAGATTAACATTATCCTCTCTCTTGTAAATTTTTTCATATTTTAAGAGTTTCATGTTTTCAACCAGAGTTATCATAAAAATATAAAATAATTGAAGGATAATTTTTATCTAAAAAATAATTAATGTTTATGAAAATAATGTCAGTATCTATTTGAATCATTTCTACCTCTTTTTAGTGATTCTTCTGGGTGACTAAAATTTTACCTCTTGAAATTTATTGCTTAAATATATACTATCGTACATCGTTATTGAAATTCAATATGTTTAGTGTCATTATAAATTTTACCTCAATTATGGTCTAATTTAATTCTCTATAATTCTAATGCATTAAAAACCATCAATAACTAACTTATTCCATGAAACCTATGACATAACCTTTTTTGTTCTATTTATTTTTAGAGAATTCATAGTATGAATAATTTTCATTTCCACAAAAATTATTAAATTATTTTATCCATTGTGTAATTTTATTGACCTTTCCAATATCCTATGAAACAAACCATTCATTTTTGAATTAATAATACTATTCCGAAATGAATATTTAATTTTACCTCCCACTTTGAGATTTAATAATGAGAACATTTTTGAGTTTTATGTCTAGGTAGGGGTCTTTATTATACTAAACTCTCTATAATTGTAACTCATAAAAAACATAAATTTTATTCTCCAAAATTACCTCCCATATGTGGATAAATTTATTTACTTAAATAGATTTATAAAAAAATTACATAAAAAGTAAAAATACAATGAAAAAACAAAAATTACACCATTGATTTCTATCTATGTGATAATTTCTCTCTTATATAAGGGGTTTCAACCATTATGATAATTATCATATAGTATTAATGATGTTTTTTTTGTCCATTTTTATAGCAACTCAATTTCGATACTAAAAATGGGAGTTATGTGGGATGGATTCTTGTAGAATTCATATTATAATTATAAGAATCATTACATTTTCACATGAACCTGGATGACTCATATTTCATAATAATAACAATAGTATTACTTCTAAAAAATATGTACTATTAATCTTTTGAATATATGGTAATATAGGAAAATGGGATCCCATGGTAAGTCTATAAGATATGAGAATTTTTTGTGTTTCTATAATTAAATAAAATAAAATCTCAATAAGTGTGATGCACAGTGTTACGAACACCCCATTGGCTGGGAAATGTTAACATAAAATGGCCATATCAACAATATGCAATTTACTATGATGGGAATTTTTAACTAAAATTATATTGGGAAAATCATTATATATGGAAATCTTTGTAAATGTATAATTGATGTTAGTAATGTAATTTTTATTTTTTGTAACCCAATGTAGAATGATAATCACACGTTCTATCTTTTAAAGTTATAATTATACTTCAATAGAACAAATTTTAATCCAAGAACTAGAACACCATATTGATATTGAAATGAGCCAGCGAGTTACATTAATTTGAGTGAACGATTATCTCATTATTTGGGGGATTGTTTTTCATTTGAATTTGTATTGATTTAGAAATTTTTTTATTATTTATTTTTACAAATATAATTTAGTATATAAAATACATCAATTTTACTAGACATTAATTGATTATTTGTGGTGGAATTTGATGTGGAATTTATTTCATTAATTTTCCAAATAAGTTAATGTAATTAATTGTAATTTTCATTTAAAAATAATTATTTTAATTGAATAATTTATATTTTTGATAATATTTTATTTAATATTAAAAATTAGCTTTTTATTTTAAAATACGAATTTATTTGTTAATTTTATTCGTGTTGAAATTTTATTGTTAAATAATATATTTTTTATCACCATTTTTATTCATGTGTAATAGTTGAAAATTTGGTTAATATATATTCATTATTTTTATATAATTAATTAATTTGTCATTCAATTATGTTTTTCAAAATATTTAATTTAATTTGAATGAAATCAATTTATTTCAATTTAATTTTTATTTGAAAATATATATTTTTTATGTTACAAATTAATTTTATTTATGTGGTAGATGAAAAGATTTTTTTATTATATATATAAATAATCATTCACTTTGTTTTTCTTTATTTCAATATAATTTATGTGATACAATATTTAATTTCATTCATTGTGTTATTTATTTTACCTTCATTATTATTTAAAAATTATAGTTTTTAGAATTTTTTTAATATTAATAAATTGAAATTTACCTCTTTATTTAATATGAAAATAATATTTAAATTTTATTATTAATTTTATATCTTATTCTGTATTTATTATTTGAATTGAATTTTTTTTAAAAAAATATATTTTTTTGATATGTACATGTGGTAAGTATAATGACTATTGAAGATATTGACAACCGATATCATTGTAGGCATACCCACCATGATCCCTCTCCCTCCACCACACCATGGAAATAAAAAACAATTGGTTATACCCCCACCAATACATATTGCATCCCACATACCATGAGTGACTAACCACCCCATAATTCACCATACATTAGTCATCCCTCATGGAAAGCTATACATCCCCCAACCAACCTCAAACATCATACTATTCCCACTGCCAACCTACTAAAATTATACATTCACCATGAACAGACTAAACCAAATCCCTTGTTCCAAGAGAATGACCAATAATTTTATTCTTCGGTCCACAAATTAAATTTATGTACAACCAAACATTGAATCAGGGGGAAAAAACTAATGATTTCAAGCCCTACATAAAAATGAACTCACTACTCATCAAACATCACCCACCCACACCAACCACTGTCAGAGAAGAAGCCTAAAAATAATCCTCCCATGAAAAGAAAAGGATACATATATATATATATATCAAGATAATAAAAAAATTATATACAATGAAAATTTTAGATAATATTATATTAATAATAATGATAATATAAATTTTTATATGATTAATAATTAAAATAATAATAATTATTATATCTATGTCTATTTTTATTTATCTTCAAACACACACACATATATTTATATGAAGAAACATAGACATCAAATATTGATGTCTAATACATGAAAATGTTTGAGGAATTATTTTTTGGTCTGGGAATGGAAATGCCCATAAAACTTATTCCATACCATCCCACGAACAAATATATCCAAGTATAACTTTCATTAATGAAATTAACAATTACATTATACCTTTTATGGATGAATCGTGTAAGATAGTTAAAGGTGATAGGTATGATGGAGAGTAAAAATGATGATGTGAATTGAACTTCTGAAAGAGAGCAGGTTTTTGTATGAGTGACGCTTTATTCACCAAAGGATAAGGATTCAAATTGACAAACTAACCACATGGATGTCATAGATACGTTTTCATGTAGTAAAGATGATAGTGAATTCAATAGGTATGAAAAAATGGTATGAAAAGACTCAATGTGACTCAAAGGGGGGATGTAGAACCATCAATAACCAAGTATCTCACCTCGGATAAGGTACACTTCTAGACTCCATTCCATCACACCAGAGAATACAGATGTGAGAAGGCAACCAATGTAGTAGAGTAGGATCTGCAGATAGTCCTTGAGGAAAAATGATCATTATAGATATGTTTCCTCATATCTTTCTTATCATTCATTGCATTTCAATTCACAATAGAATTAGTTTCTAAATTGACTTGATTGAATAGGGTTGAGAAGAACTGACTTTCATTTAACCATTAAACATTTCATAATAAATTTTTCGTTCATCATATAGTATAGTTTTCATTTTTTATTCAAATTAGGATAATAATTTCATACAACATATGAAACAAAATGTGACGGTAATGAATCAACTCACACTTGATCATCATCCTATGAATATGAAATATAAGAAGTTAGATATATCTATTATCATGAATGGAAAATTTTATTCTAATTATTAGATTGAGATATAAAAATTAATTAAATTACAATAAATTACTCAATTTCACTTAATAGAATACTATGTGTATCTTCACCACTTAATATGAACTAAATAATTATATTAAATTGAGTAAGACTAGATAATTCAATTATTATCAGTCCAAAATTGTCCGAGGACCATTATTCTATTCAATATTTTCCTCCAATAAATATTTTATCCCAAATTTCACCCTCTAATCACATCACCATTTCACAATTTTTAATTTTTAATTTTTTTCTTCCCATCATTCGCCTTTATTTTGGTTTGATCCTTCTCACTAATGTACTAGGGTGAGAATGTTTATAAATACTAATATGAAAGAAACTGACACAATGAATGTTTCCTTGTATATACTTCACATGAATTTATATTATGATGATTCACATGTAAATTATTATAATATAAATATTCGTTTGAGGATCTCTTTTTCATTGTGTTTATGGTTCAAAAGTAAGCAAAACATTTATGTGTTTTTTTATAAATTTGTTTTCTTTGGGACATAAATTATGTTATATACCATTGATCATTTATGAGGTGCATATACAAACATGTTAAAATCAAATATCATGAAGTCATAAGAAATTATTATATTTTAAGGTAAAATACAAATTATTTCATTTAATATGATTTTTCATGCATGCAACTATTTAGGAAGCGGTTTCTTAAATCAATTACATTTCATTGGGTTATAACTCTTTATCATTTTCTCTATTTTTATATAATTATGTATAAATTGTTCTCTAAATTTTTTTATTCAATATTTTTACATTTTTTATGATTTACATTTGTTAAAAATAATACATCAATTATTATGTCTAAATTCAATGATATGATCATTATAAGGGTTAATAATCCAAAATTAGTTTCTTTGGACCATATAATGATGATATAAACCTATATTATTTTATGAGGTGTATGAAATACCATTTATACATGTAATATCTTGAATATAATTAATTTATTAAAAATAAAAGAATTATTTTTTTTATTATTTCATGGGGATTATTATTGATGTGATACCTAAGTGGAAAATGCTTCATGGTACAATATTTATTATTTCAGGAATGATTATTTCATGATTCATTTAAAGAATAAATGTTAGAATATTTTCTTGAAAAAATATATTTTATTATACACTTTCTATGAATCTAGATTACATAAATGATTACCATTTTCTCCATAATTTATTGAGTAATTTCAATAAATTATTTTTTGGTGATATCGATATTGTATTTGTATTTTATATCAAGTATCATTTAGAACTATAACTATGTATTCCCAAATTATATTATGAAATCATATTATTAAATATTATATTTTATAAATCAATTCTAAATGGTCTTCAACCATACAATAATGATTTTTTAGATATGATGTTCTTAATTTTTTTAAATGGTCTACTTTGAAATCGATTTTTAAAAATGTTTTTTAAAAAAATTTTAATTTTTAATTTTACAAAATTAATGTATTATCCCACTGTCATAACAGTTAATTTGTTTAAAAATTACTTTATATGTTTCCATATTTATTTCCAATAGAATTTTCATTCGATATTTTTTGAATTTTTATTTTTAAAAACTGATTGTCAAAATAAATAGGTATTCTAATGATTTTTTAAATTAATAGTTTATGGTATTTCCATTAATCAATGACAATAACATGTTATGTCACTTACAAAAAAATGATATGTAAATCATATCATATATATTGTTTATATAGAAGGATTATGAGGTATAAATAAATCATGTTTCTTTTCGACAGGATATTTATATTTCAAAGAGATTATTATGGAATCCATTTCATCCTAATGGATTAATCTAGTCTCAAATTTATTTTCCTGGATCCCATTTATTTCCCATATGTTAATAATTTTTAAAAAATATTTCCATCAAATCCTTTTCATTTCTACAGTGTAATATTGCATCAAATATATTGGTACGTAACATATTTACATCTCTCGAGGATAATATTATTTCGATGGGAATATTTTGGAACAAATTAAGTTTCTATGTGTTTATCATGTTTTGAATACAATAAATATCATTTCTAAAAGTTTATGAAGAAAAGAATATTTTTTGTACATTATTAATGTTGTTGTTCTATGAAATTAAATATGATGGGATATCCTAGAAAACATATGGTTATCTTGATATATCATATATTATGGGTGTCACATGAGAATGCTCAAATACACTGGTTATGGATTATGTTTTTCTGGAGAAATAAATTATATGTCAATATTATAGTTATTCCAATTTGTAGGGTTATGTAAGTGTTATATGATGATTGTGTTCCATGATAAAAAAAATATTATTTTTTTTCATTCCTTGGGTTTATATTGTTTCATTTGGTCAATATTGGCATAACATGACACATGATTGTTGATTAATATGAATCATTCAAATTTTTAATTACATATTTCATGTTTCATGATCCATGATTCTTGTATTTATTGGTATGAGTTATTTTATTAGTTAGATCACGAAATATAAATATGTTATCATACCCTTATTCATTTCTTATGCTCATTGATGGATTAAAAATTTTAATACTTACGTTTACCCATTCGGGGAATTTTATCTCACCCTTTTTAATTGTTCATTTCACTAGATTATCAATAAGTATATTGAATGAATTATGAATACAAGTATTTTACATGGATGATATTGATAAATTATTGTGAAATATAAAAATATAGGTTAATTAGGATAAATAATCATTTAATGACATGGTTATACTTTATGTTATATTTTTTTTCTAATTATATATATTTTTATACATTAAAGGACACTAGTAATATCATTGATCTAATATTTACATCTAATATCATAGGTTTGGGATAGTGAAACATTGGACTTCGTCACTACATTCAATGAATGAAATTCAATGTTTTTTATTTCAATACTTGATCAAGGATTGTGGATTTTTTATATTATAAAAATAATAAAGTGGAAGTCATTATCATAATGGTTTCATACAATACATGCGAATAATTGTAAATTATTTTCTTGAAAACCTAACTTTTTCCCCATAATGATAATAATCATCCATACACAAAAAAATATCATTATATTTAAATATAATATTGATATATTTCTATGAAATATATTAAAAATAATAAATATTAATGTATTTTAATTATGTCATCATCGCCATATAAAAAATAAAGTAAACGATGAAAATTGAATAACAAACTCTATTAATTAAATAATATTTTTAATAAAAAATTATTATAACACATTGAATTTCACATAAATATCATGAAAACAATTAATTAGAAAGCATATCCATGGAATATAACACACATGAATCTTAAGTAATATTTTATTTCAACCAAAACAAACATTTCATCACAAGTGCTTATTAATTTTTTGTTCCCCATAAATGAAGATATATATATTTTTCATTTGATAAATTTAATAATAATTTCAAAAAAAATCGGTACAATATCATCTTTCAAAATATTAATTGAGTAATTTAGATGAATATTATAAAAATTAAAATCTCAATAATAAATTGAAAATAAATTACTATCTAATATGATAAAAAAACTTTTTTCACTCCATCAATAAAAAATACTTCAAACATAAAATTATTACAATATTAATTTTTAAAAAAACTTAAATAATGAAAAATTAATAACAAATTTATATTATAAACAATTTATAAGAAAATAATATCTTCCATAAATAAATATATAGAAAATATTCATGTTGAATAAAAAATCAGATGGGATACAAAACAATTTTAAAAAAATAACTTAATGGAATCCGATTCATGAAGTCTTATTAGTCAAATATGTTCATAATATTTATAAATAAAAAACTGATATTGATTATTTACAAACAAAATACTATTTTTCATGATTAATATTCATTTCTTTACTTATAACTTGTTTAAAATTAGTTAATAAATTGACTGAGACCGCATCATAGGTTTTGAGTACATTTGACTTATATGTTAGAAATAACATTATTAGGATGACTATGTTAAAAAAATATCATGATTATATAATTTACTTATTTATATTCATGTTATAATTATAGTTATAATATATTATTTTATCTTATATTTCCATCAAATTACGAATTTCATGAAAAATGATGCACTTAATTTATTATAAATGATTGTTTTTTTAAACTACCTATATGGTTGATATGAAAATTGGATCAGAACAATTTGTGGTGGAGGTATTTGACAAGGATTAATGAGTGGATGTGTCAGTTCCCAGGATATATTATTTTTATGAAGATATGTAAAATATTATCTTTAAAATTCATAATAATGTAATAAAAATAATAAAAATTATTTAATTAAATCATTATAATCATCCATGCGAGGTGGTGATGAAAAAATATGTAAACACAAATCTAGCCAACCAGAGATAATGTATTCATTTTAACAATGACATAAAATAAATGGAATTCCATCATGAATGGCTTGTCTGTTTAGTTTTATTTTAAACACAAATAATTATATAATATAAATATTGAAATAGAAATATAAAATAAAAAACATAATAATCATTATGAAATAATTCATATTATTCGTATTATACTTTTTTTAATTTTAAAGGAAAAAATAGTGGGTGATATAAGATTCTTAGTCACAGTTTTGTATATCATAAGTTATAATGATTAAATAATTAAAAATATATTGTAATTATATATTACTCAAAAAACATCACATTTAATCTAAAACAACAGAATGATGTTAACACATAGAATATATTATTTATGTAATATCATGGATAATAATAATTCAGCAACCATTGATTTGAATTCATAATGTCAAATTCATGATCATATACATCATGATATCTTTACAATCCATTTAATTTTAAAAAAATTATAATCAAGGAGAAAATATACAAAAAAATCACATTTAACAATTTTTTCCAACTAAGATGTCTCATAAGACCCATATATTCCTTGATGAGTTATATATAAATTTTACTTACATATCATTACATGATAAATTGATTTATGTTATCATATATGATTAATTTAATTCATAGACAATATTACTTATATAAAATTAACATATTTTTAAAAGATATGGAATATCAATATTTCCACAGAAAATCATATTATATTATAAGTGAAAAAAATATTTTAAAATTGTATAATATTGAGTTAATAATATTATCCATGATACAAAGAATATTTATTTTTAATATAAATATATTGCTCAATGATCAAAATATTGTTAATGTATCAAGGGAATGATAATGACCACCAAAACAATAACATATTAATGTTAACAATCAATCCAATAAAAATGTATGTTTATTAATAAAATAACAACTTTTGGGGGAATAAATAAAATTGTTGTGAAATTTTTATAAACTAATGACTAAAATAGTATTCGCAAGAAAAACCATTAAAAATGTATTGAAGAATATAAATAGAAAAAATTTGTTATAGCTATGGAAAAATCAGTTAACACGGTATATGTTTAAAATAAACATTTATTTTGATTTTCTATAAATAAAGTTAACAAATGAACCTTTCAAAAAACATCTAAATCATCTATTTAAAGAGTGTAAAAATTTGAAGAAAACGTTAATTTTAAAATTATTAAAATATAATTACTATATATTATGAGATTTTATAATAAAAAGTAGTCATTGATGAATATAAATATTCATTTCTGAATAAATATAAATGTGCATTTATGATTTATATTTATTTGATTTATTAGTGTTTAAATGTGAGTAAAAGTCATTTGAAAATATATAATATAATTAAATATAAATAGTATGAAAAATATATGGCATTTATAAAGGATTTATTTAAATATTACTTGAATGGAAATAAGATTAATAATGATAAATGATAGTGTAAAAATAATTCTTACCCCATTAGTAAATTTTATATTTCAACCCCAAAAGAGACTAAAAAGGAATTCTAAAATTATCAATCAGTAATATATCGATATTCATATTTAATAGACAAATCTAGAAGTATATACACCATATAAAAAAAATATATCTTTTAAAAAAAATATTTCATAATTAAATAGAAGTTGTGTTTAAATCCCTTTCCCTATGTTAAACAAGAATCGATTGTGATCAAACATCACTAATATTAATGATTGATTAATTGAAATTATATAAAAAATATATTACTCTAAATAATATCATTTTTGTAAAAATTAAACCATTTAATCACCTGTTAGTTTATATTATTTTATTATTATCATCGTATCAACTGTTGATTTTTCATTTTTCATGTATTGTTTGATGTAATAGTCATAAGTGATTTACTTGTATTATGGGCCAATAATATCTAGAATATATAATAATTATATACATATATAATATATATTCATTCTATGTATATATTCTTCTCTAAAATGTATAGATTGGAAAATAAATTAAACTATTCTTGGAGACTATACTCCATACATATACTTAAACGTTACTTGACCAACTAAAAAGATAGATCAAAATAGAGGTAAATACTAATTCAAAATTATATATTTATTATCCAATAAATTTCAAATATATTAATTAAATATATTATAATTACTATTCATGTAATATGGAAATAAAATTCACATCTTATTGCTTCGTGGTGGTGGATGTTTGCATGTATGTGTGTGCGATGTTTTCATTTTCCTATGAATTGAATGGTGTGAATGTTGATATGGTATTATAATTACATACAAATAATTATGTCATAAATATCATATATATTTAGTTTGTATACCTTTATAAACAACTACATGACGTTTTGATGAGAACTTAATTTTACTACTACATAGCGACGTTAAGCCACATGTACACATAAGTGATGTTTTTACTTTTCAAAGGATTGATAATAGCTATATAACAGTTGGAACATCATTATGATAAAAAATATGTATGGATAATATAATATATTAAAAAATTTATTATATATACTATATATTTATATGAGTTATATTGATAAATAAAATTAAAATAACTCTGTCAAGGGTTATTCTTTTTTGTTCAGAAACATTATTTATCTTACAAAATAATATATGAATTAATTGTATTTTAGATAGAATATAAACTATATTGGTTATAAAATTAATCTATTGAGGTATTATTTCATGTAATGACATTTCATTGTGCGACTAGTAGTTTGATGATGATATGGAAACACGTTCTCTTTTATTAGTATGATGATTTGTACTTGTGGAATTATATATATTAATAAATTATTATAAATTATATTTTAGATAAAAAATGGTCCATGTCAATATAATTCACAGATAAGTGTATAGTGATTATAAATTATATCATCCAATAAAATCTCATCATGTTTTGTTTCTATTTTATCACATATCTCGTTGTTTTATCCCTTCTAATCCCATTCGATAATTCTTGTGACAATAATGTTTAATGTTTTTTACTCATTAAGGGTCTAGAAAGTTACTATAAAAATGAAATGTGATCCGTAAATAAAACATAATTGATATGTTTTCTCATATTCCATTAACATGGAAAAACATACAATTTCTATGAATTTTAAATCAATTAATAAAATATATTATACTATAAAATGTCAATAATTAATTTTCCTAATGTATTTATATTCATTGAATTTGAATTTATCATGATTCTTATGTAATACATATATGAACACTCCCAAAACAGATAATATTTTAGATTTATCTAAATATTTATTTGAACCCAATGTTTCATTAAAATATTAGTATTATTATTAATATTTAAAAAATAATTTATTTTATATTTCTATTATTTAATAAAATATTGTGTTAGAGTGGAGTAAGTATTAAATTGGATTACTTCATCACTAAAAATATAGATAGATTACTAGGCTTGAAAAATTAATTTATATTTAAAATTAATATTAAAACCACAAATAACTCTGTTATAATTTTTATAATGTAATAGAGTTTTTAAATACAAGAGATTGATATTTTGTATAAATATTATTCTTAAAATAATATAATGGTCATTATCAAGGAGAAGTAGAAAAGGTATAATTTTAAAAAAAATGGATGATAATGGTTGAAATATACTAATATAAAATGTTAAATTCTAAAAATATGATAATTTTAAATCCTTATCCAACCATTTACACCTATTTATCCCATTTTACATTATTTTAGTAGACAAATTTTTTTAAATTTTATAATTTATAATGCCCAAAAATAAAACATGACTATTTAAAAAATATGAGTTTCATAATTCAAAATACGTAATAAATTTTATCATATTAAATTTATATAAGATTAATAATTTATATAAAATTATACATGGATAATTCAATTGTAAATTGTATTCCAAATACATGATATTTTTGTATAAAAATTGTCTTATTTTTAAATCATATAAAAAAGTTATCAAAATGTAGTTGTATTTTGTAAAATTAAAATGATCTTATATCAGTTTCAATAAAATATAAAATTACAATTTTCAATTAATTTATTTAAAAAATTGAAATATTGTTTTAAAATTATCTATATTTCACTATTAACTAAAAATTAAATATTTTTATAAAATTCTCAAAATTATACCTAACCTCGTAATGACCTCATGAAAAAACTAATGTAATTTTCAAATAATAATATTTCTAAAAAAATTATAAATTTTTTATATAAGGTAGTTTGTTTTTTAGAATATATCTAAATATAAATTTAATTTGAAAATAAATATAACAAAAATTAATGTGGTGTTAGATTCTAAACCCTTATAAAAATTTCACCGTCAAAATTTAATCACTGCAATAAAAAACTAATGAAATATATTCATTATCACATACATTGTATTGCACATATATTTCAAAACATTAGTCTTCAACCAGAATACATTTACTAGGTTAGTATTCCTTATTTCATAGAACATTCAATATTTGATCAAGAATTCCCATATGTTCTTTGTCATTAGATATTTCCCATATCAGTGGTATGAAAAATGAGTTTTGAACATGTTATTGATGATCAATGAAATTTGGTAGGATAGATAAAAAGAACAAATTATGAACATGAGAGATATTTGATTGAATCACCAAATATATATAATCCTAATATGATTAGTAATTTCAAATTGACTTTTATTTATAGTACTCAACATTCCCTTATTTCAAAATATCATACCATTAATCCAAGGAGATATTCGTATTAATGGTTTGTAACCAACTATAATCTCAAGATATAATAGATATGTGTTAGTGTAATTTTTTTTCCAACATTAATTTCCTCTTATTTTTTTAAATGGATCAAAATTATTTATCATTTCCCCCTCTATATGAGTTCCCAATAACTTTATTTTTCTAACTTCATCCCAACATGTTGATATTATTCACCTTATTCCATATATGCATTATAAGTATCCCTCTAAATGATCGAGTGAATGATATTTTTCTATGAAGAATATACAAAATATTGATGTTAATAAAAACAAACATTCAAATACATTGATAAATTTCTCTAAACGTATTCTATAGTTTGAATGGTCCCCTCAAGCAATCCAACTATATGAGGATTATATGAAATAATAAAACCCAACTATATATCTTGATCCTACTCTTGGATTCTCCAAAACATTGATGAAATGCTCATATCTTGATATGAAACGAGTGAAGTTTTAGTCTATGAAATCTCAATACTTCCTTAGTATATAACAAATTAAAATGATAAAGAGGTATATATTATCTAGTAGTGATAAAATTAACTGATTTAATAGTTAGATTTCCTAAATTAAAAAAATCATTATTCTCCTTTTATTATGTATGTATTCCAAAACATTAGTCCATATAGAAGATTTCCAAATTCTATTATCATATATGTATTGGTTGTTACATCTCATTAATCATATTTCTTTTACCCTAATCATTATAACACCCTAGGAATTAGGACACATAGTATATAATATTTCATTTCAAGCCGTTTAACATGAAAAACACTTTAAAATTTCTATATATCTTCATATATCTGGGTTTAATAGATATTACTGATTTATGCTCATTATCTAATATCTAATTATTCACGTCTAATATAGATAAAACATATTCTTATTTTGTTAACCTTATCATTCAAGCATGATCACGGTTAAACAAGCGAACATTCATCAAATTATTATGAATTTATATAACTTTTTTAATTACTTTTTATTTCTCTAATATATTCATGGATAAATAATGAATTGATAAAGAGAATATCATCAAAATTTATACTTGATTTCATTATCAAATACCTTCAATATATAAATATTGGTTCTCATTTTTTCCATATAATAGAAAATCTGGGATCATATTTCTGACTCAGAGTATTAGCCAAAATTATCACCATAATATGGATGTAATGTATTGACTAGTAATTAAATTTGATCATCTAAAACTTTCTTCTCCACCATATATGCTGCTATTTTTATATAAAAATTTACATTAACAATTTATGATAAGTATATATATGACACCTTTTAATATATAGACAATTTCTCTATATATTCATTGATAAATTTACAACTATCGACACTAAATCACGAGAGACAAAATTCTTCATCAGAATTTTATAATTAATGCGAGCAATATGATATAAATATATCATTATTTATGAAGGTTCATCCTAGAACCTTCTTTAATAAGTAGATAGATTTTAAAAACCCTTCACCATTGTAGGGTAGTGTAATCATAGGAACACTAACCAACCTTCTTTTTAGTTTTTTTGAAATAATATTAACATTAATCTCTCCATAATAATGTGGCTCCCTTTCATGTGAAAAATGGGTATAGAAAAGGTAATCACAAGGAATCTATTACAATTATTATATACTATCTTACTATTATAGAAAATCTTATGATCATAGTGATAGTGGTTAGTCTAGACTATTAATCAACAACTTCCATCATTGAAAGGTCAACTGATATACCGGTACAAGAAATTATATAACATTAGATATATAATTCTGGGAACCTAAATTCACACTATGTAAATCTATCATACAAATTCACCATCCAGATGGTTTTTAGAAAATATTAATAAATCTTATTCTAACTCTTCCTTTATATTTGAATATAGAAACATATTATCTATAAAGGATACCAAAACTGATCAAAGTTATATATGAAGAGTATATCTATTAAATTAATATAGATAATTAGATTTTTAGAATGTCTAAATGGAATTACAATAAATTTGTAGTTATAATACATAGTATAGAAGGATTCCACGTGTATATCCTCATTCACGAACCTTGATGGATATTATCTACATTTATGATCAATCTTGGAAAAATATTAACTCATTATAATTGATCAAACATATATATAGGTTAAATTATACTTTTTATTAATAGATTATTTTGTCAGAATAAATAATGAAAATAATTCTTGACCCATATTTAATATTAAAATAAAATAGGTGCACCCAATTCTGAAGAACTAGGATGAATTAATTCTATATACAGATTTCCTTGGAGATCCACCAACAATATTTTTAAAATAATCTGTTCCAAAATATTTGGGGACATAAATAGGTTCAAAACTATTTATGTTTGATTTTGATGTTTCAACATCACGATATTATGGATAAAATGATACAATTTTTTAAATACATAAGAAAATCCTATAAAGTAAGAATATTTTGAATTTTTTTATTATACATATCTATCTAAGATAAATAACCCTCATGATTTGGTAATAAAACCTGTATTATGGAAGTAGTATTCAATGCTATTTTAGGCTCATCCTTACCCTGATATACTATAGATGGCCAATTGGGAATTTTTAATATAACATACCTTTATCAATAACTGATATAATATCTACACATATAGAGTCAAAAAAAAAACTAAAATCACATAAAATTCATATATATGATGAATTGAACGATTCTAAGGAATCAAATTAGAAAAAAAAATATTATCACAGGGGATGTAAATACATGAGATGTGTTAATCCAACCATTAGGAGTTTTGAATTCTAACATGACATTTAAAAATTGAGAATGTGATTTGATAAAATAATAAATATAAATAAATGTAATTTACTGATAAAAAATGATTCAAATCCTGAAATTTTACTTCTGTAGTGGATGGTATGTGTACTAGTCACGACATTTCATTGAACTATTGAATCATTTTTCGTAATATAATCTGATTTCCCTTCAATGGTATTCCTCTTATTTGGTATGTTTCCCTAACTATTGGGACACAAGATAGAATTTATTTCCTATATCATTTCATTTGAATAACTAGATAACCACATGTTATTAATTTACGTTATAAACATTTTCTAGATGGTCCTTATATACTAACATGAAAAAAACTATCACTACGTTTGAGAATTTTATAAAATTTTTCTTTTAAAAAATCACATGATGGAAATTTCATCATTCCATTATTATTCTTTGATGTGATTCATTTTTCACAGTTCTCAGACAATCTTTTCATCTCATGATATCGCATAAAGATATTATATCTAAAAAATTCATTTTCTATCCTAATGGAACATTACACTATATCATTATACGGTTAAAATAAATTTGAAAATAATTCCTTTAGGGGATCGACATAAATCCATAAATTAAATGATCAATACATCATTCAGTATAAAAATTGTATTGCAAATCATGGCAAGATAGTTTATAATGATGGTAGTATAATCTTCCATTCATTCTTCTACCTTATACTTTAGTGTGAGAAACATCATCTTCATTTTAGTTATCCATTGATAGGAAGAGTATTTCGTGAATAAAATCACATTAAATTTCATATATTCTATATCATCTATATCATTAACATGTTTAGTGTTATGGATCAATGAACTAGATTTATTGGAATTTCCACTCAAATGATACACTACCAAAAAAACATTTTATCATAAATAACATCCAAAATCTAATAGTATAATTTAGAGTGAAATATTAAATTATTTTAGTAACAACATATTAATTGTTCCACTAAATAATGCATTATTTGGTTATGTTAATTGATCCAACATAGGTGAGTCACGTTGGGTTAAAAATGAGTTTCTTTATATGGGAATAGTTATTCATCATAACCCAAGTTAGTTGCACTAATATATTGATGATATTATCTATTTCAAACACCAGATATATTGGATTTCTCTGTAAGAAATTCCAAAAATTTTAAATGGGTGATTATTCCAATTCATCTTTTATGTTCCACAATTAAATAATGACACAAAATAAAATATCACATAATAATTTTGGATATTGATCCATAAAATATAAATACTAGTAATGGTTAGTTTTCCCAAATAATATAATATATTTTCCAATTCATCATGATAGCTTTGATTATTTGAAATATTTTTCCCCTGGTTTATAATATACATGAGCTAATTCAAACTATGTCATCCCAAAATCTAGTAACATAGTACTCTTATCTACTTTAATATAGTGGAAGAAGATGTAAGGGTTCCTATCTCGATAGAATGGTCATATTAATAGTCTCAGAAAAGAATATATGTTCATGATTCCAATATTTCATTCGAATTATAAAATACATAGAATAATATTCACTATTTTATATTGAATAATATAAATATATCATTCATAATATCATTATGAAAGGAACCCAAATAAATAATGAGGTCATCTTCTCAATAAGGATTACATATAAAAATATATACAATGAGTAAATAAGTCATTATCCACATGCTAAGATTTATGACTAGAAACTCATATGATTTTATTGAATACACAAGAACCAAATGAATCCATGGATAATATCAATTAATTATTCAATATTATAATAAAGACTAAATTTCCAATGAATGAAATACTTAGTGTTGGATATCATGATATCGTATTTAATGATAACATTACGATTAAGTCTTTATGGCATGATATTTCAATCTATGGGTGCCTATACATAAAAAATCCATTTAATAATTCTATCAAATTGGATTGCCTCATGAGACCCATCTATTCATAGAGGAAATACATAAAAATGGAACCAACCTATCATTACAAATTTGATGAGTTTCATATATTTTTAGTCATGAAATAAATACCTATAAAATATTCCATACCGATATGATTCTATATTAATTAATTAATTTTAAATATTAATAGTTTTCATGTAAATAAAATTATATACTACATCAAATAGAATATATTGAAATAGTATATTTTTTATGAAATAATAATATCCTTGATTAAAGTTATTTCGATATTTAGTATAAATTATAATATCTAAAAAAAATATTATATACATTTCACAAAATAATTTTAATGACAATATAAGTAATAAGATATAAACGATGGTCATTACTCACTCAGAAATATTAGTTTTGTAATAAGATCATTTCCTTTGGGGAAATAATGAAAATATAAAATTATTATTGAAATAACAATAGATAAATTTTTTTTTAATTTTAAATCGATTGATAAAATCTAAAAGATTTCAAATATTCTAAAAAGTTTATGGTTGTAGGTGAATGTGTAAATATTGTAATCATTAAAATGAATAATTACATTTGAATTTTTATAAAGAAACTAGAAAATGGCCTTTTTAAAATATAGTAAAAATATTCCCCCAAAGCATGTAAAAATTAATTGGTAATAAAAATATCCATAATAATTATTTTAAGTAAAAAAAAATTCTTTTCATAAATAATTTATTTAAAAACTAGACATTGAATAAAAAAATAACTAGTTAAAATATAATTAACATTAGATTTTATTTGAAAAGAATTAATATTTTAATCAAACATTCATAGAGAAATTTTTTTGAATAAAATATAGATACATGATCAATATATTTATGATGAGAAAAATTATTGATTTAATATTTGATAGTTTATAATATCCCTTCAATTAATATAAGTGTAATCATCTAAAATGATATTGTTAAAGAAAATCAAAAATAATTTGTAATGTTTAAATTATAACCTATCGAATGAGTGTACCAGAAATGAAATAATATTTATCATTAATAAATATATACTATTGTTAAATATAAATTTTTTTCGTAATAAAAACAACCACAAAAATAGGGGCATATTTGATAATATGTCTCAATGGAAGGTAAATTGAGATGAAATCCCTTATCTCAAGTTCAAATTTCATTGGATGAAATCTCATCTTTAGTGTATTAAATTTTTTTTAATATAAATTCTTAAAAACCAATATAAATTTATATAATATAAAAAATGATCTTTTTATTACATCTTATCACTACTCTATTGATAATATTATATTATTATCATTATTTTAGGTGTAGAAGACTTAGTTTTTGATGTATTTTTTCATTAATTTTTTTTCTAAATTGATTATGGTTCAATAATATCTATAATTTTAATCCTGATATAAATTTAATATATATTAATTATTTATATATTTATTGTTATCTATAAAAGGTAGAGGTAGATAAATTAATTTCATGATTTAGGGAGATGGTATTTCATACAAACACACAAACATTGTTTTCCATTTTCAATGGATGGATTGAAAGAAATGTAAATGACAATTCACATTTATAGAATTATTATATCATATATATATATATATATATTAAATCATTAATTATTAAAATATATTTAATGAGTAAATGGATGGATTTTTTTCACTTTTGTGTGTGTGGTTTGTAACCATTATATCCTACAAAAATTCTAAAGCAAGAACCCTCCCATTTAAAAATACAACAATATTGATAAATATATGTCAGGAGTTTACATACATATAAGAATATATTTATTTTTCCATATAAATATATCACCTGAATGAAATCAAAATTTGAAATCTATGTTAATAAATATTTTTTGGATATAAAATCCATGGATAGAAAATCATAACATATATAGATATATATTCTATCAATATTAAGGTGTATATGAGTATATATACATTTCTATACACATATATATTTAATTCTTCAGAAAAGACTGCTTCATGTAAGTAAAAATACAAATATGAACTCCTTAGAAATAATTTCTTGTAATGGATAATGTATATTGATTATTATGTTGCGGTTTGATAAGGGAAAATGTATATATATATATATATATATATATATATATATATATATATATATAACAGTATATACTTGACCATGATCTGAAAGAAAAATAATAAAATTCCATTATAAAAAGAATTTTAGACACCACTTATTTCTGTGAGGAAAACATACAATATATTCTATTATATTGGAAAGATATGATTTTACACACACAGAGACACACACAGATATATATATATATATTACAAATATATATATTATTTACAAAACCAATTGAAAAAAATAAATTCCTTACTTTTTTCAAAATACAGAAGGGTTGAGGGTTGTTTAGAACTGAGAGAGAGATAGAGACTTGGTTGAGAGAAATTTGGGTATCCATTTGGGTGTTCAAAAAGGGATGTTTATATAGATTTATTATACCCAAAACATCAATTTAAAATGATATGTTATGAAAACCGAAATTGACCATAATGAAATGAAATAATGATGATAATTAGTGTAAAAAAATAAAATAAACAGAGTTGATTGGTGCAATATACATTTAAAAATCGATATGGTAGGTGAAACCTTTAAAGTTAAGATTAAAATAACACCATGAATGATGGATCTATTATAGACTAAATAAAATGGGCCATGGATGGATATGATAGGAATCATAATTAAATAATTGAATAGGAATGAATTCCATATGGTTGTCATACTTGCGATGTGGACTAGTCTGACTTCGGGTGGTACTACTTAAGGAGGAAGAATGATGAGAGGGATGGACAACTCAAATTAAGAGTAGGTCGATCAGAGGGTTTAGACTGGTCAAGTGGTGAAACGTGAGTGATTGTAACAAAGGATGAATAAGAAAAAATTATTGTAGGGCTGAGATTCATCCACAGATCAGATCGGATGGCTATAGTGGACCGATGAATTTTAAATGGGACCAAAGGTTGATATTAGATCCAGTTTTTATTGGACGACCAAGGTGGATCCTTGATTTGTAAATTGATTTTTCATTCCAGATCTAGAGAATCTAGATCAAACGGTCTGTAAAAACATGGTGATGAGACCATGTCTATCAGGGTTTGACAACTGAACTGGTGATGACGACTGAGATCTCACGCAGTGAGATCAGACAGTCTAGATCCTGTTCCATGAAAATAGATGCACCTCACATTGAATCCCATGTAGTTTCAGTTTCTCTTTATTAGGATCAGTGTGCGGTGACATCTTATGATGACTTAACCACACATACCGAAGACCTTATTCATGTGACTCCCCCTGCGAGATCTTGGCGTACCCTCACCCATGCCGGTTCATAACATAGATCACACTCTCCTCATGATTTACTACGACCTATAGATGGGCCTTTGTATGTGACATGCCTCCACTATGTCTAGTAAGGTTCACACCATGCTGCTTGATTTGAATTTTGCATGGGTACATGCCACCTTACTATGGTTGACCAGGTCCCCAATATAGTTGAGGTGTCCCATAGACTAGGGATGGTACCCTTTTAAAAACAATTAAAATAATTAAAACAATTTACCATTCATTAATACACATTATTTTTTCCACCAAAAATAAACTTATCATTATCACCATTTTATTTTAATTTGAAACAAAAAAAATAATACTAATGTTTAATTCCCATGATTATATTTTAAAACACAAACATTAAATTGTAAAACTTAATTAAAACCCTTTATTTTTTTTAACCAAAAATGTTTTATTAAAAAATTTATAACTCTTAAAATGCCATATAACCATTAAACAAAAACGAACAATTTAAAACCCCAAAAACTACTTATAACATTCTTCTGAAGCTCTATAAAATCTCATTCAAGGTATTCTAAGGATCCAGAAAATTTCTTGTTTAATGATGATGGTTCTCAATATTCCCTTGATTCTCTATATTTTTTATATTCTTCTCATTATTTCATTTTTTGTTATGGTGGATTCAATGGATGAAGGAAACTTAATTTGTCTTTTTGTGATGTTGGTTGGTCATTTATTTTTTCAATTAAGTCTTGAAATGAGTTTACTTGTGTATTTGTAACCACTTGAATCAATATATTGTATCAATGTTTCTATTGAATAAAATGTTTCTTATTTCCTTTTGCAATCATTTATTTTGTATATAACTGATAATAAACAAAAGAAAACAAAAATAATACTATTGATCATAATAACTATCTAAATATTATTAATGAAAATATAAATATTTACGAGGAGTCAAATTAATAACCCACGTAAAAGAGAAAGTATAATGATGAGTTCAAATTCTATATAAGTGATAGATATAGTGGATGATATCACTTATAAATATTATATATTAAATATAGATAGGTAAATAACATAACATGAATGGAATATAATAAATTTTTTGATTAACATAATTTGATAAGGAACAATTAATTTGGAATGTTGAATGACATAGAATGCATTCCATTTAATCAAAAAAGTGATAATGGAATGAACCAAGAGGTAAAATAATTGAGAAAATTTCATGGTTAAAAATAATAGAAGAATCTTAATGAACTGAATTTTTATTTATTGGACATCATTATCTATGGAATCATGATAACTCTATTTTCAATACCTTTCACAGGATAGTTTAAAACCACATGTAAAGAACCATCAGATTTGTATAACTGATTTGTCTCATAAGACATGTCTCTATATCAAGGTGAAATCCATAACTATTCCCCACACATAATTTCAAGTCCATGTAATTAATCATATATTGAGTAATAATTTAAATTCATCGATCAATATACCTTATCAATAAATATGTGTATTGTGTATATAATACATATTTATCAATATTTAGCTTGTTAATCAGATGAAATTTTAGGTAAACATTATATTTAAAATTGGAATAGTTTTTATTAAATACACATTTCAATGATACAAAAAATTTGGATAATAATGAAAAATTTATTTTCTAATGAATAATGACCATAAAAAGTTATGGTTTAAAGAGAAAGCTAACAAAAACAAAACAATATGGGATAACACAACATGCTTTCCCACATTGGTAACATAATAAATGTAACCCCATATATATTAAACATGAAAATAATCCATAATAATCAATGATAAATATGTATTAATATTAAAAAACATCAAATTGTAAGTATATTGTCCGAATAACAAATAAATGGGAGAATATTAAAAAATATTTCTCAATGAAATTTAAATTGAGATGAAATCCCATATATCACCATTCACATTAGTTAAACATGATTTAACCTCCTATATAGTTATTCTAATACTGTTATACATTTATACTAGAACTATAATCATATGTATAATATCATATATTATCGTATTATAATAGTTTACAAAATGTTCGTAATAATATTTAATTATTTTCTTTGTTTTGGATATTAATCGTCGTGTTTTCTCATGATTTATTAACATGAAATATTAATTTATTTTAAATAGGATATAAATAAATCACCTATATAGTTATACTAATGTTAAATATAACATACTTATGATGTATATATTTTATTATAAACAATATAAAATGTTCAAAATTGAAAATGAATCTCATCTCTTCGAGGAGACGGTGTGTTGTACATTCGAACAAGCGACATTATCAGAAACCTAAGGAGTAGAATGGTATATATGTGTATGATAGATAATTATAAATAAATTATATAATGTTTTATATATCACATATTTTCATTAAATGTACCCTTATTTCCTTCCATTTAATACATTACTGAAAAATGATTCAGATCACTTCTCAGGGTTGCAGTCCACCATACACACAGGTGACATTATCATATTTTAAATGGAGTGGAATGATATAAGGTATATGTCATATTATAATCCATATGTATTATTATATCATCAATAATATATATAAATATATATATAGTAAAACCATATTTTTATCATACTGTGAGAGGTTTTTTGGAAGAATAGTTACTTTAGTTTGAGAGGAGGTAGTTCGATGTACACACGATGGAGAGTTTCATTTCCCATTTTTGGGAAGTGGATGTAGACATAGTTTATTAATATAATATAATGAAATATTATTATATTTTCGAAAATTATATTATCCAATTATCATGATTTAATAATATTTTAAGTATATGGAAGAATAAATAAAATAATGATACTCGTTTAAGAACGTTACATCTTCTTTGGAAAACATGTTTACATTTACACCAAATTACATTCAATTATGAATTTATGATAACGAAATGGAAAATATAATGATATTGGATTTATATGGAATATATTAGGGAAGGTATGTTTCTATAAAAAGTTCTATGTAAGTTTGAATATTACTGGAGAGTGGGTAGCATTTTATAAATAGTAGAGAGTACACACTTGGATGTTTTTAATCAAATAATTTACACAAATGTTTTTATAATTATATAAGCCTAAAAATAAGTACTTATCTACCCATATAAGATATAAGGTTGAAATATGTTTTTCCAATCTGCTTGTTACCTATAAGAAGGCCATTTTAACCCCTATCATTTTAGTTTACCTCTCTTAAATATATTTTTATCTTAACCACACTGATTAATCGTTACGTATTATACTAATTATAATAATAAAATATTAAGTATAAAATGATTGAAAATATAGGATATTCGGATTAGAAATATTAAAATCAAAACATTGAAATATAATTCATTATAGTGGAAGAATCCAGGTTAAAATTATACCCATAGACAAAATGAAAAAGTGGGTTTCTGAAGATAATATTTTCCCAAGTGTAGATGATTTATATAAAAAAGTAAAAATGAAATTAATTTCACAATGGAAAAACATATTAATGATAATATAATAGAACTAATTTTATATTAGAACAAATGTACATTATAATTCATCTTTGTAAATAATTTAAATGAAAATTTTGCATTCAATAATTTTTTTTACTATTGATAGAAAAATGAATCATTTCCAAAAAATATAAATAATCCACCCTAATATAATTTTGATATTATTATTTAGAAAATGAAGTTATTTTATCAAAAAAATTGACCAAGATTTTATAAAAATACATTATTTTCATAAAGAGTCATTAAACCTCCTTTTAAAATAATTTAGTTTTTAGAAGAAAAAAAATTTCATTCAAATAGTTATTATTTTATTTCTAATCAACATATGAGGACACTTTTTATAATGTATAAATTCAACATATTACATAAATCATAATTACTAGGTTATAATGACCATGATTAAATATTATTTTAATATAAAATCAATTTTTATTTAAACCTGGTATTATCTGCATCACTACCTATCAAAAAGATTAAATTTATTTTAAAAGATAAAATTCACAACATATAGAGGTGTAAAATATGATGTTATTCCAAATATAAACATATCACTATCTATATTAAGGAATGAACTCTATATCATCATTTGGTCAATAAGAATATCATCTATAAATTGAAGCTATTATAATAAGAAGAAATTCATGTGACAACATTTATAACATATTGAGAAGAAATTCATATTACAAATAATATACTTTTTAGGGATTCATTTATTAGTTTCCATGCATTTTAGTAATTATTAAGAGATAATGGGACTAATCAAATTAAAAAAGTGATAATTTCAGTTATTATATATTTCATATAGTAATCATGTTTGATATTTTAACTCAAATGTTGAATGTGGGTGCCCAAGACCAAAATTGTTTTGTACATTGATTACTACTACATGTATTAGGTTTGTTATAATACATGTATTTATCTTTCTATAATTGTGCAGATACTACTACATCTACTCTGTTTATGGAAATTTCCATAGATTACATGTCGCATCAAAAGGTTTATAGTATATCCTAGTATATAATTAGAACCATGAGATCCCATGACATTAATCTTAGAGTAACCTTCTATGGTCTAATTACATCATTCTGAAAGGACACAGATGATGTGTGACCATCAGGTGATGGGGGCTCATAAGCATTGAGACTTCTTCTCATGAAGTTCACACTTGATGATCTATAGTAGTTGAGATAATAATGACAGACCCGCATATTAGGAACACCATGATTTTTAGGTTTCATTGGTTGTTCCTATATACAGACATGTGTAATGGTAATTTGACTTGAGATCATTGTCAATAAATTTCATTTAATTATGTATATTTGATGCATGGTGAATACCATGTCGACTAGGTTGTGGCGAGGTAGTTTGTGTTATGTAAGTCATTAATGTCATGGCATTGATTGAATGATCAAGAGAGGATTTGTAGCTTCTGAATTTGGGAAGAGATGTCTCAGCAATGGTTTATTAGGATGGTTTCAACTTAATGAAATCCATGGCCATGGTAGTGGAAGTTATGACCTTCCATATAAATCAACAAACAAAATAATGCAAATAAAGAATGATGACACTAGTATTCATTATGATTTATTGAGATATCTATGACAAAGAGATTATATTACATGGACCGTGTTTGTAGGAAGGCAGTATTTTCTTTGAATTTTCCTTATCTCTATAGTGGACTCGATGGGTTGCTAGATCCCTCTCTCGGACGGTGCATATTATTCACTGCTATTGATGTAAGGGGCTAGAGGTCCACAGACGATAGCACCATGAGAATCTGCCCTATTCTGGGAATAGAAATATATAACTTGGTGGACCCCGCCAAAGGGTCCGAGTACTATCCAAGTTGCACGGATCACCAAAGAATAAATAGATTCATTAATTATTCATTTTTATAATAATTTGTTTAATTTATTTTTGACATGTATTTACAAGTTATATTGTAAATAAAAGTATAAATATTATTCGAATGGATTCTAATATTCTAGGTTCGTTTAATATTAGCAGGAGAAATGATTCGAGTTAAAGACTCATATTTATCATATAATATATTTATATATTAAAATTAAGTGATAAATTATAAATATTATTTATGGAATAATTTTCATAGTCATAAATAATTATTTATAACACTTATATAGCAGATGTCTATTACACGGGGGTCGGGAATCCATTTTGTGTGTTTTAAACACTCCCTATATAAGTGAGAGAGATGATCTCCCATGATAAATATTCATGCGTCAAGAATGAGCTCTTATCTCTCCTTCTAGAATATAGAGAGAGGGTCTTTCAAGTGAAGCATGATCGTCAAGTTCATCCTTCTCGGATTGAAGCTTCTTCTTTTGTGGTGATCGTTGTTGTGCTGAAGTGATCGTCAAAGATCCGTGATAGCACCAAGATCTTGACGGATGGCACACAAGAAGATTTATAACTCGTGTGAGGATGATCTTGAGGGCTTTGACATGGGTGTCTTTGAGCAACGAATGTCAGCATCCTGCAGTAGACTTGAACATGCTAATTTCGAATAAGGTGAATGTTCAGTTTATTTTTTGTGCTCTGTTTATAACTTAAGAGATTCTCAGACCGAACTAGGACAAGATCACCGGAGTTGACAGGGTTATGTCACACTGGTGAAGATGAAAATTTTATATTACCAGCCAACAGGCTTCCGCTGCGCCATCCTGATACCCAACAGTGGTATTAGAGGTAATCACATGGATTTTCTGAGACAACAAAGTTAAGATGCATTAAATTTAATTTCGGTGTGTTAAAATGGTCTATTCAGATCCGACTCTGCGTCATTCCTATTTCAATTGATCAAGTTATGATCATTTTAAATTTTTAATCGAATCGCCTTCATGTTTTTTCTTCATTTGATGTTTATCTCAAATTTAGAATTAATGTAAAATATAATTTTTTATTATTATAAAATATAATATAATATTTTATTATAAAATATTTTTCCACAAATATGTGTGGAAAATATTTCTTATTTGAAAAAAGGTAATGGGAAGAGAGACCAAGACCAAGAACCCAATTTTTGGACTTCTTGCTTTTTAAAAAACAAAGGATTGAGTCGAGGATTCTTCTCTACATACAAAATAATATAAAAAATTATGGAATACCCAAAAGGGGTATCCTTCTCTCATGTAGCGCAATAGAGGTTCTCCCCTTAGCGATAAACCCTTGGCCCACTGACCGGTGCATCAGAGCGCCGATCTACAGCCCCAGTGGGCCTCCACTCTGCGCACCAGACCGTGTCGCCTCCTGGTCCCCTTTGCACTAGCCAGTCCTGTTTATCCCCTTCCCCTACCGTACCACCTCCCTTCGTCGTGCTGAACCTACCGCCCCGAGCTCGCCGACCGCCTCTCGCTGCGCTAGCTTGGACCACCGTTCCTACCAAAGCCAAACCGCATGCCCACGCCGCTCTTAATCCCTGGACAAAAAGAGTCTGTCAGTCCCTTTGTCGCATGACCGTGCTGCCCTAGGCTACACCGGACCGAACCGCACAGGCCGCGCCGGTCCTGGCCCTACCGGACCCGGCCGCCGCCTTGCTGGATCACCCGAGAAATGGGCTGCCAGCCATGCGGCAGGCTCGTTTGATTCCCAGCCTTCTCCGACCTTGTCAGTCTTCACCAGAATTTTTTGGTGTAGTGGGAGTCGCTGGACCGAGCGGTCAAGCCGCTGTCACTTCGCGGTAACTCTGCGGTCACCCAACGTTCATGTCACGGTAATGCCGTAATTGGCTCTACTCCATGATGACACCCCGCGGCGGTTCTCAGTCCCACTAGACTCCTAGGAAAGAGGTAAACACAACATAAATTAATCTTATTTAATTTGATTTGATTTAAATTAAATCGATTATAGTTAATTGGGGGTTTAAAATATTTTAATCTAAAATATTAATTTAATTTATGTTTAGAATTAAATTAATAGTATAATTTAATTTTTGGAATAAAAATTAAATTAAATAAATGAAACCGAAAAAAATAAATTATTGGAATTTAAGCAAAGTCAATTAATTTATTATAACACCCTCGCATTATTTAAATTTATTTCAATTTAATTCTCATGCACGTATTTTACCCTTACTAGCCTTGAGCAAGTGACCGAACAATGTTTTTCTGGTATTTATTTGTTGATTTAATTATTTATTCAATGCGTGCAAGGATTGTAATAGTTAATTAGTTAAATTAAGGTCTGTGAATTGGATTTTTAATTCAAATTTGATTAAGGGCATGCGTGTTAATTGCAAGAGATGAAATTTTACCCCTATAACCCCTTACCTGCATTCGATTACATTTGTAATTAAATGATGATTCGAGACGCAGACCCCGCCATGACGAGGGGATAAACTAGATGGGAGGCAAGCACTTAGCACTGGGAATGCTACGATGTGAGTCATGTCAAGACTCAGGTATGGATTCTCCTAGGTCACGATTGATATGTTATTGATCGATATTTAGAGAATTCTCAAGACCAGTCGGATTTCATGATTTACTATATGCATAGTTTATTATTTTTTGAGTCTACATGATTATTGTACGATCACATTGACTATTAAACAAGATAAAATGCATAAAGATGTGATGAATTATCTTATATTTCTTGTTCAGTTTTGAGCACGACAACATCATTTGAACATAGTAAATAGAAAAAAATTATATTCATTATTAAATATAAATAATCCATCAAAGATATATTAAGTGTAAAATCATTCAATTTCTCACATCTAAACAAAACCAGATGTTTCGGTGCTTGTTAGCCTTAGTGGAGAGTGCCTCTTACTATCGGGGCATTTTCATGAGAAAAATGGGTCTACATAACATAAGTGAGTAGTCAAGGATTAGACTTAGATAACATGATATAACTTTAGAGGAAAGATTTTTAGGGAATCAAGATAAGATTCCCAAAGCTGGGACATTACTAAAAAACATAAGGAACTACAAGAACAAGTCGTTGTCCAGTCTAGTGCCTACCTTGAAACCCTCTAAGTAGTGGCGTATACCTTTCTTGTAGACTACGAGGGTGGTTTCAAGGATCCTTACCACTAGAATACTCTAGTGATAGAGTATTTGGAATCGAATAGTGAGGGATATTATGGTTTTCTATAATAATAGGAGACACTAAAATGATATAATAATTTGTTAATCATAATTTTCAAAAGGTAATCAACAGAAAGTACTAACTAATAAATGTTTATCTGATGTAGATTAAAAATGGAAGTTATAAATACCACAAGTACATTATAACTGTGATCAATCTTGGATAAAGAAAATATCATGACCAGTAATAACATCCAGGAGTGGTAAAAGAGATTGTGCATAGTACTATGCCATGAAAGGAATATATATGTGTTGGAAACCCCAATTCCTACGAACCTCCTCATGGAGAAAGCATGGCGAAAAAAGACAAATGGAGAAAACATGTAAACGATGCACTTGAAGTGCAATGCATCATGTTTTCATCCATGTCTAACCAATTGAATAAAATGAATGAGGATGAGGATGCTTACAAGATGCTTTCATATCTCCAAGAACATTATCCGGAGAGGGACATGCATGAAAGGAATGAGATCTGAAGTGCTCTTTATTAGTGCTGGATAGCAGAAAGGAACCAAGACAGTCCTCATGTACTCAAGATGATTGGGTATATTGAGAGGCTTGAAGCCCTTGGGTTAAAACTCAACCTAGAACTAACAGGGGATCTCATTCATTCCTATTTACTATCATGCTTCAATACTTTTATTGTCAAATATAATGTGAATGATATGAAAAAGTCTCTCTCAGACCTTTTATCTTTAGTTCACCAAGCTGATAAGGATATGAAAAATAATAATTCATCTTTCTTTATGGTGAACAAGAAAACAAGGGAATGTAAAAGTGGTCTAAGGGCAAGTCAATGCCAAAGACACCAATGCATCGTCCTATAAAGAAGCCAAAGATTCAGAGGAAATGTAATGAACGAGAAGGTGTCTACTTTGGATGTGGAAAGAAAGGCCATTGTAAGAAGAATTGCATAGCTGGGAAGAATATACAGGATGATTCATTTACTTCAGGTATTTGTGTCATTCAATGTAATATATCTTTATATACAAGATGGGTATTGGATACGACATGTGGCTCACGCATTTGTATTCACATTAAGGAACCAAGTAGAATTAAGATGATTGAAAAAGGGTCATATTGATCTTCGTTAAACGAATTGTGCAAGTATTGAGGTCTTGGATGTGGGAGACTATCACATAACCTTTCCAACTGGTTTGGTTCTAGTTTTAATCAATTTCTATTATGTACCTTCTGTTACCAGAAACATTATTTTAGTGTTAATAACACACACTATGGGTTTTTATATCTGGTTTGGAATTTAAATTTGTCTCTTTTATTTGGATAACATATGTTATGGTATGGCACCTCTTAAAAATGGTTTATATATACATGAACAAGAGAAATCAGTAATGACAATAAATTACAAAAATAGCCAAAATGACATAAATAACACCCGCCTATGGCACTTCAGTCTTGGTCATGTAAACGAGAAGCGATTATGAAGATTTCATCATGAAGGGTATCTAGACTCGGTATAATTAGAAACCTTAGATTTATGTCAGGATTGTTTACAAGGAATGATAACCAAAGATCTTTTATTATGGAAGGGGGAAAGATCCAATGCATTGCTATAAATAATACATACTGATGTATGTGTTCCATTTATAGTAGAGGAAAGGGTTTTTTTTCTATACTTCATTACATTTAATGACGACTATATTGGGTATGGCTATATCTACTTAATTCGATATAAGTCTGATTACTTTTTATATTTTTATGGAATACAAAAATGAAGTATAAAACCAACTTACTAAGTAGATTCTTGTAATTCACTTAGACCTAGGTGGTGAATATCTCAACCAAACATTCATTGATCACTTGAAAGACTGTGGGATAGTATCCCAACTCACTCATCCTAATACACCACAATGGAATGGTGTTAGTGAAAGGATCAATATGATATTTCTTGACATGGTCATATCAATGATGAGTCATGAAACCCTACCATTATACATTTGGGGATACGCCTTGCATACAGCAGCATATACCCATAATCGAGTACCAACTAAAGATGCAGAAGAGATTCCATATCAGTTATGGTATAGAAAGAAACCAAACCTAACACATATGCATGTATTGGAGTGTGATGCATTTGTCAAGACTTTACCAAGTGAGAAATTATCATCTAGAAGCACTAAGTTCATCATTATTGGTTTTTCTAAGGAAACTAGACGATATTACCTATATAACCCTTCAGATTGAAAAGTCATTTCGGCATGATACTCCAAATTTCTATAAATGAAACACATTTCCATTGGAAATAGTGGGAGAAAGATTTAATTTGATGAAGATAATTCTCCAGATGCAGAAGATTTGGTAGAGAAACAATCTTCACAAGAACAAGTGGATGAAACAATTGTTCCTAAGACACAGATACTTCGTAGTTCTATGCGAGAGTTTAAAGAACCAGAGCGTTATGGTTTTCTCATCACCGAGTCAGGTGACACATTAGTCATTCAAGATGATGAACCTCAAACCTACAAAGAAGCAGTGTAAGGCTATGAAGATGCTTAATGGCAGAAAGCCATGAATTTAGAGATGGTGTTAATGTACAAAAATCATGTTTGGATTTTGGTGGACCCTCCAACTGATGTAAATCCCATTGGATGCAAATGGTTATTCAAGAAGAAGCTGGACATGATGGTGAGGTTAATACCTTTAATGAAAGACTTGTTGCAAAGGGTTTCAGACAATGTCAAGGCATTGACTATGATGAATCATTCTCAATAGTAGCAAATCATAAATCCATCATAATATTTCTTCCAATAGAAGCCTTTAACGATTATGAAATTTGGAAAATTGATCTCAAAACTACTTTTCTAAATTGGAAGTTGGCTGAAGACATCTATATGACTCAACTCGAAGGGTTTTTCAAGTCCAGGAATTTAAATAATGTATAAAAGCTATAGAGATCCATTTATTGATTGAAGCAGGCATCAAGATCATAGAATATACGTTTTTATGAGGCCATTAGAGATTTTTTTTATCAAAAATGAAAGCCAGCCTTGTGTCTATATAAAGGTTGAAGAGAATGCCATCGTTTCCTAGTATTATATGTTGATGACATATTAATTATGGTAAATGAGGTGCAAGTATTATAGTTAGTTAAGACATGGTTAAATTAATGCTTCTCCCTAAAGGACTTAGGTGAAGTAGCCTACATTCTTGGGATCATGATCTATAGAGATATATCTCAAAGGTTTTTTGGGCTAAGTCAAAGTACATATATTGACAAGGTACTCAAAAGGTATGGTATAGAGAAATCAAAGAGTGGGTTGTTAGCCCTTCCACAGGGTATAGATCTCTCCATGAAAATGTGTCCACAATCAGAGGAGGAGATTGACAGAATGAGAAGAGCCATTTATGCTTCGGCAGTGGGTTCTATAATTTATGCCATGCTATGTACTTGGTTTGATGTCACCTTTTCTTTAACCATAGTGGGTAGATAACAATCCAATTTAATAGAGCTTCATTGGACAAATTTTAAAAATATCCTAATGTGCCTGAGGAATACTAAGGATATGTTCCTATTGTATGGAAGAGATGAGGAACTAGTTGTGAGGGGATACACTGATGATCGTTTTCAGACAGATCGCGATGATATGAAATCACTATCAGGCTACATCTTTTCCCTGAATGGTGGTGTAGTGAGGTGGAGAAGCTCGAAGAAAGCTGTGGTTGCTGATTCTACATCAGAGTCCGAATATATTGCAGCTTTCGAAGTAGCAATGGAAGCAGTCTTGATAAAATGCTTTATCTCAGACATTTGTGTTGTACCTAGTAGTGAAGACCCTGTATTAGTATATTGTGATAATACTGCTGCAGTGGTTCTTACCAAGGTGCCTAGGTCTCACCAAATAACAATTCATATTCTTCCGAAGTTTCATCTCTTGAGGTATTTTACTCAAAGAGGTGAAGGGATAGTTAGCAGAGTAGCAACAGAGCAAAACGTGGAAGACTCTCTGACAAAAGCCATTTCTCAATAGAATCGTGATTCACATATGAGAGCTAGTGGATTGAAACCTGTTAACAGTTGGATCTATTGCAATTGAGAGTGTTGAAAGTGGGTGTCCTAAACCGAACTTGTTTTGTACTTTGATTTACGCTACATGTATTGAGTTTGCAATAATACATGTGTTTATCTTTCCACAATAGTGCAGATACTTATGCATCCACATTGTTTACGGAAATATCCTTAGATTACCTATCGCATCAAAGGGGTATAGTAGATCCCATGCTATATTGAGAACCCTGAGATGCCATGAGAGTAATCATCAAGTAACATCCTATAGCCCAATTACATCATTCTAAAAGGACATAGATGATATGTGACTATCAGCTGATAGGGGATCATAAGCATTGAGACTTCTTCTCATGAAGTTCACACTTGATGAAATCTAGTAGTTGAGATCGTGATGAAAGACCTGCATAATAGAAACACCAAATATTTTATGTTTCATTGGATGTTCCTATCAACTGACATGTGTAATGGTCTTTTGACTTGAGATCATTGTCAATGTATGTCATTTAATTACGTACATTTGGTCAAGCCGAAAACCATGTTGACTAAGTCATGGTGAGGTAGTTTTTATTGGGTACGCCTTCAATGGAATGCCATCAATTAAATGATTGATAATGAATTTTTTGCTTCCGTGTTCATGAAGAGATATCTCATTCATGGTTGATTAGTATTGTTGCACATTCATTAAATCCATGGACATGGTAGTGGAAGGTAAGATCGTCCAGAAAAATAAACAAACAAATTAATGAAAATAAAGAATGATGACACTAGTATGCATTCTACTTTATTGAGATATCGATGATGAAGAGATTATATTACACGGACCGTGTTGGTAGGAAGGTATTTGTTGCTTTGACTTTGACTTATCTCTATAGGGGCCTCGATGGGTTGCTAGACCCCACTCTAGGTTGGTGGATATTATTCACTGATACTGCGGTAAAGGCCTAGAGGGTCAAACACAATAGCGCCTTGACAATCTTCCTTATTCTGGGAATTGGAATATAGATCTTGGTGGGCCCCACAAAAGGGTCTGAGTACTATCCAAGTTATATGGATCACAAAACAATAAATAAATTCATTAATTATTCATGTTTAGAATAATTCATTGAATTTATTTATGACATGTATTTACAAGTCATATAGTAAATACAAGTATTAATATTATTCGAATGGATTTTAATATCCTAGGTTCATTTAATATTAGTATGAAGAATGAGTTGAGTTAAAGACTCAAATTTATCACATACCACATTTACATATTACAAGTAAGTGATAAATTATAAATATTATTTATGGAATAATTTTATTTGTCATAAATAATTATTTATAACACTTATATAGAAGATTTCTATTACACGAGGGACGAGAATCCATACCGCATTTTTTAAACACTCCATATATAAGTGAGAGAGAGACTCTACAATGATGATTTCTCATGTTTCAAGATTGAGATAATCTCTCTCATCTTAGAATATATAGTGAGAGTCTCTCTAGTTATGGAAGATCTTCAAGTTCATCTCTCTCAGATTAAAGCTTCTTTCTTAGAGTTGATCGTCGCTTCACTGAAGTGATCGTCGAAGATCCACGCTAGAACCCAGATCTGAAAAAACATCATATGTGTGGATTCATATGGTGTGAGTGGACGATCTAGAGGGATTCGATGTTGGAGTGTTCAAGCAATGCTCACTAGCATCCTACGGCAGACTTACACACGCTAATTTCGAACAAGGTATAAGTTCATTTTAATTTTTGGGCTATGTTTAAACCAGGCGGGATTTTTTGACCAAACCAGGACAAGATAACCGAAGTTGAAAGGGTTATGTCACTCCGGTGAAGATGAAAATTTTATATAACCAGCCCACCGGCTTCTGTTGTGCCATCCTGGTACCCAACATCAATAACTAATGGAATTTAGAGAAGTTTATATTGATTTCAATAATTATCTATCTAATTAATATTGTATCATATTGAGTACTTCATTTAATCATATTTTATGAATAAAATCAATTAAATACTTATATATATAGTGCTACACCATAAAACCTATGTGTCCTTTTTTAGGGAGATCATGGTGGGATGATATTAAATTAGTTTGAAGATTCTGAGATAAGACTACTGTGATATTGCTAGAATAATTCAGTATTTTTAGTACTTGTAAACACTACGGGAATAATTATTTGTGTGAGATGCACTGCAAATTTTAATTAGGATCATATATATAGTAGAATTTTTTCTTGGGTGATGAAAACCAATTAAAGAAATGAGTAAATCTTTGTAAAAAATAGTTTATGTATATTATATTCTTAATTATAATTTTACATTCATTATACATAGATTATTTTTTATTACATTAAAAATAATCCCATTTAAAATAACTAGAAATATGGGTTATCTTACAAATGAAGTAATGAAATTTCATATTTTTTTATAAATAATAAATTTTTGAATCTCCCCCTATGGTACCTCCACATGTCATGTATGGAATTTTATCTGGTATAAGATAAAGGATACCTCTTATTGAATATTTTTTGAATACCTTATATATATTATTTCATTAATGATGTTCTCAATTTAGGGGATTGTAATTTTCTAAGTGCCTTGGGTGGATAATTCCTAATCCACTCAACTAGTGAAATGATATAATGTCACTTCCATGAAAAATGAAAAATTAAAAAATGAATGTGGAAATTTGAAAATGAAATAATTTAAAAACCAAATGGGTCTCCCATTATCTAGTGTTACATAGAATGGTAATTGAATATCTATGGATTAAATTGTTAGAGATCATTATTATAATTATAGATCAAGATGTAATAATCTTGAATAAATTAAAATAATTATTTTCATTCCCCTTAATGTAAAATGATATATAAGGGAAAATACTGAGAATTAGTTTTAATATTTAATTTTTTTGATTAAGGTGTTATTTGATAATAAATATCAGTGAGATGATGGTGTTTATTAAATAAGGAATATATTGGAAATAAATATTAGATTATTGTACTCTAAAAAAACCAATTAAACACATGAGTTAAACAACCACAAAATACAATGATAGTATTACTTTAATAAAGTATAAAATGAAATGAAAATTTTTATAAGCATTCATTAAAAAATTCTATAACTAAAGTACTCCATGAACATGAAATGATATATGAAGTATAAATGAATTTTTAGGATGCCCAACTAGATTTTATATCTATAAAGGGAAAATATATTGAAATTTGATTATAAACTAAGGAGTTAATATGATGTTATTTTTAAATTTTTTAATGATGAAACGATCTCAGTCAACCTAATAGAAATTGAGCTGCATCGTATTAAAAAAAATAAATTAAAATGTGCACTACATTTTCAATGAACTTAAATGTAGTATTCTACAACAACGACCATAGAGATTATTTTCCCATTAAGGTAAAAAAATATTAGAGATAAATAGTTCTTGATAAATTAAGGAGAGTATTCCACCACAACCACTTTTTTGATGAGTACCTAATTTCCAAAATACATGCATGTACTAAATCTACTTTTTCAAATATATTTAGAAAAAAAATTAAATTTTGTAAAAATATGGGATATAGAAAAAATTATTTTATAAAAACATCCTAAATAGTCAATGTGGGATGATATATGAAGAAAATATCACGATACATAGCTTATAAAATCATTGGAATAACCCAATATTTATATGAAATTTTTATAAATATATTTCCATAAAATAGAGAAAAGTTTATTTTCTCCCAATTATTATTGTTCTTGGATTTTCAATCACATGGCCAAAGATTTTTTCATAACATTTCTTCATATTAATGATAAATATGGCCATAAATATGTGGAGGAATTTTTAAAATAGAATAATACATATGTCATAGATGTTCAGTTCATATTGTAAGATCAATCATTCTTCGAATTTTATATATGATTATATTGATTATTTCAATGAATTTTAAAAAATATATGCGATTTTTTTACAAAAACTGCTCTGTACCAATCAAATATAAATTTTTGACACCACTCAAATATGTCCACAGTATATTTAGAAATAAGGAAAACAACGTTACATTTAAATTAGGACTAATCAACTGAATAAATCTGTTTTTAGTGAAATGGTAATGACTATAATGAATTTTACAAACTAGGGTGAAAAATATATAGGAATTGGTTGTTATTTAGGGGTAATAGAGTCCACAATATAGAATATTGTATGAAATTGCTGTAAATTTATATTATAAATGGAATCCAAATAATTATATAAAATTATTCATTTGTATGCATAAAATTATTTTCTGGGTAGTGGAATTATATAATTAAGATTATGAGAGTATTTCCATGATGGGTCACCAAAATAATATTCATACCATGTGAGAAAGGTTCAACATTACTAGAAAAATTCCAAACAATTTCATAATAGTACTACCTAGTTAATTAGAGTTTTCATGTTATAATGATAAAACACAATTGGTCCATAATCTCAAATTCATAATTCCATGAATCATTTCCTACTAAATAAGATTTATTATGATTATAAAAACTATATTTTGACTATATTAACTGATAATATTTAGGAATCAACATGTTTTAAGAGGAAAAAAATTTGAAATTTTAATTCTAACAAAAGAAAACATATATAATCCATAAATGAATAATTGTGTATATTAATGAATATTATACATTACAGTGGTTTAAATTTTTTAATGGTGAATAATTATTAAACCATTAAAAACTATTTTAATTTTATATATTTATTTAAAAATTATATTGGGTTTAGAAAGAATTATCACCCTAGTGGTAGAATTGATATTTTTTTGAAGACCACCTCATTCCAAAATAATCCATGATTGAATTCTAATACATTGGATTTCTGTGAGGTTTTAAGAGGGGGTTTCATATTAAAACTACTAGGGATGATGACGAACATGCTATACAAAATTTCAATTATTGATCATTAAAAAAGTGGTATTAGTCGCCAATAAGAATCAAATACATGGGGTATATTACAAAAATCATTTAACCATGAACATAAAGTATTCTTTTGACCCATTGTGGGGGATTAAATATAGAATTTAAGGGTTCTAATGATCTTCTATATTTGAAAATTCATGAATCATTACCGTCATCTCATATGATGATGTATAAATTTTTTTATTCAGTCTTCTTTCCCCATTATTGTAATTTCATTTATTTATAACTTTTTTTTGACTAAAAAAATGGGGAATTTATTTTATTTGACTTGATCATTTATTTTTTATTATGAATATGTGTTCATTAATAAAAATGTTTTCAAATCTTTTTCTACACACCCACTAAGAATTTTGACTCTAGGACTGTATTACATTATTTAATAAAATAGAGAAATCTAGTGAATAGGTTATTATTATTTTTACATACACTAGGTTTATCCAGGTTGAAATTTATTGATTAATAGATATATCATTATAAAGCGATTTGTTGTTCCTATTTTCTCATTTAACATTGGATGACCATTTGTAGATAAAGAAATATTTTATATTGAATTTTCAAAAATTTCACTTTTATTAATTAATGTGTAGAAGTAAATAGATCATATAATTTAGATTGTAATTTGATTAATGTTTTTAAGGTTTTTTTTATTAAACAAATATCATATGAGGGTGAAAGACAATATATTTGGGTTTTGTTTTTGTCTGTTTCATTATTGACAATGATAAATACAAAATAAGTACGTGTGTAATATTTAAGAATATTCTATATGTATCATAATTTATTTACCTATATAATATTGGTAATACAAAATAATGTATTATTCCTTTAGAAATATAAGGTGAATCTCATATGATCTTTGTGGAGTGAGAGAAAAAATTTCAACTAAATATGTTATCGTCTTATAGGTTTCAATCGAATCATTTCCCATTAGTCAACTAATATGCACTTGTGACTATAGATATATAATAAATTTGATGAAGAAGGAGTTCATGTATGTTAATTAATTGTGAGAATATGTGATGTTATTCGTATACTAATTATCATCAAGGGATTATATTAAAAAGTTTAAATGTAAGGGTATTGGAATCTGAAGCCCCGGGGATTCAATGGAAGCCATAATATTGTTCAATTTCGTTACTTTATCAAATCAATGTGTACAAAACAAGGGTAAAATTTTATCAAATTCTTTCATGTAGTTCATAAAAATACATGAACTCAATTTTTGGTGCTATATACACGTATTAATAAGGTAAAAAATCGAAACATTGACACATTTGTTTGATCCTCCAACCACATGGTCATGTGGTCAATTTCTAGTCATATATATTATTATTTTTTGCTAATACAACTATAATAAATTCTTATTTTCTTGATAATTCATTGTAGTGAAATATTTTGATAGATCTCTCACGGAGGCCACTCACATGATCCAATTATCTATTATCAGAATTTAAAAACTCTTTTATATAAAACTAATTAATATAATAATATAATGGGATTATTAGAAATCAAAAAAATTGATATATATATATATATATGGAAAAATCACAAGGAAAATAATAAATGAGGATGTTATTGGTGAATAATGATGTCGTTGTTCTTAGGGGTTCATGACAACACAGTTGTTGTTATTTGAAATCATTATTTCATAATATTATATTTAGTCTTGATATCAGCCCTATAAATTTACACCGTCCTATTTATTTTTACTTTAACCCTCACTATCCCTTCCTATAAAGAATAATATTCCTCACTTCCTCACTAAAACACTACACCTCCCCTATGAAAGTAACAATATAAAAAAATGAGAGGAATAATGATTAATGAAAATATGAACAATATATTTGAAAAAAGTTGTGAAATCTCCCTCAAATCTAGTTTCATTAACATTATCATTAATATAATTGAATAAGGAAAATTTGATTCCAATGGATCTTAAGAATCCACTCATATCCACCCCCATTATAAAACATTTGATGAGGTTAGTTTTCTGTTTTCATAGAGTTGATGAACGAATAGATGAATAATAGAAAAAAATGATTTTATGATAAATGAAAAAGATAGATGAAAATCATATATTTTAAAATTTTATTCATACAATACAAATAAATACCACACAACATTGCTAGGAAATGAATAATTACACATTCAATTACATTATATGTGGCGTAGAATTACATATTTAAAGGCAAGTGAGGTGGAATATATTTTCTTTAGATCAGTCTAATGAAATATGACATGTTTTTTAACTAATATATTCATGTGATTGGAACTTCTTCCTTCATAAATTATGTTTATCATTGTTTTATATGTTATTTATGTATATTTTAGTTAATTTTTAACCATATTAAAGATGTTATGGATGAATCATTAATGAAACAAATTCTCCCAAAAGATTATCCAGATTCAATATACTTAATATCAATGCATTTTTTTGGATTACTCAGTGGTATATTATTTTAATCGGGTCTCCACATAGCATGGTCCTCAATTTTACATCCATGAACCATAAATTTTGTATCATCTTAAATAATTTTATAATGAAATTATGGTGGAATTAATTATTAATAAATTTAAATAATGGATGATTCATTAAATTTTGATATATTAACATAACATGAGTTTTCTAAAATTTTATATGGTGATCAAGAAGTTACTCATATTTTTGAAATTATTGAAATAATGTATTATGTCTTAAAAAAAGTTTCAATCCAGTACAATGATTGAGGATAATGTTTTTGTCGAATACTTTTTGTGAGAACCAAATATTAATTTCCACATAAACATTGAGAATTCTATAGTGAAATTCCAAGGGAAGAACTTTAATTCTCGTGTAATTATGAAATTCCTGCTATAGTTATTTTTTATATAAAATCATCCCATTAAACTAAATGATTAATTAATGAATAATTTATTATTATAACATTTACAATAAAATCCTTGATTATTAATTCCCCCACAATAACACTTTTTTCACTCATGGGAATGAATGAATTAATATATATATCATATGCACAGGAATTTCAATAATATAAAAGTTTCCAAGACATTCAGAAACATTAATTTATAATTTCTCATTTATGAAAACAAATTAAAATCATTTTATTATAGTACTTTAAAATTACTTAAACCTCACTAATATGTACATGACATAATTAAACGTGAATCAACCAAAAATTCTTATCATACATCACTCAAAATAAATAAAATACAATGTTACCCTCATACATTGAAAGTGAATGCATCATCATATTAAGGAGAAAATTATCATATCTCCATATAATTAGACATATAACATTTATTAATAATTATGAGTTTTTTATGTTTAATTATGTGTATCATGGTTAGGGAAAAAATCAGTTAAAATTTTCTGTCTGAAAATATAAGGTTTAAATCCAAAATAAAATTTCATGAATATTCAGGATAAACACATGAAGGAAAATTAAATTTTTTTCCCATTATATGTTTATCACAACACACTCGATTTTATAATGAAATGATTATAGAGTCCTGAAATAAATAAAAATAATGAAATCATATAAATTCGATTTTTTAGTATTTTTAAATTATTTTGTTTTTTTTTATTTTAAATTGAATAGACCTCACAACCACCAAATTACCCTATTTGATAAAACAATTATTTTAATGAATTTTTTTTACAAACCAAATAACCATCAAATTTTTATTTTTATTTTCTAGAAGATTGGATGATAAAAAATAAACAACAATAAATTATCCTCACATCCATTTTAATATCTCCACTTTAAAAAATTAATGACACCCCAAGCCTAAATATATTTACAACTAAAATTATTCATTAAAAATTATCTTTCTTAAATCACATACTCAAAATACCCATGAAATATATTATGATTCAAAATATAAAATGAATATTTATCATTTATCATTACTTAAACCAAAAATGAAATTAGTGGATTTTGAGGGAAAATCAACAATAAATTAAAAGGGTCGACCTCATGATTAAAACATGTCTTACATATGAAATGCCTCAATATCAGCAAAAATTATTATTGAACACCAAATATTTGAAATAAAATTATCATAGTTCAAATTTTTTCACAAAAAATAAATTTTTCTATCAAGAATGCTTAGTTGCTATAAATACTATATTTAAAGGATTTTAAATAATTCACATGATTAGGAAAATAATTTTATTCAATGATTTATAGTCAATAATTTAACATCTTTTCTGTACTCCTATGAATTCTTTAAAAAAATTATTATAATGTTTCCACAGTAACAATATTTTAAAAAAATTATCCAAAATCAAGAATAGACTCGCCAAATAAATTAATTTGTCCACAATCAAATAGTATATAAATTTAAATTGGAATTTCTGAAATAAAAAAACCAAATAAAAAAACCTAAAAATTTTATACAGATTTTGACACTCTCCCAAAAATAAATATAAAAAAATTTCATCTATAATAAATAATTATGAAGGAATAACAATCCAAATAGAATGAAAGATACCACATTGAATTACTTTTTAGTAGTTTCCTTATGTTAAGATAATTTCTACTACCAATTCAAAATTACAACAATGTAATAAAGAACAATAAGAAGTTATTTAATGTAATATAAAAGAAATATACTAAAATGGAAAAAATGAAATTAATATAACCCTGGTATAGAACTCTACATGAGTACTTTTTTTTCATCATGTCTGCAGATCTAGTGGCTACCAAATTTCTAATAGTAGATGTGGTTTGTGTAATTTTAATGACAACATTATATATTATACGAAGGGGAAAGATAATGAATGGGTCCTCCTGTTTCACATCGTCCACCACTTCATTAGAATATTTTTAATAATCTTATAGAGGTAATATTAACTGATCCAATTATACTTGAAAATCATTTGTAAAATAATTTAAAATTTCCATTAGATAAATATTAATATATGAATAATTCATATCAATATGATCTGCCTCAATAGAATGGACTTATATGATTGATTTAATAGCTCTATTAACATCATTGTCTTTTAATTAAAAAATAATTATTTAAAATATGGTGGTCACATCATCTTTATCATAATGACACTATAGTTAATGAATTATTACTCACTTGGGAAAGTAAATATTTGGGTAGTGAATATGATTTTATTAAAGATTAATTAAATAAATAATTTAATCTAGTGTTATATCCACTCCCTTCCAATAATAAATATTAAATGTTTTTAACCATTCAAAGTCATCTAGAGGATCAAAATAAAATTATGAGAGAGGGTATGTGTGGTATTGTTTCAAACCTCGTGATATAATCGTAATGAGTATGACACATGAGATACTTTTTTTCCTCAATTACATTTTGATGGAACTACATAATGTCGTGTGTGAATTAATTTTACTCTTTGGACATGGATGTCGAATTTTTTTATTGAGGTCACCTTTGATTGCCGAAGAATCTCATGAACCACATCCTCTATATATGTAATCTTTTCAAATACACTTCCTTGTTTTTTAGGAAATTATAATATTACAATTATTTATGGTGGGTAATGATATATAAATTTATTTTTCTTATACTAAAATGTTTATTAATTTTTATGAAAACAATGTGTTACAGCGATGTGCATCCCTGGAAATGGGTAAAAATGAGTCCTTGTCTATTTAAATAATCCCAATAAAATAAATTTGGTTACCCTATGAATGTAGTATTGTGAAATTCTATTGTACGTTACATTAAGGGTACACACCCAAACACTAATTTCATATTATCTAATTTTAAATTATAACTGATATAAAACTAAATTTTATTATAAATTAATTGGATTTTTTTAGATTCATAAAATTTATAAATAAATATAACTATATAAAAAATCTAGTGAAAAAAAACTTAATATATGTTATTGAATAATGAAGGTTTAATAGTTCTTATAATTTTATGATGATTAAATCACTATTATTTGATAGTATTTGTCATTATATTTGTCATTCTGAAGATAGACCATATCACTAGATACCATACATATTTTTATTACCCCTAACTTACCATCTACATGATTGATTATCTATATCTTTATATCACCGAAATATTATACTGTCACATTTCATGTAGCACTATGATAACAAAGTGAATGAATAAGTATTAATGAGAATAAAACTCCAATAATAAAAGAGTTAGTTCATCTATAAACTAAATTTTGTTTCAATACTATTTAATTTCAAATAATAAAATAATAAAAAATTGAACAGAAATAACTCACCCATCAACTGCTCCCCTCTAACCCCCAAACTACTGATCAGGTTATTTTTCTATTTTCATAGATTTAGAAGGGAACAGTGGAAGAAAAATATACAAAAAATTAATGAGAAGAATAATATAATGAGAAAATTAATAAATATTAAAAATATAATTGATAATTTTAATGTAAAAATCACCCACAAATACAATAAAACGGCCAAATAAATATTATATCCTATAAAAAGATGAGAGAAATTACAAATTTTTAGGCAAGAGATATGTAAAATACTTTCTTCAATACTATAATAATAATAATAATAATGGACCTAAAAAAGATTTAATATAAACACGTTGTCATTAGGAATGTTTTTCCTACACCAGTCATCATTAATTTTAATTAATTTAAATTTTTTTTGACATGCAAGGGAAATGTTATGTCCATGTAAATAATGAAATTAATTTTATCCAGACAGATTACATAGATTCAATATACTAGATTTCCATTTTTTGGGTTTAATTAATTTCTGACTGTCTAGATTTGGCATTTTTGGACATGTAACTTGTTGCAATTCACATTAAGCATTAAAATTACTTCAACATAAAGGATGTTTTTAGATGTTATGATATAATTATTAATAATAAAATTTTAATCCTGAAAGATTTATTGAATCTTGATACAAAAGGTAAATAGTAACATCAGTCCATGATAACTTGTGAATGATAAGTTTCTACAATAGAATTAAAAGATCAAAATAAGGTCTTAAAACTTCTTATATAATTTTACTGTGGTCAAAGTAATTAATATAATGTGATGCCCAAATTATTATGGTGGGACCCATCCAGTCTTTTATATATCTTCTCTAATATCATATAAATTAATATCCCCTAAAATTGTGAATCTAAAATGAATTTAATAAATAAAAAATATAGAAATATTAGTATATAGTTCACTGAATATTTCTAATTATAATTCATCTAAAATTTAATTTAATTATAATAATACTCATCTAAAATTGAAAGAAAAGAATTTGAATTCACGTGAAATTTTAATATTCATTCCGCAATAAAAATATGTATAAAATTACCCACTAAGACTCAATTTGGGATAATTAAATAATTTCTTTGAAATTGGATATTCAATAAAATTTTGGTCCAATAGTCATGTTGTCGATCCACTATCCACACATTGGATTGTTTATCTGGTTGATTAATAATGTCATGTGGCCGATCCAGAAGCCTGATTAGTCAACTAATTCCTATGTAAATTCATCAATGTCTCGCAATCTATCCGACTCTTTGAATAACATGAAAAAAATAAAGTGGTTGATTATTAAGTTGTTCAGTTTATAGAAATTCATCTTTCAGTCAATCAATATGTTGTATAGAGAACAATTGTATTTCATATGGATGATACATGGGTCATGTGGTTTATTCCAAAATCGAATTATTTTCATCCATAACATGTGGTCGATCAAAAAAATTGTAAACTATTTCGATAATTTTACTAACTAAAAAATTGTGAGATTTCCAAATAAAATATCATTAGATGAAATTTAATTGGACAATTATTGCATAGTCATTCAATGATCAGAACTTGAAAATAATTTTTTACACTTTTATGTGTGATTGGTGATCCTGAAAATGATACAATGGAAATAAAAACAATATTCATCATTGAAAATATTAATTTTCTCAATAATGAAGTTATAGAATTACGTGGATGTAATTTTTTTATTTGTGTTCTTCCTATGAAATAAAAAATTATTGATTCCCTTAATTGAAATGAACGATGATTGTAAAAAAAATATTATTTTTCATGTTGGATATATGGGAAATTATCATATGCTAAATATATATTTTTATGTTCATGGGAATTGGAAAATTATTGAAAAATAATGATTTATATGTTTTTTTATGATATTATAATCATCTCAAGGAGTTGTGATTCATTATGTATATGATGATGATATGTCAAGATGACATACTATATAAATGTTAATATCTTAATAATTAATAAATTATAATTAAATATATACCTTATGAATTAAATGTTGAGTCTATTCTATTGATCCATTTGTTATTCTACTACCACATCAATGTATAAATTTATTTACGTTGAATATAGATTAAAAAAAATCGTAAGTTTCCGTGAAGAACACATTCATGTTACCCAATGTGAAGAAAATGAAATTATGTATTGATGTTTTAAAAATATTAATGTTAAATAATTAATGGGATTAATTCAACAACATTTTGAGAAGAATAATATAAGGACTTGAGGACATTTGGATGAAGATAGAGGCATCTAATTGTTTTTGGTTGATAGTAATATGTAAAAAACTAAGACAGAAAACGTATGGTCATTTTAACTCCATTAGTTTTTATGAATTATTTTTCATTCAATAAGATAATTTATTATTATATATTTTCTTACAATAAACATATTGTTATGATTTCTCTATATGCAATAGAAGGTTATCTTGTATTATACACAACACTCAGTTTTAATTTAACCATGATATAATTTTAATATTGATTTTAAACGAATTAGATATAACATAGAAGTTACACATATACATATTAATAGTAATAACAAATTTTATTAATATTATATAAAAAAGAATTTTATAAAAGAATAATATTTATTAAAATTTATTAATTTTGGATAAATTCTTTATATGATTCGAGAAATATTATTTTCCCCAAAAAATATAATCTCATATTACTATTTTTCTATATTAATAATTATATCACACTTTTAAAAATTAACTTTCATAGATAATATTTCTTTTTTAAATAATCATGACAATTTATATTACACTGAATTTTTTATATTTCCCTTTATTGATTCATCTTTCGATGATTACTGAGTAATTTTGAAATTTAATTGGAAGCATTATTTAATTTAATTTATTTTTAAAGTTGATTTGTATTTTAAATATATAATAATGTAACATTATTTCTATTATACATCAATTATTATGATTACTTCCCTTAAAATCAATTATATATTGAGTTTTTATATAAAAACATTTTAATATTAAAATATTTTCTACTTAAAACACACTTTATCATCTCAAATGCTGGATTAATTTTAAATAATATTTTACTGAAATTTTTTATTGGATTTGGAAAAATTGATTCAAAATTTTTATTCCTAATAAATTTTATAATTTAAAAATTGTAATACAATTTTGTACCAAATTTAATTCTGAAAATAGTAAAAATAAATTATCATTGTTATAGTAAAAAAGGGTTTACTGGGTGTTAAAATACGAGGATGAGGTTTAAAATGAATGTAATAATTATAAAATTCATATTTGAAATAAATATTTTAATAATAACCTTAAAAATATTGAATATATTGTAATTTTGAATTTTATTAAGTGGAATTACATTTTTATTTTTGAATCTTATATGAAATTTCCATGTACATTCCAATTGGGTTTCTTTCCTCCATTAACAAGAGGACACCACCAACCATCAAATATTCACACCAATCAAGACACATATATATTTTTAAAATAAATAAATATTCCCTATACCACATCCCGAGACATTTTCTAGAGCTTGTATCCCCACAGAATACCAACTGTAGGTTGTTTAGGAGAGATCCTAAAGGCAATGCTTCTATGCTATAGTAATTTTCTTCACTAAGATCCTTCTTTTGAATTCATTTATGTCAATCCTTAATTTAGCCTTAAAATATAACATATAATTATTATTTTTTAAAATATGTATTGTGATGTAATGTTATTAATATAATATGCCATTCAAATAAATATATTCATTTAATAGGTTATAAAATCATTATCTTTGTGTATGGTAGATTATAGCCTCACGAACCATTGCCATTCTTTTTTTCATTTCTCCCTTTAAAGAATATAAAAAATTATGGATTTATTATTTATATATGATATTTATGATATAGTTAAACTTTTTGAAATATTTTATAACACACACATTCATACTATAAATTTTTTTGGAATTCAAAAATAATAATCGTGTGTAGGGTGGACTACCACCTTGTGAAGTGATGTGTTTAGTTCACTATTTAAATTAGAAGGTTATCAAGATGGTTTTATTGAACCAATATTATTTATATAAAATAATAATGAATCAAAAATAATAATATATAATGCACTATTCATTCTTTGAATCCTACATGAAATTTGAAATAGCATTCTGACATACTTATGGGCTACCATCTCTATAAATGGTGTTTATCATCTTCTATCACTGAGTTTTATTTCATTCCCTAAATACATTTATAGTGAATATATTTTTTATTTATATTATGGGTAAAATTTTGGAGATATTGAAATCATTATAAAATTAAGAGGACCAAATATATGAAATTGTAACTTATATAAAAAAAGGTAGTTAATAACAAAAACATATCTTTAAAATTGACTTTTTAAAAAACTCATACCAAATGTGAAAATAAAATCATAAATGGTATTATATTAAAAAAATTATATAATATATATATTATTAAATTATATATATTATACATGGGTTTTAATCTTGTTTGAATGATGTTGAGACTTGAGGTAATTTTTTTTTCTTTCTATCATTAATTTCAGAGAGAAATGAGTCTTATTCTATACATATTTCTTTCATGTGGTTTATATAATACCCATTAATATATTTTATGTTTATTATTCTTCATATTATATATATTCAAGTATCCATTTTAGGATCTCCCATTCATGGGTTTTATGGTTTCAATGTTACCATTTATGAAATGGATTTTTGTCATAATGTGTCTTCTTTGATACATATGTTATGTTATGCACCAATAATCTTTTATAAGGTTTATATATATACAATTTCAGTTTTTATATATTGAATATACTTATTTTCATTATATTATAAAATTCATTTAATGTTTTTATTTCTGGGTAATTAGTATTCAATTTTTCCAAATAAGAGTTTTTTTAAAATCTTATTGTTTATCAAGAATGTATAAATTAATACATAAAATGATGAAATATTTTGACCCAAATCTCATGAAACCCATTAAAATTATTCTACTATAGTCAATCATTATTTTTAAAATTATGAGTTCCATTTATCTTTAAAACCCATAACTGATGCTTCTAGGTTATTTTATTTATTTTTGGTTCTAATATATCATATACAAAAATGGGATTGACATCTGGTAGTTGGTGTGCTAGATTGTATTTTTTTGGAGGTCTTTCAGCTAAAGTCCAGTATGCATATATGGTTATAAGTAACCATGTGAGTCGATTATGGGCTGGTTATGTCAATTGATATATCCATCTTTCATGGAATCTTTATGGTTATTAAAATCAGGCGGCCACCTATGGGTAACATTGTGGGTTCCTTTTGATTGTCCTGTGGGGAAATCATGGTTTATTCTTGATTTGGAAAATCGTGGACATAAACCATGGGTCATTTTCTTTTTCTAAAAATGAAAAAATAAAAAATATTTTTTAACAATAACAAAAACAATAATAATAATAATAATTATTATTATTATTATTATTATTGTTGTTGTTGTTGTTGTTGTTATTGTTATTATTATTATTATTCCCCTCTTCTACCCCTACCATTAGCACATTACCCCCTTCCCCTCTCCTTTCACACGACCTCATTGTCGAAGCTCCTCACACTCTTACCCCCACCCCCAGCTCAGCCGCTTCTCCTATATATTTCATCAATAATATTGGTCAGCACTTTGAGGTTGGTTCTTATTTACCTTAATTCTTTAATTTTGTGGATTTTTCCTCTCCCGTTTCATTATTTCATTAATTTGAACCCATTGGTTTATGGTGGGGAGATTTTTAATGTTTCTCTTCAAAATAGTTCTTGAGATGTCTTTCTATGGAAAAATTTCTTCATTTTTCTAACCCACATATGATGGCCATGTCTTTTAAACCATATTAGTCCTCCAATTATTGTTTAGAGGTTGGTTTTCTTATAATTTGTTTTCCCCAACTTTATTTAGGGTTTTTATGATGCTTGGATAGTTAATTGTTTTAGGGCATTTTGGTCTTTGTTGGTTTGGATTTGAGCTCTCATCTTCAAATCCATACATTCTTATTCAATGTTAGGAATGTACATATATAAGTTCCCATTTTTTGTATATTCACCCATTGCCGGATGATTATTTATATAATGGGGATAGGTGTGTTTATATGTATATATGATGAAGCATACATGAGTATGTGTAAAGTGGTATAGGAAAGTAAAAGAATATATGTAAGGATACCCTTAACATATTTGTCCATGAAAATATTCACATAGGTTCTATATGTCCATATATATATGTGAAAGTTCATATGCATGTTTTTTGTAAATTGATCATTCGAGTTCTATCAATCTAAAATGGTGTGGAAAGAGTTTGAGGTAGGTGAACTATTCCTAGGTGATTAATTTGAATTTATCAATTTCGTGAGTATTTAAATTTTTTTATATTAAATAGTATATACATTTTACAATATGTTATTGTGGTGCTATGTTTTATATTTTTTTTTCACATTCACCCTTACTAGTTAACAAGTGTTTTATTCATTAAAATTTTCATCAAATATTTTTTAAAATATAAATTGTTTAAATATATAAAATTGTCTTCCAAAGCGGTTTTTTGTGTGTCACGCTTATTTCAAAATATGTCCGGTGTATGTGACATAGTTTTGAAAGTTGACATCAATGAAAATGGGATTAAATGTGATTTTAAATACAGGAAATTTTTTATTCTGGTATGTTTTTTAATGTTCATGGGATACAGTGTGAATTAGAGGTTAAATTTGGATTTTCCTTTTAAAAATTGTCTCTTTTCAATTGTTGATTTAGGTGATTATTTTTTAAATATTTAGAATGGAATTTAAAATGATATTAAGAATAGGATATGTACATGGTACACCCATGTAACTTGGTGGGAAAACTAGGACTAGTGAACTAGGTATAATGTAATGATTGTGGATTGGTTTACCATACCATAATTGACAATACAACACTCAATAAACATTGATGATGATTGTAGACCATAGGAAGATTGGATTTAATATTCTATAGTGTCTTGTGTAGAAGGATGTTTTAGGATATGGTTTCTATACCATGTAACTAATGTTCATGGATCCTAGGTTCCTACTAACCCTAGCTACATAGGTATTACCCATGGTGCTTGTTATGTGTTTTCTATTTCATTTTCTTCGATCTTCATTCATCCTTTTTTAAGACAATGTTTTAATTTAAATTTATTTCAATTCAATTAAAAAATTTTATGCATGATGGGGAATTAATTTTGGAAATATGGTGGAATGGAAATGGTTTTTGTGAAAATGTAATCTTTCTAGTTGAATTTTAATATAATGGAAACAATTAATTTTATTAAGAATTTTTTTCAAACTAGCATGTCTTGGTATTAATTTTTAATTGATGGAATAGGGAATATTTTATCCTGGAATTATTATTGAGTTTTAACAATCAGGTTTATATATTTTTTTATTTAGATTCTCATATTTTTTCTTCCTCTAGATCGCTCATGGAGTGAATGTGATATTATAGTTAGAGGACAACAATGAGATCATATGAAGGTACATGTAGTAGTTTATTTCATTATGATATTTGTTTTATTTTTATTATTTTGATTATGTTTTAGGTATCAATTTTTTAGTTGATAAACCATTCTCAACTATATATTATTTTTTAATAATAATATAATCTAATTTGTGATGATATGGGTTAACTCTAATGCATTTCTGTTGGTCATCTCGGGTAACCGGTAGAGGTTTGACCTGAGTCGGTACATGAAAAAATTATATCGTGGAATGGTTATTACTTGTCCTATAGGTAATTATCTTAGTTTGGATTCATGAATGTCATAATTTATATAGTCTATTTTTTATAGGTTCTTGATCACCGCCAATTCAGAATGACACTTTCATTACCAAGGTTGTTCGGGAGAGTCTTTCCTCAAAATTTTATCATATAACTCATGTGTTTATGAGTTCCTTAAATTATTTTGTTATTTTAAAGTTGGTTTATAGAAATTGGTGGTTATTTTGGTGAGGACTAAGAGGTTTCATGGTAGTAGTGTAAGGCCTGAAAACAATGTGTAGACCACACAATTTCCTCTAAAAAATTCTGATGTTCTTACCCAGTTGGCACACAGCATGCCTAACCATGTGGACATAAATCCTTCTGTAGTCGTTGTTCTTAAGAGATTCTTGGGGTTTTACCTTGGGTTCTAAAATGGTAATTGGTTTATTAAAATTGGATTTCCAAAAATAAAAAATATGGTTATTTTGAAATATTTGTGAAACATGAAATCGAATTTGATTGGAAACATGTTTTTTTTGTAAATAATTTGTTTTGTATTGATTATTGTTGGTTTTGAAAAACAAAATTAATGAACACATTTTTAGGAGTATTTTAAAATGTTATATTTCTATTTGAACCTTGATATTCCTATGGATGCTTACACGTATGTATTTATTTTTTAAGAGGTTTGTAGGAGGTATTAGAAGAGGAGTGCTTGAGTATTTGGTGTTGTTTATAAAGGTTATGCTTCATGTAATACCATTGGTGGTTATTTATATGAAGACAAATATTGTTTTTTGAATATATATTTTAATGGGATTATTGTTTTTTTTAAAAAATTGGATGTGTTGGGATTATGTTACTACAAGGGGACTTGAGAAAGAAAATTGGATTTTTAAATGGGTTTTGGTGGTAAAATGTTATTTAATTGGAAAATAGTTTAGAATTTGTAACGAAATAACTTGTTTCAGAAATAGAATTTAGGGTTTATATTGTGGTTCACTGTTTCTAAAATGGAAATTTAGTTTTTTGTTAATTTAATATTGATAAGTTGAGACTTATTTCATGATTTTTATGTTGATTTTTGTGATTTTTGTCTATAGTATGACAACATTAATGGTCCAAATATCACTGAGGGGTATCTCACAATTTTTGTTTTTTCATAGACTCATGTTGGCGTGTTTGGGTTGATTTTTGTCTTTATGTTTCCTATTTTCCTATGTGGTAGAGGTTTAAATGTGTTGGTTGTAATTCATAAGATATTTGAGGGTTTTTTCGGGTCATTGGGAGATCTAGATGTTTTGAGGGTCTGATATGTTTTTATTATATATGAAGGGATGGGTTTGGACTAGTGAATGGTGATCGTAGCTTTCTCCATACAAATATGGTTGTATAGGGTTAACTGTGAAAAATAGAGGTTTAGTTTCTTGAGGTCCTCATGATGGGTTCCCCATCCACTATGAAGGGTGAAATAGAGGAACCTATCCAAGGGACTCTCATTTATCATCTCAAGCTTCTAATTCCAAAGATGACCAACTCATTTGGTTCTAATGTGACTATGTAGAGAAATCTAATCCATTTTGCATAATCCTGTAATTTTTTTTCATTGTTTTGGATGTCGAGATATTCTATAAATAGATTATCTTTATGTTGAATCATTGGTCATAGGTTATAATTTCCCGACTATGGTGTAGCATATGCTTCAAGACATTACTAATACATCTATACATCCCAAAGTGATGATTTTCATGCTATTAGGATGTTTCTAGGTGTGGGGGATTCATATCAAACATATTGTCTCTAATGTCATTGAATATGTTGTTTATGTTTTCTCTTATTATGGTTGTCTATTTTGGAACTTCTCATTTTCTGAGGTCTTATTGGCAACAATCATTTCAGATAATTGTTTGAGTTCTTGGTCGATTCGTTAGATATTTCCTATTTGGGGATATTTGTTTCTAATGGGAATTGTTAACCCTGGTTTGGTATGGGAAATAATTATAGTATCATTCTATATGGCACCATTTTTTGGGTATTCGTCGATGCTTGTTGGTTTTAAAATTGTGTGGAGACCCACCACGAGTCTTTTAGATAACATCATTTATGTTGGTTGAGTATGAAATAGAAAATTAATTGTCCATATCTGTGTTATGGTATTTTTTCTAGTTTTTTTGGTTGTTTTGGTATGAAATGGTTCTTGACTGAAATAACAAAATATTGGGGAGACCACCATAATGAGGGACTCTTAATGAATTTGATATTTAGCATTCATGATTGTTTTACCTTTGTTATTGTGCCACCCAACAATAATGAGTCTCTTTTGTGGTTTCTATATTAGGAATCTTGGTTTTCCATGTTATGTGGTGTTTGGAAAAAAGGTTTTTCTATATTGATCCTCATTTACTAGAGGTTTTTCATTAAATATTGTTTCATCGTTGATTTTTTCCTTGTTTAATAGACTCTTTTGGGGACACTATGGATAAAAATGTGTCATTTTGGGGAGAATTGTCACACTCCAGCCCAAAAGGTATTTATTATTTTCATTTTTTTGTCTTAATCTATATTTTTCTTTACTATCATTGATATACCGCAGTTTTAGGGATGAATTTCCTTTTTAAAATCATTTTTTTGTTTCACAGTAAGCATGAATGGTTTAGAGTAATTGTGTATTGCTCATGCGAGTTGGATATGGAATTGGATAATGCCATTTCCCAGGGATTCTGAATAGTTCATTAGATCACGCAGCCTACTAGCCATAGCTGTGTGGGTGCAATATACTTGTCTAGTGGGAAAAACATAGTTTACGAATGTTTTGGTGAAGAATGTTTCCTAAATAGTGCATTGTGTCCTATTTGAAAAATATATAACTTTAAATAATAATAATAATATATTATTATTATTATTACTATCCTTCTATACCCCTCCCCTTACCGCGCAAACACCCCCCCCCCCCCTCGTCCCCTCTCCAATTTTGTGATCCCAATATACATAGCCCCTCCCTCATTCACCTACACCGCCTTCTCAGCATCTATACCTCCTAATTTATTCCATAATCATGGTTTCTACATCAATGTTTGATATCATCTACCATATTTTTTCCATTTATTTGTGGTTTCCTCTCTCTCTCTATCTCTCTCTCTTCACCCTTTTCAATTATGTTGAACCCTATGGTATTGGGTGGGGTGATTTTATATGATTATCATCATAATAGTGTGTGTGATGGATCTCTATTGTTAGTTTTGTTCATGTTTCGACATCCACTACTGAAGGTGAATCATTTATGACCATTTCAATCCACCCTCCATCATTTGAGGTTTTTTTCTTCTTCCTTTGATTTTGGACCAATTTTAATTCGGGGATTTATGATGTTGGTTCCCTAATTTTATTGTACTAACAATTGGTATTTGTAGGGATGGGTTTAATCCATCATCATTGATTGCCTACATGTTCGTGGATATATAGGAATGTATATATATATGTTCCCCATTATATATATTCACCCATGGGTGGATAAATTTATATAATGGGGAGAGGTGTTCTTATAGTTGAATATGATTATGAATATATGATTAAGCCTAGTGGTTTTTAATAATGTCAAATCATATATGTATGGATTTATTTGTATGTATTTGGCCATGATAATATTCACATAAGGGATTAGAAAACATATATATATGAGAAATCACTAGTGCAGAAAACGTTTTTTACGTCGGTTATTTTTAATTTTTTACGTCGGTTTCTAGCCGACGTTAATACGGGAGACATTATAAATAATGTTTTATACGTCGGTTATTTAAGAACTGACATAAAATACAAAAATTGGGATGTTTATCACGTCAGTTATTTTATAACCGACATGATAAAGAAAAGGAGAAGGGTTTATAACTTTAGTTATTTAATAACCGACGTGATAAAATGATTGGGAAATCGTTTATCATGTCAGTTATTTAATAACCGACGTGATAAAAGGCATGGGAAATGGTTTATCATGTCTGTTATTAAATAACCGACGTGATAAAAGGCCTGTGAAATCGTTTATCACGTCGGTTATTTATTAACCGATGTGATAAACCACCCTCCCCCGGACAGGTTTATCATGTCGGTTATTATATAACCGCCGTGATAAACCTGTGGAGGGGGGTTTATCACATCAGTTATTATATAAACTACGTTATGAACCCAGCACCCCCCCCCCCCTCGTGTTTCACATTGGTTATTGAATAACCGACGTGATAAACCGGTCCGGGGGGGGGGGGGGGGGTTTCTCACATCGGTTATTCTATAACAACCATGACAAACAGTGGGGAGGGGGGTTTATCACGTCAGTTATATAATAACCGACATGATTAACCATTTCCCAGGCCTGTATCACGTCGGTTATTAAATAACTGATGTTATAAACTCTTTCTCAGGCCTTCTATAACGTCGGTTATTAAATAACCGATGTTATAAAACCTTATCGTTTTTTATCGTGCCGGTTATTAAATAACCGACGTGACAAACCATTTCCCAGTATTTTTATCACATTGGTTATGAAATCACTGATGTGATAAACCCTTCCTGTTTTCTGTATCACATCGGTTATAAAATAACTGATGTGGAAGCCAATTTATTTTTAAAAAAATTAAATGGTGTCATCTGCGCTCCCCCAGAATCAACCAGAAAACAAATCAAGAAATCATACCACAAAAACAGAAGGAGATCAAATTTAAGAATTTACATTGATGACATATAAAACTTGCCCTACTAGACTGGCCCCACCCACATCTATACCCCATGGACAGCCCTCCCCCACCCCATTAGAGCCCCCACCCCATTAGAGCCCCCACCCTCATGTATACCCCATGGACAGCCCTCCCCCACCCCATTGGAGCCCCCACCCCATTGGAGCCCCCACCCTCATGTATACCCCCTAGACAGCCCTGCCCCACCCTCATGTATACCCCCTGGACAGCCCTCCCCCCACCCCATTGGAGCCCCCACCACACCCCTGGACTGCCCCCCGACCCCCTGGACAGCCCCAAACACCCCTCAATAACCCCCACCCTCCTAAACAGCACCCCATCACCCCCTCACCCCACTTGACAGACCCTGCCACACCCTTGGACATCCCTAACCAACCCTAGACAACCCCCCCCCCCCACCCTCATGTATAACCCCCACCCTCTGGACAACTCTCCCACACCCTTGGACCGCCCTCCCACACCCCTGGACAGTCCTCCCACCCCCCTAGACTGCCCCCCCCCCACCCCACCGGACAGCCCTCCCAGACCCCTGGACACCCCCAACCCCACTGAACACACCCCATACCCTTGGAACCCATCCCCCATAGACCAAAATACATACCAGAAAAATCATCATAAGTAGAACAAAACAAGAAGTAGAGAACAATTAAACATTCACATATATAACATTCAAAACATACACTGTCAACTTCAAAAAAAAACTAAATGCCACATAAACAACTACCAAATACTCAACTACAATGAAAATATTCAAAATTACATTTTACATTACAAACAACTAAAATTCAATCAAACCTGTAAAATGATTTGACCACTCCACTTGTAAGTGTTTGATGTCTTCAATAGTATATGGATGAGGGTCATCAAAAAGATACAAATGAAATGGAATGTAGTCAACGTGTATAATGAATAAATCAAATTGAAATATTATGTCAATGTTTAAGAGGAAATCGTACCAGGTCAAAATTCACAACTGTCCCAGTTGTTATTATTTCTTACATTAATCTTAATATATAATATACGCATTTGATGAGGCCTTGTTTTTCATGAAAATTCTATTTGAATGAGTGTAAATTCAATATATTATTTTTATGCAATAAATCAAAAAGTAAAAATTATAAATGGATATTTACCTTCGCATTTACATATTTGATCTTTGTATTCCTTTTCATTGTGTTTTTTCAAAAGTACGCCCATGAACTATTAGAAAATAATACGAATGGGGTAAATTTACAATTCATTATAATATATAAAACTACTGAGAAATTGAATAATACTTTTCCAATATATTCTTAAAACATTCCCGCACATCACCATGGACAGAGCATATTTTATAAAGTGCTTTCTCCCTTGGTAAAAATACCCCTATCATCCAATGATCACTGATAAAAGAAAATTAAAAGTTAGTGGGTTTTTATGTTAAAATATAATAAATTCTATGAGAGAAATGTGTTTCATACCTCTCACAAAAATGCATCATTCAACATTGTGTGACTATATTCTTTTGAAGTCTTTCAGAAATATAAACCATTCTTTGTTCCTCATTCAATGCACATGCTTCAGGGGAAATAAATTGCAGGTCCATGAATCCAAATACCTCTGTCAGCTCATTCCTCTCAAATTTTATAAATATAACTAATACAAAACATAAATAAGTATACATTTTTAATAAATATAACGCAGGGAAAAGGTGTTAAGACTTACATGCAAAACAATATCACCACTTTGATGCCCAACTTTTCTCTAGTAAAAATCTCCAAGATATCAGTGTTCGTAATCCCCACACTTATTTGACATCCACAAACATGAGCTACCATTGGAAATTCATAATAACCCGCCAAAAAATTTGAATATCTTGAAAATCTGTCAAGACTACTAGAATTTTAGCTGATGTCATAGCCATTTGTCTTTGTTGTTGTCCATACAGTATTTCTTTACATTTGAAGTATTCCTGTAAAAATAAATTGAAAAATATATTATTTTTCAAATGATAAAACAACTTTAATAAAAAAAATGAAATAAAACATATAGCATTCACACCTCTATGGTAATGAGTCGAAGAAGTCTGGATGGGAAAATAAAAAAAAGGGTCGACACTATGTCCAACTATCACCACCTCATCTGTAGGTATTGGTACCCTAGATAATCTATCTATAATATCTTGTACAGTGACCCTCTGATTCTCTACCTCTAATTGTTGATGATGAACTGAATCTCCTATATAGTATACCAACCCATATGCTACTATATGATGTTGAGAATCATCAACAAACTACTCGCAATAAGTAGGACGTTGCGGTGGAGGAGTAGGATAAAAAATTGGGTCCACAGGCTTAGGTGGGTGAGTGGAAGCTACTAGCGGAGGTGGAGGATAAATAATGGGGTCTGCAGGGGGAGGTGGAGGAGTGGGAGCTACATTCTGAAATTGTCTTTTCATTTCTGCAAACATATACTACACCGACGCTCTAATCTTGTCCTCCATTGTCACATTAATATTTTGAACTTCAGCCTCCAAGGATTCTATTTTTTTTATAAACCCCCTCAACGTTAGAAGTTGAAGAATGTGGAAGCACTTTTCTTACTGATACACCTGCCGGATATCCTCTTACACGACCAGGATGTTCGGGCCTTCCCAATGTTGCAGATAAAATATCTTCCCTCCCAGTAGCTGTAAATGTCCCCTATGAACTCTGCTCCTCAAGAGAGTCATGTATTAATTTATTGAACATTTATATAATGATTGAAATTATATGAAGGAAATAGTTAACTTAAATAAATAAAATAGATATCTTACAATCCTCTTAGCTACAATTCTCGATTCTTCCGAAAGATATTGCCCTTTTTTTCCCTTCCGAGCTCTCTTTCATTTTTCATGTCTAGATGGAGGGGATGGTGGGGCCACCTCTCCAGATCATGAAGACTCAGCTCTTAGTTGTTGAAATTTTTCCGTCATCATTTGTTCTTCCAATAATGCATACCCTCCTCAAGATAAACTATGAGGGTATACATTTTTAGATTGGATCTCATGATGAGATTTCCTTGTTTGCTACAATTTTAGAATAAGAAATAATTAATAAAACATTAATAAAATCATTTATATAAGAAAGTTTATAAAAGTTTACATTACCCTTACAAGAAATGACTCTTTTCTTTTAATTTCAAAAAATGTTCTCCATGTGTCTTCATCTATAAAAGGATATATACGACATGGATTGTCATGACTCCTATGACCATAAATGAAATCAGATGAGAGGGTTGATTTGAAATCCCTATATCTCCTAGCAGCCAACGATAAGCATTTCTTCCTAACTCCTCCATTGTCAGGAATATCAAATGTCATCTGATAAAGAAGAGGTTAAACATTTTATATATACTAGAATCATTAAAATAGTAGTCAAAAAATGAAAAAAGATCTTACCAAAATCGTCTCCCATAACTAAGAGATTATCAATTTATCCACACTTCTACAATCATCATATAGAATGCTTACTTTGCTCTTATCCTGAGTTCCTACAAAACTCTTAAAATCTTTTGCATTCGGACCTCTAGGAATATCATCATCATCATCAAAATCAACGACTATCCTCCGATCATGCGTACGTGCAAGTGATAATTTTGGTAAACGTGTGCACCCACTTTTACCTACCTTTGAACTCTTTGTCTTAATAGGAGGATGTGAATGTTCATCCCAGAGGTATGACCAGGAATATTCTCATCTCCAGAATCATGTGGTTGATCAACTGAATGATCTGACATTATCCTTCAAATCCAAAAAAACAAACGTCAATTCACAAATATACAAATTCAAATATTTTAATACTACTATAATCAGAAAATAGAAAAGTGTACTAAGTTACGTAATAGTAAACATTTGTAATATGGTAAGCCTGTTAAAAAATGGTAAAGATGGTAAAGATGGTAAATATGGTCAAGTTGGTAAACATGGTAAACCTGGTAAACATGGTAAACATGGTTATGTAATTGTCACTGAACAAATATAATAGATATATAATTCATATAATGGTTATAAACATGATAAAGTAAACTAAACAAACTTAAAAAAACAAAAACATATACTTATTTTGTTTTAAAACATGTTTTAATAAATAAAGAACATACAAATATACAAATTCAAATATTTTAATACCACTGTAACAATAAAATAGAAAAGTGTAATATGTTACGTAATAGTAAACATTGGTAATATGGTAAGCATGTTAAACATTGGTAAAGATTGTCATGATGGTCAAGATGGTCAATATGGTAAACAAGGTAAACCTAGTAAACATGGTAAACATGGTAAAGTAATTGTCACTGAACAAAAATAATAGATATATAATTCATGTAATGGTTATAAACATGATAAAGTAAACTAAACAAACGTAAAACAAACAAAAACTTATACTAATTTTGTTTTAAAACATGTTTTAATAAATAAAGAACTTACAATATCTATCATTTATGAAAAAAATAAATGTAAACAGGAAATAAAAATATGGTACATGTAATTTTAGGAATGTACAAATGGATTCTTTTCCCAAATTCCTTCATCGTGATCGTTCCGTATGGCACAAAAATGTCTTCAACATGCTCATCATTATGTTCTGTTAATATTTCCATGGAAGTATGGATCTCACATAAATCAGCATCTTCATCAAGTTCATCCTCACCAACATATTGTTTTTTCCCTTGTAGAAAAACATCACACTGCATATCTAATTGATCTACTACATAGAAAATTTGTTTTGCACGTGTTACCATTATAAAAGAATCAGTTGGGTCTTCCAATCTATTCAGATTAACAAGTGTCATTCCAAATTCATCATGTCTGACACTGTTGTTACTGATAAACCATTTACAGTTAAAAACAGGAACTTTAATTTTAATGAAACCAACCTCCCATATGTCTTCAATCACTCCATAATATGCACTTGACGCACAAATCGGGTTTTTGTCCTTAGCACTCGAAAAATGCATCGCTTCTGCAAACACCAATACACCACTATTCTGAAATGCACTTATGTTGTCCTGAGCTTTCATATGAAATATATAACCATTAATGTCATAACTGAAACATGTTATCACATTTAAACATGGACCACCCACTATCCTTTTTAATGTCTATGATACATCTGATCTACAAAGAAAATTCTTTTTAATCCATGACAAAAACGTTTTGTTGTGCTCATTCAAAATCCACATTTCTTTCTCCTTTGGATGATATTGTTTCAACTCATTAATATGCAATGTGATATATGGTTGGGCATCATCTATGTTCTTCAAGATGTATGATTCTAACTTCTTCATCTGTTCAGCTGACAATGATTTGACTTTCAAGCCACAAATCCCCTTTCCCTCATTATAAACTAGTTCATGGTGAGATTGAGGCAAACTTATGTGTTGTGCCGCAGTCAAGTAGCTCGTATAAAACTCTGCTACCTCCTCATAAATATACTTTTCAATAATGGAGGCTTCAGGAGATATGGATTTTTAACATACCCCTTTAATATTTTCCTATACCTTTCAAAAGGATACATCCAACGAAGATATAAAGGTCCACAAAGCTTTATTTCTCGAACCAGATGAATCATTAAATGCACCATTATATCAAAAAAAGTTGGAGTAAAATACATTTCCAATTGACAAAGTATAAAAATTGCATCCTTTTCCAAAATGTTCAAAGCATTCACATCAATCGCCTTGTTACAAATTGAATTGAAAAAATAACACAACTTCATTATAGTCTTTCTAACACGAATGGGCAATATTCCACGCAATGAAACTGGTAGAATTTTTGGAATCATGACGTGACAATCATGTGATTTCATACCTATCAACTCCAAGTCCTTCAATGAGAGAAATTTTTTTACATTATATGAATAACCTTGAGGCACTTTGATATCATGAAGACATTGACAGAATATAATTTTCTCCCTCTTCGATAATGTATGACAAGCCGGGGGAAGATATGTTCGTCTTCCATTAAGAGTGGGAGCTAACTCCAAACGTATTCCCATTGATAGTAAGTCAAATCTTGCATTCAAGCCATCTTTTTTATTTCCTATAATATCTAACAATGTTCCAATCAAACAATCACATATATTCTTCTCCACGTGCATGAAATCCTTATTATGTTTAATTTCATGATACCTCCAATATGGTAGCTCAAAAAATATAGATCTTTTCTTCCAAATATATATATCATTACCATATTTATGTGTCTTTCCCAATGTCACATCAATGTTTTTCACCCTCTCAAAATACAGATCAGGGGATAATGGTTTTGGAGTAGTATCAAATTCTTGTGAGCCATTTAATGACTTTTTTAGTCTTCTATAAGGGTGATCCATTGGCAAAAAATTTCGATGACCCATGTACACTGTTTTCCTCCCATGATGCAATTTACAATATGACGTCTGTTGTACGCAAATTGGACATGCTTTATGCCCTATAACACTATATCCAGACAAATTTCCATACACTGGGAAGTCATTTATAGTGAACAGAAGCACTGCATGTAGTTGAAAATATTCCTTATTATAAGAATCATACACCCTAATACCATCAGCCCATAATAGTTTCAAATCATCAATCAATTGTGACAAGTAAACATCGATATCATTGCCGGGTTGCTTTGGACCAGAGACCATTATACTCAACATGACATATTTTTGCTTCATACAAACATCAGGAGAGAGATTGTAAATTACCAATAAAACATGCCATGAACTATGTGTGCTACTGAGGGTTCGGTATGGATTCATTCCATCTGTGCACAACCCTAGTCTGAGATTTCTAATTTCATTTCCAAATGTAGAATATTGCGCATCAATTTTCTTCCATTGTGGACAATCATCTGGATGACGTATTTTTCCATCACATACCCGCCCATCAGCATGCCATCTTAACATTTTTTCATCATGTGAATTAGCGAATAAACGTTTGAAAGGATGAAATATAGGAAGATACCAAAATACCTTTGAAGGGAGCTTTGTAATCTCTATATCAGCTTGTGATTTTTCTTTCACCTTATACCGTGATGTCCCACATTTAGGATACTCTGACAGAAATTCTTATTCCTTCCTATATATAATGCAGTCATTCGGACAGGCATGTATTTTCTTGTATCCCATTCCCATCGGGCATAATATTTTCTTGGGCTTTTAATGTGAATTTGGAAGATCTTTATCTTTTGGATGAATGTCTTTTATCAATTGTAGAAACTCTATAAAACTTCTGTCACTCTATCCATGTTTCGCTTTCAGGTTAATCAATATTAACACAGCCGAAAAAAATGTAAAATCTGTACAACTAGGATATAATGGTTTTTCAGCATCACCATATAGACGCGCAACTGTCGGTTCTATCTCAATTTGTTCTGCTACAATATCGCAAATCATTTCTTCAATTCCATCAGAGTTACCATCTGGTGCAGCATCATCATCAGTGAAATTTTGTCCAGTTTCACCATGCCATATCCAAGGGCTGTAACTCGGATTAAAACCATGACATTTCAGATGATCTTTTATCTCTATACTTTTCAACTTCTTCATATTCAAACATTTCAGGCATGGACAGAAAAAAATGTCAGTACTTGGAAGCTTTCATTTAGAAAATTCCAAAAATGCTTTAACACCTTCCTCATATTCCTTGCTCATTCGATGTGCTGTAATCCAAATTCGACTCATTATTACCTATAACAAATATCAGAAATATATATATATTTAAGATAAGACAAATATAAGTTTATATGAAAAAAATCATAATTTGAATGTAAAACAATTTTGAAATACAAAACAAATCTATGCGTATTTTAAAAAAATATGCTTGAGTATTATTATTAAAACAAAATATAGATAGATATAATAGTTTTAAATTCCATTTAATAAAAGAAAACAATGGAGCCTACATGGTTGATAGAGAATTGGATAGAATGGAGTAAACCTGAGAATCACATCATATTTAAAATAAAAATTCAGATGGAGAAAATCACAATGTAAATCCAAACACCCCTGGACACCCCCCAACCCTCTGGACAGCCCCCACCCCCCGGACGACCCCCAAAACCCTCTGGACAGGCCTCCACCCCCTTGGACAGCCCCCCCCCCCACCCCCCCTAGACACCCCCAACCCTCTGGACAGCCCCCCAACCCCCTGGACAGCCCCCACCCCTCTCGACAACACCCCCACCACCCCTGGACACCACCCCCACCCCCTACCCCCTTGGACACCCCACTGGACACCCCCAACCCTTTGGAATGCCCCCCCCCCCCACCCCCTGAACAGCACCCCACCCCGACCCCCTTGGACACCCCCCTAGCACCCCCAACCCTCTAGACAGCCCCCACCCCCAGACAACCCCCAAAACCCTATAGACAGGCCTCCACCCCCTTGGACAACCCCCCACACCCACCCACCCCATTGGACACCCCCTGGACACCGCCCAACCCTCTGGACAACCCCCACCCCCCGGGCAACCCCCAAAACAATGGTTTACATATGAAACTAGGGATAGTGGACAACGAAATACACATGCATTTAATATGGCTACTTAAATGATCGTATGATAATTAAAACTAATCATTGATATTCAACTATTAAAAATATCACATGTTTCTCGATAACTAATATCATAATTTATTGTATCAAAAAAGTCACACAAAATAGCCCACAAACATGTTTCGCACCAACATCACAATTTAATAAAACAATTCCTCAATTTATAAAACATTCTAAAAATGTTTGACATCTAAAATCACCTCTTTACCTTTCAAAAAACCCTTATTTGGTGAATAACATCGCCAAAATATTTCATTTACACCATTTTATCACTTTTTTTAACTCACTAAATCATTTTCAATTTTCATAAAACAATCCCAAGAGGAACAACCATGTTTTTCACACAGAAGACATTCCAAACCCCCATTCAAGGAAAAAAACATACCAATACAAATCCAAAAAATAAATTTTAGATCAATACACATTTATTAAACCACCCCCATATTTTAATAATTTACCTCAAATAATGTCACAAACAATACACATGAAAAACAATCTTTTTCATAAAACACCTTCAAGAAGTGTGACAATGTTTTACACATAACACCAATTCAAAACTCCCCTTTTGAGGCCCACATGACAACAGAGATTGAAAAACCCATAATTGGATTTCCCTTTCAAAATTAATGAATCACTTTCATAGGTTATACAATACACGCAAATATTAACCTAAGAGTCACACATTAAAAGCACCCAATTTCAAGATAAAATGAATATATAAAATTAAACACATATCCAGATCCATCAAAAAAAATATGGGAGCACATACAATATACGATGTAGGAAAAACGAATGAAAAAAAGAATACAAAAATATAGTGTTGTGAGTTGAAAGCACACAAAATGAGTTGAGATGATAGATCCGGGAAAAAAGTACACAAAAATCGAAGGAGTTGAATGTACACAAAACAAACGAAAAAATGCACACAAAAATCGCAAAACATATATATAGACTATCTGGAAAAAAAATGAATGAATTAAATTCGTTGAATGCTTACTTGAGTTTTGCGAGTTGAGATGATAGATCTGAAGAGAGTAAAGATGATAAATGTTGTAGGCAAAACGAGTTTAACTGCGAGATCGACGAGCCAATTAGGGTTTATCGCGCGAGAGAGACGAGCCGCCGGACTATCGAACGAAATTTCGTAAATGAAAATCCTCGGGGATTGTTAATTTTTTAAATGTTTTAATAACGTCGGTTATTTAATAACCGACGTTATAAACTGTTTTTTACATTTATAACATCGTTAGTTATAAAAACCAATGTTATAAATGAAACAGATATGGATTTTTTTACGTCGGTTATTCTATAACCGACGTAAAAAAGACCTCAAAAATTTCAATTTTTTATGTCAGTTCTAAAATTACAGACGTAAAAAACGCGTATATATCTAGTTTTTTACGTCGGTTATCAAATAACTGACGTAAAAAACCCCACGCGCTGTGGTTTTTATGTCAGTTATCTTATAGCCGACCAAAAAAACGGGTAGATATCTCATTTTTTATGTCGGTTATCAAATAAACGATGTAAAAAACCCCACACGCTATGGTTTTTTACGTCGGTTATGTGATAACCGACGTCAAAAACCCGTAGATATGTCGTTTTTTACGTCGGTTATCAAATAACCGACGTAAAAACCCCCGCGCTTTGGTTTTTTATGTCTGTTATAACATAACAGATGAAAAAACTGAACACGCGCAATTTTTAACGTCAGTTATTGAAATAACCGACGTTAAAAATCTACTCACCGCATTTGTTACGTCAGTTATAAAATAACTGATGTAAAAAACCATGTTTCACAGATTATCACGTCGTTTGTATATAACCGTCATAAAAAATGGTGACGTAAATAACGTTTTCGGCACTAGTGAATAGACTATGCATGAAAGTGTTAAGTGCATGTATGATTTTCTAACATTTGAAGAGGAATGCAATGATTTTGTGGTACGTTTCTCTATATCGAGTCCAATAATTTAACCCTTACATGTCAAAATTTTCACCCAATATAAATAATGTATTTTCAAGTTCATTTTATAGTAAAACACATAAGAATCAAATTTTGATTTACTTTGGACCATTTATCCATAATCTAAAAAAACCACTCTACCATCTTTAATCGACATAGGTTATACTCAAAATCATATATTATTGAATGGGAATATAATAATTTGTTGATATTAAACATTTTTTAAGGAAAATATTTTAATATTTCATCAGTGGTCATATGATTATTTTTTTGGAAACATTTTATTTAGAGAATTATCTTATTAAAAATATCATGGAAATTTATTTTCTATAAATCATAATTTATAGACATAGTATCTCAAATGAAAAAACATGTTTGATGGATTGAGACATAGAGGTAAACCAAATTATAAATATATATATATATATATATTATAGATATTAAATATCATTGAGAAATGGAATGAAAATAAATTAAAATAAAAAAATTAGAAAGTGGAAATTAACAAATCATTAATGAATTCAATAAAGATTTTTTATTATGTAACGAAAAACTGAGATGATCATACATCATTTTTTGAACAAATTAAATGTGTTCACAACATTTTGTGAATATTCTATATATTGTATCCCAACAAATTGTATACATACTTTTTATCAATGAATATAATGTCCATGAATCATGTTGTGAATAAAAAATTTATATTTTTTATGTTTGAAAGAAATAAAACTTTTATGATTCATATCTCAAGAAAAAACATAATTACAGAATTATCAAAATGATATCATGATATATATTTCCTTAAATAATGCATTAGATGAGGATATAAGACAAAAATATTCATAGAAATATTCATATGTTGATATGTGATCAATTACAACATCAAAAAACCATACTCAAAACATCACATAGTTTATCCATGGAAAATATGCATTTATCAGGAAAATAATTTCACGAAAATTATAAAACCCATTTACATAAATACATTTGATGTTAGTATATGTATATATCTGCAACATCCTACGTAAATAAAGAATATAACATTTTTAAATTTATTAAAAATTGTGAGTTAAATATTAATATTACCTTAAAGGTTATTCTTTGTTCGATGGAATACCTGATACACAAAATCTTGTTTCATTGAAAACTTATGTTGCACACAATGTTGAGTTATACTGAAAAATATTAATATAACATTATTATTTTAAATTGTAGCTAATGCATAGCCATTTTATTGGAAGGATTGAAATACACTAACCATATTATTATTAAATAGGTTTCTTAAATGTTGTTACATTAATCCAATAAATTTTAGAGGCATAAAATAAGAAAGATTCTGATTTTAGTAATAAATAAATTAATATTCATTAAAGGGTCAATTTACTACCTTTTGATGGTAAACCATCATTAAAGATATATTTGGCCACTTTTATATGTTCTATTTGAAATAAATAATATTCTTATTTTCATTTAGGATATAAAAATTCACTTTCTGTTATTTTTGGCATTTTTGGATAAAATTCATTTTTAATGTATACTGAAAAAAACAGTATTTTAATTCAAAACTACCTTTCAATAAATTTTTTTATAAGAATATATTATATTTTAAATTGGTTTTAAAGTGTAATTATATTATGTTTTTACTATTTAATCCAATTTTGTTCATTTTATCTAATTTAATGTTGTAATGCGAATAATTAATAATTAATAATTTGATAGTTATTATTTCATAAAAACACGTTTTTTGTTTTAACGGTGAGAATTAATTTTCAATTAATTTCTAAAAATTCACTATTTTCAATATGGAAAAATGAATTACATATTTGGAATCATGTGTTACAAATTGTATAAATAAGTAATTTTTTTATACATTATGAATATTTACTTTAGTAATAATTTTATTTACCATGGTTAAAAGGGAAATCAATTAATTTGGGGTTACAAAATATTATTATTATAATATTAAATTACCCTAACATGTGTCCTAATTTTATGGGTTGATAAATTTCCATCAATTTTCATCCTTGGATCGATTTTGGGACACCATGGAGCCACGTGGGAGTGATGATTACACTTTATATTAAATAATTTAAAGTAAAGGAAAAAATGACTTAAAAATATACCTTTTACTAATTCAATTTTTACATAGTGTTATAAAATTTATATATTAAACTATAAATATTCATTTTAAATCTAAAAATATTTCCTATATCTTGGTATATGTTTATAATTTTGAGACATCAAATAAATGAAATTATTTATGACACAATAATGATGTATTGTTTACCTCATTAATGAATTATTTAAATAAATAAGATTATAAATATTAAACAAATAAATAAAAACTATCAAATTCATATTGGATTATTTTATTTATAATATGATTCATGCTATATTTTATTTTAATATGTTTTGGACCTTTAGAAACAGAAAATAATTATATAATAAAATAATATTTTTAAACATTCTTAACGAGCCCCTCCTCCCCCTTATAAAAATCTCTCACTTGTAACCCATTCTTCACACTTCTCAAGCCACATGTATCATCCAAACACTGAGAAATTAAGCTCCATAAATTCTTATACTCATTATAGAATCCATCTCTTATGTAGAAGGAAATTCTATTAATCCATTTTTTTCAAACAAAAGTGAGATACCTGATTTAATAGTAACTTCTTCTCTCAATTTCTTTTGTTTTATTTTACCTATCCAACCCAATAAAAACATTCTATTCATTAATTTTATAAAAAAATAGTATCCTCACTATACAAGGTTGTTGTTATGATATTTATTCTAACTACACTTACACACACCTGTATCTAATAGTTAAAGAAGATACTGTTTATGTGGATGGTAAACTACTGCCTCACAAAAAGATGCTTGTTCAATTGTCTCTTGCCGCCACTCATTGTGGCCATTATTATGGGACTATATCTATATATGATATATATTATGTTTCTTTTTTCTCTATACTTATGCAATTTTTATATACAAACATACCATTATGCTTTAAAATATTTTTAAATATGAAACATTCATTTCAGGAAGTGTAAACTACAACCCCTGAAGGTGATATGATTTGTTCATGAAATAAATAGAATGTAAAAAGGATGGTGTCAATGATATAATGTAAAATATATATCATATGATATAATACTGAAATTATAACATTCATATGTATCATTATGTTTTCATTCCGTTTATTATGAAATATAAATGAAAGTAGCGTTCATGAGTACGTACGTCTTACCGTCTACATGAATGGTGGATCTCATTTCTTATCTCCAAATGTTATGTAATATTTTAAATAAATATATATACTGTATATATATGATATATAATATATCTAAATATTGAATATAATTATGGAGATAATTGAATTTTTACCACCTGAACAACTTGTAATTATAAGAGGTCCATTTTTTACTCAATTACCAACTACCGACAAAATGAACATTATTAATTAAATGATTGCATAATGTTTACACCATGATAATAAGTGATATAAAATGAATTATATACTTTAAAAAGGTTCTTAAGAAAGTATAAATTAACTTTATTTTTTTATTCAGGTGATTAAACATAGAATTGGTCCAGTCGAATGTGAGGTTAGGGGTTTCTTATCTCACTTTTAATTCCATGAGATTTCTATTTGTCACCACTTATTTCATTCATATGGTGTAATTTTTTTTTACTTTTATTTGGTTTATATTATCATTATTATCTATATAATCATGGAATTATATGATTCATTTGGTTGTTATTAACTTTTGGTCATGCGACATGATTGAGTACAACGCGGTAAGGGGGTTTTATCTCACTTTTTATTCCCATGAGATTCATGCTATATTCTCCACTATTTAATTTTATGTGATGTATTTAAGACCCATGATTGTATTAATTTTGGAACACACTTTATTTTTTGGTATTTGAAACATCATTTAAATATCCTTCTTTCGTGGGGTGTATGTTTTTTATGTTACAAATCGGTAAGAAAACCTTTCACCCTCCTCTTTTTAAAACACTACTTTTTTCGATGACTTTTAATTTACATCTTAATATGTTGGGATATGTTATTAAATATAATTAATGCTATAAATTTTATTTCCATGTGATGAGATACCATTTTCTCTCTCATCAACTAATTTTCTGAGTTTTAAACTGATGACGTTTGGCTTTCGAATTTCTGTAAGGGAACTTCTTCACCCAAATACAATTCTTTGGGTTAAACATCTACTTCGTGATTATGTCGTGCTAGGAATATGTGTTAATAAACACTGACTATTTTACACATAATAACCAATTATATTGGTTTTATTGATATTTTTCACACATGATTATTTCATTGATTTATCATTAATCCAAGGATATTATCTTCATAAGGGATTTTTCCACAATTTACATTCCATTGAGACTTTATTGTTTTTTTTCTTGAACTCAGTTTTATATGGTGTATATACAATCCATTAGCATATTATATCATGAATACCTTTATTCTCATGATATTATAATGTTTTTATTAAATATTATTCCTCAATTATTTGTATGCAAGCATCTCTCATTTTCTTAATAACTCCTTAAATAAAATATTGTTTTATGAATTTATTCTTCTCATTATTTCTCATTATTGTCCATGTTTTAAAAATGGTTTTAATTATTTATTTATATAGACATTAATGTTAAAAATTGTTAATACTTTTAAAATCTACAGTGTGGAATGGGACACATTGATTCAAAAATATCATTATTAAATGTTTAAAATGGTTAAAAAATGGATTGATAATGCATTGATTATGTCTATATATTGTAATGATATGTTCTGATTGCAATGTGGAAATGTTATCTTTCCATTATTCTAGTTTAAATTGTTATGAGTATGTTATGGTTCATGGGAACTATTTACGTATACGGTTGGTTCTGTGATAAACCTAGGGCGGGTGAGCCTGAGATTTCTTTCCACTGCATTGGGTAATGTGACAGAGGTAATCATTAATGTTTTGCCAAAGATATTTAGTGAATATATTGTGATGGATATTCCAAATGTAACTCCCCATGTATCTATGAAAGCTATAATGTTTGTATGTTATGTATTTCGCAAGTTACCATTATGATTTATGATTTCTATGTGTTATTCATAAGCCTTATGATTTCATTCGTTATACTATGATTGATAAGTATGGTTTCATTTATTTGTATTTATTAATGGGTTAATGTTTCCTTTCCCTATTTTACAACCCTTAATGAGATTTTTATTTCCATCCCATGTTTCTGAATGGTTTTCCAAAGGACATAACGATGAATCGGGTCAAGGATGGGATCAAGGAAAAGTCATGTTGTCTAAAACATTGAACTAGACATGTTTTTATGAGTTTTTATATTATGAAAAAATGGATAATGAGTAATTGTGTCTATATGTAGTTTTCGAGATGATATATAATAGTTTCCTAGGCGGGTGAGCCCGCGATAGCTCTCCAATGCATTAGGTAACCTAAAGGAGGTAACCATTAATGTTTCTCCTAAGAGATTTAGGGAATATAATGTGATGGGTATTCCAAACAGACCTCCATTCATAGATGAGAAATCTACAATTTAAGTATGTTATATATCCCACAAGTTACCATTATGATTTATGATTTCTATGTTTTATTCATAAGTCTTTTGATTTCATGAGGTATGTTATGATTGAAAAGTATGGTTTCATTGATTTTTATTTATTGTTGGGTTAGTGTTTACTTTATTTATTTTATAACCCATTCAAGGATTTTTATTCTCATTCCAAGTGTTTTAAAATGTTTTCCAAGTGACATAAAGATGAATATGGTCAAGGATGGGGTCAAGGAAAATTCATGCGGTCTAAAACATGGAACAAGACATGTATCATTTTATGAGATTTAATTTTATGAAAAAATAGACATTGAGTAGTAGTGTCGACATGTAATTTTCAAGGTGATATCTAATAATTATGCAGTAATTATATAAAACTCTAAACCAGAAAAGATCCACATTATGAATTATTCATTTAATTCCATATTATGTAATGTTTTATGGTTGGGTCCATATAGTTGGTTTTGAGGTCGGTTTAGACATCTTTGGGGATTATAAATTTTAGTTAAACACAAGGATAGTTCCTATTTCTATTATTTATGTTAAATCATTGTATCATAAATTTTTAAGATCAAGGATAGTCAGTTAAAAATGGATATATAATATTCTCAAACAAAATTCTTGTCTCTTCCTTATGACATTCATGAAATAATTATTACAATGTCATGTTCAGATGATTGTGAAACTTTTTCTAGCGTTCAACTCACTTGAAAGTAGTTGTTTGAAATATCAAACACCTCCATTATACCATGATACCATTGAGGATCATGCGTTGTATTATATCAAATCCTATTTTATCAATATTATGATATTTTCATGAAAGGAAAATATTATGTAGTAATTTTTAAATATTTTACCTTATCACATGGTTTTGAAGCAGGTTATTGTTTTGAAAAAGTATATGATGAAGAGGACCCTTGAGAAACCTATTTATATTTTCATTTACAATATAGTCTCTCAGTACATACTTATGTTATTTTAAAAGGACCATTTATTGAAATTTCAAATCAAACCCGTTCCGACTGTTTTATAAAAATCATGTTTTATCAGATGTATTGAAATTTTAAGTCATACATGATTATTTTCCAAAACTAATTTTCTTCAAACACCCATATGACCAAATTTGTACAAGTTGCAATTGGATGAAGGGAGAAAATGATTTTAAAGGATCTCTAAATCATTGATGCAATGCATGGACCTTCTTCCTATGTGAACAAGATGACGATGAAACCAAATGGACACCATGATGATGGTGTGTTGTTTTTTCTATTAGGATTTTTTTATTTTATCATATGGAGGGAAAATAAGAAAAAATTACAATATATATAAGGCTCTATGAATTTAGATGTTGAGGTCTTAATGTATTGGGATGAAAATTAAATGTATAATAAAACAATTGATGTTAAAAAAAATAGGCTCATAATTTAGTTTTATAAAAAGGACAAACCATAAGATGTGTGACAACCCGTCGCGTCTGGTAGAGCCATATAAATCAAACGCCCAACCATAGGGTGACCATGGTGCATCCCCTACCACTGTCCGATGTAATGTCCCTGATTAGTATGACATATTCGTTTATTTCAAATGATTTTATCGATCAAGAATATGTTGATTTTTGGAACTTATGTTTTAAAAAAAGGATATCCCTAATAAAGGAAAATTATTTGGTGATTAAGTGATAAAGGTTATTATTGAATATGTTCTCTCTTTTGGAAACATTATATGATTAAGTGAAATAGAATACTATGGGATCTAATTTGTGGAGTTGTGGATGAAATGTTATTTTAGAAGAATCTACATTTTTATTGGGGGCATAGGATGATTTGGATTAATTATAGAAATTATTAATGTATCATGGAGAATATGTGAATAGGTTAATTACTTTTCTGTATGATACTCTCATAGAAACTAATGTAATTTGGAAAAAAATGTTAAAATTTATCTTGGAAGACTATGATTAAATCCTAATGAGATTTGGGTTTCAATATTAGTTTGGATTACATGGAATAATTTTAGAGACATTTGTTTATTTAATAGTCATTGTTGAACATTGGGTATTGTTGGATAACTTTTAGATATTAAGAGTAGTTTTTTATTTTTATAAAGAATTATCCATTTTTTGGGGATTATCTTGTCTTGTAATAATGATTTTGGTTTGGGTTGATTTCCAAAGAAATGGGAAATATATAGTTGATCATTTTTGTATTATCTGATAATCATGAATTTGACTATAGCTCTTTTAATGTGACCAACTCAGATTTAATACTCATCATTTGGAGAAAAGATGAGTTTGTGGTATAAATTTAATAATGGGTAAATGTCTACATGACAAGTAATTATTTTTCCTTATGTTATTATCTAAGCTCATAAATAAATTGCCTCAACATTATGAAAAGATACTTAAAACAAAATAATTGTATTTTAACTTTTCCTACTAGGGAATCAAAGACTGTTTAACCCATAACATATTTGTGATTTTCATCTCATTAACATTCTATTAAACATGTTTTCTACCACTCTACATCAAATTTTGATGGTTTATTTCTCTTCCATATCCATGTTTTCCTACAAGGAATCATTGTATGGGATATCTCATGTGAACTTTGTATTTATATTTCCTTGTTTTAATATGAAATTTTTCTTGAATCTTTTTCAGATGTGGAACATTCAATGATGTTACCAAGCCCAGTTTTAAATTTTCTAGGACGAAATTTCTGAATGGGGGTGAAGTATGTAACATCCCAGGTAAATAAAGAATATTGATTTTTTATAATTACTTAAAATTTTCAATTAAATATTAACTTTACCTTAAAGGGGATGCTATGTTCGATGGCATACCTGATATACAACAAGAGGTTTCATTGAAAACTAATGTTGCACACAACATTGAGTTATACATGATAATATTAATATAATATAATTATTTTAAATGGTGGTTAATGTGTTTCAATTGTATTCGAGGTAATGAACATAACTAACCATATTATGATTAGATATGTTTCTTAAAAGTTTTTTTATTTATCCAATGAATATTTGAGGCTTAATATAAAAAACAATAATATTTTAAGTATAAATAATCTAATATTCATTAAAATGTTGATTTACCGCATTTTAATGGAGAATAGTATTTAAATATAGTTTTGGATACTTTTATATGTTTTATTTGACAAAATAAAATTTTTCTTTATAATCGGGACAACAAAATTTACTTTGGGTAAATTTTTTAGATTTTTCAAATAAAATTCATTTTTTTAATGAATAGTGAAAATTATTGTATTTTTATTCAAAATTTATTTTTAATATAATTTATTTATAAGGTTATATTATATTTTAAATTCGTTTTAATGTTTAATTTTATTATGTCTATTTTTAATTTAATCTATGATTGTTAATTAGAAGTAATTTCAATTTTAAAGTCGAAATAAATAAGTGTCAATTTTTGATAGTTATTAATTCTGAAAAACACGAATTTTGTTTTGAAAGCTGGATTTATTTTAAAATTAATTTATGAAACTTATTGGTTTTTAATATTGAAAAATAGATTCCATATTTAAAATCAAGAGGTCCAAATTGTGTAAATAGAAAAATTTATTTTTAGACATTATTAATATTAACTTCAGTAAAATTTTTATTTACCATGGTTAAAAGGAAAATCTTGAAAATAAGGGTACCCAAATATTGTAAAAATTTTATTAAATTAACCTAACACGTGTCCTCATACAATCATTTGATAAATTTCTGACTATGGGCATCTATGGGCCCATTTTAGGTCCCCATGGATCCATTTGGGAGTGATAATGGCACTTTATATTAATTAATTTAAACTGAAGGCGAAAACGACTAAAACATATATCTTTTAGTAATAAATTTTTGCATTTGGTTATAAAAGATATCTCATAGACTATAAATATTAAATTTAATCCTAATAATATTTCATACATAAAGTTTTTTTTATAATATTTAGACATCAAATAAAAAAAGTTATTTATTACACAATAATGTTGTACTGTTTACCTCATTAATGAATGATTTATATAAATAAGATGATAAAGACTTAAACAATATACAAATCCATAAAATTCATATTGGATGATTTAATTTAGAACATTAGTCATCTTATATTCTAAATAAATAAGTTTGGGACCTTTAGAAACCAATAATCATTATATAAAAAATAAAATTTTTAAACATTCATAAAGAGCCACTCCTCCCCTTATTAAAAGCCCTCACTTCCAACCCATTATTCACACGTCTCAAGTCCCTTGTCTCATAAAAATCTACCCAATTAATCTAACTACATACCTATACTCCTTATCTAAAACATAACCTAGGCATAATGCTTTTCAATTAAACCATTTGGTTCAATGCCAAGCGAGATACGTGATTTAAAGGTAATGTCTTGTCTTAAGTTCTTTTGTTTTATTTTAAATCTCCAACCCCATAAACTCTTTTTATTACTTTATTTTGTAACAACATAAGTATCCTAAATATACTATGTTATTTTTATGATAAATATTCTTACTACACTTACACACACCTCTATCTAATTGTAAAAGAACAAACTGTTTCTGTGGATGGGGAACTATTGCCTCACGAAACGATGATTGTTCAATTATCTTCTACGACCTCTCATGGAGAGCATTATGATGGGAACGTATTTATATATGATATAGATTATTATATTTTCAATATTCTTCTATCATTTTAATTTACAAACATACTTTTATTCTTTCCAATATTTGTAAATACGATAATTTCATTTGAGGAAATGCGGACTACCGCCCCCTCAAGGAGATATGATTCATTAATGACATACATGGAATATATAAATGATGATTTTTTTTGAAATTATGTGACATATATATCATATTATATTATAATTCAATTATAATATTCCATTGTATCTTTATGTTTTCATTTCATTAAATATGATGTAGAAATGAAAGTAGCGTTCATGCGTATGTACAGCTTATCGTCCCCATGAATAGTGCTTTTAATTTCTTTACTCAAAATGTTATATAATATTATAAATATATAAATATACATGATATATATGATATATATGATATCTAAATCGTGAATACCATTCTGGAGATAATGTTCTTTTGACCACATGAACAACTTGTAATTATAAGAAGTACATTTTTTACCCAATTACTAAATATCAAAAAATGTCCATTATTAACGTAAAGGATTGCATAATTTTTATAACACAGTAATAAGTAATATACAAGGAATAATAAACTTGAAAAATGTTCTTAATCATGTGGGAGTTATCATTAGTTTATTATTTTTTAGATTAAGGAATGAATGGGTCAAGTCGTACTCGAGGAAAGGGGTTTCTTATCTCACAATTAATTCTGCGATAATTCTATTGTTCGCCACTTATTTCATTAATGTGGGGTGTTGATTACTGCCTTTTGATGTATATTCTCATGATTATATTTATATTCATGGTATTATTTAATTCATTTTGTGGATATTAACTTTTGGTCTTATGACTTGATTTATTACAACGTGGTAAGGGATTTTCATCTCACATTTTAATCCCGTGAGATTCATGCTATATTTGCACTAATTTATTTAATATAATTATTGTTGTAAATTTTATGTCTGACTGATCACATAACATTTTGACCTAATCAAATCATTTTATGAATTTTAATGTGATGTCGTTAGGCTTTAAAATATTTGTAAGGGAACTTCATCACCCAATTTCAATTGTTGTGGTTAAGCTTCTACGTCTTGATTATGACATGATATAAATATGTGTGAATATCATATTATTGGAATAAAAATAGTATCCACTTATATTTGGTGCATTTATATTTGTCACACATAATTATTTCATTGATTTATCCATAATCGAAGGATACAACCTTTATAAGGGATATTTTATCAATTTAAATTCCATTTAGAATTCATTGTTGTTATACATCAATTCACTTATATATGGTGTATATACATTCCTTTATCATATTATATCATGAATTCCTTTATTCTATTTAATTATAAAGATTTTATTAAATTTTAGTCCATAATGTTTGGTATTCAATAATCCTTAATTTGGTTAAGTAGTCATTAACTAAAATATTGCTTTCTGGATTTATTATTATAAATATTTCTCATTAATGTCCATGTTTCAAAAAAGGATTTAAGGATTTATTTATATGGAGATTAATGTTTTAAAATATTAATTCCATTAAAATATTCAATGTGGTATTAAAAACATTAATTCAAAAATCTATTTATTAAATATATTAAATGATTTTAAATTTTTTTTGACAAAGCATTGTTAATGTCTATATATAGAAATGATATGTTGTGATTGCAATGTGGAAATGTTATATTTAGTTTATGGTTGTTTTAATTGATACTAATATGTTATGGATCATGGGAATTATTTACGTATATGGGTGGTTCTGTGATAAACCTGGGGTGGGTGAGCCTGAGATAGCTCTTTAATGAATTGGGTGACGTGACAGAGCTAAACGTGAATGTTTCTTCTAAGAGATTTAGGAAATATATTGTGATGGGTATTCTGAACGTTACTCTATACATATCTATGAAAGATAGACTTTATATATGTAATGTATGCCACATTTTACCTCTATAATTTATGATATCTATGTGTTATTCGTAAATCATATGATTTCATGAGATATTTTAGGATTAAAAAGTATTATTTCATTGATTAGTATATATTGATTGGTAAATTCTTCCATTCCTTATTTTATAACCCTTACTGAGATTTTTATGAATATCCCATTTTTTTATATTTTTTCCACAATACTTAATGATGAATAGAGTTAAGGATGGGATCAAGGAAAAGTCATGCTATCTAAAACATGGAAGTAGACATGTTTTTTAAGAGTTTTTATTTTATGAAAAAAATGGAAACTGAGTAGTAGTGTCTACATGTAATTTTCAAGTTGATATGAAATATTTATGGCCTAATTCTATAAAACAAAAATCCTGAAAATATCCTCAATGTGAATTATTCATTTATTTTAAGATTACATAATTTTTTACGGTCTGGTCCTTATAATATCCCCATTGAAGCATCAAATTTTTATTGGTTTTCGATAAATAAAAAGTAACATTATAATAAGAACACCTCAAAAATATGAAATTTTAAAAATGGTAACCAAATAAATGAGAAGATGTATTAGAATAGCCGATAAAAATATTAGATAAAATAAAATATTTATTTTACAAGGGTATAATGGTTTTTAGTGGAGAATTATTTTTCTAATGGAAATCCATATTTTTGATATACCAGGTAAAATGTATACTGAAAAGACATGTTTTAAAATTTCCAATTCCTGTTAAAAAAATTTATATTTAAAATCAATAATTCACAAATGATCCTTTAAAATGACATTATGTTTTTAGAGTATGTTTTGAATTTATGTAACAATATATGATCATGAGATGTTAACCCATTATAGAATTTATAAGTAAAATTATTGTATCGACATTTTATAATGATGTAAAATCCTTTTATTAATAACAGGTGAATAAATTATGAATTAAAGATGAAAAATATTTTCTTATTTAAATGAATTAAATGATAACAATAGACGAATGAACTAATATGAACATGATGAAATAGATTATTTATGGCTACTGAGAATTATTCTTAATAAAAAATATAGTTTTATTTGAATGAATCACAACATAAATAAATATAAAAAAAATTAAAATTGTATTTAATATATAAACAGAATAATGAATCATTAAAAAATGATAGGAGGATTGAATCATATAATGAAATTTTAATATAAAAAATAATAAAACTCTGAAAAAGTTACTATTGTTAACAAAATCCCATTCAACAGAGTTATATATTCCATAAAAATATAATAAAATGTATGACATAAGTTTAATTTTTTAATACATTATATTTTATGAAGTACATAATAAAAATTCATCCACATGATATTTACAGTTCATGAAAAAGGAAACAAATTGTGATTGTTTCATAACACATAATGAATTACGTTTTTTCGGAGAATCCCTTACAGATATCGTAATTAATTATTTATGAGACATTTGACAAGGAATTTATTCAATAGAAACGTGTGTAAAATAAGAGTAAATAAAACATAATAAATTCCATGATTATAAATTTCTTATCCAATTAAAATGATGTAAAATAAGTAACATTATTTATCAAATAATGGGTATTATTTAAGAAAAAAATATCATGTATTCTAGTTTAGTCAAAAGAGGCTAATGGTACAATAGAATATAAGTACATAATTTTATCACTCATTTATAAACATTGATATTGGATAATTCCTTTTATATACTACTCTTATAATCAACAATTATAACTAATTTGGTCTAGTAAAATAAATTTCTACTATTTGGTTTTAGAAGTCAAAAATGTCTCACAAATGATTTATATTGTTAATGTTGATCCACCTTCCATTAAATATTGATCATAATTCCTCAATAATTTATTTTTTGGAAAATATTTTTAATAATATTAATTATTGGTCTAATTTTATTTCTTTAATGTTTTTTACATTATTCATGTTAATTGAATTAGAGTAGATCATTTTTCTATAATATTTATTAAACAATGTAATTTATTTTAATAGTAAAAAAATATTAAACAAATTATACACCATAAATAATAAATTATTTTCCCAATAATTTATAATTATATATTTGTTAAAATTTCTATAATCATCCATGATATAAATTTATTTCTTTTTTCGGGTAATGGGTTTAACTAAACTACAAAAATAAATGCAATAATCAATGAGTGAGTGGGTTTTGGAAAGTGATTTTATTCGAAAAAAATCATAATTATATAAGAATAATAATATTATTTTGATTTCTCTATTGTTTTGAATCATATTCAATGAAAAATGGATACAATAGAAAATATTAATGATGTTATTTGGATCATGAATTTTTTATTTTTGGGTAATTTATAGTGGAATATTTTTATCTTTCATTTAATTTATTTTGTTTCAATGAATGGAAAGTAGAAGGCCCTTTTTTAAGAGGAGGAAAGAAAATTTCAGTAAATATAACATCTTAATAATGAAGGAACACATGGTTAATTTTGATATTTAATTAAAAATTGGAAAATAATATATTAGAGATATTTTTTATCAATCCTCACCTTCGTTATAATATATTAGTTTTTTTATATGTGATTTCTCTTTTTCACATGGTTAATATCTCTTCCCAATAGTTCAAATTTAACATGGTAATTATAAATTTTACCTGAAATAAAAATTTTAATATATAAATATTAATATAACCTTATTACCTAAAAAATAATTTTTTAAAATGGAAATCATTTTACATAAAAAAATTTCAATATGAACGAAAAATTAATACTAAATTTAACTCCAATAAAGTGTAAACCAATTTTTATGAAAATATTGGTACGATTTTATCACGATAATTATGATTGACAAAAAATTATCAATGTAGTAACTTGTTTTGACATTAGATTGTTTATTATTAATAAAATAATAAAATGTTGATTCAAAATAAATATCATAACTAATTCGACCTTTTGTATATTTAATTATAGGAAAAAACCATAATTATTTTTTATATATTACATTGGTTTTAAAAATTTAATCCTAATTTTTCTGAATTTATCCTTGTTATTTTAAGATGAATCATCATAAATCTTATATAAATTTCAATACATGAGATTTATAAAATATTAAAAAAAATTCCTATGTTATGATATTGTCATAAAATCAATGGATACATTTTTAAACTATATTTTTCAATATTATCCAAAAATTAAACTATTTAGAGATATTCTACAAAATATAAAAAATATAATTTTTATTGTTTAAATTTAATATTTATTTTCATTTTTTCATACTAAAATTAAAATAATTAAAATAATTATTTTAAATGAAAATATAAAATATAATTGAAACTACATTTATAGGATGATTTAATTTAATCATTAATGATATTTTATATTAAATTATTAAAATTAACAATAATGTGAGTGTTAGTAAATTTGTTTATAAATTTAATGGTTACATATTATTAAAATAGACTTCAAAATGTGACCTGTGTAACTTTTTTTGCATAAAACACACAACACATTAACAATAATTATTTCAATAATAGAACATTTGTATTTTTAATGGAATTAAATCACTTATTAATGAATATTTATCTTCTAAAAATTAATATTAATAAATTCAATGATATAAAAGTAAATCAATCAGTGCATAATATATAACTATATTTAATACTTTTGCGTGATTTTTTTATAATTATTCATTTTTAATCCTCTTATTTAAGTGTTCCTAAATTTTCATTATAAATTTATAATTAATGTTTCATATAATATTAAATTATTTTTGAATGGAATGTAATGGATAATTTTATCATGGTGTTTCAGGTACATTAATCTATTCAAAATAAATTTTAATATAAATAAAATAAATACTAAAATATCAATGTGTAACATTCCCCCCCCCCTCCAAATAAATTTTTACGCCATAGTTTTAATTATAATATAATTTAAAAATATCATAGTGTTTCAAAAAAAAATTCACTCGATATTAAATTTCAAGAGTTATATAAACCATTAATTAAAAGGAAACATATATCCTATCTCAGAATTGGCATATCACATATATTGAGTTTTCCTCAAACCAATTGAACAATAAGACCATCGTAATGTAGCAATAGTTCCCACATTATATAATTAACATCTTTATAGTGTTTATAATCATCCATTTTTTTAAATACTGTAATATGTTGATATGAATTCATATATACCTATCAGAATAGTTATTTTTTCATCTATTTAAATAAATCCCAATTCAAAATTATAATAAATTCACTTAAACCATTCATAATAAATTTTTTATTAGGCACAATTCAGTAAAATTAAATTTGTAAAATAATTAAAATAAAAATATATTAATTATTTTATAATAAAATAATTTATTCAATGATTTAATTCCATTATCAATCTTATGAGTTATCCTCGGATCATAGAATCAAACTCCAAAATGACATCCTTAAAAATAGAGTGAACTATAATATACCATATTCATTATAATTTAATTAATTCATAGTAACCATATAGTCATTTCATTGTCAAATTGTCATGGAGGTGGTTGATGCAAATAATTATTCAAAATATAGAGTTAGGGAATCAATTTATATAACACCCAAACTCTTTTTAATTAAATAATTTGAGAATGTGACAATCCATTAGTTAAATTTATATATTCCATTATATTATCATACCACATAAACTCACATCGTTAGTCATGAGAAAATTTGCCAAAAATGTCAAATATAATTCCTTTCTATGTTCCTTTGAGAGGTTCTATTTTTTTCATTCATCCCAATTAATTAACACATAGGAAATTGAATATTCATTCATTAATCATCATTTTCAAACAAACATCAATGATTCTATATCATCCTCTTCTTTAGGGTGCATCGGAATATAACTGTATACAAATTTAAATCATAATTTGTTTATGATGGATAATTATAATCTCATAATTTCTTACTCCTCCTATTATCATGTTATTTTTTTCAATGGTAAAATCACTTTATTGATCCTAAGATACTTTTGTAACATGGTTTCTCCATTGTGCAATCATTACTCTGTTAATGGATGTTTAATAGTGAAAATAATTAAATTATCTATATATAATGAAACCTATGAAATAAATGTGTAATATATATTGTGTAAATCATAAATTATTATTTTGTAAAATATATTATAGTTTTTCCATGGATATTTTTATATTTTTATTTCTTACCGAAATGTTATAAAATTTATCCAATTGGATCATAATTAATATGTAAAATTAAAATGAATATCTCATTGTAGTGTCAAACAAAAAGTGAAATTAATCCACTTTTTTTATGAATCGGGTAAAGATCTAGTTAATACTCAACAATAATTTTTATAGTTATAATACAATGGTGTATATATATATATATAACATATATTTCATCATCATGTTGAATCTATATAAGGATGGGATGTAATTTTTCGGTTAGCATTAAATCAATAATTTTCCAAAAAATCAATGTGTTATCATATACATTGAAAAATAAAAATTGTTTTCTGTTATTTTCAATCATCATACTCCATAAAAAAACTAATGTAATCCTAAAAAATAAATAAAAATGTCTACGATAAAATTTAATGTAAAGAAGAAAAACATTTCAAGGTCCAGTACTATAAACACATAATTTAGTATTTTCTTTGATACCAAGTCTATTTTCATAAACATAACTGAAATATATTTAAATAACATAAACATTACATCACCCAATAATTTTGTAATCCCAAAAGTGGACATTTAATGGTATTTGAGTATTATTCACATTAGAAACTTATTTTCTGTTATATGTAATAATTTATCTATATGGAAACCACACAGGGTTATCATATATACTCATCATAAACCAAAATCATCCAAAAAAACTAGGGTAATAAAAACATATTAAAGTAATGAGCACTAATTCTTTGTAAGTGAGATATTATCAACATGTAATCATTGGAAAAATCATATTAATATGATAAATACATTCCATGTGATAAATATATTTAAAAAACCATTAACGATCATTTTTATTCCCAAAGTTATGTTATAATGAAATGTAATCTGAAAATAACAAACATGTAATGTTAAATATGTGTCTGAGGTATAAAACATGATTCATTGAACATAATCCTACATATATGGATTGAAATAGATAAATAGAAACACAATGAATTTGAACATAATCATTACAATTATAAAACATTATTATGGGATAAATAAAATCAATCACATTCATTTAGTTATGAATAATCTGAATGTACCTACATCATATTATGAACAAAAAGTATTCTAATTTTATAATTCATGAACAAAAATAATGGTATACTAATCATATTTAACAAATTAATTCCCTTTCTTTGGGTGGTGAATAATAAATTTTCCATGTTTCATGATGTGTTCATAAAATATCCATGCTAATCACCATTTCCCAACGATATATAATTATTTAACCAATGAACTATAGTAATATAAAGTCCAAAAAATTCATAATATTAATCAAAAATTCAATGTTTTCCATTATAAATTGTAAAAATTCATATATCAACAATCACATAACTAACCCATTTATAAAAGATAAATATTAGGAAATATATTCATTGAATGCTTAATAATACATTTAGAAAAAGAAGGTTTGTAGTATCCTAAGAAAATACCCCATGTGAAGCAGAAATCATTAATTGAATCTAAAAAAAATTAAAAACCTGTTCTATTATATGTACACATTGAAATATAATAAATTATCAATGGATATCACATGAAATTACATCAATAGTAACATATATTATCATCAAAAACTCCATTAGTGATGACTACAGTTTGAAAATAACAAATACTCTTTGATTTGTGATATATTTACTGAAAGCTGATAAATACATTGAATATAAATAATAATATTGAATAAAAAATAAAAAATAGTTATAAAAAACACATTAAATACAGTTGTAAAAAAATAAATTACCGGTATCATTCAGAATTCATTTCAGAAATGGTGAAGTGAAATGTTTTAAAACATCAAATTTATAAAATAACCATAAATAATGTATCTTTGAAAATAAAAAATTTAATAATTAAATTCCTTTTATTAGAAATATGACATTATCATCAAAGGAAAAAAAATAATTCCAAATACCATTGATGAAATCCACATCATTAAGGAGTGATAAATTATTAATTTGATATGAGGAAAATATATTTTTTAAAGAAAATCAGGGATTTAAAAATCTTAAAGGGGAATATTAGTGGATTTAATGAATATAGTCATGGAAGAAAAAGTCATTATTTTGGGTGAAGGGATATTCTTATTAGAAATTTTTTACTTTATTGGGGGAAGAAACCTATAATGGGAGAATACTTGAATTAAAACTAAAATTTTATCAGAATAAAATGATTCATATAATACAATATTGTGATGGATCTAAAATTTATTTGGAAAAATATATAAAAAAATATTTCTAATAATTCCATAATATGGAGAGAATATAACAAAAATCAATTTAATTTTTTAATCATCCATATTAGAAACAAATAGAATATTGAACATAAGATGGATTTTTAAAACCCAATAATATGATGATCAGCATTATAATAAGAAACAAATGTTTGGTTTATAATAAAAATAATTTAATGAAGTGGTGAATATGGGATATGACTTGTCACATCCCGTCCCCCAGGGCTCGTGCTGTGACTACCCCCAGCTCACCTTGCAGAGGCGAGGGGCTGGCAACTAGAACCAAAGGCATAAATCCCTAAAACTGGGAAGGCATTGCCATTATAACCTGTAAACGAACACAAAAGAGCACAAAGATAGATACAAAACCCTAGGTAAACTGTATAAGAAATGTGTTCTTAAAATTAAAAGGGATCGGAAATACAAGCCCAATTGTAAGGTACAAGGAACTGGAAGTACAAGTATAACTGAAGAATGGAAAAATACCTGGTGGGTCATCCTCCGGGATTCCTACTTGAAGGGTAGGTACATATAGCCTCTATATCACTCCAAATCCTTCAGTCTCCTCTGTGTACTGAATCTTCGTAAGGTCCAACCCAGGGTACTATCCAGTAATGTTACTCTAAACCACAATAAGTGTTGTCCGTTGTCTGCATCCAACACAACAAGGTGCAGGCATAGCCAGTGTAGTGGAGAGTATAACGATACTCAGTAGGGACCCCGAGACCCTCAAGGTCTCACAGAATCGAACAATGATAAACCACAACATATGAAAAATCAATAGATAACCCCACATATGTATACGCCCATACATATACCTAAGTTATCATGTAATCCATCTCAATCATGAGGAAAATGAATAAGATAGTAAATCGGCTTAACCATGATTTTATTATAGGGATAGTAACATTTCAAACCCCTGGCTCTAGAATAAATCCACATCTATCTAGTACAGTGGGCCTGCCGCCATAACCAGGCTGTCACGACCCGTCTTCGGGGCTCGTGCTATGACTACCCCAAGCCCTCCTTCAATAGGCCAGGGGCTGTCGACTATCACCAAAGGCATAAATCCCAATAAAAAGGGGAGGCATTGCCATTACAAAGTAAACAAACATCTCAGAGTATGCAAGCTGAGTAAACACTATGTAAACTGAGTATATAAGTAAGTGCTAGAAAGTAAATGGGCCAGAATACAAACCCAACTGAAAGTAAAGTACAACTGAAAAGAGAGTAAAACAGCAGAAAAGTAAAGCAGCAACACCGATCCATCATCTGGAAATCCCACCTGAAAGGTGGGTACAGATAGTCTCATCTGCTCCTCGGCTCCAGCGGTCCGCTCCATGTACGTCTTGTCCAGTTATCCACCTTCAGGTATCATCCAGCTCCACGAGCTCCAACCTCCATCAGCAATGTCCGTCGTCTGCATCCAACACAACGTAGTGCGGGCATAGCCCGTGCAGGGGTGAGTATACGCTACACAGTTGGGACCCCGAGACCCCCGAAGGTCTCCTAGAATCCACAAAAGATTATCCAAAAAGGAAAGATACAATCAAGAAGTAACAACCAACTCTACATAGGTATATTCCCATACATATACCTAATTCATCAATTCCAGTTTGTCTCCAACATTCGAGACCATATTCAATATAGTCCACATAGGAAATCACAATCCAATCCACACAGGATAACACATCTCAATCCACATAGGAATGAAAGTCAATCAGATCGAAGATAATGATTGAAAGTCAAAACTCAGCTAACACAGGTATCCATTTACAAAGAGGGGTGGAGATGATTAGATGTAGCCTCTGAATCATCTCCTCTGCCGAACCCGCGTAGGATCCAAGTAAGGTATTCGTCGCTGCCAAACTCACGGACGATCCAAGTATAGTAGTGATCGTTGTCAAACCCACGGAGGATCCCAGCACGGTAGTCAAACCCACGGAGGATCCCAGTACCGCAGTCGAACCCACAGAAGATCCCGGAACAGTATTCGTCCTCGTTGAACCCACGGAGGATCCCAGTAAGGTAGTCATCCTCATCGAACCCATGGAGGATCTTAGTATGGAAGTCATATTCGCCGCAACCAGCTGTATGGTTCTCGCACACATCATGCTCAATTCTGGGAGGGTCCGCTCCATGAGCCAATGTGGTCAATACATCAATTGACATGATGTCCGGAGTTGATTTTCCCCAATGTTCCGTCTCGTCAAATGGATCACAACGCGACAGACGGCGCGTCAATCGGACGCCAGGTCTGAGAGTTATTGCCTTTTTTGTCCTAGGGGCCCGGTTGGGTTTTAAGTCAAAACCAATCGGATAGTACTCCAACTGCGTCCAAACCTTGATCATAGTAATCCAAAAGAACCGTCTCACTAATAGGAATCCATCAATGTCGATGGCACATCAATGTGACGTCTAGAGCTCAATTTATAAGCGTTTACGCTATGAAGGCCCGATTGGTTTCGTTTTCGAACCAACCCGGCCATACACAATGTTCTCCGAAACCTTGAGTTTAATATAATGAAATGACCATCTTGATCCAACTATTTCTACGCAACTGACAGAGCTTCGATCAGAGGTCTGTAACCAATGTTATGGGCCTCTGAACGGAGCTCTCTGATTTTAGGGGGCTTTGGGCCCAGACCGACACGGCCCAAGACCCCCTGGGTCATCCCGAACCGGGCAACCCGACCTGGGTCTGGGTTCAGCACACATGGGTGCGGCCCAGCCCAGCGGGCGCGGCCTGGCCCAGCGGGCCCGGCCCAGCCCTGCGCGGGCGGCCCGACCCGGCCCAGAGCTAGCAGCCCGGCATGGCTGGGTGCTCGGTCCATGATCAAGCTGCGCAGATGGGGGGGCAATGCACCCCGTGATTGATGAAAATGGCCCCACTTCAGGGGGCCCGCCTATGCCACCTTCTGGGGAGTTACGAACCCCCAGACTTCCGGAATCTGGCCTACCGGAGGTCCGTTCGGCCTCCTCTCCACCAATGCAGCCTTAAGCCGTGGCCCTTGTCCGACCGGCGCGGCGCGATGGCTCCACACCCCTCTGCGATGACCCATTCTTGGATGCAGCTTCCTTCAGCTTTACCTGCATAGCGCGATGGTGTTGCACACCTATACTGTGAGATACCTTGTTCCCACGTGGTGTCGTTGCACCGTGCCGCCTCCAATCCAAGCCACAAAATATTCAACAACAAAAGGGGTGGTGGTTCGGCCATGTTCGTGTGGTCCGACCTCCTCCATTATTTTGATAACAGACGGCCAAAGAATTAACGGAGGACTTAAATTAATTCTAAACGTAAAAACAACCCCTAATTTGAAGAAGTTGTGGAACGTTGATCGTCGCAGGAAGACGACATCACGAGGGGGGGTCGATGACGGCGTTGGCGAGCATCAAGGAAGTGCATGACGTCTCTCACCGGATGTAGAGAAGAGAAAGATCAGCGTGTTGTCCCTCCTTGGTGCTCCGGCGTTCTTCGCGTTCTTCAACAAGGATGATGATGTTCTTCAAGGCTAGAGTTGTCTTCTCCAATCCCCTTACAAAAAAACCAACCCCAAATAAAATAAGTTTCATCCTTATTTTATTAACCCATTCCATGAATTCCAAAGGTTCAAAATTCAAAAACTTAATTAAATAAATTGAATAACTTAAATCAATTATTTTAATGTGGGAGTTGGCATGCAATTAAATAGGGAGAGTGGATGAGTTACAAAATAAATGGAGGGTTTCCAAAATTAAGAGGGCTAGAAGAGTTAGAGGAAAATGAAGTGGTGGGGCTCGTGTGGGCCCCACCTCACTAATATCCTAACAAGAGGTGTTAGGATATTCTCTCACATGGAAGTTATACCACATAGAGGAAAATAAATTTGTGACAAAACATTATTTAATTAACACTAAAACCACAATTTAATCAACTCTTCCCAAGAAAACGCAACTCTATAAAATGTCAAATTAAGAAATTACCGGCGCTGCAATTTCATCGGTGCCCTCAGATTTCGATTCTGAGCACCGGTTAAGAAGTCAGAAAAACCTGCTCGTTCATTTACTAAAGATAACCGAGCTAAACTTTAGAAAATGATTCCAGGCACAACCGGCCTCGGAATCAGGTGCTGTTAGAAACTGCGTACTCGTAAAATCCCAAAGAAATTAAGAAAAAAATTTCCTTGAAATTTATGGGTCTTTACATTACTCCCACCTCAGGGATTTACGCTCTCGTAAAGATGCATCGCAAAATAGGGAAACAAATGAGGGTACTGAGCACAGAACTGAGCCTCCCGCTCCCAAGTGTTCTCCTAGAGGTTCTCGTGCTGCCTCCTAATGCGCACTAGAGGATTCGACCATCCACGTAGGACTCGATCATGTCGATCCTTGATCTCCACTAAGACCTATGCATAAGTATCCCCGTCATCAATGTCCAGCTCCCCATGGTCGATGATATGTGTCGGGTCATGCACGTATCTCCTCAGCTGGGATACGTGGAATACATCGTGCACCCGGTGCAACTGAGGTGGTAGAGCCAGGTGATAAGCCACCTCGCCTATCCTGCTGTGAACCTGGAATGGTCCTTTGAAGCGTGGAGATAACATGCATCCATGGCGAAATCTCCACAATCCACATCAAGGTGAGACACACAAGAAACTTTTGTTGTCATCCTCGAACGCTTGTGGTCTCCGTCTACGATAATCATAGTACTTAGTCTACTCTATGCAGTCTTCATCCAATCCTGGATGATCTGCACTTTCTCCATCACTGCCTGAACCATATCTGGTTCAACATGTACTAACATCATCACTATCCACAAAGGATACCTGAAAAAAAACGGCTAGCTGCTCCGTCGCCACTCCAAGTAGCTAGATGCCCGACCTCCTACTGAGAGCATCAGCTACTAAGTTTCGCCTTCCCATGAATATAGACTATCTCAAAGTCATAGTCCTGGAGGAACATGATCCATTGCCTCTATCTTAGGTTCATGTCCTTCTGAGAGAGGATACACGTGAGACAAAAGATTTTATGAGAATCTTAAACCGTTCGCTCGATGAACTAAGGGTGGGACTAGCCGTTTGTATGTACTCATCTCCACTCTTCTTCGTCTACGATCAACCGTAGCTGTAGAGATTTCTCCTCTTACAAAAAAGAGAAAATTGGTCCCATCCCCTGGATGAACCACGTTATTTGACAAATACAGTCAATCCTATCATGAATGGTACTAATTCTTTCGATGGATGATGTCTTTAGGCCTCAACGCTAATAACAAGAGATCCAACCATTACTCTCACCTCCAATGGTCAAGTCTCACTGTCGGCAGTAGTGTGTGGTCACTAGGTCTCCTCTAGTAGTAATCTCAAAAGTGAGGGTCAAGTCAACGTTTTTAACCGCAACCTCTCAGTATGAACTACATAAAAAGGAAAGGGAAGAAAATGTCACAAGAACATGATCCTTTTTATTACTGCAGCTCGAGGTATAAAGACGCAAAGCATTCACAAACATAACATCAAAAATGCTTGAAGCATCAAGAACAATAGTCTCCATGATTAGATCTAGTCCCGCTCTTGTCTATCTTCTCTCGGAGCTCCATGGTCGTATGCATCAACTGCCAGTAGCTAAGATCTCCCCTGTCCACCCATTCCATGTGGTCGGGGTGGTGTTCTTGGTGGTGGTGGTGGTAGGGCTTCAAAGCATCACCCACCACCCGTTGCTCGGTCGGCTCCTCTACCTCATCCACCTACTCCCTAAAGACCACCATGGTCGAACCTATGTCTGGGAGGTCCCTCTACCACATGCTACTCATCTGCATGGCGGGTCGGGCAATCTCGAGCCATGTGACCCTGCCCGCCGCATGAATAGCACTGTCTGCTTCTCATGTGGCTGGCTATCCTTCGGGTGCCCCGTACAATCGAATCTGCATCCTAAGATTGCTCATCTGATGGCCTGGCCCGCTTGGTCCTCTACGTTAACTGTCTACTGCCAGCTGTATAAGACACCATTACGGGTCGTCCTGTGGAGGGTCTCACCGCTGGTGTCTACTCAGTGAGGAAACTCTCCACTAGAAGGGTTCTCTCTAGCACCCCCGCCTGCTTCGGGATGTTGAGGGAGATCATCGAAGCCATGATCTCATTCTTAGTCCCTTCTCGATGGTCCAGTCCTGGAAGAATGGGTCTTGTATCATGTCCGTGGAATTGCGAGAGAGATCGGTAAATCTCGCCGAGTACTGGGATATCGTCATGCTGCCCTACCGCAGTTGTAGTCGCTCCTGAATGCGCACCGCATGGAGGGTGGCTGGAAAAAACACCGATAGAAAGAGGCACTCGAAGTCCGACCATAGGAGAGATGACTCGTCGTGCACCTGGAGCATCAGGCTCCACCATCTGCATGTTGCCACGTGCAGGAGACTCACTGCAAGGATCATCATGAGGTGAGATGGTGTCCCTACTAACCGGAAAAATTGAACAACAGCCTCCAGCCAATCCTTGGCTACCTGAGGGTCCATCTCCCCATGGAACCAGGGACGTCTCTGATGGTTAAACTCGTGCAGTGCACTAAGGCGACGTGCACCCTCAGCGGCTAGGGCTGGTAGCATCGGTGGCTCAGCGGGTAGAGGTACTGCCGATGCCTCCACTGTAATAGGGCCCTGCACCAAGGCCTCATCGCTCGGTGGGCTGTCGTCTCGCACAACGCTCGGAACCCTATCTGGCTACCATCATGGGGCCATCCTAAAAAGAAACAGGAGAGCCATGGTCAATATGGTATACCTGGTGAGCTGACACAAGTAATCACAAAGGAAACATGAAACACACATGCAATCAATGTTTTCGTGCACTGAGTTGGAAATTAGAAGTCAAGGTCCTGGTGTATGGATACGTCGACTACCGCACCAACACTAGACTCTCTGGACTGATAACCACACTCAATACCCTTAACACTATTTCTACACATAGAATAAAGGTTAGAGTCTTGAGTTCTGCGGTAGAACCGAACTCCTCTGATACCAATTTGTCACGACCCGTCCTCGGGGCCCATGTCGTGACTACCCCAAGCCCGCCTTCCATAGGGCAGGGGCTGGAGACTAGCACCAAAGGTGTTCATCCCGATAAAAAGGGAATGCATTGCCTTTATAAAGTAAAAAAACACCACAGAGTACGCAAGCTGAGTAAAAATTAAGTAAACTGAGTACATAAGTATGTGATGGAATGTAAGTGGGCCAGAATACAAACCAAACTGAAAGTAAATTATAACTAAAAAGAGTGTACATTAGCATAAAAGTAAAGCAGCCACACTAAGTCATACTCTAGAAATCCCACCTGAAGGGTGGGTACATATAGTCTCCTCTGCTCCTCGACTCCAGCTGTCCGCTCCATGTACGTCTCGTACAGTGATCCACCTCCATGTACCATCCAGCTCCATGAGCTCCTACCTCGATCAGCGCTGTCCGTCGTCTACATCCAACACAATGTAGTGTAGGCATTTCCTGTGCAGGGGTGAGTATACGCTACTCAGTAGGGACCCCGACCCCCCAAAGGTCTCCCAGAATCCACGAAGGATAATACACAAAGGAAAGATACAATCACGAAGTAACAACCAACTATACTTAGGTATATTCCCATACATATACCTATGTCATCAGTTCCAGTTCGGCTCCAACATCTGATCCCATGTTCAGTCTAGTCCACATAGGAAAGCACAACTCAATCCACACATGATAACACAACCCAATCCACATATGAAAGAAAGTCAATCATATCAAATATAATAATTGAAAGTCAAAAATCAACTCACACATGTATCCATTTACGAAGAGGGGTGGAGATGATTACATGTAGCCTCTGAATCATCTCCTTTTCCGAACCCATGTAGGATCCATGTAAAGTAGTCGTCACTGCTGAACCCACGAAGGATCCAAGTATAGTAGTCATCGTCGTCGAACCCATGGAGGATCCCTGCATGGTAGTTGAACCCATGGAGGATCCCAGTACAATAGTCGAACCCAGGGAGGATCCCAGTATATTATTCGTCCTCTTCGAACCCACGGAGGATCCCAGTATGGTATTTGACCTCATCGAACCCACGGAGGATCCTAGTATGGAAGTCATCTTCGTCGCAGCCAGCTCTAGGGTTCTCGCACACAGCATGGTCGATTCTAGGAGGGTCCACTCCACTAGCCAAGGGGTTTGATACATCAACTGACACGAAGTACATAATTGACGTATCGCAAATTTCCGTCTCATCAAATGGAACACAACGCGACAGATGGTGCGTCAATCATACGCTTGGTCTGTGAGTTATTGGCTTTTTTGTCCATGGGGCCCGATTTGTTTTTAAGTCAAAACCAACCTGACTATACTACAAATTAATCCAATCCTCGAATGGAGAAAGCCAAAAGAACCTTCTCTCTAAGAGGAATCCAACAAAGTCGACGACACATCAATCGGATGTCCGGAGCTCAAGTTATAACCGTTTTCGCTCTGAAGGCCCCGTTGGTTTCATGTTCGAACCAACCTGGCCATACCCAAAGTTCTCCAAATCCTTGAGTGTAATATACTGAAATGTCCACCTCGATCTAAGGATTGATACGCAACTGACAGAGCATTGATCGGAGTTCTGTAGCCCATGTTATGGACCTTTGAACGGAGCTATACAATTTTAGGGGGTTTTGGGCCCGGACCGACCCGGCCCAAGACCCCCTGGGTCGGCCTCAACCGGGTCGACCCAACCCGGGTCCGGGTCCGGCCCACATGGTCGTGACCTGGTCCAGCAGGCACAGTCTAGCCCCGCGCGAGAGGCCCGGTCCAGCGCAGGTGGCCCGGCCCGACCCAACGCGAGCGGCCCGGCTCGGCTGGGCGCTCGGTCTGTGACCGAGCAGCGCTTCCGCCGCGACCCGCCCCAGCCGCGGCCCTCCATGGTTCACCGGCGCTGCGTGACGGCGCCGCACCCCTCCACCACGTCCCGTTCTTGGCGGTGGCTTCCTTCACCTTCACTGGCACGACACGACAGCGCCACACTCCTACATTACGATATACCTTGTTCCCATGCGGTGTCGTTGCACCGCGCTTCCTCTGTTCCAAGCCACAAAATATTCAACAAAAAGAGTAGGAGTTCCATCCATGTTCGTGCGGTCCGACCTCATCCGTTATTTTGATAACAAGCGGCCAAAAAATTAACGGAGTACGTCAATTAATTTTGAACGTAAAAACAACCCCTACATCGAAGAAGTTGTCGAACGTTTATCGTCGCGCGAAAACAACATTGCGGTGGGTGGATTCGATGACAGCAATTGTGAGCATCAACGATAAGGTTGACGTCTCTCAACGGTTACTGAGAAGACAACGATCGGCACACTATCTATCCTTGGTGCCCTGGCGTTCTTTGTGTTTTTCAATGAGGAAGATGATGTTCTTCAAGGCTATAGATTTCTTCTCCAATCATCTCAGAAAAAACCGACCGCAAATAATATAAGGTTCAACCTTATTTTATTAACCCATGCCATGAATTCCAAAGGTTCAAAATTCAAACTATTAATTAAATAAAACGAATAACTTAAATCAATTAATTTAATGTGGGAGTTGGCAAGCAATTAAATCGGGAGAGTGGATGAGTTACAAAATAAATGGGGGGTTTCCAACATTAAGAAGGCTAGATGAGTCAGAGGAAAATTATTGGGTGGGGCTCGTGTGGGCCCCACCTCAGTGATATCCTAACAAGAGGTGTTAGTATATTTTGTCACATGGATGTTATACCACATAGAGAAAAATAAAGATGTGACACAACATAACTTACTTAACACTGAAACCACACTTTTTAAAAAATCTTCCCGAGAAAATGAAACTCTAGAAAAGGTCAACATAAGCATTTACTGGCGCTGCGATTTCATCGGTGCCCTCGAATTTTGATTCCGAGCATTGGTTCAAATGTTAAGAAAACCAACTCGTTCATTCACTGAATGTACCTGAGCTAAATGTTGGAAAATGATTTCGGGTACACTAGGCCTCAGAATCAGGTGCCGTCAGAAACTACGTATTCGTAAAATCCCAAAGAAATTATGAAAAATATTTACTTGAAATTTACGGGTCTTTTCATTACTCCCACCTCAGGTATTTACATCCCCGTAATGATACATAACAAAATATGGAAACAAATGTGGGTACTGAGCACGCAACTAAGTCTCCTGCTCCCAAGTGCTCTCTTGGAGGTTCTCGTGCTGCCACCTCATGCGCACTAGATGAATCGACCATCCACGTAGGAATCTCTCCTGTCGATCCTCGTTCTCCACTGGGACCTCCACAAAAGTCTCCTTGTCATCAATGTCTAGCTCCCCATGGTCAATGATATGTGTCGGGTTGTGTATGTATCTCCTCAGCTGAGATACGTGGAATACGTCGTGCACCCGGTGCAACTGAGGTGGTAGAGCAAGGCGATAAGCCACCTCACTTATCCTACTCAGAAACTAGAATGGTCCTATAAAGAGGAATGATAACTTGCATCCCTGGCCAAATCTCTACAATCCACGTCAATGTGAGACCCGCAAGAAAATGTGGTTTTCATCCTCAAACGCTTGTGGTCTCCATCTCCTATAAGCATAGGACTTAGTCTGCTCTGTGAAGTCTCCACCCACTCCAGGATGATCTGCACTTTCTCCGTCGATTCCTGAACCATCTCTGGTTCTGCACGTACTAACTTCATCACTATCCAAAAAAGATATCTGAAAAAACTGCTACCTGCTCTGTCACCACTCCAAGTAGCTGGATGCCTGACCTCCTGCTGAGAGCATCATCTACTATGTTTTCCCTTCCCATGAGTATATACTAACTCAAAGTAATATTCCAGGAGGAACTCGAGCCACTGCCTCTAACTCAGGTTCATGTCCATCTGAGAGTGGATACACGTGAGACAATAGATTTGATGAGAATCGTAAACCGTTCGCTCGACGAACAACGGGTGGGACTGGCCGTTTGTAAGTACTCATCTCCACCCTTATTCATCTACGATCTACCAGATTGGTAGAGAATCCTCCTCTTCCGAAAAGAGAAATCTGGTCTCATCCCCTGGATGAAACACATTATTTTCTTAATACAGTCAATCCTGTCATGAATGGTACTACTTCATGCCATGGACAGTGTCTTTAGGCCTCAATGCTACTACCAAGTGATCCAAACGTTACTCTCACCTCCAATGGTCAAGTCACACTGTTGGCAGTAGTGTGTGGTCACTAGGTCTCCTCTAGTAGGAATCTTGGAAGTGAGGGTCAAGTCGAAAGTTTTATCCGGAACCTCTCAATATCAACTACATAAAAAGGACAATGAAGAAAACGTCACAAGAACATGTTCCTTTTCATTACAGCAGCTCAAAATGTAATGAAAAAAAGCATTCACAAACAAAACATCAACAAATCTTGAAGCATCAAGAACAAAAGTCTCCATGAATAGAGCTATTCCCGCTCCTGTCTATCTACTACGGGAGCTCCATGGTCGTAGGCCTCAGCTGCTAGTAGCTAATCTCTCCTATGTCCACCCGTTATATGTGGTCAGGGTCTTCCTGGTGGTGGTGGTGGTAGGGCCTCAAAGCGTTTCCCACCACCCGCTGCTCGGTCAGTTCCTCTGCCTCGTCCACCTGCCCCCTAAGAACCACCATGGTCGAACCTCTATCTGGGAGGTCCCTCTACCACCTGCTGCTCATCTGTAGGGCGGGTCGGGCAGTCTCAAGCCATGTGACCCTACCCGCCACATGCATAGCAATGTCTCCTCATCGTGTGGATGGTTCTCCGTCGTGTGCCCCATACAATCGAATCTGAATCCTGAGATTTATCATCTAATGGCATGGCCCGCTTGGTCCTCTACATTAACTATCTACTTCTAGCTGTAGAAGACTCCTCTACGGGTTGTCCTGTGGAGGGTCTCACCGCTGGTTTCTGCTCAGCGAGGAAAATCTCCACTATAAGGGTTCTCTCTCGCACCCCCACCTGCGTCGGGATGTTGAGGTAGATCATCGAAGCCCTGATATCATGCCTAGTCCCTGCTCGAAGGTCCATGCCCCGAAGAATGGGTGTCGTAGAATGTCTGTGGAATAGCGCGAGAGATCAGTAAATCATGCCGAGTACTAGGCTACTGTCATGCTGCCCTGCCGCAGTTGTAGTCGCTCTTGAATGCGCACCTCATGGAGGGTGGCTAGAACAAACTCCGAGAGAAAGAGGCTCTTGATGTCCGACCAAAGGAGAGATGCCTCGTCGTGCACCTAGAGCATCAGGCTCCACCATCTGCCTGCTGCCGCGTGTAGGAGACTCGCTGCAAGGATCACCATGAGGTCTGTTGGTGTCCCTACTAACCTGAAAACTTGAACAATAGGAGTCTTCCACCATAACCAGGTGCCCCTTCGCCGTGGGTCTGCCGCAACAACCAGGCACTCCCCACTGGGTTAGTAGAGTCACTCATAGTTAATCAGTCAGTTGTCGTCATGTCTAAGGAAACTACTAGGTTCCCACACAAATAGTCGCTTATCTCCGGAAGATCTGCTCCAAAATCTACTAGATGATGCTCCAACTGACACGATGTCCCATGAAAAATTATTCCAAAGTCTCAGGGACCCGATCAGATTCATGCACGATCCAACCTAATCGTAACTCAACTATTCCCCAAACTCCAGTGGAATATACACAAATATACATCCACGCTCCAAGATTACCAATATCGTTGACGGTTCGTCAAACAGAATTCTCATGCCAAAGATATCCCCAATAAAATGTAATGGGTCATATTGCACTGGGGTCCGTTCCAACCCAGTCATACCAACCCAGCCTTACCCGTTGGGTCTGGCCAGGCCTCCTAGGCCCTGCCCAGCTGGTTACAAGGAACGGCGGAGAGGCTCACGGTCGCGGGGCAACTCGGCCTAGACCAGGATAGCTCGGCCATGAAAGGCATCGTGAGGGGACGATTTTGCCTGGTAGATGAAAGGGTGTGGCCGGGACTTGGCAAGCAAGGGGGGTGCAATTGGTGTGTGGCACAAATAGAAGGGTGCCATGACCGGGGTTCGGCACTACCAGGGCGAGGCGCGGCTGGGGCATGGGGGCCGGTTTGGTCAGCGGTCAGAAAGCAACGGGGACGTCCCAGGTCACTGAGGCTGCACGAGGCGTGGCCATTTCCTTCTTCGCCGTCATCACATTCGTCGCCATTTCTAAAAACACCACAAAGAATATCTATGGGGGGAGGGGGTTGGGCAATTTTAGTTTGGCTCGAACCCTCTGAGTTTAGGGTGGTAGCAATCAATTCATCAAGAACTAAGCACAACAACCCTCCCACAAAAGGAAAAAATCCTCATTCTTCGTGTTTAAAGAAATAAATAACATTGGAATGAATCATACTTAAATAAAAGTTAACCTCTACTTTGTTCGTTGTTCACCGATAGAGTCGCAGTGAAGAAGATGGATTATTGGGAAAAGATGGACCACAAGATTTTCCTCAATCATTGTATTGTGCTCCGGCTCATTGTTGTTGAATATTTACTTCATCGAAGTATGTCATAAGGATGAATGTCGAAGTCGGGGTCGACGTTCTTCATAGATGGAGCCTTCTTCATAGAGGAATCGTTCTACATTGAAGAGTTTTCCCTCAAGAGAAATAATCCTCATCTGTCATCCATTTTCAATCAAAAGAATAGATAGCCCCTCCAAAAAATAGATTATCTATTATTTAGTCTGATGAGTTAAAAATTGAAATTGTAGCATTTAATTAAATGAGATGGGTCCATTAATTAATGGGGGAGGGTTGACCCCATAAAAAGAGGGGGGAGGCACCATTAAGTTAAGGGAGGTCAAGAGACTCTCCATCATTTTTTAGGGATTTGGGAGGGTTTTCTAAATTAATTGGGGGGTTTTGTTTCGGTTGGTCCCCACACCATAACCCCTCATGGGAGTTTAGGTCCTAGTTGGCCGCACCACCATAACCTCTCATGGGAGGGTAAGGTGTGGCAGTCCCCACTTCCAAATTCCACTTTGGGAGTTATAAAAGATAAAAGAAAATAAAACAATCATTTCTTTTATTTTATTACTTGGAAAAAACCCCAAAATCTAACATTCACCCTCGACCAACTGTTCTCGAGGTGAACGTATTTTTAATAGAATACCGGCAGTGCGAGCTCAATGGTGTCCTCATATTTCAATTCTGTGCACCATTTTAATAGATAGAAAATCATGCTCATATGTTTTCTCAATGTACCCAATCAGAACATCAGAAATCGATTCCGGACACACCAGGCCTCAGAATCATGTGTCGTCAACTTTCATGGACCCGTAAAATTATCATATATTTAAAATAATACATTGAAATTTTGGGTCTTTACATTCTCCACACCTCAATGCTTTACATCCCCATAAGACACTACTCATAACTAAGGGATGAAATGGGGGTAATAAGCATGCATCTAAGCCTCCTGCTCCCATGTGCTCTCCTAGATGTTCTCATGCTGCCAGCTAATGCACACCAGAGGTATCAACTATCCACAAATGACTCGCTCCAGTCGATCATCAATCTCTACTATAACCTCTGTAAATGTCGCCCCATCATCGACGTCCAACTCTCCATGGTCAATGATGTGGGAAGTGTCATACACATATCTCATTAGTTTGGATACATGGAAGACGTGATACACCCGGTGAAACTGAGGGGAATTGTTAAGATGAATGCCAACTCTCCAACTCTGCTGAGTACCTGAAAATGTCTAATGATCCTCAGAGATAACATTCTGCAACGACCAAATCTTCATTGACCTATTTGGAATGAGGCACTTAGAAAGATGTAGTCGCCATCCAGAACCTCTAGAGTTACTTCTGCCTGCTTTGTGCAGTCTTCATCTGCTCCTGAATGATCTTCCTCTTCTCTGTTTTAGACCGTACCACATATAGTCCCACTAGTGATGACTCCCCTTGGTCATCCAGTACAAAGGTGATCCTCAAGGTCACACGTATAAAGCATGAAAAGGTGTCATCCAAATAGTGGAGTGATAACTGTTGTTTTACGCAAACTCCACCATAGGTCAGTGGTCCTCCTAGCTCTGACTGAAGACGAGGACACAAGCACGCAGCATGTCCACGAGGGTATGAATGGTCTTCTAACTATGGCCATCCGTCTAAGGATTGAAGGATGTTCTTAAATGAAGTTGTGTCCCAAAAGCCTCCTGCAACCCCTTCCATAGCCGGGAAGTAAAATGTGTGTCATGATCAAAGAAAATTTTAAAATTTACTCCATGTTGCCTCAATATATCCTATAAATAGTGGTGTCCCAGTCTCTCTACTAAACCCATCTCTCTGATCGGTATTAAGTGGGCCGACTTGTTAAGTTGGTCAAAAATCACCCAAATCGAGTCGTGTCCCATAGATGTACGTGGAAGAACAGTCATGATGTCCATGGATATCCCATCCCACTTCCACACTGGGACCTACAAAGGCTGAACCAAGAATGCTGGTACCTGAAGATCTTCCTTCACTTTCTAACAAGTGAGGCATCGAGAAATGATCTCTACTACTGCCTTCTTAATTCCCAGCCACCAGTCCTGTCGTCGGAGATCCCGGTACATCTTCACCACTCCTGGATGTACAAAAAGTGGGGATGTGTGTAACTCCCTCCACACTTTCTCAAGAAGTGACACTGGTACCATGGTACATCCTATGAATAGGATGGTGTGCTCCCTACCTTTAGAAAATGAATTAGTTGCATGTCCATTGGATATCTGAGCACATCGGGCCTCAAAGTCAGTGTCTCCACACTGTGCCTCCCTAACTCACTTAAGGAGTGGGGGAGTGACTATAAGAGAATAAAGAAAAGCTGCTCCACCAATATCCACAAAGGATATCTGTAAAGCAGCCAGCTGCTCTATTTCCTCACATAGAAGTTGTATACCATATCTCCTACTGAGTGCATCTGCAACAATGATCCCCTCCCTAGGAGTATAGACTATATTGAAGTCATAATCTTTGAGGGATTCAATCCTACATCATTGTCTTAGGATCATGTCCTTCTAGAAGAAGATATACCTGAGACTCTTATGATCATAGTACACTATAAAGTGCTCTCCCATCAGATAGTGTCACCACATATCCAAGGAGAAGACCACTGATGCTAACTCCAGGTCATGTGTAGAGTATTTCTATTTTTGTCATGTCAGCTATCGAGAAACATATTCGATCACTGATCTCTCCTGCATCAAGACACATCTGAGTCTAGTCTCTGATACGTCGTAGTAAACTACGTACCCTACACCTTCCTTTGGAAGCCTCAAGATGGGGGCACTAGTAAGCCTCTACCTCAGCTCCAGAAAACTCTGATGGCTTATCTCTGACCACATTAAGGGTGGGCACTTCTCCATCAACCTTGATAGTGGCGCTGTATCTCTGGAGAAATTTGACACAAATCTCTTGTAGTATCCAGCCAAAAATTGAAAACTCCATACCTCCGTCAAACTGCTGGGTTGCTCCCATGAAATTACCGCCTCAATATTAGCTGGATCCACTGAAACTCCAGCCTCTGACATGACAAGACCATGAATGTGAACCTCTCGGTTCTAGAACTGGCACTTAGAGATCTTACCATAAAGATGGTTCTCTCGGATTGTGTCCAGTACTACCATCAAATGATATTCATGCTTCTTGACATTAGTCGAGTAGATGATAATTACATCGATGAAGACTACGACAAAGAGATAAAGGTATGACTTGAAGATCCATTTCATGATTCCCATGAACACTGTTGGAGCATTGGTTATGAAGAAAGGAATAACCAAGTACTCGTAGTGGTTGTACCAACATATGAAAGGCGTCTTCTATACATATTTATCTTGAACTCTGAGTTGGTGATAGCCTGATTGAAGATCTATATTAGAAAACCATAGTGCTTCTGTCAGCTTATCAAAGAGGTCGTAAATCCTCAGGAGTGTGTACTTGTTCTTCACTGTCAGCCGGTTCAAGTTCCGGCATTCGACACAAATCCTGTAGCTCCCATCCGCCTTTTTGGTGAACAGAATCGGGGCTACCCGAGGAGAAACACTAGGCTGGATTAATCCCTTCCCTTGAATGTCCTCTAGATATACCTGTAGCTCACGAAGCTCCATGGGAGCCATACAATATGTTGGTGTAGATATCATTATTATCCTGGTGTACATGTAAATGTAAAATTCCACATTTCTGTGATGAGGTAGAGCTGGTACATCATCAAGGAAAACATCCATGTACTTGTCCACCACTACAGGATAAGTCACACTCTCTACATCAACATCTCAGAGGGCAAGGCTAGCCAATAGATGAGTGATCAGATGCACTCTCCTCAGAGAAAATCCATCATGTGCTGCAAAGGCTCCCTTCTCACCGTTGAAGGTAAACCTGGTCCCATCCATGCAGAAAAACAACACATTGTGCCTAATATAGTTTATATGAGCATGGAATGTAGATAACTAGAACATACCCAATATGATGTCGTAAGGCCTCGATGCTGCTACTAAGATATTTTAACTGAATCTCTCACCTCTTACAGTAAGATCACACTACCAGCACCAATGTGTAAGCGTCAGATTTTCTCTTTTAGGTGTCTCTAGCCGTATGGATCGAGCCAACATCTCCATGGGAATATCTGATCTCTGAAAAAGGGCAGTGGCAATGAAAGAGTGACTAGAACATGTGTATTTAAGTACTGCAGATATGGGGGAATAGACATAGATCATACCTAGAATCATCTCCGGAGTTCCATGATCATATCCATCAGCTTCCTAGAGATGAGCTCTCCCTTGTCCACCGACTCCCTACGGTCGAGGTGGACCTCCTGGTGGTGGTGGCAGTAAATCCTCGAAATATCGCCCACCACCAGCTACATTACCTACTTTTCTACCACGTACACCTATACCCTGCGGACTTCCTCGATTTAATCTATTTCTATGCATGGGATGTCTTTCGACCATCTACTGATCATCCAAACAGTAGTTTGGATAGTCACGAGCCATGTGACCCTGCCTACTACATGATTAGCACTGCCTCCTCCTTCCATGTCTGTCTCGGCTTCAGGTGCCCCTCACAACCGATCCTGAGTCACGAAGTCGTCCCCCTATAGTGCTGGTCCTCTTGGACCTCTGTGACATCTGTCTGCTGCCTTCTGCAGAAGTCTTTTCTACGTGTTGACTGGTGGTGGATCCCACTACTGGAGACTACTCAGTAAGGAAGCTCTCTATTAGGAGGTCTCTCTCTAGCACCCCTTCCTGTGTCAGGATGCTAAGTGAGAACATTAGAGATCTGATCTCTCATTTGATCCCCAGCTCAAAGGTCTGGGCCTTGAACAATGGGTCCCACAACATATCAGTGGTGTAGATTTAGAGGTTTGTGAACCTCCCTGAGTACGAAGCTACAATCATTCTTCCCTGCTGTAGATGGAGTATCTCATGAATGCACATTTCATTACGAGTCACTGGGACATACTCAACTAGAAACAGGAACTCGATGTCTTCCCGGAGAAGCATAATCTCATCGTGGACCTGGAGCATCAAACTCCACCATTTGTCTGCTACTGCCTCTAGAAGGCTGGCAGCGAGAATCACCATGAGGATTTATGGTGTCCCTACCAGTCGGAAAACTCTCACCACAGCCTCCAGCCAATCTTCAGCTGCTTATGGGTCTGTCTCTCCCCTGATCCTGGGTGACCTCTAGCACTGGAACACGTCCAACACGCTCAAGTGGTAGGCATCGTCTGCTGCTGGGGCCAGCGGAATCAGTGGCCCAATGGGGAAAGGTACCACTGGTACTTCCACTAGAAAAGGGACCTACACCGAGGCCTCATCTCTAATGTGGGATATCCGTGCGTACAACTATCAGGACTATATCTAGTCATCCTCGTGGATGCATCCAGAATGAAAAAAATGTTACATGGTCAAATGTTATACCTGCTGAGCTGACCTAGTTGAGCTCACTTAATTAAAACTTTTGAAAAGACACACACAATCATTTTTTTCATGGATTGTGTCAGAAATCAGATCTCAGGGTCCCAGAGTATGGATACGTCATCCGCTACACCAACACCAGACCCCATGAACTGAAAACCACACTAAGTACCCTTAACACTATTGATTCTGAGATAAGATCAGAGACCTATGTTCTATGGTAGAACCAACTCCTATGATACCAATTTTTTACGACCTGTCGCCTGGGGCATGTGTTGTGACTACCCCAAGCTTTTCTTTTATAAGCTAGGGGCTTGCGACCGGCACCAAACGCGTAACTCCATAAAACTGGGAAGTCATCTCCTTTATTATCTATAAATGTGCAAAACTGAGCACATGATAAGATACAAAACAATAGGTAAACTGTATAACAAAAGGGTGCTAAAAAGTAAAGTGGCTGGAAATACAAGCCCAACTAAAAGGTAGATGGAAGTGGAAGTACAAGTACAACAGAAGAAAGGAAAAATAGCTGGTGGGTCATCCTCCGGGATTTATACCTGAAGGGTAGGTACAAATATCCTCCTTAGCACTCCATGTCCATTAGTCTCCTTCATGTACTGAATTGTCATAAGGTCCACCTCTGGGTACCATATAGTACTGGTACTCTCAGCCTCAAAAAGAGATGTCCATCATCTACATCCAACACAACAATGTGTAGGAATAGCTCATGTAGGGGTGAGTATAACGATACTCAGTAGGGACCCTGAGACACTCGAGGTCTCACAAAATCCAACTAGGACAAACCACAAGTTATGAAAAATCAACAGATAACCCCACATATGTATATGCCCATATATATACCTATGTTATCATGTAATCCATCTCAATCATAAAGAAAACATAAAAGATACTTACTCAGCTCAACTAAGATTTTATTATATGGGTAGTAACATTTTGAACCCTCGACTGCTAGAGAAATCCTCCTATATCATGTATAGTGGGCCTGCCGCCACAACCAGGCACTTCCCACTAACCTTGGACTGCTGAGGTACTCCTTCTATCGAGTATTGTGGGTCTGCTACCTCACATAGAGGTGCTCCCCACTCTGGGTATGCCCCCACAACCAGGCGCGCCCACACATAGCCTGCTGAGGTACTCCTCCTGTCGAGTACCTCTGGTTTGCCACCACAACCAGGCGCTCCTCCACCATGGGTCTTCTACCACAACCAGGAACTCCCAATTGGGCTATTCTAGTCACTCAGAGTCAATCGTTCAGTAGTCGTCAAGTCTAAGCCACCTACTAGGTTCCCACACGAATGCTCACTCGTCTTAGGAAGATTCGCCCCACAAGCTACTGGTTGATGCTACAAATTCCATGAAGTCCCATGAAGAACTATCTCGAAGGCTCATCACGTCATAGGGGTCTCAATGCAACTGATGGAACGTCGATTGGACGCCTGGTCTATGAGTTATTGGCCTTTTAGTCCTGGGGGCCCAGTAATATTCGTTCCAGATCCAACATGAATATTACTCAATTATACCCCAATCTCTAGTGGAATATACTCAACAAAACCGCCACGCTCCATGATTACCAGCACCGCTGAACGATCACCAAATGGACGTCTGGTGCCAAAGATATGGACAAAAGAAAGTAATGTGTCGTAGTGGGAGTGGCCTTGGACGACCTGGTCGGACCAACCTGGATCGACCCAGTTTGGGCGGATGTAGTTCGGGTCGCCCGACCTAACCCGTTTGGTCAAGCACGGCCCGTTGGGCGGGCCTGCCCATTAGGTTTGGTCATGCTAGCTGGGCCCAGCCCAACAGGCTGTGAGGAACCACATAGAGTCGTAAGGGTGCGGGGCAGCTCGGCCAAGCCCGGGCCGGCTCCGCCCGGAAGGGCCCAATGAGGGGCCAGTTCAGCCGGGGCACCGCGAAAGTGTGGCTGGTTTAGCCGGGGGCAGCACGACCAGAGCACAGGGGTGATGCCGTTTCGGGAGGTGCGGTCGGTGAGGCTGCGCGAGCGGCCTGGGCGGGGAGGCCGGTGAGGCGGCCCGACTGGCGAGGGCGGAACAACTAGAAATGGGGGCGGGACCGGCGAGGGGGCCACGACTATTGAGGGCGGTGCCCCGGGGTGTGGTGAGGCCTTCCAGGGCGGTTAGGCCAGGGTTTTGTGTGACTGGGGTGCGGCGCAACCGTGGTGCAGTGTGGCCGAGGTACAGGTTCTGATTCGGTCTGCTGTAGGAATGCCATTGGGGAGGCGCAGGTCACTGAGGCTAAGGGTGGTACAGTTGTTTCCTTCTTCACCTTTGTTGCCTTCGTCACTATTTCTAAGAACACCACAAAGAACATCGTCGGGGGAGGGGGGTCGGGCCATGTCAGTTTGTCCCGCACCCTCCGCAATTACTGTGGTAGAAATCGGTTCATTAAGAACAAAGTACAACAACCCTCCTGCAAAAGAAAAACAACATCATTCTTCATTTTGAAGAAAATGAATAACATGAGAATGAATAATACTTATGTAAAATTAACCCGATACTTTTTTCGTTGTTCACCAACTGAGCCGCATGGATGAAAAAAGATCTTTGGGAAAAGACGGACGTCGGCATTTTCCTCAATCATTGGTTTTTGCGCCAGCACATCGTAGTCGAAGTCATCCTATGTTGGAGGATGTCTCGAGGAAGAAGTTCGAAGTTCGGGCCGACGTTCTTGGTCGGTGCAGATTTCTTCATAGAGGAAGCATTCTTCATTGGAGTGTTTCCTCTCAAGAGCTATAATCCTTCTTTTCAAACCATTTTCCAACAAAATACTAGATTTCCCCTCCAAATAATAGATTATCTATTATTTATTTTGATGGGATTATAATTCATATTGTAGCATTTAATTTAATGAGATGCCTAAATTAATTAAAGGTGGAGGGTTGACACCATTGAAATAGGGGGGGGGTGGCTCCATTTATTTAAGGTTGGTCAAAATACACACCCTCATTTATGGGGGAGTTGAGAGGTTTTCATCAATTAATTGGTGGGTTTGGTCACGAGTGGTCCCCACACCGTAACCTCTCGTGGGAAGTTAGGTTCGGTGGGGGGGGGGGGGCACCATAACCTCTCATGGGAGGTTACGGTTTGGTGGTCCCCACCACCAACTTCCACATGGAAGGTTATAAAAGCTAAAGTAAAATAAAACAGGAATTTATTTTATTTAATTACTTCCAAGAAAAACCCCAAAAACAAACTTTCATCCTCGGCCTGTAACGCCCCGACCCTAGTTACCCAGAGTCGGTGAATTAATACATTGCATTGGTTTGATCACAAGAATGATCAAATCTCGAAGGACCGATTGGTTTAGTAGCCTTGGAAACAGTAGATATATTCATAACGTTTTACATTACATCATAAAGAGAAAAACTACTACAACAATATAATGGCTCAATAGTCCACACTATTAAACCCTCATAAAATCTCTGCAGGTCATTCATAACTTACTTCTTCACATCCTGGGAAAAATAAAACATAGAAAAGGGGTGTGCTCAAATTCCCAGTAAGGATAACAATATAGCGGAAACTTTCAAAAATAAGCATAAACATTTAAGGCAATGTATAACTAAAACAAAAGCCTTTTAAAATTGAACTTCAACATAGTATAGAAAAAGTAAAATGAAATAATGCCATTTCCTTATTCACATGGATATTATACTAATCGAATAATCAAATTCAATATCAATAACCACATTCATAATGATGGAATGCATAATGCTAGACTTTAATTTCTTTGTCAAGGCCCCGTCCCAAGACCTTGGGGCTATCTGTAACCGGAACCCAACCTGGAGTGCCTCTAATAACCGGACACCAAACCCGAGTGCCTCTAATAACCGGAGACCAAACCGGAGTTCCAAACCGGAGGGCTTACTTTTACCGGTCCCCAACCCGGAACATACTTGTCTAACACATTTATCTGAATGAAAGGTTGAAATATAACATAAAATTTTGGATTAAAAATAACTTATAAAATGTCAATAATTTAAACAAAAACCATGAGTGACATAAGAATAACTTATCCACAGTCAAAAATATCACAAAAACTTCAATGAAATAGGGATGTTTTGTATCGTAATAAATCATCTTCAAATAAGCATAAAATCCATCAAAGGATGTTGACATAGATGAAATCAAAACTATTTTAGAGAAATATCTCTTTTTTTGAAATCATTTTAAAAGTAACATAATTATAAAATAATACATTCAATTTGAAAATATTGTTATAAGCTTTTAAGGGAATCTTCGACGATTTTATAACGGCAGAAAATGACCGCACCCGCCGTATAAGTTAAAAAAACATTCTTACCTTAATTCTGTCGAAAAGGTTAAAAAGCGCCTTTTTGGAAAAAGACGGAAAGATTCCTTTATAAACCACTTATAAAAAGTAAAACAAGGGTATAAATGACTTTAACCCATATTATTGTAAATAGTAAAAATGTTTTGAAATACATTTTGAAGAAACATGGAAGTGGATGATAAAGAGATCCCAGTAGATTATTACGTATAAACAACCTCGGATAATGAAGAGATTGTGAAATAACCCTTACCTTGTACTTTTACTTGGTTGGGGTAGGTTAACGTCTTTTATAATGGTGAAATAATTGTTATTAAATTATACAAGAATCATATATATTAATATGATATCATATATGATCTTTTAACATTGATTTGTTAATAATATCATTGAATTATCGTTGTTTTGGGTGTTAACTTATTCATTTTCTTTTATATGTTTTGTTACATAAGCCGTGTTTGTTATGGATAGGTTGTATCTTATTCATATCCAGAATGATATCAAGTCCTTAAACATCATTTTTAATTCATCAAATGATAATTATACTTTAATGGATACGATGGAGAATGAATCTCATCGCGTTCGTGGAGACGGTAGTCCGTACGTACACACAAGAGACAATATCATTTTTTTGATATTAAAATAATATATAAATGGATAGTATATCATATATACAGAATCATTAACATGTTATATTTATTATTTACAAGAGTTACAAATCATTATTATACCCATCCAAATAATAATATATTGAATAATAATTACACCACGACGTGGAGACGGTAAGCCATACGTACGCACGTATGGTGACATATTATTCAAAGGGTGGATAGAATACTGAATATGGTATTACCATATTTATAATAACATCACAGTATATATACGATACTGGAGTTATTTTTTTAGAATGGTAATAACAAAGAAAGAAGAAGTGGAAGAAGAAAGGAACTTGAAAAGGGGTGGTGAAAACATTACCTCTTCTTCGGGTTCTTCCTTTTAATTTGATCAAAAGGGATCCCTAGGTTGGCTTTCTGATCCAACTAAGGACTCTAGGTTGTAGGGAGGGATTTTGGGAGAGTATTTGGGCAGAGTTTGGCCGAACCAAAAGGCTTTGAAGGTGTGAAGGAATGAGAATAAGGAGTGTCCTTTTATAAGAGGGTTGAGGGGCACCTTTGGAAAAGCTAGAAATATTAATTTATAATAAATTCATATTCGGTTTATAATGGCTCCAAAGTTGATTATTCAAAGGCTAAGGTAGGTATAGGTCGAGAAACATTCAACCAATAGAATTTAGACAGGTTTGGGTTACTATATTAACATTATATTTTAGTTTTAACTCTTCGTTAATTAGTTTGACATTTACCATGTCACTATGTATTTCTATAATATATAGTTAATAAACATACTATATACATCTAAGAGACCCCCAAGTGGTCCATTAATGATGAACCTATCATGATATAAGTCTCTTGGCCGAACCTTATATTTTTATGAATTTAATATCAATTAATAATATAATATTTGTTTTAAAAACTCTTTTATGTCAATTTTTACACTATTCAATAGTTGATTTTTTTGAAACTCATAACAGATTGATTACTTAGAACAAAGTCAATTATATCATTCCTAAAATATCATATTATCCTAGAAAATTAGTTTAATCCATTAAAAGTTTCAAATTATATTTATTTGGGTATTTATAATATCAATTATTTTAATTTTTCACTGTTATGGTAATTAATGCATCATCATTGTGTCATAAATAAATTAAATTATATAATGTATAAAAATTATAAATAAAATATCACTATTTATGAAATAATTTTATATTTCAAATGAATCTTTATAGTCGAAAACAAAACATTATATCCTTACGTAAAAATTGTTTTTCTAAAAGATATATGCTTGTGTCATTTTTGTATTAATTTTAACTTAATTAAAATAATGTGTCTCTATCACCTACAAGTGGCTCCATGGGGTCCCAAAATTGACCCAAAGATGCCCATGGTCGGACATTTATCCACCAATATGTTTAGGGCACATTTTAGGGTAATTTTTTATTATTATAATATTATTCTTTAACCCTTATTTACTGGATTTACCCTGAACCATGGTAAATAAAATATTTACCGCAGTAATTATTCAAAATGTCTAAAAATAAAAGATACCTATTTACATAACTTGAACATCCTGATTCCAAATATTGAATCCATTTTTTCAAATTCTAAACACAGAAGTGGCAGAAATTAATTTAAAATTAATTCCTGTTGTTAAAACAAAAAGCGTGTTTTTAAGAGATAATAATTATCAAAATATTGACACTTGTTTATGTTCGGTTTAATTGTGAAATTATGTCCAATGACCAACATTTTATTAAATGGTAAAAATATATTACAAATATACTTTAAAACCACACAAATTCATAATTTATGAATATTATTTATTTTGATTAAAATAGTTGTTTTTAATTAAAATTTATTAATTTTCACTATTCTTCATTATATGAAAGTTATTCGAAAAGTACCAAAATTTTACCCTAGGATAATTTTAATATTCTGAATCAAAAAATTAAGTCCAATTTGAGAGATATAATTTATAGAATTTCAAAAAGTTGGTATTACTATTCATTACGGCTAGTTTGATTGGTTGTTGTGTGTGTTAGAACTCGAAGTTGCGTACAACACACGCTACTGTATTATTCAAAGGAAAGCATACCGTGGAAGCTTGGGATGTTTCAATTTAAATTTTTTGATGTCCCCATTTAGTCAAAAAGTTTAAAATATTGTATTTAAAAATGGTTCACTATTAAAAGTTTGTAAAAGTGCAATACTGAAAATGAATTTGTTCTTACATTATGTCTAAGAAACTCATAATATGGATTCTAAAATTATAAGGATTATATAAAGTTTAAAATTTAGTTAACACTATTCATAACCTCTTTTGAACGGCTTGTTTGGTAAGTCATGGTGTGCTTGAACTCGGTGTTGCGTGTAGTGCAAGTTATTGTATTATTTTGAAGAAATAACACACTATGAAATCTTGGGGTGTTACATTCTCCCCTCCTTCAATAAATTGCGTCCTCGAAATTTGAAATCGTTCTTCGAAAATAAAAGGTTGAAAATAAAAAAATATCATTGTGGGAAATCCCACATCGAAAATTGGGTAACTAAAATTAAGTCTTAATATGAGGAAAAGAGAAATGAAAGGGTCACCACCAAATTATGATCTCGATTAGGAGAACATTGGTGGAAATTAAAGACATATAAATGGAGGAAAAACGTAAATATTTATAGGTAGTGATTGAGGTCATCAATCACAAACAAGTTTAAAATTGAGGTCCTTAAATTCATCAATCTATGATGATTTTAAATACCATCGGTTCAAAAAAACATAGGGTATTATGATAACACATTTTTGACATTTCAAAATATCTTATTTGAAATCCCAAATCGAAAAATGAATTAATGAGGCCTCTATTTAAAATAAAGAGTGGAAAGTATGAAAATTACCGAAAATAACACATACTATGGTTCCATGTAAGAAAATATGTATATGGAAGAGAAATCTAACCATCAATTATCTGATGGAGAGAGGTAGAGAACATGGCTATGAAAAGGCCAACAATCCAAAAGCCATAAATTATTGATGATTTACGGTACCATCTTGGACAACATTTTTGTTCTAAGTTCCTTTTCTTAATGTTGAGAAATTTATTTATGAGATTGGCTAAGATCATAAGGAGATATACTTACTTTATAATTAGAGTTTTATCCATTAATAAATATCTACCAGAAACTCATCTCCCACTCTAAAATATAATAGAACGTAAAAAAATTCCATTTATACTATTCGTACAGGGTTCCAAAATAAACAAATTTATAATTCATCTTCCAGATCTTTAAAAAAACTACATTATTTAATCCAGGACATCACGTGGGTTAGTGGTAGGTGATACACCCTTGTCGCCCTTCGGTTGTGGGTTCAAGTCTCGCGGCCTTTCCGGATGCGACGGGTTGCCGCCCGACCTCCGGGTTGTCCTTTTATGGCAATCCAAAATAATCCAAACTAGAACTATCCAAAATACTTCAGTCCAAAATTTATTAGGAAGGTAAACACAATGAAGATCCTTTTTTTGCCTCGTAATAACATGTGATCACCTACATCTTGTATTCTTTTAAAACACTACAACATCCTGAATTATCATAAAACCTTATTTATTACATTCATGATCCCTTATTCCTTATAGAATAATAAATATACTCCTTCCATCCGAAAATGTTGTCAACCCCAACAATGATGGAATATACAAATCATTAATCAGTTTTAAGGTAGTCAAGAATATCCAATATAATTTATCCGAAACATTCATATATTATTTTAAAATCACTACCTCGGTATCAGAACCATATTATGGTTTACCTTTCTCTCAACCATATATTTTCAAAAAATTTAACCTACTATTGAGTCACTTTTCTTTATTCCACACAATCTCAAGTCCATAATGAAATAGTACTGCAGTAAAATCCTTATATACTCCATAATTATTATAACAAGTAGATTGTTGATACAACACTCAAATGACATAATCAACATAAGAACTCTAATCATTTCTCATCATCTGTGGTAGTATCATAACTTGATTATTATCTAATAGCGTCATTTGCGGCATAGTCTGATGACTGAGACATAGGTTCGCGTAGTGTCCAAACTCCTTTAAAATGAAGCATTGTACATTTGAAACCATTTTCTTACCCTTGCAGTCACGTACATTGTGCCCTTTCTCTCCACACTAATAACAAACTCACAATCCTTTCAGGCAAGTTCCTGTTAGGCGGAGAAAAAGGGAGATGATGGCAAGAGGGGGGTGAATTGCCTTTTAAAAATGATTAACAAATTAAAATCAAAGTGAAAGTGCAGCGGAAATAAAGGAGGCAAAACACAAGAATTGATAACGGAGTTCGGCCAAAAACCCGGCCTACGTCTCCGCTCCCAACTAAACCGTTGAGAGATTCTACCGCTTGCTTTTCAATGGTTTTAGCAAGAAACCCACTAGGCTTTGAGGTAGCACTAGGACCTATTACAGCTTGCTTTTGATGGTTGAGCAAGAACCCACTTGCTTTTAATGGTTTAGCAAGAACCCACTATCCTTCTTACAGGTGAAGGATAGCTCACCTATGTCTCAAGCTATTTAAAGGAAAGCTTGACAACCTTTTCACACCTTAATGGTGATGTGAAACCCAAAAGAAAGAGGGGATGAGAAAGAGTTTGGGGTTTGTAGGCACAAACCCAAATTTAAAGCTCAAAAAGATAAATACAATAAAACCCGTAATTGGAGAAGCCTTGGGCGCCTTTGATTGATAGGAGAGTTTGAAGGCCGCTTCCAAGCTTCTTTGGTAGTGCTCTTGGATGTGGAATTGGATGGAGCACTTGGGGTTCCTTGAGGTGGCTCGCCGGAGGATTGCCGAATGATCAACAAAGTGTCCTTGGGCTTGGTTTAAGTTCCGGTTGGTGTCCGGGGCTTCCTCAGCCTTTATTTATAGGCATGGAACCCATTGGGGACCTTCGGAGCCATTGGAGAAGTCCTCAGAGCCGTTGGAGGCCAAAAGAGGGTTGACTGGTCAAACCCAACGGCTAGTTTGATTGGGCCACCGGCTGGCCGGTGCCTTGGATGTTGAGAAAGCCTTCTACCCAGGCTGCACCGGCTGACCGGTGCCAGAGCCACCGGCTGGCCGGTGGTGAGGCAGTAGCCATCACTATTGCATCAGGTTGCCACCGGCTGGCCGGTGACAGAGCCATCGGCTGACCGGTGGAACCTGGCAGTGGGCAATGCCTCTGCCGGGTCCACCGGCTGGCCGGTGCTATCACACCGGTTGGCCGGTGGACTGAAATTCAGTCCACTTCTTGATTCTTTCTTGGGCCATTTTTTTGGCAACCTTGTGCCTATCATTCAAAAACACTTCAAAAAATATTAGACAAATAATAAGGTTATTGTGATCATGAAAATCAAACAACGAGGGGAACGAGAGGTACAACAATCTCCCCCTATTTTGATGATCACAATCACCAAAACAAAAAATGTAAAGACTTAAATGAGAGGCATGCTTTAAGGAATAAAATGATAAGTAAAGTAAAGCATGAGAAAAGATTTCTCCCCCAATAAATCAAGAATTTCTCCCCCTATGTGATTATCAAAATAGCACGGGGCATAAAACTTGATTGAGGGAGAATGATTTGAAAAACAAGATTTGAGATTTGAAAATCAATTGAAATTTTGGAATTTGAAAGATTGAAAATAAAAATTCGATACCAAGAGTTGAAAATTTTGAAATGAAAATTGAATAGAAAATTTTGAATTGAAAAAATTTGATACCAAGTGTTGAAATTAAAAGTTTGAATAAAAACAAAAATGCTTAAACAAACCTAACTCCCCCTAAATAAAAACAACAAATCACCGGGGAGAGGTGTTTGAAACTGAAATAAATTTTTGGCCGGAGAGACTCGCTAATAGAGATTTTTCAATCCACACTTGTCTAGTGGCGGGTCTTCTCCTATAAAACTCGTCTGAATAAAAAATAGATTTGGGTTGACCGTACCAGGCATTTTTGCAATCACACTCATAAATGAGGTGCCCGGGTTTTTTACAATAATTACAAAATTTAAATTGGGAGCTCCCCCTTACAAAAATAGTAGGTGCATGGGAGGAGGAAGCTATATTGGTGTAGCCAAGTCCATTGGTGGTTCTAGATACTCGTTGAGAACCTAAGAGTTTGGACAAATTTTGTTCACCTTGGGTGAACTTGGCTAGGGATTCCCTAAGGTCCTTAATGGTTGATTCCAAAGAATCAACATTGGGGAAATTTTGGATTTTTAGGGAGAGTTCCTCCTTCTCTTTGAGAAGTTGGTCTTTTTCGGAGGAAAGCTTTTTTAAGTTCTTTTTCAAACCGACAAATTTTGAAGAAAGCTCATGAAAACCATTTTCTAATTGATCTCTAACGTGTTGGAGTTCTTCATATGACAAATGATTAAAAGAATTAGAAGAACTAGAAGACGAGGAAGAAGAGTCGGAAGATGATACCTCATGATTTGCCATTAGGCATTTGTTACCTTGGTCGCTTGAGGAGAAGGAGGAGAAGGAGGAGCTATCACTCCATGTTGCCTTTGAAGCTTTCTTCTTTCCCTTCTTTTTCTTGGCCCTTTTCTTGTGAAGTGGGCAAGCGGGTTTGAATTTTTCGTCGAGTTCTTGCTCTTGAGCGGGTTCTTGCTTTGGAGCCTTTCTAGTACCTTCATGGATAAGCTCTAAATATTTCCAAATATCATAAGAGGTAGTGCAAGAAGAAATACAGTTAAAAACATTGCGGTCAAGACCACAATGAAGAGCATTCATGGCTTTGCCATCAAGCTCGAAATTCTTAATATCTATGGTGGTCCACTTAGACTCATCAGAAGAAGTGAGGGTAAAACCATGCATAACAATTCTAAAAATAGGATAACCAATGCTTTTAAGAAATGTGGTCATGCGGGTTTTCCAAAAAATGTAGTCGGTTCCATCAAAGAATGGAGCCCGACTCAATGAATGACCTTCGAGGGTTTGAGAAGAAGAAGCGGTAGAAGCCATCAAAAAGGATCTTTAATTTGAAACCGGTTAGGGAATTATTCAAATATTGGCTCTGATACCAATTGTTAGGCGGAGAAAAAGGGAGAAGAAGGCAAGAGGGGGGGTGAATTGCCTTTTAAAAATGATTAACAAATTAAAATCAAAGTGAAAGTGCAGCAGAAATAAAGGAGGCAAAACACAAGAATTGATAACGGAGTTCGGTCAAAAACCCGGCCTACGTCTCCGCTCCCAACTAAACCGTTGAGAGATTCTACCGCTTGCTTTTCAATGGTTTTAGCAAGAAACCCACTAGGCTTTGAGGTAGCACTAGGACCTATTACAGATTGCTTTTGATGGTTGAGCAAGAACCCACTTGCTTTTAATGGTTTAGCAAGAACCCACTATCCTTCTTACAGGTGAAGGATAGCTCACCTATGTCTCAAGCTATTTAAAGGAAAGCTTGACAACCTTTTCACACCTTAATAGTGATGTGAAACCCAAAAGAAAGAGGGGATGAGAAAGAGTTTGGGGTTTGTAGGCACAAACCCAAATTTAAAGCTCAAAAAGATAAATACAATAAAACCCGTAATTGGAGAAGCCTTGGGCGCCTTTGATTGATAGGAGAGTTTGAAGGCCGCTTCCAAGCTTCTTTGGTAGTGCTCTTGGATGTGGAATTGGATGGAGCACTTGGGGTTCCTTGAGGTGGGTCGCCGGAGGATTGCCGAATGATCAACAAAGTGTCCTTGGGCTTGGTTTAAGTTCCGGTTGGTGTCTGGGGCTTCCTCAGCCTTTATTTATAGGCATGGAACCCATTGGGGACCTTCGGAGCCGTTGGAGAAGTCCTTAGAGCCGTTGGAGGCCAAAAGAGGGTTGACTGGTCAAACCCAACGGCTAGTTTGACTGGGCCACCGGCTGGCCGGTGCCTTGGATGTTGAGAAAGCCTTCTGCCCAGGCTGCACCGGCTGACCGGTTCCAGAGCCACCGGCTGGCCGGTGGTGAGGCAGTAGCCATCACTATTGCATCAGGTTTCCACCGGCTGGCCGGTGACAGAGCCACCGGCTGACCGGTGGAACCTGGCAGTGGGCAATGCCTCTGCCAAGTCCACCGGTTGGCCGGTGGACTGAAATTCAGTCCCCTTATTGATTCTTTCTTGGGCCATTTTCTTGGCAACCTTGTTCCTATCATTCAAAAACACTTCAAATAATATTAGACAAATAATAAGGTGATTGTGATCTTGAAAATCAAACAACGAGGGGAACGAGAGGTATAACAGTTCCAGGGTGTTTCTTTCCACAGTTATCACATATGGGAAAATTCTTCTTTTCCCTCTTCCCTTTATCCATCTTTCTATCTTCCATCCTTTTATTCTCTTTCATACCTTCAAAGCCATAGGACTCAGTAAACTATTTACTTATCTTATCAACACATGATATTATTTATTCATATGATTATAATACATGCGAGACTATTTCTCCTATAAATTCTGTCTTAATACCATGAAATATATGATCCTTCTTTCTCTTTGGAACATGTGCATTGCTGGAGTTCTCATTCCTTCTAGTGGGCGCCATTTCTAAACAATGTCATACACTAGATTAGTTTATGAATAAGAATACCTAATCCCAAACTTGTAAAACACTTAACATAAATTGAACTATTTATGGATATAATCCATAATCATAAGAATGTTTTCATTGAGGAAGTATATACTCATAAACCCTTCATAATGATTTTTAAAGAAAATGACAGTTATCCTAAGCATATCCCCCGGGAGTGTCGTAACCAAGAGTGCAGCAAGGCCTGTTGTCGTGCACCAGTTTCTGTTTGAGTCTAGCTCAAAGCGGTGTTTTCAGGTTTTACCCCTAGGTATATCTGTGCCAGAGCCGCCTCTACCTGCTCGTATCCAGACAGGGATGTATTTCTCGGAAAACTCACAAAATCTCTACAATACCAAAATTCTAGGAAGTTCTTATATACTAATACTCAAAGTTCATCTTAGGTCTACGTTCTCTAATCAGAGTTTATCTAAATCTAGCTTTCAAGGTTTGTACTAAACTTCCTCTGATACCAACTGTGACGCCCCGACCCTAGTTACCCAGAGTCGGTGCATTAATACATTGCATTGGCATGATCACAAGAAAGATCAAATCTTGAAAGACCGATTGGTTTAGTATCCTTGGAAATACTAGATATATTCATAATGTTTCACATTACATCATAAAGTGAAAAACTTCTACAAAAATATAATGTCTCCATAGTCCACACTATTAACCCCTCATAAAATCTCTACTGGTCATTCAAAACTTACTTCTTCACATCCTGGGAAAAATAAAACATAGAAAAGGGGTGAGCTCAAATGCCCAATAAGGATATCAATATAGCGGAAACATTGAAAAATAAGTATAAACATTTAAGGAAATGTATAACTAAAACAAAAGGCTTTTAAACTTGAACTTCAACATAGTATGGAAAAAGTAAAATAAAATAATTCCATTTACTTATTCACATGGATATTCTACTAATCGAATAATCACATGAAATATCAATAACCACTTTCATAATGATGGAATGCATAATTCTGAACTTTAATTTCATTGTCAAGGCCTCGTCCCAAGAATTGGGGCTATCTGTAACCGGAACCCAACCCAAAGTGCCTCTAATAACCGGACACCAAACCGGAGTGCCTTTAATAACCGGAGACCAAACCGGAGTTCCTCTAATAACCGGAGACCAAACCAGAGGGCTTACGTTTACCAGTCCCCAACCCGGAACATACTTGTCTAACACATTCATCTGAATGAAAGGTTGAAATATAACATAAAAATATGGATTAAAAATAACTTATAAAATGTCAATACTTTAAACAAAAACCATGAGTGATATAAAAATAACTTATCCACAGTCAAAAATATCACAAAAACTTCAATAAAATAATGATGTTTTGTATCATAATAAATCAACTTCAAATAAACTTAAAATCCATCAAAGTATGTTGAAATAGATGATATCAAAACTATTTTAGAGAAATATATCTTTTTTTAAATCATTTTAAAATTAACATAATTATAAAATAATACATTCAATTTGAAAATATTCTTATAAGCATGTAAGGGAAGCTTCGACGATTTTATAATGGCAGAAAATGACCGCACCCGCCGTATAAGTTAAAAAACATTCTTACCTTAATTCTGCCGAAAAGGTTAAAAAGCGCCTTATTTGGAAAACGACGGAAAGATTCCTTTATAAACCACTTATAAAAAGTAAAATAAGGGTATAAATGACTTTAACCCATATTATTTTAAATAGTAAAAATGTTTTGAAATACATTTTGAAGAAACATGGATGTGGATGATAAAGAGATCCTAGTGGATTATTACGTATAAACAATCTCGGATAATGAAGAGATTGTGAAATAACCCTTACCTTGTATTTTTCCTTGGTTGGGGTAGGTTAACCTCTTGTATAATGTTGAAATAATTGTTATTAAATTATACAAGAATCATATATATTAATATGATATCATATATGATCTTTTAACATTGATTTGTTAATAATATCTTTGAATTATCGTCGTTTCGGGTGTTAACTTATTCGTTTTCTTTTATATGTTTTATTACATAAGCCATTTTGTTATGGATAGGTTGTATCTTATTCATATCCATAATGATATCAAGTCCTTAAAAATCATTTTTAAATCATCTAATGATAATTATACTTTAATGGATACAATGGAGAATGAATCTCATCGCGTTCTTGGAGACGGTAGTCCGTACGTACGCACAAGCAACAATATCATTTTTTTGATATTAAAATAATATATAAATGGATAGTATATCATATATACAGAATCATTAACATGTTATATTTATTATTTACATGAGTTACACATCATTATTATACCCATCCAAATAATAATATATTGAATAATAATTACACCATGACGTGGAGACGGTAAGCCGTACGTACGTACGTATGGTGACATATTATTCAAAGGGTGGATAGAATACTGAATATGGTTGTACCATATTTATAATAACATCACAGTATATATATGATACTGGAGTTATTATTTTAGAATGGTAATAACAAAGAAAAAATAAGTGGAAGAAGAAAGGAACATGAAAAGAGGTGGTGAAAACATTACCTCTTCTTCGGGTTCCTCCTTTTTATTTGATCAAAAGGGCTCCCTAGGTTGGATTTATGATCCAACTAAGGCCTCTAGGTTGTAGTGAGGGAAGTTTGGAGAGTATTTGGGCAGAGTTTGGCGAACCAAAATTCTTTGAAGGTGTGAAGAAATGAGAAGGAGGAGTGTCCTTTTATAAGCGGGGTGAGGGGCACCTTTGGAAAACCTAGAAATATTAATTTATAATAAATTCATATTCGGTTTCTAGTGGCTCCAAATTTGATTATTCAAAGTCTAAGGTAGGTATAGGTCGAAAACAATTCAACCAATAGAATTTAGACAGGTTTGGGTTACTATATTAACCTTATATTTTAGTTTTAACTCTTAGTTAATTAGTTTGACATTTACCATGTCAATTTGTATTTTTATAATATATAGTTAATGAACATACTATATACATCCAAGCGACCCCCCAAGTGGTCCATTAATGATGAACCTATCATGATATATGTCTCTTGGCCGAACCTTAGATTTTTAGGAATTTAATATCAATTAATAATATAATATTTGTTTTAAAAACTCTTTTAGGTCAATTTTGACACTATTCAATAGTTGATTTTTGTGAAACTCATAACAGATTTATTACTTCGAAAACATTAAATTAAATCAATCCTAATATATCATATTATCCTAGAAAATTAGTTTAATTCATTAATAGTTTCAAATTATATTTATTTGGGTATTTATAATATCAATTATTTTAATTTGTCACTATTATGGTAATTACTGCATCATTATTGTGTCATAAATAAATTAAATTATATAATGTATTAAAATTATAAATAAAATATAATTCTCTAGGAAATCGTTTTATCTTTCTAATGAATATTTATAGTCGAAAATATAACATATATAACCTTATGTAAAAATTGTTTTTCTAAAAGATATATGCTTGTGCCATTTTTTGTATTCATTTTAACTTAATTAAAATCAAGTTTCTCTATCACCTACAAGTGGCTCCATGGGGTCGCAAAATTGACCCAAAGATTCCCATGGTCAGAAATTTATCCACCAATAAGGTTAGGGCACGTTTTAGGGTAATTTAGTATTATTATAATATTATTTTTTTAACCTTTATTTACCGGATTTACCCTTAACCATAGTAAATAAAATATTTACCGCAATAATTATTCAAAATGTCTAAAAATAAAAGTTACCTATTTAAACAATTTGAACATCATGATTCCAAATATGGAATCCATTTTTCCAAATTCAAAACACAGAAGTGGAAGAAATTAATTTAAAATTAATTCCCGTTGTTAAAACAAAAAGCGTGTTTTTAAGAGATAATAACTATCAAAAGATTGACAATTGTTTATGTTCAGTTTAATTGTGAAATTATGTCCAATGACCAAAATTTTATTAAATGGTAAAAATATATTCTAAATATACTTTAAAACCACACAAATTCATAATTTATCAATATTAATTATTTTTATTAAAAAAGTTGTTTTTAATTAAAATTTAGTAATTTTCACTATTCATAATTATATGAATGTTATTCGAAAAGTAACAAAATTTCACCCTAGGCTAATTTCATTATTCTGAATCCAAACATGAACTCCAATTTGAGAGATATAAATAATAGAATTTTAAAAAGTAGGTATTACTATTCATAACGGCTAGTTTGATTGGTTGTGGTGTGTGTTAGAACTCGAAGTTGCGTACAACACACACTACTGTATTATTCAAAGGAAAGCATACCGTGGAAGCTTGGGATGTTTCATTTTAAATATTTTGATTTCCCCATTTAGTCAAAAAGTTTAAAATATTGTATTTAAAAAGGTTTCACTATTAAAAGTTTGTAAAAGTGCAATACTGAAAAAGAATTTGTTCTTACATTATGTCTAAGAAACTCATATTATGGATTCTAAAATTATAAGGATTATATAAAGTTTAAAATTTATTTAACACTATTCATAATCTCTTTTTTTAATTGATTTTTTGGTAAGTCATGGTGTGCTTGAACTCGGTGTTGCGTGTATTGCAAGTTATTGTATTATTTTGAAGAAATAACACACTATGAAATCTTGGGGTGTTACACGGCAACTACCGTTGAGGTTAATGTCTTTTAAGAAAATAATCGTATTGTGAGTTCAATGGTGTCTTTAGATTTCAATTCCGGGCACCGGTTCAAATGTTATAAAAACCCCCTCATATGTTTACTGAGAGTACCCAAACAAAACATCAAAAATTGATTTTGACACACCGTGCCTCAGAATCACGTGTCGTCAGCATTCTTGGATTCGTAAAAATCCCATATATTTAGAAAAAATACGTGGAAATTCTATGTCTTTACATGAATCGTGGAATTAAAGTTTATAGAACAATCCTTTAGAGACATCACAATTCATGAAATATAATTTTTTTTGAAGGGGTGTGAGGAACATGACATAAATACCCCCTCAAACTACTATCTATTCTGAATTTTCACATACAAAATGGTGTACCTAATTTCTATAGGATGGAATGTAGAACCATCACATCAACAAAAAAATAGAGGGAGTGATTTCACCCAACCTGAATAAGAAAACATGATATATATATATATATATAATTTATAGAATTAAATAACATATGAATAAAGATTACATTTATGTCCTAAGTGATTGATATTAATAGAAGTCAAAAAAATGAAACGATAAACAATCAATAAAAAATACAGAAGTCGAACAACAATGGATGATAAATAAAAAAATAACTTCTCTAACCACTCCATGGAATACTATAGTAATCTCCGATAATATCACCATCCGGCTAACCAAATCCCACCTAACATTAAACACATCCGCATTATTTTTGTGGCTTGTGCTTACATTCATCAAATAATAAAAAAATGTCTATGTAACCTTGAAGGGATATGTATCATGTTTGATAATAAGTTTAGTGTTGTCCCACCCAGGTTTTCCATATCATGTATCTGAACAATAATTCATGCATCCTATAATTTTAAAAAAATATCCTGGTTTTATAGTTTTTAATTTTTCATTTTAAAGGAATTCAAAAAATATTAAATTTTACATCATTCCACATTCCATTTAGAGATGGTAAATCAGTTTCAAATGATTTCATATACATATATCAAAAAGATATATCAAAATAAACCAAATGATGAATAACATGTCATATTAAAATTGTGGAAGGAAAACAAAAATAGTATTATCTAAAAGAATCCCAATTCTTACAAAAGAATATGAAAAATCATACCAAGGATAATACTAGGTCTACATTCATAGGAAAAAAATACCTAACATAGAAAATTGTGTGTGTGTACAACCATTATATATATTCAACAATTCTAGAGATTAGATGAACACTCATTAAAGTAATCCCCCAATAGGTCTAGTAAGTCCTAAGAAAATCGACATTAGCTAGGCGAGGAAACCCCCATGTAAAAACCCCCTAAGAGAGGACGATTCCTAATAAAAAACCATGGATATATGTACAAAAAACATCATAATATATTTATTTTTATAAGAAAATCAACATTCCATTCTCATCAAACCATTTATTGAAAAGAATTTCATAAAACGATTACATATTTCATTGAAAATGAATTCTATTAACCTACAACCAAGAGAAAAACAAATTTTATTAAAAACCCATTTCCAGACACACACACAAAAACTAGTCAATCATGTTGTTTCATTTATTAAACAATTTAAAAAATCCAGAAAAATTATGTTCAAAAACACATCCTATAGTAGAATCCCCCAACCTCAAAACATGGGTTACACACACCTACAATGGGATCCACCAATTAGAAAAGAACTCAAGACGATTAAAAAGGCCATATAACCAATACAGACATCACATGCATGATTTAATTAAATAGAAATTTCAACATAGTAGATGAAAAAACGGTTACCTCAAGAACACATTCAAGCCAAATAAAAACCAACAAATGATTGTCTCACGAAATATGACCGCACAATGAATCTAGAAATGAATAAAGAGATACACCACCAAGGATCAATAGATCTAATTATGAAACAAATTAGTCCAACTAAAACCAAATCCAATGAGTAAGTAGAATTTATTTCTCACCTAAAGATATGATACCCAACTAAAATGTTGACCAATCGCTAGATGAATTTATCTTGAACGAATGGAGGATCACAAAATATCCAATAAAGATATCTTCGTCAAGTGAAAGGATGATTAATGTTAAATGAATACAAATATCACTCATATGGAACCAAAAAATCATTTTCAATTACATTTATATTTTTTGTAACCCAAATACACAACTATAAATCCTCGAAAGAAACATATTCTAAAAACCCCTATACTTTTTATTAAAAACCCAATATATATCATTACTTGAAAAGTAAATATTATATGTTGTGTAATCCCTTGATGATTTATACGAAGTTCACAAAATCTACCCCAATATAATATACACATCTTGTGATCACATTACACTTTAACATCTTGTCACCCACTTGCATGTAATTCCCTTTCATTTAATTATTTCCTCCTTTAATATTGGTGCATCATCAGACTCCCAATGATGAAAAAATGTTAGAGAAAATTATATAAATATTTTGGATGAATTATTATTTTATTTAATGGTATCATGTTATAAATGTGTTATCGGAGATTCGTGGTAATGAAATTTTTTAATAAATGACCGATTATTATGTTTTTTTGAGTAAAAATTAGCAGTTTTTAGTCTGTATAAAAAAACACTATGTGATGGGAGTACAAGACATGTAATTTATGCAGGGTAGATTCCATGAACTCATTACAAAGCATGATTGGAGTAGACATTGTGTACAAATCGCACACAAATTCATGATAAATTGTTAATTTCTGATAAAAATTACATCCTTTTTTATTTAATCTACATCCTTTGGATTTTAGTATGTGTAATGAAATTACACACCATGTAAATATCAATGCTATAAAATTTAGGGTAATGTTTGACTGATATGTTTTTTTATTCAACTATAGGACTTTTTTATCATTACTTATAAGGCTAATCTAGGGGTTTTTAGAGTATCTTTTTCATGTATATTGATTATTTCGGTGAGTGATCCCTAATAAAATTATTTTATACCTATCTTGGATAGAATTCCTTTATTATTATTTTCTGATTTTATTGTGGAAGAGATATTGTGTTGTGTTGTTAGATCCTTTGAATGATGGTGTTATTTATCCTTTTATACTTCAAAGTCTTTTGTGAAATCTTATTTCAGGGGTGCATTCCATTATAAGATGAGTTGTGATGAGTGTGTGTTCTTGAAATATTTTTAATTAAATAAATTATAAGATTTTAATGTTGATTATGTGGCCTCAATCATCCTTATTATGATATTCATGTTGGTGTATTCTTTGTGGGTGTTTTTGACCATGAGTTTTGAGGTTGGTGGATCCATCTATATCCTCTAATTGATGAGATGTATAGATTTTATTTTTATAAATTGATTTATGAATAAAAGTTTCTCTATATATTGGTATTTGTTAATGGATTTGTGATAAAATACTTTTCCCATGTTTTTTGTTAAATGTAAATGGTCTTACATTCAAATCATTGGTGAAATTTATATAATGAAACACACGGGAAACCTCCAGAACGATGGCGGAAGGATATGAATAGGGTCATAATCCATTTTACCATCGGTGTATTTGATCATAGGGATTTTCCATGATTACTAAGATTACTACTATAGGTACATGTCCGTGGAATATTTGTGGGTTGAATCGTTGGGTGGTCATTTTCTTCTTGGGACAATCCTCGAGGGGAATGTTTTGTACTAGTCATTTGTTTTGGTGTTTGTAGTATTCATGCCTAACCTATTGGGTACCTAAATTTAATTTACATTTACATGGATCTGTACTGTTTTTTTATTTGATATGCATGATAATTATTTTGAATAATGAAAATGGGAATTTTTATTGTAATTAATATTTATTTTATTTTTTTAATTCATTTAAAAAGGTAAAAATTTACTATTAGTTTGATAAATCTTCTTTAATTTTTTTCATGCGATGTGTTTTTTTAAAGTATATACTTTGGTTTTCTGTATAGAGATTATTTATGGAGATCCAAATGGATACCATACATTGCCTATTATCTCACACATTGAATTCCCCTTTAAAAGTGCATAAACAAGGTTATGTCTTCTGATAGAGGGAATACATACACCCCATCAATTTACACATTTTATTACAAGACTTAAAACATAATTAACAATAAAATTACAATCCAATGATCATAAATTCATATCTATTTGGATGATTATGTATATAAAACTAAAAACATGGAATTATAAGAAAATATCTTTATTTTAATCAATAATAAATATATCCTAACTTCCTTTGTGCTCCTACATGTGAATATGAAAACGTAGGGAATACATTGACAAAAGATATGAGCTAAAAATCCCAGTAATGGCATTAACATAGTAATAATGAAATGAACATGGGAAACAAGTAATAACTGGATTACATAAATATGAATGGAACATGAATAAACCAAAGTAGTAATGACATGTAGATCCTGGGTAAATATAATCACAACCTATTAGGATTGTAGAGACAACACACAACATGATATAAGAATTATTCAAGGCTAACTACCAAGACCATTCTACATGGAACACTCTGTACCCTAATAGAATATTGTTCACTCCATGTCCCAAAATTATGTATAATTAGAATAGAAATTACACAATTAATTGGAGGGCTATTTGGGTGCACCCATTATAAAATGTTAAGGAATATTTGTTCCTCATGTAGACTAAAGCACAAGAGTTACCCATATAATGAACTGGGTATCACAAACTTGTAAAAAAGAATATAAAGGGAATATAAAAATAGTTCTCATTAAATAAGGGATTTAAATCATACATGGATATTAATAATGGAAAATATTCTTAGATCATTATAAATGATTTCAAACATATGTGAAAACAAATAAAAAGGGTGTTAAAAATATATCATAAATGAATCATTTTATTGTGGTTTCTAAAAAATATAAAAGAGGGATTAGACTAATAAAATATTATATATTTTCATAAAAAATGAAATGAATAAATATAGTTTTTCATGATAAAATAATTGATTTTAGAAAAATAATTGTGACATAAAAAATATTATGGGGTGATCTTAAAAATCGATGTGAAATCGGGTTGTTCTTTTTAATCGACCTTTCTTGTCAGGAATATGTGATGAGTGAACCTTTTTAAAACATGTATTTCTCCATCAAGGAGTGTTAAAATGATCTAATACATGAGTCAAGAACACATATAAACAATTTAGAAAAATTATATTAAGACAATTTATAGTTACATTTGTGTAAAGAGATAGACAACGTAACCTGAAAGAAAAAAAAAGGATCTCAAAAAAGAATCCCTTACCGTATGACCAAAAGAGTTCTTAAAATAATCATAATATCCTGGATAAGAAAATTAAAACAAATTAGAAAATTAATTAAGAAAATTATATATATAAATTCTATTTATTATAAATTTTTTACATTTTTTACATCCTTTTGTGGAGTTAAAATATTCAATTTCCTTGTTCGAAAGTGTTCATTTCTTTGGATTTCTTGATTAATTCAGTTATATAAATGTATGAAATATCATACGAAATAAGAATATATATCAAAAATTTATATTATATTTAATTAATAAAATAAAAAGATTTAATGGTTATATAATTCAAATGATTATTTTGGGTCAGGATGAGTCGTTTGATAAGACATTAGTGCTAATCATTTAGATTATTCTGGTGGGTTTTCAATTACCACAACACAATTCTGATTCATCATGTATAACTGTGTATAGAAATTAGTTTCAAAACATAAAAATGGTTATAAAATAAATTTTAAAATCTATTCAAATCATTGTAATGATTTTACTTCAGTCCATTAAAGAATGGGAGAAAAATGAAAACATGTCGTCCTTGAATGCCATAAATACACACCTCGCGAATGATATTTTGATTTTATAGAAAAAAATGAAGAGGGGAGGAGACATTAGGGAGTATTTTATATTATCATAACAATATATTATTATATACAAGATATTAGAGTTATATTGAATGTTTTGACAGAGGAGGTGTGGAGAGTATAAGAAAATAAAATAATATGAAAAGAAAATAAAGTGAAATTAGATTCTACCTATTGAAGTCTTATCCTTCGGGTCCTCCTTAAGAAAATTGGTTTTTGTCTTCTGAGGAGATGATAACCTTATAGTAATATGTATGAAACTCTGGATCATAATTAGGTTGAAATAAGACATGCTTTAATGCTTAAGAGGTATGGATAGAAGTGGTGGTGATGGGTGGTATATATAGTGGAGGAGACAGATGCTGTTTTTATTATTTTATGCATTTCATTATTAATTCAGATCTTGACTATGAATACTATTAATTATTATGACTATTTATAGTTAATAGTGAATATTATATTGAACCAATGGTTTTTACTTCATTTATACATCATCCATGACTCAATAATTTATGAATTTATCTTATACCATAATTTATGTATTTCACTGCTCATTGAAAAGTCACATTTTTTTATAAAAATCCAAAAAAATCAACCATATATTTTTCCAATGTGTTGACTTAAAAATATTATTCCATTTTTTTTAAATAATTTTATTTATATGTGAAATATTATTTTTAAATAAAATCAATATTTATTTGAAAATTACAAATTTTAAAATTATTACTTATTTTATGAAACATTGAAAAATAATTTAATATCCCATAAAATACTATTATAATATTAAGATAACAATATATCAATTTATGAAACATTTTTATGAATATAATTTTTTTAAATTGTTATATTTATTAGAAAATTATAAATAATCATTCAAGTATCACAAAAATATCATTATATTATTTATCATTTTCAAACATTTATTTTTTTTATTCTATTATACAAATATACCATATCTTCATTTATAGTATGCCAAATTATTGTTTACACCATAATAAGTTAGGATACTATTATTTTTGGTTGGGTTATTATTCATAAGGTTCATATTAAATTCCAAAGTTCCATTGATTATTCCATTTGTATATGTTCCTTAATTTTTAAAAATACATCTTATTTCATTTATTCTTAAATTATATTGTTCTCATTATCTTTTATAAAATATTTTATTTGATTTTTATTATATTAAATAATTATAAGAAGGTTAATTTTCATTGATTGATTTTTGGGCCATTACATTATTCCCACTTATGATATTTCCCCCAAGAAGTTTCATTTGACAAAACAAGAGAAAATAAGTGAGGGAATTTTTCTTTAATTGATTCCTCTGGTTCCAAATTTTCCTCTTCGTACTTATGGTTCCACTATAGATGATTGTCTGGGTGAGTGGTCTTATTGCGTATAACATTATCTATATGATCCATGATCTTCACTATATTCTCTTCATTAGAGATATTATTTTATAAATGTACCACCTATGAATCCATTACTTGTGATGGGTCTCGTATGAGCATCATAAATAGGGATACTATGAATAAATCTTGTACTTGACTCATGGTTGGTGGATGTGATAGTTTTTTGGCCACAACTCCAACATAATCAAGAATCTCGAAAGGGTTGATGTACCAAGGACATATATTTTCATTATTCCATAATGTAATGACCCATTTACAACAATATATGTGGAGGAATACCATGCCCATAACCATAATATCAGGGTCCCATCAATGATTATTCACATAGCTATTCTATTGAATTTGGTTTTTTAGATGTCTTGCTGAATGGTTTTCACCTTTTACAACATTTCATCAAATATTTTTGGTCTTAGCATCTTATATTCCCAAAATTCATTCCATCGTGTCAGATTGATACAAATTTTCTTCAAAGGACATAATATACAGCCTTTTGAATGCTCGAGTGGAAACATTTTTTGTAAGATAACCTGACTATAGGAAGATTTAGGACTCATCCTCATTTGAATTACATAGAACATACTCTCAACATATCTTCCAGTGTCTGAATAATCAATTCATATTTTCCATCTATTTGAGAATGATAAATCGTATTGTAATTCATCTCAGTGTTTACAACATGTTGTGGAACGTCCAAAACATCCATAAGAATATATAATCTCAACTAGATATAATTGATAGTGGTACTACATGATCTTTACCACTTCTTGGATGTATATCCGCGAAAGTGATCTGGTGATAATTCGACTCAAATTGTGATAAATTGATATATCCTTGTAAAAAGAACCATACCACATATACCATGGCTTCCTATAGATGACATTGGATGTCCAGTGACAAATTAAATAGTGATGTTTTCACATTTCCATGTTATATTGGGTAATAATATGATCACCCCCATATACATTCTCATTTTATACATCACTTTCTAACTTAAAAGTTGAATTTCTATATATTCAGTGGTGTCATTTTTCATATTGTCTCACCGATAGTCCTCCCAGAGATCCTGATAATTTTTTTATCTCTCTTGGAGAATATATAATGTTGAGTTATGTGATTGGCTCATAAACACTTTATTTATATCTAGATTGGATGGTACACATATTCATAAACCAATTATTATAACCCCTTCCTCACCAAATATTAACTCTCATGATTTACCATTTATTATGCATTCCACATTCATCTAAATTTCCACAATATTTCTTTTATCATCCTTTGTTTCCTAAATAAGGGATGAATGAGAAATTATTTGAGAAGTGATTGATGATATTATTTCCATAATTATTACAGTTTCCATCCTTTGAAAATCTTAAAATATTTTATCGTTCTTAATTATAAATGTTGATAATATTGTAGGATCCTTTCAACTCAAATAATCTTCTAATTTAGTTTCCATAACAAGTTTTTAGTGGATTGAGCATTCATAATTTTGATGTTCTCTAACAATATTTGTTGACAATTATTATTATTCTTGTTTATGAATATTTATATAAGGATATTTTAATCAGTATATATTACAAACTTCACCCATAGTGATAATGTAACATTATTTTAAATTCAAATATCACTATAGATTTCCCCATATCAGGGGTAGGATAGTTTTTTTCATTATATTTCGGCTTCCATGAGGTTTTGGATATCACATTATCAGGATTCATTTGTAAAAAACATAATCCCTTCTTTGAGGCATCATTGTACACAATAACGAGTTCCCCACTTTTTAGTAGAATGAGGACTAGTATAGTTATAATCCTATTTTTCATCTATTTAAAGTTGTATTCACATTCACGGAATTTAAAAAAAATCACTCCGTTATGAGTTAGCCTGGCTACTGGGATTTAAAATCATGAATGTTTCTTAAAAAATAATTAGTAATACAGAGCTAGACCAAGGATAATACAAATTTATGTTACAGATTCTGTCCTTATCCACTCTTCAATGGCCTTTTTCTTAGAATTTTACACAAATATTAATTATTTACTAATCAATGAATGATACATCTTCTATCCATAACTCACATTTATTGTACTTTTCATTTAGTTTTTCTCTTTGCATAATATTCAACATGGAATTAAAATTATCTTCATTTTCCTCCTTCCCGTTGAATTAAATAATAATATCATCAATAAATACAAGAAAAAATTTGTTGTGGTAATCCCTGAAGACTATATTCATTATGTCTTTGTATATTATGGGAGAATAATTGAGTTCGAAGGGAATCAATATGAACTCATATTGTCCATAACTCATTTTTTTGGAAATAATAGCAATATTATCCGTATTCACCATTAATAGGGGATATCTTGACTGAAGGACCACCATTGAGATATAATTGGCCCCATGTTGTTGATCGAACAAGTCATATATCTATTGAATGATATACTTGTTCATTATTATGATTTTTTGAGGTCATGATATTCAATACATAGGCGCATTGATTCATTCTTATTCTTGATGAATATGACTAATTCACCGCATGGTAAATCACTCAGGAATATGAAACACGTATTCATATTCCATTATAACTACTTTATTAGTTCTTCTAATTAAATGGTGGTTTCTCTTTATGGTGTCATTCATATTGGTAGAGATCTAGGAATACGTTCAGTTGATAAAAAACCCTCTTGGTCTGGATGAAGACCATGAAATTCTTCGGCGAACACATAGATGTAGTCCCTCACAAAGGTAATGTATAAGAGCATGGTTCTATCAATTATATAAATATTTCCATATAGATACACATTATCATAAGGAAATAATATTCACAATTGTGATGATGATTTTAAATGAGATTCAACTTCCACCTTACACTAGTGCAGAATTGTAGGATGCCTCTAGAAATTAAGGGTGATCCCCTTTTCCCAAAAATTAATCATGGATTTGTATAAAGATAGCATATCTATACTCAGTATATCATCAACCACCACCAAAGGATGTATGATAGTATTTTCGTGGAGGATCAATCCACAAACATGTACCAAGGAAGATTTATATACTTTTGATGTAATAACATCCCTATTTTTTGTTCTCATATATATCTCAACATCTATATTTAGAGATGATGATTGAATATATATACTAAAAATGTATGATATGAAAGAATTAATAGAACCACAATCAAATAGTATGTTCTCTATTCTTGAATTAATAACCAATGTACCTATCACCACCTCACTATTAGATTCCACCTCAGTAGCGGTAATAGCATATGAGCTCTCTTATTTCCATGTAGGTTCTTGTTATTTATTTCCTATAAATATTATTTGATTAGGGAAATGGATTTCGTAATTACCATGTTCATTACAGTTGAAACACTACATTAAATGCAAACGATTGATCTGATCAATCATTTACTTCTTAAACATTAGTGGGATTTTTTAAATCATTTTAGTATTTTTTAGCCATATTCTCATATCTTACACATTTGAATTATCTCTTACATCATTTTAAGAAGATTCCAGTATACTTTTCCCCTTCTTTTTGGCATACGAGATGTTTGGTATTCATTCCATCAATGGCCTTTTCTAATGATCAACCAATATCACACACGATTTTAATATATTTCATCACCAGTTTCATGAGACCATTGAGACTCTCTGAAATCCTTTTCAACCTTAATGGTAAAACAAAAAATCTCTTCATAACTATCTATGTATCAACTCTCTAATGATTTTTATAGACTCAGATTTATGCTTCTAAAGATAAACCACCATGATTTCAGTGTTCGTGACAAAAACATGGGTGCATTGTGTGTAGCTTGTGAATATTTATTCTTCTTCTCCAATGGAATCATCTTCCATTTTTTTCAATCCCAAAAACATCCACATCATATTTAGGAAGAGTGTTCTAGAAAAATAATGATTAAAAAATATTTTCTGTAAATATTCCCAATCCATTGAATAAATTTCTTCCTTAGACTTTTTCTAATTGATTAGCATCGACCATTGATCAGCTTCCATATTAAAATAATATACCACCAACACAACTTTCTCTTATTATTAGAATTGGATGATAGAGAATACCTCCTCCATGGAGTTAATTCATTGATATTCTATAAAGGTATTACGAGATCTAATAAATATAGGATCCCTTTAACGTATAAAGTATTCTACCTCAAATTTTTATCTATTAGGATAAGGAGTCACTTCTATATGATTCATTTTTTTATTCAAAACGTCAGATATGCGTGTTTGTACCTACACAGGGTTTTAAGCACTCATTCCCATCATATTTTTCATATTACTAGGGAAATAATCACATTTTCAATCACATTGTTTTAAGGAATATGTTATCCTATTTCCATCCATTAACATTAATATGAAATTAAAATTAGAAGGCTTGAATACATATTTAATAATCATATAAAATGATAATATTGAACGTAACAGGGTAAAAATGTAATTAAAAGTAAATCCTAACATGTGATACCCATTATTAAATCTATGATATCCATAATTATAAAATTCTCCCTAGGGTTCCTAAAAATTTGATCTAGTCGTAATCTCCAAATATAACTAATCCTTTCTCTAATACCGACTATAGAGACCCTAGTCTTTTACAAATGTTATTATATGATTTTAAAATTACAAGCCATGGAAAATAATTCTAATGTCTTAAGATGATTAGGTATATAGAATTGAAAAAATGTAAATAGAATAAAACATTTTTATTTCAATAATCTATAAGGAGATTTTAACATACATTGAGCACCTACATCCACATTGGATAACCTATGGAATACATAAACCAATGTAATGAGATAAAAATCATAGTAAGGGTATAAACATAGGAATAATGAAAAACACATTGGTCATAAGGAATAACATGATGAAATATAAAGTAATGTAAAAGGAATAAACCTAAGGATGAATAACATGTAGATCATGGGGACATATTATAATGGATCAAAAGAATGTGGAATGACCAAACCACATGTCATAAGCATGTGTGAAGGATAACTGCCAATACTATTGAACATGGAAGTCAAAGTACCATAAATGAGTTAAGTTCATTAAATCTCCCCAAATGATGTCTCATGAGCCTATACATTACACAATACATTGGATTTCTATCCGGTTTAACCAATCATAACAGTTTCATGCATATGTGTGACATGTGAATAATGAAGTATAAGGGTTACCCAAGGAAATAATGAGGTTAAATATTCATCTCATAAGTCATAAAATGGAATATTATAATAGTTTCCATGAATAAATGGATCTAAATTATAAAATGAAATTTACAATGTATAATAGGCATAGATCGGGGGTGGAAATCGAGATGATTTTAGAAAGGATCCTTTTTAAAATAGCTATTTCCTTATAAAAGAAAGATAAATTGATCTAGAAACATTATTTTGGAAAATATAAACCTAATTAATATGAATTATATGAAAATAAATTAGATTTAAATTGGGTTAAATAGATATTAAAAGTATCCTAATGGAAAAATGGAACTTTGTAAATAATCCCTTATAGTATGTCTAAAAGTGTACTTCATTAGATCATAATTTTCTAGATAATAAAATTCAATCCATTAACTAATTATGAAATAACATTTTATATATTAATTTTATTTATTATAATTATTTATTCCCATTTACTCTTTTTTTAATTAGTTATAATATTCAATTTCACCATTAGGGATTGTTCATTTCCTTGTTCTTCATTATTGGTTCCTTGTGTATGTTTATGAAAGATCATGTTAAATCAGAATAGTTATCTAGAATTGAAGTTATATTTTATTAGTAAAAATCAATAATATTAAATTATTTTATAATGAATAAGAATATTTTGGGTTTGGATGAATCATTAGATTTTACCTTTGTGGCAATCAGGTAGATTATTTCCGATGTTTTTCAATCAACAAAAACAAGTTTTTCTTTATAATTTATTATTTTGTATCAAAATTAGTTTGATAACATAAAAATGTTTATAACTTGAATTTTAAAATATGTACCAACCATTATAATTCTTTTAGATATAACCTTGATGGTGGTAATGTAAAATGAAGCATATCATCCCTGAAGGTGATAAATCAACAAATCCCAGAAAATATTTTCATTTTTAGAATAAAATAAAGAGGTGATGAGACTTGATGGTATATTTCCCTAGTAATTATAACATTAATGAAAATATGAGATACTATGGTTTTCAATAATTGTTGGATAGATTATTCTAGGAGAGTATATGAAATGAAAATAAAGTGAAAAAATAAATAAAGCGAAATTTGATTTTACATCTTGTTTATTTATCTTCAGAACCACCTTATGTAAATCGAATTTGGAATTTTGTCGAGAAAAGATTATCCATGAAAATAGGAACATACATCAAATATTATTGGTCATTAATTTTTAGAGGTTCAGGTCATAAGAGTTTTTAAGAGATGTAGTGTTGAGGGGTGGTATTTATTGTGAAAGGGAATTAAGTTTTTTGTTTATTTTATACATTTTTTTTATTTTTTTTATATCTAGATTATGAATACATAAAATTATTGTGACTAAGTGAAATAAATATTTCATTTGATTTTGATACAAATGAGTTTACATCATCCATATATCATCCACGACTAAATAATTCATTTAAATTAGCTTATTTAGTAAATTACCATATTTCACATGTCACTGAAAATTAATATTTTTGAAAAAAATTCAAAAAAAACACCCTTAATGTTTTTTGATTTATAGAATTACGTAATTAATTAAATTTTATGAAAGATATTTTATATATATGAAAAATAAAAATTTCAAATAAAATCACAATTTAGTTGAAAAATAAATATTTTTAAAATTATAATTAATTTTATAACACATTGACAAATTAATTAACATCTCACAACAATTTATTAGAATCATAAGATAATTAAATATTAATTATTGAATATATTTTATGAAAATAACTTATCTTTTTAATAATTACAATAATTAAAAAAATTTAAATAAATAATTATGTTTCACAAAAATATCAATACATAATCTAACACCATTAAAATATTTACTTAATTATTCCATGATATAATTATATAATATAATAATTTATTAGATTCCTGAATTTAATTTATAATTTAGATGGTATGTTTAATATTATATTGGCTAGTTTACTAATCATAACAGTCATATTACTATTCTGAAGGTCATGTTACTATTCATATGGTGTAGGTTACTAAATATCTAGTAATTCCTATTATATCATTAATTATTCATTTATAATTTTTTTACTATGTTTTTCATGTGATTGAATGTGATTTATACTATATGACAATTTTTTAATAATGGAATATATCATTATAGAATTATGGGTCATTACATGAAAAGGAAAGTGGTTGCAAAATGGTAGTAATGTTTTCCGTCAGGAAAGTTTAGTTTTTAGTGGAGAGATGGTGGGAGCCTGCCTACACTATCAAAGAGAGTGGAAGGTTTTTTGTAGTCTTTTTTGGTTATAACAAAACATAGATATTTTGTCCTCTATTGTGTTGTTTGGTTCTAGATTTTTGTTTTTATCTATGACATAGGTATTTCTTCTTGGTTGTTTTCTTGTTGTATATATGTTCCATATTGTTGGTTCAAGATGGGAGAAATATGTCCCTCTTGTTTTTTTGATGCCTGAGAGTTTGTTTCATGATCATAGGGATTGTGAACTCCATTCAAGAATTGGATGGGTCAGGTCAGGTTCTAGTTTGAGAGGGTATTTTTTTGGATAATCGTAGTTTGGTATTATAGGTTGTCTGACCTCATGAATCCTTATCTAATACGGTTTGGTAGACTGGATATATGATTTTTGGCATCTGAGGGGAATATTGTTCCGAGTACCTGGCCATTTGTTTCCAGGATAAGGCTCAAGTTACCATGGAATTTTTGGATGTCTGTATCCTATTTTTAGTTATTGGTGTTAATTGAAACTTTATTTTATGAGTTTTATATTTTGAATTGATATTGATCTACTACTTGATCGTTTAATTTTGATGGTGTGCATCAATATTACTCTAATACGTGTTCTATAAGATCCTTAGTTAGGTGTAGTCAATTACCTAAATGGAAATCCTCTTATATATTATAAATTAGTCGAGTCTATTTTGTAGGATGTTCGTTCACACGATCATATTGTTCCACAAGTGTAGAATAAATTAACTGAGGGACTACCATGATATGGAGGAGAAATAGATTGTTCAAATATTCTTTTCATGAGAATCAACCATTCATTAAGGGTATGAATGGCCCTCTAGATGTGGGGAAAAACCTGTACCAGGATGATCAGATCTTCAACATCTTAGATAAAACTAAAAATATATGGGTAATGTGTGCAATGTTTAGAATTTATGGTCATATTAAGAATTCATGGGACTATATGGTACATCCTCATATTCAAGTGGGATAACAGTTTAATGTATTAATGAGTCTTTACTTCCAGTATATTTTTCAATAGTCGTTGATAATAGAGAAGACTCTGGTCTTCCTCTCTTTATAGTAAGAAGACTTTATTGGGCCTGCATAATCCAATAGATTTGTAGGTATAATTCACGTTACACCAATTGTTGGGATGAATTACTACCTGAAGAATTAGAAGTAACAAAATGGTTTGAGACCTGATATCACATCTCATATGTCAGTACTAAGTTATTCTCCATATGCAGAAATACTGGGTAAATATATGATGGAAGAATTTAATACAAAAGATATTAATGTGAATTCTTCCCATTCTCCTCCACATTTTTGTGTATTTATTAGTGTTTCGTGTTGAAATAAGTATAGTAAGGTTCATCATAAGTGTGAGTGAGGTGGTTCTTGGTAGAAAACCTCTTTGTTACCTCCAATAGCAACTAGAGGTGTGCCTAAAAACTACTATCACTGTTGAATTGTCAGACACACACGCAATGTTCTTTTCCATCACTTGTAATGATGTGTAATAGTTTTGGATGTCATGTTTTCTTTCAGTGTATCAGGTAGGAAATGTCTACTCAATGAAATGGTTAGGGATTATCAGCTTCAAAGGATAATGAGGCGTAGTTAGATGCTTCAAATACTATAAGGCTCTGACCATAAGCCTCATGATTAATTAACCTTCATGTTGTAGATGATTTTCTCAGGGTTGTAGATGTGGGTCATGTGATAGTTATAAGTACCATTTTTATTACATCCTCAATATCGATTGCATTATTTTATATTGGTTGTCTCTAATAGTTTATATCTAGTTGTTGTTTTTTGTACTCATAACCATCAAACATGACTCGTTCCCTTTGTTGTGGAGTTATAAACCCCTCAAGAGATGAAGAAATAAAAGGGGTTTTGGGGTTATTCATTGTGTTGTTAATGGATCATGTGGAGCTAGTCTGGGATTTTCTTAGTCATGATCTGTATTTGTTCAACTTCATAATATAGATGGATAGTATTTTTTCTCAACATGTGGATTTTAGTTGATATCATTGGCATGTCACATTTCACACGGTCCATGGGGTATCATGAGTGTTTCAGGTAGACTGAGATTCATGGTTTTTCCATGTACTACTGTTCTTCCGGGATGTTTGTAATTTGTTTTATGTAGTTCTAGAGGTGTCTGATGATGTTTCATTTTTTTATCATCCAACTATTGCTCATGTATTTCTAAATTATTTACAATGTTATTTTCGTGGATTCCTTTATTTAGGTAAGTAGATTTTTTAATCACCTAGTTCTAGATATTGTGTTGATATTCATACCATCTTATCGTATGGAACCAGCAGAGCTGATGAAGAGCAAGATTCAGATGGATGATCTATTAAAATAGATTTTGTTCACCCTAATGTTTTTCCTTGGGAATTGTTAGTGCCGTTTTCCAATAATGTGGAATGGTTTAATCTAATTTTGTGTTGTCTTTTGGAAGATAAAAAATATAAAAATTATGATCATGTATCATTTTTCTCAACTGGATGATTCTTTTGATTAGTTAAAGGTGGCAGTTTGGTTTTGGAATATTTATCATCAATTGGGTTTTCATCAGTTTAGAGTTCAAGAGTGTGATATTCCAAATATATATTTAAGTATTAGGCATGGAAAATAATATTATATTGTTATTCAATTTTTTATGAATAGTACTCCTATAGTTTTTATGGATTTGATGAATCAGATATTCCAACAGTATATTAACACATTTTTGGTAGTGTTTGTAGATGAAATTTCAGTTTACATAGGATCTATGCATTAGAACAATATCCATCTGAGTTTAGTTTTTGAAATCCAGAGAAGTATAAATATGTATAGAAATAATTCCAAATAACATTATAGATTCATGAAATTAATTTTATATAGTTTTTGATTTCTAAACATGTCTGGTCAATTTATACTGAGAAGGTAAATCTATTCTTTTCTTGGGAAGAAGAACAAAATACCATTTTTATTGGGATATTCCTCATCCTAGAAAAATACTACTGATTGATTGTGAACGATTTAAAAAAATTGGTCTCACTATTAAATATTATTACCATTATTGGGGTGAAATTCATATGGTATGAAAAGGGTTAGTCTTCTTTAGATGAGTTGAAAAGACATTGGATATCAACTCCTACTTAGATCATACCAAATCCTATTAAGGGGTATTTCATTTTCTATGATTCCACTAAAATATGATTGAGTTTTATTATTCCAGTGGTTTATAATGTAGTGTATTTAATTTCTCTTCCACTTAGATCCAATTAGAAGAATAACCCCAAAAATGAATTAGATATTTCTGTATTTATGCATGAACTTATGTGTTTTAATAATTATGCATATATGAAATGGTTTACAATCGTTTCAAACCATAATAGATTGATATATATTTTTTCTTAGATGAAAATGAATCACATACATTGTATATGGGTATAAAACCTACAATTATTTTACATTGATATCAATTTCACCATGGGTGATGGGAATGTTGTTTCAGAAACTGTTAATGGTAATGTACCAAATTATTTAATTTTTTTGTAATTGAAGGAAGACTAGAACATTATGAGGCATTTTTCAAAATTTTAAATGCATGATTAGAAGGATTTTTCATAAATTTTTTTGACCACTATTAAATTATTTTTATATCTCAATTATTCTATTCAATACGGCCAGTAGAAAGATGTTGAGTTTATAAGAATTCTAGAGCCCTATATGGTGGGGTGATTATTTTTGGTTGGTCTATCTCTTCAGGTTGTATTCTCAACTTTGTGCATTGGGTTTTCATCCCTATATCTATGCAGAGCCCAATAATTTTTATTATCAAATCTCATCATTATTCATTCATCCATGAACTATGAAGATGTTTTATAACATGCGATGGTGATTCTAGTTGGTAGGTATGAAGCACGAAATTTATCATTATGTGTCCAACAGTTACATATTCAAACATATAATTGAGGATTATTTGAAACATTCCGGTTTTCTCCAGCCTCTCATAGTATTTATTTTCAAATTGGATGAGGTATCCATTGAAATTGTAAATATATCACCATGGCATACTAATTAAAATCATTCTATATGGGTGGGGACTTATCATTATTAAAAGATGTCTCATTTTAATCCAAACAAATACCCCATAATAGATTACGATATGTGTAATATGTATGTGTAAGAAAATGTGATATTATGTGGGGTTTCATTATCTGTTATTTCATATAGGGATCATACATTTAGTTTTTAGTTCTAGAGATGTCTCCATGAAATGATGACGACTCAAGTAAAGTTTACTACGTCATATCATGAATATACAGACTATCATATAGATCATGCTAACAGGATTTAGGAGTAAATGATTTGTTCATGTGTCTTGGATTTTTGTGGATCTTGGGATAAAAATCTGGGACTTGTTGAGTTTTCATAAAAAAATAGTTATGAAAATTATATTTGAGTGGATTATTTTAATGATTTTATTGAACTCAAATGTATATCACCTGTTTTTTGGTCATAAATGGGAAAAGATTCTTTGTTGGGACTAGGATTGGTTCAGGAGATGACCATAAGGATTTGGGATATTCATCAGTATCTATAAGAGTGTAGAGTCTGAATAAATCTTATATAGATAAAAAATTTAATCCATGGGATTTTTCCATCTTTAAATTAGTTTTCTTGAACGTTTATCTGACTTTTAGTCACCGTAGACCTGCAAAACATGAAATGTTTTCTATGAGTTATGTTATATCATTTGAGGTCACTGAGTAGTTTTGGAAGATTACATATCGGTTGGCATTACTGGTTTACATGAAAGGTATTCATAATGTTTTACATATATCAAAACTCATTATATATCATCCTAACCCCTGTCATGTTCTAAATTATGATGGGATTTAGTTACAAATAGATGATTCTATTTTAGAGCATCCAGTGGGGTTTCTTGAATCTCAATTCAACTTCTTATGTGTGATGTCTATTACATTTTTCAGAGTGTGATGGAGGCACCAATTGGATTATCATGAGATGTATGAGGATTATTTATTGATGAGGGAGTAGTGGACTCACCTCTTTATCAAACATAATTCTTCACCATGACATTCGAGGGATGGAAAGTCATGTGATTGGGAGTTTGTATATTCATTTTACCCAATTTAAGATAATTCCCTTAAATTTATTTGTTTTACTCTTTAATTTGGGTGCAATTTGGGGCTCTCGAGGATGAATTGACTTTGATAAGGAAAATTACTTATTTTTATGGGATGTGTTTCTATTTGAATTAATTTATTATGGGAATAAATTTTTTAATGGAATTTCTGTGTTCTCCCCAAGTTCAAAGAATGCCTGAGATATTTTGAGGGTTGTGTGTAAGAAAATTCTATTTTGGAATTTATATTGAAAAATACATTTTATGTAATGGGATTACATGATGTGTAAGTTCTATAAGGTGGATTTCATGAACCCAGTATACAACGTGATGGGAGTGTACACTATGTATAGATTAAATTCAATGTAATGGTAATGTTTTTTTAATAAAAATACAATAGGGTTTTCAGTATATATGAGTCCCTAGTATTTCACAACATGTTAAGCGATTACATGATGTGTAAAGTCCACAAAAAGGGATTTTAGGGAGCCTTATTAGTGATTTGATTTTTTATTCATGCACAGGTTTTGTAGCCATTGACCTAGAATTCTTCTCTGGTGATTTTGGGAGTCTTTGTTCAATTCAAATTGTTTTGTCGGGTGATTTGTTAACTTTCTTGTTTTTTCATATCTTATGAAGAGAAATTCAATATATTTCATCATTTCTTTGACTGTGGTATGAAATTTTGTAAATCCCCGACCATATAATCCCAGTGTCAGTGCATTGTTATATAGAATTGGAATAATTACAAAGGAATCAAGTCCTAAAAGACTGATCAGTTTAGTTGTCTTGGAAAATAGATTACATACATGATGGTTAAATTATACTATCTAACATACAACAAGAAAATAATCCTTTGATAAAACCATTGTTTACTTATCTTAACCATGCAAATCAAACATAAAACACTTATTAGGATCCTTGGAAAGTAAAACATAAGACAAGGGTGAGCTCAGAAGCTCAGTAAGGGTAAATAATTTAGTGGATGATATCATAAACAATATGAATAGTGAATAATTTAAAACACATGACTTTACAAATAATAAACATGAACACTTTTTGACAGAAATATGAGCTGAGTAAATAAGGCCATAATAAAACATAGTCATGGATATTCTACTAGTCTAATAACCACATGAACCATCAATATTATATTCATTATGAGGGAATGTATAATGCCATACATTCTAAAACATTATGTCAAGGACTTGGTCAAGACGTCTAAAAATGATTAAGTCCTCGGCCAAAATGATATATCAAAATTTTAAAGGCCTTGGCCAATTCCATGTCTAGTTGTCTCATGAGACCTATCGATGCATCGAGCAGCTGTAACGGGCTCCACCCGTCACATACTAAGTCCAATGCATTTCAAATATAAAAATGATGAAATATAACATAATCATTCGTATTAAAACTAGCATTCAAATTTCAATACTTTAACTATAACCCATTAATGGTATAAAAATAATAGATCCACAGTCTAACATATCACAAAAACTTCAATAAAATATGGATGATTTGTATCCTAATAAATCAACTTCAAACAAGTTTAAAATCCATCAAAGGATGTTGATATAGATGAAAATGATTTGTAAATCTATTTTAGAGAAATATCCCTTTGTCGCGATAACATTAAAAAGTCACACTATTTATAAAGGAATACATTTAAAGGAATTTTTTAATCATAGTTCCTCATACCACTTCTAAAATTTTTAATTTAATTAACAATTTAAAAGAATTCATTTCCATTTAAATAAATCCTTAAAAAACTAGTTTTAAATGATGTACATTAATGAGATTGATTTCGAACAATAAATATTTAAAACATTTAGAATGATTTCATAATAAAAGAGTCCCTTTAAATAATACCATTGAAAACACTTTTATGAAACATGGACATGGTTAATAAATATGTCTTGGTAAAAATGTACCCATAAACAATCTCGAATAATAATGAGATTGAGGAATTAACCGTTACCTTGTACTTTCCTTTGGTTGAGGGTATGTTTTACCTTTTGTATAATGACCATAGTATGTTATTAAATTTTATCACAACCATATTCATATTTATTATATCATTAATTATTCATTTATGACTTTATACTAACCATTTAATAATTATTTCCACGTTAAATTAATATTTTGGGTAATAATAGGTTTCTTTATCATATGTGTTTTAAATTGTTATTCATGATTGTATCATTTAGATCATGATTTAAATGATTCAGGAATATAAAAATTGATTTATATATCATATATATTTAGAATTTAAATATTTATAATATATGTATATATGAAATAGAAGGTACCGTTAATGGAGACAGTAGGTCGTACGTTTTCAAAAACGTTGTTTCTGTTATGGCATCGTATTGAACACAATTAATTGAATAAGATATCAGTAAGTATATACATACATACATATATATATCTCTAGTATCATTATTATGTCATATATTACATACTTATTAACAATATATATATTTATAATCATCATTGAATGGTGAACATGGAAATGAATCTCATCACGTCGTGGAGACGGTAATCCGTACGTACGCACGAGCGACAATATCATTCTTTTGATTTAAAATAGTATTTAAATTGATTGTATATAATATATAAAAAATAATTAGCTTTTTATATTTATTATTTACATCAATTATACATAATTATTATACCCATCCAAAGAATAATGTATTGAATAACAACTACACCTCGACATGGAGACAGTATGTTGTACGTACGCACATATGGTGACATGTCATTCATTGAATGGATTAAAAATGATATGGTTTTAACAGAATTATAATAACATCACATTATATATACAATACTGGATTTTTTTTAATGTAATCAACAGGGAATGAATAAGTAGAAAAAGAAAAGAACATAAAAGAGGTTATGATATACTTAACTCTTCTTTGGGTTCTTCCTTTTGATTTGATCAAAAGGGATTTGTAGGTAAGATTTTTGACTAACTTAATGCATCTAGGATTAAGGGAGGATTGTTGAGAGGATATTTGGGCTGGGTTTGGCCAATACAAATGGCTTTGAAGGTGTGAATTTGAGAGAAGGGGAAGTTCTATTTTATAAGAGTATAGAGGGGCACCTTAGGAAAAGATTGAAATATTATTTAATAATAAAATCTTTTTCGGTTTATAATGTCTCAAAAAATAAATATTTGAAGGATATGGTGGATAGGGGTCAAAAAACGCTCAACCAATGGGTTTTATATATGTTAGGGTCAATATATTAACACTATATTTTTAATTTAATTCTTAGTTAAATAGTTTGACATTTACCATGTATCTATGTATTTTTATATAATATGGTTAATAAACATACTATAAACATCCAAGATAACCCCATGTGGTTGATTAATGATTCAACTATCATTATTTAAGTCTTTTGGCTGAACATTAGATTTTTAGTATTATTATATCAACCAATAATATTGTACTAGTTTTAAAAACTCGTATAAGCCAATTTTGACATTATTTAATAATTAATTTTTTTAAAGACCAAAGAACATTATTACATCTAACTAAATACATTTAAAGAACCCTAACATGTCATATTAATCTATAAAATCAGTGGAATTCGTTATAAGCCTCAAATTAGATTTATTTATATATTTATAATATCAATTATTTTAATCATTCATTAATATGATAATTACTACATCATCATTGTGTAATAAATAAATTTATATATTTAATGTTTAAAAATTATAAATAAAATACAATTATGTAGAAAATATCATTCCCTTTCTAAAGAATATTTATAGTTGAATGTAGTTATTTTTTAACCTTATATTACAAATAGTTTAGTTATTAAACATTGAATTTATCTCTTTGAACACTTCATTAAATAAGATAATAATAAATTTTCTAATCTAATCCATGTCGACAAAATAGGTTAATATTTTATTAATAATGTTTATTTTGGTCTAATTATAATTACCCAATAGAAATAAGACATTTTTAGGGTAATAATAATATCATTAGTACTCTTAATGACCCTATTTACATTTAACTTTGGTAAAAAAAATTAAAATGTTATTATTCACAAACTATTATATTCATCTTTTTGAACGACATTTTACATAATGATATCAACTATGTCTCTTGGATTTTTGAAATTCAATTCACTGAAGTGGTGAAATTATTTTTTATGAAAATTTTCAAATGCTCTTATGAGGGGGGAAAAGATGGTATAAAGTTCAATAAAACTTTTATATATCCAACCTTATTATAAAATGTCTCCAATTAAATACATTTAACACATACAGGTATTATGTATCTACATAGAAGAGAAATAAATTTATAAAAAATAAATAATTATTTAAATAAAAAGTCAGTTTTAAACAAAAACAACGTGTTTTTCACTAGTCATCAAAAATTGAAAGTTTTCAGGAACATATCAATAAATAACCGTAAGGTAATTTTGATATTCCAAATTAAAAAATTATTTGTATTTTACTAAATTAAATACATATAACATGCATTTATTTATTTAAAATCATTTTTCGTTGTAAAAAAAATGGATTTTTAAAACAGTAAAAACTATCAAAGGATTGACAAGTGTTTATATGATATTTAAATGTGAAATTACTTATACTTACCAAAATTGAATAAAATTATAAAAATATAATCTTACTATACTTTCAAACCATTCAAATTTATAATTGAACATTATAAATTATTTTGATTAAAAAAGATTTTTTCAGTTAAAATTTAGTAATTTTCACCATTCTCCCAAATATGAAAGTTATCAGAAAAACACAAAAATTTCTCGAAACTAAATTTTTATTTCCTGATTCTAAATAAGACATTTATTGTTTAAAATTGAATATGTAAAATTGTCAAATATTGGATTTAAAAAGGGCTCTCCATTAAAAGGCGATAAAATTGCATTTTTTGAAAACTATTTTTTTTATTTGAAAAAAAATTAATTTGTTCCAATATTATGTCCAAGAAACACATAATATGAATGTTAAAAATATATATAGTATATAAGATTCAAAATGTAGTCAATACTATTTATAACCTATTTTTAAATGGCTTGTTTGGTAATGGTGTGGTGCGCTCGAACTCGGTGTTGTGTGCAGCGCAATCTTCAAAATTACTTCAATGACGTAACGTACTATGAGATCATGGGGGTTAACATTCTACCATCCATCAATAAATTGTGTTCTCTCAATTTGAAATTTATCCTCAAAAATAAAATGTTAAAAACAGAGAAATAACTTTGTGGAAAACCCACATTATAAATTCGATAAAAATCAGTCTTAATAAGAGGGAAAGGGAAATTAAAAATTTGCCACCACATTATGATCTCAATTAGGAGAAAATTGGTGGAAATTAGTGAAAAATAATTGGAGGAAAAACGTAAATATATATATGGAGTGATAGTGGTCATCAATCATAATATATCTTTAAAATAAATTGACATAGCAAATCCATTATCAAAACCGTTTTTAATACCAAAATACGTAAAAAGAGTATATGGTATTTATTTTCTTTTTAAAAATACAATTTTTCAAGTTAAGGAACCCAGATATCAAATAAAACTCGTGGTGGCGGAATGGTCGTTGTCTCCCTATATGTTAAAATAAATTTCCTTTTTTGTCGTTTTGTAAATTTCTTCGTAGAAAAAGATTAACCTTTAAATGAAAAGTCAATGGGTTTTATACACCGTATAAAAGAAAATAATTTAGAAATCATAGGATGCCTCAATAAAAGAAGACTGAAACTACATCCCATAACAAAAGTTTAGGAATTAATTTAGCCATAGAATAAGTGAAATATATATATATATATATACATGACTAGTAGAGTTAAATACTTTAACTAATTCCTACCACAAACTCATATTTCACTCCAAAAGATTTTTAAAAAATATATTCTATTTATCCTAATCATATCTGGTTGCAAAAACATGAATTAATAATTAACCTATCAGAACTTATAAAAAACTACATTATACAAACCAGGACATCACTTAGGCCAGTGGTAGGGGATGAACCCCTGTCACCCTTTGGTTGCGAGATCATGTCTTGCAGCCTTGTCATGCGCGACTGGTTTTCACCAGACCTCTAGGATGTCCTTTTTATGAAAATCCCAAAATAAACTTAACAATTGTATCCAGTTTCAAACTTAATCCATTCCAACCATTGGACTTATCCAAAATACATATATCCAAACTCACAATCCATAATTTATAGGAATGTTAAACACAATGAATATCTTTATTGGCATGTAATAACTTGTGAACACATTCATTGTGTATTTTTTTTAAACATTGTAACACCATGAATTATCATAAAACCATATTGATTAAATTCATGTTCCCTTATTATATAAAGAATAATGGATATATTCCTTATATCCAAAATTTTTGAATATTCCAAAAATGATGAAATAATCAAACTAATAATCAGTTCCAAGGAAGTCAAGAATATCCATTATAAATTTTCCAAATCAAGCATCTCTTATTCCGAAAATTACAACCTCGTTATCAGGACCATATTAAGTATTACTTTTCCTTAAAGCATGCATTTTCCATAAAGTGTATCTTACTATTAAGTCCCTTTTATTATAACCTTATAATCTCAAATATTCAATAAAATAGTACTGATGTAATACATTATTTATCTCAATAATTCATATAACCAGTATATTGTTGATACAACACTCAAATTAAATAATTCTATAATAACAACATAAGAACACTAGTCATTACTCTTCATCTGAGGTAGTATCATAACTATATTATTACCGAATAACATCATTTTTGGTATACTCCTATGACAGCGAAATTGATTCAAATAGTGTTCTAACGCCTTTGAAGATGAAGCAGTTTATATTTGAACACTTTTTCATACACTTGAAATCATGTACTTGGTGTCCTTTTTCTCCAGACATATAACAAACTCCCATTCCCTTCCAGAATTTACCAAGGTGATTCTTTCCACATATATAATATATGGGAAAATCCTTCTTTCCCCACTTCTATTTATCCATATTTCTCTCAACCATTGTTTTCTTCTATTGATGCCCTTCAAAGCCATATGACTCAGAGAATTCATTACTTATCTTATAAACACATGATATTATTTCTTCTTATATTGAGAATTCATGGGTGGATATTTCCCTTCAAAATGATGGCCCAATACCATGAAAGATATGATCCTTCTTACTCATTGTATCATATATATTGGTGGTGTTCTGATTCTTTCAACTAGGCACCATGTCTAAATAATGGCATACACTAGGTCAGTTTATGAATCACAATGAATAATTCCAAACATGTAAAACCCCTAACGTAAATTGAACAGTTTATGGATATAATCAATAATAATAAAATTGTTTTCTTTGAGGAAATATTTATTCTTAAATCCTTCATAATGGCTTGTAATGAAAATGTGAATTATACTAATCATTTCCTCCAGGATTTTCATAACCAAGAGTGCAGCAAGGCATGTTGTCATTCATCAGTTCCCATTCAAGTCTAGCTCAAAGCAGTGTTTTCGGGTTTTACCCCATGCTACATCTGTTCCAGAGCCCCCTCTACTTGCTCATATCCAGAAAGAGATTCATTTCTTGTAAAACTCAAAAATCTATACCTTAACAAAATTCTTTGATATTCTTATATACTAATCCAAAAAGTCTGTGTTTTGTTAATGTTATATAATCAGATTTTATCTAAATCTATTTCCAAGGATGTTGCTAAGTATCCACTGATACCAACAGTAATGCCTAGACCCTATATCCCTAGAGTCAGTGCGTTATTATATAGCATTGGTATGATTACAAGGAATCAGGTCCCGAAAGACCCACTACGAGAAAAATGACTTTTTGCGACGAGGCTTTTGCGATAAGAATAATGCTCATCGCTAAAGGTTCGTCCAAGAGGTTATTTGTGATGGGGGAAATATCTCATCGCAAAAAAAAAACCAATTATTTGGGACGGGATTTCGTCTCCTGTCGCGAGAAGTTTGGCGCAGGTAGTGCGCCAAACTGCGCAAATGTTATTTGAGACGTTGGGATCCCACCGTTGCAAATAATTATGTATTTGTGATTGGGCCCGTCAAAATTACCATACACGGTTAATAGTTTTTTGTGACGGGAAGTCGTCTCGTCGTAAATGGTTTGTCGGCTGGGACTATTTGCTATGGGACCCGTCGCAAATACCTATGCCTGCATTAATTAATCTTGGATGTTAAAAGGTATTTTCGATGGGCCTCGTCGCAAATAACCGGCGGCAATTAATATCTTTTTGCGAGGGGATGTCGTCCCGTCGCAAAAGGTGTGTCGGCAGGGACTATTTGTGACGGGTCCCGTCGCAAATAAATTTTTAGCCGCCCACAGTATTTAATGCAAGCATAGGTATTTGCGACGGGACCCATTGCAAAAGATACTATTTGCGACGGGTATCCCTTCACAAATAGTTCAGTCGCAAATAATATAACCTATATATACCCTCATCCGTTTTTTACTTTCATTCCTCTCAATTCTGATATCCTGTTTCTTTATGAACTCTGATTTTAGAGCGAAAAATTTTCGATGTTAATTTTTTTTTCACGAAGAAGTTGTGAAGCTGTCTACATCAATAGAAAATCAATTTTCATGGTATTAATTGTTTTATTTAATTTATTATTTATTTCATTTTTTAATGTTATTTTTTATTATTGTTGATTAGTAGTAATTGAAATAAATTTAAATTATTTTATCATAAGTATTTATTTGTACTAATAAATTGATATTTTTAGTACAAATTTTTAATAATTAGTAGTAATTAATAATTATTAGAGATAATTAGTAACGTATAAAATTAATTTGTAGTAATTAATAATAATTGGTAATAAATAGTAATAAATAATAATAATCATTAATAATTATTAATAATTATTAACTAATAGTAATAATTAGTAATAATGAGTAATAAATAGTAATAATGAGAAACAAAGAGTAATAAATTGTAATAAATTGTAATAATTAGAAATAAATAGTCATAATTAGTAATAAATTGTAATAATTAGTAATAAATTGTAATAATTAATAATAAATTCTAATAATTTGTAATAAATTCTAATAATTACTAGTAATTACTAATAAACACACACAATTAGTAATAAATATTAATAATTAGAAATAATTAGCAAAAATTGGGAATAATTAGAAATAATTAGCAATACTTAGTAATAAATAGTAATAAATTGAAATAATTAGTAATAATTAGTATTAATTAGTTATAATTAGTAATAATTAGTAATAATTAGTAATAATTAGAAATAATTAGTAATAATTAGTAATAATTAGTAATAATTGTTAATAATTAGTAATCATTATCAAGTAATTGTAATAAATTATTATAAATAGTAATAATTTGTAATAAATAGTAATAAATTGTAATAATTAGTAATAAATTGTAATAATTAGTAATAAATTGTAATAATTAGTAAATATTAGTAATAAATACTAATAATTACTAATAAATACTATTAATTACTAATATTTAGCAATAAGTAGCAATAGTTAGCAATAATTTGTAATAATTATGATTAATTAGAAAAAATTAGTAATGAACAATAAATAGAATAAATAGAAATAATTAGTAATAATTATAAATAATTAGAAATAAATAAGAATAATTACCAATAATTAGGAATAATTAGCAATAATTAGCAATATATAGCAATAATTAGATATAATTAGAAATAATTAGAAATAATTAAGAATAAATAGCTTTAATTAGCAATAATTAAGAATTATTTGGAATAATTAGATATAAATACTAATAATTAGAAATAATTACTAATAAATAGGAATAAATGCAAATAATTAGCAATAATTCAGAATAATTTGAAATAATTAGCAATAATAAAAAATAAATATAAATAATTAGCAATAATTAGGAATACTTAGCAATAATTAGCAATAAATAGCAATAAATAGAAATAAATAGCAATAATTAGAAATAAATTGTAATAAATGACAAGAATTAGCAATAAATAGAAATAAATAGAAAAAATTATCAATAATTAGCCATAATTAGCAATAATTAGGAATAAATAGGATTAATTATTAATGATTAGGAATAATAAGTAATAAATACAAATAATTACTAGTAATTTATAATAAATACTAATAATTATCAATAATTAGCAATAATTAAGATTTACTACGAATAATTATTAATAATTAGAAATAATTAGAAATAAATAGCAATAATTATCAATAATTATGAATAATTATCTATAATTTTGAATAATTATAAATAATTATAAATAATTAGTAAAAACTAGTAATAAATTGTATTAATTGTCAATAATTAGAAATAATTAGATATAATTAGTAATAATTATTAATAATTAGTAATAATTAGTAATAATTAGCAATAAATAGTAATAATTAATAATAATTAGGAATAAATAGGAAGAAATACGACTAAATAGGAATAAATTGGAATATATGTGAGTAAATAGGAATAAATAGGAATAATTATTAATAGTTAAGAATATTTAGTAATAAATAATAATAGTTAGTAATAAATATGAATAATTAGTAATAAAAAGGAATAATTAGTAATAAATAAGAATAATTAGTAATAAATAGAAATAATTAGTAACAAATAGTAAAAACTAGTAATAAATAGTAATTACTAGTTAGGAAAAATTAAGAATAGTTAGAAAGAAATTATAATAAATTATAATAAATTTTAAGATGTTGGAACAATTTCCAGTGGATTGACGATACTCCTTTTGATTGATGACATTTCTCCATTAAACTGTCACCGACTCAAAAAATTATGAAAAATGTGCTGCTAGTGCATACGAGATTGGTTATGTATTCTTAGGATAATATTTTTTATAAATTTTTTAGGCGGTGACTGTTGGAAGAAGATAATTCATCGACGAAAAGGGTGATCTTTGGTCCGACGACTCATTTACTTGCATCTTTATTATACTGAAATCCCAATAAAGAATCATTTCGAAGATATGAATATTCCTTCTAGTGCATACGAGAATGAATATTCATACCACAGACCATATTCTTTATTGTGATTTCAATGTGAGAAAGATGCAAGTAGATGAGCTCTTAGACAAAAGAGTAGTCGTAATCCCACTGGAAATTGTGTCTCCCATAATTAATGGTAATTATTAAGAAGTAGAAGTAATTATTTATCTTCTTTTTTCAGATAGTGTTTTTATAATTTCAAATTATTCAAAAATTGTGATGATTTTATATTTTGTATAAAAATATGGAACAAGGAAGTCAAAATCATTCATTATTAGATGATAGCGGTTGGATAAATCAGCGGATAAATCCAAATAGTTCAGGTTTATATCCTGTCTATATTGAGGGTTTTCAAGCTTTCTTATAATCTGCATCATCAAAAACAGAATATGTTTCAGAAGGAACAATTAATTTTCCTTGTAAAAAATGTTCTATGAGAACGTTTAACACATTTGACAAGGTTGGGGGACATCTCTTGCGGTTTGGTGTTCAACCAGATTTTTTTGTATCAACATGATGAACACAGTTCCAGAGATGATACAAATAACTTGATTCAAGATCCATCACGGTTCTAAAATTCAGTGCATCATATTGCAGGTCCATCTGTTCAACAAACTAAAACTCATGATGATATAGATTTAACTTATAAGGTGGCACCAAAAGAATTCAATGAGGTGTTGAGGTCTGTTGAGGATGCATTGTATCCATGTTGTTAGATAAAAAATGTAGATGCGGTTGAAAAATTTATGGCTATTAATTTAGATAATGCAATGTTAAACAACTATTTTGATTAGATATTTTAATTTTTTAAAACACTATTACCTGAAGGAAATGTGGTTCCAGCAAATTACGATGAGAGAAAGATGTTGGTTCATAATATAAGACAAAGTAATCAGAAGATTCCTACATGTGAAAATGATTATATCTTATATATTGGTGAAAATGAGTTGGTGGATAGTTGTTCCACATGTGGAAAATCAAAGTATAAAGAAGCTAAACCCGAGAAGTCTGGAACGATTCCTGTAAAACAGTTGAGATATTCCCCCCTTATAGCCAGAAAGTAACGCTTATTTGTGTCTCATAACACATCGTCAATGATGTCATGGAAAAAAACTAATATTTAAAACAGTAGAAGCTTCAATCATCCATCTGATGGCGATTCATGGAATCATTTTGATCATCTGCATCTGTCTTTTTCTTTAGAAGCCGGAAACATGAGATTGGGTCATTCTACTGAAGGTTTATGTCTGTTTGGTTATTATGGTAGTCAGTATTTATGTTGTCCTGTCTTTATAACTCCGTGCAATCTACCTCTATGGATGTTGTTGAAGGATCCCTATATCATATTGACCTTATTAATCCCTGGACATCTAAAAAAGAATTTTGATGTTTATTTGAAACCATTGATTGATGAGTTAAATGCACTGTGGAGTAATGGTGTTAGTACATATGATGTTGCTGTGTAACAAAATATTACATTAAAAGCATCATTGTTGTATACGAATAGTGACTTTTCGGCATATGTCATGTTATTTGTATGGAGTACACATGGTCCGAAATAATGAACATAATGTATAAAAAAATCTTTTATGCTCATCAATGGATAAAACCTTGCTATTTTGACTATCATGGTAGATTTCTTAAAACTGATTATCCTTTTTGAAGGAACAAATATCATTTCAGAAAAGGAAAAATTAATAGGGATGGACCTCCAAAAATGATCTCACGTACAGAGTTAAAATAATTTGTATTTTCATTACCTCCCATCACATTTGGGCCAACAGTAATCCAACAGAAAAATCATGGCTTTGGGAATGAACATAATTGGATAAAATGAAGCATTTTTTGGGATCTCCCATATTGGCTTGATTTGTTGGTCTTCCACATGGGGGATGTCAAGCATATTGAGAGGAACTATTTTGATATTTTTTTCATACAGTTTTGGATACACCAGTTAAGACCCATGATACTGTAAAAGCACGATCTGTTCTTGCCCAAATTTACAGGAAACCAGAATTTGAACTATTTTGAAAATTTCAGATCACCGAGGTTAATGAAGCTAAATGAAGCTTATACAATGTCCAAAGAGTGCTGATATCTGTTTTTTCACTGAATTGATGATTTGTGACTTCTCGATGGAAATGCTTCCAATTTGGACAAATATGTTATGAATGGTCATATTACCGAATTAAAAAGATATGATTTTCATGTTATAATGGAAATAATTATGCCGATTGGATTCAGAGGTTTATTGAATTTTATGATTTGGTATTCAATAATAGACATATCATATTTTTTCAAGACATTTGTAAAGCGACAACATATTATATGCACTAAGAAATCTAGAAGAAGATGTTGCTATAATTATATGTAAACTGGAAAAAATCGTTCTATCTGCTTTCATTGACTCAATGGAACATCTGATATTACATTTTACACCTGAAGCAAAATTTAGAGGTCCATTATAGTTTTTATGGATGTACCCATTCGATAGATGCATGTAGAAATTAGAGAAAAAATTACGTAAATAAGCATCAGCTGAAGTCTTAATTGTTGAAGCTTATTTGCAAGAGGAAATTTATTTTTCCTACTCTCGCTATGTTGAATATTAATATCCCACAAAACAAAACCACATGGGACGGAATGAGTGAACTATTAATGATGAAATAGAAAATCATTTATTTTTTTTAATCAGCAAAATCTTGGCTTCAGTGGAGTTCAAGAACGATGGATTTCAGACGAGGAACATCACAAAGCTCATAAATATGTTCTGCTCAACTATGAAGAAATGAAAACATTTGAACTATGAGTGATTCTATCATTTATTATATAATTTCTATTACAGTATGTAAAATTATTTTATTTGTAGGTTATATGATAATCATATCAAGAAACAACTTTCACAAATTAAAGTAGCTGCTCTTGAAGAATGAAACAAAATTTTTTCTCAATGGTTTCAAAAAATGGTATGATAAATTATAGATGGTTTAATATGAATTCAGTTTAGTATTTATTATCTTAATATGTTTTTTACAAATTCCCATTTGTCTCAGCATTCTGATAAAATTGATAAGTGACTGTGTATATTGACTAACCCACCATCGACAATGGTTCAATCTTATAATTCATATGTGGTGAATGGTTTTCGATTTCATACACATGCATATGGGGAATAAAAAAAATAGTGAACAGTGGAGTTTCATTGAGAATATCGCATCATAGAGAAAGTAATGTTGACTTTTACAACATTCTGGATCAAATTATTGAGCTATTATATCGTGAAAAAAATTACATAATAATGTTTAAATGTTGGTGGTTGGATACTGATAGAGGATTGTGTGTTCATCGGACACATGGAATCGTCGATATTAAATGTAAAAGTCTTCATGCAGTAAATGAACCAGTTTTACTGTCTTAACATGCAATTAAAATTAATTATGAAATGTACTATACTACTTAAATAGACCTGAGTGATTGGTGAAACATAATAAAAATGGATTATGTGCACAATATTTGGGTGGTGGATTTCAGAGTAGGTCCTCATTGGGTTGGCAGAACATGGGGAGATAGGAGGTGACACATCGAGCTGGTAGTCGTACTGTCAGTACGCATACATAGCATCTGGTAAGTATTTTTTTTAAATATTTACTATAAATTAAAATATAAACAGATTATTTTATATCCATATAAGCAGTCGAGAATCCCTATATTACAGAGTACAATGTTTATCAGAGGATGTATAGTGATCCAGCCACCAGAGAGATTAGAGGTGATCGCCACGTCAGATTGTGTTTATTATTATTTTTTCACTTTGACAATAAACTGCATATAATAATTTCATAATTTTATATTCAAATTGGAATTGAAGGAGTCATGTGAGGCTATGACTTCACAGAAACAGGCTAAGGGTCTGGATGAGACGACTGATCAGACCAGGGCCCTCCATTTCGACGAGGCGGCATGGATGCATGCGACTCAGTATGGTTTTGAGAAGAGCTGAGTATTTGGTATCAACTCTCATGTGACTCCTGGTACATATTATGGTACTATTGTGATGTTGGAATCCAGCTCGAGAGGATCCCATAGAGAGGCATCATATTCTACCTCATAGTATGAGGAGCAGTTCGGATTATAGAATTACATTATAGAGAGTTTGCAGAAGCAGCCAGAAGAGATGCATCAGCAGCAGCAGAAGCAGCAGCAGTAGCACAAGGAGCAGATGCGTTGATGGATGCAGCATCATCAAGAGCAGTTGGAGTACATGAGTCATTTGACTCGTAGTTTAGATATGGAGTTTCCTCCACCAGTTATTTCAGCTCCTCCACCTCCTCCAGAAGATGAACCCCCAAGTATTTTTTTTAATTAAAAAACAATTGAATTTAACATTTTTTGTAATATTAACTACTTACAGTTTCTATCTTTTATATCGGTGCAAATATTACATAATTTAATTTTTTATATTTTATGATTTTAATTTTGTGAATATTGAAAATTTTAATAATTTTTATTTTTTTACTATTTTAATAATATTAATATTATTGTTTCATTAATCATAAATTTATGAAATATATTTTTGCAGTATTATATTTTTTAATGTTTTTTATTTTACAAATAATAATTATTATAATAATTTATGATTTTGTAACTATTTTTTTTGTGAATATTTATAATTTTAATATTTTTTATTTTTCATATTTTATTAATAATAGAATAAATTTTTCAATAATCATAATAATATTATATGAATTTTTTAATATTTTTTTGTGAATATTGTTAATTACTTTTTTTTAATAAAATTAAATTTAAATTTTCAATACTAATAATTTTATTAAAGTTTTTTTATAAAATAATTTTATTTATTAATTACGACGGGATCATTTGAGATGGGTTCCTGTCGCAAATAGCCTAAATATTTTAAAAAAAATGTATTTTCGACGGGATTACGGGCCCGTTGAAAATAGAATTTGTTACGGACCCATCGCAAATAGTCTAAATAAATATTTTAACAAATGTATTTGTGACGGGATTACGGGCCCGTCACAAAAATGTTTTTATATATAATGAATATAATCAGAGATTTATTTTGTGACGGTGAAGGTCCCCATCACAAAAATTATTATTTGAGAGGGGCCCACCACAAATAATATTTTTTTTGTGACGCCATTTTCTGCAACGAGTTATTTGCGATGGCACCCCGTTAATAAAGCTTATTAATTACGGGATCCCATCGAAAATAACTGTTCGTAAATACCTAGAATTCTAATAGTGAACAATCAGTTTAGCAGTATTGGAAAAGAAATTACATACATCAATGTTACATTACACTCTATAACATACACTAAAAAAATAATCCTTTGAGAACACAATTGATGCCTTTTCTTAACCCTACATGTCAAACAAAATACACTTCTCGGGATCTTGGGAAAATAAAACATAAGAAAGGGATGAGCTCAGATGCTCAATAGGGGTAAATAATTTAGTGGAAGATATCATAAACAATATGCATGGTCAATAATTGAAAATGCATGCCTTTACAAATAATAAACATGAACACTTTATGGCAGAAATTTTAGTTGAGTAAATAATGTCATAATAAAATATAGTCATGGGTATTCTACTAGTCAAATAATGACATGACCGATCAATATTATTTTCTTAATGAGGGAATTTATAATATCATACATTATGAAACATTTTGTCAAGGTATTGGCCAAGATGTCTAAAAATAATTAAGGCTTCAGCCAAAACCATATATCAAATTGGGAAGGGCCTCAGCCAATTCAACGTCTAGTTGACTCATGAGACCTACCGATGCATCTAGGAGCTATAGCGGGTTCCAACCATCACTTACTAAGTCCAATAAAATCCTCAAATGAAAAGGTTTATATATAACATAAAAATTTGTTTTAAAACTAGCTTACAAAATATCAATAGATTAACCATAAACATTGAATGGTATAATAAATGATCATCCAAATTAAAACATATCAGAAAACCATATATACAATATGGGAGACTTGTATCATAAAAAATCAACTTCAAACATGTTTAAAATCCATTAAAGGATGTTGACATAGATGAAAATGTTTTTTAAAACTCTTTGAGAGAAATATCCCTTTTTCATGAGAACATTTAAAAGGAACACTATTTAGAAATGAATAAATTTAAATACATTTTTGAATCAAAGTTTCCTATACCACATTGATTCTTCTGAATTGAATTATCAATTTTAAAACACTCATGTCCATATAAATAAATCCTTAAAAACTATTTTGAAAACATCGACAATAATGAAAATGATTTAGAAGAATAAATATTTGAAATATTTAAAATGATGTTTTAATAAATGTGTTCCATAAAATAATACCATTGAAAACTATTTTATGAAACATTTACATGGATAATAAATATTTCCCAGTAAAAACATACCAATAATCAATCTCGAATAATAATGAGATTGAGGAAATAACAGAATATTTTACTTTCCTTTGGTCGAGGGTACGTTTAACTTCCTGTATAATGACCGTATTATTTTATTAAATTATACCATAACTATATTAAGATTTATTATATCATATATGATTCATTTATTACTTTATACTACCCATTTAATAATGATTTCCATGTTAAATTAACATTTTGTGTAATAATCATTTTCTTTATCATATGTGTTTTAACTTGTTATTCTTGATCATATCATTTAGATCTCGATTTAAATGATTCCACAATATAAAAGTTGATTTATATATCATATATATTTAGAATATAAATATTTATAATTGATGTATATATGAACTGGAAGGCACCTTTTATGGAGATGGTAGGCCATATGTATGTATAAACACTGTTTCCATTTTCACATCATATTGAACAGAAGGAAGTGAATATGATATATGTAAGTACATTAATACATAAAGATATATATATATATATCTAGTATCATTATCTTTTCATATCTTACATACTTATTAATAATATATTTTATTATAATCATCGTTGAATGGTGAACATGGAAATCAATCTCATCACGTCATGGAGACTGTAATCCGTACGTACGCTCGAATGACAATATCATTCTTTTGATTTAAAATCGTATGTAAATTAATGTTATATCATATATACATAATAATTAACATGTTTTATTTATTATTTACATCAATTATACATCATTACTATACTCATACAAATTATAATTTATTGAATAACTACTAAACCACAACGTTGAAACAGTAAGTCATACGTACACACATATGGTGACATGTCATTAATAGGATGGATAGAATAATTAATATGGTTGTACCAAATTTATAGTAACATCACAGTATATAGAATATATAGAAGTTATTATTTTAAAGTGGAAACATCAAGGAAATTCGAAGTGGAAAAAGAAAAGAACTTGAAAGAGGTGATGAAATATTTACCTCTTCTTTGTGTTCTTCTTTAGGATTTCATCAAAAGAACACCATAGGTTATCCTTCATTCCAAAGGAACACCTCTAGGTTGAAGGAATAATAGTTGAGAGGATATTTGGGTAGGGGTTGGCTGATCCAAATGGCTTTGAAGGTGTGATTCTGAGAGAAGTGGAAGTGCCCATTTATAAGTGGGGTGAGGGTAACCATAGGAAAAGATTGAAATATTATTTTATAAAAAATCATTTGCGGTTTAGAATGGCTAAAAAAAGAATTATATAATGTATAAGGAGTGTATGGGTTGAAAACCTCTCAACCAAGTGGTTTTATACCAGTTTGGGTCACTATTTTAAAATTTTATTTTAGATTTAACTATTTGATAAATAGTTTGACATTTTACAAGTCTCTTTTTAATTTTTTAATATATGGTTTATAAACGAACAATAAACTTCCAAACGAACCCCAAGTGGTTCCTTAATGATACAAATATAATTATATAATCCTTTTGTATGAGCCTTAGATTTTTAGGATTATTATATCAACCAGTAATATTCTATTTTTTTTGAAAACTCATTTTTGTAAATTTTGAAATTATTAAATAATTGATTTTTTTAAAGTCCTAACAAATTTATTACTATGAAATAAATACATTTAATCAACACTAAAATGTCATATTAAACAATAAAATTATTGTAATTCATTAAAAGCATAAAATTAGATTTATCTGGGTATTTATATTATAAATTATCTTAATCATTCGTTATTATAGTAATTACTACATCATCAATGTGTCATATATAAATTTAATAACTTAATGTCTAAAAATTATAAATAAAATACAATTATGTAGGAAATGTTTTTGTATTTCTAATGAATATTTATAGTCTAATTTATATTGTGTGTAACCATATAGTAAAAATGGTTTATTTACTAAACATTAAATGTTTGTCTTTTAACTCTTGTTTAAATAAAATAATAATAATTGTCCTAATCTAATTCAAGTGGACCAAAGAGGATGATATTTTATTCCTATGGTTTTTTTGTCAAATTATTATTATCTAGTAAAATTAGGACATGATATAGGGTAATAACAATATCATTTTTACTCTTAATTACAATATTTACTTTCAACCGTGGTAAATAAAATAAAAAATTTACTATTCACCATAAATTACTTTCGTCTTATTAAACCATATTTTAATTAATGATATCAACTGTGTCTCAAAGAATTTTGAAATTCAATTCACAGATGCTGCAAAATTATGTTTTATAAAAATTTGAAAATGCTCCTAGGCGGTGGGTAAAAGACGGTAAAAAGTCCAATAATATTATTATATATCTAAACATAATAAAAAATGACTCCAATGAATTACATTGGACATATATAGTTATTATGTATCTATTTTGACCTAAAATAAATTAAAATAAATTAAATAATTACTTAAATAAAATGTCATTTTTAAACAATAACTACATGTTTTTCACTGTTCCTCAAAAATTAAATGTTTTCAGAAAAATACCAAATTTCCCCTCTAAGATTATTTTGATATAAAAAATTCTAAAAGGCAGTTCATTTTACCAAATTGAAAATATATAAGTTTCATTTATTAATTTAAAATTAATTCCAATTTTCAAAACCAAAAAATGGGTTTTTAAAAAAGTAGAAACATTCAAAATATTGACATGTGTTTATGTCAAATTTAAATGTGAAATTACTTATAGTGATGAAAATTGTATTAAATGTTAAAAATATAATCTAGTTATTCTTCCAAACCGTTCAAATGTATAATTTAACACTATAAATAATTTTGATTAAAAAATTTGTTTTCAGTTAAAATTTAGTAATTTTCCATATTCATCCAAATTTGAAAGATATCAGAAAAACACCAAAAATTAATCCAACCTAAATTTTTATTTCCTAATTCAAAATAAGATGATTATATTTTAAAATTGAATATATAAAACTGTCAGATATAGGATTTATAAAAGTGATTTCCAATAAAAGGCAGAAAAATTGCATTTTCTGAAAAATACTTGTTTTATCTATAAAAAAGAATTTGTTCTTATATTATGTCTATAAAACACGTAATATGAATGATAATATTATATAGAGTATATAATATTCAAAATGGAGTTAATAATATTTATAACTTCATTTTGAATGGCTAGTTTTGTAATGTAGTGGTGTGCTCGAACTCGATGTTGCGTGTAGCGAAAGATATTAAATTTCATTAATGAGATAATGTACTACGAGAACATGGGGTGTTACAACATTTCTGATGAGTAATTTAATACATTGTACCAAATTGATGTTACTTCTTGATTAATTAATGATTAGTTCTGTAATCTTTCTATTTGTGTTGTATCCACTATTGGTTGTGGAGAGGCAGGTGTGTGTTCTCGAGGTATGTGATGTTTCTTATTTTTTTCGAGCCCTTTTGTATAATTTAATCATTTACGTGATGTGTAGGTGGATTCTAGAGACTCTATTGAAAACTTTGGGATCTTCTTATTTGTTGATCCTTTGTCGGTATATATGACCAATAGTTTTGAGGTTGGTGTTTTTTTCACTATCTTGTGTTTGATTATTTATATTGATCCTACTTTTATAAATTGATTTATAGTTAATTTTGGGATGATCATTTTGTTTGTGTAAATAGAATTTTGAGAATATTTTTCCCTTGTTTTTTCTAATTTTAAAAAATTTGTATTTTCAAAGCATTTAATTTATTTATGAAATTCATCACATAAGGAACATTGGGTAAATAGGTTGAAGGTTTAGCTTAGGTACATCATCTCTATTCACATGAGATGATATTATTGTTATTTGAATTTTCCCTTCTCTCTATACCATTTTTTGTATATGTTATTTATTTTTTTGGTGGTTCACTCATGGGTTGTTACACTGCTCCTTAAGCCCGTGTTTTGAGGACTTTTTGTAAAAAATTAATTTTTATTTAAGGCACGTGTAGTGTTCTATCATGACCAATTCAGTGCCATGGAATTATTTACATGTTCTTGGAATTTTAATATTTTGGATTATATAATCATACTTTTGACATTGATAAAAGAAATTTTTTTCTTGAAGTTGATACAACCGCCACTATTAATAAATTGTTAGAAATGGAAAATATTTACCATGATTTTGATTAAACTAAATTATTTCATTATCATGAATTATTTTATTTAAAAAGATAATAATAGAGTAATTTTATTGATACTTATTATGTACCACCTATGTGAGACCCTTATAATCTTGGTAGCTCACTGCATGAAAAACCCTTCCACAGTGCACAGACCTAGTTATGTCTTTTGATGTTGGGAATGGAAGGTCACCATAGTGATGGGGATATGTTTTCTATTAGATGATTTGCGTGGTTTTTTAATATAGTTGGAGTATTCACACACTATCACTTGGAGTTGATGGGTTTTACTATTTTTATACAATTTTGGTTTGAATAGTACATGAGTATTGTTTATACTATTGAGTTTTTGTTTTCCTCAATTTGTTTTCATATATGGATTATATTTATCTTTTCCATTGTTTTTGTTTTTGTATATATGTTCAATGTTGTAGATTTTGGTTGGGAATAGTAATTCTGTATGGTTTTTGATTGATTCCCAGGATCATATCACCAACCCATGTGGATATGGAAAACAATTCATGTATGTGACAGGTTTGGTACGATACAAGTTTGAGAGGGTATTCTCGTCAGTTCATATCATACAAGGTGTGTATTTCTCTTGAAGACATCTAAAAGGCAAGATTCGTAAAAGAAAACCTAAATTATCATTGGCATTCTATAATATCTTGTAGAACAACAAAATTACATTAACAAATTTATACCTAGACTCCATTAATTCAATAATACCCAATTCCTCAAAAATTAGGTCATTTTTCTCAAAAAAAAAAAAACTCCATACTAAAGATTGCAAATATACAAGAAACTAAAGTGGATGACATGTAATGTTAATGGTAATATATGAAAGTGGGTAACAAGATGTCAAAAACAACCCCACCATAATAATAACTCTCACTAGGAAGCTATTTTTGTGGATGAAGTGTTGTAAATAGATATGATCACTACTCCCTAATAAATGACTCAAACTAACAAGACTTATGACATTATGATTCTTGTCTACATGACACTAAGTCCGACATAATTGACATCCTACTCAATACTTTTACATGATAAGAAAAAATCTATACTCACTACTCAATAATAGATACATCTAGCTTTAACTAGATCTTTTCAAATATCATAACATGAGAGGGATCATGATGGATTCTCATTAGCAGTGATATGTAGAAAAAAATATTCATTTTATTTTAATAAAACTAGAAATTCCACTAGGAAAGAAACATTACCGAGCCGCTTAGTGAGCTCAAACATTCCAATATATCTCAGAGAAAAAATTCACAATTTTCTAAGTAGGTGGTGACCCAACATAAGGTAAACCTTCAAAAAATCACTCACCTATAAGAAACTACAATGTATGGGGAATTTTATACACCTAATATTTCCATAAACATTTATTTTGACCACTCATAGACATATGTATTGATTACTCATAGATGTATCATGAACCAAACATGGTCCCCCCACGAAGATGATTAACCCTCCTCCATCCAACAAAGAGGTCCTCTGCAACAGTGATGATAAAAATCATCAAAAGGATTCATTAAAATTATTCAATACTAATTTATTTTATAATAAAACCCAACCATCCCCATTCATGTATACCATGGTCCACCAAAATTCATGATATATGCACATAACATGTCCACATAAATCTGAATAACATGCTCCATTTGACTATCTGTATTTGGATGATAATATTTAATCATTATGACATGAGTCCCCATCACCAGCTAGATACACGTCTATAACCTCAATGTAAATCTATGATCTATATCTTTTGAATGAAAAAAATGAAACCCATGAAATATCAGAGTCTCGTGCATATAAAACTAACACATATACACAACTTTTTTGGTGTCCATGGTCAAAATTAAATTATTATACATATTAAACCTATCAACCACCACATAGATATTTCTCCTCCCTTATCGAGTTCAAGGTTGTCAAAAAACAATTCTTATGTATAACTCGTGACATTTCGAAACCACCATAGAAAGAGGACAAAGAAAAACTGATCTCTTGACCAATGATGGGATGAGAAAATGATCCGAAAAACATAAAATACAATCTAAAAAGAGAGACCAAATTTAAAAATACCCTCCACTGTATAGGGTTTTATGAATTCATATAAACACATCATCATGTTATTGACTGTTCAAGAATAGACTCATGGTGAAATGGTGGTAACTAATCAGTAGTCAGAAAAACTCCTAAAACAAAAACCTAATAATCCAAATGAAATTGAGAAAAAGCACCCATAAGTTTGCATAGTTACTTTGATTCCAAAACATCCTATGATGGAACATCCTTTCTAAGAGAATCTGCAACAACATTCTCTTTTTCTAAGGTTAAGGTAATATTGAAGAAAAATGTTTGAATGTATTCCAACAACTAACTCTTTATAGGGGTCATGAATTTCAGTGATTTGTTATAGCTCAATAACTTATGTTTAAAAAAGACTATGAACCACTCCCCAAAAATATAGTTCATCTAACATTAAAACTCATTTATATCAAAAACATGTTATAAATCATGAGTGAGGTAATTCTTCCAATATGATCTAGAATGAAAAGAGACATAAACTACCACATGTTCATCCCAGATGTGAACACATCCAAAAGAAATTTATGATGAAACATAGAAAACCACATACCACTTACTGGGCTCTATAAGATCAAAAAAAGATTCCATGTCAGATTTCATTTTAACTCATTAAAATAATAATGTCAAGTTTTATCCAAAATGAATATCAACCCTTCCCAAGTAAGATCAGTCAAAGGTAACGTGAACTATGGGAATTGACTATCAAACCAATAATAGTCTATTTATATCCCAATAAAGCTCCAAATATCAAATACAATTATGGTTTGTTCACATGATGAAAAACATAGACATTCTCAGGATCCACTAGTAATCCATTCCTATAAATCACATTCCCCAAGATCATTACTAACTGTAATAATAATAACATTCATTTTCAATTATTTCCATATAAATGGTGACTCCTAGGAATTTCCAGAAACAAACAAAAATGGTTCACATGATCATGATAAGATAAATAATATATAAAAATATCATATATGAAAATGATAAAAAATGATTTTATATATTGATTTAGAATCTAATAACTCAAATAGTTATAAATTTCAGGAGCTTTACTTGGACCAAAGAACATCACAATATATGTTAAATAGATATACCTACAGCTAAAATATGTCTTTAGTGTATCACACTGCATTACTATGATATAATGGTAACTCAACCAAATATAGATCCTCAAAAATCACATTCCCAATTTTACTTATAAAAAACATTAAGGCGAACAAAATAATACATATTCTTAACCATTACCGTTTTAAACCTTTAATAGTCCTTGAAAATCCAAAGTGAACTGTCTGTATTCTTATAAAATGAACTGGGGATACCCAAATAGAAACAATAGGGTGAAAACCCCAATATTTTCTAGTTTTTTCAATTTAATATTGATCTCTTTCAAATCCATTGGTTATATTTGATAATAAGGCATCGAAATAACCTGTGTACATGTCACTAGGTCAATTGTAAACTCTCCCGCCTCCATTATAGGTAGCATATAATATTTTCCGTGGAAATTTATTCAAAATCACTAAACGACTGTAGGAATATCATTAAAAAAATATAAAATATCATTATCACCTATAATAATAGAATCAAATGTGTTGATCTCTTGATGAGAAGGTCATTCCTGACCAGACCTCAATGGAAAAACTAACTGAAACACCTACAGTGTCCCATGAATCTAAAAAACATCGACACAATGATGATAAAAATATAACTCTATATGAGTAAGACAGTCTAATCTATCCAAATGATAACATTATCCCGATGTAGATGGAAAATGAGAAAATCCTAAACTAACTTCTTATCAGCAAATGACAATAGACAACATGGACATCAAAACCTATACTCCTCCCTCTGCCTAATATGATTTTATAAATCTATAAATAAATAAATGACCTCCATTGAATTTTTATGAATATACAAAACACTGGCTGGATATAAATGAGTGTGAAGAATCAAAATAAAATAAATAAATCTATAATGATGATGATATAAATATTTTAATAATCAGTTTCACCAGAAACGTATCTAGCTCCACTGGAAACTATTATAATTTGTGAAAGTGATTCACTCATATTGAATATGAATATTTCCCTTTAGTGTTTGTAGAATCATACTATATAGAATCATCCTTTTGAGGTGACAATCCCTAAATATGCCAAGGTGTGGACATAGCCTAACAAAAAAAATACAGATTACCATAACATCTACAACAATTGCACTTCATTTTCGGGTGAAGAACATAATGTCATGTGTATGACCATTCAATGCTGATAGTAAGTTAGAGGTACACCACTAGCTACAAATAGAGGTATCAAAGTTGCATTCTTCAGGGAACCACCTCCACTGCTTATGAAATGATCGTACCACTTAATCTTTTTTCCACTCTGCCACTAAAGCTATCACTATGTAGAAAATAATGGCAATAATATACAACATTGCCTTATTTATTCATTTATTCCACAATATCCCAATACATAATCTCCACATAGGTTGAAGAATCAACATATATACCTATGATCTAATATCTAATAGCAATCCATGTAGGTGCTTCTATGAATTATGTTGGTCCTTTTTTACAAACCCTAATGCAAAATTAACTAACTCCAAATATAGATTAGTGTATGATAACACTGAATGATCTTACTATTTCATTAAGTGGAAATATATATAATTATCAATCTTCAATGACTCTAGAAATAAATCCAAATAAGTTAGTTTTGAAACCCTTATTATACAAGCTCATGTGTGTATCCTCCTAGACTAGGGAATCCCACCATCACATGGTAATCTCTAATATTTGAACATTGCACACTTCACCATAATACTCTTATGTGTATCAATGAATTCATGGATTTGATCAATTTCAACCATTAAGTCCAAAACATATTATGTTTCATCTATTCATTTAATTTTGGGTAGATTCTCAAGAAATAACTCCCATGAATGATCCTTATATCCTACTACTCCTAGCTGCACCATAACAACTTTGTTCCGAGACTGCAATACATTTTTGACAAAAACAGGAATGTCCCGAACAATGGATTTAGTAAAATTCTAGTATATATGAGGATATATTTGAGGAATAATAATCATATCCTCTAATGTAAATCATAGAAAACAACTCAAAGGAATATTATTGCACACTAAAATAAAAGAAAAAAATATAAAATATAATAATATCATTCCAAAGTAGAAAATCCAAAATAAACAACTAATATAATCATTAGGAACTCAAAATCGGAGACACACATCCCAACAAACCATGGTAATATGATTATTTCCGTAGATATAGCTGGAAAGGCACTCTGTTAACCCTAATTATGAAGTTCCAAAAATCATATCTCCATAATACCAAATATTTTAAGACATTGGATCTTAATGATAGACCATGTATGATATTAAACTATGATGGACTCAACCATAATACCCTCTCAAAATGGTATCAGACCCAAATATACACATACCTGAATGGAATTACCAATCCCCATGCGTTGGTATCCAGATCCAGGGAATAAATATGGAATATAGGGAAAATCATTTCCTGGCCAGAAGAGGAAAACATGAAATATTTATACATGTACAAAAACAAATAGTAGAATAAAATATCAGTACTAATATTACATAAATTAAAGGGATAAATGGAAGGAAAACAAATAAAATGATAGATAAATAGTCTCCAAGAGACATTTACAACAACCAAACAGGAATAATATAAAATGAAAATTCAAACAACTCCTAGTGATATCATGGTAAACAACCTCCATCTCATCATAAGAAACCAAAAACTTATCTGATTGAAAATTGTTCCACCTCTCAAAGGAACCTTTCCTTTCATTGTATATAAATACATTAATTGGTCTATGCACTACTAATGGGGTAAATATGTTGTGAGCTAATAGGATATTTAGGGTCTAACATAGGTGTTCTATATTAATCCCTTGAAGAATATTCCATGAATGGTTAGATTTAAAGAAAAAGTGGAATAATATAATGTTTAACATTTTTTATAACAATATCCAAACCAAAAAATTTCTTTTTTTGAAGAATCTACATATAAAGACTTTAATTTAGTTTCAAATAATTTCATTCAGTTATATATAATAGATATATCATAAAATAATAATGAATACATCACAAATCATATCAATCCCACGATAGCATACCCAAAATAGTACAATCTAAAAGAATACGAAATCGACAAAAAGCATGGGTAATATCACACAAAGGATAACACTATGTAATTATAACTATGAAAATACCACCTAACCTAGAAAATAACACCCACATTAATACAATACACATATGAATCAAATCTATAGAGCAGAATAACAACCTAGAAAGGGATCCACAAAATAGTTCTAAATATTTCATAGAAAACAGGCATAGGAAGTAGAAGAAATCCCCATGAGGAATCCCCATGGAATTGGAAAAGTCAATTTAATACATCATCCACTTATGTACCCTTGGATTCCCATGTTCATTATTTTATAAATCAAATACACAATAAATTTTAATTTGAAAATGCTTTGAAAATCATTTCATGTTTCTATTACAAACTTTTACATTTACAAAAAGCCTTCGAAACCCCATATTTCTTCAAAAACACATTTCCACACACTAAAGTAAAATAATTTAATCATTCAAATTAATTTAATAAGTAATTCATTAAATGTTGAAGTAATGTTTTTGACCAACACAAGATATATATGTAACTACCTAACCCAAAGTGATGTTGCACAAGCCTGCAATGGGATTCACCAACAAGGATGGAATCAAAACAAAAATAGAGGCCCTGAAAAACCAAAAAACTATTAATTGATAAAATTTAATAGAACAGTATGTGAAGAAGAACATCACACACATATATAATGAACGCAAAATTTTCACACCACGACCAATAATGAATTATCCTCTAATATGTATCTCACAATGGGTCTAGAAAAGACTCTATAGATACTCCACCATATGTCAATGGATATAATAACACAACAATATGATCATAAAATGATCAATGTAAATGGATAAGTAGAAATAATAACTCACTGGAAGAGATGGAACCAAACCTCAATGGTGATCAATCACTGAACTAATCTATATAAAATGAAAAGAGGTTCCCATGATAACTGGATAAGATATCTAGGTTGAGAGAAAGGAGGATTTAAGTTTAATGAATAACCATATCACTCATGTAGTTCCCAAAATCCATATCTATGAAATTTACATTGTGTATAACCCATTTAAAAATCATGAAATCCCAATGCCTTGCATACACTGATTAAGAAATCACATTTTTATTAAATATCGGACATTTAACATTACATGTTTTTAACCATTAAACAACATGTAATCTCATCCTAAATTGTGATAGGTTCATGGGATCTTCCTTGCATAATTCAAAAATTGTGTAATCCCATTAAACGTTATGTATTTATATTATAGACTACTAAAATCAAATATTCATACACAAAAACCGAAACCACCTCAGGTTTTTTTTCAAACTCGTGGAATACCACAAATATCCATTAAAATTTTATAATTATTATACATTAATTCTAACGTTAATACATCCATGAAATTTAGGCCATGTTTATTCAAAAATGTTATCTATCATTGGGAGTCTAAATAAACACCAAATTAAATAGGAAAATAAAAAAAGTTAATGTCAATTCCATAATATTGGTATCATAATTTTACAATGGGTTTTGGTGATTTAGATATAAATATAAAAATAATAATATGTAATATCACATAAAAATTTATTATTTAATAATTTTTCAAAAGAAAAAAATTATGTTCATGAAAAATGTTTATCTTAATGAAGTGGTATTAGTTTAGGAAACAAACTTAACTTTTATTTCAGTTTAGAAAAATTATATATAAGATTATATTGAATAATCATTTGGTTTTGAATCATTAAATTGTGAAACATTATAATATACAATTCCACTTATATAGTTACCTAGTAAAAATTATTACATACATATTATACATTTATATTTTATTTTTACACACACTTGTTAGTAAAACTAATTTTTTCTTGCATTATTTTTATTATTGATTTTGATCATCATTAATTTAATAATATTTTAAAATTTTAATGTTATTCAAGATAATGGAATTAATTATTTATGATGTTCTTATTTCATTTAATAATATTCTACTTTATGATTTTTTATGATGAAGTCCACAACTTGAAACACTATCCTTGGACCTTTTGGAATATATCCTTGACAAGAATACACCCTTGGTAATGATAATACATTTTGTATCATAGAACAAAAAAAATACAAGGAAATAATAGTGAATATCCCTAATAATGTATACACATTGTCACAAGATCTTGCACTGATCATGAAATGGACAACATAAAATAAGAAGGGTTGTCTGCATCAATACTCTCACATCATCATATGGATAATTATTTATCATGTGATGCATCAAATTCAGGGATAGATATTATCTTAAACAGAACCTTCATAGCTATGAATAATCCAAAAAAACAATTAAAATATGTTAAAATATAAAAATATAGGGAGCCTCTTCTGGTCATAAAACTATTGTAATTCCTCATGTGCTTCTTGTGAACCATTAAGGACCTGCAGAATCAACAGAAACTCACAACAAGATCTCACGATGCACTTTTTATATACTATTTAGATCTTGAAAAGTACTCTAGAAATGTAAACTAATGTCACGTGGTGCCCCCAAGCATGCAACCCAATTCCCACGAACCCATATGGGCTCTCCATCTATGACACACAGTGTCCTTCATTCATGTCACTAGACTCATATGGGTACAATAGTTCATGATTGTTGAATCTTTTGGTAGCACCCTTGCATGTGATTTGGCTCTTGTGATGTCCATCGTTCGTGTCAGCTTGCTTTGTTAGTGACCTTCATAGATGCTATCCATGACATTTGACACCCTCTGATACACATCATACTTTCTCTTGTGATCCACAAAAAAGTGTTACTAGTTTCCAATGATAAAAAAGGCATGTCATCTGGATATAGATACACCCTCTAATCATGTTAGTCAGGATCAAGAAAAGGATTCTAGGACCGACTACCACAGTCTTGCAATTTCCTCCAGAAAATTCATCCTTTATCATTCGATAACCATCGTAAATATCATCCAGGTTTGGTTAATTCAGATGTCAACTTTAACTAGATCATATGATTTCCTTTATATATGTCATAAAGACACTCATTAACATGTTTGTAATACATAAATGGAATGTCGATTAGAAAATCATCAAATATTAGTCCATAAAGAATTCCCTTTAAATAACGAATCTCATGATTTGATAAATTTCTCCGTCCATAGTTTGTAAGAAATAAATAAAAATGGAAATGTTAGTGTATAAGACCCAATCAACTAAACTATTGTGATTCAGAGTACTTCCAAAAATAGGATATACATGACAACTCTCTAAGGCATTACCTCGATTTTGACCTCTGAATGGTTGTCCCTATTAATATGTACAACATCTATATACAGTGAGAATGATCATTTTCGATCGATTTTTTCTCACAACAATCATAGCATACAAGTTCTTAGGGACTTGAAAGGGTCATATCATTGTCACCATAGACCACTATGAAAGAAATGGAAATTATAGTGTGTAAACATTAACAGTATACATCATGCGGTATATTATTAATTCAAGGGAAATGTCATTGTCTATCCCCATATAAAATGAACTAGAATGACTAAAATTACTACAATAACTAGGATATGAATGTAGCCTCAATATATTAGTATCTTGAAATCAAATTGGAATCCACCTCAGAGTAATTCAAACTGTGTCTCTAACATCTTCAACATCAAGACCCAATCACTCCCACGACCTGATCACTAAACCTCATCTCTTGGAAGAATAATAAATCAATTAACTATGATGACTCTTATTCATGTTATGAATATATATATATATTTATGATACCCCCATGATGCCTCACTTACATATTAATCATCCTATGGGGTTTCTCGGCACATAATTCATTCATCCATATGATGCGAGAATGAATTTTTATTATCATTTTATTCTCACATCAATCTTGTATCACATGACATATGGGAGTTTATATATTCTTATGATTAACGTAATGAATCAACAACATCTTGGGAAACCTCAGTGTGTAATCCTCAATTAGTGGACTAATATAACTTCCTATATATAATGACATATACATTGGGTCCAGTCCCATTGAATTGAATGAAGTAAAATAAATCTGATTCCATTAATGATAATGATATCAATGATGCATTAATGAGGTCTGAGCTCAAGCAGACTTTAACATCAGAGTATGTCCTCTCATCTATACGAGAATCCATACTTCATGACATAGTCATTCTAATGGGATAACCATTCTACCTTAACCATAAGTGGAATAATAATCCAAGAAAACTATGGTAAAATTTATTCCTTCAATAAATGGGATATGTAGGATGTATCCTAGAGACTCGATCTTGGATATCTAGTCCTTATGTTCCCTCACATACATTTAACCTCCATATGATGTAAAACTGCATGAGATTAACGAACTACAAGGATTTTGATTCCTGCAATAATTGGGATACATAGTTTACCTCAGGATGGATGAATCCCCTCTTTAGAATATAATATTCCCCCATGAAAATAAAAAAATTCATGAGTACTATGTCATATCGATTCATCACCGAAAAATGATTCCCATTACAAGGACATGGATTTAAAACCTCAGATACCTACACATGGATTCAATAATTATATTCCCATCATATTGAAAGAAAATAGATTAACATGTGATCATTCAATTAGGGTAATTGGTAGCATATATGGATTAGGAATATTTTTTTGAACATATCTTAAATCTACAATAGAATATCTCAGTAGGCAATAATTCCCCCTGAAAGGGTGCGATGAGTACATCTATCCTCTCGACCAATGTGAGTCTCTAAGCATCGTTAGGTATGAAACCCCAAATGAATAACTACAATTATAAATTATGTCTATAACAAGTTATGGATGATGGAACCATTTTTATTATCTAGGGTAGGATAAAAAATGTTAAATATGATTTGAGAGATTTCGTAAGGCACAAAAACCCCAAAAATCAAAGAATCTGGTAAATCCTATAATTTATATCTTCTAAAGGGGAAAATTTATGAATATAATGTAAGAATTTAAAATAATTGAATGATCATTTAATCACATGTTAGGCCATTTTTAATTTACATACTGTATTCTGGTAATGGTCCCCATATAAAACCATCTATTAGTAGAATTGTTGGTTTACATGTGTGAATAATCTATTTTAGATGATAAAAAAATGATGATTATCATGGCCTAAATTGTACATTTGATTTTCAATGATTGAGTTTCTTATAAATTATTTCCATACTCAATTATAAAATTCCATGAGAAGAGACTAGGTGGATCTGGAATGAATGTAAAATTGTGTTAACGATGCATATCTGATTAACATGCTTCTTATATATGATATTTCAAGTATCGGTAATGTTTTTCCCTATTATCTGAATGACATAAGGTAGTGGTATCATCAAAAAAATATTCAACTGAGATAATTTTTTATCTATTGACTATTCCAGTAAATAATTGATGGTTGAAACCCCCCACCATGGGTTTCAAAATTCCCACTCCAACCCAACATCATCAACGTCTAGTGGAGAAAAAAATGGTCTACAAATTCCACTACCATGGTAGAACATTGAACCCTAAAGATACCCTTGTGGTTATCCAAACCGGAATATGATGACTCCCTATTATCCATGGAAATATGCAGTTAAGTTAGAGTTCCTCATCTCCATAAACAACAACTTGTGGAGCGTATCCTAGGATCAAAACAACTACCATCTTCATTCTCCAATCAAAGAGGACCGAGGAGTGAATTATGGATCCCATATAGTTCAAGGGCCAATGAAGAGGGATCATGTCAATCACCATCATCAGTACCATCCCAATGGTTCCCATTTGTCACCTACTATGGGTACCACATGACACAATGCCTCCTATAATAACCATTCTCTAATGACAAATATGACACATTAGATGAGAATGTATTTGTATAATCATGAGTGTAGTGATAGGCATAATCCTACTAATGAAGTATGCCAACATATTATGATAGTAAATAGTGAGAATTCATGTATCCCCTCTCACCCAGATCATGTCTATGGGAAATTTTTAATAGAATTCATAAGGGAGGAACATATCCCTAACCTCATACATGATGTTCATTAGCATATTATGGAGGCACAAGGATGATCAAATTCATAACATATACCCAATTTAATAATGTATATCTACTTGTATAGAGTGGATGTGGAAAATATGATAGAATATATACATGTGAAAAATATTATAAAATGTCAACACATTTTAGTAATAGAAGAAAAACTCTTCCAAAATATTCTGGAACAAGTACAGATGCAAGCACAAAATAATATACCTATCCCTATAGCAAGTGCATTTCAACACTCTTTTCATTTTGAATAATTGGTTGGTCCATAGCACCCACAAATTCATTCTCCCATACAAGACAATTAATAGAATATTTCAATGAAGGAGGAGGCTTTGAACGAGGCTCATATTCACATTCCAAATGGGGATTGTCATATGATAATGATACATTCAACTGTAATGGGTAATACTACTATCTAAGAATACAAAACATATATTCCACAGGCCTAGGATTGTGATTATATTTATGTTTTTATTAGGTATCACCAAGTGAGAGGGGTACATGGTTCAAGATATGCTCATATTCCAATCAAAGAAGACATGATGCATGATATAACATACCAATATTGTTATTATATCCTTGTTCTAGGTTGGACTAACCATGTAAGAATGTCACATGCCATGGGATAATCACATATTCAAGTTAATGAATTTACTTTACATATTCCTAAATATCATAGAATCCAGCCACATATTCCTTCTTCCACAAAAATAAGACTACACTAGCGTCCTTACAAGGGAATAATAGACGAGGATAATATCTATTCACCCATTCCAGAGGACTGTCAATATATTTTTATAGAGAATTCATATTTTAATCAAGCTCAAATTCCTTTTCCAACCATGGGTCAACATGTGAGAGAACCTCATCCCTTGGTATATTCTCATATCCAAAATAAAAAAGGACAAAACCATATTCTAATGGCTTAGGATCAAGTTCATGCTTCAGTCCAGAATGAGGCTCACAAAGTATGAATAGAACATGCCACATGACATGATCGTGTTACATTCAATAGTGAGGAATATCATTTGGAAGATCATAAATGCTTCTATGTAGATTTATATTATTTTCATAGCACTATAATTTTCTAAACATGTTCCTTCAACCATCATATAGCATGATCATATCTCAGAATAATTCTATAATGTAGGTAGGAATATTCCAAATATGACACAAACTGAGACCCAAATTCATAATCTTCACATTTACTATGTCTGTGAGGTAATTTTGGATACATTATGAACACCACAATGTTCATTGACCTCTTCATCCAAAACATATGTTGGTCATTACCATGCTAGTCATCCCCATGGTTTTCTGGATAAGAGTCATATTAACATTACTCTTCACATCCACCGTGTTCATCCTCCCCATAATGATATTTCTAATGGAAAATGAAATCATACCCTTTCCAATACTCTTTTTTAGGTAGGTTTCCAAAACACATACTCATTTTATAGAGAAGTTCTCGAGCCATCGAGGATACCTATATATAATTCCCCATCAACTTCCAATAGCACTCGACTATAGTCAGTGGGAGACACTCATAAGCATCTCCTTTGGTATAACCATATAGAGGAATATATGACTAATGAAGAGGAGGCCAACATAGTTATATGGAGTGATTATTCTTGAAAAAACAACCCAATATTTTTCTATCCCCTCTCTAATTATGAATATGAGGTTCTAGATGTTCCAGAAAAGTATATCATTCATTATACCTGCCAATTTATATGTGATACTCATCAGAATCTAAAGTTTAGAAATATACCCTATCTAGGATATGAGTATCAACATCATCTCATCAATACCCTCCAATTTCATTTGAAACTGGATTCCTTTTATTTTCGATGGAACCAATGAGTGGAAGAGAATGATAAACACCAAGGTGGTGTTTTTCATCCCATATAACAACCCTCCATCCAATGATTTCATGAGATTCACTAGACATATATATTAGAGGATTTGAGAAATATTGAGAATATCCCATTACTATGTCCCCAGAATAGTAGCACCCTTTATATATGGCATCATATAATGTCATAGACTTCTGTAAAATCATTGGACTAACTAACAGGTGATCTAGTTAGTCCCCAAAACAAAATACCCCTCATTCATCTATTTCTATACATCATGAATTGTAGTATATGTTATCCAAAAGGATTCTAAATGGTAACCTCAAAGAATGAGGAATGCTTTTCAGACATAGAAGTTGATGTTTTAATATACCAGAGAACATTGATAAAGAATGATTCCCATTATAGTATTGAATCACACCCAACTCATATGCTAGCATAAATACTTCAAATCAAACAAGATACCATAGATGCTTCCATATAATCTATCGAAGAGTTAACCCCTCCCATTGGGCTAAGGGAATATCTGCCACCACCTACACCGCTCATATCGTCAAATTTGGAGAGGATTACAGACATTTCCTTAGGAGTTAAAAAGAAACCCCACACCACTGGGCTAGGGAAATTTATATCCTAGTCAACATCATTAGGTTCATCATCCCCTGAGAGGGACCTTGGGAAATCAATATTGTTTCAAGATCAAACCCACCATTCTGGGATGTGGGCATTTGAATATCAATTTTTTTCATAGGATCCATCTATTCCCATACTAGATTCATTGGATCCATATATACATGATCAATCAACACCAATTGTGGCCTCGATTATACACATCCTATAAAGATGGGGGAATTATCATCATCACCACCACCACCATAGAGAGAATCATTATTCTCCAGGTTGGATGTTACAAATTGATGATTCGAATCTCATCAATTCCTCCTACCATAAGAAAAACCTCTACTATTCTGTGTCTGATCTGCATCCCTGACCAGAAACACCATAAAATTCATTATTCCCAAACAAATATGAGTGGAATGTACATCGAATTTGATCATAACCCACCATGGTCACAATAAAAAAGACACCATATATCATAGGTTTTGAATAATTACCCTAACGAAGGTAGTTTAGAATCATCATGTGGCATAAAATTTAATGGTATGAACCCCACTACCCAATTTTACTCTATAAATGATTTCATTTTCAACACAACTGAAATTGTGGATCATGATAAATATACAGAGGGACATAACACAAAGAAAAACCCAATATTAGACTAATTTTAAATCACCAAATGGGTATGCATGAACCTATATCAAATAGTGACTCCAAAATATGGTAGCTATAAATTTTGTGCTGCCACCTCTCTGTTGGAGCACTACCAAAGAAAAAGGGAAATGTATGGTAAAATCCCAAACACCACATGGAGGATATGAGGATTCCTCCATATAGGAACAGTTTTCACAATATTGGTTTGATATAAAAACTCTTAAACAACTCAATGAGGATCTACATAGGGAAAATATTTATATTGGGTATCATATTTAGACTGACATGAATTTTCTCCCTCCCAATGATGATCCACCATCATGAGCAGTATCTGAGTGTTACACTAGATCAGGATCTAGGAAGCTATTATACATAAATATGGAAGTGAAAATGATCATAACATCCCTTTATTATAGTGACACCCTCTCCAACCCTAGGTAAATAACCCATTCTTAGGTATAATCAAGGATATGTGGGATACCTAGGGAGGTCCACCTATTCAACACCCACCCACTCCCTTATGATGAGAGATAGCTCAGATAGCATTTTCCTTAGTTTTTATTAACCTGATCGAGTCCCTGGATATCTGACTAGATACCATGAATGGGTGACGTAGACATGTGCATCCAGTGAGGAATACATTTCTCTTGTGGGTGGATAACACTTTACCCCCATCCAATTTTGACCATCCTACTTTATCTAACATTTATAGTGAATGAAACCCTAAAACAAATCTCACACCCTTTGTATCTTTATGGGGGGAAATGATGGGACCTAGAGAAAAACTTGAGGGATCAAAGATGATAGGTTTTTACAAACTCTAATAGGGAAATCATTTATTGGTACATCTTTCTACATTCATGACTTGTTAATGGATAAGAAGACCTTCATCAAGAGTATCAAAATAAATGAAACATTATGTTAATGAAAATGACAATAGTATTTTTAACGAAATCCTGATAATGAAAATATGACCATGTTTCTATCTTCATAAAAATGATTGATGGTTTAACTTAATCACTAAAAATGTATTTCTTTCGATAGAATCTATAGTATCTATGTGCTAAAAAATCCCAATGATGTGTTCGAGACACCCCTGATCCAAATGATGTATCCAGGTGGATTCCATGAGTTTGTATAAATGGAACAATGTCTTGATGATTCAATTAAAAATAAATGATCCATGTCTCGAATCATGCCCTCACCACAAACAAAATGGATAGGAATAGAAGTTTTGTAGATTTCCATCTCAAGAAAGTACAAGTTCGTATTCATGCACCTATACAGGTTAAAAAACAACCTACACCACCAGTCGAGTATCGAAAAACCCCAAATTTCCATTGACAAGAGGAACATAGAAATATTGGTCTCCTAGGATTTCATGAATGAACGATTAATTAATAATCCATACAAAAATTTATATGTCACATGTGATTTTTAGCATCTATGAAAAAATTGTTCTAAATACACCACTGTTGAGGAAGAACGACATGGATAACCTCCCTAACCATCAATAGTACCAGTCCTTCCATATAATGATGTGTCATAATAAACCTTAATAATTATTTTTTAATGAATTACATCAAGGGATGTTAGATTATAGATAGGTGATTTCAGAAAAATACATTGAGAATGTGGTATATATAAATATTACCTATTCAGACAAAGAGGGTGATTGGAAAATATTTTCATCCAAGAATGATTATAAGTTTTACAACTTGATGATGCATATAAAAGTTGATCGATATTATGACACACTTCAGGTATAAATTCATAAACACACAACCTCTACACCACCTACGGATGTAACATAAAATATGCCTCCCAATGTTGGGAATGATCATTGGAAGAAGGAAGTGAAAGAAGGATAAGATCCATATTATTCTCCAATGTATGATATCACTGTTACAGATTTCCTCCTTGAAACAACCAAAAATTTGGCACCAATATAGAAAAAGGAACTACCATTAGATGATGATCTCATATTTGGTCACATTAACACGATACTCTTGAAAGATTGATTCTCCGATGATCAATATTCCTTTGATAATGAGTTCCCCCCACATACGCATGGAATGGTTAGCCACATGCATAGAAATTTAGGATACATGGGGTACTAATAGATTTTCCGCACAAAATACATTTATAAAATCACAACTGATGCAATATTTGATGGTGAGACACATGGAAATGTTATCTAGTATATTCAAAAGCGGGTTGGAGGTTCCCTTTATCACTCCTGCAGTTGTCTGCACTTAGGTGTGTTATATGGTTTTCTAGCATTTGTATGATTATCTATTCATCATAGGAAATGGGTAAGCCAGGCATGACCCACACCACTTGAGAAGATTCTCCCTTGACATATACACAAGAACCAATCACATCCTCCTCAATGTCCAAAATAGATGATGTATATGTCATGGAGAATCCTTACATTTGGAATTCATGACCACTTGCACAAAAATACAATATTCTGAAACTACGAGCTGATGTCCAAGTTAGGCTTTCAATACTAGATGCACTCCATAATTTAAAATAATATAGGGTGGCTCACTTTGAATCCCTCCATAACAAATAGCATTTAAAAAGAAAAGTCAATGAAATATTGGTTTATCAATTAGAGATCGTGTCGCTAGTAATATATATTATCATCTCATTCACTGACAAAGATCAAGTGGGGTATTTCAAGGGCACATCAGTCGCCAATATGTTTCAAGAAAACTAAATTATGTGGACATCCAAAGTTATTATATTTATAATAGTTCCATGATTATTCACATATTAGTTCGAACAATATGATGTTTCATATATAAAGAAGGGGACATACCTCCCACAAATTTGACCATTCAAGTGATTATAACTATGAGAAATGACATATCGGGATGATAAATATCAATTCACAGTTTGGGGATCTCACAACTGATGATGAGTTTATGGTTATCAATAAATACACTGTATAAAAATTCCTACTTGGATGGACCTAGCTCTATAGACACATGGTGGTACATTAAAAAGTTAATCAGTGTCCAGAATACCCCATCACTGGAAAGGTTGAAATACTTCATGTTGAAAACAACCCCTTTGAGGCTTGTCGATCAACATATTCATATGATGATTATTATAAAATGGGACGTCTGAAAACAATAATGAATGATGAAATAAATTTAACATCCCCCAATGGTTGGGGACTATAACATCAAACCCATGGAGTATGCTCGATAGGGTCTAGGCGGTCCCCAAATATATGGTTGAAGTAATAGATATATCACCATACTTCTAATAACCTCATATCCCTTTGTAATGTGTGAAAGAAAAACATTTCTAGAATCTCTCATCAATGACTCAAGATATATGATCTGATAATGTATATTCTCATGGCCACTCTCAATAAGATAGTGGTAGTGAATCCCCTATATTTTCATATTATTTTAATGTTTTCTCCATATACATGGAGGTGGAATAAGAGGAGGCTGACCACATTAATTCCCCTCTTTTATTACTAGAAGTTGTATCATCTACCACAGACGTGCTCAGATTGTATTTATGAAAACATACATAGACCTGCGGCCTATATTTTTAGTTCCACTATTCCCCCCGAAAAGAAAAATATGTATATTAGATTTATAAAAAAAATCTAAAATATTTTTTTGGAACTATACTAAAATAAAAACAATGAATCTAGATGTGGCTACACACCATCTTGGATTTCCCAATGTGAATCAAGGCTTCCAGTAGGTTCCCAAGAGGATGCAGCTCTCTCATACCACCAATGTGGAGGCTGAAGATGAAAAAATTATCAAAGAAAACTTTTTTCAGGAAGTGAAATACCGATGATTTATTTCCAATATTATAGTTGTCATGAAAATTAACAAGAATATTATGGTTCTCATTGATTTCAGATATATTAATCATCGTTTTCCAAAGGAAAATTTCTCATGGTAGATCACAAAACTCTTGATTGATGGAACAACGAGATTCCAAGACCTTTCATTCATAGATGTGTTTTGGTGGAAAATCAAATAAATATTGACCATGAAGATGATGAATCCACTTAAAATAGATTTCTCGTAGAGATATTTTTCTACCATGTAATTCCATTTGTCTTGAAGAATTTTTTTCCCACATATAATTGTTTTTTGAATTATAAATTTAATCCATTCTTGGAAGAAATAATATACTTTTATGTTGATGAACTGACTGTTAAGTATTGATATAGATGTGATACTTCATGGATCTTCGAAATAATATATTGAAATTTTATATTGGGGTAACTTCAAGAAATTTCCATGTCTTTGTGGTGATCCAACACATCATCATTGATGACCCATAGAAGACTACTACTATTCTGGAAATGTAACAACTACAAATGTTAAGGAGTTGAGGGGGTCCAAGGGAACCTCTTATACATTTGGCATTTAATTTCTAAGCTATCTGGAAAAGCTATACACTTTTTCCAGGATAATGAATTAGGCAATCACCTATTAATGGGATGAGGAATTCCATGAAGACTTAAAAAGTCTCATGAATTACCTACTACACCTACCAATTCTGATGCATCTGGTGAGAGGGAGGTCATTAATATTATTGTATCTATCATGCAATTCTCCTCTAGCACCCTCCTTGCCCAAAAAAATTTAATGGGTTGAATGAATCGTGTACAATAACTCAATCAGTTTCTTTTATGTATTGAGACCCAATACTCTGATGTCATGAAGAACTATGTTGCACTCATATTTCTAGTGTAAAAGACAGAAAATTACTAATAACAACATTAATTCCATATTCTCTCTCCTATTGATCCACACATTTATATCCATGGTTGTCCAATGTTGAGTTGGCTCTTGGCTCAATGGGTTGGAATTATGCTAAAATACACTATCCAGTTCATTTAATAAAAAACATTGAAAAGGAAAGCCTAGGATGATTTCCATGTAGCACATCCTGTATAGGAAAATACACCAATAGAGACTGAGCTTCAAGATGAGGAAATCATCAATGGTAATAAAACACCCAAATCATGAGATGTGTATTTTGATAGGTCATTCTAAAATACTAATATAAAAATGATGGAAACCCAAAAGATCAATTTTGTTGGACAATTAATTATATGTTTCTCTCCAAATAGAAATGTTTTTTAGTACTCCTTATCACTATCTGAGGGCTTCACAAACAACGAGGCCTAATATGAGAACCTCATCAGAGGATTAAATATAGACCAATAGATGTCTATTTCAGAAATGAATATCAAAGAAGATCTGGATCTAGTGATAAATAAGAGAAATTGTGAATATTCCATTAAAAAGGATAAATAACCCCTCTCAGTAGCTTAGTCAGGGGACTTATGGATGAGTTCCCTTTTATGCCCACATTGGATCATGTTCCTCGATCATAAAATACCAATGATGATGTGTTTGCTGAAGAATCAATGGTCCATAATGACCCAGATTACTAGGAATCTATAATCTTTATCAGATACCAAATAATGGTCTCACCAGTCATCATTTACAATATCGATTAAATAAACAAGGTGAAAACTTCCCTAGATCACGATGAACCGGAATCCTCCCTTAATGGATGGATCCCATAATTGGTTAACTCTAGAATGGGATTCTCTAAATAGAACGGGATATTATGGAGAACATTCAAAATCGTGCTGCGAATAGTACCCTTTAAGATGGTTGAAATGTAAAAACACCAATCTAAAAATGAGGCATTGATTGTATCGTCGTTATATTCATAGTATAATGTGAGTTTCATGTTGTCATGGGTGAGGTCTGTGTAGGATCTTGTGACATTCATTGGTCTAGAACCACAGTCTCCCACTAAATCAGAAGGCAAGGTTATTACTAGAAAACTGTGATACATGAAAATCATGAATTATCAATGAAATTTCACAAATGAAAGATCATAGAAAACATCATCCATAAACAACTGAAATCTTTAAATACAAATAAATATTTTTGTCCATTTCTATTTGGGGAATGGAAGTTGTATGACCATATAACCTAGCCACAAATAAGCAGTTCAAGTATATATTTACTACTACTGACGTCCTTAACAAATAGGATGTGTTAATACCCCTCATGAAAGTCAGAATGATGAATATCTTCAGCTTCATAAATTCCCACAGCATCACTGGGTTCAGGTTCCCTTACACAATATTGACCGACAATGACAACAAATTCTATTTTACAAAAATTATGAAGTCGTACCATGAGTAAAATATTGATTCCAATCCCACATCTCACTATCATTAATTATAAAGTTGATTGATGGAGGCCTTCAATAATAATCTCTTAAATATACACTAGAAGATGGCCAACATTGATATAAATTTCTAGAAGTTAAAAAAACTCCTTGCTTTATGGGCATACTGTAACACACAGCGGACTGCTACAACAGAAATTCCATATTCATTGGTGGAAGCGATCAAGGTGGTATTACCCATAGAGGTCCAATAACGTTTTCTCTAATTATAAATTTTTATATAACTCTAAGATGATGATCAATAAAAAAGCGCTCAGATGAATTAGAGAAGCTCTTAGAACCCTATTGATAATAGAGATGAAGTCTCCAAATGTTTACCCCATATAGAAAGATCCATACATAATAGAAAATTCTATTCATAATGGACCATACTCAATAGAAAAATAAATGGGGAGTGTGTCAAACCACCACCCCCCCCCATTATAGATTTATCAACAAATCTTTTTTTAAAATAATTAATAAAATGTTTTGTCATAGATACATTAAGAAAAACAACATATCTTGTCCCACTTTCATGATGTTGAACTGAATGAGTATGTCCTAACATTAATACATTGAACTATATTGTATCCTACATCTTGAATACATCACATTATATTGTATGTAGAATGTCCTTACCACATGACATTATAATGTTCATATAACGTGCTAACTACATGATGTTAAACTGCAATGGAATCACCACCTCAATAATGACTCACCACAAATGATCTAGATCTATGAGAATGAAGGATAAAATTTGTGTCTTCTTCTGCGGTATTCATCTCCTTATACATAATCTCTTAAACAAAGAAATAAATTCTCTCTTGATACATTTCATCAAAAGATATAATATTATACCTGAACATCTAGTCTTGGTTCCAACGATACTATTCTATTTCATTCATAATGGGTGATCTAAATCCTTACCTCATGATGTTAAACTACATAGAATAAATCCTCACCACATTACATTATGTAGCATGAATCCCCCAGTGGTTTTACATTATTCGGGTTAGACAACCAATGCCCTTACCATAAGATGTTAAATTGCACAGCTTATGTCCAATCTAGATTAAATTATACTATATGGGTCTTTTATAACTATGTATAGATTTTTTTCACATTATCTGTAAGATATATAGGGATTCCTCGATCCTATATGATGGTACATCCCCTACATGACAAAAAATTTCACTTTTCAATCCATAACTACCACATCATGTTTATAGAAACCCTTTAAATTCCTTGTTTCACAAACCTATAATATCTCCCATGGGATTAGAAATTTTAGTAAGGGAATTCCAACCCAAAAAGGGCCTAAGGGCCCATCATAGGCTCATCATGGTCCATATTACATGACCATAAAAGGCGTACCACGAGTCCTCACTGCATGATGTTAAAAATCATATTTGATGTCCCTCATATGAAATTAAACTATAAACCCTAGTAGACCTATTTCGAGTAGACCACCATTGTAGTTGTTGGCATCGTAAAAAATATCATTTCTAGATGTACGAGTGACATGATTCTTGAAATAACAGGATATGTATTGATTATCATATCTTCAATACTAGGCCCAATCATCACAAGTATAAAACACCCTCTCTCTGAAAATATGCTAGGGTTGTGGAAGAAGTTTCTTTATCAACAACTATATAGAAATTGATTCCTATTACAATAAGATATATACTAACACATATCTTTCCATATCTAGGTCTATCTAAAATCCTTTTCTCATATCAGGAATCCTACATCCATGTTGCGTGATTTAAAACAACACTGATCATCAATTACTATGTTTGGCTTGATTTATATAATCACATGATACATAGTGATTACTCAATCTCCAATCCAATTATCAGCTATAACAATCAAAGGAAATAATTCCCATATCGGTATATTGTTTAGACCAACAGAGAGAGTTTACTATTTAAGAATGACATGTTTCATGATTCCTTCCATCATAGGATATGTAGTAATGCATTGATCTCTAATTCGGGGTCTAGCTACAACATCCAAAAAACAAACAACACACTCTAACTACATAGAGGTTGAATGAGAAAAACATATTTTTCCAATGTATGACATAGATCAACACATGGATTTATATTTCATGAAATATATCATGAATAAAATTTCAGATCGGTTAACAATTGTTTACAACATGATAATAAACTGTAAATAAAACGTCATTACTGCATAATGATAAAATTAATGGAAAATTTCATTACTTCATGACATTAACCTACATAGAGAAAAAACATCCTTATTAAATAATGGAAAACTATGAATGTCATCACCGATTTGTTATTCCCTATGAATAGAACACAAGATCCTTGACTAGATACTCCCAAGTATGGGATACTTACATCCTATAATAAATAACCTCAATCCAGAAACCATACTTCACGTATTGAGTTAGTCTGGTTACCAAGACATTCTATGGCCCTTGTAAAACAAATTTGGCTTCATGTTATCCTTATTTATTACTATTCATGAATTTCTAAGGCTCTGGCATATAATCCTACGGTCATCAACAAAATGCATCACTCAATAAAAAGGGATTGATGATCCCTTTAATCCTTGACATCACCATGGAATAACTTGACGCCTTAGTATGATTGGACCTACTCCTAGTATGGCCCTCACATATCATTATCATGTCACTGAGAACCTCAGTACATGATTTTGGAAATTTTCATATCTCCCTCCGAAGGATGATAGATTACCATTGACATTGGTTATCCCAAATAGTATCTTGTATATCACACATTATTTTAGGTCTATCTGCACCATGGTCATAAATTTCCTTCCCTCCAGTAAAATTTTAAATAGCCTAAATTGTAACAAATAATGGTCCAAATTGAGAGTCCATAAACTTATTTAGAGAGAGACAAAAACCATTTCGGTTTGAAAATAAGAAATTGAGGCTTGTGAAGAAGTAAAGCCTCTCCATGCTATACTCTTCATCACCAGAGTTGAAGGAAAAATTAGGTTTTAAATAAATAAAGAATAAATATTGTAAGGTCGACTCATTTTCCCTAGTAACTTACAAGAAATTATCTTTCATTCTCATATCTCATGAAAAATGTAGATTAATGATTTATCACATATCATCGTCATGATAAGATGTTCTCTAAGCAGTGACACGCCCTTTATGGTTCTTGAACCCTTCATGGATATTACATTTTCCACAAATCACACTTCATTATTGGAGTGACTTGGATAACAACTAACCTTCCATGGAACTTGGAAAAGGATACTCGAATTCAATGGAATATTATGATGACTCTTCATGTATTCATATGGATCATGTATGTGATCCTATGGTTTTCAACCAAATCTCTCACTCCTCAAAAAGGGATTTTTGGTCCTTGTGAGCCACATCATCACATTGGGAGAAATAAAAAAACACCTATGTGTTTTTAAATACTCCTCGTATGATTTTCAAATATCATTTCTCATGAACTGAGCACATAGGAAAATGATTTACAATAATTTTACTAAAAAATACAAGTGGGTTTTACATCATCACTGTTATGCCACCATGATTTGGGCCCTCTCTTCACATAGGAATCTGAATCTCCAATGAAAAACCATTAATGTCCCAAATCATGTGATTCATAACCAATATCTATAATCCTTAATCTTGATCATTTAATATCCCAACATTCCTCAGGGGGCATAACCCTTCCTAGATAGCATCCTTCCCATACCCAACCACATCATCTAGATGTTTGAATCCTCAAAAATGTTTCATGACTAGTAGAATGAAGTGGATATCATAGATACATGTCTTTGATACTAACACATAGGATTTTTGTCCTGCCAACTAAAGGAGTATCCTCCTATAAATGAATTAGCTTCAATCCTTGTGCGCCCCTGAAAACCCTGGAGGAACCTGGTACCTCAAGGTGTTACAGTTAATCCTAAAATATCTTCTCTATTTCATTTTATTAGGCTCTTTCTTTTGGATTATGATTTATATAACCCATATTCAAACTATCATGGCAGAACTACCATCCCTATCATTTCACCATCAGCTGATATTGACCTTACAAAACATCCATGACCATTGGAAAAAAGTGGAGTTTCCACATTTGGAAATTCTGTTGATGCATAAGAGAATTCACCTACCAACTAGAGGCCTCTCCTCCTTATAAGAAACATTCTCTAATCCTCATGAGCCTCGAAAACACAATAATAGTACCCTACATCTTATTATTTTAGGCTTATTCATAGAATTTATGCACCATATCCCTAGATCAACCTATGGTACGAGCTATAACACCCTAATCTTGAAAAATATATTGTCCAAGCTAAAAGAACATAACCTATTTAAATATATGGTCTGATATAAAACACTCTAAATGAATGTAATAGAAGGTCCTGTTTAAAAGACCCCTAATTAAAACAATACAATGTCCATGATAAAATAACAAAATCTAATACCAAAGTAGGTCCGAGATAATATTCCCTAAACTACATCAATAGATAGTATGAGCTAAAACAACATAATCTATAGAAATTGAAGTATTGAGTTAAAATACTCAATACTACTTCAATAGAAGGTCTGAGATAAATGACCCACAACTACAGAAATAGACGCTCTGAGCTAGAAGACCATAAAAACCCACAATAGAAGGTTTGAGATGATAGACTATAAACTATAGAAGTGGAAGATCTGAGATAAAAGACCCTAAACTGTTGAAATATAAGTTCCACACTATCATACCCTAAACTAAAATAATCTAATGTTCAATAAAAAATACAATTAACTATATGAATAGTTGTTCTGAGCTAAAATACCTCAAAAAGTAATAGATGGTCTAAACTAAAAGACCGTAGGCTACAAAAATTGATTGTCTAAGCTAGAATACCATAAAAATTGTAATATAAAGTCCATGATAAAAGACCCTAAAATATGAAAATAAATGTTTTGAGTTAAACGACCCTGAGCTACAGTGATGGAAGATCTGATCGAAATGATCCTACACTACGATAATAGAAGGTATGATAAAAAAGACACTAATTTACAACAATATAAGGTCCAAATTAAAATTCTCAATACAAATTTGATAAATGAAATGAGGTAGATGACCCTAAACTAACGTAATTGAGGATTGTATCTAAAAGACCCTAAACTACAATGATATAATGACCATGTTAGATGTTACTAAACCTGAACAAAACAGTTATTCAATATGCATGAATGTAATATCATATGTAAACCCTATATGGCTTTAGAAAAAATAAATATAAGCCTTCTAGGTATATTTAATTGTGAAGAAGATATAGAACCCTCCCTCTATGATCCACACCCTTGAATAATTCATCCACATTCAATTATATAGAAAAGATTCATATAATTAAATATGAATAAATTTTTTCTCATTATAAAAGATCCCAAATCTGGGGGGGGGGGTTGAGGCCATTAAATGTGTCCCACAAATGTTTCCTCACATGGACAATGGTGATGAGTTATTATATGATAATAATTTATAAACATGTGATAACAAAGCTTGGGTTATTTGACATTCATATGTCAACTTGAAAAACCCTCCATGCACCATTCTGAATGTTTCCTTGACATAGAAACACCCGTATAAATTATTTATCATCATTAATACAAGAATAAGTGACAGAAAAAAAATAGTTTGAATTTCCCTAACATGTATGCATATTATTTGGAGATAAATATATCATCATGAAATTAACCACATAAAAGAAGAATGGTTGTTATAATAATTACTAATTCATCGTCACAAGATTAATTATTGATCATATAATGCATTACAGAAAGGAAGAGTGATTTTATTTGACAATAATCGCATGGCTATGAATGATAAAAAATACAGGGAAAGAATGGTAAAATATCCCAAATTCATGAAACACTTTCCGTCATTGAACTCATGCGAAAGATCATCGAGAGAGAGAATGATTATCCTAACCAACATTCAGGGATACTCATAAGATCCCAAAACATTTTAAAATAGAAATTGAAATAATGGTGAATGTGAATGGAGCCTCTTGCAGTCATACGTATCACATGATGGTCCACTAGTGTCTGAAAATACACTACAATCCCTTACTGATGTGTCTGCCTCATCTCACTAAATCATTATGGCTTGTCATCCTCATCAAATGAAGGGCCTCGAAAATGTTTTAGGGACCTCACGCTCTACCTTTGGATACATGAGATAAAATAGAAGGTATTTTCCATTAAAATAATATGTATCTCCATTGGAAATTTTTTGGTCATTCGATACATAACAAACTAATAGAGTGATTTTCTTCAAAAATACTTATGTATCAATGAAAGATCCACCACGTTTTTAAAATAATAAAAGGACACAATAAGTCGAGGATGTGGGAGCCTCTCATATTCATAATACACATGAGACATTCTTACTTTATATAAGGAATGGTCTCACAAGATATCCTGAAAATCCAATCAGATTTAGTGATGGACTACTAATAGGTCATTCTTATCCCATTTAATGTCCCAGACATGTCTCCCAAGATCACACGAATTCCTTTTTACTGGTTCCCTTATCATTTGAATGGTGCTGGACGTATCAACCAGGCAATATGAGAGTCACCCAGAATGGCTACATGAGTCGACAACACCCCATCAATTTTTAATAATCCAATAATGTGGAATTGATGGAATAGTCTCAGGGTTACTAGAAATTAGTTGAATCCCTATGAGTAAACTACATCAGGACCTTATGAAGACATGTGACGCTGAATCCCTTTCCAAATTACATCCTGTATTTGTGTGATATTCACCAAGAATAGTAGTGAAAAACTAGGGAAGAAAGGCATATAAATTCACCAACACATCCTCAAAGAAGTGGTCTGACTTTTCTACATTCCAACGTAGCCATGCATGGGTGTGGATTTCATGGAGCGGTTGACCTCATGACTAGAAGAGCTTCACGTTAAGTATGATTTGGGGATCAATGGGAAAGACCACACAACATACATAAGAAAATCATGTGATCACTCATAGATCACGTGAAGGACATCTGGAATGATGTGTAAAGAACATCCTTCATATCTATAAGACCATGTGATATATATAAACAATCAACTAATGAATAAATATAAAGAATTTGAAATGTAATGGCTATAAAAAATACTAAAACATGAGAGTCCTAGGAGAATAAAATATCCACTTATCCTCAATTTCTTTTCCCGAACCACTCAGGACACATGAAAACACCATGAAAAGTCTCCCAAATCTCACGACACTTCTTTTGTATTCTATTTGATTCAAGTGAATTCCTCTAGACATGTCAATGAAATCCTTGGGAACCCCCTCAGCATGCCACTAAAGTCTTGTGAAACCCTCCTAGATCACCATTCAGGAGATATAGTGTCCTTCAGACATGTAAACCAACACAATTGTGGACACCAGTTCATGGCATTATAATATTGTAGTAGTACTAGGGCTTTTCAATTGTCTGTTGAGATGTCCATCAGAAAAGTCTGGTTTCTTTTTTGATTTCCTTCAAACATGTCAAAAATGACATTTGACACCCAACGAGACATGTAACATTCACTGTCATGACACCCTCCATGAATTTTATCCATGTCTCTCAATGAAACCTATGCATGTCAGGTGGATCATGTGACACCCACTGTGCATTTCATCAACGATCAAACAATTGAATCAAGGACCAACCCACAATTTCTTATGATGTCATCTAGGAAAGTCAGCATTGATTGAATGAAATCCATTGTAAATTCCATCAAATTTACAAATATTACCTCATATAGGTAAAATATATTATATGATTTTGTTTTCACATGACAGTGATACACTCTCCAACACGTATAGAATAAAATCATGTCATGTTCAACTACCAATAAATGGATATCAAGTAAACCATCACGTCTTATCATAAGGGAATTCTAAGAATTGATAACTTCGTATGTCCCTATTCTGTAAACCCAAACTACAATGGGATATGATTGTGTATTACACTCAATCAACTGAACTTTGGTGACACTTATTCCGTCAATAAACATGATACATATAAGGCCTCCCCAATCCTTCAGATCTATATAAAACTATGATGGGATATCACAATTAATAAGTACCGCACCCATATGTAGTGAGACCAGATTCTCCAAGACAAGAGGATGAGGCATCAAAAATTATTTTTCATAAATTAGAATATCATCTTGTCTTTGGAGTTTTTAGGAGAAAGGGTGGTGAGGGGTGGTATTTATAGTTAAATAGAAGTGTGTTTTTTTGTTTATTTTATACATTTGTTTATTTTTTTGTCTCAATACAATGAATACTATAGATTGTTGAGAATATGTTCATTAAATAATACCTTTGAGTTTGATAAAAATGTTTTAACATCATCCATGCCAAAATATTTCATTTAATTAACCTTATACAGTAAATTACCATACTTCACATTACAATAAAAATTCATATTTTTAAAAAACAAATTGCCAAAAAATCACCCTTAAATTTTTTTAATCTGTAGAATTAAATAATCATCATAGTTTAATGAAATTGATTTTCTAATTATGATATATTTAATTTTCCAATAAAATCCAAATTTATATGAGAAATAAAAAATTTTTAAAATAATAATTGATCTCATTACACATTGTAAAATTAATCAACGTCTCACAAAAATTTATTATTATCATATGATAATTAAATTATAATTTATGAATCTATTTCATAAAAATAATTTATATTTTAAATAATTATATTAATTAATAAATTGTAAATGTATATTTATGTTTCTCAACAATATCAATACATAATTTATCATATTTAATTATTTATTTACTAATTATATGATAAAAATATATCATATTTTAAATTTTAAGATTCCTAAATTTTATTTATAATTTCCAAGGTATGGTTAATATTCTATTGGCTACATTACTATTTATAAGAGTCATATTACTATTCCAAAGGTCATGTTACTATTCTTGTGGTGTATGTTACTCAATTTCTAGAAATACCTCTTATATCATTAATTCTTCATTTATAATGTTTTAATTAGGTTTTTGATGTTATTTTTTGTGATTTATACTATATTAAATAATTATAATAATGGAAAATTTCATTGATATAATTATGGGTCGTTATAGTTGAAGGAAAGTGGTTGTATTAAGGTAGTGAGATAGTCTGTTAGCAAAGTTTAGTAGCTAGTGGTGAGACTGTGGGAGCCCACCTACACTATCAATGTGAGTAGAAGGTTTTTTGTAGTAATTTTTTGTTGGAACAAAACATAGAAATTTTTTCCAATATTGAGATGCTTGGTTACATATATTTTATGTAATTGCATAAATACATCTTATTGGTTGATTTTTTGTTGTATATATGTTCCATGTTGTTTGTTTAGGTTGGGAGAAATATGTCCCTCTTGTTGTTGTTTGATTCCTGAGAGTTTGTTTCAACAAGTGGGGATTAGTAACTCTCATCAGGTATGTGATGGGTCATGTCAGTTACTAGTTGGAGAGGGTATTTGTTTTGGTTTAATGTAGTTTGGTATTAGAGGTTGTCTGACCTCAAGAATCCATATATAAGGGAATCTAGCTGACTGGAGATAGGATTTTTGGGACCTGAGAGGCATATTGTTCTGAGTACATGGCCTATTGATTCCTGGATAAGGATAATGTTACCAAGGATTTTTGGGTTGTGTCTCTCCTGTATTTAGTTCTTGTTGTTTATCTCAATTTATTAATGAGATATTTAGTTTTAATTGAGATTATTATACTATTTGATTATTTATTTATTTGGTGTGTATCGATATGCCTCTGATATGTGTTGTATGATATGCTTAGGAGGGTGTAGTCAATTATCATAAATGTAATCATTTAATAGATTATAAATTAATCGAGGCTATTTTGCGGGCTGTTAGTTTGGTCAACTATTTTTATCCACATGTTCTGAATACATTTGTTGACGCATAACCATGATTTGGTGGAGAAATAGATCAATCCAAATTTCATATCATGAGAATCCACCATCAATTAAGGGTATGAATTATCCTCCAGATCTGAGTGAAAAAATGGAAAAGTTTGAATAGATCATCAACATCTTGGATACACCTAATAATATATGACAACTTTATTTAATGTTTAGACGTTATGGTATTATTAATCATTCATGGGATTATATGGTACATCCTCTTAGGAATGTGGGATTTGAGTATAAGTTATTAATAAATATTTTCTTCAATTTTATTTTTTACTAGTCGTTGATGATGGAGAAGACTCTGGTGTTCATCTATTTAAAATAGAGAGACTATGTAGTGCTTGCATGCACCAATGGATTTGTAGATCTAGATAATTTTACAACAATGGTTAGGAAGAATTACAATATAAGGAATCAGATGTATCAATATGGATTGTGACCATATATTACATCACATGTATTAGAATATACTCTTTCGACCTATGTGGAGACACTCGATAAATCTCAAATGGATGAAGTGAATAAAAAAGGTAAGGATGGGTATTATTACCCTTCTCATACACCTTATTTTTTATTTTGTTGTGTTCTCTAGTGAAATAGGCACTATAAGGATCATCATTGGAGTGTTGGTGGTGGTTCTAGGAAGTAGGCTTCTTTGGAACCTCTAATAGTTGATAGTGGTGTGCCTACAAATTTCTATCTGTGTGTAATGTCAGACAGACAAATGATGATCTATTCATTCACATTTAATGATGTGTGATAGTTGGGGATGTTATGTTCTTTTACAGTGTCTCTTGTAGGAAATTTCTACTCCTCTATATGTTTAGGGAACAACATCTGCAAAGGATAATAAAGCATAATTAGATTCTTCAAATACTACAAGGCTTTTACCACCTGCTTTAGGACAAATGAACATTCAAGAATTAGATGATTTAATAGAGGAGGTTGGTATGGGTCCTGTGATAGTTATAAGTGCCATTAGTATTTCATCATCAATATTGATTTCTTTATTTTATATTGGTGATCACTGCTCATTTATAACTAGTTGTTGTTTTTGGTATTCATAACCATCCAACAGGACTCGTTCCCTTTGTTAGGGAGTTTAAAACACCTCTTAGGATGAATAATGAAAATGAGTTTTTGGGTCCTTCTTTGTGTTTTCAATGGATAATGTGGATCCAGTATGTGATTTTATTATTCTTGATCTAGATTTCTTCAACATCATCATATGGATGGATTTTATTTTTTCTCATCATGCAGATGTCGGTTGTTATCGTTGGAATGTAGCATTTCATAAGGTCAATAGGGTCTCATGAGTGTTTAAGGTAGGGTAAAATTCAAGGGTTGACCATGTAGTGCATTTCTTCCTAGATCATAGTAGTTTGTTGTATGTAGTTATAGATGTGTCTGATGAAGTTTCCTCTTATTTATCTACCCACTATTGATCATGTCTTTCATGATGTTTTAACACGTGATTTTCTAGGATTCAATCACATAGGAAAGTATAGTTTTTTTATTGAACTAGTTCAAGGGAATATGCCACTATTGATACCATCTTTTCGTATGGTACCAGAAAAGCTGTTGAACTGCAAGATTCAGATGGATGGTCTAGTCAATATTGGTTTTTCTCTCCCTAATGTTTTCCCTTGGTTTTCATAGTGTTATGTTCAAAAAAGGTAGATGGATTAGTCTAGTTTTTTGTAGACTATTGTGTGATAAAAAAGATAAAAATTATGTTCTTGTAACATTTTTCTTAATTGCATGATTATTTTGATCAATTAAATTGGCCCATGAGGTTTTGCAATTTTTATCAGTAGCTAGGTTTTCATTAGTTTAGAGTTCAGGAGTGTGATTTACAAAATACATATTCTAGGATAAGTAATAGACAATATAATTATCCTGTGATTCAATTTTTTTCTGAATAATGCTGCAAAAGTATTTATGGAATTGATGAATCCTATATTCCAACAGTATCTTAACTCATTTTTTGGTAGTGATTTAAGATTATATTTTGGTTCACATGGGATCTTAGCATGGGAACGATCTCCATTTGAGTTTAGTTTTTTAATTTCTGAGAAGTATACATCTGTATGGAAATATTTAAAAATTAACATTATGGAATCTTGAATTTAATTTCTTGAGCATTGTGATTTCGAAACATGTCTTGGCGGTTTATAGTGAGAACTTAAATCTTGTCTTATCATGGTTAGTAGCACATCATGCCTTTTTTATTGGGATATCCCATGTCCTTGTGAAGTACTATCGATGGAAGATGAAAGATTTCTAATATTTGGTGTCAACATTAACTACACTTACCGGGAATTGGGTGATATTCATATGGTATGAAAATTTTCAATCTTTTTCATATGAGTTCAAAATACTTATGGCATCAACTCCTACATTGATCTTATCTAATCTTGGTAAGGGGTATGTAGTTTTCTATTAGTGTACCAGAACATGATTGGGTTTTGTTCTTATGAAGGATGATCAAGTGGTATATTTAATTTCTCTTCCTCTTAGACCTCATTAGAAGAATTACCCCACCCATGATTTAGATATTTTTTGTAGTTATTCATGCATTTTAGTATTTGTATCATTATCTATCTATGAAATGGTTTATATTCTATTTTAACCTTAATAGTTTGATATATATATTTTCTTAGAAGGAAATGTGTATCATAAAGTGTATGTTTGTGGAAAACCTACAAATATTTTACATTGATAACACTTTCACCTTGGGTGATGGGAAGATCATTTCAGGCACTCATAAGAATAAAGTGACATATCATGTTGTTCAGTAATTGAAGGAAGACTAGAGCTATATGCGGCATTTTTCTCAATTGTAAATGAATAATCAGTAGGATGTTTCATAAATTATTTGGAATAGTGTTCAATTATTTTTATCTCTACTTTAGTATATTCATTGAGGTCAGCAGAACGTTGTTGGGATTAGAGGAATTCATGAAACCCTATATGGTGGGGCGATTATTTTCAGTTGGTCTATCTCTTTAGGTCGTATTCTAAATTTAGGGTATCCTTTTTTCATCCCACTATCAATGATGAGATCGATTGTTTTTATAATAATATCTCTTCATTGGTCGTTCATCCATGAACTATGAAGATGTATTATGACATGAGATGGTGATTCTGGTCGGTTGGTAAGAAGCATGAAATTTATTATTATGTGTCCCACTATTACATCTTGTAACGGATTTAGGCGGAGTATTTGAAAACATCTTGTTTTATCTACCTCTTCCAATACTGATTTTAATATTGGAAGATCTATACATGGACATTGTTGTTATATTAACATGTAATACCAAATAAAATAATTCTATATGGGTGGATGATTGATTAGTTTTAAAAGATGTATCATTTTATTCGAATTAAATACACTAAACAAGTTAAAGATATAAGTATGATTTATGTGTAATAAATTGTGATGTTACATGGGGTTTCTTTATCTGTTATTTCATATAGGGATCATGGGTTTACTTTGTTGTTCTATAGATGTCTCCATGAAAATATGGGCACTCAAGTCAGGTTGATTGGATCTTATCATGAATATGAAGACTCTCATATAGAGAATGTTATTATATTTAGGAGGAAATTATTTGGGCATGTCCCTTGGATTTTGTGGTTTCTTCGGATAACAATCTAAGACTAGTTGAGTTTTCATAAGAAATAGTTATCAATAGTCAATTATAATGGCTCATTTCCATGATTCGTAGGGACTCTAATGTATATAACCTCTTTTTTGGGAAAAGGTGGGAAAAAATTTCTTGGTGGGACCAAGAATGGTTCAGGAGATGGCCATATGAATTTGAAATATTCATCGGCATCTATTAGAGTGTTGAATCAATATTAATATTATGCAAATCAATAGTTTCTTCCATTGAATTTTTTCACATCTGACCGGGTTTTATTGAATGATTCTTCGAGATTTAGTCACCGTAGTCCTGGAAAATAGGAAAACTTTTCTTTGAGATATATTATATCATTTTAGGTCACTGAGCTGTTTGGGAAGTTTCCTTATCAGTTGGAATTTATAGTTTAAATGATAGGTAATCATAATGTTTTCAATATATCAAAACATAGGATATATCATCATGACCCCTATAATTTTCTAAATTATGATCGGATTGAGTTACAAATAGATGATTCTATTTTAGAGTAGCCCGTTGAGATTCTTGAATGTCAGGTGAAATTCTTGTGTGGGATGTCTACTCTATTTTGTTAGAGTGTGATGGAAGAACCAATTGGAATATCATGAGATGTAGGAGGGTGATTTATTGATGATAGAGTAGTGGCCTTGCCCATTTATCATACAAAATTCATTAACATGACATTACATGGATGGAATGTCTTATGGTGGGGAGTTTGTAACATCTATTTAACCAGTTTATGTTACTTACATTTCATTAATTTTATTTCGTCATTAATATTGATGCATCATAGTGATCATAGGGATGGATTGATTTTTTCAGGGAAAATGACCTATGGACAGGGGATGTGTTTCAGTTTCAATTAACTAATTATGGGTATATATTTTTTAATGGTGTTTCAGGGTTCTCAAAAAGTTCAATGAACTCATGAGATCATTTTGGAATTTTGTTTAAGAATACTCTATTTAATAATTTTTCATGATAAGTATATGATGTGTAATGGGATTACATGATGTTTATATTATAGAAGGTGGATTTCATAAAACCAATATACTACAAGATGGGTGCATACACTGTGAATAGACTACATTCAATGTAATGGTAATGTTGAATTTTTAATAAAAATACAATAGGGTTTCCTATGTATATGAGTCCCTTGTATTTCACTACATGTTAAGGTATTATATGATGTGTAAATGCCATAAATATGAATTTTTGGGAGATATATGAGTGATATGTTTTTTATTCATGCATATGACTTGTACCACTCAACCGAGAATGTGTCTCTGGTGATTTTGGGAGTCTTTGGTCGATTCAGATTTAATTGGTGAGTTATTGATTAAATTTTTAGTTCTCTATCATCTCGTATGGTGAGATAGTCATTTAGTTCTTCATTACATTGATTGTGGTGTGACCATTTGCGTTTTTTTATTAGATACATTGTACCATAGTGATGTTTCTCCTTGTTTAATTAATTCTTTGTTGTGTAATCATTCTCTTTGGGTAGATTCCTATGATGGTTATGGTGAGGCAGGTGTGAATTCTTTATGTATGTGTTGTTTCCTATTTTTTACACCCCTTTTGATAAATGTAATCAATTATGTGATGTGAAGGTTGATTCTAGAGCCTCTATTTTCATCATTGTGATCTTTTTATTGGTGGATCCCTTATGGACATATATGACCCATAGTTTTGCAGTTGGGGGGTTTTCTCTATATTGTTACTGATGAATTATATTGACCCTTCATTTATAAATTGATTTATATATAAATATGTGATGATCAATTTGTGTGTGTAAATGTAATTTTGATAAATGATTCTTTTCACTGAATTTTTCTAATTAAAAAAATAGTATTTTTAGAGCGTTGAATTGATTTATAAAATGAATCACATGGGGAACCTTGAATATGTAGGTGGAAGGTTTAGCTGAGGTACATCATATATATTAAAATCAAATGATTTTATTATTTTTATTTTCTCTTATCCCTACACCTCTTGTATTTGGGATATGTTATAGACAATTGTGGTGGTTCACCCATGGGTTGTTACAATGCTCCATAGGCCTATGATCTATGGACTTATTGTGAAAAAATCATTTTTTTTTGAACATGTAGTTTGTTATCATGACCAATTCAGTATCATGGCATGATTTACATGGTCTTGGATTTTTATTTTTTTAGATTATATCTTCATGCATTTGACTTTGATAATAGAAAATTGAATGTTTTATTAAAATTGATAGAGTTTCCTTTGATTTTAAATTTTTATAAAAGGAAAAATATTTTTCCATTCTTTTAAGAAAATTATATTTCTTCTTTAGGATTACATGTTTTATTTAATAATAGATTACTAGAGTTATTGGTATAGATACTTGTTATGGACCCCATATGCGAGACCCTACTAATCATTTTAGCTCACTCTATGAAAATCCCCTTAATGATGCATAGACCTAGTTATGTCTTTTGATGTAGGGAATGGAAAGACACCATAGTGTTGTGGAGATGTTTTCTATCTCATTAGTTGAGTATTTTGTGGTGATATAGTAGAAGTATTCTACACTATCACTTGTATAGGATGGGTTATCATATATTTTTTACCATTTTGGTTTTAATAGTACTTGAATATTGATTATAATATTGTTTTTTTTGGTTTCCACTATTTTTTTCATTTATGAAATATAATTACCTTTTCCAGTATTTTTGTTTTTGTATACATGTTCCATATTGTTACTTCATTTTTGGAATACTCATTCAATGTAGTTTTTGATTGATTCCCAGGAACATATCACCAACCCATTTGGATTTGGGACACTATTCATATCTGTGATGGGTCTAGTAGTATAATAGTTTGAGAGGGTATTCTAGTCAGTTAATTTCACAAAATGTGTGTATTTCTATGGAAGACATCTATAAGTCTAGATTCCTAAGAGAAAACCCAAACTATTTTTTGGGTTCCCTAATCTCTTGGAGAACCCTAGAATTACATTAACAAAATTATACCTAGACTCAATTTTTTAATAAAATATAATTCCCTGAAATTTTAGAAATTTATCTCAAAAAAATATCCATAATATGGATTCCAAATATATACCAAACTAAAGTGGAATATATGTAATGAAAAGGGAAATACAGGAAAGGGGATAATTGGATTTCAAGAAAACACCACCAAATGAATTTCTATACCAGGGAAGCTATGTTTGTAAATGAAGTATGGTAAAGAGATATGGTCCCTAATACATAATCAATGACCCACACTATCAAGTCTCATGACATTTTTATTTTTGTCGATATAACACATAGTCCTACATAATCTAATTCCACCACAATACATTCGCATAAGAGTCAAAATATATACTCACTACTCATGAATGGAAACATATAGCTCTAACTGGATCTCATCAAAAATAAGAACATGGGAGGTATCATGATGGAATTTCATGAGTAGTGATATGTAGAAAAAATATTCATTTACTTTTAATAAAACATGCAATTCCAATGGGAAAGAATCATTAACATGCCACATAGTGACCTCAAAAGATCCAATATATCTCGGAGAAAAAATTTAATATTTTTTGAGCCATCGGTGACCTAACATAAGTTATACCTTCAATAAACCATTCACCTATATGAAACTCCAATGTATGGTGAATTTTATACATCTAATATTGTCATCAACATGTAGTGTAACCACACATTGACATATATCTTGAATACTCACAGATGTCTCTCGAACCATACTCGGTCCGATTGAAGAATATTTTCCCTCCTATTCCCAATAGAGAGGTCATCTTTATTGGTGACCACATTAATCATCAAAAGGATCCTATCGAATTATTTAAAAAAATTTCCTTTTATAATGAAACCCAACCATCCCCATTCATCTATAACATTGTCCACAAAGATTCATGACATAGGAAAAAAGCATATCCACCAAAATCTGAAAAACCTACCCCATTTGACCATCTATCATTGGATGATAATATGTACACACCTTGACATGATTCCACACCACCTCCTAGATTCACATCTATACCCTCAATGTTAAAATAGGATCTGTGTCTTAAAAAATGATATAAGGAACCCCATGAAATTTCAAGTCTCATGCATATAAAACTAACGTAGATATTCTACTTTTTTGGTGTCCCTGGTTGAAATTAAATGATTATACATTTTAACACTATAAACCACCACCCAGATATTTTTCATCCCATATGGAGTACGTTGTCATCAAAAAATAATTCCTATGTATTCCTCATCCCATTTTTAAACTGGAAACGAAAGAGGCTGATGAAAAATTGAACTCATTACCAATGTTGGGATTGGAAAATTATCCCAATAACATATAATACCATTTGTGAAGCAAGAACAAACAGAAAATGTCTCCAGAACATAGAGGATATTATAAATTCCGACTTGCAAATCATTCTGTTATTGAATATTAAAAAATAGACTCACTGTTAAATGGGCGTAACTAATCACTAGTCAGAATAGTGCCAAAAACATCCACATATGCATCCCTATGAAATTCAGAAAACACCCATTAGGTTTCATAGTTAATTTTGTTACAAAAAATCCTATTATGGAACTTACATACTAGTAGAAACTCCAAAAATATTCTCCTTTAATAAGTTTAATATGATGTAGAAGTAAAAAAGTATTAATTTATTCCAACCACTAACCCCTTCAAGGATTCAAGTATTTCTGTACAAGGATATATCTCAAAAACTTATGGATATAGAATACTATGAACTACTCCAAAAAAATATAGTTCCTCTAACAATGAAACTCATTTATATCAAAAAAGAGTTATAATTCATTAGTGGGGTAATTATTCCCATACAGTCTAATGTGAAGATAGACATAAACTACCACATGTTCATCCCGTATGAACACATAACCAAAACATTTTAAGATGCATTACATAAAACTACATACAACTTACCAAGCTCAATAAGATCAAAAATTGAGTCCATGTAAAATGTCATTTTAACTCATTAAAATATTAATGAATAATTTTATCCCAAATAAATTTCAACCATTCCTTAGTAAGAGTATTCAATGGTGATAGGTACTATATGAAATGACTATAAAACCAAAAATTATATATTTCATGCCCAAAAAATCCCCAAAAATCAAATACATTTCATGTTTTATTACATGACAAAAAACCCTTGACATTCTCAAGATCAACTAGTAATATATTCCTAGAAATAACATTCCCCAAGAACATTACTTCTTGTAATAATATATACTTTCATTTTAAATTTTTTCCATACAAATGGGGACTCCTAGGGATTTCTGGAAACAAACCAAAATGGTGCACATGATCATGATCAGATCATGAATATAAAAAAATATCATACATGAACACTAAAAATAAATTGTTTATATATTAATGGAAAATCTAATTGCTCAAATAGTTAAAAATTATAGGAGAGATACTCAAACCAAACAATATCACGAGATATTTTGAATTGACATATCTACATGAAAAATATATCTTCATTGTATCACACTTCATGTTAATGAGATGAGGATAACTCAACAACATATCGATCATAGAAAACCACATTACCAATTTGACTGATAAAAAAAACAATATCATGATCCCAATAATACCTATTAATAACCATTACCTGGTATAAAATTTGACAGTCCATGCGAAAACTAAGTCAACTATTGCATTATTAGACACTATACTGGTGATACCCAAATAGAAAAAATAGGTTGGACAATACTGTTATTCACTAGTTTTTTCATCTAAATATTGATATCTTTCAACTCCACTAGTTATATATGATAATAACATATCTAAATCATCATTGTACCTAGTACCATGTCAATTGTGGAATCGGCCTCCACTTTTATAGGAATCATAGAAAACTTGTCTGGTAAAATTTCATAAAAATCCCAATCTAAAGTAGGGAGACAATTAAAAATTAAAACAACTTCAGTCTCTACTACAATAATAGACAATAATCATAAGATATCTTGAAGAGATAATGCTACACAAACAGACCCCAATTAAACCACCCCCGAAAACACCTAAAGTGTCCAAAAAACTCAATAAGATAGAAACAATGATGATAACAATCAATATCTATATGAGGAGAAACAATACAATACATCCTAATGATAACATTATAAAAATGCATATGATCAATGAGAAAATAGAAAACTAAATTCATATCAACAAGCGAAAATAGACAAGAAGGACATAAAAATAACTAATCTTTTGTCTTCCCATGATACTTTTCTAAATCTATAAATAATGAAATGATATCCATTATATTTTCATGAATATTAAAAAAATGGATAGAAATAAATGGGTTTGTAGAAATAATATAAGATAAATAAATCTATATTTATGATGAAATAAATATTGTAATACTTAGTTTAATCGAACATGTATCTTTCTCCACTTCAATCTCTTCTACTATGTGAATTTGATTCATTCCAAAGGAATTTTATTAGTTCCCTTTAGTGTTTGAAGAATCTTACTATGTTGATGCAGTCATTGGAGCTGACAATACCTAAATATGTCATCGTGTAGACATGTCCTAACAAAAAAAATACAGATGACCATAAAATCTAAAACCATTGCACATAATTGTGGGTGATGAAAATAATGTCATTTGTATGACCAGTACACGCTGATAGTAATTCAAAGGTACACCACCAACTGCAACATGAGGTTTTAAATTGGACTTTTACTATAAACCACCACCACTAGTCCTGCAATGATCCTATCACTTTTTCTTTTTTCCTACTATGCCACTAAAGGTAAAACTCAGTGGAAAATAAGGGTAATAATATACAACATTGCCTCTTATATTCAATACCTAAAAAATATCCATATACATAGTCTCCACATAGGTTGAATGCATCAACATATTTTTTTACGATCTAATATCTAATAAAAAACTTGGCATATGATTCTATGCTTTTAGTTGTTCCTTAGTCAAAATTTCTACTGCCAAATAAACTAGCTCCACAAATTGATTTCTGTATGATGACACCGAATTATCTTCCAATTTTATAGAGTGGAAATCCATATAATTATCAATCATCATAGACTCTAGAAAAAAATCATAAGGAAAGAGTGTTAAACACCTTTTTATCTAAACCCATGTACCTATCATCCTAAAAGTGGGAATTCCCCATCATTTTTAAGACTTTCACGTCTGAAGGTTTCACACATCACCTTGATAATCTTAGATGTATCAAGGAATTAAAGGATATGATCAATTTCATCAATCCAGTCCAAATTCAATTTGGTTTCATCTTTACCTTTAATGAATTGTGGATTCTATAGATATAACTACCATGAAAGATCAATCTCTCTTACAACTCCCAACTGTACCTTAGCAACATCGTTCAGAGACTAAAATACATTTCTACCAAAAATAGTAATGTCCCAAACATGGATTCAATAAAATTATGATATTCATGGGAATTTATTTGAGGACTATGAATCATACCCACCTTTGTAAATAATATACATAATCTTGAAGGAATACTATTGCACGCTAAAAGAGAAGAAAAAAATAGAAATTAGGATAGCCTCATTTCAGAAAAGAAAATCCATAAGAAAAAACTGATATAAACATTAGGAACTCAAAATAAGAGACACACATCCCAACACCCCATTGTAATATGATTATTTTGATAGATAGAGAAAGATAAGCACTCAGTGCCCCCTAATTATTATGTTCCAACAATCATATCTCCATACTATGAAATATTTTAAGATATTGGCTCTTGATGGTAGACCACATCTGATACTAAAATATGATGGGACGAACCCGAATATCATCTCAATATGGTATCATAATAAAATATACTCACACCTGATGGGAATTACCAATCCCCATGGGTTGGAGTCTAGGTCTCGGGAATCAACAGAGGGCATAGGGAAAAACATTACCATACCTGAAGAGGAAAACATGATATATATAAACATATACCAAAAAAACAATATAATAATATTTGGGTACATATATAACATTAATTAAAAGGATAAATGGAAGAAAAACAAATGAAATGGTTGATAAATTTTTTCCAAGAGACATGTACAACAACCAAATAGCAAATATCTAAAATGCATATTCTAACAACTCCTAGTGATATCAAGTTAATCTACCTCTATCTCACTATCTGCTACCTACAGCTGAGCTGATCGAAAACTTTTCCACCTAACAACAGAACCATTCCATTCCTAGTATATAAATACATTATTATGTATATGCACCACTGAATGGGTACACAGGGTTTGAGATAATAGGATCATTATAGTCCCACATAGGTGTTTTATATCAATCCTTCGAACAACATTCCATGCATATTTATCTTTAAAGAATATATGGAATGATAATAAGATTATAATTTTATATATAAAAAGAACAACGAACAAATTTCTTTGTTCTTTTTCCACATTTCTATATACTATCAGTAAATTAGTTTCAAATCATTTAATACAAATATATCAAATACATATATCATCAAATAACAAAGAATACATCACTTATTATATCAAACCAATTATAGAATAACCAAAATCTAAAAATCTAAAAGAATCCAAAAATGGCCAAAATAATGGGTAATATCACACAAAAGATCACACTATGTAATTATAGCTATGAAAATAACACCAAACATATAATATAACACAGCCATCATGATAATAGATATATGAATCCAATCTACATAGGTGAGGAACACCCTTTAAATGGATCCCCCAATTTTTCTAGTAAGTTCCTAGATAAGGGGCATATGTAGAGGAAATCCCCATGAGATAACCGCTTAGCATTGGACAATGCCTATTACTACATCTTTCAATTTTGAACCCAAGATTTCCCATGTGCTCTATTTTGTAAATCAAATCCACAATAAATTTTCATTGAAAATGATTTGAAAATAATTTTGTATTTCTATTACAACCATTTACATTTAGAAAAATCCATAGAAAACACATATTATGTAAAAACCCCATTTCCACACAATCAAGAAAAATAATTAAATAATTAAAATTAATTTATTAAATAATTCATAAAATGTGGATGTAATGCAGTTCACCAACATAAGATATAGATTGAACTGCCAACCTCAAAAGTTGGGTCGCACATGCCTGCAATAGGATCCACCAACAAGGAAAAAATAGAAGCAAAAATAGAAGCCCTAAAAATCCAATACTCTCATAATTGATAATATTTAATTGAGTGGTATGTGAGGAAGAAGAAAAAACACATACATAATAAATGAAAACCTTTCAAACCATGACCAAAAAAAGATTAACCTCTAAAAAATATCTCACATTGGGTCTATAAAATAATCTATAAAAAACCATCACATGTCAATGGACCTAATAACACTTAAAAAAGATCATACCATGATAAAAGGATATAAAAAAGTAGAAAGTATTACTCAATATAAGAGATGAAATCTAACATTATTGGTGGTCAATCACTAAACTAATCTATCTAGAATGAAAAGATGTTCCCATGATAACTATATTAGATATATAAGATGAGATAAAGAATGATTCAAGTTGAATTAATATCCATATCACTAAGGAAGTTCCCAAAATCCATATCTATGAAATTTACATGGCGTATAACCCTTTTACATGTCTTGTAATCCCCGTGGCCTGCACACACTGATTAAACACTCAAATTTGTATCAAAGCCGTGAATTTTAACATTACAATATTTTTTACCATTACACAACATGCAATCCCTTAATTCTCACTTATAGGTTCATGTAATCTTCCTTGCAGAATTTAAAAAATGTGTAATCTCATTAAACGAAATGTATTTATCTTCTAGACTGCAAACATCAAAAATTCTTACACGTAAACCAAAACCACCTCATGTGTTTTTAAAACTCATGGAATTACACATAAATATTTTAAAAAATTTATAACTAGTATCCATTAATTCAATGATTAATATATCCCTAAAATTTTGTTCATGTTTATCCACAAAGATCCTATATCCTTAGGAGTCCAAATACAAATCCAATTAAAGTGGAATACAAGAAAAGAGAAGGAAATGATTGAATGATTTTTTCATAATTTTACAATTGGTGATGGTGATTTAGATATTAATCTCTAAAAAAATAATGAAGTAATAATGAATAATAATTTATTATTTCATAATTTTAATAATTTAAAATAATCATGTTAAAAAATGTTTAACATAATTAATGTGTACTGGGTTATGAAAACTATGTACCATGTTTTTAGTTTCGTAAAACTAAGTATAATATTAAATATAATAATAATTTAGTTTTTATTCATTCAATTATGAACCATGTTAATATATAATTCCACTTATATAATTAGCTTGTAATAAATAATTACAAACACATTAAAAAATTATATTTTTTTACCCACACATGTTAGTAATACTAATTGTTTCGAGCATGCTTTGTATTATTGATGTTGATCATCATTAATTTTATAATAGTAAATAATTCCTACTTTTTTAAAGATAATGGAATAAATGATTTATGATGTTATTATTTTATTCAATAATGTTATACATTATGATTTGTGATGATGGAGTTCAACAGCCTGTAACACTAGCCTTGCACCTTTTGGAATGTACCCATGACATGAGAACACCAATGAAAATGATAAGAAATTGTTAAACTTATAAGAAACAACACATAAATGGATAGAAGAGTAATGATCCCAGATAATGTATACACGTTATCGCGAGATCTAGCACTAATCATGTAATAGACCAGATAAGAGAAGAAGGGTTGTCCGCATCAATGCTTTCATGTCATCATAGGGATAATTATTTTTCATGTGATTCATTATATACAAGGAGAGTGATTGTCTTAAAAAAACCTATATATCTGTTAAAGATACAAAAAAGTGAAAATAATGGAAAATATCAAAATAGTGGGAGCCTATTCTGGTCATAAAACTCTTGTAATGCCTCCTGCGCTTCACGTGAACCATCAAGGGACTGTGGCAACACTAGGACATCTCACCAAGATATCACTATGAACTTTTGGTATACTATTTAGATCATGAATATTACTCTATAAATGTCAAATAATGTAATCTGGTGGCCCCTAATCATGCCCCCTAATTCCCACGAACCCATATAGGCTCTCTATTTATGTGTCAATGTGTCCTTAAGTCATGCCAATTGACTCATATGGGGGCACAGGTTCATGAATGTTTAATCTTTTGTTAATACCATTGCATTTTATTTGAATTTTGTGATGTCCCTCATACATGTTATCCCGCTTTTGCAATGTCCTTCATTGATGCTAGACATGACATCAGACACCCTCTGATACACATCATATTGTCTCTCATGATACCCATGAAAAGGTTTACCCATCTCTAATGATAAAACCAGGGCACGTCATCCAGATCATGTTACATACTCTAAGCATGTTAGTTGGGATAATGCGAGGGATTCTAGGACCAACTGCCATAGTATTGCAATTTCCTCTAGAAAATTTATCCTTTATTATTCTAAAACAATAGTAAATACCACATAGTTTAACTTAATTCACATGGACATGTTAACTAGATTATATTATTTCCCTTTGACATGTCGTGCAGACAATCTCAAACATGTCAAGAATACAATAGTGTCATAATGACTGGAAAATCAACAAATATTAGGCTGTAAAGCATGACAGGTCAATAAGGTATCAAAGATTTGATAAATGTGTCCTTCAATAGTGTGTAAGACATAAAAAACGCAAAAAACAGTGTGTAAGACCCAATCAACTAAACCACGGTGAATCTGAATACTTCCAAAATCAAGATATTTATGACACCCCTCTGAGGCCTGAACTCCATATTGTCCTCTGAAGGGTTGTCGCAGTTCATATGTCCAAAATCTATATGAAGTTAGAATTATAATTTTATATCCATTTTTCTCACAATGATTATAGCATACATGGTAGTAGGGACTTGAAAGGTTAATATCATTCTCGCCACATAACTGTATGATAGAAAGGGAAATGGTGCTGTGTAATCCCTAACCAGCTACGTAATGTGATATATTCCGAATTCATGGGAAATGTCATTGTTTAGTCGAAAATAAAATTAACTAGGCTAACATTGATTCATACGATAACATGGTATTCTATAAATCCTTGGTGATGATACTTTTTAATAGTCGTTTGTTTTTTGTAGATTATATTCTTATTGGGGGGGTTTGTTTACAGAGTTTATGTAATTATTGATTTATTAATATTGATTTATCAAATTTATAAATATTGAGGTTAGTTATTTTTGAGGGATTTAGGGTTGTGATATCCTTGAGCTTTTCTTTATATTGCATTTAAATTAACACCCATATCACAAGATTACAATGATTGGAATTCCTATGTTTTAAGGATTTAATAAAAGCCTTAACATAACATAGGGTTCTAATATATATTAGTGATTGATTTTGGTAGTGTATTTACGCTTCCAATAATCCATGGAAACCACACGTTAAAGAAAACAAGTAATTAATCCATGTCATGTTAAGTCCAACAAACATGCTGTTAATTTGAAGAATATTAATCGACAAAATACTCTCAATCACTTAACATCCCAAAATTTAGACTCAAAAAAATAATATAATTATCTAGAAATTAAGGTAGTTATTAATATGGTAATATATTTTAATGGTGATGAATTATAAATAGAACAAAAATAAATGGATAAGAAAATATTTTTTGCGTCGAACACACACACACACATGAAGGGTGATCAGAATTAAATACGAACTTTAGATTGAATTAGAAATCAAAATAATGGAAGGGGATTCCACTTTCTTTAAAAAAAATTAAGAACATTATTATGAAACTACAGATGGTTGATGAGAATAATAGATATTGAAGAAGAATCTTTTATTACAACAGAATTACAAAGAAAGATACTTACAAGATTACAAAAATGAAGAACATGAAAGTAAATGAAAATAAAGAGAAGAGGAAAGGAATATCAAGTAAAAAATGAGTATGGTAGGTCCTCAAAACCCCTTGTAATTTCTTTGGTTGAGCCAATGTTTTTTCCTCACTTTTTAAATTCCAACACCTTTAATGGAGTGGAGGGGGATGTATTGAGAGCCCAATGTTGTGGGATTTTTGCATTCCAAATCTACCCATCCACTTGGAACACCAATTTGATTAATTATACAACCGAATATTGATATATGATCTTCTTAAATGTTGTAGATATCAATCTACTCTATCTATTATGAATCATTGGTGGCCATTGGACGTATGTAGCCAATGATATGGTCGGTTGATTAAACGAAGTTAATATTACCATATCAATCGAAACATTTTGATGTTCAAAATGTGAATGGGTTTTTGAATAAGAAGATTCTTTCAAATCCGAATGATTTTCCAACAAAGTTGTCCGCCTATATTTCCTCTTTCACACTGCAAAATCACAACTTTATTTGAGGATTACATCATGAGATAAGGCATGAATAGTGTCTGGATTTTAATTCCCATCTAGAGTGGTGGATTGGACTTCAATGCTTCATGTGGGCCCATTTGTTCATGGAGTTGGTCCCTAAAATTTTTATCTGTCATTATTTTTTATGTTAACTAAAATATGGCCTAGTTTAATAAAAATTGGGCTTCAAGATTGGGACTAGTAACTCAATCATCATGGCTAGTCCAGTTTATCACAAATTCTTTGGGTCATCTTGTGTGGTCCATAGGAGCTATCAAATTGCAGAATTGTCCCATGATCCCTCTAATGAAATGTTTTCTATTGAATTAGTAATACTAAAAATAAATAACCGCACAATTTGGATTAGTAGAGAGTTATTTATAAATACAATAGTATACTGATTCAGTTGGAATAATTCTAAAAATGCTCAAAAATTATACACAGTATTAAAACATATATATTTCACACAAATTATTCATATTTCATATAAAATAAGTAAAGGGAGTATATAATAAGTCATGAAAATATTAATAACATCAACTCCCCCACACTTAGTATTGTGCATGTACTCATGTGCAACAAATATAAAAACATGACAAAATCGTTTTCACTCACCAACATATACTAAAATTTTGTTTTCCCCAATTAGGGGAGGTTTAGACTATTTCACTCATCCGTATTGAATTACACCTCAAATATTTACAAAAAAAATGTTTCAAAAAACAACTCTTTTTCATGCTCAAATTTAAAAATAGAAAATGTGGGCACTCAAAACTCACACCTCTCATGATGATAAAATACATTTGTGGAGATTCACTCTTTCACCACCCAAAAGTGAAAATCCTAGAGTTTGAAAGAGAACCCAGTATCGAATCCTTATCCAAGGTCCACAAGATTCAAGATGATTTTTGAAGGGGTTTTCCTATGGCTATGGGACCGTAGGAATATAATTTCCATGAAAGATAAGAAGAGGGGTAAAACACGAACATGGAAAAAGAAATGCACTTTTTTTAAAGGAGACATGAAATGAAATGGAAACACATATTTATAGGGGAATGAAAATGTGAAATAAGACAAAAAAGTTGAAGGAAATATGAAGGGAATGAGAATATAGAATATTTACAAAACAAAAAACTTCTCCTGATAACATAATAATATAATGAAAGTGTAATTTGTTTCTTCTTTTATTCATTTTTTTGAATGTTGAACTTCAAACATATCTCACACTCATATCCCATCCCATGATTGATCTACTCATGTTGCTAATTATAACAGTTATACAAAGATAAATTTTTTAGAAATAGTGATTTTGGACCTACACAAGACACAACCAGATTTATTTATTTTTTTGATTTGTTTTTTGATTGGTATTTTTCATTTTTTTAATTAATTATTTTGAACATTTGTCAATAAAATTTGAATAATATGTCATAAGAATATATATATTTCAAAACCCCACTGACCCATTGAAGTACAACCTCTCCCCCACACTTAAATTGATGCTTTCCCTCAAGAATATGATAACATGGTGAAAATCAACAATGGGTACCCAAAATGAAATCCATTCCCCCCGCACTAAAATTTCAAAAAATAATGCAATGAAAATCCATGATGATATTGGGTGGGAAAAGGTATTGTGATTGTAATGTGGATATCAATAAAAAATATTTCATAGGCTCAAAGAGGATTTTAAAAGGAAGATTAATGTTTGAGAAATTGGAGGCTATTTGCCTATGGTGATTCTCATGTGGTTCAAAAAACGCCTCTATCATATTAATGCACACTAAAGTATGAAATTCAACTCGAAGGTCCAAAAACTCAAGATTCACAAATGGGGGTGAAAAACACTCATTTTGAAAAGATGTCCATAGTTATCCTTGGCATGAAATCAAATGGTGTTCCTAACGGGTGGGGAAAATCATTTTCCAAATCAAAAAATTGAGAATTCTAAAATTAATGGTTTTGACACAAGATTCTTTATCCAAATTCATGATGATAATATAAAATGTTTGAGATGAAAACATGTCTTTTGACTCCCCATAATGGTTGGACAAAATATCAAAACTAGATGGTGGGTAGGTATTACACTTTTTTCAATTTTTTTGTTTTTGTTTGTTTTTTATTGTTTTTATAATACACGCTCACACAAAAATATAAATATAAAAATAAAGGGTTAGATGAAGTAAGTGGTAAAAAAGTAGAAAATATAGAATGAAGAAGGAATAGGTAGAGAGGTAATAAATGTTAATGGAAAATAGGTACCCCTGGTTTGGATTCAGTGGGTTTCCATCTCCATCTAGTGGTGGATCTACTGTGGATCAGATGGAAGTCGATGTTGTTCTAAGATTGCGGGATGTTACTTGAAAATGAAAAATCATTAATCATATAATGAAAAAATAAAATTAACTAAAATATTATAACAGTAAAATAAAACATGGGTTGAAATTCACGACCAATTGTTTCCTATCGACCAGTCAAAGTTCTGATGCTCTGCTCATGTGTATAGTAGCACTCAGGTCGAATCCTTGGCGATGATACATTTTAATTGTCATTTGTTTTTAGTTGATTGTATTCTAATTTGGGTGTTTGTTTACAGATCATATAAAATTATTTATTAATTGATATTGATTTAAAAAATTTATAAAGATTGTGGTGAGTTCATTTTTAGGGGGTTAAGCTTGTGATATCCTTGGGCTTTACTTTATATTGTATTTAAATTAACACCCACATCACAAGAAAATGTTGATTGGAATTCCTAAGTGGTAAGACTTTTATCCAATCCTTATCATAACATAGTGTTCTAATATATATTAGATATTGTTGATGGTAATGTATTTATGTTTCCAATAATCCATGGAAACCACATGTTAAACAAAACAAGTCCTTAATCCATCGCATGTTATGTCCAACATACACAATGTTATTTTGAAGAATATTCATCAAGAATATAGTCTCAATAATTTGACATCCCAATATTTTTACTCACCCCAATAATAGACTTACTCAGCCATTATTATAGTTATTAATCCGTTAAAATATGTTAATGGTGATGAATTCTAAATAGAAAAAAAAATAACTGGATAAGAAAGGATTTGTGTGTCGAACACACACACACACACACAGAGAGGTTGATCAGAATTAAAAACAAACATAAGATTGAATTCGAAAGAGAATGAAGTGAAGGGGATTCAATGGTATTTAAACTAATTTAAGAAAATTAATTTTAAACTACAGAAGGTGGATGAGAATAAGAGATATTGATGATGAAACTTGCATTAAAACAGAATGACAATGAACGATACTTACAATATTACAGAAATGAAGAACAAAAAAGTAAATGAATATAAATGGAGGATGTAAGGTATCTTAAGTGAAAAAATGAGTATGGAAGGTCCTATGATTCCAATGGGAAGGCTTTTGTAGTTCCAATATGTTCTCTATTCTGAAATTCCATCCCCTTTGAAGGATAGGAGGGGGATGTATTTATAGCCAAATTCGTGTGGGTATTTAAATTCAAAAACAGCTCCTCCACATTCATCCCCAATTTGATGAATTATATCTTGAGATATGATATTATACCACGTTTTTGATAATCATATCCTCTGTATAGTATGAAAATTTTGAGGCCATTGGATGTAAGGAGCCAACGTTAGGGAAAATTGATTAAACAAAGTTAATTTGTCCATTTCAATCCAAACATTTTAATGTCCATGATGTGAATATGTTTTTCAATAGGAAGATGGATTAAATAAAAAAAATTTCTTAAAAAATGTCGGCTTCTTATATCTCCTATATCACACTTCAAAATCGAAGCATGATTTGACAATTACTTTACTAGATATGACTTGAATAGTTTCTGGATTTTAATTCCTGGCCAGAATGGTGGGTTGTACATGAAGCTTCATTTGGACCCATTGTTCTTGGAGTTGGGCCCCGAAATTTTTATCTGTGATTCTGTCAGATTATCGCTAACATATGGTGGAGTTGGATAAAATTTGGGCTTTGGTATTGAGACTAGTAACTCAATAATCATGGCTGGTCCAGTTTCATCACAAATTATTTTGATCATTTTTTGTGGTCCATAGGGGCTTCAAACGAAATAATTGGCCCATGATCCAGACTAATAAAATGTTGGATATTGAATTATGAATCCAAAAAAGAATAACCACATAGTTTTGATCAGTATAGGGATAGTTATAAATAAAATTGTAGACTGAGTGAATTGGTCTACTTTTAAAACTGCTCAAAAATTATATATAGTTTTAAAACAATAAAATTTCACTCAAATTATGAACATGTAATATAAAATAAGTAATGGGACTATATAATAATTCCTGAAAATATTAAAAACATCAGTGGTCTAGCCATCCAGCTAGCCGGGGAGCCAAGCGGGACCCCGAGTCCCATATTCTAGCTGGCATCACCACATGGCACCGACTGGTCTGCCGCCCAACCCAAACAACCCTGTAGTTCAGGGTACCCAAGGGGTGCCTCCCACTTGGGTGCCAGCTAGGGAAGACCCCACCATAGGGCCTCCCAGCCATGGGCCACGCCGGTGAGCCGGATCCAGCGGGTCATGCCAGACCCAGCGGGCCGGGTCAGACCCGGGGCCCAATAAGGGTTAGCCCAGGCCGGGACTGGTTTGGGTCGGGTCCGACCCCGTCGGACCGGACGAGGACCAGCTTCAACCCCCTTTCCACTCTTTCGTCCATAACACGAGCTGTGAGCAACCGTTTGATGAACCGTCTATAGAAACAGTAACCTTGGATCGAGACAACCATTTTGTTATACCCCACTTCAGTTTTGGATAATGTTGGGGTATGGATGGGTTGGATCGAACATGAATCCAACCACACGCTCAGGTCTAGAAATCCAATACCTTATAGACCGGGCATCCAATTAATGCACATGCTGTTCTATTGAGAACCCGATTACATTATAGTACTTTTGGATACTTCTTCATGGGACTTCATGGCAGTGGGAGTATCGAAATATTGATTGAGATGTGGATCCTACCAGAATCATGAAAACTTAGTGAGGGATCCTTGTATCTTGTGGTAACATGAGAAAGGAAACCTATGTGGGTCTATTCTATGAGAACCTATGTGGGTTTGGGTCCTGGTATCCCACTTGGATCCACTCTAGGAATACACATGGGGCTACTCTAGGATCCTACACGAGTTTGATAATGTAGGATCTTACGTAGGTATGCTTCTCAATAGAGTAATACGATTCAGCAGTTAAATCTAATAATCTTAACTACCGTACCAAACTGATACCTAAGGTGAGCTGGGTCTTTAACTTCATGGTGATACAAATGTGGTATTCTTCTGTGTGGCATATCTTTGTAGTACTTACCTTCATGGTGATACCTTTGTGTTATTCTTCTATGTGACATTACCTTGGTGGTACCTACCCTTGTGGTGTTACCTTATAGGTATTCTTTCCTTTTGGGATAGTTGAGCATTAGGATTTAGAGTTGGGCCTTCTGTTTCCTCATGATTGAGATGGGTTACCAGACAAATTAGGTAAATGTATGGGAATATACCTATGTAGGGTTGTCAGTTTTTTTCATGATTTGTTGTTTATCCTTGTTGGATTTTGTGAGACCTTTGAGGGTCTCGGTGTCCCCACTGTGTATCGTTATACTCACCCTACACGGGCATTGCCCACACCTTGTTGTGTTTGGTGTAGACGAAGTATAACGCTGACTGAGGATGAGGGCAGTAAGACGGGAGGTAGCTCTGTTGTGGACATTAGATGAGGCTTACTATAGAGACGATCGTTGGAGAGCTGTACATACCCTTTAGGTAAGATCCTTGGTGGGTGTTCACAGGAGATGTACCAATTTTCTTGTACTTCCCTATTTTTCTTGTAATTTCTTGTTGGGATTGAATACTGGCCCCTTTTTCTTATAATACACAATCTTTTCACTATACAGTGTAACTGAGTTCATATCTTTTTATGTTCTTGGATTTGTTGAGTTTACATGTTATAAAGGAAATTCCATCCCATTTTAGGGAATACGCCTTTCAGTGCTAGTCCCCAGCCCCTGGCCAATAGAAGGTGGGCTTGGGGTAGTCACGACACGAGCCCCGGGGGACGGGTCATGAAAAATTTGTATCATATGGAGGTTCTAATTTTGATCATTGGACACTGATGATTTCACATCGATATTGTTTAGGGTTATGAGTGTCGTTATCTTTTTAGGGAATCTAGTATTGGTGCGGAGGCTAAGGTATCCATACACCAGGACCCTCACTTCTGATTTCTGACTCAGTGCACGAAAACACTGATAGTATGTGTGTTCTGAAATGTTTTCTTTGTGATCTATTTCAGTCAGCTTACTACATATAACATAAGGACTCTGGCACACTTTTTTTCTTTTCAGCATGACTCCACATAGACAGCCAGCCAGGGGTCCGGGTAAAGTAAGTGATGACAACCCACCGAGCAACGAGGCCCCGGTGGAGGGCCCTTTGTCTGTAAAGGCACCGGCTATAACATTAACTATTGGGACCCTGATTCCACCGTCCCCAACAGTAGAGAGTGAACACCTCTTTAGAGCGTTTCATGAGTTCCAGTGACAAAGGACACCCAGGTTTAGGGGTGAGATGGACCCACATGCGATGGAGGATAGGCTGCAGGCTGTGGTGAGAGTCTTCCGACTGGTAGGGACACCGATGATCTCATAAAAATCCTTGCTTCCACTCATCTACATACAACATAAGGTAGATGGTGGGGCTTGATGAAATTGGTTCATGACGAGGTGACACTTCTCTGGATAGTCATTGAGAACCTATTTCGGGAAGAGTTTGTCCCAACAAACCTTCGCATGGTGCGCATACAAGGGCTTCTTCATCTGAAGCAGGGTAGCATGACTGTGGATTAGTTCTCAGTGAGGTTCAAAAACCTCTCTTGCTACTCCAATGATATGGGGTGAGAGCCATTCTTCAGGGCCAGGAAACTCAAGTATGGAATTTGGTGAGATATCAGGGCTTTGATGATTTCACACAGCATCCCAATGTAGGCGGGGCTTTTAGAGCGAGCCTTCTTAGTAGAGAGTTTTCTTGCAGAGTAGTCACCAGCAGCGAGGCCCACTTCTGAGAATCCCATAGAGGAGTCTTCTGTGTCTTGAAGAAGACAAATTTCATAGCGGTCCAAGAGGACTAGACCTACAGGTGGATGACACCAAGATTCAGATTCAGTTGTTCGGGGCACTCGAGACGGGGCCAGACATGTAAGGAGAAGGAAGTGTTACGCATATGGCGGGCATGGTCACATGTCCCGTGACTGCCCGACCAGCCATACATATGACCTGCATATGGTTGAATGACCTCCAAGGAAGAGACAGAGGTTCAAACAAGGAGTTTCACATGGAGCAGGAAGACATGGAAGAGGAGCTGGTGGTGCAGCTGGCGGTGGGATATGATTCGAGATATTAAGGCCACCACCACCAGTTGGTCTACCCCGACCACAGGGAGCAGGTGGACAGGGGAGAGCTCAGCTCCAGGCAGCTAAGTCCTATGACCACGATGCTCCAGATTTATTTGAAGTATGATCTGTGTCTACTCCACCTTATCTTCGGTACTTATAGACATAAGTACAAGTATTTGTTTTATTTCCAATGCCCTTGTTTGGAGCATAGAGGTTTTGGGGGAGTTGTTGGCTCGATCCTTACAGCTAGAGACTCCTGCGAGAGATGATTCAATGATTACACACTGATGTAGGTTGTGTGAGATTACTCAAGGCGGTGAGAGTTTCAACTGGGATCTTCTAGTAGCGGCGTCCAGGCCTTACGACATCATATTGGGTATGGATTGGTTATCTAAATTACATGCATATATTTACAACATTAGGAAAAAGGTGTAGTGTGACAAAAATAATGGGACTATTTTTACATTCACATTTGAGAAGAGTGCCTTTGCAGCATAGGATAGACTTTCCTAGAATAGTGTACAACTGATCACTCGTCGGATGGCTTGCCATACCCTTAGAGCGGTCGATGTGGAGATTCCGAGCTATCCTGTAGTGGTGGACCATTACATGGATGTGTTCCCGGATGATTTTTTGGGTCTACCTACATGTAGAGAGGTGGACATTTACATCGACTTGTACCCAGGGACATCAACGATATCTACACCAGTATATGGGATGGCTCTTATGGAGATTTGAGAGCTGCAGGTAGAGTTGGATGACTTACAGAGCATAAGATTCATCTGACCCAGTGTTTCTCCTTGGGTAGCCCCAATTTTGTTCCCAAATAAGGCGGATCGGTGCTTGAGACTTAGTGTTGACTATCAGCGCCAGGGCAATGTGACCATGAATAAGAAGTACCCACTTTCGAGGATTGACGACCTCTTTGATCAGTTAAAGGGAGCACGATGATTCTTGAAGATATAACACAGTTTATTCTATCACCAGTTAGTAGTATTAGATGATGATGTGCAGAAGATAGCTTTCAGATGTAGGTATTGCCACTACGTGTTCATGGTAATACCATTTGACATAACCAACGGCCTAGCAGTGTTCATGGGACTCATGAACATAATCATTCCTCTATATCATGATCTCTTTCTGGTGGTCTTCATTGATAAAATTCTAATATACTCGTCTACGGAGAAGATCATGCCTATCATTTGCAGATAGTTTTGGACACAATCCAAGAGCACAAGCTTTATGGTAAGTTCTAGATGTGCCAGTTCTGGATCCAATATGTTCACTTTCTTGGACATGTCATCTCAGAGGCTGGAATTTCGGTGGATCCAGAAAATATTGAGGTAGTAATTTTATTGCATCCACCTAGGAGTGTAATGGAGATATGAAGTTTCCTGGGATAGGCCGGATACTACTGGAGAATTGTGCCAGATTTATCCGGAGTTACATTTCCTTTATCAGCGTTGACGAAGATGGCGAAACCCTTCATGTGTTCAGAGAGATTCTATCGGAGTTTTCGGGATCTTTCGAAGAGGAGGACTTTTCCCCCATATTGACACTTCCAGAGGAGGTCGTTGGGTACGTAGTCTACTGCGATGTATCAGGGACCTGGATCAGATGTCTTCGGATTGAGGAGTGAGCAGTTATCACATATGGTTCTTGAATGCTGATACATCATGAGCATAAAAAAGCAACCCAATAACTTGAGTTAATTAGTAGATATTGTCTACACTTTGATGATATGGCATCACAATCTAATGGGCGAGCGTTTTATTGTCTAAAATCATCAGCAGAGTCTCATGTATATCTTCTTCCAGAAGAAGTTGAACCTGAGATAATGGTGCTGGCATGAGTTCCACCAGGACTATGAATTCAAGAATGTCTATAATTATGGGAAGGGGAACGTTGTAGTAGATGCACTCAGCAAGAGATCTAGTATACAACTGCTATGTGAGGTGACAGAGCAGCTGGCCTCTTTGTAGACAACCTTTGTGGGTCAAGTTGGAGCAACTTTTCTTCAGTCTCTTACAGTCACTACCCCATCCTTCAGCAAGTCAGGGAAGCGTAACCTAGGGACACTGAATGTGTGGATCGTCCTTCTCAAATATCCATAGGTCACGCACCATATAGATTTTCTGAAGGTGGGGAGGACTTTATCCTTTTTAGAGGATGTACATGGAACTAGTGTCGGTTTGGGAGAAAGTGTTGAGGATGTTCCACACATCCCGTCTAGCAGTTCATCGAGGATTAGCGAAGATGTACCAAGACCTCTGACAACATCACTAGTGGCCGAGAATGAAAGAAGTAAAAAACAATGATTGTTTCTCAATGCCTCACTTGTTAGCAGGTGAAGGCGGAGCATCACGTTCCACCGGGCTCAGTTCAGCCTTTAGAGGTGTCATAGTGTAAGTGTGATGGAATAACCATGGACTTCATGACATTACTTCCAGTACATCCAGAGATCATGATTATATCTGGGTGATCATTGACCGACTCAGCACATCAGCCTACTTCATAATGATCTGGGAGTAAGGTTCAATTGAGAGTTTGGGAAGCCTCTATGTGCAGAAGACTATGCGGCTACATGGATTAACCTTGAAGATTGTCTCTTATTTTTTATGCATGTTACACTTTTGGGTTATGGAAGGGGTTGTAGGATGCTTTGGGATGCATCTTCAATTGATCACCACCTTCCATCCTCTAATGGAAGTCCAGACTGAGTGGACCATTTAGACCCTCGAGGACATGTAGTGTGCTTGCATCCTTGACTTCAGTCTTAGCTGGGAGGATAAATTACCCTTGTTTGAGTTTGCATACATCAATATCTACCACTCCACCATTGGGATGGAACCATTAAAAGCTCTGTACATCTGACCTTGAAGATCGTCTTAGTACTGGACTGACCCAGGGGAGTCAGTTCTAGTAGGACCGGAGATGGTATGGGCTACCACAAAAAAGATGCATATCATCTAGGAGCAGATGAAGACTGTACAATGGTGGAAGAAGTCTTTTTCCAACAGGATATGGAGACCTCTGGAGTTTGAGGATGGTGACCACGTCTTTCTATAGGACTCGCCTTGACGTGGAATGTGGAGATTTGGCATGGGAGGAAAGTTATCTCTAATGATTAATGGACCCTTTCAGGTCCATAGATGAGTTGGTGAGATGGCTTACCTCCTAGCACATCCACCTCAGTTGCACCAGGTGCACGAAGTTTTCCACATATCCCAGCAGAGAAGATACGTGCATGACCCTTCACACATCATAGACTAGGGTGAGCTTGACATAAATGATGGGGTGACGTTTTCTGGGATTCCAGTTGAGATTTCGGATAGACAGGAGTGTGTCCTTTGTGGGCGGTCGATACCACTAGTGTGTGTTCATCGACAGCACGTGATCCTCTAGGAGAGCAAATGGGAGTGGGAGGCTATGATTCGTGTTTAGTTCCCTCACATGTTTTCTAGGTTTTTTTTTATTTTTCTCTTAGTGACACAATTCCCTGAGGTTGGGTGAATGTAAAGACCTAGAAATTCTATGTAATGTTTTTAATTATATGGGAATATATAGAATCCAAAAAAATTGACGGTACGTGATACTGAGTCCTAGAGTTCCAATAATAAATTTCTGATATATATTTAGGGTACATTCCATAAATGTGCAAGCATGTATTTGTTACTTCTGAACTGGTGCTCAGAATTAAAATATGAAGACATTGTTGAACTCTCAACGCCGATATTCTCTTAAGGAGACCTTCAACTCGACCGCATTAGGTCGAGGGTGAGATTTAGTTTTGTTTTTTTGTGCGAGAGTATAAAAAATAATAATAATAAAACAATAAATTTTATTTTTATTTAAAACCTCCCATTTGAATGCATGGTGATAGGGACCACCCGAACCCATCTTAATGTTGGATAACATTTCAACTCTCCATGTCTATTTGTGCCAAATTTAATTAATTAATTGTTCCAACTTTAATTAATTGATACCGTTTTTTATAAGGTTGGATCCTAATTTCCCTGGATGGAAATAATTGGCAAAGGTGAGAGTTGGAAGAACATTGTAGAAACATTTCCTTCAAATGAAGAACGCTCTCTCCAATTAATATCATACCTCAGAATCAAGAATGGGGATGACACACAATCCTGATTTTGGAAGCGTGTTGCGGAAGTGTCAACAGTTGGCACCATCATGACCATCACCGACATTATCTCGCGACACATCCTATGAGAAATCATGGTAGGGGTTGTTTCTTATGTATACCCCTTACCCCATTCTTAACATTCTTCTTGAATTAAGAACATTTATGTCAATTTATATCGTTCTAATGGAGGGAGTGAAGGCCAAAAGAACCCGGACCATCCTCTTTGCAACATTTTTCGTTAATGATGGTTTTGAATTGATGGTGATGTCCCATGTCGAGTTCGAGAGTCTTCGGAATGAAGAACGGGCAACCAAGGTGCGCCCGGTGACCCGAGGAACTTCGCCGTCAACCCATGCCGGAGACTGCCACCGATGGGGATCAGGAGTGACAGGCATCACTACGGCCAACTACGATGAGAATTGCGGCACGATCATGCCATTGAAGAATGGTCTTGGCCCGTAGGCCGTGGCGGAGCAAGGGCGGCAGCCATCGAATGGATGACCGCGCGAAGGGGGTGGTGCCGCGCAACCGCGCCGCAAGGCATGCGAGAGCCGTGACATGAGGCCTTGTCGGCCAAGGAGGGTGGCCAACTTGCTGCTGGCCACCGATGGTGGCGTAGTGTGCGACCGCACTGCGTGGGAGGGCTGTCCGTCCGTCCAGCCTGGGGGCCGAGAGGGACACAGGGTCCCACGTACCAGTTGACGGCACCACGTGGCGCCAACCGATCGACAACCCAACCCAAATGGTCCAGATATTCGGGGAACCCAAGCGGTGCCTCCCCTTTGGGTGCTGTCTAGGGCGGACCCCACCACAGGGTCACCCGATCGTGGACCAGTGTGGGCTGCCCTGCGGTTTGCCCAGTGCGGCCGCCCCGGCGGGCCGGGCCCGACCGAGAGGGCATGATTCAGTAGGTCAGGCCAGACCTAGTGGGATGGGTCAGACCTAGGGTTTGATTCGAGTCGGCCCAGGCGAGGTCTGATCTACGTCGGTACGACCGGGTCAGACCGACCCAGACTAACTTCGACCTCCTTTACTCATTTTCATCCATAACTTGAGCTACGATCGTCCATTTGATGAACCGTCTGTGGTGCCAAAAACCGTGGAACGAGATGGTCCTTTTGGTATACCTTAGTAGAGTTTTTGGTAATGTTGGGGTATGTCTAGGTTGTATCGAACATGAATACAATGGGGCCCTCGACACTAAAATACAAATAACATACGGACTGGGCATCTGATTGACACACCATCTATTGTGCTGAGACCCCTATTACATATAGGTCCATTAGAATAATTTTTCAAGGGAGTTTATCGTAGTTGGAGTATCGACCTGCTACATGAGGATCAGATCCTCTCATAATTGATTGAGCATAGTGCGGGAACTCTGTAGCTGGCTGTCACATGAGAAATGGATCTTATGTGGGACTATGCTATATGATCCTATGTGGGTCTGTGTTCTGGCATCCCACTTGGATCCGCACTATGAATTCAGATGGGACTACTCTAGGATCCTAAATGGGTCTTCTATACTATGATCTTACATGGGTCTGTTGATTTTGGATCCTACGTGGGTCTGATGAAGTAGGATCCTACGTGTGTCTGCCTCTCAATAGAGTAAGATGATTCAGTAGTTACATGTAATAATTTTTACTACCGTACCTATGATATACCATACGTGAGCTGAGTCTTTACCATCGTGGTGATTCATATGTTTCCTTATTATATGATTCATACCATTGTGGCACTTAATTTCTTGGTGATACCATTGTGGTATTCTTCTATATGGTGTTACCTTTGTGGTCTTCCCTTCGTGGTATTCTTTACTTCTTGGGATAGGTGAGCTTTGGGCGTTAAATTTGTTACTTTTGTTTCTTCATTATTGAGATGGGTTACCTGACTACTTAGGTATATGTGTAGGTATATCACTATGTAGGTTTATTAGTTGTTTTCATTCTTTATCGTTTATCCTTTTTGGATTTTGTGAGACCTTCTAGGGTCTCAGGTACCATAATGAGTATTGTTATACTCACCCTTGCACGGGCTTTTCCCGCACCTTGTTGTGTTTGATGAAGATGATGTATAACGGTGACTGAGGACGATGGTACCTGGACTGGAGGTAGCTTTGTGATGGACAATAGATGAGTCGTACTGTAGAGATGACCATTCGAGAGCTATACCTACCGTTCAGGTAGGATCTTTGGAAGGTGTTCACAGGAGCTATTCCAGTTTACTTGTACATCCCAGTTTTCCTGTACATTTCAGTTGGGCTTGTATCCTAGACCCTTTTTCTTACTATACATGTGCTTTTTTATGATACAATTTACCTGTGTTCGTAGGTTTCTATGTGCTTGGTTTCTGTGAGTTTACAGGTTTTGAAGGAAATGCCTTCTCGTTTCAGGGAAAATGCCATTCGGTGCTAGTTTCCATAACCTGGCCTATAGAAGATGGTCTTGGGGTAGTCACAACATGGGCACAGGGGATTGGTCATGACATTGAATTTTTCATAACCATTAATATTTACAAAATCTTTTTAGCCACATTAAAATTTATATATTATCAAGGGTAATGATACGTAATATTCATTTCAATCTGACATGCTATATTTTCTGATTGAAATTAAATAAAATAATTAGTGCACATTTCTTCTATAAATATAATAATTAATTTTGAATTTATTCAATTAAAATATAATTTCATCTATATATTTGTTTGTCATTATTTTCTTCCACACTTCAAGAAATTTAATTCTATAAACATTATTTCATAAACTAAAATAGATGAGGGTACTTATGTTGAATTTTTTATTTTAGTTCCCCTATTAAGTCTTCAAACATATGCTTCATCTATATCCCATTAACTAAATGAGTTGTCTTATTTAATAAAACATTATCACTATAATATATGATCTTCAACAGATACTCCTCATATTAATAATCATTCCCAAAGGGATCCACCAATGGAATCATTATATGAGAGGGGTAAAAATATAAATTCTTTTAGAGGGAATAATGGAACATATCCTTAATTATAGATAGGATAGGTGGGAGTGAAAATATATATTACACCAATCTCACAATATCTAGGATCATAATGGGTATGTTTTATCTTGGAGTAATATTCCCCTTCTTACCAACCCTGATTCTTTCTTCTAAGGACATATAATGTGGAACACCTTATCTATGACCTAATGTTCCATTTATTATTTGTGATTTTATACATGGATATTAATTACACTTTTTTCATAATTTGGATTATGTTGAATGGTTTGATGCATCCATAACAGATATTTGACAAGTTTATGTCCCATAAGATTCCAATATACATCTTCATCCCAGCAAGTTAGATACTAAAACAACAATCCACATTTGGTCACATAAGGTGCCATTTGAATACTAGAAATGAAAATATTATTATATGGGAACCACATTATGGGAAGGTGCATACCCCTAAATCATCATAAGCTTATTGAACATTTTCCATGAAAATATTCAAGAGTATGATTGCCTCTATAAATTTTACCATTTATTTGAGACCAGTATGAAGTATCTAATCTTATCTTCGTATGTAAGACCAATTTAAGTCTACTAAAGAACCTAAATATAAACCTTATAAATCAATTATATATAATGGATCATAGAACTAATTTTATAATTAGACGAAAATATAAATATATAGATATATATATTTGATACCGGTTCAATGGAAAATTTTCATTCATACTAATCAAATGCCTATAATTTTTAAGTCAGACGACTACAACCAAGATGGTATTAATTACTTTAGATGTATTGTGAAGTGCTAAAATTAAATTCATTATAATGAATTGTCATTTTAACACTGTAATGGGAAATGTTTTCATCATAACCATTGAAATATTTTATTATGTATTTTCATTATTTCATACAATTCATTATGATAAATATTCTTCAATTTCCATCCTGATGTTTTCCCATCAGTTGTTTATCATCAAAACTCTATACATCATACTACATCCTAGATGAATATAGAAAGTTGTTCTATAAAAATCATCCATTTGATCCATATTTTCCTCCAGTTTTGATGGGTAGATTTAGAGGATCTTAAACTTATTACTCCATCATTAGCGACGATGAACTCTATAATGGCATTACCTTTTTCAATAACTAAAAATCAACTTTTTTTCATCCCAGATTTCATCTTTAATGGATGGTTTAGAATTAATTTATTCATTTTATGTTTAAGACTCATATATTATTGTCTTGTACATCTTTTTAGTGTACAACATGATACGATAACTTTCAATCCAAATCATGAATATGGTTATAGGATCCATTCTACCCCAAGAATGTTCTATATTTTTTCCTTCCTAGAATTGTAATGGAGTTAATAATCATACTCACTAATTATCACTAACCAGCTTAATTTGGAAGCATTTATTTCCTTAAATGTGAATATATACATGAGGATTTTGTGATCCTTCTCTTCAACATACGACTCCCTATTGGGAAAATTTCTCAAAATATTCAATGAAGATATCAACAACTTGAATTCTAGAACATGTGTTTCATTGTAATTCTAATTGGTCATTAATTTTTGAGATCTATATTCTCTAACTTTTTCATGGGAAATTAGTTGAGAACTTCATCCATTTTGGATTAATCATTATAGATCACTAATACATCCCCAATAGTTGGTTATATCAAATACGGTGTATTACTTGTCCTAATGATTACCACTTTAAATCCGTCCTCACATTCTTCAGTACGTGAATACATAACAGCCATATAATTTAGATTCCTTAGTGCACATGAGAATTGTCCAATGTTTCTAAAAAATAAATTAGAGAACCATTCTTTTCCAATGAAAATATGGATTTTTATTAGAGAATTTGGTCTGGTCCTTCTTTTAATTGAATGCAATTTTTATGTGTCTATAGAAATTCCTTTTAAAATTATAACAGTCCGAAGGAATTTAACTTGATCAAATAAATAATCTAATTTACATTAATATATATAAAATTCATCAATTTACATGGTATTTAGTACAGATTTATAGTAATCCTCTTGTCCCACCACTGTTTTCAATTGAATAAGTATATCATCTATTAAGGGGAAAATAATTTTCAAAATTTAATCCACAAACACTATACTCACTAATCCTATCATTATATCTGAGTCATTATTAATTCCAAATGATTAAATATGAAAACATAGTCCTCATACCATGTACAAATATAATTCGAATGGATATCCTCCTTCTTCTCCATTTCATGATAATAACAAAAAAAGATCCACCTTTGTTATTTATCGTGTACCATATAGTTGATCATACATTTAACTGATTAATAAAATTCGATAATTGTTTTCATGGTTATGTTAATCTAATGAAAAAACAAAGAAGAGTCCCATTGACCCATCATTATTCTTGATGAATTCGACTACTAAACCACATGTTAAATCCCTAGGGTATATAAACCCATTCTTTAGATTTGTATAATGTTCTTTCTTTAGATATTCAATTGATATTGTAAACATTTTATAGATTCATTAATATGTGAATATAACATGGAAAGAAAACTGGTTCATAAATAAAGTTCATAATGGAGAAAGAATAAAAAATTCTTCATGAAATACATAAACATATTCCATATACAACGGTATTATCATCGTGTATTATATTTTAATTAGTCTGAATAATTTCATCTATACACACATGCTCATTAGGTAATAATATCTATTTATAATATTATAATAGATTAAGAGGTTCATCTTCTCCTTAAATGTGTACATGATCAAAAGGTGGTTTGTCATACGAATGGTGATTTTCATATCTTTTAATTTCTATTGGACATATAAATATGTAAATCATTATAAATATATAATTCCATTTATTTATCCTAAACTGAGTATCAAATGTTTATTATAAAATTAAAACAAAATATTAAGGATTGTGAGAAGTTATATACATTAGATACAATAATTTACCGTTTTCTGTTTCCCCTAATAGCTCCACTTCAATGTTTTTATGTTCTGTTTGAATAGCTCTAAAAAAGAAGGTTGATATTAGATAATGTGTGGAACCGTAATCAAATTTCACATTCACTATAATTGAATAAATATCTAGTCTACTAGTCACCAAATCATTGTCTAGATCTGCCTCAAAAATTACAATTGCATATTCTCACCGATTTTCTATTTTCCATTGATATTGTTGGCATTGATCATCATCGACACCCCTTACCTTGTTTCATTTATTTACATCGTTTCATGATCAGTGTACTAGAAAATTATGATTTTATGTTGAGTATTTTCTAGATGATTATTTTCATTCATCACATTTAAGGGTTTCTCCTAATGGTATTTTCAAGCAAGGTGTCATTACATCCCAAACAAAAATATTTTACTTTCCCCCCTCAAAAAAATTATAGGATGACTATCGCATAGTTTTTAAAATTATGGTGTGGGACATTCATTCCCACATATAATTTCTCCATTTCACCCAAATAATTAATATATATTATCTACCTCTAACTCATTACATCTTAGACCTGTATGATTCACCGATCTATATTTCAACATCCTGGGAACATTTGAAAAATTACTCATAGACTTCAATATATAAAATATAAATTTTTTTTATGAATATATATAAAAAATGATGCAGTCATCTTTACATTTTGGAGAAATGTAAATGATAAGTAGTATTTTGATTGTCTTGTTATATTTACCTTATTCTCTCTAATAATTTCACCATCCTTTGTCAGGAGTCCCTGGAAAACCCCCTCCATTTTATATTAGAATCTATGAAAAATATTTGTCAAAAATCATATTCTGATATTCATTATAGTCCATCACATTGATATATTTATCAAGAATTAAATTTGTGATCAATATGTAGAATTGATTAGATTCACCCTCCATAAGAGAAATGGATTGAATGATCTTATCTTTCACTGGGCATTGAATTATGGAGATAGTCATTATAGTTGATTAAATACAATATTCTATAATTATGGAACTGAATTATCCACAATGATTATAATTACATTATTGCAAAAATTTGTCAATTGAAACCTTATATTTCATTAAAATTTTTGTGTTTTCTCCTAATTAAATTTTCTATTAAAAAAATTAGTTAATTGGGTATTGTTTATCACGATCATCTTATGTCCGTCTATCATCGTGTTCGGTATGTATTTTGTGAATCCATTACACTACTCATCAAATTTGATTTTTGATTTGGTTTCCTCCCATTAACTAAAATAAATTGAAAATGGGATGATAATTTAAAAACTAACAAACACATAAAAGAGATGCTATAAACAGTGAAGGGTTGACCAATAAATTATATACCTTATATATCCAATGAAATTAAAGATTCAATCTATGATCTAAAATCTCCATTTCACATAATAATATATCATGTTTATTATTTAGTATTCTTAATTATTCATAATGAACTTGGGAATTTATTAAACCATAACCTTTGAGAGTGTCATAACAGGTTGGTTGTATAAAATCATTTTCATGAACGATGTGATGACCGTTTCAAATACAAATGTCCCCAATTTGTAGTTTTCACCTCTAGGTAGAACTATGCCAGTTCTATACCCACTTCAACTATCTTGATAGGGGGTTTATGAAAAAATAACACATATTATAACAATTATAATAATTTTGGGGTATTTTTCTTTGATTTTTCATATTTATAAGGATACCAATACATATTTATAATCACAATACTAAATATAACCATAAAACCCTCAGATAATAACTATGAAAACCCATATCATCAAAACCCATTAATTCAACAATCATTAAATAATGATATATATTATATAATCCCATAAGATCATAAATAATCATTTTCTTGGAAAATTAATGACATATAAAATTATCCTGAAACATTAGTACGTGAACATTTTTCAATCCTCAAAACATGCCCTTACATACCATCAATAATCTAATTCTTCATGGAGTATCATGGAGGAAAAAATAAGAAAAGTATGAGATATAAATCATTGTAAAGAAATTATTATATCATCTCTTGATGAATTTAATATATGTTAGTCAATTGGAATATCATGGTTACATAAAAGGTGTGTGAAACATAATCATTGACAGCCCGCGCGAATGGCCAGAAGGCCTTCTTTTTTTTATTTTTATTATAGATAATACCCCTTTTAAGGGTTGAAGGGAAACCCGTACATGACCCATAGTCCCAAGGCAGAAGGCCCGACATGACCCGCAGTACATGACCCAAAGTCCCAGAGGCATTCCATGCCCATTACAACACCCATAGGCCCAACCCACTAGAATTAACCCTCCCCAACATCTTGCATCATTAATCTCATTAGCTCCCCACCTTGCATTGTTGGTCAGCTAGAATTTCCTCATACAAAGCTGCACGGTGCCTGGTCCCGATGGCGGCTGCCATACCCTCTCATTCATCCCATTCGGTTAGCTCTGTATTTGGTGGCTGCTACTCATGATGCTCTGATTTTCATCTAGGGCCAGTTCTGTGTGAACTGGGCTACTCCATTGTCTACATTACCTGAAGGCCCTATTGCCCGAAGGCCTTTGATGACCCAAAGGCCCTAGAGAACTGTAGGCCTAAACTGGAGGCCCGAATGCCAAAATCGGGTGAATAGTTCCGGTTGCTGCAGTACTGAACGGTAACTGCTACAGTGACTGCAACTGTATTTCTTCTATAACCCATAAATTCACCTCCACCCGGTTTTGAACCCGAGTTTCTTGGATGCCAAGTAGGATCCCTTATGTCTCGGGTACGGGCTCGCTGGACAATAATTGATAGAAATTATGACATGAAATGTTAAAATCCATAGAACTATATGAATGTGGTAAAAACATAAAGCATGATATCATTAAAAAAATTTAAGGATAACCATTGAGAGATAAAAACACAATGTTCTATGGATAACCACAGATACATAATCAATTTTTTCTCATGAGATAAAATCATTACCCAATGTACTTGATTAATGAATATTTCCTACCCCACCCATCACATTCATATCATGTTTATTTATTTATGTTCCACATTTATCATACAATATAAAAATTCCATTCATAAATAATAATATCATGATTAAAAATTATGGGATACAAAAATGTATATACAATAAAATTTAGTTTTATGTACATCTATTTGAATACCAATAAATGAAAATGGGGATTGATATTCACTGCACAAGAAACTGGAATGGAAAATTGATGAATTATTTCCATAACTTAACAAGTGTGTGTTAATATTAATGTAAGTGTTAAATGGGAGTGATATGTTTTAATTAATTACATTTAATTAAAAATAATTTTAATATATATGTTAAAAAATTTCCCAAATTAACAAATCATAATCAAAAGGAAAAAAACAAATAATGTTCTTTCACAAAAATAAGGGAAACAGATCCCCTACCATGAAAGGGAACATTTAAAAGCCTAATATGAAAACATTAAGTGATTTGGAACAAAATTTTATTTAATTATAGAGTGATAGAGAGATAAATATCATAGTTAATTTGTTTTTAGTGAGGAGGAGTGGGAGGATAGGATTAAATTAATATCCTAAATAAGGAATTAATTATTAATTTATAATCACATATTTCATCTCTATGTAATTAAATAAAAAATTACCCAATAATTTTGACCCTTATTTCTATCAAGAAATATTTCTTTGAAATATTTTATTTTCCCATGAATATAAATCCTTAGGATGGTAGCATTGTTGATGTTGAAATCAATCTTGTTTTTACATAATTTATTTTGAGAACATAAATAATATTGATTTCGGTGGATTCAATAAGGGTTTATAAAATTAACATTAAAAAATAAAAACACCTTATTTTAATGGTAATCATATTTGACATCGTGGATACCATTTATAAAATTTAGTAAATCACATTTGGGATATAAGTTTTTCATCAAAATGGCTCTATAGTTAGACTATATTTAATTTTTTATCCAAAATATTGTTTAATTAAATAAAATTAAAATTCAGTATTATATAATTTCTACACTATAATTTCTAAAATAATATTGAGATTATTAAAAAACTGACCAAATTCAATAATTTAAACATTGTTATAAAAATTCAATTTATTGAGAAATACTTATTTTTATGAAAATAAGATTTATTTTTTCATATAACCCATGATTCATTATCACATGTGTATGAATAATGATCTTCTAATCACTCATCACTAAAAACCATCTATGGAAACGTTCATGGGACACATTTATTGGTGTCAAAAAATACCTTCCCTTGAATTGGGTTCATTCATAATGAGAGGAATTTGATTCCGTGGTAAATATATGAAAATTATCCATATAATAGAATGATGATGAATTCTTCTAGGGTGTGGCACTAAGACATATGGTTCTCTACATTCTTCCCAATTCATTGGACCTAGAAATCATAGTGGTATTTTTTCAAAATACATATAGCGGCCAAACAAGATATTCCATTCATGCATACTGAATCACTCTTAGGCTCTACATTAGGAACATTTTACATGGAAATTATATGATTATATTTTAGGGTTTTTAGCTCAAATCCTCTATCACATTAGTTTAGGGTCTTCTACCTCAATACTTTTATCAATTCATATTAGTAAATTTTAACATGGAACTTCTATTATTATAAATTAGTGTCTTTTAAATCATACATTATATTAATGTATTTTAGAAACATTTAGCTCAGACCTTCCATCACTGTATCTTAGGGTCATTTATCTCAAACCATTTATTTTATTATTTTACTTTCTTTTAGCTTGAATTTTATATAACATCAGTTTAGGGCCCGTTAGCTTGGAAATTATTTTTCTCTAGTCTAGGATCTTTTTGTTTAGACCATCAATTAATTGTTTTGATGTCTTTTATCTCATAACATATATTCCTATAGAATATTGAATTATTTCTCATAAATTCTATTATTGTATTTTAGTGTCTATTAGCAAGGACATTCTATTTAAATAGTTAATTGTATTTTATCTCAAACAATCCACTTATATAGTTTAGTGTCATTTATCTCAAACCCTCTATTGTTGTATTTTAGGGTCTTCTAGCTCAAAGCATCTATATCTATATTTTATGGTCTTTTATCTCAGGACTTCTGTTGATGTAGTATTGAGTCTTTTATTTCAAAACATCTATTTTTATAGTTTACTGGTTTTTAGATCAATCTTTCTATTGATGTAGTTTATGGTATTTTATCTCAAACCTTCTATTGTTTTAGTTTAGGTTCTTTTACCTTAAAACATATATTGTTGTAACATAGTGTCTTTTAGAGTATACATTCTATTACATTCATTTAGGGAATTTTAGCTCAGACCGTATATTTCAATATTTTATGTTCTTTTAGATTGGTCCTTATAATTTTTTAGTATATGGGGTTTTTTCTCAGACCATAGGATGATCAAGGGATATGGAGATACATTCCTAGAATATACCAAAAACATAAAAAGAAGTTTGGTTCTAGTATGGGGTTGTTGGGGCTCATGAGGATCAGATATCCATCTTATGAGGGTGAGATTCCTCATTTTGGTAGTTTATAGCCCTGATGCATCACAAGAATTCTCAAAAGAGGAAATACCACTCCATTACAAGGGTCATGGATGTTTAATGAGGCTAATATCAGTTGAGGGAGAAATAATGGGGATGGTAGTTCTGCAAATATAGTTTTCATATGAACTATATAAATAATAACTCAAAATTTTGAGCCTTTTAAAATGAAATAAGGAATATATTTCATGATGAACTTTGACACCTTGAGATACCGGGTTCCTCCAGGCATTATCAGGGATCACAGGGGTTGATGCTCATTTATGTAAAGGAGGAGTCACCTTTAGTTGGTGAAAATAAACATATGTTTTAGTATCATATCCACTTAAATATCATATACAATCCATTCCACTAGTCTAGAATGATTTGTGTGGATTCAGACATCCAGATGATGTTGTTGGGTATGGAAAGGATGCTCTCCAGGAAGGGTATTGGCTCCTAGGTATGTTTGGATCTTAAATGGTTAATCCTAATTCTTATGAACTAAGGTTATGAATCACGTGGTTTGGGCCATTAATGGGTTTTTATTAGATATTCACAATCCTATTGAATGAGAGGGCACAAATCATGGTGACATAACAGTGATGATTTCATGGAAACATGGATTTTTTCGTACAATGATTGTAAATCATTATCATATGTGATAATTTCATGACTAATGATTTTGGAAAATAATTCCATGAGTATTTAAAAACACATTGGGGTTTTCTGATTTCTCCCATGGTGATGAGATGGCTCACAAGGATCATACATCCCATTTTGGGAAGTGATAAATTTGGTTGACAACCATACGATCATATTCAGGATCCATAGGCATACAGGAATAGTCATGAAAATGTCCCCATGAATTCATGTATCCATATCCAAGTTCCACGAATGGTTTATTGTGATCCAATTCACTCAAATAATGATGTGTGATTTGTGGACAACATAATATTGAATAACGGTTCAGGAACCCAAACTGACGTGTCACTGCCAAGAGAACATATTTTCATGGTGAGGATATGTGATAAATAATTTATCTACAATTTTCATGAGCCATGGGAATATTAATTTTATAATGAAATAATGAAATTAAATTAAAAATAACATTAACATAATTAAATATGACAATTATTTTACAGTTTTTATTTTGTAATGTAATATTATAACTATTACTCCAAATGATTGGGGGCCATATATTTTTATTCAATTTTGGATAATCCCAATTTTTATGGTTGTGGGGGAACCTTTAAATTACATTTAGGTTCAAAGTTACATGTTCCATAAATTAACCAAAGTCACAATACCATGATACACTTTTGAACGTTCCCCTCCCCAGCAAATGCATCTTTGAAGGGTCCAAACATCCCACATCGCATGGTTGATCGAGTATCATTTCCGTATGTAGAAATTTAGGATGCCTAGAACTTATGGAAACTGACATACTCCATCGTTATTGTAGTATCGTTAGGTATGCTCTAGTTGCTACGAGATACTCTAAATCATATTATGGGGCCTTGTCTGAATGTGGTCTTCCCAATTGCTACATTTCCAATTATGGCCTGAAGGCCTGGTGTCCAAAAGGCCTATGGAAAGCCAAATGCCTTGTGGCTTAAAGGAATTTGATTCCCGAAGGTGAATGGCCTAAAGGAATTGTCGGTAGCCTAATGGATGTAGTGGACAAATGTATGTGAGACCCGCTTTCCCAAACATGTGGCTAGAAGACCCAAATTATATGAGAAGATCCTATTAGTATAGTACAACACAATAAATTCTACAATGCTTTTACTATAATCCTAAAATTCATCCCACTTGGATTAGATCTTATGTCATTTTGATTCTGAGTAGGATCCTCTGTAACACTTATATATGTTATTTAGTAACTAGAACTATTAACTTTATAACACTATATAATTATTTTAATAAAACAAATTTAGTTTTATGATTTAAACTATATGGTTCATTTTATTATTTTTTATGTGTGCTTATATTATAATATATTATTATTAATTTTCGATACTGAATTAGATAAAATAAATCATTTAATTTTTATTATCATTTTGAAAATATGTGTATTGATAATTTTCATATTTGGCATAGAATTATGTTTCCAAATAAAATATATGATACCGTAGTGGGTGGTTGTTTTTAAAATAATAATACATTTAAAATTATTTTGAATTAAATTAATTTATTAGAAATGTTGTTCCTAATAATAATTTATTAAAAAATTGAATAAAATTTAATAAAACCCATTAAAATTGTTATCAATTCCAAATAATATTAAGAACTCTTATTGACTAGATGTTTTTTCTTAGAAATATATTTTTTATACACATAATATATTTTTTCATTTATCATTTAATTTCCAACTATTAGGAAATTGAATAATGCTAAAATTAGCCAAAAATCAAATTCAGAAAATTGATATTTTGTAATAAGATACTAGTAATAATTTTAATAATAAAATAAATGGTAGTATTAATATTTAATAAAGGTTAATATGCGTTTAAATGAATACTCAAAGGTGGATTGGTTTTTCCAACATTACTATGATCCTTAAACGTTATGGAAATTACTTTTTAGGTTATATTATAATAAATTTGTGTCCCATAATCCTTTGATCTCCAAACACACCGTTCTTTCATTCCATTCAAAACTTACACATTTCCTATTATTCTTTTCTATTAAAAAGTTCAACTTTCTCACTAATAAAATTGGTATCATATATACCCTTTCAATATTCAACTCATATATTAAAAATTTTCATTAAAAGCATTCCAATAATGTCATATTATTGAGGTCACATTCCCTCATTAGTTCACCTTGTAACAAAAAGTTATTATATTTACCACAAATGTAAGACCTTAATCAAGAGGAAGTTCACTTTCTCAACATAGGTATGATATCATTCTAACCATATGATGTTATTACTACAATTACAAACTAATATAAAATAATATAATAATAACTTTATAATGATTAATTTTTTAATTTGTTATTAGATTAATGTTATTACCATTATGTATTCTCTTCCTTAATCATTGAGAAACAAGAATCATCATTATTTAATGTGTGGAGATTACCGCCTCTATGAAAAAATGATTTCAATTTTTCATCTCCACCAATAATGGATGGAATTAATGGTGGTGTTTATGAATAAATAAGATTTATATGATCCATTTATTATTATGAGATGATTATTTACTTTCCACATTCACCGCAATTATTTATTAAATAATAAAAAATAAATCATATGTTATGAGAACTACCCCATTGAGGAAAAACATGTCTATTTTTCATTCACATCCAAACAATGATAGTTTTATATTATAGTGCATTAGTATATATTGTATATATATTCAATATATATCATTAATAGTTTTATTTTTTAATAATAAAAATTATGATGACCCTTTTATGGAAATATGACAATATCCTTAAATAAAAATAAAATATATCCCTAAAATTTCCATTTTCATGAAATGATACTAAAACTCAAATTTAATGATATTATGACATATAATTACTTATAAAAAATAGATTAAATTACTATTAAAATTTTTTAATATTTAAAACATTTGGATAAAAAGGAATATTAAATTTTCTTTTGAAAACCTAGTTCCAAACACAAATAAATTTAAATAGTTAATTATGATAAGGGAATAAAAAAATAAAATACATAAAGATATTTGATATCAATTAATGTTTAAATGAAAATATATTAGAATAAAGTCCTAAAATAAATAATTTATATTTTAAAATTTATTAAATATAATAATAATGTATTTTATTTAATCAATTGTTAAAGGTAAGAGACTCGGTAACTCAAAAACATGTTATAGCGGCCAAACAAGATATTCCATTCATGAATACTGAATCACTCTTAGGCTCTACTTTAGGAACATTTAACATGGAAATTATATGATTATATTTTAGGATTTTTATCTCAAATCCTCTATCACATTAGTTTAGGGTCTTCTACCTCAATACTTTTATCAATTCATATTAGTAAATTTTAACATGGACCTTCTATTATTATAAATTAGTGTCTTTTAAATCATACATTCTATTATTGTATTTTAGAAACATTTAGCTCAGACCTTCCATCACTGTATCTTAGGGTCTTTTATCTCAAACCATTTATTTTATTATTTTAGGTTCTTTTAGCTTGAAATTTATATTACATCAGTTTAGGGCCCTTTAGCTTGGAAATTATTTTTCTCTAGTCTAGGATCTTTTTGTTTAGACCATCTATTAATTATTTTGATGTCTTTTAGCTTATAACATATATTCCTATAGAATATTGAATTATTTCTCATACATTCTATTATTGTATTTTAGTGTTTGTTAGCGTGGACATTCTATTTAAATAGTTAATTGTATTTTATCTCAAACAATCCACTTATATAGTTTAGTGTCATTTATCTCAAACCTTCTATTGTTGTATTTTAGGGTCTTCTAGCTCGAAGCATCTATATCTGTATACTAGGGTCTTTTATCTCAGGACTTCTGTTGATGTAGTATTGAGTCTTTTATTTCAAAACATCTATTTTTATAGTTTACTGGTTTTTAGATCAATCTTTATATTAATGTAGTTTATGGTATTTTATCTCAAACCTTCTATTGTTTTAGTTTAGGTTATTTTACCTTAAAACATATATTGTTGTAATATAGTGTCTTTTAGACTATACCTTCTATTACATTCATTTAGGGACTTTTAGATAGGACCGTATATTTCAATATTTTATGTTCTTTTAGATTGGTCCTTATAATTTTTTAGTATATGGGATTTTTGCTCAGACCATAGGATGATCAAGGGATATGGAGAGACATTCCATGAATATACCAAAAACATAAAAAGATGTTTGGTTCTACTATGGGGTTGTTGGGGCTCATGAGGATCATATATCCATCTTAATAGGGGGAGATTCCTCTTTTTGGTAGTTTATAGCCCTTATGCATCAATAGAATTCTCAAAAGAGGAAACACCACTCCTTTACAAGGGTCATTGATGTTTAATGAGGCTAATATCAGTAGAGGGAGAAATAATGGGGATGGTAGATCTGCAAATATAGTTTTCATATGGACTATATAAATAATAACTCAAAATTTTGAGCCTTTTAAAATGAAATAAGGAATATATTTCATGATGAACTATGACACCTTGAGATACTGGGTTCCTCCAGGAATTATCAGGGATCACAAGGATTGATGCTCATTTATGTAAAGGAGGAGTCACCTTTAGTTGGTGAAAAGAAACATATGTTTTAGTATCATATCCACTTAAAAATGATATACAATCAATTCCACTAGTCCTGAATGATTTGTGTGGATTCAGAAATCCAAATGATGTTGTTGGGTATGGAAAGGATGCTCTCCAGGAAGGGTAATGGATCCTATGTATGTTTGGCTCTTAAATGGTTAGTCTTAATTCTTATGAACAAAGGTTATGAATCACGTGGTTTGGGCCATTAATGGTTTTTTATTAGACATTCACAATCCTATTGAATGAGAGGGCACAAATCATGGTGACATAACAGTGATGATTTAATAGAAACATGGATTTTTTCATACAATGATTGTAAATCATTATCCTATGTGATAATTTTATGACTAATGATATTGGAAAATCATTCCAGGAGTATTTAAAAACACATTGGGGTTTTCTGATTTCTCCCATGGTGATGAGATGGCTCACAAGGATCATACATCCCGTTTTGGGAAGTGTAAATTTGGTTGACAACCATACGATCATATTCAGGATCCATATGCATACATGCATAGTCAAGAAAATGTTCCCATGAATTCAAGTATCGATATCCATGTTCCACGGAAGGTTTATTTTGATCCAAGTCACTCAAATAATGAAGTGTGATTTGTGGAAAACATAATAATCAAGAACGGTTCTGGAACCCAAACGGACGTGTCACTACCGAGAGAACATATTTTCATGGTGTGGATATGTGATAAATAATTTATCTAAAATTTTCATGAGCCATGGGAATATTAATTTTATAATGAAACAATGAAATTAAATTAAAAATAACATTAACATAATTAAATATAACAATTATTTTACAGTTTTTATTTTGGAATGTAATATTATAACTATTACTCCGAATGATTGGGGGCCATATATTTTTATTCAATTTTGGATAATCCCAATTTTAAGGGTTGTGGGGGAACCTTTAAATGACATGTAGGTTCAAAGTTACATGTTCCATAAATTAACCAAAGTCACAATACCTTGATACACTTTTGAACGTTCCCCTCCCCATAAAATGCATCTTTGAAGGGTCCAAACATCCCACATCGCATGGTTGATCGAGTATCATTTCCATATGTTGAAATTTAGGATGCCTAGAACTTATGGAAACTGACATAGTCCGTCGTTTTTGTAGTATCGTTAGGTATGCTCTAGTTGCTACTAGATACTCTAAATTCTATTATGGGGCCTTGTCTGAATGTGGTCTCCCCAATTGCTTCATTTCCAATTATGGCCCGAAGGCCTGTTTTCCAAAAGGCCTATGGAAAGCCGAATTCCTTGTGGCCTAAAGGAATTTGATTCCCGAAGGTGAATGGCCTAAAGGAATTATCAGTAGTCTAATGGATGTAGTGGAAAAAAGTATGTGAGACCCGTTTTCCAAAACTTGTGGCTAGAAGACCCAAATTATATGAGAACATCCTATTAGTATAGTACAACACAACAAATGCTACAATGCTTCTACTATAACCCTAAAATTCATCCCACATGGATTAGATATTATGTCATTTTGAATCTGAGTAGGATCCTCTGTAACACTTGTATATGTTATTTAGTAACTATAACTATTAACTTTATAATACTATATAATTATTTTAATAAAAAAAAATTAGTTTTATGATTTAGACTATTTGTTTCATTTTATTATTTTTTATGTGTGCTTATATTATAATATATTATTATTCATTTTCGAAACTGAATTAGATAAAATAAATCATTTATTTTTTATTATCATTTTGAAAATATGTGTGTTGATAATTTTCATATTTGGCATAGAATTATGTTTCCAAATAAAATAAATGATACCATAGTGGGGTGGTTGTTTTTAAAACAATAATACATTTAAAATTATTTTGAATTAAATTAATTTATTGGAAATGTTGTTCCTAATAATAATTTATTAAAAAATTGAAAACAATCTAATAAAAACCATTAAAATTGTTATCAATTACAAATAATATTAAGAACTCTTATTGACTAGCTGTTTTTTCTTAGAAACATATTTTTTATACACATTATATATTTTTTTAATTTATCATTTAATTTCCAACTATTAAGAAATTTAATAACGCTAAAATTAGCAAAAAATAAAATTCAGAAAATTGATATTTTGTAATATGATACTAGTAATAATTTTAATAATAAAATAAATGGTAGTATTAATATTTAATAAAGGTTAATATGTGTTTAAATGAATACTCAAAGGTGGATTGTGTTTTCCAACATTACTATGATCCTTAAACGTTATGGAAAGTACTTATTAGGTTATATTATAATAAATGTGTGTCCCAAAATCCTTTGATCTCCAAACACACCGTACTTTCATTCCATTACAAACATACACATTTCCTATTATTCTTTTCTAATAAAAAGTTCAAATTTCTCACTAATAAAATTGGTATCATTTATAACCTTTCAATACACAACTCATATATTAAAAAATTTCATTAAAATCATTCCAATAATATCATATTATTGAGGTCACATTCCCCCATTAGTTCACCTTTCAACAAAAAGTTATTATATTTACCACAAATGTAAGACCTTAATCAAGAGGAAGTTCACTTTCTCAACATAGGTATGATATCATTCTAACCATATGATGTTATTAGTACAATTACAAACTAATAAAAAATAATATAATAATAACTTCATAATGATTAATTTTTTAATTCGTTATTATATTAATGTTAGTAAAATTATGTATTCTCTTCCTTAAACATTGAGAAACAAGAATCATCATTACTAAATGTGTGGAGATTACCGCCTCTATGAAAAAATGATTTCCATTTTTCATCACCACAAATAATGGATGGAATTAATGGTGGTGTTTAGGAATAAATAGGATTTATATGATCCATTTATTATTATGAGATGATTATTTACTTTCCACATTCACCACAATTATTTATTAAATAATAAAAAATAAATAATATGTTATGAGAACTACCCCATTGTGGAAAAACATGTCTATTTTTCATTCACATCCAAACAATGATAGTTTTATATTATAGTGCATTAGTATATATTGTATATATATTCAATATATATCATTAATAGTTATATTTTTTAATAATAAAAATTATGATGACCCATTTATGGAAATATGACAATATCCTTAAATAAAAATAAAATATATCCTTAAAATTTCCATTTTCATGAAATGATACTAAAACTAAAATTTAATGATATTATAAAATTTAATTCCTTATAAAAAATAGATTATATTACTATTAAATTTTTTTTATTTAAAATATTTGGATAAAAAGGAATATTAAATTTTCTTTTAAAAACCTAGCTCCAAACTCAAATAAATATTAATAGTTAATTATGATAAGGGAATACAAAAATAAAATACATAAATATATTTGATATCAATTAATGTTTAAATGAAAATATATTAGAATAATGTTCTAAAATAAATAATTTATATTTTAATATTTATTAAATATAATAATAATGTATTTTATTTAATCAATTGTTAAAGTTAAGGGACTTGGTAACTCAAAAACATGTTATGGTGTTATGAATTTTATTATTAACCATCATTAATCCAAGAAATTCCATTTGGATTTTTATTATTTAAATATTTATATGAAAAAAATTATTAAAAAATCTATTTCACATACATAATTCTTTTAATTTCTCTTCAAAACAAAGGGGACCTTTTGAAAAAGGACATGTAACATCATCTTTTACAACGTCGAATACAGAATGTTATGAAAAATAAATTTTTTATATTTGGATTTCTCTATCATCAAATAATTTATCTCTCATGAAAATATGTTATATTTTTCATTATTTTATGAACACTATTGATAATAATAATTTTGTATCCTATTATTTCATCATTTCATGGAATCTTATATGTTTAGGAAAACCATTCTTTTTTAATTGGATAATTTTTTTATAAAGATGAATTTTTATATGGAACAAATATATATGGATGGTGTCTTGTGGAGTCATATATAGTCCTCCATTTTATTGTTGTAATATTATATCACATGAGATTTTATAGAATTGAAATAATTTTTTTATCACATTGGAGTGATAATTAAGAGAATTCTTAGATTTTAGGGTGTAGTTATAATTGTAATTTTCATAGAGGTGTAGGAATTATGGGTTTACTCACACATATTTTCTATGTGTATGGATTTTCAAAAAAAGTATCAATATTTTAATCAATTATGTGGTTTTAATATCTTATGGAAAATTTTATCTTGGGTTTTATTTCCATGAGATTACATGGTTTCATGTTTGTGTCTTATGATGTATCGTATATCTTATTTCATGTATTCATGTTATATGTTTTCTCTGTTTTGTACCCATATTTATCATTTTACGATTCTATGTTACTCCATCATGTTTTGTATTATCATACATGTTCCTATTGAAACATATATAATTATTTAGGTTTCCTCATAGTTTCCTCATTTTTATGATCTAATAGAGTAGATTAGGTCTTTTCCAACCCATTTATTATCATTCAATTCCCCATTAAATGATGGTGATAAAACTATGTTTTGATGAATTATAAATGTTCTAGGCGAATATAATTGTAGAAAATATTTTTCAACTGTTAAAAAATTATATATTTCTGCAAAAAATTCTGAAGAACCTACTCATTTAATTAATTCAATAATGTGACTTTTGTGCAATATATTATTTAAATTTTAAATCTAATATATTATTTGTGTCAATAAAATAATTGGTCATTATAGATGGAATCAATGTACGGTTTTCATAATTTTTATTCAATTTATATAAGATTTGTGAAAGTATGATGGAAATGTATATGTGATGAATCTATGCATATAATAAAATATATATTCTTCAGTAATATATATTTTTTGGGTTTTCATATAAATAAATCATTTCATCGGTAATATCAGAGGTGTTGTTTTTGATATGATTAATGTAGTTGTGACCACAAATAAAATGTTCTCACTATATATTTCTTTATTCATTTTGGCTCATAGTGAATGTACCCTAATTGTGCACCTAGTTTGACCCTCCCGCCGATATTGTCTAATTAATCGCATTACCTGTACATACCATTATAATTGATTTGAATATATATAACACATTCATTTATATATCCAATCATGGATTACATATATTGATACTCATTTATTAATAGTCTAATGTATGATAATTTTAAGTTAGTAATAGTAGAAATGTAATGATGGTGGTGAATTTCTCTTAAAATTGAATGAAAATAGTCTAATATCAATTAAACCATTGTAATATAATGAATTAATTAAAACCATTTTAAAAGAATATATTCAATATTTGAAAGGACATTAATATAATTAGATAAATGAATGATAAAAAAGTTATAGTTTATAAAGATACATGAAAATAAAAAAATTAAATATTATTTTATGGATTAAGAAATGAAAAATTAAATTTGATAGATAACTAAAAATAAGTAAAATAAATTAGGTAAGATATTTGAATAGTAATTTCATTAATAGATCTTGAATGTGCCCCTATGTCTAAAAACCTAATCGCTTTATTGTTTCTTTATTAGTCACTTGGATTTAATGGTTAAAAAATAAGAAATGTGTCCCTTTATTTTTAGTTTATCAAATAAAACTAGATATAATAAGCCCTAAACCATTAATATTCAATATTGAAACACTAAGAGTAAATTATCCCATATATTTTTAATGAAAATGGAATGAAACCTGTGGTCCCTTCCTTTAAAGGTATTAAGAATAGAAAATAAAATAAAGAGGAAGAAAATATATTGGTAACCTAATCTATAATATGTGAAGATTATAGAGTGAAGAAACATGAGATAATATGAAAATAAAGAGATTTAGAATGGTATATAGTTTTTTGAAAAAACTATAGAAATAGAAGATAGGTAGTTAATTATATGACATTTATGAGATAAATTTAGAAATTTAGAATGGTGGACATTAGATGATCATGTTCTGGTAGATTTTTAGGGCCTTCCATTCTCTCATTTAATAGCTATAAAATCCTTCAAAAGTAATTATGAATCCTTATGGGGATTAAATTTTTATATCTATGTTTGATAAATCTTGAAAAAAGAATTGAATTATACTAATTCCCTTTAACTATAATTAATTCAACACACCCAATAAGATCATTATGGAACTAAATTCGAAAATTGTAATAATATATTTATAGAGTCATTTATGAGAGTGAAATAGATTTTTTTATAGTAATATAATTTTTTATTAATATCTAAAACAAATTTAATGTCACACTTTTAAAGTGATCCAAATAATTAAATCATATTAAGTCATATACAACACCCAATACTCTCTCAAATTAAAGAAATAGTATAAAAAATTGAATTTTAAAATTCATAACATATTTAAGAATGACATTGTATAAAATGTTAAATTTAGTAAATTAAAAACAACAATTAAAGTTTTAATAAAATCTTATATCATAAGAATGGATTTATAATAAATTAAAAAACAGATCAACTCAAAATATTGAATTCAATTTTTTTGAGCTTCACATTATAATTATTTATGTAAACGAGGAAGAAAAAATCTATTTAAAAAATGTGTTTTAGAAATGTAAATTCATTATATGATATTCTCTATAATAAATAAGAATATATGAAATTTTTTGAAAAAACCAATACCTTGTTTTTAGCAAGTAGAAAATCAAATTTCCATGAATATAGAGAAACAAAGAAAAGTAGAAATTATAGTTGTTCAAAAATATGTACAGCTAATTTAACAGAATTTTATATGGGTATATTGTAAATACAAATAATTAGACAAATGATGAATGGATGTTTCAGTAATTGTTTAATCGTAATCATATGATGATTCGCGATAGAATATAAATTTGAAACATTACTATAGGGTCCCAAAAATTCGACCTTCACAGAGTTGAAAATTCCATTGAACTCAGAAAAGGATAGATATAAAATGATGAAGGATGATATAAAATGAAATATTTTGAATCAAAAATTGGAAATAGAAATTAGTACATCCACATATTGAATCCCAAATATAGTTCGCAGAAAGAATCAGACATTAACAAAACATTTAGGGGAATTAAGGCGACAACACCAGCTCTAACGAATGGTGTCATTGGAAGAATGGAGGTGGATAAATTCCACCTGAGAAACAGAGCTTCGTGAACCAAATAATTAGAGAAAACATGAATGTTAGGTATATCCCACACACTATCCCCTGAAACACATCTCATGAATGAGGCAATGTTAGTGGCGTCCCTCCAACTATGTCATTCGTGCAATCTAGGTGGTTATTTATGCTGCAACAAACTATATCCCCTAAAATCAATTTTTACCAGGACGTCTGTAGGCTGAGCTATTTCTTCATGGGCTTCCACAAATGGATCCATGTGACCAAAAGATATTTCTTCCCATCACTCTATAAGAGGGACCACAAGGGAAACTGAAAGAAAATGGATTTTTGACGCTTGGAGGGGGACATAACAATCAAACAGAATATTTCAATGTTGAACAACATACGATGTATAAAACCAAAAATTATTTCTAGAAGTTTTAATCCCAAGGTATAACATAAAATAAAGGATTCATAATAATATGGGAAACCCATAAACCTAATTGGAGAACCAAAAACCATACTCCCTTTACGGATGAACATCAAATGAACTCTAGGACCAATTCCCCATCTTCAATCTAGCATACCCCATAACATATTGCTATGAGGAAGAAACCCTGCCTCGTATAGTGTTCCACTACACAGATGGACTCTAAATCCACACACCACCAATGTAAACGAACATAACATCAGACCACATACCACTACCATATTGGACTACAACTAGGTCTATGTATATCTTATGAACGTAGGAGACCCCTCTACATAGATATAAATAGACAATGTCAGGGATCCCCATCCTGCTTGAAGAAACAGTTAATGGAATTGAGATCCATCGAGCATTCCACGTTCCTATTATAATCATGTACTTCCATACCCGTCACGCAATCCATGGATCTTCTATAAGCCAATCCAGCGACATCAGGACAATTAATCTTTAAAATCCACCAGACATATATGATGAGACCATCAAACAGATTTGTGTTCTCTTTTTAGTCTACATAACTATGTTAAGTGAAGTCATGAAGGTAATCCCAAAATCATTATGGTCCCTTTGAATGTACTTAAGTCAACATTCCCATGGAAACACGGTGTCCAACCATGGGATACCAATGTGATCTTTCCTATTCTTGATATTAAGGTTAGTCACTTGATTTTCCATTCAATAAGGGATAATGTCATGTTATTGGAATCAATCATTCCTTCTCCTTTGACAAGGAACAATGCTCTTCCTCTTTCACATAACCCATTTCTAGGCACTCCTACTATGATATGTCCCTAAACATGTTGAGTTATGGGTCACTCTTTATCCTCTTAGCCTCAGCCCAGGATATGTCCATATAGATCACCAGATGGGACTATAATGGATATAAAAATGGGCAAGAGTTGTAACATTCAAATACACTATGTCAATCCCTTTTGTCTAAAAATAACAACTGCTTCTACGGTGGTCATCCTTTTCCATATTAGAATAAGGGAAAGTGTGTGGTTTGTCTGATCTATGACTTCATCCGATTTCTCACATCGAGAATGAATCACCTGGGCTTAGAAGTTAATGATGATCAAAACATCCACACCATCTAGAATTTAACTACAAGAACCATAATTCTTGTTATAACAATGATATGTGGGATGCCTACCTAAGGTCTGATCTCGAGGAACATTATCTATAAAATTCATTCACAATAATAATTCCCCCCGACTGTCAAGGGAATACTCATAAAAAATAATCCCTTAAGTGGATCATTTAGGAAGTGCCTCATCTACGGTGTATACCCCAATAATGTCTTCTTAAATGGGAAGCTCAAATGTGTATGCCCTAATGAAGCCTCCAAAAAGGGTCCTCTTATACAGTATAATCCCCAACATATACCAAACTATGTGGGCTGTCATTCCTCTAATGGGGATATATAGAAATCCAATTTCAATGGTTCAATACTAATACCAAAGAAACATTTTTCCTCCCTATATGATGATAAACTCAATAGTTCCTCATCATGTGGATTAAACATGCATTGTCTCAACAATCACTGATCCATGCATATCCAGGACTGATTTTGCGACTTGGGGATCATCCATAGATACATTTTTCTGAATGAACCAAGGATTATTGTACAGATTATCATTACTTAAATATATAAATGATTCCTAGAAAAGGTAATAATTTCCCACCAAAAGGATGTAATGATTCTGAATTCCCATCCTCTATCAAATGGAGTCATTAACTGTCATTGGAAAAATAATAATCCAATGAGAACTTATGTTTGGATTGTCAGTCCATGAATCTTGGATAAATGGGACATTCGTTGTTTCTGGATCCATGAATAAACCCATTGGAAATGATCAGAGGGTGTCATACCCAACGTGGTATAATTGCATATACAATTAACCAACGTCAATCGAATTAGGGGACCATTCAAATATGGAACCTAATTCACCACATAAAATGTATAAATTCATAGTCTCCATGGGGCCACTATCTCACCCAAAACGTATTTATAATAAATGTAGTGATGTAAACTGAGTCGAAATAAAAACTATGAACCCAACGAGAAAATAAACATAACAATAAGCAATGATCTATTATCTATCAGACCATTTGGTTCAACCACCCACACACACCTTAGTTTCAAAAAAAAATGGTGAACCTGACCTGAAACTATACATAACAAAATGCAATTATTTTTTATCCTTCAGATCATTTTGATATCCACAACACAGGCACCTCAGGTTGAAGGAAAAATGGGAACCTGACATCAACCCAAAATCAAGGTGGAATGTTACCCCACCTCCAGACCCTTTCACATTCAAAGAGAAGACAACCAGAGAGATCATAAATTTTACCAGTGATCTTGATATTGTATTTTGGAAAGGTTTTTTCTTTATATTCTATATATCTTGTATGAATTACACAGAGCTTCCTTAAATAAAATCACATCCCCACAGTATGCTCAGACACACATTTTAGCAACCACAAAGGTGGCCCGATCGTGGATGAAGAACGTGACTCCCTCGACAACCTGTGTCTTCAATGATGGGTTTCAAATATTCAGATCAATGTGTAAAACAAAAAATTGTACTCTCCACAGGGTGGAGGCTACGAGGTAGGTACTCCAATATGGGAAAGCTAGTAAGATGCCTCTTCAGCCATAGCAGGCAATCCAGTACATAATGGCCCTATAGGTTGTCTCAAATCATTTCATCAGCATGTCCTTGGAATGTGACAATGAGTACCTCTATCATCATAGGGGGGGGGAAGGTTATGTCGACAACAATGACTTCATCCCATTTTCACATGAACCCCACTCGAGTGATCCTACCTATGACACCACTACCTACTGTGTACAACCTCACATCATTGTTATGTAAAAGACCTCCTGTCAAGGTAACATGCTGAAGTCCAATGGACATGGGAAACATAGGATTCCCACTGATGGATGAAAAAACACAATTTTGAGAAGTATATCACCCATTTTCTCGAGGAGTAGATCTACCATACAATCACGACCTCATAAATTATGCAGTTATACAACTCTGCACCACTTTTAAATCCTGCCATTGAAATTCATTAGCAACCTATGAGAGGATTTATATTCTATCTCAATATTATAAATCCCACCATAGAAATATAGTGGTACAATACAAGTAAACTCTCATTATTGACAGTTCTCTCCCATCTCGCCACACCGATAGAGTAGAAATATCCAAGAAGATGCAAATATGTATCAATGCACAAGAAACCCGTCAGTCAAATAATAAGGTATCAAGATAAATGTTAAAAAAAATTCCTAAGGATTGACCCCAAGCCATCAATATAAATAGGGAGGAAATCAATGTGCAATTATACAACATGAACAATGAATATGAATCAATCCATTCAAAAATTGTTGTAATCTAATATATGTAGAGTAAAATTCTTGTAAATTCACATCATGTCTATGAGATAAATATGGCGAAAATTGTGAAGAAAAAAATTCCTACTAACAAATATAAATCCCACCATCATAATATAGTGGAAACCAGAGAAGGAAAATAGAGACATAATCGTTCCACTATCCCAACATAAGAGAACCGCTAGTACCCAATGGTATGCCATGGAGGACCGAACATCGACAAACTCTTATTATAACATCGTAATCGAACTTCATACCCATTCCAAAGAAAGATTTGTCTCATCACATCTAAGCCATGTTGTAGTATCATATTTCAATCCCATACAATATCCTCCAAATGTTTGAAGATTTTATTTCATTTGAGTTAAAAATGTGGGGTTGGGACTGCGACCCTGTCCCCATGGGCGGGGTGATTCATCCACAAAATTAGATAGTCTCCCTATTGTGGAACCACATCCCTACTATAGTACAGGAGGGTCAATATCCATATTACACAATACAAGGACAATAAAATTTCCAACCAATAAAAGTTCAAACTAGTGGACAACTTTCCAATGTGGTGGCATTAAAAGGGCATGCATATGTCCAAGCCATAATTCCAGATGTCTCTATGCTTATCCGGGCAGCAGCATGAGACCCAACCAAACAAGGATCCATGCATGAATTTTATTACAAACAGTAGGTGGCCCCATTTTCCTATAATATAGCACCAAAAAATGAAATTCACCAACAGAAACTTGAAAATTAAGAGCATACTAATGATTCTGCTCTACTAGAAGATGGAATTCATGACGCCATTAAATATATATCAATAGAGTCTCAAGATCCTATAAGTACATTACCAAATAATGGAAGTGGTAGAAGCAGCTAGGAATGTCGCCCCTAAAATGTCTCTACTAGAAGATCTAATGGTCCACCTAGAGCACCCACAGGGGCATACTCCGTGGGACAGAAATGATTGATCACGAGAGTATATGTCATACTACGTGTCAGGGTAGTCTAACCACTGACCATAATATCTTACAGAATGAAGGTTCTCCACATTATTTCATCTTCACTATGGTCCTCACAGGGTATACACTATATTTTTTTTCATTGTAGTGGAATGGCATGCAGTGATGGTAGACCTCGACATGACAGATGTCGCAACGAAGGCCCACCCAGTAGTGACAACAAGCAACGACAAGATCCTCCCCTCAATACAGTACATCATGAAGGAGCTCCCTATAATTTATAATGCATATACTCTCCATTAATCTATATATATGATGGTCATCCTCTCCATTATAGAATTCATTGTTAATTTCCTCCCTCCAATGACTCTTAGCAAGTAGAAGTTCCTCCCCCATTTTATGGTCTTCCTTGATGGTCCTGCCTAGGGTATACACAATAGAATTTATCTCAAGGGAGATACAAACTATTTGATGGTATTCCTAACTATCATGGTATTAATTGAGAAGGTCCTCCCCATATTTAAAATTCATTCCATCTATATGGTCCTCCCTTAATCGGGTGAAATATGAGAAATCACTCACATTCCAAAGCATTAGGAAAAATGGAGTATGACATGTTGGATTATATCTCCATGAAAGGAGATATAATTTCTCAACCAGGTGAAGGACTGAGTCTGCCTTCATATTTTGATCCCCCATACTATTCACATGGTAACAAGACTCCCACTAGCCTCACTTCATCGACCAAAATCATTATGGAGTAATCAAATTGGACGGATCAAGAAAACGAGTCCCTAGCAGAAATGCCATAAGATATGTTACTTTTGAAATGAAAAGTATCTAGAGTTGATATAATATTGTGGTATTGTACCATGATGACTTCTCATTTCATCATAAATAGATAGTTTTCAAAACAATTTATGCATAACATTCACCTCAATATATAAGAAACAATCTTTTAGTTGAAAATGAATAATCTCCCCTACCATGGGTATGAAGACCATGTCGGTATATTGAGGGAGGTTGATAAAAAAATTTACCTAGAATCCCTTTGGTGTTCATGGAATCAATGATCAGAATGAAAATAAATCCATGAGTTGGATTGCCACCACATGCTGCACAAATTGCATTTCCTCATTGGTGACGCCACATCTGGTGTTCATATCTGGGTATGGAGAGAGGATATATCTCTACACATCAACCCAAATCCCTCCCATAAAAACCTACTGGAAACAAAATCATTCAATTACATCATCCCATGACTGCAACCAAATGAAATACATATTCTAGAAATGTTGTAAGCTCATCATGAACCGGTATTGAGGAAGTCTCAAAAGCATCATTTCTGAGGAGAGGAAGCCATCATGAAGCTCCTAAAGCAGACCACTCTGAACATTCTACTTTCTTATCACCTAAGGTAATTTAATCTCTATATAATTATCATGTCCTTAGATAAAAATAATTCAAGTGTGGATTCATAACCATATCCGTCTCATGCCCACAATGGAATGAGTGAAAACAAGAAGGCAGAAATAGTAGTAGAAACTACCACAATACGTTATTAACCTTAGACTATAGGGATAGGGAATTTTTAATACATAATTCCATCGTATGACCGTAAAATCATGGTCGAGGAACGTCATTATAAGAATTGGAGCAACCCCAACTCGCAGTGTTGGTGGAATTTTTACATCAAATTCCCACCCTGTGAAGGTATGTTTTCTCTTGTCGGGGGAGATCAATGGATATAGGGGTCACCAATTCCATCCCATACCAAGACTCATATACCACAGAATGGAGGAGTATTTCAAGGACATATCATGGCTCCATTCATGTAACTATCTTCTAAAAAACCTAAATAGTGTTATAAAATGGATGTAAAAGATCCAATAATGGATTCAAGAATCCCTCATACTATTCAAAAATAGGTATTCCACATATAATGTGGATTGCATTAGTAAACGTCAGGGACATCATTCCCATGCACCTTTTTGAAGATAATATAAATAATAAGTAAATAGGAGAAGAATGTTCACTCACTTTGGTGGACCATATAAAGCCTAATGGTGTTCACACTCATAACAAGCGGGTCTTCTTATATTTCTGATCACCTTCATTGAATCCCTAATTTACTCCTCGAATCTCCACCAAAGTGAAGAATAAGAACAAGGTTTAGTATGACCCAAATTCTCCCAAAAAAAAACATGTCCTAAAATTATAGGATAGATCTTCTTGATAGGAAAATGAAATGAAAGTGCAATGTATAATTAATGATGAGATTATTGGAGAAATCTATCCCTTTAGGTATATCTTTATGTGGAGATTCAACACACATTTCAATCAGTTGTACCTATGCATCACGAGCTCATCACAATGGAAGAAGCAAGGCTATAAAGATCATTCATGGTAGTTTCAGGACCTTCAGTCTACATGAACTAAATCCCTATATGATATCAATATTTACCCATTTGGGGAAGAAACCAGAATATATTTAGGAGAATCCACAAAGGATGGCCCCTGCTGGGTATCTGCCTCAAGTCCCAACAGTTCCAAAACATCCATCTTCCCCACACTACACCCACTCATTCTCAGGTCCCACATGACATGCATCAAGGGATCCTATGTACCATTTAGTAATTGACAAGTTTAATGGTTGCAATAGAATGATGGGATGTTCCTATAAAACTATAGTGAAATCCCTACCCTGAATGGGTAAGAAACATCCATTAAATACCAAATTTTTGGAACCCCTTATTCCGTATTTTTTATGGCTCAGGGGACCTAAACAAAAGTTGATGTACTAATTTTATTAATGTGTCCCTATGATTAGAACCCTAGTGAAATACGAATTAGTGAAACTCTGATTCGTCATGTGGACTCTGCATGGATTATCCATTCTATGGTATACCATTCTACCGAATAATTCAATCATAGGATGAGATTACATTTGGTAGCAGTATCTCTTCCTCTTGAATTCAACATTGCCAATGTCAACAGTAAATGAACTAATTAACTCTAATCAACATGATAATGAGATAGTTTCATACATCATTTCTAGAAGGAAAGGTCCGACTTACTCTCTGAACTAGCCACTTCCCCAAGATAAGATGTTGTCTATGTGCATCGATAATCTCCATGATGATCTATGAACCCCACTCAATCTAGAAAAATATAAAAGCAGATTCTAGGATTTCTCTACCATTTCATATAGAATAGGGGATTTCATACATAAATCTAATATTATGTCTTGAACAACCACATAAACCTAGTAAAAGTAATGAAAAGAGATAAGGCGACTTTTGACACGATTAAGCAACCCCTGCACTAGCTCTAGTTCTGAGGCCCTCACCAAACCATGCTGAGTCCTCTGGACGCTAGTAGCCACCCCATCCAAGACAAGACATTCAAAGGTGGGGAATAATTTAATTCAATGAATGGATTATTAATGTTTTTTTGTTTTGCGATTATCATGTATGTCACTACTTTGTAGTTTCCCTAAATTGTGACATGCTTCGTCATCCAGAGACAAAGAAAGATGATGAAGAAGGTATTTATGAAATGCTAGATTACATTACCTTCCACTAGATATTGGTTCACAGCATACATGAGTGTTTTATCTTGAAGGACCTCCTACAACGAATGATAGACTTTAGACTTTTCAAGATAGGACCACTGCCAGGGCAATTGGTACATGTTTCCACCAGTGACACAAATGAAGGAGGGGAGTGGGAAAAGATAATTAGAAAGAGTTTTTATAAGATAGATATATGGATGATAAAGAATATAGTCAATCAATCCCACTGAATTCTATATTAGTAGTTTATGGAACTAACCATGACTCCAACTGCTCCAGATATAACATGACCAACATCATCAGTCCCAAAATTCTCTAAGGGAAGATATGGTAGGGAAAAGTATAACCAGATGATACAGAACCAAGTACAAATAAGGATTTGACACTCTATGATTCTATGCCAATAGATCGGAATAAACGGGCACTACCCCACCAAATGGTACAATCCGAAGAAGTCAATTAGGCATAGTTGTTATCATATGATGAACTGATTAAATAATTGTATCGATGTTATAAACATAGTGTATATAATCATTTATGTTGAATATGGGTATAAACCAATGTTTCCACCAACCTAATTTGGGAAGCATAAGATGAGTACGTAGAAGCCAATGTTTCCTCTAAATCCACAGTCATGGAAGAAACTAAATTCATCGCTACACTATCAATCAAATTGTCAATGTTATAGAGACTCACAAGAAAGACGTTCAGTGAACCCAATGGGAACATGAATTCTCCTCTATACCCAAGAGAATAAACTCTAGACTTATCATATTGGAGTACCCATCTAAAGAGGAGATAATTTATAGCATCCCATAGCATACTGAGAGACATTCTTGACCAAGTCCATAATGTGAATACGCACCACTGGCTCCTACTTCAGTGGCCGAACATTCAACATCCAAGGATCATTTCCCTAAAGCACCTATGAAATAGCATCATAGTGTATGGAATCAACTTTATTTAGACCATAAAAATGATAACTTGAATCATCTAACATCAATCCCATCAAATATTTTAATTCTAGATGCTATAGACCTATTAGTGATTATCAGGGAGCCACTCATAGAAGAATTTCTAATTCATGAGAAATTTGAAACTGAAGTAATCAATGATGAAGTCAATCGGGCAGAGAATGGTCCCATAGAATTTCATATAGCAATTTTCTTTATAAAAAATAATGAAGACACCATTATGAAAGAGAAAATAAAGCATCTATATGATTCTAGAAATATGAATGACGTAGAAATTAAAATAATCTTCATCATTATCGTGTCTTGTGTGAATCACTTCCCACTATGGAAAAATCACAGTCTATGCTACGATGAAGAATATCCAACACCCAACACTATAACCTTATTTGGTTATGAAGAAAATGAGTAAATGTTTTAGGAAAAATCAGTATCCAATCATAAAGGGATGACATCATGGCCGACATAGAATTTCATGTGTTCTACATAAATATGGCCTTCAACTTTCTGCTAGGAAGGCCTGGGCAGCATCAACATGCTTCAATTCTCTAATTCTACCATCAATGCATTCAATATAGAATCGACTTCCAAAATTGGATGTCTTATGCAAATAAATCCCCATTCTAATATAGTGAATCCAACTACATTGATGTGTGAGTCTATGAGGAGGAAGGAAACTAGTCCCCAGCTAATGGAATTGATTGGATTGCTTCCCCAAATGGACTAGAAATAGCCACTACCGACCCTATTAGGAAGATCTAAGAAGAATATGTAGTCCCCATAAACATGGAGGGGTTCATGATTCAAAACATGGTCACAGATTAGAAAATAATATAGATCTAAATTGTAGCTACTGAGCCTTACAGTGATTAAAATTAAAGAGGCCCCCAGGATGACGGTGAATGCTCAAACAGAAGTGCTTCGAACCAATCCATTGGGATCCAAGAAATTCCAGCTTTCCTCGACAATTCAAAAGATGATTTCTCTCCAATAAAAGAAATAGACGACACTCTTACTCAACTCACTCCATTCCCTCTAAAAAATTATAAACAGTAATTCAGGATAGAAGAATCTTTTTTGTCCTCTAAATACTAATGATGTGAATCCATTCAAAATTATAAAGAGCTCATCTCAAGAATTGTCTCCCCATTAGTAAAGGATTAAGAAGATTATGGGAATGTGGAAAATATGAATAAGAAGATACTTGGGATTACCCTCCCACTTTTGAAGACGGTGTCTCTACTATAATTGATGAACTCAATGAAATGAACCTAGGCACTAAAGATGACTTACATCCCACTCTGATTAGTGTGGCCATGTCTTCTAAAGAGAATGTGATATACAATTCCTTCCAAAAGAAAAATAAATATTATTTGGGTTTGGAATATATAAGAATGGAAGGCCTCGAATAATAGGTGGTCACTCACTACTTTAGCCTGCTAGGGAACCCGCATGGTTACATGCAATCCACTAGAAGGAATCACCCAAATCTTGACATCCTGATAGAGGCCAATGGTGACTGGATCATCAGAGAAAAATTTATTCAGGATGTATAATATCCCATATGAATGAAAAATATAGTCCGGGTTAAAAATAATAATGGGAATATTATGGAATGCGTCAATTTCAGTGACCTCAACAGGAACTACCCAAAATATTAGTTCCTAGACCCAATCATATAATTTATGATTGATGAAACTACTCGATATGAGGTTCTCTTATTCATGTACATTTATTCAGGGTATAACTATATTTCAATGGCTCAAGAAGACGAAGTATCCAATGCATTTATAGCTCCACAAAGCGTATTTTCGTACAAGGTAATTACTTTTTTTAAAATGTCAGCACCACATATGAGTGCACCATGTTTCTCATATTAAAACCCATCCTACAAAAATTCATTGAATGATCTGTGAATTATATAGTGGTTTTTTCAAGATAGTAGTCAAACCACCTATGAGATCTTGAAACAATTATTAGCAAATTATGACAACATGGTTGGAAAATGAATCCCCTGAAATGTACTTTTGGTGTCACCAAAGGGAAATGTATCGGTTTCATCGTACACCTTCATGGAATAAAATTCAACACTTTGAAACCAATGTCTCTCATGGTATTTCACCTCCACACAATCTCACTAATTTGGGAGGACTCGAAAGACATATGGCCTACATTCACTACTTCATAGAAAACCTTCCATGTAATTTTTTTCCTTCACATGGTTAATGAATTACGCGGTTTCATATCAATGGAATTATGATTGTCATGAATCATTCTACAATCATAAAAAATATATCATATTTTCATAAGTTCTAATGATACTTTTTGAAGGAAGGACAATCATTTCGTATGTAACATCCTTGGACTGATCACTAGAAACCTTCCACGCACAAGATATTGATGTCTATACATAGAGTAGTCCATACTATCTAGTAAAAACCATGATTTATGATGATACATGGTCTTAAAATATTGTGAAATTCTTCAAGACCATTATCATTTTAGTTCAGAAGCTGGGGAATTAGTTGAATCATCATGAGGTCCACATGGTCTCACTTAGAAACATGCTAAACTACATTCTTAGTATTAAAATGTTGACTAGAAGCAAGTCAAAGAAGGAAGTCATCCTTTATCAGTTCAATATATTGTTCATACACAAAAAGTTTGTCAAATTTCATGCACTAGTAGAATTCCTCGAAGAAAACACCTCAACAGAAGTGACTCCATTAGATGTCAAATATAAGGACCCTACCTTATTAAATACATAATCATTAATTTATTAAAGAACACAATTCCTTTTATATTGAGGATATATTCATTTTTATAGGTTTATAGAATTATGACAAAACATTCATAACATTACACATTGTTATAGAGTGGATACCATAAAAACAGTTTCGATTTTTTTCAAAATATAAATCATTAAAACATAAAACAAGAATCCTTGACAATTCTTAAACATTTAATGTTTCTTACTTATCTGTATTACACATCCATTAACCTATGAAAAAAATTAAAAAACTTGGGATGAGCACAAAAGCTCAGTAAGGGATGAATAATGAAGGAGAGAGCACATTAGTCCATGAATACTCGTAATGTATGAAAACATTTTTAGAAGACATGCTTGAAACTCATATGTACATACTTTGTATAACATGATATTCACAAAATATCTAAACAAAACATGAGAACATAAATATAATCAAAAAGGTTACATGGGGAATTACATTAATAATCTTCTAACTATCTTGGCTACCTTAATATATGTAACCCTCACGGCTACCTTACTTTGTGTAACCTTCATAGTTAAACATGGAGTAACCATATGGCCGACCTCCAACATACTCATACCCAATGCATTGGAGGGAGAAATAGGTCCCACCATTAATCATAAATAATTCTCAAGAACCAAAACATATTCATATGACATGAGTATTTCCATAAAAACATTACTTTTTAATTTCGTAAAACCGAAATAAAAAAAAGGATTTTTAAAGAAACCCCCTTATAAATATCATACAATTGAAGAGAGACATAATAGAGTGGATTTAGTATGTATATATTCTATAAATAAACATAATATAAAAAGAACACATCTCACAAAAAATTCTAATATCCCATAAATAATGAAGTTGAAAGTTAACACACAAAATGGAAATCAGGTTAAGAATTCCCTTACCTTGGGTTTTTCATAATTCCAACATGTTTAAACCTCCTGTATAATGGTTAAGAGAGTGTTATTAATATTTTAAAGAAACATTTGAATGGTTATAACATCTTATATGATCATTTCATAACAACGTTTCACCCTTAATTGTTAGTATTTTTCCCCTTGCACTGTTTTTGGGTGAATTCATTTCATGATTTCCATGATTGGTTAATGATGGGCATTCTAGTCGATTGGAAGTGAAACTCCAGAATTGCAATGTAGTATTAATTACATATATCCAGTAACATAAATTATTCGATTCATAATTTTTAATTCGTACGTGTGGATGATTCATATGTTTGAACATTAATGATGTTCGTTTAGATCATTTTAGTGGTTATTTGATAATAACAACCTTGTTTTTTCTTATAAATTAGAACCATGAGTAAAATAGAATTAAATGACCATGATTGAGTCATAAAACATTCATTATAACCTGGTTCAACTATATACGCGGTTTCATGACCATACTTGAAAGAATTAATGGAAATTGAAATCACATCGTCCACGATGTCGGTAATTCGACACAAATGTACAATGTTTTCATTCTTTAAATAATTAGGAGAGGAGAAGAATAATGATGAGTAATTATACTTAAACATGATAAAATATAAAATATACATGATTTATGTAGATTTAATTCCTCTTGGGTAAGTAGATATGAAGAGAGAATGAGGAAAGAACTCAAAATAAAAGAATAGTTGTGAAATCGCTTACAAAAATTCGGCAGCCTAACGCAACGCAACAAGGTTTTAGAAAAAATTAAAAATAGTGGGGACAAGGGTCACCAATACAAAAATTAATCATAATATATATAAGATCACGAATAAGAAGGAAATAAGAACATGGTATAGAAATTTGGACATTATACCACATAAAAGAGAATTTGAAAGGAAAAAGGATGAAATTGCAAATTTTCTTACCCTGTAGAGTAACCCTGATAACATGAAGGTTGGAACCTTGGGGGATTAAAGAATCCTTGGTAGGTCTACTATGATGGTTAATAGGCCATCTATTCGTTGAGGTAGAATTGGGAATGAATTCAATGAAGGGAAGAGTTGGTATTTATAGGAAAAGTGATGGATTTATTTAATAATTTTCAAGGGACACCTCATGAGTGGTATTTACAAAAAAATGGGCTTTCCCATGGTATTTTCCCATGGTATAATACATTTGGAACACCTCACATATTATTTAACTATACAAAATTCGACCAGATTTTTTACATTATTATTTTATCATTAATGATGTCATTAACACACTGAAACTAAAACTGTATTTATAACTATTCAATGAAAAAAAAACTATTTCAGAAAAATTCCCAAAATTAAACCTAAACATTTATCGACGTGTAGATTTCAAAAATGATGTCCATTTTTGAAAATAAGTTTGTAAATATTATTAATTTAATTTTTAAATAAAAGCATACTTAATTCAAAAATTAGCAATTCTAATTCTGTAACTACTTCTATATGACAATGAAAAATTAACCTAGACGCTATTATCTTAAAGCCTCAATAAAATAAAATAATAATAAAATTTACTATTCATTAGGGTCATATCACTATTCATATTACAATTCATAAGGTTATGTTACTATTCACCAAAAATCAAGTTTGTTCTAATAGACTCCCAAGAACATTCTGAACACAATTGTAAATGACAGTTTCATGAAATTCAAAACATATAAGTAGAAAAGTTATGTTTTAATGGATAATTAAAAAAATATCTACTTAAAACAAAGTTCATTGAATTTCTATTTATTTTTAGAAAAAAAACATGCGGTGTTACATTATCCCCACCTTCTTGAAATTGTGTCCTCGCAATTTTATTTACATATTAAACAACTGAGGGTATTTTTCCCTCATAGCATTTTCAGACTCCCATGTTGCTTCTTCAACCAAGTGGTTTCTCCACAAAACCATTAACTAGTAGATTACCTTTTTCTGCAATACCTGTTCCCTTTGATCAAGAATGTGAACCAGTTTCTATTTATAAGAAAGGTTCTCTTCCACCTGAACTGCATCTGGGCTCAAGACATGTGATTTATCTAGCACATACTTTCTCAACATCGAAACATGAAAAACAATGTTTACCTAAAACAAACTCAGAGGAAAATCTACGCGGTATGAATCTTTTCAATCTTTCTCCAAGATTTCAAAAGGACCGATGAACCATGGAATTAGCATTCAATTCCTACCAAAACGCATCACAATTTTCCAAGGAGATACTTTATGGAAAACATGGTCACCTACCTCGAAAGAGAAGACTTTCCTTCTGTTATCTTCATAAATTTTCTGCCTGCTCTAGGCTGTCTTCATATGCTACTGGATCATCCTCACATTCTCAGCCACTTTTCAACTAATTCTGGCCCCATCAACTTTCTTTAACTAACTTCATCCCAAAACGCTGGAGTCCGACACCACTTTCCTTACAAGGCCTTAAATGGTTATATCTGAATAATGGACTGAAAACTGTTATTATAAGAAAACTCAACTAATAAAATATGTTTATCCCAACATCCTTGATAGTCCATTGAACAAGCTCGAATAATATCCTCCAATGTTTGAATCCTTCGTTCAAATTGCCCATCTGATTGAGGATGAAAAGATGTACTAAAATATAACTTTCTGCCCAATGACTTCTAAAATCCTTTTCAGAAGATTGAAGTGAACATGGGATCTCGATCAGATACAATGGAAAGGGGAACTCCATGTAACGTGATAATCATCTTGAGAAACATTCGAGAAAGCGGATTCAATGACATCGTATCTCGATTTGATAAAAATTGTGCAGACTTTGTTATCCAATCAACAAATAACCAAATATCATTATTACCTTGATACGTCTTTGGTATTCCCCCCAGAATGTCCATAGATACGTTCTCCCATTTCCACTCTGGCACTAGAAAAGGCTGAAGCATCCCCTTCAGTAACTGTCTCTCTGCATTAACCTGTTGACCCATCAAACATTTCTTGTCAAAATCAAAAATATCTCTTTTCATACCATCCCACCTATAATACTCTCAAAGGTCTCCATACATCTTAATACTTCTAGGATTAACAGAAAATAGGATCATGTTCCAAATGTATCATGGATAATGATGAATGATGTTTCCGACATAAGGAATACACTACTTTTTTTTCTATTCCAGGATTGTAATTGATCGTGCTGTCATAATCCTTTATCTGTTCTAGCCATCTTCTCTACATCATGTTTAATTCCTTTTGAGTAAATATATACTTTAAACTTTTATGGTCAGTATATATTTGGAATTTGGTTCCGTATAGACGATGCCTCTATATTTTCAAATCTAAAACCACAACTTTAAATTAAAAATCATTTGTAGGATAATTTAGCTCATGATATTTATGTTGTCTCGAAGCATAGTCAATTACTTGATCATTCTGTATCAAAACAAAACCAATTCCATTGAAATAAGCATCATTGTAGATGACAAACTCACCATTAGGGGAAGGAAAGTCCAATACTGGAGCTTTCACCAATCTCTTCTCCAGTTCCTGAAAACAAACATCACATTACTCTGTCCAAAAAAATTTATCCCCTTTCCTTGTTAACTTAGTTATCGGGCTAGATAACTGTGCAATGTTCTTAACAAATCGTCGGTAATAACATGCTAAACCCAGAAAAATACAAATCCTTATACAATTAGTGGGACTTGGACATTCATCAACTACTTTTGTTTTGGAACGATAAATTGTTATTCCATCCTTATTTACAATGTTCCCAAAAAAGAAATTTGTTGCAAGCAAAAATCACACTTGCTGAATTTTCAATATAGTTTATTTTCATTTAATGTTTCTAAAATAAACATTAAGTGTTTTTCATGCTCCTTATTATTTTTAGAAAATACAATAATATCATCAATAAATACAACGAAAAACATATCCATGAACTAATTAAATAATTTATTCATAAGATTCATGAATACAAAAGGTGCATTAGTTAATCTAAACGGCATAACAAAAAATTATTAACACCCATATCTAGTATGAAAGGCTGTTTTTGGGATGTCATGTTCCTTCCCCTTCACCTGATGGTATCTGGATCTCAAGTCAATCTTGGAAGTGTACTGAGCTCCCTGGAGATGATCAAACAAGTCATCAATATGAGGAAATGGTTGATTTTTTTATAGTGATCTTATACAAAGCTCTATAATCAATGCAAAGTCTCATGGAACCAACTTTATTTTTAACAAACAAAACAGCGGATCCCCATGGTGAAGTGCTATGACGAATTAAGCCTTTGTTAAGAAAATCTTGAAACTAATTTTTCAATTCAAGAAGATCTATTGGAGCCATTTGATATGTGGGTTTTGAAATTGGATTAGCATCAGGAACTAAGTCAATTGTGAATTCAACTTCTCAATCAGGTATGACATCGGGTAACTCATCAGGAAAAATATCAAGGTATTCATTTGTAACTGGCACATTGTCAATTTGAATAGTTCCCTTGTTTTCAACAATATGAGCAAGATAACATTCATTTCTATATTTCAATAGTTTCATGGCTTTCTGATATGTTATCAATTGTAGGGTTTCATTTTTTTATACAAACTGAAACTCTTTCTGAAAAAAAATTCTTTATCTCTATAGTCAATTTTAACATGATAATCAGAAAGCCAGTCCATCCCTAGAATAAAATCAAACATGACTAATGGTAAAACAACAAGGTTTGCAGGTAATGTCTTTCCATAGAACACAATAGAAAGATTCTTATATTTCCTCTTTTCTATAACATTTCCCATGTTGTTTTAAGAACAAGTTCGGGTCTCATTTGTTGAGGTGATATTTCAAATTTACAAGAATATTTCTTAGATATGAAGGAATGTGTACACCCCGTATCAAAATAAACATTAGAAAAATCTATGTGAACAAGTATAATACCTGATACAACTCCATTGGATAACCCGGAGTCTTCTGATGTAGTCGCAATGCGTCTCACTACACCTTTCTGCTTGTAGTCTGGCTTCTTTGAATAATTCGGATCTCTCTTTGGACAGACATTTGCATAGTGACCCATCTCACCACATTTAAAACACATTACAGTATTCTTATCAATATTTTTCATAGGATCTTTTTCACTGCATTCACTGGCCATATGTCCATACATACCAAATTTAGAACAATTCCTAGTTTTAATTAGACATTCTCATGGGTGTTTCTCGCCACACTTCTCAAAAACTGGAAACTGAATTTTCTTAACATTAGATTATTATGGTTTGTTCCCACCCATTGCTTGAAAAAGGGACCTCTTCTTCTCTTTGTTTCCAAATTGCACATGATCATCAGAAAACACCATTTTTACCCTCTCAGCACATCGTACATGTTTCTCATACCATTTGAATTCACAGGAGGCCAACGCCCTTTGATACCTTGGCTTTAGTCATGAGTAAAAGAGGTTGATTTTTCTATCAAGATCCAGAATAATATTTGGTGCATACCTCACCAGTTGGGTGAAGTTTTATTCATACAGAGCCACTGAATCTTCCTCCTTCTATTTCAATTCATGGAATTGCATCTCCATTCTATGTCGCACCACCTTAGGAAAATATTTTTCAAAGAAAAGTCTTTTAAATTCATCCCACTCTAAGGCATAAATATCCTCTCTACCACTGGTATTCCTTACCATTAACCACCATTGATCATCTTCCCCTTCAAAACGATAAATGTCCATACTTACCTTTTGATTATATGAACATCCCATAGCATCGATTATCTTTTCAAGGTCCTTGATCCATTTGTCTGCTGCAACTGGGTCAGAAAATCCATCGAATGCAGGAGAATGTGGTCACATAAAATGTTACACTACTGTCATGTTCCATTGTGGTGCCTCTGTTGGTCCTCTTGAAGCGATTCCACCACCATTTATTTTCTATGTTAGATGTTCCATTGCTGTCACAAACTGCTCGGCTCCAATGCCTACCATTTCGGGCTGTAGTTCCGGAGGGATGACATTATGTCGGTGCCTCTACTCTTCAGCATCCAGGTTCCTTATACGGACAACCATTTTGAACAAACATGACTTAGATTAAGCACCATTAAAATCTTTAAATGTTATGACATTTCAAATTAAACATAGAGTAAAAATCATTTATGGTATTCTATTAACATCACACTAACCCCTAAAGTTATCTAAACCATCCTCTGATACCAACTATAAGGACCCGACCTTATTACATACATAGTGATGAATTTAGTCAAGAAGAAACATCCTTTTACATTGAGGATCTTTTCATTTTTATTTCTTTATATAATCAGGAGAAAACATTCATAACATTAGACATTGTTTCAAAGTGGATACCATAAAAACAGTTTCCATTTTTTTCAAAATATAAATAATTAAAACATAAAACATGACTCCTTGAGAATTATCCAACATTTAACATGGCTTCCATCCTTGTATTAAACTTCCATTAACCTGTGAAAAATAATTTAAAAACGTGGGATGATTACAAAATCTCAGTAAGGGATGAAAAATTAATGAAATAGCACATTAGTTCATTAATACACTTAACGTATGAAATCATTTTCAGAAGAAAAGCTTGACACTCATATATAATTACTTTGTGTAACATGAGATTAACAAAAGACCCAAACAAAACATGAAAACATAAATATAATCATAGACAGATCATGGGTCATTACTTACAAAATCAGCTAACTATCTTGGCTACGTTAAAATTTGTAACCTTCACAGATACCTTACTTTGTGTAACCATCACAGTTACACTTAGAGTAACCATACAGCCGACCTCCAAGTTACTCATACCCAATGCATTGGAGGGAGATATAGGACCAACCCTTCAACATAAATAATTCCAAAGGACCAAAACATAATCATACAACATGAATAATTCAATAAAAATATTTCATTGGAATTTCCTAAAACCAAATTTAAAAAGACGATTTTTATAGAAAAGCCCCTTATAAATATCATAAAATTGAAAAGAGACATAATAGAGTGGATGGAGTAAGTATATATTATGTAAATTTACATAATAAAACATAATATAAACATAAACCATCACACAAACAATTCGAATAGCACATAAATAATGATGTAGAATGTTAACCCAAAGAATGGATATCGGGTTAAGAATTCCCTTACCTTAGGTTTCTCTTACTTCCAACATTTTTAAACCTCATGTATAATGTTTAAAAGTGTGTTATTAGTATTTTACAGATACAATTTCATGTTTATAACATCTTATATGATCATTTCATAACATATTTTCACCCTTAATTGTTAGTATTTTCCCCCTTCCACTGTTTATGGTTGAATTCATTACATGACTTCCGTGATTGGTTCATGATGGACATTCTTGTCGATTGGAAGTAAAACTCCAGAATTAGAATAGGGTAGTATTTAAATATCCCCAGTAACATAAATTATTGCATTATTCATTTTTAATTCTTACATGGGAATGATTCATAAGTTAGAACATTAATGATGTTTGTTTAGATCATTTTAGGGGTTATTTGATAATAATAACCTTGTTTTGTCTTATAAATTAGAACCACGAGTACAAAAGAATTACATATCCATGGGTGTGTCGTAAAACATCTATTATAACCTCGTTCTACTATATATATGGTTTCAAGATGATACATGAAATAATTAATTGAAATTGAAATCACATCATCCATGATGTCGGTAAATCGACACAAACAGACCATGTTTTTATTCCTTAAATAAGTGGTAGAGGAGAAGAATAATGATGAGTAATTTTCCATAAACATGATAACATATAAAATATACATGATTTTTGGAGATTTAATGCTTCTTGGGTAAGGATATATGAAGAAATAATAAGTAAAGAACTCAAAATAAAAGAATAATTGTGAAACCGTTTACAAAGATTCGCCAGCCTAACGGCTACGCAACATGGTTTTAGAAAATATTAAAAATAGAGGGGACAAGGGTAACCCATCCTGAAATGAATTATAATATAGATAAGATCATTAATAAAGTAGGAAATAAGAACATGGTATGGAAATATCAAAATTATACCACATAAAAATGAATTTGAATGAAAAATAGAATGAAATTGTGAATTTTTTACATTGTAGAGTAACCCTTATAACATGAAGGTTGGGACCTTGGGGGCTTGAGGAAACCATGGGGGACTTATATGAAAGTAAATAGGCCAGATATTCTTTGAGGGAGAATTGATAAAGAATTAAATGAAGGGAAGAGTTGGTATTTATAGGAAAAGTGAGGGATTAATTTATTAATTTTCAAGGGATACCTCATGAGTTGTATTTACAAAACCATGGGCTTGCCCATGGTATTTTCCCATGGTATAGGACACTTGAGACACATCCCATATTATTTAACTATAAAAAAATCTACTAGATTTCTGACATCATTATTATATCATTAATGATGTCATTAACACACTGAAACTAAAAACTGTATTTTTTACTATTCAACTAAAAAATAATTGTTTCAGAAAAATTCCCAAAATTCACCCTAATCATTTATCGACGAGTAGATTTCAAAAATTATGTCCATTTTTCGAAATTAATTTTCTAAATATTATTAATTTAATTTTTAAATAAAATCGTAATTAATTAAAAAATTAGCAATTCTAATTCTGTAACCACTTCTATATCCCAATGAAAAAATAACCTGGAATCTATTATCTTAATGCCTCTATAAAATAAAATAATAATAAAAATTACTATTCATAAGGGTCATATCACTATTCGAATTACTATTCATAAGGGTGTGTCACTATTCACCAAAAAAAGTTGTTTCCAATAGACTCCAAATAACATACTGAACACAATTGTAGATGACAGTTTCTTGAAATTCAGAACATAGAAGTAAAAAAAGTTATGTTTTAAAGGCTAATTAAAAAAATATCTACTTAAAACAATGTTCCATGAATTTATATTTATTTTTAGAAAAAAAACATGGGGTGTTACATCAAATTACCCAATGAAGATGTGTTCTTTGTTCATGTCGATCCCCAAATATGGAAGATGCATTTCGATAGTGCATCAAGAAGCCGGATAGAAAAAATTATGCAACACCATTGAATCAACAAGATGGGGAAAGGAGCCACATTGAAATGTCCAGAAATGGCCATCCTGTCTATTTCCTTCATATAGTCAGGAGAATACACAAATAATAAAGTAGTATGACAGGCCCTAATTATAGGCATAGAGGTATCACTCAATGTATAGAAAGATTAGTTAGAAATAAAAGATGATTCAGAACTAGATATCATGAAATTAAATTGGGACTATGTTACTAAGAATGGGGAGATGATCCCCTTGATAACCCATGACCAATAATTAATGATAGATTTCTCATTATATCCAACACTGGGTTATTTCCATATGTCACATTATACACAAGATGATGCATTATAAAATACAACCACATATCTAGATAATCTTGATTATAATGAATCATTCACCGGTATTTCCCACTGTTATATGGTTTTACCAAATCTTCATTACAAGATGAACGAAATCCAAAAAATTAGTCCCATATCTGATTTGTAAGGTCATACCACATGTTGGATGACCCCCATTGTTCAAAATCATAAAAATGAAGTACTCCTACAAGATGGGGAAAGAAGGGAACATATATGACAGTGATTAGTAAATTTTATATTTTATGATGGTACAAATCATCGAATGGTTCTCTACAACAAAGGACTTCATGTAGTCTTTCTTAAGTTCATTGATGTATAAGAGACCAATGTCATCATGAAACTACTGTATACTAGAAATTGTAGGGAAAACCAATGAGAATCTAGACTCTCGTCAAATTTGATGGATGTGATACTATTGGCCCCCCACGATGCATGATTTTGACGATTTCACAATAAAGTTCCATTTCAGTCTTCTCCATGACAATTTCATCCATCAACCCTCGGAGATTATTTACACAACTACGTACTCTTTTCCATGATGCAAAGGGGAATGGAATTTGTGGGATCAAATCTTCCGAACATGGTTAGGAATTTAATTTTTTTTTCACAAGAACTGATTTCTACTACAATTGGGCAGAATTTGTGCACCTTACAGAGGTCAATGAAAAAAACATTGTCTTATTTTTGAAATTCAATATCGATAAAAGCATTTGTTTCCATCACATAATACTGATGCATAATGGACTCAATTTCCTCTCTGTTGAATTTGAAAACTCTATTAGGTGTTTGGCATTAAGGAAAACCATTTATCCCACTTTGATGTAGCGCCCAACTGAAAGATATAGGATTAAAACAAGACCTTATCCAACATGCTCCAAAATATGGTATACGAGAATATGAAATCATGGCCAGACATGCTCCTCCATGCTATTTTGGTACACCATACCCCAATCATAGTCATCCAAGAAACCATGTACTTGTTATTATATGGGACGAAGATGGTTCTACCCATCGAAATTTAACCTCCATCGCTCTGTGTCATATTCTGTGATCAACTATCTATAAATGAGAAATCACATAACATGGTTGATGATATGGAGTAGTGGGATGAGTAAAAATTGAAAACATTTTAACATTTGGATGTCAACCAAAATAAAATTTCACCATCGTTCAAAAAACAGTTTCACCTCATGTATTTGTTCAAAGTAGAAATGGTTTTGGTCCTCAGAACACTTATAATACATGAGACCAAACATCTAAAGATGGAAACGATCATGGATGGAAAATATGCCATACAAAATGTTTACTCCAATGGATAATATTCCACAATTTCAATGGATTGACAGTTCACCACATCTACCACCAATGTATGGTTTTAGATGAAATCTTTCATGTTGCCAAAAGAACAATAATTTTCCTTGATCCCATGGAATATAACTACTTTATGAATTCATCCATACTACAGGACATTAAATTGCTGATTATTATTTTCCATGATGCATGATGTTAAATTGCTCAGCATCTTCATTAATGATGAATGATGTTACACTTCTTATCAACTCTATCCATGTTCTGTGATGTCAAACTGCATGGCCCCAACATTGTTTTCACCTGGAGGAACATTTCCCCTAGCATTGGTCACCCACCCCTTCCCTATGCCTGGAATAGACCAGTACATGGAAAATATTTCCTTAAGAAAACATACGACTTGATGCCTATATTCATATGGGATATGTAGAGAAATATTGATCATTGATCATGGTCCACCAACAACCAGGTAACAAAATGACTCTATTGTACTCTCATCTTCAATTGTATCATGAGAAAATACCCTAGATATTCCTCGTTTATCACACTATGAATAACTCACATAATCTTAAGAATGGTGGTAAAGGTTTCCCCCAAACAAAAAAAGGACACATGTTTGCTACATGACCAATAAAAATGATTAAAAATTCCCCCTCTATATTTATGAGAAATTCCATTAAGATAGACAGCTCTAGAACTATGTATATCTTGTTTCTACCTCATAGAAATATATTGTGATGCATGCATCATTCATACCAATCCAGCCACCATCAAAAAATGAAAAATTTAAAATTTCCCCTTTTTATGAATAGATCCGACCAGTGTAGGGAGTTTCTGGAACTATATTTTTCTTTATTACTATCCACATATGAAATGTAGTTATGCCCCGATTCATCATCCATGTCTAGTTTCCAAGAAAAAATGCTTCATTTCCTTGCCCAAGGGTCAAAACTATTTGAGGATTTTCATTATAGATCCACATATTGGTTCAACATTTCCCCTTAACAATACCTAAGCAACATAGGGATCATCAAACATAGGTCTAGTTCCCGCAATGTATAGAAGGAAAATTCCCCATCCTTCTTCATGTCCCCGCTATGTGGGAGAGTAATCTCGTTGAAAACCATGATTCTAAAAATTATTACCGGTTACGTGGTACTAGGAGTCTCTATAGAGGATTCCTCCCAAACATACCAACTCACTACTGGCCAACGTCTTTTACTTCATATATAAAACTTCAAGGCCAAAGATCATACAGAAAGACGTAAAACTGTAGGATACCTCCAATAACTATGTATGTCTTGATTATTTTCCTTATATGATAAGTAGTGACGCACATATCATGAATCATATTCCAGCTACCACCTGAAAATTCGATCTTTGATTCATACAGATCAGACCTATGCATGGAATTTCTTTCGAAGGACAACGTACGAATTCTTTATTACTCCCACAAGACATGTCGTAATTCCCAGGATCCACATACCTTGGTCCAACCAGTGAAATGACGGAAATATAAATTCCCCTTTGTACCATGAAATAATGAAAAGCTGGTAAAGAGATTCCCAAAATTATTTTTTATGCCAATGATTTGTCATTTTATCTTACTCTACCATGCAAATAGATCAGATCTGTGTGCGGGGCATCATGCTTCTTAACTAATCATAGTATATACATTCTTTGTGTACCATGAAATATCCTTTTCATCCTCAAACTCCATATACTAGGATGATATAGATCCACATAAACATCCATCATCCATTGGAAATAGGTGGCCAATGTCATGTGTAAACCTTTGTTTCACTATGAACCCAATTCCATGGCATCTCTATATATGTTTCCCACAAAAATGGTCTATTTACCGAGGAAAAATATGTCTTTAAGAGAGGATTTTCTTACTTTATTATGAATAATGGCATCAATGACACACATAATTCCTCTTGATTCGAGTGTCCCTGAGATCGTGGTTTACAACATCCCCCACTCACGTCAGGGGATTTCTAGAAAATACCGACTTGTTTAGACCAAAATTATCAATGATTCATGGGATAATTCGTTCCTAAAACATGACCCTAAACTATACTTCCAATGTCCTTCATCTAATACAAAAATCTATGTAGACCTAATATGTCTATCTCTATCATGAAAAGTCATCCACGTCCTTACCATGTGACATTAAACTGCATGACCTAACAATGTTCTCAACTTAGAAGTCATTTATTCAATTATAGTTCACCTACTATGTTGTGCCCAAAAATTTTAACCGAATTTATTCCTAAACTCACATGATACATAGAGATTCCCAGACATTCATCCAGGATCTTTTAACCCAATGAAATGAAATGAAAATACCTTCCCCCAATTAATGGGATTGATTTTCACAGGGGGTGTTCAATAGAGTATCATAGGTGGCTTGAATCCAACATCAGGGGATACATAGTTACACCCAGATCTGATGACCCAGACACCACCACAGAACCCTAGAAGTATCCCCTCCTCAACATCAGAGCTATGTCCAAGCCAAGGACACCATCAAAATTACTATTTTCCGGACCATCTCATGAATAACCACATGTTCCTTCTTTCGCGTCTATCCAGCTACATCATTTCCCCATGATGTTAAAACATATTGAATTCATTCTAATAAGATGATGCTAAAATTACTGATGGAGCATCCTGACAACGTGACAATAAATGTCACAATAATAAATCCTAATTTAATGACGTTAAATTTCACACCGTCACATTGGAGTACAAAATGGACCTTCTATTGATCATGTCATCCTCATGTTGTAGTCTGAAATCCTTTTTGTCCTCTATTTCTCACACCGAGAATAGATCACACAGTATTAGGGACCTCGTTAGGATATTCATCGTGACATTATGGTACATCAATACGAGATTTTGGTCGTAGATACATGACCATAAAAGTAATGGTATAGTTTTTTCCCACATTATTATGGATCCCAATGGCCTAACCGTAATTTGTGAAATGACAAGGTATCCCATATATAAAAAATTTTTCCTCCAATTCATATATATTTGACCCAAGTAGGGTGTCAAATATTTGGGTTCTAGGATCACAAAACATGGTCCCCACCCATTCGAAGCAATCAAAATGTGTCACCCTACATAGGAGTCAGATTTACGTAGGTGAGTTCGCAAATATATTGATAAATCACAACCCAAATGTTTCTAATGTATCCAGAAACACTACATATATGTATCAAATTTTGTAATTTGAGTGGTATTGGGTCATCATAATCATCCATGTATATTTGAAATGGATGGTTTGTGTCATGTAGACGCCTTTTTTAGACTACGCACAAAATTCTTGAGTGGCTATACATATGTTTCCACAAAAAATGGCTTGTCAAAAAAAATTGTTCTTCCGGATAGGGTTTTCCTATTTCTATTTCCCTAATGTATTCTATGCCCCTTTTCATTAATCTTCATACAAGAACCCTTGAAATGATGGATTATACTTTCTTTCTTACTCACATCCTGGAAAATGCAAATCATCCTAGCCCGATTATCCACCAGATACATTAGGATTATAAATCAATGTCCTTATCAAATGACATTTAAACTTCGTGATACTCGATATATAGAAATCACCCTTTGTCTAGGTCACATTAAATGGTATTTTCACTCAGGTTCATGTGGATGAAATGAATGCGAATGCGAATGTTCTGCATTATCCCCACCCCATTGGTGAAATAATATCCAAAAAAACCCCAAACATTTTTATGAAAATGTTCTCTATAATAATGATACATATATGAACTATGTATGAATTGATTCCTATAATCATAAGGATATTAACTGACATCTGAATCTTACATTTCAGGTCCATCCATGAAATATAATTGTACCATCCCTTCATGCTCTAGGGTAAAATATTCATAAGTACTGACCCCCAATGGATAAGAAAAAAATTCCTCCACTTATTCCTAGATTCCACCATTCATGTTTAGGAACCCCTGGTAACAAACCAATCAAAATGTTCAGAAAGGATTGAATCCCCATAATACTCCATTGTAATTAGAATTGGAAATCCAGAGTTATGTGTAGACATTTACTTGACTATTCACACAATACCCCAGCGGCTCAACATATGTTTCCCAAAAAAGAGTCTTCCATCCAAGTGTAAATTCATTATCTTGAGGGAGTTTTCATAACTATGTACTCCTTTATGGAATTTATGTCCCACCCCAATCCTTGGATTTATAAACAACGTGAATTACATTTTACATTTTTTGCCTCTATAATTCCTTATGATAAAAATCATTTCGGTCAATCTATTTTGGAAAGGTAGAATAATTTACCCTACTCAAGTAAATGTATAATTATTTCCTAAAAAAAATATCAAATTTCATTGTTTTATGATTATAAACTACAATATTTAAATCCATTCATTACAAATTTCAAATTCATATGGCACCATTTTATCATCCAATGCCAATAATTATATCCCTATTACTTTCATACATCCTTCCCTTAACAAGCCACCAACTTTGTCCCGCCATAGAAAATAAAATCCATAATTATATACATATTTATCTCCCTCTAAAGTGGATATCCATTATCATATAGATACCTTTGTGTGATTATGCACAAAATGCCCTAGCATTTCTACATATGATTCCCAAAAGAATAGCCTATAAACTAAGGGAAATGTTTTACTCATTAGATGATTTCAATACTTTCAAATACATTATGGATTCCATGCCCAATATCATGTCCCATATCCATAAATCATGAAATATAGGTCTAGAAAGATCCCTTATCTTTTTCTTAAAGATATTAAGACGTCCTTAGACCATGAGACCTAAATTGGGGTCCCATCATTCAAATAAATGTAAAAGATGACTTACCTAAAACCACAGTAATGATAGTCTATCTTGGATGACTATAAACTACGAATAAAAAAGAGACATAGGAATCAGCGGGATGAAAACCAACAAAGGAAATATCAAACCAAAAAATTGAGTGCTAGCTCGCTAAACCTAAACTACAAATAGTTTAGGAAAATCATCAAGCAATAATAAAATCATCAAGAGATGGAAATATAGTTAAGTTAAAAACCTGAAAAGGGTGGCATACAAAGAAGTTAATTTATCACACTAGGCCCACATCCTAACGATATTTATAATAAAATAGGGTCATAACAAAAAATAAAAAATGTTTGTTGGGTTTTATATGTAACCAAATAAATTTAAAACTATTCTCTATGAGTCTATTAGATCAAGAAAAAAATAAAGCATTATATGATCATTCTAATTGAGATGACATATGCATTGTAATAGCCTCATCTTTGTCATGATCAGATCCCATTATACTAGGGGGAATTTGAAGGGACCTGATAATTATGAAATCAATATGATAAGAATTCAATCATTCGTAGAATATGATAGAAATAAAATTCTGATGGATGATCGAAGTATAATGTTGAAGAAGCTAAAATCGGATGTTTAAATTATTCCATCCACATACTAAAACACGAGAATGGTTCATAGAAGGAATCAGACATGAACCCTGAATTTTTCGAAATGGAGATGACAACACTATCTCCCAAAAAAATGTAATGGTGGAACATAGGCATATACATTCCCCCTACGAACGATGGCCCCACGAATTGTGGCCCCATTAATAGTGTTATTGCCAAAAAAAATATGGAGAGGCGGGCCAGAGACAACATCTCCAAAAAATATTCTCATGGATGAGGCAAGTCTAGTGGTGTACCACAAACTGTGTTGTTGGCAGGATCAAGGTGGCTATTTCCTCCACCGTGAACCATAGCCACATAACATCCCCTTTGAACGAGTCATCCATGGGCTGAGATTTTTCTTCATGGGATTCTATAAATTTTGTAGCATAACCCACACATAGAGCCTGCCCTACACTCTATAAAATGTACGACCATATGAAATGAATGAAAATGGGTTTTTGATTCATGGTGAGGGAGAGGACAAATAGACATGAGATTTTAAGGTTGAGTGATTGATGAAGTATGAAACCACAAGAGATTTTAGCCTCGTATAAACCCCAATGAACAATATATATAAGGAAGCATAATAATATGGGAAAACCACAAACCTAATCGAAAAACCACAAACCCAACTCCATTTTCAGTGAACTTCCCATGAACTATACTACCAATGCCCCTTCTTCAATCTAGCATATCACATATCACATCACAGACGGAATGTTTCCTCATGTAGTGTTACTCTACATAGATGGACTATAGTGCCACATACCACCATGATATGTGGACAAAATTTCAGCATGCGTACCACTACAACATGTTGACCACACCCAGGTCTGCATACAACATTGGTATATGGATGACCCCTCTAACCACATAGTAGTACTCTATACAGAGTGATCTCTATGCCACATGATGAAAAAATAAATAGAATATGGTTACTTCAGGTGTTATATCTTCTACTTCTGATCATGTCCTTCCATACCTATCTATCCCTCCCTAGGTCTTGCACAAGTCATTCAAATAGCATTAGGCTGAAGGATATTCCATAGACACTGGACCCATATGAAAAGACCATCAGGTGCATCAGCGTGCCTTTCTATGTCTATAGAACTATATTAACCAGTGCAACGAAGGTAATCCCATCATCAGTATGGGACCTCATAATGTTCTTAAGTCTTCATTCCTATGGTAACCTAGAGTCCAAACATTGGATACTAATGGGAACCCCCACATTCTCAGGATTAAGGGAAATCATTGGATTTTCATTCAATGAGGGATAGTGACTAGTCATTGGAATCATTATTTCCTTCCCATTTTATGAGGGAAAATGCTCATCACCTTTCCCAAATCATATTTTAGGGCACTCACACAAAATTAAGTCTATAACCTTCATGTGGAAAGGGTCACTCTTACTCCTCTTCACCTTAGCCTAGGATGTTTCTTGATATATTAATAGACATTACTATCCTAGATATTAACATGGGTGAGAGTTGGAACAGTCAAAGACCATCTCTCTCTCCCTAGGGTCTAGTAGTCACAGACACTTATTTCGTCATCCACGTCTTCCATTTGTGGAAAATGGGATGTGTTTATCTTTTTGGGTTCTACAACTTCCCCTTGTTTCTCACACCGTACATGACTCATGTGGGATTAGAGGTTTACGATGATCGCATCATCCACACCATCCAGAATTGAACTACGATAAAATAATTCTTGCTCTAACCAGGATACATATGATTCCTACAGAAGGAATTATCTCAAGGGACATTATCCTTAACTTTCAATCCCATTATGAATTACCATTACTCACTAGGGAATCCACCTCAGGAATAATCCACAACATGATTCTTTAAAGAATGGAATCTTCTATAGTGTATTCTCTGACAATGTCTTCGCAAATGGGAAGCTCCAATGTGTACACCTCAGTCATGCCCATAGAAAAAGTAATCCCCTATGTGATAGTATCCAAATTAAATTGAACTAAATTGGTTTTTATTCCTATAATGGGGATATGTGGGAATCCCATCTCAGGGTTTCGATCCTAATATCAATGACAATTCGATCCTCCTTGGTTAATAATAAACTCTAGAGTGTGTCATCAGGTGGCATAAACCTGTGTCTTATCAACAATAATTAAACGATATATATTCATGACTAATATTGTGAACTAGGGGTAATCTATGGACACATTCTTGTGAAAGAACCAAGGAATCACAAACATATGAACATTTCGTAAATCTGTAAGAGAGTAATTGAAAATTTAATTACCCCCCAAAGGGTATGATGATCCATACTTCCCATCATCTCAACCAATGGTTTCCTTAACTACTCAGGGCCAAATCATCATCTAACGAGCACCTAACATTGTAATATAGGTCCATAAAACATGGATAAATGGGTAGTTGGGAGTTACTCACTCACCAAATAAACCCATTGGAGACCATACAAGGACATCATACCAAACATGTGATGAATTCATAAACACATAACCCCCTGCTATTGCCCGCCGGGACAATTCAATTATCGAACCTCCATCACAAAATAAAATGGATACACTTCCCAGTCCCCATGAGACAACCTTCTCACATAAAACCTATTTATAAAGAAGGGTGTGACACAAATCATGTCGAAATAAAAATGGTGAACCTGACGTGAGAGTCTACATAATATTAAGTAGTTATTTTTTATCTATCAGACCAATTTTTCACCCACACATAGGAACCATGGGTCAGAATGGAAATTTTTAACTAGAAACGAAACTACACATAATAAAAGGTGATTATTTTTTATCTGTCTGACCATTTTGTTCTCCCACACACACACACCTCAGGTGGAAACAATTACATAATGTTTACTATGTACTATGTAATAGTAATCTATACATACTAAATTATATGTAAAATTTCATTGTCTATCTATATAAGGCTAAAAAAGGCATGCACTATATATGGGTAGGGTAATTAAATTGTAATTATAGAATAATCATTCAACTGACTATCTAATTCACATTTTTACATTCCTAAAGGTAGTAGTTGAATATATATAATGTATAATGTTATATATAATGATATATATGGGTAATATTTGTTTTTACAATGATTCATAAGTGTACCATTAAGAATATTTTTTGTAAACCTAAAATCATATGACGTGTGTAGAGGTAAAATAAAACTCATATAATGGAAAAAAACAAAAAGTGTATTATGTTAGGGTAAGGAAATAATGTTTTGAAAATAATTTTTCACAAAAATGAATAAAACTTAATTATGTAAAATAATAATTGAAATTTTAATTAATATATAATAAATAATTATTTTAAAATAATTAATATACAATAAATTAATTTATAATATAAAAAAAATTTATTATTAAAGAAATTAATTAGAAAGAAACAAATAAATCAATATCTCCTTTTTTTAATAATAAATAAAATCAATTTCAATATTTAACCAATTTATTTAATTGATAAAAAGGAATATATACTTCCCATAAAATAAAAATCATATATAAAAATATTTTTTAAGGATTGAAATAATTATTATTGAACTCATCATATTTTAATGGTCATAAATCATATAAATAATGATTATCCAAAATCATGTAAATCATAAATCATGTGTAAATATTATAATTCATGATTCCATATTATAAATCAATATTAATCTTTTTATATTATATTGATTATGATTAACCTAAATACACTATGTGACTATCTCTTCATAAGACATATGGAAGATATTGGACAAAGAATGAGACATTGTTTATCTGCCCAAACAGTCTCACCGTTATGTATGGAAATTAGTAAAGACTATGACACAATTTCCATGACACTGTTACAATTTATCATTTCTAGAAATTTGTAGAGGACTTGATACCAAAACTGTGCTACTAGTTCCAGAACTAACATAGAACATGACACAATTTCCGTAATATCGTTTCTGTGACAACATAAAGGGACTACATTCCGAATTATGAAAAAGGACACGATATGATTTATAGGACAAATTAACAAGACATGGTTCCATATCACTATTTCTAACTCACCATGACTATGCCCCAGAATCTGTGTCTCACAATCAACTGTGACATCGTTCCTTATTTAAAAATCTTCTATCTTATTCAATTATATTTAAAAGTTGATTCTAACAGTCACATTTGAGTCATTTAATGACTCTTAAATAATTAATGATCTTTTTTAGACATGAGAATAGACATTACGAGGTATGAGGTGTGGAGAAACTGCTTCTTATCGGCCACAATAAAAAAATTGGTGATTATGTAGAAGGTGGTTCATGAGCATGAATATATGGCAGTGGTGACTAAAAAAATAATTAGAGTGAAAATAAAAGCTTACGAGAACAACTAAAATAATACAAAATCATCTCCCATTTTGATCATGCTATATTTTTGTGGATCAAAAAATCAAACATCCTTGTAGAGACATCAAAAATAATAGAAAAAGTGAAACACACTGAACTCTCAAACAGATCACCAAAATCATAGCACTCTCATTCAGAGTCTGCTTTCGGAAGTGGGATCAAAAATCATATGTGAAACATCTGAGAAGGCAAGATCTACATAGAACAAACAATAGAGAATTTCAAATCCCTTATTATTATTTTCTAGTATTTTATGAACAGTTTTGTTAATATTTTGATCACTTTATTCATATTTATATTAAACCCACACTGTCTCCTCCACTGAACTAGAGGACACAAGATATCCTCACACAAATATATTTTTCCCCTTGTTTAACCCTTGAATAACATTGGAAGAGGACATGTGTGACCTGGTTTTTATATATCCCACATTGAACTATGGTATATGTAATGTGACTTAGAAAATTTCGATTAATATTTTTTAAAACTCGATCTAGGGGGTGGATCCGAGCTTTATATTTATTTTTCATGGTGTAATTTGATCCCCATGTAATGTGAATTAGGTCTCGAATTTAAACTGAATAAATTGATTTATCTGGTGAGTTTTTCAATTTTTATCTTTATTTTAACTCATATTTAAGAAAACTACATCTCACGTTGATAGTTAGTCTTTGATAGTATTTATTACTTTTTTATTTATTAAATTGGTTTTAAAAGTTTTTTCAGTTTTTTTGGTTGATATAACCATGAAGTAATCAATATCCTGAGAAACTAATTGAATAATAAAACTATTATAAATTTATTAATTTTATTAAATGGCCTATTTTTTTATATTGGTGAATATTCTAATAAACTTTTATATATAAATTTTTATTGGAACTCAATTCACCCCCCTCTCGAGTGTCCTACTTCGAAAAACATTTGAATCATATGTTGTTTTCAAACTACAAATTTCAATGGTTTCACTGAAGTTTCAAATATATTAAACTATTTTTTACTAGAGTTTTTAAGATATCTTATTTTCTGTTATTTATAAATTTTTATAACTTTAAAATATGGTCCTTATACTTTTTTTCATTATTTACAGGAAGGTGTTTCTACTAACATAACTCTCTATATTAATGGAAAAATTATGCTCAGTGGAAAATTAAAAAGAAAATGCACTATGAATGTATGATTGTTGATTTTAAGAATGTAATAGAAGAAAAATACTAAGTACTAGTGACTAGAATAACTACATTTACTGATTCTACAAAATCTTCATATATTAATAATTGTAAAGCTATGTCTGTATTGTTTTTTTCTTTATACGATGAAGAATATAATATAATATATTTTTGTAAATATTCATATGAAATTTAGGGCACTTTATATTTTTCACATTAAGGAACCTGTAATGTTAATGAAATGAGACTTAATAAATATACTATTAAATAAGATAACTTTAAGATGAAGTCTGATGAACCCATTTCTGATATGTATCTTACGTTCAATGAAATAGTCAATACAATGAGGTCTCTATGAAATTCATTGGATGCCATAGAAAAAATAACGAGGCTACTCTAATTTATACATGAAATATGTATATGAACCTCATTATCAATTATAGAATCATGTGATATCAGTATGTTTCCATTCAATGAAATTATTAGAATCTTTATAGTGTTTGAGGAAGATTTGAAGGTAAAAAATAAGATGAGTATGACCCAAATAGAATGTCAGTAGCTTCCAAAACCACTAAATCCAGAAAAAATGAAAATGATATAGGATCAATATAATAGTACAAGTAATAATTATTCACTATCAGACTATGGATAGGAAATTTATCAGTTATCCAGATGGTTTAAGATGTTTTATAGAAGAAATTGATACTTCCGGATGACCAGCTACAAAGGAAAGTATTTTCAATCTGGCCCTTGATCTTTAACATCAAATGGAGGATGACTTCATTTCTATAAAATTTTCTAATGACATCAGGTATCTGGTTTTTTCATCGACTGATTGTGACACCTCAATTTTTTCTCCAAAAAGCACACCAAATCTGGTAGATACTTCCAATCCTGCCAGAACTTCTCCTCCTACTGGACTGGCTCACACAAGTCATTCTTCGGCTGTGAAGATAACACCAGAGGGGTTGTCTTCTGAAATTAATCCCTTCCCAGCTGAGGTACATGCTCGAAGTAGTCCAAAAATACCTTCTATGATGTAGGATGTTCAGTCCATCACATGCGATATTCAAGGTGTTGTCTGCTCTAGTGTTATTGAACCTGCTACTACAAACAAATTGCAGGGGAGCAGTCCTGCGGATTGCATGAATGCCTCCAATGACATCATGAAACAACATGTCTGGAAAGATACAGCTAGCCATGATCTATCTTCCAATGGGAAGGATTATTTGTCCATCACTATTGATATAAATGATTTGTTATCTCCTATCCCCAAAATAGGCTGGCAAGACACCTAAAAAGCCTGGAGGTAAAAATGTGAGGAGTCCAAACCTCGACCTCAATTATAAATAAATATTATGTTTTGGAATTTCCAGTGTCTAGGAAATATGGAAACCTGTAGATCCATTTAGTTATTTATTCAGAAGCACAAAACTATTTTTATAGTTTTGTTTGAGCCTAATAGAATCTTCTCATTTGGTATTGCTAACATGGAGTACATGGGGTTGCATCTAATTGACACCAATAATTGTTAAACATATGTCATGTTTCTATGGGTGATGGCTCATCATTATATTGGCAATACCACCATGGTTATGTCAAGTGATCAGCATGTCACCTGTTACTTCAATTTCCTTGGTTCACATTTTAACTATTCTTTCATCTATGCTCACAATAGGTCTCAGGATCGCAGGAATATGTGTATGGATATTACATCTCTCAAACCTGTCATCTCAAATCCATGGTTATTATTGGGGGAATTCAATGCAATTTTGAATCCAGATGAGAAAATGGGAGCTGAAAACACCTCAATCTCTTCTAGAGAGTTCAGATTATGTATTGACAAGAATGATATGATTGAGGTTAATTTGGTGGGGGCCAAATACACTTGGTTTAGGAAGTACCTGAATAGATTTGTGGATAGTAATATTGACATGGCCTTTGTTAATGAGGCCTCTCTGGATACTTGGGGTACCATATCATGCTCAACTCTCTCCAGACTCAATTCTGATCATCATCCCATCTTGATGGATCATTGTGAGAAGGAACCTATACCCCCCTCCCTTTCAGGTTCAACAAGGCTTGGGTCTCTCATCATGAATCCAAGGTCATTGTTCAGAGCACCTGGAACTCTGTGAATTGTAGGGATGATGCCTTTTCCAGCATTACCAAACTCAAAATTCGTAAGAGGAATTTAAGAATGTAGTGCAAGGATCATTTCAGTTCCCTTCATTCTGATATTTTGGCCCTTGAAGATTCTCTTTAGAAGGATCATGATCTTAATAGAAATAGAGACTTTTCTGATGGGATTTCAGTGGAAGAAGAGTTATCCATTAAAATAAACAATCTTCTTAACATGAAAGCTGACTTGCAAAGGGATTCCTTTAAATCCAAATGGTTAAAGGATGGTGACAGGAATTCAAAGTTCTTCAACTCTCTTCAAAAAATCAGAAAAGACTCTAATCCCCTTTCATTGATTAATAATGGGGATTTCCTCATTGAAAATAGTGAAGATCTCTTATAACATTTCATATCCTACATTAAGGAAATTTTTAATGTCTCCCACTCCAGCATTGATCCCATGGATGGGGTGATCCCAAAATTGGTAAATCAAGAGGTCAATTCCATTCTATCTGCTATGCCTCTTTATCCAGATATCAAGAAGGCTGTATTTATCCTCAAATCTGAGAGCTCACCTTATCATGATGGCTTTGATAACATCTTCTATCAAAATTTCTGGGAATTCATTCATGCATATGATTGCTGGTTAGTCATTCATTTTTCCAAAGGTGGATCTCTTCTTAATGGTTTGAATTCCTGGCTTCATTCCCTTATTTCAAAAGTGGATAATGCCAATGAAATTCACCTCATTAGGCCAGTGGCGTTTGTTAATACAATTTATATAATCATTTTCCAAATTCTTGCGAAAAGGATTTCTTTCATTGCTTGCAATATTGTTTCTCCAAATCAACTTGGATTCATCAAAGAGAGATCAGTTAATGATTGTCTTATCACTACTTCAGAATGTGTTGATCTCCTCAATAAATATACCAGTGGTGGAAATATTTCCCTCAAGTTGGATATTAAGAAATCCATTGATATAATGGATTGGGGTTTCATCTACATGATCCTTGCTATGTATGGTTTTGATGATGTCTTCATTAACTGGATCAAAGACATTTTATGCTATGCTCATATTTCAGTCCTTATAATTGGATCTTCTAAAAGATATTTTGATTGTTTGAGAGGTGTTAGGAAGGGTGATCCTTTATCATCCATACTTTTATCCATTGTTGAGGGCTATCTCAGAAGGATTGATTCTATCATGGATGGCAATGTAAAATTGAAGTCTATTCATGTAGGAAGAGGGATTGTTGCTCTTTCCCACCTTCTATATGCGGATGACATCATCCACTTCACTCAAGGGGATAAAGGTAATGTCATGAATATAATGAGAGACATTTTTCACTATGAAATGGTATATGGACAGTAGATTAGTTGGACCAAGTCTTTTGTATTCTTTGGAAGGAGATTCTATCTTCTTAGAAAAAATGACATCATTATAGAATTGGGCATTCGTGAGGGACATATTCCCTTCACTTATTTGGGGGTTCCCATGTTTTGGGGGAGGAAAAAGGTATGTCATTTTTCTAGCATTGTTGGCATGATTAGAAGACAACACTCCACATGGAAAGGAAAATCACTCTCAATAGCTGGTAGGGTTTGTTTGGTGAACTCAATCATCACTTCAAAAATTTTGTACTCTTTTATGGTGTATAAATGTTCGATTGAATTGATCCAGAGAATTAACATTTCTATCATAAACTTCATCTGGAGTGGTAGCCTTTTGGAAAGGCAGCTGGAAACGGTCTGATGGAACACTATTTGCAAGCCTTATGATGGTGGTGGTATGTGCATCACAAATCTTTGGTGCTTTAATGATTCTTTGTAGGCTGTGTTTATTTGGAGGCTTATAAATATTCAATCTGAGGCTCTTTGTTTTTTTCGAGCCAGATTTACATACAAGCTCAAGACATGGAACTTAAATTATTTAAACTCCTCTGTGTGGTCTTCCATCAAAGGTATTTTCTCTAAAATTTTTGTTGACACACGGTGGATGGTATCTAGAGACCCATCACTTCCATTTTGGAAATGTAATTGGACTGAGATTCATCTGATTGACTTGGTTCTGGAGGACTAGATGAATCTTGATTTTTACTTGACAATTAATGATCAGCTTCAGATTTTGGAGAACCTTCTGGATCACATTGCCTCTTTAGTGGATAATTATTGCTGGTCTTCAATAGGTGATTTTTGGGCATGGGAACCTGCTGTCAATGGTATCCTCACATTTAAAGGATTTTACAATCACTATTTTTGTTGTTCATCAGAATTGAAATGGATTGGAAATCTACACTAGAAGTTCTTAAGGCCATCCAAATCCATTCTAGCACTGAGGTTGGCTCATAAAAAATTGCCAACTGATGACTTTTTGCAGGTCTATGGAATCTCCATTTTCTCTTCTATTGATTTATGCTCTCACCATAGGGAAGACATGGATTATCTCTTCCTCAGTTGTGAAGTAGCTTCAGTGATGTGGAGGGTGGTTGCTGATATTTTTTTAGTTGTTATTCCTCAAAACAACTCAATATGTGAATTCATCAAGAGTTGGAATTTTCTGAAATTGTCTCCACAATTTTAGAATTTTTGTCAAGTTGCGGTAGATGAAACTGTTCATTTCATCTGGTCAACGAGTAACAAATTCAGACATGAGTCACACACTTTTCGGGTTGGTGCTGGTCTTGCAGGTATCCTTGTTACTGTGTGTGAGGTGGAAACACCTAAAGGTGTGTTATTCTATAATTCAATTCATGATTTTTCTGTGGTGAATTGGATCAAGATTAACGGTAATATTCGGCCTCCTCATGGGACAATGGAATTCATCTGGCAAGATCCTTTTGTGGGTGGATTAAAGTTAAAACTGATGGTGCTTCAAGGGGAAATCTGGGTCCCTCTGGTTTGGGTGATATCTTTAGGGATTATCAGTGGAATGATCTTGGATGTATTCATGGATCGTGTGGTATTTCCACCACTCATGAAGAAAATATTCTTGGTGTTATTGTGGTTGCGGAGAAAGTGGATGCGCGGGGATGGGACATGATTTGGATTGAGAGTGACTCTATGGATATTGTATTTGCTTTACGAACTAGGTCCATTCACCTTTCATAGAAGCTCATTAATCATTAGATTAGATGCCTAGATTCTCTTTACTCAAAGAATCACTTTGTTAATCATGTTTACAGAGAGGCAAATGTGTTGGAAGATGGGCTTTCTAATAATGGAATGAATGGTAATGATGATCTTTGGATGGATCATGTGCCAGATGATCTCCTTCATCTCTATAGGAAGGATCTTTGTAAATCTTCTTATTTCAAACTTGTGTAAGTTTTTCATTCTAATAATAAAGGGGTCTTTTTTTCTTAGCAGTATCTCAGTTTGTTTTAAATAAAACAATGGAAAGTATAATGAAATGGGAAATTTGAAAAATTTCATGAAAAGGAATGAGAATTCAAGTGAAAAAATATTTTATGAATTTAAGAGAAATGTTTATGTAAAGGATGACAGTCCCAATATATAGTATAAAAAGGTGTATGATGAAAAAGATATAATGTAAAAAATTGCAATGATAGAAACATGCAGTGCTTCTGAGGACTGATCAAGTTACTCAGAATCTCTAAATGGTGAAAAGGACAACAAAGATAATATGTGTTTCATGAAAAAAAACATCTATCGAATCCCCAGAGTCACCTGTAAAAAATTACTAATTTTCTAGAGATGAAAGTGATTATGAAAATATGATTAGTGAATAAATAATTAAATACTAAAAAAGGATTGATAATACGAGCAATGAATTAATAGATAAACATAAATCATTGACAAAACAACATGTTGTTACATATACTATTAAATATGATCTTACTATAGAAAAAGAAAAATAATAATCAATTAAATGATGATAATAATGAACATAAATTATCTAATGATAAATTGAAAAATTACATAGAAAAATTTTCCATGGGAAATAATACTCTAACAAAGATTCTTGGTAAACAAGAAGGTCATTGGTACACTACAGGTATATGATATCTCCCTAGATAGAGGAACACAGCTAAAACACATTTAATAAACAATATGAAAAATCTTTTTTCATTCCCAAAATGGAAGAATCTCTTAGTTCTAGATCTAGAATTTCATTCACTACTTTTAATTTTTTAGGAAAAAATGTCGTTTACATTTACAATAATATAAAAACTATGTATTGGAAACCCAAGAAGATAGTATGGGTTCCCAAATCACTTTTAAATAAAGTTACTAGACCCCAAAAAACTGGGGTACCAAAATTGCATCGGGCATAATTACATTTTTTGAAACTGGTTTCAAGAGCTATTGTAGATGTCTATGGTACATGGATAGCGTATGTTAGAAACACATAACAAACTATTAAACATTATTCAAGAATCTGATAAATAATTATAGTGGATATATCAGTTTCTGTGACAATTGTAAAGGAAAAATAACATTCTATGTCTATATTGTTAATTGTAACTCAGTTTTAATGTAAAAAATACAGATTTTCTTAAAATTAAAATATACTATTCTTTGTATTTCACAATTATGTGATCATGGTTTTCATGTTATATTAGAAAATGATTCATGAAATGTTTTTAATTTTAAAAATTCGTTAATATTTTATTCTTTTAAAAATGAAATTTTTTATTTTGTTAACTTATATTCTTTAGTTTCTCAAAAGAGTTCTAACTTGAATGCCTTTCACCATCAGTCTTGGAATTGGTATAGAATATCATGACATTGTAATATACACTCACATAGAAAGCATACTATAAATTTCATTCTCAAGGATCTACCCAAACATTAGTTTCCAAATGAAAATGTCTATAATCATTGTGAAAAGGGTAAATAGAAAAAAGTCCATTTCAAACCAAATAAAGAAGTTTAAAAATCTCATCCTCTCAAGTTGATTCAGATGGAATTTTTTGGACCATCTAGAGTTTCATGTCTTAATGGGAAGCACTCTGTATATGATCTTTTAGATGACTATTCTAGGTATACTTGGACCTTTTCCTTAGCTTACAAAAGTGATGCTTGTTCTCATTACGCCAAGTATGCTAGAATAGTGGAAAACATAATTTGTATTACAATTAGATCCTTGTGAACTGATCATAGTAGTGTGTATGAAAACTAAGACATTGAATCATTTTTACCACAAAATGGATATAGTCATATCTTCTATTCTTCTTGGACACCACAAAAAATGGAGTTGTAAAAATAAGAAATAGAAGCTTAAAAAATACTTAGAACCACTCAATAAATATTACATACATGTATACTTTTTGGAATAAGCTGTCAATATAGAATGTTATATTATTTATAGAGTCTTAATCAAAACAATTCGTATGAAAACAACCTATGACTTGTGGAACAAAAGAAAAACAAATGCTAATTCTTCGTAGTATATGGTTTCAATGTTTATATTCTCAAGAAAACAGATAATGATGACAAACATTCTTCCAAATGAGATGTAGGAATTTATTCTTATAAACAATATATAGTAAAGCCTCTATAGTAATTGATAAAATAACTAAATGTTTGGAAGAATATGTGCATATCAAATATGATAAAAGTGACCCACATGAACCCAAGACAGCTCTAAATGTTCTTGAGGTTCAGGTGCTAAACCTTGACATGAATGTAACAATATTATGACCTTGTAGTCATGAAATAAATAAAATTTTCCAGTTTAGTAAATTCTCAAGATTCTAGTCATGATGAACTCGAACCCGTTGATGAAGCTAAAATCACTATCCATTCGTTTTATAGACCTGTTATATCCCTTTTGAAACATCATTTAGATGATGTAAGGAGATATTTAGTTAATTAAACTCATACTATATATTCTATAATAAATAAGGTTTAACATCAACCATTATTGTCACAACATGAGCCTCAGAACATCAATGAGGAAATCAATGAATAATTTTGGGTGATGGTTATAAAACAAGATTTCAATCAATTTGAAAGAAATATATTATTGAAACTGGTGGATAAACCCAAAAACAGTATGACTATAGGAAAAAAATGGGCATTTAGGAGTAAAATAGGTGAAGATGTTAAAATTTTATGAAACAAAGCTAGATAAGTGGGACACGATTCTAGTTAAGAATAATGGATTCACTATGAGGAAACTATTACACCATCTTCTTGACATGAGTCCATTAGAATTATTCTTGAATATACATCATGTCTAAGTTTAAAAATATATCAAATAGATGTTAAAAGATAATTGATAAATAATTATATAGTTGAGGGTGTTTTTGATGAACCTGCCATGTTTTACAAACACTCATCTTACAAATCATGTTTTTAAATTAAAAAATGATTTATATTCTATAAAACAAGCTCAAAGAGAATAGTATGATAGACTATGTAGTTTTCCAATTTTTAATGGTTTTATAATAGCTATCAATGATCCTAATATCTTTATAAAAACAATATCATAATATTTTTTTTGTTAAAATCTATTATTATGATATTATTTATTGGTCTTCAAAAAATTCATTTTGTGTTGTTTTTTAAAAGATGATGGAAAATGGATGAAATGAGTTTTATGGGTGAACAAAAATTATTTCATGGATATGAAATCATTAAAAATATAGAAGAAATTATTTTGAATCAAATTAAATATAATAAATATCTTCCAAAAAATTTTGTTTTTGATAGTACTAAAAGTATTGATACTCTTATGACTACCTCCTATATATTGGATCTTAATGTGAATGGTAAATATATTAATCAATCCACTTATAGAGGAATGATGGGGTTTTACTCTACATATGTTCTACCATTCCTGATATTATCTTTAGTGTATCTATGAGTTCTCATTTACAAGAAAATCCTAAAGAGTCACATCTTCTTGTTCTTAAAGGAATTTTTAAATACCTCAAACATACATCCATTATTTGGTTGTTCTATCCTAGCACATAATAATTTTACGTAGTTATCTTTTGTAATGATAATTTTGGTGTATTTTTGTTAGATTTAAAAACCACCATTGGAACTTTTCACCTTTTGGGCAATTCAATAGCATCATGGTGTAGTAAAAATAAAAATAATGTTGCATTACCTACTGCCAAAGCCGAATACAAAACTACTGGTTGAGGTCATGCTTAGATTTTGTGCATGAAACACACATTTCTAGATTATAGATATCAATTTAGACACGTCCCTATAAAATGTGATAAAAAAGTTCTATTAACATGTATAAGAATCCTATTTCTCATTCAAGAACCAATAAAATTTATATAAGACTTAAATTTTTGAGATATCATTATTAAATGGGTGATATTTCTTTAAAAATAATTGGCACTGAATTTCATCTTTTTAAACTTTTCCCTAAGCCCTTAAATTCCGAATGGATGAGTTAAATCATACATGATGTAGGAATAATCATCCTTTTGTGACTAGTTTACTTTCTAAAAGTTACGGTCTCATAGATACTTTTTCATAGTTACAGTCTGTCAGTTACTACCTCCCAGCATGCTATATCATGTTTTTTGTCTCACTAGTTGTGGTTTCACCCTTTAGAGTCCCATTACAATGTTGAACATGTAAATGAATTTTCTGGTTTCACTATTGACACTTAGACTTCTATTTTTTTGAAATCATTTTCCCTTATTTCTATATTGATAATTTTATTTCATTTATACCATGTTTTAATGAATGAGGATTTTTTTCAATCCCTTAATGATAGAAACCCTTATTTTCACTTCTCTCTTCACTCATACTCTCTAATCATGAAGAAAATCTCATTTCTCTCAAAATAATCTAATTTTATGAGCCCTCGATGAATGGACATGATAAATCACACATCTACATCATATCCTATAATGAACTATTTATCAATGAAAAAAAATGGTTCCGATTAGAATGCATGAGAAACTAAAAAACCCAGGTCTTGATAATCTTACAGCCATTCCAAAGAAAATAATATGTTCATAGTGTCTCATATATAGTAAGTCTCTTTTTCTATATGTCTTGGAAGAATATTTATGGATATAGTGGTATACAAAATTTAAAATAACTATCAATCCAAATTTGGGTTTAGAAATTTATCAGTATATTAATTTATCTTTCTACTATAATGATGAATTTTTTGTTATATGTTTTGTGAATATATAGATATTTACCTTTTACTTGAGGTTTAGGATATCTTTCTTAGGAAGACCAGATGAATGTAAATTTTTAGAACATTCAAAGAGGTCCTACTCCACCCAGTGAATTATTAGCCTAAAAGAGGATTTGGGTATTTTGATTGGAAATAAAATAATATAAGGCCTATTACTGCTAAAAAAATGGAGAGACTAGGTTCTATTTAGTTTATTCAACACCTAATATGTCCATGTAAATGAGACTTTTCCACATTAATGTATTGAGATGTGTTATTGGAAAATCTTATGGTGAATGGTCTGAATATTAATCCAAGCAAGTACATTATCCTTTACATATGTAACATGATCATGAAAACATAAAATTCATCCTATCATTTATATTCATTGTTTATCTCTACAAGGCTACAATCCAAAGGTGTGGTTGGTAGGAATGAATAAGTGTATGAAGATTATGATTTTTATATATCTTATGATAGATTCAGTCAAATGATGATCAGTTGGAATACATGGATGATATTAGGGGTCTCAGATACTGATAAACTATAGGAGAACTTTAATCCTATTTAGTATGCTTAAAGGCATAAAATTAAACTAACCCTATTTTAGAGTAAGATGGCCTTGTAGAATTCTTGAGATGAAGGAATTCATGTTCACAGACCAGAAAGATAATAATATGCTAATTAAAGTGAACAAATTATTGAAGAATCTCATTTTCCTTAGGATCATCCCAACAGAGAATCTCCTCTATCTAAGGGTGATGAATATTCATGCATATTAAATGAATATATTTATAATAGTAAATATTTTGATGAAAAAATGCTGATATGGAATAATTTAATTCCACCACGAAACAGACAAGTGAAAAATCTTTAGAAATAAATATGATTTTATCTACTGAAGAATGAATGAAGCATGCCTTTCAATTAGCTATACATGGGGGTAAATCTGATATAGTAGAGGATATGGAAACTGGTCAAGAGTTTGGTAATCATATTCCGTAAAAAGATCAATCCATTTAAGGGGAGAAATACCCCAGATTGTAAAATATTGATGTGACAAATCCTATTGACTCATGTTTTGTTGATATCAGTTTATAGGTTTCTAAGTTATTTTGATGTTGATGACTATCAATAAATATCAGTTTAGGGATAGGAACATTCAACTTTGTTTCACCGAAAACCAGCCTCTATAATTGAATCTACTAAGCATCTAGAACCTGTTTTAGTTTATTCCCTTGAACCTACTCATGAAACTCCACGTTATGTAAGACATGATGATTTGAAAGATGTTGTATAAAAAAAATTCTTATTTTAAGAAGCTCGTGATGTGTCAAATTTCTCATGTAACTAATCTTATTGTAAGGGATGTTACATTTCTTTTGGAGAAAACTATATTGGAAATCCTTCCCAAGATGCTTTAGGAAATTCAAGAACTCCATATTGAAAAACAAAATTAGAGTAATGAGGTGAAATCTTTAATAAGTATGGTTGAGGAAATGATGATCGTCATTCCATTTTCTCAAGACCTTGTCTCTCATCGTGGCGATGATGATGCTGATAATATCCCACTAAAGGATGTGTCACTGATTCAACCTAACTTGATTACTGTGTATGATAAGGTGGTTGAGAACAACACCATTATAAAAAATGAGATGTGAGAAATTATCTTTAGCATCAATATTATGACCAATGAATATAAATAATGTTTAAAGAATATTATAAATCGGTATAAACCTCTCATATCAACTATTTCTGCTCCATCAACTTCTCATCATCCATATGAGAACTTAGATAGTGAAATAGTCAGATATGTAATTACACAAATGATTCATTTTTTATTGAAGGTTTTTATAAGGAATTTTTTGACATATTGGTTAATAAAAATGACCATGTGCTTGACCTGGTAAGATTACACTCAAAAATTTCCACCAATTCTTAATAATAAATATCTACAAATGTGGATTACTACTTTAATAGTATATATTCCCACCATGAGTTGAAAACCCATTTCAATTTTATTGTGATTAATTTACTGATTACTCGTATAACTGATTCTTTCAAAAATAAAGTACAAAAGCCAAAATAATTCACTCATACTCTAGAAAAATTCAGGGAAAATAAAAGTGACTTTGAGAACACCATAAAATAATGTTGTGAAATAATCATAGATTTAACAAATCTTTTAAATACATATTTGCATGTTTAGAGTAAATCCATCATGGGTCCTTCAGTAGCTCCTTTAAGGACCAGTATAGATCTTTCCACCTATCCTTCTACCACCACATCAATTTCCTCTTCTATAATATCAGTTGGTGAAAATATGAGCCAGATTAGACTTTTAATTGTTTAGTTGACTTTTCCACGACCTTCCACTAGATCAACCCTTTTCCCCGTATATCATTGAATGAGATACATTACCATCACATACTACTACTTCTACTACTTCCACTTCTACACCTCTTTCTTCTACTCATATCGTCTCTTACATGGATAATGTGAATGTTATAGAATATAAAGAGACATGACATGTAATTTGTGATAGGTATTATTTGTATTCTCATTTTTTTCTTGTACGTAAACATTGTTTATAGATTCATTGAAATTATCTCTCACTTTTAATTCATTTTTTTATTACATTTCGTTTTTTTTATATTTTTATTAAAATAAGAAAAGGGGGATAAATAAGAGGTGGAATTTATGATATGTTTTTAATATTTTCTCTAATACCTTTATATGATTAGAAAACTATTTATTCCTTTATAAAATGTATTTCTTCAAAATTCTGTGATTTGTGATCATAAAAATGGGAAGATTATTGCACTCCACTTGTTTTAATGGTCAAAAATCATATAAATCATGAAAATAAAAAATCATTTAATTCATTTTTAAATATTATAAATCATGTTTACTCTAGTTGTAGTATGTTTTATTATGATTATGAATAACCTAAATCCATTCTGTGAGTGTTTCTTCTATATAAAAATGGATGATATTGGAAAACCTATGAGACACCATTTCTCTTTTGAAATGGTCTCTCCTTTTTGTGTAGAAATCAACAATGATTTTGACACATTTTCCATGACACCGTAATGAGATACTGGTTCCAAAAATTACAAAGGGCCAAACAACCTAATTGAATGACCTATTCCATAATTCACAAAGGACATGACATTGTTACCCTAATATTGTTTCTGTTACACCATAAAAAGACACCATTCTCACATTTGACAAAAGGAAAGATATTATTTCTATGACACAATAAAAATTCATAGATCAAAGTCACTGCTTCTAACTCACTATGTCTGTGGAACTTCTTATGTCTCCCCATCAAATGTGACATTTTTTTAGAAAGAAGAAACCTTCCAAGAAAAGCAATGTTCCTTAAATTAAAAATAATGTCAAACATACATAATCCTAAAAAGATGAGATCTATTAAAATACCTCTTAAAAAGGGGTAAATGTTCTATAGTGGAATGATTATACAAGTTGAAATATGCACCACTGAATCCATTTTTAGCAATTATAACAACAACTGAGTTTTATTCTCTATAAGTGTGTGTGATGATATGATTCATGGTGAGAAGAGGTCTAATAAGATAATACATCTATTAGTATGATTCAATGATAAATTTTAAGAACCCATTCAGATTGTAGAAAAAATAATTGAAGAATCACATTCTAGCCAAATATTTTCCAATCCATGAATCGTAGCATGCTCCATCGTAATAATGATTCCATGAATTTTAGCATCAGTTGCAAAGCCTATATGATATGAACCATGAAATCAGCCCATAACCATCCCATGGTGATCCTTAAAAATAGAACCATATCCAGAGGGACTAGGATTACCCCTTGACACCCATTTGGAATTCAACTTAATCCATCCATCTAATGTTTTATTCCATAAGGCCTCAAATGTATCATTCGAAGGCCTAATAGTTCATCTAATACCAATTCGAGTATGAACTGTTAAATCATGAATTAAATTAATTAATAAGGGCTTCTTGGGTAATCTTTCATCATGAATATAAGCAAGAATGCTTGATAAAGCAACATTGATTGAGAAATGTTGACCACCATGAAAGATTTTATTATGAAAAGACCAGATTTAATGTAGTAATTCAAAAGCAGCTACTTGAAAAAGATCTAGCAATTTGGGTGAAAATGGGAGAAAATGCCATGTCTGAAGAAAATACTGGTTGGAGGCCATATATGGGATAGAAACATCAAATCTGTCTTCCAAAGAATTCCACATATAGGCAGGATTAACACAAAAATGAAACATATGATCAACATGTTCTCTATGTTGATGACAAAGAACACAAGAGGAACATAATGAGATCCCACAATTTTGAAGGTAAGAATCAGTAGGAATTTTCCTCGAAGAAATGATCCACACAAAAATAGAGTGAGAGGGCCTAATAAAATTTCTATTCAAGTCTCCCATCCAAATTTCATCAGAGTTACGTGACAAATAGTACTGGTCTTAATGTTTTTATGAAAGCATACCATTAGTCACATGTTCCCAGGCCCAAAAATCATTTATGTTAGAGAAAAAATATTTATTAACAATGTTCAAAAGTTGACTTGGAAGACCCTCCTTGTTATCAAGATGATCCATGATAGATATATCCAAATCAAAATTATCTACATCCGAAAAAAGTCAATAAGGGGGTTACAAGTCCAATTATCCTTCTAACTGAAAATGGATGAATCTATTGAAACAAGCCATCTAGAGTGAGAATCATTTGAATAAATGATAAACATAAAGGTTTTCCAAATAGATTAATCAAGGTGATTAAAAAACCATTTTTGAGAGGACTCATAAATGTTTTCCAAACAAAATGTAGTGCCTCAGAATTGATGTTAAAGAGTTTTGAAATAAACAAGTTTTGGAGGGAATCATTAAAAAGTACAAGATTTTAAATTCAAAAACCCCCTAAATCATAAGGATTACAACAATAATTCCATTAAACTATTTACAAACAATACAAGGTATATAGTTTGGAGATCATGATTCATGTTGGACATTACACAAACACAGAAGATTAAATACAAGGTGGCGTACCAGCCATAATGTGTGGAAGTGGCTACTGAATGATATGTTAAATTGAACAAACATTCATGTAACAACTCCTAAAAAACACACAATAAAAAATCATTTCATAATAGCAATATTATTGGGCATAAAAACCACAAACATCCATGTAGTAACAATTTAATGATGAGAAGAAGGGAAACTCACTATACTAGAAATAGGAACACAGATCTTACAATACTCTATTTCTGAGTCTTCTTTTAGAAGTTGACCGGAACATCAATTATACTACATCCCAGAAGACCAGATTTGTAAAGAACATCACATATGGAATTTATAATCCCATCTTTTTCTATTCTGCCCTATTGTGTTCTGTTTTATTAGTCTTTTGAGTAGTGTGTGCATCTATATGTTAATACTACAATATCTTTTGTACTAAACTGGAGGATTCAAGAAATCCTCACACAAATATATTTTTTAACCTCGTTTCACCCACATATAACAATGGTAGAGGTCTTGTGTGACCAAGGTATTATATTTCCCACGTAGAACTATGTTGTAGGTCAAGTGACCCAGATAGTCTTGTGTACATTGGTGAAAACCCCATTCTAGGGTGTGGATCAAACAATTATATTTTTTCCCTTAGGGTAGGTGATCACCAAGTGGAGTGTATTTTGTCATAGAATGAGACTAAACATCTTTATTTACTCTCTAAATTTTTCTAAATAGTTTTTTTCTATTTTAACTCATATTTCTGAAAACTAAGTTTCACTTTGATAGTTAGTGTTGGATGGTATTTATAATAGTTTTGATTTACTAAATATTAATCAAAAGTTATTTCATTGTATTATGTTTATATAACTAATAATTAATCAATCTATTGAGAAATTATTTGTACATTAAATGTATTATAATTATATTACATTGATTAACTGGCATGTTTTTTTTAATTTGGGTGATCTTAAAATAATGTTTTTAATTGGAATTTTTATTGGAACTCAAATCCCCCTATTCAATATCGTACTCCAACAAAAATATATGAGTTTTATAAAAGTGATTTTAAAAAATTCCTCCATTCAATGATAATTTCAATATAAATAATATAATCTTACACTTACTAAAATAATCTAAAGAATTAATGGGTAAACAAACATTAAATAAGAGTAAAAAATTAAAATAAAATACATAATTGTTTTAGGAAAATCACTAATATTACTAAGGAATATTAAAAATTATATATATAAACCTTATCAAACTACTAAAGTGTGTTTACATGTATTCATATTAAATTCGCAGTCACTGTTCCTATGAATTTAAAGGGTTAAAAAATCAAAATCAATAGGTTTCAAGATAAATATCATGGATAATTTTTGTATAAACCACATATAATTGTTTGTATGTATAAAAGGATTATTTTAATAGTTTATCATACTGAAATCAATTTTATAAAATTATGAAATCATTTTTAAGAATATTACATTCATATAATGACATTTGAAGTCCAATTTTTTTTAAAAATATAAAAAATTAATAACATCTCATGATTGGTATGAAATTAGTAGATATGGGTAAAAATATAATCATACTAAACACACCTTTGATAATGTCAATGAAATAAATATATTGGGGTTTAGTAAAGATATCAGTAAGTAAATGGTCTTTATAATAAAACATCAAGAGCGATATCACCCTTTCAAAAGTGATATTGTTGAAAATGAAATATCCAGTAAATATTCATTGTACGATTTTGTTGGATATTTTTTTTAAAAATTATTTTTACACTATTATGTTTAGTCAATAAGGATTTGTTATGACTGTTTCATTCCTCAATGTTTTGAAAATCACAATCACATATTCTTAAGAAAAATTATATTTCTTTGTGAATTATTTGCTAGAATAAAATTTTAATTATCTAAAAAAATTTATCCTTACCATGTATTTCAATGACTTATTCAATGTATTCTCATATGAATGTATACTTTTTTAACAAAATAAAAAATTATTATCCTTATCTAATTCACCATAATTGGGGTTATTGAGTGTTTCGGTATTCAGATTCAAGATTTGTTGATCTTCAAACTTCAAATTCTCTAAAATTCATACTATGAATTCTCTGAAATTCAGACTTCAAATTCTCAGAGATTCAGAATCCATATTCATAGAAATTCAATGAAGATACCCATAGAATGACGTACATAGATGTTACATTACTTTTGCAGAATACGTAATACATAACTAAAAACTAACACACAAGGACCGTAACAGTCTAGTGCCTTTGGAAACATAGAACATAATCTTCTAAACTTGGTGAAATATCTTCAACATCTAACATAAATATCTTCCCATTATTTTACCTAAAACCATTCTTTATATCCTGGGGAAAATAAAAATCTAAAGTGCGAGCTCAAATGATCAGTAAGGGTAATCATGTAAAAAATAAAACAAACCACATATATTCGAAAATCAAAAATGAACATAATGTTTAAACCTCAAAATCTTCAATTCAGAAATAAATCATTCCAGTACGTTAGGTAGAGATCATAAAGGAAAATTAATCATGATAAAATAGCATGGGAATAAAACATTTAATTGTGGAAAATTACTAAGCACGTGATATGATTTCCATAGTAGCCAGGGAATTGCTCCCAAGACCATCTTAGTGGACAAAGTCTTTTTCTGAATCGAGTTCACTCCTCGTTCCAGTCCTGTATCACTAAACTGGATTTACTTCTCGTTCCATCCATGACTATCTCACAAGATATAAATCATTAACCTGCGCATTGGAGGGAGATATAGGTCCCAAAAATCTCATAATTAAATCATTCTTACTTGTGCCACCAAATAAACATAAATCATTCGTAATAAGCCAAAGAATAAAATGGGTTTCATAAACATCATCACATAATAATGTAATCCATATAAAAAAATATATCTAATTTCATCATAAGAAGAATCAAACCATGTAAATAATAGAGAAATTATACCTGAAACATAATCATACTAAATAATGTCATCATAGATGGAAAAAAGTTTTTACAAAACACTTGAAATGAATTCTTGAGGAAAATATTCTTTCTTCTTCAAAATCATTTTTAAAAAATGGAATTCTATTTTAAAAGAAAATGATTTTATTGAAAATAATCATGAAATCATTTAGTGTAAGGTTCATGAAAACAAGGCGTTATGTAACCGTAAAAATCTATTCATTCCCTATAAGTTAAAAAAACATTCTCCTCATACAATTAACGAAAAAGTAAAAAAGTACCACGTATGTAAAGCAAAAGGAAGATTCCTTCCATAATACAAAGTAAAAGTCAAAGAGAGGTAAAAATGACTTAAAACATACAAGGAAGAATATTATACACTTTATGAAAAACATTTTTATGGACATGGATTAAAATTATAACCCCATTAAATACATACGTAAAAAAATCTCGGATAAAAAATGAGATCTGAAAAAATATCCCTTACCTTAGATCTTATATGCTTCGTACGTATCTGAACCTCCTGTATAATGAGTTAGATAATTTAATTTACCTATTAAAGAATCATATTCATTGTTATTATATGGTATATGGTTCACTTATGTCTTTATATTACCAGTTCTTTTGTAAATTCCATGTTAAAGAGTGTTTTGGGTAAAATCGTTTTATTTATCGTACGTGTTTGGACTTGTTGTTCATGATATTATTATTACTTATATAATGATTTAATTACTTACATAATGTATATCATGATTTATATATCATATATATTCAGAATATATATATATATATATATAATAGATTGATAAATGAAATGAAATACATCGTTCATGGCGACGGTAGGTCGTACGTACGCATGAATGTTGTTTTCCTTTCCTTATTGACTAGAATGGAAGTAAGTAGATTACATATATATATATATAAATAAAATAGAATTATCATGTCATATATTTCATTATTATTCATTATATATACTTTATAATTATTCTATAGTGGTTAACATGGATAATGAATCTAATCGCGTACTGGAGATGGTAATCCGTACATACGCACGAGCGACGATATTGTTCCCATAATTACTGAATTGAATTGGAGTGGATGATATAATATATCAGAATTCGTATGGTGTTATAATAACCATATATAGTTATTATTTACACCATTATACCCTTCCAAGTAATGTGGTTGAGGAAAAACAGATTACACCATGGCGTGGATACAGTATTCTGTTGGTACGCACGTGCGGTGATTTCATTTTCCATAGGATGAATAGAAAGATAAATGGGTTTGTTTCAAATTTATAATAACATATAATTATATTAGTGATACTGATGTTATTACTTTATAATTAAACAACTAAATAAGAAGAAGTTGAGGAAGAATGATTACTTGAAAGAATCGGGAGAAGAGATTACCTCTTCTTCGACACACCTCTTTTAAGATTCCACGTAAGGCACTAGAGTTGGTCTTTTGAGGAGACCATAACCTCTATAATGTTTATAGGGAAGTTTAGAAGAAACTTTTTCAGGGTTTTTTCGATCATGAAGGCTCAAAATTGTGTAAATAGAATAGGGTGTAGGTGCCCTTTTATAAGGGAGGAGATGGGTACCTTAGAAAAAACTTAAAATATTATTTTATAATAAAGTCATATTCGGTTAATAATAGCTCGAAATTTATTTATTTCAAAGATAAAGTGGGTATGGGTTTAAATCATCTCAACCAATAGGTTTTAAACAATTTTATGTTACTATTTTAACCTTATCATTTAGATTTACCTCTATGTTAAATAATTTATCTTTTTCCGTGTCTTCTTGTTTTCTTACCATGTATGGTTAATAAACATTCTATAAAAAGCCAAACGAACACCTAGTGGTTAATTATTAATATATATATCCTTATTTTAGTCATTTTACCAAACCTTATATTTTTTAGGAATATAATAGCAATTAATAATATATTATTTGTTTTTAAAAACTATTTTATGTCAATTTTGACACTATTTGGTAATTGATTTTTGTGAATATCATAATAGCATTATTAGTTCAAAAAAACAAATTAAATAAATAATAACATGTCATATTAACCTATAAAATTAGATTAATTCACAAAAAAGTATCAAATTACATTTATTTTGGTATTTATAACATCAATTATGTTAATATTTCATTAATACGGTAATTTCTAAATCATAATTGTGTCATAAATAAATTAAATTATTTATTGTATAAATTTTTTAAATAAAATACCATTAAATAGGAAATCTTATTATCTTTATAATGAATATTTATAGTCTAATTTATCATCTTTATAAACCAATTATAATAATTTTTTAGTTATTAAACATAGATTTTAACTATTTTAACTAGTTTTTAAATAAAATAATAATAAATGTCCAAATCTAATCCATGTGGACCTAAAGGGTAATATTTTATTCTTAAGGTTGTTTTTGGATGAATTAAAATAATCCAATAGAATTATGAAATGTGTTATGGTAATAATAAAATCATTTTTTACCCTTAATTACCCAATTTACTTTTAACCGGGGTAAATAAAAGTAAAAATGTACTATTCCCCAAAACTTATTTTTATCTTATTTAACCACACTATACTTCTTGATATTAACCATGTGTCTCATATTTTCGAAATTCAACTCACAGATGTGGTAAAATTAAATTTTATGTACAATTTCAAATGATCCTAGGAGGTGGGTAAAAGGTGGTAAAAAGTTCAATAATATATATATATATGTATAGTATTATAAAATGAATCCAATGAATTTCATTGAACTTATCTAGATATTATTTATCTATTTTGACCTAAATTAAATTTAAATAAAATAAATTATTATTTAAATAAAAATTCGGTTTTAACCAATAACTTACTGTTTTCACAATTCATCAAAAATTGAATGTTTTCAAAATAATAACAAATTTTTTTCCTAGGATAATTTATATATTCCAAATCCAAAATTGAAGTCCATTTTGAGAGATAAAATTTATAAAATTTAAAAAAGTGGGTATTACTATTCATAACGGCTAGTTTATATATTATTTTAATAACATATCGTTGTTTAGTGAAACTCGGTATTGCATACAACGCATGCTATCGTGGAAGGTCGCGATTGCATGTAAAGTATGCCAATTAATGGTTGTGTGTCATTCAAGATTCCTCTGTTGTTGTGTATAATATAATACGACCTTATTTCATTTATACATTGAATATATATATACACACTAAATGTTGCGTAGAATAAATTCTATCAAAAGAAATTGAAATTTTGTGTAACACGGTCCAAGAATAGTGTTGCATATACTGCAAGCTTATACGGTGTTGCGTATAGCACAAGATAATCTTGGTCTAGCATAAAACACAATACATCAAATAAAATAATATTAATACTTCTCATAAAATCTTGGGTTATTATATTTTACTCGCCGTAAAATGAATTTCACCCTCGATATTCTTTGGGATTATAAATGGTTTACTATTTGAATGTTTCTTTCATAGAAACCCACATCGTAAAATGGAATACTAAAACATCATTTTAAAAAGGAATGTTAGAATCATAATGTTCACCCATATTAACTTAGTACTGGGCATCCACATTGGACAACATAGGTGAAAATATGTATATGGAAGAGAAATATAGCCATCAAGTTCTGATGGAGAGTGGTAGAGAAATGGCTATGAAAAATCCAACAATCACATTTCCATAATTTTGTGATGATCTAAGATACCATGGGATTCATCAGATATGAGTACAGTAGGAAAACATTTTTGGTTTTCATGATCATTTCCCTAATGTTGAAAAAATTGGAATTAGAAGAAATACATTCTTGATTTTGGTACAATCTCACCATTGGATGGTCCTTGAAAAATTTCCACTTCATCTCTTAATGAAATGAAATTGAATTTGTCGTTCGTGAAGTCTTAGCAGATCATACGATGGAATGATGGGTCATTCCATTTGTCTCAAACAAAAGGTTAAAAAAAGTTATCCAATATATATAAATCCATATATGGTGAGTTTAATCTTATATGATTCCAAAAATGGACTTATACTTCATCTATCATACCGATTAGTAATATAAAACAAGTTTCTACTAACTAGGGACTTCTTGTAGGCTAGTGGTATGTGATAAAGGCCGGTTGCACTTCGGTTGTGGGTTCGATTCCTGAAACCTTGTCCGATGCGATGAGTTTTCGCCAATCCTATGGGTTGTCCTTTTTCTAAAACTATAATATATTAAATTCCAAAACTAATATCAAAATTTTCTAGCCATAAACAATACTATCTGATGTCTAACATAATCTAATCCATTCATTAGTCATACCAAAACTCACAGTATAAGGAAAAAGATTGATAGAGAGGTCATCTACCAAGAATGTAAATACCTTTATTTATCCCCACATATCATAAGATATGTCTTATTGGTCACATTCCAAACATTATAATGCCTTAATCATGTATTCTCTAAAAAACGAATACCCATTGACCTTAGTGAAAACATGATGCTGTTAAAAGTTAACACTTTCCACATACAAAAATACCGAAAATTCAATGTACTCAAACCATGATATCACTTCTTCCTTACATTAAACATGAGCTCATGAATACTATCAAACATATTATTTTCTCATTATCCATTCATTATGATCATATCACATTCATTCCAAAATATGTGAAACACTTTTCACGGTTACCGGTACCATATAATTATGAAAACTATAATAAACCAATACATAGATATTCCAATATTCCTCAATACTATAAACGATATTATAATCATTCCACTGCAACGTTGTCATACTCATCATCACCAATAATGATCGCATGTGACATCCCTTTGTCCTTTACCTTAATTGGTTGTTGATTTCGATAATCCTTAACCCTTTTATTAGGACATTGGTAACATAATGTCCCATTTATTTGCAATTTTAGCATTGAGGTGTTGGTGGAGCATTCTCTTTAATCTTTTCTATATTCAAATCATTCTCTACCTTTATTCCATTACATCGACACTCAACTACTCGATGTCCTTCTTTTCCTCACATAAAACATTTTCTAGTAACTTTTAGACAATCTCCACCATACTTCTTTCCACCCTTTGAGCATAATGAAGCATTCACCTTCTTTTCACCATTTATCTGAGGTTTTTCCTTGAACTCAATCTTTCGTTTCTTCTCAAAACCATGAGATGGATATGTTACACCAACTTCCAGTTCTACCTTGATAGCACAACGCACAATTTCTTCTTAGTTAATAATGCCTTTTATCGCTAATGCCCTTCGATGACTTGGTTTTTAACGACTGAATAATCGATTAACATTACTTTCAGGTTAGATGATAAATCCAGATGCATACCATTCAAGGCTTGTAAATTATCTTCGTATATACCACCAGATTCATCATCCTTTTTCTTAATCTCAAGGAAATCCTTCTCCATCATTGTTTGATGAATACGAGGGATGTACTTATTAAAAATATTTCTTGAACTCATCCCATTCCATGGATTAAATTTCATCTTGGGGCCCTGTATTCTTAATTAGAGTCCACCACTAGTCTGCTTCACCTTCTAACCAATAAACAGCCAAAATGAATTTTTCATTCTCCATACAATGAAATATTGAAAATATATTTTCAATGGTACTGATCCATTATACAGCAACAAGTGGATCAGAAGACCCATTGAAAGAAGGTGGAAGTTGCCTCATGAAGGACTCAATAGAATATTGTTCCTCACTCTGCTGATTTTGATGTCTATAATGATTTATTGCTTGGGTATGTATAGAAATAATATTATGCACTCCATCTCCCATAACATTGGTTTGTTCAGGAGGATAATCAATGCATTGTCCATTACATTGATCAACACGATTCCTTTGGGTTTCGACCATCATCTAAAACCCAAAAAGAGCAGCGTGAGAGGATAAAATCATGCTAGGAAAACAACACAATAAAGGGTGAGTGCCTTCAATATATAAGATCTTAGGTTAATTTCTATGATCGTTACTGTAATTCTAGGACTATTACCTATACATATACTTACCCTTAGGGACATCCCTAGAACTACCGTAGAAATATCTCTATAGATATCACTAAAGTTTCTAAATCCTAGTTTAAAAAGTTTAACTAAACCTCCCTCTGATACAAACTGTAGAGACCAATAGCTTGATGTATATAGACGTTACATTACTTTTTCAGAATACATAGTACATAACAAAAACCAATACACAAGGTCCATAATAAATCATGGCATTATGTAAGGCATATATCATAAAGGAACATCAATAATGATAAAATACCATGGGAATAAAACATTTAATTGTGGAAACCCATTAAGCACTTGATATGATTTCCATAGTAGCCAATGCATTGCTTCCAAGACCATCTTAGTGGATAAAGTCACATTCTAAATGATGTTAACTCCTCGTTCCAGTCTTGTATCACTGAATCGGATTAACATACCATTCCAGCCATGTCTATATCATGATATATAAATTATTACCTAATTAATTGGAGGGAGATATAGGTCCCACAAACCTCATAATGAAACCATTCTTACTAGTGCCACAAAATAAACATAAATCATTCATCATAACTAAAAGAATAAAATGGGTTTCATAAACAACATCACATCATAATGTAATCCATATAAAACAAATGGATATAATTTCATCATAAGAAGAATCAAACAAAGTAAATAATATATACATTATACATGAAACATAATCATACTAAATAATATCATATTAGATTGAAAGTAGTTTTGACAAAACACTTGAAATAAAATCTTCATGAAAATATCATTTCTTCTTCGAAATAATTTTCAAAAAATGCCATTATATTTTAAAAGAAAACGCTTTTATTGAAAATAATCATTAAATATTATAGAGTAGGCTTCATGAAAATAAGGAATTATGAAACCGTAAAAATCCGTTCTCGCCGTATAAGTTAATAAACATTCTCCTCGTACTTTTAACGAAAATGTCATAAAGTACCATGTATGGTAAACAAAAGAAAGATTTCTTCCATAATAGAAAGTAAAAGTCAAAGAGAGGTAAAAATGATTTCAAATATACATGGAATAATATTAAACACTTTATTAAAAACATTTTTATAGACATTGATGAAAAATATAACCCCAGTAAATACTTACGTATAAGCAATCTCTGATATAAACGGGATTTGCAAAATTATCCCTTACCTTAGGTCATATATGCTTCGTACCTATCCAATACTCCTGTATAATGAATTAAATAATGTCATTGACTTATTACATGATAATAATAATTTTTATGATATCATATATGTTTCACTTATGACTTTATATAAACCGTTTTTTTGTACATTCCTTGTTAAAGCAGTGTTTTGGGAAAAATTGATTGATTTATCTTACGTGTTTGGGATTATAGTTCATTATATTTTTATTACTTATATCATGATTTAATTAATTAAAAAATTTAAATCAGGATTTATATATTATATATATTCATTATATATATATTTATAATAGATTGATAAATGAAATGAAATACACCGTTCATTGGGACGGTAGGCAATGCGTACGCATGAACATTGTTTTCATTTCCTTATTGACTTGAATTGAAGTAAGTAAATGACAAATATATATATATATATATATATGTATATATACATAAATCTAGTATATTTATCTTTTCATATATTTCATTATTATTCATTATATATATTTTATAATCATTCTTGAGTGGTTGACATGGAGAATGAATCTCATCGCGTCGTGGAGATGGTAATCCGTACGTACGCACGAGCGATGATATCGTTCCCATATTTATTGAATTGAATTGTAGTGGATGATATAATATCTCATAATCAGTATTATGTTATAATAACCATATATATTTATTATTTACACCATTATACCCATCCATGTACGGTGGTGGTGGTAAAACAGATGACACCACGGCGTGGAGACGGTATTACATACGTACGCACGTGTAGTGATTTTGTTTTCCGTAGGATAGATAAGTGGTGAAATGGGGTTGTTTCATATTTATAATAACATATAAGTATATTATTTATATTGATTTTTTTGCTTTATAATGAAACAACTAATGAAGAAGAAGTTGAAGAAGAAAGAAAACATGAATGAATCGGTAGAAGAGATTACCTCTTCTTCGACACACCTCTTTTAAGCATCCTATAATGGCACTGGAGTTGGTCATTTGAGGAGACCAGAACCTCTATAATGTTTATAGTGATTTTTAGAAGTTAAATGGACATGTTTTGGCTGATCCTGAAGGCTAAAAATTGTGTAAAGAGAAGAGGTAGGAGGTGCACTTTTATAAGTGAGGAGAGGGGCACCTTATGAAAAACTTAAAATATTATTTTATAATAAAGTAATATTCGGTTTATAATAGCTCAAAATTTATTTATTTCTTAGATAATGTAGTTAAGGGTCGAAATACTAACAAACAATATATTTTAGACAAGTTTAGGTTACTATTTTAACCTTATCATTTAGAATTAACTATATGTTAAATAATTTAACTGTTATCGTGTCTTCTTGTTTTCTTTCACTATATTGTTATTAAAAATACTATAACAAGCCAATAGAACCCCAATTGGTTCATTATTAATATATATAATCTTATATAAGTCATTTTTCCGATCCTCATATTTTTAATAATAGAATACTAATTAATAATATAATATTTGTTATTAAAAACTATTTTATGTCAAATTTGACACTATTTGGTAATTGATTTTTGTGAAAATCATAAGAGCATGATTAGTTATGAAAAGATTAATTAAATACATAATAACATGTCATATTGGCCAAGAAAATTAGTGTAATTCATAAATAGTCTCAAATTACATTTATTTGGGTATTGATAACATCAATTATGTTAATATTTCATTAATAAGGTAATTACTGCATCATCATTGTGTCATAAATATATTAAATTATATAATGTATAAAAACTATAAATAAACTACGATTATGTAAGAAACCTTTTTATCATTCTAATGAATATTTATAGTCGAATTTATCTAATGTATAACCCTATATTAAAAATGTTGTATTTAGTAAACATTGATTATAAGTATTTTAACTCCTCTTTAAATAAAATTATAGTAAATGTCCTAATCTAATCCAAGTGGACCTATTGGGAAATATTTTATTCCTAATGTTGTTTCTGGTCGAATATCACATATCCAATAGAATTAAAACATCTGTAAGGGTAATAATAATATCATTTTTTACCCTTTATTAACCTATTTACTTTTAACCGTGGTAAATAAAAGTTAACAATTACTATTCACCAGAAAATATTTTTATCTTATTGAACCAAATTTTACTCCTTGATATTAACCGTGTCTATTGTATTTTTGAAATTCAACTCACAGAAGTGGTAAAATTATGTTTTATGTACAATTTCAAATTCTTATAGGAGGTGGGTTAAAGACGGTGAAAAACACAATAAAAATTTTATATATCTAGATTATTATAAAACTACTCCAATGAATCTCAATGAACTTATATAGGTATTATGTATCTATTTTAAAATAAAATAAATTTAAATAAAACAAATGATCATTTAAATAAAAATTCGGTTTTAACCAATAACTCAGTGTTTTCACTATTCATCAAAAATTGAATGTCTTCAGAAAAATACCAAAATTTATCCATAGGCTAATTTCAATATTCTGAATCCAAAAATGAAGTCCATTTTGAATGATAAAATTTATAAAATTTCAAAAAGTGGTTATTACTATTCATAATGGCTAGTTTATATAATATTATTATAACATATCGTTGTTTAGGGAAACTCGGTTTTCCGTACGACACACGCTATCGTGGAAGGTCGCGATTGTATGTAATGCATGCCATGTAAGGGTTGCGTGTATTGAAATATTACATTATTTTTGTGTATAATATAATCCAACCACATTTCATTTATACATTTAATATATATATATATATATATATATATATATATACTCAATGTTGCCTAGAATAACTTCTATCAAACGAACATGAAATTTTGTGTAACACGATCCAAGAATAGTGTTGTGTATACTTCCAGCTAATACGGTGTTGCGTATATCACACGATAATCTTGGTGTAGCATACAACACCAGACATCAATTAAATTAAAAAATTATTTCTCATAAAATCTCGGGGTGTTATATTCAAACTCCGAATTCTACAAAATTAATACTCTGAATTCTCTGAAATTCAGAATCATAATTCCTTAGAATTAAAATTCCAAATTCTTCATAATTGAAACTCTGAATTTATTGAAAAATAGAATCTTAATATATACGTTTCTAGAATCCAATTTTTTATATTTTTATACTCTGAATAGTTTTTAAATATTCTGATTATTCATTTTTCTTTAAGCTACTTTGTTTTTCATATATTATATTGATTTTAACACATGATAATGCTTCTCATGATTTTCATATATAAAATGATTTCATACATTTTGTTTCAAACTAACAGTTTTTTGAGCGACACCTGTACAGGTCCCTTCGAGATTCAAAGAAAAGTATGACCATTGGAGGAGGGATCCGACAATTGATGTTTTTCTTATAACAAGGAGCTCATTTAAATGAGCTCATAATCTATGAAATCAATCCAAATTCATAATGATTACATGTTTTGATGTTATTTATAGTGAGGGAAATATTGTCATACTTTTTGTGTTTTATGAACATAATCGTCAACCATGAACATATTTTTCAGCTTCCTTTATATGAATTCAATTGTTTCTAAGGTCAATCGAGGGCTTCTGCGTATAGGAAGACAGTGGTTCTGACAACATTAATGTTTGAGGGCTTGTACGGATAACAAGATAGAATCTTATATTGATATCAGGGGCCTACCCTGGTGTGGGTATGATTGAAATTATTGAATGTATAAATCAAGGGACCATTATCCATGTTTTTTGGAAACCCTACACATTAGGTTATAATATTTCCTACTTGTTCACTTGAATGTTGTTTCTATTTATATTCTCTCTTTATATTAAAATATAATGATTATATGATCTTCGTATAAATGTATAATAAGAAAAATAATATTCTATAAGATTTATGTTATAATCATCTTGTAAGATAAACCTTGATACGTTTCCTATCATTTTACATGTTTATGTTTAGGTTACTTATAATTAGACCTGGTCCCTTCCAATTATTTAATTATGTATGAACCAATGAGGGTTTGAGAAATTAAGTTGTTTAACATTGTTAAACATAGTATTTCTTATGTTTAAATGTGAATGTTTTGAATCCTACAATTCAACCCCTTTATAATTCATCATATACATATACCATTTCTATCCGACAATTGGTTTTAGTGGAGGTTCTCTAAAATACATATACATACATATAAGTTTTCATTATCACGTTTTATTTATATAACTTTTCTTATCCAAGTTATTCTTTATAGTTTTTTTATATTTTTAATATTAAGAAATTTTTTGAAAACAATTTTCTTATAGAATGGAAGGTATAAATGTTGGTTCAATTAGAATACATAATACTACCATATTACCAATCATTGATAGTAATGATTATGAGTAATAGAAGGATATAATGAATACTTTTTCATTATCACTGTAGTAGAAAATATTGTTATGCTCATTAGGGATTAAAACATTCTAGACATGAAATTCAGAACCACCACTAATCTTGATTAACTATAATATCTACTATATTACAAGTTTTGTAATACGTTGTTCTGTTCCATGAATAGAAATATATAGAGTCATATATCTTCTTGTGAATCTTCCAACTACATTTGGATGAAACTTGAAGTTACACATTTTGGGACTTTTAATGTGATGGAAACTAGAAGAGCTATGTTAAGAGCTGAATATCATGGATTCAAATTTCCTTAGGGAGAACATGTTTTCCATGAACAACAATGATTTATGAACATTGTCTACAGTCTTCAATCTATGGGAGGGATTGGTCTTGATGATGATGATCTTGTGGATAGGATAATTGATATCATTCCGAATGAGTGGGAACCTAAAAGGATAACTATTGATGAAAATAGGAAACTATCTAACATTACTCTTGGTGAATTATTTGGAACTCTTTTCATTATTAAACAATAATGAAGAGAGTTTCTTATTTGAACTAAAAGAATAATGGTAATTGATGTTTAGAATTAACTACTACATATTAATTCAAGCCTCTGGAAAGGGTAACTATATCAAATGTGATGAAAGCTGTTTTTATAATATAATCTAGTTATAGTGATCATCCGGTGAATGAATTAGCCAATACTTATCAAAGGATGAAAAACATTGTGGGAGTGAAAGATTGTCAGTATTGATATAAGAAGAACGATAGAGATGAAAAGAAATATTCTAAAGTAACATATTATGAATGTAAAAGGGAAGGACATATCAGACCAGATTGACTCGTGATTAAGAGAAAAGACAACAAGGAAAGTAATTCTAAAATAAATAGAATGAAGTATTACAAATAAAAGGATAAGAATGTCCTAAAAGAAAATGACACCTGGAGTTCTAGTGGTGGTGACTCTTCATATGAATCCCTTAAATTTCAATATTCCGGTTTAAAGTATATTTGAATTATAGCTATATTACCCATTGAAAATCATTGTATTATGGCTAAGGCACACAATGTTGCATCCATAACCACTTTTTCATAAAATAAAAATTTTCTAAATGAAGTATATTATGAATCTTCATATGATAAATCATTCTTACCATAACATAATAAATTAACTCCATTGGAAGAAGTTCTTATATTTTATAAACTCTTTGATATTGAAAATTCTAATACAAAAAATAAGATAGAGAATAGGTATAATATACTTACATTATTTTTGTTACAAATCAATAATGTTAAGGGAACTTCTGATCCATCTTTTTTATAATGGAAGGTAATAAAAATGTGTTTATTTTTCAAATTTATTTTGATGAAATTATATTTCAATCAACTCACCAATATTTAACTAATTAACTTTCCAATCTCATTAAATATGAGTTTGAAATGGGTATGATTGGTGAGTTACCATTTTTCCATAGTTTCGAAATATCTCAAAAACCAAAAGAAAATTATATATCATAACAAAAGTATATTAATGATATTTTTAAAAATAATGGATATGACAACAATAAAAGTATAATTACTCCAATTAGTACCTGAAATATTCTTGACCATGAAGAAGTGTGGAAACTTGTAGATCAAACATCATTTAGAGGTATGATACGATATTTATTGTACGTAACAGCTAGTCATCCAACATAATGTTCTTAGTATACTTATTTTCAAGATATAAATCAAATAAAAAAGAAATATTATTTAAATTTAGTGAAAAATTTGATATTAAAAAGGAAAAATGCATTTATGACATTTCTATTCTTATGAAAATGATTGTGTTTTAAAATGTAATTAAGATGCTGATTTTGGTGGTGGTAAAATAGATTGAAAATGTACATCTGGAACATATAATTAAATTGGAGATTAATTAGTTTCTTTTCCATGAAAGAAGAAACAATAAAAAAACACTTTAAACTACTCAAGCTAAATTTGTAGCAACATGAAGTTAATGGGATCAATTGTTGTGGACAAAACACACACTCAAAGACTATGTCAAGTGTTTTTCTAAAAAACAAGGATTGTATGATAACACAAGTGGAATTTTCCTAAAAAAACCTAACACATCCCCCTCATCCATAACAAATAAATTATAGGTATCACATTATTAGGTATCACACACGGAAAATGAGATATTATTTTACAATTTATTGGAATGCAAGATCAACATGATCATATTTTTACAAAATCATTACCCTCTAATAGATTTTAATTAATTAAACAGTAGTCTGGAATGAAAACCATAAGGTAATATTCTATATTAATTTTTTTTAAATATATCTCCTTATAAAAAGATACCCATTTTCACAGGGGGAGTACATTTGTTTATTATTTTCCCAAAAAATTTCATTCTGAATAAAAATCATTTGGAACACAAAATTTTCATTATTAATAAATGTTTATATAGATTTTTTTTCTAGAATCACAAATGGAAATTCCATAGCAGAAAATTCCAGAATCTAAGAAGAACATTTTCTTATAAAAATATTTATTCTAAGCACCCCGAAATGTATGTTTCCATATTTAAATATTCATAATTTTATTTTTCTAACTTGTTGGTATATATTATCATGTTTTAATAAAAAATATATCATATTTAGTTTCCTTAAATTAGATTCTTCCTAAAAATCTCAAAAGATTAGAACCTACAAAAAATTTCATTAGAATTCATCTCTTCTTTCATATTAGATTAAGCATATTTCAAAAATTTTATTAAATAAGAAATTTGAACTGTTTCCTTGAAGCCAATATAAATTCCCCCTAATCCTTGTATGACCTAATTTTTTCATATGTTTGGGTTCCCAAGCATTTCTCCTCTTCAAATATGACATTTAGTTTCCCATGTTTTCATTCATTCTGGATGGTGCATGAAGCTTCCCCATAGAATAATATGTCTTCAAACAAGGAAATCGAGGATTAGATAATCAAAACAGTTTGGTTGCTTGACCCAAATTTCTTTTCTATGTATAATTTTTTGATTATGATGAATATCAACCAGAATGGATGGGCGTGTTTTTGTGTTGCAAAGCAGAAGAGTCAGAATCTGGTTTATCCTCACCATCATAGAATGTTTTATGATTCAATCTGTTTTTATGATGAAGGGGGAAAGGAAATGATTTTATTTAAGATATATGGGATAAAATATTATTTTTCATTCAATATGGCAGAAAGTCTTATTGGTATTATATTTGTAGTTAAGGCAATTTTGAACTCCCAAAATTTTCCCGACAGGTTACGAATCTTTGAGATTGAAAAGTGAATTGAGTTCCTCAGACTCAAGGGAATAAAATCACTAAAGATAAATTAGATTTCAACGAACAAGAGGATGTTATCCATGTGGGTACAAGGTTTCATTATTCCAATAATGGGAGACAAGGACTCCCTAATAAAATTGTTATCCTTATATTGGACTTTTTGGTTAATTATAGAAAGGTAAAACTGGTGAAGTACACCCTTTTGACAATCTCTAATATAAATAATTGATCTCTCAAGTCTCAGATAATCATGTATCTGGTGATCTTGACAAATATCGTAGTGCTTTGTTTATAATATTTTTAAATTCCCTAGAGTTGTAAACCTATAACCGTAAAAATCATGTTGCTGATTGATAAAACAATGATGGGAATGAAAATCATATTTTGTGTCAAATTAGGTGAATTTACTGATCTTTAGAAAATTTAATTTTATGATTTAGTCAATATAGGGGATGAGGTAGAAACATCCAAGAAACCCTAGAAGAACGTCAAAGAGAGAGTACTAGAATCAAAAAAAAATTATAGTTCTGGAAACTTAATAAGATCCACCATAGCCAAAAAAGGAAAAAACATTCTATGATGTAGTGGTAGTGATGTAGAGGGAGTAGAAGAAAAAGGATGGAGATCCAACCATCAGTTTAGATCCTACTGAGGAAAAGGCATTGAAAAACCAAATAGTTAAAGTACATGAAACGAAACAAAAAAGAGACAAAGCTAAAGAAGAATATGTCATAAGCTAAAATGTTCTAGTACCTACACAACGATATGGATAAGGCCTCTGATCAAATTTAGGTTTCTGAATCCCTCCACTATGAAACAATTCCTTTAAAAACTCCAGGAAAGAAAATGTAAATTATTAAACCAGTTTTGGAAGAAGAGATAATTCGGAATGTTGGAGAAAAGAAAGGACAAAAAGTGTAATAAGGTGAAACTGATGATGTAACTAGGAAAGTAGAAGAATACCATGAGAATGAATGCCCTTCAAATAATCTATGAATCCAAACATCCCTTGGTGAGTAAACAAAAATTATTTCTCAAAGTAGTGATGATTATGGAGAGTATGATTTTGATAAACCTACTAAAGATCAGAGTATAAACCATGATTTCATCCAACGTAATGACGTTATGGGAGATTCTGGAGAAGAAGAGGTTGTTGAAGATAAGATAGTCTATCTCTCTAATAGTGAGCATGAGTCTATAAGGGATAAGAAGGTTATTTATAAAGATGATAATGGAATGAATGTGGATGATGATACGCCTAAAAAGTAAGTGGTAGTAAATGATATCAAATATGTTGGTGGAATATATAAGAGGAATATTGAAGAGATAGATATTGTTTATTCTCTATCAATAGAGTAAGCTCCTAAATCTTCATCTACGGTGGGATAGGATTTCATTGTTCAGTCTTTGAAGAAATTAGTGAACACAATACCTCTACTTCCTAGTATTTATTTGAGATTTTAGTTGCTTCAAAATACTTTCAATCAAAAATCAGATTTGATAATCAAGATCATGGAAATTATTATCAATTTTGAGGCATATTTTAAAACATTTCAAATTGTTTATATTGCTCTTGTGAGATCTCATAAGGATCTAACAAAATGGTGTAAAGGAAGTATTGATCACCTGATAATATTTGATGAATTACAAGATTTAGATAAATATTCATTTGTTAATTTAGATGATAAAATCAAAATCCTTTCAACATGTTTTTCAGAAAAGTCGAACCATGAGAAAGTACCCTAGATGAAAATGTATAAATATCTGAATGTGATGTTAAATTTAGTAGCATTAAATTTAATGACAGAAAGGGAAATCATGGATGAGATGGAAGAAAAGATCAAAAACCCATAATAGAAAATAAATCCTCAAGCATTAATTCTGAAATCTAAAAAAATAAAAAACCATGGCTCTGGAAAATAAGTATGAGGATTTGGATCAGTAGCTCAAGAGGTTTGAGTACGTTCAAAAAGAGCTCATGATGTTAAATGCTACCCCAAGAAATATCATGATGAAAGATAAGAAGGATGAATTATTTTCATGTCAAACCAATCTTTAGTTTTATTTTTACCCTATAACAAATATTTGTTATCATAATACAAATTTTGTTATCATTAAATTGTTTTGACTTTAATACACCACTAACCATTCAGGTGAATTTTTTTTCTTTCTCTTCATTACTTTCTGAAAATAAAAAGGGGTAAAAATAAATAATCCAATTGTATAATAGTTATAAAAAATAATTACATAATAAAGGTGGATATGAAGAATTGGGATGGCTTCGTATAAAATATTTCTGTAACCATTTAAAAGTGACTTCTCTATGAAATACATGAATACGATCCATATGGATTTCAATACCTAAGGAAAATTTATTCATATTAATCCTGGTATGTATCTAAAGGGAGATATTTTTTTCATTTATACATAATAAAGAAAAATATTTATTCTTTATATCATTTTTAAAATGTTGATTGTGCTTTCCAAAAAGACGGAGATTGTTGAGCCAATACTATTTCCTTTTGACTGTTCTATTACTGTATGATTTGAAAATCATAAAAAAATTTAAGGGAAATAATATTTCTCTAAAAATTATTTTCATACATAAAAATTTATTTCTCTAAGAAATTTTTTATACTAACCTTGTTTTTCAATGATTATTAAAATTATTCTCATAACCATGTCTATTTTTATACTATTTCATGATTTGGAATCCTTATCTAAAACCAATAAATCTTTGATATTGAGTCTTTCTGTATTCTGACTCCAAATTCTCTGAAATTCAGACTATAAATTCTAGGAAATTCAAACTCTTAATTCCCTGTATTTATGAATCAAAATTCTCTTATATTCAGACTCCTAATTCTCTGAAATTTAGAATCTAAATTCTTTGAAATTCATGCTATGAATACTATGAAATTTAGACTCTAAATTCATTTAAATTTAGACTCTGAATTCCTCATAATTCAGACTCCAAATTCTTCTGAATTTGGACTCTAAATTCTTTGAAAAAATGAATATGAATATACATGTTTCTATAATCCAATTTTTTATTTGTTTAGACTCATAATTATTATATTTTAGATTCCTTTCATTCAGTTTTGGTTAAGATAAATTATTTTACATATGTTTTATTGATTCATAATAAATATAATTCTTTTCAATATATTCCTATATAATATGATGTCGTTAATTTTTTTAATAACTAACCGTTGATTTAGTGAAACGTGTATAGGTCCCATTGAGATTCTATGAAAAATTTGACTATTAGATGAGGGATCCAACAATCGAAGTTTTGTCTATAAATATGATTTCATTCAAATGAGGTCATTATATTTGAAATCGATCCCATATTTTAGAGATTACATTCTAGGAAGCGATTTCTAGTGAGACAAATACACTCATGCGTTATGATATTTATGAAGATCTTATTCAATCGTGAACATCTTTTTCAGCTTTCTTTGTGCAAAAAAAATTGTTTCTTAGTAAAATGGATATCTTATGGGGATAAAAATATAGAGGTTCCGACAACCATAGAGTTCGTGGGATTTCAGGGATATAAATTCGAACTATGATATTCTTATCGATGTCTTACCCTAGTGTGGGTCAACCATACCTTCATGAAAGTATAAATCAGGGTCCCTTTATACAAGGTTGTTGGATACCCTACTCCTTGGGATAAATGAAAAAATACTTTTTTATTTTGTTGTTGTTTTATTTTTTATTTCATGTGTATTGTCTAAAATAACGATAGAATAATTATCTTATACTTGTATACTCTACTAAATAAGATTATATATGATTTAAGGGAGAATATTCCTCTATGATAAAACTACTTATGTTTCCTTATGCTTAACATGTGTATATCTTGGTTATATATAAATGGAAATGGGGCTTCCAATTATTTCCTTATGTATGATACAAAGATGTTTTCTGAATTTACATTGTTTATATTTGTTAAACATTGTATTTATTATGGTTAAAAGAGAAATTTTTTAAACCTACAATTCACCCCTCTTGTAATTGAGCATAAAAATATACTAGTTGGATCTTATATAGTGTTTTCATAATGGATATGTTTTGATGAATGATTTATATTGAATTAAGAAAGCATATATATCAACCAAATTAAATTGGTTATACAAATCATGGAGGGTGTGTATTTGTCATGAGTATTAGAAGAGAAGATGACATTTAATTTTTACTACTCCCTAATACTAAAAAATATCTTGGAAGATGAAAAGTTCCAATAGTATATTTCCAAGGAATTTATAATCTACCTAAAATTTCATTAAAATAACAATTTTCAATATTGGTTTCCATATGATTAAATAATCTAATTATATTAACTGTATTACAATGATGGAATATTATTCTTGGGGGGGTTTAATATGTGATTACATTGGATTTTATAGAAAATGAAAAAATTGGAATACACTGATCAAGACATTAATATGGTTCATCCAACGATATATTATACATTGAATCAGACATTGATATATCTTATTATCATCCCATTTACCCACTTCATCTAACTATATCTTACATGTTTTATTCATTGGAGTTTTATTTTTATTAGTGTGGTCTAGGAAACAAATATATAGATATTCATTATTATATCTACTATTTCAAAAAAAGGTTAAGTAATTTAGGAAAATTTAACAAAATATTATTTTTTCATCTCCTCTAGAAGTTATTAAAACATGTCATTAAATAATGAAATTCATTGTATGGATATAATTTATTTTAGAATAAAATATCATCTTCAATGTAAACATGAATGTCTAAAAAAATACTAGTTAATTTTTTGAGAAACTTCTTTGAATCTTTATTTAATATAAGAAAATAATTTGTTAAAATAAATTTGATAAACATATTATACCATTCATAAGGGGATTGTTTTAAATTGTGGAGAACATTGGTTAAAATTATAATATAATTCTGAAATTCAGGGTTTTTTAAACAAGGTGGCTAGTCTAATAAAAATTTTACAAAATTAAATAAAAAATTAAGAAATGAACTTTTAATATCCATTTGAAACGATTTGAATGTAGATTGAGTGGATAATGATAATAATATTCAAATGGATTTATGTTGAGAGAATAGTGAAAATTTTCTCCATAATAAATGAAATCATATTTATTATAGCTTATAATAATGATTCATGACATTTTGTGGATAATAATTCCATATTCATAATTTTTTTTAGAATCCATATTTCTGCAAATAGTTGTATGATAATCCCAAAATTCCATGATTGAAAAAAATTTAATACTTTGATATTTTTTAAAATCCTCTTTCACGGAATGTATCATTTAATCATCATTAATATAAACATTACAGGAAGGCAGTTTAAGGTGAGGGAGAAAAAAATTAATGTTAATCACCATTTATTATATAACGTCTAATATTAGTTATAGATTTTATTTCTAAATAAAATCTCAAGTTGGTGGTGTTCAGATTAATTCCAATACATTGGTAATGAAACAGATGAGGATTAGGTGGATCATCAATTATTTTACAAGATTTAGGCTGAGTATAGGATTTAATTTGAAGGATAACATCATCATGATGTGAAGATGTGATTTTTTGAGATTATCATCAAATTTGACTTGACTTGAGTCTTCTAGTGTATTTTTCTAGTTTTTAATGTATCATAATTTTGTGCATGTGTTTGGGTACCCATGGTATATTTTGTCATCACATTTTGGTTTGGAATATTCTAAATTATCTATGGTATTTGTGATAAAACAATTACAACCCATGACTCTAAATAAGATAACTTTTTCATTTTTCCATTCCCAATGTTCATAAGAGTGCATCTGATGATTATTATTTCAATGAAATTGTTATGTATAAACTATTTCCTATTTACTGTCTTAGACCAAAATTATTCAATAAGGTAAAAATCATTATGAATAATCAAATATGAATATTTGAGGATTCTATTAATTCATTTGACAACCACATTTTGTCGAACTGTTCTAGGGGAGTAAAATGTGAGATAATATCCTTGAGAAATAAAAATAACATCAAAGTCATTGTTATCAAATTAGAAATCAAGGTAACCTATAAGAAAAAATTGTATATAGATTTTTTCATATAAAACATTCCATGAAATTTATATAATGACACAACTATCCTCATTCTTTTGTTATAGGAAGAAATATAATGTAAATCTAGAAATGTAATATATAGTTTCAAAGTTGTAATGTCTAACAATGATACTAGAAACATGAGTTAGTACAAAAAGTTAAAGGGTTACTATTACTATGGATTTATATGAGAATGAATGGTTATTATGTTTCATATATGACTGGGGTTTCTTTCCATGATTTCGTGGTTTAGTAATAATGTTATTTTCATAAGAATATTTATATAAATTTCATACAATTTGATTTTGGATGAGTATGATAATAGAATAAATATTAAAAAAGAAAAATAGCCTGTTTCAATAAATAGAATAATTATTTAGTGAACATAAAAGTATTTTATTTTGAATATATATATATATATATATTTTAAATCAATAATTTATACGATTTGGATAACATATATAGTAAATAAAATATTAATTTCAGAACTATCAACATTAAAAAAATTGTAAAATTAATTTAAAATTTATAACCACATTATTTACTAATACATAGTAAATTATCATTTTTTCCATTTACATAATGAATTATTAAATAATAATGTATTTGGAGAAACCAATTGTTTTATTCTAGTTATTTTTCAATTTGAATCATCTCCAATGTAAAATTGTACTATATCAAAATAATCGAGACGATTTAATTCAATTGTTTAACGAAAATTATGTGTATATCAATATCTATATATGTATCTTATCATATTTAAATTTCATTATTTTTCTATAAAATATTTAGAAATCATATTTTCTATACAAATATCATTATTCATCTTATGTATGATAAAAATGATTATTAAATCCACAATTATTTGGAAAAAATGTTTTCAATTGAAAAGTGAGAATAAGTATTCATCATTTTATGGCCATGATATCTATAATTTATTTACTTTAATTCATAATCTAGATAAAAACAATTCCAATAATAATTAAAAAAATTACTATGAGAAATTTCCTTTGAAAATGAAGTATTTTTATAATATTCTATAAAATTTATTTTTTTAAAATATTAATGACTATTATATATTTTTGAGAACACAAAATCACATTAAAATTTTAATTCCTTTTGGTAAATAAAAAAATTGTTTTTTATGATCCCTTATTTGAAATTATATGTAATAAAATTTGGTTTTTCGTTCAATTTTAATAGAAAATCATAATTTTCATTTGAATGTTGATATATTTCAGAAAGAACGTTGTTTTATTTCTTTTTAAGATTATTGAATTTTTAACGAAGATTATATATTCCTTTTAAGTCTATTTTTATTATCGAGAATATATTCACATGTCAAAGAATAGTTAAAAGATGTAGTATAAAGATACGTTGAATAAGAAAGACAGATAAAATTTTTGAATCATTACTCAGTTCCATCATTCAACTTGTTTCATGAGAGACATGGATCATTTTTAACTTTATTCCTATGATGAAATTGTTTCCTCACATGATCTAGAATTTAAAACATTTAGTTCCTTAATACCTTGATTTTTTCATTTTACATGATCTTATTGGGGGGTCAGGTTTTTTGTGGCCCTTCATTTTGAAAATTGAACATGATACCCTATATTCCATATTTTTCAATTTGAAATGTTTATAGGATATCATATTTTTCTTATACATGTCAACCAAAATTATAAATTTTGATATATTATATTCACATATTGATGAGTAATCAATTATTTATTTAAAATAAATTGTAGTTTTTGTATCCAAGACCACTATAGACTCCATTTCTATTAACTCTTCATAGTTATCTAATTTTTTATGAGACATATTATGATTTTATTAGAATGAATGTTTTAAAAAACATTACCTTCATATTATGTTGTAAATTTTAGATCTAAAATATGTGGTTAATCCACAGAGACTATATGTAAAATTGTTTCTATATATTAGTTTCACAAAAGATTTTGATCCATTTAAAAATATTTATAAATATTGTAAATATGTAAGTGATATATTCCTTAGTAATCATATATGAACTGTAAATATATTTCATATACATTTCAATCCTTATATGTTCAATATTATGTTATCTATAATTTTAAATTTCTATTAATTTCCATATTTCATGTTCAATTTTTCATAAATAGGCACTATTAAACTCGTTAAAAATTTATCAACATTTTAATGTAATCATAGTTTAACTATCTCATTAAAAAGAGAAAATATCATTTGGGGTATTGTTATTATCTATATTAAATGAAAGATAATACCTATGTAAAATAATTTTATAAATTTGAAAACTAATATATCTAATAAACATTGATATTCGTGATTTATGATAAGAAAAATTATACTACACAGAAATTGAGAACAACCGCATGTTTCTTATTTTTGACAACAAAGGGTGTTTGAAAAAACTTTTAATAATAGAGGTCATGATTTTAATAATTTAAAAATAACATAAATAAATAAATAAAATTTAAATTAAACAAATAGAAATATGTTTTTGTTACAAAATCTAGGCTAGAAATATATAAAATAGAGAGAGGGATAAGTTTTCACATAAAAATTTAAAGGAAGTTAATCCAATTTGAAAAATATATAAATATATAAATAAATATATTATAAACTTTTAAAAATAAAATAATCAATGTCTAATATATAAGTAACATAGATAAATAATAAAATTAATTAAATGAAAGTTGATTCTATTAAGAAAGATAAAAATATAACAATTATGAATTAATTTATGGATTAAAAAATTTATTTAGAGAAAATTAAATTAGAAAATATTTGAATATGTGGAAAATGATACTAGATATATTTTATGAAACATTGAAAATATTACCATAGTGTAAAATTATATTTATCACGTCAATCGCTTGGGATTTTTATATTTATGTCAGTTTTCGTTAAAAGAATAAAATATTTGAAAACTATATCTTTGTTATTAGGTTATAGAAAGAAACCATGTATAATATACCCAATATCCTTAATAGTTAATCTATTAGACCAAATAATAATTATTCCCTAATCACATTAAAAGAACTTCAATAATACATCGTTCTCATACAGTAATGGTTGTATGTAAAAAGTATAAGAATAAGGACCAATGGATATTTATTCCATAGACCCTAATCTATCAATCGAATATAATAAATCACATAGAGATGTAAGAAAAATAACATTAGTGACAATGTGACTTGGATTTTTTCCTTTACTCTATATATTATACAGATAGTTAAAAAGAACAAATCCTTCAAATCAATTTAGAAATCGAGTTTGATGGCGATTGGATGTGCCAATTTTTGATTATCAAGGCCTATAAAGGACTCTAATGACAACATTAAAATAATTCAAAAAAAAAATTGTAATCATTCAGGGGATTAAATTCAATATTATCCATGTATAGTGAATATTGACCATAGTTTTTTGAATAAGTTTCATTCCCTATCAAAATTATTATCTCAACCATGGAAATTAAATTTTTTCATTGTTTAAATTAATAATAGAAATAAAATTAGTCTAGAAATATCATGGATATGAAAATATATTATCCATAATACTATCATTTGAAATGAAAAATATTAAAATAGTTCAAAATATTATTATTTTAATCATTTTAGTAGTACCAAAAATTCAATAATAATTATTATATTAATAAACATAAATAATACCCCGATTATAATTAAAATGTTCAAAATTTAATTTACCAATGTCATTCAATATTTTATTATGCGATAAAATGAATCAGTAATTATACTAGGTTAAAAAATGAAAAATGTTTTTATACTAAAATTTTTTAATACATGATTATATAAATAATAAAAATAATCAATTCATCTAAAAAATATAAATTTCTATTATTTAGCTTCACACTCTAAATATATGTATGCATAAAGAATAAGATTTTGATTCCTAAAAATTTGTTTAAAATTTTTTCAAAAGACTTCTCATATATTCTTTATCATTAATATTAATTAATAAAATGAATAAAATAATTTTAACACTTTTAATAGATTCTCTCAAATAAAAATAAAATGAATATAGAAAAATAGTGAAAACTGGAAAGTACATAACTTCAAACCAGCAAACGTTTATTATTTAACGCATGTATAGGGGTAAAATGTAAATATATTCATATATTTTAATGTAGAATTAATTTTCAATAAATTTCATAATTTTAAACTTGTAAATTATAATGGTAGAATTGAAATTCTAATCATTTCAATTTTGGGAAAATTTTAGTGGGTATAGTTATGCAATATTTAATAAACATAACATGATAGTATGATGGATCTCTATGAAAAAACACAAAATAAATGCACTGTACAAGGGTAAAATAAATATTCTCTAAATGTAGAATAATCCACCAACATGATATATAAGTAAACATTATTATATACATATGGGTAATAAAATAATATATATAATTCACAAAGGTATATAGAAAACTATTTATGGGTAAGCTATATTTCAAAAAAATTCATAATGGTGGCCTTGATTATATATAAAGGTAAACATAAATTCATTAGTAATGTGTAACTGTCAAATAGAACATCTTTTATAGTAACAAAAATAAATATGAAATGTGTATGGGTAGTGTTAAATCCTAGATATTAAATATGTAATAACAAAGGATGAATAATTATAATATAGAAAATTAATAACAACATAAATTAATGAAAAATATTTAATAAAAAGTATATTCATAATATTCTAGAAATAAAACAATAAAATTTAGAAAATTTTCATCTTACAAACATAAAATAATTATTTTTCCATGAATCTACTCCAATATAAATAATTTATGAAATTTTTCTTATATATGTATTGTTTAATTTATTGTATAATTATACATTTATGTATACTCATTAAAAAAATTATTTAGTATATGTATTGGTATAAAACCAAAAAAATTTATTTAATAACCTGAATCATGGATAATGTGGAGATTTTCCAAATGATATACATTATGAGATTGTTCCTAAAATGAAAAATCTCATCGAGATTCTCACCCACTCGTATCAATTTTTTTAACAACCCAAATCATTTAGAAGGATATTTCTTCTAGCAGTGTAGTCTCATTAAGAACACCTCAAAAAATGAGGTCATACACTATATTTAATGGGTAGAGTTCATGAAGACATTTTTTAATTATTTTTTATATAATCTTCACATAATTATTGAGTATGAATTTATGGAATTGAATAAAATAATATGATGAATCTATTAGATAATAATAAGAAAATTTCATAATATATGAGAGGTGTAAATATAATTCTTTCTCTATTTCCGATATTAAATTTTATTTATTATTTTATATCATAAAGAAAATTATTCATGTTGTACTGTCATTATGTGTCTTCTTAATCTATGATGATATTTTTTTATGATCATTTACAGAATAAATAAAATATTGAACATCGAAATTTTCATTGGAAAAGAAATGGATGGTGTAGTATTATATTTTCACATTGGGCAAGACACGTGGTTGGAAGGAAACTGAACTTACTATATGAAATAATTGTGTAAAAAAAACATGGGGAATAGTATAATTATAAAAGTGATGTGTTTTATTATTGGAAAAGTATGACAGTAGTCACATAATAACAAAAAAATGGGAAAGTGGTTGAGTAATGAAGTAGTATAGATTAAAATCCTTGGAGATTACATCACAAAACAACATTGATTGATGTACAAGGTGTTCCGACATTATGAAAATTGAGGAATACATTTTTTAGACATTGAATAAAATAAACCTAAAACCAAAAAATACAAGGAAAGAAATATGGTAATTTTTACTCCCAACCATAATGATATATCCATGTAATGATGTGATCTAACATACACTTAATCACCGATGTAGACCCATGCATACATTTTTTTATTCTAGTTCATCAAAATTATTATATCACAATAGTTTCTTTAGAATGTGAAATCACCACCTTAAGGAAATTATATTAAAAAATTATAGAATAAAATTGGTAGAAAAATGAAAACTTATATAATTAAAAAATCATTATCCAATTGATATTTTTGAGACTATACTTTAGGTTAATATAATTCTTCTTCCTCTGGTTTTATTTGAAAAACCATTTTTTTATTATAATTCCCAATTTAAATAACGTATCTACTATTAGGGTAAGAATGTCTAATTTATTATCCCAAATAAAACTATCACCAATATTGAATAATAAATAATTTTTAACTCCTTTAGGAATAAAATTCTATAATATAAGTTATCATTCTCAAATATGAAAGTATTGTATAAAATTAATGGGAAAGAAGTTTACATTGATGAAGGAATATTGTACTAAATTTTACTTTTGAATTTATATAACAACATCATGATATTCTCCCAGAATATGTCATTGTGTTATATATTGAAATCCTACCTAGATCATATCGTACATGAATGAGTCTGTATAGAATTCCTTCCATTGAATTAGAGGATTTAAAGAATAAACTGTAATAAATGTTGGATAAGGGTTTCATATTTTTTAGTGCTTCACCATGGGATCAGCTGGTCATACATGACTAAAACAAGTTTGTTTTGATGCATTATAGTATTTATTACCATGCTATTAAAAATGTTATGATAAAAAAACAATAACCATTTTACACAAATCAATGATATAATCGATCACCATTTAGTAGATTAATACTTCTTGATGTTCGAACAACATTATGGATAACATTAGTTAAATTCCAAAAGGGGGATATCTATATATTTTATTCTCTATAAGGTATTGAATCATGGATTTTTTAATCATGTTTTTTGGACATACAAATTCGCAAACAATTTTCATGTATATAATTATTAGAGTATTTAAAGAATAACATAAACAATTTGTAGTTTTATTTATTGGTGAATGACTTTTATATTCATAGAGAAGGGATTCTAATAAATATCTCATTCAAATATGGTTAAAAATCCAGAGGACAGAAATGTGGTGTGTAGAATTCTAAAATTTTTATTTCTAGCTATGAACGGTGTCCTTCTAATTTCATTTAATCAAATTAATGGGAATATCAATAGATCTATCAATGATGGAAGATATCTTGAAATGGACCAGACCAACACATCTAACATAGATCTATAGTTATCATGGGTTATAAAGATATAAAAAAATTTCTAACTAATATTTATCAGGTTTATTAAATTCACATAATAGAATGACCTAGTTTGGAGAAAATTTTGATTTGATATAGATATTAAATGATGATTTTAATGAACTAAGTATGTTGTTGGTCATTCATCAATAATTTAATTACCCTAAACTGAGTAAATGGTTTGTAATATACATAAATATGTTTAAAAACTTTTGTTTCTCACCCTCATGAAAAATAATAAGTTCATTCCGTATGGTTCACTTTGAATACTAACACATGAGAAAATTAATAAGAACATTATGTATTGACATCGATTGTGATCTTCACATTTCTGATTTGTGATGTTATCTCTATAAATAATTGTCTAATATATATATATATATATATATATATCACAATATCATGGATTATATATTCGCATAGAAGGAATAAAATATATTAAAAATGAGATGTTAATATTTGATAAAATTTTATGACTAATCAACTCATCATCACCATATGAAGGAAAATAAACTAGACAATACTATGAACATGAAAAGGCATCCTATTGTGTCCATGATGGGGATTCAAAATTTCTCCAGTGCCAATTAATTTTCATTGGATGAATATTGATGTAAAAATGGTGGAGATAAATCTTACCTTGACCAAATTAGAGATCAAAACTCGATTCATTTAATGGTCATAAAATTCCAGAAATATGATATAGATATGTAGAGAAGGGTCAAAAAATTTCATATTTAAACATGTAATTGGATGGAGTTATAATGTATTGAAGAATTATTTTTGTTCCATACATGTTGGAAATGGAAACAAACATGGGGAAGATGCACATAGTTTATCCTTTTCATAAAATTGAATATTTATGAAGATATATATTCATCTAAAACAAAACATATGTTTTTTTGTATGAAGAGATATATAATAATGTATGTATATCTATGCTTGGTATGAATAAATATTAGTCATAATTTTTTTTCTAATGGTATATTTCAATTATAACCTATAAGGGAATGTAAATGGGTAAACATCACTTAAATATTCATCATAGGACACCTCAAAACATAAAATGATCATTATATTAATTAGGTTTCATTTGAAATCGTTATATATTCATCACAATTTATTTCCATTAAATAATATTTCTCCATTTATCACCTCAACATGATAATTATATAAGGGGTGTGATAAGGTTGTATGGTGTTCCACTATCCAATGTATATTATATTGATATATGTATAACCTCATAATTATTGATAAGTTTTCATAATGAATTGGAGATAGATCTTTTCTTAACCACTAAATTTTGTCCATATGTATACTGTTTTTTATTAGACAATTAAAAAATTAGATGATATGCAAAAATATTGATTGATAAATTTATAATAATGTTGGGTTCAACAACACCTCTAGGCAGAGTTCCCGTTTAATTAATTTTTCCATTATTTCATTGAAATGGAACCATATAAGGCACTACAAGTTATATTTTTTGGACTATAATATTATTATATGACTTTAGATATTGGAAGACTAATTGTATAGAACTTTTCCAATAAATGATGTAGAAGTTTTGAACTTTTCAATGACATGTGAAAAAGGGAAAATTTTGATAGAATTTTTATAAAGATAATCATTTATGAAATCCGGATTTCTAACATGCTAATAAGGTGTTCTTTTTAAAATCACCGTTGAAGGGTGTTATGAGATTTTGGCCAAACCATAAGATCTAATTTAATAAATATGGTCCTTTGAAATTAGTGATCATGTCAGGGTTGTATCCTATAACTTATTTCTCCCTCCACATCATGATCAAATACACCATACATTCTATGTATAACTAATGGAAATGTACATACCATAAACATTATATTATATAATCTATAATTTCATTCACCTTGAACATGATCTCTCGTTTGGGGAATAATTATAGAATATATGGATCGAAGGGATAAGGTTATGTGGTATTAAAACACTATAATTATATTGGTATTTTAGATAAATCTTATATTTTGAGGGGGATACATGTGAACCCAAGGATGTGAGGAGATATGTGTATGATCACATGTTTTGGAATATTTAATAAAACATCGAGGATGAAAATCTATATATTAGTTTGAATATAACATCCTAGGATTTAAGTGATTAAATTTCCTTAGTTAAATATTGATTCATTAATATTTCCTATATGAAAAAAGAACTAAAATAAATTACAAAATTCCAAAATAGAATATTAAAATTATATTGTATCTATTAATTTGGTGGGTATGACTAGAATAACCCATAATTTAATAATTATATAAATATGTATAATAAATCTAATGAAAAATAATTCTTAGAAAATATATTTTTCATAAACATGGATGTTGGGAATTTATAGTAAAATTAATTTTTAAAAATATATTAACTGATTCTAAAAAAATTTACCCAAATATTTTTTATTATGGTCTTTAAATTTTTAAAATTTTTCATTTTCATTTTACGAATAGAATTATGTTCCATAATTAAACAGTGGTTACAAAGGTAGAGAGGGTATTTCTCAAAGAATAATTATTCTCAAAATATTTTTTATTAATTTAAAATATTTTAAAATAATTCATTAATATTATTTATAACCTTGTATAAAAACTAATTACAAATCATTTAACCAGTAAACAATGATAAATGACATTCTGAACAATTTATTATTATACTAATGTTTTTCAATATATTCATTTTTTATCAAATTATGTGTTTTTAAAAGTTAGTTTTCTCATATTTAGAAAATAAATTATGCTAAATGGTTCATAAATAATGATTTAGAACATGAAATTAAATTAAAATTAATATATACATATTTTCAGTAATTAATAAAATTTCATGAAAAAAAATATGATTAAGAGTAATATGTTTTAAAATAACCGATGTCAAATAAATCTATTTTTAGAGATTAACATACCGTTTAAAATGTTGACTTTATTTATTATAAATAAGTACCTAAATGTCTCATAAAAAATTGTAATTCATAACAAATGATCATTAATTTTCTTCCATTCATACCCATAACTTACTATTCATTCTCATGGAATATTCCTTCTTTATCACTTATAAAAGGGGGGTCACTTCTTCCACTATAATACTCTAATACTATTTTGAAATTTACCTCATACATTGAAAAAATTTCATATACATGATCTACATTGCACTCTTTACATACCCTAGTAACCAGAATTACAATAAGTCCCTCATATACAAGCCCATCATCAAGAGGAAGTTCAATATATAAACATACATATCAAAAATTCCATCATGATTATTTAATAATACATAAATTAAAATACAAAAATAACAATAGTATAATAATAAAATAATCCTCATTCACGTATTAATTTGTTCTTATAATAGTTTTATAACTACTATTTATTCTCTTCCTTATACTAAATTTTTTTTATAGTCGTTAGTTTGTGCCTCTGGATTTCCACCTCCACAATGTGATTTTGTATTTTTTTGCATCACCACCCATCATTAAAACTTTAAATGATAATATTTAATTATAAGTATTGTTTATATAATATGTTTATTAATTTTAATTTATCACATACTATCCAATATCACACCACCAATTTTTTGGGTAATGGAAACAATGACCATGTGTTATATGGAATACAACCACAATAAAGAATCATATTTTTTTTATCACATAAGAAAATAAATGGACAATTTTTACATTGTATGTGTATATCTAATATATATAATTAATTTATATCATGAATATGTTTATTTTTTGAATGAAAGTTATGATCTTAATAATGCAGTCCATCAGTGTCAGTAAAAAACCTAAAACTAGTTCCATATCATCTTAATTTTTCTGTTACATGGCTATAACTCGAATATAATAGCATTATGAAATTATATATCCTAAAAAATATCAATTATAGTAATTTTAATGTTTTTAAAAATTTTCAGTGTCGTATAAAATTGAATATCAACTTCGTTATTATTAACCTAGTTCAAACCTGTTGAGATTATTAATACTAGATGTTGAAAATAAATTATGACAATATATATGTGAAGAGAATAATTAATAATGAAGTTTATATATAGAAAAATAAATTAATAAGAATCAAAAATAAATTATAATTATGTTTATCTTTGTGATATGAGTGGATAAATCATTATATATAAATAATGGTTTAGGGTAATGCTCTTCATAACTCAATATCCTTTCTCTCATATTTTATACATATAATTTAATTTCATTTTTCTAGACATTCCATTTTGATTGATGTTTATTAATTATTTCTAGAACAACATAGGGTTTCAAAAATTGTAATTAAATGTATACATTCCATTTATCATAATAATAAATGGTTCATTTTGAAAATGATATTATAATATGAATTTTATAATGATGAAGAGAAAATATTATCGGATAAATCCTTTCTTTATTTGGTTTTATATATCCTAAAACAATATATCTCTATTTCTATGGAGTTTTAAATTATATTATGTTTTTATCCCAATTTTATGATGATATTTTTATATTATATTATTTATAAAGATCATTTTATCTTATACATTTAATAAGAACATTCATTTTACATGGGTTATTTATGTTTTGATGATGATTGTTTTAAGTGGAAGGAGATTATGTAGGATAATGGGTGGGGTACTATATCACCCATTAATACTTTTGTTATAATCATATATATAATGAGACACTCTTTCATGAAGATAATGGATTTGTTAACATATGAGTGGGAAAAATGGTTTTCCTCACATTTCCATTCATATAAATAATGAGTTTGTTGACATAGGAATGGAAAAATGGAGATTATCTCACATGCTTTCAGTATGCATAAAGATGTACCAAATACTCACTTTTATCTGTTTTAAACACATATCAATTGTTTTTATCAGGTTATACCATGTTTCCAGATACATTTTCTTCCATAAAGTTCTATGTTTTTATAAATGTATATTTTCTTGTAACTGGAACCTAATGTCATGTTCACATGTTTTATGTATTATCAATTACGTTTCCATAAATATAAATTTTATGATATTATGTCACTCAATTTTGTTTTTTCATTATCATACAAGGGGATAATATATATTTATGATTGTATTATATTCCCCTCATTGCTAATATCTAATACATTAACAAATATATTTTCACTTACTTGCATATTATCTCACCACATTCTTCTTTTTTCCATTATATGAGTTTTGACGATGATTAAATTATCTGTGATGGATTGTAAAGATTATATACGAGCATAATTATGGAATCGTTTTTTCATGTGATGTAAAATAATACGACTATGTAATTATTTTCAATGAAACTAAACCATTCAGTTCTTTGATAACGAGAATATTGTGTGATGTATTAATAGAATCATGATTTTGTTGTATTATTTATGTCGTGTTTTGAATAAGTTTCCATAAAAACTAGTGAAATTTTCAGAAAATACATCAGGAAACTGATTTACCATTGTCACAAATATATTATCTCAATTTAATTATGAGCCACCAAATTGACCACATCATTTTATTAAAAAATAGTCCAATATTTCAGTGTTCATGGTATTGTGTTTATTGTATTCACATATCCCTCTTCATTAAATATTTTTAACATCCATTAATGATTTATAAAACTCATATGAAACAGAAAAAACTGATATGATACATGAATAAACAACCAATCCATTACCAGAATTATGGATGTGATATTAATTTATAGAATGGAAAAGGCCCAATTAAAATATAATCCATCAATGATTATTGAAAATGATACACACATAAAGCCTTTTCACTTGTCCAGTCAATGATGTTTCATGATAATGATTAAATATGGCTTCATCTAACTATATTTTCATATTTTAATATTTATATTAGAATAAAAAAATAGGATAAAATATTATTAAACATATTATGAAAAAATATTGTGAAAAAAAGAATGCTACATATTATAGTAGAAGGACCTAATTGAACCTATGTGATCATTTGGTCTACACCATATAGCCCCTTAATCTTTCCCTCAATGATCATTTCATTCCTATTGTGATAAAATTTAATGAAGAGTTGTTGTATTTAATGAATCACCACAACACAATATGATTTTAGAATTTAAAATATCCTATTGTAAATTCCCAGTCATAGAATAAAATTTTTATGACATGTGTTGGGTATTCTTAGTAATTGATTTCAGATAGTAAGGGAAATAAAATCAATGATGTCACATATGATAAATTTTTTTTCATCACATTACTGTTATTCTGTTACAACTAATACTATTATATATTGAACCATATTTTAAATACCCATTCTTATGGATAATGTGTGGAATAATTTTATCATGTCTTATATGTTGGTACTTTTATGCTCCACTTCCCTAGAAATAGGTGTTTCAATCCTGTTTCGTCATAGTTTTCGATTCCCTACATATAACTATGTTTGAGAACATGTTCCCCCATAACGATTTCCCATAATAATTTATTTTTTAGATATTATCACTGTATTAAATATATTTTTTCATTAGTAATACAAATAATAAGTATCTTAGAATGAGTTTCTAGGTTTTGAAATAGTTCAAATTTATAATAACTCCCAGACCTGCTAGTTTATAGTTATAAAAAATTTAAATACTTTCATAAAAATAGTTTCATTATCTATAAATGATATATTTACAATGTTATGATTGAATGAATCTATCAATATCCATATCATGATATTTTAGGGGTAAATTATATTTTTGAATACTTATTATAATCCTTCCCAAGAATTACTTTTATTCTGTTTATCTTACAAAGTTAAATCCCAACATTGTTGTTTTAGATCACACATCATGAATAGTAATAAAATTGCCTCCATATTAAAAATATTTTAAGGAAACTAATTATATAATTTATTTCTATAATACACCAATAAGAAATTTCAAGTGAAAATTACACCAAAATTACCAATGGATTCTATATCTTAAACTAATGAGATTATTATGTATATCTGGATTCAATTATTTTACATCATTTATCCGCATATTTAAATTATTATACAATTCATCAACCAATATGTTTGTTTACATGTGTTTCATGTGTAGCTATATTGTTGTGGCATCTTCATGTTGGTTTCTAAATATAATTACCAGTGTTATATCTCTTCTTAATTAATCAGACAACACATAGTCACAACAAAACAAGTAAATTTATGAACTATATTAATCCAAATCATAATTGTAAACATTTTATGAATAATTTAACATCACCACCATAATAATTGTCCCAAAAATTTCTTATTTCGCACTAACCGTATTTTAATTCCCCTAGAAACTAATTCGCATAAATATACAGAAAGGGATTAGTAAATCATAGGGGGATGATTTTACATATTTATATAAAAAATGATATAAAAATAAAAATAACAAAACAAAACAAAATATTTTCCACGAATGAAATGATTAAAATAAAATCAAATATAAATAATGAACAACATAATAAAATATTGAAAAAAAGACGATGAAACCTAACACAAAAATTAAAATTTACTCAAGAAACATAGTGGGAAAACTATACTTTCCAAAAGACATAACAAAATCCAAAGAAATTAATCTTGATAGATATATAAATAGTCACCAATAAATAATTAGTAAAGTTCCCCCTTTTAGGTATCATGGAAAATTACATCTAAATATAGAAGAAATAAAAGATTTTGTAAGTGCGTAATCATTACCCATAAGAATTATCCCACTGTATTCCATCAAACTCATTTGGGACAAGACCATGTAACAACAAATATCATAATATAAATAAATAATCATAGATGATATACAAATATTTTTTTAAATTTAAATCAATTAAATTTATAAAATAGATTTTTTTGTACATTAATTCCACATGGAACATATAATGAATCATTAGACACACACATGCATGAATCCATAAGAAAAGTACAAACTAATGATTGTAATCCTAAATAATCATTAAATTTATTAATGGCATATGAATCAATGGATACCTTATATAACATACCCCTTATATTAACGTAACATATAATAATGCAATAAAATATAATCTCATGAAATTCCATATTTATGATAAGGTCTCATAGTGATTAATTTAAGGTAATGAATTTATATTTTAATACTTTTAATCTAGAATGATTAATATCATTAACCAAAAATACATTTTAAAAAACTAACTAAAAATTTTTCCAAAAAATAAATCATCAAATTTTTCAATTTTAAATTCAATAAAATAATTTTAGAAAAACATTACTTCATATTATTGAATTAAAAATGAGAAAATATAAACAACCTCATACACCACAACAATTTACTAAATGCACGGTATTGTTATGAAGACATCCTAGTGGTATATGAAATTATATTTGTTAAGTATAAATCCTTCTAAATATAATATTATATATAATTAGGATGAATATGTATTTTTAGATACATATTTCAAGTCTAGATATTTATTTCCACTTACTATATTCCCAATTTGATGGATAAATCAATATGGTAACATTTTTTACATCAAAAAATAGAAATCATCATGGATGAGTCATGGTTCTAAAACCATACGTGACATCATAGAGACACAAATGGCTGGAAATCGATTCTAAGGGGTTACTAAATCATAATGGAATGATATTACATTTAATAACAATTATATCCTTTCATAAAAAAATTAAAACAACAAAAAACCTATATGTTTCATGGAAGGAAATCAATAAAATACTAAAAATTATAATACTAACAATAAAAGAGTAATAGTGGTAATATTAACCTATAAAAACTAGAAAAACAATTAAAACTGCACTCCGGCTCTAAGGTAGCACCACTCTACATTCAAAGGACATGGGTAACTCTAAATATATGAATCTAGAAAACTACATCAAGTAGAACTCTTAGAAAATTATGAAATTTAACAAATTAGAAAATCATGGATAAGATTTTATCATTACAAAATAAAATTCATAAGAATTATCTATGTAATGATACTCATAAGATAATCCACGATAAACATCCCATACATTACACTTTGAGAGGAATAAGTTAGCTCATAGTTCAATATATAAATGAAAAAACTGATTGATTTACTAATATGTTTACCAATGTGAATCATTTATATATAAATACATTAAATATTTTATTTATTATATCATAAAGCAATACTCATCTCAAATTCACTCACACCAACAAATGAATACATTTGTAAAACATGGAGGAGTCATTTCTCATGAGTAATATCAAGTCTTAGAAGTCAATTCCCCACCAGGGAAAGATTTAATGACACCCAAATAAAACAAACCCCCTTACAAAACATAAAAATGTATTGTATAATTCTATATCAACTCTCATTTTTTAATTTTAATACTAAGGTCTCACAATAATTAATTTATTTAAATTAATAACTATATTAAGACATCCAATAAAAATGATTCATACCTTTAAGCAACAACCTATTTCTAATATATGATTAAAATTAATTTATAAAATTTATCAAATGTTTCCATAAATAATCCTATAAATTCTATAATGAAAAATAATATTTCATGTTCTACAATGATTATAGATAAATGTGTATCCACCAACCTCAAACTTATTCTAATTTCTAAAAATCAAAAAACAATCTTGGAGGATCATATATTATCATCATGTCCCTTCAATGAACTATTGAAATTGACTATTTTATCAGCAAGAACCTAAAATTTCTTTATATATCATTTGGTTAGAGAGTAATGGAATAATGAAAAAAATTAATAACAATATCCACTAGAGTGATAAAAAATATCCAAACCAAATATGATTCATAATGTCACTTAGAAATTCATTATTGTGACAATTAACACTAGGGCCCACTTAGCATGTGGTAAACAGAGAATGGAACTGAATTTATAAATACAATAATTCATGGGCTAGAGACTTGAACTAATTAGGACAATCACAGACATGCGATCCCTTATCCTAAAGTATCTATACAAACCAGCACATCTCAAAAATTAGTATAATGTAGAAAGATAACCAACTATTATTGTAAATGATTTTAAATTAAATATCCCAAATTAGAGTACATTGTGAGTTACATAAAAAGTATATTGACCAAATACAAGACCATTAATACTTTAAAAAGATCTTAAACTCTTGACGGCAAGGTGAAAACTATATAAAAGAAACTCCTCGTAATGTATGTGGTTTATCTTTCAAAACTAAGATCCACCTACACACAGTCCCCCTAGGATTCCATTATATTATTTTCATGCACATAAGAATATATATTTCAAGGATAAATTAATGTAGTTTTGAATATAATCATACCAATTAGGTAGCATCTAAATCTCCTAACATGAATCCTCAATGTGGGAATTCATCTCATTATCATGATGAAACAATAATCATAATATTTGACAAAAATAAAACAAATAATCATATTGTAAAAGGTATGAATGATGTCTCGTAGTGATTTAAAATCATCATATTAATCCAAGTATGTTTCTAGAGTCTCATAGGTAGAATATTTCTAATATAACATAATCATCATGTCTCTTTATTTTGATTCATAATTGTCCTAGATGACACACTCTCTGGGTATATCCCTGAAAAAATAAAGAATATAGAGGAGGTTAACCATATACGGTAACTAAATATAAATAAACATATTACATGGCATCATATATTGATACATAGATATGGGTTCTTGTCTAGGGAATTGGATTGATACATAATCCTAAATGAAATCACCCATTGGGATTTGGATCACATGCTCTGGATTTTGGAAATGGATACCCCACCCAACCTAGGGATGAATGGTATATGATTTCACCTTGGCCACAAGTGGCGATAATGATTCTCCCTATAGAACTAAACTAGTAATGGGACATCTCATCCTATGATCAGAACGGGATGCCTAATTTCACCCTCTTTTGGATGGATGATGTGAATAAACAAGTATTACAATGATTTGAGGTTACTCACCCATTGTCAACCCATAGTTAGTATTTCAAGAACAATGGATACAACACGACCTTAATGAAGTACATGGTCTATACCAAGCGGTATATGACAGAGATCATTGAGTCTGGATGCTCCATTTTCTAACCACCTTTCTGGGAAAATCATTTTCTAGACACATGGTTTTCTCTTTTATGATAAATAGTGTATATTGTTAGTATGGAACTTAGTGTTTTCTATATTCTTAGGCACATGTTTCCTTTATATGAATGTGTATGGTGGTTGTGTCTGAGTACATTGTAATGTAAATGTTGTCTACTATACATCAAATCATGTGTATAGTCCATGCCAAACACACAGTATGTACAACATACCAAAGAATGTGTATCTTTTGAGGTAATAAGTGTTCTCCATACTATAAATTGCATACAGGTTCACATAGCCTCCTAGGAGTGTAATCCATTTACCCATTAGTATTCTCAGCTAAGATTCACATTGTTTGTTGGATTCCAATCTAGATTATGATATTAAATTCAATGTGAAAACCTATCCACCTCACTAGGGGACTGTAAAATTCATGTTATTATGAACTATATTCCATGTAAATCATAATTTTATAAAAAACATTAATGTTCATACAACCTCCCTAATGTCACCACTTTCCTCTCTCTCATCACAAATCGCATCCATAAATACCCATATATGAGTTGAACAGGAATGGAATGTAACAAAATAATGGATCTCAGCCACATATTGATCATCTATTGTTTATGGACATCTAATTTAATTATTCCCATGGTACAAATCAGGGAGAAGCATTTGTTTTTCCAACAAAAGATCACCTTCATTACCTGTGGAAGGATTCTAGATAACAAATTCTTGGAACCGCCCATAGTTTCCCATATGTAAATTCCTTCTCATTACATCTTGTGAATATTCCATTACCCAAATCATCTTTAGATTACTGACTTCATTATCAATCCTCCATCACATCTCAAAATACCACCCTAAACCCAAAACCATGTTCTAGAGAAAAAAATACATATTAACAAATGATCTAATACTAAGGGTATCAGCGAATCATCGGTGATTCAAAATTATGACGATGATGGTTAATATTAGAGTGATAATCAAAAAATAAACAAAGATATCATCCAACACGTGTGATTTTATTTTATATATCATTGAGATTATCTGAAGGACGTGGTCGACTATAAAATAAAAAACATAATAGAGGGAAAGTATTATATTACTAGTTCTAGGAAAGGAAATCATATATTAAAAAAATATATAGAGGCAATTCCCTGAGTAATTTTAGAAGGAATTAATTCTAATTTTTCTAAATATAGAAATGGATATTAAATAGGAATATAAAATTCCTTACCTCATGTTGGGTCAATGACGAACAAATTTCATTTTTGTATCTTCTTCATTGATGATCTATAAGAACTCCATCAAAAACAACAATCCTCATGGTACTCTAATAATCCAAAATCAATAATCGGGTATTTTCCAAAAATCATCCATATAGATTCATTCCTCACCATTATATCAATACTCTAGGTTTATATTTCTTACTCGAGGGATTTTTCCATGAAGATAATATAAATGTGGTCGATTAAATTTCTGGGATTAAATGATAGTTCAACTAATAAATTAGATTAATTCATTTTATCTACCAATGATGAGGCTATACAAAATAATTTTACATTAATTTGAATTACTTATTCTCTAGGGTAATCCAATGAAAATAAATTATTTGATCTCTTTGTTTTCCAAACAAAGTCACCAATAAAAATTTATTCATTTATTTTGAAAAATTGTGTGCATATGATATAATATTATTAAAAAATTTAATATAGATACACCAGGGCTCTAAAACCCATAGAATTAAATAATTAATAAATTCCCAAATCAAAAATGTTAATAAAATATTCAAAAGTGTTACAAAGACGTTTCTAGGTCATTTCATTCTCTCAACCATCATGATTTTTTACCTTGATAAGTGAAAAACATTATAGGCATGCGAGGATTATGACATGCATCTATATCTCCTACTCTTATGTGATCTCATATAGGTATCTATGATTCTAATAACCTTATAGACAATGAAAATAATTTCCAATTAATGGCATTCTTTGAGTGGCTCTCAAATTCCACTAGACACCTGTAGTGGTAGCTTTATCCTCAATATCCAAATCTACCATATTAGCATCGTGAAATAGGGCATTCACATATCCCATTAAATATGAAATGTTGAATATAACATATTCCTATTCTAACTAACATGGTTGTTATATGTGGTTTTTAATCTCACCATCCATATATAGTATACAGAGCGGATTAAGGAATCTCATAGATAACATTACTCCATATCTAAATTTACGAGACACTGTTCAAGGCAAGACCCATAGGAACATGTGGATTACCTCCACCAGAACTAAAGAGATCCTCTATAAGTTCATATAGCACTCACAACGTCCTTCAAAAATCCAAATCCTCCCCTTAATAGACTTCATATTACCTACCATTTCTCAAACCAACTATTGGATTATAATCAATATTACCATTGATCTAAATAAGACAATGGTGACTTATATAATAACCCTTACATGGACTCAAATGGTTGTACACTGATTATGGGGTGTTACCTATGGTTATATGAATGCTCCCCCAGTGATTTCTGATCCACCCAAAATCGACTGAATATTGGCATTTAATCCAAAAGCATGTTCTCTGGATATTAAATGGTCTTTTTATCTTAATTCTCTTTTTTAGACGAATCATAGTTTTTATAAGAAAGTGATTCTGAATAACTTGATTAACCATATACATAAATGTAACATGATTTAGTTATACAAATCTGGAATGATAGTCAAGGAGACTCTATGAAGCCAGGCTACCTCAAACATGAACTAAGAACCCCAAATCCTCTCTATGATATAATATCATAAGGATAATAAATGTTACAACCTATTGAGTATATATATTACAACATAAATAGTTTATTTACCTCTCTTGTATAATTTATGTCCAATAATGATAACCAAGGAGACTACATCCAATTCCCACTATAATCACTTATGACTTCACCAGTCGTTATATGTGTCACCAAGATATAAAATGAGAAACACATAACATTACTCGTTGATATAAATTATAATTTTTATGGACTTGGTACATCCTCACAATTACATGAAATACAACTATTGTTTAGTAATAATATACATATAAACATGATTAATTGTACTAATAGTACCATTATCCACATGTGGAAAGCTGATGATGTCCTCCCTGGTGTAAAAAAATCCATCAGGACAATGTATTTGGAATATATTGTACCAAAATATCACTATTATTGTAGTGAAAGTAAGACAATTATATGAGAATTACTACTTACATATAAATGTTGTGGGATGTTTATTTTTATAGGGCATCCACATGAAGGACCCAGATCAGATCAGTGTATTCCACCTCATAAGAATGAATCAAAAATCATTTTAGTAGGATATGAAAAGAACCAAATACTAATAAAACAATACTATTAATATAGATGATGGAATTTTATATCAAATTTTGTTCATCATAGAATTTATTATTATACTTCTCTAACTACATTAATGGTTTCCCCTTACATGTAAAATTATGAAGAGGTTCCATGATCATTGAACAGTCATGCACCACCTTTAATCTGATCCTACAATCCCTTGAAATATCTACATCATGGTTACTCTCTTGGTTGTCTTCAAACATAACATTTCCAATAAAATTACTAGGTCCACTTGGTGTAACTCTATCTAATGTATCCGATGACCCGTGTATGCATTATTACATTTGCATGGGAAAAAAATAATCGCATCGTGAAAGAAAAAACATTTTTAGAGTCATGGTAAAAAGGATATATTCAAGATTCCCAGATTAACTTTAAAATAAATTAAGACGTAATTTTATTTAGAATAACATTTTTCCCTCAAGCATATACTTGACCATGAATAATTTTATACCTCATGGAATCTTGGGAATTTTAAATAATATAAAGGTGATCGAAAATTCTCAATACTAGTTACATACAACAGAGTCTTTGTATAATCAACAAAATATAATCAACATGAAATGGTTAATGAAATAACAGACATGAAACTTATTCAATAACATATATATCATTAATATATAACACTTAATAAATTTTTAAAGGTTAATAACTACACACACATTACATTTAATCAATAAACTAAGAATGAAATTAAGGCAGATGTTATATCATTGTAAAAATATCATGGAAAATACGATAAGGAATAATCAATATGGAAAAGTAAATAAATTACAATACATTCCATTTAATTTATAAAATGATAATTAAACACATCTAGAGAATATATCACTATAAAAATATTACAGATAATAATATTATGGGTTCATAATGATGGAAATTATTAATTTTTATATTTCATTATATTAGGCATCATGACACCACTACTGTCAAGATATTTCACAAGATATATTAAAATATATGATGAAACCAAATTAATGTTTAATTACTTATTTCTCACACGAGACACATTGATGCATTGATGGGATATATTACCCCTGGCCTCAATTACCACTATTGGTCCATATAATTCCTCATATACCGAATGATAAATTTAATTCATGAAAAAATTCCATATCATAAAATATCAATATTGATTGAATAATAAATATTTCCAATATTTCCACACTCAATAAAATAACATTCAATTTATAAAATGATATGACAAGACAAGATATGGTATATTAATTTATCATAGAAGTGATAAATAACATTTTTATTTAAGGAAAACATAATTTATATTGATAAAGAAGTTGAATCATTCAAGGGATATTCAATGACAAAAAACATGATAGTGAATGTGATTACCCTTCCATGTTTAAATGATCACAAACCATTAATTGAATGGTTAATGGAGGAGTCAATTACAAAATACCAATTTATTTAATAATAAATCTTCCTTTTCATTTAATTATATAAAAATCATAAAAAAATCATAAAAATAATTCTTGAATAAAATATCATTTTCATAATGAAAATACATTTTCTAAAAACTAAAAGTTCAACAAAATATTGAAAACAGATTTATTTTAAAATAAACTATGAAACATATAAATTATATTTTTAATCATTTGTTTGTCCATAAAAGTATTAAATTAAATTATTGATGTACATATTAAAATTTTTTATTCCTTTCTATTTTTTTGGTAAAATAAAAAACATCATTTTTTTGAAAATAAAATAAAATTCCTTTACAAAAAAAATTACAAGTGAAACTCGGTAAATAAGTATTTAATATATCATTTTTATTGGAATTTTTATGGAACATGGTTTTCATGGGAAATAAATTTCTGACCGATGAGAGAAATGATGATTAATTTTCAAAAAATTAAAATATGTTACATTTTATGTACCAAAGAATGTAAAATATTTTTCATACATAAAATTTTAATTAATAACTAGAGGAGGAGAAAACTATATGTGATTATCTGAAATATTTAAATGATATTCTTCAATATAAATTCACAAATAATAACTCTCAAAGGGAATGTTATTGTGAAATAAATGATTACAATGAGAATATTGTTGAAATGATAATTATTCAATGAACTGATTATGTTTAACCAATATAAATCCAAAAAATAAAATAGAAATACAATTTAATAAAATTAAAATTCATGATACATATTGTGTTAGAATACAAATGATGATAATGAAGTAATATGAAATATAGAAAATAAATTGAGTTATGAAATGTTTTACTGCTTGTTAACACTTAATTAAATTCTCCATGGATGAAATAATTATCATTGAAACCTGAAATACCATTATTAATTAACTAATAATAATATTATATATAAATGGGGTATTATTCACACTATATAATGAAAACTAGGTGAATAATAATAAAATATTACTCAATGAAGGGAAATTGAGATGATGTAACTTACAATGATCATATCATTGATGTGGGGATTGATAAATAAATTGATTATGGGTAAAAAATTTAAATAAACATAATGCTTTTTTAAATATAACATATAAAAATCAATTCTAAATACAAAATAATATTATAATGAAGTGATCAATGAAGTATATGCTTATCCCAATGAATTGAAATTGAGTTATGAAATCCATTACCCGATGCTTTTTTTTGGTTGATCATTATTTAAATTACTCTATAGAGGTTTTGAAAATTTTATTAAATTTTTTCAGAAAATTATTAATCTTTATAACATCATATATTATACTTTTATGACCTATTTGGACCCATTTGTTACTAATAATTCATTATATTAATTTTTTTTGGGCTAATTTCAATATTTTTTTGTTCATGATATCAAATGATTGTTTCAGTACAAATAATAGGGATATAAAAATCTAATATACATAATAATAATAATGTTATAGATAACATATTTTCATATTAGATACATTATTATAATTATTTTTATAATTTAGTAATGGAAAATTAGTTACACCACTTTGTAGAGAAGCTAGGACATACGTACGCACGAGCGATGATATTAATATATTAATGAGTGAAAGGGTGAAGAATTGGGTGAAAAATTAACATTATATAATTAAAATTATATTATATATTTTAAATATATTATTAAATTTTATCCTTATTTCAATCCATGAAAATTATATGTGAAAAACGATTAACTTCGCTTGTGAGGCAGTTGTTAGTCATATACACAAGCACCATTATTATATTTAAAATAGAATGAAATATAAAAGGTAATATGTTATACTAGATTTAAATAAGTATAATAAAATAATAAATATATTTAAATATATGTTATATACCTAATTATATCCCATTGTGGATGGTGTAAATAGAAAAAAATTTCATCGGTTCGCGAGGCACTAGTCCACCGTAGACACAAATAATGATTTCGTAACCTATTTGATGGTAGTAGAGATGAATAATTAGTATTATATAAACATAATAACATAAAATTATATTTAATATATTTCATTTATTATATTTTATATCTGAAGGCATAATATAATTTCAAAAATTATAATTAAAATGAAATATCCTTGTTTTGATAATGACCATCCCTAAGAGAAACCTATATTATATCTTCTCTTTATCAAACTAAGGTTGGAATTTTGGGATGAAAAAAAGAATGAGAATGTTGCTTAGGATTTTTTGGGAGATATTTATGGAGGTTTTGTTTTATCCAAATATATTTGCAGGTGTGAATAATGGAGGGTATTTAGTTTCCTTTTATTAGTGGGGAAAGGGGACCACCATATACATTACTATGAATGTTTCAAATAGAATACAAAATGAAAATGTAATTCAAATTAAAAAATAGAAAAAATAACCCAATATTCAATATTGTTATGTATAAGGGGGATATATGGAAATTAAACAGTATTTTAACAATTTTACATCATTTGTTAACCTTTCTTCTTAGTTTATCACCACGGTAAACCCATTTTTAAGATAAAAATGGTAAATACTTTTTAATGTGTTCACTATATATATTTTCCAAATATTATATTATCCATATAATATAATATAAATTATTGTAATTAATAAAATAAAATCCATTTTTCAAACATTCATTCAAATAATTTGTGATATTAAATTTATATATAATACTAATAATGTGATGGGAAAGAAGGGTTTCAAAGAGAAATTTTTCAAATGATTGAAAAATAATATAACATTTAAATATTAAAATTAATCCCATGAAATAAATTTGATTGATAGATGTATATTTTATCTAATTTTTCTGTAAACACAATTCAAAATATATTTTATCTTCAAAAATAATTTTTATGAAATGAATGTTTTGAATTAATATTAAATAGTTTTTACTTTTTTTTGAAATATCATATTTTTCAATACAATCCCAAAAAATAGACAACAATAATTTTTTTAATATTATTTCAAGAATGAATCAAATTTTATCAAAAATATATATAAATAAGATAAAAAATAATGTTAAATTATTAGTGGGATGTTTGACTAAAGCATCTTTAATAAAAACAAATTCAGAAAAAAATACTTTTTTATATAATTGATTATTCTTTAAATTTTAATCAATATATAAAATAAATTTATATAAATTATATAGTAATATTCATACACAAAAATATAATTTTTTTTTATAATGGTAATAAATATTATGGTTCATTTTAAATTGGTGTTGTGTGTTCCTCATGTTGTCAAATTGTTTAAATTTAATGAAATATATCACATGGGTTATTTAATCTCAGTGTTGTGTATCATATAATGTATCAAAAAAACTTATTATTTTAGATTTTTTTAGACCAAGATAATAGTTTTTCACATATACATTATTTTACTTTAATTTTTAAAAGCAATTAAGATGAAAAGAAATCACATCAATTCATTTGGGTGCATTTAGACTTACCATTGTATTCGAAGAATCTCACTCATATAGATTGAAAAGGTTAATGAAATTGAAGAAAATATTGTAGGAAGAAAATTATTTTATGATTCACTCATATTCAAGAATAAAATATCTTATTTTATTGGGGGAGAATTAAATTCCATAAGTCTATGATGAAATTGTGATGATGCTTTGCTGATCTTGATTTTTTCATAAAAAAATTATTCGATAAACATGAGATGGAATCTTGATGAATGAAAGGGGGTGAATGGTATGTATTCAATCATATTTATATTTATCATATCTATATAGAAATAAAACACTGTCATTGTAATAGTATTTAGTCTATTCATAATCATTTCATTTACAATTTATAGAAACATATTCATGTTGAGCATGAAATAAAAATCTTTCTGGAGAAATGGGATGTCACAATAATTACAATTTCAAATCAGATGATATTGAATATGGCCTCAAATTTATTCATAGTCATGAAAAAATTCATGATATGAAAAAATGACTTAATTCATATAAGTTGATGACAATTATGTTTCTGGAACTAGTCCATCCTATTAATCATATCATTTTGTTCGTTAAATGAATAATTATTTTCCACAAAACTGATTGTAAAGAAATTGAGTTGATGCTAATAAAAAATGTAATGAAAGAGAAGGATCGATAATTTATTCAAACATTTAACATAGTTTAATGTGTTTTCAAAGTTAGATGTTTAATTTTTAATGATGGAATGATTTGTGACATTTGAATCTGATAGTTATTTTATTAAAAATAGAAAATAAGAACTCTAATGGGTTTTAAATGTCCTTATCATGCGGGTTGGAGACCATCATATTAGAATTAATACTGATTCTTCTTGATGACTGCACAAGAAAAATCAAATAGGATAAATGGAATCAGATAGATGTATACATATAATTTGAATGAGGATTAATTCATTATATATCTAACTTATATAGAGCATCATAATAAAGAAAACAGACTGAGAAAATCGATATGGTAGATGAAATCTTATTTATTTCTTTGAGATGCAATTAAGAATAGTTTTGAATTGTTTAGAATATTCCAAATGGACTAATATGAAATGAGAATGTTTAAAGAAGACATAAATGCATCCGAAATTCAAGGAAACTCTTGATTTTAGAGAATTTGTTGGTGTGGGATGTTTTTCAGGATATCTTCTCAAACCACTTTTTGGAAACCAATAAAATGTGATAATAACAACATACTTCACTAATGACAAGTGACTATTAATTAGATAATATTGAAGATATGATTTTATTGGGAGAGAATTAAAGGATTCTATTTTATTTTATTGAAGTTGTCTTTCTTGTAATGGCCCAGACCTCTCCGGCCCATTCCTTTGTCAAAAAGAAGGTCAGGAAGTGTTCTGGAGGGTAAAATGGACTTTTCCCACACTTTCCAGAAGTTTGAAACTACACGCCGGGTAGTTTGAGTACATGTCGTGTACCCCCTTTCCAGGTATACCCCATGTTGAAGGTTGTGTCCTTGCCGTGTGCAATAAATGAGTGCACGCCATGTGTCCAAACTACAAACTGTGTAGTCCTTCCCTGTGTATGTGTTACCCTCAAACCATGTGTTGAGCAGTAAATGGCCGCGGAGCCGTGTTGGAAGCCGGGTGGAGACCATGTAAAATAACCAACTACACGCCATGTACCTTGAAGTACATGCCGTGTACTTTTCCTTTTCTCGCCTATAAAAGGAGGGGTCCCCTCCACCTTTCAATTCACTCCTCTCCTCCCTTTTCCTCTGAGAAGAGCTCTCCCAAGAGACTCGAAGGCTCTTTCTTCCATAACATCATTGTCCGAGCTTTGATTTACGATCTTTCAATGGCCACGTGATCATAACGATGAGGAGAAACTTCCAAGATTGGATTCTTTGTCTTTCCTTCGGCATTTCCTTTCTGACTTACACCCGAGGAGGTTTTTCCAGGACTTGACAGAAGTGATGGACGCTGACAGACGACTTCTATGGTTGATCCGGGGGAGCGTTGTGATCAAAACCTGTTGAGGTAGGGATCTTACCTTCATCTCTCAAATTTGTGTATCATGCAGGGTGGGTATCGTCTTGTTTTCATGGGAAACGGTTGAACCCTTAAATGATGATAATAACTGGTTAAAGAACAGGGTTGGGAAGTTTGTGATTGTTGTTACTTTATATCCTGTGATATTATGTGGTGAATTAAATGAGCTTCCGCCCACTGAAAATAACGGTCGTTGGGGGCCTTTGCTTGCGCAATTAAATGTTTCCCTATCTTTCTAGACTGTGTTTGTTGGTGGAACTTTGTGTAATGTGGAAATTGGTTAATCACGTAATGTTGGCTGCTTAAAATCTGGAACCCTTGTGTGATCACCCCGGTTAAACAAAATGGAATAATGAACATGTGGGTGTTGTCTTCGATATGTGGCATGCGATGGGGGTGTTTTGTGGGTTGTTGTGGATAGGGTGAGCAGCGGGGCTGTAGTTGACATGGTTGTGGGTTGGTGTAAATGTTATGATGGTGACGGGCAGCGGGGCTACGATAAGTGGTATTAAAGGGATAATGATGTACGGTGTGGTTGTGGTTATGGCAGTTGGAAGCGAGGCTGCAATTATGGGTTTGAATGTGAACGAACAGTGGGTTGTGAATAATAAATAAAAAGTGGAAGATTTAATAAATGGTGGCTCATGGAAATGGAACAGGATTAATAATCAATTGGGTTGGTTGGTTGATAAGAGGGGGCTTGTTGGGCGGCTTTTGTTTTCCTAACTTGATTTGTGGATGACATGGATATGTTTTACGAATGATCAATGTGGTTGGTTGTGGATAGTTTCCCAGTAGTTAAGGAACTAAATAAACTAATTTCTACTGAAACGTGAAAACCTAAATGGGGTTGAGGTTGTTTCTTGTATGCATGCTTTGTAGTAACAGTGCTGAGGAACGTGCTCAGTTTCTCTATTTAGAACTCATATGTTGGGTTGTGTGGTTGGTATACATATATATCTGTATCTTTTGTGTTTTATCACACCCCACCCATGTTGAGAACATAGTGTCGATCACTCCCATTTCATGGGAGAGGGTGTTTTCCCTTAGTTACTAGCTCTTTCATGCTCCTTCTCCCATAGGTTGTGATGGCTTGACGCGACCTTACACCTAAGACTCCTCGGGAAGGTTTTGATTGGGGTGGCTTTAGCCCAAGACTCTTCGAGCAGGTTCTACTGTTTCCCAAGAATCTTCGGGATGAGGCCCAGGTGTGTGTGGGCGGGATACATGGTTGTGAGGCCCAGGTGTGTGCGGGTGGGATATGTGGTTGTGAGGCCCAAGTATGGGTGGGTGGGATACATCGTTTTGACACCCAGGTGTGTGCAGGCGGGATACATGGTTGTGAACCCTAGGTGTGTGCGGGCAGCATACGTGGTTGTGAGACCCAGGTGTGTGCGGGCAAGGAGAGTGTGGCACCGTCAGGACGTTCACCGTTAGGAAGAGCAGCTAATCAAAGGGAAATGGTGCAGGGTACCCAATACTCTTGTTTCTTATAAACTACTACCTGTTGTGCTTGTGTTTTGGTGAGTGTGTCCTGTTTGGTTGGGTGGATAGAATTCCTTGCTAGGTTTCTTCTGTTGTTCACACGGGACATTAGGATGTCTCCCCACTTGTGCACAAGACCTTTAGGTTTCCCAACTGAGTATACTTGTATGCTCACCCTACGTTTACTTTCAGGATTCCAGGAGGACTACCAGGGCAGTGTGGGACCCTACTAGTCGGAAATTTGAAGTTGATGCAAGTTCTGTTCTCTTGTTTTCTTTTGGTATTGTACTTTGAGCATTCTTGTACTTGCACCTTGTTATAAAATTTTTTAAACATGCATGTGGGCTTGGTTTGTGTTTATTTATATACACTTGTTCATTTTCTTTTTTGATGGATGAATTTTCCTATTTCCCGATCCTAAATAAAAAAATGGGTAATGCCTCCCATATTTGTTAAAATTTATAGCCTTGGTGCTAGTCGCCACCCCGGGGCCTACTGGAGGCGGGACTCGGGGGTCATTATCTCCCTTTCACCATTTCCAGCTCAAGAGGGGCATCTTTGGTGGGAGGGGGACGTGACAGAATGGTATCAGAGTTGATGGTTGAGAGATAGAATGGAGTCTGCAATTAGGTATAGGGAGGATTGCATGGGATGGTAGGGCGACAATGTTAGTTAATCTTGTTGAGCGACATAGGCCAGGGAAGATCGGCTAGGACAAGAGATTTTAGGTCCCCCCTGTGATCCGATGAACGGACTATGAGCCTATTGAACGACCAAGTGAGACTACATTTATTATAGGGTAGAGACCCTAGGTAAGGTACATGCATCATCATGATTGTGTTTTAATTGATTTTTGTTTTCTCGGAATGAAATTGAAATAAAATGATAAAATAAAACCTTGAGTTTTCCTTACTACTTGGGCATAGGTGATCCTTGTTTACCGTATTGCTATGGAACCTGGACGTCGTCCCTGGGTGGCTCAGACGGCCGAGGCCCAGTAGATTCAAGCAGTCGATCAGCTGAGGATTGACTGAGAGGAGGAAGATTTCCAGTGGCAGAGGACTCTTCGTTCATTCCAGCGGTAGACCCTCAAGAAGTACAAGGGTCGTACTTCAGATACAGAGATGGAGGGGTGTCTTGAGGAGCAATGGATCTCTTTTACCTTGATCCGTGCTCCGAAAGAGTACTGGGTTCCCCTAGCAGTCAGTCAGCTGAGAGGTGCGGTGTGACAGTGGTGGATGCTCTACCTTGGAGAAAGGATAGAGGCAGAGGTTCCATGGGCGGACTTTGAGAAGGAATTCCGAGAGGAATTCCTTTCTTCCATGATCAAGGAGGAGAAGTGATAAGAGTTACTCTCCCTTCAACATGGGAGTATGTCGGTACGAGAGCTGGGGATCAGTTTCAAGGATCTCTTGCACTTTTCTCCGGATCTCTTTCCAGATGAGGAGTCTCGGGGGAGATGCTTGGAGGAGGTGCTTCGTCCTTCGCTCCAGTATACTATCACCCCCTTCACACTTCCGACTTACTTGGCGGTACAGAATAAGGCATAGGTTGTAGGGAGGATGCCCTCGCTGGGAGGTGCACCCCGAGAGGGGAACCATCTAGGCTCGTCGAAGGGAAAGGCAGTCAGTAGAAGGTCTCCTGCGACAGGACCCTCCAGGTTCAGGCCAGTGGGGAGCATGCCCCAGCAGTTCTAGTTCAGATCTTCGGGTCCTCGTCCCTTTTTCACGAGCCCAGGACCAAGGAGTTTTTCTTGTGGATGTTTTGGGCACGTTCAGAGTTGGTGCCCGACCCGAGCTCAGTACGATGTAGGTGGGCAGGTTCAGCGCCCACCTCAGCAGCACCAGTTGCCAGCAAGGCCCTTCTAGCAGTAGAAGGACCATGCTCCTACGAGGGAAGACATTTCGGGAGGAGGCTGACCTCAGGGTGCTCCTCAGGGACCTCGATCAGGGCGTGGTCGGGGATGTAGACGACATCAGAGAGGCAGATGACCTGGGCGTGGACAGTTGCACACATCAGAGTTGACAGCTCCGGCAGTACCAGAGGTGGTGCGAGGTACGATTTGTTTGTTCAGCACTCTTGTTTCGGCTTTGATAGATTTGGGAGCTTCGCACTCCTTTTTTGCACCTGGTCTATCCCATGCTTTGGGACTAGATGTAGATAGACGTTCCGTACCACTGGTACTGAGTACACCAGTTGGAGGCCATACCAGCGTATCTTGTGTTTTCCGGGGATGTGGGCTGACGTTGGGACCACATCGATCTAGTGGGGACCTTCTTCTGTTACAGATTCAGCCATACGATGTCATCCTAGGCATCGATTGGTTGTTTTTTGTTAGTTCCATTATCGACTGCTTCCGGAAAAGAGTCGTGTTCTCCGAAGTGGATGCGAAGCATGTAGCTTTGGATGGAGAGAGGAGCTATCAGGTGGGAAGCCGGCGTGTGGATCCTCTCCTTTCCTTGTTAGGTGGGCTATTAGTGGTTCCAGCTGATACAGAGATGATGGATGTCCCAGAGTTTTTTGGGGAGTTCCTCGATGTTCTTCCTGAGGAGTTTGTGACTCTACCCCCCCCCCCCCAACGTGACGTTGAGTTTGGGATAGGATTACAACATGGTGCCTATCCGATTTCAATGGCCCCTTATCAGATGGCACCATAAGAGTTGCAGGAGTTGCAGATTAAGATTGATGATCTGATGGAGAAAGGTTTTGTTCGATCCAACGTATCGCCATGCGGTGCTCCGGTTTTTTTCGTGAAGAAGGCAAATGGTGGTCTCAGGCTATGTATAGACTTCCAAAGGTTGAACCAGGTAATGGTCAAGAACCGCTATGCCCTCCCAAGGATAGATGATCTCTTCGACCAACTGAGGGGTGCAGGTTGGTTTTCCAAGATTGATCTACGATCTGGATATCATCAATTGAGGGTAAAGGACAATGACATCTCGAAGACAGCTTTCAGGTGTAGGTATGGGCACTTCAAGTTTGTAGTGATGCCATATGGAGTTACGAATGCAACAGCTGTGTTCATGGGACTTATGAACATTGTCTTCCGGGAGTTTCTGGACCAGTTCGTCGTTGTGCATATCGATGACATCCTACTCTACTCAAGGTCAGAGGAGGATGACGTTGAGCATCTCAGGGCAGTCTTGGGATTCCTTCGACACCACCAGCTTTACGGGAAATTGTCAATGTGTAAATTCATGACACAATAAGTACACTTCCTTGGGCACGTGGTTTCTCAGCATGGAGTGTCAGTGGACCCGTCGAACGTGGATGCAGTTGTTTCTTGGGCAGCACCCAAGAGCGTGGCAGAAGTTCGTAGTTTCCTGGGGTTAGCAAGTTACTATCGGAGGTTAGTTTCGGACTTCTCTTGAGTTGCTGCTACATTGACAGTTTTTTCAAGGAAGAACCAGGAATTCCTATAGAGCGAGCAGTGCCAGAAATCTTTTGACTAGCTGAAGGAGAAGTTGGTCAGTGCTCCCATACAAAGGTTTCCAGAGGTAGGGTTTTTGTATGAGGTGTTTTGTGATGCTTATAGCCTTGTTCTGGGGTGCGTGATGATGCAGAAGAAGGGAGTGATCTGTTATGGTTCTTGGCAGTTACACCCTCACGAGCGTAACTATTCCACCCATGACCTTGAGCATCCAGCAGTAGTGTTCGCACAAAGTTGTGGCGACATTACCTATTTGGGGAGCACATTGTGGTCTTCTCAGATCACAAGAGCCTGCGTTATATATTCTCCCAGCGTGACCTGAAATTACGGCAGTGGAGATGGGTCGAGTTTCTCCAAGACTATGACATTGAGATTCTCTTATACTGAAGTTAAGGGAAACATTGTGGCTGATTCTCTGAGAAGAAGTCGCATAAGAAAGTGGTTTGGGAATCCACTGATGCTTGGAAGGCGATCGAAGAGTTGGATGCCTTTCACATGGATGCCCTGGTAGAAGGTGTTGGAGGATTTTTGTTTCAGTTGATGGTTCAGTCCTCCTTGTTGCAGCTGGTGGAAGAGTCTCAGTGGGGGGACTCTGAGGCAGATGTGATGCGGGATCGTGTCAATCAGGGGAACGCTCCTGAAGGATGGTCAGAGGACAGCCGACATCAGATGCTTTTCCATGTAAGGTTGTTTGTCCCGTAGACAATGCGTGGGGGAGGTCTCCGTGAGTTCCATAGCTAAACCTTGGCGGTACATCCAGGAGTTTCAAAAATGTACCAAGCCTGAGGGAACAGTTTTGTTGGTCTGTGGTGAAACGGGCAGTGGTGGAGTTTGTGGCTAAATTCCTAGTGTGTCAGTAAGTGAAGGCTGAACTCTGTGTTCCTAGTGGGTTGTTGCAACCTTTAGATGTCCCTGAGTGGATGTGGGATGACATCTCAATGGACTTCGTCACAGGACTAGCCAAAGCTCAGGGTGGTTATGATGCTATATGGGTGGTGGTGGATCGACTGACGAAATCAGCTCACTTCTTAGCAATTAACGATTCAGTCCCAGTGAGTACCATAGTATAGAAGTACGTAGACGAGGTAGTGCGGTTGCATGAAGCCCCAATGACTATCGTCTCAGATCTGGATACTCGGATTACCTCACGAGTCTGGAGGGGGTTACAACATGCTTTTGGCACCCAACTACTCCTTAGCACTGCTTTCCACCCACAGACTGATGGGCAGACAGAGCAGACTATCCAAATGCTGGAGGACATGTTGCGAGCATGCGTTCTTGATTTCGGAGGATCATGGGTACGCCACTTTCATTTAGTATGGTTTTCCTACAACAACAGCTTCCACTCTACTATTGTCATGGCAAATTATTATGCTTTGTATGGAATACCATGTCGTTCACCCATTTTTCTGGGTAGAGGTTCGTGAGACCGGTTCTCTTGGGCCAGAGGTAGTGCAGAGCACGACCGAGAAAGTCCAGCTTGTACGGGAGAGGATGAAAGCGGCACAGGACCGACAAAAGTATTATGCTGATTGTTGGAGGAGGCCCTTGGAGGTTGAGGTGGGAGATCATGTGTTCTTCAAGGTTTCCCCTCGACGGGGACAACCGAATTTTGGGAAAGGGAGCAAGCTCTCACCTAGGTTCATCAGACCTTTTGAGGTGTTGTGGCGAGTCGGTGAGGTGGCATATCCGCTAGCCCTTCCACCTCAGTTGGAGAAGGTTCATGACATCTTCCACGTCACCCAGATTAGTTGGTAATTACACGAAGACTCCCATGTTATCGACCAGGGAGAGTTAGATATGGGAGACGACGCAACCTTCGTGGAACGACCAGTCAAGATCGAGGATCATAAAGAGAAGGTGCTCCGTGGATGAACCATTCTGTTGGTTCGTGTGTTGTGGAGACATGGCAGACTCAAGGAGAGAACTTGGGAGTGGGTGACCCAGATGCACGCTCAGTACACGAAGTTGTTTTGACTTGTGTTTTCCCTTGTTATTCTCAGCTTTGTGTTGATGTTATACTCTGTACCTTTGATATATAGAATTCATGGCTTGTCAGTTGTGAGCCCTTTTGTTTCCTTGTTCCCTGGAAGTGTGTAGCAAGTCCGGATGTGTGGGGAAATGGAGAAACCTGATCCATAATCGTGATGCATTAATGTGGATGTGATTGATCCTGTGTGGGCGACTTAGTGCCGCCTAAAGTGGTTAATATCTCAGCATAGGAGAAGGAATTCCTAACACATATGATTAGAGATGTTGGATGGGTTCCTGTTATAACGAGAACCCTAAGAGGTATATTTTTGGGTTCCGCTAGGCTGGTTATTGAATTCTCGGGGACAAGAATGTTTTAAGAGTTATCTGATGTAATGGACCGGACCTCTCCGGCCCATTCTTTTGTCAAAAAGAAGGTCACGAAGTGTTATGGAGGGTAAAATGGACTTTTCCAACACATTCCAAAATTTTGAAACTACACGCTGTGTAGTTTGAGTACACGCTGGGTACCACCTTTCTGGGTATACCCCGTGTTGAAGGCCATGTCCTTGCCGTGTGCAATAATTGAATACACGCAGTGTGTCCAAACTACAAGCCGTGTAGCCCTTCCCTGCGTATGCGTTACCCTCAAACCGTGTGTTGACCCGCCAATGGCCGCAGAGCCGTGTTGGAAGCCTCGTGGAGACCGTGTAAAATAACTGATTACACGCCGTGTAACATGAAGTACACGTCGTGTACTTTTCCTTTTCTCGCTTATAAAAGGTGGGGTCCCCTCCTCCTTTCAATTCAATACTCTCCTCCCCTTTTCTCTGAGCAGAGCTCTCCCTAGAGACTATAAGGCTCTTTCATCCATAACTTCTTCGTTCGAGCTCCGATTTACGATCCATCAGAGGCCACGTGATCTTAACGACTACGCGGAACATCCATGCTTGGATCCGTTGTCTTTCATTCATCCTTTCCCTTCCTACTTCTACCCGAGGAGGTTTTTCCGGGACCCGACAAAATTGACGGATGTCGATGGACGTCTTCTAAGGTTGATCTGGGGGAGCGTTGTGATCAGAACCTGTTGAGGTGGTGATTTTACTCTCGTCTCTCTTATTTGTGCATCATGCGGGGTGGGTTTCCGCTAGTTTCCATGATATATGCTTGAACCATTAAATGAAGATAATAACTGGTTAAAGAATGGGATTGGGAAGTTTGTGATTGCTGTTACTTTATATCATGTGATATTATGTTGTGAATTGAATGAGCTTCTGCCTACTGAAAATCACGGTCATTGGGGGCCTTTGCTTGCGAAATTAAATGTTTCCATATCTTTCTATACCGTTTTCGGGGATGGAACTTTTTGGAATGTGTAAATTGGTTAATCACGTAAAGTTGGATGCAAAAAATATGGAACCCTTGTGTGATCACACCGATTAAACAAAATTTAATAATGAAAATGTGGGTGTTATCTTGGATACGTTTCATGTGATGGGGGTGTTTTGTGGGTTGTTGTGGATAGGGTGAGCAGTGGGGCTGTGGTTGACTTGGTTTTGGGTTGCTGTAAATGTTATGTTGCTGAAAGGAAGCGGGGCTGCGATAAGTGGTATTAAAGGGATAATAATGTACGGTGTGGTTGTGGTTATGGCAGTTGGCAGCGGGGCTGCAGGGATGGGCTTGAATGTGAATGCACAGTGGGTTGTGAATAATAAATAAAAAGATGAAGAGTTAATAAATGGTGGGTCATGGAAATGGAATGGGTTAATAATCAATGGGGTTGGTTGGTTGATAAGAGGGGTCTTGCTGTGCTGCTTTTGTTTTCCTAACTGGATTTGTGGATGACAGGGATATGTTTTACGATTGATCGATGTGGTTGGTTGTGGATAGTTTCCCAGTACTTAATGAACTAAATAAACTAATTTCTACTGAAACGTGAAAACCTATATGGGGTTGAAGTCGTTTGTTGTATGCATGCTTCGTAGTAGCAGTGCCAAGGCACGTGCTCAATTTCTCTGTTTAGAAGCCATAGGTTGGGCTATGTGGTTGGTATATATATATATATTTGTATCTTTTGTGTATTATCTCACCCCATCCATGTTGATCACTTAGTTCCGAACACTCCCATTTCATGGGAGAGGGTGTTTTCCCTTAGTTACTAGCTCATTCATGCTCCTTCTACCCTAGGATGTGATTGCTTGAGGCGACCTTACACATATGACTTTTCAGGTAGGTTTCGATTGGGGTGGCATTAGCCCAAGACTCTTCGGACATGTTCTACTATTTCCCAAGAATCTTCGGGATGAGGCCTAGGTGTGTGCGGGCGGGATAAGTGGTTATGAGGCCTAGGTGTATGAGGGCGGGATGCGTGGCTGTGAGGCCCAGGTGTGTGCGGGTGGGATACGTGGTTGTTAGGCCTAGATGTGTGCGGGTGGGATACGTGGTTGTGAGGCCCAGGTGTGTCCGAGCGTGGAGAGTGTGGCAGCGTCAGGACTTTCTCCATTAGGAAGAGCAGCAAACCAAAGGGAAATGGTGTGGGGTCCCAATACTCATGTTTCTTATATACTACTACCTTTTTTTCTTGTGTTTTGGTGAGTGTGGCTGGTGAGGTTTGGTGGATATAATTCCTTTCTATGTTTCTTCTATTGATCTCACGGGACATTAGGATGTCTCCCCACTTGTGCACGAGAGCATTAGGTTTCGCTACTGAGTATACTTGTATACTAACCCTACGTTTACTTTCAGGTTTCCAGGGGACTACTAGGGTAGTGTGGGACCCTACAAGTTAGACATTTGGAGTTGTTGCAGTTTTTATACTCTTGTTTTCTTTTGGTATTGTACTTTTATCTTTCTTGTACTTTTACATTGTTATAAAATTGTTTAAACAGGGATGTGGGCTTGGTTTGGTTTTATTTATATACACTTGTTCTTTTCATTTTTTATGGTTGAATTGTCCTATTTCCCGATCCTATATAAATAAAAAGGGTAATGCCTCCCATACTTGTGAAAATTTATACCCTTGGTGCTAGTCACCACCCCGGGGCCTATTGGAGGCGGGACTCAGTGGTCATTATCTCCCTTCCACCATTGCCAGCTCAGGAGGGGCATCTTTGGTGGGATGGGGTCGTGACATTTCCGAACATATGTAAAAGGATAATAGATAAGATTGAAACATATTCATATGATCATCATATCAAGATGATTATCCTAGTCATCTTATAATCATATTCTACTTATCATCATATCAGGATGGATAATATTAATGGGAATATCCAATTTTGACTTTTGAACTGAGAAGGAAGTGTTCTGAATATACTGTAACATATTCATTTAGTGAATATTTTCAATATTGGGATATTAGATCCGATGAATCGAACTGGGTAGATCAGTGTAGACAATCAGATTGAGTTCTAAATCAATTTCCATATAGATCTTACCATCTTATAGGTAAGAATTTGATGTTTCTATTTAAAAAATATATTTTTGGAAGTTGATAAGAAGAATATGTAACATATAATTCTACAAAAAAAATTTATTATATCATTTGTTCTAGTTGGAGATCACACACTATTTTATTTTTTTCATAGCGACAAACAAGTGGAAGGGAATATCCCATCATTATATTCAAAACAAAAATATTTTTTTCTAGTTTATAGTGTGGAATTGGATTGTTTAAAAATCATAAAATAGATGTAACTATTATTATTGAATAGTGAACTTTACATATACTTCTATTCCTATGGATGAGTGATTTATTTGTTTTCCACAGGGATTGAAATCTATAACAGGAGTAGAAGGTATTTTCATTTGCATTGAATCATATATTAAAATATTATCTGTAATTCACCACTCCCCCTATCATCTATACAATTATCCTATCTAGGATCATTTAATAGTTGTCATAGAGTAGGTTTCCTTCAATTTTTTACTGATGGATAATTTAAATTCTAATAATATTCAAGGTATTTTAAATTTCAATGGAATAAAATATCTTATGTGGAAATATATAATGTTTCTTTATCTTATGTCTATTGGAATTGATGTTATTGAATCTAAAATCATTGGGAATCCATATTTTGATGATATTTTTTTTTATACATATTTTGATGAGAATATTCTTGATAATGATCGAAGGGAAATAATTCATTATTATTATCACTTTCTAGAAAGTGAATTCATCAGAGTGAAAGGTGTCCTCAAAACCAATGGCATGAAAGATAAATTGAAAAACATATAAGAAGGATATAAACAAGTGAATAAGGGAAAATTTAAAATTGGGAGATTTATGTATGAATATTTAACAATAGATGAGTATGAATTTTTTATTGGGCATGTTATTAACAGAAAATGAAATTTTTAGTATTTTCATATTTCATAGTGAACAGTTTGAAGATTAGGATGTTGTTGAAAAAATCATAAGAATCCTTCCTGATAAATTTGAGGATAAATTTTCATCATTGGAAGGAAATGATCTGAAAAAATTACATCTAGATGATTTTCACACCACCCTCATCACATAATAAATGATAAGGGAGAAATTAGTGAAAATAAAAAAAGGTGATTGTGTGATGTCTTTCTAGGATAAAATGAATAAATCATAAAAAAAATACTATTATTGAATATGAAGATGGTGAATCGTATTTTGAAAATTAGGTATGTAAGAAAAATAATGAAATTTTTTCATTGTTTTATAAATATGTGAAAAGTGGTACATGGAAATACAAATTTAATGAACCCTTGAAATGTTTTGAATTTGTGATCATTGGTCACTTTGTGGTTAATTGTCCACAATAAATGAAAGAAGTATATAATGATGAAGAGGAAATAAGACACAAATATCATTAAAGATTCATAGAGTAAGACAAATTCATATTCCATAGGGATATATATAAAATTCATCAAATCAAAAATAAGACATTTTTTATCTTAAAGTGATGCCGAAGAAGGAAGTGAAACTAAATCTGAAAAACATACAAATTTTATCATCAGGAATAATTTTATTTCAATTATAATTTATGAAGAGTCAAGATGTAGTAGTTCCAAAGAAGATGAAAGTCAAAAAAATATCCACAAAGTGATTAATAGTCTTGAAAAGAAAAACATGGAGATAAAATGTGATTATTCTTAAATAGAAAAAACAAAAAAAAAATTGATGATAATTTTAATATGGTAAAATAAATTGATGATTTGAAACAGTATCTTGATTAAGAAAAAATAATAATGAGTATCATGAAGTGATGCAAAAGGAAAAGGAATAAGAGTTACAAATTTTTCAACAAAAAGATTATAAATCTAAATATGGATATACGAGTTTTAAATACTGAATTTATAATTTTTATAAATTTTATTATAAGTATATACATGCCAAGGATAAAAACATTTTCCTTCAATGGTTGAAAATAAAACATGAAGTTTTTCTTAAAATAAGAATGATTGAAATATTATATATGTGGACAAGACTAAAAAATAATGGAATTGATAAGCTTATAAACAATTTGAATATGAATATTTTGAATATTTATATGTTTCCATTACAACTAATTCTAATTATATATAAGATAAAGGATTATTGTAAATGAAAATATAATTTTTTCTTGTTTCGATAAAAAAGACAAGAGGGTTCATAATAATCATGTTTAACACTCTAATTAGTTTGGATGTTATATAGGAAAATAATCTTTTATGGATATTATATGTACAATATTAGATTATGATATACAGAAAATATGGGTTGCTACAAAAAAATTACTATTATTCCACATGTTATTGAAGGAAAGGATTGATAGAGACTCAATATCAACAAATAATGAATTATGAGAATGTTGTTATGAAGAAACTTATGAATTTCAATGTAAATATTGAAATTAGGTTCTAAAATAGGGAAACAATTTGTGAAATATGTGAACAACATGGATTTCTTACACAAGGATGTCTTGATTTGTTTCCAAAACAAAAAAAAATTCATTACCAATTATCAAAAGATGAAGGAGAATAAAAAAAGGAAGGGGGAAAAGATCTTATTTTCTAAACTACATTGAACTATATAAAAGGATAGAATAATTATACTTCATATTTTGGGTATTATTCAAATATGATAGGTTATAGAAATTTGTTTGATAATGTAAAATATTTCAAATACAGAACAATGACTTTCAGCAATGATGAATCGCTAATAATCAATTTTTTTGGATCAAATATCATTAGTAATGATACATTGGAATCAATGAAAGATTTATATGTTGTTAGGTTGAAATAAAACATGGTGATTATTTCGGAATTTTGTGATAATGGTAAATAAGTTACATTAATGAAAAATTTATTTATAGCAAAGAGTGAGATGTATGGAATTATATTTACAAGAGGCCAAATACAATGGAAAACTTATTTCAACTTTGTGAGAAAAAAATTCATATTACATATTCACTTTGGAAGTAAAGAAACTTTTAAATAAAAGGATGGGACACATCTGTATATTAAATATGAGAATGTTATCTAAAAGAAATAGTGTATGAGGCATTCTTGGTCTTCCATTAAGGTGAAATTGGTGTTGTATTATTTTTAAAAAAGGGAATATTTCAAATTTGTGGCATAATAATGTTGAGATTAGTTCAAAAAAACCCTAGAGCTTATTCATTCCCATATACGTGGGGTAATATGAAAAAATGGATATAAATATATCCTTATTTTCATTGGTGATTTTATTCACATTACATGTTTTATACATTAGAAACATAACTAATATTCTTGGAAAATATTTAAATGTTTCAGAAGGAAAGAGAAGATAATGTGTTAGTATTTGATAAAGAAGTTGAGAACTAATTATAGTGTTGAATACATAAGATAATAATTTTAATGTTATATTGAGAATCATGGAAATTGTCATGAATATAATTCTCCACATACTACCCAACAAGATGAGGTTTCTGAAGGAATGAAAATAATTTTGGTAGATATGTGAATAAATATATTACATGAACATGGTATACATCATTACTATTAAAGGAAATCCATGAGTAATTTTATTTATATTCAAAATTGATGTTTTAATTTTCCTAGATCATATGAGAATCCATATAAATTTTTTATGGAAACACTCCATGTTTTAAGCACTTAATAGATTTCGATACTCCATGTAATATTAAGAATAAAGATGGAATCTATGGAATGTTTGAGATGAATGATGAATATGGAATATTTTTTCCCATCTATAATTCTATATGTAGAGGATACATATGTTTCGACAATTAAATTAGAATAATTTTTTATTATATTGATTTTAATGTCATGGAAATATCTGATGTTGACAAACTTACTCAGGATGATATGTAAGTTGAGAAGGACATGGAATGTTTTGATAACAATTAAGATAAGGATATAGAAAGTCGAAATTAAGGTGATCTAGACTCAGCAATCTCATGTTACGGGAATCAAAATCATAAATGCCCTCTTATTCTAGAAAAACAAGTAGATGCTAAGAATTTTATTGGTTATCATCATTGTAAGGTTCAAACAAGAATAACAACATCTGATATTACACACACTTCTATCTATACAAAATTTGAGCCGAATTATTTAAATGAATCTTTTGAGAATCTAAACTGGGATCATTCAATGAATGAAGATCTAGATAAGGTTGAAAATAATGATACATGAGAACTCATACCCAATCCAGATAACAAAAAACATTATTAGCACGCATTGGGTTATCTAAAACATGTTGAATGCATATGTAAAAGTGATAAGGAATCATGAAATACTTGTTTCAATGGGTATTCACAAATTAATGGTATTGATACTGATGGTTGCTTTTCTCCAGTGGAAATATTAGAAACTATGTGAATCATTATTTCTATTACTGAACAACTATATTACAATATATTTCAAATGGATTTAAAATATTCATTTTTGGTTGTTGATCATGATAGGGAAGTTTATATTAAACAACATTGTGGATTTTTTTTGAAAAAGTTTAATGTTATGTGTGTATATTGAATAGAACATTATATTAGATAAAACATGCTGTAAAAGAATCATATCAAAAATTTGATACTTTTATAAGGAAGACAATTTTTATGAAAGGAGGAGTCAATAAAAATCTTTTAATCAAATAAAGTCAATGAAATTACCTTATCAAAAGTTTTTACATTAATGATATTATCATTTTTGGGAATGATTAATGATATTGTGATATATTTTCTAAAGAAATAATTTTTCATTCAAATTTTCTTTACTGGGGGAAATGAAATAATTTCTTTGGTTAAAATTTTTACAAAATAATAAAAATATCATTCATTGTCAATAAAATTGTTCTAGGAAACTTATGAATAATTTTTCTCTATAAAACTCAAAACCATTTCTAAAATGATATTAGTGGGAACAATGTTTTCTAAATATGGACAAGGGGAATAAGTTGATCAGGATGAATTTTAATGGTTTATTTGATGTTATTGTTTTTTGATTCCCTCAAGACCTGAAACTGCTTATGATGTTATATTATGTGATTTATTTTTGGGTTCTCCAAAATTATCACATTTACATTCATGAAAAATAATTCATTGATACATCTTGGGAACAAAAATATTTGAATCATGTTGATATCATAGATATTTTTATTTTTTCATTCAAATGCAGATTAGGCGGATATTAATGATAATTAAATATCCACATCTGGTGGAGTATTCATTGTGAATTTTTTTTGTATGATTTCATTCAAGGAAATATAATTTAGTAACTCTCAGAATGGATAATGTTGAGTATGCTTCTCCTACTCAATAAAATATAGAACTTATGAGTCTGAAAAATAAATTAAACTAAATGATTTTTTAATTGAATATACGCTTCATCATAGGTTTTTTTAATCAATGTACAATCTACATGACTAGAATTTGGTTAAACATTATCGTTAAAATCATATTACTATCAAATATCATTTTATAAAATTGAATGTGGAGAATAATGAGTTGAATCTAGGGTATGTTCCCAAAGTTGAACATGATACTGACTTTTTCACAAAACCATTACTAAATGAATCATTTTTAAAATACTGTTGGAAGATGGTCATCAAACCAATTTTTCATCAATTTTAATGAATTTTTTTTAAACCTATCTCATCTTACTTTTGGATAGTATTGTCAAGGGGAATAATTGTTTCATAAATCAATCCATATGGAAACATGCATATGGGTGAGTTGCGGGTAAGATGTGAATTCTGCATTGTATGTTTGTGAACTCTTCTATCTATTTTTTGGAGTTTTTGTCGGATATAAAACGTTGTTATTCTAGAAAAATGGAAGAGCTATAAAAGAAATGATGATATAGAATGATGAAGAATGTTTTTATAATAACTACTTTTTGGAAACATGGTTTTTTTTCATTATTACATGCTTCCTATAATGATTTCTCCCACATGGTCTTGGAATTATTGATAAGTAATTTATTTCATGGGCATAAAAAGGTCAATGATTTATGAATTTTGGTTGACCAAAAAATACAAAGGGTCATATTTTTGGGACTGAGCTAATAAGGGTGATCTTATTCATGTGATGTCTTTTATTGTCAACTATGTTTAAGAATAAATGATATAACCTCCCATTGTTTTAGTGATTTCAAATAGACATCGTATTAGGTTAATTGGACTCAGAATTCATGAAATGATCTATCGTATTCAAGAAATTATTGATGGAAGAAAATGTTTATCAGATTTACACATAATCTAGAATAAACAAATTGATCCTATTGGGGGGAAATCAGAGTCTTTCTGGCTAGGATTAGAATGTGATGAGGATTTTATGATCTTGAATTTATCATAAATCACATGTAAATGATAAACATATGATTCATTCATGATTAAATAAAGGGTAATGAGTGACATTATTCTAATCATATTCTGATTGATTAGATCTGGATGGAAAGAAAAAAGTTTATTGGAGATAGTATTAAGTCTTATCCAGACCATGCATATTGACTTAAGAAGAATCATTTTCACACTGAACTTGAGATAAATATTTTGTTGGAGGTATGGGATAATACATTTCCTTCCACTAATAATTAAAAAATGTTGAATCTTGTCACAAATGTTTTCATAGTCATGAATGAAGGCATGATACAAGAATATATTTTTAATTGAAGGAAGTAATTGATGTTGATGTTTCTGACACTGGTCTATCATACTGAGAATAACATCATATTCATTAATGGATGAACGTTTTTCTAGAAAAAATTATGTAATGAAATTGATTTGAAGAAGATAAAAAATGTAATGACATATATTGATCGACACTGTATTAAACCCATTAAGATTGTTGAATTTATTTTCTAATCAAGATCAAGAATTTTGAAGAATTGGATGACCTGTGACATATGAAGATGATATGTATTTTATTTAGTTGGTAAAAGAATATATATAATATGTTTTGAAATGATTTTATCATTTGGGTCAAAGACCATCATATTGGATTTAATACTGATTCATTCTGATGATCGTAGAGAAAAATTCATAGTGGAGAAATATAATCACAATATCTTATGTGAAGAAGATGAAAGATGTATATTTCAATGTATATTTAAATTGTACACAACATATTAATAATGAAATTAGAATTAAAAAATCTGTATCGGAATTGATATTAGATTTGAGATTGTGATGAAATTCAAAATAAATTTGAAGTGTTTAGAATATTCAAGAAGGATTAAAAAGAATTGAGAAGAGTCGACGAACACATAAATTTATATGAAATTCTAGGAAATTATAGAATTTGGATAATATGGTTATGTGGGATGATTTTAATAATTCTTGCCCAAACCTTTTTTGGGTCAACTATAAAAGGCGACAATATCATCGTAATTCACTAACGACGAGTGTACCATTCATGATAAGAGATAAATGCTCCAACATTCTAGGGGGATAAGAATGTGGTTATGATTTGTTTTCATTAAATATTTTTTCCAGATAGAATTTAAAAGAGAAGATAAAAGATTTAAATGTATTTAGTAGATCATCATATCCATCTGATTGTCATATTTATCTTGTAATCATATTCATCTTAATGTCATATCATTCTGTATAATCAGAAGCAGACTGTATTATTGGGCTTTTCGAAAAAATAATGACGTCTTATGAAATGACTTAATCATATTATGATAGAGAAATATTTTATCTATTAGGGATTTAAATTAGAAGAATCATATTTGATAGATCATATTGGAAAATCAGATTGTGTTCTATATCAATGTCCTTGAATTTCTTACCAGCTTCGGAATAAGAAGATGATGAATTTTTTTTCAAATAATTCATTTGGTGATGTTGATTATGTTCTATAGTTAACATGTGTTATTTCACAAAATTTTTATTACATTGTTTGGGATCGTTGAAGAACACATTATTGGATTGTTTTCATAGCTCTATACAAGTTCAAGGGAATATCTAACTCGTTGTATTCCACATAGAAGCATTTTTCTAGTAGAATGTGATGTATTTTATTTTCTCCAAACCATAACAAGTATGTAGCTGTTATTATTGAACAGTGAATCATGTAAATAATTGTGTACCTAAGGATATGAGTTTATTTTGTTTTTAGTAGGTATTTAATTCATTAAAAGGTGGTGATAGTTGATTAATTTACATGGAAACATAATACAAAAGATTATCCCTAATTTACCCCTTCACATCTTAGTGATAAAATTATCTTTATTGGGATATTTTAGATATTTATATTCATTCCCTTGAATTCAATGGTTTGTTTTTAATTCTATACAATATAACGGTTCATTTTTACTATGCTTTGTGTGTTCATCATTCTATATAAGATGTTATGTTTAATGAAATTATTGGTAATTTAATATCAATGTTGTTTGTCACAAAATCTATCAAAATAAAAACTTATAATTTTGGAATTCAGTGCTGTTACATTCTCCAGAGAATAAAATTATTTCATCATCACAATGTTATCATGATCATGGAAATCATAGGATTAAAATTTATAAATACCATTGTTCAAAAATCCATATGGTATAAGGGTTTATAAAAAATAATCTTGAAAATAATGAAAAATAAGTAAAATGTTCATTCATAATTGAACAGAAATTATTCAGGGTTTATGAGATCATTGGTGGATTGTAAAGAAATGTAAATTAGATAATACCATAAATAATTTTAGAGAGTGATATATGTCATTGATCCCAAGAAAGTAAATCATCTATAGAATATTGAAGACCATTAAACTATAAAAATATAATTATCTAAAAGGCCAATTGATCTTTCAGATATGAAGTTAATTGGATATTATTTTTTCAGGGTCCTTTACTTAATGAGGGTGAAATATTTTACTATCTAATAATACAACTAAATAATCTAATATGATGTAGTTATCTTTCATAAGAACAATTTCATTCTTTGGTTATTCATCAATCAATTTCGAATTCATCACTTACTCTATGAAATGAATATCAAAAAATTAAATTATTATTCCTAAATCACAAAAATATACTTTTAAAGGATTATAATATTCATAAAAGAATGAAAATCCATTCCTTTATCATATAACTATTTTTAAAAAACATATATAATTAGTACAAGTTAACCAATATAATTCATTCATCTGTAAACCATGATATTCATGCTAATGGTCCATTATTAATTTTTATTCACGATATAATTTAACAAGTAAATGACATAATTACCATTAAATCATGTAGTCTAATGGTAGATGATAAAACCATATCAATCATCAGTCATGGGTCCATGCCTCATGACATTGTCAGACATATTGATTTGTCACTTGGTATGTGAATATTATTTTTTATAAAACTATATTTTTATATTTTTTATAACATTCCAAAATATTGATGAACCATATTTGATAAAAAATAATAAATAAGGTAAACCATAATAGTTAATAACACATTTAAATTTATGTCCACAATATGTATACTCATTCTAACATTAATAATATTTCATATTCGATACCAATGGGTTGTATTCCCATAAATGTTTTCAAAAAATATCCTTAACCTTGATATATTCTAACAAAACAAATTTTAAAAAGGGGTGACTATGATTTTGAACTTAATGGCCATCCATAAACTCTTAAACCCATAATGGTATCCATATCAATTAAGTTAATGATGTCACATATGATTCTAAAATTTGACAATTTTTTTTGATGTTTCCGGAATTTTATAACAAATGTGCCACTAGTAAAAGAATACAAATATTTAATTCTTGAAAAAAAATTCATAAATAATTCATTTGTCTTCATTTATCATATTTCGTTCCATGGTCTAGGGATTACCTTTTAGATGAAGCAATTTACTCAAGTAATTCTCCAGGTTTCCCATTTTAAGACAATGAAATAAAATTTCATCCATAGGATGATATTTATTTCCTTCCATCGTACTCTAAATTTTCCTCAAAAAATATTTCCAATATGCCCAATATTTTCCCATAGAAAAATATTTTTGTTCCATTATGATTCCTTATTTTAAATTTAACATACCTTTTTAACCTATTTCATTAATTTTCTATATCTTTTGTAATGTTATAGACCTCCTAGATCAATTACTTTGTCAAAATATAGTGTTTGATGTGTTATGGGAGGTCATGGTGACCAATTTCAATAGTTATCCAATTTTTCTATTTCCCAACGGTGAGTCAGAATAGTGAGTCGGGATGGTGAGTTGGAATAGTGAGCCAGAATGGTGATTTCGGACTGGTGAGTCAAGAATAGTGAATTACAACTATGAGTCATGAGGTTCAATCATAATTGTGAGTCTGGAATGGTGTGCTAGGAAGGTGTGTTGGAATTGTGAGTCCTGATCTGTGAGTTAGAACTGGTGAGTTGGAACTGTGAGTGAGGAATAGTGAATCACAAACGTAGCTTGCGATTGTGACTCGTAATTGTGTCTTGTAATGGTAATTTTTAATGATATCCTTCGACGGTGACTCACGTTGTGGGCTCATGTTGGTGACTCACAATCATATCTCACCAATGGTGGCTTGAGAGGGTGGCTTGTGAAGGTGAATTGTGATGGTGCCTCGCAACAATATCTCGTCCAATGGTAACTCGTTCCAATGGTGAGTCATGAACAATGTTTCATTCTTCCTACTAATTTTTCCCCATTGAAATTTTCCTTTAACTATAATGCATTAAAATCATTTTCTCAAGGGGTTTGAGAGATATTTAAAATACGTGAATCATATATATAAATTCTTAATAGTCATGGTTATTTTTATTTAGTCAATGTTCTTTATCTTGTACAGATCTGACTTTAATGAAGAATAAAAAACGTATAAAAACTATTTCTATGTTTAAATTAAAAAATGGCCCAGATATCTTTTTCGATTTTTCTTCATTCTTTTTTTCCCTTGTATAATGATCAATGTACCTTTATTCCCTATGGGGTCATGTGATTGTTTTGTAGCCATTGGAAGAAATTTTTCCAAATGATTTTTTTATGTTGCACGCGCTCCCCTGTATTTGTGCCATAATTTAGTGTTGATTGCTTCTTCTTCCATGAATTATTCCTTTTCCACACTTTATAATATTTGTGCATCATGTTGGGTGGGTGTAACAATGTATCACAATATTATTTTTATATTCTGATTAATAAGAAAAATTAAACTGGAAAAATCAATCTATGGGGTTTGGTTGAATGTGACATTTGATCGTACAATTTAATTTATATTTTAATAAATTTTATTAATTGTATAAGATATATTCCTGTTGAAATCGTGGTTGTCGGGGTTGCTCAGTTACAAAGATACATTGTATGAATGCTTGATTTACTGCTTCATATTAAACCATCTTATGGAAACTATTAAACATATATATTCCTATAAAATAAATGAATTACTTGGGATTATATTGTTCTATGAAAATATTCAATTTGACATGTGGAATTAAATATGGGATTCCTTATCGTATCTATAAATTTTTCACTACTTTGATTGTTTAGTGAAACAGTTGGGATCATGATTGTCTTTGTTGGTAGTTAGGAGGGTTTGTTTGTATCCTAGGTTGAGAAAATGATTGATTGTTTAATGTAAGGGAATTGTAGTAGTACATGGCTATGAAAGGGTTGTGCAGGTATGTGTTGTTGGGTGTAGATATCAGTTGGGAGTTTTATCTATTGTGGGAGTGGATTGGGTGGGATGGCATTCAGGAATGATGATGGAAGTTGTTGTCATGGTGTGTTTAATAGATAGGTATGTGAAGTGGGTTAATTTACATTGGTTCTTCTTCCCCTACATGAATTTTTCTATGTGAATTGTTGTGTGTTGTTCTTATTAGTTTCCCTGGTAGATATGGAAGGAATAGATCAAATATTTAATAAATAATGATAATTGGTTAATTAAGTTGTATATAAATATGAATTGGTTCATGGCTTGATATCAGGATTCATTAATTTAGATGTATCACAAAAGGTGTATGTGGGATGATCATTATGTTTGGAAGCCTTTGGGTGGCCTTCCGTTCTTTGTATCATATATGTATTTACTCTGTCTTTTTCCTTGTTATTTATATATGAACCCCACCATAGATGAGAATCATGTTCCAAACACCCCCATCATTATGAGGGAGGATGTATTTCCCAAACATCCCAGTATGAGGATTTATGGTTGGCCAGCCTCTCTTCTGTACCCCCTTTTCCAAATGCTGATATCCCAAGAATATTCGGGCAGGTTTTGGATGTGAGGACCAGGTCTATGTGGGGAATTTTTTTCATTTCAATGTGTCTTCAGGATAAGATGTGTTGTTCTCTCCTATGTGTCTTCGGGAGGAGGTGTGGTTGTGGACCAGGTGTCTATTGGTGGGATGTGATGTGTTTGTTCCCATGATGTATGTTGGCACAATGTTATATGGCTCGGGCCCTTGAGGATGAGATGAGATGTGGTTCGTGGGGCCCAGTTGTTTGTGGTTGGGTTTTTACATGGTTCTTTCCAAAGTGGTTGGAGCACGAGGATGTTTGTTATTAGGAAATATTTTCTAATCTAGTGGGATGTAGTAGGGGGTTCCAAAATCCTTGATGTTCTTAATATACAATTTTAATTTACTTATGTTACTTCATGACAATGTATGGTGGGGTGGGGATATTTTGTTTACCTGCTCATGTGATGTTTGGCTCTGTTTTTTCTCAAAGGGGCAATAATATGTTTTTCTCACTTGTGCATGAGAAAATTTGGTTTTCATACAAAATATTTTTTTTCTTTATCCATACTTATATAAATTACTTTCATGATACGAGGTGTACTAGGTGGACCATGTACGACCTTTCTTGCTCTGACTTTTGGGTGGCTGTTGTTTCACTGCATAGTTTTATCTATTATAATTACATTGAAATTTTGTTAGCATCTATATCAATATTATTTTAAACCTGAATGTGGGATTGATTTTTAATTTATTATATATATATATTAACCTATGAGTTTTTTACATTGATCTATCTTATCAAACAAGCTTGTTTTCATTAATGATGTATATTCCTCCCATTTTTTTAGATTATATTCTATTGGTTCTGGTCACCACCTGAGGGTCCTACTAAAGGTAGGATGCAGGGGTCACTATCTACCTTTCATCATGTACAACCTTGGAGGGGTATCTTTTCAGGAATGGCTCATGAATGTATGTTATCATAGGTGAGTATTGAGAGATATGATGCTTTTTTGAGTTATCCATAGTGAGAATTTCATTGGTTGGTAGGGAAATCAAATTAGGTGATCTTGGTGTTCGACAGAGGCTAGGGAAGACCAGTTAAGACACTATATTTTTTCCACTGTGATCTAATTCAATTAATCTGAGCCAACCAAATATCCATGTGAGGCAACACCAGTTATTGGGTAGAGACCCTGGAATGGGTACATGTGTAATAATTACTTGGGGCCTTGTTTGAAGTTTATTGTTTTGAGAAATATTAAATGTATAATGAAAATATTTAAATACGATAAAATGAATCAAAAATAAAATACCACACAGCATGGGCTTAGTAATTCCATGTTTACATTTTCCACAATGGTACTCAGTGATCATCTTTGTGAGTCTCGGGAAGTTGAGGCTCATTCAGCTGATCCAGTTGATTGGTGGATGAGTGATCCATCGGAGGAGGATGAATAGTGGAAGAGAACATTTCATTCTTTCCATCAGAATTCATTGGGAATGAATGATGGCAGTGTTTTAGACTAGGATACAGAGAGATTAATTGAGGACCTTGGGATCACTATCAATTTAATCTAGGCTCCAACATAGTACTTGGTTACTGTATCAGTGAGCCAAAAGAGAGGAGTTGTGCATCAGTGGTAGACGTTGTACCTGTGGTTAAGAAAGGATACCAATGTTATGGGGGACGATTTTGAGGAGTTCCAAGCATAATTAATTTCATCTACCATGAATGCTGAAAATAGGAAGGGGTTATTTCCGTCCATCTAGTGAGTATGTCGATATGATATATGGGTATTATGTTTAAATACCTACTTTATTTTTTACATATCTCTTTATGGTTGGGGAGCCTCGGGCTAAAAACCTAGAAGAGTCACTTTTTAATTGTATCTAGTACGTTATTACCCCCTATACGTTGTAAACATACATAGAGGTCCAAAACTAGTCAAAGGTGATTGAGTGGATTCCATCGTGTGTAGGTCTTCCACGATTGGGGATTTAGTAGTGTTCATTAATTTTAATGATTTCCAGCAGCAAGTCTCAGGCAGAAGGGCCTTTATGGTTTCAACCTATGGGGAGTCATCCTCAGCAGTTTCCTTTATGACATTAATGTACTAGTACCTTTATAGTAAACATAGGAAGGTGGTGTTTCATTTCTAGAGTAAATTTTAATATTTATAATCAGTGCCTAGTACTCGATCGAGATCATTATGGTGGAGGTTAATAGGTTTTGTTCCATCCTCAGTAGTAGTTTAGATCTAGTCTATTTTGGTAGCAGGGACTACAAGAATGTTCTCCTACAAGGGGGTGAAGAAAGTAGTGTACAACTGAATGATGTTCCTCCGAGACCTTGACTCTGGCATGTTCATGGGGGAAGTCATCAGTATAGGGGAATAAGAGCTAATCATTGTTAGTTTCATGTAGTAGATGGAAGAGTTCCAGTTGGACCATATATCGTTAGAGGTATGATCATCTTGTTTGTACCATTTCTTTTGCTTTTTTATATTTAGGAAATTTTCACTCTTTTGTTTTACCGACTTTATCTCGTTATTTGGGACTAGATATAGAGAGGATTCTTGTGCCCTTGGTGTCGAATATGCCAATTGAATATTAGATCATCTTGTGTAATGTTTGTCAAGATATAGAATGATTATGGGAACAAATCAGTATCATGGGGATCCCTTCCTGCTAGAGATGCGGTCATACAATGTCATTCTCATCATAGTCTAGTTGTATCCTGTGCATATTGATATTCAATAGTTCTAAATGATAGTTTATTTTCATGTGTGGAATGTTGGTGTGTGGATTTTTGTGATAGAAGTTGTTAGGTGGAAGTCGGTGTATTGATCATCTTCCTTCTTTGTTGGATCAGTTGTCAGTTGAGTCAGTAGTTTTTTAGACAATGGAGGTTCGTAGATTTATTAGGGATTTTCTGGATGTTTTTGTATAGAAGATGTGACTTTAATCTCTTGAAATGACATTGAGTTTGGGATAAACTTATAGCATAGTGAATCTATGATTTCAATGGATATTTATATGATGGATCCTACTGGGTTTTGGGAGTTTAGGATTCAGATAGATTATATGATGAAGAAGGGATTTATTTAGCCTAGTGGGTCTTTGCAATGCGATCTAGTGTTTTTTAAAATGAACACAGTTGGAAGTTTGAGGTTGTGTATAGACTATCGGAGGTTTAATCAAGGGATGATCAACAACCATTACCCAAGGATAAACAATATTTTCAACCAGCTGATATGGGAAGGTTGATTTACATATATCGATTTGCAGTCTTGATATCACCAGTTAAGTATCAAGGATGGTAATATTCCAGAGGATTCATTCATATGCAGGTAAGGGAAATTTATGTTATTATCATGAATTTAGGTATTACGAATGCACCATCCATATTTAGGAGACTAATGAAATATATATTCCGTAAGTCATTGGATTAGTTAATCATCATATTAATCGATGATATCTTAATTTACTCGAAGTACGATGAGGATCATATCATGCATTAGAGAACCGTCTTGCAGGTTCTCTGATGCCACCATCTCTATAGGACGATTTCTTAGTAATCTTTTTGGACCTGAGATGTTAATTGGTTTGGGAATGTGGTGTATCATCAGGGTCAATCAATTTAATTGTAAAAGCTTGATGTGGTTTTTGTGTGTGTGTAGAACCCAATAATGATGAAGAATTTCAACGATTTCATTTTACCAGATGCTATTATCAGAGTTTTGTAACTGATTTCTCTCTAGGTTTAACTCTTCTGATATCCTTGATTATGAAGGATCAAGATTTTTTGGGGGGTGACCAGTGTCAGGAAACAATTTCCTATCTAATGGGGAATTTTATTTGTGTTATGGTTTCCTGAAGAATGAGTGATGTTTCAAGTCTGTTGTGATGCTTCCCATCTGGGATTGGGAGGCATATTGATGTAGCAATGGGCAGTGCTCTCTTATGTGTCTATGAAGTGACACCCCCCACAAGAATAAATATTCCACCCATTATCTAGATCTATAATAAGCCGTGTTTTCACTGATGTAATGGAATCATTACATCATTAGAGGGATCATTATGGTCTTCATATATTAAAAGGTTTTTAAGTATATATTTTCCAAGGGTGATCTGAATCTACCATAGTTGATGTCGATGATGTTTTATTAGGAATATGATTTTGGTATCTCATACACCTCTTGAAAGGGAAATGTCAGGGATAATTCATTGATCAGATATTCCCAGATGATTGTTGTTCAGAAATCTATGGATGCATGGAAATCGATGGAGGGCTTAGAAGCCTTGCACATAGACGCAGGGCTGGATAGTGGTAGAGGATATTTTTTTAGACGACATTGTAGTCTTCTCTAGTGTAGTTGGTTGAAGTGTCTCAATGTGGAGACATATATGAAGATGATTCTCATGATCATGTGGTCCATGGTGATGCTATGTAGGGATGGTCCGAGGATGGTCATGACCAGATGTTGTTTCTGGGGAAGATTTTTTTTGTTGTCAATATTGTTTGGATTTCTCCATAATTTTCATAGATCAAATTTATCTCCCAGATACAATTAAAAAGTTTTTTGGTTTGAGAATGAAGTTTTGGTAGCCCATGATGAATCTTGTAGTAGTAGAATTTGTGGCATGATTCATGTTTTTCATATAGGTAAAAATGGACCACCATGTTCCTGGTGGTTTTTTTAATCCTTTGGATGCCCTCTAGTGGAAGAGAGATGACATCTTGATGTTGGCCATGGTGATGCTCAATAGGAATGTTTGGAGGATGGTCATGGCCAGATGTTGTTTGCAGGGAAGTTTTATTTCTGGTGTTAATGTTATGTGGATTCCTCCATAATATTCATAGATCAACTTTATAACACAGAAATTTTTAAAAAGTGTTTTGGATTGAGAATGCAGTTTTAGTAGCCCAATATGAAGTGGGCAGTAGAAGAGTTTGTGGAATGATTCTTGTTTTTCATGTAGGTAATATAAAACTATTGTATTCCTTGCAGTTTGATGAATAATTTGGACGTCCTCGAGTGGAAGTGAGATGGAATCTTGATGGATTTAGTCATAGGGTTACCCAGTGCTCAAGGAGGCTATGTTGATCTCTTGGAAGTAGGATATCGACTAACAAAATCAGATAACTTATTAGTGATCATGGAGTTGTGTGTATTAGATTCCATGGAAAATTGGTATGTTGATGAGGTGGATTAGCTACATGGATCATCAAGATCCATTTTCATGGATTAGGATACATGTTTTATCTCAAGAGTCTGAAGGGAATTGCATCATACTTTTAGAACTCAGCTCCACTGTAGAAACAAATCCCACCCTCAAAGATATGGGCACACATAGCGGACTATGTAATCATCAGGCGATATATTGGGGTCGTGCCTCTTATAATTCAGAGGATCTTGGGTACAACACATTTTCATAGTATAGTTCTCTTATAATAACATCCATCACACATCTATTATCATGGATCCTTTTGAATTAGTATACTGATGTTCATGTCCTCCACCTTTGTGCATGATATAGGTTGGGTAGAAAACTTTTCCTATTACCAAGGTAGTTTACAGAAAAACATACATGATTTTTTCAGTTTGTGAGGGGATGAATGTGGTAATGGACTGACAGAATAATTATGAATATCACTGGTGGAGGCCCTTAGAGTTTGATGTTGGAAAACACGTGTTCTTTTATTATTCCATCAATGCCATAAATGAATGTTTTGCAGGGGAAGTAATCTGTCACCCATGTTCATTATACACTTGATGGTTTTTGGGAGAGTTGTTGAGGTGGATTACTAATTTTCACTGCCACCACAGTTGGAGAGGATCCATGTTTTATTTAATGACTCTCATATCCATCAGTATTTTCATGATGACACCCAGGTAATTAACTATGGAGATTTGGATATCAAAAATGATGTGACATACATTGAGTGGCCAGTAGGGATACTGCATCATCAGGAGAATGTGTTTTGTGGGTGGACCATTACTTTTGTTCATGTGTTGTGGATTCATGGTGGTATGGAGGGGTTTTCTTGGGAGTAAAATGTGTAGATTAAATCCCAATACACATAGTTGTTTTGAGTTTTGCCTTAATATATATTTCATTTTAATATGATGTTCTATATTTGTTTTCCATGAGATTAGTTGTTTCATTGTACCATAATTTCTGATAAACTCTTCACAAGTGAAGATGTTTGGACCAAATTCCTAATCGATAAACATTATTTGTGATGTGATTAAACCTATGTTGGAGATTAAGTGATTCCTAGTGAAGATAATATCTTTAATTGGAGGATGGAATTCCTAATTTCGATTGTTCGGATGGTGTTTATATTGTGCTTGTTTTGTCTTCCTTGTGATGTGTTTGTTTTTTAGAAGTGTTTCAAGTATGTCGAGATCCTTGAGATTTATCTCGTGAGGTGGGTTTTCAGACCTTTATTTCTTCTAGTCTTGGTTTGGGATTCTCGAGGATATTAATAGTATTATTGGTATCTAATGTAATGGTTCAAGTTTCCCAGATCCATTAAATTTTGAAAATCTATGGTTCCAAGTGTTCTAGGAGGTCACATCCCCTCATTTCAACAGTTTTAAAATTTTTCAACTTTCAAATATTGTGTTGGAATGGTGATCCAGGATGGAGAGTTGGAACAGTGAGTTAGGGTTGGTGAGTCTGGATTGATGAGTTAAAAAGATGAATTTGGACAGTGAGTCGGAACAGTGAGTCATGAATGGTGATTCAGGATGGTGAGTATGATTGGTTAGTTAGGAAGGGTGAGTCAGCACTTGTGAGTTGGAATATCGAGTCACTATTGGTGAATCTCTATTGTAGCACGTGATAGTGAATTGCGATGGTGGCTCATGGTGGTAACTCGTAATGGTAGCTCATGACGGTGACTCCCAATGGTGGCTCATGATGGTGACTCATAACGGTAGGTCACCAACAGTGAGTCACAATAGTGTATTTTGATGGTGACTCGCGATGGTGACCCGCAACGTTATCTCTACCAAAGATAGCACATTCTAACATTGAGTCATGATCAGTGTTTCCTCATTCATACAGTTTCCCCATTTAATGTTTCACTTAACGTAAAATTCTATCAAATCATGGGTTTTTATGAATTTCAGAGTGATTAAAGAGCATGAATAATATATTTAAATTAATAAGAATCTGGGGGTATTTTAATTAGTAAATGTGCATTTTCATAACTGGATCTGACATTAATTGAAATTTAAAAACATATATAAACCACTGCTATGTTTATATTTAGAAAAGGTTCAGACAAAATCTACCATTATTTTTCCTGCTTCTTTTTCCCTGATTTGATATACCCTAAACCATTCAGCCCTATGTAGTTGTGTGATTGTGTTGTAAACTTTAGATGGATTTTCCCTCTGGATTTTTTGGATGTGCACCACTACTTTGGCACAATATGGAAGTATTGATATCTTCTTCTTCTAGATAGTTTCCATTGTCTCTCTCTTTTTATTTGTGGATCATGTGGGGTGGGTGAATCAATAATTCTTGATAATACAAATGAATTCGTGTTATTGAAGATAATTAAACCAGAAAATTATCAATCTTATGGGTCTGGGGGGAAGTGAAAAAATGATAATACTACATTATTTATATTTTAATCATTGTTGTGAATTGTGTGGGATATATACCGACAGATAATCATGTGCATTGGGGGTCATTAGTTTTACATAGAATTATTATGATTTCATGTTTATCTTCTTCTGGTTAAACACATGCATGGACTCTATTAACCACATATATTTGGATAAAATAAATGGATTCCCTAGGATTATATTGTTTTGTGATAATCCATAAATTGACATGTAGAATTAAATAAGGTATGTCTTATTAAATCATAAAATTTTCACATGCGTGGTTTGTGTGGTGCTATATTTGGGAGTACAACTATGTCTGTGGGTGGTTCAGAAGGATATATGGAATCCCAAGTTAATAGATTGATTGACTGTGGAATGGATATGGAGTATTGTACTATAGGGATGTGATCAGTTTGTGTGGTTATGTGTTTCTATGTGCAGCTGTGAGATTGGGGTTTTCTCTTTTTAAACGATGGATTAGGCTGGATGTCATTAAATAATGGTAAGGGAAGTGGTTCGTGTGGTTGTTAAATTGAGAGGAATGTTTAGTGGGTTAAATTAACATAGTTATTCTTCCACTATGTGAATTTCTCTTTGTGGATTGTTATGTGATGTTCCAATTAGTTTCAGGGTAGAGATGGAATGATTAAATGAATTTTTTAATAGATAATTAAATTTTTTTAATTAAATTAGTTGGAAATATTAAGTGGATCATGTCATGATTTGTTGTGTCATGGCTTTAGAGGATGTAAAAAGGTTTATTTAAGTTAGTTTTTCTATTCGTAAACCTTAGGTTAGGATTGAGAGTTTGGTATCATATATGTATATACTATATATTTTTGTTGGGTTCTATAAACACCCCGCCATAATTGAGCACTATGTTCCCAACACCAACATCGTCGTGGGGGAGGGGCCTTTCTTAAACATCATGGTGGGATGATGGAATGATGGACACCCGCTCATACCTGATCCCTCTTCCTAGTCATGATAGCCCAAAAATCTTTGGGAATGTTTTTTTGTGAGGCCATGGTGTGTGTGTGTGATTTGTGATTTCCCTGGTTTCTTTAGGATGAAATTTTTTGTTCAATCCCAGGTGTCTTGGGGATGAGTTGTGGTTGTGACACAAGTGTATGTGACTGGTATGTGATGTGGTTGGGTCCCTAGTGTCCATGGGTGTTATGTGATGTGGTTGTGAACCAGGTGTTTGTGGGTAGGATTTGATATTGATCGTGGCCCTAGTGTAGAGATGATATGGGTTTTGTGGCTCCTAGGAGTGTGTAGGTGGGTTGTGGCATGGTTCATTCAGAAGAGGGGGGAGTGCGAAGAAATATTCTATTAGGAAATAGTGGCTAAACCATTGGGAAGTGGTGTGGGGTATGAAAATCATCAATTTTCATAATAAACTAATTTTCATGACTACAATTATATAATGAGCATGTCTTGGTGATGTGTGAATAGTTTTTATACCTTCTTATGTGATGTGTACTTCTGTTGTTTTCTCATTGGCGAATTAGTATGATTCTCTAAATTGTGCATGAGAGACTTTGGGTTTTCAACTGGGTATACTTGTAGCTCACACTGCATATATAAACTAATTTTATGTTTCATGGAGGATTATGTGGATGTTTGTAGACCTTTCTAGATTAAAATTTTGGACAGATTTAGTGTCGCTGCTTAGTTTTACCTTTGTGTAATTACTATGGGGATTTTATTGCATCTTTCATTGTTTTATTTTATACATGCATGCAGGTCAGAATAGGGATTTATTATATCTGTATGTGTGTATTTGGGGTTTCTTTAGTTTCATAAATCTTATCTAATCATTTTATCACATTAAAAATGGAAATTCCAAATATTTTTTGTGAGATTGCATACGTTTGTGGTTGGTCACCACTCCGAGTCCTATGGAAGACAAGACTCAAGGGCCAATAACACCTTTTTTTCTAGCCCCAGATAAAAATCTTTGGATGGAGGGGGTTGTGACATCTATTCACACACATAATAATGTTTTCTAAATAAAATTTGAATTATCCTAATAATATCCCTTAGAGAATTCCTACGAGGTCTGTAGTAATGCACATTGTCGTACACAAGGTAAAAATAATGTAAACCTAGTACAGCCTTTACAGAATTTTATTGCAATTTTACATATTTAGATGAAACATATACACTTATTTTATCTATAATGGGATGTAATTTATAAAAAAAGTAATATTTTTTTAACAAAACATTAATATGTTCAAATATACCTATCCTCAAAGTCTATCCTAGGGTTATGTTTGATAATATATGTTTTCCTAAATCATGTTCCCGAGGATTCTACGAAACATTCCATGATACCAACTATAGTGATCCCATCCCATGTTTCATAGATATGATGTGTTCTTTATTACATTTTTAAATTATACAATTAGTCTCTTATGAGAAAATCAAATAATTTGTTAGTCTTGGGAAAATAAATACATACATGTTTTTTATATTACTATTGAAAATAAAAATTAAAAAATCATGTTTTCTAGAATAATATTATTTCCTCTATGATATCATTTTAGATCTACCATAGTACACCTCAAGGAGTCTTGAGGAAAATTAAAAATGGGTGAGAAAAAATAATCAGCAAGGGTTATATAAAAAAATATCTATCTTGAATTTGTAAAGAATAATTAATTTGTAAATGTAAATAATTCAAAAAAAATTCCATTTAGTCAATAACATGGGTATCATTTATAGATAATACTTAATCAATATACAATTTTAAATAATTAAATACAAATTCCATTCCACCAAGAAACTGCTACTGAAAATCATCCATAGATAATATCGTTTTGAAAACCTCATGGGTAATAAGATATATGATAATCAATATGGAAAATTCAATAACTAAAAACACATGAATCTAATCAATAAGATGAGAACAAGATTCATCCAGAGATAAGATCATTGTGAAAATATCACATATAATATATTCTTAGTTCATTGTGAAGGAAATTAATTTTTATTAGGTTCTAGGATCATAGAAATCATGATAACTCTACTGTCAAGACCATGTGTGTGAATGTTTCAACAACATGTAAAAAATAAATTAATACTACATTACTTATTTTTCTAAAGAGACATACTGATATTTAAAATTTAGTTATTATATTGGGACCAACCCATCATTGCATGTCCAAATAATATCTTATATATTGATGAATGAATTTAATTCATAATCAATTTTTATTAACATCAAATATCCATATTGAAGAAAGAATGTATATTATCATTATTTCCTAAATTATCAAATAAAATTCAATTTAAAAAATAATAATTACAAATGGTAAATGATTTATTTAATTAGTATATCAATGAAAAATAATATGTAAATTTTATCAAAATTTAATGTTCAGCAATCCCAAGAGGGAAAATATTTTAATGGAAAATTAATGATTATGAAGATGAATCAATAAAGTGATTGTAAAAACATTCCTTGGTATGATGACAATAAAATAAACATATAATGAATAAGGATAGTATCAACAAATCATATAAATATTAGAGTATGAATAAAATGTTTTTTTATTTGTTAATATAAATATGATAAAATGATTTTTAAAAAATGTTATTGAGGAATATATTTTTTTTAAATTTGAAAATTAATTATTTTAAACTAAAAAATAAAAGATATTTTGAAAATTTTATTCTTCAAAAATATCATTTAAATGTTATAAAGTACTTTTTTAAAAAATTTACATGTAAAAATGTTATAAAAATATATTTCTGTCACACATGAATAAATAATGATTCCTTTCACTTTTCATGAAAAGGAATAATATGCCTTTTTTTAAAATATAAATGATGATTCAATTCATTTTTTTCTAAAAATCCTAAATTGTAAAAAATGTATTTAATAAATTTATTTTAAATGTATATCCAAATAGAACGAATTAATAGGAAACCACATTTTGGAATACAACAGATTTCCAACCATGGAGAAAAATAAAGTAATATTTTATTAAAAAAAATTTTCAATCATTTTAATTACCAATTATTGGAATAATGGTAATATTGATTTATAATATCATGAATAATTGAGTAAATATAAAATAATATGTGTTTATTATACATTTATAGAATTTTTTCCTTTATATTAATATCCAGAATAAATAATCATCATATGATTGAGATTGTGATAAAAACCGGTTCAATTATCGTAATGTCGTAGTTTGAAATAGTCAATAAATTGATTATGTGGATAAAATTTAATTGCACATACTGAATGTGTATATATATCAAAAAATAGTTAAAATCAATTAAACATATAATATTAGAATTTAAAAAAATAATGGTGATGTAATATATACAATTGAAAATAAATTTTGTTATTAAATTCATTACCACTTAGAAACTCTTATATCAAATCTCCATGAATGGAGTTATTGTAATTAAGAATTACATTCTAGGATTTATTAATTATTTATGATATTATATATCATGATGCCTTTATTCATACTATTTAAACGATATTAGGAGCACAATAATAAAATTTGCCTCAATGAAGATAAATTAAGACGAACCCCCTTACAAGGATAATATTTTTGAATTCAGGAATAATAAATGACTTTATTAAATATATAAAATGTAAATCAAAATCATTATAGTGAAAAGAAAACATAAAATAACAAATAGTCATTACCTACAAAATCCTAGAATGAAATAATCAATGAAGTAGTAGTTTAACAAAATGAGTATAAATTGAGGTAAAAATCCCTTACATCACTCATCCTTTTAGTTAAAATTACTTTAACCTAAATTATTTCTTGTAAACATGTTATTAATTTATAATTTAACCGTATTGAAATTTATAAATTCATATATGATACTTTTATAAAAAATGATCACATGTTCGTAAATATTAATTCATTATTGTCATTGTTTCGAGTGTTAATCACCTTGTTTTCTCATTCATTATATGTTATTAAAGTACTATATATTATACATAGGATATAAATACATCCTATACATAATGTTATTAATGTTATAAGTATCCTATTTACTAGGTAGAAACCTTATTAGAATCATTATTATAAGTTTTTCATGAAAAATGATTTCTGTTGCTTCATATTTATGATATGATGTTAGTATTGCTAAATGATGATAACAATCCATTAATGTGTGTGTTTCCTCTAGAAATGGGGATGACCTAGATTGTTTAAGGTTCAAACATTCCAAGAGGTTTCTAATTGGATTTTTCGTAGAACTGGAAACATCCAATGATTCTATAATCATTTAGACCTAGTGTCCAAAGGTAGGTGCTCATTAGTTGTGAACTGATGAGGCTTAAGAATTTGCATTGGTCGAGAGGATGGGAGGTCGGACTCATCACACCTTTTTGGGGGAATTATTGTCTACTCTGGGACTCTCTTTATAGAATTTTTTCATGTTTGTGATAACATATTAAATTACAAAGTATGAAAATGAGCTTTCCATTAGATCTGACAAAAACTGATAGTATGTATGAGATTTAGAGAATCATTTATATGTATTAGAGTTTCTTCATCGATTGAGAATCATATGTATTGTTAGATATTCTTAGTCAATGGTATCTTTTGACATGTTATATAGAAATATCTTGGTAATTATGATAACTATACAGGTTTTAAAGCAACTCAACGGGGCACTTGATGTTAATTTTCATTCAAAATGAAATGGATTATTTCAGAGTTGGGATCGTAACCACAAATGGGCTACCTACGTATCCTTGTTTAGAGAAGGAATCAAAACCCACGTAGTTCGATTAAAGAATTATGAGGTTTATGAATTATTGATGGCTCAAATAAAGAGGTCATAATTACTTTTATGCTCTAAGCTCATGTGAGTCATGCTCAGTGTGAGAAAAAATTGGTATTGGTAAAACCAAACGATTGTGCCATGAAAGATACAATCATAAGAAATGACGTGGGGCTTATGTATGTACGACTGCCCAGATAGATGATGATTAGGATTTACTTCAGGGAAGAAACCCAGGAACATGGTCCATAAAGTTATATGTGCTTTATTGAAATTTGGATACATAACATAGGACTTAATCCTGAGAAAGATTCCCGAATTAGAGGTGTCTTATTATTTGGGTTTTATACATGAGAAGGAAGTCCAAATCAAATGAAATTACGACTGGTTAAGAGAAATTATCACTAGGTATTATTCCTGAGAAGGAGGCCGAGGTTAAGGGACTTGAGAACTGGGGATTTCTACTAATGAGGAGGCCAAAGTTATAAGGAATTATGGCTGGGGATTACTCCTATGGAGGAGGCCCATGTTAAGAGAATTTGGAACATGGGGATTACTCCTGAGGAGGATGCCCATATTTGGGATCATGGGGCTTACTCTTAAAGAGGATGCCCAAAATTAAGGGAACATGATAATTGTGCCTTATTCCTGAGAAAGAGGGCCATGAATAAGGGACTTGGGGCTTACTCATAAGGAGGATGCCCAGGTTATGAGAACTTGGACTGGGGATTACTCCTTGAAAGGAGGCCCAGGTTAAAGATCCTCTCATCATAAAGGATGAGGTTGAATGAATTAAATATCCAACCTTAGTGACATAAAGATATGTAAATCACTAGGGTTTATGAGATAATCCACATAATTCCTTTCAGACAAGGAGGCCAACAAGGGAACCATGCCAACAATTTCATTGAAGAGGTTTTTGAAGGCTGAATCTTGAATAGGAGGGGTGGATTTGAATAAGAGAGGAGAATAGGCAGGAGGGCACCCAAAAAGAAGTAGGCGTGCAGGTCCTGCGTGGTTGCGTAGGTCCTGGTCGCGCAGGTATACCTATGCGACACATAGGTACCTACGCGACATTCAACCCATTGTACAATACATGGGTGAGGATTGGCTCAAGCCCTTAGTATTATTCGTAGGGGCTTCCAAAAGAGAGGCGCGTGGGTTCTGGTGACGGGATAAGGTAGCGCGCAGGTGTGTCTACTTCCCTTAAGGGTTTAAACACCTAGGCGCACAAGTGTTGATGAATTTAAACACAAAGGACATGTTTCCCCTATTTAGATCTTCTATTCTAGTTAAGAAATTACCTATGATGTGTTCGGAAGACTTCTAAAAGATACTAGGGTGCCGGGAGCTTAAATATGGCTTTTGTGATTTTTCATCCTTAAAATGGCGGGCCCACAAGGGGTATTTATAGGCTGCTAAAGACCCCGATGGAAAATCAACTAGGGCGCGTAGGTCACCTGCGCGCCCAATATGTGGCACACATGTATTCATCCACGACCATGATGAAACCTGCGCGGCCCATGCTGAAGCAAATCCTTGTTAATTCATTTTCAAGTTTCTTATGTTTTCTCCAACGATGAATCACATTATGCTAAGGTATTCTTCTTTTTCAATCGTTTATATTCAATGAAGAAAATGAGGGTAAAAAAAAGTCCCCCCTTAGATTTGGATCTGAAAGGAAGGATGATGCGACTCTGAGGTAAAGAAGAAAGCCAAAGAAAAGGAGCCGCGCAGGTTCTCTGCGCACGGATACTGGTGTGCATCTGAGAGGCACGCAGGCTTCGGCGCACAGGGGTGAAGCCTGGCCTATAAATATGAGGTCATTATTCCGCAAAGCACTCGGGTTTGAACAGTTGGAGCTCTCGCCGCATAGGTTGATTTTATCGCGCAGGTGGCAAATTTTCCAGGGATCAGTGCTTCTGTTCGTGTTGTGCTGCTGCAGAGGTATTTTGACCTGCGCGGTGATACCTGCACGCCAAAAACTGCATGATCGGATAAGTCTTGTGTGCTAATATTGGACTTGTGTGCCTTAATGCCTTTTCAATTTTTACATTTTTATTCAAAAAAATTTATGAATAATCAATTCATATAAGAGTTCATTATTCATCCTTGGTGCAGATTCAATGGCTCCTAGAAGAATTAGAACGGCCTATGAACTAGCTAGCATGAGGATTGATGACATGATGAAGGTTTTTGGCCATGATTACTATGATATCTGTGACCTCACTCTCCCTGATTTGGCATAGTACTTGAAGAAATATCATGTTAATTTTTCAGAGAGCATCTACTTGCCTCTATATGGGCATGGTCATCTGAAAGGAGTCAACGTTCCGGATGCAAAGAACTATCTGCCAGAGATGCAGTTGCCATGTTACTCCTCTATTTCAGTTATGATGTGCATTAAGAGAAACAAAAATGGTGTGAACATTCCAATTTTTCTTCCATGTCATTTCCTTGTAGATATAAAATTGGAAAACCCATGGGCTGAAAAGTTTTCCACTGCCAGTTGGTGGAGAGATAGTACCATATATGAAAAGAATACTCTCTCCAAATCGCTATTTTCTTCCAATGCTCCATTCTAAAATCCATGTATCCATCTTCCAAGTATCTTGGACAGAAATAGATTCAATATTTGATAAGTAGAAAATTTTCTCAAACTACACTCAAGAACATCCTTTTACAATTGTTCAAAGAAGAGCTGGTATCACTGCATCTCTTATTGTATCCAGTTGAATAAATGAAATCCAGGATGCGGTTGATGAAGCTGGAGAAGCCGTAAATCAAATGAAGAGTTATGTTGAATGTCTTTTTTAATTCCTGAATAAGAGAAGAGACACTAATCTATGGATCTTCTTTTATCACTTTCGGGTCAATGAAAAACACTTTCACCTTCAATCATGTGTGCCTCAATTCTTTTTCTGCCTGCTTTAAATTTTTTCCTAAGCCATTGGGCCTAGTAAGCTTAGTTTTATTTTTACTAGGACTATAATAATAACCCTACAATATTTGATCTTTTAATTGCTCAATATTACCTAAATCATATGAAATGTATGTTTAGTGAGTTGGGACCTGACTTTTGTTCGGAGTTACCTTTTCTTTTTTTGGCAGTTTAAAGTCATGCACATCGGACATAAAAAGGATAATGTTTATGGTCGAAATAGCTTTGACTGAATGGATTAAAATTGTCTCAATTCCATGACAATTAATCCGAAAACATATTACCACACTCAATTATAAGGTAAAATATGTAAACTATGACTTTAGAAATTTTTAATCTGAGGAATGATATGAAAAAGGACTAAGAGGAATTAGAAGAAGTATTTCTTAAGAGTGCGGTTATGATTATTTAACAAACCCGTTAGGGGGTTTAATTATGAATGTCCACTTAAGGGAATTGGCTGCATAGTCAAAAAATAGAATCTTTTGCTTGATAGGTATGTTTTGTAGACTACTTATGCAAATCCACCTAAGGGAATGTGCTGCATAGTCAGGAAATAGAACCCGCAAAAATTTACATTTCTACTACTAAAAAGCCAGTGAATGGTAATGGAGATTCAAAATTTTCAATGAATAGAGTCTGTTGAATGGAGAGAGGTACTTGAATATGGAGAAGATATTTCAAATAAAAATTTTATAAGAATTTGATGAATGTCACTCTTGCGAAAGTCTGAACCAAACATAGGGAATGGAAATATAAACCATAGACTTGAATACTTTCAGATCATGAAAAAGTACATGAGGAAAATATGTTAAAGATGGCTATTTTTGCAGATCCCTACGTATTTTCTTTAAGAAAACTAATGACAAAAGGGTTTTCTTCCCACTAATGATGTTACCACTATTTCACAAACTCGTTAGGGGGTTGAAATATGCAGGTCCACCTAAGGGAATTGACTTCATAGTCAAATAATAGCATCTTTTGGAGGAAATATCCGTTATATAGATTGTTTATGCATGGCCACCTAAGGGCATGAGATGCATAGTCAGGAAAAAATAATCTCATGTATTAGAAATTTTGTGACTAGAAGTCATGAAAGGGTTGTGATGATCTAGAATTATTTAAGGTTTGGAGTATGACACATTTAAATGGGTATTTTCCAATGTATGAAAGAGATAAATAGACAAATTCTAACCATAATCATGTTGTGGCTGGGTCCTGAATTGAAATGTTGAACTTCACTACGTATCCTATAAGTATGGGAATCAAGTCATACGTAGTTCTTGAAAATATTGTTAAATGTCATGTGGGACAAAAGTGTGGAAGATCATAGTTTAGGGTCCTAGAACTCAGACCATAATAATGAATACACATTGTGTGTTTTATGAACCAGATGTGAATGAGGACCTAGGTTTTCATACAACATTCATATTTTCACAGGGGGCTTTTCATCCAAGGGACTGAAATAGGAATTTGGGGATAGACCCAAAGGCTTGGGGCTGCCTTCAAGGGACACTCGAGCATTCCTACGTATCCCATAAGGTTGGGAATCAAGCCGCACTTAGTTCTTGAAATACCCTCTTTACATATTTGTTTTATACAAGTGAAGGGTGAATGGGGGCTTTAGTGCAATGATGGTTTGAACTAAGATAAAAAGTTCGGGCATTTCCATGTATGCACATAGTCTTGGAATATAACATGATTGGAGATCAATGTAAATAATTATTTCCTCTCAGGAGAGGGTGTCAAAGAATGTTGTATTTTATTGTCATACATGAAAAAAGTGTTGAACAGTTTAATGTCATATAGCAAGTACAAAGGTAAATCAATATGATGTTATTGATTCTGGGGGTAGCTTCATGAATCAACATTGTATGAGATTGAGGTGAACTGATGTGAATAGATTGGTTTTGAGCTTTAACCTCGAGAGGTTGCCTATGTACCTAGTCTAGAAGGAATGGATCAAAGTCCACGTAGTTCAATTGAAGAATGAATTGGTGATCATGTATTTTTTGAGAAGAACGACCTAAAAAATGGTGTTGGGACTTACACATGGTTAGCTGCCCAGAGAAGATGTTATGGTTGAAGTTTACTATAGTATCACGTGAGTCATACACGGTGTGAGAAACAAGAGGTAGGAACAACCCTAATGATTCATAGTTTAATGTTATGTCGGACATAAGGGACTGTGCAGTTTAATGTCGTGCAGTAAGGACAAAAGAGGGGCTGTATAGTTTAATGTCATATAGCAAGGATGAGTGCTATAAAGTTTAGCGTCATATAGCTAGGACGTCACAGTTTAACGTCATGTTGGACTAAAAGAGACAATACAGTTTAATGACATGTTGGACGACAGTGCAAATAGTTTAAGGTCATAGGCATTGACCGATGGTTATGCAGTTTAATGTCTGGCTGGACGTAAGGGACTATTCAGTTTAAAGTCATGCAGCATGGACAAAGGGGGACATAGTTTAACGTCATGTAGTACGTATTATGGATTTTTTATCATAGTTTAACATCATGTTGGACATTGGGGTTCTATACCGTTTAACGTAATGTAGATAGGACGTAAGAGAAGATTATGCAGTTCAATGTATTGTAGTAAAGACATTGGGGACTGTGCAGTTTAAATACTTAGATCATGGACAACACAGTTTAATGATATGTTGGACAAAAGGGAATCTGTGTTAGAAAAAATACTTATTCAGAAATCTGGCATTGGATGGAATCCTGATGAATTCTCCATCCATTGAGATTAAATAATAACCTCCATTGGAGTAGACTATATGTATTGAGTAAGGTCCTTCCAATTTTGGTTCAAGTTTGGAAGGTTTCGTTCCTGGTATTAGTGGAGTTCTGATAACCAATACCTAATTTCCCTGAATGAATGAACAATGATGAACATTTTTGTTGAAAGCTCGTGCTATTCGATTCTGATAAAATTCTAAGTGGTACAGTGTGCACAATATTTTCTCATATAATCATTCTAATTCATCCAATCGCTATTGATATTGTTCATATATAGATGATTGATCACAAATGGCTACTCTGAGCGAAGGTAATTGAACTTCAATGGGAATGACTACTTCTGTTCCAATATATCAATGAATATGGAGTTGACTGCGTTGTAGTGCGGGTGGTTGTTCGATAAGCCCATAAAGCATGAAAGAATTTATCATGCAATTAATTCTTATCTTTATCTACCATCTATTGAAGTATATTTGAAAGTGTCTTATTGAAGGATTCTATCTGGCCATTGGCCGCTGCACGATATCGAGATGAATGGTTGGATTTGATGTTTTATTCTTGATACAACCTCTTTACCTCGGATGAATAGAAGTGGGAGCCATTGTCTGTCAATATGGTATGAGGGACAAAAAATCTATTAATGATGTTAGAATTGATGAAGCTAACAATGCATTTAGAACTTACTTCATTGAGAGGTATTGCATCTACCCATCTGGAAAAGAAGTTAGTAGAAGTAGAAATATACTTAAACTGCTTGGCTGTAGCTGAATAATATGGTCCCACCACATACATTACCCATGTGGAAAATTTCCATGAGTATTTACTTGTATGAAGCAACTCTGGAGGTTGATGAACGAAGTTGGCACATACTTGGAAAGAATGAAACTTCTTCATGAAATCAACACAATCTTGTATCATTGAAGGCCAAAATTATACAGGACTTCTAATTTGATTAGATAGTCTATGTCCAGACTGATGGGCACCACAGACACCTGTATGCACTTCTTTCATGAAATCCATTGTCTCTTGACAATCAATGCATGTGAATAGAACCCCATCAAAACCTCTTTTGTAGAGAATTGTTTCTATATGATCAGGGCTGTCATAAAGAGTAATGTTGACCACACTTTTCCGGATTAGTTCTTTCTTGGGTCTATCAGGTGGAAGTGTTCCATTTTGAAGGTATTCCCTGATATGTGTCATTCATCCTATAGTATGACCATATGGTTCAGAAATTGGACTAATTTAATTTATTTCTACTGTTTTGGTTTGAACATAAGATGAAATTGTACGAAGGAGGGAAATATTGATGATTGTCTCGTCCCGATTTGGATCTTCCAGAGTTGTGGCTATATTAGCCAGTGCATCTGCTTGAGCATTTTGTGACAGCAGGACATTAGAAAATGTCGGTTCTATAGGAAATTCCGCCATTAACTCTCTGACCTAATCATACAATGATATTAACTCTTCTTTCCTAATGGAATAATCCACATTGACTTGTTTGATTACCAGGTATGAATCACCTTTCACCTTTAAGTGATTCACTTGTGCTTGAAGCGCTAACTCCAGTCCTGCGATGAGAGCTTTGTATTCTGCTTCATTATTTGTACCGCCTTCCCACAATAAGAAGGAATAAGGTAGCACTCCCTTTTCCAGAGAAATGAACAAAATTCCTAACTCAACTTTGTTGAATTTAGGATCTTCCATTTTCTTCCCTGTTGGACTTCTAGAAGCACAATCAAAGTACATTTACCATGTTTAAAGATTATCTTAAATAGAGAAGACTTCTTCATCAGGAAGTTCAATATCTAATAATGTATCTTCTACTGAAAGATGTTCAGCAAGGAAATATTCTATATCTTGGACCTTTATTGCCTTTTGAGACACATACTATATATCAAATTGCTACAAAATAACTTCCCAACTTTCCATACGTCTTGTAAGCATTGGACGAGTACGAATAAATTTGAGCGGGTTATTACAAGATACCAATTGGACCTCAGGATGTTGCAGGTAGTGTCTCAACTTCGGAACTACTAATATTAATGCTAGGAAGCATTTCTCAAAAATGTATATCAGGATTCTTCTTCAAGCATAGTCCGACTAAGATAGTAGAGGTTGTATTCATTCCCAGCATCATTCCTCTAGGCAAGGAAAGAACCCAATGATTGCTCTAAAGCTGTCACATAAATAATAAGTGGCCTTCCTTCAATAGGTGGCATTAATAATGGTGTACTCAAGAGATATTTCTTGGGAATAGTGAATGCTTCTTGAAATTCATCAGTCCACTGGTAAATGACTCCCTTCTTCATCAATTTGTTGAAGGGTAAACATTTCCCTACTAATTAGTAATGAAAAGCCGAATATAGGATAAGTGTCCTTGAAGTCCTCTAAATTATTTCAAATTTCAAGGAGGTGACATACTAAGGATGGACTTTTTCTTCTCAGGATCGACTTCGATACCACGATGGCGTCCACCAAATCCATGAAAGTATCTTGGGTTACCCCAAAAGCACATTTTAAGGGGTTCATCTTCAAATTTAGTTGTTGATGTTTGTGGAATATGACTTATAAATCAGCCAAGTGATTAGAAATTTTCTTGGTTTTAACCACAAAATCATCAATATAACATTCAACAATTCCCTAAAAATGGTTTGAAGATATGATGCATGGAACACTGATATGTTACGCCTGCATTCTTCAAGACAAAGGGCATTACCCGATAGCAAAACACACCCTAAGGGGCTCTAACAGATATAGATTCTTCATCTTCTGGAGCCATTCATATTTGATTATTCCTAGAATATCAATCCATGAATGAAAGATATTCATAGCCAGCTGTTCGATCAATTAAGAGTTCTGTGATCAGAACTGGAAAATCACCCTTAGGACAATGCTGATTAAGATATCTGAAATCTATGCAAACTCAAATTTTTCCATTCTTCTTTTTCATAGGGACAATATTAGCCAGCGCGCTTAGGAGGAAGACTACCATGATGTATTTAATCATTCAAACTCCTCAATACCTTCATTTCTTTCTCTTGTTTGAGAATATTTTCCCTAGTGAGAGTGATTTGCCTTCTCCAGAGGAAGGGTATGTAACGCGATTCTTTCATTTCACCTTTTTAGATGCCTTTAGGAGAGGGGGAAGTTGGTTATGTGAAGTAACAACCTGATTCTGGGCAAGCCGTTGATTTTTTTTATGCACACCTTCTTCATTTCTGTATGTGCGTACAATTTCTTGAGTAAGAACCTCTTTATCTGATCTCTCTGAGTGAGCCTCATGTTCTGGAAGATCAGCAACAACATCATTGATGACATTAATTGATGTATAACTCTTTTCATCCCTTCTATAGTCATTTATGTGATATTTTCATCTTCCATGTCCTTGATTAGACATTACCTTTTGTCAATTTGATCCTTCAGGAACTTCTTGACGAACTGTAATTTGGAGGGAATCTCCTGATAATTCAGCTATGCGTTTATCTTGTGGCTTCTTCTCTAATCGAGAGAAAACTGACATTTTTTGAGGAAGAGATTGAGGATTTGAAAAAGTCCCAAGTCCTATGGACTGGGGATGTTCATGCTATTCCTACACAACACCTCAAATCCTATTTGTTTATTCTGAGGATTGGGTTAATAGAGTCCCCGGTCTAGCGAGCTAGGGTGGTTATTGAGCTGTTATATCTGAGACTTTCTTGAAATCTCTCCATATCTTGTGGATTTTAGTCCGAAAATTGGATGGATGCATCAACCTACATCCACTCTTATCACCCAGCTCAAAAAACCATTGGATGATTTCTCACACTTCTGTCACTTGATGATGTGGACATTTTAAACAAGAAGCATGTTCAATATTATAGTTTTATTGATGCAAGAGTAATTAAATAACTTGTTCTCTGTATGCTTTAATTTGAGAAGAACTAGTTGAGGCACGTTCTTGAGCGAGCCTTTGATTACAAACAATGCAAATTGGTTGTGGCCGTCCATGGGAAATAACAATTCATGAGACCATTTTCGGCGGGCTTTGTTGACTGGAGAGTATAGTGAAATGTACTGCTCAATGAACACCCCATCCCCTAATATGAATACCAGATGGGGAATTGGCAATTAACTGGCACATTCTTCTTAGTGCGCAAAGGCATGAACACTGAAGGGCTCTTTTCTACTTTTTAGCCTTCAGATATCGAGAAACTGAGAGAGATTCCAAGTCAATTTGGTGTTATAACCCTTCTATTATCATGACATTATTTTTATATTAATCAGAACATAATATTTTCTTTTTCAACTGACATAGAGTTTTCCATATGTTGAGATGAATATCATGAATTCCATCTTCCTGAAAAATATCTAGAATGTCATACTGAGAGTCAGCCATAGGCCAAAACATGACAGGAACTTCACCTTTGACTAGTTGTCTTCTCATATTCAGCAATTCCTCATTATCATTCGATGAAGGTTCTTATACCTGATTAGACCAGAGCTGGTGATTCCTTGTTGATTCATCAAATTCAACAAGATGGGTAGAAAATTCACTAATCAAACTAGATTATGAATGAACCATGGGTGGTTTAGAGAATGACCTACACCCTGAGCTATCTTCTGATTGAGAAATTATTTCACCTGTTAGTGGTAAAGCATCAAGCATGACTAGCCTCACATTTTCAAGTGCCTCAAGATAAGATCGCTTTCTCAGCACTACATTGTCCATTGGAGAATTTTCCAAGAAATGTGAATTACTACTATGGAGAGGAATTTTGCAGTGAATGTCATCATAATGGGGAAGACCACCATGGTGGGTTACATCAAAAGATGAAACATTTTTCTCCTTGGTCTTCTAGCCACACATAGGGTTCTTGTGGCACTCACCTGAAGATGAATCTTTGAGATCGGCCAAATTGTCATGAAGAAATACTTCATGAGGAATTTTCTGATGATGACCGTCAGAATTAATGTTCCCACTATTGGGAAATGAGGGATTAGACTCTTGAATTATAAAAGATAATTGTCTGAGGGATTCAATAATTCCATCATCGAGAAAGAATTCATTAAAAATTGGCTATTTATTTCTTGACTGTGCTAGGTGAGTCTTCTTTTTAGATGCATTCTTACTAAATTTGGGAACCGGTTGTTTACAAAAGTGGTTATTATGGGCAAGTGTATGTGCCTGATCAGGAGAAATGATCGGGTTAGGCTGATTATCTCCACTCAAATTAGGTGTATGTGCCTGACATGGTTATCTGTATATAATGGGGGAGTATGCCCCACAACCCTCTTGGACTGGAATAGAGGTGTGTGTCTATTCTAGAGTGATATGTTTATGTGTCACTCCACTAGTAGGGATAGATTTTCATTTCATTCCCTGTGATGCTACTGAAGCTGTTATAATATTATGATAGCCCTCTAGAATATGAGCATTGATTTGCTTATGCTCTTTCACCATCGATAGAATATGCTTGATGTATTCAGCTGTCGGAATGGGGATATACGTCCATTCCCTTCTTGGAGTTTGTGTGTATTCCTGCTCTTGTACTCCATTTCCTATCAGTGAATTTTGACAGTACACATGTGTGGGGGCAGAGAGTTGAGTCTCCCTCCTGTTGGTCATTGGGGCTTTCCAATTGACTTCTCCGGGTGCTACCAAAGGAGACTATTTTTAGGCTTGATCAATACTAGAAGGTGTATGTGCCTGCTAATTGCACTCTGCCAAACGTGGTTGATGAACATCCTTCAATACTGATATATGAGGCTTCTGGTAGGATTGATGAGTGTAATTAGGTGTATGTGCCTATTTAACAGTTGTTAACAAATTGGGTTGGAGGATTCATTGTATGTAGTCAGACGAGCCTGCTGACTAGCTGATGATTTATAAATAGGTGTATGATCATGTCTATAGTACTTTGTCGGAGTTGCCTAGTGGGATTAGCGTGTTGCTTCCAGATTATTCTGTTGGACAGTGGAATTAAAATGGACTGGTGTGTGTGCCCGCTCGTTGCTTTCCACCATGTTAGGTTGGTGGACTTCTCCGTAAATGGTGGAAATAAGAACCTGCTCACCATTAACCGGATTTCCTATCTGGTGGTTCATCTTGCCTACTTAGGTTCGAGGAACCTGAGCCGAACGCCTGGAGACGATACCCTCATCATGTAGAGGGCCCACTGTTGCACGAGTCTGGCGGCGATTATTGATGGGAGCCCTCGGGAAGGACTCATGTCTCCTTGAATTAAGGCATTCAGTGACCTTTTCATCCACCTCCCTAGAAAATGGGAGGGACTGCTGATTTCGTTTTGGGGATAACGACCCGATACGGTTGGAGACAGTGGTTGAAACCACCTACTACTTGATCGCGGGTCATCACATTCCGGACAACCAGGGCGAATTATTGACTTGGAGGGCTTGTCGAACGGCCTCCAGAGTCAGAATAGTATCGTTTTGACGGTATTCCTTAACCCTCACATTTGATACCAAGCGTTGAAGATGCTGTGTAGGTGATGTTGTCCTCAGAGCAGATGACAATCCAACAGGAGTAGCAGCAGAGGAATTCATAGTAGTGGTATTCACAGTTGTGAATTTAAGAGAAGTCATTTTTGTAACATAGAAAATCATGGAAAAGAGTGCATGTTTGATATAACAAACACAATCAAGATAAGTTCATCTAATTAATATTTTGGATGAGTACATATGTTATTGAATGTTTTTTGGCCCTCTCATTGAGTTTAAATAGGGACCTAACAAATAATTAAAACCTCACATTAACTTGGTTAAAGAATCACATCAGGTTCCCCATTTTTTGGTTCCTCTGGAAATTGGGATGACCTCGATTGATTAAGGGTCAATCAATCCTAGCAGTTTCGAACAGGTTTTTTTGTAGAACCGGAAACATCCATTGATTCTATATCCATTTGGACCTACTTTCCAAAGGTAGGTGATCATTAGTTGTGAATTGATGAGGAATAAGAATTTTCATTGGTGGAGAGGATGGGAGGTCGAACTCATCACACCTTTTTGTGGGGAATTATTGTCTACTTCAGAACTCTGCTATATATTGATGTTATGTTCAGGAATCCTTATTAAATTACCACATTTGAAAATTAGCTTTCCTTAAGATCTGACAATCAATGATTATTATGTTTGAGATTTAGAAAATATTTTATATGTATTTGAGGTTCTTTATTGATAGAGAATCGTCTGTATTTTTCAGAGATTCTTTGTCAATGGTATCTTTCAACACATTATATATAAATCTCTTGGTCGTTATGATAACCATACTAGTTTTAAAGCCACTGATTGGGGCACTTGAAGATTATTGTCATTCATATGGACATGAATTATTTCAGAGTGGGGATCATACCCACAGATGGGCTACCTACGTATCCTTATTTAGAGGAGGAATTAGAACCCACATAGTTCGAGTAATGAAGTATGAGTTTTATGCATGAGTGATGGCTCGAAGAAAGATTCCATAATTACTTTTATTGCTCTAAGATTACGTGAGTCATGCTCTGTGTGATAAACAAGAGGTATTGGAAAAACCAGACGATTGTGCCCTGAAAGATGCAATAATAAGAAATTATGTGGGGCTTATATATGTATGACTACCCAGATTGATGAATATTAGGATTTACACCAGGGAAGAAACCTGGGAACAAGGTCCATAAAGGTATATGTGCTTTATGGAAATTTGGATACTTAACTTAGGACTTAATCCTGAGAAGGATGCCCAAATTAGAGGGGTCTTATGATTTGGGTTTTATTCTTGAGAAGGAAGTCCAAATAAAATGAAATTAATACTATTTAATAGAAAATATGACTGGTGCTTATTCCTTAGAAGGAGGCCCAGTTTAAGGGACTTGAGAACTGGGGATTACTCTTAAGGAGAAGGCCTATGTTAAATGGAATTATAACTAGGTCATACTCCTAAAGGGGAGGCCCAGGTTAATCGAATTTGGAACTTGGGGCTTACTCCTGAGGAGGATGCCCATATTTGGGAACTTGGGGCTTACTCCTAAAAAGGATGACAAAAAATAAGGGAACATGATAACTGGGCTTATTCTTGAGAAGGAGGCCCATTAATAGGGGATATAGGGCTTACTCCAAAGGAGTATGATAAGGATAAGAGAACATGGACTGGGTATTACTCCTGAAAAGGAGGCCCAGATTAAAGAACCTCACATCATAAAGGATGAGGTTGAAGGAATGAAATCTCTACCCTTAGTGACATAAGGATATTTAAATAAATAGGGTTTAAGAGATATTCCATAGAATTCCTTTCAAACAAGGATTCCAACAAGGGAACCATGCGAAAAATGGATTTGAAGAGGGTTTTCAAGGATGAATCTTGAGCATGATAGGTGGATTTGAATAAGAGAGATGAATAGGTAGGAGGGGCACCCAAAAAAGAGTAGGCGCACAGGTCCTGCGTGGGTGCGTAGGTCCTGGTCACGCAGGTATACCAGTGCAACACATAGGTACCTACACGACAGTCAACCCATAGGACAATACTTGGGCGAGGCTTGGCTCAATCCCTTAGTATTATCCCTAGGGGCTTCCAAAATAGAGATGTGTAGGTTCTGGTGAAGGGATAATGCAGCATGCATGTGTTTCTACATCCCTTAAGGGTTTAAACACATATGAACCTAGGATTTTATGAATTTCAACACATAGGCCTAGTTCCCACTACTTAGATCTTCCATTATAGGTAAGAAATTTCATCAGATGTGTTCAAAAGACATCGAGAAGAGACTAGGGTGTCGTGAGCTTAAATCCATATTTTGGAATTTTTCATCCCTGAAATGGGGGGCCCACAAATGGTATTTATAGGCTGCTGAAGACCCTGGGCTAAAATCAAATTGGGCGTGCAGGTCACCTCCATGCCCATTATGTGGCACACGTGAATACCTACATGACAATGATGAAACATGCACGGCCCATGCTGAAGCAAATCCTTGTTCATGCCTTTGTCAATTTTTTATGTTTCTTAAAAGGATGAATCACTTTATTCGAAGGTATTCCACATTTTCAGTCATTTAGACTCTATGATAAAACGGAGCATCAATTGTGTGAAAGGGTAAGTAAGTGTTTTAGATATTAATTTTATAGAATCAATATCATATCATATATAACCCAAATATTATTTAATATTATCCTTATGAAATTTCAGGTAATGAGTATGTGAAAATAAAATCTCACAGCATTGTGAGTGGGTAGTCCACCATACAAATGAGAGACAATAACATATTTAAAAAGTAATTGAAAATAAATAAGTATATGTGATATTAGATATAAAATATAATAATAATATATTAAATTTCTTATAAATTAGGTAAACCCCTCATAATATTAAACACTAAGTGGTTGTAATGGAATAATGAATGAAATTGGTTCGTGAGGCTGTAGTCATCTGTACACATGAATGATGATTTTGTAACACATTAAATAGAAGTGGATATGAAAAATTATTATTATATCAATATAATAATAAATATCTTTATCGAAGACAATGGTGTCATTATATTTTCATTTTTAATAGATAATCTATGGTGGAAAATAAAAAAAAATGAATGAGCTTCATTAAGATAATTTTGTTCTCTAAGATAATAATCATTTTAATATTCTCTTAAGAACCACAATGAATGTCTTATTGGAGGACCATAAGAAATATATTGTAAATGAAGTATTTTTGGATTTTATTTTTTAGGGTTTTTTTAATCTGAAGGTATTTGGATGTGTGATGATGTGAGTGGAGCAAGTTCCATTTTAAAAGTGGGGAAAGATGCCCTCCTTGGAAATTAAATATAAATTTCCCAAAATATTCCAAAATGATAAGGTCATAAAAATTAATGATACATAGAAATGACCATATATTCAAAAAGGAGAAGAAAAAGGTTTGAATATTTATAAAAAATTATATTTTGAAAAGTTATGAACACATTTCTATCCATTTTCTTCTTAGTTTAGCCCCACGATAAACCCATTTATACATTTAACATGAAAAATAATTTTAACTCTTTTAACTATTATTTTGGAAAAAAATTAATAACATATAAGATAATATAAATTATACTATTATAAAATTTTGAATCAATTTTTTAAAAGTAGTGTCCTAAAAATTGACAAATTTAATTTTAAAATAATATCGTAAATGTGTCAACAAAGATGGTTTTTGAAGAGAACATGTTCGAAATTATAAAATATTATTATATGAAAATTAAAAATGAAATTATTTCCAATTAGATAAATTTTATGATTAAATAGATAATATAACTAATGTAACTTTAAAACCAATTTAAAATATAATTTTATGGTATAAATATATAAAACAAAAAGAGAGTTATAAATTAAAATTCTATCTTTTTCTAATACTGATCAAAAAATATATTATTTCAGAAAAATACATATAATCACCCTAATATAATTTTGATAATATTATTTAAAAAGTGAAGTCAATTTTATGAAATATATGTTATGAATTTTGAAAAAATTAATTTTATATTATGTTGGTAACCATGAATAAATAATATTTTAGAAAAAATATTGTTTCCATAAAAGAATTTTTTTCATAAAACAATTCTTTTCATTTAACTAGATATTAAATTTTTTAAATTGACTGATAAAATACATTTTAATAGTTTGGTAATTACTATTTATAAATTCCAATTTAATGGTTATTTTATAACTTTATGTTATATAATGTTTGATTTTGACTTAGAGTGTAAAGACCCGAAAATTTCAAGGAAATTTGTTTCGTAATTTTCTTTGGAATTTTACAAGAACGTAGTTTCTAACGGCGCCTGATTCCAAGGCCCACAGTGCCTAGAATAAATTTCCGAAATTTTGCTCGGGTACGTTCAATGAATGAACGAGTGGGATTTTCTAACTTTTGAACTGGTTCCCAGAATCGAATTCAGAGGGCACCAATGGAACCGCAGCGCCGGTATTTGCTTGGGAACTCCTGTTCCGGAGATGCGTTTACACGAGTGTTGATGATAAAAATTGTGGAATTTTATTTTATAATTACTCTACAATTTTTATTATTTTTACTCTAAGTAATTAGTTCTTTATGGATGTTGGGTAACCACCCAACCTACCTTGGGAGGTTATGAGGGTGGTGGGGCCCACACGAACCCCACCCCTTCATATTCTCTAAAACCCCCCTCAACTCCCACTTTTATTTTGTTAACTCAAGTTATATCTTATGACTTTAATGTAATAAGTTTAATGAGGTGAGTTGTGTGTGGTTAATTGAATTTCAAACTCTTGAAATTCAAATGGATAGGTTGTGTTAACAAAATAAGACTTGGTCTTATTTTATTATTGTTAGAGTTTTTCCACCATGAGAGAATTGGTAAGTGTGAAGTCTTCCTCTTCTTCAAACTCAAGGAAGAACGTGAAGAACATCTTGGACTCCGACGAAGAACAACGTTCTTCAACGAGGAACATCTCCGTTGAAGAACACGACGTCTTCTTCAAACGATGTTACCTCTTCGAACGCACCTCGACGACAATGGAATCGACGTTCTTTTACCGCGATCCCTAACCTCCATGACGCTCGTCATCTGCGGCTCGATTGATGTGCACCGTTCCTGAACCGAGGTAGGGAATTTAAATTGTGATTGTTGGTGAACCCACGTTTATTCCCTTCTAAATCTAAGAACGCGGATCAACTAAATATTATGTTGATCCGCGAAGATTATGTTGCGGGTTGGGATTGTAGTTATGATTCTTTTTATTTATGAGGTTGTAGGGGGTTTATGTATTTCTTTACTTGATTTCTCTTCCGTCTTTTATCCGCGTATTTTCGGATCGCTTGATATCGATTAATGGGAGGAGGCTGGACTGCACAAACACGGACACCCCATCCCTTATTATTTATTTCTTATTGTTGGGGATGGAATGGAAGTGACGCGGTGTCGTCGCACCATGCAGAATCGTGTGGAAAGAATGTGCGACGTCATCACGCCACGCAATCAATTATTTTTTGAATCATTTCCGCGGCGCCGTCGCGTCACGCCGAAAAAACGCAAAAGAACCATGGTCAGAGTCGGGCCGCGACGAAGGGGCGCGGTGCCATCAGGTCATGATGGAAAACTAAAAAGACGACGCTTTTCGTTTTGACGTGCGGATTGACGGGCGACGACGAAGCAGACCGCTTTGGTGTTTGAATTCCTTTGCAGTGAAGGTCGGGTCTCAGGGGGACCATAGGAGAAGACGGAAGGAGAAACAGACCACCGGAGCGCGTCCGGTGGTCCGCGGAAGGCGGTGGCGGTGCACCGCCGGAGGGTTGGCGGCCGGAGGATCTGTCGTAGGCCTCAATTAGAGGCGGGCGGGGGAGTCGCGCACCTCGCTCCGCGATTCGGCTCGGCCACGCTGGCCGAGTCACGACCGGCCGGTCAGGCCAGACCGAACCAGACCGAGCCGGGCCGGGCCCAGGCGGGTCGGACCCGAGTCGGGTCGACCCGGTTCGGGCCGACCCCAGGGGGGTTGGGCCGGGTCGGCCCGGGCCCAGACCCATCGATTTCGGACCAAATTCGGTCAAATGCCCATATCTTGGGCTACGGACCTCCGATCGATGAACCGTCAGTTGCATAGCAATCCTAGGAACGAGAAGGTCGTTGTTGTATATCACACTCGAGTTTTTGGAATAATTTGAGTTCGGCCGTGTTGGTTCGTACACGAAACTAACCGGGCCCTCGGAGCGGAAACACTCATATCATGAACTCCGGACGTCTGATTGACGTACCGTAGACTTGGTTGAGTTCCTCTTAGTGAGACAGATCTTTTGGAATACTCCGACCGAGGTTTGGATGCAGGTAGAGTATGGTCGGGTTGGTTTTTCTTAAAAACCAACCAGACCCCTGGAACGAAAAGGCCAATAACTCTCAGAATAGGCGTCTGATTGACCCGCTGTCTGTTGAGTTGAGTTCCTGTTGACGATATGGAACTTTTGGATACATCAAAATCGGACTATGTGACAGTTGATGTATCAACCTCTCGGCTCGTGGAGCGGACCCTCCCGAACGAGCTTGCTGTGTGCGGGAACCCTAGTGCTGGCTGCGACTGCGACTTCAACGACGACTGTGCAAAAACCCTCAGTGGATTTGACGGCGATGACTACAACACTCAGCGATCATATGGGGATCAGTGCTACAGATCCTGTGTGGGTCCGATCCTGTGTGGGCCTTTTCGGGGATTAGTACCTATCGATCCTTTGTGTATCTGACAACTGGTCTTGTATCATATGTGGGTCCTAGCTGTGCTAGTCTTGTATCCTATGTGCGTCCCAGTATAGATGAATCAATGAAGATAGCTGGTCATGTATCCTATGTGGGTCCCAGCTTAGATGATTTAATACTGGTCTTGTATCCTATGTGGGTCCCAATATAGATGAATCAATGAAGACAGCTGGTCTTGTATCATATGTGGGTCCTAGCTGTTCTAGTCTTGAATCCTATGTGGGTCCCAGATTAGATGATTCAATACTGGTCTTGTATCCTATGTGGGTCCCAGTATAGATGAATCAACGAAGACAGCTGGTCTTTTATCCTATGTGGGTCCTAGCTGTGCTAGTCTTGTATCCTATGTGGGTCCCAACTTTGATGATTCAGTACTGGTCTTGTATCCTATGTGGGTCCCAGCATAGATGAAACAACGAAGACAGCTGGTCTTGTATCCTATGTGGGTCCTAGCTAGATGATTTAGTGTCTATGTATGATCATCTCTTTCACCTTTTCGATGATGTATACCTGTGTGAGCTGAATCATGTTTTCTTTCCTGTGTGGATTGTGTTGTACTATCCTTTGTGGATTATGTTTTGCTTTCGTGTGTTGAATACATATACTTTCCTGTATGGACTGAGTTGTACTTGGGCTCGGAGGATGGGAAGTTTTGGAATTGTTGACTTAGGTATATGAATGGGCATATACCTAAGCAGTGTCGGTTGTTACTTCGTGATTGTATCTTTCCTTTATGGTTTATCCTTTGTGAATTTTGGGAGACCTTCAGGGGTATCGGGGTCCCTACTGAGTAGCTTATACTCACCCCTGCACGGGCTATGCCCGCACTACGTTGTGTTGGTTGCAGACGACAGACAGTGTTGATCTTGGTTGAGGCTTGCAGAGCAGAACGGTACCTGGAGGAGGACCACTTGGCGGGACGTACTCGGAGAGGACGGCGGGACCCGAGGAGTAGTGGAGCTATCTATACCCACCCTTCGGGTGAGATTTCCAGTGGACAGCTCGGCGTAGCGGATTTTACTTTTCAGTTGATGTTTTCCCTTTCGAGTTGTACTTTACATTCAGTTTGGGTTTGTATTCTGGCCCACCTACTTTCCGCACTTGCAGTTGTACACTGTTTTTACTTAGTGTTTACTTATTCCGCTTGCTTAATCTGAGGTGCTTGTTTACTTTAAAAAGGAAATTCCTTCCCTTTTACTGGGATTTAAGCCTTGGTGCTAGTCGCCAGCCCCTGGCCTATAGAAGGAGGGCTTGGGGTAGTGATGGCACGGGCCCCGAGGACGGGTCGTGACAAATTGGTATCAAAGGAGTTCGGTTCTACCGCAGACTCTGATCTTTCTTCTATGTGAAGCAATAGAGTTTAGCGTATTGGGTGTGGTTATCAGTCTAGGGAGTCCAGTGTTGGTGCGGCGGCCGACGTATCCATACACCAGGGCCCTGACTTCTGATTTCTGACGTAATGCACGAAAACATTAATTGCGTGTGTGTTTCATGTTTTATTTGTGATTACTTGTGTCAGCTCACCAGGTATAAACGTTGACCGTGACGCATCTGTTCAGGATGTCTCCACGCAGACAGTCAGTTGGAGTTCCGAGAAAGTACTCGATGACGGCTCACCGAGAGACGAGGCTCTGGTGCAAGGCCCTTTTTACTATGTTGGCACCCTCGAGTGGTGTACCAGCAGCACGAACACCTGTTGGGCAGCAGATGCCAACAGCTATACTAGCAAATTGTGCATGATGGAAGAGCATGTTGCACGAGTTCCAGCAGCAGCAGCCTCTGAGGTTACGAGGTGAGATAGATTCCCAGATAGCAGAGCAGTGGCTGGAGGTGATTGCTTGGGTTTTCCGCCTAGCTGAGACATCAGTAGAGTGGATGGTGGACATGGCCACTAGTTTTTTCCAGTTAATGACCATGAGGATGGTCTGCATAGTGATGAGGCTTTGGTACGTGGACCGATGCCTGACATAGTACCTTTGGGTAGTGTGTCAGCTATACATCACTACCTGTTGGTCAGCAGTTACAACCGGCGGTACTGGTAGGTGACACATGTAATCATACTGCCTTACATGTGTTATAACACCAGATTCCCTCCATTTCCGAGGTGAACCTGACTCACAGGCAGCTGAGGCTGGCTTGAGGGGGTGGCAGAGAGTTTTCTAGAGCTTATACAGTTTCGGCGGGACGACGTGTTGATAGCTGAGAATTCATCGAGGCATACCAAACATAACGGGTACTCGATGGATGCGTTTTGATCAGTGCAATAGAGGTCGGACCTCTGAGCATGGTATGTTTAAGGGCTTCCGAGCCAGCACCTTTTCTCTATGCATTCCTACTTAGGCTAGGTTGATTGAAGGAAACTTTGTGGTTGAGAATTCGTTGCTTAACAAATACATCCAGATAATGATAGATGTTTGGAAAGCAGGAAACTGGCGCTAGTCTTAGGGACATGGGCGTGTAAAATTTTTCAAGAAGAGGAAATGTTAAGGATAGATGAATCTGCAGAGTAGCAGACATGGAGGCAGAGCTAGGTGAGTAGCTTGTGGTGGTGTACATTTCAACTTGTTACCATCACCCGCCTTTGTAGTTCCCACTAGACTCAGGGAGTTGGAGAGCAGGGGAAGAGATCAGCTTCTTGCAATCATGGAGTTCGACCAAAAAGGGATCTAAGGATGATTCGAAGTGCGGACTTTGTCTTCTACTAGCTACCATAGCCACAGACATCGATACGAATCATCCCTTCCTTCCATGAATCTAGTCCCAAACCTAGAGTTTCCGGTTAAGCCGTTCACTTGACCCTCACATCTGGAGATACATTTTGGAGGAGACTCAATAGTCACACTTACGTCGACGGTGTGATCTGACCCTTGAGGTGAGAGTCTTGGTTGGGACCTCTTGGTGGTAGCGTCGAGGCCTTACGATGTTAGTTTGAGTATGGATTTGGAAATCACTATTCATACTCAAAGTGACGGTATTAGGAAAACATCGGGATGTGTTTTCCTTGGTCGGTGAAAAGGAATCCCTAGGCAGCACAAGTTAAACTCATCCACGGGAGGGTGCGACCGATCACTCTTGAGTCGACCAACCTTACCCTCGCGGCAGTAGTCGTTTGAGTTCCAGTTTTAACAGGAATTGGAAACCTCTAGAGTTCGAAGATTCCGATCACGTCTTCATGCGGGTCTCACCTCGACATGGATTACAGAGATTTGGAAAAGGTGGAAAGTTGTCTCCATGCTTCATCGGACCCTTCCAGGTCCTCAGCAGGATTGGCGAGATGGCTTACCGCATAGCTCTACCGCCTTTGTATCCCTAGTTTGTGTAGAAGCTATATGTGGATGTAAATCCCTGTGGTGGGAGTAATGTAAAGACCAGAAAATTTAAAGGAAATTTTTTTCTTAATTTTCATTGGAATTTTACAAGAACGCAGTTTCTGACGGCACCGGATTCTGAGGCCTGGATTGCCCGGAATCAATTTCTGAAGTTTGGCTCGGGTACGTTCAGTGAACGAACGAGCGGGATTTTCTAACATTAGAACCAGTGCCTGGAATCGAATTCCGAGGGCACCAATGGAACCGCATCGCCGGTATTTGCTTAGGAACTCCTGTTCCGGAGATGTGTTTACACGAGTGTTGATGATAAAAATTGTGGAAGTTTATTTTATAATTACTCTACAATTTTTATTATTTTTACTCTAAGTGTTTAGCTCTTGATGGAAGTTGGGTAACCACCCAACCTCCCTTGGGAGGTTATGAGGGTGGTGGGGCCCACACGAACCCCACCCCTTCATATTCTCTAAAACACCCCTCGACTCCCACTTTAATTTTGTTAACTCAAGTTATAACTTATGACTTTAATGTAATAAGTTTAATGAGGTGAGTTGTGTGTGGTTAATTGAATTTCAAACTCTTAAAATTCAAATGGTTAGGTTGTGTTAATAAAATAAGACTTGGTGTTATTTTATTATTGTTAGAGTTTTTCCACCTTGAGAGAATTGGGAAGCGTGAAGTCTTCTTCTTCTTTAACCTCGACGAAGAACGTGAAGAACATCTCGCACTCCGATGAAAAACTCTGTTCTTCAATGAGGAACATCTCCGTCGAAGAACGTGACATCTTCTTCCAATGATGTTACCTATTCGAACGCACCTCGACGACAACGGAATCGACGTTCTTTTTCCACGATGCCCGACCTCCGCGACGCTCCTCATCCGCGGCTCGATTGACGTGCACCATTTCTGAACCGAGGTAGGGAATTTAAATTGTTATTGTTGGTGAACCCTCGTTTATTCCCTTCTAAATCTAAGAACGCAGATCAACTAAATATTATGTTGATCCACAAAGATTAATTTGCGGGTTGGGATTGTTGTTATGATTCTTTTTATTTATGAGGTTGTAGGGGGTTTATGTATTTCATTACATGATTTCTCTTCCGTATTTTATCTGCGTATTTTCGGACCACTTGATATCAATTAACGGGAGGAGGCCGGACCACACAAACACGACCGCCCCCTCCCTTATTATTTATTCCTTGTTGTTGCGAATGGAATGGATGTGACGCGGTGTCGTCGCACTGCACGGAATCATGTGGAAAGAATGCGCGACGTCGTCAAGCCACACAATCAATTATTTTTGGAAACATTTCCACAGCGCCGTCGCGTCATGCCGAAAAAACGCAAAAGAACCGCGGTCGGAGTCGAGTCGTGGCGAAGGGGCACGGCGCCATCGGGTCACGCTAGAAAACTACAAAGACGATGCTTTTCATTTTGACGTGCGGATTGATGGGCGACGACGAAGAAGGCCGCTTTGGCGTTTGAATTCCTTCGCAGTGAAGGTCGGGTCCCGGGGGGACCATAGGCGAAGACGGCAGAAGAAACGGTCCACCGGAGCGCGTCCGGTGGATCGCGGAAGGCGGCGGCGGCGCGCTGCCGGAGGGTTGGTGGCCCGAGGATCTGTCGCCGGCCTCAATTAGCGGCGGGCGGGGGAGTTGCGCACCCCGTTATGCGCTTCGGCTCGGCCACGATGGCCGAGTCACGGCCGGACGGTCGGGCCGGACCGAACCGGACCGAGCCGGGCCGAGCCGGACCGGGCCAGGCCGGGCCCAGCCGGGTCGAACCCGGGTCGGGCCGACCCAGGGGGGTCGGGCCGGGTCGGCCCGGGCCCAGACCCCCCGATTTCGGACCAAATTCGGTCAAATGCCCATATCTTTGGCTACAGACCTCCGATCGATGCACCGTCATTTGCGTAGCGATCGTTGGAATGAGATGGTCGTTGCAGTATATCACACTCAAGGTTTCGGAATACTTTGAGTTCGGCCGGGTTGGTTCGTACACGAAACCAACCGGGCCCTCAGAGCGGAAATGCTCATATCTTGAACTCCGAACGTCCGATTGACGTGCCGTCGACTTGGATGAGTTCCTCTTAGTGAGATGGATATTTTGGCAGACTCCTCCCGAGGTTTGGATGCAGGTGGAGTATGGTCGGGTTGGGTTTGCCTTAAAAACCAACCGGACCCCTAGAACGAAAAAGCCAATAACTCTCAGACCGGGCGTCTGATTGACGCACCGTCTGTTGCGTTGAGTTCCTGTTGATGATACGAAACTTTTGGATACATCATCTTCGGACTATGTGACAATTGATGTATCATCCTCTCGGCTTGTGGAGCGGACCCACCCGAACGAGCTTTATGTGTGAGGGAACCCTAGTGCTGGCTGCGACTGCGACTTCGACGACGACTGTGCAGAGATCCTCAGTGGATTCGACGACGATGACTACAACACTCAGCGATCCGACGGGGATCATTGCTACAGATCCTGTGTGGTTCCGATCCTGTGTGGGCCTTTGCGGGGATTAGTACCTATCGATCCTTTGTGGATCTGATAGCTGGTCTTGTATCCTATGTGGGCCCTAGCTGTGCTGGTCTTGTATCCTATGTGGGTCCCAGCTTAGATGATTCAATACTGGTCTTGTATCCTATGTGGGTCCCAGTATAGATGAATCAATGAAGACATCTGTTCTTGTATCCTATGTGGGTCCCCGCTTAGATTATTCAATACTGGTCTTGTATCCTATGTGGGTCCCAGTATAGATGAATCAATGAAGACAACTGGACTTGTATCCTATGTGGGTCCTAGCTGTGCTGGTCTTGTATCCTATGTGGGTCCCAGCTTAGATGATTCAATACTGGTTTTGCATCCTATGTGGGTCCCATTATAGATGAATCAATGAAGACAGCTGGTTTTGTATCCTATGTGGGTCCTTGCCGTGCTGGTCTTGTATCCTATGTGGGTCCCATCATAGATGAAACAGTGAAGAAAGTTGGTCTTGTATCCTATGTGGGTCCCAGCTAGATGATTTTGTAACTATGTCTGATAATCTCTTTCACCTTTTCGATGATGTATACCTGTGTGAGCTGAATCCTGTTTGCTTTCCTGTGTGAATTGTGTTGTACTATCCTGTGTGGATTACGTTTTGCGTTCCTGTGTGGAATACATATACTTTCCTGTGTGGACAGAGTTGTACTTGGTCTCGGAGGTTGGAGCGTTTTGGGATTGTTGACTTAGGTATATGTATGGGCATATACCTAAGCAGTTTCGGTTGTCACTTTGTGATTGTATCTTTCCATTGTGGTTTATCCTCTGTGGATTTTGGGAGACCTTTGGGGGTCTCGGGGTCCCTACTGAGTAGCTTATACTCACCCCTGCATGGGCTATTCCTGCACTATGTTGTGTTGGATGTAGACGACAGACAGCGTTGATCGTGGTTGAGGCATGCAGAACAGGACCGTACCTGGAGGAGGAACACTGGGCGGGACATACTCGGAGCGGACGACGGGACCCGAGGAGCAGTGGAGCTATCTGTACCCACCCTTCGGGTGGGATTTCTAGTGGACAGCTCGGCGTAACGGCTTTTACTTTTTAGTTGCTATTTTCCCTTTCGAGTTGTACTTTACTTTCAGTTTGGGTTTGTATTCTGGCCCACATGCTTTACGCACATCCAGTTGTACACTATTTTTACTTAGTGTTTACTTTTTCCGCTTGCTTACTCTGAGGTGCTTGTGTACTTTACAAAGGAAATTCCTTACCTTTTACCGGGATTTACACCTTGGTGCTAGTCGCCAGCCCCTGGCCTATGGAAGGCGGGCTTGGTGTAGTCACGGCACGGGCCCCGAGGACGGGTTGTGACATATAGTCTTTTGCTCCGTAAGCTATCAAAGAGGATAAATTTAAAGGAAATATATTTCTTGGGTTATTTAATCATGTTTTTTGTGTCACATAAAAGAGTGAATAAAATGTTATTCTTACTGAATTTTGGGTTTCTATACCACTACTAGTCCCACAAAGGAGAAGAAAAAATGAATAATTAGACCATCCCCAAATTTCGCGCATGATCTATCTTTGAAGTCGAGTAGGAAAAGTTTTTATCTGTCTTGATTACAACCATCTAGTCTAAGAAGGGTTTATGATCTGGTAGAAAATCCCCATAAATACAACTGACACATGAAATATTTCAAAATGTATAAGGAAGAACTCACAGTGACATTATCATCATTTTAAATTTACATTATGTATATCTTCTTCTCAAACTCGGAGAAGGTGATAACCTTTACTGAGGTCAAACTCTAAGAACCACTTCCCCAATAATAAATGGCCAATGAAGAAACAGATTCTTGTGAGAAGATACATATTCATGAAGATCAAATTTTATATCCAACCATAATCCTTTCATAACCTCAAACTCAAATCTTCCATCATAGTAAACATCACTAGGGAAACCCAAGGGAACACATTGGGTCTTAAAACTCCCCCATACAATGTAGATTCTACATTTTTAACATCATTTATCAAAGATATATGGGGTCATATGATATTTTGGCACAAATATAGGGCCATCCGAAATACATTTCTATGTGTAAGTCAATCATTATATTGGTTGGTATGAAAATATCATCCAAATGGAAGGAATTTCATGATCTGACCTAACGATGATCGAGTAATGACTCACCAAGCCCATCTTAATAGGCTGGGGCGCATTGTCCAGCACAGAGTAGGAATACCACAAACAAAGGAGGCCTTAGCCAAAGGTACCAGTCATCACCCACCCACAACCATCTTTATGAAAGGTTTAAAAGATAATGTAAAGAAATAAATGAATGCGTACATCTATCCCAAACTAGATTTTAGATAGGGTAATTGGAAAAATACATTCCCACCAAATGAAAACTGATAAAGTTCCCAACCTGGTCAGAATGATGGGATCACTAAAAAATTAACCTTTCAGAAAGCTCCTCATCTAATCTCCAGTAAACACCATGTTCTATGGATCTCTTTATGCTTTGTCTACTCCAGGTCCTCATGGGACTTTGTCCAAAGGAATGTGGTCTACACAAGACATAACATGTGTTCGAAAACTAGTCATGGGTGAGTATAAAAATAATTAGTCAGACTCAAAAATAAAAAATATAAAAGAGAGAATATTGAAGTAAATTGTCTTCTCAAGAAAACCATAGGTAACCCAAATGATATAGAAACCCCATCTCGAACCTGTATTTAGATATACATGAACAGTCAGATCATAACAATTAGTGTGTCAACGAATATGTGACAATACCATAAGGAATACTAGAAATACCCAGATATACTCTACTCAGTCTCAAGAATCATGATGTTTTATCCTCATAGAAATCTATAAGATAAACTTGATGCTCAATGGTAGTAATAAAGTTTGATAACACACTCCATGGGTTATGTCATTCCACATGTAACTCATTTTAGAGATACAATCCATTTGATAAAACCCTTTCATACATGATGGTACATTTAAGAGACATGATCCATATGGAATATATCTTCCATCACTCTAGGATCCTCCTAGATACAACATTCCATAAGGTATCACTAACTTAAGGCACATGAACCCCATCCGAAGGCAATGCATATGATAAGTCATGCTCATTAATTCATGCCACTGAAGTCACAATGGTATATTGTGGATCTCAATACATAGATTATGGATCTCACCCAAACCTAAATGGAGTGTGAAAAAAACTATTTGACTACACAAGACCACACCTCTTTAAAAAGGGAATCACGCCCTTGATCCACTGGGGGACACAATGAACCCATTTTAGAAAACAAATTACCACACCTCAGAGGATTTTGGATTACTCCTAGGATCCAATGTGGGACACAATTTACCGAATATGATAACAAAAATAATATATTCAGATAGAAGATAACTTCCATGATCTGGTGGGGTACAACAGTAACCCAACCTGACATCCTTGAGATCATATCACATTGATAGAGGATCACCACCCACGTAGTGTTGGTTATGAATATTCCACAAACCCCATCCATTAAAACTCGTTAAATAGGGGATCATATCTCTGATGATGAGACAACACTACATAAACTACTATTATAATCTGGGGATCATATACACAATGATTCCACAATAACTATTTATTCTCCACATTGCATTGGGGTTCTGGTAACTGATGATACCACCATCCCTACTAGTGTATCCCGTTATATAGTGTATCTCCATTTATTGATTTTTCCCAAATATGAAACAATGATCATGATATAGTGAAGAGGATATGTTATTGGATCCAAAATCTACCTCCCCATATGGATACAACAACACTAATGATTCAATATAGTATTCATCCATCTCCACTCATGAGGGATTTTACTACTATGTCCAAAATATTCCAATCATGGGGAACACAATCGTGTAATGAGGATATAATGCCACACATTACCATTGTGGTAAAAAGAACAAGGGAACACTTAAAAATGATTTCAGTCCAAACAAAGATAACCAAAGTGACTCAGAATATCAACATACATCATTTTTCCAAGGCCCTTACCATGGAAACGATCACGTTCTTCATGGTAAACTACATAGGATAGGCTACCAGCAAGCTGGAGTTTGTGCCCCGAAGAAGGAAATACAAAATGTTGAAGGATAGTTCAAAATACTACACAACATATAAGGGGGTATACATGTCATGTGGTCCACTTAAACTCCCATATGTTTCCTTTGATTGCATGTCTTTTTGTGGGTATGTGGGAATACATGGTGTGTAACAGTGATACATGGAATGTCTCGCCAAACCCAATCTTTGTCAAAGTCGTTTTACCACCAAACCTGACCAATCATGTCTAAAAAATGACATGCACCCACTGGTATGCTACATCTCATGGCCCACATGCCACATGGGCATGTCATTAGATACATATCCTTTTTGGAACCCCATTTACATGTACTTTGGATATGAATTGTCACATAGCCATGTACGTTGACATGACTTCCCCGACCATGTCATGTGGTCAAAAGACCTGGGGTCACTGCATGGTGTGTAAACATGGTACATTGATTATAGTCCCCAAAACGAATCATCCCCCAATGGTAAGAACACACAACATGATCCACTACCCTACACTCCATGTAGATGTGAACTCAATTAGAAATTAACTTTCATTCATCTCCAATATCCAACGTTTTCCCCGAATCACGCAGATCAGACATCATAGGTCCCTAAAATTTTCTAAGTATCTAAAAACATATAAACAACACATAAAAAGAGGTATTAAGACATAAAAAACACCCCTCCCATTTGGTTTTACGATGAAGCTTCAAGGTCCAAAAGGAACTCGAGATATGATACAACACAATCCGAGAGTTCTCGTTGTCAAGAACATAAATCAATTATTCCTTAATTCCCCGACTTAGTTATAATGTAATATGTTGCTCCAAAATGGGAGATATTAAATAGATCATTATAACTTGTGAGACAAGGGAGAGGTAGATTTGTTATATTTATTAATATTTGTTAAATTAATAACCTTCATTTAACACCACACTCACAACTCTCCTCCAAGCCAGTGCCCGACACCAAAAATTATATTGCCAAGCCTAAGAAAACACGATGTTTCGAACTCAACTGTGATTTCATATTTTCAATATGAGACTCCCCAAATGAGTTAAAGTATAATTACCAGGAATGTACATGTATTTCCTAAAATATTATTTTTTATTTTGAATATAACCACACCGAGGACATTTGGGACCCAGAATCCCGCCCCAACTCCACGCCTAGCTTCGGAAAAATTATTAAAAATAATCCAAATAATTATAGGTACTAACATGAGAAACCAAATAATCCCCATAATAAAGCTTTTATCCCTCAAAATGATACATCTGATGTGGAAGGATGAAAATCAAGCTCCCCACTATGAGTCCCATGCCAGTGATCTTGGTAAGGGTTCCCCTGATGTCAATAACCACGCACATAGGGAAACTTATAACACACCACCACACCCATTGTCTCTCTCAAACCAGGTAAACCTCATGCAACATACTAAGAACATTTCACATGAGTTTTCACAGTTGGGAAACACCATGAACCTGATTGATCTATATTCATAGGGTCTAGTGGTACACCCCCACACTAACCTGATGCAGAGTCTATTATGAAAACGAATATAAAAAAACATGACAACATAACTTATCCTCTGAACCACTATATAATACAATTTGGGTGGTAATGGATCTTCCATATATTCCTGTATCATGTATCAAACCCCCATCATTGTTTGAAATGATCCCATAATTATTGTGAGTATGCAAAAATGTAAAAAAATGTGACACCACATCCCCATGTATCATGTGTTAATAACTTGGGACAAAAATATGAGGGCAACAAAAAAAGTATAGTTTCCAATGTGAACCTATAGGGACTGACTGATCCCTCCATGAAAATCACTAACATGACACCCAACCTCAAACACAAATCTCAGAACAAATCATCGACCACACATCAACACTATACACACTTGGTGGCACTGAATCACCCTCAATGTTTTAATCATGTCACAAAAACACATCTTGATGTGGAAAGGATTCTGTTTACTCATGAATTTAGTGTACATCAAATAACACTAACACATGGTTACACCAATGACCCACATCACTTGAACAAACCTTGAGCATGAAGTTACAAAAATAAGGAAATTAATAATAGTGTTTTTCAATATTTCTTCTAAAAGTATAAATGACTCAATGAATACATTAATCTATCCTTATAGCCCCATAGTAAAATTTCCATGCATCGTTTTTTTGGACTTATCCCAGTCCTATATCTCCTTGAGCCTGGAATTGACCACCTAGGGGGCTGGTGGAAACTCATATCATCTTCCACCTATAGCTTCTCTACCCACTTCTCTTCTATTTATTGAACATTGCAGACCTCCATGATTATAACACTCCATCTATGAATTTGTTCTATCAAATAATTTCCTCACAATATCATGTAAGGGATGAAAATATTTAGATATATATCCCTAGCCAACATAACCATAACACCACATGTAATGCAGAGGAACCATACTATCCTGGAATCATGGAGCCTTAGTCCCTCCATCCTGGGACAACCTCTTGAAGTGTTTCATATGCCTGGATCTCTTACCCTATAATCATCAACTTGATGGTTGGGATCATATCTATCATGGAAAACACTAATGGTGGGATTATATTGAAACAAATATCTCCCCCCACCAAGTCTCTCTCAAGAAATCTAGCAAATGGTGGAATGAAAAAAGAAACCACTAATGCCCTCATCTCCCAGGAAAATCCCTACTCAATGGTATGTGATCTGTAAAATGGAACCGAAACAATATTGTGGGAGTATAGTGACATGTCAAGGAACCTCAATGTGTACTCTTGAAATACCATGATACCCTACCAAAGGGATAGATTTTCTTAGATGTGCACCGATCTAAACATTGATTGGTAAAAATATTCCCTATAATATCAACTCAAACTCTTCTCAAGTGAGTATCACCTTGTCAAGGATATAAATCACAAGACTCTTCCATTTCCTAGAAATTACCCTATAGAAGGCTCTCCACTAGGATCACCATATGATTGAATTCTTTTCACACATGGAGGAAAACATGTGTGACTACCTCAAGCCATTCATCAGCTACCTAGGGGTCTCAATCACCTAGATACCATATTGTTCCCTTCCTATGGAACTTGTGGAGTGAACATAGCATGTAAGAACCCCTATCCAGCACTGTCATCACAACATTTGACTCGAATGTTGGAGGCACAACTGGTGGATAACCTGAAACTCCATATTGAGAACAAGTTCCCCATATTGAATCCTTAACTATTGGTGGATCTTCACCCTGGTCCCTCCATGGAACCCTGTCTCGATGAATTTTTGGATTCATCCTATAATTGAATAAAGTTGTCACATTGTCAATGAGTATATTTGGGGACATGACCTAAAAACAATAGTGAAAATTGAAATAAACAGATCTATAAGTTTCATGTACAATTATTTCCCAAAGAACAGTATCTTAATGTACCATATCGAAATCAAGTTTATTAGAGTCCTGCTGAATCGATATATCAGTTGTATTATGAATACTAGAACCTCTAACCTGAGATCAAAACTTGAAATACCCTAACAATGTTTATATTCAATCCAAAAAATTATGTCAACACTATGTCCCTATGTGGAAACCACTCTATCACGACCCAACCCAAGGGGGGCCATGCCACGACTCCCCAAGCCCATTTCAAAATTCTAGGGGAAGGCGTCCAATATCGTGTAGGCATATAAACCATATGAGAGGCATTAACATAGTGTACCGTTATGCACAAACCTACAAACATATTACTAAAAGAGTATATATATAATATAAACTTAGAAATTAATTCATATATACATATCCCAAACCGGAGTATAGAAAGAATAAAGTAAAAAAAGACAAACCCTCTAAAAGAAAACTACCAAATCATCAAACCTATACCAAATAGCATGGTACTATCATATTCTACCACTAGAAAACTCCTCATATAAGCTTTGGAAAACACCAATTTTAATCAAACTCACTATGCTTTGCCTTCTCCAACCCCTCCTTGGATACCGTCAAATGGACTTTGTTCTATAAAAGACACAACACGTGAGATAAATGCTCATGCATGGGTGAGTATAACCATAGTCATTAGGAAAAATAGTTATCTAATAGAAAATCGATCAAATTAAATGAAATAGTCCACTCGATCAATTCAAATGTAACATAAATGAGATACAAACCCCATCTTGAAACCATCCTCCACTATACATGACCAATCAACTCGTACCATAATGTGTGTCATCCATGATATGACCAAACCACATAGACATCCCAAAATAACATGATATACATGATTCACACAACATCTCTCATGATGTTATGACCTCATATATTGTGATAGTTACTACTCAAGGCTTGAAGGTAACACTCAACAAGGAGAACACACACCAGGATCTACATCATCAAAGAAGACACTCTTCCAAGAGATACACTTCATAATGTAAAACTCTAACATTAATCATGGTACGTCTGAGAGACATGATCAATCAAAAATAGATCATCCATCCTCAATGGAACCTCATAGTGAAGAAACTTCATTAGGTATCACTATCTAATGGAACATTAACACTATCATATGTTATGGAATCCGAGAGGTCATGCTCATCAGATCATGCCACTAAATTCATGATATCACAAATTATACCTCAATATTAAGATAATTTATCTCACCCACTAATGATGGAGGACAGAAAAACCCTATTATAATATTGAATACCATACCTACCAAAAAAGGGTATCACTCCAAATATCACCTAGATGATATAGGGAACCCATCTGGGAAACATAATAAAATATCTCCTAGGATAGGGGATCAATCATATGATCCACTTAGGGACACTAGAAACCTAACTTCGTAACACAAAGATCTCACTCAGATATGGAATCACTCCCCAGATACACTGAGGGACACAATTATCCTAACATAATCCATGTATATATTATCATTCCGATAGAGGATCGACACCCCTGATGTGTTTCTTTTGACATTTCCACAAACCCCATCTAGTTAAACTAATGAAATAACGGATCATATCTCTAACAATTACACAACGCTACATAAAACTCCATTATGTGTAGTGGATCCAATAACCATTGATGCAAAAAACCCTTATGACTATGCAGGAAATGATAGGGATCAGAAAACTGAGGATACCACAAAACCAATCAGGGTATCATTCAAGATAAGGAATCACCACCTGTGTATTGTTGAAAATAGTCATACCAAGAATCCAAACAAGAGAAAATAGTACAATATAATATCATAACATTAGACCCATGATGAGTTAAAATATCAATAATGATATTATAGATGATTCCACCTCATCCTCTCAAGAGGTATACATCAACTCTATCTAAGATAATAATATTTTAGCGATTACCATACTATTCTGAGGATGTAATTTCCCACTATACACTCATAGGGAAAAATCCAAGAGACTCACTCTACTAATGCTTCACTAAAAATTTCTAACCAAAATGACAAATTAATCACATCAAGTCATGTCTCAAAGGACCATACCATGTCCACCATCTCGTTATATGTAAAATCTTACACATTATAGGCTACATAAATGTTGGAATCTGAGTCCCAAAGAATGAAATACCAAAGGGGAAAGGATCTCTAGAAAGAACTACATGGAATGTAAGGGGGTCTACATAGTGTGTAATCCCCCTTAAACATACTTCTATGTCATATGATTTTATTTAATGGCTAGGAATTTGATAATGAACAGCTTGTACTAGTGGTACACAATGCGTCTCTCCCCACCAGAGCACTCAGTCATTTTATTTTTCCAAATGGCCCGATCAACTGTGTGTCACACACGGCGTGACCCCTGGTACACAGCGTGTCCTGGCCAACTGTCTACATGGTTTTGTAATCAACCCATTCCCATGTATAACACCATGATTCCATGTACTTTGGTTTTGTACATTCAAACATCCATCTATGTTCTCATGGATTCCATGACCATGCTGTTGGCCTCATGACATGGGGTTACTACATGGAATGTAACCTTGGTACATGTTGTGCAGTCCCCAAAACCCATCTTATTTTAATGGGAAGAACACATGATGTTCACCACAAAAAAATATGTTGTATATATGGGAATTAAATTGTAATTTTCCCTTCCATAATCCCAAGTCCTCCCTATTTTCCCTAAAACACATAGATCGACCCTGACAGGTTCCTCGGTAATTTTCTAAAGGCTCGAAATCCTTAAAAAATGATAAAACTGGGATTGAGAAATAAAACACAAAAACACATAAATAATTTAAAATTTCCAATATTAAAGGTTGAATAAGTTCTTGAAAACAATTGTTGCAGAATTTGGGAGTGATCACTATCATGATCAGTGATCGATGACGCCTCGTCTCATTAATATTTTAATCGGCCATCTTTCACTACAACAAGGGGAATGAATTTGGATCACACTACAATTCACACCTTGGGGGAGGTAATGGATATTGATTTAATTTTATTAAATCAATATCCATCATTTAACACCACATTGCCAACTCTCCTCCAACCCGATGCTAGGCGCCGAAAAAATTTATGTCAAACATAGTGTAAACACAACATTCTGGAATGAAATGTGGCCTCAGATTTATTATATTATACTCAAAATAGGAGCTAAATCACACACCCAATAAAACGATGCACGTGTGAGAAAATATATTCAATATTAATAATATCATCACATTGAGGCTCTCTGGGACCATGAATAACACACCAACTAAGTGTCTGACTTCAGAAAAAAAAATCTTTAGAAATATTATAAATAATTATAGATAAAAACTCGAGTCATTACATGACATTATCATTACCAAAAAAAATATCATCATAGGTATCCACTGACTGAGATATAATAATAAACTCCCTACAAAAATTAAATCTTTTCATGTGTAGAAGACAATATTTCTACATTTATGAAGACATCATATGGCATCATTTTCTTCTAAATAATGATTACAAATGAGGCTTTATCTCCTTATATAGTTATGTGAAACTTTTGGAATAATTGTTTCATCATCAATCCATATATGGATAATTTTACAAGAACATGGTCCATGAAAAATCGATCCAATAGTTTCATCAGGTATCAAAAAAGGGATGTATTCACTAGAAATGCATTAAAATATAATGTAAAACATTATCTAGGGAATAGATGATGTGTTTTGTACCATGAAACACAAATAGAGATCCCAAGATACAATCCCCAACTGCATGTAGATAATCTTCCCCATTCCCAAAAGGTCGCTGAAACAAGGGGTTAATAAAAAAATTATTACATATCAATAAATATTCACAAATATAAAAATAAATGGAACTACTCTATCAAACCACAATAATATATAGTTTGGCTAGCATTCACTCTCCCACACAACATTAAATCACATTATAGTAGAATAAATCTTGGTAGGGGATCTTACCTGATAATTTTAAACCCTAAAGATGCATAAACCAACAAAAACATTAGAATTCACCAAACCCTGTAAATCCTTATAATTGTCTATATAGAAGGATCACCATCAAGATAGTTCCTATATATTGTGAACACTTGCACAACATGGTCGATATAGTCCTCTGCTGACTTAGGAGATGGACATACCCACCATGAACCCTATGTGGTATCATCATCTTAATCTAAATAAGATCACATAGTATGAGTTCATAATCATCCAATATATTTAGGAATAATCACTAATCATCCTTATGTAGATGATACATTTGATTTACCATAGGTTGCTCAGTAGTCAACTTAAAGAGTAGAAATTTCAATCGATATCCATTAGGAGGAACTCTCTACTGTTAAATATATTTAATATTTTTAATATATGAAAATAGATAATCTAGTTGACCTATAATTCAACCAGGAAGATATTCCAAACTCTAGAAAGATTCATTAAAATATTCCAATCTGTTAGACAAATATTTCTATGTAGTTTCATTCATCTCATGAGTCTTTAAGATACCACATATGTTAAAATTTGTGTTGTCTTACCTTTAAGATACAAATAATCATTCATAACCAGAATAAAATATCACAACATTAATGAATGTCAACACTACCCCAACAGATATACCCAGATAAAAATTAAAACATAGAATTAAATTCAAGACCACTTCTTAATAAACCATATTATCATGGATAACCATTTAGCATGTAAATCATCTCTTATTGCTTGATTACTTCTTCCAAGGTTCATTCTTTACAAAATAAATTTGAAAAAGAAACCAAATACTTATATAACATATCAAATAAAACATTAACAATCGTAGCAACTCAAATAGATGTGGTCACATTGATAAATTATAAAATACCCAATATAAGAAGAAAAAAAAAATTAATTTGTTGACACCTTAGTCCACAAGTACAGATTAAAAAAGATTTTATTTTTTATATAATGTGAGAAGGATTATAAATGATTTATCATTTATTGAATGTAAATCATTGATATAACTATCATAACTTTTATTAAATATAATTTTTTAAAATTCCATTTATGATATTTAAAAATGGAAAACATAATAGATGGAGGCTTTAGTCTTGATGCACACATAAAATCCATTTTATTTAACTATTGGAAGAGGTGAAATATGGATAAAGATATTTAATTATAAAATAAATTAATCATGAAAATAATATTTTTTAATTACATATTTATAGGAATATTATATTTATAACAGAAAGGATAAAAATAAAATATATTATGGATTCATTATTACACATGTTCAGAGCATGACCCTTCCATTAGAGAAAATCATGGAGGTAGAGGTCATCAACTAACATGTTATGAAAAATGGATTTTATTATGTAGTAGGATATTAGTTTATGTAATATAGGAAGCGGTTAATGATGAATTCTAATTTATATAGTGTCTTATTTTGTGTGATTTATGTACACATTCTTATGTGGATGAGTTGTAATTTTTATTAATAAAACCTCTTTATATTTATGTAAAACTTGTTTGACATGGAATGTTGACTCCAACGATAAAAATATTAGAGATTATATAATTTCAATTCAATCTACTACATAATTAAAATTTTTTATAAATTTTGTAAAAAATATCTTCTAATATACATTGTTAATCACATTTTACCATAATTTAGAGTTATAATGATATGTACTTTTCCAACATATTAAAATATTTTTAATGATTTAAAATTTAAATACCCTTATTAAATAATATTATAATTCTGATTTCATATATTTATAGAATTTAATCAATTAAATTTTATATTGGATGAAATTTTTTATTTTACTAGTTTCATTCAAAATATATGAATACCATTATTTGAAATAGAGTATTTCTAGGAAAAAATATGTTTATAGTAAAATTATATATCATTTTAACATCAAATATTATCATTACTTCTCCGTTAGCAAAAATTTATTTCTATGGACTTCAAAAAAAAATCATAAACCAAGTACCACAATGATGATAATAAATTGAATTTAAAAATAGAAAACTTTTTTTAAAAAATTATATAATTTTAAAAAAATTAAACAATTTTCTAAAAAAATATATCAGTTTAAATTAACATTTTTTACTTTGTAAAACAATAATTTCTATAAATTTTTTCTAATATTTAATGTCATAATTATTATGTTATAATTACGAAAATGTTATGATATATATATAGACTATATTTTTTACTATCATTAAAATATTCAACTATTTCAAAAAAAATTTAAAAAAAGCACCCTATGAATTATTTTTACTGATGAATTTAAAATTCAAATTATATTCAATGGAATAAAATCATAAAATTTTAACAGTTTGATTTTATTTCATGAAATAAAATATAAATAAATATTTCCATTATAAAAAAATGGAATTTAAAATCTAAATGTTCTTATTATTATTTCATATGAATTATTAATTTACTGAGTCCTAATAACATATTTTATTTATTTCATGATTACTTAATATCATAATAAACATTTAAAATTGATCACTATAAATTACTAGAATAAAATATCTATCATTTTAATAATATTTCATTGAATAATATCCATTTTAAATATATAATATTTTTAATCACATTTAATTAATTTTGTATCTTTTAAATGTAAAACATAATTAACTCTATGGAAATAAAATACCTACATAGTCAATTGAAAATAATAATATTTATTGAATATAAAAATAAATTTTAATAAAAGTGCATCATCTTTCCCGTTTACTTTATTTGGTATATATTGTTATTTTTATTTTGTTAAGTATTATTCATATCATATTGAATTATTATATAATTTTTTTTCATGATTAATATTAATGGGGTGTTTTGTGAATTGTAGAAAAATTAAAATTATATTAAAATGAATATTAATACTACAATGTCCTAGTTTTATTTTCCTATTTCAATAAATTACATCCGTGTAATATTAGAGAAAAAAATTTATGATAATATTTATGCTTATCTAAAATATATATGTGGATAAATATAAATTTTTTAAATATATATCATACTTGAAAAATTACAACACCCTATTATTTTCCACAATGTAATCTTATTGATAATAATAGTCCATTATATTGAAATATGACAAAATATTCTATCATTATTCGATATAAAGACCCATATTAGATAACTTTTTTCCAAATGATTCTTATAATAATACATTAATTGATAGAATATCATAAAATAATATAATAGGTATTTCAACATTTCAAAAAAACCCTCTATGATATGAGAATAATTCCACTTTCGAAATGAAATTATTTTTAATTAATGGAAGTATAATAAAATTTCCAGAAGGAAAATTCCATCGATCGATAACTTGTAAAAATATAATCCTAAAAACATATTTTTTTCATTGATAATCAACATGCCAAAAAATAAATTTAATTATCTTATAAAAAAATAAAATTATACCTAATATCATGGATTCAAACATCAACACAACACCCACAACAATATATTATAGGATAACTGTTTCTTATTTATTAATATCATTTTCAGTGATAGTCACTAGAAATGGTTTTTTTTCATTTAGTGGGTCTAGGTGGTTATTTATCCCTATTATTATTGGTAATATAGGTTTTGGGTGTCAATTTTCATTATACTCAAACTCTATGTATTTTTAACATTTTAGTGTTGTTAATAAATTAGTTAATAAAAAATTACCTTCCATTATTTTCGTATAACACAATATCTCTCTTCATTAATTAGTATAATGATTGAAAATAATTTCCCAAATATAATGTTCATAAATCCTTTATGTAATTTTATTTTTTAAATCTTCTAATAACATTGACACAAAAAAAAATTGAATACTATTTCATTCATCGTCTTTTTCATTAAAAAATCAATGAGAATGCATACTTCTCTTAATTAGTGTGATTAAAAATCAATATATATTCATATTTTTAATCAGAATTCCAAATAAATAGTTTGGAATAACTTTATTATATCTTACTAAAATTCTCATTATATTATGTTACTTATTGGAATAATCCCCACATTCGATTTTGTATTCAGATGTTATATGATATAACATTGGTGGTTGTGACAATTTATATTTAATATTATCTTCATTTTATAATTTCCCACACATGTCTAATGATTATTATATTTATAACAAAATTTTTGTTTTGTGCATCACCATGTGATATATTTGTTCCCTCGATCCACAATCCCTGGTGCAGTGCGAAAAACATAATTTATAACTAGATTTGATACATTGTGTACAATGAAATTAATAAATATTTTTCAATAAATAAAATCTTACATCATACAAAATTTACAAAATAACATTAAAATATTTAGTGACTTTGATAACAAGCCACATAATAAACTTATTTATATAATTTTTTACATTTCACAAAAAATAAAACAAACCAGGATGCCATAAAGTTTTATCACATGTTATAATCATATTCATAACATTTGGAATTGAAACAAAATAAATGGGTGAGATAAAATACCAAGTTATGGAATATTTATCATCATCTCAATAAATGGTTTATAATACTAATTATAGAAAAAATTATCATGGGAGACATATCAAGTTGAAAATAAAATCGAATTCAAATATTTATTCATAATTAATGGAAGAATGACATGTAATATCAAAATAAAAATCATATTATATTATTTTAATGATTGTGATAGTAACAATGAGGCATTTCAAATAAAAATATATATATATATTAACTAATATTGTGAAATTTAATAATTAGGAAATAAAACTCACATACTAAAACTAAAAATCATCAAATTTTGTGAAATTTATATCACATACATTTATGATGTTGTGAAAAAATATACTTCAATTCTTATTTATTTTTCAAAAAATTCCAATCATCTGGACATGAAAACAATGTGTTTGCTGAATTTTATAACATAAATTTTTATGACACATCATGCTATTAATTAATAAAATTTTGATTTATTATGTTTTAAATAAACAATTTTATCACACTTAATGTTGTTAGAAAACAAAATATCCATGATTAATTGTTGGATGATAAAAAATGTCCATAATTATCATCTTTTTATCATTAAAAATTAACCCATAGACAATTAATTTGATGGAGATATAATACCAAAACCATAATAGTTATAATATCCTCAAAATGGACTATATTTTCAATCAATTAAATCATTATTCAAATATATCTTAGTAAACCCATATAAAATGGATTGGTTTAATGAAAAATATTACATTTCCAATCCATCAGGCATACATAAAATTAAAGTGGAAGGTAGAATAAGAAAATATCCATAGTTATTCTTAAGAATCTATTATGTTTGAAGGAATAGATTAAGATAATATCTATAAAAAGACCACATTTAATGTTATGAAATTATCAAAATAGTGTCACATGAAAAGGGTTATAATATTTAAAATAGTTTTTTTAAATAGAATTTAAAAAATGAGTATTTATAAATTTAATTTATGTGTAATTTAAGAAAAAATTTTCTAATGGAGTTAGTCTTTATGAAATAAATAATAAAGAATTATTTAAAACCAAAATTGAGTTTTTATTATATATTATTACTATTTTCATAAAATATGAAATTATATTTCAGATTAAAAATTTCATTATGTAAATTTTTGGTGAAACTATTTTATATATTTACATTTAAATATAATATTCAATTAAATAATACATAAAATGACACAAAAATATTGTGTAAGAATGATTTTAGTTAAAGTGAAAATAATAAATAATGATACATGAAATAGTTTTGGAATTATAAAATATCATTATTGATATCCATAATGAAAAAACTATGAAACTCTATTCAATTAAATATAGAAAATGAAAAATATGATCCCTAATATTAATAAAATATATATGAATTTTATAATAACAAATGAGAACATATGTGAATATAACAATTATGAACCTCAATTAAAATGATCATATATATGGTGTATGGAAAATATTGTAAAAAAACATTGAAAATTTATATGAATTTTATAATTCACCGTAGAAAAATTAAATTAAAAATCAATTTTCCTAAAAATTTAATATACATCACTAATTGAATATTTAGGTAAAAATTACTTATATGCATCATAGATTATAATGTAATAAACATTTAAAAATGGGATTACTTCATAATATATTTATTAACTAGAATATAAATTAGGAATTAAATCATAATACATTCATATGACTAAATTAACCAAACACAAAAAATGAAGATGATGAAGGAAAAATTTTAACTCAATGAAAGGGTATTATGTTAGGAACCATCCATACCTTTTCTTCTAGTTTTTCTTATCCTTATCTAACCCTCTATGGAATAAAAATAAATAATTAAAAATTAAATAATGAAATATAATATAATATAACAACATTTTTATACTTCAATTATAATCACTTATTAAAACTATATTCATTATATATAGGTAATTTTTTTCATTGGGTGTTAATGATGATAAATGTTTTATGAACAAATTATATTATAGAACTTTATCCCTAAAAATTTAATACATGTTCATCAATTATAAATTATTAAAGTTAACAAAATATATTTTTCACAGTAATTATACAGTTCTAATTTCATTTATATGAGGTATAGTTAGGATTCATGTTAATAGAATAGGATATGATCTTATTTTGATAAATGTTTTTAAAATACAGTGTTGTGTTAATAAAGAAGTTAAATATAATAATAAAAACGACATAAAATAAAAAAACATTATTTATTCATTGATTCCTAGTATCACCATTTGAAACGATTCTATAGTCTTCCATGAATTAAATTTATCACATTATTTTGGTAAGTGGTAAAACCAACCTAGAAAAAGGACATTATATAATAAATTGGTGATTATGGATAAGAGAGTAATTTTGATAATATAATTCTATTATTAAATAATCATAAAAATATTTATCATATTTTATATGGTTATTAGTTATGATAACAATATAATTATAAAATAACGAAAATAAGAACGAGATTGAAAATGAAATACAACGCTTCGTGGAGGGGCCGTCTTTATGTGCACAAAACAGATGAATTAATTTTCTACAGAATTGGTAAAGAAATTGAAATGTATCAAATATTATATAAAATTTCCTTGATATAAATGTCATATTATTTCATAAAAAATCCTTTCTTAAACAAACATGTATTTTTGTAATAATATTTTAACATGATTCTCCTAGGGTTAATAATCAACACATGCAGATGAAAACACATTACACTACCAAAGAAATAATGTAATGGTGTATAATGATATATCTATGATCAAATAAATACAATTATACCTATTGTAAATATTTCATAATATAATCATGGTAAAATTAAATCTAAGAGAGAATGATATAAAATTACATAGGTTATGGATTTATTACTACTCGCACTGAGTGAATGAAAATTACATTACAGGAAATAATGGAAATTGATGACTTATTTCATATTATAATGTGTAAATTCATGGTAATGTGAAAACGTATACTAGAGGAATTGAAGTGAAAAAATTATCACTATTATTTAATATTTTTATATTTTCCTTGAATGGTTGGTGGAAGTCCAAATTTATAAGTGGTTGAAATGTTATTTTTGTAAATATATCAACTTAATATAAACTAAATACATGAATCAAATGGGAATATTGAGTCCATAATTGATTATAATAATAAGGATTTGTGGTTTTTTAGACATACAATTTTTTTATGATTTTTTTTTCATTTTATTACATTATTTTACTCCCAAATAAACATTCATAACAATAATTTATCACTATCATGGTAAATACATTTTTAATATATGTGGCTAATTTGGGCCTATAATAAATCAATATTAATTTTCAAGAAATCTATTAAATGATTAGTTTTTGATAGAGGTTTATAATTATACATTCATTGAAATACAATCACAGGATGAAATGGAATCATGCCTCATAATTCCAATAAATAGTCTTTCTTTCACATAATGAGAAAAATCCATTTTTAAATTAAAATTATATAAATATTATTAAATCATTATAATATTTTCAAAATTCATAATCCTATAAAATTAATCTTCAATAAAAATAGTCATAAAATTAATTTTTTTATTTATAATAAAATTATTGGGGTGGTAATTTAATTCACTTGTTAAAGATACTATATATAACAAATTATTGTAGTCAAACATGAAAAATTCATCCAAAATTATAGAATAGATGATATATATAAATTAATTATCGTGATTTTTTTATTAATGGTTATAATTGATATTTCTCTTTATACCACTGGTCTAGGAGGTTGTTTTTTATTATTTTTATTGGTAGTCTAGTGATAGGGAATCAACTGAAAAAATGTCTAAAATATACTCATTCAATGAATTTGATTATGGATATAGCATTACTTAGGACCATTACAGCGTAAATTTTATTATTTGGACTATTTTAATTACATAAATATTTATAAGCTCGATCTACAATACATTCACATAGAAAAAATTTATATTCAATATAAAGTTTATTTTTTTCACTTATAAATATTATGATTATTAGAAAATTTAATATTCATTCCCATGATAGAATTTTTACCCAAACATCAATGAAAATACAAATTTTTCATTTTTGGTGTGTTTGGTAATTACACTATGTTAATTTTATTAATCATAACTAATGGTAGATGAGTTGTAATAATCATAAGATATCTTAACACATATCTTGTGATGTTTATTTATTCATTGGGACAATCTTCATATTTCTCCTCACCTCTATTTGTTATATATTTTCTATTTTTTATCTATTACATAGATATGTGAGTGTTATAGGATGATAATGCTATGAAAAAAATTATATAAATAAATATATATAATAAATTCAAAACAAATTTTTTATATATATTAACATATTATGCTTTAAGCATCAATCAGGGTTAGCTTTTACAATTTTCCAAAAAGCGTCTATATCCAATATATATTTATATCCCCCATCATTGTTAATTAATAACATGTAAATTTAAAAATAATATTCCCAAGGTTTTTCAACACATGTGAAAAAGTTATTCCATTGTTAATGCACTATGTGAAGAATTAGTTAATATCAAACTAGTATTTTATGTTCATTATCCCTTGTTACATGATAAACAGAGCCCACATGAACATGTTTTAACCAGAATGGGATGTTAATTATATGAAACCATAAAATATCTAATTTAATATAACATTATGATTTTGTAATATATATTTTAATTACATATACAAATGTGCCTCATTTCATGACTCACTAATCCATGTTCCTATAGGATAGGGGTCGTAGACTATCATTGAGTAGGAATATCGCTAACGTCAGAGGCCTTAATCGGTGGTTTCTCAAAACACACATACATATCAATGTCCGTACAATGATAAAATGTAAAATAGATGATAAAATATGAATTCCTTAATATAAATACAACAACCATAGTATGAAGACAAAAACGGAATGTTAATTTGGAAAAATATAATTCCACCAAAAAGAGTTTGAGAACAAGTCCAACATGAAATTAAAGATGAGGAACGTTGTCAAAATAACAACAAGCCCACACCTCTATATATATGTCTCACTAAGAACATCCTTGACATAGTCCCTCTGGGAATCCATTTCAAGTCATATTGTCTACACAAGAAACAACTTGTGTGGGAAAATCCTGTGTATTGGTGATTATAACAATATATAGTAGGACACCCTAAAAACACAAATCATGTAACAAGAAGAATAATAGTTTTCCCTAAAAAGGTATATGTATACAATACATATAACATGAATATGTAGATATAATCAACAAAGAAACATAACCTCAATGTAATGTCACAACTGTAATGACCTCCTTGGATTCCTACTCAATGGTTCCACATAGCACTCTTTTTAGAGAACAAACTACATGAGTCAGATATCACAGATGATATATGTCCGATATTTTTTTCTTACTATTACATATAATATGATATATATGGTGGATGTATGTATAAATTATATTCATAGATCAGGATCACAAAAATTCCATGTGGTTTACCAACACCTCAATCTAGAATAACCGAATAAGTGGAGGATTGGTGCCTACCTATTATTCATCATGATGACACCAAGAACTCTGCCTAGGGAAAGAAGATGATAGAAGATCTCACTCCTAACATCCTTGAAGGATTCTAACAACTATTTCAAGGAATTATTTCTAAAGGGGTCACTAAACTACGTTTACGATGTGATTCCATATTAACCCTTATATAATGGATTTTGAGAACACATCAAAATGAAACATTTCCAAGATGATGCAGACAAGGGATCCAGGCATTATTTGAAAGATTACATGGATTTTTACAGTAGTAAATGACATGTCACATCCCTTCGGGGACCATATAGTGTCAATGGGACATTCCCACGTCCATGTAAAATTATACTGTGTGGCCATACTCATGTACATATTCTTGTTTCCATGTACATAGATCTTCCCATGTATACCCTCTCTGGACATGTTCATATGGTAGTATATTGTTTGTCTGTGATCATGTACTCTTAGTTTTGATCGTATATTCTGTGATGTACATGTTGAGCTATCTAGGAAGAGTCACCGACAATGTTATAGGTTCTAACACCTTTTTAGAGGATCTTATGTCATGTGGTGGTTAACATCAACCTAAAACCATATCCACTACTGTGAGGTCCCCACATGGAGTGTTGCTCTGCAAGACACAACATGTGATACGAGATTTCTACAGAATTTTAGATCTAGATTCTATGCCACTATCCCCCCATATATCTATTGCTTCATATGTACCTCAATGTAAAAACCGAGGAATATATACAACTAAGCCTGAACATTGTCAAACAATAAAATGAAATGATCAAATCCAATAAAAATGATCATGTGAATCATTATTTTTCTCCCATTGAAGAACATGAAATTGTTATACCTAATAAATCTAATGTGATATCACTTCCATAATTATCAATTCCTCATGTCATTCCATTCCCATAACTATTATTTTTAATAGATTTACCTTGAAATAGGTGCACAACATTCAATTTTATAGAACAAGTTAAACCACCCATTAATAGGCTATCCCTTGGTGAATGAAAAAATTATAGAGAAAAGAACAATCATTAACACAATGAAAAAACCATGTATTATTTTCACATTGGCCATGGATCTATTACATTAGAATGTTAAATAAAAATATTAATAAAAAATCACAATGAAATTTCACCCAAAACCTTGATAGATAATTAATGAAGAATGATGTTGTGTCATCTTTATTGGTGACATCCTCTAATTATATAGAACACATATCATGGAACATTGATCCTGTTTTTCTATTAATAGATTATCTTCCAATGTATATCAAATTATATCCCATATTTGTGGGGTTATATGGATAATGATTCAATTATGGATATAAAATCACATTTAAGGTGGATACTAGGTTGATGTGTCTATGAATTAAATAAAATAATATATTAAAATAATTTCATTAATTTGACATGTTCAATCATTTTTTTCAAAAAAATACGTTGGAAAAGCTTATATCACACCAAGGGTAAAACCAATTCTCTAGACTCAATGATTCCATCATATTTCTGATCTGGGCATTGATTAAGTATTTATTCTACTTTTTCATGAAAACCATGTAACAAGTAAATAAATATATTCGTCAAATGTTTATAATTTATTTTGGATACAGATGGCCATGGATTTACATGATGACGTAGCACATAGTTTTCAAAATAATTCATACATCACCTAAAAATGATAAATGGAAAATTTGGGTCATTACATTATCCCCTCTAAGGGAATATATGTCTTATAAATCCAAAAAAAGTGGCTAATAATGATGTGGGTACCAAGAACATATTTGAGCCTCCCACTCCTAGGATCTATCTTGAATATTATTGTGCTACCATAAGACATGGACTAATGGTATAACTCAACCAAAAGGATACTCCCATGTTGTTCAGTGATCTCTAAATGGTACATCATAATGGTACTTCATCATCATTGTCCAGATCACCCCCATTAGATATTATGAAATAGGTCTTCCATGTACCTCCTTAGTTTAAAAATTTCAGAGACATCGTATAACCGATACAACTTAGTCTATAGATCATAGGGGTATTCAACCATTAGAACTCAACATGGAATCTATAAAAGGGATATGTATCTCACAGATATCTTGTTTGTTCGCTCAAATATTAATAATCATCACCAACATTAAATATGTAGGTACACATGGTCCCCAGAAATTAAATATAAAGTCCTTTATCTTCTTTCTGTAATAGAATTTGTGTGGATATGTGTAGTCCTCATCCCCTCCATGATGACATCAACATTTTCATTAGTAGCTTGCACAAACTCCAATCCATGTTGTGTTGCCTCACCTGGTAAGTCCAATAACGTGTTGACCTTTAGGGTCACCTGTAATAGGATTTATACGGATTTATACTAATGTAGGAATGGTAGATGTTGTTTTACGAAAAAACCACCAATGGTAGGGGATCAACCCAACTATAATCAAAGTTCAATAGACATGTTCGCAACATGTCCTCCAAAACATGAATGGTCTACATACATTGCCCATTAGTTTATGGTGTGAAAAAAAGTTATCCTATACAAACGAGTCCAAAAAACCTTCCTAAAACAACTTTCATAAATTATATTTGAATCAATAATAATGATAACAAATGATCATTTATGGAACTCCTTGGAGTCAAACTATCTCTTGCACATACATGCATCCTAATCTATCTACTGTTCTCTTCCCTTAAATAGCTAGGAAGTGGGAGGTATTGATGATTTTATATAATATCACCTATATATCATCATGTCCTCGGAAGTATGTGGTAGCCTATCATGTAGACTGTGGATTTCCCTTCCCACTTCCATTCTATAACCTCAAGGGTTTATCTAATCCTGCTGAAAGTTGGTGCAGGACCTTAAATTTCTTACAATAATGGAATCTTGAGGAAACTCTATAACCGGAATCATAATCATAGGGTAAAAAAATAACATCTATGTTCCTAGTATATCATTTCTAGAGTTGGATGTACCTCTAAAGAAGATTTATGAAACTATCTCAGAACCTCCTCCCACAACACCACTAGTACCAAAATGTGTCCTTTGAAAGGAACTAAATGCTCCCCACCGTAATAGAATCCATTTGGATCTTGTCCTATGTATATATGAGTATATATGATCACATTATAGATGTCTATAATAAAAACCTCCCTAAAACTCTAAAAAGATAAAGAGTAACAACCATTTAGGGGAGGCAAGTTTTTCTGTCTCTATCAATAAAGGATTACTGCATTGATAACAACTGCTAAAAACCTCACTCGGTATAAAGGAATAATATTTCCTACTGAGATCAACAAATACAATGTTACCCTTCCCTAGATTATAGATAATATCAATGTAAAAATCTCAAAGGATCTATATCCATATCCTCTACCACAAGATAATATCCATCGAATAGAATATATAATTGAGACTCTTTAGGTCAGAATATATGATAAACCACACTTCAATCAAGTATTTTCCTCACAACATTTGGTTGAAGAATACTTCAATTAACTCAGAATCATGGGTCGCTTACTTTTTCTCATATATTTTAAAATAATATGAACTATATGAAATCACTACATGACTATGCACTAGAACCCAACAATTCCAAATAATTAATGTCTCCCAGAACCCTATGCACTCGACACCATCGATTGGTAAAATCAAGATGAGATCACTCATCAATATTTACATAAACTCCATAAAATACTACTATAACCATTCCATTCACACAAAAGGATACTCATTACATGTAAATGCAGTCTACAGACTGATATCCTAGAGAAATAAGGTATGGATATCGAGTGATTTCTTTTCATCCTAAATAATCTCTACACCTCCATCTCCCTCTTAGGTGGGTCCTATGTAGACACTACATTAATAATATCTAAGTCCACTGGTACTCCATACTCTAAGATAAAATCTCCCAAAAATTGGACCTCATGAATCCATAATTGTTACTTTGATAGCATCCCATAAAGGTGGTTCCCTCAATGTATGTTATGAATCATCCTCAATTACTGTGAGTGGTCCTACCTGGAGGTTGAATACACTAGGATATCATCAATAAATACCACCACATTCTGCACCAAGACTTCCAAGTATAACTAGTTCATGAGTCCCATTAACACTTATTGGGAGTCCATTATGCCAAATGGAATTACCATGTACTTATTGTGATTATAGAAGAATCTGAAAGACATCTTTGGTATACCACCATCATAAACTCAGAACTGGTGATAGTCAGATCATAGGTCAACCATGATGAAATATCATGCCCTTCACCAATGATAAAAATGGTCATCAATCCTCAATGTTGGATAATTTTTCATTATAGTTACCCAGTTTATGAGATGGTTATAACACCCTAATATTATAAGGGATATATTTTATTAAATAAAATACATTCATAATGAATCATAAAATGAGTTTTTTTCATATAGATTAAATAACATTAAATCACACATATAACCTAACAAGTACTTTTTAGATGAATAATGATTGAAATACGATTATTTCTCTGGAAAGTAAGAAACACAAACCAATGAAACAATAACTTGACCATTGTAGAAGAAATGTAACAATTTGGAATAGTAATTCTACTAATAGATTAATACCCTCACCTATGAAGGAATAAATAATATTTATCAATCATATAAATGAGAATATGATGTAATTATATCAAAGAATAAGTAATAAAAAAATTGAAAATAATAAATTAAGTGTTTGAATTTTTTATAAAAAATTATTCATTTACAATAATTTAATTAAAAAATTTATTTAGAAGAAAATTTATTTTCATAAAATAGATTCATAAATTAATATAATTTTTCTCTAGATTATAATATAATTTAATGATACCATAATTAATTTTTTATTATGTTATTATAGTGGCAATAATTTTTATATTTTCTTTTTTTGGGTAAATGGTAATTTTAATTAATAAATAAATTTATGAAATATATAAACTTTTATTCCTAAAATTTTGTTAATTGTTGAATTTTATCCACATAAGAATGTTTATGGTTAATTTTTTTCTTAAATAGTTTAATTTTTGGTGAATATTGATATAAGTTAATTTTATAGTATATGCTAAATACATAAATTATTGAGCCATAGATGATATATAGATGATATAAGGTCATAATATATAACTTTACTTCATTATGTTAATATATATACTTATAATGTTTTAAACTATTCATATTATTGATCCAAAATAATAAACATCTAACAAAATAAACAAAAAACACCTCTCGCAAACACTGTAAATATAACCCCTCACCACCTATTTTCCTCAGACCTACAAAGACATAAATATTCTTCAATTTTTACCCAATAATCATCAATAGTCTCTCTACAAACGTCTAGGATACATTGGTATAAATAAAATATCAAAAACCTATGTTTCTTATGGATTTTCTCAATGGAAATAATTCAAGAGGTAAAACCCATAATCCTTCTCTTTAAATGTATTTCAATTTCATTTATTTTTATATCATTCTCTAACCTCTATTATCCAATATTGAATGATAAATGTAGTATCTTATATATAATATAATTTGTTTTGTTAATGGGAAATCCATCATCAATCACCTCTTATCCCTTTTATTCCAAAAATGAAAATAATGTCTTTGATGTGTCGATTTACTGCCATCATGGACGATGCCTTTTAATTTTCCATTAACTTATTCATGGTCTTTAATATAATAATTTAACCAGTAGAAATTTATTTATAAATGTATATTACAGCTTATTTGTTTCTTTGGAACCAGTATATAAATATATAATATAAATTAATAAAACAAAACTACTATGTAGTGATCGAAAAAAAGAAAATAATTTAAACCAATATCGTTAAAGTTTTATAAAATGGATCATCATCATATCTAGGGAAAAATGATATATATTACCATAAAAAATTATTTAATATCATTAATATCTTTTAATTTCAATTATAGCTACCTTTTGGCTTTTTACATGATCTTTCATACATGTATACATGTGAACCAATCAAGAAAATTAAGGAAACAAACACTCCTGAATGATGAAATTGAATATCATAACTCATAAATAAGGATTAAATGATCTTAATAATATAATAATAACTAAAAAACGTTTTTAATATTTTTAAATTAATTTATTAATGAATCTAAATCCCATATCTATTACAATAATTTCATGTTTCTAACACTCTCCGATATAAGGAAAGGGATTCTCTTGAAATCACCAATTTTCATTCAAGATACTCTTTCTCTCTATTTACCCTATTGTAATTTTTTATTATCATTATGTAAAACTTTTAAATTCTTTGTGTATGTTCAAATTATTTTTATTAATATCAGTTATTATTTATTTGAGGATGAATTACATGTTTTATAATATCCCTTTTTCAGTTCCTCCTCGTGATAAATCACAATTAATGGGAACATCCAAATTTATTACCCATATTAATGTTCCATATATAATTTATTTCACTCCTTAATTATTATACGATAATAAATAATTTATCAGGAGTATCTTCCTTAGTTTATTTTTGATTTTATAGAAAATATTATTCAAATTTCTTTTTTAAATGCATATTATTATTTTCCTTAAACCACACTAAAGTGTTTCATTTATAATGTTTCTTAATCACTCTATATACATGTATTTAATTAAATTGGAAATAATTTATCATCATACATGCCTATTTTCTCCTGTGAATGTTTAATTAGTATTAGAACTCATTCTTCCATAGAAACCATTATGATAATCCATTTTGCAACTTATTCCTCTTGTGTGGTGTCTGTATACATCCCTTTTATTTACAATCATCGATAAATGAATATTTCATTATGTATACATGTTTCATGTATCATGGATGTCATAATAAACATATACATACACCAGTATTGAATACTATTTTTTTTACATTTTAATTGAATTGAATCTATGAATGAATAATGATTCAGACTTTATGTAATGTGTAGGTCCCCTTTGTAAGTATCACCTCAATGCATCTATAAGTCTCGTGATATTATGAATTTTGGGACAAATGATTAATCATTTATTCCAAGACAAATCAAATGGGGTTTTACCCACATACATAAACCATCTTGATAGTATAATGGTTAACGTTCCATATCCGTGGAATATAATAAATAATCATATTCTTCCATCAAAATTTAGTTATTACATTACTTGTGAAATTCACTCTGAATAAATATGCAGTTAAATTTCTTTTTCAGTGAATTGGTGGAATGTGTGTTAAGGTTATATACCTTTCCACAATGATTATACCATATTGAATTTTCATTACTCACTATTGATTAATGTAACTCTCACTGAAAATTTAAGCTCGCCATTTTCTTTTCTTCCATACCTATGTTATTAAGATGGAAGATTCAAATAAGTTCAATGGAAGTAGATTGTTTTCCACTTTTCTGATATATTTTCAAATAAAAATTTAATAATGGAACCATGTATGTATGCATTTATTCTATACTACAAAACTGATCAAACATTGTTGTGTGATCTCTTGTATATATTCAATTCTAATAAAATATCCACCAAATATGGGCTATTGGGGCCGTTTTGTTATAGTTCATAATAGAAAAATTTTAGAAGATCCATTGGGAACTAGATGTTAAATAAATATGAGAATAATACTAACTCTTTTTAGTGAATTATTTCTCAATACTCATGATGATTTTGAGCAAACATTGTTTGTGACATTATTTTGATATGGTGCCCAACGGAAGGAAAGGAATCTATACCTATAAACAATGGAGAAATTTATATTATGAGAAATTCAACATAGTTAGTATTTGGACTATGTAGATAAATACCATATTAGGATAGCTTAAATATTTTTTTATGAATAATCATAATACAACTATTTTGGATTGTTTCATGCAGCAGTATCCCCCATATTATAGTGGTACTACTAATCTAGATTTACATGAGCGGTGGATCATGTCCCTATAAAAGATACTTTTGGCATTTGTATCCAATGAAAATGAAAAGGTAGTACTGGAAGTATATTTTCCCTAGGGAAATTTTGATCAATAGTGGTCATCAATCTAGAATACTAATGAGGAATATTAAATAGAATACATGGAATGGTGATCATTCAAATAAATGTTTTTCGAAAAATAAATACATCGTGAGAAACAAATTGAAATGAATATAAAATTTGGTACATTAATGAAAATGTAAGAAGAGAGTGTTTTAGATTATGAGACTACCATCACAAAACTATCCATGTATTCAATTTATGGTATTTTTGATTCAAAATACATGATTTATCATTTCATTTATGGTTTTAACCATTTATATGAATGGCACTAGATTATCAATCATTTTCATAATATTATAAAATAGTATTAAGTGCCATTAAAATAGAGAACTGATTTTTTGGAGCTTAAATTTTAATGGAAAATCAAGACAATAATAGTTCGTTTGATAACCATGTTAATGGTGAAGCATCAAATATGATGATGGGAATAATGAAATTTCATTTATTGAAAAAATGATCAAAGAATCATCCAGGGAAATGATTAAATAGCATTGTAGTTTTTTATAAGTGAATAGAAAATTGTCATCAAAAAAATTTAATAACTGTTAAATAAAAAAATAATTGATGTTCAATTATTAAAATGTAGTTAAATTTTGGATTTATTGAAATGAACATCCCTTATATCATGGTAATTTTACATAGAAAAGTCCAAGGAGAGATTTCCAACCATATGTGATCACCACATCTAAAGTAAAAGTGCCCAATGATGTGGTTAAATTTCTAATAATCAAATATTCCAATTTCTCCAATTCCTTATTTGATTATAAATGATTATAAACTTTTATATCTACCCAACATTCCTTGTAAATTATATATTTCAATTTTTATTTAATAAGTTTGTTGTTATTAAAAACAATAAAAGGGAAGTATCATTTCAAAAAAATTGTGTTAGGATGTTCCCATTATGGAATAGAAATGTCATGTATTTCCTGACAATGTAATCATACAAATATTTGAATCTTATATCATCTTTGGTATGTACTATCGTTCAATATATCAAGTGATTATTATGGTATGAAAAAATAATTAATGATTTTTGAGTAAAATGTATAATCCCATATCTTTAGAGAAGAAAATTCATCTTATGATTCATTCCTAGATCGCCCCCCCCCCAATAGCTCTACTAAATAAAATAATTGGGGATGAAGAGAAGAAAACATCTATGGATGATTAATTTCATCATCAAATTAATGATGAACAAATTTTATAGGAACACATTGATTTATCTTTCGAGGAATTACCTAGAAACACCATAGAGCGTGAACGCGAATTTACCATTAATATAACTCCTAATGAAAGACCAATATCAAAGCCTCCTTATGAAATATAAATTGATGAATTAGTGTAGTTTAAAAATTAACTAGAATATTTGATTAATAAGTGATTTATTATCCTCAGTATATAGCCATGGGGATCCCTTATTATTTTTCTTAATAACAATGATATATCCTTGAGGTTTTTCGTTGAATATAGAGAAATAAATTCTATTACAATATTGAACATGTATAATCTACCTTGAATTGATTAATCATTTTATCATCTTCACGGATCTATAATTTGTTTTGTGATTGAACTTCATTCTAGGTATCATCAATTACTGTTAATGATGGAAGAGATAACCAAGAATGATTTTCGAATAAGGTACATACATTATGATTTCACAGTAACTCCATTTAAATTGACCAAATGGACCTTATTTATTTATCAATACAATGAAGAGCTTATTCAAGGATTGTCAAGAAATATTTTTTGAAGAATTCATTGATGATATTTGGGTGTATTATAAAATCTATGGAGATCACGATAATCACATTCAAATTATTATTGAGACTCTGAGAAGTAAATAGTTATATATTCAATTTAGCATCTATGAATTCTGGATTTAGTAAATTAATTTTCATCGCTATATTATCACTATAGATGGAATCTCAGTAGGTCCTATAAAGATAAAGGCAATCAATGAATGATATATTCCTACAAAAATAACTGTGTTATGTTGATTTATTGTTTTAGGATGCTAGTATTAGGGTTTCATTTAAATTGTTCCCATTTGGATAATATGTTAAACAAGATTGTTAGAACCCCGATATTATTTTTCAGGTATTTTTTCCTTTTCTTGTAGTTTTTTAGAAAAAGAGGAATTTTAGTAAATTTTCGAAGTACACACCCCATACTCTATAATTTGGGCCAGTTTAATTTTATGTGTTTAAAGTTCATATATGAGAAAAGAAGAGGTTGGGAGGGTTTGGAATGATTTTGAAAATTTTTGGAGTCTTTTTTTAGGGAGCACAGTTTGATCACGGTTAGGAGAAACTATGTGGTTTCTCTAGGGAAACATTGTAGGAGGAGACCGTAGGCTTCACACGGCCAGCACATGGTTTGCGGAACCATGTGAGGCAACCATTCAGACCACTCCTCTTGAGGCATTGGAGTGTGCACAGTTAGCGCATGGGTTTCCAAACCATGCACACTAACCATGAAGACCCCTCCTCTCGAGATAGTGGCACACATAAAATTAGCCCACAGGTTTCCAAACTGTGTGTACTAACTATGTGGTCCCATAAAAAAATAGGGTTTTAAATTTGGGCTCCCTCGAGGGTGCCTATTTTCACTCCAAAATCATTCCCACTCGATCCTCACTTAAGAATTTGGATCCTCAAGGGTTGAAGTTGATCTCCAACTTGTTTTGGAAGCTAATAGAAGGTGTTTCTTGTTAGATTTAAGTATGTTCTTCTTGGGTAAGTCTGACCTCTTGGTTTATGATTGGTTTTCTCAAGGACTATTGTTCCCTCCCTCACTTGTTTTTCTAGATCTACATATGTTGCGTGTAGATCTAGATTTGGGGTTTCCTAGGGTGTTGATTTTAAGGCTTTTAGATGATAGGGAAGGATATATAGAATGGTTTTCATGAAGTGTTTTCCCGGATTTGGGGTGTAGTTGTTTGTGGGACGATTTCTCCAGAACCCTAAATGTAGGTGGTTTGTGCCTTTTGGTTGAAAGTATTTGAATTAAATGTGCTAAATCACCAATACCCATGAAGAGGGTATTGTGCATTTACTATTTTTAACCATGATATTTTCCTGATTTTCTGTGTGTGGGAGTAGAGGTTAATTGTATGTTAATCTGGTAGAATGATATGATTAGGACTTTTTTCCCACACATGTTTTTGTAATGACCCTTGAGCTCTGATTAGCCTATTAGACTATAATGTTTTACCTTGCCTAGTTTTTTGATGGTGTGATTGATATCTTACATGCTCTTTATGTTGTAGACTGTTGGCCAAGTAATAATGTAGGTTTACTTTGGCCATTTTGCATTGCTCTGCTCATTTTACTTACACAGGGCTGTGAGAACCTGGTGTAGTAGACAATAAGAGGAATTGACCATGTGATCTACCTCAAAGAGTCTCCAATTAGTATTTTTCTATAAGAGTATTTGATTGTGTGAGATTCCTCAATGATTCCTTTGAATCAATTTTGGGATAGAAGGGGAATTGACTGTGTGAGCATTCTCAAAGAGTCCATGAACCATTTTACACTATAAGGGGAATTGAATGTGTGAGCATCCTTTGAGAGTAATTTGAATTAATTTTGGTCTATAAGGGGAGTTTACCATGAGGGATTTGCCATAGAGCCTTTTACTACATAAGACTATAAGGGGAATTTACAGTGTGAGCTTCCCCAGAGATTCTTTAAACGCTTGGGACTATTAAGGGAATTGATTGAGAGATCATCCACAGAGAGTCTCTATAGTATCCTTGTTTTGATTGAACCAGAAGGGTTAGGAAGAGTGTACTACTCAAAGGGTTCCCTGCTTATTTGTTTTCGTTGATGTACAGAACTGATTGCATTGATGTTGTAGGACTGGTTACTGCGGAGTACTTCCTTGTTTACTAATTTAATTTTTTTATTACCTGCCATATATTCACTGATGGTTAGGTACAGATCATGCGGTAATTTCCTACTGGGATTTAGTCTCACACCCTTTTGGGTTATACATTTGGGCCTAAATAGATTATATTGATGCAGGTATTGATAAGGGAAAGCACCCTTCTACTTCTGGTACGTGATATGATGTGGACCTGGAGAGCATGGGACCAAGCTAGGGCTTGCAATGATGAGGTGCTGTTTATCTATTTTCTTGTGTACTTTAGCTTAGTATTGTTCTGTATTCCAGCATTATGATGTCTATGGTTGTTTTCTGAGACCAATCTACCATGCATCATTTATATATATATACACTCCAATTGTTATTCATTCAGACTTCCGTTATATACTTTCATATAGACTATTACTTCATTCGCTATTGTTGACTATTTGTTTTCTCTTGTATTGTCTTACTATTCCAATGAGGGCATAGTTTCCCCACTAATACACCCAAGTCCCTCACTGCTATTTAGCAGCCACTCGCATTATGGGATATGCGCTTGAGGCCATGTGACCAACCAGGTACAGGGCACCTCTGTGTGGCTTCTAGAACTAGGAAATGACAATGTGGTATCAGAGAAATGTTTTTCTTCATGACATACTGTCTGGAGCATATAGCAAGGGATATGACGGAGTTGCTAATTGGTAATAAGTTGTGCCCTGGTGTAGCTAACCAGTGTACAGGTAAAATCCAATCTAACAAGTTTAATTGCAATTTTTAGGGTTTTTAAATTATTACAGTTGAATTGATTTCACCTTGAGTGATTCACATGATTTTTGCTTTTATTGTAGATGTAATTGAGGTCCAATTTCTGTTTAAAACGGATAAGATGAAGTCATTCCATCCCATGCATCATATAGTCACATTCTATGGATCACATGTCATGCATTCTTACCATGCCATATAGGGTGCATTAGCAATTGCATGTTGTTGTGATAGGTGTTGTGCTATATATGAATGTGGTTGTGATAATTTTCATGATAAAAATATCTACTGTTTGATACGGTACTGTTTGTGTATGATTTTTTTTGAATGAATGACACACATTGGTTCTTGAGGTGTTATAGGCCCTCATGAACTAGAATTTGGTGGGTCATTGGCATGTTTTCTTGTTATAACATGTGAAAGATTCCATGCATTGATTCGCTGGGAGTATGGGCCCTCATAGATTAGAATTTGGCACTATGATGTTCGTTTTAGTGTTTTCTGGGCTCTAGAGTAGTTTCTAAGGCTTAGTGTCCGAAAAAACCTAGAATACACGCTGTGTACTGTAATCTTGGAACCCGACCATGTAACGAACCACACAGGTCAGTGTTATCCTTTCTAAAACCCGTTGTGTCCGTATGGAACATGCTGTGTACTTTGAGTCGTGTATCTGGCTATGTCACTAACAACACGGGTTGGTGATTCTCGTCTAGTACATGTTGTGTCTGGAGAAAACATGATGTGTAGCCATCTTCTAGGAGTAATGTGTGGGTTAGCCGTGTAAGAGAACTCGGGCAGGGGAAAAGAAGTCAAGTACATGCTGTGTGTTAGGCCAACATGTCGTGTAGTTTTGTTTTGTAAAACGTTAATGTTTTATTTCTCTGATTTTCTTATTACGCTTCTAGTTTCAGTCCCTTTTAATCATAATCTAATGTGCGTGTCTGACCGTGCAGGGTCATGCCACCGAGACATCCTCCAGTTTTATGCAAGTTTCAGTGCGATGATCAGACATCAGATATGGGTGATCAGGTACAGACGATAGACCCTCCAGTTGTTCCAGTCTTGGCACCAACTGTTATACCTGACACAGGTGTCGATGCACAATTCAGGGAGAGATTTTTGAGGATTATGCAGACCTTCGGAGGAGTGCCACCACTTGCCCCATTGATGTAAAAATCTAGGAGGATCTTTCATCAGCAACATCCTCCCAGCTTCTTAGTGGATGAAGGACCCTAGGCTGTAGAGTCATGGATGGAAGCCACGCTGACGACCTTCGAGCATCTAGAGACACCTCAATAAAGGAGGGTGAAGCTCGCTACCTACATGCTTCAGCAATCCTCCAAGAGGTGGTGGGATGTGATCTCATAGGCGGGACACCGGAAAATTATGACTTGGGAGGAGTTTAAGCGAATATTATATGATTACTTCTATCAAGAGACCTTATGGTCCTATTGATCCCGAGAGTTCATGAGTCTGGAGAAGGGTACTCTTTCTGTTATGGAGTATTCCTCTCACTTCACAGAGCTTTAGTGTATAACACCTATTCAAGGAGGTGATGATTTCTTCATTGTGAGGATGTTCTAGGATAGTCTGATGCACGACATCTGATCACAGGTGAATATCTTCAGGTTGACTTTTATCTCTTCAATTGTCTACAAGGTGCTATTCAATGAGTGAAATATGAGGGATTCTGTAGCTATGATCCCGGTGGTTTGGCATCCTGAGATACTACTCCGCCATCCAATGGTAGGAAGTGTCATATAGATATTGAACAAGGAGATCACAGTAGGCGGGATGCATCATCTGGTAGCCAGGTCGTATGCTACCAGTGCAGGAGGAGTAGGCATACACGACAGCATTTCCCGAGAGACTCGATGGAGTTCCGATATTGTGGCAAGATGGGTCGTCTTTAGAAGTTTTGTCAGAAAATTTAACCAGAAGCTTGTCATAGGGGTTCTTCAATGTATCCTCATTCAGGAGTAGTACCACCAATTTTTCACCAAAATGGGAACTGAAGTTATTCCATCTATTCAGGCCGAAGTGGATGTCATGGCCATGGTAACCAGTCCCCATGTTATCGGTGACATCAGGGCAGATCTGCATAGAGTGGTCAAGAATGGTCACAAGGTCGTGGTATAAGCCAGACCTCTGTAGTGCAGAAGACCCATCATGAGAAGAGTCCTAGACCCTCTACAGTTTGAGGTACGATCCTAGTTTCCGTTGTTTAATCTTCATCTCTTTTCGATATAAGGGATACCCATAGATTTATATATGTTGCAGTTGTGGAGATCCTTGGGCTCTGCATCTTATCTTATGTTGATATCATGATACTAGACACTCTGTTGGGCACTTAAATGGAAAGTGTGCATCCGTGAAGGAGTGCCTTATTGAGGTAGGTGGTTGTTACTTCTTATGCGACCTATAAGTCCTAGAGATGACAAGATATTATTTCATTCTCGGGATGGACAAGTCAGTTCATTCCCATGAATTAGTTGACTGTTACTGTCAGTGGATGAGTTTTAAATCACCATAGGGCATATCGTTTCTTCATAAGTCTGAATTGGATGTCTAGGCAAGTAGAGCTGGAACCGAGCATCATGGGTTAGGAGGAGATACAGACCAGATTCCATGATTGTATCTGGATGACCTGGGGACTTCACAGTTAGAATTTCCTCCATTGGTGGATCATTTTAGAGTTTTAATTCCAGAAGACATTTCAGGTTTTCCACCAGAGCGATAGGTAGACTTTTATATTGAGTTTGTGCTAGAAGAGGCACCAGTGTCCATTCCTCCTTACGGGATGGCTACACCTAGGTTACAAGAGCTCAAGAAGAAGATGGACGACATGCCGGAAAATGGTTTTGTCTAACCGAGTCATTCTCCTTGGGGTTCTCCTATCCTATTTGTGAAACGGCAGATGGTACCCGAGGGATTTGTGTGGATTATCGTAAGCTATACCCATTGACGGAAATAACTGATATCCCTTACCAAGGATTGATGGTATCTTTGATCATCTTCGAGGAGCTCGGGTGTACTTGAAGATTGACATGAGGTCAAGTTATCATCAGTTCCACATTATACCATCACATATACCTCTCAAAACCGTTCAGAGAAGTTATAGTATATACGAGTATATGGTTATTCCTTTCGGTCTCATAAAGACGCCTTCACATTTCATGTCACTGATAAACCATGTGTTCTATTGATACTAAGATTATTTCATGGTGGTATTTGTGAATGATTTCTTGGTGTACTATTACACTCGACATGAACATGACATGCATCTTGAGATCGTTTTTATACACTGAGATAGAATCAGTTATATACTAAGATCTCAAAATGACACTTTTGAATGGACCAGATTCACATTTCAGGTCAAGTTATCTCAGAGACAGGAGTATCAGTAGACCTAGAAAAAGTGAGAGAAGTAGTTTATAGGGAGCAGTCGAAGAACATTTTTGAGGCACAGAGTTTTCTAGTGATGTTTGTATACTACATACGTTTCATACATGACTTTTCATGCTAATTATTACCACTAACGAGTCTGAATAAGATGGGTGTGAAGTTTTTGTGATCAGATTCTAGTGATTCATCCTTTCAGGAGCTCAAAGGGAGGTTGAATTCAGCACCGATACTAGTATTTCTAGATCTAGGAAAGAGCTATATTGTGTATGATTATTCTTAAATTATTGAGCTAGGAACTATTCTGATTCATTGGAGAGGGATTCATTCTATACGAGTCTCGGTTGTTGAGGACACATGAGAGGAATTACCCGATGCATGATCTCGAGTTGGCTGTAATTGTCCATGCCTTACGTTGTTGGAGATTGTATCTTCTGGAAGAAAATTTTGTGGATTTCACCGACCATAAGAGTTTCATGTACATATTAACTCTATGTGATCTGAATTTGAGACAGTGACGGTGGGTTTAATACCTTTAGTCCTTTGACATTGAGCTTTCCCACATTCCTGGGAAAGGCAAAGCAGTGGCTGATTATTTGAGAAGGAGGACTCAAATACATGCAGTTCAGGAGGCCAGTAGTGAGTGGAAGCTTATGGATCTATTCTCCGAGATGTATTCGGAGCTGCACGATAGACATGGGACAACTTTTCATTATTCGGTGGTTGTTACCACTACTCTTCTAGATCAAGTGTGAATGAGGCAGCTATCAGATTCAAATGCCTACACTTATGGGAGAATGTGTCAGGATAAGATCATATTATAGGATGGACTATAGGTTAGGATGATATCTTGTGTTCCATGGGGAATGTATCGTTGCTAGCATACATACGTGAGGAGCTGATGTGGGGCTTTCATTCCTTAGTTTGGGAAGTTTATCTTACTGTCACCAAGATGTATCATGATCTACACCATTAGTTTTAGTGGCCATGTATGAAGAGATATTTTGATGATTTTTTCATGATTTTTTCCACCAGATTGTAGGTGAAGGTTGAGAATTAGCGACAAACAAGGCTTTTGTAGTAGTTTTCTAATCCGTAGTAGAATTGGAATGATGTCATGCTGGATTTCGTGACAGGTTTACTGAGGTCTCCTTGAAGGAATGATGCAGTTTGGGTAGTCATTGCCATACTCATCTTGGTTTCTCACTTTTTGTAGATCAAAGAGACCTTAAGTGTTGATGAGCTGGGATGATTGTACATCCACGAGATTGTGCGCTTACATGTAGTTCCACACACCATTGTTTCAGAAAGAGATGCACATTTTATTTACCGAGTCTGGCAGGGGCTTCATAAGGCATTGGGTACACATGTATTTTTGTGTACAGATTACCATCCCCAGACAGATTTCTATTCCGAGATTACGATTCAGGTTCTTGAGTACATGCTTCGTGATTGCATCCTAGATTTTGTTGGTTTGTGGGGAAGCACGTACCACATGTGGAGTTTTCCTAAATCAATAGTTTTAAAGCAACTATTAAGATGGTACCTTATGAGAATTTTTATGGTTGGCATGGCGATCACCCTTATGATGGATGGAGGAATGAGAGGCAGCTATGTAGGGACATCATCTTTTTCAGAAGACCACAGAGCTGATAGAGTTGATTTGAAAGAGGATGCCAACTAGAATGTTTCAAGAGATGTCTTATGCTGAGTAGTGGAGATGACCTCTGGTGTTTGAGGTGGGGGATCATGTTTTTATCTGTGTCACACCAAGGATGTGGTACATGATTATTGGGAGATATGGTAAGCCTTTTCCAAGGTACCTTACCCTGTTTGAGGTTTTGGATAGAGTTGGTATGTTTGCCTATCGGTTGTAGTTGCCTCAGAGGTATCGGGCTATGCACGACATCTTCCACGTTTCTCATCTTCAACGTCACTTATCAGACCCAAATCATGTATTCCAACCCGTGGAGGCTCAGTTAAAAGTAGATGCATCATTCGAGGAGCATCATATCTTGATTTTTGATCAAAGTAAAAATGATCATTGTGGCCGGTCAGTTCCCCTGGTATGAGTGATATGGCAGTACGGTTGAGTACATCACATGACTTGGGAGAGGGATGCAGATGTATGACCGTAGTGCTCGGACCTTTTCTGGGTTTCTCCTTCTACACAGCCTTGCAAGGGAAATTTGGGGATGAATTTATTTAAGGGTGGAAATTTTTAAAAACCAGGATCTTCTTTTTCATGTATGGTTTCCTTTTTTGGTCATTTTTGATAAGAAGTGGAATTTCTGGAAATTTTCAAAGTATACACCACGTACTCTTTCAATTTGGCCGGTTGCCTTTTATGTGTTTAATTAGCATGGATGAGTTGGGAATAGGTTGGGAGAGTTTGGATTTGTTTTGAATAAGTTTGGAGGCTTTTCGTAGGGAGCACAATTTGAGAATGGTTAGGGGAAACCGTGCGGGTTCTCTCAGAAAACCATGCCGGGGACAGAGTAGGCTTCACATGACCTGCATACGGTTTTCAAACCATGTGAGGAAACCATGCGAACCCCTCCTCCTGAGGTTGTGGCATGCGCACAGTTAGCACACGAGTTTCCAAACCGTGCGTACTAACACTACAACAAAACCGGCCCCCAGCGGCGGTTTTTTTTTCATTTGGCGGCGGTTTAAACCGCCGCTATAGGGTTTGGCGGCGGTTTACAAAAACCGCCGCGAAACTGGGCGTTGGCAATCTATTAGCAGCGATTTTTACTATTTCGCGGCGGTTTAAGAAAAGCTTCGTAGATGCCTCTTTTCGTGATGGTTTTCGTCCATTTCGCGGTAGTTTTATGCGTAGATGATACTTTTTTTCGTGGCAGTTTTAACCACCGCTATATTCTGGAGTTTGATACGCCTATGTCGCGGCGGTTAAAACCGCCGCTAAATTTAAACATAATACATTTATCGACGGTTATAACCGCCGCTAAATGATGACCAGTAAGGCATTAGCAGCGGTTAAAACCGCCGCGAAATGTTGACCTGGAAAAAAAAATAATTCTGCTCCTACCACAGCACTGCCCTGAAAAACAAATCAAACCAGAATGTTGAATAGGAGACACCATACAAACAAATAACATGGTAGTATTCATTGAAAAATATGATATGAGAAAATGTTTTATATTATGGATTCCAACCTAAGGAATGGTATGTATCACAATTTTGTGAGTAACCAATCCATGTGTCCCCCAAGATGTATATGTGTTTTTAGCTTCTTTAATTTCTTATGTGTTTTAAGAAGGGTTGATTTATATTATATGGATACTAATACTCTATATAATAAATGGTTATGAATTTTGATACAATTTATGTGATCATGATAACCATGGTGATGTGTAATGATATGTAATTGGTTATGCTCTAAGTTGGCCGATATAACATCCATGGGTGGATTGTGATATGGGTTGGGTTTTTTAACAATGGATTTGTGTTATGGGATAGAACAAATTATGTTTATATGGGTATAGAATTTGTTCCAAAGATGGATGTTTGAGTAATTATTGAATGTATGTTATGGTATGGTTTGTTGTTTGTTTTGGGTTGGTTGTTAATGCCTACTATAGAAAATGGGTAACTTGTGAATTGGCGTGTGTTTTAGGTTGGACAACACGCTAACCGTGCATGGTGCTTGAGAGAGTATGGTTTATGATCTTTTAGGTTATACATGATTCCTATTGAGGATTTGAGTTATGTCATTGGATATGAGATAAGAGTTTCATGTATACATCCCAAGATGGTCATCATGTTGCAGGTTGGATGGGATGCATCATGATATAGTTGTTATTGACTTCGTTAAAGAAAATAGGTTTGAGTTTTTTAAATTTTCAACAACAACTTATCTAATGTTTTCCTAAATACCTTATTGGTGGAATTATACTTAACCAAACCAAATGATATTGATTTTTCACAATAGTTATTATCATAAGAGAATGTCATTAACATATTTGTGCATGTATGTGATCTTTATCCTTTAGGGGAAGTATGGTGTGTCGATTTCTAGTTAGGATTAGTTACCTAGATTTCATAGTTGGATTGGGTATGGGATTTGTGATATGCATGAGAACCCTCGAGTGGGTATATTGGCCTATGATTTTCCTCGTGATATTTGAGATGGGTTCATAGATGCTTCTCCATGGATTGTATCCTATATAGGATGTGACATGTGAACTAGGGTTGAGAGAGACTAGTAATATTGAGGTGTATCATGGGATATTGGTGATTGGAGTGTTCTAATCAAGTGAAATAGTGATTCTCATTTCCACATGATGAGGGTTTTCCTGTATGTATGTAATCCAAGAGAGGACGTATCCTATGTCTATGAGTTAATTAAAAAAATGAAAGTATGTTTAGACACTTTGTTCTATAGTGATTGTATATAGGTGGATTGTGGTTTGGTATTCAGTTAGTAATATCATTGTATTTGGTATTGTGAATGTAAAAGCATGGGTAGTGCTTGTGTTTTGTTAAGTCTAACATGAATAATTGACATGGTTATTTGGGGGACAAGTTAAGTTAAACTATAATTATTTGGATGTTATTGTAATGATGCATATTATGTGTTTTAATAGATTGTATACATGCTTAGATTTATGTTATACTGATAACGATTAAATTTAGGTATTGTGGGAGGCTTCCAAGATACACTCTTTCCATGTCAGTAAGAGCGTGAGTTCTTTATCAGCATAATTGGTATGTTGGTTGTATAGTCTATGATTAGACTTTCATGTGGGGATTTGGGTAGTTATTAGGTGTAGTTTTACTTGGTTAACATGTGGTTTATAATAATTGCTGGATTTTCATAGATCTCATAGATAGAGAGATTTAGTGATGAAGGTAATGTGAGTATTGGGAATTTGGTCATTGGGACATTATCAATCCATGGTTGTTTCATGTGATGCTTTCTTAATGTATGGGTTTGTTCAATTGCGGAGTCTCCAGGTTTCTCAAGATGGTTAGTGCATTGGGATACCAAATGACACATATTTTGATGCATTTTTTATTAGAATTAGATGGTCCTTGAACATTCTTCCTATGGTTTATACATTATTCTACGATACATGTGATATGTGGTCTCATCGCTTGTTTTATATCAACCATAAACTAAAAACAAATTGGTATTCTTTGACCCATTTGAGTGGTGTAAAAACTTTAAGGCCATGACAGAGCCTTTTATCATTAACCTTTCATGCCTTAGACATTTATGGTCATGGGATTGGCCTTTTAGTGTGATACATATTGGATATGGATCCAATAGGGGTATGTCTATGCTAAACGAAAACACATTGGGCCATCAGATAGGTGCATTATCTTCCACATAGTAAGGAAATTGATTGAAAAAGGGAGTATCTAGTAAAAATTGGCATATATAAACCCAATATGTTACCTAATAACTTCTGCCTTGTTGAGTGTTACATGGGGTGACTGTTCCTCCCTCCTGAGATTTTATTCTAAGGGGATATACTTTGGTTGTGATTATGGATATAGGTTGGGCATGTGTAGACCAACCTAGCATAGACCTAAGGATGTGTTAGAATTTATGGAAGCCCTTCAGTGAGATTTTTATCTTCTTTTGTTTTGGTTGTCTTTATACCATTGAATGTTTAGGGATTTGGTATGTGATAGAATTTCTTCATGCCTGTGGAATGTGTTGTGGCTCATTGGGCCTTGATAGTGATGGTATGAATTGGGCTTACATAGCTAGGATACCCAGGTGCTGCTATGGAGCAACAATGATATGAATGGGACTTACACAGTTGGACTGCCTAGGTACTTCTATGAATCAGTTATGGTATGAATCGAGCTTACACAATGGGGCTACCCGAATGCTGCTATATAGTAGAAATGGTATGAATATGGGTTACATATATGTTATTCTCATTGGATGTGGTACCAATTCAATCACAGGCCTAAATGGAATGATGTATACCTCACTCGAGAAATCAAGACATAAAATGAAACATCATAAATAAATAAAATGAATAGAAGGAAACATGAGAAATCAAGAAAATGTTAGGACATGAAAATGTTTGGTGGAAACTATGTGCCATACATGTTACATATTCAAACCAAATGTTCTCATACTTGTTGAACACATCAACAACACTATTACTCATCATCTGATGCCGCATCGTCACCCTCTCCACCTTCATCTCCACTACATACTGCCACCTATAAGAACATTATATTGAAAATTAAATATTGTTGCATATTTATAATAAAACTTAAAACCAATAAAAGTGTGAAAAGTAAATTATTTTGATTTTTTTGTGATTTACCTTCTCACCACTAGCCGATGCACAACCACCGGGGGCATATCTGCTCATATGAAGACGTATTTCAAGCAACTCTTTCTACAAAGCAGATATCTGATCCCCCTGCTGGTGAACTGTGTTTCGTAGAGAAGACATATCCCCCTGAGTATCTTCAGGTATGAAATGACTATAACCAGGAGTAGATGTAGCCGAAATCCCTGATGTCCTGCCAAAGACCTCAGATGGTATGGGTCCCAAACCCATCCCGCGCACTCTACTAGGATGCTCCTTCCCAATGGACTTTACCAACCGGGTCATCCTGGGAGACTGAGTAGGATTTCCCAGGATTGACATCCCATATTTCTTTAATTTTTACCTATAAATAAAATATCAATATATATTAACACAGTAAAAACTGATAATAAGTTATTATAATAAATAATTGACTTTATACCCCAACTTCTCTGGCAGGTTCATTAACAAATCTTCCATCTGTTTTTTTTATGAACATCCAGCCACAGTTCTGTTCGGGATGCTTCATGCCCTAAACTCTGTGACTGCATTAAACAAAGATAAATCAACAATTAAATATGTTAAATAGATAACATTGTATTATAAATATTTAAACTAATTAAAATATTACCAATGACATTTGGCTTCTAGCAAATCTTTTTGAGCCCGCAGTGTGCGGGATGACTTTCTTTGCCCGGTTTGATGCATTCTGTCTTAGGAGATCCTGAAATAAATAAAATTCAATTTAACAGTAATGTATTCAATGTCTATCTCCTCTTCATGTACATGTATAAATGTAAAATGAGGATAATATAATAATATATATTTCAATACCATCCGCTTCTCATCACGATGGCTATCGACAAAAACATTCCACTGTTCTTTCGGTACCCCACTGGGTAGCTTCTCATACATCTGCTGCACGGTCAACGAAGTATCATTGACATCACACCACAACCTCCATTTGAAATATTTCCATTTTTTTCCAGGATTTTTCAATGTCCACTTCCGTGCTATCACATCAGCAACAGTAAAGTGGAAGAACATCTGTATACAAAAATTCATTTTGAATATATTACTAACATGACATTCAATTAAACCATAAAGTAATAAAATTACCTTTATCTGAGAATCAAAAACTTCATTTTTCTAGTTTGGAGGCATATGCCTCCAATCATCATATGAAATAGGAAGGGAAATGGGCTTCGCTGCCAGCTGACCTATAATCTGACCAAGTAAAAATGCGGCGTTATCCGTCGGGACCCCATAAGAATCAAATGGCACCACAATCTTCTCGCCATTCATGTTCCAAACATCAGAACATTTTATGTTTTTTTTCACGGTTGCATTTTTTTCATCTGAAATTAGAAAACAATTAATATAAACAAAATGCAATAAATTAATTTAATTTAAATTTGTACCTATGATTGTGACCCTCTAGAATGTCCGTGATAAACTGGAAGGGGCGTGTCGCTGCCCCACTACTGAGGCTCTTGTAAGGGGAAGCGATGACTCATCCTCTAATGAGACATCCACTGACGGTGTCAGAGATGGTGCAGGGGGAGATGATGCATGTAGAGACCCGAAGCCTGACGTACATTGACATTACATTACTTTTGCGGAATACTTAGTACATAAAAAAACACACACTAAAGGATCGTAATAGTTTAGTGTCTTTGGAAACTCGGAGCGTAATCTTCTAATCGTGGTGAAAGTTCTTCAATATCTCCCATAAAGGTCATCCCTTTTTTTTCCTAAAACCTTTATTTATATCCTGGGGAAAAGAAAACATAAAAGGGTGAGCTCAAATGCTCAGCAAGGGAAATAAAGGAAATCATATCATATCTTTTTGAAAATCATAACCTGCAAAAGAGATCATAAAATCTTAATAAATCATAGAAGTGAAAATGAGATCCACATAATCATAACATAAAACTTGAAACTTTGTGGCATGCACATATAATCATTGAAAATCATTTCTTGTTAGTCATGACTTATTGCCAAGACTATCTTAGTGGACAAAGTCCCTTTCTGAACCGAGTTCACTCCTCGTTTCAGTCCTGTATCACTGAACCGAAATAACCTTCCGTTCTAGCCTTGTCTATCTCATGAGATATAAAATCTTTACCCAATGCTTTGGAGGGAGATATAGGTCCCACCCATCTTATAATGAATCCTTTCTTATGTGTGCCACATAATCATAAAACATACATCATAGCATAACCCATGTAATAAAATTGGGATTCTTAAACAACATGACATCATAAAACAATTCATATAAGATAAAGGAATTCATAAAAATATTTCCATCACAACATAATCAAATCCATGTAATAATAGGGATAAAAACAGAACCATTTTATTATCTTAGATGGAAAATAATTTCGATAAAATACTTGAACTTCATTCTTGAGGAAAATATCCTTTCTACTTCAAAAACACTTTTCCTTTCTTAACATGTCATACAATTATAAAATAAAGAAGTTGATTAAAAATAAACTTGAAAACTTATAAAGGATGATTCTTGGAAATAATGTTTTAAAAATCCATTCATGCCTTATAAGTTAAAAAAACATTCTTCGTACTTTTGTCGGAAAAGTCAAAAAGTACCACGTACGAAAAACGACAAAAGATTCCTTTGATACATATTACTAAAAACTCACCGAAGGGTAAAAATGGATTTAAACAATTGTAGGTGGATGGAAATAATATTACATATTGATGAAACATGGATGTGGATGATAAAATACACCCCAGTAAATACTTACGAATAAACAATCTCGGATAAAAATGAGATTGTGATATTTCCCTTACCTTAGGTCCGATTTGCTTTGTTCGTGTCCGAAGCTCCTGTATAATGGTTTAAATAATGTTATTGACTTATTCCAGAATCATACATATTGATATGATATCATATATTATTAGCTTCTTGTTAGTAATATTTCATTGTTACTTGTTACTCGGGTCTTTATAACTTTTTGTTCTTATGCGTGTTTTGCTGAATAAATTCTTATTCTTATCTTTAGGTTATAGATAATTCATTTCCAGAATGGTATTAGTGTAGTATATACCATATTCATTCATTCAATTCATTTATATAATCATTATGAAATGAAGATCATGTAGAACGAGTCGCATCACATCGTGGAGACGGTATTCCGTTCGTACGCACGAGTGATGATATCGTTTCTATGATCGTGGAATTGTATTGGAGTATATATATATATATATATTATTTCAGTATAAATATTACTTCCTAATAATCATATATAGTTACTCATTACACCATTATACCCACCCTTGTAAGGTGATGGTGGAAAATAGATTACACCACGGCGTGGAGACGGTATTCCGTACGTACACACGCACGGTGATTTCATTTTTCCGTAGGATGGATAGAAGGTGAATTAGGGTTGTTTCATACTTATAATAACATATCAGTATATGAGTGATACTGATGTTATTACTTCATAATGAAACAACCTAAGAAGAAGAAGTGGAAGAAGAAATAAAGATGAAAGAATTGGTAACGGTAATTACCTCTTCTTTGAAGTGCCTCTTTGAGACCTCCTCTTAGGGAACTAGAATTGGTCTTTGAGGAAGACCAGAACCTCTATGATGTTGCTAGGGAAGTGGAGAAGAGATTTTGTCAGGGGTTGGCCGAGCTTGAGTGCTCAAATTGGTGTGAGGAGGAGGGGGAGGAGGTGTCCTTTTATAGGGGAGGAGAGGGGCACCTTAGGAATATCTCAAAATATTATTTTATATTAAAGTCAAAATCGGTTTATAATGGTTCCAAAGGGTCTTATTTAGGAGCTAAAGTGGGGATGGGTCGAAATCCTATCAACCAATAGAATTTACACAAGTTTAGGATATTATTTTAACCTTTTCAATTAGATTTAACTCCAAGTTAAATAATTTAACTTTTACCGTGTCTTTTTGTTTTCTTTCACTATATGGTTAATACACTTAATAAAACATGCCAAACGAACCCCAAATTGTTTATTATTAATATATATATCCTTATCTAAGTCATTTGGCCGAACCTTAGATTTTTAGGAATACAATAACAATTAATAATATAATATTTGATTTAAAAACTATTTTGTGTCAATTTTGACACTATTTGATATATGATTTCTGTGAAAGTCATAACAGAATTAAATGTTCGAACCAAGTTGATTAAAGCAACATTAATATATCTTAGTAACCTATAAAATTAGTGGAATTCATAAAAAGTCTCAAATTACATTTATTTTGGTGTTTATAACATCAATTATGTTAATATTTCGTTAACAAGATAATTACTGCATCATCTTTGTGTCATAAATAAATTAAATTATTTGATTTCTAAAAATTACAAATAAAATACCATCATGTAGGAAATCCTTTTAGCTTTCTAATGAATATTTACAATCGAATTTATCTTATGTATAACCCCATATTAAAAATGATTTACTTATTAAACTTTGATTTTAACTATTTTAACCTTTCTTTAAATAAATTAATAATAAATGTCCTAATCTAATCCAAGTGGGCCTAAATGGTCATATTTTATTCCTAAGTTTGTTTTTGGTCGAATTACACTTGTCCAATAGAATTAGGACATGTGTTAGGGTAATAGTAATATCATATTTACCCTTAGTTACCCTATTTACTATTAACCGCGGTAAAAAACATAAAAAGTTACTATTCACCAAAAAATTATTTTCATCTCATTGAACCACATTTTAGTCCTTGATATTAACCGTGTCTCTCGGATTTTCGAAATTCCATTCACAGAAGCGGTAAAATTAAGTTTTATACAAAATTCAGTTTTTAACCTACCACATAGTAGTTTCACTATTCATCAAAAATTGATGTTTTTCAGAACAATGCCAAAATTTCATCCTAAGCTATATTTCATATTCCGAATTCAAAAATGAAGTCTATTTTACCAAATTCATAACATAGAAATTGAATTAATTAAATTTATAATTAAATCCCGCTGTTAAAACAAATAGCGTGTTCTTAAGAAACAATATCTATCAAAAGATTGACATTTGATTAAGTCTGGTTTAAATGTGAAATTACATCCAATGACAAACATTGTATTAAATTGTAAAAATATATTCTAAATATACTTTAAAACCACTCAAATTAATAATTTATCACTATTAATTATTTCGATTAAAAAAAATTTTTTAATTATAAATTAGTAATTTTCACTATTCATCAGAATATGAAAGTTATCCGAAAAGTACCAAAATTTCACCTTAGGCTAAATTCGATACTCCGAATCCAAAAATGAAGTTCATTTTGAAAAAATAAGATTTACAGAATTTTAAAAAGTGGTTATTACTATTCATAACGGCTAGTTTTAATAATATTTTAATAGCATATCGTTGTTTAGTGAAACTCGGTATTGCGTATTACACACGCTATCGAGGAAGGTCGTGATTGCGTGTAATGCAAGGCAAGTCAAGGATGCGTGTTGTGCAAGCTCCTTTTGGTGTAGCGTACAACACAAGACATTTATAAAATAAAAAAGAATATTTTTTTATAAAATCTTGGGCTGTTACAATGCAGGGATGTAGGCAGCTGCTACCTCAGATGCTGTGGGGACAAACGGATCGTCATCTGTCGCAGAAGTAGATGAAATGGTGTACCGCTTCTTCCTTGGCATTCCTGTCATTTAATCAAATAAAATTATGTTGAGAATATATATTTCAAAAAATTTATTCAGAAAAAAATTAAAAATGATAATAGATGCCCAGTACTAACAAACAAAAAATATATAACAATGATAATGAATGACTACAGAAATGAAACAAGTGGTTGCTGAATGAATAAATAATTGTACATACAATCATTTTCCCCTTCAATCATGTCGGTTTCCTGCTCCATTGCTTTATCCACTTCATTCATCCTTGCTAGACTAAAATTTTCAATATCAGGATGGACAAATAATTCTTCTTCCTGTTGTTGATGAAATTCAATTGCAGAGGTCAAATCTTCCACTTCATCACCCATATCTTACAAATCTCTTTATATTACGTGAGTAACTACACTCCACCCTTCATCGACAACATCATTCACATAATATACCATTTTTTTCCTGCGACGCTAAGATATATGGATCATGCAGTTCACGATCACCAACATCCATCAAGCGAGAGAAGTTTACAGAAGTAAATTGCAAGGAATCTCTTTTAACACCTCTGATAATATCGACCAATTTGCATTTGAATAAAAAAGATAAAAATGCCCGTGGTAGTTTAATTCAATAATATCATGCAACTTTCTATAGTATTCCACATCATCAAATTTAAATATACCACTATTCTATGTTTTCAAACCCACTTCTCGATCGACTGTACGAAATCTAAAACCATTCACATTATAAGTGTCGAACTTTCTAACTTGTATTATTGGACCTCTAACAAGAAACTTCAAATCTTCTGACAAGTCTACTCGAGAATCAGTATTCACGATCTGAAGAATAAAAATATAATTTAATAGATTTGAAAATTGTATGTGTCAAACTAATATTCGTATTTATTGCAATATTTATAAACTTACACGTCGTGCAAACCATTCTACCAGCTCTTCATTCACAGCTTTCGTTATATCTTTTTCATTTCGTGTTCGGCCTCTCATTCTTCTCTTTGTTTGTATCCTCAACTCTTCAATAAATGGATCTGCAATTTCACTATTCAGAATCAAATATCTATGTGCCTGTAATAACTCCAATTCTGTCAGTGTCGCGTATGAGGTCCTCCCAACTGATCGGCCAATAGCAGGAAATATTTTTGATTTCTGATGCATTTGAGATTGAGTAGATGTGTCGTCAACACGTCCAACTCCATTAAATCTTGTCTCAATATCGTCCAAATATATGGAACAAAAGGTGAGACACTCCTCGGCCAAATAGCCTTCAGCAATAGAGCCTTCTGGTTGAGCTTTATTTCTCACATATGCTTTCAAATGCCCAAGATATCTGTGAAAAATAATAATAATATTATGCATTTATTTAAATTCCAAAATTGTATAATTAACTGGAAACATATAAATAAAATACCTCTTAATTGGATACATCCATCGATAATGAACGGGGCCTCCTAATTTAGCTTCGTCAACCAAATGCACAGTTAAATGCATCATGACCGTAAAAAACGATGGAGGAAAGATCATCTCCATTGCACAAAGGGTCAATACAAACCTCTCCTGTAGGTTGTCAAGCTGTAATGGATGTAGAGTTTTCTCACATAATTGCCTGAAAAATGTGCAGAATTGTAGTACAATAGTAGTAACTTTTTCAGGTAATAATGTATGCAATGCCAATGGTAGTAACTACTGTAACAAAACATGTGAATCGTGACATTTCAATCCATATAACATACGATTCTTCAAATCAACACACCTAAAGATGTTACTCGAATACCCATAAGATACCTTCACATTCTTTAAAATTTGAAGGAACACATCTTTATCCCAATTTTTCATTGAATAAATGGCCGGAGCATACTTTTCATTCTCATCTAGACAAAGATCACGTTTTATGTTCATTACTTGTAAGTCTTTGCGAGCATTGAGGTGATCCTTCGACATTCAATGCTCATTAAGTAATGTGAAAATCAAATTATCACATACATTCTTCTCAATATGCATCACATCAATATTGTGGTGCAAAGAATTAAATTCCCAATACGGAAGTTTGAAGAATATACTTTTTTTCTTCCATTGTTGTGTTCTGATTTCACTTGACGATGCCCTTCGCACTCATTTTCCGCTATCAGTCAAATGACGAATCTTCCCAAATTCTGTTTTAACATTTTCAAGCTGTGTCAATATTTCAGAACCAGTTAACAACTTTGGATGTGGTCTACGATCAATGGAACTATTAAATTTTGATTTGTTCAGCTGAAATATATGAGATGCATCAAGAAATCTTCGATGGCACAAGAAGCACCATTTTCTACTGTGAGGTAGCCGTTTGGGCTCGAAATCAAAGTTACAAACGGGACAAGCCAAACCCGTATAAGTGTTCCAACCAGATAAATTCCCAAGCCCAGGGAAGTCACTAATGGTCCACATTAATGAAGCATGAATTTTGAACATTGTTTTAGAAGAAACATCAAATGTCTCAACACCGTTTCTCCATAACTCCTGCAATTCTTCAATCAAAGGCTGCAAGTATACATCAATATCATTTACAGGAATTTTTTTTTCAAGGAATAATCATCGAAATGATAAATGATGTTTGTTGCATACACATCCACGGAGGCAGATTATAAGGGATCAAAACAACTGGCCAAATGCTATAACTCGTACTCAAAGTCCCAAATGGGTTGAATCCATCCGCAGCCAATCCCAATCGAACATTCCTAGGATCAGCTGAGAAATCTGGATGTAATGAATCAAATGTCTTCCACAATGGGGAATCTCATGGATGTCTCATTAACCCATCATTGTTATTATCTACAGAATGCCACTTCATGTGTTCGGCGGTTTTTGATGACATGAATAATCTTTGCAATCGAGGCTTCAAAGGAAAGTAACGCAAAACTTTTGCAGGTGTGTTCCTTTTCTTCTTCTCCATGAAATTATGTTCAGTCATACTTCCAACATCAACTTTTGACTGCCATCAAGAAGAAGAACATTTCTTACAATTCTGTCTACTTGAATCCTCTCCCCTGTAAAGCATACAATCATTGGGACATGCATGTATTTTTGTATAATTCAGACCAAGCTTGTTTACAACTTTTTTAATCTCATAAAACGATTCCGGGATTTTTGCTTTAGGAAATGCATCACGAATCAATTCCAATAACATGGACATTGCCTTATTTGTAATTCTGCATAGGCATTTGATATGGTACAACTTCAGCAGAAATGAAAGCTTTGAATATTTCAAACACCCACTATAAAACTCTTGATTTCCATCGTCAAATAAATCATGAAATGCATTTTCCTCACTGAAGTTTTCCCTTACATTTGGCTCCACAGAATCAAGAGGAGGATCCAATTATATGTTACAATCTTGATCTGCTTGTGTTATAGTCTCAAAAACATCACTTGTCACGTTGCAATTTGTAGCACCCTCTTCTGGTTGTTCTGATATGTTTTGATGCTCATAGTGGTGTCTTGCAGTGCCGAATGGATCATTTATGAGGTTTTGCATTTCATTTTCCATTAGCGACAAACTTGGGACCTCATTCTATGGATTAAAATCAGTCCTCAATCATTCTGTATTGTTTGATTCTCCATGCCAAATCCAACACAAATATTGTTCAGGGAATTGCTTCACTATTAAATGTTCATAAACTTTATCTCTCTTCAACCATGTTCTAAATTTACATTTAGAACATGGACATCTTATTCTCCCTTCAACGAATCGATTAGAAATTGCAAAATCTAAAAACTCATTCAAACCCTTAACATATTGAGGTGTGTTCCTCGGTAATGTGATCCAGCTTTTATGCATGTATATCACAATGTGCCTACACAAAATATATGATAGTGTAAGATTACAGAAACATAATATAATAAAGATGAACCATTGATCATAAAGTATGCATAATATAATAAAGATGATTCATTGATCACATTTACCACTTCAGACCAACCGAACAAGTCTTGTCCATAGGAGACAGCGTCAACACCTCATTGAGGAGAAATAAGAATATCGGGTTACACACTTATCATAACACTATCAATCACACATTTATGTTGCCTCAAACAACACCCCATTGATGTGTGATCGAAACTGATCATAATGAATTTTAAACCTGAGACATTATGTGATTGTTTAGGCTTGACCTTAGATGTCCTCCAAGAGGAATGATGTTTCTAAATGGTTTCATACACAACCAACCATATCAAAGTCGTATTTCCTATGACAAAGAAGACTATCTGGGTACCAATCCATGTACTGAATATGGTGTGAGGTAAATTAAGTAGGCCACCACTAATGGTTTCTAATGAATAATCTAGTCCACGAATATTAAACAAACAATAGTGTGCAGGTATATCAAAATTAAGTGTCACTATAAATATAAATCCATGTCACACTCAGTTTTCTTAGGAGACACTTGGAACAATCTCAAACCTTAGAGATTTCATGTAAACATTGGTAATAATATCCACATTGAAATGCACCAACCTAGAAAAGATAGTGGAATACACTATAACAATACATTCCCATTTTTATAATGTTAGAAAGTATCAAGTCTTCTCCACATGTAACATTTTAGGATAAAAATATAGTTTATATATTTTCTTGAAGGATTCCCACGTAAGATCCTCATAAAATATAGCATGCACAACTGAGCCTCACCATTTCCTTCCCAATCCATCAAGAATATATGTTGACCCCCACCCCATAGATTCCTTGGGAATCTTTATAAATTTAAATCTCCTACCAATCTACTCAATCCTCTCCTCATATTTCTAGATTCCATTATCACCATGAAAGATAGGTGGATTCTTGTTAGTAAATTATGAGTCATGATCCACTACTCCTCCTGGGTTTTTAATACCTTCATAACCAAGTATGAATAGTGCACATTATAACTTCCACTAAAGAAGATACCACTAAGGGATTCTCTTATTAAACTCGTCTCACAAATCTATCACTTAGATTCATAAGACCTCTTCTAGTAGGAATCGTCTAACAAATACAAGATGAAAACCCCTTTAGTCATGAGAAAATTCCTAAATCATAGAACACCTTCCCTAATCCATATTAATGATTTAAAATAATAATAATTTTATGAATTTATGAATTTTATTAATGAAATATAAAACATAAGAAAGGAATAGTTTTTTTAAATAGACACCAAATCTAGTATATTCAAACAATAACAAAGACCAAGTGACAATATTTTCAAAAATAACTAAACACCCATAGTAACGTGAATTCGTACATGGAGGTGAGATGTCTAGGAATCATCCCACACATATTAACTAAATTCTAGTGCTACTAAATCTAGTCTACCAAAGAAAATAAACAAAAACATGGAAGTGTCGTAACATTCCAGGACCAATATTCTTTTTGATATTAATTTATAAAGAACCGACTAGGGAAAACTAGGCAAGTCTCCCAAGAGGGTCTTATACCTGGAGATGTGTAATAAAGATACATGAAAGTAGTATCTTGTTTTAGAGAATAAAGTTATAAAACAAAATTAAAAAAAAATAAAGATAAACATCCATTAGTATAAAAAATTCAATCTAAATAGGCCGAACCATAAAGAATTTAGTCACCATTTTTTGTGAGAAAAACCATTTTTGAAGAAAGACCTCTTTAAAAACATGTACATTTTCCATAAAATCCATTTAAATCCATCAATTTCCTGAAACAAGCCAACAAAATTCATAAGAATAGAAGGAAATTTTAAATTAGAACCGCTTGTATAGATACACCTACCTTATAAACATAAGGAACCTAAGATCCTTCGACAACATAAATTAGAAACAAGAAGATATTCCTCAAATAGAAAAAGAATGAGGGAAAACCACAATGGATTGATTGATAACACATATTATTTATGAAACCATCGAAACCATATCACAAAACGCTACCAAACTAAGAACATAAATGATAAAGAGAGTGAATGATATTACACGTACCCAAAGGAAGACAACCCACCACACTAGTGAACAAATGCTCCAAGAAAAGAAATCTGGTAGAGGAAGATACCCAATATTATTTAAAATCTTTCTAGGATTTATGTGGGAGGTCTTCACATTGAATGGAAGAAGGGTAATATGTAAATCATGATAAAAACCATTGGATCTAAATAATTAATGTCATGAACCCCTTTCATGGTGTGAATTCAATGATTTATAAAAATACCCAAAAAATTATCCTTAGTTTGAATTAATCCTAATCAATACATTAAAAAAATGAAAATGTTTTATGAATTATAATTCTTTATGCTCTAAACCAAACTCATAGTATCTACCCTGTAGTAGATTCACATTGTGTAACAAATTCATGAATCGAATCAAAGAACCAAGAAATAACTAAAAATTACCAAAATAGAAGTTGGTCGCGGGGGGCGTCGGGGGGTGCGGGGGTCGCCGAAGGCTGCGGGGGGTGCGGGGGTTGCTGGAGGGCGCGGGGGGCGCGGGGGGCGCGGGGGGCGTGGGGGCCGCGTAGGGCACGAGGGTCGCTGGGGGTCGGGGGGGGGGGGGGGGGGGGTGGGGGTGCACGGTTCGCCGGAGGGCGTGGTGGGCGCGGGGGGTGCGGGGGTCGCCGGAGGCCGCAGGGGGTACAGTGGTCACCGGAGGGCGCGGGCGGTGCAGGGGGCGTGGGGGGCGCGCAGGGCGCGGTGGTCGTTGGGGGTCAAGGGGGGCGCCGAGGGGGTGCAGGGTTTGCCGGAGGACGTGGGGGGCGCGGGGGGTGCGGGGGTCGCTGGAAGGCACAGGGGGAACGGGGTCGCCGGGACCGGGGGGGGATCGGGGAAGAGGGGGGATCGGGGAAGAGAAGTGAGGGTTTGTGGGGGAACCGCGGCATGGGTAGTAAAAAGGGTCATGGTTTTTAAAATAAAATAGGGTTTCGCGGCGGTTTATTAAAAACCGCCGCGAAACATTTCACTGAAAACGTTTAGCGGCGGTTTTGTGAACCGACGCCACAAAACCGCCGCTAACCCCAGTTTTTTTTTGTAGTGTAACCATAAATCCACTTAAAAATAGGGTTTTAAATCCGAGTTCCTTTGAAAGTGTTTCTTGTTGGATTGAATTCAGTTCTTCTTGGGTATGATAATGAACTAGGTTTCTATTTGGTTTTCTCATGGTCTTCTCTTCCCCCTCTCTCATTTATCTTGATCTACATTGGTTTCTTGTAAATATAGTTTTGGCGTTTAAATGGGTGTTGTTTTTAAAAAACGTGGATGATAGGGAATGAGATATATAGTGGTTTTCGTGAAGCATTTTCTAATATTTGGGCTAGGGTTGTTTGTGGGACAATTTCGCTGGAACCCTAAAGGTAAGAGGTTTGTGCCTTTAAGTTGAAAGACATTGAATTAATTGTGCAAAAACTCCAATACCCATGAATGTTGTATTGTGCATCTATTTTTTTACCTTGTTACTTTCCTGAATTACTTTGTGTGTGAGTAGAGGTTAATTGTATATGAATATGGTTCATTACTATGATTTGGATGTGTTTCCCATACATATTTTCTCTATGACCCTTGTGCTATGCTTATAATATTAGGTTGTCATGTTTTACCATGACTAGTTGTACGATGGTGTGATTGATATCTGACATGATTGTTATATTTTAGACTATTAGTCAAGTAATTATTTAGGTTTAATTTGTCCATATTGCATTGCTATGCTCGTTTGAATTACATAGGGCCATAAGAACATGGTGTAATACACTATAAAGGGAATTGACCATGTGAGCTGCCACATAGAGTCTGTAAATATTTTTGGGCTATAAGAAGAATTGATTGTGTGAGATTCCTAAAAGAGTCCATTGAATCACTTTTTGGCTATAAGGGGAATTGATTGTGTGAGGTTCCTCAAATAGTCCTTGAACCATTTTAGACTATAATGGGAATTGATCGAGTGAGTTTCTTCATAGTGTCCTTTGAATCACTTTTAGGTTATAAGGGGAATTGACTGTGTGAGCATCCACAGAGAGTCCTCGACTACTTTAGACTATAAGAGGAATTGACCATGTGAGATTCCTCAGAGAGTCTTTAAACTCAGGGGACAATAAGTGGAATTGACTGAGAGATCTTCCTCAAAGATTCTTTGTAGTATCATTGTTTTTATTTAACTAGTGGGGTTTGGAAGATAGTACTACCCCTAAGGTTTCCCTACTTATTTTTCGTCGTTGATGTATAGAACTAATTTCATTGAAACTATTGGACTGGTTACTACTCAGTACATCATTGTTTTCTGCTTCCTTATGTTTATTACATACCATATATACACTAACTATTAGGCATAGATCTTGTGGTGATTGCCTAAGGGGATTTAGTCTTACACCCTCTTTGGGCTATGAATTTGGTCCCAAACAGATTATATTGCTACAGGAATAGATAAGGCTAACCACCCTTCTACATCTGGTACATGATATGCCGTGGAGTTAGAGATCATGGAATCAATATGAGGCATGAGATGCTAAGGAGCTGTTTATCTGTATTCTTTTTTACTTTAGCATAGTATTGTTCTTTATTCCATCATTGTGATGTGTTTGGCTATATTCCTAGAAATATGTACCGTGAATAATTTTATATATATATACAATCCAACTATTTATTTCTTTAGACGTCGACTGTTTACAATCGTATGTATTATTACAGCTTCTCTTATTGTTATCTATTTGTTTTCTCTTCCATTGTGTTACTCTGCCAATGAGGGAATAGTCTATCCACTAACACACCCAAATCCCTCGCAGCTAGTTGGCAGCCTCTGGCATTAGGGGAAATGTGCTTGAGTCCATGTGACAAACTAGGTATGGGGTGCCTCTGGGTGGGTTCCAGAACTGAGACGTTACAAAGATCACACGTAAAGGGGTAATGTATAAATGAAGAAATGAATGTGTGGAATGTTTTGAAGAAATTAATATATGTTTATTCAATTATCCATTTTTGACTTTACAATTAGAAAATGATTGGTTTTTGATAAACAATGATTCATTGAAGAAATGATTGGGGTTTATCCTTATGAAAAATAATGTTGTTATTCCTTATCAATCGAGTTAGTTAAAGACTCAAACACAAAATTATCAAAGTCATGATATTGATTTAGTAGTTTCAATCATTTAAATTTATATTTGGAGACAATACCTATATAGTGAAATATGTATGATAGAAAAAAATCACATGATTTTGAAAAAAAATATTTACATAGAAAACACACTGCATTGGGAAATGATGATATATTGAGTTACTAAAAGATTATGATTTCTCAATACACTACCACCCAGGTAAGGAAAAAATGTAGAAGATGTATTAAATAAGAAATATCAGGGACTTTTAACCCAAATGAGGATTGAGAATGAACTAATGACCATGGATCTAGTAAATATGGACATTGGAATTGTTAAGGACGATGAAAAATCAACCCATTTTCAAATTATTTCTAATCCAAAATTAATAGTGAAGTTAAAAATATCTAAATATTATGATGAGAATTTTCAAAAATAAGTTAATGATGTTAAGGATGGAAGATTTGTATACTTATTTTATGAAGATGGAATTATGAAATTTTGAAGCAGGTTCGATGTTCAATCAATTCCTGAGAAAAAAATGGAACTATTGAATGATGTTGATAGCTAAAACTTCTCTATACACCCTGGTAGTGACCAAATGTATAGGGATATGATGAAACTTATTTTGGGGAATAATATGATGTTGTAAATTGCTGAATATGTGTCAAGATTCTTCATTTATCAACAAGTAAAGGCAGAGATATAAAATTTGAGAGTATACATACAACTTCTAGCTATTACTATGTGAAATTGGGAGGAAATTATGATGTTATTCATCACTAGATTACTAAATAATCCTTGAAATAATAATGAAGTATTGGTAATTATTTATCGACATTACAAATCTTCAAATTTTCTCACTCTAAGGGATGATTTTCTACTAGATCTCCTAGAAAGACTATATATTAATGATGTTGTAAGGCATCATGGTGCACCTCTATCAGTTATGTCTAGTCGAGATCCCTATTTTGCATCAAAATTATTGAAGTGTCTTCAAAATTATTTGGATATTGAGATTCATATGGGTATTTTGAATCACCTTTAAATTGACGGTTAAACATCAAGGGATATTCTAACATCTAACAACATGTTGGCATCAACATGAATTGACATTCAAGGTATGTGGGATTAGTATTTACCTTTACTGTAATTTTACTACAATATTAGTTTGAATCATTGTATTAGAATGGTGACATTTGAAGAATTTTATGTAAAGATATTTCCAAACTACAAAATTTTGGGTTGAATTTTTTTAGAGGAAATTAATAGGCCTGAAACTTATTGAGGAGAAAATGAGAAAGGTAAAGAGTATTTAGGCTCAAATTAATGCATATTAAAGTTGAAAAATGATTTATTCTTACAACCAGTGAAATTATTTGCAATTTTATGTTGGAGATTATATAATTCATGAATGTATCTCTGTGGAAGGGTGTATTGAGGTTTGTTAAGAAAGAGAAACTGAGTCCCATATACATCAGACCATTATAATTCTATAAATAATAGGATCAATAGATTACCTATTTGAAATGTAGCCATTTTTCCCTAAATATCATGATGTTTTCAATATATGATTATTAAATTAGTATACGCCAGGCCAAACATATGTACTGACCAAAAAATATATATTGTTGGAACTTGATTTGTATTACTGTGAAGAACCTATCAAAATTGTTGAAACAATAGATAATGTACTGAGAAATCAGATGACGCAACTAATAAATGTTATTTGTTGAATCCATAAAATGTAAGAAACGATGTGGTAACCTATGGATGTTATGAAGAATAACCACCAACATCTATATAGAGGGAAATATTGATGAAATATTTCAAGGATGAAATTTCTTAAGGATGGAAGAATATAACACCCTGATATTTTATAGTATGTATCCTGTTAAATATTGTAAATTGATTTAGTTTCATACATTTCACTCAAAATTAATTCATATAGTTTAAATAACATAAATTCACATATATTACACAAAACAAACTTTATAAATTAATAATGAAAGAAAGCATATATTTTTATCGAAATAATGTAACATATACCAATAGAATATTAACTTTACCTTTGGAATATTGATGTGACACATAGGAATAGTAATTGGTAAAATATAATAATAACCTATCATATGAAGATATAAGTATAATTTAGTAATATTATAAATGAATATATAATATAATTAAATCATAGTATATGAAAATTAATTTTTCGAAAATGATAAATGAAATGTTGGTGTTTTTCAAAAACATAAATATTTCTTATCAAATTTATAATGAATATAAAGATTTAATAGAAAATTAATTTTCATTAAATATATTCATAAATAAATATTCTGATGTCTAATGATTATAAGAAAAATTTATGACACCTTAATTAATTTTTAAAAATGTTATCATGTCAATTATGATTTTAAAATATGTAATCCAAAGTAAATGATGATTTTAATTAAAAATTAAATTAATCAAATTTGGAAAATTATTTTCATAAAATGGTGTACGTATTTAATTTTAAATGTTGAAAAAACTGTTTTGGTGAATTTTTTTATTTTGAATAAAAAGTTATTTTTTTGTGAATAGTGATAGGAGGTAATTTACAGTATTAGCTAAATACTTTAATTATTGCATAATATGTGACTTATGGATAATTTAAGCCAAAAATTTCGATTTATATATCATTATTTTAAAATAATTAGTGATATGGCTCAAACGATTCACTTTCTTGAGCAAAAATATTCAACAAAAAAAATAAATTAATCAAAACCCGCCCCTCTCCTCCATTATAAATACCACCCCTCAGCATCTCTTCTCCTCGCACCTCCAAATCCTTTAATACTATCCAAATTCTTCCCAATCGTATTTCGATGTCCCTACCCCATTTCTAGTATTGTTTGATCACAATAAAAGACCAAAACCCAAGAGTCAGAAGTAGATTCTGAAGGAGTTGAATTCAAGAGGTAAAACACTTCATCATTCTCTTACAAATTAATTCAATTTTATTTCTATTCTTATACTTCCCTCTCCACCTCTATAAAAAAGTAATGATAACCCTGTTTTCTAATATATACTTTAAATTATTTATGTAAATGTAATACCCATCTACAAACAATTTTTCCTCTACCTTATATTCATAAAATAAAAATATCATCAGTATTTTTGTCTATTTAACACCATCATGGACAATGCATTTAAATTTTCCATAAATGTCTTCACAGCGTGTCCTAAAATCATTTTTATTGTTGAAAAAGAATTTTAAATTTATATTAAAACATATTTATTTTTCTAGAACCATTATATACACCTAATATTAGTTAATTAAACAAAAATACTGTGTAATGATTGAAAAACTATGAAATAATCTAAAAAGTTATCATTAAAGTTTTATCAAATGATGCATCTTCATATAAAGAAAAAAATTAATTATAAGGCAATTGAATAAGTTTTATGTTTATTAATAACCTCTATTTTTATATCTGGGAAACTATTCCTATTTTATATTATCTTGCATACATTTATATAGGTGAACCAATCAAGAAAACAAAGTAAACAAAAATACCTGAATGTTGAAATTTAATATAATAACTCATAAATAAATTCAATAAATGAGGATAATAAAATTAAAATAAATATAATAAATGTTTAATATGTTGTTAAATAAATTATTAATAAATTCTATTTTATTATCCCAAATAGTAATTTCATGTGAAGAACACCTTCATACATAAGTTAAGGGATTCTCCCCAAATCGCATGTATTCAGTCGGGTTACACATTCCCCAAGTATAACAAAATTTAGTTCTTAAGTCTTCCTTTGAATGTTTCATAAATTCTCAATTTATATTCAAAATATATTTATCTATCATAATTCTTCATTCTTTTATGGGGGATTTCATGTATTATATGGTTCTTTTTTAAATTCATCACCATAAGAAATCATGATTAAAGGGAACTTCCCAAACAATAAAAAATTATCAAGTACCATCCGTACTCATTTTAAATCACTCATTATTCTCCTAAAATAAATCATTTTATCATGAAAAATGTATTTGGTTCATTTATCATTTAATAGAATATATTATACCTTTTACTCATTAAGTGATCCTTTATATTTTTCATAAACTACACTAAAATGTTTCATTTCTAATGTATCTTTAACACACTTTTTACATGTTTTATCTTCAGTTTATTTTACCTTTTTAAAGTCTCTGTATAGTTTCAATCCATCATCCATGGAAATAATTATGATATTCTCTTTGACCACTAATTCCTTATTCATGGTGTATGTATACATCCCTTTTATTTGTGATCGTCATTCATTAATGATTTCATTACATATCCATACATCCTGTTTGCGGGATATGAATTTTTTATTATCCAGATAAAATTTTAATATATGGTGTTTTATTTTTTAAGACATCATTGAATTGAATTTATGTACTAATAATGCATTGGATTGAAGTGACCCGTGGAGTCCGGTTATGAATATCCCCCCGTTTCATCGATTGGTCCAATAAAAAAAATGTTGGAGAAAAACTCTGGGTGTTTGATTCCAAGGGGAATCATATGGTTTTTCACCAATATAAATAAATAACATTAAAGGTATAATGGTTCATGTTCCAGATACTTGACATTCAATAAATAATAATTTTCATCATTTTATATTCAGTTCTCACTATCCATTATATTTTCACTTGGAAAACATTTATTCTGGCATTTTAATTCTCAATGTATTGATGGTATATTTTTTTCATATTATTTATCTTTCCATAATTAATTTACAATATTTAATTTTCATCACATTTTATTGATTCATGTAACCCTTACTATGGCTTTGAGAACAACATTTGTTTTACCTTCCCTAGGTTAGGAAAATGGAATTTTTTAATATGTTTCATAGAAGATGTTTTTTTTTCTATCGTTATATTCTGTGTTGAAATGATTATATAAAAATAGAAACATGCCTGTATATATTTCTTATATACTACTAAATACATCAATATTTGGAGATGTGATATCTTGTATCTATGGCCATGTAATAAAAAACACTACTTTGGGATACAGGTGTTGTGGTTGTTACCAAGGTAAGCAGAACACGAACTCAAGATCATATTCACCCACTTGTAATTCAAATCTATGGATTCATAAGGTTATTTAATTTGTATAAAAATTCACATCCACCCAAATCCCAATATATAAGCCCTCTTCTCACAAATATCTATAGAAGCCATATGATATAGTGGTGTATATATCTCAGTTATCATGGGTTATAGATCAGTTGTTATGTTTGTCTCTCAATGGGGAGGTGAACCTAGATTATCCTTAAGAAAGACATTCTCACAAATTTCCACCACTTTTGAGAATAGAATTATAATAACACTCACTACACCAAGGTCTAGGCTACACAACTAATGAGTAATCATTTTCACCCTCCAATGCATGAGCCCATCCAATGCTGACAACATTTCTTTCTCACCGACTATAGAATCCCAAGTCCCATACATGCAAACACAACTCATACGCCACTTGAATTAGTAAATATGGCCATGAACCAGGGATGACCATTCTATTACTATGATTACATCATAAGGCCTCATCCCTACTACAAGAATATCCATGTAGAAACACTCACCTCATAGAGCCAGTATACACCATCAGCCTAATTTTTTTTCACTAATTCATATTTAGTATGAGTTTCTAAGAAAATGGTTTGAACAAAAAAATATCAACTGGAATCTCTAAGACACTAACCAGATAGTTAAAAATAAATGAATGACTAGAATATAGGTATACCAGTACTATTTTTAAGGTATAAAATATATATAGGATACCTTATAATTCATGTATCCTCTCGGTCATATTCCTAGACCTACTACCAATGCCCCAAACCTAGTCCTCCAAATCCTTGATTCAAGACTGAACAACCTAGGGGTGGTGGTGGTAAATCATTGAATAGTCTATAACATCCATTTTCTCCCCCAAGTCATCTTTTATGATCACCACCTAGATGAACTTTCTACTATAGCAGCTACCTCTGCCTCAGTTTCACATCCAATATATCCCTATCAATTTTATGGCAGTTCATAAAATCTCATGCAGAATTTCAACTACTGTCACCTGAGTTTCACCACCTCTCTATGGGAATACTAGACCCATCATGTGAGCCCTGATCCATAGACACTCAATCCAATTTTCTTTTATAATAAATTCCTTACATGTCCATTTTCTATAACTAATAAACACTCCATAATATGGAATTATCTTATCTATCCACTGACTGAAACATCTATTTATGCATGCTTATCCAAGAAACCGTCGTCCAAAAAAACTCACTCATGAAACCAATCATAGGATGTATATAACATAAGTATAAATTTTCCTCAAATGTCACTATGAATTCCTCTCCCTAAATTATAAATTTGAATGAACTGATCATTAACAATATCCATTAAGTTCCTCTTGATGTTTTTGAACCTCAATGAATACGATTATCCAATCAAACATCCCTATTAGGTCTAAATATGCTCCTATATATATTGATCACTCAATATTTCTTGAGTGAACACGTGTCTATAAATATATTCAATCTCTGATAATGCTAGATTTAAATCATTGTAGTACTGGGTTGCAATACCCCGCAATCGCCATGTCGAGCCATAGAGAAGGCTCATAGCTAGAAACACAATCTTCTCTTCCGGTTTCCTGACAAAATAGAAATCAAGTGTCACCACCTCGGTCCTTCCCTCATCCACCTATATTATAGGATATGGAAGGAACCTTGGGGTCACATATGATGAAACTTATGAAGAACTCATAACCTTTACACCTCATCTACTTGTACCATATTTACCATTTAATACTCCATAGATGGTGTTATAAATAGCTCAGTACTAGAGTAAAACCTATTGAACAAGTCATTGTACAATTTCCTATTCACTAGGGTGACATCCTCGTAATCTAGATATTGAATCCTAGATGGAATACATCATAGTGGAATCTTGAAATAGATATGATATACAATGATAAATGAGTACTTATTGAGAGCAGACATATGCAGGACACGAAAACAAATCCCTTCCCTATAGGATTTATGTAGATTTTTTTCCTGAAACTATTGTCTTCATGTACCAAGACAGAATGCAGGTATAGAATGCCCTTATGTGTGGATACATCAGCTGCAGAATAAAAAACAATACACACAATCATTAGGTATATTCATAAATGTAATTCCAATATAGAATCTATGATTGAAGGTTCCACATTGCACTATTCTTGGAGAATACACTACAAGAGTATGATATCAATGATAATGTTTGTCAGGGAAGTCTTTATCTTCGGGTCCATTCATAGAAATTATATTCTATAATTATGAAGATTTATAGAACACAGATGAGGATCCCCCCAAATTACATAGAGTATACCAATAACTAAATATGGAATAACATACCTTGTAGATGATCGTCACTCGCATATTGTTGGTCACGATGATACTAACCACTCCACCTAGGGAAAGATAATGAAAGATGATTTCACCCTGGGCTGCATTAAATATTTCTTACAACAATATATGAGAATACATGTTGAAGGGATTGGATTACTCTATGTATGATGAAATTACATAAAACCCATCATGAACCGTATAATGGTAAACACCATAACTAAAAAAATCCAAGATGAAGACGGAAAGGTTTCCAATTCTTATTCGAAATAGTATACAGTGTGTACCAGTAGTACACACTGTGTCCCTTAAACAATAACTCATATTCAGGTTCATTAATTGTTCCAGTGTCTATGTAAATATACAAAGCATTCGCATTCCCATGTAATTCTTCTATGTCAAAGTACAAGACATTCCCCCTATAAACCAATATTGGCCATGTCTGTCTTGATGTAGGCAAAGTTTCCATGGACATGTACTATTATCAACATCCATAAACCCTCTAAAGGACCCACCAATCCATATATGAAGATTCACATGTTGTGTGTCTTTGTCACACACCATGTGATACTTAGGTATATTCATAAATGTAATTCCAGTCTAGAATCTATGATTGAAGTTTCCACATTGCACTATTCTGGGAGAATACACTACATGAGTATGATATCAATGATAAATTTTTTCAGAGATGTCATTATCTTCTAGTATTATCATAGAAATTATATGCTAGAATTATGAATATTTATGAAACATAGATGAGTGTCACCCCGATTCCATGTAGTATACCAATAACAAAATATGGAATAACATACCTAAAAGATGATCGTCACTCGCATAGTGTTGGTCACGATGACCCTAAAAAATCCACCTAGGGAATGATAATGAAAGATGATCTCACCCTGGTCCCCATTAAATATTTCGAACAACTATATATGAGAATTATTGGTGAAGGGATTGGATTACTCTATATATGATGAAATTACATAAAACCCATCATGAAATGTATCATGGTAAACAACATAATGAAACATGTCCAAGATGAAGAGGGAAATGTCTCCAATTCTTATTATAAATAGTATACGATGTGTACCAGTAGTACACAATGTGTCCCTTAAGCAATAACTCCTATCCATGTTCATGGATTTTTCCTGTGTCTGTGTAAATGTAAAAATCAATCTCATTCCCATGTAATTCTTATTGTGTCAATGTATAAGACTTTCCCCCAATACACCAATCCTGGCCATGTGTTTCTGGATGTACACATAGTTTCCATGGACATGTACTCTTATCAACATCCATAAACCCTCTAAAGTACACACAAATCCATATATGATGATTCGCATGTCGTGTGTTTGGGTCACACACCATGTGATACTTATCTTCATCCTAAAACACTATCAATTTTTTGAGGGTCCCACATGGAGTATAGATCTTCAATACACATTGTGTATTGCATGACTTCTCTAGGACTCTAGATCTGGATTCCACCCCCCATCTGCACCTATGACAATCAATCCGGTCTTGCCACATGTTTCATACTAAGGAACATATTTTTTGGGAAATTCCATTAAAAAACTAGAATCATACCATCAATTCTATTTAAAAAATGCTATTGTTCACCAATAACTGTATTGCGCTATGGAACACAAACATGGTGCCCAAAATTCATTAGATACACTAATACATCCATATTCGCATGATCCTAGAAAAAATACAAGTCGGGATCTACGATATTGTATTGTTTCTCCCTGAAATGGGAGCACAATGATTGATTTATTAGTACACATCAAATCACATTCCAAAAAAATCTCCAATGGTTAATGAAAAAATGAGGAAGAAAAGAAAAATAACAAAAATGAATAATAGTCAATGGAAAATGATAACTTTTTCCTCAATTTGATTACATTATAATGATAATTGAATGTATTAACAAATAATCAAAATGATCATCCCTCGAAATCCTTTATAATTCTAACCCCCGCCATCAATACACACAATGCATGAATAATTTTGTTAGATGATTGATTTGGGTTCATCACAAGAATTAAAATTGGGATGAATATAAGAAAACTAATTAATCTACCTAGAATTTAATAGATAATTGATGAATAATGAATTTTTTTTATCTTTATTAGAGATATCCTACAATTCTATTGACTCATAATCCATGAACCTTGATCTTTTTGTCTATCGTCAATGAATCCTCCTCCAATAGCTCTCCAACTCTATCATAGAATGGAGAGGTTATGTAGATAAACATTCAATTCTGTCTATAATAGCTTATTTAAGAGAGATTCTAGTTCACAACATATATGAATAAAATAATAATATTTTATTTAAATTAAATTATTCATTTTATGAATGTAATAACTTATTCAAAAACAATTCACACTGAAAAAGGTTATGTAGTTTCAAGGGTAAAACAATGCTATGAACTCAATCGATCCCTCATATTTCTTTATTCTGGCTTCCATTTATAAATTATTCATCTTTTTTATGAATATGTCATGTGTGTGTTTTAAAATATATTTAATATATTTCAATAATTTATTATAGGTACATCGTGCCTTGGAATGACACATCGTCTCGACCCATGATCTTGAATTTAATCCATACAATACCAAAAAAGATAAAACAGAAATATGAGTACTCGTATATAATTAAATATACCTTGTGTTTTATTAATGTTATCTTTTACTAATACCTATAAATATTTAATCTAATCCAAAAAAATAACTAATCATTTATGTTTATCCAAATGAGGGAAACCTAACCCATGACTCACTATTTAGTGCTAAAATAATTAATTTATTATTGGTGATGAGAAAAAGTGATATGTCTACATCATAGCATATATGTTTTATAGAATTTAATCATCAAATGATACTATAATTACACAATCCCATGAACATATGGTATACTATCAGCAAGGTTCAAGCAAATATTAATCTTATTTTACTATACTTGTGAAATATTTCCCAAAATCAAACCACACGACACACCTTCATTTACTCGTCATAATTTCTATCATGTACATAACTATGGTAGTCAAATCAAATGAAAGTTGATTTAAAATTTGATCAGTAAGGTAAAATGTGTCAACATTTCCTCAAAAATTGTATCTTAAGAAAAAATATAACCCATTACCATTGGTTAATTGATATATTAAAAATAACATAAAATAATAATATTTTTCCATAATTGATGAGATCAAGAAAAACAATCTCAAATGACCATAAATGTACACTGGTATTAGAGTTTGAGATCTTAATCATCATTTGGGGATGATGATTAAAAATATATGGATTTTCATTGAGAAATATCTTAACATGGAATTAAAAAAAACATTATCACGGTAAGTCATCAAATTGTGATCAAATTAAATCAATCCATTATATTATGTTTTTAACAAAAATATTTTGACATGTTATGTAGTGGTCAAACAAATGATTACACATCATATTTTGAAAAAAATTCCGTTTATAATATTGTGAAAATATATTATGTCCATGCTTCATGTTTTACGAAAATTTCATATCAATGATTTATGTTTTAGAAACAAATATATCAAAGATTCATGTGGTGAACATGAAATATATACTCTTATAATTTTAGGAATAAAAACATGTACACTCTTATTATTATTGTTTTAGGACATATAAGTCTTTAATATATTTAATTGAAGGAAATATTGGAATTTTATAATCAAATTCATAATCATACATACATGTATGATCCATTTCAACACGAAAACAACCTTACATCAATTATCTAATAATTTAACACTGAAAAGAGTTGAGATTCATGATTGACATAACTATAACATTTTATAAGTCAACTTAATAAATATATTGGATAGTATAATAATAATATATCACAAATAAAAAATTAAAAAATAATAATGGATGTTGATATATATGAAAAACATAGTTATTAGATGAATAATTCAAATAATACATATTGTTAAAATTGTATGACATGAAGTACCCTGAATAGTAATATCAACGAATACCTTAAATTTATATACCCAAAGGAGTGTCTTAGAAAAAAGTTTGTTATGTTATTCTTGAATAATAACAAAATATTAGAGAGATAATTTTTATGTAAATAATAAATTTAAGTAAAAACTATAATATATAATATGAACATGTTTTTAAAATTATTATAAAATTTGAAAAAAAAACATCACATTGCGAAATATTTTTTTTCAGTTAAAGAATTTTATTTTAAATCATATACTTAAAAATGTACCATTAATAGGAGAACCCAAAAAAGGACTATTGTTTTTGGAGGAACTGTGGAGTGGTATATAAAACATATTATCATAAAATGAAAACCTATTTTAGTATGTGAAAATATAAATTTTTAATCCAAATTCACAAAAAGCATGATTAATATTTTTTTATATTTTGTAATGATAAATTTAATGTATAATTAGAAGAATACATTTTTTTTGAAAATTAAGAAGAAGAACATTTGTAGAAAGTGGAATTTATAAAATGATAATAAAGGTCATATTTGTAATGGATGGTAATATTAATTAAGAACATTATAATATTATTAAAATGGAACATTTCATATGAGAAGGGTTGTGTTGAAAATAAATTATTTTGAGAAAAAGAATTATTATATAATATTGTATTATAGAGAAAAAAACAAAACATTGAAGGAATATGTTTTTTATTAATTCACATAACTCAACAAATTGGGGATTTTTTAATAAAATGAATTTACAGAAATTTTTATCTTTAAAAATGAAAATACATGATATGTAGAATGTGAGGTGAATTTTTGAAACCACTGAAATTCATGAAGTAAATTAAAATTGAATGTATAGTGGGAGGTTGTATATAAACTCATTGAAATAATTTATGAATATTGCAATATTCAAAAAGAACATAAATAAATATGAGATTCCCATATGGACAACATAATTAGGGATGTAAGGAAAATATGAAAAGGGGTTTCTATGATAGAAATGTAATTACATACATTACAAATAAGAAAATATAAATTCTATAATGTTTTCTACGAATTTTCCCTCATTATAAATAGGATGTTAATGAAGAATCATTGTTCCTAAAATAATGGTTTCCCTTAAAAATAAACTTTCTTTGTATTAAATTTTAGTAAAATTCTCAGCAAACTCATTCAAAATAAAAAATCACTATTATAGTGATTCATTTCACAAACTTATCCATATATAATAAAACATACATACATTTATCAAACTAATTTATTTCAAATATATTAGCCAATAATGGATTATTATTACCATCTGGTGTTAGAAATATTAATTATTTTTTGTATGCATTACTTTGAAAGTATTAGTCATCAATTATTTAAATCATTTTCCTGGATTCATGATTAGTTACATTACATGAATATATGTTTTGAAATTATTTATATTATATTAACTCATTTTTTTCATAGATAAATTTCACATCTTATTATATTTTTTTTCAATACATGACATTATGAACCACTATAGAACCATATAGGTCTATTTTCATTGGATCTGTGGATACATAAACAAATTAATCATAACATAACTGCATCCCCCTCCACAAAGTATTAAATAAATTGAACCATATTAGAGATATCATTCGTAAAACCTTTTTTTATAACATGGTTACAAAAATATTAGAAATGGTGGTCCCTAATGCTCTATAAGGCTAAAAAGAGAGATATCAAGGATGGATGAACATAATATGAGAATAAAGGCAAGAGAACATGAGAAAACCATTTGAATGAAATATCATTCATATCAAATATAATATTCATGAGTCATGGAATGATTATTAGTTTTTCATAACACATAAATCATAAAAGTATCAATGCACATGATCCATGAGTGCAAAACAATATAATGATATATATGTTTTTATTATGCATATAAAAATGGAATATCATTTACAATGTAAAGGATGTCTAAAAAGACAGTAATAGGGAATTGGGTCCACTCCACATTCTATTATATCCATTTTCATGGTTTACTACTAATTCAATCGTTGTTGAATGTGTCACATACTGACCTAGGTTCACTTCTCATTCTTGTCATTATTATCTCATGATATATCTATTCTAGCCAAAATATTGGATGGATATGTAGTTTTAGACCCACGTATCACAAAAATAAAAATAATACATATAGAGTTCATGGGATCTTATATCATTAATCAAATTATATAATTTTTAATTAAAAAGGATTTCATAAACTTTTCGTCACAACATCATACCATATCCCATGGAAAATATTTGGGTTTCATAATCATTTCAACATAATTTGATAAACACACGGACAAAAATAGGTTTCGTATATACATCCTTACATCTTGCTTATAAATCATTCATATAATTAAATTGTATGTTATTATTGGAGCATAACCATTGTAATTCATAAGTAACATCTAAGGATGATATCATTGTTGAAAAATACCTTTAAAATATCACTCGAAAATTTCATATTAAATATAAAAGTCTAACATTGAAATCAGTTTTTAAAAACTAAATATGAAAAAATATGAATGAAATTTTTTTCCATAAAAATAGAATTTGTATCATGTAATTAATGTCTCTAATCATTGAGTGGTCATGATGGTACAAATCATTGTTCTTACTGTGTATATTAAAACAATGATACCATTCACATTTTTATACAAGGTAAAATGTAACTTGTTTTGAAAATGAACATATAATTGATTTTCAATAATTATTTAAATATTCATCATTTTTTATTTTTTACTATAAAAATAATTAAAAAAATGAAAAAATATATTGAAATAATTTAAATTAAATATGGATATCGAAGAAAATTATATAAGATCAAAAATATAACTATAGACAATTTTCATTAATAAAATATTTTGATATCATGAGTTCTTAAAAATAATAGAATGGAAATGATACATTTAATATCCTTAAATAAATTATTTATAATAAAACTCTTTTTATTCAAGATATATTGGTCATAAAAATTTAACATTAGATACTATATCATAAAAATCATTATAAAATGAGATTTTAAAATAAATCTTGTACCAAGCATTATCTTATCAATATTAAGACACATGAAAAATTTTACCTTAAATTTTTATTATAAATAAAATAAAATTAATGATAATTATCATATATTAAATTCGTCTGAAAAATTTACACGACATTAATGAATCAAGTTGTGAATATGGAATATTCCTTATAAAAATATAATTTAGATGAAAAACACTTACATTTAGTTTCACTTAAATATATACCATGTTATATTTATATAAAAAAAATTCAATATATTATAATAATATATAATATTAATTGATATACTTATAATATAATATGTGATCCACATAAAAAATTTGAATACCCTTTTTATTAATTCTCCTTAAAATCATTATTTATTATGGTTAATAATTTCATTTTTTTCCTGATGATTTCTCCTTTGTAGCCCCAGTAGTTGTGCATTGATCATAGTTACATAATATAAATAATTATAATAATGAAAGTAATTTCGAATATATTCAGTTAAAAAAATTTATAATCACATATAAATTGTATATATTGAAAACTGAATTACATTATTCATGGAGATGGTAGAACAATCGTACCAATAAACATTGTTTTCACATTTCAATTGATGGAATGAAATAAAAGTAAATAATAATATACTAATAAAAAGTAATTATTATATCATTTATATGAAATAAATTTATTGAATATACCCTTATGAGTATCCATGGAAACTATTAATTAAAAACAAATCACATCACTTCGTGTATATGGTAGTCCTTACGTACACATTAGAAACGTTATAGTTTCCCAAATAAATTATGCATGACATAATATGTTCTATTATAATTATAAAATAATAATTATAAATTAAAATTAATATATAAACATTAAAACCGTCATAATAATTATCCAAAAACTGGTGATTGTAAATCAATTATTTCACTAGATGTAGGTAGTTGTCAACATGCACACACATTCGACAAATTCATATTCCATATGATGGGGATGAATATTTATAATGGGTTCATGTGATCATAATTATGTGTAATTAATTTTATTACACCAAAATTATTATTTTATAATAAAAAACAAATTTATCAAATTTATTTGAATAAATAAAATGGAAGAGTTTGAGTAAAAAATTACCACTTCTTCGTTAAGCCTCCTTTATATATATTTTTTTAAGGATCTATAAATTTAATTTGAATAATACCATAACTATTTAATCCTGTATTTTTAAGCATAAGATAAAATTGTTAATGTTTTAGATGATTTATATTTATCGTGTATGTGTAATAAAATTTACATGTGGCGTCATTTTATAAGGAATGGAAAGGAAAATCTTGTAAATATAAAAATATAAAAATTAATTCTCATGGGAAAATCATCCAAATGAAAATATGTTCTAAAAAATACTATAAGTTTAATTTATACCCATTAAATTAAATTTAGAATGGTTTTTGTTGAATATTAATACTTATCATTTTTATAAACCCCTTTCTTTACAATTTTTAAACATAAATACCATAATAGATATTTAATTATTAAAGTGATATAATTATATATATATGAATCAATTGGATTTTATATGGATAATTGATTTGATTTGGTACTATATGTTTTTCACCTTGTCACACTGAAGAAATTTTGGATTTTTATGGAATATAATAAAATAATATTTTTATAAAATATGATTAATGTAATTTTTTTACTATTCAATTAATTTGACATTAAAGAGTCAAGGTCATATATGTAATTTTAATAAAATACTTTAGAACATCCAAAAAATTTGATATTTATCTACATAATTCATGGACGTAAATATTTAACTCATATTTTATTACTATTAATATTTTTAAGATACTTTTATTATTTTTATGATAAATGAATAAATATTGTGTCAGTGTTGTGTAATCAAATAAGGTAATTATTTATCATTAAAATTAAAAATTAATCACCCTAAATAATTATTTCACATTTTAAATAATTATGTAGCACCAATAATATCATCTTTTTACCTTTATGTTAACATTTTATAGATTTTACGATCAAGATACTTAAATTTGACAATTTTCATTACTAAAAACAATCTAAATTTATTTCTATAGGAAAAATGTGAAAAAATTACATATATTTGAATTTGGGACATATATGTCCTTTTTTAACACATATTATGATATTAATCAAGGTTTTGGGTTTATTTTGAGACCGTAGATCTTTGTTTTATCTGTGTATGATAAATTTTACCCTTATCGTGGTGTAAAATATTTACCGCGGTTAATATTTAAAAAGGCAAAAATTATATGGGACCAATATAGTAAATTTGAATATCTTAATTCCAAATAAGGAATACATTTCTCAATATTAAATATCTTGATGTATAACATATTAATTTAAATATAAATTTACAAAATATGAAAAATGCTTTAAAAAAATCCATTTTAAGCATAAAAATTAAAATATTTCATAATCCATAATATATCTAATTCTAATGGGGTTAATTGGATTATATTAAATATAATTGATCAAATGTAAATTTTGAACCAAATATTAAATATAATGGATTTTATAAATCACATAATTTAATGAAAACATATGAATGTGTTTCAAAATTCATTAGTTTTAATTAATCACTGAAAATCAATAAATTTAGAGAAATTTGAAAATTTCACATTATGATAATTTTTATATGATCATTTAAAATATTGTTTTCATTTTATAAATTAGAATTTCTCCATGTAGAACATTTTATTCATAATATTCATGTGCAAAATGTAATAAAAATAATTTTTGAATAAAAATAATTTTTTGGAACATAAAATGAATTTGATATAAAAAAGTTCTCATTTACAATGAATTAATTGATAAATTTTAAATGAGTACATAAATTACACAATTTTTCAAAACACATTACCCATATTCATTACAAATAATTAATTTTCTATGTTATAATTATCACATTTAAATTATATATATTTTTAATTATATATCAAATCTCTTAAAGCTTGGTGTTGCATATTAAGCATGCTATTGAGATTATTATTATCATAAACCAAAAATTCAATTATTTATATTCTATATACCCCATAAATTAATTTCTCCATCAAAATTTATTTTTAGTCATCCACTATTCAATATTTTAATATACCTTTTTTAAAACCCTATTCATTCAACAGGATAATAAAACATCATTTAAAAACGGAATATGAGAAATATAAGGTTACCTAAAATAAAAAATAATCATGTTCTGAAATCAGTAGAACCTTGGTGGGAATTTATATTGTAAAAAAATAAGATAAAAATAGTTTCTAAGGTCAAATAGATCCATATATAGAACATTATCATCATAAGTTTAACAACGGAAATTTCATAAACTAGTGAGGGTTGAAAAGATCATCGATTCCTCAAAATTGTAGATAAATGGGAAAAAATTATTTCTAGACGCTAAACCTGATATTTAGGGACAATGTCTATTTGGATATATTAATAACATTTAAATACACATAATTGATAAATTATTATATCATTAAAAATATTCCATCGATTATACTTTGATCAATTTCATACTAAACTATTACTCAGGGAAATGAATATTCATGATGAATTTTTCAATCCAAAATTAATAAAAATAAATTTTAACAAATGTTAATTTCCATAAATTAATTATAATTCACTATGAATATTTCTAATTATCATGTCGATAATATTGATAAAAAGTTATATGATATAAATAATTATAATGTATTAATCTAAAATACCATAACAAAAACCTCCAAATCTCAAAACAATCCATTCCATAAATAATTGTCCTTAAAACTACTATAAAATATGCTCTACCAAATTCAACAACAAACAATTTTAAATATATTATTCAAAATTTATAACAAATAATAACATATATCACTTGAAAAAAATCATGCAGCGTAGAATTTCACACAAAAAACATGTGAATGCGTTGATAATATTTTCTCTTATAAAATATTAATAACCCAAACAACCATAAACTCTATATGAAAAAAATATTTTTATATAAATTATCACAATTATTATTCATCGAATAAACTCACATTATATGGATAATATTCTATAAATCCAAAAATCCATGAAAATTAATCTATGATATCCTAAAACACTTCTTCCTTAAATAAATAATTATACTCTAGTTCTCCAATACTATGTAGTTTATATTAACAGTTTTATTGAATTATTTATCTCGACTGAAAATTTTTATCTAAGAATATGGGACATTTTATTTTTTATCATTCCAACATTAATGTGCATTCTAATAGTACAACATTTCAAATAAATCACATTTATATGTCGTCATTACCATTTATCATATTCATGAATCCCATTAAATAATAAATACTAAAAATAATCTTTTTATGTTTTAAGATTCTCATACAAAAAATACCAATGATATAGAACTTCTTAAAAACAATTCATTATTTCCAACATATAGACACATCAGTCCATTCACATAAACGACATTAATAGCATAAATAAAATATTGTTCATGGTCTATATTATTGAATTAGGGAATTGAAATGGATAATAAAAATGTTCCACATATATAATATATTGAATTACATAACAAATGGTTTCCTTTTTACATTAATTTATACAATGAAACCATCTTCCCCTTCATTTGACACATTCTCAAGGATGTTCCATTCCACATTCTATATGTGATAAAATATTAACTTTCTATCTTATATAACCATTACCACATGAATATTCATAAAATTAATACTTCACCTTATTATACTAATATGTAAACTCCCCATTTTTTATATTTTAAATGATATATATTGAAAGATTATTATTAATTATCATGACATTTTTCATTCATTCACCTATTTTATTCAGATTATCATAGGGGAAATCATTCAATATTCAATAAAAATCACCATTAATAGGAATCCCTATGGTTTTATCCATTATTTGAATCCAAAAACCATAGATTGAGAAACAATAATCCATGTGATTATTCCTTGAAAATAATTTATAGAATGTCTAAAATATGAAATGTACTATCAAATCCATGACAACTTATGTTTAAACTACTCTATTCTTATTTATCATCAATTAATATTAATAAAAATAATCATTAATGAATATTTCAATTAACCGAAACATTTTTTCTTGGAGTGTAAACCTAGTTTGTATGAGGGAAAAATTCACTATTAACTAGAATGATGGGTGAGATATAATAGACCAACTATTTTAAAGTTAATTACCCCAATAAAAAAATAAAAAAACAAATCCACTTCTATTATATTTATAGGGATATATTTCAATGAAACCCACATAATCTATATCTCACCAAAACACTAGAATGGTGGACTATAATTGGGGTTATACATATGTTTCTCCCTATATATCTTCAATAATAATCTCCAATGATTGACTAATCCAAACATTGATACCAACTAAAATGACCCATATTTATTATATAGACTTATTGAATGTTATTAGATGAATAATCAGTACATAACATTACAGTTCACTCCATAACCATGTATATTAGTCAATATGGATTATTTGATACATAACAAACATGATCATAATAAAGGACCATTTAATTCCAATATTTTATTAACTAATAGAAATATTATTATATATATCAGATTAAAAAACATTAATCATATAATTGGGAATGAAAAAAAAGAATGTGTGAGATTTGAAGTTCAGTAATGATAAGCAATGGAGATATAAATGATCATATAAAAATAATATGAGCGTAATGGAATGAAAACATGAGAATAAAGTTATAAAACCATAATATTAATATCATCAATTTGAATACTGTGAATTGTAAAAAATAATATCTTCTCATTGAAAATTAATCATTAAATAATCAAATAACATGAGACATGAGAGTAAAACATTAGTATAATATGTAACACCTTGATGTTTTCAAAGAGAAAATTATTTTCAAAAAATTATATGACCTAAAACTCCTTTTTAATAATAGAATATGACACTATCCTTGTACAGAACCATAAAATTCAATGAAATTTGTTTCTTAATTTTATTTGAAAATTTTCAAGAATGCAGTTTCTGACGGCACCTGATTCCAAAGACCGGTGTGCCCGGAATCATTTTCTGATGTTTGGCTCAGGTGCGTTCAGTGAACGAATGAGCGAGTTTTTCTATCTTATGAACCGGTGCACGTAATCTAATTCTGAGGGCACCGATGGAATCGCAACGCCGGTATTTTCTTATAAACGACTTTTCTGGAGTTGCGTTTTCTAGGGTGTGGTTTTTAATTTTTGGGGTTATGTTAAGAAATAAAATAAAGTGATGCGACAAAATTATTTTATTTCTCTTAAAGCCACTTAAATCAACTTAAAGACACTTAAGTTAAGTTAAGAGGATAGGGTGGAATCCAAAATATCCTACCCACTTGGTAGGATATTTTTATGGTGGGGCCCGCACGAGCCCCACCGTTTCTTTTCCTCTAAATAACGCACCCGTGAAAACCACTTTTAAATAAAGTCAACATGCGTTTATTTGAGTTAAGAAACACCTCATTTATTGAGCAGTAAAGTCATTACCATTAATTCATCGAATTAATGGTTCGTTTCTTAAGTATGATTTTTAAATCGTTGTCATGGGAATAAAATAAGACCAACACGTGTTTACTTGAGGGTTGATTGTTGAGAGGAATCAGAGGAATCTGTAAGTCTTGGAGATCTTCATACTTCTTCGTGAAGAACGCGAAGAGCGCTAAGAACGCGAAGAATGCGGGTCTCCGACGAAGGGCGATGAAGAACGCCGGACCCTTGGAGATCGCCGACGCCGACGATCCTCTCCTTCCATGACACTCCTTCCGCAATGTTCCTTCCCCTCGACAATCTTCGATCAAAAACCGATTGAGGTGGGTGATTGTGGTTCTTTTAATTCCTTCTGAATTATATCCTCAACATGGGTTTAATTGGTGCAATTAAATCTGTGTTTTTTTAACCCTTGGAGATCGTCGACACGATGCTGTGTACCGCGATGACAGTGATACCCCTTCCACGATCTGACGATCCTCTTATTCCGCGACGGTCAATTCCGCAACGAACTCACATTCAATGACAACGTTGAGGTAGGGGTTGATTCTTTTAAATCTTTGTGATTTATACCCGCGGCGTATGATTAAATATTTGTTCTGAGACATTTAAAAACCGCTAACGGGGTGGGTGTGGACCAACGATCATGTCCAAACCCTACGCCCTTTTCTTTCTTGGTGTGCGGAATGATGGACAATGACAAAACAAGCCGCAAAGGCGATGTGAGGTCCTCGCAGTGAAGGACGGGCCCTGGGAGGGCCATTGGCGGAGACGGCGCATTTTTCCGACCACCGGAACTCCTCCGGTTTTCCGTGGAGCAGCCCGCCAACGCACCTCGCCGGCACGGCGGCACCGGCGGCAGGTGGCGGCGGCGGCCGACGCGCCACCGGAAGGAGCCACCGCGGCTGAAGCTGCGGCGGCAGGGCATGGTCCCACGACCACGCGGGACCGGAGGGGGACGGGACGTGGCATCCAGCCACGTCTGTTGGAAAGGGCGGCCCCACGTGGGGCCGCGACTCATTCATGGGGGCGACGCCGACCTTGCGCACCGCTCGACCGTTATGGCTGAGCCGCCTGGCGGCCGGGCCGCGCCAGCACCGGCCTGTCCGGGTCGCGCCCAGTCAGGGCCGGGCCACCCAGGCCGGGCTGCACAGGCCGGGTCGGTCCCGGACTCAGGTTGGGTCGACCCGGTTCGAGCCGACCCGGGGGGGGGGGGGGGGGGTTGGGTCGTGTCACTCCGGGCCCAGACCCCCCGTTTTCGAACCCTTTTCGGTCTTTTGGTCATAACATGAGCTACAAGCCTCTAATCGATGCACCGTCAGTTGAGATGGAATCATTGTATCGAGGCTGTCGTTTTGGTATATTGCACTTAAGGTTTAGGAATACATTGGGTTCGGCCGGGTTGGTTCGTACACGAAACCAACTGGGCCCTCGGAGCAGAAACGCTTATAACTTGAGCTTCGGACGTCCGATCGACGTGCCGTCAACTTTGATGGATTCCTCTTAGTGAGAAAGATCTTTTGTCTTACTCCGCCTGAGGTTTTGACGTAGGTGGAGTACGGTTGGGTTGGTTTAGACTTAAAAACCAACCGGGCCCCTCGGACGAAAACGCCAATAACTCTCAGACCGGGCGTCCAATTGACGCGACGTTGAGTTCCGGTTGATGATACAGAACTTTTGGATACATAAACTCTGAAATATGTGTCAGTTGATGTATCAGCCTCTCGGCTCGTGGAGCGGACCCTCCCGAACGAGCTTGCTATGTGCGGTAACCGTAGAGCTGGCTGCCACTACTACGACGACGACTTTACAGAGATCCTCAGTGGATTCAACAGCGAACACTACAGCACACAATGATCCTTTGTGGATCAGTGCTACTGATCCTGTGTGGGTCCGATCCGGTGTGGGTCAGCGCTCAGCTGTCCTGTGTGGGCCAGCATCTACAAATCCTGTGTGGGTCTGATCCTGTGTGGGTCGTTTCCAAGGTTAGTTACCTATCGTTCCTTTGTGGGTCAGATCCTATGTGGGTCATTGCGGGGGTTAGTTACCCATCGATCTATGGTAAGTCAGATCCTTTGAGGGTCATTGCGGGGTTTATTACCTATCGATACATTGTGGGTCCGACGACTTAGATGAATTAGTGGATATATCTGATCATCTCTATCGTCATACGAAGAAGTATACCTGTGTGAGATGAATCTTGTTTTGCATTCCTATGTGGATTGTGTTGTGCTATCGTTTCTCGATTTACGTTTTTCTTCCTGTGTGGACTGGGTTGTACTTGGGCTCGGATGTTGGAGTCGAAAAAAAATTGATGACTTAGGTATATGTATGGGCATATTGCTAAGCAGTGCCGAATGTTACTTCGTGATTGTATCATTCCTTTGTAGATTATCTTTTATGGATTATGGGATACCATCGGGGGTCTCGGGGTCCCTACTGAGTAGTTTATACTCACCCCTGCACGGGCTATCACTGCACTACGTTGTGTGGGTTGCAGATGATGGACATCGCTGATCGTGGTTGAGGCTTGCGGAGCAGGACGGTACCTCGAGGTGGAACACTATGCGGGAAGTTCTCGGAGCATATGGTTGGACCCGAGGAGCTGTGGAGGATATCTGTACTCTCCCTTCAGGTGGGATTTCTAGTGGATAGCTCGATGTTGAGGCTTTACTTTTCAGTTGTTGTTTTCCCTTCTATTTGTACTTTACTTTTAGTTTGGGTTTCGACACTGGCCCACTTACTTTTTCGTACTTACTGTTGTACCCAGTTTTTACTTAGTGTTTACTTCTACTGCTTTCTTGCTATTTGGTGCTTGTTTACTTTACAAAGGAAATGCCTTCCCTTTTTATCAGGAATTACGCCTTGGTGCTAGTCGCCAGCCCCTGGCCTATGGATGGTGGGCATGGGGTAGTCAAGACACAGGCCCCGAGGACGGGTCTTGACAAATTGGTATCAATGGAGTTCGGTTCTACCACAGAACTTTGGACTCTGATCTTTTAATATGTGAAGAAATAGTGGTAAATTTATTGGGTGTGGTTACCAGTCCAGGGAGTCCAGTGTTGGTGCGGCGGCCAACGTATCCGTACACCAGGACCCTGACTTCTGATTTCCTACTTAATGCGTGAAAACATCGATTGCATGTGTGTTTCAAGTTTTCTTTTTGATTACATTGTGTCAGCTCACCAGACATACTGTTTGACTGTGGCACACCTGTTTCTTTTCAGGATGGCCCCATGACGGCAGCCAGCTAGGGTTCCGAGAGTTGAGCGTGATGATAGCCTACTGAGCGACGAGGCCTCAGTACATGGACCTTTGACAGCTGAGGTACCGGCGGTACCTCTACCCACCGAGCCATTGATTCTTCCAGCCCCAGCCGTTGACGATGCACGTCGCCTTAGTGAACTACACGAGTTCCAGCGCCAGCGACCGCCCAGATTCCGTGGGGAGATGGACCCCCAGGCAGCCGAGGATTGGCTGCAGGCAGTGGTACAAGTTTTCAGGTTAGTGAGGACACCAGCAGACCTCATGGTGATCCTCTCAGCGAGCCTACTGCACGCGACAGGGGGCCGATGGTGGAGCATGATGCTCCTGGTGCATGATGAGGCATCTTTTCTCTGGACGGAATCTGAGAGCCGCTTCCGCTCGGAGTTCGTCCCAGCCACCCTCCGTACGGTAGGCATCCAGGAGCTTCTTCAGCTGCGGCAGGGCAGCTTGACGGTCACCCAGTACTTGGCGAGATTTAACAATCTCTCACGCTACTCGACAGACATGGAATGGGACCCATTCTTCCAGTCCCAGACATTTGAGCAGGGATTGAGACATGAGATCAGGGCATCGCTGATCTCCCCCAGCATTCCGACTCAGGTAGGAGTACTGGAGCGATCCCTTTTGAACGAGAGCTTCCTTATTGTGCCTTCATCAGCAGCGAGACCTACTGCGGGGAGACACATAGCAGAGTCTTCTGCAGAAAGCAGTCAACAGATGACTCATGGGTCCAGGCAGACCAGACCCTAAGGCAGACGACCTCAGGACACTGGCTCAGCACTATGGGGTACACATCGCGGATCCAGTCTTTCGAGAGGCATGCAGTGCTACACATGCGGCGGGCAGGGCCACATGGCTCGTGACTGACCAACCCACTATGCCGAGGAGGAGAAGATGGTTGAGGGGCCACCCAAGCGGAGGCTGAGGGTCGACCGTGGCAGTCCGCAGAGAGCAGGCGGACGAGGCAGAGGAGATGGACGAGAAGCAGGTGGTGGGCGACGCTTTGAGGCTCTACCATCACCACCACCAGGAGGTACACCCCAGCCACATGGAGATAGAGGGAAGAGAAAGGCACAGCTCCAGGCAGCGGAGGCCTATGACCACGATGTGCACGAGATGATTTAAGGTAATATCTATGTCTACCGATCCTGTGTGGGTCTGATCATGTGTGGGTCAGCCCTCATCGGTCTTGTGTGGGCTAGCGCCTACAGATCCTGTGTGGGTCTGATCCTGTGTGGGTCTTTGCAGGGGTTAGTTACCTATCGATCCTTTGTGGGTTATATCCTTTGTGGGTCATTGTGGGGGTTAGTTTTCTATTGATCCTTTGTGGGTCAGATAATTTTTGGGTCATTCCGGGGTTTATTACCTATCGATCTATTGTGGGTTTGACGACTTAGATATATCAGTGGATATATCTGACCATCTCTATCGTCATATGAAGAAGTATACCTGTGTGAGCTGAATCCTGTTTTGCATTCCAATGTGGATTGTGTTGTGCTATCTTGTGTGGATTTACGTTTTGCTTCCTATGTGGACTAGGTTGTACTTGGGCTCGGATGTTGGAGCCGAACGAGAATTGATGACTTAGGTATAAGTATGGGCATATACCTAAGTAGTGTCGAATGTTACTTCGTGATTGTATCTTTCCATTGTGGATTATCCTTTGTGGATTCCGGGAGACCTTCAGGGGTCTCGGGGTCCCTACTGAGTAGCTTATACTCACCCCTGCACAGGCTATGCCTGCACTACGTTGTGTTGGTTGCAGACGACGGATGGCGCTGATCGTGGTTGAGGCTTGCAAAGCTGGATGGTACCTAGAGGTGGTCCACTAGGCGGGACGTTCTCGGAGTAGACGGCTGGACCTGAGGAGCTGCGAAGGCTATCTGTACTCACCCTTCATGTGGGATTTTCAGTGGACAGCTCGACGTTGAGGCTTTACTTTTTATTTTTTGTTTTCCCTTCCAATTGTACTTTACTTTCAGTTTGGGTTTTTATACCGGCCCACTTACTTTTCTGCACTTACTGTTGTACCCATTTTTTACTTAGTGTTTACTTCTACTACTTGCTTGCTCTGTGGTGTTTGTTTACTTTACAAAGGCAATGCCTTCCCTTTTTACCAGGAATTATACCTTGGTGCTAGTCACTAGCCCCTGGCCTATGGAATGAGGTCTTGGGGTAGTCACGACACGGGCCTCGAGGACGGGTCGGGACAAATTGGTATCAAAGGAGTTCAGTTCTACCACAGAACATTGGACTCTGATCTTTTTTTATGTGAAGCAATAGTGTTAAGTGTATTGGGTGTGGTTATCAGTCCAGGGAGTCCAATGTTGGTGCGGCGGCCGACATATCCGTACACCAGGACCCTGACTTCTAATTTCCTACTTAATGCCTGAAAACATTGATTGCATGTGTGTTTCAAGTTTTCATTGTGATTACTTTGTGTCTGCTCACCATGTATACTATTTGACCGTGGTGCAATTGGTTCTTTTTAGGATGTCCACACGATGGCAGCCAACTAGGGTTCTGAGAGTTGATCATTACGACAGCCCACCGAGGGACGAGGTCTCGATACAAGGCCTTTTGATAGATGAGGCACTGGCAGTACCTCTACCCTCCGAGCCACTGATGCTTCCAGCCCCAGCCACTGACGATGCATATCGCCTTAGTGCACTGCACAAGTTCCAGTGCCAGCGACTGCCCAGGTTTTATGGGGAGAGGGTCCCCCAGGCTGCCGAGGATTGGATGGAGGAAATGGTATGAGTTTTCAGGTTAGTGAGGACACCAGCAGACCTCATGGTGATCTTCGCAGCGAGCCTACTGCACACGGCAGCGGGCCGATAGTGGAGCTTGATGATACAGGTGCACGATGAGACTTCTATTATCTGGATAGACATTGAGACCCTCTTCCACTCGGAGTTCGTCCTAGCCACCCTCCGTGCTGTACGAATCCAGATGCTTCTTCAGCTGCGGCAGGGCAGCTTGACGGTCACCCAGTACTCGGCGAGATTTACCGATCTATCACGCTACATGATGGACATGCTACGAGACCCATTATTCCAGGCCCTGACCTTTGACCAGGGATTGAGACATGAGATCAGGGCATTGCCGATCTCCCTCAGCATTCCGACTCAGGCAGGTGTACTGGAGCGAGCCCTTTTCATCGAGAGCTTCCTTGATGGGCCTTCATCAGCAGAGAGACCTACCACGAGGTAGCACGTAGCAGAGTTTTCTGCAGCAGGTATTCGACGGATGACTCATGGGTCTAGGCAAGCCAGACCCTCAGGCAGATGACCTCAGGAAACTGGCTCAGCAGTTCAGGGCACACAGCACGAAGCCAGTCTTTCGAGAGGCAGGCAGTGCTACACATGCGGCGGGCAGGGCCACATGGCTCGTGACTGCCCGACCCACCGTGTCGAGGAGCAGCATACGGTTGAGGGGCCACCAAGGCATAGGTAGGGGGTCGACCGTGGCGGTCTACAGGGAGCAGGCGGACGAGGCAGAGGAGCTGGACGAGTAGCAGGTGGTGGGCGATGCTTTGAGGCTCTACCACTACCACCACCAAGAGGTCCACCCCGGCCACAGGGAGCTGGCGGGCATAGACAGGCACAGCTCGAGGCAGCGGAGGCCTACGACCACGGCGCACCCGAGATGATTCGAGGTACTATCTGTGTCTTTCCCACCCTTGATGCAGTCTTATAGAAATAGGAGGGAGTCACTCTTTCATAGCTGCTGCCCTTGTTCGGAGCTCGGAGATTCCGACAGAGACGTTGCCTCGATCCTTACGGCTAGAGACTCCTACAGGAGTAGACTCGATGATTACGCACTAGTGATGGCAGTGTGAGCTTACTCTAGGAGGCGAGAGCTTCGGCTGAGATCTTCTTGTAGTGGCGTTGAAGCCTTACGAACTCATCTTGGGCATGGATTGGTTATCTACAGTTCATGCTCAAATCGACTGTATTAGGCGCAAGGTGCGATGTGTACGCACCGACGGGAGTAGTTTCACCTTCACCGGCGAGAAGGGAGCCTTCGCAGCACAGGATGGACTTCCGTAGAGGAGAGGAAAGCCCATCACTCATCAGTTTGCTAGCCTCATCCTAGGAGCAGTTGACATGCAGAGTCCTAGTTTTCTTGTAGTGGTGGATCAGTATGCGGACGTCTTTTCCGAAGATGTTCCAGGACTACCTCCTCGCAGAGAGGTAGACTTTTATATTGATCTATACCCCGGGACAACCCCGATATCCACCCCAGCATATCGGATGGCTCCCACCGAGCTTCAAGTGCTATGGGTACACTTGGAGGACTTGCAGGGCAAGGGTTTCATCTGACCCAGTGTTTCACATTGGGCTTCCCCGATATTGTTCGCCAAGAAGGCGGATGGGAGTTTGCGACTATGTGTCGACTATCATCGCCTGAACCATGTGACAGTGAGGAACAAGTATCCGCTACCGAGGATTGATGACCTCTTCGATCAGCTCAAGGGAGCATGGTGGTTCTCAAAGATAGACCTCAGGTTGGGCTATCATCAGCTAAGAGTTCGGGATGAGGACATGCAGAAGACGACCTTCAGATGTCGGTATGGCCACTATGAGTTCTTGGTTATGCCTTTCGGAATAACCAACGCTCCAAAAGTGTTAATGGGCCTCATGAACAGGATCATTCAACCATACCTCAATCGATTTGTCGTGGTCTTCATCGACGACATTTTGATATACTCGACGACTGAAGAGGAGCACGCCTACCACTTACGGGTTATACTAGATACACTCAGAGAGCACCAGCTTTATGGAAAGATATTGAAGTGTAAGGTCTGGATACGTGAGGTCCACTTCTTGGGACATGTCATCTATGAGGCGGATGTTGCAGTGGATCCTACGAAAATCGAGGCAGTGCAAGCTTGGGAGACACCCTGGAGCGTGACGGAGGTGCGGAGTTTCTTGGGACTAGATGGATACTATCAGAGATTTGTGCCAGACTTCTCGGGAGTTGCGTCACCACTCTCAGCTCTTATGAAGAAGGGGAAACCCTTTTTGTGGTCAGAAAGATGTCAGTAGAGCTTCCAGGAGATGAGACAAGGATTGACCACTGCACCTATCTTGAGGTTGCAGGAGGAGGGAGTAGGGTACGTAGTCTACTGCGATGCATTAGGGACTGGACTCGGATGTGTCTTGATGCAGGAGCGGGCGGTGATCACCAATGGATCACGTCAGTTGAGGCCGCATGAGCAGAACTACGCTACCCATGACCTAGAGTTAGCCGTAGTGGACTTCGCTCTGAAGACATGGTGACACTACCTGATGGGCGAGCACTTTACAGCCTTTTATGACCATCATAGTCTCAGGTAAATCTTCTCTCAGAAGGACATGAACCTGAGACAATGACGATGGATCGATTTCCTCCAAGACTATGACTTTGAGATAGTCTATACTCTTGGGAAGGGGAATGTAGTAGCTGATGCTCTCAGCTGGAGGAGGGGCATTCAACTACATGAGGAGGCGACAGAGTAGCTAGCCATTTTGCAAATATCTTTCATGGATAGAGATGGAGTAGCCTTCCTTCAATCTCTCACATTCACCCCTCCACTACAGCAGCGGGTCATAGAGGCACACCATGGGGACACTGAATGTGTGGCGCGGCCTACGCAGATATCCTCAGGACAGGCACCTGATGGTTTCTCCTTTGGGGAAGAGCACGACATCCTTTTCAGAGGACGTACCTTGGTACCAGTTTCTTTATGGGAGGAGGTGCTGAGAGATTTTCACACTTCTCCTTTGGTGGTACATCCTGGAGTGGCGATGATGTACCAGGATCTCAGACGACAGCACTGGTGGCCGGGCATAAAGAGGGTTGTGGTAGAGATCGTTTATCGATGCCTCACCTCCTAGCAGGTGAAGGCAGAGCATCAGGTACCAGCAGGCTTGGTGCAGCCCTTGGAGTTCCCGGAGTGGAAGTGGGACAGGATATCTATGGACTTCGTGACTGGAATTCCACACACATCCAGAGGTCATGACTCCATTTGGGTGATTGTCGACCGACTCACGAAGTCGTCTCACTTCTTACCCATCAGAGGGCAGGGATCAGCAGAGAGCTTGGGATGTCTCTACGTTTAGGAAATTGTACGGCTTCACGGTGTGCCATCATCTATCATCTCTGATCAATATGCTCGCTTCACTTCCCGGATTTAGAAGGGGTTGCAGGAGGCGTTCGAGACGCAGCTACGTCCGAGCACTGCCTTTCACCCTCAAACGGATGGTCAGACGGAGAGGACCATTCAGACTCCCGAGGACATGCTCTGTGAATGTGTCCTCGACTTTGGTCGCAGCTGGGAGGACAACCTACCCTTGGTGGATATTGCGCACAATAATAACTACTAGTCCGCCATCGGGATGGCACCATACGAGGCGTTGTACGACCGACCTTGCAGATCACCTTTGTGCTGGACATACCCTAGGGAGTCAGCACTAGTGGGACCGGAGATGGTCCAGGCCACGACAAAGAAAGTCCAGGTCATCCAGGAGCAGATGAGGATAGCTCAGAGCTGACAGAAGTCTTATGATGACAGGAGGCAGAGCCAACTAGAGTTCGAGGATGGAGACCACATCTTATTGCGTGTCTCATCTCGACCTGGATTACGGAGATTTGGCCGAGGCCGCAAGTTGTCTCCACACATCATCGAACCATTCCAGGTTCTCAGCAGGATTGGTGAGGTGGCTTATCTCCTGGCTCTACCACCTCAGTTGCACCGGGTGCACGACGTCTTCCACGTATCCAGGCTGAGGAGATACGTGCACGGCCCAACACATATCATTGACCATGGGGAGCTGGACGTTGATGATGGGGTGACTTTTGGGGAGGGCCCAGAGGAGATCGAGGATCGACAGGAGCAGGTCCTATGTGGATGGTCGATTCCTCTAGTGCGCATCAGATGGTAGCACGGGAACCTCCAGGAGAGCACTTTGGAGCGGGAGGCTCAGATGTGTGCACAGTATCCACTTTTGTTTCCCTAGTTCATGATGTATCTTTACGGGGACGAAAAGCCCTGAGGTGGGAGTGATGTAAAGACCCGTAAAATTCAAGGAAAGTTTTTTCTTAATTTTCTTTGGAATTTTACAAAAACTCATTTTCTGACGGCACCTGATTCCGAGGCCCGGTGTGCCCGGAATCATTTTCTGAAGTTTGGCTTGGGTACGTTCAGTGAACGAACAAGCGGGTTTTTCTAACTTTTGAACCGATGCTCATAATCGAATTCCGAGGGCACTGATGGAATCGTAGCGCCTATATTTGCTTAGAAACGCCTTTTCCGGAGTTGCGTTTGCTCGGGTGTGGTTTTTAATTTTTGGGTTTAAGTTATGAAATAAAATAAAGTGGTTCGACAAAATTATTTTATTTCACTTAAAGCCACTTAAAGCCACTTAAAGCCTCTTAAGCTATGTTAAGTGGATAGGGTGAAATCCAAAATATCCAACCCACTTGGTAGGATATTTATGAGGTGGGTCCCTCAAGAGACCCACCATTTCTTTTCCTCTAAGTAACGCACCTGCGAAAACCACTTTTAAGTAAAGTCAACGTGCATTTATTTGAGTAAAGAAATGCCTCATTTATTTGGCAGTTAAGTTGTTACTATTAATTCATCGAATTAACGGTTCGTTTCTTAACTTTGATTTTCAAATCGTTGGCATGGGAATAAAATAAGACCAACACGTGTTTACTTGAGGGTTGCTTGTTGAGAATAATTAGAGGAAGCTCTAAGTCTTGGAGATCTTCATCCTTATTTGCGAAGAACGTGAAGAGCGTGAAGAACGCGAAGAATGCCAACATCCAATGAAGGGCGATGAAGAACGCCAGACCCTCAGAGATCGACGATGCCGATGATCCTCTCCTTCTGCGATGCTACTTCCACGACGTTCCTTCCCCGCGACAATCTTCGATGAACAACCGATTGAGGTAGGGGATTGATGTTCTTTTAATTCCTTGTGAATTATATCATCAACATGGGTTTAATTGGTGCAATTAAATCTGTGTGTTTTTAGCCCTTGGAGGTCGTCGACACGACGCCGTGTACCGCGACGCAAGTGACGCCCCTTCTACGACGCGAGGATCCTCTTCATCCGCGACGGTCAATTCCGCGACGAACTCACGCTCAACGACAAAGTTTAGGTACGGGTTGATTCATTTAAATCTTTGTGATTTATACCCGTGTCGTATGATTATATATTTGTTGTGAGACATTTAAAAACTGCTAACACGGTGGGTGCGGACCAACGAACAAGTCCGATCCCACGACCCTTTTCGTTCTTGGTGTGGGGAACGGCGGATGACGACAAAACAAGTCGCACAGGCGATGTGAGGTCCTCGCAGTAAAGGACGGGCCCCGGGAGGGCCATTGGCCAAGACTGCGCATTTGTCCGACCACCAGAACTCGTCCGGTGGTCCGCAGAGCAGCCCGATGGCGCACCTCTCCAGCACAGCAGCGTCGGGGGCAGGTGGCAGTGGCGCCCTGTGCGCCACCGGAAGGAGCCCCCGGAGCTGAAGCCGCGACGGGAGGGCGTGGTCCCATGACCATGCTGGACCGTAGGGGGATGGGATGCGATAGACAGCCACGTCCGTTGGCAAGGGCGGCCCCACGCGGGGCCGCAACACATTCAAGGGGGTAGCGCCCCCCTTGCGCACTGCTCGGCCATTAAGGCCGAGTCACCTGGCGGTCATGCCGTGCCCGCGCCGGCCGGTCCGGGTCGTGGCCAGGCCGCGCCGGCTGGGGCGGACCCGGACCCAGGTCCGGTCGGCCCGATTCGGGCCGACCCAGGGGGGTAGAGCCGATTCGGTCTGGGCCAAGACCCCCCGTTTTCGGACCCTTTTTGGTCTTTTCCTCATAACATGTGCTACAGGCCTCTGATCGACGCAACGTCAGTTGCGATGCGATTCTTGGATCGAGACGGTCGTTTCAGTATATTGCAATCAAGGTTTCGAAATACTTTAGGTTCGGCCTGGTTGGTTCGTACATGAAACCAACCGGACCCTCGGAGCGGAAACGCTCATAACATGAGCTCCGGACGTCCGATTGACGTGCCGTCGACTTTGATGGATTCCTCTTAGTGAGAAGGATATTTTGGCTTACTCCGCCCAAGGTTTTGATGCAGGTGGAGTACAGTCAGGTTGGTTTAGACTTAAAAATCAATCGGGCCCCTATGACGAAAAGCCAATAACTCTCAGACCGTGAGTCCGATTGACGCGCCGTCTGTGACGTTGAGTTCCTGTTGATGATACGGAACTTTTGGATACATCAACTCTGGACTATGTGTCAGTTGATGTATCAGCCTCTCGGCTCGTGGTGCGGACCCTCCCGAATGATCTTGCTGTGTGCGGGAACCCTAGAGCTGGTTGCGACTACTACGACGACGACTGTACAGAGATCCTCAGTGGATTCGACGACGACGACTACAGCACTCAGTGATCCTTTTCGGATCAGTGCGACTGATCCTGTGTGGGTCTGATCCTATGTGGATCAGCACTCAGCGGTCATGTGTGGGCCAGCACCTACATATCCTGTGTTGGTCCGATCCTGTGAGGGTCTTTGCCGGGGTTAGTTACCTATCGATCCTTTCTGGGTCAGATCCTTTTTGGGTAATTGTGGGGTTAGTTACCTATCGATCATTTGTGGTTCAGATCCATTGTGGGTCATTGCGGGGGTTATTACCTATCGATCCTTTGTGGGTCTGACGACTTAGATGAATCAGTGGATATATCTGATCATCTCTATCATCATACGAAGAAGTATACTTGTGTGAGATGAATATTGTTTTTCTTTCCTATGTGGATTGTGTTGTGCTATCCTGTGTGGATTAACGTTTTTCTTCCTGTGTGGACTGGGTTGTACTTGGGCTTGGATGTTGGAGCCGAACGAGAATTGATGACTTAGGTATATGTATGGGCATATACCTAAGCAGTGTCGAATGTTACTTCGTGATTGTATCTTTCCTTTGTGGATTATCCTTTGTGGATTCTGGGAGACCTTCGGGGGTCTCGGGGTCCCTACTGAGTATCTTATACTCACCCTTGCACAGGCTATGCCCGCACTACGTTTTGTTGGTTGCAGATGACGGACAACGCTGATCATGGTTGAGGCTTGCGCAGTAGGATGGTACCTGGAGGTGGACCACTGGGCGGGACGTTCTCGGAGCAGATGGCTGGACCCGAGGAGCTGCGGAGGCTATCTGTACTCACCCTTCAGGTGGGATTTCCAGTGGACCGCTCGACGTTGAGGCTTAACTTTTCAGTTGCTTTTTTCCCTTCCAGTTGTACTTTACTTTCAGTTTGGGTTTGTATACTGGGACACTTACTTTTTCGCACTTACTTTTGTACCCAGTTTTTACATAGTGTTTACTTCTACTGCTTGCTTGATCTGTGGTGTTTGTTTACTTTACAAAGGCAATGCCTTCCCTTTTTAACAGGAATTACACCTTGGTTCTAGTCGCCAGCCCCTGACCTATGGAAGGCGGGCTTGGGGTAGTCACGACACGTGCCCTGAGGACGGGTCGTGACAATCCTAATCTATGATATATTTCCTTTTAAATAAATTCGATATCTTGGATAGCATATTATTCATGCAACACCGGGTTTAATGTAAACATGGTACTCTACTAAAATATAATTGCTTAAACATGACGAACATAACCAATCCATTTATTTGGTGGGTATGAATATAAATAACAAAATTATTAAAATCATATTGATTACACCTGTATAAAATAAATTCAGTGGTTATCTATTCATTATAAATTATATAAAAATAATTTGAAATAAAAAATAATGTTTTCTGAGAAACTATATTTTTCTAAAAGCTATTTGGGTAACTCTATACCTGAATAACATTTTTTTTGTTTTGATCACATCATGAAAAAATATTTCAAAAAATAATATCTATTTTATAATCTAAATATAAAAATTATATTTGTTTAATTTTTTTACAATTCTCTAAAAATATTATTTATTTTATGAATAGTTATGAAAATGATTTTTATTAAAAAATGAATTTCGATTAAATAAATTTATAAAGATAAATTATATTTTAAATTGATTATATGTAAAATTAGATCAATTACATTTAAATATACCTTATTTAGTTAATTTTAATAAATCTCACATTGAAAAATTTTATTAAAACATTTTAATATTTTAAAAGTATTCTTTGGAAAATGGTTTTTTCGATGTGTCTGTATATTTTGTTTTAAAAATAAATAATACACTACAATTAATTTAATATAAAATAATTGAAAATAATAATCCTCATATTTATATTATATAATAATGTTAAATCTGGTTTTTACCATAGTGAATGGATAAAATATAAAAATTAAATTATGATATTTAAGGTGAAAACGAGTTTACTAGGGGTTAAACTAAAATGTTAATGGTTAAAAATTACACAATAGGTTTCTAAATGATATTTTATGAACATATATAGACCTTTTATATTCAATGGGTCTATAATTAACAATTATTGTGTGTTTAAGGATGATATAATTGTGGGTATCGTTTTTTATTTTAAATAATCCCAAGTCTGTTGACTCCCAAAATTATAAAAGGCCACCCACTGTCCTCTCCTTTCAACACTACCAAAGCCATTTTTTTCAGATTATCCATGAAAAAATATATTACATAAATCCCTAACCATATCCTATAAGAATGTTTTTTATACTGAATATAATATATTTAGGCTTTATGTATATACCTACTAGGTTTCTCCACACAATACTCTAAATTATTAACACGTATTTTTTTATTTATCCTTAAACTCACTAAATTACTATTCATTTATGACTATAAAATATAAAAAGTTTATATAATATAACTATATGTTGTAATTTTAAATACTATACCTATATCCACCTACTCTTCCATCAAATGGAAAATGAAATCATTGATCATGTGTATGGAAAACTTATGCCCCGTGAACTAATATAATTTATTTTCCATAAACCCCCATCTTGGTTGTATATGATAATGGATTAAATAAATTAATGTTAAAATTATTAAATTATTATTCTAATTTAACTATTATATCACCTCTACCTTATTACCTTCAAACCTATTTGAAAACAATAAAATCAACTGTTTTTGTGACGAATTATCACCTCGCGAACTGATGTGATGTGTTTTTCCCGCATCAATTTTACATGGATGGTAATAATGATATATAAAATAATGTTATATGACTTTTTAAAACATATTTATAAACATATAAATAGTAATTAACATATATACTATTAATTTCAATTTTATAGTGGATATGAAAAAGTATCTCTTATGTGCGGTGGACTAACGAATCATGAAGAGATGTAATTTTTTTAACTATTTATTAAAAGGATAGTAATAATGGTAAATTTAATTAATATTTTTGATATATAATAATTCATTGTTAATTTTTTAAAAATAAAATATAATTTACCTACTTTTCATTCCAACTACTATGAAAAATGGATAATGTGTTCACATATAGGTGCATTCGATCAGGTCCATAAATGGTATAATCCATTTTTTATAAATTTTAAAGACTTATACCTATTAATATATAATTAATTTATGATATATAAATATTGGTTAAAACTGTTGATATAATGTAGCCACATTAAATTTAAATTGAAATTAATAATTGAAACAAAACATGCAAGAAAAATGATGTAACTATCACAATAACAATTTTTTTAATGAATATTTACTCATAAGAGGGTGATAAAAGAAAATAAGTAAATAATATATGGAATGATATATATTGGTATGGTTATATAATATATGTATAATGAATATATATTTATTACATAGGTTGTTTTTATATGTTAAAAGAATTTTAGCCTTATGTATGTGTTTCTCGTCTAACTATTACTTATAAGAGACATATGCCAAATTTGGGACTTATTTCTTTTTTGGGGTGTATTAACTGACCCTATAATATGTTTTTTCAAGAATATATTTTTCTTAATGTAATTTGGAGTTTTAATTTTCTTATTAATTTTTATAGGGATTGTGTTACAATTGCTTCTAGATTAATAATTGTTTATTGAATAGTCTCATTACTATTCGTGGTTGTTTATGTTTATGTCTCCCAATAATGAAATATATGAAATTTATATATAACACGTAATATATTTTATTCTATTCTACTAATTCATGAAATTTCCATATAACATTATCCTTTTAGACTCATTTCTACTTAAAATAATTTTGGAAAAGTATTTAGGAAAACCAGACATTATTTCTCTCTTTAGTCAAAAATCATTTTCATCTAAATCAATGTTTTATGAAAATGTTTTGGAAAATATTTTTAACATTATAAAATTGATTTACTAAATATATTTTTTCCAATTATTTAATTTTTTAAGGAATCTTACGTTTATTTTCTCAATGAGGAACTTTTTATCCTTTTTACAAATGTGTGAATGTAATTTTTTATCTTATACGACATGATGGGAATTATAAAAACAAAGACGACAAAATATATTAACTATTATATTAAATGTTGAATATATTATTTGAAATGGATTTTGTTTAATATTTCTTGATCATTTTTTGTAAAAAATAGTTTCAAAATGAAAGGGTTTATTTACTCAAAATCGCCTCAATGACATTTTTAGGGTATTTTTATTAATTAATGTAAAAAAAAATTATTTTACATATAATTGAATAAGAATATATTATATTTATATAATACATAATATAATTTCAAATTTATTATGATTAATTTTATTTGGGATGTAAAATTTTATTACCATTCAACATATTAATTTTGGAGGATAATGATTATGTTATTCATTAGGGTATGTATTAACATTTCATATGTATGTTTTTTAATATGAAAATATAGGTTAATTATTTGTAACCAATTACATAAGGGTACAAATTATAATTATAACGATAGGGTTTGGGACTAAGATTATATATCACCTTGAATCATCAATGTGTCTCATGAGACAAACTAGCATGGGTTGTATCATCCCTGATTCCTCACACCTAAATCAGATACAAAAAACATGTTGTTACATATTTAGATTTTTAATGATAAATGTGACCTAGTTTTTTACATAAAAATTTTACAACATCATATGGAAATATAGTATCACATACTTATGAAATTACTTTTTAGTTTTAGAGCTTTATTTAATTATTAAAAAAAACTAATTACTTGGATTAAAAGTAATTGGCTCATAAAGTTCAATATTACTATCATTTTACCTATTATTTGTTATTTTAATTATTTAATAATTATAATCCCTGTGAAATCATTCCGGAAATAATTTATTGAACATATTTTTTTCATTACATTGGGAAATGGAAACCTAAGAATGGTGATCATAGATGCTCAGTGTGGGGAAAAAAGGTGGTATAAATTTTTGATCCCATGAAACCATCAAATAATACCAAGTTAATTAGATCTTTTAAATTACATAAAATGGTCATCCAAACTATATAAAGATCCTAAAAATGTGTAATATGAAAAAATAATAATGGTTAAAAATACATGAATCGTAAAATTAAATATTCTATATAACTCAATTATTAACCATAGGCTCAAGTCATATATGTGTGTTGATTCATAATAAGTAAAGAATATTTTCCTTATTATTCAAGTTATATTTACAAGGCTATCATAGTGGAATGCTTTAACTCTCCAAATCATCGAACTAGTCTATGTTCACTCATAGTACTATCAAAGTGGACAGAGTCCATTACTAACCTCAGATCACTCCCCATTCCAGTACTATTTATCTAATGATATATCAGTGTTTACAAAATGAATTTGAGGGAGATATATATAAAACTTTTTACATAATGAAAAAAACAGAAATTTTATCCACAATAACTTAATTCATATCAGACCCATTAATAGGAAATTTCTTTCACTAACATTTCATCAAACCTTAACCCCTTAAAACAAAATAATGTGTTATAAAAATCATGCAAATTTAATCATAAAACAAACTGATAATGAATAAGGATTGTATAATTATGTCACATCTATAATAAATTTAATGTAAAATCAATAATTTTATATTATATGGAAAATTATTTTTAATGACCAATTTATATAATTTTGGAGGATAATATTATTTATATTTTAAAATCAGTTTTTTAATATAGCACATTTATATAGGAAGAATTATTATTTGAAAATAAACATTTATTTTTGAAAAATAACTTTATATTCATAAAGGTTTATTGATGTCAAGAAAATATGATCATTCAATATAATGTAAAAAACGTCCCTTCCGTATTTTTTATGGAATAGAAACAAAGAACCTCATTTAGTAAAAGAAAAAATTCCATTAGAGCCATTTTTAATAAATAAACAAAATTATAAATGATTTTAAATAATAGTAAAAACAATTTTTTTAAAACATGTACAAGGATGAAAAATATTCTACAATGCAGACATAAACATAATCAATACTTAATAATTATAAGATTGAGAAATAAACCCTTACCACTATGGTATAATTCTAATTAAAATAACCCTGAATTAAATAAATAAACATGCATATGAATATTCCATAATTTTCAAGATAATATTAATAAAATACAATCATGTCTATTATATACCCCACCCAAAAGAAACATGTAGTGTAAAAGGTATATGTCCCACACAAATAAATGGGCTGCGAAAAACCAGTACATCAGGTCTGAATTATTATTAATATGTTCAAAACATTTATATAATAAATATTAATTTTATAAATTTTTTAAATAAGAATACTCATATATATATAACCACATATGATTACATATAGACTTTTATCTCCAATTTATTAACAATTACTCATTAAAATCACTATTCTATGTGGTTGTTTCTTCGTTATTTCTTGTCTATTTTTGTTCCGTAGTTGGACTCCTTTTACATTAATTATTGTCAAATAATCCCCATAATATTATTAGTTATATAAATCTAAAATATATTCATCAGATATGTATTTTTATTAATGCATAAATTATTTATTTAGAAAAATGAGTAACACCATTCATGGAGACAGTATTTGTATCTATGTGTGGAGGCTATGTTCATTTTTTCATTGGATTGAATGCAAGAATGGAAAGAACAATTAAAACATTACATATTAATTAATATGTCATATATATCATATATAATCATTGTTTTCTTATTTAAAACCATCCCTGTTATGTGGTGAGGAAAAATTAATTACACCGCCTCATAGAGAAGGTATGTTGTGCATACCCATGAATGATGTTTTCTCTCGTCACAAGATAGAAACAAGATGGAATATAGTTTTTTAATAATAATATTAATATTGTTGTTAAATGTTATAAAATTGATAAAAATCTATGATGGGAACAACAAAATAAGATGAAGTTGAATACAATATAATCTGGAAGGCATTGGTAATGATGAATACCTGTTCTTCAACAAACTTCTATTAGTCCTATTGTTAAGGGATATACAGTTGGTATTTTGGAAGGACTATAACTCTATAACATGAAAATGAATGATTAAAATTGGAATGGTTAGGTATGTTATAGTCTATATGTATCTATGTGGTGTGATTAAGTGAGGATGGAGGTTCCCTTTTATAATTGAGGTGATGAGAAATTTTAGAATTTCTCAAAAAATAATTATCATTAAATTAATTAATCATGAAAATTGCCTCCAAATAGAAATTTATTATATTATGAGATTTTTTTTCGTATAAATAAAATAAAAAATATATAATTTATTCATGTTTAGATGTCAGTTTAAAATTATCATTTTATTAATTTCATGCTTAGTTATTATTTACATTAACAATTGTTACCACTATTTTAATCATTATTGTTTAATAATGATAATGTAAATGAAAAAATCACACATAAGTGTAAAAGTTATTATTTTAAAAGAATATTCCATTAAAATGGATGAATTTAATATTTTTATGAATTTAAAATAGTTAAATAATATATGAATTTCATAAATTGTCATTAATGTCAATTCTAAAAATATTCATATAATTTGAATTAAAATACTACAAGACAATTGATGAATTAATATTTTTTTATTACATGACTCTATAAAATGTCATATAGATATTATAAATTCATTTAACATTAAAAATAATTCATATTTTATCAAAATGAATATTTCTAAAGTCATTTATTTAATTTTTTTTATTAAATAAATATACTATTGATATTCAAAAATAATTATTGAAATTATTTATTTCATAAAACATAATAATAAATGTCTATATTGAGAAAATATTTCATCTATATGAAAATATTCATTTAGGTTCTTTTTCGTATTTATTTTTCCCAATATGGACATATAAAAGATATTAAATCATAAGAGACTGACATTTTGTAACTATCTTTGATTTAAGTATTATTAAGGTCATTTCTAAGGACAATTATCCATTATACCTCTAAAATTAAAAAATAACATGATAATGGTTTAATCCTCTTTATCAATTTTTTTTTCAATTTTAGATCATTGTTATACCCTTATTGTTTTGTTTTAACCTCTTGTTAACAGTTGTTACAACTATATTCCTATTAAATGTTTCTACTTTATAAGGTTCAATAATGTTACTATAAAATAAAAAAAGACCCATAAATAGAATATTTTTGATTTAATTAACCAAATAAAAATCATTTAAATGAATTTATGAATTTTAGGATTTTTATAAAATTTATTATATATTATTTACCATAAAATATTAATAATGTCATTTTTTGAACCATTCATTGAATTGACATAAAAAATATCAATAAAAGTATTATAATTCAATCCAAATATGTTATTAGATACCATAAATGTAAATTTAATCTATAATACTCCTTAATTTTATTAATTATATAAAATTTCATCTATTTTAATATTTTAAGTATCATTTATTTGATTTTCCCAATAATTGAATAATTATTTCATCAGTGTTGTGCATGCTATTAAGGTAATTATTTACTTAATGAATATTAAAAATAAATAAACATGATTTGGATAATTTTATAATTTTTTAAAATACTATTTATATTTCGATATATCCCCTGGGAAACTATATATTAAAAATATTAAAATTATTAAAAATATTTCACATATTATAAATAAGTGTGTCACATGTTTGACTTTTCTTAAAATAAAATATTATATTGGCCATAATCTTGTCAAATTGATTAAAAAATATCATAAACTAGACCATAATTCGTTTATGGTTGACATAATATTATACAAAAATATTTATGTATGTGTTTGGGTCATTTATTTGTTCTTGTCATATGATATTTAACCATTAACTAACAAATTTTACCATAACCATTTCAAAAAAATTACAATTTTTAATGTTAAATTTTGGAATAAAATAAAAATAAAATATTTAATAAATTTATATACCATTATTAAAAATAAAAAATACATTTTTTAAAAGTAATGTTTTTTTGAATTAAATTTAATGATGAACAAGAAGGAGAAATAAATACAATTTTTTTTCAAAAAAATGACCTTTTATTATAAAATTTTCGAAGAATAATTCATGTATAAAATTTATTTAAAATACTAAAATTAGTTAATTATTAATTAAAATAAACTAAATAATATTTTAAACTAATCCAAAATTAATTTTTACCATGTAAATATTTTAAAATAAAATATTGTTTTCAAATTATTCATTAAAAATTTAATCTTTTTTAAAAATTATCAAAAAATCATCCAAAGATAATTTTGACATTATAAATTAATAATTGAAATTAAAATTTTCATTAAAATTATCTAAAAATTGTCAAAATTAAATATATTATTTAATCACAAAAAATTAGAAATGACATTTTTGATGAAAATATTTTTTTAAAGTATAAAAAGACTACTATAAAATTTGGTGATTATTAAATTAAAATATGAAGATTAATATATATTAAGTAATAAACATATATTTATTTCATAAATCGGTTAATACTATTCACACATGTTAATTTAATTTCTAAAATATAATATTTGCATTTAGATATTAATATTATATTGTTTATTTTATCCCAGGTGTTCTATATATTTCACTATATAAAATATTTTATTCACATTAAAAATTCTAGCATTTTACATTATACTCACTTAATAAAATGTTTCCTCAAAATTTGGACTCAGTCTTGGTATTAATGTTTTTAACAATTCAAATTACCTTTTTTGAATTCCCATAATGTAAAAAGGGTCAACAAATCATCCAGATAAAAATAGAGAAAGGTATGTACAATGGTCATTTGGAGTAACAATTAGTAGGTTTCCATATAATATATAAAATATGGAAAATAACAACATGAATATAGAATAAGAACATAATTTTCATGTATTGATCGATGGGGAGAGAGACCATGTTCAGGATAATGTTACCGATCACCAGAAGGTAAATCTTTGAGGGGTGAAATGGCTATTGAATTTTCAGTTTAAAAACTTAACAGATAATGTATTAATTTAAATATCATTTATCCTGCACATTAACAATTATTTTACTTCCTTGAAAAAGAAAATGAAGAATGTAATATACTTCACATTTATAATTTCAACCTTAAATTAATTTCCACCACAATCTCTTATTTTTCTTCAAACAATGAGTATTTAAGATGAATTTTTCATACCTAAAGCGTTAAAAATAATATATTAATGAATCAAATAATCAACTAAATAATGAAAATAAACTCCTCGTATCTTTAATAATTAACCAAAAAAATATGCATAAGGAAATATAATTCCAATAATATGTTAATCTACAAAATTCAATATTAGTACCTGAAGTTCAAATATTATTATTCAATAAATAACTATTCTAAAAATTCCATTAATATTCCTATTTTAGATTGAATCCAAAAAATCAGAAAGATTTTATTACATAGTCTTCATAGAGAAAACTAGTATTTATCATGAAATAACATTTATCACTATGTTATTATATTATTAAAAACATTATATTCTCTAATCATATAATCTCTAGTATAGGATTATAATTTCTAAAAATGACATAAAAAATCATAAAACCATAATCAAATCATATAATCTTCAAAAAGTAAATTTACCATATGTTCTTTAAACAAAATACCCTAATACTTATATACATAAATAAAATAAAGACAAAAAATAAGCATAATTATAAAAACAATGTTATACTATCATTGACATTATATAGGCCAGTAGTAGGCGCATCACTCTTATCACACATTGATCGTAGATTCATGTTTGATAAACTTGATATATGTGAGGTTTTGTTTCATAGCCTATTGTTTTTCCTATTTCTAGAAATATAATCTAATATAAGGTTTCATGAAATGTGAAATAAATCCCAAAAATAACTTTTATATTTTCAATTTTTAATAAATTTTTTAGCCGCACAGGTTAACTCCTATGATTTATTTTTCATCCAAAAAAATAAATAATTCATAATGACCTCAAAATAAATGATCGTATAAAACCTAAATCTTATACTTATCATTAAACATATTTCTAAAAAACTTTAAATAGTATTATACCTCAAATATCCTTTTTCACATGATAAACTAATGGGTTGTGTATTCCTAAAAATAGATGTCTCCAAAAATATCATTAGTCACCTTAAAATTTTATAATGTAAAACCTATAAATGGGATGTCAGGTACATTTATCATATGACAAACCATAAAAATATGAACCATAATAATATCAATAACTCCAAAGGCAACATCACACAAAAACATTATAATCCCAAATATAACTAAACCTTACTCTAATATGATTTGTAATATCCCCCAATACAAACTCTGAAATCTGATGCTAAAAACAAGTTGTTTTAAATTTTATATTTTTTACAAATAAATTTGAAAAATCAATTTTTCCCATAAAATGATTGGAATATAAAAATAAAATATTGGATCATCTACATACTCGAGGACCATTTAGGTTTTAAATTTGATATATTTACAAAAAACTTAGAAAGAATGGGGTTTGTAAACAACTATTTCATAAAGTTAAAAATTGTCACTCCCTACACCAAAATTTTAATACATTACCATAGTTCATGAATATCAAAAAATGAGAAATCCTTATAAACATTATTTATTGAACCTCACTCATCATAACAAGAGGAAAAGTTAATATATGAAGGGTGATCTTAGATTCTAAGAAATTATAAACATTGGTTCTATCAAATTATGAACAAATGAAGGAATGAATAAATAATAAGGGCATTAGATCATGACCATAATAGAAATATTTTATACCCAACCCAAAAAAGATTATATACATGTTTTATGGGATAAAACATAAACATTTCAAATGACATTGATTATATGAATAATAATTCATAGTAACTCAATCATTGATCGTATGTTCATGCAATAAACATGTGTGTAATAATTATAAGTATATTAAATCATTCCATTATTATTAAAGGATCATTGAAAATTCTATCAATGTAGAATGGTTTCACTCCCCAGGCCAACATTATAGTCAACATTCACTCCTTATACTATCATAGTGGACAGGGTCCCTACTGAATTGGGTTCACTACCAATTAAAGAATTTTTTTATCTCATGATATTTCAATATTTTCTAATTAATTGGAGGGATAACTCATCCAAAACAATCATAAAAATAAAACCATAAATTTATATTCCATAATAATATAAATTATATCATAAACCATGAAAATAAATGGGTTTTATAAACATTTGATCATTACATAACTTGTGAAAAAAACGTGAGTCATAATAAACCTACCATCAAAACCATAAACCAATATCTTAGTGAATAATGATGGAATCATTGCATCATATCCCTAATAATTCAAATGTAACCTCAAATGCTATAATCTTAAATGGAAAATTATTTTGAAAGATAACTGGTAAGAATTGATAATGAAAATATCCATTCATTTTTGAAAAAACATAATTAAGTAAATAAATATTATAAAATAAATTATGTTCATTGAAAAGAACCATGTAATATTGTAAAATAATATTCAATTAATTAATGAGTCATTGTGATGGGTAAATACCCTCATGTCGTGTATGTTGGAAGAACACCCCTTCAATATTATTTTTAAAAGTCACAATGTTCCTCACTATGAAAGGGAAACAATTTCCATTCAAACAGTTTTGTAAATATTAATAAATTGTTAAAATATAATTCATACAATCAAAAATATTTAATTATTTTTTTAAAAAATTTACATGGAAGATAAATTTTCCGCATTAGAGATATAAATGTAAACAACACCAAATAACGATGATATTATGAAATAAACCATTATCAATATAGTATCATTTGAATAAAAATACCCCTAAAAATAAACAAATTTGGTTATTAAAATTACATTATATTCATGATAGTATTCATAAAATAAAATCATATGAGGCATATACATCACATGGAAAAAGATGTAGTGAATAAGGCGTATGTCCAATAAATTTAAAACGTAGATGAAAATCTATTACCATTGGTCTGAATACCTATTTATATGACAAAACATTCCATATAATAAATATAGAATTGATATAAATTTATTATGTAATAAATTATCATATATATCGTTCTATATATGTTTACTTATATCCTTTTCTCACTAGTTTAATAATAATTTTTTGTTAAAATCACTAACCCTGGTGGTAACTGCTTCGTTTTGTCATGTGTGTTTTGGTTCATTAGTTGTGTAATTTGTATATTAGACATGTTTAAATAATATAAATAATATTAATATCTATATAAATATAATATATATACACTATCTATTTATTTATAATTATCAATAATAGTTAAATATAAAAAATGAATAACACCATTCATAGAGATGGTAGGTCGTACATACTCATGAATGTTGTTTCCTTTTTTTAATTGGAATGGAAGAATGATTTTTAAATAATTATTATCCTTTTTATATTAATTATTATTTAATATTTATAGAAGATATTCATTAGTTATATATTTATAAACATCCAAGTAATGTTGTGATGAAAAATAAATTACACTTCCCCATGTATACAGTGATTCATACGTGCACATAAGTGATATTTTCACATATCATAGGATGGAAAGAAGATAATATATATATATATATTCTATAATAACAACAAAATATAATTATATTAAAGAAAATTTATTTATTAATCGATGATGGATAAAACATATTATGATGAAGTATAAAAAGAAATAATCTAGAAAGAGTTAGTGAAGATGATAACCTATTATTTAGAAGATTTCCATTATATCTCTTCTAATGGGATCATGGGATGACCTTTTTTAAGGAAGATATTATATATAATTCTATAAATATTTCCATTAGATTAACTTTCATGGATTAATTAATATAGAATGGTGAATATGGGGTGAATAAGTGAGGGAGGATGTGACCTTTAATAATTGAACTCAATGCCACTATGTGAATTTCTTAAAATATTAAATAATAGTAAAATAATTTATCATAAAAAATTTCTCCAAATGGAAATTTAATGAAATATAACATATTATAGTGTTTTAATATCATCAAAAATTTAATGTTCTAAAAAATTTTGTGTCATATTAATCCTTATCATTTTGACTAACCCCTTTGTAATTTATATCTTACCTTCACAATGTTAAAAACTAATAAAATTCAAAAGGGTTAATATTTTTATAATAAAAAAATTACTCATAAATTGAAAATTAAATTTGTGTAAAAAAAATTCAATTAAAATTGATTAGTATATTATTTTTATGGCTTTTAAATAACTTTATAAAATAATATATTGAGAAATTATCATTAATGAATATTTTGAAACAATTATTTTAATTTGACATTATATACAATGGTACCATGATGAAATTATATTAAAATTTTTAAAAAAACCACTTTAATATGTGAAATAGATATATATAATTATTCTCATTTATTAAATCATTTTAATTTTATCAAATTAAACATTTTAGATATAATTTATTTTAGATTTTTGTTAATTAAATAAACATTTTATAAGTATTCCACAATAATTCATGGTATTTATATTATTTCAAAAAACTAATTTTTTTATTGAAATTAATATAATTATGATCAAAATATATTCTTATATTTCTTCTCTTATTTATTTTTTCCTTAGGGGGACACATATTTTTATTAAATACAATGAGATTTATATTTTGTAACTATATTTGATATTATTAATATATATGTCATTTTAATTTAAATATGTCAAATAAACCACTAAAAATTTAACATAATGTGATATGTGAATAATATAATTCAAAAAATTTATTTTCGATAATTTTATGTCATGGATATAACATTATCATTTTTTAACCACTGGCTAGCTCTTTTGACAATTAATTAACTATTAAAAATCACTACATTATAAGTTATAATAATGTTAATATAAAAGTTAAAATGGATATAAATTGAATCTGTAGATTTATTAAACCTTGCTACATTTAATGTTTTGAATTTAATATTTTTATGAAGATTATATCATTTAATAAAAAAATTATTTTCTACAAAATATTCATAATATGAATTTTATAACTATTCATTATATTGTAGTTAAAAATACCACTATAACAAATAAAACTTGAAAAAATTATTTAATTACATTTATATATTGTGAAGGTAATTTATAAAATTTATGTATATCTTTAATTGTCTCAAATTATATTTATTTAAAAATTTTTAATATCATTTGGTTGTTTTTTCTAATAATTTATTAATTGTTGCAAAAACATTGTAAAACATTAAAGGTAATCATTTAATCACTGAAAATTAAAAATAATTTTCAATGATGTATAAGAATTCATTTTAAAAATATTTTTGAGGTTTTGAGATTAGGTCTAGCATTTCTTATATATCATCTAATGTTATATGTACTTAATTGTAATAGAATTGTTCCATTAGAAGCTGTGAAATGGGGTTAGTTCATTTTTATATTATACAAGCTCCTATCGTATCCACTTTCATTGGTGTTTGATCTATGGATTGTAGAGTGCATGTTCTTACACTATTTAGTCACATATCACGGGGAAATATTCTTCTATGAAATTATCTATATCAATTTATGACTTGGCATACCTCATATTCAATAAGAGGAATATGTATGAATGGGACATCAAGCGCATGTGTTTGATGACTGGAAATGTGTAACCTCATCGATATGTTTGTAGCTCACAAGAATGAATAATTATGATGAATCTACGGATCTACAAAAATTTTCAAATTTGTTTTAAATTCATGATATAATGGGAATAAAGTCAATGAGATATTTTGTAAGGATTTTAGCCAATGTTTTAGAGTATGATGGTAGTTTTTTCATAGTTCCCTTTGATGTAAATTTTGCCTGAAGAATATGTTTCTTAGGACATATATAATATAATGTTATTTGATGTTTTTTTGGTATTCATCACACAATCAATGTAAATTTCAATGACTTATATAAATCATTTATATTTGAAAATATTATTCGTAATTGAACATATCCTTTGGATAATGACAGATTAAAAATATTACACTAATTAAAAATTAGTGTGTGGTGTGTTTGAATTTTCATTAAATAAAGTTATATAAAGATTAAAAAAATTATCCACGTACCATATAAAATGATAATAATTACACTACATTTTGATTATGGTAAATATATACTAATCTAATAAAATTTAGTAATGTTTTTGGGTCATTTAATAGTTCTTATGATTTTATTTTTTACATTTAATTACCTGATTTACCCTTTACTATGGTAAAGAAATTATAATGTTTACTATTCATAATATCAAAAATTAAAGGAAACTATTTACTAAATTAAAACAACTTAATTAAAAAAATGGAAACCATTATTTAAATGTAAAATCATAGATGTTGTTAAATTTAATTTCATGTTAACCCGTAAAAGACAATGAAAAAAAAATTGTTTTTTGAAAATATTTTCTATCATGTATAAATTATTTCAATACTAAATTCTTGGGTAAAATACATTTTAAATACTAAAATTATAATATTTAAAATAAAAACAAAATAAAAAATACTAAAACTTATCCAAAATATATTTTTACATTATCAATTCATTAAAATGTAATATAGTTTACTTTGAAAATCCCAACATTTCAATAATCATTTAAAATTCAACCATTTTAAAAAGATCTAAAAAATAATCCTAAGATAATTTTGACATTATGAATTAAAATATGAAAATTATTTTTTCTAATATAGTTTCTAAAAATTCAATAATTTAATTTTAATATTTACTCATAAAAAACAAATTGAACCATTTTTTATAAAAAAAGTTATTTTTGAAGAATAAATTGATTTTATTAATATAAATATGTAGTTATTTAAAAATAATTTATAAATAAATTTATATTGAGTATGATTTTTATAAATATGTCATGATTTAATTACTAATATGAACACCCACTAATTTAATGGATTTTTTAATGGACTAATATAAATAATAATATTTCACGGTTCGTTTAAGTCTTTGTGTTTCATGTCTTGTGAACAATAAAACATATTCCCTCCTTTGAATATCCATGGATATTAAATTCCAACAACCCAAAATGTTATTCCCATAATTTTGATTAAGTCATGTTATCCCTGGTATTGACTATTCGTTGTACCTTCATTGAAATCTCATGTAGTAAAAAAGGATAACAAAAATTTGACTTAGAAAGACCGAAATATAAGTATAAAGATCATATTGATTAATAAATACATGTTTTCAAATTATGAAAAAAATTGGAAATTAAAAATATGGATTTATAAGTAAAAAAACAATATTCCTTATATTTATTGATATTGATAATGAAAATGGAAAATAGAAACATAACCATCACAAAACAGTATTACTGTGATTGGTTAGAAGGCTATTGATTTCTTCGTAATAAAAGGAAACATATGAAATTTTCATTTCAAGATCCTTTATATAGATTTAATATATTACATTACTATATACTATAAGGAAATTAAGATACAATCATACATGAAAATTATACTTTCATCCTTTAATTAATTTTCCTGACAAAGTTATATATTATATACATGATTTGTATTTAATATTAATTTCTCATGTATAAAACAGGAAAATTACTTATAATGAATCATATAATTAACAAAATAATGAAAATAAATTCATCTTATCATTAGTTCTAAACCAAAATACGGTTATCATACTGTAAAATAATTCCAAAAATAAATTATTCTCAAAAAATCAGTAGTAGTACTAAATGTTTAACTAAAAAAATTAAAAATATTACTATACGTAAAATTCATCAAAATATTCCTAAATGTGAATAAAATCATAAATTTATAAGGATTATACCACATTCTAATCCAATATAATTCTTATATTTATATTCATGTTACACCAATCACTCTTAAAGTATCATACCAAAAACTATATATGCTCTAATCATATAATATCCAAGGTTGGATTATATTTTTCATAAATGACCAAAATCAGAATATAACAACCATAAAATCATTTATTCTTCAAAAAGATAAGTCATCATTTATTCCTAAATTAAAATTCCTATGTAATATATTTATTGAATAAAATAGGCTTTGTAAAATAAATTAATAAATATATATATATAATGTTATATTAACCCAGACATTAAATTGGATAGTTTTATGCATTGCTCCCTTTTTCGCTTTGGTTGTAGGTTTATTTCATATGGCTTTTCCATATTTAACTGGTTTTATAATAGAATGTCAGTTAACCTTTTTCAAAAACAATAATCATTATTAAAAATTATGTATTTTGAATAGCATCATCAAAATAAACATAATATTCTTATCTATAATGATATGTTTTAACCTCCCAAGTTATCTTTTACATTTCATTTTCTTATAGAAAATAAAATAACACATAATTACCTAAAAATAAAATATCATATAAACCATAAAATGTATACATACTGATAACATTATATCAATAAAATGGTAATATAATTCTTCCTCAAATCACCATTTTTTCATGATATTATTTTGGGTTACATATACCTACAAAATATATGTTACGTAAATTATTATTAGTAACCTTAAATTTTCATAATTTACAACATTCAAAGTGGTTGTATAATAATTTAAACATATGACCAAAGATAAAAATATAAACCATGATGGTATATATAAATCTTATGATAATCTCACAAGATACCACCATAATCTCTAAATTTACTTAAAACATTCTCTAATAAAAATACTAATAACCATGAATATACACTCTTGATTCTGATACAAAAATCATGACCATTACATTTATATATTTTTTACTAATAAATGAGGCCCGGTTTATTTTCATAAAAATATGAAAATGTTAAAACGATTTATTGGATAACATACATACCCATAGTACTTTAAGATTTTGAGTCTTATAGAATTAGGAGAAACAAATAATGACATGGATTCCTAAAAAATGGCTCATAATGTTCAATTTTACCTCTAACTATAATTGGATTCTTTTATTTCAAATTATTCCCTAAGAAAATGTATGTGAAATCCTTCAAGACATAATTAATTTAACATCTTTCCTCATAACCATGGGCCAACAAAAAATAATAAGTGCAATCTAAGATTCATAGTAAGAATAAAAATATGTGATATGTTCCTAGGATCACATAAAAGAATAAATTATGAATAAGGGAATTAAATATTGACCATAATTTAAATGTTTCAAATCTATTTTGAAAAATAACATTTACATGTATTGTGGAACAAAAAAATAAATTTTAACAGACATGAATCATAAGAACAAGAATTCATCATAACTCAATAATGAATCATAAGTTCATGTAATAAACGTTTTTTGAATCATCATAACTACATATAATTATTTCCTTAGTTTTGAAGGCTCATTTCCTTGGATATCACAAAAAAATAACTTCACATTCCAATCTATCATATTAGTCTAGGTACACTCCCAAGACTATCATAGTGGATAGACTCCCTTACTAAATTAGGGTCACTGCCCATTAATGTCATGTTTATATCAATAAATATAAATCTTTACCTTATAAATTGGAAGAAAATATATGTCCCAAAAATCACTTAATGAAAAACAATAAACATGTGTTCTAGAAGAACAAAAATAACATTTGAACCAATGAATTGAAATTCGTATCTAATACATTGCATCATAAGATAACCCATAGAAAAGAAATAAGATTCATAAATATAATTTACTCATAAACATAAACCAACCCAATAAAGAATAAAGATAGTATCCATGGATGATATTACATATAAATCAGACATAACATTAAATAGTGAAATGATAGATGCATAATTATTCTGAAAGATCACTTAAAATAATTTTTGATGAAAATGTCATATCAATTCTAATTTTTTTAATACCTTAGAATTATAACTGTAAAATTTTACATGAAAACAACCATGTAATTTTTTAATGGAAGATTAAAATCATTAATGAATCATAACTATGAGAAAATATTATTGTGTGGTTTAAGATAAAAAACATTTCTTTCGTATATATTTTGGAAAATTCATAATGTACATTATTTGAAAGATAAAAAAATTCTTTTCAAACTCTTTTGTAAAAATTAAAAAATTGGAAAATAAATTATATACAATAATTAAAACCATTTTTAAATTATTTATATAAAATAAGTACAATTAAGATAAATATTCTATAATAGATTGTTAAATATAAACAATCTTAAATAATGATGAGATTATGAAATAAACCATTAAAATTATTGTACAATTTTAATTATATTACCCTTGAGTGAAATGAAAATATATGGGTACGAAAATCCCCAAATTATCATGGTAATATTCATTAAATACATTCATTATATTTATATACACCACAACAAAGAAACATGTAGTATTTAATGAATATGTCCCGTTGAAATAAATGTAATATGAGAATCCCTTACCTAGGTTTTTACATCCTTTGTATATTATATATGAAATTTAGTAATATTATACTTTTATTGTAGAAACATAATAATATATATCATACCATATATTATTATTTATAGTATTATATTACCCTATTAGTAGCAATTAATTATTAAAATAAATTTATTGGGTGGTAACTGCTTTGTTATTTCATGTGTGTTTTTGATCGCTAGTGGTGTTCCTTGACCATTAATCAACTTTGAATAATCATAAAATTAATAATAATGATATAAATATCATATATATTAATTATATATAAATTTATAGTAATCCATAAAAGGTATATACATAAAAATGAATAACATTTTTCATATACAAAGTAGGTTTTATAAACACTTGAATTATTTTACCATTTTTTTTTTATTTGATGGAAAGAAATAATGGTAAGGAATTATTTTCCCTGAAAGAATAATTATTATGAAAAATATATCATATATATTTATTATTTCCATATTTATAACCATCCATGTAATGTGGTGATGAAAATTGAATTTAATCGCTCTATGGAGTTGACATGTCGTATATATGCACGAGTGATGTTTTAGTTTTCATAGGACGAAATTGAGATGAAATATGGTTATACTATAATAATAATGATAACATAGTAGTATATTTATGATATTTTATTTATAAAATATCGACAGAAACAACACAAAAAGAGGAATTAGAATAAAAATAATATTCAAAAGGTTGGTAATGAAAACCACCTCTTCATCAACATAATTATATTAGATCTATGTGGTGTCAATGTTTCAGGAAGGATGCTCCAATTTATAATTTATTTGAGCGGAAGTATTGGGATTCATCAAAAGATTAAATGATAATTAATTCATTTTTCATGCCAAATGATATTATTGGAAATGGATTAGAATATAAGATTGGTTATTTTTTTAATCACATCAAATAATATAAAATAAACATTTATTGGTGTCATTTGAAACATTTCCATTTTGATTAACCGCTTGTATAGTTATTTTTTTACTATAACAACGGTATCCACTATTATAATCAAAGGGTTATTAATATTACAATAAATATTCATATAAATCATAAATTATACATGTTATATGTTTTAAACTATATTCCATTCACATGGAAGATGATTTTTTTTTGAATTTCAAATAATTTAATAATATAACATTTTAATAATATATCATTAATGTCAATTTCACCACTATTCATGTAATTCAACTTGAAATACATCAATACGAATGAGATTACTATATAATGTCTTAAAACGTCTATAATATTTCATATAGATACTGAAAAATAATTTCACATATTTAATCATTCAATTTATATAAAAAATAATATTTTTAAAATCATTATTTTATTTTCTTCTTAATTTAATTAATAGAGTATTAGTATTTCAAAATAATTTAATGTAATTATATAATTTTGAAACAAAAAAATTACATTATATAATTAAAATAATTTAGTTAATATGATAATAGAAGTTTATTTTTTTCCCCTGAGAATTTTTTCTCTATGCAAGCACATACAAATATTAAATACTAAGAACGCTTCATTTGTAACTATATTTCATTTAAATAATATATAAGTAACTATAATGGTCATGTTTTCATTAGAAAACATATTTCTGAACTGATGGTGATAAAGGGGCAAATATTATTCAATTAATAATTCTTGGGCAAGTTAAGGTTATATTTATTCACTTTTCCATTTGTTTTAGTCTCCCATTACCTCTTTCAGTAATTATTGTGCTATCCAAATTTTCTATTATATAAATGTTAATAATGTTACTATAAAATATACAAAACCAATAAATTGATAATCATAAAATAAAACAACCATACCCATTAGTTTTTCTTAATTTATTATTTTTTTGAATTGTACAAAATTTAATAAAGTGTTTCTTTTCAATAAAATATTCATTATGACAATTTTTAGAACTATTCACTAATTTGACATTAGAAATATAAAATTAAATCATATAATTATAAATAATAATTTTATTACATCCCTAACATGTCAATTTTACCTATACAATTAATTTATCTCATTTATTATATGTAATTAAATTTATTTTATTAATTTTAATATCATTTACATGGGTTTTCTGATAATTGAATAATTTTTACATTAGATTTTTTGAAGAATATAAGGTAATTATTTCTATAGTAAAAATTACAACTACATTACTATAATATAAATTTGTATTTTATGTTTTAAGATACTCTACATAGTCTAAAAATCCTATAGCTATCCACGTATTAATAATATCACCCATAATACACATAGGAGTATAAATTTTTTTAATTATCATATGATAAAATATTTTAATGTCATAATAAAATTTTTTTTCCAAAATTTCATTAATTAGACCCTTTTTTGATAATGATCTATATATAACTATAAAAAGTGATTTAGTCAAGTGTTTGGTTCATCTAACAGTTCCTGTAAGTTAATATATATTCTATAACTACCAGATTTACCCTTTGTCATTGTAACCTAAATTACTATGTTTCTATTCATATTGTAGAAATATTAAAGTTCAATATTTAATAAAATAGAAAATATTAATAAAAATATTGAAAATTTTTATCAAAATTATAAACATATAAAATTGATAATTTAATTTAATGTTAAACAGTCAAAATCAAATGGAAAAAACTTAGAAAAATGATATTTTAAGAATGAAATGTTTTTAAACATAATTAATGTATAACATTAATTTCAAAGACAAAAATTATATTAATTAATTTAAAAAGCAGCTAATATAGTTTTATAATTAATCCAATATATATATTTATTTTTTAAATCCTTTAAAATAAAATACAATTTTTTATGAAAATATATACTTTTCACAATTCATAAAAAATTCAAAAAATGTATAAAGTTATAAAACATTAAAAATATATTAATTTGTAAAATATAATATAAAATATTAATTAATTTCAATATATTGATTTCATTAAACATCCAAAAATAAATTATAATATTTACTCATATAAAAATAATGAACCCCATTTTTAAGAAAATTTATTAATGATTTTCAAACTGGTTTTTGAAAAAAATTTATTGATTATTTCATAATAATTTACTAAAAAATATATACTTAATATAAAGATTATATTTATTTAAAAAAATATTATTCTTTTTGATACCTACCAATTTAATTGGTGGGTTGTAATAGTCAAATTCAAATAATAATATTTCATATTTCATTTTATGTTGTTATTATTCTTGTATACAGTCAAACATATTCTTTCCTTTTACAATATTGAGATATTATATTCTACCAGAAAAATTAATAAAATGAAAACTAATTAATTTATACTTGGTCACAATATGTATGTGTTTGACTATATATTTTTCCTATATTGAAATTCCACATCGTAAAAACGGTCAACAAAACTTCCACTTAAAAAGAGATAAAGGTAAGTAAAAAAGGTCATCTGGACAAATACATACTATGTTCCCATGTATTAAAACATATTTTGAATTTGAAAACATGAATATATAAGAAAAAACAAATTTTCATATACTGAGGGATAGTTATAGAGAGAAAGACTCTGAAAAACATGACCATCGAAAATCCATAATTCTATGATGGGTTAAAATGCTGTAGATTTCACAGTAAGAAAAGTAAAATTTTTTTTTTATATTTCAAAATGATTTTCAAAGATTTGATTAATTAATTTTCTTCATATTCTATGAACATTAATAAATATACTTACTTAGCTTATATAATAGTATCCGTTAGATAATATCAACCAAAATATAATTTATTTCCCCAATGAGGTGTATTTAAGATTAATATTACATTTTTTAATAACTAAAAAATATTTAAATGAAATGTGTAAAAAAATAATTAAAATCTATTATTCATGTCTCTATGAATTATCCAAATAAATATTGTTTTCGATAAGGTAATATAATTTATGAATTAAACTATTAAGTAATATTAAATAGTACTATTCAATGTTCAGCATATATCAGTCATCAAATAAATATTGATAAAATCTATTGAAATATTCATAACTAATATTTTCACCAAAAATTAAACGGATTTGATCACATAGTCTCCAAATATAAACATAATATTTATAATCAAATAAAACAAATCACTCTTAAACCCTTATATACAAAATCTTTAATATCTAGTACTATAATTTCAAAGATAGGATTGTCATTTATATAAATCACCAAAATCAACATAAGTACACACAAAAATAATACATGAATCAAAAACATAATTCATCCTTTATTCCTAAAATAAAATCCAATTATATTTTATTTACATTAATCAAATAGGGTTCTGATAATCATCATAATAATAAAAATAATGATATAGCAGACTAGAAATAATATATTTTAATTGTAATCATTGCACCATAATCTCTCTTTGGTTATGGGTTCACAACACCCATCCTAGTCGGAAGTGATGTGTTGTTTCATGTCCCATGGTTATTCCTATCTCTAAAACTATAATACTTATAAAATTTTAAATTATTTTTAAATACATCCTTAAAATAACATTGATATTTTTATCATGACTAAAATATTTTAACCTCAAAGGTTATCTAATCCCATTCGTTATGAATCCCAAAAATTTAATATCAAATAATTAGCTCAAAATATAAGATCATATAACAACCAAAAGTTATCAATAAAATTAAATTTATTTCCACATAATGTAAACATTATTTTACTAAAATAATTATTTTCAAATGATAAACATGAGTGATATGTATACCGTAAGATTATATTTCTCCCAAAAATATCATTTAACACCTTAAAATTTCATTACATAAAATCTCAAAATGGTATGTCAAAAACATTAAACTTATTATCAACCATAAACATATTACCCATGATGCTAATTAAAAAACATAATATAACCTCACATGAAATTATCCTAATCTCCAGATTTATCTAAATCTTACTCTACTACCAAGTTAAACAGTCCCAAATACAGAATCCTGTATCTGTTGATTAAAAAATAAACATTGTATATCTATATTTGTTAATAATAAATTTTATCCATTTTTACGCCAAAATATTAAAATGTATAATTTAAATATAAATCACATATACACCCAAATACCTTATAGGTTTTGAGTTGTAAAGAATTAATACAAACACATAATGACTTCTATTTATACACAAGTGGCTATAAAGGTCCAGATTATCTCTCAATATACCAATGTTTTCTTATTTCACATTTTCTTATCAACATCATCCTTGTGAAATACATCAAGAGATAATTCATTTAACATATTTTCTTACAACTTGGGGTAATGAAAATATAAGAAGGGTAGTTGTGTATTCTCTATAAGGGAAAACATAGGTGATATAAATCATTGATCACATTGTATAACAAAATAAGAATAAGGGTATGGGATCATGACCATAACATACAAATCTCATAACCGAACTGCAAATGATCATAAAATTTTGTTATAGGATAAAACATTGTCATTTAAAAATTCATGAAATATATGATTGAGAATCCATCATAACTAAATCATGAAACATAATTTCTTTTCATCAACATATGTGGAATCATTATAAGTATAGAAAAAATTTATTAGTTGTTAAGTCTCATTTTCAAGTCTTTCATAGTGGGATGTGGTTACTAATGAAACCATCATTGTAGTATAGGTTCACTCCAAAGTCTATTATAGCGCATAGAGTTCCATTCTAAAATGTTTTTACTCTCAATTCCAGTCATGTTTTTCACATGAGATACCAGTAATTTTATAATGAATTAATGGGAATTATATGTCCCACCCAATACATATTTAAACCCATAAATTCATGTTCCACAAGAACATTGATCATATTATTACCCTTGAAAATATATTGGATTCATAAATAGTTCCTCATAGAAAATCTTGTGGAAATAGATTAGGTGTCATAAACATCATACAATTATAAAAATAAAACAACCCAAGAATGAATAAGGATATTATCCTTTGATAATATCCCTAGTACATCATAATTAACATAACATAATTTTATATTATAAATAAATTGATTTTGAACAATCAGGTAAAATAATTTTTGAGGGAAATATCCTTTATTCTTTAAATTTATTAACTATAATGGAATTATAACTGAATTAATTTTAATTTTAATGAAACATGAACTATTTTAATCAAAGAATCAATTAATTAATGCATAATTATTTATGTAAGGTCCTCTCATGTTTTATATGTTATCAAAACATTTCATTTGTATTTTTTTGGAAAATTCCCAAAGTACCTCATTTGAAAAATGACAAAAAGAAATCATTTAAAAAATAATAATTTGTAAAAATTATTATATGAAATAATAAAATGTTTTTTCTATTATTTTATAAAACATAGACACAAATGAAAAATATTCCAACATATATACTTAAACCTAAATAATTCTGAATAACGATGATATTGTGAAATAATACCTCACCAGTATGTTATCATTTGAAATGTTATAAAAACGTAATAAAGAAATATATACAGATATAAATATAACATAATTTTCATGATGATATTTATAAAATATAATCATGGAAATTATAATCACCAAAAAAATGGAACATGTAATGTTTATGGCATATGTCCCACAATAATAAATGTGTGAGGAAAATACCTAACCTCAGGTCCAACATCATTTTTATGTGTTTTAACGTTTTTATAATATATATAGTAATTTTATAAATTTATTCTATAACCATAATAGTATATATTATATTATATATTCCCACTTATATCATTTTATCAACTGTTTATTAAAATATCTTTTTTAAAATCACTTTTTGGGTGGTAAATACATCATTATTTCATGTGTGTTTTGGTTCGGTAGTTGTGGCCTTTATACATGAATATTGGTCACATAATCTCTAAAATAGAAATAAATAAATTAATATCATATTTACTCAATAACTATTTATTAATAGTAACCCATAAATGATATAAAAATAAATATAAATCACATCATTCATAAATATGGTAGGTCATACTTACACATGAACGTTGCATTCATTTGTCCATTGGATGGTTCAGAATAATGTTAATGAATTTTTAACATTTATAGAACATTTATTATTTAATATATATAAAAAATATATATTATTTTCATATCTATGAATTCCACGTAAAGAGGTGGTGAATATGGAATTACACTATTACATGGAGATGGTAAGCAGTACGTAGGTATGACCGATGTTTTATCCTTTAATAGGATGTAAATGATATGGAATATGGTTGAAATATAATAATAATAATAATATAATTATATATTTATTAATTATTTTATATTAATTTATTATTTAAATAACCCATTAATATGAAGTGAAAAAATAAATAAACTTGAAAGAGCTGGTAAATATGATTAATTTTTCTTTGGAAGACTTATGTTATATCACTTATGGATAAATGTATGGGTGGAATTTTGGAACAAATATATCATATAAAACATGGAAATGTATTTTTATTATAGTAATGGGAAGGTATTGGTTATGATAGGTTTCTTATTATGGGATACATAATGGAGGGATGAGGAGCCCATTTATAATTCAAGCGGGGGACTTTTATAATTTCTCAAAAGAATAAATAATAAAAAATTAAATTTTCATTCTAAATTATAGAAAATGAAAATTTATTCTAAGAAAATATAGTATTGGGTTTTAGTAACATCATAAAATATAATTTGGAAAATATTTAGTTTCATTTGAAACCTTATCATCCCGATAAACCCATTTGTTAGATATTTTTACCACAATCATGGTAACCACTATTTTAAATAGAAAGGGTTCCTAATTTTACAATAAAAGCAGTTATTACTCATAAATCTGATATTTATGATTTTTTAAACTATATTTATTGACAATTTATAAGAAAATATTATTAGTAATTTTAAAAACTTCTATAAATAAGTAATTTTTTAATTTATAATTAATATCAACATTGAAATTATTCCATAAATTTGACTTCAAATACACCAATTAGAATTCTAAATTCTAATATAATGCTTTCAAACATATATATAAATTCATATATATCTTATAAATTATTTGAATATATTGAATCATTAAAAAACATAGAAGTTTATTTTTTTAAAACATTTATTTTATTTTTCTGTTAGTCAAATAAATATTATATTATTATTTCACAAGAATTTAAGGAAAATATATAACTTTGAACAATTTGAACATAATATCCATAAATAAATTAATTTCATTAAGAACTAAATATCAATTTATTTTCATTATTATCTTAATTTTATCCTTATGTGGACACAAAAATGATATTAAACACAAAGAGAGATACATTTTTGTAACTATATTTCAATTAAATAATATAAATGTCCTTATTATAAAACAATGTACATTTAAAAAGTCAAATTTTAACTTATGGTAATAAGGGTCACATAATATTTAAACAATATTTTTTTCAAGTATAGGCCATGGTTATTCCCTTATTTATTTTTTATACTCTCTTTAACTTTATTGACAATTATTGTAATATAAAATGTTTCTACTATATAACGGTCAATGATATTACTATAAAATGAATAAAGACAAAAAATATTACTATTTTAGATTTAATTAATTATATAATATTAATGTATCCAAATATATGATTTATTTGAAATTTATAACATAATATAAAAATTAATTTCCTATAAAATATTCATAATGTATATGTAGTTGGTGTTTGGCTTAGTGGTAAGCACCCCGTAATACTACATGAAAAATGGGGGTTCAAAACACATTGGGCGTAGGTTACTGTAGCAGCAGTGGTACTGTTGATCGGAGGGTACTGTAGCGGCGGCAGGGCACTATAGCGGCGGAGGTACTGTGCGGGTACTGTAGCAGCCGGGTTACTATTCACAGAATTGGAAATTTGGCCAAAAATTTGGCCCTACGGGCTATGTAATGGGCTACAAGCCCACTAGGCCTTCGGGCTATGTAATGGGTCTCCCTCTACCCAGTTAAAAGAGGTCTTTGCTTTGGTTTATTAATAAAAATGAGACTTCGGCCCCAACCTTTTATAATGTATATTTTTAGAACTACTCATTGCATTGACTTTCAAAATATCAATATAACACATAGAATTAAAAAATATTATTTAATTATATCTGTCACATGTCATTTTAATCAATAAAATTATAATATCACGTAAATTATCTAAAACTATATTTATTTTATTATATTAAATATCATTTATTTGATATACATAAAATTTTATAATTATTTCATCATCCTTATGATTGAATTTTGACAAATTATTTCATCAGAAGAAAAGAATTATAAATTAACCCAATTTAAATAAATACTTTTTATATAAAAATATAGTTTATATTCGATCATATACACTGGATAAAAATTCATTAGAAATATTACACTTTTTAAAAATAAACGTGTAATATGTTTTACTTTTCATTTAATAATATATTATAATGGTTTTATTCTTATAATATTGGATCCATATAATAATAAATTCAATACCAAGATTATTATGGTTGAGATATTAAAATCCTTTAAAATTTAATTATGTTTTATTTCATTTAATATTACATATCATTTTATTTTTAATCTTAAATTACCTGATCTTCCATTTATAATGGTAATAAAAAATACAATGATTATTATATCAGGATGAAAAAAATAAAGGGACTATTTAATAAATATATAAATTTTGATTCAAAATAAGTAATCTAGCTTTCAAAAGTAATAACATTTAATTTTGGAAAATTCATTTAATGTTAAACAAGAAAATTGCAATAAAAAATAAATTTCATTATAAAAAAGTAGTTTCAAGTGAAAATATTTTATAATAAATTCATGTATAATTTTCATTTATAGGATTATAATATATTATTTCTAATAAAAAGAAAATAATTTAATTAGAAATGATAATAAATATAATTTACCATTGTTAATGTTTTAAATTAACAAATAATTTTTATTGAAAATCAGTACTTTTCACTATTCATTAATAATTCAATCCTTTTGGAAAATACTAAAAAATTATTAGTATAATAATTTCCTCATTATGAATAAAAAAATTAACATAATTTTTTCAAAAATATTATATAAAAAGTGAAAAAAATTATTATAATATTTACTTATAAAAAACAATAAAATCCATTTTTCATGAAAACAAATTTTTAAAGAATAAAATAACATTACAAAAAAACTGATATATTTATATAATGATTAAAAATGAAATTTATATTGAGTTGGAAGTATATTTATATTTCATAAATCATTTATTAATATTTATATCCTCCAATTTAATGTTTATGTTATAACGATTAGTTTTAAATAATAACATTTCATTATTCATATTAAAATTGGTGTTATGTATCTTGTATACTATCAAAGATAGTCATTACATTTAAAATATTTGGATATTATAAGGTTATTTTATGTTGGCATACAAAATTATTTATGAAGTCTTGGAATGAGGCCTTGATGGTCTATATTTCATGGCATGAGGCCTCACTGATATTTTTTATATAACCAACATTATGCATTCCATCATTTGAATTTTTTTTGTTGAAATCAATTTAATTATTTATTTATTTAGGATATCCATTGATATGATTCAAACTCATTTAATTTTATTTATGGACTTATTCTATCATCATATATTTATAACTTATTATTATCGTTAAATTAATTGAATGTAATATGTTTTACAGTTTGTTGTTGGAGTCTATGGGAGGCTCGCAACAAATCAAATTTTGATAGTATCATTTCCTCTATGAGATCAATGGTTCATCGATCGCTTTATCTGCTCATTGATTTGGAACATGGTTTTAACAAATGGTGTTATTACTCCTCTATGAGGTCTCTTCGGGGGAATGCATCCTCACTACAGTAGATAAACATTGGGCCGAGGGGCCACTGGGTGTCCTGGAGACCGCCTATAATGAGATTTAAAATAAATTTTTATTAAACAGGAGTTACATGTATCATACATGGTAGAGGTTTGGTCCGGGACTACAATGGTAGTGTAATTACTATGAATACTGCATACTATTGGGTGGGGATCTCTATTCAGGTGGAGGACAGTGCGATGATCACAGGCCTGGTGTTATGAATCCAGAAGGGAATTTTGATCTTTCTTGTGGAAACAGACTCCATGATTATTCATGGTTCCTTACACTGTACGACCTTCACTCTATGGTTGATTTCATATATCATCAAGATATATAAATCCATCCTTAGAAACAATATTTTCTAGTTGTCAGACATGTGTTGTGAGGGATATAAGGTATCGATCTTTTCACCTCCATGATGGTGGCGGACCAGGGTTGCAACATCATTTTCCTCGCAAATGTTCTTCATCTGGGTCCAGAGGGGGTTAACATGATAAGAGGTGATCATCTAGGGATATATTACATTAGGCCTCTAATGGCCCTTGTTTTTTTGTCCTTGACATTGATCAAGTATTGTATTTTTATTTTATAGAAAATATATGACGATGTTCTATTATGTGATTTAGTTATTTACCTTAACATATTGTTTTGATTACTTCTTCATGATAGCTTCCATGATACGTAAATCTTATCTAATCATATGATGTCACCCTTTTATAGTATATTTTTCCTAGGATACTAGAGTTTATTTTATTGTTTATAAGAAGGGATATTATAATGGGATTAATTGTGTTCTCATGTAATGTAATTTGTGTATTTGATGTTTTAAAATGTTATATGAATTTAATGTATATATCTCATTTACCAAGAATACTAAACTACTGATTTCATTGGGATTAAATTTCATATATATATTTCCAATGAAATAAATTATACACCTTGTATGGTCTTCAATATGAAGATCATTTTAGTTGGTATCTAAGAATGAATAGTAGAATCCATTGGGATTATATTTTAAGGAATATATATAAGAAAACATAACTCAAACACTATCACAAAAGACATTTATAAATATTGGATATCTTCATAATGTAATCCATATGTTGTTTTATTTACATTATAATACATCCCTATGTAGATAAAATAAATAGACATGGTATTGGATCAAATTTACCAAGTGGTAATAAATATGAAAAATTGTAAAAGGGTTACCTAAAGAGTTACCTTTTATATGGAATCAATTTGTTCTAAAAACATTATTCAACACTCTTGGGGGATTTTATTTGTTAGTTATAATTTTTCTTATAAACCATTATGATACATTTGAATACATAAGGACCATGAATTACCTTGTATTACACAAAAGGTTTCTTAGACATAAAATAAATTATCATTAATTATAAATAAAATAAATGGGGAGATTTCTGGACAAGTGATTAGTTGGTAGAAATCTTCTATCTTCTTGGGGAAAAATTTTCCAACTAATAGAAAATACACCATTTTATTTTATTTATGTATAAATAAGGTATCTCCCTTTTTAAATACTTAGGTTTCCCCATATTCTGTGGAAGACCTATGTCTTCACAGTTATTTAAAATTTCCAATCAGGTTAAAAATCAACTTTATTTTTTGAAAGGAAAATATCATTCTATTGAAGGTAGAATCTGTCTTTTTAAATATAATATTGTCTCAAAAATTGTCTAATATATTGTGGTCTACATGTGGCATATTGATCATCATATCAAAATAAATACATCTAATAAAAATTATTATTGGACAAGTTGCCCGGTGGAAAAGTAACATGTCACCATACTATGGTTAACCTATTGTAAACCCTTTAATAAAGAAGGAATTGGAATGAAAAATATCAAACACTTTTATGAGGCACTTAATACAGGATCACATGGGATATCCAACATAATTATTCTAGTTTAACTAGATTTCATAAAAATAGATTTCTATAATAACATAATATAAGAAAATCTAATTTAATTGCCTCCTTTGTCTGGCCTTCTATAAGAAAGTCACTTTCCTCCATTATGAATAAATCTTAGTGGATGGTATCTAGATACTATTATTTGAATTTTTGGTTGGATAATTTGATTATAATTTCATTAATTTCCAGAACTTCTATTGGACAATGTCCTGGGAACACAATCCATTCCATTAGAGATGTCCCCTGATCCCAAAGTAGTCTTCTTCATGACAACATCATGAAGGTCATTGATACCAATACATTCTCTATAACTGATGATTTCTTAATTTGGGGACCTTCTTTCAATGGTATTATAAAATTGTTAAATGAATACAATAACTTTTTTGTGTAACACTGAAAGTGATATTGGGTGGATTATTTACTTTGACAAACCATAGATAAATCCTTCAAGAATTACCCTCATCTGGAAGATTCCTCACAACAGGATCCCCATAGTTGATCGCCTTCAATTGCATGGTATTCAAATATGTTCTAAATGTTTTCTCTGCAACCATCACAGTGAAGATTACAATCCTCTCTTTCATTCATATTCCACTCCTTTTATCTTTGGAATTATTTTTTTTACAACTTTTACTCAAGGTGGGTGGTACAAGACTCTATCAAATGTCAATTAAAGAGATTTGCAGCGATGTATAATTCTCGAAAGATTAAGATTATTTTCCTTGATGATATCACAAAATGTCACCATGATATCTTGTATGATTGAAATCATCTTATCATAATAAATTCTCACTATGTCATGATGCTGAGCGTATGCAGATTCTCATTCCCATACGTAAAGTTACTTCGATCTAAAAGGGACACTGCTACAACACTGTATAGGGCATTGAAATTTTAATATGACTCTCTATTGATGGAAATTACTGAAACCCACATCGCACTTTTAACGTCTTTTGGCATGCCCATGTTACTAGTTGTATTAATGTTTATGTGGATGGTGCTTTCATAGACAACATGGGCCATGTATGTTGTGGTGGAATCATTAAGAATCATGTTGTTCCGATCCATGGATGATTCTATGGTAGTTTTGTCATTGTCACTTCACTAGAAGCTAAAATGGTGAGTATGGTTCATGTTGTTTCATTTTCCAAAAAACATGGTTGGAGAAACCATTGGATTAAGGGTGACTCGACCACCATTGTGTAAGCAATTTGGAATGGTGTGATTCATCTTGCATGGCCGATCTCCACTCACTGGATGAGCTATGTATGCACTCTTCCTATCTAACATGGTTGCTGATGGCCTTTCAAATAAGTGGGTTATTTGAGATATTACATGGATAAATGATCTTCCGGTTAATCTAATCCCATTTCATTACAATGATTGTAATTTGTTTCGGTCTTTTAGACTCATGTAACCATTTTTTAATAATAATTTTGCCTTGGTCTTCTGTCTATGAACCACCTTCTTAAAAACAATATATAATAAACTAATTTTCATGATTATCTAGATTTCCCTTATGAATATTTTTTATTAACCATTTATCATTGGTTTTAGTCAATAGATGAAACTAGAAGTAACTAGGTTATCATTAGAATAAAATGTAAAATTTCTTAGTGAGAAAAAAAATAAAATGATGACTTTTGATAAGGATAATGTGATTATTACTAATTAGTTATCATGATAAAAATTAAAAACATATGCCTTAAAAACTCACAGACTCACTAATGAAGAAAAGGATAGAGGTACATGAACTCTCGTGTGGTGTAGATAATGGAGGAAATATATTCATTTTTCATTATTTTGATAATGTTTTAATAAACACCCATGTGAATGTATTATATTAAATCGAATAATATTTTGTCTTGGAAATTAAGGAAACAAACCATGTAATGGGAAAATGAAGAATAAGGTTAATATAATGGATGATAATAATGGTCTTTTTATGGTATATTTAGTGTTTTAATGCTTTAAATGTTGAAATTATGGAAATTATGCACATTGATGTCCTGGATGAAAATCTCATAACCACAATTAGAAAATTTGTATGACTAATTGTTATACTGATGATGATGAAGTGAAAAAAGTGACATATTAATTGAAGGATGAATTATTTATTAATTAGATAAATAATATTTAATTTTTCAATAATGAAGTATAATGATTTAAGTGTTTATGTAATGTATTTATTAACTAAATTTCATAAATCATGATATATATATATAAGGATTCATGTAGTTAATTTTAATTAAATATTTCAATACTATGATAAATTGTACTAAGGAAAATGAATAGTTATTGAATGGGAAATTGATATTTTTTGGAAAATACATGATTGTGGGAATAATTAATATTAATATGTTATTGATGTTGAGATGATGGTTTTTTTGGATAAAAACATGAATTATTATGATAATATAAATAAAATAGTTTTTATTACTTTGAAACTGATTAATGATTTGATGAAAAGGTTGAATATGTTTCAACTGAGGGAGTATGAATCAATTTTTTATTTACGTAATATATTTAATAAGCTATAGTTTTATATAAATAATGGGGAATAATGTATGTATTCATTTTAAATTTTTTGTAATTATATATATCACCATGTTTTAGGAAAATATATGACTAATATATTCACATATTTGGTATATGAAAATTAATATCATACTTCGTGTTAGTTGGAAGATTAAATTGTAGTTGTATTTGGTAAATATAAGTAACTTCTCCATAAAATTTTGAAATTTGAAAGGGATTACGGTTTAAAATTTATTGAATGGATATTCTCTAACATTGGATTTAGTTTTAGAGACTAATATATTATTTCACCATATGAAAATTTATTTTTATCGAATAACATGGGATACAAATTTTTTTGATGATAACCCAGAATTTTGGGAATGAATAATCATTTTTTATGGATCTTATGATGCATTAGTGATTCAGATATGAATTAAATCATCTTAATTCCATGAAAGGGTAAATGAATTAGAAATTCACTATAGTGAAAAAACAATTATGATATAATTCTTATGAAATAGAATGAAATCACGTAAGTATTTTCACTTTATTTATCAATAATCATCTTAAAAATCCTCTACAATTTTGGAAACATATCATGATAAATAAATTATGTCCAATTATATTCATTTCTATTCAATTACTAATCCTTTAACTCATTAAATATATACATTATTTTGACGAATATATTTTTTACCATGTTTTTGTCTTTATCAATTTATCTTTGTTCATTATTATTCGATTCTATTTCCATTTTTTCATTTCCAATAATTTTACCAATAATTTTAAACCAATTAACGAGTTATCTACAATATTATCATATATCTTATTTTCTCATATCAGAATTATTTTTTATTATAAAGTTTATTGATTTGGTTTTCAAATAAAAATATTTATCAATTTAAAACACTTAATTACCAAGATCATGATAAAATTGTGAGGACACCTTTTATTTGGCGGTGTAGAAAGTAATTCCCTAAAACATTATAATTCGAAGATGAAGTTTGATGGAATATATAAAATGAAAATTTTAATAATCTAAGTGAATATAACACACGAATACATTTCAATAAATTTATCATAAAGTATGTTCAATATTGTATATATCTTTTTATGTACACATTACTATGTTTAAAAAAACATAATATTCTATAAAAATATTAATAATTAAACATGAAAATCATAACCTAGTCATTTAGTTGGTGGGCATTATTAGCACAAACTAAATTATAAATATTATATTTTTTTACACATGGATAAAATAAATTCAATGGTTATCCACTAATTATAAATAAAATTATAATCATTTGAAATACAAAAAAATGTTTTATGAAAAAATATATTTTTTCTAAAATGTGATTTAGAGGTGACTTGTGAAAATAATTTAATGTAACATTTTAATAATTATAGAAAAAATTAGAGAAAAAATAATATTTATTTTTTAAAAATACATTTGAAATTTACATTTCTATGAGTTTTTTTAATTTAATGAATAAGATATTTTTTCATGAATAGTTAATATTATTTATTTTCATTGCAAAATTATGTTTCATTTAATTTATTTACAAAATATAGAATTTAAGGTAAATTTGATTCATTTTAAAAAAAGTTATATTATATAAAAATTTAACTAATTAATTGAATTTCATTAAATTTTATAATAAATTATCATATATAAACTATAAGGAAACGACCTTAAACATTACATATTAAAGTCATTTCACCTAAATTTCACTTATTTACATTCCCAGTGATATTTTTGGTTGAGTGTTTTAGAGAGTTAGGACATAACTCATACATATCAACCCATATGCATACTAAGTGGGAACAATTAAAATAGTATCCATCTTGTCCATAATATAAAATTTTTAACACAAAGTAGCAGCATGCTTTTTGTTACCAAATCTCCTTCACATTTTACATGACTCAATTCATTCCATTACACCACGTAATACATGTTAAAATCATTGAAAACATTGTATGATCATAAAATCTCAATATATGAAATAAAATTAATGAACGAAACCATTATTGTATGAGTACTTATAGACATATGCAATCATTTCCAATGGACATAATTCTCACCCACATATACATACTTTGTAAAACATGGGATTTCCATAAAATAAATAAGAAATATATATATTTATATAACAATAACGTATATTGGGTAATTACATATTTATAGTCTAACCATCTTGGCTACCTTGGGATTTTTAACCCTCACTGCTACCTTACAATGTAACCCTCACGACTACCTTATTGTTTAACCACCAAAGTCACACTTTTGGAAACCGTACGACTAACCTCCAACATACACATATCCAATAAATTGGAAAGATATATAGTTCCTACCATTAATGATAAAGAATTACAATGAACCAAAACACAATCATACAACTAGAATAAATTCATAATCACATTTCTTTTGAATTTTGAAAAATAGATTTTTAAAAGTGGTTTTTAATAGAAAATCTCCATAAAAATACCATAAAAGTGAATTGAGACTTGAGAGAGTGGATGTAAGATGTATTTACAATATATATACAAATAATTAAACATAATTTAAAAAAATTCATCACACAAAATTTTTTAATACAACATAATTAATGAATAAGAAGGTTAACCCAAAGAATTGAAATTATGTTAAGAATTCTCTTACCTTTGGTTCGTATTACTTAAGATGAATTTATACCTTATGTATAATGTTTAGAAGAGTCTTGTTAATATCATAAAGAAAAATCTTAATGTTTATAACACCTTATATAATAATTTCATAACATCATTTCACCCTTTAATTGTTAGTATTTTTTCCTACTATTGTATCGGGTGTGTTATTTACATGATTTCCATGGTCGGTTTGTAATTGATTTCCATGTTGTATAAAAATGAAATGATAGAAGTTGAATTTAATGGTTTTAATATGTTTCCATAATATTAACTGATTCAATAAATTTTTTTATATAGTATGGGGAAACTCATTAAATAAATCTTTAGTGATATCAGTTTAGATCATTTTGGTTGTTCTTTGATAATCACAAAATAGTTTCAAAACAAAACCTAATATTATGTATATATGTTAAATCCAAAACATTAAATATGATATATAAAACACATTAAAATATATTTCTACCATTTAAATTTTACTACAAACCTATTTTGATGTAATTTATGTAAATTGAAAACACATCGTCCATGTTTTTTTTAAATTGGCACGTCACATACCATATTATTATTTTTAGAATAAGAGTGGGAGGAGAAAAGTAAATTTATTAATTTTTCCATAAACATTATAATAATAAATAATATATAAAATAATTTATCATTCATGCCTCTTGGAAAATGGGAGGATAATTGAATATATGAAAATAAATAACTAAAAATAAAACACTTGAAAATGAAAGAGGATCTTTACCTCTTAATACCTTCTCCTTCAGATCCTCCTTAAGGCCAATGGTTTTTTCCTTTTGGTGAGACCAGGATGTCATGGACTTAGGGATGAGCCATGCAATGTTTATTTGAAAAAACATAGCGATTTTTCAAGGATTTAGTGTTGTAATAGGAATAGGAGGTGAATGTGATATTTATAGTGGAGAAGAGGAAGTCTTTATATCATTTTAATCATTACTTTAATATTTTTTATCGTGACTATTAATAGACTTCAAAAATGTGTCCCAAAATTGAAATATGTGCATGTGAGTTAAAACCAAATTCTATTTACAACATCCATTTCTCATGCATGATGCATAAATACATTAATTTATCATATTTTGTAATTATCGAATTTCACTATTCATAAAAAATCATGTATTTCAGATAAATCTGAAAAAATCACTCAATTTTTTTTATTATGGTTAGAATTCAGTAGTGAACACCAATTTTCATTTTTTTAATATGAATAATTTAATTTTAAAATAAAATCATATTTTATTCGTAAAATAACAATTTTAAAACTATAACTTATTTTATATCACCATCTAAAAATAAATAAGATCTCATTATCTTATATCCATAAAAAATTATAATAATAATATAATTTACTATTCAGAAGGGTAATATTACTATTCATGTTCCTATTCATATGGGTATCTTACAATTCACCAAAAAACAATTTGGTAAGATCAATATCTAAATAACTTACTCATCACAACCATATATAAATATTTTCTGAAATTCAAATAATAGTTTCTGAAAAAATTATGTTTAATTGATATCATATAAATATATCCTTAAAAAATATTCAATATTTCATCACTCATTATTACATTAATTTCAATTTTCTAGAAATTGGGATGTTACATCCCCCTTACCCGTTCTCAAAATTGCATCCTTGCAATTTTATTTACATATTAAACAAATGAGGGTACCTTTACCTCCTAGAATTATTAGATTCTCATGCTTCTTCTTCAACCATATGGATTTTCCATAATCCTTTTAATTGGTGGATTACCATATTCCTCAATATTTGTTTTCTTTGGTAAATAAACATAATATTTTTTTCATAAGAAAGGATCTCTTCAAACAAAACATATTCTAGGATCAGAACATGAGACAAATCTGGCACATACTTTCTCAACATTGAAACATGAAAATCATTGAGTACGTGAGAAAAAATCAGAGACAAAGCTATTCGGTAGGCGACTGGTCCAACATTCACCGGGATTTTAGAAGGTCCAATAAACTCGGGACATAGATTTTCATTAATACCAAAATTAATAACACTTTTATGTGGTGAGATTCTATGTAAAACATAATCACCTACCTGAAAAGAAATTTATTTCCCCAAGTTTTCGGCATTACATTTCTTCCCGCTATAAGCTATAGTGATGTGTCTCTAGGTAATCTTCACCTTCTCATCTAAATCCTCTAATATTTTTGGTCCCATCAACTTCCTTTCCGTAACTTTGTCCCTAAAAGGTGTATTTTTACACTACTTCCTATACATAGCCTCAGAAGGATCCATCTGTATACTTGAACAAAAACTCTTATTATAAGAAAAATAATGGAAAGAAATATGTTGATTATAACATCCTTAGTAGTCCATTGAACAAGCTCAAAACATACGCTTAAATGTCTAGATATATCGTTCAAACTGACCTTCTGACTGAGAGTGAAAAATTGTACTTAAATTTTAGTCTATTCCCAACGACCTCTGAAGGCTCTTCCAAATATTATTAGTGAACCTTGTATCCCGAGCAGATAAAATGGAAAGAGGAACTCCCTGTATCCTGACAATCTCTTAAAGGTACATTTGAGAAAGATGATCCAAAGACATGTTATATCAAATAGGATGTAAATGAGAATATTTAGTTATTCGGTCAATAATAACCCATATTGCATTGTTACCATTAGAATTCATTGGTAGTACCACAAATAAGTCTAAGTATATATTTTCCCATTTCAACATTAGAACTGGTAATTTTTGAAGCATCCCCATCAGTAATTTATGCTCAGCTTTAACCTTCTGGCAGGTCATACATTTCATAATATATTATGCAGTATCTATTTTTATTTAATCACACCAATAATACTCCTGATGGTCTCTTTAAATCTCTATGTTTCTAGGATTAACTGAAAATAAAGAACGATAAGCTTCGAAAAATAATTATTTCTTCATCTAATAATCACCATTAACACACAATATAATTCCATATATAAAATTACAATATTTTTCATTGTTATATTCTGAATTCTTACCCATTTTAACCAATATTTCCTTTTTCTATATCTCCACATCTTCCGTCTAAACATGCTTAATTTGTTTCTAAAAATTATGACTACACAAAAACATGAAATAAAACCAAGGGATTACTGGCACCAATAACATCCAAGAAAAAAAATCATCAAATCATTAATAAATGGATTATTTTCTAATCATAACATGGTTAATGGTGCATGATGTTTTCGACTAAAGGCATCCACCAATTTCATTTATTTTCCTGGAAGGTAATTTTTCATTCGTTCATAATACTATTTTAGTTCAAGAAATATTCTATGACTCTTTTTTAATTCCTTATGAGTGAATATATATATTACAGACTTTTATGGTCAGTGTATGTTTGAAATGTGGATCCATATAAATGATGCCTCCAAATTTTCCATGAAAACAACCACATGTACAAATTCCAAATCATCTTTCTGATAATTTAACTCATTAGGTTTTAATTATCATGAAGAATAATCAATAAACTGATCATTCTTCATTAGAAAAAAAGAAATTCCATTCAATAATGAATCAATGAAAATCATAAAATCACCATTTCTGGAAGGAAGAGCCAAAACTGGAGCATTCACTAATTTATTCTTCAGTTACTAAATAAATACCAATCAACTAACCAAATAAAGATAACCCATTTCATGTTAAAATAGTTATGGGGATTGATATCCTTGATTATTTTTTAACAACCCGTTAGTGATAACCTATTAATCATAGAAAACATTGAATATATATAAAATTAAAAAGGCTTTACAATTAATCAACATATTTTTTTTTGGAATGATCAAATATTATTCCATCCTTATCTATAATATTCCATAGAAAATAAATATGTAGCAAACTAAATTCACACTTACTGAATTTTATATATAGTTTCTTTTCCATTAAGGTTTGAAAAAACCCCATAGAATTTTATTCTGGCTCCTATTAACTTTTATAAAATAATATATTTTCATCCTCAATAACATCTACAATGTTATCCGAGAATACATTAAATATTCTATTTCCTAAGACCCATCAATATAGATTGTGAATTAATCAACATAAACGACATGAAAACCACTTCATAATTCCATTATCTAGTACATAATGCAGTGTTCCAGATGTTTGGTTCCTTTACATTCAATGGATGATACCCTAACCTCAAGTCATCTTTTGTAAATTATTATGCCATCTGGAGCTAATAAAACCAATTTTAAATATAAGGAAAAGGATAATGGTTTTTAATATTTTTGTTATTAAAGGCTATATAACCAATGAAAAGTATCATTGAATGATCATTATTCTTAATAAAGAAGACATGAGATCCCTAAAGTGAAGTGATGGGTCAGATGAAGCCTTTATCTACTAATTTATGCCACTTATTTTTCAACTCTAAACGTTTCATTTCTTCCATTCTATAATGGGGTTTTAATATTTGTTTAGCATATTTAACTAAGTGAATATTTAATAAAGCTACTTGATCAGGTACAACACTGGGTAAATCATCAGAAGAAACATCACAGTGTTCATTTACCACTAGAAAATCATTAATCTAAATAGTTCCCCTATTCTCAATAGTATGAGCAAGATAAAGTTCATTTTAATATTCCAATAGTATCTCGACATCCTGATATGTTATCAATGGAATGGGTTCGTTCTGGAATCCAAATTGAAACACTTTCTGAAAAACAACTTCCTTATGTCCAGAATAAATCTTAGAATGAAAAACTAAAATCTAATCAATAACTAGAATGAAATAAAAATCCACTGAGGGAAAAAATGTTTTTCAGGTATTGTATTTTTATATATATAAACAGAATGATTCGTCAATTTTTTTTTCTTGTGGAATTTCTTTCCTGTTTTTTTAAAAATAAGAATTTGTCTCATTGGTGAGGTGATATTTTCAATTTTCAAGAAAATTACTAAAAAACAAAGGTATATATTGACCCCATATCAAAGAATACATTAGAAAAATCATAGTAAACAAAAAAAATAACAGATACCACATAATTGGATGGCCCAATATCTGCTGACGTAGTTGGAAAGGATCTTACTACACATTTCTACTTATAGTCTTGCTGGGGCTTGTTATTTAGATAATTCATTGGGTAGAAATTTTCATAATGAAAAATCTCATGAAAATTGAAATGCTTTACAATTTTTTTATCAGAATTAATAATATGATCATTTTCATTACAATATTTTTCCTTATGTCCAAAAATACCACATCAAAAACACTTCCTAGTTTTTGAAAGGCATTCCCATGAGTAAAAATGGTTGATTTTTCATTCAATATATAAAAGATGATTTATAGTGTACATTTCCATTCATGGGATTTTTTTCATTATACCCAGACATATAATATTCCTCCTTTTGTATCAATTAATGAAATTTATTCTCTATCCTATGTTGAACCACCATTGGAAAAAATTTAAGGAAATGACTTTTCAATTCTTCCCACTCTATGGCATAAATCACCTCTATATCAATGATATTCTTGACCATTGACCACCCCTCATTAGATTCACCTTCAGAAAGATAAATGGGAAGACATAAATTTTTATTATCTTAACATCCCATAACATCTAACAACCTTTCAATGGATTTAATCCAACCTTTAGCCACTACTGGTTCAGAAGATCCACTAAAAGTAGGAGGACGTTGACTCAAAATATTTTCCACTATTGTCATGTTCCATTGTGTCACCATTAGTATTTCTATTTCATTGAATCTAACACTATTTATTTTATGTGTTATCTGATCCATTACCATCAAAAACTTCATGGTTCCATATTCCCGCCATTACCAGTTGCAGATTTAGAAAGATATCGGCCTCTTGGTTCATTCCAACATTACCTTCCCAATTTCTTCTGTGGAAAAAACATATGAAGAGACAACTAATAGATTATTAATCATGTTAATCATTATATGGTATATAATTTCAACATATACATAAGGTAAAAATATGTTATGGTATTCTATTAAAATCATTATAACCATTACAGTTATCTAAAACGTGATCTGATACCAACAATAAGGACCCTGCCATAAATATTACATTTTCTAGTTATATCATCTATATTTAACATCATTATATTCTGAAAGATAATTCTAATATAGTGATTTATAGAGTTATTACATAACTCCTACACATCGACCCACAAGAATACAACGTGGGTACCATTATTAAAAATTATCCATTTCTTCCAAAACATAAAATTGTAAACACAAAACAATAACATGATTTCTTTGATAAATAATCTTCACATTTAACTTGACTCCATTATTAATATTAAACATTATTGTAACTATGAAATGAATTTCAAAAAATAGTATGAGAATAAAAAATTCACTAAGGGATATAAAATTAATAAATGAAACCATTAGACCTTTTGTATATATTAACATATGAAATCATTTCCCAAGGGAATACATCTCACCCAAATATAATTACTTTGTAAAACATGTGATTTACCTAAAACTAGGAGGAATATATATATATATATATAAAATAATTTAATTTTGGGAATTACATTCTAATATTTTAAAACAAATGTCTACCTTATGATTTGTAACCCTCACAGTTACCTTGATATGTAACTTTCATAATTACCTTATTTTGTAGCCATCATAGTTACATTGAGAGTAACCATACAACCAAACTCCATAATAAACATGCCCAAGAAATTTTATGGATATATAAGTCCCTAAATTCATCATAAACAGTTCCCAAAAACGAGAACATAATCATACAACATGAATAATTTCATAAAAACATTGCTTCTAATGTTTGTAAAACAGTAATTTAAAAGATGTTTAAAAAAATCCCCTTACCAATATCATATAATAGAATTGTTACATAATTAAGAAGATGGAATATTTATATAAACTATAAAAAATTTATTTAAAAAACATATATATAATTCATTAAAAATAAAATTTTAATACAACATAATTAATGAAGTATATGGTTAACCAAAAAATTGAAATTGGGTTATGAATTCCCTTACCTCGGGTTTATATTAATTATAATGTATTTAAACCACCTGTATAATGATTAAATGATTAATTATAATATCTTAAATAAAATTATTCATATTTATAACACCTTATATGATCATTTCATAACTTAATTTCTCCATTTAATTTTTATTATTTTTTTCCTTCCATTGTTCTGGAGCGTTCTTTACATGATTTACATGGTCAGTTTCTAATTGATTTTCTTCTAATAGGGAAATGAAATAATAGATGAGGAATGAAATGGTATTAATATCATTATTTAATATAAAATGATTCCATATATAATTTCAGTTATATAGTATGAGGATGAATCATTATATAAATCTTTATTGATATCTATTTAGATCATTTTTTTGGTTCTTCGATAATCGGGAACTAGTTTCATTATATAACATAATATTATGTATATATGTTTACTTGATAACATGAAAGAGGATATATAATAAACTTAAAAAAATTTCTCAAACAATAAAATGGTTTTATTAACAACTTTAGAAGGATGAAATGGAATTTGAGAACACATCATCCATGATTTTGCAAAATTCGCACATCACTGGCGAGGTTATTATATATAGAATAAGAGGTGGAAGGAGTGGATGAAATTTGTTGAATTTTTCCATAAACATGATAATAATATAGAGTAAATATAATTATAGATCATTCATACATCTTGTATAAGGAGCTTATAATACAGTATAAGTAATGAACGAATAGAAAAGAAAACCCATCAAAATGACAAAGGAGCTTTACCTCTTGATATCTTTTCCTGGAGATCACCCATAAGGCCTTTTGTTTTTGAATTTTCAGGATACCAAAGGGTCATGGACGTGGGGAAGGAACATGGAAAGATTATTTGATATAAATAATGAATGGTTCAAGGCATTAGTTCTTTGAGAGGGATAAAGGGGCGAGGGATGTATCTATATTGGAGGAGAGGAAGGGTTATACATCATTTTAAACATTTGTTTAATATTTTTTGTCATGACTATTAATAGTCACGATTTATGTGATAAAAAAAGTAATATGTTTATGTGAGTTCAAATAAATGGAAATTTACATTATATATGACTCAATCATGATGTATAAATTCATTTAATTGTCATATTTTGTAATTATCAAATATTACTATTCACCAAAAATTTATGTAATTCAGAAAAATCCCAAATATTCACCCCAAGGATTTCTCAAAGCGTCGAATTACAAAATGAACTCATTATTTTGAAAATATTTTTTTATATAATATAAAATAATTTTTAAATAAAATCATTTTGTATTACAACACAAAACAATTTTAAATCTATAACTGATTTTATATCATCTTGAAAAATTAATCAAGATTTAATTATCATATAACCATAAAGAATAAAATAATAATATGATTTACTATTAATTAGTGAAATATTACTATTCATATTACTATTAATATGGGTATTTTACTTTTCAATAAAAACAAGTTGGTTCTATCAGACTCTAAATAACTTACTGATCACAACTATAGATGTCTGATTTTTTTGAATTCAAAACATAGAAGAAAAAAATAATGATTAATTTATTTTTTATAAATATATCCATAAAATAAGTTTCATTATTTAATGAATCATTGTTTCTTTAACATAAGGTTATTTTTGAAACCTTAGTGTGTTATATAAACGTTTATTTATTTTTACTATTTTTCATTGGAAAAATAATTTTTTCAATGCGCTGGTGGGATTAATAATAAATTTAACCATGCTACATATGTGAATTTAATTTGTGTAATTGGAATACTTCATTAAAATTAGAAAAAATTATACGATATTATAATTTCAGGATAAATGTTTTCTATAATGTATAATGAATATAATAAAAATTCATTACCACAATTAAAGTAAAAACATGTTTACAAAGCGCTGAACTAAAATGATAAGGTTTAAAAATGACCCAAAACATTCCTAAATATAATTTTATGGAAATATTTCGACATTATAGATTATATGGTTTATTAATGTCTGATTGGCAAGTATATTTTCTTGAAAAAAACCATGGGTACCAACAATTTTATTCATAAATTCCAAGTGCGTCCCCTCCCCCACTTATAAAAGGCCTCCCTATATTATCACTTCTCCAATTCACACTTCCAGAGCAATTTGGATCTGAAAATACCTTACAAATACATTTCTTAAATATATAACTAAATAATTTCATAATTTTTCTTAACATAATTTCAATATATAAAGGATTTATTAATATACTTGAATGTTTTCTCAAAAGAATAGGTAAAATTAATAATGTTCATATTATTTTATTTATTCCTCCACATCCTTGAAATAATATTAAAATTTGATAATTTAATTAAACCATAATCTAAAATATTATTAATTTTAGTATGTAATGGTTATAAATTATATCCATCCCATCTTAAATAAAATGTAATACAAAACTCTGAAACATGTGTATAGTGGAGTACTACCATATAAACTATGAAAATTAATATTCCATTCCCACCACTCATAGTTTGACATAATAATATATTTTACATATTTATATGATATATATGTTATAAATAAATATCTGGCATTATAATATCACTTCTTCCATCTTAAATTTCAACATGTTCGATAATAGTAATGCTTCTCTAGTGTACGGCTGACTACTGGCTCCCAAACTGATGTGGATCCTTTTACCAATTCCACTAGACTTGGATAATAATAAGGATATATTAAATTAATATAAATAAAATTTTTTACTTAATTTTAACACTATAATAATTATATAACATATACCTGCATACTTTCTTTTCTGTTGGGGATACGATAGCGTCGCTCGTGTGCACGGTGAAATATGGCATCACGAAGCGATGTGATTATTTTTTATCTGTTGCTAAAAATTGAAGGGAATAAGGATAAATTTAATATAAATATTTGATTCTCAAAAATATAGAATAATTTCTCTATAATATTCGATAAATTATTTAACTTCTTTTCATTCACTTTTGATGAGAAAAATAAATAGTGTTCATGTGTATGTACTCTCTACCGTCTCTATGAATGATGTAATCCATTTACTATCTATTAATTTTATAGATTTATATAAAACTACAAATAATTAAACTATATTATATTGATATCAATGTAAAAATTTTGTATATATTATGTATCCATGATCAAATAAAAATAAAATAAATTAAAAAACCAAAACATATATGAAAACCAAAATAATTATCAACTGAAGCAATAAATTTAATGAAAATTTGATAATTAAATCATGAAAATAGACTATATTTACATCATATATTTTATTAGATATATGATTATGGATTTTAAAATTTATTCAATAATCCTGAAATAATTTTATAGGATGTTTAGAAACACATTAATAAATTCAAACATGAGGAAAGGGTTTCTCTTTTCACTTTTACATCTGTGATAAAAATGACATATTCACCACCTATATCATTATTTGTGTTGTATATAATAACCCGTTGATAAGTTATATCATAAATATCTGTATCTTAATGGTATGCAATGTTTCATTTAATTTAACATGTGTTATCTTGGTTATGATTCAAAAAATTTTAAATTGTTATGGTTTTATTTCACAATCTCATTAGTATTTAGAATTGTTTATGTTTAAGTATCCCTTATAATAAATATTTAATATTTTTATATTAGAAAAAATATATTTTATTATTCTCTCATAATTCATGAACTTTTCATGAATCATACAATTTTCATCTCTTTATTAAATGAATTTATTTATAAACTATTTTGAAGAAAATTGGACTTTATTTCTCTATTCAATCGAAAGTACTTTTTCATCAAAATCCATGATTTGTAGAAATTTATTAGAAATGTTTTTAAAAATATAAAAATTGATTAATTAATGAAATTTTATCAAATTCATTAATTTTTTAAAAATTTATTCATTGGAATATTATTTTAAATTTTTTTGAACAATGAAATTTTTATTTCATTTACTATAGTGGGAAGGGAATGATTTTTTAACTTATACACAAGGTACAAAATTTCACCCTATCATTACTGAAATTTTTTTAAAGAATCTTTTATAATATCAAAAAAAATATTACAAAAATTTTGTGAATTTTAGGATTTAACAATAATTCAAGTGTGAAAAATGTATATTCCTGAAATGTTTTTCAAGGAAAATTTTAATGTAGCTCTACAAACAAAAAGTTCATACCATTATATTACATAAGATATACTATTGATAAATTGTGTTGATAACATAATTATTATTTATGTTCATGATTTATGATATGTTTGGATGGGGATGAATGATTTTTTACCATTCACCAAATTACTATAGATGGAATATGATTATGTGTATGGATTGGGGATAAGTATTAACATTTCATTTTTTTAGTTTTTAAATATAAATATTTTTATTTATTATGTTTCTCCCCTTTCATATGATTATTTAATTATACTAGTAATTTTGATAGTAGGGCCTATATTTACATATCCCCTCGATCCATCAATTGGTCACATGAGAGAAATTAGATTATTTATAGGTTGAGTCCTTTCCTATTTATTTATGATGTTTTAGAATAAGGACATGATGTTATAGATTTCTTCACACAAGGAATTGATTTATTTTAGAAGAATAAAAATATGAATTCCCTTATTTTAAAATTAGTTGTCGATGTGCATGTGATTGTTGGATTAGTTATGATATACATGGGTATGTTTGAATCCCATGTAATATTTATCTATAAGATTATTTGATCATCATGTATTAATTCCATAACATTCTTCAGTAAATGAATTAATTTAATGGTTTTAATGAATTCACCATGAAATATTAATATTTCCTATTTATTCATGATAGCTACAACTATATGCATTCCCATACTGGGCATCTGATCTCACCCCATTATTTTGTTTTATTATCCCCATGGTATGAGGAAGTGTTTTATGATAGATATATAAGGATATGATAAGGTTAATATTGGAATTCTAATGTAAAACAATTTTTTAATAAATTTTTTAATATGTAAAGTGAATTTAAATTATTTATCTATTTTAACAAAACTACATTACTATTTAGTCTGTTGAGATGAAATTAATCACAAGTAGATCCAATTTAATAATGTAACCATCATATCTTGGCTACTGGGGTTGGTGTGTTTAAATAATAGATAAAATTTTAAAATCTAATAAACAATTTAAAATTATTTTCTTAACAATGGATCACTTTATTTACGATCATAGTGGTTTGAGTTCACATCTCATTACACAGTATCCTTACTCATAATTCCCTCCCAAAACTACCATAAAGTGTATCGTCCCTTACAGAACTAGGTTCACTCCCCATTCCAATCCATATTATAATAAGATGTATCCTTGTTTACCCAATTTATTGAAATGATATATAATTTTAAGGAAACCTTATAATCAATCTAAATCATATATATTTTTGTGCTTTTAGATGATATAAACAATATTCATATCATAAAATATTGAATATAAATGGGGTTAAAATGAATATGACAACATCATAGTGTAATCATTGTAAAATAAATAGGTTTCATGAAAACTTTTTCATGACTAGTCTAACCAGTAGAAAAATAAAAGTTTCACATAATAATACATTGATCATCATCTCAAGTCATCAAGATAATTAAATTATATGGTATAAAAATGTAACAACCCTAGTTAATCATCATCATCATATATGATTGTAATTATTTATGGGAAATAACATTAAAAGATTACTGAATTATTTTTTGAGGAAAAAATAACGCTTTTCCGTCAAAATAACTAATTTATAATCTGAAACACATCCTAAATATTGTGAAAATGGTTAAATTTATAAATAACCATTTAAAATAGAAATAAATGATTCATATCATTGAGAATTCAAAACAGAAGGAAATTATTTCAATTCCATGTACATTAAAACAATGATTCCTCTAAAATATTCATTATGAAGTCAAAAAAACAGTATTAAGAATATGAAAAGAATAACCTTATTAAAAAAAGTCAAAACAATTATTATGGGAAAAATGATTTTAAAAATATCTTGAACCAGACAAAATACAAGTGTAAAATGATACTCGATCTGACACTGATATGGATTGAAGGGTGTTCTCAATCCCCATTGGATGGTGACCAAAAACTGAATTCATTTAAGAGAAAACAAGTAATGAATTTTCCAAAAAAATAGAGGAAGATAAATGATATTAGTCATTATGCTGAACACTTATAAGGGATAAAGTAACAAATACAAAACACGTATCACAAAACCAAATTTATTAAGACATAGGAGAAATCCAAAGAATGAAAAACAATGCCAGAAAAAAAATGGAAACCATTGTCTATATGATCAGTAACATCAACTAACTTGATATTTTGTGTTCCCTTCTCTCAGACATGGAAGAAGAAAATAAAAAAATACCAAAATGAAAAGGTAGTGTGTATGGTAGAAATCCAATTTGGTTCTCACCAAGTTTTCCATCGTTTATACTAAAAAAATATAAACTAGATTGATATGTATTTAAATAAAACTGGACACTAAATTATTTTTTCATATTTAAAACAAAACGTGGTTTCATTTAAAAAATATGGATGATTTCTTGAAAAAACTAAAATAATAATAAATTAAAATTATATATAAAATAAATTATATAAATACATTTTCATAAATAAAAGTACTCAAAAAGTCAATGGTATGTAAAATCAATTAAAAAACACATAATAATGGAGGAACAATGTACCATATCCCAAGGGTATGTTATTTTTTTAAGTAGTATGATCCTCACACATCTCGTAGTTATAAATTATCTATTTATGTGTGCAATAACAAATAATACCTCAATATTGGATTCCAACAAGGGAAGATTATGATTCCATAGTGAAACCTATTAGTGTCATTCATGTGTGTGGTTGTTTTAGTAAATTTTTCATCATCAATCCAATTCAAGTGAGGAATGGTCTTAGAATTCTTATCTCGTTTCCAATATCTATATAGAATACCACGTTATTCAACAATAAATTGAATTTGAAATAAATCATTTCATATATTTTAAAATACAATTTCCTAATTTCAATTTCCAAAATTCCTTTTTATTAACAAAAAAATACATTGTTTTAATCATTTCATACCATTTCAAATATAATTTTAATTTTATTTGTCTTCTTAATAAAAAAATTGTAATTCAAGCCATTAATATTTATAAATCCATCCCATCATTTTAATTCCATCAAAATTTTTATTTTTTTATCAATTTCCATACCCCATTCAAATCAAGAATCAAATCATCACAATTATATGTTTTTAAATCAATAAAAAAAATTAAATTTTGTATAAGGGTGAGTGGTTTCAATGGTATTGAAAACAATTATATAAACACCAACCATTAATCACCAATAATGAATTGACACCCGCAAAGAGACATGCCCACAATGAACAAAGGAGTTATTGACCATGAAAATCTACTTTGAATCAACATCGAATCAAGTGGAGTTTTGACCCATCCAATATGTGATGACCCATTAAACTATAAAGAGAACGGAATGAGATATTATGTGAGACAAAATGAGAGTATATCAACTTACAAGATAGTGAGTAGATTGCCCCTCTTTATATTGATTCACCCAAGAGGGGTTTTGAGTAGCCAAATTATCCTTAAGAGAGATTTCCTAGAAAATTAATTCATGTTACAATAATGTGAGGAGATTAGGGATGTTAAAAGAGGGATTTGGATATTTTAAATCATTTTTTAGAATAAAAATAAATTTCACATGATATCCTAGAGTGGTCAACATTGTTAGTAAAAAAATTCTTCATAACCAAGTATCCCCTGGGGACACACTATCAAAATGGTGTAGTTTTTCAATACATGATCTAACTATAAGAACCCTCCCAATCGAAGGATACCCATTTTTTATAGGGGGATCATTGTTTGGGGAAACTGTTTTACAACATATTATATCCCAATACACCTTCCAAATTCTCCAAATATCACCCAAAACAACCGGACACATACCCCAATTATAGATTGATAATAACATGGTTTGAGAATTACCAGAAAACAAGTAAGGGGATGTAACAACCTACCATCCCTAAAAACATTCTTTAACCAAAAATTGGGTCAATATGTTTCCATGTAAAAGAGATGAGTTCACAACAATTTCATCAGTTCTTTCCTCTCCCAAGTCTCAAGTGAATCACAACCATGATCCCATAGAAATGGACCAATGGTATCATCCTCACAGAAAGTAAATTTGTATTAAAATAAAGTATTCTTATTAGACATTCAGTCATGAATAAATCAAGATCAGCATCTAGATCCTCCGAACTAAATACATGTGAAGGGTCAGAAAGATACTTTAGTAGGTGATATACATGTAACTCAATATGTATCAATTCCATCCCTGGTGGAAATAGTAAATGTTAATTAACTTTCCCCCTATAATAAACACTCTCAAATGTTATTTCATGACAAGGATAAAGATTCCATTTCCCCCCAAGACATTACTGACTCAACCATGGTGAATCTCTCAAGAACACCATGTCACCAACAATTAACTCAAATGTTCTTTGATTATGATCATCATAAAACATATACCATCTATAAACCACTTAAATAGAATGATGAGTAAAATAAATATATTTTTTCATCACTTTGACTATTATTTTTCTAATCAAGGATATTTATTCAATCTTAAATGAATACAATAGATATATACAAGGCTGTTCATACAAGGCCTCAAAAGGATCCTTTTTGATTGCGAATTAGTAAATATTGTTATAATAGAACCCAAAAGTCCCAAATGGTCATCCCAATATCCAATTACATCACAGGTATCTGTACTAAGAATATACTAAAGAATCTATATAGCCCTATCTTTATTGATATCAATCTATGGATGATATTCTGTATTCAAATATACCTAAGATCTCATCACCTCCTGAAGAACTCTCAAAAAATCATGGGTTAAAATTGAGGCCCATATTGGAGACTATAGTTTATAGATATCAATGAAAAGGAAAAATATACTTCACATAGTCATTTTCCAACTTCTAATCATTGTTATAATCTCTAATGTGTATGAAGTGACCCAGTTTGTTTAGTTGTTATATCACAACACATATAACATTATTCATTATAAGGGTGTGTAGAAAACCAAGCAAAAGGTATGTAGATATCCCATACCAAATCCATGTTATAATGGGAACAGGATAGAAAAAACATGAAGGATTATGGTGCTTAGTTCTGACCAACTGAAATGTATAATAACATAAAAAATAGTCAGTGATGTCACATCTCATTGATAGCCACCAAAATCACCACCACATGTCATATAGCATCTGTATGGTTCTAGTGTTCACTGCAACCTAGGAATCATTAAAATACCAATCACGTAATTAATTTTTCTAAATGTGACGAGAAACCAATTCAAAAAAACATAGAATACCCTATTTTTTTATTGACCATGTTACAATAGTCTCCCCAGCATAAAGAGATTTCCTAATGTTGTGGAATTTTTCATCAAGATGCTACCCCAAAAAAATCGTCATATGAAGTTAGGAGGTCATCTAAACACATTCCATGAAAAAATGCACCCTTACTTCATGTAATCTCAAATAGATCTAGGGAAAATTATACAACAAAATATAGTATTCAGATGAATATTTCCTAGCCTAAGTAAGATGTTTACTCTTAAAAACATCAACAATGACATTTCCTTTTCATAGGGTATATGTAATTTCTATGTCAATGGATTATAAGAACTCCACCAAACACAAATGGTAGAGATTTAAATCATGTTGTGAAAATATATAACTAAATATATTATGGTAATAATATATGGTAAACCTATATCCTAAAAAGAAATACCACCAACACATAATTTTATGGCATCATGGAAATGAGTTCTAGGTCATGGCATGGATAATTCTTTGCATGTATCCTAAGATGTATTGAGTTATTGGAGGCTACATGATAACCATAAATAAAAACACAATCCAAATCAAAACCCGATGCCTCGTAGAAGACCACATATCCCTTCTTCACCTCTAGAATAGTCAACACGAATGTTTAATTAAAACTATATTTTTTTAATAAAATAACACAAAATTTTTTCATCCCTAATGAATATTACTCTATTCCGAATGAGAGTGTCCATTGGAGAAGAAAAATTTGAATAATCATTTCCCAACATGTGATAAAACCTTTCTAGACCAACATTCTCTGAATCTCGAAAACAATATTTTGTTCCACTCATGTCATAATATATTTCACCATCTAAAGATCAATAGAGACACCACGTTACAATAAAATAGGTCCCACAAACATAAATAATCTAACCTATAAATCACATTTCGATAGATTATCATAAATTAATTGATTTAAAAATATTTCCAAAGCAACTTTTAGATAACACAGATGATCATAATAGGACTGAAATTATACTAGGTTTTCATCCATTAATACCACCTCGATTGTTTTAGGATAGTGGTGGACGATCATGTTCATCAAATCTATAAGGACTACATGATCATTGGGTATACCAAATGGAATGAAAAGATTATCATAATTTATATACCTTCTCTAAAAGGTGGTTTTATGATTATTAGATTCTTTTATTCCCAACTAGTCTTAACATGATCAAATAATAATATCTAATAACCACATCACCCATTTATATTTTTAAAATAGATCATCAGAATATGTAAATTAACACTTGATGGTTACTGAAACTATATCAAGTATTCAATAATCATCTCAAAGGCAAACAGTTCTATGAGATTTCATAGAATAGATAATAGTTTTTTCTTATGGTGAAATAGTCAGGAATATAATTATTTCCTTTAAGAGGTCATCCAATTAGGTATTCATATCTTTCATTTTATCTACGTCCATCTGATAAATAGGAATAAACATGGGATGAGTAGCAAACACTAAATCAAAAAAATATATTCCTATATTACGAGTGGAAATACAAATAAATTAGACGTAATCAAGGTGGGAATGTATGCAAAAAATGGAGGGAGATCATATCTCAAAGATTAACACTCTGGATCAAAATAATACAATGATATTATGTCTCCGGTATTCTAATAATAATTTCTGGGTCAACTCATCCTCGGGTCCCATTCAACCTAAATGATATGATAGAACCTTTTCCAAATGGTAAAAGAGACCCTTTGAAGTCATCATTAAATTTAGGCCCTTTTAGAATGGATCCAATCCATTTGGAAATTGAAATGTAGATGTATCATATTGAGAACCATAAAATACAATGCGTGTTCGATATTTGATAAATCGAAAAACAATGAATCAAAATTGATACCATGATCTCTTTTCATTTCTTGGGATCTAGTAATATCCATCATGAAATAATGAGGCTCTATAAGAATATTTAGTTAGATAAAAGTATGAGATGATATAATAAAATGAGATGCACCAGTATTAAATAAAATTTAACACAATAGATGAATAAATAGTTATGATACCTCTCATAGTTGTTAGACCTATATCAGCTTACTCAGAATGCTCTTTTGTTCTCTTATGAAGCTCTGTTATCGATTCCTAGGGGTGGAAACCATTTGTTCATGAAGAATATAATTGTACCTCTATACATTCAAGTGTTAATGATACCATTCTACCATACTATGTACAAATGTAATGGAATAATTTTAATTGGTGTCCTGATAAACCACAAGAACATCATATCTATGGTGCCTTAGTTCAAGAACATCTTGAATTCACAACCATTCTATACAAGAAACTAGTCACTGGGTCTCTTCTAAGAACATAAAGACATTAATTTGATTATTTTTTTCAAAAGAGACATTGATATGCCTCTCTCATCCTATTTTTATAAATGGAACTCAATGAACTACCACTAGAAGGAAAATGAACTCCTTTCAACTCTAACTTACCATCTAGGGCAAGGTCTACTGTCAATGAGCTATCCAACATGATAGAATATTAAGTGGGATTAAAAATGAAATATTGGGAATTTATATATGCTCAATGTCCCATATTTAATGTTTATGTCTTCATATTTTGATTTTATACAATATCACGTGAAAAATATACTCACTCAAAAAACACGTTTACACACTCTATCATGGTCCAATCAGGTAGATTGAGTTTGAAAAAAACCACAAAATTATCCAACACTATGGAATATGGATTGTAAAAGTTATCTAAAAGAACACTGATGTCCATTTAGACTAAATACACATGATTCTTTTAAATAACCACAGAATCCCACCATCTCTTGTTAGGTTTTTCTATCGTGAAGGTGGCACATTTCACTTTAATCGAATGAAGAATTTAAAATTATATAATAAAGGATATACTTCTTTCTCAATGAATTAGTTTCTCGATATGGATCAATAGATCTCGGGAATGTTGGTTTAATTTGGATCAAAACAATTTTTAATGATTCCGAGATTCTTACATTTGGGTTCTATTGCTGGAGACTAAATGGGAACTTCTGTTGGTTCATGTTCTAATGCATGGACGACATGAACAATAATCAAAACAAGATTTTGGTCAATGATAAGATAGTCTCTCTTTTTATCAAATAAGATTAAACCTAGAGCCAATTCAAACAACTTCTCAGAGGCATGATGTTACACAATATTAGAAAAAGAGATTAAAGGGATTAGAAGATCACACATTCTAACAACTCACAAAAGATAAACTCGAAAATAAATCCCATCAAATAAGATATTCATAGTTGGATTTTAACTTTTCAAAATTAAAATTATGGTTATGAATGGAATAATATAAAATTATACGTCAAAAAGATCTTCCAAAAACAACCCAAGGGGACTTAATGATCGTTACGATGAGAAAGAAATGAACTCTCTATTGACTACCTCATAATTCACGACAAGACATTATAAATTGAATACTGACATTGAAGAAGGATTTGTAATCTATAAACATTGAAACAAATATGTCATAGACCATCTTGAATAGCATTGTACCCAAATACCCATTCAAGCATTTACATGGACTGAATTGTATTCTTGATCCCGGTAGGATGGAGGAAAGTACCTAGTATCACTCAAGGAAAATGAGGTAATCAAATATACATAAGAAAATGGAAGATAACAGATGCATGTCAGTATTCTCACCCCTCTAAAATCGATAAAGATCAAAAATGAAAATACTAATAAAAAATGAAAAATATTACAACATCAAAGTACTCATCTGAAATAAAAGCATCCCTAGATAACAATAACAACCCATTGTCCTAAGGGTCAATAATATCAACCTCCTCCTTGTGGGGCTTTCTATTTTCATTGACATTGGTGAAGAAAATATAGAAAATTCCAAATGATCTGATATCATGTGAGATAAAAATACTAGTAAGGTGTAACCACTTGTTATTTAATCAATTCCTAAAAATAAACAATATATTCTATTAAATTAAATAAAACTTTTTGTGGAATTACATATTCACATTTTAATGAAAATGGATTCATATAAAAAAGGTATAAGATATCTCAAAAAAAAATTCAAATATTATTAGTTGATGATTTTACATAAAAATTTATATAAATCATTTCGCATGAATAAAATAGTTCAAAAATTAAATGGAATGTACAATTAATTCAAAAACTCATATAATATAAAAAACCATGTAAAAAATGTGGAAACATAGTGTATAAGGTAATATGATCCATACCGATCTCATATCTATCATGGTTTTAGTGAGGTGTTCACATAGAAAGACACCCTCCCAATGGGATCCCTTCAAGGGTATTCTACACCCTAATAAGGTATCCTATTTTGGGATGTCATGCTAATGTGGGTTGAGAAATAGTTTTCCTCGTCAATCCATTTCTATGGAGGATATCTCTAGGAATTATTTTCCTAGTTACCACTAAGTATATATAAAAATTTGTTCTTAAATAATTAATCCATTTAGAAATCAATTGTTTAAAATAATGTAAAATATAATTTACTAATTTCAAATTCAGACATGTGTTCCTCATTTAAAAACCAAATCATAGATTTTTATCATTTAATTACTTTAAAAATCACTTTTCAATTTCATCCATTTTTTTAAAATGAAAAATACAATACTTCAATCCAAACCTATTCTAAATTAATCCCTCAATTATCATAAATACATCCCAGAATATTAATTCCATCAAAATTTTGGTTTTTATCAATTTACATGCTTCTTTCGAATCAGGAATCAATTAATCACAAATACATGATTTTAAATCAAATAAAAACTTATTCCAATTTAATTTTTCAATTCAAGGATTCAATTTTATAGTAAGGGTTTAAAAAAAACACCCTTTAATCAATGATAAAAAATTGACACTAGTAATAGGATATAGAAATGAAGAATTAATGTGACATAGATCTTGAAACACACCCTAAAATCAAGATCTATCCAAACATAGTTTACAACAATCCAATACGGGATGATCCATTAAACTCTATAGAGGAATTGAGGGGAGACTGAGAGAGATTAATTGGGAGGAGAACCACTTACCAGAGAGAAATTATATCTTTTAATAACACATTGATTCACCTAAGGATGGGTTGGGGAGATGCAAAATCAATTCAAAATAGCCTTCTTAAACAAAGAATTCATGTGAGGTTAGATTGTGGAGATTATAAATCATAAATGGGAGCTCGATATTTTTTTAAAAATATTATAAATAAACTAATATTTCTTTCACGGTTTCTTGGAGAGGGATGTATTGTTAAGATAATGAGTGAACCCTAACCATGCACCCATTCGGGACACACTATTAATGGTGTGCAATTTCTCATATGTGGATGCATGGTTTTTGAAACCATGATCCAAAAGTGAAAACCTTAGAATTATTGGGATTCATGTGTTTCTGTGGGGATCACATGGTTTAAGAAAACCATGTCCCAACAATGCACATCAATTAAAACCTTTAAAATTATCAAAATTTAACCCAAAATAGTCTCGGACAAGAAAAACTAAATCATGATTAGTAGAATGTTCGAGGAGTACATAAAAAATGGGTTGTTATAAAAATCATTGTATAATATAAAAAATTAATTTAATATATATATATATATATATATATATATATATATATATATAATATTAACATGGAATTGAAATACCTCTCAATGAAGGGAGAAATAATGTCATTTTTTCTAAAAAACCATATTTGAAAATATTTATTTCCTAAATAAGGGAAAAAAATTAAAACATTTAAAATACATATATAAGAATACTTGAAGAAAATTTTTGTGATTCTCTTGAGATACTTCATAAATTTTCATCCTCAGTTTCTGGATCATAAATAATCTCTATAGCGAAATGGATTGTGACACAAATCCCATACTAATAGGTTATCTTTTTAATCATAAGAACCATTAAACAAATAAATCGTGGTGGATATGTAATTACACATGATTTTTAGGATTAAAATCATTATATACATTAATGTGTAGTATATATAACACAAAATAAGAGACGTGCTGAATATGGTGTTTGTCTCACATTAATAAATGTCGGAAAAAACCATACCTTGAGTTCAACTTAAATTGAAATATATTAAAATATCACTATAAAAATTTAATTTTTTTATAATACAATTATTGATTCAGGTAAATTCATATAATATATTTTATTATCATTATATATGATATCAATATAGAATTAATAGTAATTCATTATTTAAATCCTCTCTTCTAGGTTTAAAATGTATCAATTTCATAAAAATTTGTTTTTGGTACTTCTAAAACATATACATTGATCATAGTTAATTAATGACAATAAATTTTTTCTAGATATAAATATAAAATAAATTAAACATATTCACATTTTTAATCTTCCATTAATGGAAGATATATGAAAATGAATCACACTATTCATTGAGATGGTATGACTTATGTATGCATGAATGTATTTTTACATTTCATTACATGTAATGAAATAAAGATTAATAATAATTCACCATTATATAATAATTATTAAACCATATAAAACAATGATTTTTATTAAACATATATTATCTACAATCCATGTTAAATGGAAACGAAGAGAAAATCACATCGATCAGTGGACGGAGGGGTCCACACTAACAGATGAGCGAGGTTATCATTTTCAAAAATATTAAAAATTAAGAAGTTAATGTGATATTGTTACTAAAAAATAATAATTAAAACATAAATTTTTTAAATATTCCTTGAAACAATTGTAATAGAGATCAATGATATATGGTGATGGAAAATGAATTGTATCGCTGCATTGATGTGGCAGTCCAATTATACACACGAGTGATAATTTAACATTTCATTTTATGTGAAATAGTGTAGAAAATGGAGATATCCTGACAATAATTACATCATAACATATTTAGGATAATTATTTTATTATATTATGATGAATAACCCATATTTCACTGAGTTATAGAAACAAATATATTGAAACAGATAGAGTGAAATTATTAGTTCTTCTTCAGTAGGCCTCCTTTAGATCCCAAATTAAGGGCCCTAAGAATGGGTTTTCAAGAATACCATAACCACAAAACTATATTTAGGGAATTTAAAAATAAATTTTTTTTGTTATGGTATATATATATGGAACATTTAGGATTGAATCAGAGAGAGAAGTCATGTAATTTTATAATATCAGGAAAAGACACATGTGAAATTAATAAACTTTTTAAAGTATAATTAATTCCTTCCCATTATAAATTATTCCAAATGGGAAAAATTATAATAAAATGAGTATATCATCTAAATTGTATCATTAAATCGAATTAATATTGGTTCTAATGTGATTTCAAACAATATAATTTTGATTCATTAACTATTGTGGACCTTAACAATGGTAAAAAATCATTCAACATAAAGGGTTACATTATTTCATATATGCTAACAATTAGATCATAAATACAAATGAAATTAAGTTTAGGAGAAAATATTATACATTTATTCAACTTCCGCCCCTTCTATTATATTTAAATAATATAAAAATACTATTTTTAATAAATTATAAATAATTCCATTTTTAACTATTCATTTAATTTTACACTAGAGATGTAAATAAAATTATTAAATTCAAATAATATCCGTTCACAGAACCCTATTTTGTAATATTAATATAATTTTTTCAATATTTCATCAATAGTTTATAATAATTAATATTTTTAATGTGATTTATTTTATTTTTCCAATAGTGGAAGAAATAACGAGTCTCCATTGTGTTAGTATATAAGATTATTTTTTTACTTGATAGATTAATAATAAAATAACTTGATTAAAAATAAATTTTTTTGAAAAAAAAATATTTATAATTGATGTTATCCCCTTTTAATCTTTATATTAAAATTTTATATATATTAAAGTTAAAGGTGTGACATATTTTAATTTCCATTAGTAAAAAAAATCAAAATAATATGAGCAATGTAAAATAGAAGAAATATATAATAAAATGTAATTATGGAAGTCAATGTTTGAATTATTCCATATAATGAATTCATAACAACATTCGTATTATTTTTTTTACATTAATTCTTTTTTTAATACCAGTTTTACCCGTCCTACCCTTATTAAGGTGTAAAATATTGTCCATGCATACTATCCATAATATAAATAAATATAATGGGCCTGTTTAAAAAAAATTACTCATCATATAATTTCTAGTATTTGATTATGGAGATTCAATCAATTGGTTTAGAAGAAATAAAATATATATAATTCCATATATCGCAATGAGAAACAATTTTATCAAAAATTCCTTTTTAAGAATAAATATTACCTTATATAGAAATCCTAAAAAAATTATTCAAAGGGAATAAATTAGATGATTTTATATAAATTTGATAACAGGAATCATTAATATAAAATCCAGAAAATAATTGGAATTTAAAATTACATTATTAAATAAAAATTAATAGCGGTATATGAAAATATTTTATAAATCAATATTCACTGAAAATACATTAATTTCTGAAAAATTACAAATTTCTTTCTTAAGATAGTTTTGATTTGCTACTGTGAACTTTTTATGTATTTTTAAAATTATTATCATTAAAATTTTCAGATATAAACAATAATTTCCATGCATTAAATGAAATGAATATTATTTATTGAGAAAAATTAGTTTTTAAATAATAAAATTACATTACTAAAAATAAATTACTTATACCCTAAGAATTGATCAATAAATGTTTATTATGTAGAATAATTATATATTTATATTATATTGTCATTAAATATGTTTATACCATCCAATTCAATGGCCATTCTATAATCATTACATTTAAATATTAATTCTTTATAAAATTTCAAAATTCTGTTAAAAGATGATGTTTCCTATTATGAAATATATCGATATAATTATTCATTTAAACATATTTTTTTGTTACCATATCCCACTATTAAAGATAATTTTACCCCCCCCCCCAATTTTATATTAATCATCAGAGGATCAATTTTAGAATATATCAATACTGAAATCTGACATCTTATAGAGGGATAAAAAAAATTATTTTAAAAATGGATTGTGGGAAACATCATGGTTACATTAAATAGTACAAAATTGAGTGACCTAGTTAATTAAACAATTGTGGGCTAATAGATTATATACATATAGGAGAAAAATAGTGTCCTTGGTTTACTAGAGGGTGATAGAGAACATTATCTTGAGAAGGATAATGACTATAGAAACATATATTAGTGAGGGAGAAATGACCACTGATTCAATATAAAATAAATTAAAAGAATTATATTTTTATTTTATGACCTCATTACAAATTTTGAAGGATTATTTTTCAATAATGAAAGAGAACACATGAAAATAAACATACTTGATATATTATTATTGTTGGTCAGAGTATATTACCCAATAGGGGGGAGGTCAATTGATTTTCTACAAAAATTTCTCATTGAAAAGTATTTCTAAAATTATTCCCCAAAAGATTTAAATAAAACCTAGTTAATCAAGGTTATACTGTTATAAATGTTTTACAATTTGAATAACTTGTTATAAGATTGATTAGTTCTCAGTTATTATTATTACTTTTGAATCTATTTTACAATGTCAGGACAATTATAAAACTTTTTCATGAGTAACTATGAAATTGAATTTAGTGATAATTGAATGATACAGTCAAGTAGTAAAATAGAGAAGGCTAAAATAAATAGCACAACAAATATGAAACAACTGGTTCATTATCAAGCTGAGATCTAATCCACTCCACTTAGTGATCATCAACCACAATTATGTTTATATAAATAAACTTAATCCACATCCTGGATCGGGGTTAACAATAATACAAAGGACTATCAAGGCCACACAATGACCTCTTCTACAGTTTTTTGTGGACACAAACAACCATACCACACAGGGATCACTTCCACAGTTATCTTCGTGTATACACAGGAGTATAAGTTTTTTTGAGTAAGTATATCTTGTATCCATAAGTTAATGTAGGAGATAGAGTGTGTTGTGATACAGATACACACTATGCTCGAATGTTAATAAAATGATACAAAATAGAGATGAAGTATTGATATAGGTTTAAATGTGCTCTGAATGTTATTCGATGTAGCTCTGGACTTCTGAGATGGGGCATATGTAGAACTCATGTCCTTGTATAGAAAATATAGTGTCGCAAATTAGATAGATTCGGCTTGTGTTCTTCATGGTGTTTTACAGTGCGAAGATGTTCTCAGGATTACATTGCACTTCCTGTATTCCTCAGCATAGTCGAGTTCCATGAGACATTTCTCTATGTGTATTATGTTGTTGAGCTTACGCCCACCAACATATTTCCTTTTTCTCAGTATCTTGAAACTACTCTCGCGTATATCTTCTACTTTGTTTTTGGGCCACATTACTCTTTTATCTTGGAGTTCATGTGTTGGGGAAGACATGTTTCATGTCTTTTACACCTCGTACCTCATACTGTCCGATGATATGTCTATAATAAATCATTAATTATGTTAGTGCATTAAAATATCCAAATATGACAGTTGGAAATTAAATTGGAAGATGAAAAAATATATTTGGAAATGGTATCATAGTATGTCAGGGAAATGGTGTCTGTTTCCCATGGTGTCTGGATTGGTCACAGGGTCTCGTGGTCACGGTGTCTCGTGGTCACGGTGTCTCACAGTCATGGTGTCTCACGGTCACTGTGTCTCTTCGTCACGGTGTCTCATGGTCATAGTGTCTCATGTTCACGGTGTATCTTGGTCATGGTGTCTCATGGTCAAGATATCTAGATGTCTCGGTGTCTGCTTCTCACAGTTTTCGTTTGTCACAGTGTCTACTTGTCACAGTGTCTAGATGTCATGGTGTATGGATGTCATGGTGTCTCATGACTTAGGAAAATATCAATCATTAACTTATGCAGTATTATTTATGAAATTAATTAAACTTTATCAATTTTCAGTGAAATCATTATGAAGTAAAACAAGATAGTATATAGTATCCAAAATGAGTGTATAACACTTAAGAGAATTGGATAGCTTTTACTAAGCTAATTTACATTAGATATGAGATAGATTATTAAGCGGTAACAACGTTTAGAGAGTAAATAGGATTTATGATAATTAAAACATGATTAATAAAGGAGGAATCCAACAATATCCCCCTTTTTTATGAACATAATCTATGTAACTATAAAGAGTGTATTTGTTTTAACAACATATATAAAATGTGAATATAACATAAATAATGTGAATTCTATCTCCCATATATTTCTTATATAAGTATTATATATTTTTCCCCCTTTTGGGATTATCAAAAAGCGGTAGGATAAATAAAAAAAGGGAGACAAGAAAATTCCATAATATATTATATAAAAAGTGTGGAATTATAAAAACATAATAAAAATGAAACAAAATTCCCCTAAAAATTGTGTAAGTAATAGCCTTCTTTTACCGGAGGATCATCTCATTTCCCTTAAAAGTAGCAGCAGCAGAAGAGGTTGTCATAGGAGCAAAAGTCGAGGTAGAAGACAGGAGTGAGATAGTTGATAGAGAAGGTAAAGAAAGAGCTTCAAAGACAGAGGGAGCCAATGTAGGTGAAGTAGAAGAGTGAGACAGCTGTTGATCAAGGATCACAGGACAAATATAACAGAGTTCCTAGCTAACAGACATAGAAGTGGAGGCTAGGGCAATGGTGAATGTAGGCAGACCGGGTGTCAGAGGGGTAGCGACAGGAGAAAAATGGTTTTACTATGTACATGAATATGGGGCCTCAGAAGTGTAAAAAAATCCTCAATGATCTCTCCACCATACTACATATCTTTCTGAAAGTCATCCTGGTTTTCCATAAACATATCAAACAGATGAGTGAACTCATTGAGTGTTTGAACATTATTTTTGAAATCATGAGTTATATAAGGAATCCTTAGATTTTCTAGAAGATATTTAAGTGTTTTTTTATGTTAGTCTTCAAGAAGATTCGGTTGATGAAGAGATCCACTTTCATGGAAATTTCATGTTGAGCGTCATTTTAAATTTTCAAACGTATTTTGAATAGATCAAGAACTTTGTCCATGTTATTGATATCATCATTTAGATAATTTTTATTGAATCTACTCTGCACAGTCTGGAGTTCTTCTTGGACCACTATTCTTAGCAGGTCATTGTCCAGGGAAGGATGAGAAGATTTCCCAAATGACTTAGAAGCATTGATTGGTGAGGTCAGAGATTTTAGTTGATTTAGCACCTTTTGAAAACACTCCTCGTATAATCATCAGTGAGATTGTAAATATTAAAATATAGATCTCTCATCTCCTTCACAATATGTTTTCTCCTATCTGTGACCTTTTCAGCTAAGGCAGCTAAATGGGGTTGAATCTGAGAGGCAACATTCAATGGTGTTTGAGGAACAACTGGTGCCACATTATGAGAATCAAGCTCTGATCTCTAATACATATCTCCTTGAATTTTACCAATCATACCTCTTAGAGTCTTTACATAATTACTATGTTGTTTATTTTCAACTCTGAATTCCTGAATCTCATGAAGCATTTTGGGTTGTAATTTCCAAATATATTTCTCCAACAACAACATGGAATCTTTATCACTTAGATGTGTCACAAGAGCAGGTTGGGAATTCAGGACATTTTCATCATTAGAAAAAATTGTAGCACCAAATTATCTCAGATCATCTTTAGTGAAAAATGATGGTTGTCCTAAAGACGGTTCACAAATAGGGACTAATATAGGCTCAGGTTCCTTTTTCTATGGAATGATTAGAGACATACATTAATTAGAAAAAAGTATAATTTTCAAGGTCTTTTACTGAGAATTTATGATAGTAATCCACATCAAAAAATATGGGAATTTTTATCGAGTGTCTACAGGACTTGAAATGATCGGGTTTGGTACTTCACTAGATTCCAAATTTGGGGTTTTCTCCCCTCAACAGTAGAATCATTATCAGGACTGAGATGCTTAGGGTCTTGATCTAATTCCATAGACTCATCTCTTAGTTCCTCTCTCACTCCATGTCTTTCCAGCTGAAAATCCATCTCTATCCTTTCCTCATCTGAAGGAATGATTTCTAGATTAGATTGTTCCACTATGAATCCTTTAATGTCAGCTTCATGTGTAACAGGTAATTCATCTTCTCTAGGTTATTCCATATTAGTCTTATCAGTTTATTTGCCAACATATTATATTTTAGGATCATGTTGATCTTCCAGGTTAACAACTTCTTTACAAGTATAGACATCCTTTACACTTACAACATTCAAAACATGGGCATTATCATCCTTAATAGAAACAGTTTCCCTAGGGAGCCCAACATCTTCATCTTCTTCATCTTGTTCAGAATACTCCACAACCTCATCTAGTTCCAAACTAGGATCAGAAATATCTCATGGTCTTGAGGGATGTTATACTTGATTAAATGTTTCATAAATTCTATCATTTTCTTCCACCAAAGTATTTTTCCAAGGATATCAATTTATTTTCATCCTCCTGATAGTGAAAGTCAATAAGTAGTACTCCTAAACCTTGATAACATCCTCATTAGGTACAACCATGCCATTAGCATGAATCATGGATAATAAGACAAGAGTAAATTAGGGAGGTTGACATGGATGTGGAATGTTCAGTTCACACATATTATGTATGATACAAATACAAAGTTTGATCATATACCCATTTATCATAAGATGAATCAGAAATGCATCCTGATATTTTTGTACAGAAAAATTACCTTTTCATGGGCTAATCATTTTCTGTATAAACTTAATCAAATTCTTTGACTATCCATCTAGTTCAGTATCATTGTCTCTTCTCTTGGTGCCATTTCTGGTTAATCTCTTCAGAGCATATTCCAATAAAAAGAACTCACTCAAAGTTGCAGGTCCTCTCTAATAGTCCACACAGTTTCCTTTATGAGGTATCCTAAGGCTTGCAGCCCATAACATTGAGTAAAATGATAATTTTTGGCCATTTATCCCTCACTTGACAATATCCCCATCTACAAAATCAAAGTAGAACTGAACATACTGATAAAACCGATCCACTAACAAAGGATAGATATGCCTGTCTTCCTTAAAAACCCACTATAACCATACTTTCTCTTTTGAAACATTCAAAACCTAAGACTTACTTGATAGAATCCATTTGAGGAAAATCACTTTCTCATGTACTAAAACTAGGTTTACAAGATTAGGGTTTATAGGAACTTAGAGCTCTATCTTGGGTTTGATTTTATTCTTCTTGGAGCTATGTTTCTCAGGAGTGTACGGTGAAGGGTGTTTCATCCTGGGCATTCACTGAATGTTCAGCAGAGATAATGGATAACATGTTGAAAAAGGGTTACAAATTGAGGGAATAGAGGAATTCTCTAGTGAAGTAAAAGTGATACTCCATTTGTTGAATCATTTTGGAATACCAAACGTTGAAAAAGTAGAAATGTGGGAAAATAAATAGGTGAAATGAATAATTTCCACGATATTAATTTTAATTCACAAATCATAATGAATCATTACGGTGAGACCGTATTGAGCTTTTACAGTGAGACAGATAATGAATGTTATGGTGAAAAAATAAATGAGTGTTACGATGAGACAGTGAAAATGAACTTTATGGTGAGACAGTGACTTTTAGACAGTAGTCACAAAACACTAACTATGAGACAGTTAACATGAAATAGTAAGAGATACAATAGTAAGACATAAAACAGGAAAATAAAAGACAATGAGATCTCAACAAGTAAGACATTTACATAAGATTTATCATGCTTAATTCATGTATGATGTGGTGTATTCATTCATAATTTGATGGTTTGTTAAATATATCATCAAGATGATACTCAGTACGAATTAATTCCAAATAGATAACACCCTTTTTATAATGATCTCTCAAAAAGTGATGTCTTACATCAATATGTTTTTTCCTAGAATGTGAAACATGATTTTTCGAAATGTTAATAGCACTTGGGTTGTCACAATTTATAGTTACATGCATGAATTGATATCCATAGTCTAGTAATGTGTGTTTCATCCACATGATTTGTGAACAATATATGCCAACAGTAATGTATTTAGATTCTACAGTAGATAATGCAACAAAATTTTGATTCTTACTACCCCATGACACCAGTGACTTTCTTAAAAAGTGACATGTTCCAGAGGTGCTTTTTCTATATAACATACAGCCACCGAAGTCAGCATCAGAATAACTAACTAATTAAAATGATTGTCCTCCAAGATAGAACAATTATAGATTGGGTGTATGCTTGAGGTATTTGAAAATTCCCTTTACTACTTTTAAATGATATTCCTTAGGATTTGATTTAAAAAAGCACACATATAGATAGTAAACATATTGCCCGGTTGACTAGATGTTAAGTGGAGTAAACCTCCAATCATTTCTTTATAAGTTATTTGATAAAAAGTTTTCCATCTTCATCTTGATCCAATATACAAGTGGTACTCATGGGTGTGTTACTACTTTTAGTGATATCCAATCCAAAACCTTTTAGAATATCAATAGTATATTTACTTTGAGTTTGGATAATAGAATCATTATTTTGAATGATATGAAATCCGAGAATAAATTTTAGTTCACCCATTAATCTCTTTTCAAATTCATTATGCATTATTTTATAAAAATCAACACATAAATAATTTCTTGAAGATCAATAGATAATGTCATCTACATAGATTTGAACAAAAAAAATCATTTCAAATTCGTTTTATAATAGGAGTAGGGTAAGTTATTCCTTTTGAAAAGCCTTTGGAAATTATAAATGTACACAATTGATCATACTAAGCTCTTTGAGCTTGTTTTAAAACATATTAATCTTTTGATAGTTTAAAAATATGATTTGGAAAATTAGGGTTTTTAAAACATGGGGTTGTTCAACAAAGATATCCTTAGCTATAAACCCATTTTTGAAATAACTCTTAACATCCATTTGATATAGTTTGAAATTATGATGTGCATCATAAGAAAGAAAGATTCTTATGGCTTCAGGTCTAGATATTGGTGAAAATGATTCCTCATAGTCAATTCCTTCTTCTTGACTGTAGCCTTGTGTGACTAATCAATCCCGGTTTCTAATTATGTTCCCAGCCTCATCTTCCTTATTTCTAAACACCCATTTAGTTCCAATGGTGAATGTGTCATTATGTCATTCCAAAAGATTCCAAACTATGTTCCTTTCAAACTGATTATGTTAGTCATGCATATCCATCACCAATAATTCATCCTTGATAAAATCAGTAATGTTTTTGGGTTCATGTTGTGACACGAAAACATGGTGTTCAACATTATTTCTAAGAGAATCTCCAGTTTGTGTTCCTTTTCCTAGCTCTCCTACAACAACATCTAAATGATGGTTCATTAGAGTTATAAGAGAACTCGAAAAGAAGGGACCAGTGATTTTATGTTCATCAATAGTTTCAGGTTCATTTTGGCTTGATTCTAAGGAATTTCCAGAATTTGATGTTTTGATAGACTCTTTTACAGAATGGTCTGAAAATTTTGGATTAATTTTCAGATTCGATAGATCATCCTCCAGGTTTTCTAGAATGGTGTTAGGCTCATGTGGATCTATTTAATTAAATTTGACATGGATGGATTTTTCCATACATTTAGTTCTTTTATTAAACACTCTATAGGATTTACTAGATATGGAATATCCTAAAAAGATATTTTCATCACTCATGGAAGTAGGTTTGTCAATATTGTTATTAGTATTAAGAATATAGGCTTTTCCTCCAAAAACATTGAATTAGTTAACATTGGGTTTTATATAGTTCCATAACTCATAAGGAATTCTCATAAGAATATGTCTGATTTAAACTCTATTGATTATATAGCATATTGTATTGACAGCTTTCGCCAAAATTTAAATTTACAAGTCATACTCTCTTGGAATTGTTCTATTAATATCTTGCAGGGTCCTATTTCTTATTTCATCAACTCCATTTTGATGAGGTGTTCTAGTGGTTGAGAAATTGTGACTATAACCATTTTGTGAGAAAATGGATTTAAAATCAAGATTTTCAAACTCACATCCATTACCACTCCATAAGGATTTAATTCTAATTACACTAATATTCTCCATAGGCTTGGCATATTTGAAAAAATATGAACAAGATTCACTTTTGTGATTCAAAAAGAAGGTCCAGGTATATCTAGAAAAGTAACCTATAAGAACATAAAATTAATGCTTCCCATTTAAACTAGAAACTCTTGATGGTCCAAATAAATCCATGTAACCCAATTTTAGAGGTTGAAATGTTGAAACTTATCTCTTTTGTTTGAAGTAAATTTTGTGTTGTTTTCCCTTTTTATAGGGATTGCACACTTTTTCATTTTGAAACTCATGTTTGGGTAAGTCATTAACTAAGCTATTTCTAGTTATCTTTCTAAGGGAGTGAATATTACAGTGTCCTAGTCTCCTATACCAAATCCAATAATCTTTATTAATTACACTCAAACATGAATCATATTGAGAAGCTAATGAATCTATGTTAACAAAGTAAATTTTTTTAATTTATTAATGTAAAAAATAATAATTCATATTAAAAATTAAAGACATTGCAGGAATCATTTTGAAATCATATATGAAATCCTTAATCACATAATTGTGGGATACTAAGCATGTTAAATTTTAATCCATCAACAAACAATACTTTATAAATTAATAATGAGTTAGGCTTATCGATTTGGCTGAGGCCAATGATCTTTCCTTTAACATTGCCACCAAATGTGACTTATCCTCCATCTATTTTTATTAGGTTCTTGTAGCATGAGTATTCCCATGTCATGTGTCTTGAAAATCCACTGTCCATATACCATACACTCTTATAGGAATTCATTTTATCTTTCCTTCAATATGATTAACCAAAAACATATTTTGGTACCCATACTTGTTTGCATCTAGTAAAATTAGTAATAAGTTATTTAGAAACCCCTATCTACCTCGTAGGTTTATTATCAGTATAAAGTAATTTATTTTAAATGTAAACTTCATTAGGACCTAAAAACATGAAATAGTAGAAGGTGTATCGTAAATAGAATTAGTTGTTTTGTGTCCAGAACTGGGTGTAAAACTATATGTCCCAGCTTTTGAATCAAATTTTTTTCTACCAATATTTATTTTTCATGGTTGATAGCCAATGCGAGTGTTTTATTTAGGGGAAATTTTTTTTTCTATCATTTGAGTAATGGTATTCTTCCCAAGGGTAAACTATTCTTTACCATTCTTCAATTACTCGTTAGACATTTTTAAATTCGTTTTTCTCTTTGAGAAGTTGAGCGATTTTCCCTTTTTCAGTTGTCAGTTCTTATTTAATAGTCACAGTAAGAGGATATTGTTTCTTCAATGGTTCTTATTTTTCATTTAGTCCATTTCATGTTTAATCATGCATGTTAAAGTATTAAAACATTTCTTCATTAGTCATATTTCAAATTCAAGATAATTTTCCGAATAGTATGAATTATGTACAAGAGATTCCAGTGTTACCTTAGATGTGTTTTTTCATAAAACACATATTGGGTTTGTTTGAATGATCATCATGTGACGTTTCTAGGTCACTTGAACTGTCCTCAGAAGCACTCTAGGTTTCTTAATGGCCTTTTTATACTTCATTTCCTTATCCCCGTATCTATCATTGTACATGATCATTGGACAGTCTCCCATGATATTCCATTTGAGCTTACATTCATAACAAACAATCTCATCAGTCTTGTAACTTCTTTTCTAGTCCTTATCCAATTTCCTTTTTTGTCATATTTTTCCTTGAAGTTAGGCTTTCAAAAAATGTTTTTCTTCTATAAAATTTCTTGAACCATCTGGCTAATTGATCCAATTACTCATCCATGTCTAGTGATGATTGTTCACAATAGGAACATTCTATAAAAGCTTCCAATTTCCCATTATTTTTTGTTAATAGGTGGTGGTATCGAATGTAACAGATTTCCTCTTTGGATAAACCTCCTCCTCTTTATTGACTTTTAGTTCATCATCATACATCATCAGTTTCTCAATGAGTTGTTTTACAGGTAGTGTGCTGATGTCACATGATTCACTAATAGAGATAGAGGTTCCTCTCAATCTATCAGCAATACATCTGAAAATTCTCAATATTTTATTCTATAAATACCTGGAATTTCAATGCAAATTTATTTAGATAAATGATAACATTAGGAGTCCATGAAAACTGACAGTGTGTGATTCTGAGGCCCATAGTTCCCAAAATGAATTTTTGAACTTTTTTTCGTGTTCGTTCAGTAAATGTACGAGTGGGGTTTTTTAACTTTTTAACAAGTGCTCGGAAATGAAATCTGCGGGCACTGTTGAACTCACAATGTTGGTATTCGCTTAAAGAGAATTTCTCCACGATGACAGTTGGTCGAGGGTGAATGATAATTTTTTTTCGGTTTTTTGTGGAAATAATAAAATAAAATAATCACATATTTTATTTTGTTTTGTTTTAACCGCCCACCTATGGAAGATGGGAAATTGGTACCACCAGACTTGAAACTCACATGAGAGGTTTTGGTGGTGAGTACCACCCGAGCCTAGTCTCCTATGGTATGTTATGATGGTGGGGACCACCAAAGGTCTAAACCTCTCAAAACACATCATTAATGTTGAGGATCCTCTTGAGATTCCTCCACATTAATTGTTCCAACCCTTTTTATCCTCCAAATTGAATTTTTAGGCAAATGCAACCCATTTATTATTGGCAATTAATTAATCCATCTTTGGTTTCCATCAAATTAAATAGATAAACCAATTTTCTTTGGCTAGCTATTCATATGATGGCAAAGTTTTCACAATGGAGGATTGCGAGAACTTGGTAGAAAGCTCTCCAATGAAGGACAGTCTGACAATGAAGAACATTGAACTCCTTCTACCTAATTCCTTTGGACTTCTACTGACATGGGATGCCCTCATCTACGACGAATCGATGACAATATTAACTTCTTTTGCCAACGTCATCAAGCGAATGAGGTAGGGGTTTATTTGCAGGATAATACTTTTCCTATATTCCCACCTTGGTTTCTTTTGCGGTTTGAGGAAGAAACATTGCGAGAAGTTGTAACTTGATGTTCATCTTTCTTGTTGATCCAAATGTTACAAACCTAACGTGGAGGGTACGGGCCTAACCTGCATTGCCCGACCATTTCAAAAAGTTGTTGTGTTAATTGTGAAGGTGGAGGATGGTGACCATCCATGAAGGGGCACAAAAATGGGGCCAACACCACTACCGGCAGCGACGAAGGAGCTGTCGCAAAGGCTCCTCCGAGTGGCCACCGTCAACGCCCCACGACCTCCGCGTCGATTGTGGCCACTACCGTCATCCACAGCATCACACCATCCCATGGCTGAGGTGCCGCCCTGTGACCGGTCCTCTGGCCCACGACTAGACCGCCACCCCGTGCGGCCGGACTGCTGCCCTGGATGATCAGGCCGCCTCCAGATGGACCCCCCCCCCCCCCCATGCGGCCAGACCGCCGCCCCACGGCCAGAACACCACCCCACGGCCGGACCACCCCCTCGCGGCCACCCGCGGCTCCTCATGGCATTCCAAGCCAGACCAAGCTGGCCGGGCCGAACCCAACGGGCCGGCCCGCAGGGCGCGCCGGGTCCACTCGAACCGTGTCAGACTGGACTAGGGCCCACTACGACCCGTTTTACACTTCTTTTGGCCATAACTTTGGTAACTTGGAGATAGACTATCCCTTTAAGTGATACCCCACTGTGTATTGGATAATGTTGGGAAACAATCAGGTTTGGTCATGCTGGAATCCAACTGGGCGACTGGGACTAAAAGGCTAATAACTCATAGACTAGGAATTCAATGGACGCGCTTTCTGTTATTTTGAGACCCATATGAAGTGACATACCTTTGAGATACTTCATTGTGGGGACTATGTGGAAGTTGGAGTATCGACCAGTAACTCGTGGAGTGCATCCACTCGGAGACGAGTGACCATAGTGTGGGAACCCAATGGCTGGCTGAGACTTGATGACTACTGACCGATGCGACTCAGAGTTACTCGACTAGCCTAGTGGGGAGTTCCTTGGTGATGCGGAAGACCCACTGTGGGAAGTCCCTTGGTGACATGGAAGACTAATGATACATGACATGGGGAGTACCTCAGCAGGCTACGAGGGGGAGCGCCATGGTGATGTGGTAGACCCACGGTACTCGACGTGAGGAGTACCTCAACCATCAAATGTTAGTAGAAAGCACCTTTGTGTGACGCGACATGCACACTGTATTTGATAGAGGAGGGGATTCCAATAACCGATGTGTTCAGAATGTTACTTGATGCTACCCCTAGAATAAATCCTCGTGTGAGCTGAGTTAGTACCTATGTGTTTCCTCATGAAAGAGATAGATTATTTGATAACATTGGTATATGTATTGTCATATACCTAAGTAGGGTTATCTTTTGATTTCATAGTTTATTTATCCATGGTGGATTTTGTGAGACCATAAGGGTCTCGAGTTTCATACTGAGTATCGATATACTCACCACTACATGGGATATGCCCGCACCTTGTTATGTTGGATGATGAAAACAGATAGCGCTGACTGAGGCTGATAGTACCAGGACTGGATGGTGCCCAAAAGTGGACTATATGGCGTGTCGTTATGCAGAGGAGATGGGTGGACGTGGAGTGCTGAAGAGGCAGTCTATACCTAACTTTTAGGTAGGAACATCAGAGGACGATCCCGTAACTGTATTTAACATTCTCTAGTAGTATTGAATTTCAGTTGTACTTGTACTTTTCAGTCAAGCATGTATTCCTTTGGGGCTAGTCACCAGACCCTAACCTATGGAAGGTGGGCTTTCTCTAGTCACAACAAGGGCCAAGGGGGACTGGTTGTGAAAAATTGGTATGAGAGGAGTTAGTTATATTATAAAACAAGGACTCTGGTCCTTTCTGTGAATGAATAGTTTTAAGGGTAATGAGAACGTTTTTCACTTTAGGGAATCTAGTGTTGGTGAAATGGCTGACATATCCATACACCAGGACCCTGACTTCTGATATCCGACTCAGTGTAAGAAAAAACTGATTGGTTGGGTGTTTTAAGGAGTATTGTTTGTTAAATCATTGAGTCACCTCACTAGGTCAGCTCAACAGGTATTACTTATTGAGCATGGCACACTTGTTTCATTTCAAGATGCCTCCATGCAGATAGCCACCAAGGGTTCTATGAGTTGTATACACAGATAGCCCACCATGCGATGAGGCCTCAATGTAGGGCCCTTTTCCAGTGGAGGCACTAATGGAGGAACCAACGGTACCACTCACCATTAGGCCACTAATGCCACCAGCCCCAGTAGTAGATGATGCACACCACTTGAGCGCATTGCGTGAGTTCTAGAGCCGGAGGCCACCAAGGTTATGGGGAGAGATAGACCCATAGGCGGTAGACGATTGGCTGGAGGCTATGGTGAGAGTCTTCTGACTGGTAGAGACACCAACCGATCTCATGGTGATTCTGACTGCCAGCCTTCTACCGGAAGCAGCAGACAGATGGTGGTGCTTGATGCTCGAGGTTCACAAAGAGGTGATGCTTCTATGGGAAGACTTCGAGAGCCTGTATTGGGAAGAGTTCATCCCAGCGACTCTTCATACAGTTCACATTCAGGAGCTACGTCATCTATAACAAGTCATTATGACTGTAGCCCATTACTCATTGAGGTTCGCTGACCACTCATGTTACTCCACAAATATTGTATGGGTCCCATTATTTAGGGCCCCAACCTTCGATCAGGGGCACATGCGAGAGATAATGGCATCGATTATTTCACTCAGCATCCCGACACAGGCAGGTGTGTTAGAGATATCCCAATTCGTAGATAGTTTCGTTGCTGAGCAGTCACTTGTAGCGAGACCCACCACCAGTCACCACACAGCGGAGTCTTCTATAGCTTGCAGTATATAGATATCACAGAGGTCTTAGAGGACAGGACCTACAGTTTTACGATTGTATGATTTAATGTTGGTTGTGTGGGGGAACCCGAGGTGGAGACATACATGCCAGAAGTGTGCAGAGATTCACATGCGGCTGATAGGTTCACACGGCTTATGACTGTCCGACCTACCATGCAGATGATCAGAAGACGGTCGAAGGACCACCCAGGAAGAGACAGAGAATCGGTTGAGGATGTCTGCAAGGATGAGCTAGCCATGTAGCTGGCAGTGGGTGACATTTCGAGATAATACCTCCACCACCACCAGGAGGTCCACCCCAACCGCAGAGAGCCGATGGATAGGGGCGAGCTCAGCTCCAAGTAGATGAGGCTTATGATCCTGGTTCTCCTGATATGATTTGAGGTACGATCTGTGTCTACTCCTCCATAGATAAAATTATTATAAACATAGGTACCATTTACTCTTTAATTTCCATTACCCTCGTTTGGAGCTTGGAGATTCCGTTGGAGCAGTTGGCTCGATCCTTACGGCTAGAAACTCCAAACGGAGTGGATTCGATGATTACACACTGGTTCCGGTAGTTCGAGAATACTCTAGATGTCTAGATCTTTAGATAATATTTCCTTTTAGTGGCGTCGGGGACTTACGACGTCATATTGGATATGGATTAGTTATCTATAGGAAATTATTATATTGACTGTTTAAGGCTCAATGTTTGATGTTTCTGCACAAATGGGACTAGGTTTTCCTTCATCAGTGAGAAGGGAGGCTTTGCAGCACAGGATGGTCATACCTGGAGGAGGGTGCAACCAATCACTGGTCAGTTGGCTAGCCTTACCCTTGAAGCAGTTGATGTGAAGAGTCTGATCTATCCTGTAGTGGTGGACTAGTACACAAATGTTTTCCCTGATGATGTCCCAGGTCTACCTCCTAACAGAGAAGTGGAATTTTACATTGACGTGTTCCCCATGATTTCACTGATATCTACACAAGCATATTGGACAACTCTCGAGGATCTTCATGAGCTACTGGTAGAACTAGAGGACTTGTAGGGGAAGGGATTCATCTGACCTAGTGTTCCTCCCTGGGTATCCCCATTTTTCGGAAAGAAGGCGGATGGGAGCTTGAGGCTTTGTGTTCATTATCGGTGCCTGAACTAGGTGATAGTGAAGAACAAGTACCCACTCCCAATGATTGACGCCCTCTTTGATCATATGAAGGGAGCACATTGGTTCTCTAAGATAGACCTCAGATCAGGCTATCACCATCTTAGAGTTCGAGACAAGGATGTGTTGAAGATGACCTTCAAGTGTCGGTACGGCCACTTTGAGGTCTTGGTTATCCCATTCAGCATAACCAATCATCCATCAGTGTTCATGGGAATCATGAACATGACCTTTCAGCCATACCATGATCGCATCATAAGAGTCTTCATCGACGACATTATGATCTACTTGACTACTAAGGAGGAGAATGCCTATCAATTTATGGTAGTACTGTACACACTTCGAGAGCACCAGCATTATGATAATATCTCACGGTGCCAGTTCTTGATCCGAGAGGTTCAATTTATAGTAAATATCATATCAAAGGATGGAGTTATAATAGATCCAATGATGATTGAGGTGGTACATTCTTGGTATCCACCCAAGAGTGTGACAGATGTACGAAGTTTCATGGGTTTGGCTGGATACTACCTGAGGTTTGTTCCAAAATCACCAGTGTTGCAGAACCACTATATCCATTGACGAAGAAGGGGAAACCCTTCATGTGGTCATAGAAATTCCAACAGATATTTTAGGAGCTGAAGCAGAGGCTACCAAGTGCCCCCATCTTTAGGCGTCCAGAGGAGGGCGTAGGGAACCTAGTTTATTGTGACACATCAAGGACCGGAATTAGATGTGTCATGATATAGGAGTGACCGGTGATATCATATGGTTCCCAATAGTTAAGACAATATGAGAAGAACTACGCTACACATGACCTAATGTTAGAAGTAGTGGACTTCGCCTTGAAGTCATGTCGACTTTACTTTGTTGGAGAGCATTTTACAGTGTACTCTGATCACAAGTGAATCAGGTATATATTATCTCAGAGGGACCTGAACCTGAGAAAGTGATGTTGGAATGAGTTCCTCCAGTACAATGACTTCGAGATAGTCTATACACCTAGGAAGTGGAACGTTGTTGCAGATGCACTCAGCAGGAGGTCTGGTATACTATTTCTAGGTGAGGCGGCAGAGCAGTTGGCTGCATCACAGATATCCTTTGTGGATAGAGATAGATAATCCTTTCTGCAGTCTCTTACAATCACTCCACCACTTCTTTAGCGAATCTGGGAGGCGCAATGTGGGGAAACTAACTATGAGGCTTGACGTGCTCAGATATCCACAGGGTAGTAACCTAATGGATTTATTGAAGGTAGGGAGCACGTCATTCTCTTCAAAGGACGTGACATGGTACCAGTTTCACTTCAGGAGGAAGTGTTTTGGATGGTCAAAAATTCCCCTCTAGCAGTACATCTAAGAGTAGAGAAGATGTACCTAGATCTCCGACAACATCACTTGTTGTCGGGAATGAAGTAAGGAGATGCAGAGTTTGTTTCTCAGTGCCTCACTTGTCAGAAATTAAAGCCGGAGCTTCAGGTAGCAGTAGGCATGGTTGAACTTTTAGAGGTCTGGGTGTTGAAGTGGGATGGGATATCCATGGACTTCATTACATGACTTCCAAGTACATCTAGGAGACATGACTCGATATGGGTGATTGTCGACCGACTCACCAGGTCGTCCCAGTTGCTACTGATCAGAGGGTAGGGTTCAGTAGAGAAATTGGGATGCGTCTATGTGCAGAAGATTGTGTGGCTATATGGAGTAACATCGATGATTATATCTTATCATGATGGAAGTTTTTCTTCCCATCTAAGGAAGGGGTTTTAGGAGGCTTTTGTGACACTTCTTCGTTTGAGCACCTCCTTCTAGCCTCAGACGTATAGTCAGACTGAGCAGACTATTCAGACCATGAGGACATGATATGTGCTTGTGTCCATGACTACTGACACAGCTGGGATGATCCCATTCCTTTGCTGGTGTTATCTTAGAACAATATATATCACTCCACCATTGAGATGTAACCTTTATAGGCGTTGTATGGGTGACCTTGAAAATCACCTTTGTGCTGGACAATCCTAGTGGAGTCAGTGCTAGTAGGAAAAGAGAAGGTATGGGCTACCACAGAGATGGTGCAGATCATCCAGGAGTGGATCAAGACTGCACAGAGTATGTAGAAGTTGTATGCTGACAGGAGATGGAGACCTCTGGAGTTCGAGGATGGAGGCCACGTCTTTTTACGAGTCTCACCTCAATGGGGTTTGTGGAAATTTGGCCAAGGAGGAATGTTATCTTTGAGGTTCATCAGACCTTTTCATATCCTCAGTATAGTTGGCGAGGGGGCTTACCTATATTCTCTTTAACCCCAGTTGCACCTGGTGCATTACGTGTTCAACATATATCAGCTCAGGAGATACATGCACGACCTTTCTCACATCATCGACCACAGTGCATTGGACGTGGACAGTGGGGCATAATTTACAGAGGATCCAATAGAGATTGATGATCTACAGGAGCGGGTCCTTCGTGGACGTTCGATACCAATGGTGCGCGTTCGCTGGCAGCATAGGAACCTCGAGGAGATCACATGGGAGCAGGAGACTCAGATGTGTGCTTAGTATCCCCACATGTTTACCAAGATTGAGTTGTGGATTATGGGGATGTAGAGACCTGAGGTGGTGAGAATATAAAGACTCTAAATTTCAATTTAATTTATTTTAAAAAATTGTAATTTTACAAGGCCAAGAAAATTGATGGCGCATGATTCTGGGGCCCAGAGTTCCCAGAATTAATTATTGAACAACTTTTGGATACGTTAAGTAAACATGTGAGCTTGTTTTTAAAACTATTGAACTGGTGCTTGGAATTAAAATATGAGGGCACCGTTGAACTCACAACACCGATATTCACATAAATAGACTTTTACCACGACGACAGTTAGTTGAGGGTGAAAGATATTTTTTTGTGTTTTTCATGGAAATAATTAAATAAAATAAACACCAATTTTATTTTATTTTGGTGTAACCACCCACTTGTGGATGTTGAGAATTGGGGAACACCAGACCATAACCTCCCATGATAGATTATAGTGGTGGGGAGCACCCGAGCCTAACCTCCCAGGAGAGGTTATGGTGGTGGGGACCACTGAGGTCTAAACGTCTTCAACTCCCTCATTAATGTAAAGAGGCCTCTTTATCTTCCTCGACATTAATTGTGCCATCCCTTGGAATCCTCCAATTTGAATTTTTATGCCAATGCAACCCATTTATTGTTTCCATTTAATTAAGAATACTATGATTTCCAACAAATAAAATAGTTAAAAATTATTGATTTCGGTGCCTATTCATTTTTTGGAAAACTGTTGGAAAAGGTGTATTGTGAGAGCTTGGTAGAAAGCTCTCTAATGAAGAACGCTCTGCCAACGAAGAATGCTGACCTCCTTCGACCTTCTTCCTCTGGACTTCTTCGACGCGGGACATCCTCATCTAGGGAGAATCGACAACCGTACTACCTTGTTGCACCAACGTCATAAGTGGAACGATGTATGGGGTTTATTTGCATGATATTACTTTTCACATATTCTCACAGTTGTTTCTTTTGAGACTTGGGAATGAAATTTTGTGGGATGTTTTAACTGGATGTTCTTCTTACTTGTTGATCCCTATACTACAAACCTAACACAGAGGGTACGGGCCAAACCAACATGGGACGACCCTTCCGCATATATTATGGGGTTATTCCTGATGGTGGAGGATAGGGACAAACCAAAACGGGGCATGAGAATGTTGTTTGGAATCACCGCCGTCCGCAACGAAGGCAACATCGCAATGGCACCACCCAGCATCCATCATTTTCACCTCGCAGCCTCCACTTCGACCGTGGTCACGGCTGCAGTCTGTAGCTCCGCACTGCCCCACGTCTGAGGCGTCTCCGCACTGTCGACATGCGGCTCCGTGGGTGGACCACCAGCTCGTGGCCAATCCGCTGGCCCGCGGCAGTATGCCTGCCCGACGCTGATCCGCCGACCCACAACCGGACCACCTCCCCGCGTGGCCAGACAAATGCCCTGCGTGGATGGACCATTGCCCCACATAACCGGACCGCCTCCCTGCATGGCTGGCCACCCGTAGCTGGACTTCCACCCCATGCGGCCTAACCGTCGCCACTTGGCCACTCGGGGTCTCCGCAGCTCCTCACGGCCTCTCGGGCCAGACCCAGCAGGTCGGGCCAAACCCAGCGGGCTGGGATGCACTGCATGCCGGGGCAGACCCAACGAGACAGTCCGGGTCCACCCAAATTGGGTCGGCCTAGGATGATTCGATCCAGGTTGGTCCGACTAGATCGGACCGACACCGGGACCCCTACGACCCTTTTACGCTTATTTTGGCCATAACATTGGTACCCAACGTCCGTTTGACGAACCGTCAGCAGCGTTGGGAACCTTGGAACAAGACAGTCTCTTTGAGTATTACACCAATGTGTTTTGGAAGGAGTTGGGGAATGATCAGGTTGGATCGAGCACGAATCCAATTGGCCCCCTGGACTTAAAATGCTAATAACTCATAGACCAGTGGCCTGATTGACGCGTCATCTGTTACGTTGAGACCCCTATGATGTTGAAGACCATTGAGATACTTTTTCGTGAGACTTCATGGAAGTTGTATATCGACCAGTAGCTCGTGGAGAGGATGAACCCAGAGACGAGTGAGCATAGTGTGGGTACCTATCAGCTGGCTGAAACCTGATGAGTGCTGGCTGATTCGATCCGCAGTGACTCGAATGGCATAGTGGGGATCGCATTGGTGACACGATAGTCCCAATGTGGGGAGCGCCTTGGTGATGTACCAGACACACGATACTCGACATGAGGAGTAGCTCATCAGGCTACGAGGGGGAGCGCCTTGGTGACGCGGCAGACCGAAGGTGGGAGCGCCTTGGTGACACGAAAGACCAACAGTACTCGACAGGTGGAGAACCTCAACAGTCCATGGTTAATGGAAAGCACCTCTGTGTTACGCTGCAGGCCCAATGTACTCGATAGAGGAATATTTTTTCAGAAGCCGAGGTGTTTATAATGTTACTCGATATTACCCGAAGAATAAATCCTAAGTGAGCTGAGCCAGTACCTCGGTGTTTCCTCATGACTGAGATGGATTACATGATAACATAGGTATATGCATGAGAATATACCTATGTATCATTATTTGTTGATTTCATACTTGTGGTTTATTCTTGGTGGATTTTGTGAGACCTTGAGGGTCTCAGGGTCCCTAATGAGTATCGTTATACTCACTCTTGCAGGGGCTATGCTAGAACCTTTTTATGTTGGATGCAAATAACAGAGAGCACTGACTAAGGTTGAGAGTACAAGGAGTGGACGGTGCCTGGAGGTGGACTATACGACGTGTCGGTATGCAGAGGATATGGGTGGACCTTGAGTGCTGAAGAGGTTATTTGTCCCTACCATTCCGGTAGGAACCTGATAGGACAATCCATTAGATTTAATTCTCCTTCTTCTTTTGTATTGCATTTCACATGTACTTGTACTTTACTGTGGGGCTTGTATTCCGACCCCATTTTACTTTCTGAATTTTTTTTAATATACATTTGAATTGTGTTCGTGTATTTCTATGTGCTTGGTTACATGTGTTTATAGTTTATAAAGCCAATGCCATCCCACTTTTAGGGAATACACCTTTGGTTCTAGTCGCCATACCCTTGCCTATTGAAGGCGGGCTTGGGGTATTCATAGCATGGGCCCCGAGGGATGGGTCAAGACATATTCCATGGGAGTGACTTCACTTCCAGGAGATATCATTGTGTTAACAATATCATTGAACCTATGATACATGTCATAGATAGGATCATCCGGTTTCATGTTAATGTTATCATGTTTAATAGTATAGGTATTAAGTCTCATTTATTTTACACTAGATGTTCCTTCAGCTGAGATAGACAGATTATCCCAATTTTGAAGGGAAGTTTTTCAAGCTGAAATTCTATTGAATTCTTCATCATCAATAGAGTAGTATAAAGAATTCATTGATTTTTAATTTTTATTGAAGGTAATTTTCATAGGTTCATCCCATGTTATTCTATCAGTAGTAGGAATCTTATATTCATCAATAATGGAAGATAAAATTTCAAAACCCATACTCTCGAAGGACATTTCATTTTAATTTTCCATTGAGCACAGTTTTATCCATTAATGAATGGTTGTCAGTTTTTTGCAGCACCATACAATCTATTTTCTATTATATATATATATACTTTGATCGAGCCAGAAATTTATAATTAACATAAATTTACATATCTTCAATGTACAACTACAATCACAGTTGAATAGGGTTAAACATAGTCTATATAAACATAATAAAAAACCACTAATTACAAATGTTGGTCAGAGTAGATTACAGAATGGGGGGGGGTGAATTGATTATCAATAATTTTTTTTATTAAAATGTATTTCTAAAATGTTTCCCCAATAGATTTAAATACACACCAGTTGATCAAGGATATACTGTGATAAATGTTTGACTATTTATATAACTTCTTATTAGATTGATTAGTTCTCAGTAATCATAATATATGTTATTAATATTACTTTTGAAGCTATTCTACTAAGGAAAGACCATTATAACTTCTTTCCAAGAGTAACTATCAAAGTGAATTTAGTGATATATGAATTATACAGTGAAGCAGTATAACCGAGAAGAGTAAAATAAACACCACAACGGATATGAAACAAGTAGTTCAGACTCAAGTTGAGACCTAATCCCCTCTACATTGTGATCACCTACGACGAGGATGTTTATATAAATAAACATGATCCACATCCTACATCACGGATAATATCATTACATAAGACTATCAAGGCTACACAAGGACCTCATCCACTGTTTTTCATGGGTACAAACAACCAGGCCACAAATGGACCGCATCTCCACTTATTTGTCCATATACATAAGAGTAAAAGAGTTTTGAGTAAGGATATCTTGTATCCTTCAGTTTAATGCAAGTGAAAAAGTGTGTTGTGATAAAGATACACACTCTGCGCGAATGATAATAAAATGATTCACAACAGAGCAGAAGTATTGACATAGGTTTATAAGTGCTTTGAGTGTTAGTCTTTGCAGCTGTAGACTTCGAAAATGAGGGAGGTGCATAACTCCATTCCTTGAATGGAAAACATATTGTCGCAAATCATACATATCCGGCTTGTGTTCTTTATGGTGTTTTACAGTGTGAAGATGATCTCAGGATTCCAGTATGCTTCATGTGTTCCTCAGTAGAGTCGAGTTGCTTGATCCAATTCTCTATGTGTATTCGGTTGTCGCGCTTACAACAACCAGCTTATTTCCTTTTTCTCAGTATCGTGCAACTACTCTCACTTATATCTTCTACTTTGTTTCTGGGCCGCATTAATTTTTATCTTGGAGTGAATGTGTTGGGGCCGACAGGATTCATGTATTCTATACCTCGTACCTTGTATTGTACGATGATATTTCTACAAAGTAATATTAATTATGTGAGTGCATTAAAATCTTCAGATATGACTGTAAGTTATTAAAATGAAAGATGACAAAATATATTAGGAAATGGTGTCACAATATGTCATGGAAATGATTTATTCTTCACACGGTGTCTCATGGTAACAGTATCCCGCATTCACAGTGTCTCACAGTCTTGGGTTCTCAAGGTCAAAGTGTCTCATGGTCACGATGTCTCATGGTCACGGTGTCTCGTGGTCATGGTGTCTCATGGTCACAGTGTCTGGATGTCATGATGTATGCTTGTCATGGTGTCTACATGTCATAGTGTCTGCTTGTCAGAGTGTCTAGATGTCACGGTTTCTCATGACATGGGAAAATATCTGTATTCAGACATAAACAGTAGTATTTATGAAATTATTTAAGCATAATCATTTTCCAAAGAAATCATTATGAAGTGAATTAGGAAAGTATATTGTATTCAAAATGAGTGTATAACACTTAAGAGAGTTGGATATCTTTTTCTAAGATAATGTACATTTAATGTGAGAATGATCACATAGAGTTAATATGTTTTAGAGACTAAATAAGATTTTTGATCATTAAAACATGATTAATACATTAGGAGTCCAACTATAATTTCATAAAACATTCCATCCTTTGGTTGTTCAATGATAATTTTCTAATTTATCTTTTATATCAAGAAATGAATATTCTAGTTGAATGCTTCTTTACTAAAGCCAAAAAATAACATTTAATGTATTTTATGATCAATAAATTAATGTTATGTTGTTATTTCTATGTGAATTAATAATCAAAAATAAAATTGATAGCATAGGCTTTCCATTATGTATAAATATATTATACCCTAATATATAAAATATCAATAATAACCCCCATAGCTCTACAAAATCCATTTAATAAATAGGAATCATTACTAATCCATAAGAATATATTTATCCAAATTCAAAACCCACTAATATAATATGTTTTATGACATATTTTTATGTACACCATTAACATATATCACAGTATAACATAAATTAACTCATAATTTTACTTAAAAACATGTGACCACATTCATCATATATTATCATAAAATATATTAATAACATGAATCATCATAATACCTTTAATAGAAACATATATGGTTCTAAGAATTTAGATAATACATATTCCTCAAATAAAATCAGAGACTTGTGTGTTTATTCCATAAATAAAAAAATGAATAAAACATCATCAAAATTGACCTAAATAACATTTTCAATAAATTAATGACCAATTTTTTATTTACCATTAAAATCCAATGTAATTAATTAACGCCAATTTTATATTTATATCAATTAAAAAAATACTATCACAAATTTTTTTCACATACTATGGTTTATCATTTTTTCAAGCATGTTTTTTCAAAAATATATCCATACCAAATTATAACATCCCTACTATCCTCATTATATTTATAAAATGCAGTGATTTTACTAGGCCTTACATAACATCCCCAAGACACCATAGGCTAGAAGTATATTACAAGGGCCCTTATAAACTTTTGTGTATGATTTTCCCTTTTAATATTAAACAACCAAAAAAATAATATTTATACATAAAACACTATATATAATGTAATAGTACAAAATAAAACTCAAAAAACTTCAATAAAATATAATATTATCATAGTACAAGATGATAAAATAAGAAAATAACCATAAAAGTATGAAAATACTACATGATCCAAGACACCAAGAAGACATAATCCGAAATAACACCCGAACAAGCTCCAAGATCCAAATACCCTAACTATTTTTTATGTTACCAAGAAGCATAACAAAAGAAATGAATTAATTTTTCTTGACATATGTCTTGATAAATTAAAACTATAAATAAAAAAAATTATCAAGGAAGGTTTGTCTTTAAACTCATTAGGATAACCCCAATAAAATCCCAACTCATGTCGTTAAAATAAGATTTTTCAAAAAAATATATATATAATCATATTAAGTAATAAATTTATTTTCTATAATATCAATAAATAAATTTACATTGAATGAAAAAATAATTTAAAACATTTCTCTATTTATAAGGAATACCCAAAACCACGATTCCTAACACAAACACACACACACACACACACACACAACGTACATGCCATGTTGTATTTCCATACAAAAGACCAATCCCTCATTGATTGACCAAGTCACCACATGGTGACCAATACCTGGTTCCCAAATAGAACATTCCAATTCTATGCAGTTTCATCTATGAATGAAATTACACCGCCGATTTATATATAAAAAATTCTAAACCAAATTTTTATAAACATTTTATTTAATTAAATAATTCCATAAAAAATATTCCCTCTCGAAAAACTAAATCTATAGTTTTAGTATCATTATTTTTAAATAATAAGCAATGTGGGTTTCCCCAAAAATATTACCATTACCCAAATTTACAAATAAAAAATCCAAATGTTGTTCCATACATAATCACGCAATAATTTCACAAAAATTTCAAGCACATCATTTTCAACAAATAATCCATAATCTTTAAAGACAAGTAAAAATATAGAGAATACACTTACATCTAAACAATATAGAAATAATTAATGGTGCGTAAAACATATATATATGATATGAATACAAGTTCTCTTTACTAGATACAAAAATATCAAATCATTATTGAAATCCCACAACATATACATATCGATAACAGATAATATCTATAGATCTGAGATAGAGAAATAAAATGGAACTATGATGAAAATGGGAAAAAGGGTAATTAAGGGTGAATAGGGACCTCCGATGCCTTTTTATTGAGCTAATAATATTTTCTAGATAAATTAGGATCATATCTCAATCCATGGAAGAAAAATGAAGTTGGTTTCATTATATATATAGTTATAAGTGATGTTTAATGGAATAAATAAATTTAAGATGACCATTTTTTGAGGACTAAATATACACTACATCGCTGTGCAACTTGGTTTGGAAAATTGCGAGCCAAAAACGTGTTGTTACTATCTCAATTCGACACACTGCATTGCTGGAACACAAATTTAGAAAATCCATTCCCTAAAATGGACTTCCCTCTATTCAAATAATTATTGTTTCATCATGGAACAAGAAAGGTTTATACAAATCGTGTTCCAAAAATATGTCTTCGATGTGTCTGTTTTCATCCCTTTCACGATTGATGAGAAATGCTTATAATTTCAAAAAATATTGTATGGACCGTGAATCTGCATATAATATTTTAAAAAAAATCCAAATCCACACAAAAACTCTCAAAACTCAACCTAATCATTGTGTAGACTAAAAATTTATGAATAAATAGTCATTCACCTTAACATTGGGGTTCCATATTCTCCCCCCCATTGTCTTTTGTTCCCCTATAATGTGGAATACCCATATTATCCTAGAAGAGTTTTTTCCATTACATCAACATTTCCTTTTCACACTCCCATGTTTCATCATGAATCTATCCATTTTTCCATAAAATCATCTCTAGTCTTATGATTTTACAATGAGATACCATCTATTGCCTCTCCAAAATTTATACCATCACTTTTATCAATATATAATCTAGATCTTGGTTATTGTGATCTGATTGATTAATATGGATATGATCATGTTCATACTTATTCAACTATGTTACAAGAAACTCATTATGTAATGAACTAATCATTGGATGAAAATTCAACTAAAATAATATATCACCACTTCTTTTGTGTATCAAAAAAATGAAGATGTACTGATCATTTCACATTCATAGCTACCAAATTATGATTCACATGCCTTCATGAAATTATCAAAAACACCTTATCAGTAAACTAAAATGAAAACGTTTACATAAGATGATATGAATCTGATTTATGATGAATCTATGTTGTGTCCATATACATTTTATCAATTCAATATACATTGTTGTATCTACAAAATTCTTGTTTAAATTAGTGATGTAGCTCAAATTTACACTAAAATTGGCGACTGATAAGGATTTCCATGTAGTTCTTAAGTATGATCCATATGTATTGCATCCTGATAACTATTATTGTATTATAACACCGCTAAAAGTATATTCCCCTCTGAAGAGACACAAAAATCTATCATAGAGAACCTAAGCATATTATATAGTGTTTAGATTATGAAATTATATTTTCAATAAATTTTTGGATGATAATACGTACTCATAGTCAACATTGTAGCAAGGTATTTCAATAAGGAATTTGAAATAAAATATGTAATCCTGCGGTATCTTTCTGGTACAATCCAGTATAGAGTACCATAAATCAATATAATTTTATTAATATTGTCTTTGGAAATGTATTCCATCATATTTTATTCATGAATAGGAATGAAGTGATACAACATTATGGTCTAATCAATAATCACCCATATATAATCATCTCTCATAACCATACATTCTCTAAATATTATGAATTACATCGGCATCAACTCCAATTTCCCCAAGAGAATTAGTAATGACTGTAACATTCCCATGGGTCATTGATTATCTGTCTCAAAATGATGACTAGTGAATCATCTTGAGACATACAATACTATTGAACTATTCATACCATCCAATAAAAAACTATGATATCACGTCTTTATAAATCTCTTTTATTATAAGATTTATATCCCATATCTACTGGTGTTATGAACTATGAAAATATTCCTAATAAGCCAATGATATGACAATTCTAACTCTAATCTACAATACTAAACTCTCATCTAGTTTCAAACCTTGAACGGTCTCCCCAGCACTGAGTTTTTACCTCATTGTAACAGAATTTGGACCATATGTCTCTGAAAATCTAAAACAGTTCACCAAATAAAGAATAAACAAAACTGGAATTATAATATCAACATCACCTTTTTCCAATAAATCTTAATGAATATACACTATGACCATAATTAGAATCCAATGGTCTGATACCTCTTTATCAAATTGAGCATAATAATTCCTAATCATTACATATTTCATATAGATTCCATTACTTGTTTTATACATTAAGTAGAATTCATACATCTTCAAATACTTTGTCCATATGGGCTACATTAAATTCAAATATACTTGTGAGAAAATGTATTTAAAACTCTTATGATCCATAAACAACATAAATTTCTCACCATGGATATAGTATCTTTATATACTAAAATCATAGTCTATAATATCAAATTATAAATTGTATGTTGGTTAGTTCTTCTCATGAAACCATAACTTCTATGAGTCATATGCCCCAACATGGTCTTCTTGAATGAAAAAGAAACCAACCTAGATCTTAATACATCACAATATACTATATATAGCTATTAATACAATAGAAACATGATGATATAAGTTTATTTAGGTCTAAAATTTTGTTCAATAAAGGATTTTTTGTATTCCCCATTCCATGGGAAATAAATTCATTTCAATATTAATGAATTCATTAGTGATCCCAGACATGAAATATTATGTACAAAAAATATGTATTATCCCTGTAATCCAAGGAAAATACTTAAATAAAGTATACTATTGGGTGGTTTCTAATATATAACAGCTTATATATTTTCAATATTTACTAGAAACTCATTTTAAAAAATGACGTGGCAAAGGAAACTTACCACTTATATCCGAAAATAACACATTTTTCAATATAGTATACTAGTGGAGCTCCCATAAGATACACAGCACTAGAGACCATTTTACATGATACAATTTTTTCCTTGAATACACAATTAAATCATCAAAAAACACCAATTAGAAGAAATCAAGATTCCTTGAATATATTTTATTTATCAATTCGATAAAGACAGATGGTGCATTAATAAAACCAAATGGAATAATACCAAATTCATAATTGTCATAACTTTTTATAAATTTTTCCTTTAAAATATAATCTTTATGAACATGTATTCGGTGACATCCTATACCATTTTTGATCTAAGAGAACTACTATGCTATCCTATATTGATCAAATAGATTGTCCACTCTTGGCAGAGGATAATGATTCTTTATCTTAACCTGGTTAGGCATACAATAATCAAAATAATTTATAAGAGTCTCATTTTCTTTTCTCACAAACAAAACTAGTGATACCCATAGAAAGATACTCAGTCAAATGAACCCTTTACATTCTAACTCTTCTTACTAATATTTTAATTCTTTCAATTATATGGGTTTTATCCTATAAGAAAAATATGAGATCTAATAGCTCCTCAATCGGAAATATATTATAAAATCCACCACTCTTTTCAGTGTAAAACTCAATAATTTATTAAGAAAATAATCAGTATATTGTTCAATAATAGTTGTAAATTCTATATTTCTAATCTCATCCACAAATGAAACTGTCATCACTGTGAATATATAAAGATATTTCTAACCACTAATACAAAAACACCAACACTACTTTTATTTATATCGCAATATCCTCTAAATATATTCCCTACAAAATCAATATATGTGATAATAAATATTTGAGAATAATATTTGATGTGGGCCTTGAAATATTTTAACCAAACCAATAAAAAAATCTATTCATCGACATCCATATCAAGAACAAATAATTCCTAATGTATCACAACCACATAAATAATTACAAATCAAGATTTAAACAGAATGGATTGATATATTTATTGGACAAGAAGATCATGATGAAAAAACATAGAGGGAATATTCTCAACCTAAAAATAGACCAAATAAATTTCACTAGAAGTAATAAACTAGTTGTAAGTTACCATATAAAAAAAATCTCATAGAAGGGTACCACTCATAATAATTATACATCTCTATAACAATAGATTATATTGATCAACCACTATAAATTACAGAACTCCATTCAAATTTGTAGTCAATGTATTTTACTCCTTGTTACCCTATTAATATTGCACTGGTTGATAAGTCATAGTTTTCATAGAATCAACTTGGATCACTATATTCTAATTACAATATTTATTCTTCTATAGTGGTCATGTTCATAAATAAATTTTTTGGGTACCATTAAACATTTCCTTAACACATGACCCTTAATCACTACTAAAAAGGGGATAAATATGTATAATATGGTTGAAATTATGGAATTATCATGGATTTGTCATATAATATTTCATCAAATTATTGATATAACCTCAGTGAAAATTTCCAAAAATAATTTTTGATTAAATGCTAATGTTTCATGATTCCATGGCCTATTTCTAAGGTTTCTTACAAACAATGTATGTAGGTTTCCCTATCCTTCATTTTTCTAGTATTGGAGTTCCCACCTATTCAAATAGGGATAAACATAATCCCTCCAAAAAAATTTCCTATGATATCATTTTTATCTACACTTACTAAATTATCCAATGTTTTATATTAACTTATAAAAAGTATTAAAATAGTTGAGTATATATCATGTCATAATATTTAATAAAGTATTCATGCCTTCATGGAATCAAATGAAAAAACAGAAAGATAAAAGTTGACTAAAATCTTAAATTTTTCGGCATACTCTATCCCTATAATGTTCCCTTTCATCAAACGGAATACGTCTATTTCTCTATAAATATTAATGATTTGAGGATAGACTTTCATTTTTTTTAATCCTGCCATTTCATTCCTTGGTTTAGTTTTTCCTAAACATTAAATTACCACTATTTTTATGAAACATACTCAGGGATATATAATCCCATAATTACATTAATCTATGATGGGTCTCAATGAAATTAAATACTCAATTCATCCCATACAACTAGACCTATACTTTATCTATCTCTGAATCTCCCAAAAATACAAGATGATTCCTCATTTGGGACACATATTAATGGTAAACATTCCATGTATCTTCATTCTGATTACCCCAATTTGTTGACAAATAATCATGTACAATTCATTGGATGTGTTTTTGGTCCACCTATTGTCAGGTGAAAAAATAATTTTAGGTGCCTATTATAGTTGCATTCTAGGATGTCTGTCAGCTTCCATTCACTATAACTAGAATAAAACATATTTAAGTCATACTCATCATCAAATAAATTCTCATAATTTACAATTTACTATATCGAAAAATATTACGTCATATCATTCCAAAATTCCTACATCATTACAATTTCAATACAAAATACTTCAACCACACTTTTCCAAAATTAAACGGTTTTACGTTTTTTAAAATTCCCTATTTATCATCAATTAAAAACCCATTAAACATTGAATTAACAATAAATTCATATTGGGAATTCCTACTATAAATTAACACAATGAAAGTATCATTATTTGTAGACATGAAAATAGTGTGGCACTACCTAGAAGTATTTTCAAACAATTTAAATCCAAAAAACCTAGTAACGTTAGGTTTATCCAAAAATAGTTATCTATGTCTTTTTATTATATAAAATTCATGGTTCCAAAATATTATCTCCTTACTACCAACCCAAATCAATGAATGCACTTTAGTGGTGCATGTTTTACTAGAAAGAGAGATTATATGATCAATACTTATACCATTTCCATTTCAAGGAACAAACAAGATGATACCAATACAAAAAACTAAGATAAAATAAATTGATATGATTTCCAACTCAATGATTGAACTAAATGATTCCATTAAAAATTATTGGATTGAGAAATACAATATAATTCGAAACAATATTCCCCTAGTCATAGACATGAGAGGAGTTGTTGGTTTTACTGTTCTTTTCCTGACCTCCCCAAAACCCCAATTGTTGGAAATATATTTCAAGGTACCCATTAACATTTTGGGAATTTTTTTAACTTTAAAAATAAAACCCAAGAAACAAAATTAAAATAAATATTTATTCTATGTCATGAATGTGTATTAAATGAAACTAAAAACATAACAAAAACATTTAAATATATTAGAGTATAAGAAAAAAGGATAATAACTAGAAATTATTAAAGAGCCTTCAAAATCTACGATACCCAGAATACATGATCCCATGAAACACCTGACCAAGATCCATGGTGAAACCCAAAAATATATTCCCACTATGTTATGAAAAACCCCTAGAAAACTAAAATTCTATTCCTTTACATGTTTCCCAACAGTTAATATCCATAAATGAAAATATTTTCCCAAGAATGGTATGAGTATAAACAATATCGTCCTAATAATTTATGAAGCAATCATTATGATCTATAAAATACATGATACAACACATCAAGTATAAATGAACAACTAAATATAATTTTTTAATTAAAATCATTACAACCTACCCATTAAATTTTCGGTTATGAATGTGAATATATAATATTTGAAAAAAAATATAAGGTTCAAACTCAATATTAATGTATTGGTAAATTATTTGAAAATAATAATATAAAAAACTATTTTTTATCTTTGGAAATACATTATCTTCAAAATTGGTTTTTTTATTATTCTCATGAATGAATATTATATTTATTTTATAGATGTTTAATTGAATTTAGATGAAAAAATTAATTTCATTCTTTGTTTCACAATTTCTAAACTATCTCATGATGAACATAAGAGAATATTCTAAAAATAATTTTTTTATTAATGATTAGTGAAAGATACTAGATTTATTTTGAATACTGTAACATATTTACATGGTAAAATTATATTTTAGATTATTTTAAAACTATCATTACATATTAATAATTCGAAATAATACAATTATTGTTTCTCAAATGGATTATATAAATAAATTTAGTATAAACAAATACTATGTTTAAAAATTGGATTTTTCTAAAATGCTAGATTTCATTCCATTTTCCAGATCTATTTTAAAATTAAATTATAAAATATTTGAGTTTTGAATGTCGAAAATAATAATTAAATATTGTTAATAACAAGTCCATACTTTATTAAATAGGTCACTTTAATTTTTTTGGACGATATGAATAATAATCAAAATGTTTTTTTACCACTATTAAGGTTAAAGAATGTAATTATGGGTTTAAATAATATGATTTGGATGAGTAAATTACCCTAAATCTTGTCTTAATTTTATTGAATGAGTTTTTTTTCATCAAATTCCTCAATGATCGAAATTTATGACCCTTTGGAGCCACATGGTTGACATTATGTCCTTTATAGTATTTTATTTCAAGAAAAGTCAAACTTGTCACACTATTTATTTTAATAAGTATTGTATTTTTAATATAGGGTCATGTAGAGAACATGTTGGACCATAAATAGTATTTTGAAATATAGTTTTTCTATATTCATCTTTGGATTTATATTTGTTTTTGGGAAATAATATCTACCTTAAAGGCTTTCAATAAAATGATTGAATAATTATTTAATTAAAGTAATGAATGAAATAAATGATATTAAAATTTTATTAAAAATATAATTTGAGATGATTAATTTAATCCATGATTTATCTAGATTACCATATAATTATTAAAAAACAATTAAATTTTTTATCATATTATAATTGTTGTTTTGTTTTTTTAATGTCAAAGTAGAAATTAGAAACAAATTTGGCAAAAATGATATTTTACGAAATTAATATTTTCTTAAATTATTATATAAAATATTAAATAAGAACTAGGGGATAATATATGGTTGAATATAAATCTAGTTTTATAATACATGACATTTTAAATTCATTATATCTATAATAGTCTTAATATAGTGTAATCGTTTGAGAATTTCAAGAGTGCACCTCGTCTCTCTTATAAAACGAATCATATTATTTTTAATCTCTCACCTGACAAATAACATTTTTCAAACAAAATGTACCCAATTAACATGTTAAAATCCATAACATTATTATAGTGTCCTTATTTTTGTTATAACACCATCATCATTGGTCTTAATGTGTTAGGGAAAAATCCATTTGGAATATGTATTGTTTTTAATAAAAAATTTAAATTTTTTTATTAATTCCCATCCCTAAAACCAAATTCAAAAAATATAAAACAAATATATTTTTTAATAAATATAATTATATGTTATTATATCAATGTAATAAACTATTACCATCTCTACTTCCATCAACTATGAAAATATTTATTCTTTCATGTGTACGACTGTCTAGAGCATTGCGAACCGATGTAATTTGTTTTCCAACACCATCTCTCAATACTGGTTATAATGATGGATTTAATTATTATATATGATATTCATGATACATTTATCATTATGGAAAAATATATTATCATCTATGTTCTTACCTTTGGGTGCATCGAAAAATTATAACATCGTTCATGCGTACTTGTGAATTATCATATATACAAAGCAATGTGATTTGTATTTCATCACCGCATCATAGGTATGATATAGAAAATTAAATTTAAATTACCAATATGATATTGTTGATTTTATAATCATTAAATTAATATAAAATTATACTTAATTTCTGTCTATATTGATCATTGAAAAATAAAAATGTTACTCATGCGTACATACAACATAACATCCCCATGATTATAACATATATCTATTATTATATCATAATTTAAAGTATTAATTTTAAATTAAAATTGATTTATAAAATTATTTATTATTTTATTTATTTCATTCAGTTGTTGATAGAATAATTTCCACTTTGACTATAGAAATCATATATAAGTTAATTTGGACTTAATAAAGTAATACCCTCAAAATGTCCTACACGAAATTAAATAATAAACTAATTGTTATACCATATTAATAAGTAAAATAAAATAGATATTAAACATGAATTTATTTATATAGAAAACTGTTAACTTATTTTTATGGTTCATGTATATATAGAATGTATGGGAAATATCTGACTCAAGGTAATGGGATCATTCACCAAAAAACATTTTAAATTATTAAATGATTAATTCAATGAACCATTCTATTTCATATTAATGTATTCAAAATTATTTTTATAAGTTTTTTATGAATATTAATGTTTTAAATTGGTAATTTCATAATTCATTTCATATTATTTCAATATGTAATCTTATTAATGTGTTAAGTGAATGAATTTATTTTAAAATCCTGTAAAAATTTTATTTATCAACTTTTATTACAAACCTCAAAATGAATAATTACTTCTTACATATAAAGTATTAAACATTTTTACCAAATTCAAGATAATATAATGATTATTGTTTTATTTATAATTTTTCATAGTTATTTTCAAATAAAATTACTTTATTATGGTGTGTGTGGTTTATAGATTTTTTAAAAGTGATTTTTACAAGAAATGATTATTTTGAAAAATGAATGTGTTTTACAAATGGGTTTAAAATTTATTTCAAGGTTTCTAATAATTATATGGTCCATGGAAATTATATAGGATGAGTGTTCCTAGATAGAACCAGGTGAGACTATGTTGCTTATATGAAGGGTTGAGCCACATTATAGATCAAGGGTGATACTGATATAGCTTATAAGATCAGTTTATCTACATTATAACTCATAAAAAATGGGTGACAATCACATAGATTACACAATGGGTGATCCATATTATATCACTCAAGTCCAAAGGGTATTGATTTTGTTCTTCAATGAATTATGTTTTATGTCAGCCGTATAGTTATTCCAATTGTTATGGGTTCTGTTAGGGTTCAATGATGATGATATTCCAAGTAATATAAATGAATTTTCTATGACTCTAATAGATTTTTATGGAAGTAATTTTATTTTAATAAGGTAATATAATCATATTTTCAAGATGTAAAAATTATTCTATTAATGGATTATTATGTATGTTTTTTATGAAATGATTTTTAAATGGTTTTTGTGTTTGTAACTAAACTAATGGTTTTATTTCTTTATGTACCATACTGATCTTATTGTTCTCATCCCATGTTTCAAGAATAGTTGTCATTGGATTAAAAAGATTTGTATGGATATGGATGAGTTTAATATCAATTTTTAAATATATGTCTTGAAAGTAAAACATGTTTTATTTTTGAATTGTTTTATTTGGTGGAATGAAATGGGTATTGAGTATAAGTGTCCAAATATAATTTATGGGTTTTCTTTGGGAGATTTTTTCATAATTATAAAAAAAACTAAACTGAATAGATATTTCATAAAAATAACTGATTTCTATTTTTTAAAATATAAAAAATGTATTGATTGGGTATGATTAATTAAATTCGGTATTTGAAAAAAATAGATTAACCAACATTTGATATAAGGTATTGTCGTTTGATGAAAAGATATATGCGATAAAATATTATATTGAACATAATGCTAGATAAATAGCCTTAAGAATATAGATGTTAATCTATTGTAGTTTTTCAAAAATCAAAAGATTTAAATTGAAATTTTATTAAGTATTAATGAAAAATTTCAAGGGAACAATTTATTTAATGTGGGATAATGTGACATCCCATGATTTTAAGAAGGAAATGTAGTGTTCGATTGTGTACATGATACACCACATTAAATATAAATAAATAAATAAATATTATTATTTAAATTTGACCTTTATAACTTAGCCATTAAAATAGATTGCTATGGATAGTAATTACCAATTTATGAAAACAAATATAATAGAACAACTCAATCTTAATTTACAGGTAAATTATTAGATGACAATAATATAAGAATGTAATTTTGATCAATAGATTATTGATTTCATTAAAAATGGTTTTCTTTAATTTCGTCAATGAATATAATAAATAATTTCATTATGTTTTAGAATGACTATTTGAAAATGTTATTTTTTTTAGTATTCAATTTTTTTATTCAATTGAAATTTTGTGACTTTTTATTTAACGAATAGTGAAAAATATTAATATTATTTTGAATGTTGTTTTTTGTTTAGATTGTAAAATACTACTCTGTATTTGTATTAAAAAATCATTAGTAAAATTTAATTTTAAATAATCCAATTATTATTTTTGAAATGTATTTTAGACTTAAATTAAGTTTAATACTATTTTATATTTTAAGATGGAATTTTTCTGATAATAGTTGTTCATTGCATTTTATCAGTTTAATTTTAATGAATTCTAAAAGATCAGTTTTTTAAAAATTGTAATATTTATTGAATATTTGGAAAAAAAGTAAAAATATATAATATTTACCTTTTTTTGGATAATGTGAATAATAAACATATTAATTTTAATTGCCAGGGTTGACGGTAAATCTGGTAATTACCAATAAAAATAGTATGATAAGGACTAGTAAATTATAATTACACATGTAAAAATATTATTGAATGAGTGTGTATCGAAAAAAATCATTCATGGTCTTAGTTTATTACCCATTGGATAAACATGGTTGACATTAATTCGTATATAGTATTTCATTTTATGTAAATTAATACATATCGCACTATTGTTTTAAATAAGTACAACATTTTAGTACATGGACATAAAGACTCTAATGGCATCCATTGATTGTAAATAAAAAAAATTTATATTAATATTGTAATTTTTTTAAAATTTTTATGGAATAAATATTTACCTTAAGGGCTTTAATAATAATGAGGTAGTTGTTTTTTCGTTTATTGAAAATTAAAATTAATGATACAAAATATATTAAAATAAATATAATTTGATATAATTAATGTAATCCATGAAATTTATATATGTCATTGAATTGTATAGGATATAATAAAATAGTTTTATCTAATTAGAATTATTGTATTTATGTTTTTAATTTTAAAATAGTCAATAGAATCAAATTTGAGAGAAAAGGTCTTTTATGGAATTAATATTATATTTAATTATTTAAAAATAATTAAAATATTAAATAAGAATAATGTGATAATATATTGTTTAAGATGACATCGAATATGAATTATGGGCCATTTTAATTTCATTAGATCGATAATATTATTAACATAATTTTTTCTTTGGAGAATTTCCAAGAGTTCTCCACCCCTCTTTTTTTAAAACGAAACATCTTCTTATCAATATCTCACACATAAAACCCTTTTTTGGTTTAGTATATATATGACCATGTCACTTCTTATATTCTATACCTTAAATATAGAGGCCTTAGTTTAGGTATAACACCTTCCTTAGTGATCTTAGGGTCTTAAGAAAAAGAGTTTGTTTGGGGAAAATATATTGTTTTAATCAATCATTTCCATTTTTTCTTACATAACACTATAACTATCTTAATCCATGATAAAATAATAAATTTAGTATCCTATATGTAATGAAATTCTATTATGTGATTGAAATTACCTATATTTATCTCCACATGAATCAAAATTTAAAATAATTAATCATCCATAGGTACAATGGACTACCTCCTCGGGAACCGATATAATTTGTTTTCCATCACCATCATTCAATACTAGTTTTGGTGGAAGAATTAATTTTTATATATTATATTCATTAATATATTAAAAATCCCTTAAATATAATATATTATTAATGTTAATAAATTTCTATTTATAGAAAAAAGATAATGTCGTTCGTGTATATGTCTGAATTATCACCTCCTCAAATCCATGTGATTGGTTTATCATCACCACATCATGTGAATTAAATATATTAGTATATTAAAATGATCAATACTATATTAATGATAATATAGAAACTATATGAGTATAAAAAACTAATCTTTTCTTGTTTTTAAAATGATCCATGTATGTTGGAATCATTACTCTTACATATGTATGGCCTACCGTCTCCATGATTATAAAATTGATCAATTTTCTTAACCATATATAATGTATGGATTTAAATTTATATCTTATTTATAATAATGATTATTATTTAATGAATATTATTCTGTATACTATGGAATAATTAACACTTTTAGTAGATACATCATACTAAAGTCATTTTTGACTCAAGTACTGAATACTATCTAAATGTGTGATGTGAACATAAAATAATTATGTAATTATTATAGCATGGTAATAATTGAAAAAAAAATAGTGAAATTAATTTTGTTTTTCTGAATTTAGTAAATAATTAACTAAATTTTCCTATTTAGGATGATAAATAACACACTTCATGAATCAGACTCAATGTTATAGGCTCTATAGTAGAAATAAAATATTTTAAAATATTTTAAATATTTATTATATAAATCATTCACATTCATGAAAATGTTTTTAAATTATTTTTCTGAATTTATCAATATGTAAAATAATGTTTTAAATAGGTAATTGTTTTTAAATTCTGTCATTTTATTTTTTAAATGAATAATTTTACTGTATTATGTAATGGAATTTCATTTAAAATAACCACTTTTAATGTCCCTCTTTCAACACTTTTTACGAATGTAAAAAAGGAATTATTTTTTTACACATATGGATTTAATGTAATTTCCCGCACTCATGGATCATTAATTCCATGATCTCTCTAATGTAATTTTTCAAACATATTTTAAAATCAAATGGATATTATATTATGTGTATTATTATTAGTTTTTAAAAGTGTTTTTATAAGAAAAGTGTATTTTGATATAAAAATGTTTCATAAAATTCTGGTTTAAATTATTTTTTAATGGTTTTATTCCTGATATGGTCAGCCCATATTATTTATAATGGGATCACCCAAATAGCACTGGGTGAGCCCATTATATCTTACTCAAAGAGTGGATCCCCATTATAGCTCATATGTTATCTCGATATGATATATATGAATGGTTGAACCCCATTAAAGATCATGAAAAACTATTGAGCCTCATATAGATTATATATGGGAGATCCTAATTAAAGCTCTTTAATTCAATGGGAAGTTATTTTGTTCTCCATATAATTATTTTTTAAGTCATATGTGTGGTTATCCAAATTGTAAGGGTTCAATAGGAATTATATGATGATGCTTTTTCATGTAACTGACATAACCGTTCTACTCTTTTAATTAGTTTTCATTGAAATTAATTTATTTAAAAAACGTAATATAATTTTATTTTCATTTTGTATAAATTATTTTCTTCTTAAATGAATAGGCATGATTTTTAAGAAATGGGTTTTAATGGGTTTCAATGTTTTTAAATGGAAAAATAGTTTATTTTTATTATGTTTTTTATTGTGAATTCCAAGCTCATAATATGATTATAGAAGCTAATTCATAGGATTTTATTGATTATTATAGATAAGGATAAGGCCATGATTAAATTTGTGATGATATTTCATGAAAATAAAAGTTTTTTTATTTTAAAATGGATTCATTAAATTGAAATAAATGGATACTGAAGATAAATTTCCACTTATAATGTACTTTTTATCACTCCCTCACCGATCACACCATAATAATAAATGATAGTGGGAAAAAGATATTTCAGAATTCAGAGTTGTGGAAAAAGAACCAAATTAATTTCATTCAAAAATAATATACCTTATTACAATAAATCCCCCATCAATCTAGTTTAATTTCATATGGTCTACATCATCGTACTAGCCAAGTTGGTGGAGTAAATTAATAATCTTATTTGACGCATCATGACAGCAGTGGTCCAGGATACTAGTGGATGAAGCTATGAATGAATATGATTGAGTGTTTCCTTTTTCCTTTATTTATAGATATCCATGGTGCCCATGTAGAAATTAAGGACATTAGGTACTAGTACAAAGTTCATCCTGGGTGAGTCGCGTGCTTTAAAATTGTTCAAAAACTGAAGGTACACCAAATTTGGTAATTTTAATCTTGTCCTAAACTTTTACAAAATGTTCTAAGATTACATGTTATGTAATCTTGTAATTTTTTTATGGGAGAAGGAATCTTGATTTTTGGCTTAACTCTTCCAAAAATAATCTAAAAAAACTCAGATAATTTAAATGGAATACATGACATTTAAATTCTCATCTGTAGTTTTCTTGCAACATTATATCATAAAAAATCTTGTGTCAAGTATCTAGTAATGATGTGGTGTAAATTGAATTTTAATTAAAAATTCACATATTTTCATTCCTTTTTTAGATTTCTATTTTTCCTTCCATAAAACAATAAACCATTAAAAATCATCAAACATATGGAATGAATATCCAATTAAATACCTAAATTAATATATTAATACACAATAAAATTACTTCAAGAAAAACTGTAATCATTCATCATCATAATCCATAAAAATAATGAAAGTGGATGGTATCATTGGATAGAAATTCTAATAAATATTATTTAACATCAAATTATGTTATCATATAATAAAAATACATGGAAAATATCATAAGATAATACCTTGATGAAAATACTCTTTCAATTAGAAATTAATTCTTTAAAATATGATTATTTCCATAATATTATTGAAATTATTTTTTAAAAAAATATTCTAGGTAACTTGTAATATAATCTTCAATGAATTTCAGGGTAATGAAGGTTTAGTTTTTTCATGTTTTGTATAACAAAACAAATATTCATTTCACATTTTTAGTAAATACAAAAATGTACAACATTCCAAAATTTATAATAAAATTCATTATAAACAATTTTTTTCAAAATATGTCACATGTAAAAATGAATTTTAAAATTTATAGGATAATATAAAAACATCATTTGAAAAAAAATTGAAAAAAATATTATGTAAGAGAATTATTTTTGATAAAAAAGATATGTAACACCATTTTTCTTAAAATAAAATTTTTTGTTATCTATATGTAAAAGAGAGTGGAAAATAAATATAAAACATGTAATCTATATAAATAACCATAGTTAAATATAATTCACAGTACTCTTGATAAATATATCATCAACATAATAATCAAAAACTCGAACATCAACAATCCTGATAAACAATGAGATTGTAACCTATATCCTTTACTACTTTTTTATCCTATGAATCATAAGACCCATGAATGAAATAACCATATATGGGTATATAAATAAAAATATTTTCATGATAATAATCATAAAATACATTAATGGTAAATATTTACCCATCGTAATAGAAAAAATATATAATTATGGAATTTATCTCACAAAATAATAGTGAGATGAATATCACATACTTGGAATTTGAATATATTTGAAAGAGATTTAACAACATGAATAAATAATTTAAATTTATTATAATTATATAAAATATACTTACAAATATAGATAATATCATATATGATCCACTTATACTATTTCAACACAAGTTTATAAATAATTCATCATAAAAATATTCAGTTCTGGATATTAATTGTTTCGACTTCATAATGATTTTGATTTAGTAGTTATGGTAAATGTTCGTTTATAATATTTCAATAATTTCGATAATTTTAAACATGAAATAATATTATATTTATTCAATAGATATTTATATTATTTTCCAATAAATATATTTATAGATAAATTAATTACAAATTTCATGGAGGAGGTAGGCCTTACGTACGCATTAATATTATATTCAAGTATTAGGGATGGAATGGAACAAATTTAAATAATAATTATTCTATAATGAATATTTATTAAATATATCATATATATTCATTAATTATATTGTTATCAACATCCATTCAAAATTTAAAATAATATCTTTATGGAGGTGGTAGAAAACACGTATGCATGAGTGACATTATCATTTCCCAATGAACTTAATGATATGATGGAGTATGTGGTATTATAATATTAGAATAATAATTATGTCAAAATTAACATATATAAACATTAAAGTTTGTATTATAACCAAACAATAAATATAGTTATGGAAAATGAACTGCATCGCTGTGTGGTGGTGGTGGTCCACACATAAGCATGATCGATATATTCCATATACATTTGATGGTATAAATGGGTGGTAAATGGTGGATTAATTTTTATAATAACTTTTAACCATATTTATGAAATTTAATTTATTATTTTTTCATTAATAACATATATTTATATTAGTTTAGTGAAGGAATAAATTGATAATGATTGAGTAAATTGATTACCTTCTCTAAACTAGGCCTCAAGTATATCCCTTAATATAGACCATTGGAATGAACATTTAAGAATAATATAACCACCAATTAATTTATATATAAGTTTATATGAAAAAATTTTAGGGTTTAGTCAATCCTAATTCCTTATGGAGTTCTAAATAAATGAGAGATGCGCAGAAATTTTATATTTTTGGGAAGAGACACACATGTAACTAAAAAAGTATAAAAATATAATTAATTAATATTAAATATAATTTAATCCATAGATGGATATTATAATATAATGTGTAAAGGGTTTATATATCCTAAAAAAATTAATTTTCGACTGGTTTTTGTGTCATTATAATTTTTATATTTTTTATTAACACCATCATTTACAATTATCGTCCTTAATAACTATAACATCTATTACAAGCTTACTGAGTTATAAATTTAATGATAAGGTAATTATTGGAACATTAATTGGGCATATATAATATTTTATCCTCTATATAATATATATTTCCCAATATAACAATTTTTATGTATTTTAATTAATATAATATAATTTTATATTCTTAAAATATAAATAATCTAATTTTTTGCCTGATTATTTTAATTTGATATTAAATATTCCAAGGAATTTTTTATTTTGAATATAAATTTTTTGACATCCCTAATATGTATTATTAATCTTAAAAATCATCTAAATTAATAATTTATCAATATATTATTTCATAAATTATTTTGAAAATAAAGTTTAACTTTTTTCATTTAATTTAATTAATATTGTGGGGGTGTTTCTTAAGAATATAGGTTAATAATTTTTTCTCCATATTTTTTAAATAAATTATAATTAAGAAAAAAATTAATTCATTCATCAAATGAATATTTATTATTTTAATTATGCAATAATATTTCAATATTTTAAAACAATCTCTATGTTCGATAGCATACAAAATACGTAACACTGAGCATAATCGAAAAATTTTATATTATTATTTAATTGTTATTGTTAAAACCAAGAAATTATATAGCTGGTTAGGAGTAATATTACCTAATTTTTTTAGTATATAAATAAATTAAGGATCTAACCAATAGAAAATGATATATCAATTCATAGAAAATAATCACTAATTTTTTTGAAAATCAATTTTTTCATCAAATTTATCTTTTATTAGAAAATGTTTTTTATTATTTTTGTTAACAAATTATATAATTAATTTTTTGATGAATTTAGAAAAATAAAAAATGAATATAATTTTTTTAAATTAGTATAACAACATTATAAATTGGATAAATTTTTAAAAAAATAAAAAGATTTATTTTTAAATGAATAGTAAAAAATAATTATTTTTATTGATAAAATTATTTTTATTTATTATATTTAAAATGTTTAATTATATTTTCGACTATTTTGAGAATTTAACTAGTTCTATGTTATTTATAATAATCCATTTATAGATTTTTTATGAATTTTATACCTGAAATTTGTATATGTAAAATTTATATTTAAAAGGGTGTTTTTTCAAAACCCATTTTTCATTATCTTTATTTTTTAATTATAGATGAATTTGTTAGAGGAATGAAGGAGGATATTTGTAACATCCCAGGTAAATAAAGAAAAAAGAATTTTTATATTTATTAATATTTACGAATTAAATATTAATTTTACTTTAAAGGGGTTGCTATGTTTGATAGCGTACCCTATACGCACCAACATGTTTCGTTGAAATCTTATGTTGCACACTAGTAATATAATAATTTTATTTTAAATGGTAGTTAACCAATAACTGTTGTATTGGAGGGAATGAATAGAAATAACTATAATATGATTATATATGTTTTTTAAATGTTTTTACATTTATCCAATAAAGGATAAAGGCTTAAAATACAAAAAGAATTCAATTTTAGGCATATATACTATAATATCCACGAAAGGTCCACTTATCACCTTTTAATGGAGAACACTCTTTAGATATAGTTTTGGACACTCTTATACATTATATTGGACCAAAAAAAATCCTCTTTTGAATAGGGATATCAAAATTTACTTTGTGTGAATTTTTGGTATTTTTCCGATAAAGTTCATTTTTTAATGAATAGTGAAAAATATTGTATTATTATTCAGAACCTCTTTTTAATCTAATTTATTTATATGATTAGATTATATTTTTAATTGGTTTTAAAGTGAAATTAGAATATATTTTTACCATTTAATCCAATAGTGGTCGTTGGAATTAATTCACATTGAAATTTGACTTAAACTAGTGTCAATCTTTTGATACTTATTGTTTCATAAAAACACGCTATTTGCTCTGACATCGGAAATTAATTATTAAATTAATTAATGTAACATATATGTTTTGAATTTTTTAAAATAGACATCATTTTTGAATCTTTAATATCAAATATAGCTTATGGTGAAGTTTTGGTATTTTTCTGAAAAACTTCAATTTTTGATGAATAGTGAAACCACTAAGTGGTACTTAAAAAACTGATTTTTCGTTTAAATGGATTTTTACCACCTATATTCTTTGATTTTCAAAAATCCTACAAACATGCTCGTCATTAAGAAGTAAAATGTTGTTTAATGGGATGAAAATAATTTTTTGTTGAATAGTATCTTTTAAGTTTTTAATCGCGATTAGAGGTAATTAGTGTAGTTTAAGGTAAAAATAATGTTTTAATAATATGAAATGACCATGACACATGTCCTACTCTCATTGGATGTGTCATGGACGACCAAGACCATCCATGGGTCAACTTGAGGACCCCATGGTGTCACTTTGGTAGGAAAATGACATTAATAACTTTTTATTTAATGTTAAAATGAAAATGTCACAAACAAGAGTTGTTTTAATAAAAAAAATTAAATGGGGTTATACAAGTCATATTTTTTACTATAAATATTCATTATAAAGTTAAAACGATTTCCTACATCATGATATTTGTTTTATAATTTTTAGACACTAAATAAATTAAATTATTCATGAAACCATGATGATGCAGCGATTACCTCATTATTTAACGATTTAAATAAAATGAAACTATAACGTAAAATCTAAGACCTACACATGTCAAAAACCTATTTTATGGGAGGATTTTGAACTCTTATCACCATATCCACGAAATATTTAATTTTGGGACCTTTTAAATCTGAAAAGAATTTTATAATAAAGTAACCTTTTATAACTTCCCAAGAGTGCCCCTCCTCTCCTCTTATAAAAGGCCCCCACCTCTACCACCGTACCCACACCTCTCAAGCCTTTGGCTCGGCCAAAACCTATCCATTTTGTCTCTCCACATCCATCTCTTACTTCTTGAAGCCTCAATTTGGGAAGAAATCTTCCCAAGGAAGCCTTTGATCTCAAATGAAAAAGAGTTGCCCGTTTTAAAGGTAGTGTTTTCTCCTGTGTTTTTATGTTTTTTTTTTTGCTTCTCCAACCCTCTAAACTCTTTTTATTATTTCTTTTGAAAAAACACCAGTATATTCAATATACTAGGTTTTTTTATAAGAAGTATTCGAGCTACACTTATTCACACCTACATCTAATGGTTAAAGAACATAATGTTTCTGTGGATGGCGAATTTCTGCCTCACGAAACAATAATTGTTCAACACTCATATAACACCTTCAAAGGTGGCCATTAAGATGTCACTATATTTATATATGATATATAATATGTTTATGTTTTACTTATGCTTTTTTATTTTTCATTTATTACATACCTTTATGGTTTCCATTATGGGTAAACGCGATATCTTCATTTTAGGAAGTGCAGACTACCGCCCCTCAAAGTGATTTGATTCGTTAACACCATATGTGGCATATATAAATGATAGATTGAATGATATTATATATGATAAAATAATGGAATTATAATACAATTATGTATCACTATGTTTTAATTCCATTAAATATGAAATAGAAATAGAAGTAGCGTTCATGCGTACGTACGGCTTACCGTCTCCATGAAGGGTGCATTTCATTTCATACCTCTAAATGTTATGTAATATTATAAATTCATGTATATACTGTATATATATGATATATATGATATATACCTCATGAATATAACTCTGGATATAATGGATACATGAACAACTTGTAATTATAAAGAGCATATTTTTGACTCAAGTACCAATGATCGTTAAAACGACCGTTATTAACTTAAATGATTACATAGTGTTAATGACATGGTAATAAGTGATATAAAAGGAATAATGAACTTGAAAAATGTTATTATGAAAGTAGAAATTAACTAAAGTTTATTATTCAGGACATTAAAGAATGATCGAATCAAGTTGGACCCGAGGTATGGGACTTCTTCTCAATCTCCTTTCATTGAGGCATATTTTGTTTTATACACAACCTTATTTTATACGGTGTATAAACCCCTTTGACTTTTACATTTATCCAAACGGAATATTTTTATATGAATCGTTTTACTAAATGACAAAAGGGAATGTTTTTTTTTACGTATGCGGCGACAACGACTTCTCCGCCACCGTGACCATTATTTGAGTTTCGGCTTCCTCTACAAGACATACTTTTTTTAAATGAGAAATAAATACCATGTTTTACTTTTCTTTTATTTTGGTATTGAAAACGGATTTCATAATGTATTTATATCAATGTGTTGTATTGATATCTTCTGATTGAAAAGTGGAAATGTTATGTTTCCTATATGCATGTTTTATGTGATACGATTATGTTATGGTTCATGGGAATTATTATGAAGATCGGTGGTTCCGTGTTAAATGAAGGGCGGGTGAGCCTGATATAGCTCTCCAATGCATTGGGTTATGGGAAGGGGTTAAATGTTGAGGTTTCTCCAAATATATTTAGGGAATATACTGTGATGGGTATTCCAAAAATAACCAAGAGGGTTACCGCCTACGTATGAATGTTATGAATGCCTCAAGTTACCTTTATGTCTTGTGATTTTTATGTTTTATTCATGATTTCCTGAGGTATGTGAACTTGCTTATGTTTTATGAGTAATGTATGATTTTGTACATGGACTAATGTTTTCATTTCGTGCTTTTATATCCCTTTCTGAGCTTTTTATGCTCATCCCATGTTTTTGAAATTTTTTTCACAGGTCAAGGGAAAGGTACATGATGTGATGATAGTGTCAAGTAAGTGTCAAGAAAGAATCCATGTTTTTTTAAATATGTTTCCATTGATGGGAAAAATGAGTACGATATTTTATGTAACAACTTTTTTTAAATGTGGAGTTTAATTAATGTTTTATGATCTAATTCTCTAAAACTCTAAACCTGAAAGGATCCTCAACGTGTATTCTTGAAATAACTCATGATTATATAATGTTTAAGGCTGGGGCCTTATAGTTGTTATCATTGGTCGGTTTAGATAACATTAGGAGTTCGAATTATATTAAATGATTATCCAAAAATATATATTTTTTGTGGTCAAATTGAAAAGATATATCATTTGAAGATTACCATATTGCTTCATCTAAGAAATGTTTGTTCAGAATGGATTTCCGCAGAGGAAACAGGGAAGAAGTGCTAGGAAGGAATACAGAAGGAAAAAACCTTCCGAATCAGCATCCTGAGATGGTCGGAATTGGAACCGAACAGTTTTTTGTAGTAATGGCACAGTTGACTCAAGTTATAAATGGTGGTGGTATCCATGCACGAGATCAGCCAGATCAAACGCAGAGGAACATGTCTATGGTGGAACATTTCATGAGGCAACATCCCCCATCATTCAGAGGATCATCTGACCTTGTGCTAGCTGAAGGGTGGATTAAAGAACTGGAGAAGATTTTCGATGTCATGGGGTGTTCAGTCAATCAAAAGGATAGTCTTTATATTTACCGTTTGGAGGGTGAAGCAGATCAGTGGTGGTCGATGGTTAAAAATATCAGGGACGCTGATGAGATTGATGCTCTTGACTGGGATGAATTCAAAGGTATGTTTTTGAGAAGTATTTTCCTAAGGCTATTCGTATTAGGATGGAAAAACAATTCTTGGAATTGAGGAAAGAGGAAGACTCAGCGGCTGCCTATGAAGAGAGGGTCACTCGATTGGAAAGGTATGCTCCAAATTTTATCCGAGACCTTGATAGTAAAATCAATCATTTTTACTCAGGATTAATTCCAAAATATCGAAAGGCATTGGATCCTTGGGAGTTCAAAAGTTATGAAAAGCTAGTTTGATGTGCTGAGAAGGTGGAAATAGAGTTTTCCGATGATCAAGTGTTCTATTACAACCAGCTAAAGAAGAGAACGAGGTGGCAGGAGAATGGAAAGAATTATTCAAAAAGGTCTGATGGTAAGAGAACTATGTTTCCAGTTTGTGATAAATGTGGTAAAAGGCATGCTGGGGAATGTCTTCTGAATTCAGGAATGTGCTACCAAAGCGGTAATATGGGACATAAGTCTCATGATTGCACTGAAAAAGATCAGGCTGATGGTATGACCAAATTTTATTTACAGTTAGTTAAATGTTTTAAGTGCAATGAGATGGGTCACTATGAAAACAAGTGTCCGACAAAGAGCTCGAGTGATAGGAAGCGGTTAGACTACAATCAGAAAGGGGTGGTGAAATCCATTGCAATAATTTCCGCAGATGTCGGGCCATCAAATGAAGTTTTATCAGGTACTTTGTTTGTTTTTTCAGATTATGCCATTGTGTTGTTTGATTCAGGGTCTACACATTCTTTCATCTCTGAAAACATTTCTAGTAAAATGGGAATACCATCTCAAGAAATGACTCCTGAACTTTTTGAAAAAACACATGGGGGAAATGTTGAGGCAAAAAGAATTTATATGAATTTTCCTATCCTTATCTATGGAAAGAACCTACTTTCAAACCTTATTGTTTTACCTATTGTAGAGTTTGATGTTATCCTGGGTATGGATTGGCTCTCTATATACCATGCTAAGATTGACTATAGAGCTAAAGAAGTTTCTTTTCTGAAAGACTTTTAGTTTCTGTACAAGAATGAACCCTTACTGTTGATATCATATCAAGAGGCTAAGAAACTTGTAAAATATGGAAATGAATGTTACCTTGCACATATTGTTGAAAACAAGGGAACTGATCAGATTAATGATGTGTCAGTGGTAAATGAGTATCCTGATGATATTCCTAATGAGTTTACTGGAATAATACCGGATCGAGAAGTTGAGTTTACTGTAGACTTAGTTTCTGATGTTAAGCCAATTTCAAAACCCCCTTATCGAATGGCTCATATTGAACTTTTAGAGTTGAAGGAGCAATTGGAAGATTTATAAGAGAAATGTTTCATTCGACCTAGAACATCACCATGGGGTGCTGCTATTTTATATGTTAAAAAAGAAAGATGGCTCTATGAGACATTGCATTGATTATAGAGCCTTGAATAACATCACTGTTCAGAACAAATATCCTTTGCCTCATATCGATGATTTGTTTGATCAGCTCCAGGGAGCTCAGTATTTTTCAAAGATTGACCTGAGATCGGGGTACCATCTGTTGAAGGTAAAGGAAGAAGATATTCCAAAGACCGCATTTCGTACAAGATATGGCCATTATGAATTTGTAGTAATGACTTTTCGGCTAACCAAAGCACCTGCTGTATTCATGGACTTAATGAATATAATTTTCCATGTGTTCTCGGATAAGATTGTGGTTGTTTTCATTGATGATATTTTGGTGATTTCTAAAAGTAAGGAGGAGCATGAAAGACATTTAAGGGTTATTTTACAAACCTTAAAAGAAAAGAAATTGTATGGGAAATTCAGAAAGTGTGAGTTTTGGTTGCAACAAATTTCTTTCCTTGGTCATATTGTTTCTAAAGATGGGATAACTATTGATCCAACAAAAAACAAAGGTTGTGGAAGAATGGCCAAGACCCACAAATGTAACTGATATTCATAGATTCCATGTTCTGGCAGGCTATTACCGAAGGTTTTTTATAATTTTTTCATAGTTATCTAGTCCAATGACTAAGCTAACTCGGAACGGTGTTAAGTTTATCTGGACAAAATAATGTGATGATTGTTTTCAGGAACTGAAAAGAAGATTGGTGAATGCTCCAGTTTTGGCACTACCTCCCAGGAATGGGGAGTTTGTTATCTACAGTGATGCTTCATTGAATGGACTTGGTTGCGTCTTAATGTAGAATGATCACGTAATTTCTTATGCTTTACGACAGTTGAAAACTCATGAGGTAAATTACCCTACACATGATTTGGAATTAGCTGCGGTTGTTTTCGCTTTAAAAATTTGGAGGCATCATTTTTATGGACTAAAGTGTGAAATATATACCGATCAAAAAAGTTTAATGTATATATTCACTCATAAATAATTGAACATGAGAAAAAAGAGATGGATAGAATTAATCAAGGATTACGATTTCACAATTCATTACCATTCGGGAAAAGAAAAATAAAGTGGCTGATTCTTTGAGTCGAAAAAGTAATGGTTCATTAACAATGTTGCATTTGGAATGTGATCCTTTGGTTAAGGATTTGATGAACTTTGGCATAGAAGTTGTTGGTGCAGGATGTCCTTCTGTTTTGTTTCAGGTATCAGTGAAATCATCTCTATTAGACAGAATTAAGCATGCACAAAAGCAAGACAGCGAGTTACAGAAAAAGGTAGAGCTAGTTCAGAAGGGTAAGTTGCATAAATTGAATAGTGATAATGATTTTTTTTGAGATTTGGGAATAGATTGTGTGTGGAATGTGATTAACAGTTGAAGAGAGATTTGTTATGTGAAGCTCATAGTTCTCCGTTTCCAGTCAATCCTGGCAGTACTAAGATTTATAGAGATCTTCGAGAGTATTACTGGTGGGACAGAATGAAAATGGATATTGTTAATTTTACTATAAAGTGATTGACTTGTCAATAGGTTAAATAAGAGAGGCAGTTACCGAAAGGGATTCTTCAGCCTTTACTAGTGCTAGAGTGGAAATGAGAGAATATATATATGGACTGTGTTGTGGTATTGCTGAAGACACCTCAAGTTAATAATGAAATTTGGGTGATTTATTGAACGCTTTACTAAATCTGCTCATTTCCATTCCATACGAGATAATTTTTACCTAGATCAACTTCCCCATTTGTATCATAAATAGATAGTCAGGTTATATGGAGTTCCTCTCTCCATTGTATATGACCGTGATCCAAGGTTCACTTATAACATTTGGAAAGGCCTTCAGAAGTCGTTGGGTACTGAATGAAATTTTAGTACATCTTTTCATCCTCAATCAGATGGGCAGTCAGAACGAACAATTCAGACATTGGAGGATATGCTACGAGTTTGTTTGATGGATTATCAGGGAAGTTGGGACCAATATCTTTCTTTGGTTGAGTTTTCTTATAATAACAGTTTTCATTCCAGTATACAGATGTCACCATTTGAGGCATTATATGGGAAGCGGTGTCGAACTCCAGCTTTCTGGGATGAAATGGGTGAAAGGAAGTTGATGGGACCAGAATTGGTAGAAGAGATGGTAGAAAAAGTTCAGTTGATTCAAAAACACATGAGAACTGCTCAAAGCAGGAAGAAGAGTTATACGGATAACTGGAGGAAGGATCTATCTTTCGAGGTTGGAGATCATGTTTTTCTCAATGTTTCTCCGTGTAAAAGTGTGATGCGATTTGGTAAGAAAGGAAAGCTGTGTCCAAGGTTAATTAGACCATATGAAATTCTAGAGAATGTTGGATCAGTTGAATATCGAGTGTCTTTACCTCCAAGTTTATCTCATGTACACAATGTTTTTCATGTTTCGATGTTGAAAAAATACATGCCATGTCCATCTCATGTTTTGAGTCTAGAAGTAGTTCAGCTGGAAGAGAATCTATCTTATGTGTAACAACCGGTCCAGATTCTTGACCACAAGGATCAAGTGTTGCGGAATAAGGTAATTCTCCAGGTAAAGGTCATGTGGAAAAACCATATGGTTGAAGAGGCAACATGAGAATCTGAAAAATGCTATGAGGGATAAATACCCCCACTTATTTTGATAAGTGAATAAAATTGCGAGGACGCAATTCCCAAAAGGGGGGAATGATGCAACATCCGAGGTAAATAAAGAATAAAGAATTTTCATATTTATTAATATTTACAAATTAAATATTAATTTTACTTTAAAGGGGTTTCTATGTTCAATATTGTACCCGATACGCAACAACGTGTTTCTTTGAAATCTTATGTTGCACACTAGTAATATAATAATATTATTTTAAAGGGTAGATAACCCGTAGCCGTTGTATTGGAGAGAATGAATAGAAATAACTAAAATATGATTATATATGTTTGTTAAATGTTTTTATATTTATCCAATAAAGGATAAAGGCTTTAAATACGAAAATAATTCAATTTTAGGCATATATACTCTAATATTCACTAAAGGTCCACTTATCGCCTTTTAATGGAGAACCCTCTTTAAATATAGTTTTTGTCACTCTTATATATTCTATTGGACAAAAAAATTCTTCTTTATAATAGGGAGATCAAAATTTACTTTGTGTGAATTTTTGGTATTTTTCTGATAAAGTTCATTTTTTTAATGAATAGTGAAAAATGTTGTATTTTAATTAAAAACCTATTTTTAATTTAATTTATTTATATTATTAGATTATATTTTGAATTGTTTTTAAAGTTCAATTATAATATATTTTTACCATTTAATCCATTAGTGGACGTTGGAATTAATTGCACTTTGAAATTGGACTTAATTTAGTGACAATCTTTTGATACTTATTATTTCATAAAAACAAGCTATTTGCTCTGACATTGGTAATTAATTATTAAATTAATTAATGTAACTTATATGTTTTGAAATTTCAAAAATAGACATCATTTTTGAATCTCGGAATATCAAATATAGCTTAGGGTGAAGTTTTGGTAATTTTCTGAAAAACTTCAATTTTTGATTAATAGTGAAACCACTAAGTGGTACTTAAAAAACTGATTTTTCGTTTAAATGGAATTTTACCACCTCTGTGCTTTGACTTTCATATATCCGACATACATGGTTGTCATTAAGATGTAAAATTTGGTTTAATGGGATTCATATAATTTTTTGGTGAATAGTAACTTTTATGTTTTTAATCGCGATTAGAGATAATTACTGTAGTTTAAGGTAAAAATAATTTTTTAATAATATGAAATGACCTTGACACAAGTCTTACCCTCATTGGATTTGTCATGGATAGCCAAGACAATCCATGGGTCAACTTGGGGACCCCATGGAGTCACTTTGGTAGGAAAATGACATTAATAACTTTTTATTTAATGTTAAAATGAAAATGTTACAAACATGAGTTGTTTTACTAAAACAATTTTTAAATGGAGTTATACAAGTTATATTTTTTAGTATAAATATTCATTAGAAATTTAAAAAGATTTAATACATCATGATATTTTTTTAATAATTTTTAGACAATAAATAAATTAAATTATTTATGACAGCATGATGATGTAGTGATTGCCTCATTATTTAATGATTTAAATAAAATGAAAAGATAATGTAAAATCTAAGACCTATACATGTCAAAAATCTATTGGATGGGTTTATTTCGAACTCTTAGCACCATATCCTCGAAATATATAATTTTGGGACCTTTTAAATCTGAAATGCATTTTATAATAAAGTATCCTTTTATAACTTTCCAAGAGTGCCCCTCCTCACCTCTTATAAAAGGACCTCACCTCTACCACCTTACCCACGTCTCTCAATCCTTTTCCTTGGCCAAACCCTGCCCATTTTGTCTCTCCACATCCATCTCTTACTCCTTGAAGCCTCACTTTGGTTAGAAGTCTTCCCATGGATGCCTTTGAGCTCAAATCAAAAAGAGTTACCCGTTTTAAAGGTTGTTTTTTCTCTTGTGTTCTTATGTTTTATTTTTCTTCTCCAACCCTCTAACTCTTTTTATTATTTCGTTTGTAACAACACCAGTATCTTAAATATACTAGGATGTTGTTATAAGAAGTATTCAAACTACATTTACACACACCTACATCTAATGGTTAAAGAACATGTTGTTTCTGTGGATGGCGAATTTCTGCCTCACGAAACGATGACTATTCAACACTCATATACCACCTTCAAAGGTGGCCATTAAGATATCACTATATATATATTCGATATATAATTTTTTAATGTTTTACATAAGCTTATTTATTTTTCATTTATGACATACCTTTATGGTTTCCATTATGGCTAACGTGATATCTTCATTTTAGGATGTGCGGACTACCGCCCCATCAAAGTGATTTGATACGTTAATACCATATGTGGTATGTATAAAGGATAGATTTAATGATATAATATATGATAAAATACTGTAAATATAAAACTATTATGTATCATTATGTTTTAATTCCATTAAATATGAAATAGAAATGGAAGTAGAGTTCATGCGTACGTACGACTTACCGTCTCCATGAACGGTGCATTTCATTTCATACATCTAAATGTTATGTAATATTATAAATGAATGTGTATACTGGATATATATGATATATATGATATATACATAATGAGTATAACTCTATATATAATGGATACATGAAAAACTTGTAATTATAAAGAGCATATTTTTGACTCAAGTACCAATGATCGTTAAAACGACTGTTATTAACTTAGATGATTACATAGTGTTCATGACATTGTAATAAGTGATATAAAAGGAATAATGAACTTGAAAAATGTTCTTATGAAAGTAGAAATTAACTCATGTTTATTATTCCAGACATTAAAGAACGATCGAGTCAAGTTGGACATGAGGTATGGGACTTCGTCTCAATCTCCATCCATTGATGCATATTTTGTTTTATACACAACCTTCTTTTAAATGTTGTATAAAATCCTTTTACTTTTACGTTTATCCAAAAGGAATCTTTTTATATGAAGCGTTTTACTAAACAAAAAAAGGGAATGTTTTTGTCATACGTATGCGGCGACAACAACTTCTCCGTCGCCGTGACCATTATTTGAGTTTCGGCTTCCTCTACAAGCCATACATTTTTTTAAATGAAAAATAAATACCATGTTTTACTATTATTTTATTTTGGTATTGAAAATGGTTTTCATAATTTTTTTTTATCAATGAGTTGTATTGATATCTTGTGATTGAAAAGTGGAAATGTTATGTTTCATTTATGCATGTTTTATGTGATACGATTATGTTAGGGTTCTTGGTCATTATTATGAAGACGGGTGGTTTCGTGATAAACTACGGGTGGGTGAGCCCAATATAGCTCTCCATTGCATTGGGTAACACGAAGGGGTTAAACGTTGAGGTTTGTCTGAAGATATTTAGGGAATATACTGTGATGGGTATTCCAAACGTAACCAAGAGGGTTACTCCCTATGTAAGAATGTTATGAATACCTCATGTTACCTTTATGTCTTGTGATTTTTATGTTTTATTCATGATTTGTTGAGGTATGTAAACGTGCTTATGTTTTATGAGTAAAGTATGATTTCATACATGGACTAATGTTTTCATTTCGTGAATTTATATCCCTTACTGAGCTTTTTATGCTCATCCCATGTTTTTGAAATGTTTTTCACAGGTCAAGGGAAATGTACATGATGTGATGATAGTGTTAACGAATTGTCAAGAAAGAATCCATTTTTTTTAAAATATGATTTCTTTGATCGGAAAAATGAGTACTCTATTTTATGTAACCACTTTGTTTAAATGTGGAATGTAATGCATGTTTTATGATGTTATTCTATAAAACTCTAATCCTGAAAATATCATCAATGTTTATTCTTGAAATAACTAAAGATTAAGTAATGTTTAAGGATGGGGCCATATAATATTAACAGAAGTCTTATCCATTGGATTTAAATAAGATCTAGTTATTTTTAATACTATTTATGAATAGAATGTTCAAAGATACAAACAAGTATTATTTAATATTTAATTGGTTTTTACTGATTTCTTTGAAAAATATTTACCTCACTTGTCTCGTGATTATTGATTCCAATGAATCATTGAATTTTATGCATTTATTCTATCTATCAGGATTTATGATCTTAGTATTGAGGATTATTAAATCGGTTATGTTATTATCACTCACTTGATTATGTCATCATACCTTTACTCATATTTTCATCTAATGAATGAAATTCAATTGTTAATGATTATTTTCACCATTAATATGTATTTGAGAAATCCTTATTTATGTTTCCATTTCCAAATTTTAAAAATAATGATGTCAAATGAGTTTTAATGAATGGTATCAACAATGAATACTCTTATGGGCAGTTTTAAGACTTAATATGGAATATGTAAAGCTGTGTATATTTGGAGAGAATATTGATATTTATGAACTAGTTGATTATGAATCCCATTTGTTAAATGTTTTTTCAAAGTATATAAATATCAGAACATAAAATTTCATTGGTAATTAAAATGATCTAATATTTCCTTTTCATGCATTAATGTTTGGAGGGAAAAAAATTGGGTTACATATAGTGTTATCAATTCCAAAAATGTGAAATTTAGGTTTTTAGCACCAAATCCGAGAGTGTGGGTTTGGGGATATTAAATTTGGCATCAAAGAAGTGTTTGGAAAACTATTAAAATTAGGAATTTTATCATGTTAATTTATTATTTAAGTTATGGATACCATCATGGGTTTTTATGTCTGACTTTGATCATACATTCATAGTTTTAAGAACCCTTTGAGGTTTTATGTGATGGAATTTTAATGTTACAATTGATATTTTGTGAGACAATTTAATTGGATTAATTTATAAGTAACTCTTATGGTCATCTTGAATTATTATTATAGGATACAATTTTGGATTATTTTTTGGAATAATATTGATATTAATGTGTCTTTATGGTGATTTAGGTTGTTTAAGAAAACTATTTAAATTTATTTGATATTGTATGACTATGTCATATACAATTTTGGATATATATGAATTTATGAGCGAGTACTATTATTTGGAGATAAAATTAAATTATAGCATGTACTAATATATTATTAAATAAATTAAAAAATTTATTGTCATTATTTTAATGAAATATTTTTTAAAGGATTTATTTTGTTTGACCTTTTGGTATTACTATTTAATTTTCGACATTGATATATCATCATATGAATGGTCATTAATTATATTAATTATCATATTTTGTTCTTGCCAATTTTTTGAGAATGCGTAATGATTAGTGGAATAAATTTTTAGTATTTTTTATAATTATGTGATACATTCGAAGATGATTCTAGTTCTTTAGGAAGAAAAAATCATCATGAATACTCGTCATTTGAATATAAAGATGATATTATTTTCTATATATATTTTTAGAAGAAACTATACTTTTCATGTATGAATATTTCCTTATGAATTTAGTTTAAAAGGTCTATGAATTAATTATATATTGGGAAGAGTATGTTCAAAAAATATTATTCAATTATATTTATTTCCAATTAATATATTTTCTCCTCAACCATAACAAATTTATGATTTTCAGGTCAACAACTTTCTTTCAGCCATGTTCTATATCACTAAATATTTGCCATTGTATATATTTTGTACATTTTTGTATTCTAACATCACACTAATGTTTTCTTATAATGATTCTTGTAATGTGTTATCCCAGATGACCTTCATACTTTCGTTTCACTATTTTCAAGAGGATGGTTTATTAACACTTTTTAAAATATGGGATTTCGAAAATGATATTTTAAAATGGAAACCATTGATTATTGAGATATATTTTAAACTATAAAGGACCTTATTTCATAAATGGGGGGGGGGGGGTTTGTGGAATGTAATATTCTTATACATTATAAGATTTACTATGTTCTATAGCATACAAAATACCCAACACTGAGTGTAACTGAACGATTAAATTTTATTATTTAAATATGGAAATTGTTATATATTTATTAAATTTTTATGTATGAATATGATTATATATATATATATATATATATTTTCTAATGATATGAAATATTTTGATAAAATCTCTGAAAATATATTCTCTGTTTTTAGAATGCAATTTTTTTCAAATACATATATTCTTCTTGAATGAGTATTTATTGATTTTATGAGAATAAAATATAAATAATTGATAGAAATTTTAGAAATTTAACATTATAAAAACAATATTTTTTAAATCATGATATCAAAATTTCATATAATGAAATTTTTAAATTTTTCATAAAAGATGGATTTTTATGTGACTTCCATATATTATTTTAAATTGATAAATATAATATCATTTAAACTATTTACAGAAATAAATTATATTTTCATATATTTTTAAATATCATTGGTTTATTTATATTTATATTAAACCTACTACATGTTATGAAATTTATTTTATAATTGAATTTTGTTTAAAAAAATTTATATTTTAAAAGGGATTTTCATATAAAAATTATGTTTCATATTATATTATAGATTTAATTTTAATGTAAATTATTCAAATTCAATGTTTTGAATCATTTAAAATGGAATATATATTTTTATAGTGGTAAAATTTTTGTAATATTTATCCTTTATTTTTGTTCAATATGAATAAAAACTATAGTTTTTTTTCATACCACAAGAAATTGTAAATAAGGTAATTAAGGGTTAACAAAAAAATAATTAAGAAAATAAAATGACCGAAATATTTTCCATAATTTTATTTTATAAGTACATTTCATATATAATCATCAATTATTCGATTTTATGGCCTCTTATTTACATTATGATGTGATAATGTGAAAGAACCCAAATCTTCTTTTCTGGTATGTTTTTATTTTTTCAAGAGTATATGAGAAAATAGGACTTTCTATAAATTTTTCAAGTACACGCTGTGGACCTTATGAGTACACGCCGTGTACTGTGTTGCCATAGGAGGTTGTCTTCTGGCCATGTTATGGTCACACACACGGCTGTGTGGGGTGACGTGGAGGACACCTAAAGAGGAGTACGGAGAAGGCAAGTACACACAGTGTACTTAAAAAGTACACACAATGTATTTTTTTAAATTAAATGCACTGGGGTCGCATTTGACAGACAAACCTGACTCCTTCTTGGTCTGGTTCATCCAAGAATGAGGGTATGACCGTAGAACTCCTCCGAGCCCCAGATCAAGAACCCGTTCTCTGAATCGACCGGTGTCGATTGCATTGGGATCGCCTTGGTATGCTCTTCCTTCTCCCTGGGATTGATTCATGATTCATCCTCTTTATCATGTTATCTTCGGATGATCCTTTTAGACATTTTTTATATCTTTGGTGTTCTAAGGGGATTCACGAATCGAGGTTCAATTATAGTGATCTCCTAACCTCGAGGTCGGTGGTTTGTGCCATTCTGTAGAAAGCCTTTAAGTTTTATGTGAAAATTTTCTGATTACCCATGAACGGGGTATTGCACATCTACTGTTTTAGCCCTATTGTTTGTCTTTTAGGATCTTATGCCCTAGTAGATTATATTTTATTATGAATTGGGTGAATATATGTGATTCAGATGTGTGTCCCATGCATGTTTTTCATGTTTTGACATTTGGGTCTAGTTTTCTAGTTAGGTTTCTGTTTACTATCCAATTCCTTATATTGTAGGATGGGGTGACTATGGTTTTGATATGCTTTTATTTTATAGATTTCCATCCAAGTAGTTCTAGAGGTTTACCTTGGCCGATACGTGATGCTATACTTGTTGATTTTCACAGGGCCGTGAGTACCTAATGTAGTAGACCATAGGGAGATTCGACGTAGGGTTTTTCAAAAGTGTCTTTGTAATATTACGATGTGATAACACATGGGGAATTGATGTTGAGTGCTTGCTCAGAGATTATTTTGTTCCTCGATGTGGGCCACATGGGGAATGAGACGTTGACTGCTTCCCTAGAGGTCCTTACTACCGATACGAGACAATAGGGGGGAAACGATGGTGATAGCTTCCTCAGAGAGTCTATACTTTAGCAGAACCACAGGGGTGAGATTGTGTTTGCTTCCAAGAGGGTTTCTTTTATCTGTTAGGTAGGACCAATAGGGATATCCTGTCAGAACATCCCAGAGGGTTACCGGTTTGTGATTACTTGCTTTGATTAACTCTTTCTTGATATTGAAACTATGGATTGTTACTGTTGAGTACATCCTTTATTACTACTTTATACACTTTTACATGCCATATATTCATTGAATGTTAGGCTCATAGGTTGTGGAAGTTGCATACTGGATTTGTCTCATACCCTATTTGGGCAATGCTTTTGGGCCCAAACAGATTATATTATTGCAGGTACAGACAAGGGAAATCACTCTTCTCCTTCAGGTACTTGATTGTTATGGATCTGGAGAGAAAGGGACCAAGCTATGCCTTCCTATGTTGAGGATTTTATCTGTAATCTTTTGAAATTTGGTTTATCACTATTTCATTATAGCATTGTGACTTTTTTGGATTTTTTTCTAGACATATGTATCATGTTTCATTTTATATGTGTTCTCCAACTGGTTATTATCTCAGTATTCCATTGTTTTCAGTTGTTTGATATTTACTACTTCTGCTATTTTATATTTTTTTCTCTTCCAATGTGTTACTCTTCCAATGAGGGAATAGGTTCTCCACTATCCCACCCAAGGCCCTCGCTGGTAGTCAGAATCCTCTGGCATTTGGGGAAATTCGCTTGAGGCCATGTGACCAATCGGGTACGGGGCGCCTCTGGGTGGCTTCCCGAACCAGGATGTTAAAATGTGGTATCATAGGAAGCTTTTTTCTCTTGACTTATTGTTTGGAGCCTTTATCTGGGGATAAGAAGGGATATGTACATGGTAATAAGATTTTCCCATGAGTCGCAAACCCGTGTACAGGGAAAAGCTAATCTTCCACGTTTATTTAAATTTTCTATTTTTTTTTAATTTTACTGTTGATTTGATTTTCACATTTAGGTGACTCATATGTTTTGTACTATTATAGATTATGTTATTGATGTTCTACTTATGTCTCAACCCTATGAGATGAGGGTCTTCCATCTCATTCATCATATAGGAACTTGTTATAAATCAAATGACATGCATTCTTGCCATGATATCCAGGGTGAATTAGCAATTTCATGTTTTATGATAGATGTTGTGTAGAATATACATGCTGTTGTGATAGATTCCTTGATAAAATAGATGTTGTTTGATAGGGTATTGTTTTGTAAGGATTTATTTGAATGAATGTCATACATTGGTTCTTGAGGTTTTATGGGCCCTCATGGATCAAAACTTGGCGGATCATTGCCTTGTTTACCTTGATATAACATGTATAAGATTCCATGCATTGATTCTAATGGAGTATGGGGCCTCATAGATTGGAATTTGGACCTTCTAATGTTCGTTTTAGTGTTTTTCTTGGTTCTGGAGTAGTTTTTTAGGCTTACTGTTCAGAAAAACCCAGAATATATGTCGTGTAGTTTTGAATACATGCCATGAGTTCTTATGTTCGGGAAGAAACTTTTTTTCTTATCTAAATGTCTTGTAATGTATGTACATTCAATTTACTCTCTAATTGTGTCATAGGCCATGTGGGTAGAGACATGGGATAGGTAATCTCTTGCGGGAACACACCGTGTACGAGTTGTAGATATTGTGTGGTGCTGACCCTATGTCTTCCTGTGTAACTAACAACACGGATGGATAAATATTAAGTTATACATGTTATGTCCAGTTTGGACACACTGTGTAGAGTAATCCTAGATTTTGGCCATGTAAATAACAACACAGGTCGATGAAACTCTTCAAGTACACACCGTGTCCACAAGGAACATGCTGTTTACTGTGAGCCATGTATCCGTTCATGTCACTAACAACATAGGCTGGATGAGCTCGTTTCAAACATGTTGTGTCCGTCACAGAACACACCGTTTAGTATTGTCTTAGGAGAGCCGTGTGGCATAGCCGTGTAGAAGGACTTGGGCAGGGGAAGGGGATTCAAGTACACACCGTGTGTTAGGGCAACACGTTTTGTGGATTTTGTGCTACACGAACTATTTTGGCAGAAGAACACACCCATGTAAATTACATAGGGTGTCACGTCGTGTAGGCTTGATACATGCCATGTATTCGTGTTTTGTAAAACGTGAATGCTTTCATTCTCATGTTCCCTCCTTACAGATCTTGTTTTCAATTGCTTGATAATATTGATCTAAGGTGTGCATTTGACCTTGCAGAGTCATGACACTGAGACGTCCTCCGGTTTTCTTCTAGTTATTGGGTAGTGATCAGACACTATATATTGATGATAAGGGACTTCCTACAGACCCTCTAGTTATTCCAATCTTGGCACCAACAGTTATAACTGATACTAGTTTTGATTCACATTTCAAGGAAGGATTTATGAGGATGATAGAGACCTTTCAGGGGGAACCGACTCTTGTCCCGTCAATGACTAAATTGAGACTGGGTTTTCAGTAGTATCACCCTCCCACCTTCATCGGGGAAAGAGGACCCCATACTGTAGATTCATGGCTAGAATCTGTGCTGACAATCTTCGAGCATCTGGAGACGCCTTCAGAGAAGTGGGTCATGCTCTCTACTTATGATTTGGGATTCCTCCATGATATGGTGGGATGTGATCTTATAGGCGGGACACCAGTAGGTTATGTCTTGGGAGGTGTTCCAGTGCATCTTCTATTACTTTTTCTATCCGGAGACCCTGAGGGCCGATCGAGCCTGGGAGTTCATGAATCTTCACCAGGGAACTCTTTCTGTCATGGAGTATTTATCACGCTTAACTGAGCTTCATAGCATTACACCCTTCCTAGGGGGAGATTGTTTTTTCCAAGTGAGGAAGTTAGAGGATGGTCTCTGGCATGACATATGTTCCAATTTTCACATCTTTAGGTTGACTTCCATCACTTCTATCATCATCCAGGAACAAATCATGGAGCGAAATCTGAGGGATTTCAGAGATGTGAGCCAGAGGGGCTCGACATCTGGAGTTTGCATCCCTCCTACAGATAGTAGGAAGCACTGTAGGGAGTGTTTGTGTGGTTATCCAAGGAAGAGATACCCATCTCTTGGTAGCTAGGTTGTATTCTACTAGTGCGGGAAGAGTGGGATTATAGGACACCGTGCTAGAGAGTTCCAGTGGAGTGATGATCTTGCGGTAAGATGGGTCACCTTCAGTGCTTCTGTCAGATCATCACACCAATAGTTGGTGATAGGGGTTCTTCTATTTCTCTTCATTTGGGAGGAGAACCACCAGTTTCTCACCAGTTTGGGAACTAGAGTTATTCCGGCAATTCATGACGAGGTGGAGGTCATGAATGTGGTTGTCAGTTTCCAATATTTTAGCGACAATAGAGTGGATCAACTCAGAGTGGTCAGGTAAGGTCACAAGGTCATTGACATACCAGACCATTGTAGTGGGGTAGACCCAGCTGGAGCTGGATCCCAGAACATCTACAGTTCGAGGTACACTCCTAGTTGCCTAAGTTTTATCTTCAGCATTTTTTGATACAGGGGCTTCCCATATCTTTATAGTTTTTACTGTCGTTGATGGAATTGGGATCTATATCTTTTCTTTTACTAATATATTTAAGTTAGAAACTACGTTGGGGACTAGGATGAGTAGTGTAGGTCAGTACAAGTAGTTCCCCTAGGGTTTTTTGGGTGTTACTTCATATGGATCACTATTTCCATGAGATGAAATGCTATTATGTAATTCACAGAATGGGCTAACTAGTTTCCTTCCAGGTAGTCATCCACTGTTGTCGTCGAAGGGTGAGTTTCATATCACCAGATGGTGGATCTTTTCATCATAAGGGAGAGTGGGATATCTACATGAGAATAGGGGGATCAGAGCATCATGGGATAGGAGGAGTTATAGCTCAGATTTATAGTATATATCTGGATGATCAGTGGACTTCACAGTTGTACTTTCCTCTAGTAGTGGATCATTATAGAGACATCATTACATAGGACTTTTCATGTTTTCCTCTAGAGCGTGATGTAGACATTTCAATTGATCTTGTTCCATGAGTGACACCATTGTCCATTCTGCCATATAGGATGGCTATGCTAGATATGCAGGAGATCAAGATGCAGTTGGAGGAGTTGCAGGAAAAGAGCTTCATCTAGGCCATCATTTCTCCTTGGGGTTCCCCCGTCCTATTTGTGATGAAGGAGGACGACACCAGAACGATTTTTTTGGATTATATGATGATTAACCAGTTTATAGTCATGAACTGATATCCCTTGCTGAGGATTAATGATCTCTTTGATTAGATTCACGGAGCCTAGGTGTTCTCAAAAATTGACTTGAAGTTGGGATACCATCAGTTGCACGTTAGGTCATCAGATATTCATCGTACAAACTTCTAGAGTAGGTTTAGTCTATACGAGTATATGGTTATACCGTTCGGTCTCCCGACCGCGTCTGTAGTTTTCAAAGCGCTGATGAGCTCTGTGTACCATCCATACATTGATTCTTTCATGGTTGTATTCTTGGACGATATCATGGTGTACTCTCACACTCGACACGACCATTCCACACATCTTGAGATCGTTTTGACTACACTAAAAGAGATTCAGATATATGATAAGCTCTCAAAATGACACATTTGGATGGACTAGATTCACTTCTTGGGTCATGTTATCTCAGAGACAGGACTGTCATTAGAACCAGATAATGTGAGGGCAGTAGTTTCCTCAGAGCAGACAAAGAACATCTTTGAGATGCGGAGTTTTCTAGGACTTTTTGGGCACTATATACATTTCATTCAGCACATTTATTACTTATCCGCACCAACTAATAGTCTGAATAAGACGGGTGAAAAGTTCTTGTGGTCAGATTTTTTTGATTCAGCCTTAAAATAGATGAAAGAGAGGTTGACTTTAGCACTAATACTGGTATTCTTAGAGCTGAGCAAGAGATATACTGTTTATTGTCATGCTTCATGTATTGGGTTAGGAGCTGTGCTTATGCAGGGGGATGGAGTCGTTGCATACGAGTCTGGACAATTTGAGGCCACATGAGAGGAATTACCTGACACATGATCTTGAGATGGTAGCAGTTGTTTATTCCGTACGTTGTTGGTGACATTATCTTTTGGGAGATAATTTTTTGGTTTTCACCGACCAAAAAAGTCGCAAGTACATATTCCCTCATTGTTATATGAATTTGATATAGCGAAGATTGGTTGTGTACCTTAATTCCTTAGGCAATGATCTTGCCTAAACACTTGGGAAAGGCAACACATTGGCAGATGTGTTGAGCAGGAGGACTCAGATACATGCAGTTCAAGTGGCCAGTGGTGAGTGGTAGCTTATACCCTTGTTCTCGGATATGAATTTGGAGGAGCCCGATAGTCAGGGGAAGAAGTTTCTTTCTTCTATAGTTGTAACATATTATATTTTTGATCGAGTACGAATGAGGCAGGTATCGGTTTCTGAATGCCTAGTTTTTTAGGAAAGTGTGCCTGGAGTGGACCTTATTCCTAGATAGACCAAAGTTGGGGATGAGATCTTGTGTTTCAAGGGACTCGTATGGGTGCTAGTAGGTACACAAGAGGAGCTGATGCAGAATTTTCATTCCTCAGCTTGAGAAGTTTATCCTGGTGTCACCAAGATGTATCGTGATCTACACCGTCAGTATTGGTGGCCAGGTATGAAGGGTGATGTTGATGGTTTCGTCATGAGGTGTTAAACCTTTCAGCAAGTTCAGGTGGAGCATCAGCGGCCGGCATGGCTTTTATAGTAGTTACCCATTCCTGAGTGGAAGTGGAACGATGTCACAATGGATTCTGTGACAGGTTTACCGAGGTCACATATAGGGAACGATGTAGTTTTTGGGGTCATTGGTAGGCTTAAGAAGGTCACTCACTTCATTCCGATCAAGGAGACCTTCAGTTTTGATGAGATGGGATGGTAGTACATCTGTGAGATATTATGTCTGGATGGAATTTCAGACTCCATTGTCTCAGAAAGGGATGTGTGTTTTGCTTCTCAGGTCTGGCAGGGGCTATAGAAAGCATTGGGTACACATGTTCTTTTATGTATAGCCTACGAACCCAAAACGGATGGCCAGTCTGAGCGCATGATTTAGGTTCTTGAGGACATCCTCCGAGCATGCATCCTAGATTTTGGACTTTCTTGGGAGAAACATATACCTCTTTGGGATTTTTCCTACAAAAATAGTTTTCATGCAACTATTCAGATGGAACCTTATGAGGCTTTGTACGGTAGTCCATGCCGATCACCATTATGTTGGATGAAGGTAGGGGAGGTAGCTTTGATGGGACCTAGTATTGTTCTACAGACCACAATGTAGATAGAGTTGATCTGGATGAGGATGGCTACATCACAGTTTCGTCAGAAGTCTTATGCTGATCAGCGGAGACAACCTGTAGAGTTCAAGGTTGGGGATCAGGTTTTTATATGTGTCACCTGAAGTCGGGACATAAGTGTATCATGATACATGGTAATATTTTTCCAAGTTATGTCTGTCCATTTGAGGTGTTGGATAATGTTGGGCCGGTTGCCTATCGGTTGCAGTTACTTCAGAGGTGTCGTGCTATGCAGGACGTTTTCCATGTTTCTCATCTTCGACATTACCTTTCAGACCCGTCGCATGCTTTCGATCCCAGGGAAGTCCATTTGGAGGTTGATGCATCATTCAAGAAGCATCCAATCCGAATTATTGATCAATGTACGAAGGTTCTCTATCCCCGGTCTTTTCCTCTGGTATGGTTTCTATGGCACCACAGGAGATTATAGGACGATACTTCTGAGAGGGAGGCCGATGTATGATCGCACTGGAAAGAGCTGTTCGGGGTTTCTTTTTCTACTCCACATTGCTGGAAAAAATTGGGGACAAATTTCTTTAAAGGGGATTTTTGTAAGAACCCGGATCTTCGCTTCAGGTATGTTTTTTATGGTTTTTTTGAGAAAAATAGAGATTCTGGAAATTTATTAAGTAGTCGTTCGGTACTTTATGAGTACACACAGTGTACTGCATTGTCATAGGAGGCCTTGTGCTGGCCGTGTTATGGTCACACACAAGGCCGTGTGGGGTGACTTGGAGTCCACCTAAAGAAGAGTACGTAAAAGGAAAATACACGTTGTGTACTTCAAAAGTACACATCGTGCATTTTCATTTCTTTTAATTAAAAGCACCGGGGTCACATCTTACAAACAGATCCAACTCCTTCTCATTCTGCTTCATCTAAGAGTGAGGGTATGGGCATGGAACTTCTCCGAGCAACCAATAGAGTACCTGTTCTCTAAATCAACAGTCATCGATTGTGTTGGCATCTCCTTGGTATGCTCTTCCTTCTCATAGAGCATCGTTTCCTAAATCCTCCTCTTTATCAAGTTATCTTTGGTTGAATGTTTTTGATGTTTCTATAGATCTTCAGTATTATGAGGTTTTTAAAGCCTCAAGGATAACATATAGTGATCTCCTATGAAATAGGAAGTTGGTTTGTGCCATTATATAGAATGTATTTGAGTTTGATGTGAAAATTATCCCAATAACCATGAACGGGGTATTGCACATTTACCGTTTTTTCCCTATTGTTTTTCTTCTATGACTTCATGCCTAAGTAAATTATATTTTATTTTGAATCGGGTTAATTGTTGTGATATAGATGTTTTGACAATGCTTGTTTTTACTATTTTGACCTTTGGGACTAGTTTTCTTCTTAGGCTTCTATTTACGTTCCCATGCCCAGTATTATAGGATGTGGTAATTTCTGTTCTGATATCCTGTTATGTTGTAGACATCTATCCAAGTATTTCTTGAGGTTTACCATGGCCGAAATGCGATTCAATATATATTGATTTATAGAGGGCCGTGAGAACCTATTATAGTAAACTATAGGGAGAATGTATGTAAGGGCTTCTCCAGAGTGTCTTTATAATAATACAATGTGACAACACATGGGGAATTTACGTTGAGTGCTTCTTCATAGAGTATTTTTTCCTCGACGCAGGCCACATGGGGAATGAGATGTTAAGTGCTTCCTCAGAGCGCATATAGTACTGATACAATACTATAGGGGGAATTTACAGTGAGTGCTTCCTTAGAGAGTTTATAATTTATTTGAACCAGAGGGGTGAGACTATGTGAGCTTCCCAGAGGGTTACTTGTATCTACTTGGTAGGACCCGAGGAGATAGACTTTGAGTACTTCCCAAAGGGTTACATGTTTCTTGTTATCTTCTTTTATTAGTTGTTTCTTTATATTGAAACTTTCGATTGTTACTATTGAGGACATCCTTATTTATTGCTTTCTGCAATTTTACTTGCCATATATTCACTGACTGTTAGGCACAGATCTTGTGGTGGGTTCTTACTATGAATCGTCCCACAGCATGTTTGGGCCATGCTTTTGGGTCCAAACTGATTATATTATTATAGGTATAGACAACGGAAAGAGCCCTTCTACTTCAGGTACTTGATTGCTATGGATATGGAGAGCAAGTGACAAAGCTATGACATGTGATGCTAAGAAGTTTATCTTATTTCTTTTGCACTATGCTTTAGTATTTTCATATTCCATCATTGTGACTTGTTTGGCTCTTTTCCTAGACATATTTATCATGCAACATTTTATATATGTTATCCATTTGTTTATTGTATCAATCATCCACTATTTACTGTTGTTGGCTATTTATTGATTCCCCTATTGTATATTTGTTTCTCTTCTGTTGTGTTACTCTGCCAATGAGGGCACAATTTCCCCACTATCACACCCAAGGCCCTCCCTGCTAGTTGGCAGCCTCTGGCATTCAGTGAAATGTGCTTGAGGCAATGTGACCAACCGGTTACAGGGCGCCTCTAGGTGGCTTCCAGAACTGGGACATTACAATATGTCATCTATAATATTCTATGTAAGTGAAATAAAAAATGCCACACAATAGTAAATATTAGATTACTATTTTTAACAATTAGATATATACAAGATTTTTTTATTAAAAAATATAAATCTAAAAGTAAACTTTATGCCAACATCGTGGAATTGTTTTCAAAATTTTGTAGTGATGAAATAATTACTGGAGATTTTAATTCAAATCTCACATAGTAATTATTTATTTATTGGAAAAATAAAATAAATGTCTTTAAAAATCTTATAAATCTTATAATTTTAAATAATTAATGATACACAAAAACATTATATATAACTAAAACATTAATTATAATTATTAAAAAATTTAATTAATATTTAATTTTTGGTATTTCTTTTATAAAATTCAATGTAAATGAATAGTTCATAAATCGACATTATTTATATTTTATGAAAATAATATTATATTAATTGATTTAAAATTATTACGAATAATATATTTTTAAATTTTATTAGTATATATATAATGATATAACACATGGTAAATTTATTTTCCTTTTTCTATTTATACTAACTAGCATTAGCATCAATATGTGGAAATCATTATTGTCATGGTGAGTGTAAAATTCATTAACTATAGGTTAAAATAGAAATATAATGGTAAAAAATACTCATAACATGTAAAATATTAATTATATTAGATTATATATACATTGATATGTATTATATTAAAATATTATAAATTTTTTATAAAATTGGATAACAAAATTAATTTATATTAATTTAATATTTTTTAAAATTCCAAGAGTGCACCTCTCCTCTCTTGTAAGAGAGAAACTCTTAATATCATTTCATCACACCTAAAAACAATTTTTATTTTACATTACCTAATAAATTAAATACTAACATAAATACACACATTATATACGTTTTATTTTGTTTATAATATCATCCTCATAGGGCTTATTCTATATGGAAGTGGAGGTTGTCTTATGAAGATGTGTAGTTCTTAATCTAGCGTTTTTATTTTATTTCATTGTACATTGATTTCAAATTGTTATTATACATTATTATATAATATCATATTTATATCCCATATAATTATATTTTTTTATATTAATTTAAAATCCAATATTCATCTCTAACCTTCATAAAATTGGCAAGGAATCCACTGTTTATGTGTACGAAAGACTACCCCATCACATATAGATGTAATTAATTTTCCATCACCATCTCTCAAAGATAGTTATAATGATGAAATTAAATAAATAAATAAGATATTAATCACATATTTATTAATAATTTATTATTATATATCATTTATATTCTTACCTATTCATTCACAAATAAATGACAGTGGCATTCAGGCGTTTGTGAGGACTATCACCTCAATACAGTGATGTGATTTTTTTTCATTACTATATCCAATGGATGGTATATATAAGAGTATTTAATTAAATAATATTTATATTATTATATAATTATAACTCAGTTAATATAAAATGAAAATTACCTTCTTTCCATAGTGACTGTTAACAAATGAAAAATGATACACATGTGTATGTTCGTCCTACCATATCCACGATTTTAACCAATTTAATTTTTCCTAACAACCATTCATGATTTGATATAAAATAATAATTTATGTTTTAAAATTATATTTATTTCTTGAATATTATTCTATAGATTGTGTTAAAACAACTACTTTTTCCATATTTAAGACACCGAATTCATTTGGAAATTATTAATCGAATGTCCTCAAAACATCCAAAGTTGAATTTACAAATTATGTAATAAAATAATTCATTATAAAATAATAAACACATGGGTTAATCATGAATTAATAAAACTATCAAATTTTCTTAAAAATTTAATTATTTTATATATGATTATTATATAGGAGATAAATGATATACATGGAATGACCAGACATGATGTAAGATATTTTTAATCAACTTTCCTTCATAGAGCCATATTGTATTATTATATATATAATTTATTTTATATGGTGTTTATAAAATAATTTTCCATGTAATATAAAGAATCATTTTAAATTCATGTTATGTTATGTTTTTATATGAATTATTTTATACAAGGGTATTTTACATTCAAGTTACTTTGTTGTAAAGTGATTCATAATTACATTTCCTAGCTTTGGGTTATAATACATATTCAATAACAATGTTATTGCATGATTATATGTGAATATGTAAATAGATTTTTTTATTATTCATTTACACTTGTTTTATGTTGATTTAAAATCATTACACTCAATCACTCCAATGATATTTTCTGAATTCAATATTATAATTATTATAATAGTTTTCTCTGACACAATATCATTTTCCTAAGACATTGTTCATGTTGTTCAAATTTTTTTCTTTTTTTGGTGAACATGATTCCACTTAAATGTTTTTTTAGTATTTCATCATGATATTAATGGTATACATATATGTTTGTGTGTGTGTGTGTGTTATTCACACATTCAATGTTTATATTCAAATTCTTCAAAAGTGGAATAATGGATTATGTAATAATATATTTTCTTTTGGGATAGTTTATGTTCATTCTTCACCATGGGGAAATAATAGGATGTTATTTTATTAAACCATATATATTTTATTCTTTTCTAGTAATAATTTTTTTCTCTTTTTTATTTCCATTTCCATGTATATTAATTATGTAAACTTTTAGAATGTAATTTGTATGTGATACTGATCTTATATCATATTTTTCTTTTTCGGTCATTCTCTTCCATATACTTGTTTTCTGAATTGTTTTAAAAAATATTCATTTCAAAACATATGTTATATAATAAATCTATTTAACCTTGTATTTGGACATTTTTTAATATTTTTTTCAAAATAAATGTAATTAACATTTTCTAAAATGGGTACTTTTTAATCCTTTTACAAAATATTTGAAAACAACTTTTAATTTAAATGTATAAAATTTAATATATTTTCCTACAATCACATCCAATATTTTATATCTATATTCCACTATTATTTTCCATGTATATTTTTAGTGATAATTAGTTTTATAAATTTTTTTAATAATTTATTTTTAAAAATAATTTTGAAATATAAAGGATATTTTCATGAAATATGTTTTTAATTTTGTTTTAATGATATTTAAAATGATCAATTTCCACCATGAGTTCTTTTACATAAACTAAACTAGTTATATTATGTAATGTTACCATCATTATTATTTCACTTGATGAATCATTATATTGAAATTGAACTTTTTTATTTTCCATGGGATAATCAGTCAATTGGAGAAGAATGATTATTATTATGTTGAAAGGTATAAGATTCAAAAAATTTAAATCATCAATTTTACTTATAAAATATTAATGATCATTGGTGATCCTGGAATAGTTTTTTTATTGGTTTAATCACCATTATATCTCATGAATAATGTATAACCCTAATATAAATTATACAAATTGTGATCATAGATTTTGTCAAGTGAGCCTAATATACTAATAATGTCTATCATCATGAAAAATCTAGTCTTAAAAAACTATTCAATAAAAAGTAAATAGGCATGGTAAGGAATTACAAGGTAGTCTACAGATGTAATGTATGATATGGGTGCAGTGGAAGTGCATTTGAGGTTGTACCGAACATTAATTTTTTCATTAACAATGATCAATCTCTTATCTGTCATGACAATAAAATGCTGAATCTTATGAATTGAATGATGATGAACATAAAATAATGGAGTCCCGGATCTATAGATATGATCACTATATATTGGTTATAATTAATTTAATTAAAAGACAAGAATTACTTTGATGGAATTATCTCTCCATTGATGTCTCTCGTCACATTATGATCTGATCCTTTGTTACATCATATAATCCAAGTGTAGGATTCCTCTAGCGGTTATCTACATGTGCTCCACATATTTAAGGATTTACCTTAAGGGATCTACGGGTGCAAGTGTGGATTTGACTTCACTTATGTTGTCCGTCTTCGATCGCCTTGTGTTCCGCTTGCAATGAACTCTCATAGATTCAGTGGAAGAGGATATCTCTCGTAGGTGGAGATTATTCTTATAAGAAAAAAATTCGTAATTGGATTGAGAGATTTCTTTTGATCCATTTTGCAAAACACCAAAAAATGGATAGGCTAATGGGAATTATATAATTTGGATTTTTATTACCTAGAATAAAAAAAATTAAATTAATTAACAAAAATAATTTATTCATTTTATTTAATTCTTAGTAAGATCCCATGTCTAATAATAATAGTCGACATTAATTATTACTTTACATGCGCCTAGAAAATTACAGAAAATATAATTTTATTAAATTAATAATATTATTTATGACAAATCTCGAGAAAAACTACACATAGTGTATATTAATATACACGGCATGTACGTTTGTTTTTATATTTTCTTTATTTCCTCCACCATATTTATTAGTCATTGAATAATGGCGATTTATTTCTTAAATAAATATCACTGCATTACATGCTAATAAATATATTATTTATACAAAAATATATTCTCTCAAATAACTAGTGTCGAAATAAATGGGTCCAGGCTTCCTTGAATAATTATTAAACCACACTCGGGAATCTTCCTTATTCAACATGATAAATTATTATTTAATTAGGACGCCTAGACACAATTACAGTGTTACCCTCTAGGCCTCTTTCTCAGTCTAATTAGGCGAAGCCTTCGTAATGTCCTATGTTAACATCTACCAACATATAGAGGAACCCATAGAGAAATGTGTTAAGGTCGCAATGATGTGTCACCTCCTACGAACACATACCATGTAATGTAATCCCTTTGTCTCGATATCTCAAATCAAGCGGGTTTCATGCTAGTGTCATCATCCCATGGGATCAATTATTCTTTCTTTGACATCCCGAAATTGAACATGCCCATTAATCACCATAAAAATATATTTATTTTGGCAATATCAATTCCATCAAAGGGCTTGGGATATCTACATCTGTTATGGAACAACAAGTAAAAATCTTCTCTCGCATTATGTATTAATACAATATTACTCATGGCACACCCAACATATCCTACCATGCTGTGAACAGTGTGTCGTTACAATTTTCTTCAATAAATCAATGTTCCCATGTTTTAATACCCATTTATAATAATCATAAATTTCAAGGAGAAATAAACACATCTGTAGCTAGGAAAATACAATAACTCTATTAAATTTGAATTTCCTAATAGTGAGTCTCATTCTCATAATATCCTCCTGGATATTACCAAGGGCCCAAACCATGAGAAGGAACCTCAAATTTTTAAGAGTCCTGACCCCTAATGTCCATTATTATTTGTATCCATCTAATAACATCATCTGGCTATAGAAAGTATATTTAAGAAGAGGTTAATAGAACTTTTGGGTTCTCATCATAGTAGGGATCTTCTATGACGTTTTAGTGTAACTACTATCCATAGGAAATTTTCACATGCATTGTCACATAGAAGAATAATAAACATTTGATAAGGTACTTATTAATTAATAATGTACAAAGTAGTTTGTTCTAAGCCACCAACTCCCACAGACTCCCACATGGACTAGAGACAACTGTTGAATCCCTTTAACCTGCAATCTCTTACATGATATTCACTATTCTACTGAGATATACATTTCATAATGGGGTCCACCACATTCTCTTCAGTGGAAACTCTTCTCATTGCAACTTCACACCTTTGACAGAAATCCCCCAATATGTGATACTTTTGAAGAATGTACTTTGTCTCTCGATTTGAAATGGGATATTTTGATAGAGAAACCATTGTAGTATTATCAATGTACAATGTGCTAGGATATTTTCACCTATGAACCACATCAAGAACCTAGACAATGTTAGGAATCTAGATAGCTTCCATAGTTGCATCAAAAGTCTCTATATATTTAGAATCTTTTTATAATCAGTGACAACTGGATTCTTTGATCACTTCTAGCCCATAGCTCCTCCTTTGAGACATAAAACATATCAATATTGAAGCTTCAGATAATTATGATTTGTATGAAAACTAGCATCAACATACCCTTTGATGACAAGCTCCTAGTCTCCTCCATACAGTAGGCACATATCCTTAGTTCTTCTTAGATACTTAAAGATAGCCTTAATAGTAGTACAATGATGTTCTCCTATATCTGCATGATATATTCCTACCATGCTCAGTGCATAGGAAACATCAAGCGAGGTACTTAACATGGAAAAGATGATGGATCATATAGCAAAGTCGTATGGGATATTACTCAATCTATCATTATCCTATTGTGTCTAGAGACACATTTTCTTAAAATGATATACGCCACGTGCCACTATAACTGACCAGAACCGTCATTGGAGTCAATAAATGTTTAATAATTTTATTCCTACTAACTACCGTATATGTGGAAATAACGGTCTAACCCACAAGGATGAAACTTCTACCACTATTCTTCTAAAAACCATCAAAATCTCTACTATTGTCAGCGTTAGAGTGAATTTTTATAATTATATCTTTTACTTTTTATATATTTTTATAATCTTCCTATTAAAGTAGAAATGTAACAATATTTTATAATGTTTTTTATCTATACTATAATGTAACAAGAAACAAATTGAAAACAATGAACTATCAAAATGTTGAGCAGTGATAAATGGATGACCAGAATGAGATGCTCGGGAAAAAACATTTGTACCACTGATTTTATAGGTATTTCAATTCACATAAAAGATATTGTGGAGTTCTATAATATTAATATGAATTACCTCCCTCACCATGAGCTAATTCATGCATGCCAATCTATTCATCAGATCGCCACCCAAGAATAATTCAACTGTGACTAGTTTGAAAATTAACAATAAGTTAAACTCACTGTATGTCCTGAAAACGTTAGAATTTATCATCTATTGAAAATTTTTCCATGATCAATCTCACCAATTGTTTGTGAAATTATAAAAGTTATATTCAGTTGCCACAAATAAACGAATTAACTCAATATTGATATCACTGGTCAATACTAAATACATTAAAATGATAATGTGAAATTGGAATATAAAGATAAACAACAGAACTTCTATCTATTCCTAAATTATATGATTTAGATATAAAACATTTTTAAAATACTAATGGTAATTGAAAACATGCTAAATCATAGTGTATTAATTCAAACACAGGGGAAGACTAACTACCTGAATGTTACACTACTACTAAACTCTTTAATTAACGTATTTTATTTAATGTTATTACATGTTATTGTTTAAAAAATTAATTCATGAATGTAATTAAATTATTAATTAGATTAAATTAGATGTTTAATAATTATTAGATTATTAGTGTTTAGTTGTTTTTGAAAATTAATTATTACAAGTAATAATATTATAAAAAGTTGTTATTTTTTATTCATTGAGAAGTAAATTTGTAATTACTATATCTTCAATGAAGTATTAAATTTACTTATTTAATTTAATTATTATATTAAACATTAGTGTTAATTTAGTTAATTAATTTCATATTATATTATATTATTATTAATTTATTAATTATTATTATATATATAGTTATTAATTATTAATTAATTTTTAAATGGGTTTTTTTAAATCATTTAACCCCTCCCCCAATCCAGGCTGCGCAGCAGTGAAGAGGGGTTTGGGTTTTTTTCTCTTCTTCCTGAAGTCTACGGCGGCATCCTCCTCTATATACAGTGGTGGCACACATTTCCAATAGATCTTATCCTTGCTTCCATGGCAGTGCTACACAACAGATCATCCTCGGTTCATCGACGAATCACTATGTATCCAGATCTGCTTCCCCTTCTCCCTCGGAAAACGTAATGGGGTGTGGAAGCTTCATCTCTATAGTACCAGTGGAAATAAGTGATGTTGGAGAGGTAAGAGATTCAATATCACCAACAGAGGATTTCATATTTAATTGTGGTAGTGGAGTTTTCAGTGGCGCACATAAGGAGGAGTTTTTTCTCAGTTATTCCAGAAGCATCCGTGATGTAGTGGTTCCCTCTAGCGTGACCTCCCTTTTTGGCCTCATAGTGGATTCTTTTCTCTAGTACATAAGAGCTTCAGGTTCTTCACAACGTTTGATATAGTGGCTTTAGCTCCTCAGAGTAGTAGATGTTGTGACTTCATACCTATGGCGGTCTCCTATGGTTCGAACGGTTCACTGACAACACAGTTGAAATATATGAAAACTGAGACTGTGGAAAATTTGTTGTTTGTATTTGAGCCTAGATTTGAGTATTTCTAGTTTGTGTTTATGTTCTTAGCTTCTTTGATTCTTTGGTTTTGAGTTTTTGAGGATCTATTAAGTGAGTATGGGGAAACAATGTGATATACAGTGGGTGTTGGAAAGAGTATGGCATAAATACAGGAAAGGTAGTCTAACTGTTAGGTGCTGGGGATAGTGAGGAATGAATCACTATTGGAAGAACAAAATCAGGGATATCCGTTGTGGGGTGCACAGATTGAACGAAAAAAGAAACCAGGGGTCACTGGTGCCATTAATATTAAAATCACACCATTTCTTAAAATAAAGGTGAGGAGCAGCGGTGCGGGGGGGGGGGGGTCAACAGTAGACAAAAATAAAAGGTTACTTCTAGAGAAAAAATAAAAATGGCATAGTTGGGCTAAAAATCCACCAGTAGAATTAATATTAATTGTAAGGTAAAAAAAGAGGTGACCGATAGGGAAAAAATAAAAGGTCACTGGTATATTTATTAATAAAAACTCACCATTAGACAGATAGAAAAGGGTTACCGATAGAATTAAATGTTACCAATACAAATGAAATTAGAGGCTCACTATTAAACAAATATAATGAACTAAAAGTGACATTAAAAAATTAAAAATAATGAATCGAACTTAAAATTAAATGTTATGAAAACTAAAAAAATAATGAATATAATTAATTAAATGAATTATAAACACCATTAAATAAATCATGATTATTTTTAAATTAAGCATTAAAGACACAACTAAAAATATTATGGGATAATAGTTAAATTAAAAATAGGATACTGAAGAAACAAAATTTATAAATGACATAAATTAAATTTACTATATAATTAATTACATTGTAGGAACCAAGTGAAAATGATAACATCGGTTACCTAATAGGTGACCGATAACTCTTTTCTACCTCACTAGTAGACATAAAACAAAATTTAATGATTGAATAATAAAACTACTTACATAAGATTAAATACTAAATGTTTTAAAACTATTAATATATTAATTAATAAACATTTGAGTACATAAAATTAAAAGACAACAAATTAATTTTTTAAACTAGATTTCTTAACTTACGTAATTATCAGGATGATTAGACAAATTATTTAACATTGATAACCAATTATAATGAAAATAAATTAGAAGATAATATATTAAAATAATGACTATGTCAGTAATATAGATTCACAATGATTAAATAATTTTTTTTAAAAATGTTAGTTTATGAAAATGTCTAGCAGAGAAAAATTGACCAAACTAATTAGGAAATAATTAAATAAGAAATGTAATGATAGATTATAATTATTAATTTAAAGAATAAAAATAAATAATTGTTTATAAAAATTGAATAATTAAAAAAAGTAATTAATAAAATTCAATAGTATAATAATTTAGTACAATGCTCTCAAATAATTAATTGAATCATTAAAAATAAATACAAACATGTTGCAAAACTATGTGAAAATAGCACCACATCAAATTCCCCCACATTTAAGCATTGTTTGTCCTTAATCAATACCATGCATTCTTATCATTGAAAATTATTAAATTTGATATTATTTACCATAAACATTAACATCTCTATCCATTTGAAAACAAAGGAATGAAAATTGAATTAGGCATTAGAAAATAAATTTTCATATCAAATCTTGCCTAAAAAATACTCATGGGTAATTAATAAAGAAACGAACATCCTTAAAAAAGATGTTATACCTTATATGTGAAACTACATAATGGTTAATTTCAAACCAGGATCAGATTATAAATTCAAAAATGACATGAGGTAAAATATCAATGGAATTAAAACCTTATCTAAAGAACTTTGTACTTTAATTTTTCACCTTGGTTCCAAAAATTCATATATATATTTTTTTCATTCACCTTAATGATGAACCTAAATGACTACCATATAAATCAATTGACCCCTTTTTCATCCGAAATTCATCATTTCCCTCACCTTAATGAACTTTTTTTTACCCTAGACACTTTATTTGTATTTACCAAGCCATGTATCATTGCATTAAACACTATGAATAAGCAATTATTCTAGTTGTATATATGGCTTAAAGTTAACATAAATGCAACCATCATCTAGGGTCTCAGAGACTCACCGTGGGATCCCAGATGCCCAGATTACCCCAGTTCCAAACGATTTATATAAAATATAATTTATATTAACTCATTAATGTTATTACATTAATATTTAAAGAAATTAATGAGGACCCTATGATCAATTCCAACATATCATTCCAAGGCTATGATCAAAACTCCACAAACAGGTTACCCAAATCACTTTCACAAGTAGTTCCTAAACCACGATTCTATTCAACCACTAATTAAAAATCACTGTTAAATCATCCATTTCCCATAATTTCATACTCAATGGACAAATTAACTACAAAAGCAATATTTCCCTTAGGAAAGACCCAATTTAGTACAGTGTAAAGCGTAGAAATATTATAGTATTTTGAAATAATTTAACAATTTTTTGACAATATGTTTGTATTGGAGTAGGAATTGATGAGCTAACATTTAAAGACATTTTATCCCAATAAATAATCGACCCCCACCACCACACATAAAACCCAATCTTGTCCCCAAAGTTGACTTCTATAGTGGAAAAGTAAAATTAATCAATTAATCTTCAAAAGAGAGTTTCAATAGAGCATATTTATGACATGTTAAAAGAGTCACATTGAATTTAAAAAATATTGCATGCCACAATGAAAAAAATTATAAAAAGTTCATTAGAAAGTACAAACATTAATATTTATGAACAGTGACACAGATTTTCAATTCAGTTGATGAAATATCATGTAAATTGTGGGTGCACAATGGATAGGCTGTAAGCATTTTAATATATTTAGATCAATAAAATCATCAATAGAACAATAAACTGAATGTTAGAACACCTCAATATAAAAAATATTTAATATAAATTTTTTCATCTTGCGGATACCACCCACACATAGTTTAAAGTATTGAAAATATTTTAATCAAAATGGCTTTCATTTCACACCAATAGGCACTGGATATTTTTTTAAACAGAAATTTGTAGTAGCAACAAACATGACGCCGAATTATTTTAGTAAGTAAAATATATTTAAAGTGAGTAAGTTTTTATTAGAAAAAATAGGATCAGAAATAAAAGCATAATGTTGAAGTACTTCCCAAAAAATTTCTTGTCAGAAATTATCATGGGAATTCCAATCCATAAAAGACAGTATTAACATCCTAAGAAAACCGTGCATGTAAACCATGGACAAATAACCATCATAGATAGTGCATATAGAAGGTGGCACAAGAGGAATTTATTCAAACTAAAGAAATGAACAGAAACAAAAGTAAACACATGTGAAAGAACATGGATTTACTCCTATGAAACACTGAATTTAAAGTCTTCAGTTAGACATTATTTAATTATAATTATTTTGTGTTTTATCATAAACATAAATTGGAACAATGGGTTTCCTCCCATGTAGTTCTAGGATTATAGTTCCCAGATAGAACCACCTAGAAACTAACCCTAGTCACTAGGTGGATGTAGTTTCTTTATTAGGAACCACCACAGGTGTTTGGCCCAAATATTTTTAATGGAAAAATGAAAATTGTGGGATTTCAAACATAACATAACAAATATAAACTCTCATAGCCTATAAAAATCACAAAGAAACACCCTTTAATAGTTGTGATCATAATTATGTCCACATCCATCATTGTTTCAGAGTTATCAAAATTTGAGTCCACATGAATGGACAATGTAGTATTAGAAGCATCAAAGGGTGCGGGAATGACCACATAGATATCTCCCATAACCTCAATAATAAAGAGTTCAAATTCAATGGTGAAAATGGTTAAATTATGATTTACTAGAACCAAATGAGATTCCATAGAGTGTTGAAAAGATTTATTAACATTTAAAATCATGCGTGATTCCCCCTTTAGACTACTAACTATATCACTTGAATGATTATCACCCCTCGTAGTTGAGGATGGATGTGATAGACAAGGAAGAGAATTTATTTGACCAGTAATAGAATTAGGTTTAATGATGTGGTAAATCTCATCAAAAAGTTCCTAATCAGTGTTTGAACACTAAACATATAATGCTTCTAACAAATCAATTCTTCCTAATTCAATTGTGTGTTGAACCTCTACCTCAATTTCATTTTAAAAAGGATCAGATCCTAAACCTATGTCATATGTGTGTTGCAAAAAGATTAAATTAGGATGGGTAATGTTTAGTTTAGCATCAATAAATTGAGATTCAAGATTTTTCAAATTTGAACATTTACCCTCAGATATATCAACACTGTTTTAAATTTCAAAGAGAAATGTTTTAGAAAAGAAATTACTATGAGAATAGGGAAATGAAAACTCATCAGTTTTCCTCTCTTCAAATATCACTCCCTCATCCTCATCATCCAGGAACATTTCAGAAATTATTTGGTTTATAGGTTCAGAACATATATGTGAATTTTTCAATTGATGGTCAAATATTTCAGATTCCATGTTATCCAGTTTAATTTTCTCATCCAGATTAAACCCAATATCATGTTCAGGATCATTGTTCACAAAGATAGAAAAATTGGGTGAAGAGTTTTTTTCTTTCATGTTTTCAGTTTCAAGTTGGACTTCAACCCGAGTGACATCATTCTAAAAATTTCTAAAACAATGATTTTTCTCGAAAGAAGGGATGATGAAACGAACTGGGCAATCATTTTCAATCTATTTTTATTCATCATAAGAAATTTCTTACTCAACACCATTAAAGCTCTTTTTGGGATTTTCAATTTTATTCTTGTAACAGCCCAAGCATCCTTGGTACGCTTCTCCTTGAATAATATCGTAGTTTTTGTTGTACGCAACTTTGAGTTCTAACAATCACTACAACCAATCAAACAAGCTACTATGAATAGTAATACCCACATTTTGAGATTTGGTAAAATTTATCTTTCCAAAACGACTTCATTTTTGAATTCAGAATATTGAAATTATCTTAGGGTGCATTTTTAGTATATTTATGAAAACATTCAATTTTAGAGGAATAGTGAAAAACACTAAGTTATTGTTTAAAAAAAAATTAAAAAATTATTTATTTTATTTAAATTTATGTTCGGTCAAAATAGATATATATTACCTTTATATATTCAATGTAAATTATTGGAGTCAGTTTATAATAATTTTAGATATATAAAAATCTTATTGAAATTTTCACCGTCTTTTACCCACCTCCTATGCGAATTTGCAAATTTACCTAAAACATAATTTTACTGCTTCATTGAGTGCAATTTCAAAAATCTGAGAGACATGATCGATTTCAGTAAAAAAAATTTGGTCAATAAGATGAAAATAATTTTTGGTGAATAGTTACTTTTTACTTTTATTTAACACTGGTAAAATTTAATAGGGTAATTAAGAGTAAAAATGATATTTTTCTTACACTAACACATATCTTAATTCTATTGGAAAAGTTTAATTTGACCAAAAGCAACCTTAATAATAAACCATGAACCTCTTTGGTCCATTTACATTAGATTAGGTCATTTATAATTATTTAATTAAAACAAGAGTTAAAAGTGTTAAATTTAATGTTTAATAACAAAACCATTTTTAATATAGGGTCACACATAAGATAAATCCCCCTATAAATATTCATTAGAAATCTAAAATTTTTCATATACAATTGTATTTTATTTATATCTTTTAGAAATTAGATAATTTAATTTATTTATGACACAAGGATGATGCAATAATTACCTAATTAATGAAATATTAAAATAATTTATATTATAAATATCCTAATAATTGTAATTGAAGAATTTTTATGAATTCATATAAATTTCGTGGTTAATATGACATGATTGGGTTAGATAGAATAATTTTTTTCGAAATAATAATTTTGTTATGAATTTAGAAAAAACAAAATACCAAATAGTGTCAAAATCTACATAGAAGAGTTTTTAAAACAAATATTATATTAATAATTGATATTATAATCCAAAAAATCAATGGTTCGGCAAGAAGACTTATATAATGATATTGTGTCATCAATGAACCACTTGGGGATGGATTGAAAGTCTATATTATGTTTATTAAGCATATAATATAAAACTACCTAGATATATGGTAAATGACAAACTATTTAACTAAGAGTTAAATATAATATATAAAATTAATATAGTTAACCAAACCTGTCTAAAACGTATTGTATGAGTGTTGTTTGAACCATACCCACCTTATCCTTAAAATAATAAACTTTGGATCCCTTATAAACCGAAAATTATTTTATTATAAAATAAAATTTCTATCTTTTCCTAAGGTGTCCCTCACCCCTCTTATAATAGGGCACTTCCCCTTATCCCAAATTCACAACTTCAAAGTCATTTGGATCGGCCAAAACCCACCTGAATACCCTATAAATTTTTCTCCCTTTATTATAGAGGCCTTTATTTAGTCATAAATCCATCCTAAGGATCCCTTTTGATCAAATCAAAAGGGAGAACCCGAAAAAGAGGTAAATATTTCATCAACTCTTTCAAGTTCCTTTCATCTTCCACTTTCTCATTAACTGTTTTTTCCATTCTAAAATAATAACTCTATTATATTCTATATATTATTATGTTATTATAAATTTGATGATCCAAATTCATTATTCTATCCATCCCTTGAATGACATGTCACCATACGTGCGTACGTATGGGTTACCATCTCCAAATTGTGGTGTAATTGTTATTCAATACATTATTATTTGGATGGGTATAATAATGATGTTTATGTCTTGTAAATAATAAATATATAATGATAATGTTTCTTTATATAGCATATAACATCCAAATTATTTGTTATTTTAATATCAAAAGAATGATATTGTCGCTCGTGCGTACGTACTTATTATAGTCTCCACATACGCGATGAGATTCATTCCCAATTATATCCATTCAAGAATAATTTTCATTATATGAGTAAAAATAATGTTTAAATAAATGATATCATTCAGAATATGAATAATATACATCATATCCACAACAAATATTAATTACGTAACAAATCATATAATGAAAAATGAATCAGTTAACACCTGAAAGGATGATAATACTAAGATATTAATAACAAATAAATGTTAAAAGATCATATATGATAGCATATTCATGTATATGATTCTAGTATAATATAATAACAATAATTTCACTATTATACAGGATGTTAACATACCCTCGACCAACGAAAAGTACAAGTCAAGGGTAAATTCCACAATCTCTTTATTATCTGAGGTTGTTTTTACATAAGTTTCTAATGTGACTTATTTATCATGCACATCCATGTTTCTTAAAATGTATTTCAAAACATTCTTACTATTTTATAGCCTATGGGTTAAAGTAATTTATAACATTTTTGGAATTTTATATGATGTTTATAAAGTAATCTTTCCATCATTTTCAAAACAAGGTTCTTTTTGTCATTTTCGTCAAATATAAGGAAATAATGTTTTTTTAACTTATACAGTGGGTGCGGCCATTTTCCATAGTTATGACATCATCGAAGCTTCCCATAAAATATTATAATAATATTTTCTAATATAAATGTTTTCTATTAAATTATTTCAAAATAGAAAGAGATATTTGTCTATAAAAGTTTTTGATTTCATATATGTCAACATCCTTTGATGGATTTTATTCTTATTTGATGTTGATATATTATGATGCAAAATATCCTTATTGTATTGTAGTTTTTGTGAAATGTTTTCATATTGATTTTTTTATACCATTCATGGTTTATGGTTAATGTATTGACATTTCGTATGCTATTTTTAATTCGAATGTTTATATTATGTTTAAACCATTTCATATGTGGAATGCATTGGAGATGTAAGTGACGGGTGGAGCCCGCTATTGCTCCTCGATGCATCGGTAGGTCTCATGAGACAATATAGTGTCTTGTCACAATGCCTTAACAAAATATTATTTGTATTCTTGACACAAGGCCTTGAATATGTGGTTATGAATGTATGGCGTTATGTATTCCATCATTATGAATGTAGCTATTGATATTGCATGTGATTATTCGACTAGTAGCATATCAATGTGAGTAAGTAAATGAATTTATTTTGATTTATATTTTCAATATTATGATGATGTTTATGTTGAAATGGATTATGTTTTAGTTCAATAAATTGCCTTAAATGTTTAAGCTTATTTATGAAAGTTTCTGATATATTTTATATTTACTGAGCATCTAATCTCACGCTTCCCTATGTTATATTTTTTATAGGATGCGAAGAAGTATATTATGAATGACCTATAGGGATAGTCTATCGGATCACAGTGTTGTCTATGGAAACAATTTTTTTTTGGTTTTCTATTTTACAATCTAATAAAATCCTTATTAATGTATCTAGTACTTCCTATGCTACTAAACTAATTGGTGTTTTGAGACTTTATTTTTTGTGATCATTCCAATGATACGTAATAATGAACTGACTCTCGGCTTATGGGGTCTAGGAGTTATTGTTGGTATCAGATGAAATTTAGTACAAACCTTGGAATCTAGATTAAGATAAACTATATTTAGAGCACATTACCCTAAGTTAGGCATTGAGGATTATTATAGAAGAACTTCCTCGAATTTTCATATTGTAGATATTTTGTGAGTTTTCCAAGCAATACATCAATGTCTGGATACAAGTAGGTAGAGGCTCCTCTGGAACAGATGTACCTAGGCGTTAAAATAGAAAACACTACTTTGAGATATGCTCGAATGGGAATTAGTGCATGAAAACAGGCCTTGATGCACTCTTGGTTACAACACTCCCGAGAGATATGCATAGGATAATTCACATTTTCTTTACAAACCATTATGAAGTGTTTATGAGTATATACTTCTTCAATGAAAACATTTTTTATGATTATGGATTATATCCATAAACTGTTCAATTTTTGTTTAGTGTTTTACAAGTTTGGAATTATGTATTTCCATTCATAATCTAACCTACATTATGCCATTGTTTAGAAATGGAGCCTATTGGAAGGAATGGAAATTGTATCAATGCACGCACTCCATGTAGGGACTTCCCTCCTGCTCAAGATAATTTTAGTGGAGTTGGTGATACAACTGGTGCTGATCAACTAATCCCCATACTGTGACAACTCAATATGGTTATGAATAATAACCTTACCTGTATGGAGCACCCTGATCCAAAATGTGGAGGATCACTGTAAGATCGATTCATGAGGCACCAACCACCAAAATTAAAAGGGAGTACAAATCCATTACAAGGTGAGAAATTGGTATATTCCATAGAGAAAATATTACATGCCTTGGGGTGTATTGAATGGGAAAAAGTTTTCATGACAGTTTAACGCCTCACTGGAGATGTTGATCAAATGTGGTCATTGATTAAAAACACAAAGGAAGATGATGAATTATGAAATATGGAATGGAGGGAGTTTAATGAAATTACATTATAAAAATAATTTCATCATGACCATTGAGCAGATATGGAACGACAATTTCTGAGTCTAAGGTAAAAGGAGGATGACAATGTTGCAATGTATGAAAGTAACTTTACAAGGTTAGTGTGGCATGTTATATATTATATAAATGACCCTAGAAGCAATATTGATCATTTCTTTGATGGGTTAAACCCATTTCTCATTTGAGCATTGGCCTCACAATCATTCTCGTTGTACGAAGATATTATCTCACGTGCTACCATGACAGAAAAATAATTCTCTAAGTCTTATGAATTTAATGCAAAGAAAGATATGAAGAGATATTTTTAACACTCTGAAAATGGAAATAAGGGGATGAAGGGAAAATTTGAATATCCATCCTGCAGTAAATGTGGGAAGAAATACCCTAGTACTTGCCTGATGAAAATGAGAGTCTGTTATATGTGTGGTAAAAAAGGCCACCAAGCTCGTGATTTCAAGGTGAAGAAAGAGGTTGTCGATGTTAAATGTTACAATTATAGATCAAAGGGAAATTATGAAAATGAATGTACTAAGTGTCGGGGGAAATTTCCAAAAAAAATTCCAACAGATCATGGCCAGGCTTATGCTATCACTACCGCTGAGGTTGAAGCTCTGAAAGAGGTAGTGGCAGGTAATTTATTGGCTTCCTCATGTTTATAGAATGATTTATTTGATTCTGGATAATCCCGTTGTTTTATATCCTACCATATTTCAAAGAAAATTAGATATTTCCAATTTGAGTTAAGAAGGGAGTTGTTAGTGAAAACTATTATGGGGAGTATTATTGCAACAATGTTTTGTGAATCAGTCCCTATTAGAGAATATAAATGTTATTTATCTGCTGATCTCATCATCCTAACCATGATTGAATTTGATATATTCCTCCGTATGAATTGGATTTAGGACCATGATGCAAATATTTATTGTAATAAGGAGGTTACTATTTTTGAAGACGATGATAATAAATACCTTATCTTTATAGTACAATCATCACCAAGTAATTCTTATCTAGATCGACCCCCAGTAGCTCAACTAAAATCAATTATTGGGTAGGAGGAAAAGGAAATAACTATGGGTGAGGAGAATAATGTTCAAATAGATGATGTACATATTGTGAAAGAATAGGTTGATGTGTTTCCATAAGATTTACCTGGACATCCTCCGGAATGAGAAATGGAGTTTTCCATTGATTTAATTCTGGGATCAAGGCCCATTTCAGAGACCCCTTATAGAATGGTCACTGTATAATTAGTGGAACTAAATAAACAACTATATGAATTAACTAATAAAGGACTTATTCACCCTTGTTTTTCACCAATGGGGAGTCCCTGTCCTTCTTGTTAAGATGAAAGTTGGATCTATGAGGTTGTTCATTTACTACAGGGAGATGAATTCTATAACATTAAAGAACATGTATCCCCTACCTCGCCTTGATAATTTATTCGATCAACTTCGTGGAGCTTAATACTTTTAAATGTTTGACCTTATATATTTATATCATTAGTTGTGTGTGAAGATGGAAGACATTCGGAAACTAGCATTTCGAACCAGGTATGGGAATTATTAGTATAAAGTAATGCCTTCTAGATGGACTAACGAACCCTCTGTCTTCATGGATCTAATGAATAGGGTTTTCATGGAATATCTTGAAGACATTGTAGTGGTATTTATTGATAATACCTTGGTATAATCCAAAAGAAACAAATATCATGAAAATCACATGAGCATTATCCTGAATACTCTTAGAAGACATGAATTATATGGGATGTTTAGCTACTGTGAAATCTGGATTCAAGAGATTTATTTTCATGGCCATATTTTCTCTAAGGATGGAATCTTTGATGATCTGTCTAAGACCAAGGAAATCCACAAATGGCTAGAAACGATTATTATAACTAAGGTACAATGTTTTATTGGTTTAGTATGTTTTTATAGACATTTCATACTGAATTTTGCACGGTTGGATAACCCATTAACAAATCTCACACGAAAAGGCGTTAAATATTTTCGGACAAAAGTGTGTGAATAATGTTTTTAAGAATTGAAGAAAAGATTTGTCAATGATCCTATCTCGACTAAACCATTGGGTAATTATGGGCTTATTATTTATAGTGATGCATAGAAGAAAGGACATGGTTGTGTCCTTATGTATAATGATAGAGTTATTGCCTATGCGTCATGCCGGCTGAAAATAAATGATAAAAACTATCCTACTTATGATTTTGAGTTAACAGCTATAATCTTTGATTTGATGATTTTGGGGCACTCAATGGTAAAAAATGTGAGATTTATACTGATCACATGGGTTTGAAGTAAATTTTCTCACAAAAATAAAATATGGAATAGGTGATGGATTGAACTACTCAAGGATTATGATTGCACGATACACTACCAACCTGGGAAGGAAAATAAGGCGGCCGATGCTTTTAGAATAAAATATCATGGAGTTTTGAACAAGATGATAGTTTAAAAGGATCCTATTTACATGGATATAGTAAAGATAGATATGGGAATAACCATGGAAGGTGAAACATCAATTATTTTTTAAATGGATGCCAAACCATCATTACTTGAAAGGATAAAAAGTTCTCAGGATGGTGACGAGGAGTTTCAAAATAAGATTAATGTTGTGAATAACGGGAGATTCAGTGACTTTGTATATGACGATGGAATTATGAAATTGGGGAAGATTATTTGTATTCATCATATAAATGATCTAAAAAGTGAATTGTTGGATGATGCCCATAGATCCAATTTCTCTATACACCATGGGGGATCAAAATGTATTGAGATATGAAGGATAATTTTTGGTGGGACAACATGAAGAGGGATATTGCTGATTTTGTGTCAAAAGGAATGTTTTGTCAACAAGTGAAAGTAGGAAGGAAACAGCCTGGAGATGTCTTCCAAACACTTCCCACACCTGAGTGGAAATGGGATGATATCACGATGTACTTTGTCATGGGGCTACCAAAGACTCATAGAAGGAATGATGCAATATGGGTCATTCTTGACTGTCTTACCAAGTCAGCACATTTTATTGCTTTAATGGAATATTTACCACTTGAATGATTGACAAGACAATATATTAATGAGGTTGCAAGACTTCAGGGAGTACCACTATGGATTTTATTCTAATTTTGATCCCTATTTTACGTCCAGATTCTGGAAAAGTCTTCAGAAAGCCCGGGATACGAAACTTCATTTGACCACTGCCTACCACACCCAAACTGATTGAAAATCATAATAGACTTTTCAAACCTTATAAGACATGTTGAGATCATGCTCACTTGACTTTCAAGGTACGTGGGATCAATATTTACCTCTTAAAAATTTTCTTATAATAATAGCTTGCATTCAAGTATTCAGATGGCACCATATTAAGCATTATATTTAAAGAGATGTAACACACCATCATGTTGGGATGATGTTGGTGAAATAAAACTCGTAGACCCGGAACATTTTGAGGAAACGATCGAAAATGTGAAGGTAATACAAAACCACATCAAGGCGGCTCAACGTAGAAAATACATGCCTGAACCAAGGCATGTACTCACTATTGAGAAAATACATGCCTGACCCAAGGCATGTACTCACCTATGAAAAATTAGAACTAGAACCTGATTTGTCTTATTGTGAATAGCCTATCAAGGTTCTTGATACCAGAGAATAGATGTTGAGAAACTGGATGACTCGTCTGGTAAAATTTCTATGGAGAAATGATAAGATGGAAGTGGCAACAAGGGATCCCGAGGAACTTATGATGAAGAACCACCCGAGTCTTTTGACGCAGTAATACTCTTGAAATTTTGAGGACGAAATTATTTGAAAGAGGGGATAATGTTACACCCCAAGCATCCACGGTATGCTTTTCCATGAATTATACAATAGTGTGTGTTGTATGCATCTTCAAGTTCTAACACACACCACAACCAATCAAACTTTCTGTTATAAATAGTAATACCCACATTTCTATGTTTTATGAATTTTATCTTTCAAAATGGACTTCATTTTTGGATTCAGAATATCAAAATTAGCATAGGGTGAATTTTTTGAATTTTTCTAAAAGCATTCAATTTTTAATGAATTGGGAAAAACATTGAGTTATAGTTTAAAACTAAATTTTTATCTAAATAATTATTTATTTTAGTTAAATTTATTTTCGGTAAAAATAGATACATAATAACTATATAATTTCAATGTAATTTATTGGAGTCAGTTTATAATAATTTTAGATATATAAAAATTTTATTGATCTTTTCACCGTCTTTTAACCACCTCCTAGGAGAATTTGGAAATACACATAAAACATAATTTACCACTTCTATGAGTGGAACTTTAAAAATCCCAGTGACAGAATTGATATATATAAGAAAAATTTGGTTCAATAATATGAAAATATGTTTTGGTAAATTGTAACTTTTTACTTTTATTCACCACGTGTAAAAGTAAGAAGGGTAATTATTGGTAAAAAAGATATTATTATTACCATTAAACATGTCCTAATTCTAATGGATAAGTGTAATTAGACCAAAATCATTCTTAGGAAGAAAATATGAACCACTTTGGTCCACTTGTATTAGATTATGACATTTAATTTTATTTAATTCAAATAAGAGTTAAAAGCGTTAAATTTGAAGTTTATTAACCAAACAATTTTTAAGATATGGTTACGAATAAGATAAATTAAAATATAAATATTAATTAGAAATATAAAAATATTTCCTACATAATCATATTTTATTTATATTTTTTAGACATTAAATAAGTTAATTTATTTATGACACAATGACGATGCAGTAATTACCTAATTTATGAAATATTAAAATAATTGATATTATAAATATCAAAATAAATTTAATTATATACTTTCTATGAAATATACTAATTTTCTAGGTTAATATTACATTTTAGGGTTGGTTAGATAAATTTTGGTAGATGTAATAATACTGTTATGAATTAAGAAAAAACAAAATACCAAATAGTGTCAAAATGGTCATAAAACAATTTTTGAAAAAAATGTTATATTATTAATAGATATTCTATTCCAAAAAACATAAGGATCTTCCAAAAGACTTTTATAATGATTGTTGTACTATTAATGAACTACTTGGGGTTATGATTGGAAGTATATAGTATGTTGATTAACCAAATAATATAAAAATAAAAAGAGAGATGGTAAATGTCAAACTATTTAACTAAGAGTTTAATCTAAACGATAAGGTTAATATAGTGACCCAAATTGTCTAAAATATATTGGTTGAATTGTTTCCGACCCATTCCTACATTATAATTAATATAATACAATTTTATGCCGTTATAAACTGAAAATGATTTTATGATAAGATAATATTTCTATCTTTTCCTAAGTTTCCCTCACCCCTCTTATAAAAAGGGAACTTTCCCTTCTCTCCAATTTACACCTTCAAAACAATTTGGCTCGGCCAACCCTAGCCCAAATACCCTATCATATATCCTAACTTCATCATAGAGGACTTAGTTTTTTCAGAAAGCCAACCTAATGATCCCTTTTTATCAAATCAAAAAGAAGAACCCGAAGAAGAGGTAAATATTTTCTCACCTCTTTCATGTTCCATTCTTCTTCCACTTCCTCTTTCTTTGTTGTTTCAATTCTAAAATACTAACTCCAATTTCTTCTATATTCTATGATTTTATTATAAATATGGTACAACCATAGTCATTATTATATCCATCACATGAATGAAATGTCACCATACTTGCGTACGTACGGCTTAACGTCTCCACATCATGGTGTAATTGTTATTCAATACATTATTATTTGGATGGGTATAATAATGATGTTTAATTCATGTAAATAATAAATATAACATGATAATTATTCTTTATATATGATATAACATCCAATAATATATTATATTAATATAAAAATAATGATATTGTCGCTCATACATACGTATATATTTCCTTCTCCACCAATGCAATGAGATTCATTCCACATCGTATCCATTAAAGGAAAATTTTCATTATATGATTAAAATACTGGTTAAATACATTATATCGTTTTGAATATGAATAAGATACATCATATCCACAACAAATATTACTTACATAACAATGCATATAAAGGAAAATGAATCAGTTAACACTCGAAACGACAATAATACTTTGATATTATTAACAAAGCAATGTTAAAAGAGCATATATGACATAATATTAATGTATATGATTCTTGTATAATTTAAAATCAATTATTTCACCATTATACTGGAGGATACACTACCCTCGACCAAGGAAATGTAAAAGGTAAGGGTTAATATCACAATCTCTTTATTATCCGAGGTTGATTTTACATAATGATCTACTAGGACCTCTTTATCATTCACATCCATGATTCGTAAAAATGTATTTCAACACATTTTTACTATTTTATAGATTATGTGTTACTGTCATTTATAACCTTGTTTATATTTCATATGATGTTTATAATAGAATCATTCCATCATTTTCCCAACAACGTACTTTTTTTCACTTTCGACGAATTTAAGGTAAGAATATTTTTTAAACTTATATGGAGGGTGAAGCTATTTTCCACCATTATTACAACGTCAAAGCTTCTGTTACAAGAATATAATAATTGTTTCAAATATTAATGTTTTATTTTATTTTATTTCAAAATAGAAAGAGATATTTCTCTAAAATAATGTTTTGATTTCTTCTATGTCATCATCCATTGATGTATTTTAAGATTATTTGAATTTGATTTGTTGTGATAAAAAAAATCCATATTGAATTGAAGGTTTTGTGATATGTTTTATTGTGGTTGTTTTATTTTTATACCATTCATGGTTTATGGATAAATTATTGACATTTCGTATGCTTTTTTTAATACATATGTTTATATTATGTTTTAAACATTTCATATGAGGAATTAATTGGACATAGTATGTGAAAAGTTAAACCCACTATAGCTCCTAGATGAATCAGTATGTCTCATGAGTCAAACTAGTGTCTTGGAAGAAGTCCTTGACAAAATCAAATTTGTAATCTTGGAACAAGGCCTTGACTATGTGGTTATGAAAGTTTGGGATTATGCATTCCATCATTATGAATGTTGCTATTGATATTTCATGTGATTGTTCGACTAGTAGAATATCCATGTGAGTATGTAAATGAAATTATTTTTATTTATGTTTTCCATATTATGATGAATTTTATGTTTAAATTTATTTTTTTTAGTTTTATACATTTTCCTTAAATGTTTATGATTATTTATGAAAGTTTCTGCTATATTGTTATCCATACTGAGTATCTGAGATCACCCCTCTCTATGTTATATTTTTCCAAGGATGTGAAGAAGTATATTATGACTGACCTGTAGGGATAGTCTATGAGATCTCAGTGTTGTCTATGGAAGCAAAGTTGTGGTAGTTTTCCATTTTTCGATGTAATGTAAACCTTTTGAATGTAACTAGTACTTCCAAGGCTACTAAACTAATTGGTCTTTTGAGACATGATCTTTTTTGATAATGTCAACGATATGTAATAATGCAAAAACTCTTAGATTCAGGGGTTAGGGCATTACAATTCTCTTAACTCAGTGAGTTGGTTATTTCTAGTATTAGTTCAACAGAATCAGAATTTTCAATGAGAATGGTTTCTTTTCCAGTTTCACTATCACTTTCTTCTTCAATTTGATTTTATGATATTTTATAAACATTTTCTTTTTCATTTTTTTCAAATTATTCTTCTTCTTTATCCCTTTTTTGTAATTCCAAAATCCGATTTTCCAAAATTTTCATTCATTTATCTTGCTATTGAGAATCTCTATGTCGTATTTTATGGGTTTTAGTTAACCAATTGTTAATTAGTTTTAGCCTACCATCCAATTTAGAATAAATTAGGTAAATTTTAGCTAGGGCTTCAGGACTAGATTTAATGATTTCACTTCCATCAAGGTAATCTACATATTGTGGCTAGTTATAGACACACTACCAAGCAGTGTGCCTATAATAGCTGCAACATACAAAATATAATTAAAGTCGATGAATCCAGTCCTCAAAATTCCCCATTTTTTAACTAAAAACAGTTTAGTTTAAATACACAATGTTTCAAAAATTATTTATATTTTTAATGTTAAACAAAAGCAGTAGGTACCGGTTCACAATTTTTTAATGCAGTTTCTTTATTTTTTTATGTTTTTTTTTCTATTCTATATTTTTTTCATTAAGAACACTCAGCGTGTGACCTAGGTTCGATCCTCAGCAACGGTTCAAAAAAATGACATGAACCATCATTGAAGTCGGTCAAATTTTAATATTTATATTCCTACTAACTACAATATTTCTCGGAAGCAGGTTCGAACCCATAACGATGGGAATTCTACTGCTATTCTTCTAAAAATCTTCAAAAACAGCCATGTTTTCAGCAGAGGAGTGAATTTTTTAGTTATTTATTTTACATTCTATAATTTACTTTTATAATTTGTTTATTAGACTAAAAAATTAAAACTACTTTTTAATGAATTTGATATGGAATAGAATGTAACAGGAAATAAATTGAAAACTATGAACTATAGAAATGTTGAGCATTGATTAATGGACTACCAGAATGTAACTTACGAGGAAAAACCTATGTTTCATTGATTTTAGAGGTATTTCAATTCACTTAAAGGATATGGTTGAGTGCCTTCATAATAATTTTTATTATCTCCATTTCCATGAGATGATTCACAAAAGCCAATCTATTCTAATTTTTACACTCTAAAATAAATCAACTGTGAACAATTTAAAAATTGACAACATGAGGAACTCACTGTAAGTCAGGAAGCCTTTAGAATTAATCATCACTTGAAAAGACTTTCCTCGATCAGTCTCGCCAATTGATTATGAAATTTATAAAATTATGTTCAGATGGAAAAAAATGAATGAACTCATTATGGATCTCACCGACCATTATTGAATACATTAAAATGATAAAGTGAAATGAGAATTAAAAGATAACCAGTGGAACATCAATCTATCCCTGAACTATATAATTTAGCTAGAAAAAATGTTTATTATAATAACAGTAATTGAAATTATGCTAATTCATAGTGTAAAAATTCAAACAAAATTGAAGACAAACTCCTCCAAACATACTCTTCTATTATACTCCTCCAACTCCTGGAATGTTCATAGAACCTCACTACTCTTAATGAGAGTGAAACGCTTGGATCTCCAATTCTGCTCTCTTTTGAATGAATGAATGTCTCCCTCATCAATCCCTTATTGATGCCCTATTTTTGTACGTACTCTCATCTTCTGCATGTCAAAGCTCGATTTTCACTGACAAGAAGTTGTCTTTTTTTTTTCACCACATACGTGTGTCTTTTTGCGACTGGCACGTTGCACTAGTTTTTCTCACGTAACTAACTCCAGGTGATTATGTTGTATGAACATGGACGTTAACACATATCTTGAATGAACCTTCAAGGTTAGAATAAGAAAATAAATGAAATAATCAGGATTATAATGTTATCTTTTATTAATAAATAAAATTTTCATTAATGAATTCTTATATGTTAATAAATTTAAATTAATAATTATAAAATATTATTTTATTTGTTTAATTAATGTATTTTATTTATTGTTATTGCATGTTATTATTTATATAATTAATTCATGAATATAATGTAATTATTAATTATGTTTAATTAAATGTTTAGTAATTGTTTGATAATTAGATTTTACTTTTATAAAATTCATTATTACAATTTATAAAATTATAAAAAGTAATTATATATTATTCATAAAGAAGTAAATTTTTAATTACTATATATTCAATAATTTAATAAATTTACTTACATTAATTCAATTAATAGATTAATCATAAGAGTTAATTTACTTAATTAATTTTATATTCTATAATATTATTATTTAATAAATTATTTATTATTATATGTAATGTTATTAATTATTAATTATGTTTTAATTTAGTTTATTTTTAAAATATCATTTATCCCCTCCCCCAATCCACACTATGTAGCAGAGAGGAGGGTGTGGCTTTTTTCTCTTCTTCACGAAAGCCCTGACGACTTCCCCCGCTGAAAATAGTAGCGGTGCACAATTCCAATCAAGCTCTTCCTCACTTCCATGGTGGCGCAGCAAAGCAGATCATCCTTGGTTTAGCGACGATTCATGGTGTCTCTAGATCTGCTTCCCCTTCTACCTCAAACGGTGGCATATGGTGTTACATATTCTGCTCATCAATACTGGAAGCATGAGGTGATGGCGTGGAGGGACAAGAGTGGAAAACTCTAACAAAGGATTTCAGATCTTTTTGGGGCAGTGGAGTTTTCAACGGCACACATAAGGAGGAGGTATTTCTCGGTTATTCCAGAAGCTTCTGTGATGTAGTGGTTCCCCCCAGTGATACATCCCTGCTTGGCCTCGAAGAGGTGGATTTGGTCTGGTACATTAGAGCTTTAGGTTCTTCGCAGCGTAGGATGCAGTGGCAACCGCTCCTCGTAGCGGCGGACTCAGTGAATTCAGACCTATGGTGGTCTCCTCTAGTTTGAATAGTTCACACACAGCATAATAGAACTATATAAAAACTGAGTTTGAGGAAAACTTTGTTTGTTGATTTGAGCCTGTAATTGAGTATTTATTGTTTGGGACTGTGTTCTTAGCTACTTTGATTCTATGGTTTTGAGTATTTGAGGATCTATTCTGTGAAAATAGCAGAAACAGAGTGATATACGGTGGGTATTGAGGAGACTAGTGGATAAATGTGGGGATGGTAGTCGAATAGTGAGGTGTAGGGGATAGTGGGGAATGACTCACCATTGGAAGAACAGAAGCGGGGTAGTGCGGCGCGAGGTACACCAATAGATTGAAAAAAGAAACAAAGGGTCACTGGTGGCTTTAAAATTTAAAGCTCGCCATTAGTTAAAAGAAAGGCAAGGAGCAGTGAAACGCGGGGGGGGGGGGGGTCAAGGGTAGAAAAAAATAAAAGGTTACTAGTAGGGGAACAAAGGGCTTCGTCGGGATAAAAAGTCATCGGTAGACTGAATAGTCAATGTTTGGTAAAAAAAGAGGTGACCGATAGAGAAATAATAAAAGTTCACCAGTAGAATAAAAAATAAAAACTCACCGTTGGGCACACAGAATAGGGTCACCAATATAATTAAATGTTACCAATACAAATAAAATTAGAGGATCACCGTTACATAAAGATAATGAACTAACAGTGACCTTCAAAAAATAAAAACACAAGAATTGAACTTATAAGTAAAAGTTAAGTATACTAAATAAAAATACTGAAAATAATTAATTAAGAAATGATAAACACCATTAATTAGAAGATTATTTTTGTTAAACTCAAAATTTTAAACCCAAATCTAAAATTATAAATGGATAATGCTTTAATTAAGAACATGATATTTGATAAACTAAATTGATAAATGACTTAAACTAAATTGAAAAAAATAATTAATTACAAAGTAGGCAACATGTGAAAAGGATATCATCGGTGACCTAATAGGTTACCGAGAGCTCTTGTCTACCTCTCTGGTAGGCTAAAAACAAAATTTAATGAATGAATAATAAATCAACATATATATGATTAAATATTTTATGTTTCTAAAACTCTTAATTAATTAATTAAACAAATAATTTATTATATAAAATTATAAGTGAACTATTAATTTAATTTAATCTAAAATTTCTAACTAAAGTAATTAGCAGGACAATTAAACATAATATTTAATATTGTTAAACTTTTCTAATGAAACCAAATTAGAAGATAAAATATTAAAATAAATACTATGTTAATTAAATAAAATTAAAATGATTAAATATTTGTTTATAAATATTTTAGTTTATTAATGTTCCTAGAAGATTTAAATTGACCTAAATAATTAAAAAATAATCTAATAAGAAAAGTATAACAGTATTAAAATTATTAATTTAAATATTAAAAATACATAATTATTTATGAAGATTGATTAATTTAAAAAATTATTTATAAAAATAAAAAAGTATAATCATTTAGTATAATGCTCTTAAATAATTATTGAAATCTTTAAAAATATATAAAAAGATGTGGAAAATATATGTAAAAATAGAGCCACATTCGGAACCAATCCCCTCTTGGATTGATCCATACTGAATCTCTTTAGTATCTGGTCAATTTATGTTCCCTGACGTAGTCCAAAAATCCTCATGGATCTATCAAGAATGATCTTGATCCCTTGAATGTAGGATACTTCCCCATGCCAATCATGGAGAAACACTTGTTCAGCCTATCATAAACTGATTGTATGACTATTAAATTGTTTCTAATATGTAATATGTCATCAACATATACTACTAGGCAAACTACTGCATTCCAATTAAACCACTTATAAACACTGTCCACACATTCATTCTTAATTAAACCAATTTCCATTATGGCTTCATCAAATATAATTTTCCTTGACTGGTATGCATTCTTTAATCCATAAATGCATTTCTGAAACATGAAAAAACAATTGGATTCACCAAGGGTCACAAACCCTTCTGGTTGTGTCATATAGACATCTTCTTGAATGTTCCCATTAAGTAATGTTATTTTTAAATCCATATTCCAAATCTCATAGTCATGGTATGATGTTATGCAAAGTATGATTATTAATGATTTAAACATGGAAACTAGTGATAAGGTTTCATCATAGTCAATTCCATCACACTATTTGAGTCCTTTAGAGACCAGCTTTTCATTTTAGGTTTTATCAGGACCTTCCATTTAATGATTTTCATGAATACCCATTTGCATCCAATAGACTTTACATCCACTGGTTCATCGACCAGAACCTAGAAATGGATCTTATACATTAAATCCATGTAAGAATTCGTAACTTCAATACATTTTGTAGATTATGAGAATTATACTTATTTTATATAAGAGAGAGGTTTATCATCGTCCAACAATAATGATTCACCATCCTCATTGATTAGGAAACCATATCATTTTGGCTCCCTTACCACTCTTGAGCTCCAACTTAGTACTTGTGTTTCTAGATCTTCTTCCACGAGGACATGTGGAACATGTTCTGGTAACAACTCTTGTGAATCATCAGAATAAACTTCTCTGAGGTCAGTATTTCTCCCACTATCATTTATTAAGATTTTATTCCTCTAAAAAAAGGCTTTTCTAGTGACACTGGATTTCTTGTCTGAAGGGTTATATAGGAAATATCATTTTGTTACCATGAGGTGTCCTATAAAGATACACTTCGTGCCCTGGGGTACTATTTTGTTCCTTGATAAGGCCTTAAAAGACACCCCACATCCCCAAACATATGTGTGCTATAAAATGGATTTCTTTTCGTTCCATATCTCGGAGGGAATTCGATTTTCCATCATAGTTGGTACTCTATTTAATGTTTATGTTGTACTTTGTAATGAATATCCCAAAAAGGATAATATATGATCTACATTACTCATCATCAAACTCCCCATGTCCAACAAGGTGTTGTTCTACTTTCACATCGACCTTTGAAATGTGGTGTATAAGGAGGAGTGAGTGGTGATAGAATCCCAGACTCCCTTAGAATGTTGATGAACTATTGGTTAATATATTTTACACCTCGATCCGATTGAAGTTTCTTTATATCCTTACCAGGTTGATTCTCTAACTCATTCTTTAATTCCTTAAATTATTCTAAGGACTTTAATTTATAACTAATTAGGTAGAAATATCCATATCTACATAAATCATCTATAAAACTAATGAAATAAGAATATCCACCACTAGCTTATATGGGAAATGGTCTGTGCACATATGTTGGAACCAATCCTAAAAGCTATGTGGACCTTTGACTAAGTCCAATGAAAGGCGGACTTGATATTTTACACTGTAAACATGCATGAAATCTCTCAACTAGTTTTATCTTAGTAGAGTTTAAATAACCATCTTGGAATATCATTTTCATGCTTTTCACGTTTTCATGACTAAGACGGTGATTCCACTACATGGTGATGTATGATTCATGTGAGTTTGTTTCATTATCGATAAAAAAAACATGGTTTTCATATTTTAATACATATAGATTATTATTAAAATGATTCATACCATTACATACTGTGTTCTTATAAATGAAAACAACCTTATTACAAAACATGAAAATAAATCCTTCCATATCCTAATATGATACAAAAATTATGTTCTTTGTAACACTAGCCACATAATAATATTTTTATAAAACCCAAAGCATTCCAATTGGAAATGGGAGATGGTAATCACCAATGGCCAATGCAGATAGCCTCGGGCCACTGGCATCTCAAAGATTCACCTATCCTATTGTAATCTTTCTAAATCTATGAGGTTCCAGCATTTGAATCCAGATGTGTGAACCACATGATATCTCTAATACCCAATGTGGAGAAATTGAAAGATTACACTCTATAATGAACTCACCTTTAGAATCCCCATGCTTATAATGCAGTTCCTCTTCTAGTATCCTTTCTTGGCCATGAAAAACATATTTCCTCCCGTTTCTTGCCCTGCCTCTAGATCTTCCTCATCTTTGAGGGATGGTGATAAGCTGCTTTAGAACGTTTATAAGTCCTTGGACCATTTCCTTGTCCTTCTATTTCTTATTCACCATAAAATATTTGGGTTTGTGTGGCCCATGTACTTATCTTCCATGATAAATAAGGCCAGAAGTTCGGAAAGATGCTTCTCATTATTTCTCATGATTTAGTTGAAAATAAATCTATAGAAGGTCTTGAGTAGTGATGATGGGGTGAGATCTGTACGTAACTCATTTGGAATATAATCACAATGATATCCAGGTGCTCAATATAGCCAATAAACTTGACCAAATGACGACCAGCTGGGGCAGACACTACAAGAATAGTTGTTAAAAAGTATAGATCTCATATCTCTCTTGTCTCAACTTCTCTTAATATAGATCGTTATGGGGAGACATCATGCTATACACATCCATGTTTTAATGTTGGATCAAGAGTATATTAGACCTGGTAGATAGCATGAAACATTTGACATCTATGGCATCATCCATATGTTGGGTATAGAGAGAGAGTTCCTCACCACTGGCATATTTTCCAGGTATTTCTGGAATAAGCTCCTCCAGCATGTACAATTTCCTCTCATGGAAAAGTATAACGCGTAAACATCTCATCCATTCATGTAAATTGTGTCAGCTGAGAATTTTTTCCTACTTGAGAATGGTTCTCAATGATATATTTAAAACAATTTTTCTTTCCATTTCTATAATTTATGATGAGAAATTATTTAGTACATAATAATGATAAAACTAAGAGAAATAAATAAATTAATTCTTATTAGTCTCCCACTATTTTATCAAAATCGAATATCCATAACCATTTGCTTTAGAATATTCAGTTTCATAAATACTCTAGTGTAAAGGATCCATATTTCCCTTCTAATTACCCCAAATAGGGTAGGCTAAGAAACGTGAATTGTTTTATGGAGGCATTCTAAATTACAACTGTATTAACTCGCAGCTCCTTGATCCGCTGAGTCAACTCTGTAATCCTGATATCATTATTTTTAGATTTACTCAACCTTTGCCTCTTGGTCACACCATGTCCTATTGTGGCAGTCAACCCTTGATGTGAACCAAGTGAGATAAACCCACATTCTTAAATTAGAATTCTTCAATAATTGAAAGCACCCCAACAAGGGTGGATCAAGCACTTTAAACTATAGTTTGATTGTAACCATGATTATGGAAGGCTATACCGACTTAATATTTTATTTGAGTGATTTTATCCTTATATATAAATTTCAATTTTATTATATTTGATTACATGTTTTATTAATATTATGTGGGATATACATAATTTATAAACCATGTATATGATAATATTTATTCATAAGTTTATCATACATTAGTTCCATCTTACTTGATTTTTTAATTCATCAATTATGTAATCCTGAAAACACACCCACAATAAATAAACCATGAAACTGATAGAAATAAAATAAATGGTATGATAATGAGACTTTTCTATTTGTTAGTTTATCAAGCAGTTTATAAGGTAACACAATACCTAGGGGTGAAACACCGTGATCCTTTTGTGTCTGTGTTTACAACATTCCATTTGTCCACCATTGCATCTCCTTGGATTGGATTCGTCTTGGCTCCGACCTTGAGCCGCCTCCACATTTTTGGGATCTCCATCCATTAAATATGATTTAATCTCATTCACAAGATAGGGTAAAAACTGGGTTTTACATAAAATAATGCATGGCCACGTAGGCCCTACATATTAATTAGGAGAAGGATCTCATGCCAAAAGATTTAATTTATATAAATAAATTAAAATAAACCATTCACATACAAAGGTCTTAGACTATACCCCGATAACCCATACATGCAACGATATTTAAACATAAATAAAACTATTGTTTAATTATTTAATCGTTCTTATTTAAGATAAATCAAGCATGAATCAATTAATTATCTTTAATTAATCAATACTTTTATCATAAACCATTTTTATGAATTTCCATGAGTTTACCATCCATCATAATTTTAATCAAATAAATTCATTTAATAATATATTTTTATGTAACTTGTACTTTAGAGGAAACCTGGTGAATTCACGTTCACAAATACCCAATGAGTAGAAATGAACATTACACAGATGTTAAATTAAACACATATATATAAAAAACAAATCATCTATTGTGCCTCAACATTATGCATTCACTGTGGTATGTGTCTCATGAGTTTGTATATTATAATAATAAATTTCAATAAATATTCATAATTTGGATGATTACACATCATGTAGTTCTAACTACATGGCGTGTACTTTTATTCACCATCCATCTGTAGTACACATACGGGGAAATGGTGTGCAGATGTACATAGGAAATCAATGGAGTACACATCATGTTCAGTAGGACACACGCCATTTTGTATCCACATTACATGGCTCCTAGTCGAGCAATCCATGAATGAGGTACATGGTCCAACCCTAACTCGATGTCACTACACGCCGTGTTTAGTGGGCCACACCACGTTTAATCTAGAAACAGTGTGCCACTTGTTCCTGATCAACACATATAGTCTTAATGAATTAGATCGAATCCAATGAAACTGCAAGGTTTTGAAGACCGTTCATTTAACATCCCAAGTAATTAATTAATAATATATATTTTTATCTATGTCTATTAATGATTAAGATAGTGTTTTAGAGGCTTGAAATGAAAATAAATACAATATTATGCATGGAATACACTAATATTCTTAAAAAAAAATTTTACTGCCTTTTGATGGAAAACCCTTTTTAAATCAATCTTTTGACACTTTTATAAGCTATTTTTGTCAAAATAAACTTATTATTTATGATTGGGACATCAAAATTTACTTTGTGTGAATTTTTGGTATTTTTCCGATAAAGTTCATTTTTAATGAATAGTGAACAATGTTGTATTTTAATTCAAAACCTCTTTTTAATCTAATTTATTTATATGATTAGATTATATTTTGAATTGGTTTTGAAGTGAAATTAGAATATATTTTTACCATTTTATCCAATGGTGGTCATTGTAATCAATTTCACTTTGAAATTGGACATAAACTAGTGTCAATCTTTTGATACTTATTGTTTCATAAAAACACGCTATTTGTCATGACAATGGGAATTAGTTATTAAATTAATTAATGCAACATACATGTTTTGAATTTTGTAAAATAGACATCATTTTTGAATTCGGAATATCAAATATATCTTCGGGTGAAGTTTTGGTATCTTTCTGAAAAACTTCAATTTTTGATGAATAGTGAAACCACTAAGTGGTAGTTAAAGAAACTGTTTTTTCGTTTAAATAAATCTTTGCCACTTCTGTGATTTGATTTTCAAAAATCCGACATACATGGTTGTTATTAAGAAGTAAAATGTTGTTCAATGAGATTAAAATAATTTTTTGGTGAATAGTAACTTTTAAGTTCTTAATCGCGATTAGTGGTAATTAGTGTAGTTTAAGGTAAAAATAATGTTTTAATAATAAGAGATGATCTTGACACATGTCCTACCCTCATTGGATGTGTCATGGCCGACCAAGACAATACATGGGTCAACTTGGGGAGCCCATGGAGCCACTTTGGTTGGGAAATGACATAAATAATTTTTTATTTAATGTTAAAGTAAAAATGACACAAACATGAGATGTTTTACTAAAACAATTTTTACATGAGTTTATACAAGTCAGATTTTAGATTATAAATAGTCATTGGAAAGATAAAACGATTTCCTACATCATATTATTTTTTTTATAATTTTTAGACTTTAAATAAATTAAATTATTTATGAAATCATGGTGATGCAGTGATTACCTCATTAATAAAGGATTTAAATAAAATGAAATGATAATGTAAAATCTATGAACTACACATGTCCAAAACCTATTTGATGGGTGGATTTCTAACCCTTATCACCTTACCGTCGAATTATATTAATGTGGGACCTTTTGAATCCGAAACTCTTTTTAAAATAATGTAACATTTCTTTACTTTCCAAGAGTGCCCCTCCTCTCCTCTTATAAAAGGCCCCCACCTCTACCTCTTTACCCACACTCCCAAAGCCTTTGTCTCGGCCAAACCCTACCCATTTTGTCTCTACACATCGCTCTCTTACTCCTTGAAGCCTCACATTGGGAAGAAGTCTTCGCAAGGAAGCCTTTGTGCTCAAACCAAAGTGAGTTACCCGATTTTAATGTAATGTCTTCACTTGAGTCCTTTTGTTTTATTTTGCTTCTCCATCCCCCTAAAATCTTTTTATTCATTTTTTTTGTAACAAATACAGTATCTTAAATATACTAGGATGTTGTTATATGAAGTATTAGAGCTACACTTACACACACCTACATATAATGGTTAAAGAACATACTGTTTCCGTGGATGGTGAATTTATGCCTTCTGAAACGATGATTGTTCAACATTCTTTTAACACCTTCAAAGGTGGCCATTAAGATGAAACTATATTTATATATGATATATAATATGTTTATGTTTTCCTTAAGTTTCTGTATTTTTCATTTTGGGCATTCCTTTATGGTTTCCATTATGGGTAAACACGATATCTTCATTTAAGGAAGTGCGGACTACCGCCCCCTCAAAGTGATTTGATTCGTTAAATACCATAAGAGGGACGTATAAGAGATGGAACTATGATATAATATATGATATTATACTGAATTATAATATTCCTTTATATCATTATGATTCCATTCTATAAAATACGAATAGAAATGAAAGTAGCGTTCATGCATACGAACGGCTTACCGTCTCCATGAACGATGCATTTCATTTATTACCTCTAAATCATTATGTAATATTATAAATTCATGCATGTACTGGATATATATGACATATATGATATCTACATAATGAATACCATTCTGGATATAATGGATACATGAACAAATTGTAATTATAAAGGGCTTATTTTTTACTCAAGTACCAATGATGGTTAAAACGACTGTTATTAACTTAAATAATTACATAGTGTTCATGACATGACAGTAAGTGATATAAAAGGAATAATGAACTTGAAAAAGGTTCTTAAACATGTATAAATTAACTCATGTTTATTATTCAGGAGATTAAAGAACGGCCGAGTCAAGTCGGGCCCGAGGTATGGGACTTCGTCTCAATCTCCTTTCATTGAGGCATATTTTGTTTTATACACAACCTTCTTTTATATGGTGTATAAACCCCTTTTACTAATACATTTATTCAAAAGGAATCTTTTTATACGATTCATTTACTAAACGACAAAAGGGAATGTTTTTGTCGTACGTATGCGGTGACAACGACTTCTCCGCCGCCATTACCATTATTTGAGTTTCGGCTTCCTCTACAAGCCATTCTTTTTTTAAAGAAAAATAAATACCATGTTTTACTTTTCTTTTATTTTGGTATTGAAAATGGTTTTCATAATGTTTTTATATCAATGTATTGTATTGATATCTTGTGATTGAAAGGTCGAAATGTTATGTTTCCTTTTTGCATGTTTTATGTGATACGATTATGTTGAGGTTCTTGGGCATTATTATGAAGACGGGTGGTTCCATGATAAACTAAGGGCAGGTGAGCCCAATATAGCTCTCCAATACATTGGGTAATTCGAAGGAGTGAATCATTAAGGTTTCTCCGAAGAGATTTAGGGAATATACTATTATGGGTTTTCCAAACATAACCGAGAGGGTTACTCCCTACGTAAGAATGCTATGAATTCATCAAGTTACCTTTATGTCTTATGATTTCTATGATTTATTCATGATTTGATGAGGTCTGTTAAAGTGCTTATGTTTTATGGGTATAGTATGATTTAATTCTTATGTATATATGTACCCATGTTTCCTTTACATATTTTTATATCCCTTACTGAGCTTTTTATGCTCATCCCATGTTTTTTGAAATGCTTTTCACAGGTCAAGGGAAAGGTACATGATATGATGATAGTGTCAAGTGTCAAGAAAGAATCCATGTTTTATTTTAAATATGTTTCCATTGATGGGAAAGAAGAATAATATCTTTATGTAACCACTTTGTTTATATGTGGAATGTAATGCAAGTTTTATGATCTAATTCTCTAAAACTCTAAACCTGAAAAGATCCTCAATGTGTAATCTTGTAATAACTCAAGATTAAGTATGCTTTAAGGATGGAGCCTTATAGTTGGTATCATAGGTCGGTTTAGATAACATTAGGAGTTAGAATTCTATTAAATGATAATCCAAAATATATAAATATATTTTTATGGTCAAATTGAAGTGATATAGTATTTAAAGATTACCATGTTGCTTCATCTAAGACATGTTTGTTCAGAATGGTTTTCCGCATAGGAAACAGGGAAGCAGTGCTAGGAAGGCATACAAAAGGAAATAACCTTCTGAATCAGCATCCTGAGATGGTCGGAATTGGAACTGAATAGTTTGTTGCAGTAATGGTGCAGTTGACTCAAGTGATAAATGGTGGTGGTATCCATGCACGAGATCAGCCAGATCAACCACAGAGGAACATGTTAGTGGTGGAACATTTCATGAGGCAACATCCCCCATCATTCAGAGGATCATCTGATCCTGTGTTAGCTGAAGGGTGGATTAAATCACTAGAGAAAATTTTCGATGTCAGGGGGTGTTCATACAATCAAAAGGTTAGTCTTGCTATTTACCGTTTGGAGGGTGAAGCAGATAAGAGGTGGTCGATGGTTAAAAATATCAGGGACGCTGATGAGATTTATTCTCTCGACTGGGATGAATTCAAAGGTATGTTTCTTGAAAAGTATTTTCCAAAGGCTGTTCGTCTTAGTATGGAAAAACAATTCTTGGAATTGAGGAAACAAGAATACTCATTGGCTACCGATGAAGAAAGGTTCACTCGATTGGCAAGGTATGCTCCAAATTTTATCCGAGATAATGATAGTAAAATCAATCGTTTATACTCAGGATTAAATCCAAAATATTGAAGGGCATTAGCTTCTCATGAGTTTAAAATTTATGAAAAGCTTGTTCGATGTGATGAGAAGGTGGAAATGGAGTTTGCCGATGATCAAGTGTTCTATAACAACCAACAGAAGAAGAGACCGAGGTGGAAAAATAAAGGTAAGAATTATTCAAAAAAGTATGATGGTAAGAAAACTAAGTTTCCAGTTTGTGATAAATGTGGAAAAAGGCATGCTGGGGAATGTCTTCTGAATTCTGGAAAGTGCTACCGATGTGGTAAGATGGGACATAAGGCTTGTGATTGTACTGAAAAGGAGCAATGTGATGGTAAGACCAAATTTGATTTACAGTTAGTGAAATGTTATAAGTGCAATTAGATGGGTCACTATGAAAATTAGTGTCCGACAAAGAGATTGAGTGATGGGAAGCAGTTAGACTACAAGCAAAAAGGGGTGGTGAAATCCTCAGCAACTACTTCAGCAGATGTCGGGCCATCAAATGAAGTTGTATAAGGTACTTTGTTTGTTTTTTCAGATTATACCAGTGTGTTGTTTGATTTCGGGTCCACACATTCTTTCATCTCTGAAACCTTTCCTAGTAAAATGGGAAAACCATCTCAAGAAATGACTCCTGAACTTTTGGTAAAAACACCTATGGGAAATGTTGAGGCAAATAGAATTTATAATAATCTTCCTATCCTTATATGTGGAAAGAACCTACCTGCAAACCTTATTGTTCTACCTCTAGTAGAGTTTGATGTTATCCTGGGTATGGATTAGCTCTCTATTTACAATGCTAAGATTGACTGTAGAGCGAAAGAAGTTTCTTTTCAGAACGAATTTCAGTTTGTGTACAAGAATGAACCCTTACTGTTGATAACTTATCAAGAGGCCAAGAAACTTGTAAAATATGGAAATTAATGTTACCTTGCACGCATCGTTGAAAATAAAGGAACTGTTCAGATTAATGATGTGCCAGTGGTATATGAGTATCCTGGTGTTTTTCCTGATGAGTTTCCTGGAATAATACCAGATCGAGAAGTTGAGTTTACGGTTGACTTAGTTTCTGAGGCTAAGCCAATTTCAAAACCCCCTTATCAAATGGCTCAAATTGAACATTTAGAGTTGAAGGATCAATTTCAAGATTTATTAGAGAAAGGTTCCATTCGACCTAGAACATCACTATGGGGTGCTCCTGTTTTATTTTTAAAAAAGAAAGATGGTTCAATGAGACTTTGCATTGATTATACAGCCTTGAATATCATGACTGTTAAGAACAAATATCCTTTGCCTCATATCGATGATTTGTTTGATCAGCTCCAGGGAGATCAGTATTTTTCAAAGATTGACTTGAGATCGGGGTACCATCAGCTGAAGGGAAAGGAAGCAGACGTTCCGAAGACTGCGTTTCGTACAAGATATGGCCATTATGAAATTGTAGTAATTCATTTTGGGCAAACCAATGCAGCTGTTGTATTCATGGACATAATGAATAGAATTTTCCATGAGTTCTTGGGTAAGTTTTTGGTAGTTTTCATTGATGATATTTTGGTGTTTTCTAAAAGTAAAGAGGAGCATGAAAGACATTTAAGGGTTATCTGGAAAACCATGAAAGAAAATAAATTGTATGGGAAATTCAGAAATTGTGAGTTTTGGTTGTGACAAATTTATTTCCTTGGTCACATTGTTTCTAAAGATGGCATAACTGTTGATCCTGCAAAAAAAAAAGTTGTGGAAGATTGGCCAAGACCCACAAATGTAACTGAGATTCGTAGCTTCCTTGGTTTGGCAGGCTATTATCGATGGATTGTTAGAAATTTTCACGGTTATCTAGTCCAATGGCTAAGCTAACTCGGAAGGGTGTTAAGTTTATCTGGACAAAATAATGTGATGACTGTTTTCAGGAATTGAAAAGAAAATTGCTGAAAGCTCCAGTTTAGGCACTACCTTCCAGGAATGGGGAGTTTGTTATATACAGTGATGCTTCATTGAAAGGACATGGTTGCGTCCTAATGCAGAATGATCAGGTAATTGATTATGCTTCACGACATTTGAAAACTCATGAGATAAATTACCCTACAGATGATTTGGAATTATCTGATGTTTTTTACACCTTAAAAATTTGGAGGCATCATTTTTATGGAGTAAAGTGTGAAAAATATTGTGATCACAAAAGTTTAAAGTATATATTCACTCAGATTGAGTTAAACATGAGACCGAGGATATGGCTGGAATTAATCAAGGATTATGATTGTACAATTCATTACCATCCGGGAAAAACAAATAAAGTGGCTGGTGCTTTGAGTCGAAAAAGTAATGCTTCATTAGCAATGTTGCATTTGGAACGTGATGCTTTGGTTAAGGATTTGATGAACTTTGGCATAGAAGTTGTTGGTGCAGGAAGTTCTTCTGTTTTGTTTCAGGTATCAGTGAGATCATCTCTATCAGATAGAATCAAGCAAGTACATAAGCAAGACAGTGAGTTGCAGAAAAAGGTAGAGCTGGTTCAAAAAGGTAAGTTGTCTGAATTAAACATTGATAATGATTTCGTTTTGAGATTTGGGAAGAGATTGTGTGTGCCTTGTGATTCACAGTTGAAGAGAGAGTTGTTATGTGAAGCTCATAGTTCTCCATTTTCAATTCATCATGGCAGTACTAAGATGTACAGAGATCTGCGGGAGTATTACTGTTGCGATGGAATGAAAAGAGATATTGCTTATTTTATTATGAAGTATTTGACATGTCAACAGGTTAAAGTAGAGTGGCAGTTACTGAAAGGGATGTTTCAGCCTTTACCAGTGCCAAAGTGGAAATCAGAGAATATATCCATGGACTTTGTTGTGGGATTACCAAAGACATCTCGAGGTAATAATGCAATCTGGGTTATTGTTGATCGCTTGACTAAATCTTCTCATTTCCTTTATATACAAGATACTTTATCCCTATATCAACTTTCTCGTTTGTATCTTATAGAGATAGTCAGGTTACATGGACTTCCCCTCTCCATTGTATCTGATCGTGATCCGAGGTTCACTTCTATCTTTTGGAAAGGCTTTCAGAAGTCGTTGGGTACTGCATTAAATTTTAGTACAGGTTTTCATCCTCAATCACATGGGCAGTCAGAACGAACAATTCAGACCTTGGAGGATATGCTACGATCTTGTTTGATGGATTATCAGGGAAGTTGGTACCAACATCTTTCTTTGGTTGAATTTTCATATAATAACAGTTTTCATTCTAGTATACAGATGGAACCATTTCAGGCATTATATGGGAAGCGGTGTCGAACTCTAGCTTTCTGGGATGAAGTGGGTGAAAGGAAGTTGATGGGACCAGAATTGGTAGAAGAGTTGGCAGAAAAAGTTCAGCTGATACAGAAACACATGAGAACAGCTCAGATAGGCAGAAGAGTAATGCGGACAACAGGAGGAAGGATCTCTCTTTTGAGGTTGGTGATCATGTTTTTTCTCAAAATATCACCATGGAAAAGTGTGATAAGATTTGGTAAGAAAGGAAAGCTGAGTCCAAGGTTCATTGGACCATATGAAATTCTGGAGAGAGTTGGATCCGTTTCTTATCGAGTGGCTTTACCTCCAAGTTTATCTCAAGTACACAATGTTTTTCACGTTTCGATGTTGAGAATGTAAATAACAGATCCATCTCATGTTTTGAGTCAGAGGTAGTTCAGCTGGAAGAGAAACTATCTTATGAAGAACAACCCGTCCAGATTCTTGACCTCAGGGAGCAAGTGTTACAGAATAAGGTGATTAATCAGGTAAAGGTTTTGTGGAAAAACAACATGATGGAAGAGGCAACATGGGAATCTGAAAATGTAAGTAGGGATAAGTACCCCCATTTATTCGATATGTAAATAAATTGCAGGGATGAAATTTTCTAAGGGGGGAAGGATGTAACATCTCAAGTAAGTAATGAATAATTGATATTTTTATCTATGTCTATTAATGATTAATAGAGTGTTTTAGAGGTTTAAAATGAAAATAAATACAATCTTATGCATGGAATACACTAATATTCTTAAAAGATTGTTTTACGACCTTTTGATGGAAAACCCATTTTCAATCTATCTTTTGACAATTTTATAAGCTATGTTTGACAATATAAACTTATTATTTATGATTGGGACATCAAAATTTACTTTGTGTGAATTTTTGGTATTTTTCCGATAATGTTCATTTTTTAATGAATAGTGAAAAATGTTGTATTTTAATTCAAAACCTCTTTTTAATCTAAATTATTTATATGATTATATTATCTTTTGAATAGGTTTTGAAGTGAAATTAGAATATATTTTTACCATTTTATCCAATGGTGCTCATTGGAATCAATTTCACGATGAAATTGGACTTAAACGAGTGTCAATCTTTTGATACTTATTGTTTCATAAAAACACGCTATTTGTCATGATAGCGGGAATTAGTTATTAAATTAATTAATGCAACATACATGTTTTGAATTTTGTAAAATATAGATCATTTTTTAATTCGGAATATCAAATATAGCTTAGGGTGAAGTTTTGGTATCTTTCTGAAAAACTTCAATTTTTGGTGAATAGTGAAACCACTAAGTGGTAGTTAAAGAAACTGATTTTTCGTTTAAATGATACTTTGCCAATTCTGTGATTTGATTTTCAAAAATCCGACTTACATGGTTGTCATTAAGAAGTAAAATGTGGTTCAATGAGATTAAAATAATTTTTTAGTGAATATTAACCTTTAAGTTCTTAATCTTGATTAGTAGTAATTAGTGTAGTTTAAGGTAAAAATAATGTTTTAATAATATGAGATGAACTTGACACATGTACTAACCTCATTGGATGTGTCATGGACGACCTAGACAATCCACGGGTCAACTTGTGGACCCCATGGAGCCACATTGGTTGGGAAATGACATAAATAATTTTTTATTTAATGTTAAAGTAAAAATGACACAAATATGAGATGTTTTAATAAAACAATTTTTACATGAGGTTATACAGGTCAGAATTTTTATTATAAATTATCATTGGAAAGATAAAAAGATTTCATAAATCATAGATTTTTTTTAATAATTTTTAGACTTTATATAAATTAAATTATTTATGACATCATGATGATGCAGCGATTACCTCATTAATAAAGGATTTAAATAAAATGAAAAGATAATGTAAAATCTATAAACTACACACGTCAAAAACCTATTTTATGGGTGGATTTCGAACCCATAACACCTTACCCTTTAATTATATCAATTTTGGACATTTTTAATCCGAAACTCATTTTAAAATAATGTAACAGTTCTTTACTTTCCAAGAGTGCCCCTCCTCTCCTCTTATAAATGGCCCCCACCTCTACCTCCTTACCCACACTCCCAAAGCCTTTGGCTCGGCCAAACCCTACAAATTTTGTCTCTCCACATCCCTCTATTACTCCTTGAAGCCTCACTTTGTGCAGAAGTCTTCCCAAGGAAGTTTTTGAGCTCAAACCAAAGAAAGTTACCCGATTTTAAGGTAATGTCTTCACTTGAGTCCTTTTGTTTATTTTGCTTCTCCAACCCCCTAAAATCTTTTTATTCATTTATTTTGTAACAACTCCAGTATCTTAAATATACTAGGGTTTTGTTATAATATGGATTCTAGCTACACTTACACACACCTACATCTAATGGTTAAAGAACATATTGTTTCCGTAGATGGTGAATTTATGCCTCCTGAAATGACGATTGTTCAACATTCTTTTAACACCTTCAAAGGTGGAAATTAAGATGACACTATATTTATATATGATATATAATATATTTATGTTTTCTTTAAACTTCTGTATTTTTCATTTTGTGCATACCTTTATGGTTTCCATTATGGGTAAAGGTGATATCTTCATTTAAGGAAGTGCTGACTACCGCCCCCTCAAAGTGATTTGATTAGTTAAATACCATATGTGGGATGTATAAGGGATGGAACTATGATATTATATATGATATTATACTGGAATTATAATATACCATTATATCATTATGAGTCCATTCTATAAAATACGAAATAGAAATGAAAGTAGCGTTCATGCGTACGAACGGCTTACCGTCTCCATGAACGGTGCATTTAATTTCTTACCTCTAAATGATTATGTAATATTATAAATTCATAAATGTAATGGATATATATGACATATATGATATCTACATCATGAATACCATTCTGGATATAATTGATACATGAACAACTTGTAATTATAAAGGGCTTATTTTTTACTCAAGTACCAATGATCGTTAAAACGACCGTTATTAACATAAATAATTACATAGTGTTCATGACATGGAAATAAGTGATATAAAAGGAATAATGAACTTGAAAAAGGTTCTTAAACAAGTAGAAACTAACTTGAGTTTATTATTCAGGAGATTAAATAACGTCTGATTCAAGTCGGACCTGAGGTGTGTGACTTCGTCTCAATCTCCTTTCATTGAGGCATATTTTATTTTATACACAACCTTCTTTTATATGGTGTATAAACCCCTTTGACTTTTACGTTTATTCAAAAGGAATCTTTTTATACGAAGAGTTTACTAAATGAGAAAAGGTAATGTTTTTGTCATACGTATGAGGTGACAACGACTTCTCTGCCGCCATGACCATTATTTGAGTTTCGGCTTCCTCTACAAGCCATACTTTTTTTAACGAAAAATAAATACCATGTTTTACTTTTCTTTTGTTTTGGTATTGAAAATGGTTTTCATAATGTTTTTATATCAATGTGTTGTATTGATATCTTGTGATTTAAAGGTGTAAATGTTATGTTTCTTTTATGCATGTTTTATGCGATACGATAATGTTGTGGTTCTTGGGCATTATTATGAAGACGGGTGGTTCTGTGATAAACTAAGGGCGGGTGAGCCCGATATAGCTCTCCAATGTATTGGGTAACGCGAAGGAGTGAAACGTTAAGGTTTCTCCAAAGATATTTAGGGAATATACTGTGATGGGTATTCCAAACGTAACCGAGAGGGTTACTCACTACGTAAGAATGTTATGAATGCCTCAAGTTACCTTTATGTCTTATGATTTCTATGATTTATTCATGATTTGATGTGGTATGTTAAAGTGCTTATGTTTTATGGGTAAAGTATGATTTCATTCTTATGTATATATGTACCCATGTTTCCTTTCCATATTTTTATATCCCTTACTGATCTTTTTATGCTAATCCAATGTTTTTTGAAATGTTTTTCACAGGTCAAATGGAAAGGTACATGATATGATGATAGTGTCAAGGAAGTGTCAAGAAAGAATCCATGTTTTATTATAAATATGTTTTCATTGATGGGAAAGAATAACACTATCTTTATTTAACCACATTGTTTATATGTGGAATGTAATGCAAGTTTTATTATCTAATTCTCTAAAACTATAAACCCGAAAGGATCCTCAATGTGTAATCTTGTAATAACTCATGATTAAGTAAGGTTTAAGGCAGGGGCCTTATAGTTCTGGTGCATGGAACCTATAATACATGATGTGTACTGCAAAATGCATGTTGTGAGTTCTGGAGTTTTATGGCCAGGAAGCAATGGCACCTCTGGATTAAATCCTCTGTTTTATTTTAATCGAAATTAAAAGAAATAATCATTTCTGTAAGGTGAACTAGAAACAAATGATGAGGAATAAATTAAAAGATTCAGATTTATAGAATGATTAACATGAATTTATACAACTAAATTATAATATTAATAATTCACTAATGAAAAACAAAATAATTATAATCAATGATATGACCCTTTTGATACCATTTGGTTGTTCCGAGTGTAGCGGAAGTGCGTTGAAGGGTGTACCCAAATTTAATTTATCAGATAAAAACGATCAATATGAGATCCATCACGATAATAAAACACCAGATCATTGGAATAGAACCATGATGGAAGAATAGAAAGGTGTCCCAGAACCATAGATAAGATCATGAAATGATGGTTATAATTAATTTAATTATAAAACCAGAATTACCTTGAGGTAATTCACTATTTTTATGTTTCTGTCATGTTCTGATATGATCTGTCATTACGTCGTAGACTCTAAGTGTACGATTCCTCTAGTGGTGATCCAAACATTCCCAGGTATCTATGGACATTGTCGATGGAATACTTGGGGGCTAGCGTAGAATATACATCACTTATAATATCTTCCTTCGATCACCTTGATATTCGCTTGCAAAGCACTCTCCTTGATCCGGTGGAGAGGGATCCCTTTCGTAGATTGAGATCATTATTAGTAAAAATAATAATTCTCTATTGGATTTAGAGCTTACTCTAGATCCATTTTTCACTACAACACTAAATGGATAGGCTAATTAGAATTATATAAATATTATTTAAATTATGTAGAATAATAAAATGAATTAATTACCGAAAAGCATTTATTCATTTCATTTAATTCTTAGTAAGACCCCATGTATAATAATAAAAGTTGACTATTATTATTAATTGACATACACCCCGTGAATTACACCTAATATTAATTAAAAAATTAAAAATATTTTTTGTCAAAAATTTCCAATAAAACTACACAGTGTGTAAATAAATATACACGATGTGTACTTTTGTTTTGTCATTTTCAATATTTCCTCCATCACATTTTTTAGAACTTGAATTATGAGTATCTATTTCTGAAATAAATATCACAGCATTAATTTCTATTAAATATATTATTTCACCCACAAAATATTCTCTCGAATAACTAGTGTCGAAATAAATGCGATTAGGAATTTTTGAATAATTATTAAACAACAATCGAGAATAATCATGATTCAACTAGGTAAATTAATATTTCACTAAGATACATGTACAAACTATGTGTGAGACCCTCTAGGCCTTTTTCTCAGTGGCATTAGGTGGAGTCTGCCTGATGTCTACGGTTAGAATCCAGAAACACGCAAAGGCACCCATAGAGAAAGAAGTCAATGCCTCAAAGACGTGTCACCTCCTACGAACGCTTACTGTGTAATGTATTCCCTTTGTCTCAATATCTCGAATCATTTGTGTTTTATTCTAGTTACATCATCCCTTATTCTCTATTATTCTTTCTTTGACATCCCATAATTGAACTTTCCCATTCCTCAGTATGGCCATGGATTTATATAGGCTATATCAATTCCATCAAAGGGAATGAGATATTAACTTCTTTTAGGGAATAGAAGGAAAAATTCCTTTCTTATATTATCTATTAATGTATTATTACTCATGATTCACCAAACATATCCTACCTCGATAGAAATATTGTGTCATCACAATTTTCATCAATAATACTATGTGTGCGAGTTGTAATACCCATTAAAAATAATATTAAAGTCTAATGACCATTACACATGTCCGTAGATAGGAACATCCAATGATAATATGAAATGTGGATTTCCTACCAGTGGGTCTCATTCTCATAAGATTTTTCTATATATTACCAAGGTCTCACTCCATGAGAAGGTGCATCAGATTATTATGAGTCTTCCCCCATAATGTCCTATATTATTTTCTCTCTCAAATAACATCATCTTGACATAGAACATATATTCAAGGATAGTGTTATAACACTTCTAGTTTCTCATCATATCGGGGATCTGCTATGAACTTTTAGTGGGACAGTTATCCTTAGGACATTATGAAATGTATTATCATGAAGAAGAACAATAAAGATGTGATATGGAATTTTTAAATGAATAATGTAAAATGTGTTTGGTTTTATGCCACAAACTCCAACTTGTAAGAGTGAACCACTCCTCTCATATCATCATCCACTAATGATTAACAATAGTCTGTAGCTCTGATATACCATAGCATATTGGATTCCAAAATATCCCACTTCAACAATGTGTTCGCCACTTGGTTGTCCTCTCTATATGTGTGTGAGAAAACCCAGTGATGATGAGTGAACCAATAAATTCACTCAATCCAATGTTTTTGAATCTTCCATGGGACATTCCTAGTTCTCACATTTAGTTCCATAATAATAGTTTTTGAATTAGATTCTATCCATACTGCAGTACAATTAAAATTAACACCATATTTGATGGAATACATCATATTCTGTAATTTCTCTTCAGAATTAGTTATTCATCCAAATATAGTGGTGAAAAAATCTTTTCAAAAATCCCCGGTGGGTTCTGAAAAAACCACATAACCTAAAGGCGCAGACATGTTGGCGTCCACACTGTCCACATTGACCATTATCCATGATTCAATTAGAGGGATCCAGAATTATATAATTAAGAATAAGATTCTTCTTCAATCTACCTAGAACACCCAAAAACATTACATAAATAAAGATATTTAAACTATTTTTCATTGTACTAACCTGCACTATTGTTGTATTGCGAAATTTCTTCTGTATGAAAACTAATCTATCACAAAATAAGGTGTTTTATCATTATATAGTCTTTTATTCTGAGACATCCTGATTGAAGAAAAAATAGAAGGTGTATCGACCTAGAGATTATTTTGAATCTTCTCACTTTTTTCATTATTAGTGATGAGTCTCGTGAATTCATCTAGTGACATATAAATTTCCATCTCAAGGCCAGACACTTGACTTCAATATCACCAAAGCCTCTTTCATATTCATAAAGGTGGAAGATGTGTTTTTTAGTCCCTTCATCTTTTAAAAATATGTTGAAGACCATGATAATTCATTGTCCATATTTCTTCATTTGATCATGTGTTGGAATTCTGTTTTTCCAGAATCTCTATAACAGAATGTATATAGAGTTTCTGACTAAATATACCTTAAATTTTGATAGCCATGGTGGTATCATGGTGGAGCTTTCACTTTCATTTTTTTAATAATTCTTCACTTTTAAAATACCTTTATTGTTTCGATACCATGACTTTGAATGTCAATAAAAATCTACTGTGATAATAAATCAATACTAAAATGTTGTCTCATGATTTTAGGCATAGACATGTGAATTTTGTTAGGAGTAATATCAAAGTATTCTTTCATTTGTCTGTTAATCTATGAAGTGTCCCATAAATTTAAAGCAGATTGTTTCCACACCATCAATTTGGATTTCCGCATGATATCCTTAATGGAGTGCTTGGGTGAGGGAAAACTAGTGACCCATTGTAGGGAGAGTATCCCATTGGTAACCATATCTTAAACATTCTTTAAAGGAAGTTACCAGAAGAATCATCAGATGATATGATAGTCCATATAAACTTATCTATAATACCATTATTAAAATATTTAATATCATTGCATCCAAGCCCCCCTCCCCCTTCAATGGTCTTGATGCACTCCATTGACGAGATAGTTATCAGTTATCCATAATTAGTAGATCCATTCCATAAAATGATATGGAACATTCTTTATATTTTCCTAAGAATAATTCTTGGACATCTATAAATGGATACGAAGTAAAAAAAATTAGAGGTGATGATCGAGTTAACAAGGAACACACTCCCACCTGGAGATATGGATTTCACTTACAATCTATCTAGTTGATTGGTGATACTATAGGATATTATAAAAAGGTTTTAGCACTTCAAATTTAATAAGAAAAGAGGAATACCATGATAGTTGAATGGTAGAGTGAAATTTATCACTCCAAACCTTATATTGATCCTCTTTAGTTGGAAAACTGATTTCCCATAACCAAATACAATGAAGGATTTACTCCAACTAATGGCATGCCTCACCACTTACTCATATTGATAGAAATGGTATTGAATGGAAGCAATGGTTGTCTTCGGATACAATCCAAATAATAAGATATCATAAACATATAATAGTTCTAAGGTAATGACTTCACCTCTTCATGACATTATTTTCAGTTATATCCCCATGTTTAGAAACATCATTGATGTATCTAGATAGGTAATATTCATCCATGGGAAATAAAATATATGAGAGCAGACCCCATTTTCTAACACCCGAGGTGCAATGAAAAAAACCTATAGGTGAACTATATATTAATATTAAAATACTTTCCTATGATATTATGGAATTAATAAATCTAATAAAAAATCCTAAAAATCAATATATTCAAATAACACTACGCAAGAAGCTCCATTTTATGGTATCAAATCCTTTAGATATAACAATCTTAAGGGAAAAATTACTTCCTTTTCATTCCTATTAATTATATTGATACATTCCACGGATTTGAATAAGTAATTTTCAATGCATCTTCCAGTGAAAAATAAATATTTATTTGAGGTTATGTTACATTTTATGGGTTCCCACATCCTCACCATAACAATTTTGCTGATGATATTTGGATGGGTATTTTAAAGATTTATCGGCCTAAGATATTTTATGTAAACTACATTTTACTTATTCGGAATCCAGGAAATGATGTTTGAGTTGATTTCATAGGGAATGGATCCATTGTTGAAAATGTATCTAACCAAACTAACAAGTTCATCTTGTAAAATGTGAAAACTGAACATAAAAACTCGTTTGAATATCCAGCTGGTTCCTCATCAATCTCTATATTGAGAAAGAAATTATATTTCTTAAAATCCTCTTTATCCGAGGGCATGAAAATTCTTTATTTCTTGCAAGGATCGATTATTCAATTCATATTTTATCTTTTATCCAACAATTCATTAGTATAAATATCACAAAAGTAATCAACCTCATTCATTAAGATATCATCCTCAGTTTTTTCGTTGAACATTAATTCTGATGAATTTATTCACTATATTAACTCTCCTTTCTCTATGCATCCTTTTAAATAAACTGGTATTTTTGTCTCCCACATTCAGCCACTTTACATTCATCCTATTTCTATCCAACCACTCATTGACTATTAATATATTACACATAATTTAATGGTACTGAAGATCCTCTATAAAGGGGAGGATATATTTCATCTTCATTCTCTAAACATCAACATGATTTTGTTCAACTTCCTTAATTTCAATGTCAATCATTGAAAAGAATATTTTACTCTATTACTTTAAAATCTTTTTTGGGTTCTTCAATTTATCAGCATTCTTCTTAATTGGACTTCTTAGTGGAATGATATTTTAGGCCTCCAAAATTATTTCCCTATATATTGTAATTATAGTCAATCCATTATTGAAAGGAAAGGAGATATGGATTGACCTTTCCATATTGGAAACCTCTATAATTCTAATATTGTGGTTAGAATTACTATTTGGGAGGATGTGACACATAAGTCCATTAGAATCACTTATGGAATCCATTATCACATAGAATCATTCATGTTTACTGGATTTTCCCCTTTCAAAGTGTATATACTCCAAATGAAATCTTATCCATAAATTGGAAGCACCACAAGGTTGCACTTGACTATGAAAGATGCAAATTTACTAAAAAAAATCCCCTTAAAGTTAGATTATGATTTTTCCTCACGTGTCTATATGGTATTAAAATAAACCATGATCACCCATTATTTGAGATATATTTCTAGAAGTAGGTTCCCATATCATTATGTATAGTTTAGAGGAATATAGATAATAGATCATAACTGAGACTGTAGGTATTTTAAATGTGATTTCCAAAATCTTTTTTTAATACATGTGTCAACTTGAACACTTTAATTCCTGAGTACCAAAATATGATCCATGTTATGGTTATGAGGATTAAGTGAAATAAAATGTATCCCAATGAATCCCACATAAATGTCCCCCAATTCTCAAAAAATGTATTTGGTTTTTGTATTCCAATAAGAATTTGTTTTTTAACAATAAAATGAACAATGTATATGGTTGTTAGGGAATTCCCTAGCTATAGCATCCTGCCTTTTTATAACATAAATTTTCATTACATTTTACAAAACCAGGGATCTTTAAGGATTAGTGTCTTGGAAACTAGGAACATAATACATGATGACATAAAAAAATATTCTTAAACAATTTAAAGGCTTATTATTTGTTCATCATAAGTTTATTACATCATCTCATTAACTGAGAGCATACATTAAAGGAAAGGGTGAGAAGAAGGCCCAGTAAGGGAAACAAGAGAAACATTTTACATGTGAACATGAAATACATCAATAAAGACATGATAAATAACAAGAAGGCATGAGAAAGAGATCATGAGGCATATCATAATAAAAATAACGTGTTTCATAACTTGAAGATGTGGATACAAAATTTATTTTAGGAAATCATGAACATATCACCAAGGTCCATCACCAAGGTGTCATTTAAAAAAAATTACCATGGTTATTCACTGAGTTGTCACTAAAATTAAAATCCCTAGAGATTACATCATTACATAATGCATTGAACGCTATCAGGGAGAAACTTTAATTTGTATTTATAATCACGTGATACACATATATCATCACCAAAAATTTCATAAATAACCCATATAGCATAAAATAAATGGGTTTCATTTCATAATCATAACGTTTTAAAAACTGCTTTAAAGACGTGATCTTTATGTCACTTTAAACCCATGAAAAAGGAAAGCGGGTTTCATCTATGTAAATCAATGAATATAAAATAAAACATTTTGATATATATGTGATTACCCTTATAAAATAAATATCTTTGAGTATTAACTTAATAGAATAAATTAATTTTAGAAAAAGAGAGAGACGTTTTGAGACGAAAATTCTGCACCATAACGGCTATGTTAGAGGGTTTTAGAAAATATTGAAAAGAGAGGGGAAATGGCTCACCCAATCGTAAATGATCCATAAAACAGTAGAGGGATAGAATATAAATTATATAATGACATGTTAATGAAATATGAAATACATACCATATGAAATGAAAAACATATATGGATGCAAAAATAAGATTTCTCTTATGAAAATTCGGCAGCCTAAAGACATCACATAAAACATCAAAAAACGAATGAATGAGATAAAATAGGGTATCTAATCATATTAACATAAAATTAAATTATGATTGATATATAGATAATTCCCCAAAATAATAAAAAGGAACATGAAAGACTTGACATGAAAATAGAACTTGAAAATGAGAAGTGTGAAAAAATCCCTTACAAAAATTCGGCAGCCTAACGACGCCACTTAAACATTATTAAAATGAATTGATGAGAGAAAGAGGGGGTATCTCATCATATGAACATGAAAAGGAAAATATGATGAATATTAAAGAACACCCCCAACATATGAACAAGGAGCCTAAAATAAATGACATAAAGGAGAATAAATGATAAGAAAGATAGAGGTAGGATCCCTTACCTTGAAGAGTAACATCGCAATCCTAATGTTTGGGACCTTAGGAGGCTTGAGGGAACCTTGGGATGACTCAGTGGGTGGTAAGGAGACCAGAACATTGGTGAGGAGGATTTTGGAATGGAATTTATGATCGAAGGGCTTGGTATTTATAGGGGATGTGACGGGACAAGGCATTAATGGCCAAGGGTCACCTCATTAGTGGTATTGGAAAAACCATGGGCCTTCCCATGGTATTTTCCCATGGTATTGGCCACATGAGACACCCCATAACTTATATTACTATAAATAATTCGACCAGAATTATTACATAATTATTACATCCTTAATGATGTCATTAAACAGTCGAAACTCTAAACTGTAAATTCACTATTCACCGATAATTAAACTTATTCAAAAATAGCCCAAAATTTCACCTTAACCATATATCTATGCTCTTATTTCAAAAATGAACTCCATTTTATGAAAATAATTTTATAAATATTTTTAATTTAATTTTTATTTAAAAACACTATTCACTAAACATTCAATTTTTTAAGAAAAATCCCCAAAAATCACCATAACCTAATATCGATGCTCTGAATTCAAAAATGAACACTATTTCATAAAAATAATTTTATAAATACTTTTTATTTAAGTATTAATTATAAAACAGTATTCATCCTAAAAACTAATACTTGACTAATAATTTCTGAAACAGTTATTTACTTATTTTATTGAATCACATTACTTAATCAAGGTACCAAAATTATATGAATACTTTTTTAAGTGAGATTACTAATCCATTTGGTAACATTACTAATCCTAAGCATAACATCACTATTCATAAATTAATATTCATAGAAAATTATGTGGATCTTATTAGACACTAAATTTATTACTGAACATAACAGTAGAAGAACATTTTTTGAAAATAATTCTGAATTATTAATTATTTAAGGTTTACATAAATAGATTTAAAAATAACATTCTAAAATTCATCAATAATATTCATACTATATTTATTTGGGCATTTGAAAATTCCCAAACTTCACCATATGAAAAATCAGAACTTTTATTTAAATGAATGGATTACAAAAGGTAGTTACTATCTTGTTACAAAACCCCTTATAACACCAGTATAAATCCTAAGAGTAAGGTGTGCTGGGATGATAAAATATTAGGGCTGAACGACAAACATTGCGGAGTATTGATTTCTATCAGCTTGAACATCTCGTGAATGTGATTCCATTCCAGATTCACATGAGGAAGTTCGGCTTGGGTTTGGTCTAGAGAAAAGCCTAATCGTGCTACCTCATTCTTGAGTTCCGTCAGATGGGCTTCTATTGTCCCAAGACTACTGGATGGGGCCATCGAATCTTCATTCTATATTAATTAATCAAGATCACTTGTATTTATAGACAATAATTGTAACATTTAGTTTCCAATGTTCTTATTGACCAATGGTCATATAACAGTAGAAACCCTATGGTCGCATTTCAATTATACTCATTTTATTAAATGAAATAGTTTTCTTGAGAATAAAAAAAATAACACACAAAGATATGAAACAATATTTATTCAAAATCTCGGGTTGTTACATTCTTCCCCCCATATGAAATTGTGTCCTAACAATTTCATAAAATTTGTGCTTGGATATTTCATTGAAAGTCCAACATTGGAAAAAGAGTCAGTAAAACTATCAATTTAAAATAAGGAAAGGTAAGTATAAAAGGTCAACCGAGTTAACCCATACTAGGATTCCATTTAGGGATACATGAATATGGAAGGGATAAAAAAGGGTCATGTTCTGATGGAGAGTGATAGAAACATGATTAGGAGAAAGTTAACCACAATAAAATCACAAAATTATGATGTCTGTAAATGGTCTTTGATTACCTAGTAGGAAACGTAGGCCAACAATGATTTTGTTTTATGTTCCTTTTCATAATTTTGAGGAATTTATTTACTACATAGAATAAAAAATAAGGAAATATACATACGTTCATGTAGAGTATCATCCTTTAATAAGTTTCTACCAAAACTAATCTTTTCTCTAAATAATGAGGATTCAAAAAGTCATGGTCACATCAATAGCACAAGATTCATTTTCTAGAGAATCACATAATCCACAAAAGTGTAACTATATATTATCCTTGTATTTAGACATCAAATAAAACCAAAATGGTAAGTATGAGATCATATAATCCTTATAAAGGATAATAATTTATAAAAAAACTACTATTAATCTCCAAAAGTCAAAAAATTGTACCAAAAGTTGATGAAAGACCATTCAATACAGAATCATCATTAAAATTCATCAAAATAATCCAAACTAAGATTGAAACACAAAACTCAGAATGATTTAATCATATAGTCTTCCACAATAAATCTTAATATTTATCTCCAAATAACATCGACTAATCTTAAAGCCTCATACTAATGTGTAATTAACCTAATCACATATTCTATATGGTAGGTTAATCATTTTCCAGAAATATCCCAAATCACTATATGTCCATAAAAAATACATATATTCTTACAAAATAAAAATTTCAACCATTCGTCCACAAATAAAATCCTTTAGTATTTTTATTATCCTTAGACATATAGTACTCCAAATGAGAAAAATTCATCCAAAATAACATTTATCATTAAATCAAAGAACCATTTTCATATACAAAGGATATCAATTTCATAAAACACATGTTTCCAAAATCAACTTATTCTTGATCCATAAAAATAGATGGTGTATTAGTTAGTATGAAGGGAATAACAACAAACTCATAATGCCCATTTCTTGATTGGAAGAAATTTTTTTAGAATATCTTTATTCTTTACCCTCAATTAATGATAACTAGAATGAAGATCAATCTTAGAGAAGAATTGAGTCCCACAAATTTGGTCAAATGTGTCATGAATTCTTGGAATAGAGTTTTTATTCTTCACTGTGATCCCATTAAATTCTCTATAATAAATGCATAGCCGCATCGATCCATCCATCTTCTTCACAAAGAGAACTGGTGCTCCCCAAAGAGTCACACTTGGTTGGATAAACCTATTCTCCAAATGATATTGGAGTTGTTTCTTTAATTCCTCTAGCTCCACATTTTCCATCCTATAGGGGGTCTTTGACAACGGATGACATCCAGGTATGAGTTCAATGGAGATCTATACCTCTATTTCTGGGGGAGGTCCGGGTATCTCCTTAAGAAGTACGTCAACATATTCCTAGATGATGGGGGCATCTTATAAAATAATAAATCCTTTGTAAGAAACTTATTTCATTTAAGAATATTTTAACTAAAAAGGATTTTACCTCATAAAACTTCTTTCTTAGAAAATTACATTTTTCTATAATTCCTTCCTAATGATTTATAAAAATATTTTGATTAACCAAACATATACCCCGAGAGTGTCATAACCAAGAATGCAGCAAGGCACGCTGTCGCGTACCAGTTCCCATTAGAGTCTCTCTCAAAGAGCTGTTTTTGGGTTTTACAACAATGTAAATTTGTACCAGAGCCACCTCTACCTACTCATATCCAGATATGGATGTATTTTCTTGATTAACCACTTACTCAATACTCACCAAAATACCAGGAATATTTCCTATATTTAATCATTTCTATAGGGTTATTCCTAATGTTTTCATATCATAATTTCCATAAATAACTAACCCATCCATTGATACCAACTATAGAATCATGCCTTTTTATAACATAATTTTTCATTACATTTTACAAAACTAAGGATCATTAAGGTTTAGTGTCTTGGAAACCAGGAACATAATACATGATGACATAAAAAATTCTTCTTAAACACTTTAAAAGCTTATTCTTCGTTAACCCTACGTTTATTACAACATATCATAACCTGGGAGAATACATCAAAGGAAAGGGTGAGTAGAAGGCTCAGTAAGGGAAAAAAGAGATACATTTTTCATGTGAACTTGAGATACATCAATAAAATCATGATAAATATCTTTAAGTCGTGATAAAGAGATCGTATGGTATACCATAATAAAAAAAATTCATTACATAAAGATGTGGCTAAAACATTTAACTTAGAAAATCATGAACATATCACCAAGGTCCATCCCCAGGGTGTCATTTAAAAAAATTAGCATGGTTAATCACCAAGTTATCATTAAAATTGTAATCCCTAGAGATTACATCATTACCCAATGCGTTCGAGTGCTATCTGGGTGCACCCTTAATTTTTCTTTATTATCATGTGAGCCACGTATATCATCATCAAAAATTTCATAAATAACCCATATAGCATTAAAGAAATGGGTTTCATTTCATAATCATAATGTGTTAAAAATTGCTTTAAAGATAAGATCTTTATGTCACTTTAAACCCACAGAAAATGAAATCGGGTTTCATGTTTGTAAATCCCAGAATTTAAATTAAATAATTTTAATATATTTGAATACCTCTAGAAAATATAGTGCTTTGAGTAGTAAATTAATAAAATAAAAGAATTTGAAAAAAATAGGGAGGCATTTTGAGACGAAAATTTTGTAGCATAACGACTATGTTATATGGGTTTAGAAAATATTGAAAAGAAAGGGGACATGGGTCAAAAACTCATAAATGATCCATAGAATAGTAGAGGAAAATAATATAAAGGATATAAGAACATGGTAATGAAATTTTAAATACATATTATATGAAATGAAAAACATAGAAGGAAGACAAAAATAATATTTCACTTATGAAAATTCGGCATCGTAACAACGTCACTTAAAACATCAAAAAATGAATTGATGAGATCAGATATGGTATCTAATTATATGAACATAAAATAAAATTATGATGGATATAGAGATAATACCCCAAAATAATAAAATGGATCTTGAAATACTTGACATGAAAATAGAATTTAAAAAAGAGAAAGGTGAAAAAATCACGTACAAAATTTCGGCTGCCTAAGGATGCCACATAAACATTAATAAAATGAGTTGATGAGAGAAATAGGGCGTATATCATCATATGAAAATGACAATTACAGTCGGATGAATATAAAATAACATCCCCAACATAATAACATGGAACTTAAAATAAATGACAGAAAAGAGAATACATGAAAAGAAAGAGAGTGGTTGGATCCCTTACCTTGAAGTGTAACAACAAAATATAGATGCTTGGGACCTTGGGAGGCTTGAGGAAACCTTGGGAGGATGCCATGGGAGTTAAGGAGAAAAGAACGTAGTTTAAGAGGGTTTTTAATGGAAATTATGAGATAATGGTTTTGTATTTATAGGGGAAGTGAGGGGACAAAGAATTAATGGCCAAGGGACACCTCAATGGTGGTATTGGAAAAACCATGGGCTTTCCCAGGGTATTTTCCCATCGTCTTGGCCACTTGGGACACATAAAACCGTATCTTAGTATTCATAAGTCACCAAGAATTATTACATTATTATTACATCCTTAATGAAGTCATTAATCACCCGAAACTCTAAACTGAAAATTCACTATTCACCGAAAATTCAACTTTTTCAGAAAAATCCCAATATTTCACCGTAACCAAATAACGACGCTCTGATTTAAAAAAGTAACTTCATTTTATGAAAATAATTTTCTAAATATTCTCAATATAATTTTTATATAAAAAAACTATTCACTGAAAATACATTTTTTACTAAAAAATCCTCAAAATTCACCATAACCTAATATCGATGCTATAAATTAAAAAATTAACTCCATTTTATAGAAATAATTTTTTAAATAATTTTAATTTAATTTTTAATTAAAAAACACTATTTGCATGAAATAAATAATAATTGACTAATAATTTCTGAAACAGTTATTTAGCTATTTTATTGAATCTCATTAGTTAAATCAAGATGCCTAAATTATAATAGTACATTTTTTATGTGAAATTACTAATCCATTTGGTAACATTACTAATCCTAAGCATAAAATCACTATTCATAATTTACTATTCATAAAAAATTAAGTTCATCTTATTAGACTATAAATTTCATACTGAACATAACTGAAGAAGACCATTTTTTTAAAATAATTACGGATTATTAATTATTTAAGGTTTACAAAAATATTTTTAAAAATATCCTTCTAAAATTCATCAATAATATTCATAATATATTTATACGGACATTTGAAAATTCACAAACTTTACCATAAGATGAAATCAGAATTTATATTTAAATGAAAGGATTACACAAGGAGGTTGTGGTCTCGTTACATTGCCCCTTATAACATGAGCATAGGACTTATGAGTAAGGTGTGCTAGGGTTGTAGAATCATGGGGCGACACAACCAACGTTGCCTAAGTAGTGATTTCTATCAGCTTGAACTTCTCACAAAGAGGATTCCATTCCAGTATCACATGATAAAGTTCAGCTTGGGTTTGGTCCAGACCAAAGCACAAAGGTGCCACCTCCTTTCGAGTTCCGTCAGATGGGATTCAATCAGCCCAAGACTACTGTATGGGGCCATCGATTCTTCTTTCTATATTAATTAATCAACATAAATCATATTTATAGACAATAATTATACCATTTAGTTTACAATGGTCTTATTAACGAATGGTTATATAACAGTCAAAACCCATTGGTCTCATTTTAATTATACTCATTTAATTAAATGAAATAGTTTTGTTGAGAATAATATTAAATAACACACAAAGATAGGAAACAAATTTTATATAACATCTCAGGTCGTTACACTTTCCCTTGGAAATCCTAATAGAAGAGTATTATTGTGAATGGAATTTTCCCATTGTAATAGTACTTTCATATTCTACCATTTTTTTATAGTCTTATCATAGTTTCAATCTTCATTTTCTCTTTCCATCAGTTGGATATTCCTTCGGCTTTGGTCCTTCCACACTTTACTCTACCCCTTTAATGGTTTTTTAGTATTATCATTTTTTGTAATTGTAGGGAGTCCTCCACTTCATCAGTCCAAAATTTGACTGTCTATGGTGTGAATGTGTTTTTAGAAGGTAGAGGATCACCTATAACAATTTAGTTATCTTAATCATATAAGACATAAATGATGGAACTCGTGAGAATAATTTTACCCTAGTATTATCATCATGTTGAAAATTATTAGCATCAATCTGTGAGTTCATATTTAGTTCCATGACTAATGATTTCAACTTTTCACATTGACTGTGTGGTGTATTTAAGAATCAAAGAACTATATAATTCCCATGACATTCAGCATCCAACATTTTTATATTCCTTATGTTTCCCTCAGGAATGGGAATGATGATTATCATATGTCTATCCATCACATAGAGGATGTGTAACAATTTTGCACCATTATATGGTGAATATTCCAACAAAATTAATTCATGTTTTTTTTTGTATTTTGATTTGATAATTTATTATTTTAAATATGTTTATATTTTTTAACCTTACCAATGTTACAAATAATTAGAACAATAACATTTCATAATGAAAAAAATAAAAGTAACATATTTAAAATATTTGATCCTATTGATTCCAAATATGGTATCAATTGATTATGATACAATATATAAATGTAGAAGGAATCAATTTAAGTAATATTTCAAAATAGAATTGAAAATATATTTTCATAAAAATGATTATTTATGAATAAAAATTCACTTAAATCAATATCATGAATAAATTACATTAAAATGGAATAATTTTAATTGTTAAAAATAAAATGGATCACATTTCTCATTAATAATCAATCCAAAATATTATTGTACTTATAAAATAATTCAGTTATTGAAAAAAAATTCAAAATTTGTAAAAACAATATTATCATTATTCACTGAAAATTCATTCATCTAAGAAAAATTAAAAACATTTCCATTAAATTAAATTTGTTATTCCAATTTGAAAAATTATGTTTATTCAAATAAATATAATTTCTAAATTACACAGAAGTTAATTTCATTTTCCATCATTAAAATGAAATAAACATCAATTTTTTAATAAAAATAATTATTGAAATATAAAATGAATTTAAACAAAAATTATTTATTATTTAAAAATATTTAATAAATAAATTTTTATAGAGTATGAAAATAACACATATATCTCATAATGATACTACTGATACTCATACCCTCTAGTTCAATGGTTATGTTATTACTATCATTTTTAAATAATTATATTTTTATAACATATCACAAATCTTATAGAACTCAGTGTTGCATATTATGAAATATTTTGAGATTTTTATTAATTTAAAGTAAATTATGATGGTTTATTTTATTTTTTCTAAAATTAAGTTAAGATTATTTTTAGTTACAATTTTTTCAATAAATTCTTAGAATATATTTTTGAAAATCATTAATATACATGGTTTATCATATAAATAATATGTTATATATTTACATAAAAATTATTTACTAATTAAATGATAATTATAATTGAATTGGTGTTTTCATATTTCTACATGATATTAATTTAATGAATTATTCCTATATGTTGTTAAACTGACCGAAATAAATTCACGTTGTAATTGATTAGTGGGTATGGCTACAAAAGTGATAATATTTGAATATAATCCTTATTAAAAAGAACAAGGATATTATTCAGTTTTAAAAAAAAATTGAATTCTATTTTAAGACTATTAAATAAATAAGAAAATATTATTGATATCTAAAACTAGATATTCTACTTTTTAGGGGCCTTTAACGGCATGTACTCAATGATGATGTTACCATTTTTAATAGAATAGGAGTAGGATTGGGAATTGTACATATTTTAATGAATATATATAATGTTATAAATATGATATAACATCATTATATACCCATTTGGATTAATCCATGTAGGGAGGTTATACAAGAATAACAAGCTAGTCCTTGAGTTTATAGTCCGCACATTTTCTTGAAAACATTTTCATTTGACTAAGGGAAAGGAGGAAAGGGGAAAAATGATTATTCCCTCTTAAAAAATTAACTATTTATATAAAAATGATTTATTAATTTAATTGTGGGAAATATTATTTAAAATATAAATTAATATATTAAATTATGGAAGTGATTAATTATTACTCACATATAGAGCTTGAGCTTTACTATTGAGAAATTCAGTGAAATTTTGGACTTAAGAGCAGTTTTAGTGACCAAAAAATTAATAATGTTAAGTAGAATTATAGTATAATTGAAAATCCCATAAATTAAAGAGGAAAAATAATTTTTAGAGTGTTTATGAATGAGTGGTGGTGGTTCCTATTATCATTTTAGGAAATTAAATTTTTTGTAAATATATTATCCTAAAATAAGATGAACATAATTTTTTACAAGGAAAGTGGATTAAAAGGAGGAAAATAATGGACAATATATGTGTTTTGGTAATGTAACACCACCTAAAATAATTAAAATACATGTTTTTACAATGTTTTTTCTCTTTTTTACAAGGATACAATATTTTTACTATGAGTTTTTACCATAGTTTGAAAATTTTTATCTTAGTTAACTAATTTTATAACCCAATGATAGAAGAATCGTAAAACATAATTTTCAACATATATTTTCAATTATATGTACAATTTAATAAAAAACATATGTCTAAGGGTGTTATTTTGTTAATATTATATTTTATAACATGTTAAAATATTTTTAAAAATTAACTCTTCTTTTATGAGAATAAATTATGTTCAGGATAAAAATATTAAAAGTAGTTCAATTCCATTAGATTATTTGGTTTTTTATTTACTAAATATTAATTATGTATATTTCATTTAATTACAAAAACTAATTCTACATTATGGTACATATTTTAATGAATCATTGTGAAACTAGAGTTTAGTTGTTACATATATTTCAAAATATTTAATAATGGATTTTATAATTAAAAAATATATTTTTTTACAATGAAATTATTCACATAAAAATATATAAAAATATTTTTTTAATATTAATTTCATACTTATTTCTTAAAAGTTATATAAATTCAAGGATAGTGTTATAAATTGAATTTTTCACTTATGTAATAATACTCAGCTATTCTGTAATAATTCGTAAATTTCAATGAAAAATTATTTTTACATGATGAATTAAAAATTCATTTCAGATTCATAAAATTAAAATAAATTCCTTTATAAATATATTTTTAAATAAATATTAAAAATTAATAACAAATAAATTTATAGGAAATAATTATACTATTCTCTAAATATTCATAATTTAATTTCATGCGGAATTCGTATCGGACACTACTGCCAACTTCGGTGTGGGGGGGTTGAACAATGAATTCAAGGATTTTCTATTTATAGGTGTATGGATATATCAAAATAATTTCATTCTAGTTTAATGAAATTAGGACCATTTCTATGCGGATATGGTGTTAGTGTTGGGTTGCAGATGAGGAGCATGGTGATGGTTTTGATTAAGGGGTCAGAAAGGGCAGTGTGTGTTATTGATGAATTTAATAGTATGAATTGATGTTGGTATGGTCCTATGGACAAAATTCTTGTAAATGTAGATACTAATAATGTTTCAGTGGTCAAATTCAAATTATTTGGGAAGGGATAACAATGATATGAATCAGGGAATCAATATTGGTGTCGTCAGAATGGGAGAGTAACATGGTGCAAGATAGATGCTGGATCTGTCCCTTTTGGCCAAAGTAATTGGGATTAATTTTCTAGTTTTATTATAGTTTAATTAATCTATTCTAGTAAGGTTCTTAAATGGGATCCCTTTAGATAGGGAATATATAGGTTCATTGGTTTTTAAAAAAATGTGGGATTTCCTCTACCAGTTAAATACAAATTTAAATGGTGCTAATAAATCAATCTATAGAAGTAATGATTGAACATTGTCGTATATTTTAAAATTGAGAAATATTAAATATTATTATAAAATACTCATATTTGTAAAAGTAGTTTTAAAAATATAAATTTTTAATGCTTAATTTCTTTAATCTCATTTTTTTATTTTTTAGATTATAAACATCAAATTATATGATAATAATAATATGAAAAACCCAACAAGATGGTGGAGAATTGTTTATAAAAAATTTGATTTACAATTTCTACATTTATTTTTTTAGAAAATTTATCAAAATAATAGTCATTCTGATCAATAATTTTTATATTTTGTATAGCATTAATAGTAATATAATACTAGAAACCATATAGTATAAACATTTAATAAAATTCCCATGGTGGTATAAAATAGAGTAAATATATGTTTAATATACTAAAATTATAGAATAATTTATTTTTATGAACTCAAATTAAAAAAACATAAATAAAAATAACTAATAATGGTTTTCATATTTACCAAATATTATAATAATGATAGAAAAGCAATGTTTAGGTATCCTTGATTTTAATCTTATTTAAATGTATTGGTTACAAGAATATTAATCCCTTGATCCACGAGATCGAAATGAACTCTTGCATCTATCTAAATTCTCTTGATCAAAAATAATATAATATCATTTTCACTTCTCCTAATGCTTGAGATTCCATGTTCAAATTTTTTAAAAATAATTAATTACAAAAAACAAATATACATAATTTATAATGACAACCTCACAAAAGTATTATATACGAAAAATTATCTAATGATTGAAAATTGATGCATTAACAACAACAAAAACTTTTAATACTTCAATATTAATATTCAGATTTTATTAAATATTTTTATTCTTTTCCATGTGGATCATGTTTTATTTCAAAAAAACAATCAATTTTTAAATTAAACACTTCTGTATCAATATTAAATAGATTTAGAAAAATAAAATTTATCATTACATCATCACTTTTTTCAATGGTCATTAGATCCAACAACATTACAACTCTTTGGATATATATATTTTTAATATAAATAGTAAATATCTATTCTGAATACATTATAAATCATCCCATTGTGGTAATTTTAAAAGTGTATTTATTGTACATTATTATAATATAACCAATTTAGTAGAATTATTCCATCAATTATAAATTAAATTATCAATCATGTAAAATTATAATCCTTCACATAAATTTATCAATTATAGAAAATAAATATTAACCCTATTAAACATTTAATAATTAATTTTTAATTTTAAAATAAATTTTAGAATGTTATATTTCATGTAGAACATTTGGATCTTCCATATATGACTTTTAAATATTTTGAAAGGTAGGCAATGAAGAAGTGTGGAATTTTAGGGCCTAGATATCCTTAGTATGATAATTATAAAAATATTATAAAACATTATATCATGTGCGTACTTTTTTTAGAAAAGAGGAATAACTCTGGATTGGTGTCTCATATAAGAAATCTATGACCACAGTTGAGTTTTGAACCGGGGTTTTACCATAGGTGTTAAATTAAATTTCTCACCTTCAGGCACCCAATTGGATGTGTTTGTTGGTTAGATATTAAATGGTAGAATTTAATTTAATATAATTTTATTAATAAACAAACCCCTCCCCTTTTGTACACATTTTTTAACGAGGATAGGATTTCTTCTCTCCTATTGATGAACCATCTGAGTAGAAAATAAGGGTGAGATATAAGGTTTCTTCAGTATCCGACCATGATGATGAATGCTCCCATACCAAGTTGATGTTTTTTTGAAGTGTGGATCGGCACCCAATGCGTTTTCATTTTCAAGTCATTGGAGGATATTTTATTTTTAAATCCCAATCTGCTTTATGTAAATTACTTCACCTATAAATCCCTAATATGACTATTTTAGATCCCATTTGGGTCAATCTCAGATAATTTTATTATAAAACAGTGTTTCAGTTGAATCGTAGGGACATTCTATTCAGAAAAATCAATCACATAATTTGTATTATATGAACACTATTTGCAGAAGAATATATCTGGAGGATACAGACCATGTATGGGTACTACATAATATGTAGTGATCATTGGACACGTGGATGGGGACTTGGGTAGGAATTTCATGTCATGGAACATGGTAACATGTTAGTATATAGAAAATGTAAACAAATAAGATATGATTATATGGTAATGGTCTGAAGGACCCAACCATTTTTCCATAGGGCCAACACATATCATGTAATAGAGGAACACAACATGTAAGATCTCATTGCAAGACAGTTTGAGTTTGTGACAACATGGTTAGGGACAATTTAAGGTGAGACACACAGAGAATATCTTGTGAAAACCATGTAAGATCACATGTCTAGCCAAACCAAGGGGTAGGGGACATAGGTAGATTTTTAGGTGGGGACACACACCATGGGGATCCTTGTTGTTATTGGGTACATTTATTATAGATTTATGAATTTAATATCTCCTTCCTTTGGGCTATGTTTTCATCTCCTGAGTAGCCTATGTTGATAAAATATACATGTAAAACATGATTATAGCCTTAGTAGTGTCTTTTGAGACGTGAAGTGGTGTTGTTAAAAAAATATACTACACCAGTAGTGCTTTATCATATGTACAAATCATTATGGATAACATAATAGGTTTTGGGGTTGGTAACCATCCATATCACACTAGGATGCGGGTCCCCCAAAACTCCTTTTGATGGTACAATGGTGCTCACCAATTACTAAGGTGTGGGTCCCCTATCTATAAAAGTGTTATTATCCAATGAGAGAAGACTGTGATGCTCTTTTTATGGATTTTTTATTGACCTGTTATATTGGTTTGGTTTCCTAGTGAGACAATAGGAATAGTAATCCCTCATCTTCCAAGGGTGTTGGTTTCCCGTACCTGTGAGATCACTAGATATAGAACTCCCCCATAGAGGGGGAGGGCCAACTCGGCATGTTGTATTTCTCTTTGTGATGGTGCTTCCTTATAGCATCAATGTATGGGTCACCCATATAATTCATTCAAGTGGATTCAGATCTCCCCTACACTTATGTGTGGGTAGTCAATATATGGAGTGGTAATACCAATTTTAGAGCTTCTGTGGGGAGTGGGTCCTCTATCTGAGTTGCAGCTCCGTCAGCTATAATGTAGAACTTGAAAAAGAGGTACCCTCTACTTGATACCTGTCATACAAGGTTTGGAGTTAGTTATCCCTCAATGTGATGAGGTGAAGGCATATCAATAAAGGTTATTCATGGATTTCATAATATTTTTAGGAGTTAGTACTCACACTGGTTGTGGGGTATCAGTGAGGTATGGGTCCCTCACATTTCTATTCCAGTTGATTTCACATGGTGATTGGAGTATAACAAGTGACCCATTTTCTATCAGTGAGTGTCCTTAGGGGTGGGATTCATCACTGAGGTTTTTATGATCTTACATGGGGTACATCATTGGGAAGAAATTCCATCTAATATCATGAACCAGTGTTGTAATTAGATACATGTATGTTGTCTAATCATTCATAGATCATTTTTGGATATAGAGATACACCTTCTTCCTTGTTTTGGATGCACTATGAACATGTGGTACAAATTGAGATGAAAAATTACAATGGATTAGGTTTTACATGTAAATTAATTGTTTGGAAGTCTCTCCAATTTTATTTCTTTTTTTGTTTTGGGCAAACTACTTAGTACGTATATACCCATCCCATGAATGGGATTTCCCACATGGTTTGTGTCTTGTAGAGAAGAAAACAATGATAGTCTAGATATTGGTGGTCCTAGATTCAGTGGAGAGTTGTATAATTTGGTTTAGATCATGTATAGTCGTTGTCTTGTTTTGGGACTAGGATCTCTTTAGTTTACCCTATTTTACTATTATTCTTAGGTAGAGACACTTTATTGGTTTGTAATTATTTTCCTTTACTTTTCTACAAGACTATTTAATTATAATTATTTCGAAGAGGTTATTCCACGCATGGTTTACACACTAGATGTTTTTGTATTTTACTCCACTGAAAATTTCATTGATATATAGTGTGTGTCTATATATGAAATTAGTCCATGTGTTCCCAATTATATGATATGCATACATGACGATCATCACCATCCCCTTTCTATTTGAGGCAAGCTTCGGGTTATTGTGGCTAGGGCTTCCCTCGGCCAAGAGGGCCCTGGTGGGTTTATTTCATGACATAATGGTATCATATGAGTTTATTATATGGTATGGTTCTTATAATTGTATCAATTTAGGAATTTTGTGGCATAGATCGATGATTTCAGAGTGTTTCACGTATATATTTATGGTTAGGGAACCCTACGTTGTCGCAGCAGACGATGTATCCATTCAACAATAATTTGACTATCTTATTGCCAATTCAACATAACAAGACATTGGTTATAGAAATTTATTTATCATGTATAATATATGATTGAGTCTATTGAATTTCCTTTTGGATTAAACTCCTTCTATTTATATTCTCATTTAACTGTTGTACCACTTGATCACTTTCAGGAATCCTGGATGATGATAAGAAACTATGATACCTCTATTGGTTAGTGAAAATGATATATTGAATTGTGAGGCCATAGTACAGGGACTCCCAAATGAGTTATTACCAAAAATTTTCTAAATATCTGTTATTAACATTGGTGATAATTGCATAGATCCGCCTCTAGTGGAATAGGTGGATGATCGACAACCTATAGAGTAGATAATAGTTAACATAGTTCAGGGTGACAACAATTCATGGATGATTACGACATTGAAAAAGTCCCAATTGTTGCACCACAAAAATTTTATGGTATGTTTTTGTTCAATACATTATATTCATCACTGTGTTCCTTCGAAACAACACTAGTTTATTTAGTTTATAGTCAAAACCTAGCCATTAAATATAAATTTTTCACATCTAGGTTTTGAATTTCGAAAAATGGTCATCTAGAGTTGTGATCACTAAGTCATTTGGAGTATGATATATCAAACATAATTTTCGGTGAATAGTAACATAACCTTATGAATAGTAATATGAATTGTAAAATTACCCTTTTGAATAGTAAATAATAATATTATTTCATTTTCTTAAGGAAATAAGATAATGAGATCTTAAGTAGTTTTTCAATGAGAAATAAAACTAGTTTCACTTTACGATTTTTATTTTTCGAATTAACTATGAATTTATTTAAAAATTAAATTAATAATATTTAGGAAATTATTTTTGAAAAATCTTTTTCACTTTTTAATTCTACACGTCAAAAAATTGTTAGGGTGATGTTAGGGAATTTTTCTAAAACTGTTGATTTTTCAGTGAATAGTAAAAAATACAGTTTTTAGTTTAGGTGTTTTTATGACATCATTAATGATGAAATAATGATGTAATAAATTTGGTAGACTAGTGTATAGTAAAATAAGATTTTATATGTCCCATGTGGATTATACCATTGGAAAATACCATGGGAAAGCCCATGGTTTTGCAAAAAATACTAATGAGGTGTCTATTGAAAATTATTAAATTAATCTGTCACTTTTCCTATAAATACCTACTCTTCCCTTCATTTAATTCATTCCCAATACTCCCTCAATGATGTTATGTCCTCTTTACTTTAATATTCGTCCTCCCAAGCATTTTTAAATCCCTCAAGGTCCCAAACGTCATGTTCTAATGGTTATTCTACAATGTTAGAAAATTCTCAATTTCTTTCTTTTTTCCTTTCAAGTTCTTTTTTATGTGGTATAACATTCATGTTTACATACAAATTTATTATTTTAATAATTATTCATGATCTAATATATATTATGATTCTATTCTGGATAGGTTACCCTTGTCCCATATCTTCTTAATATTTTCTAAAACCTTGTTGCGCAGCCATTATGCTGCTGAATTTTTTAAGCGATTTCAAAATTATTCTTTTATTTTGAGTTCATTATTTATTCATTCATAATATATTCATAGCCAAGAAGAATTAAATATACAGAATCTTTTATATTCTATATGTTCTCATGTTCATTTAAAATTCATCAACAATATTCTTCTTTTCCCCACTTGTTCATGGAATTAAAAATATTGTTTGTGACGTGTCGAATTACCGACATCGTGAACGATTTGATTTCAATTTCTAATAATTCTTTAAAGTCTGGTCATGAAACCATTTATATGGTTGATCCAAGTTATAATTTTTTTATTACTCACCCATGGTTTTTTAATTCTTTTGTACTCATGGTTCTAATTTATAAAACAAAATGAGTTTGTTATTATCAAAGAACCACTAAAACGATCTAAACGAAAATCGTTAATGTTTTAAATAATGAATCATCATCATGGTATATAACCCAAAATCATTATAAGATTATTTATATAATAATAATTTCGTTAATAAAATGTATTAATTGTTCTGGATGTTTAACCATGTTTCAATTGAACTTCCATTCATAGAAACAAGTAAACGAACCATGAAAAACAAGGTAGAAAAGGCTTCCATAATAGGAAAAATGAACCAATTGAACCCATATAAAGGGCCATGAATGAACCTAATATGGTTATAATAAATAAATTACATGTATACGAGGATCTTTAAATATTAATTAATGATGCTAAATTTGATTTTTTAAGTCATTAAAATAAACGAAGAACACACTCGAGCATAAGGTAAGGGGTTTCTCAATTCACTATCATTTCTGTGAGATTTCCATTGTTTTCCAATTATTCCTTATATTTGGTATATGTGAACCAAAATTTGATATATAATAACATGATTATATTTAGATTCATGTTATTCAATGATTCATTTGATGTTTATTATGTTCTGGTCATACGGTTCGACCGATTACATTGTGTTAAGGGACTTTGTCACAACTGCCGTTTTCGTTGTGACATTCAACGTATTGTGAACCTAATAATCCTTATGTGGTGTACCTACTGCCCATTTTATATCACTTTTCATTTTAAATTATATTTATTTTAAATATCCATAATCTCATGTCATGGATATGTTTTTTTTCTAAACTGTATACCATTTTTCATATGGGGTTTATTCAGAATGATATTTTAATTATGGAATTAAAGATGAATCTGTATACTCTACTCTATATAGATATTTAAAGGGCATATTTATATTAAAATTAATACATTTATAAATAATTATTTGGACATGCATTGGATGGTGGGTCCCTCTATATCCCCTTGATGCATCAATAGGTCTCATGAGAAAAATAGTTTGGCGACAAACCCTTCGAGTTTGTTTCGAAAAATCAGACGGGTTTCTACCAACAGAGCTAAACCATTTTTATAGTATTATTGTTTCATGTTCCAAATACATGACATACAATTAATAATCATTCTTATTATTCATTATTAGTTATTATTATTGACCATGATCTTTTCACTATGACAAAATCTATGGATGCAGTTTCATTTTGAGTTTATTAATGGAATTAGTTGTTCTTTTATTCACTATGCCATTTTGATTATATTAGATTCATTGGGATTCACAGATTTTTGTACTCATGATTCTGTGATTTTTAACCCTTACTCAGCATTTGAGCTCACCCCTTTCATTGTCTACCCTAGACAGGTGATGAAGATAAGGTCGTCTTTTGAGTTCTGGTGGATGCAGTTTTGAGTTTTTTGTTATGTATTGTATTTTGCAACTATTTAAAATGTCATTTGAGTTACATCTATGTATCTAGTTTCTTGAAGACTACGAAACTGATCATTCCTTCAGGATTTTCAATACTTCTAACCATGCCAATATCACAAGTAATGCACCGGCTCCAGCCTATATGGGTCGAGGTTTTACAGTTGGTATTAGAGGAAATTTAGTAGAATACTTGGAAACTATAATTGGAAATTTATAGTAGGTATCAAAGATATAAGGTATTATTTGAGGATAAATGTACAATAACTTCCTAGTATTTTTCAAAGTAATAGATTATATAGATTTTTCAAACAATACTTCCATGTCTGGATACAAGCAGGTAGAGGCGGCTCTGGAACATATGTATCTTGATGTAAAACCTGAAACAACCACTTTGAGCTAGAATAGAACAAGAACTAGTGCATGAAAATGGGCCTTGAGACACTCTTGATTACGACACTCCTGGGGGGTATTCTTTGGACAATTCATATTTTCTTTTCAAGCCATTATGAACGAGTTAACGTAAATTTTTCGTTAGGGGAACCATGTTTATAAGATTAACTATGCATAGAATTTCAATCTATGCTGAGTGATTTTCTATTTGAGATTCATAAACTAATCTAATGGACCCCATTATTTAGAAATTGCATCTAATAGAAGAAGGGGAATCAATACTCATGGGAAATGTGGGGATATCCCTACTAAGAAGTCAACACAGTCAATGTTGGAGCAGATAAGATCATGCCCATATTGGGAAAACTAACTCAAGTTGTAACAAATAACCATTCAACACCTGTGTTTGATCGTTTCATGTGGTAGAAGCCCCCATATTTTAGTGGGACTACTAATCCAGTGGTTTCTGGGCAATGGATCAAGTCCCTTGAAAAGATATTCATGGCGTTAAGATGCAATGAAAATGAAAAGGTAGTGTTACCAGTATATTGTCTCAAGGGCGACACTGATCAATGGGGGTCCTTGAATCCAAATACCACGGAGGAAGAAGAGATAGAGGATATGTAATGGAGGACATTAAAGGAAATACTCTTCCAAATGTATTTCCCTCACGAGCAACGAACTGAAATGAAGAGAAAATTACTTGGCTTGAAACAAAGGGAAGAAGACAGTGTAGCGGAGTATAAGGCTACCTTCATAAGGATAGCCAGGTATGTTGTGGATTACGTACATAACTCAGTGGACAAGATTGATCATTTCATTTATGGTCTTAACCCACGACTTCTAAGGGAACGAGCTTCTCAATCATTTTCATCATAATATGAAATTGTATCAAGTGCCATCAAAATAGAAAAGGAATTTTCAAGATCAAATTTTTTCAAATGAATCCAAGATAACAAGTGGCATTCTGATAACAACGGAAAAGGAGAAGCACCAAAGAAGAGCAAGGGAACGAATAGATTCCCATTATACAAGAACTGTGGAAAGAATAATCCCGAGAAATGCTTGAAAGGCAAGGGAGTATTCTATACCTGCGGAGAAAAGGGTCATCGATCAGATGAATGGAAGGGGAAGAAACAATTCAACTATGTTCAATGCTACAACTACAGAGAGATGGGACACTATTCAATGTAGTGTCCTAAGCACCAAGGAAACATTCCCCAGAAAAACCCCAGAGAGTTAGGGAGAGACTATCCGATTACAACCGCGGAGGTTGATGTTTTATGTGACGTGGTAGTAGGTACTTTAATTGCTTCCTCAAACTTAGCCAACACTTTATTTGATTCTGGAACATCACATTCATTTATATCCTATCAGTTTTCCAAAAAAATTAGATATGTCCAATTTGATTTAATAAAGGAGTTTTCAATCAAAAATCCCATGGGATGTATCATTTCAACAAAGGCATGTTGACTAGTCCCCCGCCAAACACCAAAATGTGCTTTAGTTTCTGTCCTTATCATCATACCAATCACTGAATTTAATATAACTCTCTATATGGATTGGATATCAAATTATGATGCGAGGATTTATTAAAAGAAAAAGGAAGTTACAATTTTTGTAAATGATGTAGAATCCATTATATTTAGGGCTGAAACTTCACCACCTGATTATTATCTAGAACGACCCCCAGTAGCTCTATTGAATGAAATACATGGAGAGGAAGATAAACCAATATCTATGTTAGTTGAATGAAATATTCAAATTGATGATTTGAAGATAGTGAAAGAGTATATTGATGTATTTCTATAGGATTTACCTAGAAATCCTCCAGAGCGGGAAATTGAGTGTTCCATTGACTTAATTCCTGGTGCCAGACATATATCAAATAACCATGTAGAAAGGCCACTATAGAGCTAGTGGAGGAGAGGAAGCAACTAGAAGAGTTGAGTGATAAAGGATTTATTTGACCTAGTCTTTCTCCCAAGGGAGCCCCAGTCTTGTTTGTAAAGAAGAAAGATTGATCCATGAGGCTATGCATTGAATACAGAGAAATCAATGATATTACAATAAATAATAAGTATCCTCTACCCCGAATTGATGATTTATTTGACCAATGCCATGGAGCTAAATACTTTTCAATTTTTTACCATCGATCCAGATATCATCAACTGAGTGTGAGGAAGGAATATATTCTAAAGACAGCATTTCGAACCAGGTATGGGCATTACGAGATTACAGTGATGCCTTTTGGACTGTCGAATGCACCATCTGTTTTCATGGATTTAAGGAATAGAGTTTTCAGGGAATATCACGATAACTTTGATGTGATATTCATCAATGATATCCTCAAATACTCAAAAATCTATGAAGACCATGATATTCACTTGCGAGTTATTCTGGGGACTCTTAGAAGAAATCAATTATATGGGAAGTTTAGAAAGTGAGAATTCTGGCTTCATTCAGTTTCTTTTCATGGCCATATTGTCTCGAATGATGGAATCCTAGTTGATCTGGTGAAGTCAAAGGCAATCCACGATTGGCCCATGCCAACAAACATAACTGAGGTATGCAGTTTTATTATCTTAGTATGTTATTATCGGCGTTTTGTTCATAATTTTTCCCGACTGGCTAACCCGCTAACGAAGCTCACATGAAAAGGGTTAAATTTGTGTGGACAGAAGATTGTGAAGAATGTTTCAAGGAACTGATGAGAATATTATTCATTAATACTATATTGATTATACCATTGAGGAATGATGGGTTTTTTTATAGTGATTCTTTGAAGAAAGGACTTGGTTGTGTCTTTATGGAAAATGATAGGGTTATTGCTTATGCATCACGACAGATAAAAATTCATGTGAAAAACTATCTTACTCATGATCTTGATTTAGCTTCTGTGATATTTTCTTTGAACATATATATACATTATATCTATGGTAGAAAATTTGATATTATATTTATCACAAGAGTTTTAATTATATTTTCTCATAGAAGGAACTCAACATGAGGCAAAGGAGGTGGATTGAACTACTCATGGATTATGATTGCATGATAAACTGCCACCAAGGGATGGAAAATAAGGTGGAAGATTATTTTAGCAGAAAAGATCATGGTGTTTTGAAAAAGATGAGAGATGAAAGGGGTCATATTTTCATGGATCTAGTAATGATGGATATGGGAATAACCAAGGAAGGTGATACATCTATTCTTTTTGAAATGGATTCCAGACCATCATTACTATAAAGGATAAAATGTTCTCAGGATGATGATGAGGTGTTTCAAAAGAAGATTAAAGCTGTGAATTATGGGAGATTGAATGACTTCATATGTGAAGATGGAATTTTGAAATTTGGGGAGAGACTTTGTGTTCCCAATATAACTGATCTAAAAAGGTATTGGTTGGATGATGATCATATTTGCAATTTCTCTTTAAACCATGGTAGCACTATGATGTATAGAGATTTGAAGGAAGATTTTTGGTGGGACAACATGAAGAGGTAGATTTCTGATTTTGTGTCAAGATGTATTGTTTATCAACAACTGAAAGCTGGAAGGCAACATCCTGGAGGAGTTTTGAAACATCTTCCCATACATGAGTGGAAATGGGATAATAACACGATGGACATTGTCATGGGACTACATAAGGCTCTTTGAAGGAATGATGCAATATGGGTCATTGTTGATCGTGATACCAAGTCAGCACATTTTTTTGCTATAAGATAAGATCTACCACTTGAACGTCTAGAAAGACTATATATTGATGATGTTGTGAGACTTCATAGAGTTACCCTATCGATTGATTCGGATCGTTATCCACATTTCACATCATGGTTCTTGAAAATTCTCCAGAAGGCTTTGAATACAGAGCTTCATATGAGTACTGCATATCACCATCAAACTGACGGACAGTCTCAAAAGACTATTCAAACTCTAGAAGACATGCCGAGATCATGCTCTCTTGACTTACAAGGTATGTGGTATTAATACTTTCCTTTGGTGGAATTTTCCTACAACAATAGTTAATATTTTAGTATTAAAATGGCTCCATATAAAGAATCATATGGAAAGAGAAGTCGAAGTACAGTTTGTGGGGATGAAGTTGGTGAGAGGAAACTTATAGGCCCAGATCATATTGAGGAGACCATGACAACGGTGAAGAAAATAAAAGCCTATATTAATGTAGCCCAAATTAGGCAAGAAGAGTTATGCTGACAACCAGAGAAAGGACTTGAAATTTCAAGTGCGAGATCATGTATTTATGAGAGTATCTCCATGGAAGGGCGTCTTAAGGATTGGTAAGAAAGGGAAACTGAGCCCCAAGTACATCGTTCCATTTGAAATCTCTGAATGAATCGGATCTGTATCTTAATATATAGCGATGCTTCCAAATCTCTACAGATTTCATGATTTGTTCCATGTATCATTGTTAAAGAAATACATGCCAGACCCAATGCATGTACTCACATATGAAGGAATATAACTAGAACCAGATTTGACATACTGTGAAAGGCCCATCAGGATTCCTGACACAAAGGAGTAGGTATTGAGAAATCGAACAACTCTTCTAATAAAGGTTCTTTGGAGAAACCATAATATAGAGGAATCAACAGGGGAACCATAGGATTTCATGAAGAAGAACCACCCACATCATTTTGGTGGGCTATGTACATAAAATTTCAAGGATGAAATTTCTGAAAAAGGGAATAATGTAACACCCCAAACATTTTATGGTATGTTTCTGTTAAATACATTCTATTCATTAGTGTGTTCCTTCAAAATGACAGTATGTTATTTAAATATTATTCAAAACAGAGCCATTAAATATAAATGTTCCACTTCTATGTTTAAAATTTTGAAAAACGGTCATCTAGGGTTGTGATCGACATGTCATTTGGAGTCTGATAGAACAAACATAATTTTTGGTGAATAGTAATATACCCTTATGAATGGTAATATGAACCTTATGAATAGTATATAATAATATTATTTCATTTTCATAAGGAAACAATACAATGATATCTTAATTAGTTTTTCAATGTGAAATATAACTAATTGCACTATAAGATTGTTATTTTTCGAATGAACTATGAATTTATTTAAAAATTAAATTAATAATATTAAGGAAATTATTTTTGAAAAATGGATTTCACATTTGAATTATTTAAATCAAAAAATGGTTTGGGTGAATTTTGGGATTTTTCTGAAACAGTTGATTTTCCAGTGAATAGTAAAAAATACAATTTTTAGTTTTGATGTGTTTATGACATCATTAATTATGAAATTATTATGTAATAAATATGGATGACTTTTTTATAGGTAAATAAGATGTATGGTGTCCCAATTGTCTTATACCATGGGAAAATACCATTGGAATGCCCATGGTTTTGCAAAAACCACTCATAAGGTGTCCCTTGAAAATTACTAAAATAGTCCCTCACTTTTCCTATAAATACCAACTCTTACCTTAATTAAATTCATTCCAAATACTCCCTATACGAATTTAAGGCCTCCTTAATTTCATATTAGTCCTCTAAATGATTCTCCAAGCCCCCATGGTCCCAAAATTCATGTTCTAAGGGTTATTCTACAAGGTATGAAAATTCTCAATTTCATTGTTTTTTCTTTTTAAGTCCTCTTTTATGTGGTATATCATTCATGTTTCCATACAATGTTCTTATTTTTCTTATTATTCATGATCTACTCTATATTATGATTCATTTCTGGATAGGTTAACCTTGTCCCCTATATTTTTTATATTTTGTAAAACCATGTTGCGTAGCCGTTAGGCTGCCGAATTTTTGTAAGCAATTTCAAAATTATTCTTTTATTTTGAGTTATTTATTTATTATTTATTCATCTATTCTTACCCAATAGGAATTAAAGCTCCATAATATTCTATATTCTATACTTTCTATTGTTTATGGGAAATTCATCATCAATATTCTTATTTTTTCCACTTGTTCAAATAATTAAAAACATTGTTCGTGATGTGTTGAATTACAGATATCATGGATGATGTGATTTCAATTTGTAATAATTCTATAAAGTCTTGTCATGGAACAATTTATATGGTTTAACTCGGTTATTATATATGTGTTATGACTAACCCATGTTTTTGTAATTCTTTGTTACTCATGGTTATAATTTATAAATAAAAATGAGGTGGTTATAATCAAATAACAACTAAAATGATCAAAACAAACATCATTAATGTTTTAACTAATGAATCATCATCATGGTATATAAACCAAAATCATTATAAGACAATTTATAACTCCACAATTTCTTTAGTAATATGTATTAACAATTTTATTTAACCATGTTACAAATGAACTTCCATTCATAGAATCTAGTAAATGAACCATGAAAAATAAGGACGAAAATGCTTCCAAAACATGAAAATTGAACCAATTGAGCCCATAGAAAGGCCCATTAATAAACCTAATATGGTTATAATAAATCATTTAAATTTATAGGAGGTTCTTGAAATATTAATTAATGAAGCTAAATTTGATTATTCTGGTCATTAAAACAAACGAAGAACACACTCGAGCATAAGGTAAGGGGTTTCTCATCTCACTTTCTTTTCTATGAGATTTCCATTGTTCGCTAATTATTCCTTATATTTGGTATATGTGTACTTACATTTGATATATAATAAAATTATAATATTTATATTCATGTTATTCAATGATTCAGTTGATGGTTATTATGCTCTGGTCATATGGTTCGACCGATTACATTATGGTAAGGGACTTTGTCTCAGCTGTCATTTTTGTTGTGACTATCATTGTATGTTGCACCTAAAAATAATTATGTGGTGTACCTATTGACCATTTGAGATAAATTTTCAATTTAAATTATATTTATATTAAATATCCATAATCTCATGTCATGGATATGTTTGTTTACTAAACTGTATACCATTTTACATATGGTCTTTATTTAGAAAGTTATTTTAATTATAGATATATTGATGAATCTGTATACTATACTCTATATGGATATTGAAAGGGAATATTGATCATGCATTGAATCAATGTATAAATAATTCTTTGGACATGCAGTGGAGAATGGGGCCCTCTATTGAACCTCGATGCATCGGTAGGTCTCATGAGACAAAACAGTTTGGCGACAAACCCTTAGAGTTTGTTTTCAATAATTAGATTGGCTTCTACTCACAGAACTAAACCGTTTTTACGGTATCATGGTTTCATGTTCTAGATACATGAATACCATTTAATAAGAATTATTTTTATTCATTATCAGTTATTATTACTGTCCATGAGGTTTTCACTATGACAAAATCTATGGATACATTTTCATTTTCAGTTTATTAATTGCATTAGTTGTTCATTTATTAACTATGCAATATTGATTTTTCAGATTAATTGTGATTCAATTATTATTGAACTCATGAATATTCTATGTGTAACCCATACTGATCATTTGAGCTCACCTCTTTTATTGTCTACCATTGAGAGGTGATGAAGAGAGGGTCTTCTTTTTAGTTCCGTTGGATGCAGTTTTGAGTTTTTATTATGTATTGTATTTTTTTAACCTTTTCCAATGTAATTTGAGCTACATATATGTATCTAGTTTCTTCAAGACTACTAAAATGATCGTTTCTTCGGGATTTTCATTCCTTCTAACCGTGCCAATATCCCAAGTAATGCACCACCTCTAGCCTTGAGGGGTCGTGGTGTTACACCAATGATACAGTTCATTAAGGATCTATATATATCTATACCCTTAGGAGTAATGTATTATCTCAATGTGAGGTTCTATGTTTTTAGGCTTTTACGAACACCTCTCGATCATATGGTTTCGATTGTGGCCAATCCTCTTTTTGGAGATGTATGGTTCTTATGGATATTGATGGCGTGGGACCATTATGATACAATAATATAATGGTTATTGTTAAAATAGATATTAAATAATGATTATTACCCTTATTGATTCCACATTGTTGGGATTCATGATCTCATTAAGTTGTAGTATGAAGACATGACAGTTGATGAATATTCCTTATGGGTTACCGAACTCATGTGTTACCTACTTATCATTGTGTAAGATGGATACTTCCTAGAGAATTTGTTTGATAAGGGCCTATGTAGAGATATAAATATATTTTTTGTCTCATTATACCTTCATGCTTACGAAGGAGCCTTGGAGGAGGCTCTTGTGATAAATAGAGTATAAGCGAAGTGTCGGGTAGATGTAGTCTGTAGAGGTTATCATGGGGCTGATTCATACGTGGAATCAAGTAGATTTCATTCGAAATGATTTTTTTGAATAAGGAATAACCCTAAATAGATTCTAAAATGAGGTCATATTTATTAGGAGTTGTGTTGGGGTTCCATTCAGCTAGGGTATAGGTGATTCCTTGCTTTTGACGGGTGAGGTCACATGGCATGTGATTGCTCGACCAGTCATGGTTACGATGGTGCTCAAGTAGTAGTCGTAACACCACTAAAGAGGTAGAATTACAACTAGATAATTCCTACATGTGCTCTAATAGGACCCTATGGAGGAGGATCTAGTATATGATAAGGAGTAGTTGGTGCTCGGAATGGTGTATCTTCTGATAGGTGGAGACAATATGATCTAATTCCACAACCTCCAACTGGTGGCCCACAAGAGCCTCAAGGAGCTGACAGTAGAGGCTACGAGAATCTTGAGGCCATGGTGATATATGACCAGGACACATGTGAGTGGATTTAAGTTATTTTATGTGGTATATAATTTTTAATTAATTCATATTTACATGGTTGTGGGACATTTCATTCATATATGTATACCTTTTTTAGAGATACTGTTTTTTAGGGGTTATATGATATAGATAGTTTCTAATGGTATATTTTTGTGAATATTCACTTATACGTTACATCTATCGACAATTATAGATGAAAATAAAGGTATATAATCCTAGAATATGGGATTATTTAGGGTGATTCATGGTGTTAATTTATCCCAATTTTTGTGGTTTATATGAGAAGTCAAGAATTCATGGAAGAGGTATGTTTTCCACAAAATAATATGTGTTCTTGATGACACAATTACAATTGTAATGGAATGATAATGTCACCAAATTAAGACATTGTTTATGTATGGTGGAGTAGTTCCTTCGATTTTTATTTTTTGTTGACGTTCTCTTGGGTAGAGTATTTCATGGGTCCTCTATATTGCTGAGATAATTTTTTTTAATCATAGAAAATGGACTTTTTATCAATGGTTTATTCCCATATAGGTGTTCATCCTTGGGGTCATTTGTGTAATCATGTGGTGTCCAAAGGATCTCATCCTTCAAGTATTTGTGTTTTTTGTTGAGTAGTTCTCATGAGTTAAGACTATTGGGGGTGTGTGTTGAGTGTGTGGTGTTTAGGGATGACTCTAGTGATGGGATCAAGTGCCTCTAGGCATAGATACTGGTTGAAATATATTACAGGATCTAGAATGTGAGGCCCCAAGAGAATATCTATTTGACTCATGCTCAGGATTCAATAGTATTTGTTTTCATATTACGTTATTAGTGGAAATATGTACCCCTTTGGCTTCAGGTAGAGTTTTGAGATATAAACCACGGGGGGATTTGGGAAATGGTACCCTCTTGTGATTCCTGAGGTGTATCCCTAAAGTTGGGGAGTATGTAGTTAATTTTTAGTGACAAACGATGCCTCTGGTCACACTCGGTAAAGCTGTGTTAATGGTTCTCCACACTTCTCCTTAGTTTTTCATCTCGTGGGATGAAGATGTATTGGTTTCCTCTATGTATTTTTCAATTTTTTGGATTAAAAAACTATAATTAGGAGAGAATTTAGTGACTTCTCCATCTCTCTATAAGACTGCGTAATATTTCTAAAGCAAGGCACTGAGTCAACAATGAATTCTAGGGCCTAGAGAGACTCTGTGTGGTGATAATAAAAATATTAAAAAATGTATTACAATGAGAACATTTTTCAGTGAATGCTAAAAAACCATTGATCAGTGTATCATATCTGAAATATCGATTGAGTTCAGAATATGGTTTGCACCTAAGTACCAACATGATATTTATCATCCTTGAGCGACTAGTTTGTGGCGATGATTGACGAGGTGTTAACTGGGGGTTGTTAATTAAATAAAATATATTTAATAATCAAACCCCAATCTGTTTTCAACCACATTTATAAGAGGATGGTATGTCTTATCCCATAGTTAAGAACCACCCAATGTGTTATTGTGGGTTAGTGGAGGTGTCATCAAACATTGATGTTTACGAAAAATCCTCCCAGATCATACAATAGTTGCTTCATGGCATGGATCTACATCCAAGTATTTTAAATTTTCCCCATGTGGAACGAATTTATTTTATGTTTATATACACTTTATAGATAGTTTTTGGCAGTTATAAAGAACTAATATCATTATTTTTGATCAACTAGGTGTCAATCTGGGGTAATTATGGTAAAAATTTTGTGGTTCGGGAAAATTTCCGGAAGTTTCTATTCAAAACCGACAATAACATATCATACATATATGGAAAATGGGCCATTTGTTCTTCTCTTTCAGTGAAGAATATCTTTTGGGTATGGCAAACCATGTTTGTGGAGTACATGTCATGTTGTAAGCATGGGTCATGTGGCCAGGACATGGAAACACATGTCATGTTAGAGGATATGATTGTGTGCTACTACCTAGATAGAGTACACTGAATTGGGATTCATACACAGGCACATGCTAGAAGACACAACCATATTCCTAGGGTTCTATGATACTATGTGTATTATTGGTAGATTCTAGGTAATATCACATGGCCATCTAAGCCATGTGTGAGAGAACACAGTGAAGGGTCTTTTTATGAGAGACACATGAAGAATGTCATGTGCACTCCATGTTAGCTCACATGAAATAAAAATTTGTGTGTTAAATGACACAAATAGATGTTCATGATGTTTAAACTATTATTTGGAAATTACTATAGGGGATTCTCATTTAATATATATTTCCTCCTTACGTATCTCCTTCCTTATGTTTCATTTTCTGGCCTGTGAGTAGTCTACCATGAGTAATTTTATACATAAAATGTGATTGTATCCTATGTAGTAGATTTGGAGATAAGAAGTGGTGTATATTAGTCACGATGATGCTCCAATGGTGATCAATAGTTGGTAGTGATCAAGGCTGGTCACTAAGGAGATGTCGGGATTAGTAAACATCCTTATAACACTAGGACGTGGGTCCCGATAGTGTAGTTCTCCCCTGTTACCATGGCACATATCCCCCTTTTTGGAAATGATATTATGAGATTTGAGATGAGAGTAATGATTCTTTTAGAAATGATTCACATATGTTAGAGATCATGTTGGATTTTTACTGAGACAATGGGACTAATACTCCTTTGTCTTCCAAGGGAGTTTGTTTATCATGCCTCATAGATAGGTAGATACAGAAATCCCCCAAAGAGGAATGATCCTCTATGCACGAGGTAATTCTACAAGGGTTGGAACTCCCCTATCTCATTAGGATGTGGGAACCTCATAGTGTTCATATAGGTATATTCAGTACATCCCTATTTTAGGTGTGATATCTTTCTACAAAGTGTTACCGCCCATATTTGAGCACTAGAGTGGGGTATGTCCTCCATTGGAGTTGGAGCCCCATCGGTTGGGGGGCAGTTTGATAGAGTAGGGCCCTCCAAATGATACGCATGATACCTAGTTAGGTGTTAGTGATCCATCAATGCGATGATGTTTTTGAATCTCTATACAGGTTCTCCAATGGTTTCATGAGATATGAAATAGTTATTAGACTTTCAGTTGTTGTATGGCAATGATGTGCGGGACCCTACCTTTTATATTCTGAGTAATTATATGTGGTTATTAGGTTTTAACAAGTTCCACCTATTTTGTAATTGAAATGGTGAAGGGTGAGCATCATCACTATGGTTTTATGAGCATGCATTGGGGGAAAGACGTTAGAGATAGGACCTATGATGATGGGTTGTAGTGTTGGACCTATAGATTTGTAGGATGATTGGTCATTCTTATTTAGTGTAATAAAATGTTGATCCCCTTTCGTTGGCCTTTGGGTTTCTCTGAGAATATATTTCCTATGTTGATTTGAACTACATATATTGGTTTAGGTTGAGATATTTAATGATGTTATTGTAATATCTCCCCATTTATTCGGGGTTCCAGGGCACCTAGTGTCTATGTAAATACTCACTCATGCATTGGATTTTCCCAAATGTACTTTGTCTTATGTAGATAACCAGAACAATGATGGATAAATGAGTGGTCCTCAAATTTTTGGAGTATAAATTCTCTTGGAGCTGACTATGTACGGTGGGTTTCTTAGATGTGGAGCCGACCACAAATTATTTTTCCATGTTTTCCTATTCTAGTCAGGTAGGGAGACTATTCTGGTTAGGTTTGTATGTTATCCTTTTAATTTATTAATATGTTTTTGTATTCTTCTATATTCAAGGTGGTTTTTTCATTCATTTATAAACTCTATATGTTTATTCACTTCTACTCCCCTTCACTTTTCATAGATGTTTGGTGTGTATATGTGTGTGTGTCTAAGTTCATAAGAAGTATCCTCCCATATATATATGATATTCCAATGCAATTATATTTTCCAGCAACAAACATACAAAATGTGGGGTTGGGGTAGTTGTGGCTCTTCCTTCTGCTTGTTAAAAGGTCCCCATGGGTCGGGTTGTGACATATCAGGTAAATAATATCCCTCTTCTAAATATCCCAAAAAATAAAACATTGATAAATTTAAAAATAAGAAAACTGAATTTACTCCTCGTTAATTTCTATTTTATTGAGAGTTCATCTACACTACCCCTTTCAAATTTTCAAGAATAAATTTAATCAATATAAACTTAACAGAAATAGATTCAAATATAACTAAAACACTCCCTAAAAAAATTGTGATGAGTGATATTAATTCAATAAATCATAACATACAATCAAAGTAGAATATGATATTAGTAATTTAAATGAAGGAATTTAAAATATTATAATAATTCATAGTTCATAAAAAATATTTTATCATAGAAATTTTGTTTTTGATGTAATGCTTTTTCATAATATCCTTTTCCATTTTATCTAACATATGATCCAATGAATCTATACATTCATGTATTTCCTCATATGAGTATAATTTTTTCATTTAATTTTATATCTATACTTAATGATATGTATGAATATATTTTAAATCATCAATTATAAATGAATATTATATCTATTCTAAATTTATGCAATAATAAAACATTGAAACCAGATTGGTATCTGGTTTAACTAAAACATGTTGTTCTTAAAATTTAATCATGTTTTTGTAATTCTGACTAATCCACCTGAAAATTGTCATTAAATTTATTTTATTAGAATTTTTACTTTCATTATGATTCTATATCTCAACTTCCTATTAGACAAAGGAGTATATTTTTTTTCTTAGGGGATTTTTATCCCTTGGTAACATTAAAATTTCCATGAATATAATTGAACCGAGACTAAATATAAAAAATGAGATGAATAATAACATCATTAGTCTGGATTAGATAAATAAAATAATTTATCTTTATTTTTTCCTCATAGATATTGTACTCATAGGATAAATAATTTATTCATTTGAAAAATCATTAAAAAGATATTATATTACTCTAGATGGTGATTTTTTAAAATTTTCCACAAAATTAGACTGATATATTTCCCAATTATTAGTATCTATATTAGTTTGAATTCCTTCAAATTCGTTATTGTTTATGCATATTTTTCACATTTCGATAATTCTGATTATGATGAATAAAAAAATTCTATAAGTTTTCAAATTTTAGATTTTATGGAAATAATTTCATAATATAATTATTCCTTTAGAGATTATTTTATTAAATATAATATCTTATTTTTAGTTCTGGAAGCACATTCAAATTGAATTATGATCCTAATTTTCAATAATCCCTCATTTTTTTCATTTGGAAATTTTGATTTCTCAACAACTTCTAAAAAGTAATTTTCTTTATCTCTTTATACATCATAATATACATCATAAAAATCAATCATTAATTTATCTTTGAGAATGATATGGGAACATGATTTTATTTCTACGTATGATTTAAAAAGTTATATTCTTTTTATTCTAATCATACTCATGATCTTATTAATATTTCAATAATAAATTCATGATATTATTTTTCTATCATCAGATTAAATATAAATTATTCTTCTTCTCCTCTTGCTTTATTTTTTTTCAAAAACTTCTTCTTTTAGATAATTTGATTAAACAGTTTCATAATGAAAACATGGATCAATATCCTTTTCCCTTCGACATCATTATATATTCAATAGAGGATTCATCTGACATATTCCTAGTTTTATTTATTTTAAATTCCATATATTTTTAAGAAGATTTAGGAACATTTTTCTTCTCACTAATTTTAATTTTATTATTTTATATTTCTTCTACTAAGAAAACTTTTGATGGAATTTTAATATACATTTCTTCATTAGAGAAGTAGAATAAATATTTTTGAAATTATTTCATCACTGAAATTTGGATCCTTAAATCTAGATAGGTATTCTTCATTCATAATCATTTCTATATCAATAAAAAGTTAAAAAAATTGATTATATAGTTTAATTTTCATTATAAAATATTAAAATTCAAGAATAGTAATATAATTAATATTTAAATATTCTTTATCACACTTTAGTTGAAGTAAATATAGTTTAATTCATTGGAAAATGATCCTTGAATTAGGATATAAATTAATCATCTTTACAACCTTCTCACTCATAATAAATGGGAATTTTCATCTAGTGGAATATTTAATCATCAAGTATGTATTTATATTGATTCTAAAAGAATCATTTTTCATACCATCCCATATATTTATAAATTAATGATATTTAAATATTGAATGAGGATTAGATAGTTTAATTCATAATAATATCATGCTACATATACTCTTTACAACAATTACTAAATAATGCATTATTTCAGTATAGAATCATATATTTATAACCATCACTAGTCAAAATTTCATTCATTAGAAATTTATCAAGTTGAAAAATATTCAAAATATTCAATAAAAAATATTCAATGAATGAATATATATAATGAAAATCATATAGATATTAAAATTAATTTGGTATAAGATAATTTTAGCATAATTAAACCAGAATTTAAAAATCTTATGAGGAAAATAAACTGCTCTGATTTTAGTTTATAAAGGAAAGTAAAATGCCTATTAGAATTCCACATGAACCCAAAGTTAGAAATATATCACAAAAGTGATGATGGTGAAATATTTTTATTAATACTTTAAATTAATTATTAGGTTGTAAAAAGTTATAATTTCTAGAATGTGAGAGGCTATTAGACATATTAGAATGAAAATAAAATGAAAGTAATGGAAATGAAAGGGAAAAATTCCTCCCCCATTAATTGGGAGATTGTCAATGTAAGGAGATTGGTAAAAAAGAATTGGATTAAATATGACATTATATGGATCATACCACCATTATTTATAGCATGGTCAAATATATCAAAATGAAGTGGTTATCAAAAAACATCAATAAGATAGTATACTGTTTTTAATAATGGATGAATAATATGGTAAATTTTATTGTTATCATGAATGAAATATGTATTTATCTATTTTCTTTTATCATTAGTGATTTTTTGTTTTCATATAAAAAGGAATGGAACTTGTTTAATCACATAAATATTGAGTTTTAGAAATACTCATGTAAAATTCCATTAAAATCAGTTGATAATTAAAAATTCCCACTGAAACATGTACATGATGAGTAGTGTAAAGTGCTTATGGGTGTTGTTTTTTCGAATAACCAGGATTCTAATACATTCACTATGTAATGAAATGTTCCATATATAAATTTTTCTTCTATTTCACTCCCATAAAATATATAATCTTCAAAATATTTATGTTTTAAATGATTTATTGATGAGTAATATTATAAATCACAAAATCATGATCACTTTGAATAGTAAAAAATGTTACTTTTTCACATTTTGACATGGTCATGAACATAGTTAAAAAATAATAGTATCATTTATTTTCTTTAGAAAATAGTACAATATATATCAACTATAATCATTATCCAAGACATACACATAATTGTATCCTATAATACATACATAGTGTGTTTTACTATATAAATATATATTCACTAACAATAAATAATTAGAAATTGATTCTTATCTACTAGATTAAAATTTAGAGTTATATTTATAAACATATTGACATGGGTCATATATATTTGAAAGTATAAACCTACAATTTATTATATATATTACCAGTCCATTATTGAAATGGAATGCTAATGATCAAATATTACTGTGTCATAACTGCCTATAACACAACCAAAATTGATCATCCATTACACATAAATATGTTTGATAATTCTTTTTGATTATATTTTTAAGTATAAACGTTATCATTCCTATCAGAATAATGAAAAAATACCATTTAAAATTTAACAATACATATATCATTCCTATAGTATAAGAATTTATCCTTCATAACATATTTTACATATTCTATTGATATTATTCATATGTCAAAAATCATATAAATAATTTGAAATTAAAACATTAAATTGAAATTAAATTTCATATAGTACATAGATTTCCCTATGAGTATTCTCTTTAATGAATACTTTTCCACCATTCATTTAAAAAAAATTTACCCAACGTTATATTTATAGTATTATTCCTTGATCAGAAACTATTTTTGTACCATATACATTGACTATTAGTAATCATCATTTCTAAATTAAATTAATAATATATATTATCGGTACCAATACATTTTTGGGTTTAGAAGTGTTATTAATCAATGATTTTGAATCAAAATCTAAGAATCTTTATTATGTTGTATTAATAAAAATTATTGAGAAAATATAGGATTTCTGAAATCAAAATGAGTGAACGTGATTAATAAAAAAATTTGTTTCTATTTTAATCCTTATTGAAATTTCATACAATAATCACCGATATGTATAATATAGTTGGGATTAATATTAGGTTATTCAAAAATAAATATTTTTCTAAAAGATACCCTATGAAATATCAACTAGCTATAATTTTTTTAAATTTCTCTTCAAATATGTATTATTCGATAAATGGGTTTTCAGCTTATGAATTTCATAAGTATGTTTTTAAATGAAAAAAATACCTTTTTATATTTATCTATATATTTTTTAAACTAACAATGATTAGGTTTACTAATTTCATAATAATTTTTAGAAAATCTAATATTTCCTTTACAAAGGTATACTTTTGTAAAATCCTTGTCTTCAACAAATTTGGAATTATTATGTTCTATTGAATCTATATGTTTATTTATGTATGATATTCTATGGTTTCGAAGATTCACAATTGATCAACTCAGAAGTAAAAGTCTTCCCATTTACATTTTTCGGATTCGTTATTTACTTATAATTAAATTCATTCATTATAACGGTCATATTCACTATTTTTTTTTAAATTATAATGTTCACTATCTATTCCACAAATGAACTATAATATGATTTCATATTAAGATTCCTCTTAGAATATTATGAAATTAAAATAATATCAAAAGACTTAACCTTATAACCCATAACTATTTTAAATGTTAATGAATAATATACAACACTACTATTAATTTATTTGTCATTATCTATTTTTAATCTACTATTAAATATCATTATAATTCCAATGATATCATATATGATTGATTTGTTATATGGTTTATATTATATTTTATATTTCTATTAGATTCACGCACTTTTGTATGGATATTTACCATATTTTGGTTTTATAGTTCATATTGTAGATCTTTCTCCCTAATATATTGTAAATTATTTACAATGGTAATGAGCCACTGATATATTTGATAAATTCATTCACCATGTATTAAATCAATATTTTGATACACTATAAAAATAATATCACTTTGAGTTTCCAATATTATTTAATATCAAATTTTAGTTACATTTATATTTCTCTAAATAATATATATTGTATCTCAATATGTTATCTTATTGTATATGTTCATCATAATAGAATATATTAGAGAATTTCATACACTATAAATTAATTAATTTTTATAATATCTTATCTAGTAAAATATTTTAATTCCTTATCTATATTATTTACTAATGAAAAAATATTATCACCACAAGTATTAATAATAATTCACTTCATTTGTACTCTCTATTATTCAAAATCAGCATCATCTATTTTATGGGGTGTTCTAGGATTCATATTATCTTATTTTTTTTCTAAACAAGCATGTCTTGGTTATGTCGATATATGTCGAGAGTAGATTGAATACCAAATAAATCATAACAAACTTATGAAAACATTTAAATTAGGGTGTGAATTTTAGTTTAAAAAATATAAACATATATTTTACCAACTCCATGATTTTAAGAAACTCCCTAATATATGTGCTTTACCCTTGGAATGATATAAATTTAGTCATAATTGGAAGATTATTTGATGAAAAACGTTAGTGGATGTGATAATTAATTAAATAATTTATTTAATTTAATTAATTATAAAAGTATAATATATCTTTCCCTTACCTTGATAATCATATTCATGGTTGGAAGTTGGGAGTTTCACCCAGAGAGGAAGGAAGAACTTAGTGTGAGGGTTTCACCCTAAGTATTTTCCATGATGGTGATTGAGAATCTATGTAGGTGAAATATTATTAGGGAATGAATCTTCATCCATTGAGTTGGTGTTCTGCCTAAAGTTAGGAGGATTTTTTTAGTTTTCTGCCTTTAACCCATAATATACGGTGTTTAATCGTTTTAATACCGATTTATGATTCCTAGGTACTCCATGGGGGATCCAACTATGCATAATTGGGTAAAATGGGTTATGAGGATCATAAAATTTTCTTACTTGAAAATCCCAACCACGTAGTGTGTAGTTTTAGAGAAAGCACCATGTGATCATTTCATTCGGGGAAGAAGAAATTTTGAGTACCAAGCTCCATATACTAGGAGTTCATGTCTGATAGTGGAACATTTCATTGTATCCAAGTACGTTGACATTCTCCCCATGTTAAGAAGTCATGATCATGCAATAGTTAATGACTAGACCCTAGGTGTACCAAGGCATGGATAGGTACATGGGCACTAGGTGATGTACTAGGGAACTGGAAAATTTTCACAGATATGAGATGAATGACACAACCATTCAATGAGATTCTATTACATGATACACCTGAAGTCCACACACCTTGTATTTTCAAATTTCTATCTATGTTATGTATAAGTGAAAAAATTACTTGGTATCCAGAATAGGTTACCTTTTTTTGATCCACATGTGCATGCCATGTAATTTTCTGATACATTATGCACACCATGATGGTACATTTCCAAGAAACATCTGTGTGATACATAAATAGAATCATATTAGGAATTAACATTACCCCCTCCCCCTCATGTCATCTGTATCGCATATCTTCTACATTGATAATCAAATTAAGACCTGTGAGTTACCCACCCAGAGTGGTTTTCCACATAGAAAATTCATATTTATTTTATTTTAGCATTGAGATGAAATGCGAGGTGATTCTATTAGGACACTACATTTAAAACATAGTACAACAATTTTAATTGGGTGCATTCCAATGGTTCGTCCTAATGAGGTTATCGTGATATATCACGTCCAATACATCGGTTGTGATCCCCACAATATAATGCATTCAGTTACAGTTTGGGTATACCTTCTTGTGACATTCTTTGTGATTCTATATCATTTATTCATATTCCCTATGTCTGTTTTAAGGAATCATTATAACCCATATACATGGTTGTATGATACCCTATGGATTGGGTTAATTTAGGTAGGGTTTTGTAAACCACTATGGTTTTGGGTGAGATACCCAATCCAATAATGAAGATCTGATGAGTTCTAGATAGTACATATTGTTAGAGGCCCTAAAAATAATAAAACCTCATGTCAGCTCAATCAGTGTTATGAGGCTCATGGAGTGAGTTCTCCTAGATGATCATGGTTCTTACTTGGTGTTTCATTTTATTGATCACCCCATCAATTCATAATAGGTTATAATAGATTTCTACCAGTTGGTCTTGTATTTGGACGTTTATTCTTTCTAGTTCTTTTTAAAATTTTATTTTGAGATATTGATTTATTAATTCATTTAATAATTTTTTTCATTACTATTCTACATTGAATGGATATTTAGAGGTATATGCACGATTATAGGTAAAATAGACTAAGGAATCCCATCTATGTCATATGAATACTTAATGATGGTCACCGGTTCTTGGATTATTGGAGGAAATATTGGAATGTCACACATGATTTGTTTCTATCTAGGAGGGCCCTACTGGGTTGTGTCATGACATAGTGGTGCCATATATATAGTCTCTACCAAAAAATTTGATCTTTGGTATTTTATAGAATTGAGGTTTAATTATGGGACTATCTAAATAGTTGTAGGTGTTAATAGTTTAGAGTATAGGTGTGGGAATCCAATTATGGTGTGGAATCCATCATATAAATTAACCAAGACATTGAAACCCTACTTATTGAGTCAATGTATGGTGGAACTAGTTGTGGTTAAAACATTAGTACATGAATGAAATAGTAACTTGTTGTGGTTCCCATATCGAATTTAATTTGTCAATTGAGATATTTTCCTTTATTGTGGTCCATCTGGGTACATTTTGGAAGAATCTACAATTATGGGATTCTATTATTACACAACGAGATCATGATGATGACCCTCCAAGTGATTATGCTTCTGTGAAGGGACCTTCACTAATGGGAGTACGTACATGGGGTTTTTAAAATTATTCCACTACTCGTTGAGTAGTAGGATTATCTAATATAACTAAGAAATAAATAGAATAATATAACCACACAACATGAGTTTCATGGGTATGGAACTCTCCAACATCAGGGTGAGTCATATATTGAGGTAGTAGAATACTAATAGTAGTTAGTTTCATATGTTTTCTACCTTGTTAGTCCACCTCCCGATATGACGGTGTTCATAGCGACAATCCTAATATAAAGATATGCATGTGATGGTTGATTTTGGTGACCCAAACACATGAGGACCAAAAAATCACTAATACAGAGTTTGAGAGGTTATTAAAAGTGGGTTTCTTTTAATATATTCAAAGAGTATCACGTATCTAGGGGTTCGTGTTTCTCTTATTGGGAATCATGTTATTTATTGAGTATGAGTCGAGGTACACTAAACTCTCATGATACTACATGCATATGACAAGAGTTTAATTCTTCTGAGCATGGAAATTCTTATGAAACCTATGTTGATATGATAAGGCTGTAATGATATCACATTCTTTACCAAAATATGTTGGACTGTTTGAACAAGTTTTGGTAGTAGAAATATTTTTGGCCAAGTAGTTGTTGACCATTTTTCCTAGTAGATGGATCATGGGTATCGAGACCTATTAATTTTAAAGCCAATAGATGGCTAAGTGATCCATGAAGGTGATACATTTCATGAGACAGTGTCAAGATAGATTTTTTTTAAGATCATGGCAATTTAGAAAATTTTAGTTAGAAAAAGGATAGGAAGTGCCTCTCTTTTGACGGTCAAGGAACCCTCATGAAGTATTGTCCATGTAATCATAAAGTTTATTGGGAGATGGTTTATGGACAACCTAGGATGATATAGCAACCACAATAGGGATATTCATTGGGAATATAACAAGGAGGAGGAGCTAGTAGAACCGTTTCATATGAAAAAATGTTTTAATTGTAGCCCCAACCACCCATAGGTGATCAACTCTATGATCATAGATTCGGTGGGAAGGGGAGAGGATAGATATTGCCTATGGGGTCCAACAACCTAGAGGATATATGGATGATTTGATGAAAAAAATTATATTATCTACATTAGTTGTAGTAAATATAGACACGGTTCTCATCCATTTCATTCATTCCATATCTCTTCTCTAATATTTTTTTATTATTATTGATCATTTGGTTGGACCCCTATTTTTGGAGACTCTAGTATACAGTTATATAGTTATCACACAATTAATCTAATATTGTTAATAGAATCTTGGTGGAGATAAAATTTCATGGGATCATTTTATAACAATGATAACAAATCATGATTTCATCATTGGTATTCTCTATCTCTCTATTTTTAATGAATATATTAACTATTTCATTTGGGGGATGCATTTTTTTCACAATGATTTAACAATTATTCCCATTATCACTGGGAATGATGGTTTATATAAGAAGGATGTTCTTACTCGTAAGAAGGATATATCGAATCAATAAAGAGATATTTAGTACATCCATTGAAGAAGATGAAATTATGATATACCAGTTTCCTACACTATTAGTGTAGTTTTAGTATGTCTTCCCTAAAGAGGTGTCATGATTACCTACCCACTGTGAGATTGATTTTTATATATAATTTCACCTTGGAATATAAATAATTTTTCCCAGTATATTGAATGGCTACCAAAGACCCTTGTAACCTGAAGGTGCATTTGAAGTATCTGCTGGGGAATTGGCTTCACACAGTCATTGAGTATCCCATTGTATACCTAGGGTTATTCACATAGAAGCTGGGAGGGATCTGAATTTTATGTGTGGATAACCATCACCAAAATCATCTGACCCTTAAGAATATGTATCCACATTTCAGAATCGATGACCTCTTATACAATATAAGATGTGATATGTTGTTATCAAAGATTATCCATAGGCTGGGTTATCACAGGATCAGAGTTCATGAGGAGGATACAATGATTATAGCATTTTTAGGGCGCAATGGTCACTTTGATTACTAGGTGATGCAATTGAGTGTGACAAATTCCCAAGTTTTGGTCATTTTACTATTGATCTAGATCATTAATCCCATCTTAAACTGTTTCATAAAATTATTCATTAATGATATCCTCATATACTAAACATTTTAGGAGGATCATTCAAGACACTTTAGGATGGTGGACATACTCCCCGAGAAATAGTTTTAAGGTAAGCACCAAATGCATCAATTCTGCATTCAAGTGGTCCACTTAATTTTAAATTTCATCTAATAAGAGGGATTAGGATTGGATTTTCCCATGATTGTGGTATTGTAATCTTGTAGACCACAAATTTACATGAATGTGGTGTATAGAATCCTAGTATTCGTTGGAAACTATCGATGATTTTTAATTGATTTCATTGATATCATGGAAGCCTTGAATACATTGAACCAAAATGGAAAGCCTTTCATATAGACTGAGAGGTTCTAGTAGGATCTATATTGAGACTTACAAATGATGTTTTTGAGTACATAGTGTTCATCAATGCCACCAGAGTGGGGCTCATATGGGTTCTCATGAAGTGGTTTGTACTAATTTCCTATAGTTCTCAAATTTTAGTACCTCAAATGTATAACTATGTGACACATGATTTATAGCTGACAGTGACATTATACACCAATAAAAATTAGTGAATGTACATTATGGTTGAGTGGTTTATCCTATATTATATCCATAAGAGTTTCATGTATATCATCTTACAGAATTATCTTAACATGATATGAAGGTGATTACTAGATATACTCTTTGATTTTGACATCAGTGTAGTCAGTAAACCTATCAATGGAAAAATTGTGTAGGAAGATTTGAGAATGAGACGATGTTCATAATTTTATAGTGATATGTGAGATTAATTTACATCATTGTATTTTTCTATAGTGGGTGAAGAATTTCCAACATACCTCTATTTTATGGTTGTTACACTAGGTCTTGTATTGTGTATTATTGAGTATGAGCATGGTAATACTAACTATGATACCTTTTATATTCAGATACCCCAAAGTGATGATATTTATGGGTTATATGAATTTGGGTAAAACATTATTATTTGGAGATGATATACACTTATAATAATGATTTTGGTCCAGGATTTACTGAGGCGGTGTCATATATCTTCCATAACGAAACATTTAGGTATTGAAAATATATAATTGGGACTTCGTTATCTGTTTTTGTGTTCTAGGATGAATAATTTTGTATTCAATCTTGTGTCATGATTCCTCATTTATATGCAATAAATGATGAGAACAATCTTTCAAAAGGTATGGATCAACCCATTTAGCTACTAGAGCGGAAGGGTTATTTTATATATAATGAATTGATGATTTCCATTTAACAAATTTATAGATGGAATTTTTCCATATGAGTGAGAATATACTATTATATCATGTTGTCTCAATTACGATACATGTATCATAGAGGATCATTAGAGAGCATGTAATTTCTTTATGTTAAATATATATATTGACTTCATGTAGTTCACTCGATGATCACTATAGACCATGATGCTTACTTCACCTCATGATTTATTAGATTCTTGTATAAGGACGTTGATACTTAGTACATTTGATCATGATGATCCCCCAAAAAAATCATGTCCAGAGAGAGTAGACCAACTAGATTCTAGAGGACATGCTATGGTCTTTCATGTTTCACTTTGGTCATAGTTTGGTGGATAACATACCGTTGGTGTATTTTTCGTATTACAAAAAATACCATTACACCAATGATATGGTGTCATTCAAGGAAATGTATGGGATACCCTATAGTTCACTTGTATGCTGGAATAGTCAATGTTATTCATTACTCGTGTGTCTATAATTGGTGTGAACTACAATAAAGAAGGTGAAAATCATCCATGAGTGGTGGTGGACTACCCATATATGTCACAAGTTATACGACGACTTACAAGGGAAGAATTTGTTGTTCAATGAGGGAGACCATATTTTCCTGAAGGTCCAACATTGATGTCTATTTTATAAATTTGTCTGTGGTGGAAATTTATCAATGATATTCAAGGGGACTTCATTGATATTATTTAGGGACATCAAGGTAGTATACCTCTTCTCCCTACTTCATCTATTAGACTAGGTACCTGACATCATCCATGTTTCATATGTTTGTTGGAAATTTCATGAATCCATTCTTGTTATCAATTGGGGTGAGATTTAAATTGATGATAAGTATAAATTTTCATAATACCTGGTATATATTAATCATCAATAATATAAGAACCATGTGTATCAATAAATTAATTTACTGTGGGTCTAGTGGATGTGTGATAATAATTGGGAGAGCACTTTAGATATGAAGAACAATACACGAGTTCAGTATAGTCATATTTTGAGGAGGAATTTTTAAAATTTAAATCCCTATGTTGGGGATAATTTAATGACATAGGTACTACCCAGAGAAGACTATAAATATTTTATATATTATTTTTAGAGAAATTATTCGAGTCTTTGTGGGATTATGGGGCCTTAAGAGGCTCAAAATTTATACGATAAATTTATTAGAAATATTATTTCACATAGACATCATTTTTTTAGAAATAATGGAATTACTACATAGTGGAGTCTCAAATAAAGAATCATAGACCAATGTTGTTCCTTGCACATGTGGTTTACCCTATACATAATAATGTTAGTCAACATCTAGTTTTTGGAGGATGGAGGCCTTTATACGATGTGATAGTGAATTAAATAATTTATTAGATATAATTAATTACAACGTGGTAACATATCCCTCCATTTTTGTCGTCTTCTTATGCATGAATAGAAGAAGGCAGCTTCTCCCACTGATGAGATATGATATAAGGGAGATATTATGTAATTTATGACTCCATCTTTGTCTATGATTGATATTGGATCAACGAGCTGTGACTTCAAGATGATGATAATTACATTATGATCCTTTGTTTCTCCACTATGAAGGTAGATTTATGAATATTATGTCCAAATATTAGATATGTGTTGTTAAAAATTTTAATATAACTTTTTATCATTGATAATGACCCCATCGAGGGTAAATATATGTGTATTTAGTGAAAATGGGGGTTTTGAGAGGTTTGTATGGATTATTTGTTCAATGGTCCAGATCATAAGGAATATTGTTTAGCATCAGATGCCATATTTTCATTCCAATAGGGGAAGAAGAAATTTTTATAACTACACTCTATGTACGAGGAGTTTATGTAGTGCGTTAGGATTTTCTCATGAGGAAGAGTACATGGGTGTTAACCCCGTATTAAGAATACATGGTCATGTAATAGTACAAGGGAAGACCCCAAGAGTACCTAGGAATGACTAGGTACACAAGAATGAGACGTTGTACATTGGAATGAGATGATGTACACAAGCCTTAGCAAGAAGAATATGCTATACACTAGATTATATGTACCCTCCATTTACCCCATATACATTCCATATATATTCCCATGTCCATCCAATACATGTGGAGGCATGGATACACACAGTGGCCCAAGACAGGTTACATGTTGTGTAACCACATAAACATTCCATAAAAATTTATTATACACTCCAAGCACCATGAAGGGAAACAACCATCAGTTATCCTCGTATAAAATATCATTTATACTTGTTTTAAATATTATGTACTCCCCTCAGACACATCTTCCCCATGTCTCTACTTTTTTCAGAAATCATATTGGGGCCCCATGTAGCTTCTCTTTTGTCTTTTTACATATAGAATGAAATTGTGGAATAGGTTTTGGTATCATATATCTAATGCAAGGTTATGTTGGAGATATTTTTCTTTTAGAAATCCATAGAATGATGTTAGTATTTTTAATTTTGTTGTTTCATCTCTATGAGGTTATAGTGAGACATGATGTCTAGATCATCGAAGTCGGCCCCCACTATGTGATTGGTTCAGAAATTGTTCGGGTATCCATCCATGTGACCCCAGGTGTGGTCCACTATCATTTATTTCACATCCGTAGGTGGTGTTTGGGGAATCACCATGACCAACATACAAGATCATATGATTCCCAACATAGTGGGTTATTCTTCGTATGATATGGTATACCCCAAAAGATCTACCTGAGATATCCTTTCTAAGTATCATATAATTAGAGATTCAGGTAAGGTTTGGTATAATCAAAGTTCAATGGTGAGTTAGCCTATAATATAATTAACATATGATAATTTTGAGTGACTACATATTAATGGTGGGCCTGATGATCATGATCCCTCGGATGAGCACAATCAGTGTTATCATGATCATGGAGTGAGTTCTTGTAGACAATAATTACCTTAAAACATCTAGTCTAATTATATACTTTTTATATAGTTTTGACCTTCTTTGAGGCTTAGATTCTATTTGATTTTATGTTTCCTTTACCCACTTACTTATGGGTTGATATGATTGCTTCCTTTAAGTTCCTTTTCATTGGGTGTATGGGGAAACTACATGGTACAGTTATAATCACCCATTCATAGGATATACTCACATATATCATGTCTAATACATAGTATAGATCATATGTGTAACACCCCGACCCCAATTACCCAGAGTTGGTGCATTATTACATAACATTGGCATGATCACAAACGATCAAGTCTCGAAAGAAGGATTAGTTTACTAGCCATGGAAACACTTGATACATTTATAAGTCTTACATTAATTCATAATGTGAAAACTACAACAACATCTTGTCTCTACACTCATATCCCATTATACTATCCCTGCAAGTCATTTATAAAATACTTATTCACGTCCTTGTAAAAATAATGCATTGAAAGAGGTGATCTCAAATGCCCAGTAAAGATAACAATATCGAAAAAACATTCATAAATAATCATTAACATTTAAGGCAATGTATAACTAAAACAAAATCCATTAAAACATGAACTTCAAATAATATTTCCGAAATAAAATGAAATAATTCCATTTAATTATTCACATATATATTCTACTAGTATAATAATCACATGCAATACCATTAACCTGTTTCATAATGATGGAATGCATAATTCCATATTATCAGAACAACATAGTCAAGGCCTTGTGCCGAGACTAAAAATAAGATTTTTCCAAAGCGATGTGCCAAGACACTAGTTTGTCTCATGAGACATACTGATGCATCGTTGAGCTATAGCGGGCTCCACCTGTCACTTAATAAGTCCAAATAATTCCTCATATGAAGAGGTATACACATAACATAAACATTATAATTAAAACTAGCATAAAAAATGTCAATACATTCTCCATAAACCATTAATGGTATAAAAATAAAACATCCACATTCAAACATATCACAAAACCATCAATAAAATATAGATTTTGTTATCATAATAAATATACTTTAAATAAGCTTAAAATCCATCAAAGGATGTTGGCATAGATGAAATAAAAACAATTTGAGAGAAATATCACTTTTTTTGAAATCATTTAAATGTCACATAATAATAAAAGAAAAAATTTACTTTGAAAACATTCTTATAATCTTGTAAGGGAATCTTTATAGAATTTATAATGGTGGAAAATATCCACACCCGCCGTATAAGTTAAAAAAAGACATTCTAACCTTAATTCTGTCAAAAAGGTTAAACAGGACCTTGTTTGGAAAATGTCGGAATGATTCCATTATAAACTACTTATAAAAAGTCAACAAGGGTAAAAATCACTTTATCACATAGTATATAAAATAGTATGTATGATTTGAAATTATTTTTTTAGATACATGGATGTGGATGATAAAGATGTCCGAGTAGATAATTATGTATAAACAACCTCCGATAATGAAGAGATTATGAAATAAACCCTTACCTTGAACATTTCCTTAGTCGACGGTAAGACAACCTTCTGTATAATAGTTAAATCATTGTTATTAAATTATACAAGAATCATATACGTTAATATGATATCATATATGATCTTTTAACATTGATTTGTTAATAATATCTTAGTATTATCGTCGTTACGGGTGTTAACTTACTCATTTTATTTTATATGTTTTGTTACATAAGTAGTGTTTGTTAAAGATAGGTTGTATCATATTCATATCCAGAATGATATATTGTCCTTGAACATTAATTTTAATATTCAAATGAGAATTAGTCTTGAATGGATATGATGGGTAATGAATCTCATCGTGTTCGTGGAGACGGTAGTCCGTACGTACGCACGAGCGATAATAATATTCTTTTAATATTATAATAATATATAATTGGATGGTATATCATATACACAGAATCATTATTATGTTATATGTATTATTTATATCAATTAAACATTATTATAATACCCATCCAAATACTAATGTTTTGAATAACAATTACACCATGACGTGGAGACGGTAAGTCGTACGTACGCACGTATGGTGACATGTCATTAAATGGATTGATAGAAAACTGAATATGGTTGAACCATATTTATAATAAAATCAAAATATATATAAGATACTGGAGTTATTATTTTAGAATGGAAATAACATGTAAAGAATAAGATGAAGAAGAAAGGAACTTGAACGATGGTGGTGAAAACATTGCCTCTTCTTTAGGATCTTACTTTTGATTTTATCAAAAGGGATACTTAGGTTGGATTTCTGATCAAACTAATTCCTATAGCTTGAAAATAAGGAATTTAAAAGAATATTTGGGTATGGGTTGGGCGAACTAAAAGGATTTTATGGAGTGAAAAATTGGTTAGAAGTGGTGTCCTTTTATAAGGGGGGGGGCTCTTTAGTAAAAACATAACGTATTATTTTATAATAAATTAAAATTCGGTTTCTAAAGGATCAAAAGTGGATTACTAAAAGAATAAGGTGGGGTTGGTAGAATAATTTTAACCAATATATTTTAGATAGGTTTGGGTCATTATAGTAACCTTATCTTTTAGTTATAACTCTTAGTTAATTAGTTTGACACTTACGATGTTTCATTGTATTTTTATATTATATAGTTAATAAACATACTATATACATCCAAGCGACCCCCAAGTGGTCCATTAATAATACACCTACCATTATATAAGTCCATTGGCAGAACCATAGAATTTTATGAATAGAATATCAATTAATAATATAATATTTGTTTTAAAAAATCATTTATGTAAATTTTGACAGTATTCAATAATTTATTTTTTTTAAAGACTAAACATATTTATTAATTACAAAATAAATCATCTAGGAAATCCTAATAAGTCATATTAACAAATAAAAGTTTTGGATGTCATCAAAACTTTCAAATTATATTTATTTTTACATTTATAAAAACAATTATTTGATTCTTTCATTAATAAGGAAAATATTGTATCATTATTGTGTCATAAATATATTTAGTTATTAAATTTTTAAAAATTATAAATGAAATATCATTATATGGGAAATATTTTTATCTTTCTAAATAATATTTATATTTAAAAATATAACATATATAACCCTATGTAAAAATTGTTTTTCTAAAAGATATATGCTTATGTCATTTTTGTATTTACATTAACTTAATGAATATAAAGTGTCCTTATCACCTACATGTGGCTCCATGGGGTCCCAAAATCGACCCAACGATGCCCATGGCCGGAAATGTATCATAAAATAGGGTTAGGAGACTTTTTAAGGTAAACTAATATTATTATAATATTATTTTTTACAATTATTTACCGGATTTACCCATTAATCATGGTAAATAAAATATTTACCGAAGTAATTATTGAAAATGTCTAAAAGTAAAATTTCCCTATTTACACAATTTGGACCTCCTGAATCTAAATATGGAATCCATTATTATCAATTCAAAACATATAAGTGGCATAAATTAATTTATAATTAATTCTCGTTGTTAAAACAAACGGCTTGTTTTTAAGAGATAATAACTATCAAAAGATTGACACTTGTTTATGTCCAGTTTAAATGTGAAATTATGCCCAATGACCAACATTGTATTAAGTTGTAAAAATATATTCTATATATATTTTAAAACCACTGAAATTCATTATTTATCACAATTAATTATTTATATTTAACAAGTTGTTTTTAATTAAAATCTAGTGATTTTCACTATTCATCAAAATATAGAAGTTATCCGAAATGTACCAAAAATTAACCGTAGGATAATTTCGATATTCTGAATCCAAAATTTATTTCCATTTTGAGAGATAAAATTTATATAATTTCAAAAAGTGGTTATTACAATTCATAACGGCTACTTTGATTGGTTGTGGTGTGTAAGAATCTTGAAGTTGTATACAATGCAAGCTATTGCATTATTCAAAGGGAAACGTACCATGGAAGCTTGGGGTGTTACATTATCCTATCCTTCAAATAATTTCATCCTGTAAATTTCTATAAAATTACTGTATAAAAAGAATCAGGTGGTTCTTTATTATAAGTTCCTCGGGTTCCCATGTTGCGTCTTCCATTTTAGGGTTCCTCCATAGAACATTTACTAGATTAGTCGTCCGGTTTCTCAGAACATGCTCTCTTGTATCAAGAATATTGACAGTCTCTTCACAATAAGATAGATCTAGTTCCAGTTCTACTTCCTCATAGGTGAGTACATGCATTGGGTCAGGCATGTATTTTGTCAACAGTGGTATGTGGAACACATATTGAACATTGGAGAGACCTGGCGGCATTGTCAAACGGTAAGCTACAACCCCCCTTAGTTCTAGAATTTCAAAATATCTGATGTACTTGGGACTCAATTTCCCTTATTTCCGAAACATATAACTCCATTCCATGGAGATACCTTCAAGAAAACATTATTTCCTACCTGAAATTCCAAATTATTCCTTCGGTTATCGACACAGCTCTTCTGCCTACATTGAGCTGCATTGATGTGGTTTTGGATTACCTTTACCTTCTCTATCATTTCCTCCACCAATTCAGGGCCTAAAATTTATCTTTCACCAACGTCATCCCAACAGGTTGGTGTACAAAATCTCTTTCCATATAATGCTTTATATGGTGCCATCTGAATACTTGAATGGAAGCTATTGTTATAGAAAAATTCCGACAAAGGTAAATATTGATCCCACATACCCTGAAAGTAAAGTGAACATGATATCAACATGTCTTCTAAGGTTTGTATAGTCCATTCTGTTTGTCCATCAGAATGAGGGTGGTAAGAAGTGCTCAAATGAAGTTCAATATCTAGAGATTTTTGAAGACTTTTACAGAATCTTGATAAAAAACGTGGATCACGATCAGAAACAATCGATATGGGTACTCCATGAATTCTCACAACTTCATTAATATACAGTCCTTCTAGACGTTCATGTGGTAAATCTTCCCTTATAGCATGAAAATGTGCTGACATGGTAAGACGAACAACAATGACCCATATTACATTGTCCCATCTAGGGGTCATTGGTAGTCCCATGACACATTCCATCGTGATATTATCCCACTTCCACTCAGGTATGGGAAGAGGTTTCATGACTCCTCTAGGCTGTTGACTTCCAGCATTAACTTGTTGACAAACAATATATCTTAACACAAAATCTGCAATCTCCCTCTTCCTGTTGTCCCAACTAAAATGTTCCTTCAAATATCTATACGTTTTGATGAACCCAGGGTGTATAGAGAAATTAGAAGTATGATAATCATCCAACAATTCCCTTATAAGATCAGGTATATCGGGAACACAATGTCTCTTCCCAAATATCAAAATTCTATCTTCTTACACAAAGTCGATCAATCTCCCGTCATTCACATCATTAATCTTCTTTTGAAACTCTTCATCATCGGTATAAGAACTCGTTATATTTTCTAGTATAGATGGTTTGGAAACTATTTGAAAAAGTATTGATGTTTCCCCTTTCATTGTTATTCCCATATCCATCATTACTAGATCCATGAAAATTGGATCCCTCTTAACTCTCATCTTGGTCAAAAATCTATGATCATTTCTACTCAATGCATATGCCACCTTATTTTCCCTCCCTAGGTGGTTGTGTATCGTGAAATCATAATCCTTGAGTAGTTCAACCCATCTCTTTTTTTTGTCATGTTGAGTTCTTTCTGTGAGAAAATATACTTCTAACTCTTGTGATCAGTATAAATCTCACATTTCTCACCATAGAGATAGTGTCTCCATATCTTCAAAGCGATGATCAGAGATTCAAACATGAGATCATGAGTAGGATAGTTTTTCTAGTGAATTTTCAACTATCGTGATGCATATGCAATAACCCTATCATTCTTTATAAGGACACAACCATGTCCTTTCTTCGATTCATCACTATAAATATCAAACCCATCATTCCTCGATGGTAGAGTCAATATAAGATCATTGACTAATCTTATATTCAGTTCTTCGAAACATTCTTCACACACTATTGTCCAAACAAATTTAACCCCTTTACATGTGAGCTTCGTTAATGGGTTAGCCAATCAGGAAATGATATGGAAAAAACACCGATAATAACCTGCTAAGCAAATAAAACTATGTACCTCGGTAATAATCATTGGTGATGGACATTCTTGGATTGATCTTGTCTTAGAACGATCAACAGAGATTCCATCCATAGAGAAAATATAGCCAAGAAAAGAAATCTATTGAGGCTAGAATTCACAGTTACTAAACATCCCATATAATTCATGTCTTCTAAGAGTCTTCAGGATAGTGCGCAAGTGATTTTCATGATCCTCATATCTTTTGTAGTAGACCAAAATATCATCAATAAATACCACCACAAAATCCTCTATATATTCCTAGAAAACTCTATTAATTACTTCTATGAATATAGATGGTGCATTAGTCAGCCCAAAAGGCATTACTGTAAGCTTGTAATTCTCGTACATGGTTCGAAATGTTGTCTTCAGAATGTCTTCCTTCTTCACACCCAACTGATGGTATCCAGATCGATGGTCATTCTTTGAAAATTATTGAGCTCCATGCAACTGGTCAAATAAATCATCAATGCGAGGTAGGGGATACATGTTCTGTATTGTTATAGCATTGATCTCCCTGTAGTCAATACATAATCTCATAGATCCATCTTTATTCTTAACAAAAATGATAGGGGCTCACCATGGAGAAAAACAGGGTGTAATAAATCCCTTATTAATCAATTCCTCTAGTTGTTTCTTTAGTTCCACTAATTCCACAGTGGCCTTTCTAGAAGGGGTCTTTGATATGGGCCTTGATCCAGTAATTAAATCAATGGAAAACTCAATTTATCATTCTTGAGGATGTCCAGGTAAAACTTCTGTAAAGACGTCAACATTTTCTCTCACAATAGATACTTCCTCTATTTAAACATTCCTTTCCTCACCCATAGTCATTTCATTCTCTTCCTCCCTAATAATTGAATTTAGTTGAGCTACTGGGGGTGGATCTAGATAAGAATTAGGTGGTGACAATTCTTCTCTAATGATAAGGTGTTCCTTATCATTATCGTAAAAAATCGTAACCTCCTTCTTCATAAAATAAATCTTCTCATTGTGGTCTAAATGACAATCCATACATAGGATTATATCAAACTCAATCATATGTATGACGATGAGATCAGAAGATAATGAAGAGTTATATTCTCTAATGGGAATATATTCACAAAATATTATTGCGATGATACATCCATTGGGAGTTTTAACTCACAACTCTCGTGTCAGATCAAATTGGAAATATCTATTGTTTTAGCAAACTATGAGGATATGAAATAATGTGATTATCCAGAATCGAATAAAACATTTTTTAAACATGGGGAAACCATTAAATTACTTGCCACCACGTCTTTCAGAGCTTCTACCTCAGCAACAGTGATATCATAAGCTTAGCCTTGATCTATTGGAATTTTCTAAGTTATGTTCCCCCGATTCTTAGGAAATTCATTTTCATAATGTCCCATCTCCCTTCCATTGTAGCATTAAACATCGGTAGCTTCTTTATTCCCCACGCAATCAAGAGCATGGTGGCCTTTTTCACCACACTTGTAAAAGAATCCCATTCCTTTTAAGAAAGTACCAGTGTGTTTCTTCCCACATTTACTATAGGATGGAAATTCAACATTTCCCTTCTTCCCCATATTTCCATTCCAGGTTGATCAGTAGATATCTTCTTCTCTTTCTTTTCTTTACTGTCAAATACTTAGAGAATTATTTTTCTGTCTTGATAGCACATGGGAAAATATCTTCGTACAACGAGAATGTTTGTGAGAAAATTTCTCGATGGATAAATGGTTTTAAAACATCAATGAAATGATCAATCTTACCTCTTGGGTTAAATATATAATCTACAACATACCTCGCTAACCTTGTAATTTTAGCCTCATGCTTTGCGTCATTCTCATCGTCTTATTGACTTAGAATTAGAAATTTCCTTTCCATATCTGCTCGATGGCCATTTGGAAAAAAAAATTGTATGAAAAGCTCTTTGAACCCCCTCCATTCCATTTTTCATACTTAATCATATTCTTTCGTGTTTTGAATCAATGACCACAATTGATTAGCATCTCCAGTGAGGCGGTAATCTGCTATGATATCTTTTTCTCATTCACTACTCCCCATAGATTGGAATATTTTCTCCAAAGAATTTATCTAGTGCTTATCGAATAAGGGATTTGTACTCCCATTGAATTTTGGTGGTTGTTGCCTAATGAAGCGATCTAACATTGATCCTCCACGCTGCAGATCAAGGTGCTCTATACGGGTTAGGTTATTATTCATAACCTGAGTGAGTTGTCCCAATATGGTGATTAGATTATCAGCACCAGTTGCATCACCAGCTCCACTATAATGATGTTTAGCAGGAGTGAAATCCCTACATGGAGTGCATGCATTGAAACGGTTTCCATTCATTCCACTAGAATCCATTTGTAAAGAATGGCATAAACTAGATCAGATTATTAATCAATATACATAATTACATACTTGTAAAACACTTAACATAAATTGAATTATTTATGCATATAATCCATAATCATATAAAGAACATTTTCATTGAGGATGAATATACTCATAATTCTTTCAAAATGTATTTTAAAGAAAATTGGAATTATCCTAAGCATATCCCTCGGGAGTGTCGTAACCAAGAGTGAAGCAAGGCCCGTTGTCGTGCACAAGTTCCTGTTCGAGTCTATCTCAAAGCGGTGTTTTCAGGTTTTAAACCTAGGTACATCGGTTACAGATCCGTCTCTTCTTGCTCATATCCTGACAGGGATGTATTGGTCGGTAAACTAACAAAATCTCTATAATACCAAAAATCTAGAAAGTTATTCTATACTAATCCTCAAAGTCTATCTTAGGTCTATGTGCATTAATTAGAGTTTAGCTAAATCTAGATTCCAAGGTTTGTATTAAACTTCTTCTTTAACCAACAGTAATGCCCCAACCCTAGTTACCCAGAGTCGGTGAATTATTAAATAACATTGGCATTATCACAAAAGATCAAGTCTCAAAAGACCGATTAGTTTAGTAGCCTTGGAAACACTAGATACATTCATAAGTCTTCAATTTCATAAAAAAGTGAATACTAAAACAACATCTTGTCTCCACACTCATATACCCTTGTACTATCCCTGCAGGTCATTCATAAAATACTTCCTCACATCCTGGGAAAAATAAAACATTGAAAGGGGTGTTCTCAAATTCCCAGTAAGGATAAAAATATAGCGGAAACTATCAGAAATAAGCATAAATATTTAAGGTAATATATAACTAAAAAAAGACGTTTAAACATTAACTTCAGCATAATATGTCATAAATAAAATGAAATAATTTCATTTACTTATTTACATGGATATTCTTCTAGCTGAATAATCACATACAATATCAATAACCAGTTTTGTAATGATGGAAGGTATAATGCCAGACTATCATACCCACATAGTCAAGGCCTTGTGCGAAGACTACAAATAAGATTATGTAAAGGCCTTGTGACAAGACACTATTTTGTGTCATGAGACGTACTGATGCATCGAAGAGCTATAGTAGGCTCCACCCATCACTTAATAAGTCGAATGCATTCCTCATGTTTACAGATTTAAACATAACATAAACATTCATATTAGAACTTGCATACGAAATGTAAATACTTTTTCCATAAACCATTAATGGTATAAATATAACACATCCATAGTCAAACATATCACAAAACCTTCAATACAATATGGATGTTTTGTATCATAATAAAAAATTTTCATATAAGCTTAAAATCCATCAAAGGATGTTGGTATAGATGAAATCAAAACAATTTGAGAGAAATATCATTTTTTTTGAAATATTTTAAAAGTCACATAAATTTAAAAGAAAAAATTGACATTGAAAATATTCTTAAAATATTTTAATGGAAGCTTTGATGATTTTATAATGGTGGAAAATAGATGCACCCTGCGTCTAACTAAAAAAAAGACATTCTTACCTTAATTCTGTCAAAAACATTAAAAATGACGTTGTTTGGAAAACAATAGAAATATTTCTTTATATACTTCTTATAAAAAGTCATAAATGGTAAAAATTACATTAAACCATAGTCTATAAAATAGTAAGATTTATTTTCAATAGTTTTTTTAGAAACATTGATGTCGATGATAAAGAGGTCCTATTAGTTAATTACGTATAAACAACCTCGGATAATGAAGATATTGTGAAATAAACCCTTACCTTGTACTTTTCCTTGGATGAGGTTTGGTTAACCTCTTGTATAATAGTTGAATAATATTTATTAAGTCATACAAGAATCATAAACATTGATATGATATCATATATTATCTTTTAACATTTCTTTGTTAATAATATCATAGTATTATCGTCGTTTTGGGTGTTAACTTACACGTTTTATATTATATGTTTTGTTACATAAGTTGTGTTTGTTATGGATAGGTTGTATCTTATTTATATCCAGAATGATATCAATTCCACAATCATTACATTTAATCTTAAAATGAGAATTACTCTTTAATGTATACGATGAGGAATGAATCTCATTGCGTTCGTGGAGATGGTAGTCCGTACGTATGCACGAGCGACAATATCATTCTTTTGATTTTAAAATAATATATAATTGGATGGTATATCATATATACAGAATCATTATAATGTTATATTAATTATTTACATCAATTACACATCATATTTATACCTATCCAAATACTAATGTTTTGAATAACAATTACACCACGACTTGGAGACGGTAAGTCGTACGTACGCACTTATGTTGACATGTCATTCAAAGGATGGATAGAATACTGAATATGGTTGTACCATATTTATAATAACATCCAGGTATATATATGAAATGAAGTTATTATTTAATAATGGAAATAAAAAATAAAGAAGAAGTTGAATAAGAAAAGAATTTGAAAGAGGGTGGTGAAAACATTACATCTTCTTCGGGTTCTTCCTTTTGAATTGATCAAAATGAATCTTTAGGTTGGCTTTCGGATCAAACTATGGCCTCTAGGTTGAATTGAGGGATGTTGAGAGAATATTTAGGCATGGTTTGGACGAACCGAAAGGCATTTAATGTGTGAATAATTGGTTAAAAGTGGTGTCCTTTTATAAGGGGGGGAGGGGCTCTTTAGAAAAAACATAATGTATTTTTTATAATAAATTCATATTTGGTTTATAATGTCTTCAAAGTGAATTATTGAAAGTATAATGTGAGTATTGGCCTAAATACATTCAAAAAATATATTTTAGACAGGTTTGGGTTATTATATTAACCTTATCTTTTAGTTTTAACTCTTAGTTAATTAGTTTGACACTTTCCATGTCACATTGAATTTATATATTATATAGTTAATAAACATACTATATGCATCAAAGAGACCCCCATGTGGTACATTAATAATATACCTACCGTTATATAATTCCTTTGGCCGAACCATAGAATTTTATGAATAGAATATCAATTAATAATATTATATTTGTTTTAAAAACTCATTTATGTCAATGTTGACACTATTCAATAATTTATTTTTCATAAAGTCTTATCAACATTATTAATTCAAAAAAAAATCTTTTAAGCAATACTAACATGTCTTATGAACAAATAAAATTTTTTGATGTCATCAAAACAATCAATTTATATTTATTTTAACACTTATAATACCAATTATTTGATTATTTCATTAATAAGGAAAATACTGCATCATTAATGTGTCATTAATATATCTAATTATTCAAAGACTAAAAATTATAAATAAAATATAATTATGTAGTAAATATTTTTAGATTTCTAGTGAATATTTATAGTCTAAAATAGAACATATATAACCATATGTAAAAATTGTTTTTCTAAAATATATATGCTTTTGTCATTTTTGTATTTAAATTAACTTAATTAATATAAAGTTTCCTTATCACCTACAAGTTGCTCTATGGGGTCCCAAAATAGACCCACAGATATCAATTATTAGACATGTATCAACGAATATGGTTAGGACACGTTTTATGGTAAATTAATACTATTATAATATTAATTTTTACCCATATTTACCAGATTTACCCATTAACCTTGGTAAATTAAATATTTTACGAAATAATTATTAAAAATGTCTACAAATAAAAGTTACCTATTTAAAAAATTTGGATATCATGATTCTAAATATAGAATCCATTTTTATGAATTCAAAACATTGATGTGGGAGAAATTATTTTAAAATTAATTTCTTTTGTTAAAACAAAAGCATGTTTTTAAGAGATAATAATTATCAAAAGATTGACATTTGTTTATGTCCGGTATAAATGGGAAATTATGTCCAATGAACAACATTGTATTAAATGGTAAAAATATATACTAAATATACTTTAAAACCACTCAAATTCATAATTTATCACTACTAATTTTATTTATTAAAAAAGTTATTTGTAATTAAAATTTAGTAGTTTTCACTATTCATCAAAATATAACAGTTATCTGAAAAGTACCAAAATTTCACCCTTGGTTAATTTAGATATTATAAATCCAAAAACTAAGTCCATTTTTAGGGTTAATATTTAAAAAAATTTCCAAAAGTGGGTATTACTATTCATAACGGCTACATTGATTTGTCGCGGTGTGTTAGAATCTCGAAGTTTCGAAAAAATGCAAGATATTGAATTATTCAAAGGGAAACATATCTTGGAAGCTTGGGGTGTTACAATATGATTTAGTAATAGATTGGAATGAGTTGGAAGTTCATTGTTTGGCTAGGCTGATAGTGCTTCATTCTAGATGTTTGATTTGACATCGGTACATTAATTTATAAGATGTTAAATTTTTTTTCTTGGGTAGGAATATATTTGGCCATTTAGTATTTCTAGTAATTTTAAATACAATGATTGTGGGAAATATATGTATTCATGGAATTGGTATCCATTGTACATTAATTTTCATCATCATATGTGTCATTGGATATGTATTCATATGTACATGTACCATACGCTAATTTCCACATTGTGTGTGATATGCTACCTGGTGTAGGTCACCAGCCACAAGCCTATTATAGGATGGAATGCGGAGTAAGAAAAAATATATTTTCCACCATGTAGGCCCTAATTAGTCCATACATGACATTATAACTTCTAAATTTTGAATCTTATTCTATTTGATCGTGTAGTTTTATTTAATGTAAAACGTGCTACAGTCCAATTTTGTTCTTCCTGGGAACAATATGAATGACATCAAACACGTTATCTTCCTCATTACATTATATCATCATCTTATTTTCATTTGGACAAACCCCATTACAATTCTATAGATAGTGTTAATTTTATAGAAACAATATATCTTCATCTAGTGTATATATGATATCACTATCTGGTAAAGTATGTAAATATATATTCCATGTAAAATGTGAATGTTAAAATGATAGAATATCCAATCTACACCTATTGGAAATGAATTTGTCCATCTGGTAAAATTACATTTAATCTATTAGTGATATATTCTATGGAGAAAATAAGGATCATATTTAGAAATATTTTAGAGTGAATTGTAATAATCAAAATTAGTAGTTAAAATTTATCTATATACTCAACATAATTTTCATCAGTTCAATGGAAAATAATACCTAAAACATTCCTAGTTATTAAGATAATGTTCATATTTTAAATATAGGTATTTATAATTAGTTATTTTACAATCAATTTTACATTATGCTTTATTATTATTTTAATTTTTATTGGTATTTCACATCATATTTCATTATTATTATAATTTATTTCATAGATAAATTTATTTTAATGTTGTGTGACTCAAATTATAATAAAAATAATATTTAATATTAGGTAAATTAGTATTATAATATATATGTTACATCAAATTAATATAAATTATGGCTTCATAGGCTTATTTATCATAAACTTTTAAAAAAAATCTATTTTTTCCTAAAATATTGATTAAAATCAATATATAAAAAATCAATATGTTTCTCTACTCATACATTCTAAAAATTTCATTTTACTTTGAATGTGATCATCCAAAATATTGAGTTTTATCTATTTATTTGAGTTAATAGTAATTTATTAATCATTATCATGAAACAAATCACATTACATTATTTTAAATATTTCTCATAATCATCATGACATTGATGTAATTTCATATATTGATAAGAAAGGAGATTTAAATATTCCAAGAAATAATTTTTCTGATAATATATAGGTGAAATACATTCTTATTGTGACATTATATTAACCTAATGGAATTGTATCAAGTTTTTTTGTTCGATCATTCTAATAAACAAAAAATTTTAAAATGATAATCACCAAAATGAATGTTTTTATAGATAATAAAATACATAAGGTATTGATCTATGTCAAATAGAAAACATCAAATATATACTGGAGTTCCTAGTATCAAAATCTAGTATAAAATTCAATTATTTGGATTTCTGGATTACTGTTATATAATTATCATAGTTTACTTTAGTGGTAGTCATAACATAATTTACCCCTTATTTCATTTGTCTTTGAGCTTTATGATTCCTATTATTCATGATAATCCTTGGTGTTGTAATTTCTATATATAATGTAAAAACTCCTTGAATTTCAAAAAATTTGTTGTGATGGAGAATTATTTTGAAACTTCTGTGAATTAATTTTGTCGGTTGACATATTTATATATCTTTAATCATTGAAGGTTTGATATAAAATCCATTCACACATTAATAATTTCCGTAATCCTTTGAGTAATTCCCTTAGGTTCATACTTTGAAATTTTTGACAATTATAATGTTAAATAATCAATATTTCATCAAATTTGGAATGCAAAAATAAATAAGACATTATCCATGAATTCCTATTTGGGTTTCGAAATCTAACTATATTAACATTGTTATTCAAAATCAACGATATCTAATATTCAAAAATAATAAAATATCTCAATTGTTCTAGAATCCTATTATGTATTTTTTAATTTTTTTTTCATTTATCATTTTATCCACTGTTAAATTTTTGTTTTCATTCTTCATTTTATAAATAAATAAATAAATTTTTAGGTTTTAGAATTAATATATTATAAGTAAAAAAATAAATATATTGAAAAATTACATTTAAAAATATATATATATCCAAATTTTTGAATCTTTTTGAATAACTTGTTTTTTCATAGTCATTTTACTATTATTTTTTCCAACAAAAATATATTAATATAACTCAAAATCAGTCATAATAAACATATAAGGTTTCAAAACATATCCAATGAGTGTGTAAAACTACTTGTGCGATTAATTCTATTTTTCAAAAACGTTAATGAGATAAAGATATTACCCAACTAGTATTTTTTGGGTTATTACCCCAATGTAATTATATAATAGATCCTATAGGAAATTGTAAAATTCAGATAATAATGTTATTGATTGGAAAAACCAATTCTATAATATACCTAGGAATTAGGAATTTAAAATAATATTTTATTATTCACATGTTTTTTCACTGAATTTATCTCATCAAAATTCTTAAAAATAACTTCAATTTTTCCCATAAGTAACTAACCCTTCTGTAAATACCATTTGAGGAACCAAATATCCCCACTATATAGACCCCTGAAAAAAATTATAACTATAATTAAAACCATGTTATATTATCAAGTCAAAAATTCCATAAATTAAAATAATTTTAAGCATTAAATATCACTATAATCACACAATTCAAAAAAATAAGTTTTAGTTTATTAAAGGATTAACCCCCTAATAACATATTTTATGGCACATTTAATCATATTTACAGAGTCAAACCATGATAAACTCTCTTCTAGAATCATAAAAATTTATAATCATCTTCATTACATACTGAATTGTAATATAATGGGAGGATCAAACACATTTTATGGAGTACATATCAACATTTATGAGAAAATTAGATCATAATTATACATGAGTACATGAGAATCTATAAAATAAAATATTATAAAAAATGTTGAACTCTAACAGTTGTTCATAATTAATGTAAACACGAAGCATATTCTCAAATTAATAAAATTTTACTATGGAATAAGTATAAGTGATAATCAATAGGATCCATGATGCATATTTTTTGAGTTATGGCATGTCATATTAAAATAATTTAATAATAATTAGAACACATATATTAGTACTACAAATAATCACATTGTGAGAGAATATAATAAATCCCATACATTATATATAAAAGAAAAATGTCCTCAAATAATGTTTTGATCCAAAAATTATTCATGGTTCTTCAATTAAAATAAAAAATATTCCAATTTTTATGTAGTGGTGAAATAAAATTTCGACATTATTTTTTGAAATATCAAAATATTCATGCTTCATTTTGTGAACAAAAAATGTATTTGAGTTGTGTCAAAAAAAATGACTTCCTATATTTCTTTAAAGAAACAAAATTTATATGCATATCATTATTATATCATGATATATAAATAAATAATAAATTAATTCTATAGTGTTATTGGATCCTAATATTTATAATATTAATGATCCATATATATATATTACTCATTATAAAATTAATGAGTTAATACATAAAACATCACCTAGTTAACATGTGTTTAACAAATATCTTTCATTAAAAACATTACTAAAAAATTCATTAAAACTTACATAGAATGAAGGTGAATGATATTATAATAAAATATCACCTAGTAATATTAAAATTTATTGATTATTTTTTACATAATTAAAAAATATATTTATATAAGGATTCTTTAAATAACTGAACAATTCCAAATTAAATCACAAGGAATGTTCTCAAGAGAATGATCAGTTGATAGTCTCAATTTAGATACATAAGAGGAGGATTTCAAAATGGGATATATGTTTTTAATCATGAAATATTACAGTAAAATGTAATATTTATTTTATAAATAAATTAAAACAATAAAAAATATTATAGAAATAATATTCAACATTGTCGTTAAAGTTGAAATTATGGGTAAGTTTCAAAATTAAATTTTGAGACATGGAAGTGAATATATTTTAAAAGATTTACATTTTTACGGATACATCAATAATATATAAATGAAAATTACATATTTTTTTTGGATTAAGTCTGCATTGGAAGATAAAAAAATCAATTACTAAAGAAAATTTTCATTTATTATTTCAAAAAAACATTGTTAAAATGTACATTTTGAAAATAGTGATAACTCATACATCTGATAAAATATAATGGGATATTTAAATATCATTTAATGTAAAATGTATTTAGATAACAAACTAATATATAATGACATTATCCAAATGAGTGAATACGGGCCTTGACGATGAATATCCTATTTGTGGTTTTTGGGAAATTTATTATCAATGTTATAATATTTTAAGAGAATAATTCCCATGTAAAATAATTGAAATAAATTATAAATTTCCATAGAAAAAATATATCATATAATAAAATATTATGGTGGTTGGAACCCATCAAAGGGGAAACATGATCATGATTAATTAATGTATCCTTATTAAAGGGTGTTGAGCTAATAAAAATCAATAAATATTACATATCATATGAATTAAAAACACTCAAAAGTAGAATCCAAATAATAAGAAAAACATAAATTTAATTTCAAGATTAAAATTAATATAAAACACACATTGAACAAGTATTCACCAATTAAAACTAAACGATGGGTGAATATTTCATGAGTACCAAATAATTAAAATTTAGATGAATCTATATAAATATACTGTAAATAATGAAATAAGATTCATTTTAAAAGGGGTGTTGTATGATAAGAATAAAAAGTGATAGAGAATAAATGGATAATACATTCATTGTTTAGTATTTAGAAAACTTTTAATAATTATGTTTATTAAAAACAATTAAAACTTAATGAAATTTCATTGACTTAGGAAACACCCTTAACTTATATACATGTTTAAATAAAGATGATCTATAATAATATAGAATAAAAATAAACAATTTTATATCACATTTAAGAATTATATTAAAATATAATTACATTTATATAATTCCCCTATAATAAATTACTAAAAATACAATTTCTTATTTTAGTAAATTATTTATACTGAGTTCTTTTATTATTAATATTTTAATAAATGATTTGTATTACCAATGATGATAATATAATGAACCAACCCAATGGGGCTTAAACCGAGACTATCCCACACCAGGCTCCAATAGGCAATGGGATGGTTTCTTGTTCAATATTGTTATGTCACACACATGGGGGGTATTAATCAAGTATACCCATTCACTCAAAAAAATATCAATCTCGTACAACGATGTTATGTAATTCAATTAAAATAAATGCATTAATACTTCTATAATCCCAAAAAAATAGTATGATGTTTAAGTACTGAAACTGAAAATGGGTAGAAATAAAATCCCAAAAAAACTGTATAATGTCCAACTTGCTCAAAAGGAGTTGACTACGATCAAATGAATGACCTCAGAAAAAATATTTTTCTTTCAAAAATAAGATAATATCTACCTCATGCCCATCCTCAAAAGACACAATAAAATGGTCCATCATCTATAAAAGACATGAAATGTGTTGGTAGATCCCATGTATGGTTGAGTATTATAATACATAGCATGACACTTCGAGAACACTACACACAAATCATCAAGAATTTTAATCTCAAAACATGTATATATAAATAAATGCATAACAAGACAAATAGATATACTGTGGAAGGACAATGCACCAACAAGTGGTCACAACCAACTACGAACCATATGATTATGATAAAATTATTTATCGTTCTGGGAAAATCCACTCCACGATCCATGTCATCACTAGAGACATTAATCCAAAAGGTAATGATCTTTGGGCCCTTCATATGAAATCTCTCTAGTTATAGAATAACCTTATACTTATATAGGGTGTTATGCCTAGGACCACTGGGGGGAAACCATGGACCCATATTAGATAAACTCACTACAGAGGAGATTATATGCAAATGATTCCTTAAAGCTCACTCATATGGGATACTTGATGTATTATTGATTCCCTAAGAAGGGAGGTCATCAATTTTCCAAAAACCCAACAAAGGGTGTAAAAATAAGAGAGGATCATACTCAAGTCTCATAAAATGACAGTACAAACTATATATAAGACTTTTCCATCATAGGAGATCAAAATCCTCCAATTTGGAAGTAATTACACATTATACCCTTCAGGTAATGTTCCAAGGGAACACACTCATCTGATAATGGTCTATACAGATGAAACATTGGGCTAAAAAAACATTCAATGTGTTTACACAGCATGTACTAGGGGCACATGGTATTTAAATCCAACTCTTGGTCTACCTGTGTGGTTCTTCCTCCATTGGAATGTAAATATCCAACTACAAAGTGTATATTAATAATAGAATACATGTTTAGATCACATGACACATTGCATGTGCCATATTCTAGTTCCCATGTGCCGCTGGTCATGCTTGTGTAGCAACCCCTCCACACATGAGAGTGTCCAAGTACAACGTTCCATATTTGTTCCTCTATACACCTAGTCCTGTACTATGGCCATGTCCATGTACCTAGCCTACATGTTCTCATGTATCCTTTGATATACACAGAAACATGTCGATATCGTGTCACATATAATGAAACCGGGTGAAACAGTGTGTGGTTTTTCACTCTAGTAGAAAGACTATCTCTATATCCTAGGGCTCCATCACAACATGGAATTCCGATTTACACATCGTGTAATGTATAATTTTTCAGATCTACACGGTTTTCCCTCAATGTCTCTAATATAGGTTGTTTTCATAGTCACCTTCACTATAGATCATTGATATGAGGTATTCCAACACTCCAATCACTTGAGATCATATATTCGTTCTTTAAATCCTATTGGAAAATTCGACTCACACAATCTGTAGCTACACAAAGAAAATAGAGATGTAAATATAAAAAATATCCATTCTAATCCAATTATAATCATATTTTATCATCATCTCACCTTTTTTGTAATGTCGATCATGAACTCTACCCACAATATCGATCAATTTCATCAAATAACATTCATACAACAACTAAATTCCCGTTTATCTTTGAACCACGATCCAGATAAAATTTCCTGTTATAAAAGTTTGAAGAATGGGGCGGGGTAAATCCATAAACCATTAAATTTGAAAAAATATTATACCCGTTTATCATTCAGCATAATTATGTTTTCATAGATTCAAAAAGATTAAGAGAAATAAATAAAACAAATAAATTAAATCTATCAATTTAATCTATTGTCGATGTATGGATCAACTTTATTCATGGAATTGATCTGAATTCGAATGGATTAAAATAAAATGATGAAAAATTAAAAATAAAAATTCCTACCTAGATTTGTGATTGATTATTGATAGAGAATGTTACTATATTTCCATTTCAGGAAAGATCCATAAACTCCAATGGAGTGATGAACCTTGACCATGATTAGATCTAGTTTCTGCTACCAATAACCATCTCCAATGGTTGTATAGGTCTACAGATATTATTATCCAGCACTAAGACAACTCTATAATAATGGACTTATAGAATATCTCGATCTCTCTGTTAAAATAAATAAATAAATAAATTTATTTTATTCAATCTCACCTGTGCAAACATTTCCACAAATGCCTTACACAGAAAAAGGATATTTCACTCATAGTATAAAACCAATATACAGAACTCAAAAATTACAACATATTCTTTATTTGGCTCACCATTTGGATGTTATTCAACTTTATCAGAAAATCTGTATGTGCGTGAAATTTGAATGTTTAATATGATTAAATAATTTATTTATGTCTCATCAGACCTAAAAATATCTAGGAATATATATTCGTATATCTGAAAATAATCCAAATATTATCAAGAAATAATTCATTGAAAATAATATTTAATAAATTATTCCCAAATTAGTTATATTTTCCAGAAAATAGAAAAACCAAGAAAAAAACATATGGTACTACGATAGCATCTGGTATCCCGATCTTGTGTTCATTCATGACGATTCATGTTATTCTATAGGACATACACCAGTAGAATCAATCACCAAAAAAGGATCATCTTCATCTAACACTCGATCCCCACTAGGTACCTATAAATGGAAGATTTATCCTCAATATCCAACTCTCCCAAGTTAAAAACATGCAGTGGGTCATGAATATAACTCCTAAGCTTCGAAATATTGAATAAATCATGTATGTTATCCATCTCTGGTAGTAGAGCTAAGTGGTATTCCACCTTACTAACTCAAAATAGTATCTGGAAAAGGCTAATGGGTATTTGGGAAAACATTTCACCTCAATGAAATATCTAAAATTCATGTTGAGGTGATATCCTTAGGAAAAATGATCTCTCTCCTCAAACACAAGAGGTATCCTTAATCGGTCCTCATAAGACTTATAATAACTCTGTGAAATTCTAATATGATAATATATGATCGTCACCTTAAATAAAGTCCCTCAAACCCACTCCGGGCCCATGAGTACTAACTCACCATGACCATTCCAATTAATAATTGACCTATAGAGTTGAATGTACAGGGAATTTTATGGTTCTATACCAATGGTTTAATGGTATATATTTTTTATGTGAACTAAAATAAAGGTAGTTGATGCTAAAAAATATGTATAGAATCCAATATGAAATATCACAACATGTCCTCTAATAACTCAATGGTCAACTATGTCTAGCCATCAGTTTGGTGAGGAAACATTCTGCTAAAGCTAAATTAAGTCCCAAATCCCACCTACAATAGTACCCATAAATGTGACGTGATGCGATCATTATAGTTTGAAATGATCATTTGAAAACTCCATAGAGATAGAAAACCACATACAAATAGAGGAGTCCCATGTTCTATAAAAAATCATCTATTGAATAGCTAGGAAGTGGGATATCATTGCGAGTTATTCTACGATAAACTAGATATTTCCATGTCGCATAGAAATACGTGGAAATTAAATAAAAATATCCATGGTTATCCCATCATAATTAAACATTGGAACATCTGAGGGTTGAGCTAGGCCATATTATAATGGTTATCATCCTTAACTTACTGAAAATTGAGGCATCAAGAGACAAACACTAGAACCCAATTTTTCATGAATATCCCACAAAAATGACATTGGAGGTCCCAACACATCTTTTCCACATAAATATTTATCACCATTGGGGATGTTTCATTGTAACTCATCAAATCCACCTACAATGCTAATGGTGACACAATATGTCACTTGAAAATGAGATCATACTCCCCACAATCAAAATACCCATCAAAAGTATATCCATTAGATATCTGGTTAGCTATGGTCTCACAATCATTATCAACCCACTGATCATCATTAACACACTAAAAAAGAGTAGTTGAAACAAACATATACTAATGGTATGAAGATCCATCTGTGTCCAATAACAACAACTGCAATGAGGATAACTTCAATGATTCCTTGGCCAACAACTGAGAATGAGATCTCCCCATGAGAGCATCACCCACCACATTCTCCTTCCCATGTGAATATACAATCTCATTGTTATAGTAATTGATGAAATCTATAAATAACCTATATCTCATGTAAAGATCTTTCTGACAGAATATATATTTGAGACTCTTGTGGTCAGAGTAGATGATAAACCACTCTACTATTAGAAAGTACATCTACATCTTTAGTGTGATGACTCCCTCTACTAAATCATGATTTAGGGTCATGTAGTTATACTCATGTGGTATCTAATGATTTGTAATGTATGAAATCAACACCTTCCTCTACATTATAAAAAACCATGAATGGTCCGTTATGTATTGTAGAACACTACATACACGACCCCATCTTTTGAAAATCTCATGATGGGAGCACTATTCGGCCTCTTCCTCAACTCGTGAAAGCACTGTTGGATCCCTTACATCAACATGAAAGGCTTCCCATTTAGTGTAAATGCATTAAAGGGTTTTTCTAATGAAGATAAATTGATTTTAAACCTCTAATAATACCCTATGAACCCTTGAAAACCCCAATCCTTGGTAAATCACATGGGTGTCTCCCAAGAAAGAATTTCTTCAACCTTAACATTGTCCACTACCACTCATGCCTCTTAAATTATGTTTTATGGAATGAGGACCTCTCAAATAGAAAACTAATACTTTGATGTCTTCTTATAAAACTAGTGCTCTTGGAGTTTGTATGGGCTATATTTAAGAATATCACATGCTCCTCCTCAAAATATGAGTACACTAAGATATCTCCAATGAATACAACCACACACTGGTTGAATAATTGATGAGAGATCCATTTAAAGAGTCTCGAGAACTCTGATGGGAATTCTTCATGATTAAGTGAATCACCATGTACCCATATTGACTGTAGTGGTGTCCAAATATTTTCTTCAGTATATCCCCACCATTTACTCGATGTTGGTGATCGCCTAATCTATGATCAATGTTTGGGAACCATTATCCCCCTCTCAATTGATAAAAGGGGAATTTAATCCTCAGTAGTGGATACATATTTTTCATGGACACCGAGTTCAACTATTGATAATCCTCACATAATCCCAATCACTCATCGGCCCTCTTAGAGAATTATATTGGTGCTACCTAGGGGGATCACTATTTCTGAAAAAGATCATCTCATGCTGGTCCTCCAACTGAACACTCAACTCAAGAACCTCTGTAAGAATTATACAGTATGATGTAAAAAATTTCAAGGCCTACATAAGGTGAATGTCAATTCCTAATTATATCTTCATGCGGTGAGGTCAGCTAAGAATTTCCACAAGAATGATGTCCTCACACTCTACTAATACTACAATGAACATGTAGAACATAACATCTATTGATACATGAAAACTTCTACCTAACTGGTGAGTAATATTATATAATCTCTTATTCTCAAGAACATCCTATTCTTCTAAGTATTCCTTTTCACCCACAAAGGGAAACATCATCCCATCACCATGGACCCACCATATCATCTACCTAAAAAGTTTGATCTGGGCCTAAAATATCGATAGCTATTCCGTACTTAATATGACATCATAATTCCCCATAAGCAGTATAATGAGATACCATAAAAACTCTAATATCTTAGCACCAAATATCACATTCATAAGAATTTAGAAATCAATGATTTACTTCATGTCTGATCCTATAACAACAAGGGTCAGGAAAAAGGCTCAATAGAAATATTTATTTCCTGAACCACAAAAGTGGAAGAAATTAAATGAACCACACATGTCACTATAAATGCTAAACAGTAGTAGAAATGACACATATTTTACATCATATCATCCATATATCCTAAGGGTTATTGAATTAAATAGCCTATAACTAGCTTTATCCCTGAACACTTTCTCAACAATGCTAGTATGGACCACCTAGGTTTGGGGGTTGTAATAGTTCAAACCATCGAATATCTCCTATGGATCATTCATTTCCTTTCTATGTCAACCACCATTCATAAAAATCCTCTCATACTTCTTCATCTACCTCAGGGTTGCCTTGATCTTCTATTGATTAGTTGTATGCTAGGATGAAATATCCCGAGCCAGATGTCCCTGAACATTGCAAGAGAAACAGAGGCTCTCCTCTACCAATTTGTTCCATCATGAGAACCCTGAACCACTAAACATGTGTCATGGTATAGAAATTTAAATATTTTGAGATTCTTAGATCCCAATAGGTGACATAAACTACCTAATTCCACATTCTCATCTATTGGGATCCCAATACCATCACCCACTATTAAATAAAAATTTTCTTTGAATCTACCCACCACAAAGTCCCACTCAAGCTCTCCTTCATAGGTTAGAATATTTCGGGACATAACTGAGGCCACTATATCCTATTAAAATCCCAACTCAATGGTATGTGATCTAAAAAATTTATCTCGAACCATATCCCTATTTTATCGTGAGAGATCAGTTTTCCTATATGAATACTCTTCCATGGCCAAAATACCATGTTATGGATTTAAATTCTCTCGTACGTGCACTAATAAAAATGTGGGTGGATAAAATTACTCCCAAAATATATTATTGAAGTTTTTCTAGGATTCATGTTACTAAATAAATAAACACATCCATCAATCAACATGGCCTTGAAGAATAATCGATTAGAGGGCCTCCATCTAGATCGTAGGCATCCTCATAAGGACGAAAACGTTGTTGACAACCTCTACGCATCCCTCTTACACATGGGGGAGTGTATTTCGGTGAAACATGGGGGAACTATAAGGCCCCAGCCTTATACATTACTTATTATTGAATTAAATGAATAATTCACATTGAGGATCTTTTCAGGTTTAGAGTTTTAGATAATTAGATCATAAAACTTTCATTACATTCCACATTTAAACAGAGTGGTTACATAAAAGATAGTATTCATTTTTACCATCAATGGAGAAATATTTAAAATAAAACATGGATTCTTTCTTGATGCTTCCTTGACACTATCATCATATCATGTACCTTTCCCTTGACCTGTGAAAAACATTTCAAAAACATGGGATGAGAATAAAAATCTCAGCGAGGGATATAAAAATATGGAAAGGAAACAAGAGTACATGTATACGTATCAATCAATGAAATCATACTTTACTAATAAAACATATGCACGTTAACATACCTCATAAAATCATGAATAAAACATAGAGATCATAAGACATATAGGTAACTTGAGGCATTCATAACATTCTTATGTAGGGAGTAACCCTTTTGGTTACGTTTGGAATACCCATCATAGTATATTACCTAAATCGCTTCAGAAAAACCTCAACGTTTCACTCCTTCGTGTAACCCAATGCGTTGGAGAGTTATATCGGGCTCACCTGCCCTTAGTTTATCATGGAACCACCCATCTTCATAACAATTCCCAAGAACCATAACATAATCGTATCATATAAAACATGCATAAAGGAAGCATAACATTTACACATTTCAATCACAAGTTATTGATATAAAAACATTATGAAATCCATTTTCAATACCAAAATAAAAGAAAATTAAAATAGGGTTTTTTTTTTATTTAAAAAAATGTATGCCTTGTAGAGGAAGCCGAAACTCAAATAATGGTCATGGCGGCAGTGTAGACATTGTCGCCGCATACGTATGAAAAAAATTCCCTTTTGTCATTTAGTAAAACGCTTCATATAAAATGATTCCTTTTGGATAAACATAAAATTAAAAGGGGTTTATACACCGTATAAAAGTAGGTTGTGTATAAAACAAAATATGCCTCAACGAAAAGAGATTGAGACGAAGTCCCATACCTCGGGACTGACTTGACTCGATCATTCTTTAATAACCTAAATTATAAACTGGAGTTAATTTCTACTTTCTTAAAAACCTTTTTCAAGTTAATTATTCCTTTTATATCACTTATTACCATTTCATGAACACTATATACTTATTTAAGTTAATAACGACTGTTTTAACGATCTTTGGTACTTGAGTAAAAAATATGCTCTTTATAATTACATGTTGTTCATGTATCCATTATATCCAGAGTTATAATCATGATGTATATATCATATATATCATATATATCAATTATATACATGAATTTATAATATTACATAACATTTAGAGGTAAGAAATGAAATGCACCGTTCATGGAGACAGTAAGTCGTACGTACGCATGAACGCTACTTTCATTTCTATTTCATACTTAATGGAGTTAAATAGTAATGATATAAAGGTATATCATAATTCCATTATAATATCATATATAATATCATTAAATTTATCCTTTTTACATACCACATATGGTATTAACGAACCAAATCACTTTTAGGGGGCGGTAGTCTGCACTTCCTAAAATGAAGATATCATGTATACCAACAATGTAAGCCATAAAGGTATGCCATAAATGAAAAATACAGAAGCTTAAGGAAAAAATTAACGTATAATATATCATATATATATATAGTGACAACATAATGGCCACCTTTGAAGGTTTTAGAAGAATATTTAACAATCATCGTTTCGTGAGGCAGACATTCGCCATCCACAGAAACAGTATGTTCTTTAACCATTAGATGTATGTGTGTGTAAGTGTAGCTCAAATGCTTCTTATAACAACATCCTTGTATATTGATGATCCTGGAGTTGTTATAAAATAAATGAATAATAATATTTTAGGGGGTTGGAGAAGAAAAATAAAACAAAAGAGCACAAGTGAAGACATTGCCTTAAAATAGGGTAACTCTCTTTGATTTGAGCTCAAAGGCTTCCTTGGAAAGACTTATGACCAAAGTGATGAATCTAGGAGTAAGAGAGGGATGTGGAGAGACAAAATGAACACGGTTTGGCTGAGCCAATGGATTGAGAGTTGTGGTTAAGGAGGTAGAGGTGGAGGCCTTTTATAATAGGAGAGGAGGGGCACTCTTGGAAAGTTATAAAATGTTACTTTATTTTAAAATGAGTTTCGGATTTTAAAGGTCCCACATTGATTTATTTCGAGTATAAGGTGATAATGGTTCCAAATATACTCATCCAATAGGTATTTGACAAGTGTAGGTCTTAGATTTTACATTATCTTTTTATTTTATTTAAATCTTTAAATAATGAGGTAATCGCTGCATCATCATGATGTCATTAATACTTTAATTTATTTAATGTCTAAAAATTATGAAAAAATACTATGATGTAAGAAATCTTTTTATATTTCCAATAAATATTTATAGTTCAAAATATCATTTATTTAGACAAAATTAAAAATGGTTTACTCAGGTGATACATTCTTTGTTATATTTAACTTTCTTTAAAAAATAAAAAGAAAAAAATTCACTTTCACACAAAAGTGATTCCATGGGGTCCCCAAGTTTGGAAGAAGGAATCCCATGGTCGTCCATGAGACAACCAGTATCCTTAGGACACATTTTGGTGTCTTTTATTATTATTATGATATTATTTTATTATCCTTAACTACCTGATTACTCATTAATCAAGATAATTAAAGATAATTACCGTCGTTACTATTCAAAATGTCCAAAAACAAAAGAGTCTTAATTTCATAATTTGGACCTTCTGATTCCAAATATGGAATCAATTTTACCAAATTCCAAACATATGAATTTCAATAATTAATTTAAAAATAATTCACGTTGTCAAAACAAATAGCGGGGTTTTTTGAAACAATATCTATGAAAAGTTTGGCACTTGTTTATGACCAATTACAAAGTGAAATTAATACCAATGACCACCATTGGATTACATGGTAAAAAATATTCTATTTACACTTTAAAACAAATTAAAAATATAATCTAACCATATAATTTAATTAAATGAAAAATCAGTTTTGATGTAAAATGCAGTATTTTTAACTATTCATTAAAAAATGATCATTGTAAGAAAAATACCAAAAAATTATCCATTGTAAATTTCAATTTACCAATCATAAATAATAAATTTATTTTGATAAATAGATCTTATGAAACTGTCAAAAGTTTTATTTAAAAATGGTTTTCCATCAAAAGGCAGTAAAACAATCTTTTAAGAATATTAGTGTATTCCATGCATAAGATTGGATTTATTCTCATTTTAAGCCTCTAAAACACTATATAATTCATAAATAGACATAGATCATGAGGATCTTTTTTGGTTTATATTTTTAGAGAATTAGATCATAAAACTTGAATTACATTCCACATTTAAAAAAAGTGGTTACATAAAAGATACTATTCAATTTTCCCATCTACAGAAACATATTTAAAATAAAACATGGAAAATATTGTGTACTTCAGATAAACTCGGTGGTAAATACACTCAGTATGCAACTGATCTAACTCTCTCTAGAATTTAATATGTTTCAATGAACCTTGGACTCATCTTTCCTTTCTTACGAAATCACATCACACTTTTCTAGGGTGAGACTTTGAGAAAAACATGATCACCTACCTCAAAAGAGAGATCCTTCCTCCTGTTGTCCGCATAAATCTTCTACCTACTCTAAGTTGTTCTCATGTTTTTCTGTATCAGCTGAACTTATTCTGCCAACTCATCTACCAATTCTGGTCCCATCAGCTTCTTTTCACCCACTTCCTCCCAGAAAGCTGGAGTTCGACACCGCTACCCATATAACGCCTCAATTGGTTCCATATGTATACTGGAATGAAAACTGTTATTATATGAAAATTCAACCAAAGAAAGATGTTGGTCCCAACTTCCCTGATAATCCATCGAACAAGAACGTAGCATATCTTCCAATGTCTGAATTGTTCGTTCTTACTGCCCATCTGATTGAGGATGAAAATCTATACTAAAATTTAATTCAGTACCCAACGACTTCTGAAGGCCTTTCTGAAAGTTAGAAGTAAACATGGGATCACGGTCAGATACAATGGAGATAGGAACTCCATGTAACTTGACTATCTCTTTAAGATACAAACGAGAAAGTTGATCTAGGGAAAAAGTATCTTATATAGAAAGGAAATGAGCAGATTTAGTCAAGCGATAAAAAATAACCCATATTGCATTATTACCTCGAGATGTCTTCCGTAATACCACAACAATGTCCATGGATATATTCTCCCATTTCCACTCTGGCACTGGTAAAGGCTGAAGCATCCCTTTCGGTAGCTGCCGCTGTGCATTAACCTATTGACATGTCAAACACTTCACAGTAAAATCAGCAATATCTCTTATCATTCCATCCCACCAGTAATACTCCCGCAGATGTCTGTATATCTTAGTACTAGCTGGATGAACTGAAAACGGAGAACTATGAGCTTCGCATAACAACTCTCTCTTCAACTGTGAATCACAAGGCACACATAATCTCTTCCCAAATCTCAAAACACAACCATTATCAATGTTTAATTCATGTAATTTACCCTTCTGAACCAGCTCTACCTTTTTTTGCAACTCCCTGTCTTGCTTCTGTGCTTGCATAATTCTGTCTCATAGAGAATATTTCACTGATACATGAAACAAAATAGAAAGACATCCAGTACCAACAACTTCTATTCCAAATTTCATCAAATCCTTAACCAAAGGATCACGTTCCAAACACAACATTTCTAATGAAGAATTACTTTTTCGACTCAAAGCGTCAGCCACTTTATTTTCTTTTCCCGGATGGTAATGAATTGTACAATCATAATAATTGATTAATTCTAGCCCTCTCCCCTGTCTCATATTAAATTATTTCTAAGTGAATATATACTTTAAACTTTTGTGACTGGTATATATTTCACACTTTACTCCATAAAAATGATGCCTCCAAAATTTTAAAGCGAAAACAACACCAGCTAATTCCAAATCATGTGTACGGTAATTTACCTCATGAGTTTTCAACTGACGTGAAGCATAAGAAATTACCTGATCATTCTACATTAGAACACAACCAAGTCCTTGAAATAAAACATCACTGTAGATAACAAACTCCCCATTCCAATAAGGTAGTGCCAAAACTGAAGCATTCACCAATATTCTTTTCAATTCCTAAATACAATCATCACATTCTTTTGTCCAGATAAACCTAACACCCTTCCGAGTTAGCTTAGTCATTGAACTAGATATCCGTGAAAAATTTCTAACAGACCTTCAGTAATAGCCTGCAGAACCAAGGAAGCTAGGAATGTCAGTTACATTTGTGGGTCTTGACCATTTTTCCACAACATTTGTTTTTCCACGATCAATAGTTATGCCATATTTTGAAACAATGTGACCAAGGAAAGAAATTTTTTTAACCAAAACTCACACTTGGTAAATTTTCCATATAGGTTTTTTTCTTTTATGGTTTTCAAAATAAACCTTAAATGTCTTTCATGCTCCTCTCTAAATTTCAAAAACACCAAAATATCATCAATGAAAAGAACCACAAACATATCCAAGAACTCATTGGAAAATTCTATTCATTAAGTCCATGAATACAGCCGGTGCATTGGATAGACTAAAAGGAATTACTAAAAATTCATAATGGCCATATCTTGTACGAAACGCGGTCTTAGGAATATCTGCTTCCTTTACCTTCAACTGATGGTACCCCGACCTCAGGTCAATCTTTTAAAAAAACTGAGCTCCCTGGAGCTGATCAAACAAATCATCGATATGAGGAAAAGGATATTTTTTCTTAATAGTGATGTTATTCAAGGCTCTATAATCATTTAAAAGTCTCATTGAACCATCTTTCATTTTAACAAATAAAATAGGAGAACACTATGGTGATGTTCTAGGTCGAATGAAACCTTTCTCTAATAAATCTTGCAATTGCTCCTTTAACTCTAAAAGTCCAGTTTGAGACATTCGATAAGGGGGTTTTGAAATTGCCTTAGCATCAGGATCTAAGTCAACAGTAAATTCAACTTCCCTATTTGGTATTATTTCAGGAAACTCATCAGGAAATACATCAGGATACTCATTTACCACTGGCACATCATTAATCTGAACAGTTCCTCTATTTTCAACAATGTGTGCAAGGTAACATTCATTTCCATCTTTTACAAGTTTCTCAGCATCTTGATATTTTATCAATAGTAAGGGTTCATTCATGTACACAAACTGAAAGTCTTTCTGAAAAGATACTTCTATAGCTCTACAGTCAATCTTAGCATGGTAAAATAGAGAGCCAATCCATACCCAGGATAACATCAAACTCTACTAGAGGTAAAACAATAAGGTTCACAAGTAGGTTCTTTTCACAGATAAGGATATGAAGATTTTTATAAATTCGTTTTGCCTCAACATTTCCCCTAGGTGTTTTTACCACATGTTCAGGAGTCATTTCTTAAGATGGTATTCCCATTTTACTAGAAAAGGTTTCAGAGATGAAAGAATGTGTAGACCCCGAATCAAATAACACACTGGCATAATCTGAAATAACAAACAAAGTACCTAATACAACTTCATTTGATGGACCGACATCTGCCGAAGTAGTTGCAAAGGATTTCACCACCACTTTCTGCTTATAGTCTAACTGATTCCCATCACTCGAGCTCTTTGTCGGACACTCATTTGCATAGTGATCCATCTCATTGCACATAAAAGATTTCACTAACTGTAAATCAAATTTGGTCTTACCATCACCTGGATCTTTTTCAGTGCAATCACGAGCCTTATGTCCCATCTTACCACATCGGTAGCACTTTAAAAAATTCAAAAGACATTCCCCAGCATGCCTTTTACCACATTTATCACGAACTGGAAACTTAGTTTTCTTACCATCAGACCTTTTTGAAGAATTATTTCCTTTCTCCTGCCACCTCGGTCTCTTCTTCTGTTGGTTGTTATAGAACACTTGATCATCGGAAAACTCCATTTCCACCTTCTCAGCACATCGAACAAGATTTTCATAACTTTTGAACTCACGAGAAGCTAATTCCCTTCGATATTTTGGATTTAATCCTGAGTAAAAATGATTGATTTTACTATGAAGGTCTCGAATAAAATTTGAAGTATACCTTGCCAATCGAGTGAACCTTTCTTCATAGGCAGCCACTAAGTCTTCCTCTTTCCACAATTCCAGGAATTATTTTTCCATCCTAAGTCGAATAGCCTTAGGAAAATACTACTCACGAAACATATCGTTAAATTCATCCCAGTCAAGAGCATCAATCTCATCAGCGTCCCGGATATTTTTAACCATCGACCACCACTGATCTTCTTCACCCTCCAAACGGTAAATAGAAAGACTAACCTTTTGATTGTCTGAACACCCCATGACATCGAAAATCTTCTCCAATGCTTTAATCCAACCTTCAGCTAGCACATGGTCAGATGATCCTCTAAATGATTGGGGATGTTGCCTCATGAAATGTTCCACCACTGACATGTTCCTCTGCGGTTTATCTGTCTGATCTCATGAATGTATACCAACACCATTTATCGCTTGAGTCAATTGTGCCATTACTGCAACAAACTGTTCAGTTCCAATTCCGACCATCTTAGGATGCAGATTCTGAAGGTTATTTCCTTCTGTATGCCTTCCTTGCACTGCATCCCTGTTTCCTCTATGGAAAACCATTCTGAACAATCATGTCTTAGATAATGTAACATGGTAATCTTTATATGCAATATCATTTCAATTTGACCATAAAAAATATTTTTGGATAACCATTTAATATAATTCTAACTCCTAAAGTTATCTAAACCGACCATTGATACCAACTATAAGGCCCCTGCCTTAAACATTACTTATTATTGAATTAAATGAATAATTCACATTGAGAATCGTTTCAGGTTTAGTGTTTTATATAATTAGATCATAAAAATTGCATTATATTCCACATTTAAACAAAGTGGTTACATAAAAGATAGTATTAATTTTCCCATCAAGAGAAACATATTTAAAATAAAACATGGATTCTTTCTTGAAACTTCCTTGACACTATCATAAAAACATGTACCTTTCCCTTGACCTGTGAAAAACATTTCAAAAACTGGGGATGAGCATAAAAAGTTCAGTAAGGGATATAAAAATATGGAAAGGAAACATGAGTACATGTATACATAAGAATCAATGAAATCATACTTTACTCATAAAACATAATCACTTTAACATACATCATCATATCATTAATAAAACATAGAGATCATATGGCATAAAGGTAACTTGGGGCATTCATAACATTCTTACGTAGGGAGTAACCCTCTTGGTTACATTTGGAATTCCCATCACAGTATATTCCCTAAATCTATTTAGAGAAACCTCAATGTTTAACTCCTTCATGTTACCCAATGAATTGAAGAGCTATATCGGGCTCACCCACCCTTAGTTTATCACGGAACCATCCGTCTTCATAACAATGCCTAAGAACCATAACATTATCGTATCAAATAAAACATGCATAAGGGGAACATAACATTTCCACATTTCAATCACAAGATATTGATATAAAAAAATTATGATAACCATTTTAAATACCAAAATAAAATAAAAGTAAAAAATGGTATTTATTTTTCATTTAAAAAAAAGGTATGGCTTGTAGAGTAATCCGAAACTCAAATAATGGTCATAGCGGCGGAGAAGTCGTTGTCGCCGCATACGTACGACAAAAACATTCCCTTTTGTTGTTTAGTAAAACGCTTCGTATAAAAAGATTTCTTTTGGATAAACGTAAAATTAAAAGGGTTTTATACATCGTATAAAATTTGGTTGTGTATAAAACAAAATATGTCTCAATGAGAGGAGATTGAAACGAAGTCCCATACCCTGGGTCCGACTTGACTCGATCGTTCTTTAATGTCCTCGATAATAAACATGAGTTAATTTATACTTGCTTAAGAACCTTTTTCAAGTTCATTATTCCTTTTATATCACTTATTACCATGTCATGAACACTATGTAATTTTTTAAGTTAATAATGGTCGTTTAAACGATCATTTGTACTTGAGTCAAAAATATGCTCTTTATAATTACAAGTTGTTCATGTATCCATTATATAAAGAGTTATAATCATGAGGTATATATCTTATATATCATATATATACATTATATACATGCATTTATAATATTACATAACATTTAGAGGTAAGAAATGAAATGCACCGTTCATGGAGACGGTAAGCCGTATGTACGCATGAACGCTACTTTCATGTCTATTTCATAATTAATGGAGTGAAATAATAATGATATAAAGGTATATCATAATTCCAGTATAATATAATATATAATATCATTATATCTATCCTTTATACGTACCACATATGGTATTAACGAATCAAATAACTTTGAGGGGGCGGTAGTCCGCACTTCATAAAATGAAGATATATTGTATACCCATAATGGAAGCCATAAAGGTATTCCATAAATGAAAAATAAAGAATCTTAAGGAAACCATAAACATATTATATATCATATATAAATTTAGTGACATCATAATGGCCACATTTGAAGGTGTTAGATTAATATTGAACAATCATCGTTTCGTGAGGCAGAAAATCGCCATCCACAAGAACAATATGTTATTTAACCCTTAGATGTAGGTGTGTGTAAGTGTAGATTGAATGCTTCTTATAAAAACATAATATTATATTTAAGATACTGGAGTTTTTACAAAATAAATTAATAAAAAGAGTCTAAGGGGTTTGAGAAACAAAATAAAACAAAAGAGCACAAGTGAAGACATTACCTTAAAAACGGGTAACTCTCTTTGATTTGACCTCAAAGGCTTACTTGGGAAGAATTCTGCCCAAAGTGAGGCTTCTAGGAGTAAGAGATGGATGTGGAGAGACAATATGAGTAGGGTTTGGCTGAGCCAAAGGCTTGAGAGTTGTGGGTAAGGAGGTAGAGGTGGGGCCTTTTATAAGAGGAGGGGAGGGGAACTCTTGGAAAGTTACAAAATGTTACTTTATTTTCAAATGCATTTCGGATTTTAAAGGTCCCACATTGATGTATTTCGAGGATAAGGTGATAAGGGTTCGAAATATACTCATCCAATAGGTCTTGACATGTTTTGGTCTTATATTTTACATTACCTTTTTATTTTCTTTAAATCATTAAATAATGAGGTAATCGCTGCATCATCATGATGTCATAAATACTTTATTTTATTTAATGTCTAAAAATTATGCAAAAAATACTATGATGTAGGAAATGTTTTTAGATTTACAATGAATATTTATAGTCCAAAATATCATTTATGTAGACAAAATTAATTTTTTTTTACTCAGGTGATACATTCTTTGTTATATTTAACTTTCTTTAAAAAATTAAAAGATAAAAAGTCACGTTAACACAAAAGTGATTCCATGGGATCCCCATGTTTGGAACAAGGCATCCCATGGTCAGCCATGAGACAACCGATAGTATTATGACACTTTTTGGGGTCTTTTTTTATTATGATATTATTTTATTATCCTTAACTACCCGATTACTCATTAATCAAGATAATTAAAGATAATTACCGTCGTTACTATTTATAATGTCCAAAAACAAAAGAGTCTTAATTAAATAATTTAGACCATATGATTCCAAATATGGAATCCATTTTACCAAATTCCACACATATAAATTTCAATAATTAATTTAAAAATAAATCTCGTTGTCAAAACAAATAGCTGTTTTTTAAACAATATCTATGAAATGTTTGGCACTTATTTATGCTTAATTCCAAAGTAAAATTAATCCCAATGACCACCATTGGATTACATGGTAGAACTATATTCAATTTAAACTTTAAAAACAATTAAAAAAATATTCTAACCAAATAAATATATTATATGAAAAAGTAGTTATGATCTAAAATGCAGTATTTTTCACTATTCATTAAAAAATGAACATTCTCATAAAAATACCAAAAAATTATCCATTATAAATTTCAATGTCCCAATCATAAATAATAAGTTTATTTTGACAAATAGAGCTTATCAAATTTTCAAAAGTTGGATTTAAAAATGTTTTTCCATCAAATGGCAGTAAAACAATCTTTTAAGAATATTAGTGTATTCCATGCTTAAGATTGGATTTATTCTCATTTTAAACCTCTAAAACACTATATAATTCATAAATAGACATGGATAAGAATATCTATTATTAATTACTTACTTGGGATGTTACAGGGCCACTACATTTAAAACTCATATAGCGTACTCAACATATGTGCAATGTATGCATACACAACCAGGGTAAGTTTCTATTCAATGGGTGGCGGAAAATCTAGTACAAAAACATGAGGTGATGTATCTATTACAATCCATTATATTGAATCCTTTCCACTTGTTGGATCATCATCGTGATCATGTGGTGGAATCCTAGCTAGAAATCATTGAAAAAGAATCATAAAATAAACGAGTTCTACCAAGATCAATGTGTATATCTGGAGAGATACCAATAAAATTTCATGGTAAACACAACGCATTAGTATATGATCAATTTACCAACATCTTACTGACATCTAATTTCTATATGTATCGAGTTGAAAATAAGGTGATAAGAGTCTTAGTATATGGATACATCAGTCACAATACCAGGATTGGAGTCCCTTGCTTGAATGTTGAAATTAAAACACAAGAAATTATTTCGCCAAACAAATATCACATACTCTGAATCTAAGGTAGAACCGACTCCTTTGAATCATCTTTTTCATGAATTGACCCATTGTGTTTTGAACTATGACTACCCATATACCGCCTCCAATAAGCTAGGCGTGGAGACCAGTGCCATGTTGGAAAATCCAACACATTGAAGGAATTACCTAAATGTGTCTACATGCACAAAAATATTTCCAATAACATACAATGCTTACTTGTGAAACAAATCAAACTGATTCATGTATACGTCTACGATCCCATAAAAAAGAGTGATAGTAATTTATTGATAGTTATAAAGTTTCCAAATACTAGCCCAACCAAATATTTTAGAGTGTTAAAACGCTTTAAATTTAGAGTAATAATATAAAATGCAAGCAATAGTAAAAAACCTCAGTCTTATATGATCATGTTTTTCTTCACCATTCCATATCCTCCCATGAAAACATGAAATGTGTCATTGTATTCATAAGACAAGACTTGTTTATGATGATATCATGTAGGGGTGAGTATAACAATACCTAATAGGAAACCCCAAAAACATTATTGAAAAGGAATCAAGAATATTGATCAAATAATAATGATATATCAACAAATAATTAATAAGAAAAACCTAGATACAAACATGAAATACAATGCACCAATATGTGGTGACAAAAAAACTACCATCCATTGTCTTTACTCAGAGCAATGTACATTCTAGGAGAATCTAATTCATGGTCCATGATATAAATTGAGACAGTCATCCAGGAGGACATGTTCATTGGGAAATGCCCAGAAAATGTAAATATACCTAGAATATATTGATACTCATGTAGAGGATCACAACGTTGATCATTGGTGGGACCACACATACCCAATCTAGATCAACACATAAAGTAGGGGATCATATCGAAATGATACTACAAACCCAATGAATACAGTCTTCTAGATAGTGGATTAACAACCTGATCATGTTGGTCATGCCAATTCTATAAATCATACATATTTTATAATAATGATAAAAGATTATACCCTAGTATCAGGAAGGGACACCACAAACTATATTTGAGACTCATCTTCTATAGTGGATAACAGTCTTGATAGGTGGATGTGATTTCAAAATATACCCTCTGGGGAATGAACCATGGGAGAACACTCAATTTTTACTAGTACATACTAAGGTAAACAAACACCATCATAGGGGGTACATGTTGTGTTCTATTGGTACATGGAATTTCCCTCCAACCCTACTCTTCTCATGTGGTTATTCACCATAGTACATGTAAATCTCCAAATAAATGGTTTTTAGTAATAATACATGGTGTGTAAAATATTTCCAAGAATCTTTCATGTTTCGTCTTCTCGTTTTTTGTGTATAATTAGTGATGCCCATATACAAACCTTTGTAATTTTTGTTGTTCCCATATAAACCTGGTCGGGAACATTTCTATGTTCACCAGGCCATATAATAGGGTTGTTTCAATGTACCTAGCCTTCCCATGCCCGTGTATCCTATTTGATACACACCAAGCCTCCATGAACATGTCACATGACAAGTTATGGGGTCCAATGGTATATGATATTCGACTCTCTAGAAAACACTAGAACCATATTGATTAGTCCCACACAAGTTGTAATGTCAAATTACATGCCTTGTAATGTATAATCTTCTAGATCTAATGATTTATTTCTCCACATCGCCCATGCATTCCACCTCTATTATCACCCTTAGAAAATATCGTAGACCCGGGGTTGTCTAGCCTTCCTATCACCAGATATCGTATATACATACATCAAATCATCATGTGAATCAAACTCTCTTTTCTTCTAAATTCATACCAGAAAAACCAAGATTAATGTATAAAAAAAATCGATTTTTATATTTCAATGATTATACTCCATCATCATCACACCACAATTTTACCCTTGATCAGCAACTGCTACCACAATATCAATATGTTATGACAAATAACGGGCATTCAACTACGAAATTAAAAGTATTCATCAAACCATGGCCTAATATAAATTTCATATGATCTATATATGTTGAAGGGGGGATCTATAGACTACCAAATGAGAGGAATTAACATCATCCTTGGTTCATTTGTCTATGATATATTTTTATACATATAGACAGATAAAAATGAATTGAACAAAATATACAATTTAAACCCATCAATTCAATCAACCTTCGATGCAAAAATAACTTCTATTTGAGTAATTGATCTTTGTTTGAATAATATCAAATAATGGGATCAAAAATAGTGAATCAAACATCCTATATGGACATTGGATAGATGATTGACGATTAATAGGAATGTGTTTCCCTTACAAGAGATATCCATGAACTCCAATGGTGTGATGGCCCTCAATCCTAATCTAATCTGATGTCATATACTAAAAAACAATCCAATGTTGGTTTGGGTATCCATGGTTTGGCGAAAAATCATGAGAAAACTCCAAAAGTATACATTTATAAAATATATTAGTTATTGTGTTAAAAAGTAAAATAAAATAAATGAATTTATTTATTTTATTCATTTGTAAATGTGATAAAATTTTCACAAATGCCTTATTTTGACAATGTTTATTTCAGGCCAAGGATAAAACCCACATTATAAACACAATAATGCCCTTTGATTTCTGATCTAATCCCATATTCATAAAATATTCCGATTTTTTAAGAAAACTATGCACATGTGACATTGAAATACTTAATATATTTCCAAAATTAATCCAGGCTCAGAGGGATTTGAAATATCACATCTTATCAGTTCCCCACTTCGGATATAATCCATATAATATCCATTAAAAATAAATGTAAAATTTTAGTCAATAGAGATTATCACTTAATTAAAATATGTACATAATTCTTATATAATTCATGGTACAATAATATATTCATTATAATAATTTATATAGTTATAAATTCATTCCATATAAGTTTTAGAAAAAATTATTTTTTATGGAATCATATATGAGCTTGTTTTTGACATTATTAAAGAATGCGGGTCAGTATATTATTTATAAGTTATACATTAATATATATATATATATATATATTACAAAAAAATAAACCAATCATTATGTTCTCATTAATTTCAAATAATATGACTAATTATGTCTCCATAATAACCCATTATATAAATTTATATCATTTTTATTTTAGTTTTATAAACTAAACATAACAAGAACATGAAATAGTAAATTGGTGAATATTGTTATCAAAGTTATTCAATGGGAATTATATAATCAATGATAAAGAAAAATGATATTACTAGATTTTTCATGGTGTTGAGTTTTATTTTTTAAGATAATTAAATATTTTTAAAAAATAGATATGGAAAACAAAATACACCACATTTTGGGGATAGTGGTCTACATATACACACTGATGATGTTTTCATTTTATATAGACTGTGGTAGGGTATGAAACTGATCAATTTTACTAACAATTAATCATGGTATAAATAGATTATTATTTCATTAAATAATATTTTTAACCATACATGGTGTTATGTTATGGAAAACAAAGCACATCGCTCATGGGGAATGCATTCCACATGTACACAAGGAGAAACTTATTATTTTATAAGGGGAAAGGGGAAAATTGAATATGATTAATCTCTCAACTCAAAAAAATTATTCGAAAAAACTACTATTATTATATAAAATTTGGAAAAGTATATTTGGATTGGGATTGTTGAAAATAAATGAGGTTTGGGATATAATATTACAGACAATTAGTGATTGATATTTCCATTAGAAGAATTATATGAATTATGTAAATTGACGAATATTTAGTGACTGTATGATTTGTAATGTGCAATTGGATTTTAAGAGAAGTGGAATGGGTGTTTCATCATAAAGAATTCTTTTTTATAGGGTATTTTATATGGTGTATGATGGCCCAATTTATTAGTTGATGAAAAGGAATTTATTGTCCGTAAAACCTTTCAATTTTAAATAAACATATGGTTCACTTGGTAATTCAATTAAAAATTCGAAAATTATTTTTAGGATAAATGGTTCACACAAGACATACCTAAACCTCTCATTTTGAGACATATATTTTACATGTTTTAGATCTATTACATATAGAAATTTTCATTTAACATTAATATAGATTTTTCATAAAAACTAAATTTTTAACCCATAGAAAATAATTTATAAGTATAATTTAAAATAAATATATTAAATAATTTATAAATTATGATTCCAAATTTAGACATCATATTTGCAAAAAAATATATCTTTGAGTAAAATTAATTTTCATATTGACACTCAAAAGAAAATAACTATTTTTAAAAAAAAATATTTTATTCACAAAAAAATATCATTTGGACAAACATAAGAGTATAGTTTACTTAAAGTATGTTAGGTGGTCGATTACCCAAAAACTATGAGTTTTGAACCATTCATTGTATTAAAAAACCTAATACATATTATTGTATACATAATTAAAATAAAAGGTCCAACAACTATTTTGGATGGTTACTAATGTATCAAAATATTATTCATAAGATTTATAAATACATCATTGTTTATATAAATAAACAATTTTACACATAAATGTATTCTTTTCAATATAATTGTTTATTTATGTTTTATTATCATACTTAGATTATGATAAATCTATATAAGTTACGGTATTACTCGAAATTTTATTTTTCTATATTCCCTAAAAAATCATTAATCTAACATAAATAAATAAATAATTAACCAATATAATTTTAAAATTTTTAATTGATTTATTTAGTTAAATAAATTATTTTTACAACATTCAAAATTTTATCATCTATATCAAAATATAAAATATATAGAAAAAAATATAGAAGAAAAGAACATTTCCATATTTAATTTTCATTATATTAATTCATATAAATATCTTTTAAAATAATTTTTAATATAATATTATATATATATATAATGACAATATATTAATAAACATTTAAAGATGATTAATTTAAAGAATCAAGATGAAATGAATATTAGTTTCAAAATGAAATTTTAGAATAATAAAATTTTACATTTATTTGATTAAATAAGGTTTAACTTATTATTTATCTTAAATAATTTTCTATTAGTTTTTATTAGTATAAACTAACCCCCATATAAAATATAATAATATATAATTCATTAAAATATATTTTATTTAATATCCCATTGTGTAATCATTATATTTACATACTCGATTATTTTAGATAATTGTTATGGTATTGATGTTTCCCACAATATTGAATTGTTTAAATAAGTTATATCAAGGGTAAATGTAATTTTTTTCATTTTATTGAATGATATTTACATTTTAATTAATTTCACTGAAAATAAAATTATACTATCTAAAATTTTTAAAACAGAAAAATCCACAAATTAATCTAAATTATTGTGTAAGATGTCAAATGAGGAATATTATAGTAGAATTTAAAATCAAAGGATGTTTCTGATCCATTGAAAATAAAATATAGTTTTGATGATACAATTGATGGCAATGTGCATGTCGGGATGAAGGTTTCTAGAGTGTATTGGTTTATGCGAGGGACATATCAACATAAAAAGGGAGAGAGGTAGTTTTGGTATCATCCAACGTTATTAATAGATAATATTTTATTAATATATATTGAGTCATTCCATTATTCTATATCTCTTTTTTATATTTTGGTCTTATAAATACATGTAAAGATAATTTTATAAAAAATAGTTTTATCTACCCATGTGAAAATTCAATGATGTTAATTAGTTTTTCATTATGGATCATAGATTATTATGGACATATGTCAATGATTATAAGATTTTATTATGATAATGATTTCCCCATACGATATGAATATTAATAATTTTTTATGAATCTATTAGAAATCCTTCATCGAGTACTGTCATCATTGGGTATTTATCAATAGTTTGTATATTGATCATGTGGACATAATTAATGTATAGAGTGACTAGATATTCTAATGAAATGATCATTTTCCAATAATTATAATAGAAATTATTAATTTTTATTGCAATGAAATTAACAAAGAGGTATATGAGTTTCATGTATGATTTTAGTCACCTGGATAATTAATTACATTACCTCATCATCATGAAATTAAATTTTTCATAGCCTTTTAGCTAGGAGTCACTCCATTCAAATATTATTTATAATAGAGAAGTCCATTATAGCTTCAAATGTGATTAAATAAAATTAACAGTGTTATGTATATTGTTTTTATTCATCAAATTATATTTGTATGAGAATTATTAGTTTAATTTATTGTCTATTTAATGATTAATTGTGGGTTGGAATCAATTAATTTCATATGAATCAAGATATTTTAAAGAAAAATCATGACATGCATATATTAAATGTAAAAAGGTAAATTGAATAACTACAAATTAATTTTAAATGTATATCAATATAATTTATCTAGTTTAATAATGATTTGGGTGGGGTAAACTAAGGATGAATTTATGATTATTAACTTTCTTATTATAATTTCTTAAATCAATTATTTATATTTTACTTTAAGGATGATGCTTAAGAAAATTTATATAATTCTGGATTCTTTATTACATAAATTTGTTCAGAGTATAGATCAAAAAATATATCAATAACAAATAGTGCTAAAATTAAGAATATCATATATAGTTTTTGATGATTTTGGAATTTCTTTAACTATATCGTTATTGTGATAACTTTTCTATGAGCGTATATTTCATGTGAGAAGTTCAATATTAATCTAGTATACCCCAATATTGAGATTTAATAAAGATTAATCAATAATAGAGGTTTTTTTTAATTTTATGGCTCTTGAAACATATAGTGCACTGACACTTTTAATGGTTTGGGGGTTTTTATATGAGGGCTTTCATTGTGTTTTTTGAATTAAAACTCATTTAACCACATTTATCAACTTGGGTCATACTTTTGTGAGGATATAGAAATACTAGTCACATTATGAGTATTTTGAGGTTCTGATTATTAGTTCCTAATGTTTTTAAATCAAAATAATGTAATTATGTTTTTTTATAAATCTTATTTTTCTATTTTGTATAGTTTTTTTGATTATGATGTAAAAGTGCATAGTGATAACTTATGGTCCCGATATTTATAGCCTCATAAAAATTACTACCCATGAAATGATCATGATCTTGTAGTGTTCATGCTTTAATTGAATCTGTGAATACCGAACATATTTGTGAAATACATCATCTTCCATAACAGACATTTGATCTTACATTACATACCTTCATAGATATTCATGAATCAATATAATAAATTTTAAATGGTATTAATTTTTTATTATGAATATGAGATTTAATATTCATTAATGAATGGTGACACAATAGTTTATTCAATGAGTTATAGAACATATATTGTTTTTCTCTAGAGTTATAGATTTAATGAATAATGATAATTCATATCACAATTTTTCAATCAGATATTAATGATGATTGATGTTCTGGTTTCTTGTATCATATGAGGAAACAAACCCAAAAGAATAAAAAAGTCATGGATTTTAAAATTGGTTATAAAGTGGGGTAAATATATAGATATTTAATAATGTCATGAGATATTCATAGTGGATAGTATAAAGGATAAAAAAATCTTGTGTTTTTATATATAATAGTATGTCCGTAAACAAATATTTGATAATGTTTTGAATAACTTGCATAAATCATAGTTACTAGTACATTACTGTAATTTTTTATCTTTAATTTAATATACATAAAATTCATAATGGTTTAGTTAGAGATATATTTAAATAAATTAATTTATATGTGTTTATATCAACAAAATTTAGTGAACAAATTTATGTTTCTTCTTGATTTTTATGAATCCTAGATACATGTTATTAATATTTATGTAAAATATCTATGGATGTTGTATGTTCATATCCTAATGTATTAAATTGTTGTGATACCAACTATATAAATTTGGAAGGGTCGATTAATTATGATCATATTTTTTATCATATTATCTATCTTAATAATATCATTGTTACAATATATTTTAAAGAAGTTGTAAACCATTATCGTTCCATTGAAATGATATTTTAGATCGTTCAACGATAATCCACATCATGGATATGAAATCTATTGTACTATTATTTTGTAAAAGAGCCATGAACATCCACTAAATTTCACCATCAAATGAATGGTCAGACCATGAAGACAATTGAGATGTTCGAGTGAAAACTACAAAAAATAATTCTATATATTGGGTGATATTGTGTCACAACCATCACCCACCAGAATACTACAAATATAGTTAGTGAAGAAAAATATAACCACAAAATAAATTATCCTGTTGATCGTGGATCAATGATAATAATTGATGATTTATTTTTTAATTATGGGATGAATTACAAAATAAAATCAAATAATATGAAGTGAAAATTCCATTAAATTACATATATAAAGTAAAAAATAATAATAATATCATCACCCAAAACTCAATATACAAGAAATTTTCATATTATTATTTTGAATGATTAATTATCATCTTATATGATCTTCAAAATAGTCACCAAAATAATAAATTCCCTATTATCACTTGAGTTAACATACAAAAAAATAGAAGAACCCTATACATATGTGAGAACATTGGATTAAATTATAAAATCATAACTCTATTAATTTATTCTCCCATGTGAAATTAGGGTTTCATGATATGGACATGTGAAATAAAAATGTATTGATAAAATATAGAAATTAATTTAAAAAACATAAAATATATAGAGAAATTATAACTACTTGTGATATTTTAAAATTCAATACTACATCCATAATAAAAAAATATTTCTATATTTAAAAAATGTTTTACATAGTAAAGTTATTCCAATATATCCCATATTTTAATTTTCTTATTGATAAAAAAACAATTAATTTTGTTTTTAAGGGTTTTTAATGGAATCTTTTCGATTAATCTGGATATAATACCAAATATATTTATGTAACCCTTTTTCATTCAGAATGAAGAATTATTACTATTTATGGAAGTGGGATCGTCATAAAATTCATTCATTTATGGAATAAGTTTTTCATGATTTAAATACAATGATAATGTATCTATAAATTTCACAATGTATGCAAGTTATGCATCCATACCAAGAAATATATTAAATTACTATTAGTTGATAAAATTAATTATTTATAATGAAACAATATTATTTTATAAATTGATTAATTATTTATAGATAAAATATATTATGATAAATATAATTTCATATAATCATGAAAATCCATTCATCCGTAATGAAATTTGTTTTAGTTTTCTTGTAGTAAAGCCCTATATTCACAGTAAATCCAAACACTCTTAGTAAATCCTAATATTCAATGTAAATCAATTTGTTTTGAATGAATCATTCTATTAATTAGTTATATATACACTTAGGAAAGGTAAAATACAAAAAAGGTAGAAGTAAAATACTTATAATCAATCATTAAAGTGTCATGATACAATTAATTTTATTGGTTCCTAAAATGAAATGGGATTTGAGTACAATATTATGATTACTATAAAAAATTATGAGAAGATGAAGACAAAAAATAATATGTATTATTATGTTAGAAACATGTAAATGGTAAATATTTTGTATATATAAGATAATTTATTTAAAAATTCGAATGATAATTTTTATCATTATAATATATCATGTATTTTCTATAGTTACTTTAGTGATTTAATAAATCTAAGTTGTCTAAATGAGTAACAATTTCAGTAATAAAATTATTTATTTCCAAGAAGTGATATGATTCGTGGAAGATACAAGTTACACTAGAATGAACACTAAATTTTCTTTTCTTTGGATGAAATTAATATGAAATGGATAGAAAATAATTTTAATGTATTAAATTGTTAACTCAAAAAAGATTAATTTTTTTGTAGACGAATGAATAAAAAAATCAAGTAATATATGTTTAACAAAATATATATAGAGATATATATTCAAAATGATATGGGGTAGCTCTGATTTATTCTCATTATTGATAATTGAACAAGAAAATAACCACCTTTTTTAATTGTGACATCATGTTTTATAATAAAAATTGAAGAATATATAGAGTTATTCTTTAATGTAAGGATACTTTTATGGATGAGTTTTTCTTCATCTCTTATATTCTTCTTGAAATTATCTGATGTACATGTAACCATTTATTCTTAAAACTCATTATAATGACTAAATTTATTATACCGTGTATAAATATTTTGTTTACAATTCATTTTAAAAGTAATATCCTAAAATATCACTAGAATCCTTTTGTGTTAGGTCACATATTCTCTTAGTAAATTTTTTCAGTATTTGAATAAATGACCTATTTATATAAAATCACCAATCTTCGTTTTTGAATTAATGTTTTTCTGGATAAGGGATAATTTTACCTAATGCCACTATAAAACATATATGTTATTCTCACCTAATATTTTAATATTATACATTTCATATGTTTTGGAGTGGCATAGTGATTCATTTTCGATTCAATCATTGTGGTTTTAATTGTATAAAAAATTTATGATAAAAAATAACACATATATTTATTTCTAAATTAAGTTTCAAATAAATATTCTTATACTTTCATAAAACAGACAATAAATACCACTTTTAGTGCTTCTAAAGATGACATTGTAAATTCATGATCTGATTCCTTTTCTAGTGTGTCAAATTAGAATGAAAAATTATTCTTTATATCATTGATATATAAGGTAAAACCTATTTATATTTTCACCCTCTAAATCTAAATATGAATATAATTTTGAATATTAAATATATGAACATTATAAAGAATATTGTTCAATATTATAATTTTTATATGATTATATAAATAAAAATAAAAAATTTCCTTAAAATCTAAATAATCTAGAGTTTAAAAAACTTTGAACTAATCTAATTTCATAACTAAAATATAACAATAATTCAGGAAAATCTAGTATATTTTTCCATTAATGGAAAATAACATAATGAAATGATGAAGTTAAAAATTTAAAAGATGATTACAGCATATTTAATGAATAATATATTTATCAAAATCACATCATTTGAAAAAATATTTAAACCAAATAAAAACACACATAGACAATAAAGTAAAAAACCTTATTATATAATGGAAATATTTATTCAATAGTTATAATTATATTAACATTTTATATATCAAGTTATTCATTGTTGTAGAAATTCTATTAAAACTAACGATCACTTTTTAAAACATTATAAAATGTGTTATGACATATTTTATTTTCGAAAAAATATCTATTTTAATTTAAATTAATTACAAATATTTTGAAAATTATTATTAGATTTGTGATCCAAAATATTCTATATCTAAAACTACTAAACTGAAGATAATTTTTCAACCATGATGTATAATTTTTTTAACGATTCTTAAGGAATAATCTACATGAATAAGAAAGGAAAAACAATTATGCATAGTGGTTATTATATAACTAAATGTGGGTGTTTTAAAGACACGCACCCACTATATAAAAAATGATTGAATTTATGCATCATGATTTTATAATTTAAAAAGAAAAATATTTGGTGTTAGATCTGGTAAAAATTGATATCAATACCTCATAAAAATTATAGTATGTCGAAGTATTAAAGAACAACTTGATATTTTATTTCTCAAAATATTGAAGCACGTTTTTTATTTTAATTTTGAAATAATTATTTTTATATTTTTAGTGATAAAATTTTCACATCTAAATCATATAAAGATGAAAACATATTATACTATATATATAAATTCTATATGCAGGCAATATGTTAAATATTTGAATGATGAAATTAATATTTTATACTAATATATATTGTTAATATATTTTTGTTTGGTCACTAAATACTTAAATAAATGGTGTTAAATATATTTTATAATTTCTACATGATTATTATTCAATATCTACTTTTTTTTATTATTCATGACAAAATTTCAATTCTTATTATTTTATTATAATTTTTATTAACATAAAAAATGACATAGATGAAAACAATATTTCATTAAGAACATATAGTGGAGAGATGTTTGAGAATCATGAATTTAATTTATTTTTCTCAAATCATTGAATTAAACATACCTTATATTTATCTATTTTACATTAAAAAATTGTGATTTAGAAAATTAGAAATGTAAGAAAATCATATATCACACTTGTGTGAATATATCATTCAATGTCTTTGTTCAATGAATATATAAATAATTTAGGTTATTTAATCAATATAGTAAAAAATAATACATATCTTCATGATGAAACCATATGTGATATATAATAATATAAATCTATAGGGTGGTTACGGGTCACACGTTGAATTTCAATACCATGTTTTGTTTTAATTCATCTTTTAGTTCACAGATTTTCCTCCGTTTTTGGGTGTAATGGGTTTGAAATTTCGGTGTCCCTTATGTTCTTGATCTATGACCTTTGCCTTGAGGGTATGGTATGGAAATTGGCCTCCACATTTCTCAATGGGATGGTGTGATGTTTTGGTGTTATAGAGATAGATTAGTGACACTCCTAGTGGCACCACTTGTTAGGAAACCTGTTGAGGTGGTTTGTACCCAAGATTTGTATGAGTTTTGGGTAGAAAAGAGTGATTTGTTTTTAGACTTTTCTCCACTGTACATGGAAAATCGTTACCACTTGGTTCCCCCCTTGGATCCCATGAACATTTTGTGGAATTTCATGGTTTTGGGTGGCCAGAACAAGCTGCATGGTTGGGAAACATGGTTCCAAACCGTTAAGGAAAACCATGAAGGTGTGTTTGGGTCATTAAAAATAAATTTGGAAATCCATATTTTCCTTCCTAGAAATAAGTATAATCTACTCCATTCTTATCCCATTAGAAACCAGCAGCCATGGGAGGCCTCCAAGCTTTCTCAATCTCCCATAGAAGCCATCTTTAATGGGGTTTTTAGTTGGTAAACTCCATGATTCTATCAAGTATGTGGTCCTATCATCACTTTCATCCTTTTCATAAGGGTTTCAAACCTCATTCATAATTTTTCAAAATTTCTAAATTCTAGGGTTTTAACCTAGTGTTTGACATTACCTATTTTTGGTGTAATCTTGAGACTTTATGTTTCTCTTCACTTCCATGTTGTGTGACAATGGTGCGCTTGATGTATTACACAATGTATTTTGAGTTTCAACACAAATGGTAGGTGATTCCCTATATAAGGAATTTATTATGATTTATATTTCTATTTTAATTAATTTTCACATTCTAATATTTTTTGTGTTTTACGAAAACTGATTATGCTGGATTTGGTTAAGCATTTAATTTTATAGTTGCATTTTAGCTTCAAATTGGGTTCTTTCATGTACAACTCTTGGGGTATTATTTGGTTGTATTTTATAACATATGAAATAGTTTTAAAAAATTTTCTTTGGGATTCCAAATTTACTTTTGTATGGTATGGGTGTGCCCTTGGGTTTAGAAGTGGTTTTTTGGATGGGGTATAGGTGCTAAACTTTGTCTTTATCTTTGAGGGTGTTTTACGAAAATGTGTGTTTTCATGTGTATCTTTTTTGCTACTATTAGAGGTAATTATATAAATCATGGGAGTGTATTAATAAACATTGATATAGCTTCCAATTATGTTTTGGGTTGGTATTGGAATGTTTTTCCCAATATTGAGGGATTTTAATTGGGTTTTCTATGCGAATCATAGTTACACCACATGGGTGTGTTTTATGAAAATTTTGAATGTTTTTTGGTTAAAACAAGAGGGATAAATGGTGTATGTTCTGTTTGTTTGGTGTGTTCACCTAATATTGTTATTTGAAAGGAATGGTGGTGATTAAATATTTCAAATATTTTTAGAATGTTTTATAAAGTGCTGAAATGTTTTATCAAATGGAAGGAGATGTGTGAATCATGGTTGTGGGATATTTTGTGTTTGTGTGTTGTGCACAATGAATTTTTTTCGATGAGATATGTATTATGTGATATTTGAGTGGCCTGTTATCTGAGATTTAATATCTTATAGAGGTTTTAAAAATTTGTTTAAAGGATTTGTGTAAGTGTTAACGAAATTTGAATAGTGTTTTACTCTATTTTAGTGTGATTATTATTTCAAAATCCCTTAGAATAAAAAATTCGATTTTGGGGCTTGTGTGATGTTCATGTTGGATTTTTGTGAATGGGTGATGTAGAGGTGATATTTTCATGTGCAATTTATATTTCTTGTCTTTTGAACTTGTTTGAGGAGAAGAGGGGAACCCAGGTATCTATGTGGGTGGACGTGTTATAGTATACTAGTAATCTCGTGGGGTTTGACCTCAGTTTAATGTAGCATGATTGGAGCTTAATGATATATCTAAACAATGTAGATAATGATGATTGGGGACTACTAGGTTATGGTTATGTTCTCTACTACATGCACGTATACGAGAATAGATATTGAGATGGTCACTCTCATCAAGATACTAGGTACTTAGGACCAAAAACAAGATAGATCCTAGTGGTTATTTCCCATTCATGTTCTCACGTCATATTTTGTGATTATTTTTTTCATATGGTATGATTGTACGGAAAAATTTGGTTGCATGCTAGTTTTATTTAAAAGATGCTTTCATTAAAATTTCTCTCCTCAAAACTGTTTAGTTTTAATGTTGCATCTTTTATAAACTATCACTAGTATTTCTTATTTACAAAACATGCAATGATTTTTTTCCAAAAAATTTTTATCACATGGTATATTTTTGTTTTGGTATACTATTGGTATTTGACTCACAACCTACTTATACCTTTTATTGTAAGAATACTTGGTATTTTTTTGAAAGGTTTCGGTACAGTTTTTTTTACTAGTGGCGGGGTTTCTAGCGGTTCATAATGGTGTTGTCTTGAACATATAGATTGAAGGAGGTTCCTCTTACCAAGAGGATGGTTATTGGGATTTCATTTTAGTTTTTATTTATTTTTTTTAAGTATTTGATTGTTGTTTTATGCAATTTAATTTTGTTTTGTTGTTTATTGAATGATGGTTTTGTAACAAAAATCTAGATTCGTTTTATTGGGATTGTTTGTTGTTTTATGATTATAAACTCAGGTAAATAGTTCCAAATATTCATTTTATGATACCTGAAGACTCTTACTAGCCTATGGGGATCCGAAAATCCATTCAGGCCTTGTCATGGGCTTGGTATGGTGCCAGTTTTTATGGTGACCAGATTTGGTTCGTTACAAAATGTTATCAAATGATGTTTAGGTTAACACTTTGGGTCTTGTTATTTGGGGAATAGTTCGGATAGTCTTCAGTTTGGAATTTCGGGACATGTTATTCTTATAATGTGTTATGTGGCTGATCACCACACCTCATGGTAGGATTCGAGTCACCAGGGGAAGTAGTGGTTTATCTGGGTCATTTAGTTTTCGTGTTTTGATGATGATTAGGGGAAATGAAAAGAGAATTGGGTAATTGTACCACTGAGCTCACAGGGCCTTGAAATCCATGTGGAGATGGGGATATTTCCCAAGAAAAATCAATATGATTGTGAAATGATGGAAGTATGGCCACCAACCATATGTCCATGTCACCCACTAAATCTTGTTTTCCATCACACCGTCATGTGGCCTTTGGTTCTGAAATCTATGAAGTCTGGTTTTAAAGAAAAAATGACATGGTTTTAAGAAGAGTATTGTTTTTGTGAAATTATTTTCTAATAAAGTGGGAATGGTTTATATTTGAAATGGTGGGACTATAATTTCAGATTTTTTTTTAAATGGAACATGGTGTGTTTACATGTCTTTAGAATGCAGAAACTATGTTAAAGTTGGTATTGAAAAATTGTTTCCAATAGTGTTTTCTAAACTATTTAAAGGTGTTGTAATGGGATGATATGTTTTTAAATTGATGTCAACAGATTGAAAATAATTTTTTATTTGAATTATTATTCCATTCTAAAAATTTTGTTAATATTTTATCTGGGGTTGATTTTCTGGTTAAAGGGTTTGACAAAAAGAAGGAGGTATTGGTTGATTGTTTGGGTTTTGAAAATAAGAAAGAATTTTTGTTTTATACATTGGTATTTTGTGGGAGACCACATGACTGGTGTTATATAGGAAGATGGATCGTCAATTGAATGATTAGGTGAGTGTTGGGATGGATATGAGGAGGGTGCTGGTGTGGCACAATAACATTCATGTGTGAGGCCAAAGGTGTACCATTGGTGGATACACTAATCATTGAAGCATTTGATCTCAATGAAATGTTTTTAATGAAAAACATGGTTACTTGATAAATAGTTTTTTATGGTGTGTCTTATGTGTTTTTGTAGTTGTTGAAGTTGTGGGATTTTTTCAGTCCATGATCTCCTCTTATTTGAACTATGTCTTGAGATTATGTTAGGTCAGTAAGCTGATATGAAGGGCTGGATAGTGCTGTATTCAGACAAAATTCGGGAAGCCTTTACAGTTGTTCCCCTCATCTGTTTGGTTTTGTTTTGTGGAATGTTTCATCCAATATATAATATTGGTTGGGTCATTGGGATCTCTTATTGGATAAGGTACGCCCCCATTAAAGTTTAGTGCACAACTGATGTGCAACTCAGATTGTTTCAACATTGTAAGGCCCTCCAAATGATCCATATAAGGAATATTTTTATTTATCTTTATAGATTGAGTCTACACCACATCCTTTATTTTTTTCAGATCCTAATATGGTAGGACAGTTCTCGTGGAAGGTTAAAAGAGACCTTACATTCTTATGTTACTTATACGTCGAAGGTGGATGTAGTCTGGGGTTGTTATCATGGATGAGTATCCGGATGGTGTTTAAGAAGACCTATGGGTCCTTCGTAGTCTCTTTGACGAAAAAGTTCACATTACAGTTGAAGGTCATCCAATATTATGATAGTCTATATTATGTTGGGAGTATGTCTATTTTGGGAAAAAATCAAAACCCTTTATTTATAGGATGGTATATATATATTTGTCCTTCATGTATGTTGTTTTTCTTTCAAATAAACATGGTGTTATGTTTATGCGTCTTCTAATCCATTGTTTCAGTGAAATGTTGGCATTGGGTAATGTGTATTTGGAATGTGTGTTTTATGGGTAATCTTATCCGGGATTGCAGTGTGGTTGTTTTTAGCACCGATATAAGATGTTATATTCAGGGGTTTCCAAAGCCTAATTATGAGGCCGAGGATTCTTTAATCCATTGAGCTCCGGCCACAGGTCTCGGAGAGAGGCTGGCTCGTAGTCGGGGGAAATCACAGGGTCTTTCAAACCCCTTTTCAATGTCATGTCCTCAGTATGAAAGATGGGGGATATTTTAATCCTTAGGGGTCGTCATCTTGATTCAAGTGTTCCTGTTCAGTGGAAAGAGATTGAGGGCCTCGTGCCCGTGTTCTCACCAAATATCACTATTTTCCACATTGGTTCCCATTATGTGTTGGAGAATGGTTTTATGTTTGGCTAGACAGTTTGAGCACATTGTTTTCAAATGGTTATTATAACCAAGAACTAGAAAACCATATAAGTAGATGGATCCACATGTCCATCGCATAGTTTCTCAAACTATGTGGATTAACCATGCGACCATCCCCAGTCATTAAATTTGGGTTCTTCATGTGTCTGCCCATGCTGGTCGATCAAAATGGTTTGTTATTATGGTGGGGAGACCCACTATGAGTCTTCTGTAAGTTACTTTGGAAAGTATTAATGGATGTCTACCCCTTTTGCAGGGGAGTCCGGTCGGGCATTCCACTATAAGTGTCCCCATCCTGTCTGAGGAACATTTGATTTTTCAGTTATAGTGGGGATCCAATTTGTGTCTCCCCATACTAGTAACTCAAATTAGTCCTTGGTCTATGTTTGCAGTAGGTAGTCTTGTTCGAATCTATATGTCCACCAATATCTTCCTTATGTAATCTTTTGGATTACAAAGCACCCAAATGGTTCGGATAAAGCAAGGTAATTATAACCATTCCTGTTGTTGTTGATCGTTTGGGTAAATTTCTAGAATCTTCATCGAATAGTTCATGAGGATTATTCCTTTTGGAGTAAATATGAATGTTCTTCCTCATTTAAATAATGTGATTTATGTCTTGGTTTGTAAGAGTATCCCTTTTTAATTGATCCTTAATGGTGTTGTGGCTTTCCAGAGGAGGACCGAACATAGAAAAGGAGTACATCTTGGTTTTTCAGTTCTATTTGGTCTGGACATGGGCATTCTATGGATTATCATGGGAGTAATGCTTTAGTATGGGGTGAATTGTCACAACTATATTTAAAATGCATTCTTGTTTAAAATCCTCTTTTGGTTTAGAGATTTTTCTCGGTATTTGGGTGTTTCGAGTTTTGAATTTTGGTATATCTTGTGTTCAGGAAATATGGTCATATTCTTGGGGGTATTGTATGGTAATTGGCCACCTTTTAATTCCATGAAATTAAGTTATGTTTTTGTATTTTGTAGTTGGATTAGTGAAACTCTTAGTGGCATCACTTGTGGGGTATGTTATTGAGGTGGTTTGTACCCAGGAGTTTGATGTGTTTTAGGTTGAAATACTGCTTGGTTTTACGAATTTTTCTCCCATATCCTTTGCCTATGTTTCCCCCTTGTTTTCCCCTTAGACCCCCTAAAATTGGTGGAGAATGGAATGGTTTTGGGTGGCCAGAAAATGACACAATATTTGGCCGCATGGTTCCAAACCGTGCAAGTGTGTCTGGGTCATTAAAAATAATCTTAAAATTCCATTTTTTCCACCTAATAATAAGTATAATACACTCCATTCTTCTCCCATTCATCACCAGAAGCAATGGGAGGCCTCAAAGATCCATCAAGCTTTAATAACAACCATTTTTGGTGGGGTTTTGGTGGCTATACTATTTGATTCCTTCAAGAAAGTGTTCTTATCATCATTCTCTTATATTTCCTTAGTTTTTAATCCCTTTTTCATGATTTCCCAAAATGAGTAGAGCCTCGGATTAAAACATAGTGTTTGAATTGGTGTATTTTTTGTGTAATCTTGATATTTTATGTTTCTATTTTCATTGTTGTGGTGCGGCGGTGGTGCACATGATGTTTCACACCATGTTTCGAGGGTTTCAAAACAAAAGGTAGGTGATTCCTTGTGTAACCATTTTATGATGTGTTATATTTCTTGGTTAATTAATTTATCATGTTTATAATATTTTTTTTAGGGAAAGAACATTTTACTGTGGATTTCTTTATGCATTTAATTTTATTTTTGGGTTTTATCTTGGAAGGGTGTGTTTTTCTTATGTAACTCTTGGGTATTATTTGTGTGTATTTTATAACATATGAAATTGGTTTACTAAAACTTTTTTGGGATTCTAACTCTGAATTGTTAAGGTCTTGGTGTTCCATTTGGTTTAATAGAATATTTTTTATTGTGTTTTACGTGAAAAACCTTGTCTTTCTCTCTAAAGGTGTTTTATGAAAATGTGTGTTTTAATTTGTTTATATTGTGGTATTATACATGGTAATTTTATAACACTTGTTAGTGGTTTCATATAAATTTATATGTATTCAAATTATGATTTCGGTTGGTATTAGTATTATTTTTCCTCGAATGTGGGATTTGAAATAGGTTTTGTGTGTGAAGCATAGTTACACCCCCTTAGTTGGTTTTAGGAAAATTGGGAATGCTTTATTTGGTTACTCAATATGGTAAAAAGGGTTTATATGTCTTGTTTGGTTAGTGTTTTAACATAATATGGATATTTGAAAGTTATGGTGTTGATTTAAGATGTCAATAATATTTAGAATATTTTATAATCTGCTACAATTTTTTATCAAATGGAACGATCTGAGTGAAACATGGTTGTGGGCTATTTTGTGTGTGTGTGTGTGCTGCAAAATAAATTTTGTCAATTAAATACGTATTATGTGATATATGAGTGGGATTTTATTTTATTTTTAATATCAATGAATTTTTTTAAAAAATTGTTAAATGATTTTTGTAGGTGTTAAATTTTTTGAAAAGTATTAAGGAAAATTTTGGTGTGAGAATGATTTCATAAATCATTTTAATGAAAAAGTGGATTTTTTTACTACTATATTGTACATGTAAGAACTTTGGTGAACATGTGATGTTGAAGTGATATTCTCTTTTTAAAATTCTATTTCTGGTCTTTTTAACATGTTTGATAACAAGAAGGACTCCTGAGAATATAGGTGGGTGGACGTGTACTAGTATTCTAGTGATCCTATAGGGTTTGGCCATAGATTCACATAGCAAGATTGATGCTTCAAACACTAACAAAAAATGATTATTATTATTATTATTGGGGACCACTAGGTTATGGGTATGTTTCCTACTAGTTAATTATGCATGAGGATCGATATTGTGAGGGTTACTCTCACCGAGATACGAGGTAAATGGGACCCTCAACAAGCTAGTGCTTATTGGTTATTTCACATTGCTTGTTCTCGCATGATATTTTTTACATAAGATACGAATACTGTATTATTGTCCAGATAAATTCATTAGCATGTTTGTTTTATATAAAATCTTCCATTACATAAAATATCACACCTAAAAATGTATTGTTTTAATGTTACATCTTTTAGAAACTATCACTAGGTTTTATTTTTTTAAAACATGTAATAAATTTTGTCATAAAGTGTTTAACACAAGGAATGTCTTAGTGGTGGAATTATATTGTTCTTTGGATCACACCAGACATACACCATTGGCTGTAATTAGGCTTTTTTTGTCAAAGGTTTGGGTATAATTTTTAGTGCCAGTGGTTCAGGTTTCTAGTGGTTCATCATTGTGTAGTATTTTGGAGATGGTTTTAGGGTGGTGCATCTTTCCATGAGGATGATTCTTTAGATGTCATTTTTGGTTTTCTTCATTTTTTTTGTCATTGAGTGCTTTTTTTCTATGTAATTTAGTTCTGATATTTTGTAAAGGATGGTTTTGTAACAAGTATACAAATTCGTTTTATTGGGATTGTTTGTTGTTTATGGGTAAATCATTCCCAATTTTAATTTAATGATACCCAGGCACTTCTTCCAGTCTGTGGGGATCAAGAACGCCCTTCGCACCATTCCAAGGGTAGGGAATGGTGCCAGTTTTGATTGTGACCAGATCTGGTTTGTGACTATATGTTATTTTCGTGGATATAAATAATATATCCTGAACACTATAAAAACCCATTTGAATTTCAATACCAAGGATTAATAAGAATACTTATATTCTATTATAGTCATTATAATGATAATATTATTTTAAATAAGAAGACAATTATTGTGGAAGAATATAATAATGTTATATTTGAACAAAGAGATCCATTTAATCAAAATTGGTTTTAGATTGGAGGGGTGATGGATACCTTATATAATACTCTGATTTTATATACTCTCTTCAAACTAATACCAATACAACATTCACAAATTAATATAGGTAGTTAATTTTTTTCATAATGAGCTAAACAAAATCTATAGGAAAAATTTATGGGAAATAATAGATAAACCACATAATTATCCTGTTATTTTAAATTAATTTATATTTAGAATTAAGAAGGATAATCAATGTGTGATACTTTGAAAGAAAGATATTTTAGTTGCCAAAGGTTGTAATTGTGATGAAGGAATAAATTATAAAGAATCATTTTATGAAGATAGTATAATAAAATCATTTAAAATCATTTTTTCATGTATATATATATATAAAAGTTTAAATTATTTAATGTGGATTTAAAATCATTATTTTTTATGGGGTTTTAATGGTGGAGGAGTTTTTTGAACTACCTCAATTTATATAATATATTCCTTTTCACAATTATTTTTTCAAACAAATTGAATAATTATTGGGTTATAAATAACCTCCTAATTATAGTGGGAAAGGTTATCTCATTTCCAATTATCAAATTATTTTATTAATGTTATTTAATTCCTTACAAATTATAAGAAAACCACAACAAAAAATACATCATTAGTTATAATATATGTTGATTATTTCATTTTCTTCTCAATTGTTTCCTATAATATATTGATTTTTTGAAACTCGAGAAAAATGTATTTGAAATGAGAATGATGGGTTGGTTACATTTAACTCTTCGATTTCCAATTTAACAAAAATTATTTTTTATATTTTTTAAATTAAATCAAATGAAAATATTATATAAATTAAATAATTGTACATTAAAGTTGTAACAGACACGCAATTCCTAAGAGATAAAAATTTTAATGTGATTTTAGTGAATATTGGAAAACATGTGGAAACCAGATATAGAGTGAAATAATAAAACAGATGAATTATCAAACTACATGTAGATATAATTTTATTTAATAACTGTCATATGTTATAAATTTAAATAAAACCATAAAGCTTTACTATTCACTAACGACAAAATGATTTCATTATATTGGAATGGAACTATTAATTTACCATTAAATTTTTTATTGATATATATGTTTGATTTAATTTCATATTTTGATGTTCAAATTTTAGGTTTTTGGTTATATATGAATATTATATCTAGAACATGGATATTTTGAGAAAAAATTTAGATTTATATTCTAGTAAACAATAGACTCTATTGAACAATTAAATAATACATGATGATGAAATTATAGAAGGAACATTTTTCCATAGTTTTTGTTGATGAAACTCTCTTTCTAGGATTTTCTATTGGATTTAGATCACATTAAAAAAATATGTAATAACACATATACTATAAATATTTCTAAAATCCAATAATCCATTCAAGAATTAGGAACAATGATATCAGTCATTATTTTATAATAGATCACTCAAAAGTGTGATATTTTCTTATATTTATGCTATATGATAAACTTAACATTTCTGTAAATGCTAACAAAATTTACTTCAATTAAGTAGGGTTATGATTATTTTACGTTAAATGGTTTTCTAAAAAGTTAAATGTTAAAAAAATTATTTAGCTATTCATATTTACCTAATTCCAATATTATGATTTAAGACATCTTAATATTTGTTTACTAATTTAATACGATTTTACTCCTTTTTCCTTTATAATAATATTTTTAAATTTTAATATTATGAAATCATATTCTATGTAAATTAATGTTATTTTTTGTTCATATGTATTTTCATGTTGATCATTCCCTAGGCTCAAACCATCTCATTTTCAATCCTCAAATCTCCCTCTCTGACCATTATATAAACTACATTCCTTTACATTCTCAACTATATTTTACTATGGTGAAATAAAGGATTCATCATGATGGATATTGTGTCTTCTCAATGAAATTGAAGATAAGTCACTAATAAGTATTAATTGTATGAATTCTAATTTTTTAACAAAATTATGTGGTATAAATGAATGTAACCCCAATATTAATAGTATCTGTAATGGATAAGCGATAACGTTGAGCTATTCATGTCTTCCTTGTGAGGATTACTTGTTTGAGGTTGTAAAAGAGATGGTATGACTTGTTTTTTCAGTATAAAAATTCCAATACACATACAAAAAAATATAGTTTCATAGAAATTTTATTATATAGGAGATAAATATTTTTTAAATTTTCAAGAGATGAATTCTTATAAATAGGCACCCCTACTAAAAATATAATATATATTACACATAGTTTATTTGAGTTTAATATAGTTGAAATTAAAATTATACAAACAAGTATTTCTTAATATAATAAATTATATATATATATATTAATTTAATGATTTCGCATTTATTCCATTAATGAAAAAGAGTGTTCATTTTTTCAGAAATGAATTTATAATAATAAATTAATGTAGATAAATAACTGACAGGCTAATTTTATGATTAAAAATGTATATTTCGTAAAAAATCCATTTTCATGTACTGTGTAATTTTTTTAAAAACGAAATATAACATGGTTAATAATATTTTTTAAATAATTAATCGATTGACACTACTTTAATTAATTTGATATTTTAATAACAAAGATATATATATATAAATACATTTTCCAGTTTAAAATATGTTTGTAATATATTTACTATTAAATGCAAAAATCTTATATTATTTTATTTTATTTTATAATGTAAATCATTAATTTTGGATTTATCAGGTAAATATTTTTTTAAAATAAATTTATTCGATTTTTATAAATTATTTAAAATTACAATTTTTGTCAAATATTATCATTAATGACTATATCAAGATTTATGTATATATTAAAAACATATAAAAAATTTTAGTGATAAAAATTATATTTATGGATTGATAAGATTGATTTAAAAATACTATTTCAGTGTTATAATTTTCATTTCTATCAATTAAAAAATTAAGAAATACTTTTTAAAATAACAACTATTTTTATGCTTTCCCTATATATTATAATCTCATTTAATGAAATTTATTTTGTTTTTTATTTTAAAATTACCATAAAACCAATTTATTTCAAAATAATCTAATTTAAATAACTGATATTAATAAAATTTAGAATTGGCACCTAAACTTATCATTTATGCTTACGAAGTCTTTTTTTAAACGAACACGTTTTTTGGCATGATATAAACAACGATTAATTTCATTTGGCACACATAGAAATTTTATTGGATAAAATATATTTTATATACCAAAAAATTATGTAAAATTTATATTATTAGTCTCATTATATTATTATGAATGAAGGATAATTTATGTTGGAAAATATTAACTTCCACGGTAAAAAAATGAAACATGATTAAAGTGGAAATTTTATGAGTAAATGACATAATACATGTATTAAATATATATGAAAATGAATTGTTGAAGGATTATCAACATTACAACATCAAACAGTCCATTATTTTATAACTTGTCCTTATATTCCATGTAAGTCATATGATTTATTTTTATTAAGATTCTAAATTCAAAAAAGATGCCTTTCCCTTCACCTATAAAAGGTGATCACCACCACTACATTTATAAAGTTCTTCAAAAGAATTATGTTGACAAAAATAATTCTTTTTCTCTAATATTCTCATTATCTATATCCTACAGTCCTAGGTCATGATAAAATATCATGTTAAGGATCCTTAATGTGTTATCAAATGGAAAACATACAAAGAGAGAGGTAATTTTCACAACTCATCTCTCTTAATTACTTCATTTATTTATCCTACAAATACAGTACAATCCATGAATGTTGATAACAATAGTATTACAAATACCATCTACTTTTATTAATCTAATGTGATACCAATTTTCCACCTTCCTCTAATAACATTCAAAAATAAATATGTTGTTATTGTTACATGCAAAATGCAGCCTATATAAACGATGTGATCAATTATTTAAACCATAGAAAATGGATGGGTAAATGGTGGTATTTAATAGAAAAATATATTATTAACCAAATTATTATTATTAATAAAATATAATCCACATTCTAATATCGTATATGTTATTTCTAAATTAATGTGTAACCCATAAATACATGTAGACATTCAACTCCAAATATGTGCCATATTTCATTTTTCACACCGTATTTTATAAATTTTCAAACTCTTTAATAATAATATAGAAAACCTAAAAAACTATGTAACATCATAAGAAATATGTAATTATTTTATTGGGGGAAAACTTTATCAACTATACTAACCCTTATATTATAGATCGTTATTTTTTTAGTCTACCTATCTTTTTAATTTATTCTATAAGATTATATAATGGAATACTATAGAATATTATCTATAGGTTCTATTTTTAATTAATGAGAATGCAATTATGGGTAAATATTTCTAAAAATATAATACTAATTCGAAACTTATAACTATGTACAAAAAAAATTAGTTATAAATTACAGATAAAAGATCATAACCAACAATATTCAAATGAATCATAACAAAAATACTTATTAAATTTATAAATATCTTTGTAAATATTTATAAAAAATCATTTATAATGCATATAACATTCTTAAAATGATGACCATTGAATCTAAAAGAATGTAACAAATATCAATATTAATTACCCTGGATTATGAAAACGAAATATATAATATTATTATATTTAAAAATAAATAAAAATAAATAATTTTTATTAAAATATGTTAAAATTTTAAAGGTTATGAAATAATTTACTAATGTAGTTACTTTGAGTATAAACAGGATTCGTAAATGTTTGTCTGCAAAGGATTAATGGTTAGTATTTTATTGATTGAATCAATTTTCATGGGTCAAAAATAATTCTTCATTAAAAATTAATATTTAAAGATAGTCATATTATTTACTATGATTTTATTTTATTTCTAATACTTCCTTTGTAAGGAATTAAATTGGCGGGTTTCATTCGACATAATTGGTGATAATGTTATAAATTATTCTCATCCTTTACTAATGAGTTATTTACCTACCAAATCTATATTTATTGTTATCTCTAAAATTATATTTTATTTTTTTTCATTACACATATAATTTCCATCCGATATTCATATAAAATTTAAAACATTTAAATGTAAGGTTCTATCACAAACATTATGATTTGGGAATCAATTAATGTATGTTGAAAATAATAAAAACATATTTCCTTTTTCCTTGTAATTTTTTTATTCCAATACACACTTACTATTGAATCTATTTAAGACTCTTTCAATGATATATTAATTTGATTTCATGTAATGAGGATTCGTAAAAACGATTTCATGTAATATACATGAAAAACAATTTTTATTGTTATTTTTAATTTAAACTCAATACGAAAATGTTATGAGGTTTTTTTTAATGTTAATTTCAAATGGTTTCATTTCAATTGTCAAATTTGAAATTTATACCCCCATTGGAGTTATGTTTTATAAATCACCAAATGAGTTTTTCTTTTAAATACTCATTTTATGGAATTCTATATTGGTATTAATCAATATAATCCATTATTTTTTTAATGATACTATTTATAAATAATATGAATAAAATTTCACTCCATACTTGATGTATGATATGAAAAACAATAGATTTATAATGTCACACAAATGTTTTTATTTTTATATTTAGTGCCTTATATCACTCACTTACACTTTGTTTAAGGTTATACATCTGACGATATACATATGTGTTATAAATTGCAATAATATTTCCAATAATGAAACATTTATTTTTGTAAGATATTTTAAATAACGATAACGGCATTAAAACATATGAATCTATAGTGGATCATTCGTTTGTGATTCATAAAATAGTGATACACTATATAATCAAGAACCCTACATTTCTAATAGGACATATAATTTTGATTCCAATTTCACCATCTAAAATTTTTTCTCTTATTTTCATTCCATCGTTTATGGCAATGATACATTTTTTATAACATTCCATATCCATATTCCTGACACTATCCATAATGGCTCAATTTATTACCACATTTTTCTAGACAATTAAACCATGGTATATGATTTTTCATTATGATGATACATTATTTTCAATCATTGCTTTTGTAAACCTATTATTTTTATTTATTATTTTTAGTATGATGTTTCTCACTTGCTAATGATTTCTCATAAGATTTAGATCTTATTGATTCATGTAATATAGATCTATTTGTCAATTAATTGGAATTTGTTTCCCCCCTTTTTATGTTTCCATTCCCCCCATTATAAATTTTATTATATATTATTATATGTTTTGAATAAATACTATTATGGGTCAATAAAGGAGAAATTTCCATATGTGTTATATGCTAATTTACTTTTGTATCTAGACCTCAAAGAAAATAAATCATCCATTGTTTAGAGTGATTGATTATTTTGAAATTTAATTTTTAACATAGTGAAAATTATTTTAAAAATATCTTTATATATATTGGGTAATCTCACATATTCTAAATTCCAACATCTAAAGTATTTGGTTTCAAAAATTATACCTGAGAGTTCACATTTGGCATGCCTTAGCATATATCATGGTTTAGTTAAGATAATTTTTTTGAATAGTGTAATTATATTTTCAATTATGAAGTGTAGTAATTAGTGAAATACCTAAAGATGATTCTAAATGTGGGATAACATTATGAAAATTTATAATTGTTAGATTATAAGGTTTTCTTTTAATTTATATAATTGTTCAGAAATTATAAATTGGATGTGGTAGTGCTATAGATGCACCAATAGGTGATCACCCTAAATATTTTTGACTAACTGCTTGATCTTAACTCAGTTCAAGATGAGTGGTCCATTGACTTAAAAACTAGATAGATAATAATATAGGATATGATTTAAATTACCATTTTATTTTTTTGAACCATTATAATGGAATTAAGTGGAGTTTGAGGATATAATATATAACTATTTAGGTTAGAAAAACTAATATGAAAATGGGAATGGGAACCATTGATTAAATAAAACCAGGGATATGATGATATAATTATAACATAGTTGATACAAATGTATCATTGGTTGAAATTATGTATTCATTGGATAATAGATCATATAAGTGATTGTTTTTATTCATATAATATATTACTCTTATATTAATCGATATTAACATAAAAAATAGTTTTATTTTTTATTCAAGAACATGATCATGAATTTTTCATTTTTATTTCTACAACACGATATGGCATAATAACATTTTTTCATTTAAATATTAATTTTGATGGATAGTGTGTACCACATGAAATAATGATCTTATAACAAACTCTGATTATAGTTAAATTATTATTAAATAAAAGGATTAGTTATAAAATATTATTTTGAGTGACCTGTATGAAATGGTGTAACATAATAATTTATTTTATTTAGTTATTTTAATTACAATAAAAATAATAATCATAAAAAATTATTATAATTTTTTTAGAAAAATATATATAATATTATGTTATTAAAATAAATTTTTTAACAATACATTTAATATGTGTAAAGTGTATTTTACATAAGTAAATTAATATAATAATTTTTTATCTATTTGGATGATTTTTACTTATAATTTATTAAATAAAATAAATTAACGGCATTATAATTGTTCTTACCATGAATGAAGTGTGAATAATTTAATTTTATGATTAAAAAATGATTATTTTTAAGAAATTTATTTTATGAATTATGTAGGAAGGTGTTATAAATATTTTATAACAATTTTATTGATTTTAATTGATAATATTTATATCATTAAAATATTAATTAATTAAAAATATTCTTAAAATAAATCATTGGGGTTTTTTTATAATAATGTTGACTATTTTTTGAATAGTGAAATATAATGATTTTGTAAAAGATTAAATTTATTTTATTTAAATAAAATTAATGTAATTGTTATTTTTTATAAAATTTTGTTAATATAGCATTATAATAATTTTATTTAATATAATTCAAATAATTATTTCTGAATAAATACATTATATTATTTTAGTATAAGATCATTCTTAATCATCTATAAGTTATTTCATATAAAATTGTTTTTAGTTGAGTCCATCAATATTATATTAAAAGATATTTCATAAAAACATTGATTATAAATATTGAAAAAATAATTTAATAATTTAAATTAGATTATTAATATTATTCGCGAGGTTAATTTCATTTTTTTTCAAAATTAATAGAAACCATTGTAAACATATATCCCAATGATATAGGGTAAAAAATTAATGATGGTTATAAAATTTTTATAAGGTCAAAATATATAAATATAATTCCAATAGGGTAATATGGATTCAAAACAAATATCCATATATTTGAATATATGAATATTAAGTTTCAATATCCATGATTATATCGTTTATTTATATTTAATTACTCAATAGATATAAGAATTCACTATTTTTTTAAAATAAATTTATATAAAACGTAAGGAAAAAAAGACGTTATGTAATGTTATAAATGGTTATTTTGAGGATTAATAAATTATTTTTAATATAATATTTATTTGAAATTTTTTTATGTTATAATTACCAAAATATTTATGATACACCGACATAGAGTCTGAAAAAGAAGAAGAAAAATAAATTAAATTTTTAAAAAAAATTAAATTTAAGTGTTTTTTTGAAATTTGTTGTTAAAGGTATTTTATGGATAAATATAATGGAAATATATTTTATGTATGTGTTTAAATTTGATTTCCATTATTAGAAAAATTCATTTAACATCAACATATATGAATTTCCATGAAAATGAACATAAATTATATTTAATGTTTAAAAATTACATTTAAAACAATAGAAAAGAATAAATAACAAATATTAACTTAAATGGTTGGTAATTTGTGGAACATATCATTCATATTATATTTCCCTTCCACATTTAATTTTTAATGTGTTAATCAGTGCCATATTAGTTGAAAATATTTTAAAATGACAATAATTTTTTCATATAAATATAAAATCAATTGAACCATTCATAAAACTACCAATGTTTTGTTTTAACTCAAAAATAGACCAAAAAATAGTAAACTTTTATTCTTGTATTCCCATGTGCTTGGTTTCACTACAAACCTATATTTCTTTGGAAATATACTCAATTGAAAGTTGGGTTATGAAATAGGAGTAGTAACTATTATCTGATATAATTAATGTTTATTTATTCTTATACCTAATTATAACCTATCATAATCATTCATGTATAAAAAAAATCATAAATATAATGATTTTGTTTGGTTTATGTTATAATAATATTTTATCTCTTATTTTATCAAAATATTTATGAATGTAACAATCATTATGAAATGTGAACTAATCATTCAATAAAGCGATGTGATTCATTTTGTATTAATACATTAAGTTGATTTTCATAAAGATAATATTTATGAATAAATATGAAAATTATAAGACATTTATGATTTTTAAAAACCAAATCATTATCTACTTTATTTCCATTCCACCCAATAATAAAATTAGAATGGTTGTCATGCATATGAATGTACGGCCGTCTGCATTAAATGATATTATTTAATTTATATAGTCTCCTAAAATTCTTAGTTATAAAAAGAAATATAATGTATTAAAATTTTATATAGTTGTTTTTACTATAGTGATTATATATCAATGATAAGTTAGAGTATGGTAATGCAATCAATGTTCCTTTTAGAACTGTGAACCAAACATCATCAAAACAACTAATGTAATCATCCCAAATTTAGTAACTAAATTTTTCATGGTAATAGATAAAATATAAAAAGTGTTAATTATTAATGAATAAAAAAGTGTTATAATGTTTTTAAAAAATTAATAAAATAATATTCTATTGGAATTTAAAGTAATTAAGAATCGAGTAGGGACTCAATGTATAGGATTTATCCTCCTAATTTCTTTTCATGGGTCATATGACTTTTTAACAAATGTTACCTTTATGTGGGGAATAAACTACCATATAGATTTATTCTATCATTAATTTACTAAAATTAATTTTTTTTAAAATAATTTTTAATTTTTCTCCTTCCATATTATTTTGATTCAATAATCATCAAATTTGTAAGAAAGTTTTTTAATGCCTTATTATAAATGTTTTAATATTGTTGATCTAATTCTCAAACATATAAATGTTATTTATATGTCTATGTTATGTTATGAATACAAAAAAAAATGTTTTTTAACATATTTTTTAAGAATGATATAATTTTCTAAAAAAAATATTTTGACAAAAGTATATTTTACCTATTATAGATGTGTTATTTTTTTCATTTTTTAACATATTCAACAAGAGGATAATTCCCCACCATCATGACCATTATTAGTTAATATTATTCTTCTATATTCTATCAATTTTTTTTAATAATATATTAATTTGCAATATTATTTTTATTTTTCTTTCTATATTATTACAATTTAAAATTTATTTTCATCCCTATTTTTATGTGTAGTTGTAATGTGCTTCATAATATAGGTTACATGGAATAATTTATGATATTTGGTGAATAAGATGGGTTATATTATTTATTTTAATGTATTATATGGTACCTTAAAATTATTTAAAATAAATGGTTGAACCGATATACCTCTTCATTGTAATGGATACAGATTTTGTCTCTAATGATTTTTTGAAGATACATTAGAACTGTTCATATTGTACTCTAAGGTTTTGGTTTTTAAGGGTTATTTTTCATTATCTAAATCTAAATATATAATTTATAGAAAAAATTTAAGAAAAAAATATCCTTTCTATTATAATTATAATTATGGGTTTATTTTAGAATGAGTTTTTATAATTTGAACAACAGTAGGGTTTAGTTCACATTAAATGTTAGAATGTTTTCAATGAGAATATTATAAAAGTTATAGATATTATTATAATTTAAATTTTTTAAGGATAAATATATGATCAAATTCATTGATACCCTTTTATAGTTATTTGTAATTTTATTTTTCTGTGATTTTTGATACATTGGGAGAGGATTTTGGGATGTTTTTCTTAAATGAATATATGAGTAAGGGATATATAAAATTTAAGGTTAGTGAGTGATTTTATAGTGATGTAATTATTTAAATAGGGTTTATTAATGTTATTTGAAAAATATGTTTATTAGTATCAAAATAATTTTATATTTATGACTTATGATATATGGTATGATGATCAATAAATTTTATTCAAATTTGTTAATTATAGATTTTTATTTCATTTTTTAGTGGAACAACATCTGGAGAAATTAATATATAAATTTTGGGAATAATATAAAATTTTCATATGTATATTTATATGGATAATAGTTTTTTTATCTATGGAAACATTTAGAATATTTCAAATATTATATGTTGAAGAAATATAAATTTTGTGTTTGGGACATTATTATTGGTAGTTGTTTAGGGATAAATTTTTTCAGAGAAATATATGATAAAATCTATATGATTTATTTTTATTGAACCGGGTCAAGAATATTTTATTGGCTTTTAATTATTGTTACAAATTTAATTGTATATTTACATATATTTTTTTACTACTTATCATTTTATAATTCAATTGTTTTAATCATTTATTCGATTTTTCATCGATATGGTATAAATTTTGGTTTCAAATTTTTTTTTTCAATTTTATGAATAACATGTCTTCCTATTATTGATATTATGGTCTATAAAAAGTTATTTATAGTTATTCAGGAATGAAAAATTCATCTTAACTATTTATCATTTTCAATATGGGATGATGTTGAGATGGAAAAATTCTATAAACAAAACAGATGGATAAAAATATTATTTTTCAATGGAATGTAATAAATTAATTATATAATATCACATTTTATTTATCATTGATAAAATAATTCCTCAAATCAGGCAAGAAGAAGATAAATCTATCAACTATTATATAGATGACATCAATCTAATATTGTTGTACACATCTAAGAACTATATTAGTAATACTATTTCATTATTGTGTTCTCATGGGTTATGAAATATATATAATGGGATATTCATCCAATTTTAGTCGTTTAAATCTATTTTCATCTAAAATGAAATATAAATAATATTCATAAAAATTATTCATATGTTTTCCACTTATTGAAATTGGTTGTTAAAATTATTTATACAGGAGAAAATATAATTTGAATGAAATTTAATTACCGGTTGTAAAATTTGGAAGGTTACTATTTTAGAATGTGTTTTATATTAAATATATATAGTTTTTGATAGAATGTACAACACATAATATGATGATTTAATGAAAATAGATAATGTATTAAAATATTAATATTTAAATATAGCCAAGATAATATTTCTATTGGATCAGTGGGTATTATTGTTAGTAAGAACATACTGAAAAATAATTAGAACGTTATTAATGAATAAAATAAAAATTATTTCAAACAAATTTTTTTTCCATTACTTACAAGTGAAAATATTATCAATTGAATATAAAAGAGATATCATTTTGAAAAATATTCTTACGTTCATAGTGTATTTTTTCAAAATAATAAATTATATTAATATCATTATAATTATAAATTTATTTAAATATAATGATAAAATATTAAATCAGATAACTTATCAAGGACATAGTGGGTTTCTCTTATACTAAAATTAGAATAAATTCATTTTTTCCTTTAATGTTACTATTTTCTTCACAATTGGTTTGTTTGAATTTTAAATTGGTATAACATTAATCATTTCTAAAAAACAATTATAAATTGTATTTTAAATAATTTTAAATAATTTTTTATTCATAATTTCAAATTATTATTAAGATAAATCTTTTTTCATTTTAATAAATTATTATTTATTTTCTATACTGAATAATAAAAATTTTATAAATGAAATAATTTATTATAATTTTTTAAAACTAATTTCAATCATAAAATTTATTTAGGTTTTGACTGAATTTTACATAAGCTTATTTATATTAAGCATAATTAAATTAATTCTACATTAACTTAAATTAAAAATTATATGGTTATAGAATCATTTTTATGATTAAAACTGTTCTTTTTAATAACAATTTTCAATTTTCTTCAAGAAAATATTAATCACAATATTGTTTTTTTTAATTTGAATAATAATTTTTTTCCATATTTCGAGTCATAGGATATAATTTATTAATGATGTTAAATTATTATTTTGTACAATTGAATAGTAACTTGGAAAAAGGTTTTCAGCATAGTAAAGCGCATAACAAGTGAATTATGATTAAAACTGATTGCTAATGTATGAAAATATCTTATTAATTACTATTGGATAACAGGATTTGGAATATTATAACCATATCTTTGATTATATTTAAAGTTTGTGACCCTTTACTATAATTATGAACATAATATTATTTCATTAATAGAATAATTAATCATTGTCACTCTCTTTCATTAAAAATCTCTAATGTATGTTCATAGGGATTAAAATAAGGTTTTATATTTTTTAAATGGTTGTATTAAATATGAATAAATTTTTCTTCTTTTATTATTTTAATATAAATATTGAAGGGCAATATTATTTCATTATCCACTTATGAAACATCAATAGAGTGCTTCTACAAGAAGTTGAAAAATGCATGAAGAATTATTTAAAAAAATAAATTATATCCATTTATATATGTTGTTCCATGTATCCTAATTATTTTATTATAGAATTAGTTTGATGTATTTTATAATGTAATTTTTCTAATGTTATCTCATTTTATTCAACGTAATAACACATAAATTGTCATGAAAATGATTTTAAATTATATGTATGATTTAATAAAATATTAGAAAATAATAAAAATCATAAATTAACTCAATTAACATAAATAATGGGGACCATATTATTATTTTCCTATTAATGTGGAACTTGGAAATATGAAAATAACATCCATTACACATAAATATTATGAAATCATTAAAATTCCTTTTATGTGTTTTCCTAAAAAAGTTACTCATGTTTTCCTATTCAATACAAATCACATTATCAATTTTACATAAAAATATACATAACTCCCATGAAATATTCATTACAATGTCCCTAAGTCCATCGAATGATCATAAACCTCTCTTTAGAAGGTTATATTCTAATCTGAATGATGATATCGAAATAAGTTATATAAGTCTCAATCGATCGCTTTTATACCTATTACATATTACGAATCGATAAACAATTTAATAATAATTAATATATTATAATATTTTTATCATAAATATATTTAAATTTTTTATGTTTAATATATAACCCTTTTTATCTCATTTTCCACCTAATGGTAAATGAAAGTATCATTCTTGCACACGTGTTTACTATGACCTCCATAGAGCTACGTTGTATGTTTTTTTAATACCAACTCGCATGGACAGTCATAAGGATGGAAATAATTAATAAATATTACATTTATAACACTATAATGATTTTATAGAATTCAAATATTAACTACATTATTTCACTTCCACCAAATAGAAAAATTAAAATGTGGACAATGTGTATTTATATATTATCGCCTCCTTAAGACGACATGAAATTGTTTTGTTTCATATAATAGAAACACAAATATAAAATATTATGTAAAATAAACAAGAACAATTATAAAATATTTTATACTCATTTTATTATCTATCATGTAAGACATTATCGAGGTTTAATTACTCATGGCTGTTGTGGAATTATAAACGTGTCACCATCAAAATGTATGACGTAAACATAACATATTTTGTAACAAAATATGTAATGGTAATAACTAAATTACAAAATAATAAAGAAAATGTAATAATGGTTAAAATATAATTATATAAGTATAAACCTAACAAAAATTCATTTTTAAATATGAAAAAGTCATAAGAAATTTGTTTTGATTAGAGGCAGCATATTTCATATCTCTGTTTTCTATGGTTGAGAAGTATGATGTTTTCCCCACATGTTTCTTTCTATGGGGTATAAACATCATAGTGGATAATATAAAATATTATTTTACTAAATTATATGCTATCTGAAAAATCTATTTTTACAATATCCTTTAATTTCTTTTTAATTTAAAATTATATAAAGTCCTAAAATATTTTTCCTTAAATAATTATTTTCAAAGTATTAATGTTCTACGTCTCTTTTTATTTTATATAAATGTTCTATAATATTAATCAATTCTGTTAATATTATATAGAAATATATATTAAAATTCATTTTAAACCCTTTTTACATTTTATTATTAATGTTTTATAATAATTCTTCATTATTTTTTAACAATTTATTTTAGGTTTTTACATTTTAAATATATATGAAAAGATTAAAAATTTTTATCATCATGACTGTTATTCTATATGAAGAAAAATCTATAATTTTTCATTGTATTTTAATAAATATTTTCTATCCACATTATTTTAAGAGTTTTTCATTTTTTTTCTAATTGAAAGAATGTTTGTTTCACTATTTTTTATTTGAATCCTAAAAGTGCATCTACAAATATGTTACATTATTTAAATTAAGATATTATCGAATGGAAGTAAATGTTTTTTGTTTTTTATGTTGGATGTAGTGCTTGAAAAATATTCATGATTATCATTGATAATGATATATCTCTCCAATTTATTGGGTAATAATTTTTTGACTCAATAATTATGTTGGAAATAACAATATATGTTATTTTATTTATAATTTTCATTGTATGAGTGAATGTAAGAGTGATATAAATATGAAGTCCAAAGGTACCTATATGAAATATATTTGCATAGAAATGATTCACTATTTAAGTTTTATTTCATAATATATGTCAATGATATTATGTTTACATTAAAATATATACCCCTTTTTTGAGAGAAAATAATGACTTTTATGAAAATTATTTCATGAGTACTCATTTTTACCTAGAACCTCAGAATTATGATTTTTCAAATTTTTATTCCATATGAAATGTTTTTTTAATAATTTAAAGAGAAATTTATTTCATGAGTTAGTAAATGATTATTTAGATACTGTGGATAAAAAGATATACTTTCTATTTGATTTCATTATTATAAATACATGCTAACAATTTTCATTCATCTCTTTATTCCTTAGTGGGTTTTTTGGGATCATCCTAATTTTTCATGTATTTATGTTGATATAAGGATGGAAAGAAACAATATAAAGGTATATCCATCTACAATGTGTATTTTAAATAATTTAAATGATTATTTTTAATGAATCAAAATATTGATTTAATTTTAAATTATTTTAAAAAAAATAATAAGAATTTAATGCATGTGTCCGTATTTTATTGGTGGGGACTGATGTTTAAGATTTTTTATTGGTTCTAAAATACTCTAAACCTAAATGATCATGGAAATATATGTAAAATAAATCCTTCTTATCAAACTCATAATTATCGTTTTATTATTGTATGGGTTGTTATAATGTCTCTATAAAATTACAGGGTATTTTTCATTCTTTTGTGGAATATTAAGAAAAATGATTCGAGACTCTCAATTTATTATTATGTTGAAGGAATATATTATTTTCATATTCATACAGTGGATTTTTTTTATATCCCATAAAAAAGTTTATAGTATGTCATACATCATTAAATACCGTTATATATTTTCATTATTATGCGATATTTAATTTTTTAATGATGAAAATTATTTAAGGGTTTGATTGTAATTTCTTGAAAATTTATTATTAATTTCCCTTTAAATTTATACAATTTTCAATAGCTTGATTCAAATTAAAAATGAAATTAAATTGTAAAATCATATTTTTAAAAACAATTTTTATTTATTAATATTATTATATATAAATTACTGATCTTGATATAATTTAATGTAAATAAATTATGAAAAGAATTTTTAAAGGAGTAGTCATGGAAAAGAGTATTATGAGTCTACATTTAATGGTTGACCTACCCGAGCATAGAAAAGTAGTGGTGTTACTTGGGGTTTCTTTTGACCCAAAAAATTAAAACTTCAACAATTACGGTACGTGGTATAATGTATTTTAGCTATTTTCAAATTTTTTTAAATTCCCACAATATCCATGCTGGTAGAAGTACCGGCCTCATCTATCATATGTAAATATATTATTCATATATTGTACATATAGATCATTAGGATTTTGTAATTAAATACTAATATTAAATGAACATGCCTTTATTAATGTAATAAATTATTTTTAAATCAAATATATCATATAAAATTAAATTTATTCTTTTAATGAAAATTAATTTTATTTTTAATAGTAATGAATTGATAAACAAGATTAGTATTTCTAAATATTTAATAAAGCCATTTTAGCAATAAAAAAATTATTTTTATAAATTTATCTATCACTAGAACTATTTATTTATTTTAATATACTAAATACATAATGTAATAATATATAGTTTGTATGACTAATATATTGAAACTAATTTACCTAATTGTAATAAAATATTAAATATTTAAAAATCCATTTTTCTATTTCAAGCATTCTTTCATTATCATTAAATATAAATATCAAATTAATATATAATAGTTTTTTATTTTAAAAATTTATTCATTTTAAAATATAGGGAATCCATATTAGTTTATAATGAATTTTGGGGATTTTTATAAAATATTTTTTTAGGTGAATATTAAAAATTAATGTTTTTAAGAAAATCATAATGTGTAATTCTATATCCATTTAATTCATAACATAAAAAAATAAAATAAATTCCTTATTAAAAAATATATTTTTTAGTGGAATGAGCATTGAAAAATACTATGTTTAATACAGATTACCCATGTATAACTGTTTAAAAATTAATAAATACTTTTTTAAATTAAAATAATTTTTAATATTTATCAAATAATTATGTTTTCAGTAATTGATATTAGGATTAAGATATTATTTAAATTCTAAACAATAGAGATTTTTATAATAATAAAATAATTAATTTCATTGAAAAAAATAATATTGGTAAATGTTTTCCCAACAAAAGATGTTTATTAAAAAATATAATTTTTCCAACAAGGGGGTTTTACATTGTACATGCACTATTGATAACATTATTTTTTTTATAAAAATATAAATTTTATTTCAACAAATGGATTTCATTTTTTTATTAATATTTTTATATTATGTACAAATACCATTTTACCTTCACTCTTTATAAGAAAATCAATAAGGTAAAAATTACTAATCGAAGTATAAAATGATAAATTTAAAACTAATAAGAGTAAAAAACATAAAAATAATGTTGTAAAAAAGGTATTTTATTAGTGAATATTAATCTTCATTTGGTCTAGCCTTTATTACTTCCTATGTTAGCTCCACACTCCTTGTAAAACAAGTGTTCTCTTTATATAAATAAGTAATACTTAAAAAAAGGGATTCATTTAACCTATAAAACAAACACACATTCACCACACTTCTCTAATTATTAAAAGTTATTAGATCATAAAATATCATCTGTGTTTTCTCATATACACTTTATCCATACTATGGAATTTATGGACTTTCCAATGGTCTGTGCTAAGGATCCTTAATGTGTTACCCTTTGGATAACATCCTCGGGGGATGATTATGTTCTCAACTGATTTCCATAATTCATTCATTGTTTTCCCCCATTAATCCTATTATATATGTTATAGAATGATAATATAATATTTATAAATATTATTAAATGATATTATATGATTTAAATTATAAAAATATCACTTCCTACGAAAACATTTAATAATTCTATTGTCACCAAACGTACGTGCAGACTACCCCCCCATAAGCGACATGATTAATTTTTCATAACCATCATATATGGATAGTTAAAATATGATATTTAATTAAGATATATATTATATAAAAATATTTTTATATTTATGAAATTATAAGCCAAATTATAATTTCCTTTATTTTTTATGTATACCTATTTGTATCATTCTCATAAGTACAGACTATATCCTCCATGAAAGTGACATATTTGGTTTTTCATATATTATTTTATAAATTATCAAAATGTACAAAAACTTAATTAAATATCTTCATAATATTTAAATATTATAATCAAGAATCGTTAAAGAATTTAATATTCAAAACGATATACTTTTTTAACAATATTAACCTTTATATTATAACATGATCATATTTTGCATAGTTTGACCACAGACTTGAACAATAATATAATTGAAAATAATGGTGGACTATGGAAACTTAAATAATGTTTTATTTCTCATTAATTACAAAAAAAATTCTATTTGATGGTTTTTTAATGTTTATTCTAATGTTAAACTTATTATTATTCTATAAACGTTTTGTTAATTAAGTATTTCTTAAAGAATATCATCACCTACATTCCCACTATGAATCACAACAAAAATAATTTTGAAATGAAATTTAATCATTATAAATCATTACAAAAAACAATTTTTAGAACATAAAATGATCATAGAATTATTATACATTAATATATTAGTAATAATTGATCTAGCCTTTAAAAATCAAGAAGTAAATAAACAATTAAAACTAATAACATTTGGTTATCGATATAATGCATACCAAAAAAATAATTTGTTTATAAATGATTTTAAATTATGTTCACGAAATATCATATGTGGTAAATTGGTTATGAAAAAAGTGATTTACATATTAATAATTTTATATGGGATGTTAAAAAAATTTCAGTTCCATATGAATAATGTTTATTATTATTATTGATTCAAATTATTTTTATTGTCCATAATATTTTTTCAATGACTATGTTTATTTCAACATGGTGTTATTTTGTTATGTAATGGGATTATAATTCGATTAGTTCTAGTTTACTTCATAATTATTTAGATTTTGATTCCCTCTTTAAAATATATATAATTTTATGAATAAAACCATTCCCCACTAAATGAGCTCATTCAAATCACTATCCAAATTCAATATCCCAAATATAGTTAAAAAATATTATTTTGAAATAAAAATATTTTGTTTTTATAATTCATATATTTATTGTTAACCATTTTCAATTGTATATTTTATCACAATATTTTTTAAGTGGGATTCAAAGAAATTAATTTCAAAATATTAAAAAGTACAACCCCTAAAAAATAGTTTTATTATCTATCACTCCACATATTTTATTTATAACATATAATTCATTTACAAGTATCCTTTTTAATGTTGTCATTTATATTTTTATTTTAAAAAAATTATTCATTTAATTATTTTGAATATTATTTTTCAATGTGATTCATAATTTCATATATATAAAAAATATTTATGAAATGTTTTGAAAAATTTATATTTCATCTATTTATTCTCATTTTCAATTTTAATAAGACTAACAACAATGGTGTTATGTTTTAAATATAATTCAAGAATTTCCAATATGACATACTCTTTCTGGTAAATCTAATACTGTTATTAGTTCATATAATCACATAGTTTAGTTTATGTTATTCTATTTGAAAATGATATGATGTAATTTTCTTTCCTCGTGATAATTATGATATGATTAAATATAGATTTCGAAAAATAATATTATATGGTTGTTGATGGTTAGAATAAAATATCAGCCACCAATTAATTGTTCATGGTTCTACATGACAAAGAGATACATTTTTATTGTATGTATTTTAAACCAAAATCCCATATGGATTGTAGTTTTGTAAAATCTGTGTCACTTAGAGAATATAGGCTTGTGAATATAATGTCACTAATGATAATTTTTTATCCCTAAACTACATAGATACTATTGGTTTATGAAAAAAATTCCTCTACTAGGTTTTATGATTTTGGTTCATATGAAATTGGTAGTGATTCCTAATTATTAATAGTGTGTACTTATTTATTATTATACCACATTTCAACAACATGCCAAATCTCTGTGAATATTATCATACTCTACGGATCATACATATTTTATCATATTTCTACTCCTTTAAAACATGGTATTTGTTTCACCATTAAATTGATATGTGTCTTTTAAAAATCAACTTAGGATAAATACAATTGTTATAAGTTCTTTTTTAATATATTTCAATTCATCCTCTTATAATTATTTCACTATAATGATTGAGTTGATTATTTCTTTGACTAAAATATAAATAAACATTTAACAAATTCAGATAGTTGATTCTAAATAAATTTCACAAAAAATATTATGTTAAATGACTTAATGATTGAATTAAGGAAATATTGTTTCCAATTCAAAATGTTATTCGTTGAATTAATATTTATATTTTTTGATTAAGATTTATTTTTTCAATGATGATTTTTATGTGTTGAATAGAATGTTTAGATAATGATTGAAATTTATGAATAGGATAAACAAATTTCTACTAAATCCCATCTATGAGGCACATATTTATGACCTAAATGGTCAATGGAGATTAATATTCATATCCTAAAATTATAAAACATATTCAAATTTTAATTTCAAATAAAATAATTTCTGAAACTAAATTATTGTGAGATAACATTATAATGGATGAAATTTTTATCATTTTTGGTATTGAAAATATAAACTATTTTCTATTTGATGTTATTTATATAAATAATTTTCAATATTTTATCTGAGATAACATACTAAAAAATTTTAGACAACTGAAAAATGTAATCTCATCATGAAAAATAACGTATAATATTAAACCTTGATTTAAAATTTAAATATTTTTACTCATAATATTATGAAAAACATTATTATTTTTGAATATATGGTTGTTCTACAATATATACCATTATATTATGAAACCCCTAAAAATAATTATGATATTCATAGCAATTAGTCATATGGAATGAATTTGGAATTTTATCGAAAACATCCTTCCATATATCTTCATGCTCTATTACATTATAAGTTAATGGATTTGATGAAGTACATATCTTCTTATTTTTCTCAACCTAAAAACGTTACACATAATAAATTGATATAGTGATTCTTGATATCACCTTATAACCATAATATGAGATAGTATAAATTCTATATGACTTATCAAAATTATATATTTGAGATCAATGATAATAAACAACTTTTTCAAAAATTCTAGATATATATTTTTTGTCCCCTCCCAACCCTGGTGTCACTAAACGGTGCCCTGAACCGGAGAGTAACATTCCCTTAAGAGTACCTTCCTATATGCTAGAGGGTGGCGAATAGAAGTGAGGGTCTGGTAAGTTATTCATGGGGTGACTTTACCCCCTTTAGTCAAAATAGACATCAATAGAAGAAACAACAACAAAAAAGTGAGAAAGAAAATAAACAATCAAAACAATATTATCTCACATTATTGTCGAAATAGGAAATACAATACTAAAATGAAAGGTAAAACATACTATGAAAATTAAGTTGTTGGATGTTTGTAATGAATCTAGAATTAAAGAAACATCAGCACCCAACTGATCCCCGAACCACCACTTTTTCCCTCACCCCGGATATATTCCCAAACAGAAACTTATCCTAGGGATTTTCACTTAACATGTCTAGAAAAAACAATTTCTACATAGGGGCCGGTCAGGTGGCCTAGAGAAGTTGTGAGTGTGACTTAGTATGCCACTACTAATAGTGTCTAAAAACATCCTATCATAAGGCTGTGTGTGAAAACCTATAATGAAACAAATTCAATGCATAATTAAGCAGTTATCACATTGTCATTTAATCATTAATCATCACATTAGATCAAGTTTCAATTCATTCCTCTAATTTAAATCAAAATTCATTATTTTAATTCATTTTGTTTTGAATGCCATGTTAAGTAGCCCAAATCTAATTCATTGTTGAATTCCTTGTCTAACCGCTCAAATCTCATACCTTATTGAACACAATGTCTAATGGCCCATATCTTAAGCTTGGATAACTATTGGGGTGGAACTCCATGTCCACGTCACAACTTCTTACTTGGTCTAGAACACCATATATAACACCCTCATTTTCCATCATTTAATCTTTCATTAATTTACAATAATTAACCACATAATTACATTACTAATCAAATTATTAGTTAATCATTTCATAGAACAGTAGTTATCCCAAAAATTAACTAAGAACATATCCCATTAATTAATAAATCAATTAATTATTCAATCAACACAAATCTTATTCCATAATTAATTAATCACCATCAACTATCAAAATCAAATCACAAAATCTCATGATTATTTTACCCCAATTAATTATCTTAACAACACCAAATAAATATCCCTTATAAAAAATAAAAATTTATAAAAAAAATTCCCCAGATCAATTATCTATTTGGGAAGCCCCATAGTTCTAAGATTAAATCATCAATTAATCATCAAGGCAAAGCACAAGTCAACTCCTTATTCTTAATTACTCAAATTTAGGAAATTATTTATCAATAGAATCTATCATATAAAAAATATCATACACACATATTTAATCCCTGTCTATGGAAGTTCTTTTTAGACCACCTAACATGGTTTGTTGATAAATGTTTGCCCAATGGAAATACCGAAAATCAACATGGCACAACGACGTCGATCATGATCTAGATATAAATCCCTGAACACAAAATTAAGATCAAAATCATCATGAACATGAAACAATATATCTTGATCCACAAAACTAGATCTATATCTCAAATAATAGGTTAATATCTATGGAAATTGTGGAGATCTTCCATGAAGTGATTAAATAAAGATGAAGGGGAGAATGTGAGAAGCATCAAAATGTAATCCACAAACTAGGGAGGGAGTGGATCTTCAATCCGGACATTAGTTCTCAAAGAACAACATTCGAATCTCCATGGAATCCCTCCAGAAGGCTTATGTATCAGTTAGATTTGGTCATGATAGAGCCTAGGTAAAAATATAGGGTTTTGGGGGGCTTGTTTGACTGAAACACATTTTTATAGATATTTTTAATTTACGTGCATGGTTTGACAATAAGGGACACACATCTTGGGTAAATCGTGCGCCAACCATGAAAAAAACTCTATCTAGGTTGACATGGTTTTCTAAGAATGAGTCGCACAGTTTGTCAAACCATGAAAAACCCATGCAAATCCCTCTATCTGTAAATTTTTCTATGAAACTCACCCATGTGAACCCCAAGACACAACTCCAAAGAAAAGGTACTTTAAAACCTCAAAAGTACATACAAAAAGACAAAACGCACCCGGGATGACTCTAGAAAAGGTCAATATCTTGTAATATCCCCAACTATAACAGATCATCATCAATCATTACTCTTGAAATTTTAAATGATTCTGATCGAAAAATATTGGGCCATTAAGTCCTCGTGTCCTTTTCCCATTCCCAAGATTCCTTTGTAACACTTCCATGTTTCCATAAAAAACGAACTATTTGAACAGTCTTCCCCCACAAAACATTCTCACTAAAATCCAGTACACGTATCAGATGCTCCTAACAGGATGGATCTATCTCAATGTCAAACTCCACTTAATTGATCAGGTTGTATGGGTTTGGGTGACTACTCTGTAGTTGTGACACATTGAAAATATCATGCTTATCATTTATTTTCAATGGATGAGATAATCGGTACGCCACCGAGCCAATTCAATCAACTACCTCAAATGGTACTTCGAATCAGGGTTCCAAATTACCATGCCTCTGTATCCTGTGGTGACCCATCCTAGGAAACACCTGAAGTAAAACACAATCACCCTCTGTGAACTTTGTGGTTCATCACCATATATCATCATAAGACATCTACATAAATTGAGACATATCTATATTTATTCAAATCAACTCCACATCTTTACCGTCTCTTGAATGGGACTCGATCCTAATAGCTTAGAATCACCTTCCTCTAACAAGCATATCAGTGATCTGCAAGGTCTATCATAAAGTGACTCATATGGTTCTATCTGAATAGTTTCCAAATAAATGTTGTTATAGGAAAACTCTACTAAATACAAGTACTTATCCAAAGAACCATTCAAATCTAGTACACATTCCTGCATCATATCATCTAACACTTGTATGGTATGCCCATACTGCCCATCTATATGTGGGTTGAAATTCATACTTAACAAAACCGTTGTTCCCATCGCCTTCTGTAATCCCTACCAAAAGCATGAAGTAAAGAGTGAATCATGATCTAAAACAACAGTTTGTTGTACCCCACTCAACCAAACTATCCGATGAACATACATCTCTCCCAAATGGTGTAATATAAAGGTTTCCCTTATAGGTAAAAAATGTGATACCTTCTTACGATGTTCCACAATTACCCAATTATCATCATTCATACTAATAATCCTTTGATGAACTAAAACAAAATACTTTTTATGTCATTCCTCTTCCATTATGGATTAGGAAACTGATGCAAAAGGCCATCAGGTCACTGACATGCAACCTTCACATGTAGAAAGGTGAAACAACTTATTATGAACCATGTTATCTCATTTTTCATGCCTAGCCACCAAAAATGTCGTCGCAGGTCACGATACATTGTTTTCACCTGAGGATGTATTCCCCCTCTTTGAGGCATAATATTCTTGGATGTGTTCTTCTAGCATACACATAGGAACCAAAAATTGATTCATCACATAGATGACCTCATTCTCATATATAAACCAGTCTGAAGGTGTCCCCCACCTTCACAGCTCTCCCTTGATGATAAACTATCTAGATCCTCCTTTTTTCTATTCGTTATCCATATCAAGAGATTTGACTCCAATTCTAATCAAACAAGATCCATCCACCCATGACTCTCCTGAACCACCACTTGTATTTCAGCCTGAAAAATAATCATCTTCCACTCTGCACTAGACTCATATACCAAATAAGTCTGAATGTTCCCTATCATGGAATCAAACACACTATTCCCCTTTCTAGGTGTATAGGATAGATAATAATCAACGGATTGTATATACTATACCAATTTTCACTACTGAAGAATAATTTCATGCTGTGAAAAGATATACTTCCTGATTTTTTGTCCTTAAAAACTATTTCAATTTCACCCAAAAGAGTGTGTCGCCAACAATTAATAGAATAAACCACCAGTTCCAACTCGAGGTCATCCGTGGGGAAATTCTATTCAGTTTTCCCTAAATGAAAATACATGTTGTTAAAAATATATCCCTTTGGATCAACATAACATTGATTCATATCCCTGAAGCATCACAATATACCATGTACTCATACCTGAGTCATTTAAGATCAATATTGGTGTAAATGTCAATAACTACATCAACTACTGGAAAACATTAATTCATTCTAATATCCACTAAATATTTATCGCTCTCTTTTTCATACATGAATGTAGCTCCACCTATTATAGAAATTCCACGATGAAACTTCAATAATATCTAACTAATAAAAATTATCTTTAGATATCAAAAATATTCTTGGGATTCTCCCAATAAACAGTTGCCTAATCTTTTTCTAGGTCCAATACCACACCTTCTTCTGAGATGAGGTTCCACAAAAAGTGTACCTTGTCCATCCAAAAAATAACATTTAGATAGCTTTTCATGTACCTGGTTATCTCATAGTGTACCCAGGATGATGTCATGATATTCTGCATGATCGTCATGAGTCATAGAGTACACCACGATGTCATCCACAAACACCAATGCAAATTGATCCAGGTATGGATGAAATATCGTGTTCTTCAAGGACATAAACATTGATGGAGTGTTTTTAAACCCAAAATGTTTTATTGAAAACTCACAAAGTCCATACCTACTTCTAAAATAAGTTCATGGTATATCATAAGTCTGAACTCTCACCTTATGATACCATGATCCCAACTCAGTTGTTAAGAACATAGAAGCCCCCTTTATCTACACAAATAAATCATCGATACACAGAAGTGTATATTGGTTCTTCACAGACAATTTATTCAACGTCTATTAACTTATACACAAGCGTTAACACCCATCATCCTTATTTAGAAACAAAGAATTATATTCCCAAGGTGACGTATTGGAAGTATAATACGTTTATACTCTAACTCCTCCAACTATATTTTGATCTCTTGAAGCTCAGTCGGTGCCTTTATGTAAGGTGGAATAGACCCTGGCTCAACCCCTAGAATGATTTCAATAGTGAATTCCCCATCTCTCCTAGGTGGAAACCCTGATAAGTCTTTGTGAAAGACATTATGGAATTGTTCCACAATATGTGGAAGGATGTCTTTTATATCACCCCAATAATAAATTAAAAGTCTAGAAAAATGTGTTCTGAGATATCCTAGTTGCTAAGAAACATGGTCTACTATACATTCATGGATATCCCATTCTTCAAGATGAACTTACTGGTCATCTGAAGTAGATACAAAGGCAACCCTCTTGTGGTAAAAATTTATGTGTTCTTGGTATGAGACTAACTAGTTTATAGACATAATCAGATAAAATCCAGTCAAATCAAGGAAATAGGGATCCAAAAATATATGATAAACTCTGATCTCAAGTGAATGGACCTTCCATAAACTGAAATCTCTATACTATGTTCCCAATTTTGAATCGATATTCATTTATATGCTTATAGACTCCACCTATAGGTTCAATAAAATAACAATATTGGCAGATATATATCCATTAGATGCACCGATATCAAAAAAGGAACTAGATAATATAGCAGATACTTGAAGACTACCTCTCATTGTCGATGGATCGGCAACTCTATCCACAATTGTTGGTTACACTGCATATAACGTCCCTTCCCCTCTTCTATGTGGTGCCGTCTGACCCCCTTGGGTAGCACCACCATGCTGATATAGGCACACATAAACTATTTCATCACATCTACTCCCTCTTCCTCTTCTTCATGTATAACTCCATATTCTAGAAATATATGGTGTACAAGACCCACTTCCCTCACTCTGACTCAGAGTAGCTACTCCATCAGCACCAACCTATCACTGCATCCATATAAACTTCTATGAGGGCACCATATTTATAAAAAAACAACCTCTCCACAGGTCGTAGATGAAAATTTCTACGATAGTATCTCAGCCATCCGCATAGGTGGAAAAGAACAAGAGTAATATCTGGTGAAAATGTTCTTCCTAGTTTTCCACCTTGTGTTCCACTATCTTGAATAAGGTTCTCATAATGGTGCTTCCTGATGTTTGAATCCACACTCCCTAATTGTCCAGTGATAGCTACAAGTCCAGTAATAGAATCCTCATGTAGGTTCCCCTGCAAAATTATATCATGAGTAACAACATACGATAACTTCTTTGACCTAATGATATTCATCGGGGACATAATTTCACACCTAAGCCCATCCAAATATCGTTTTGTCAAGGAAGACTCATCTATAGCTAGCATTAAATAAATATGTGGTAAATCTGTGAAATTCTCGATATGATCCATTATAGAAATGATTCCCTATGTCATATTCGTAAACTATGTATCCCTCTCTTGTCTCAGTTTTCGTGGATATAAGTTCTCCAAGAACATCTCGAGCAATCCCTTCCATTACATATCATTAGTCTGTCGAGATCGTACTTTAATGTCCCACCAGTGCTTCGCTGGCCCCTATTGCATTTCATAATCCAACATGACCCTCCACTTAGTCGTAGCCTACAAATGTTGTAGTATTATCATTATGTATTCAATTAAAATTTCACCTCCCTCATGTCCACCCTCATTAGTAAAAGTTTCAGGGTGTTGTAGCTGAAACTCCCTTATCAACTGAGACATGATTTTAAAAACCCATCCCACCTATCTCTCCATGAACTACATGAATTGATAAAATTCTCTCAGATCATATCCTCTTTATCCATAGCTAGAAAAAATGGGGCCTCATGTTCCCTGTCAGTATGTTCATTCTAGGTCATATCCCTCAGACTCCCTCTAATCAAGCATCGTGAAGGCATAACTCTAGAAATCCAAACACACTTCATAGGTATCATAAGGAAACATTATAATATTTAAGTAAGAGGAGAATGAAATGCAATAAGTTCCATCATGTCCATACATATTTCTCAACACATTGTCAACACTGAGGCACTATCACTACACCTAACCATTCTTCTTCTATGACTTTGTTAACGTGGCAATGCACATTCTCATTAATTAATTCCAACAATTAATTAATTACATCAATTATAATTAACTAATTCTTAAATTAATTAATCAACCCCATATAATTATTCAGGTTCCTAATTAGAGACCCATTTATTCTCCTTTTTCATTGTTATTTCAATATCACTACAAGAAAAATTGGTCAGGTTCAACAACCTACCCATAACCCATCTTCCTGTGAGTGCCTACAATAAAGCATGTCACAATAACACTATGAGTCTAGAATGTAGCATGGAGACTCAACTCTTGTGCCTCTATAGACCGTGATTCAAAGTTCAACATTTGTCAAATCAAATATAACATCACACTGCAAAGCATGTTACCCAAGGTTAAATAATATCCAACTCTAAAATCAAATAGGAATCACATCAATCCCACCCCGAGTACCCAGATTTACCCACGTACAAGGGTTTGCAACTCCCATGCAGGAGCTCATTACTATGCTCGATCTCTTCCCAGTCTCATTTCTACCTTTACCAAAATAATATAACAATAAAAGAAGAAATAAATTAAAACTCCTCTAATACAAATTTGACAAGTCATGACCCATGTGAAATTAAACGGAGCCCTAATCTGGTTTATAACATAAACTCAAGCTCGCCTCCCCGTATACTAGAGGGAGTGGACTAGCAGCGAGTGTCTGGTAATTCAACCACAGAAAGACTATACCACCTTTTATAAAAACAATAGATCAACGGAAGCAACAACATTAAACTAGTACAGATTCATATAAACAACAAGAACAAAACTATGTCACATGATAGACAAAACTTGAAATACAATAATCAAATGAAAGGGAAAAAATACTATGACAATGCAAGTGTCAGGTTTTTACAATCCAAATAAAAGTTAAGACAAAATGACACCCATGAGGGCCCTGAACCGTGTCTTGTTAACTCACCCATGCTACATTCCGAAATAAAAAAATATCCCAGGTCTTTTCCCTTATCCTGTCCAACAACAATAAAGTCTACTTGGGTGCCTATCATGAAGACCGAATATGGTGTGAGTATGACATAGTAGGCCACCAAAAATAGTGTCTAAAAATGTCCAGTCTAATGACAGTGTATGAAATTCTACAAATAAGTATTTAAATTTCATAATTAAACAATTATCATACTTTAATTTAATCTTTAACCACCACATTAGATGTAATATCAATTCTGGTCTCTCATTTAAATCATAATTCATTATTTTCATTCATTTGGGGTTGAACTCTATGACAAGGACCCCAATTATCATTTGATGTTGATTGACATTTCCAATAACCCTACATCTCATTTGATATTGAATTCCATTTATAACACCCCACATATCAAACATTGATATCTATTTGGGAGGAACTCAGTTTCCATGTCCAAACATCTAACTTGTTCTAGAATGCCTTGTCTTGTACCCACATTTTCACTCATTTAATCATTCATTAATTCAAATGAATCAACCACATTATATAGTTAATAATCCAAATATTAGGGAAGCATTTCATAGCCCAATAGTTAACCCAATAGTTAACCTAGCACATAATCCATTAATGAATTCATCAATTAATTAGTCAATCACGAAAAATCTTATTCTATAATTAATTAATAACTATTTATTATCCAAATCAAATCTCAACATCTCATAATTAATTTCCCCTATTAATTGTTTTATCAAAACCAATAATATATCTCAATTACAAAAACCGTATTCGTAAACAAATTCTCCTTATGAATTGTCTATTTGGGTAGCCCCTCAGTTCCAAGATTAAATCAACAATTAATCATCAAGGCAACACACAAGTCGATTACATATTCATAATTACACCATTTTATGAAATAAATTATCATGGGAAGATATTAAATCAAAAATCTCATATACACATATTAATTCCATGAATGTGGGAGTAAGATTTAGTCAAAGTACCTCGGTTTGGTGATGGATGTTATCACAACTTAAGTCCCTAAAATCTGAGCAGCACAATGATGTCGATCACAATCCTGATCTAAATACCTAAACCCAATTTTATGATAAAAAGCATCATGATCATGAAACTCTCGATCTATATCTAGAATCATTTATCTATATCTCAAATCATTGGTTTAGATCAATATAAAAAAGTGTAGATCTTCCATGAAATGAATAAATTAAGTTATCAGAAATAATGAGAGAAACATTGGGATTAAATCCACTTACCAGGGATAGATATGATCTTCAATCTAGGAATTAGATATCTTTGAACGGTGTTCAAATCCCATTTGAATCCATCTAGAAGAACTTGGGATCACCTTGAATATGTCATGCCCGATCTTAGGATGAAATAGAGGATTTTCAAGGGTTATATTGATTTTAAAACTAATTTTCACATAATTAAGACCAATGTACATGTTTTCTTTGTAAGGGACACACAGTTAGAGTAAACCATGCACCAAATGTGAAAACCTATCTTTTTAGGTTCGTGCAATATTCCATGGTTGGGGTGCATAGTTTTTCAAATCGCACATAGCCCTTTAGTTATTAATTTCTCTTGAAAACTCACCCAATCTCAACCCAAGAAACAACTCCAAAGAAAATATACATAAAACCCTCAAATTTAACCTAAAATACACTCAAGATGAATCCTGAAAAGGCTGATAAAATACATTTTTTCCAATGAAATATCACAAATGAAGATATACCTTAAATATTTTTATAGTGGCATAAAGAAGAATGATATTATTATAAGAGAGTTTGATTCTGCATGGAAAACCCTTTATTCTAACTATCCATATCTAAATATTCTATTACTCCACATGAATATTTTAGAATATATAATTAATTACAATATAATTTTTTGGAACTGTATATTCAGATTAGTCAACTAATCAATTCCATGGGTGAAATTCTATAAAAATTTTCTATAACATGTAGATTTAGTCTATTGAAATGTATAATAGTTATAACTATGTAATAATTAATGTATATACAATTTTTCATGACTAATCAAAGGATGAGTTATTAGGAATGTTGTATATGGGTTTAAATATTCTATATGAAACATAATGATGTATGTCTATTTATGAGGTACCACTAAATATGAATCCATTATAATGGAAAATGATAGACTATTGTTATTACATTATATCTTCATTATGAAGAGAAGGTTTCTTCACTTACTTTCAATCAAAAATTTTCTTTATCTTTCTCAAAACCAAAACATCAATTTCCTTTGTAATATTCAATTTCGTAGGATAATGGGGAGAATCATAAAAGTGTTATATATCCTGAGTTATTAGTGTAGGCCTTCCAAATAATTCTTCTATATATTTAGTCCTTCCAAATATCTTCTCTAAGGATAGATGTATCTATTTTAAAAAAAAAATTATTTTTTTATACTAGTTATAGACGGTTTATTAGTTAAGAAATTGATTATTAATTCTTTAAAATATTTTCCCCAATTGATAAAACAAATTTATTTTAGTGGTATATTATGATTATTGTTAAATGAAGTGGTATGAATTTATAGTTCTACATTAAGCTTTTTTTCTTTTTTTTTGATATCACAAAATTGTTATATTGAACAGCCAAATTAAAAAAAATTATCAAGTTTTATATATATTTGTGTTCTTATTAGTATGTAATTTAAATATTCATTATAAATGAATTTTAAAAAATATATAATATTTTATTTTTAATTATAAATATGGACTGTGATAATAAAAAATGGGTAGATACTTGACTTGGTAATTTTATTCAAACACGATACATTTTGTTCTTTTATTTAATGATAATAGAAGCCCTAAATTTTAATCCAATAGTTTTTTTATGTTTCCATTTCAATATTAATATACCTATAAAAATATTCTTATTTTACTATAAAAAATTTCTTGAAATAAATCATATGACTTGAATAATATGAAAATATATGTCTAATATAAATGACATCTATTTGAAATTAATGATTTCCAATACTCAAGTGTCTATAAATTTTGAAAATTTTAAAATAACTTTTCAATGTAGTGTAATTATATATATCCCCAATCATATAATGAATATATTACTATTAATGAAAATGTAATAACTTTAAAGAAATGATTTACATTCATAAAAAAGAACTTCTGGTCAAAATAATACCACATGATCAACATAAAGTCTTATTGATAGAAAGAGTTATAATGATGACTTCCTAAATGGACACCTTATGTTCTTAGTAAATCCATAAATTTATTTCAAATGCTTAGGATCAATGTAAATTTAAACATTTATTGTATATCATTATATTAATATTAAATACTTATGATCAATAATTTCAAACAATAAGAAAGGAAAATCATTATTTCTTAGGATTATACCTTAATTTCATATAATCATAGGAAAGGATTGCATCATCAATAAGTTATGGGATTTCAGTAATTTCAAACAATGACCATCAAGGTCATATGATCATATGATAACATACAATTAGAATTCCAATGGTGCTAAATAACTAGGATGTTTTGTATTCTCAATTATGTTTAAAAAAATTTATTTATAAACCTAATTTATTTTATTCATTATAACATATTATAAAATATTTAATAATGTATTGGAGTTACAAAATGTATTATTTTCTAAAAGATATAACACTTGAGAAATAATATATATTTTTTCTACGAAATCCAATTTTTCAAGGATAATACAAGTTTCACTAGCATGATACTCTAGTTTTTGTATTTCTTTTATAAATTAACATACAATGTATTAGAGAAATAATTTTTACGTCTTATATTAGTTAATCATAATAATTATATTCAAATAATAATGTTCTACTAAAAAAGTGAAGTTATATATGTTTAAAATAATATTTAGACACATATATTCATGAATACAAATATACTTGATTTTTCCCCTTCTTGTTGGATGGCCCAAAAAATGAAATTCTACTGCTACTATGAATTCATGTTTAAATTCAGTAGCCTAAGAACATATGAATATTTAATTTGAGTTATTATTTATTATCTGTAATATTTATACATTATCATTACTTGTTTATTTCAATTATATCATGAATCCAAAATGAACTTATCACCAAAATCAATGTATCAATTTAACTCATTATACTGTGTGTGTGAAGAATGTGAATTGGTCATATATGAAGGGATATCATATAATGGTATAAATATACCATTTGAAAAAAAAATATGTTTCATTCAAAAAACAATCTATGTCCCTAGAAAATGGCATGGATAGTAAACAACACCATGTTTGCAAAGAGCCATATTCATGGAGAAGATTTTTTGTTTATTACACCAAACCACTATAATACATTAGTATTAAAATACTATTATTATAATTAAATATTCCATGACATATATTGAGGAGTGAACGCCATATTTATTTAAGATAAATTATGGTTGTATTAAGTCAATGAAAAATATCAAAACTCAATCCACCCCACCCTTGATTGACGTTATTCAACACATAACTAACCAAGAAACATATCATAGTTTTCAATAATTGAGGAAAATATCACTATAATATAACAAGAAAATGTCTATAGTAATATAAATATATTTATAATAGTTAATTCAAAGGTCATTCAAACTCAAACAGGTATACTATGAGTAGGAGAACCCCTATCCAACTAATTATGAATTTGATAATTAATTAGATGTAATACAAACATAACAACCCATGTCACTATCAAACCATAATATTAAAAATAAATTTATTAAGAAATATAAATTTGAAAATGATTATCTATACATAATATATGTCGATAGAAAATAGAACTTAGAATATTATGGGCCACTTTTATACATATAAAAAATAGTGAGCATCTATGACCCATTTTCTGATAACAACAAGTCATAAGAAAAAACATATTATATCAAACATAACCTCAAAATTTATTCAATGAATGAATCTACTACTAAAAAAATATATAAAAATAAAATTCAATTGTGGAAATGGTAATCAATAATTATAAACATTATCACATAATATAATAAAAAAATGAAATATTCATTACTAAAATAAAAACTCTCAACGTAACAATTTTCATATTTCATCCCACTAACATTTATGAACTACATTAATCATCTCTTATATGTATATATCCTAAAAATTAAAATACTTATTTCATATATATCATCATTTACATTAGTTATAAATTAACCCCTTATTGGATTACAATTTCAGTTATGTAATCCATTATCTCATTATAAAAATTATTCCACACTATTAATCAATGTGTAGTAACATTACCATGATTTCATCTAGAATTCAAATTTACACATTATATTTATACTTGTGTATACAATTATATTATTTAATTAAAGAATTTAATTATTCCACATTAATTTAGTATTTTTTAAAATTCAATATTCATATTTCTGTACTACAAAATAATTTTAATAAAATACCATGATAACCAAATTACACATCATCCCATAATAACATCTTCACAACATTGAAAATGAAAATAACCTATTAAATTCATAGAATATAAAAAAATGCATTCCCTCTAAAATCATCGTACTCCAAAACGTAATCATACACCACTCTATAGAAAATATTTATACAGTACTTTCTTTTAATATAATATCTCGAACTACCTTTCATTAAAACACAACTAAAATAACATCCTTTGGAAGAAATATTTAACTTGATCCTTTAAAGGGGCTCAAAGATTTATGTATTCGACATCAAACTTGAAGAACCATTCTATGGAGGTAAATAGACATATAAAAAAGTTGAAATACTTAATTTGTAATTTTGATTTATCTATATCCCGAATAATGATCATGGACATCCATAGTTATCCGTCTAAAATTGGAAAGAATGGGATATAATATTTATCATAAATAGACAAACATACTACCTCCTGACCAAAAAACATAACTAGAAATAGACTTCTTAAACATTAGAGATAGAACAACACTTCAACCACACAATTTATATTATATTAATCACTACTCATATTGGTCAATATAAATTTTCAAGGTAAACTATATTTTCAAATTTTTATTACAATTATCATGATCGTTTTATTTTATATCATTATAAAAAACTCCTACATAATATCGTTAATACCATTATTTTTAAAGTATCAATATATATCACAAAGATTGATATATCAATACGGAACCAAAAATTAGCTAGTCATTATGAATTCAATTTTTTCATTGATTTTTAATTTAAAATGATATATTTAGAAAAAATAATATTCAATAAGAAATATGGATAATAGTATTATACTTAGTAAATAAAGATATTATCTGGTGGAATTATCTGAAATAATTAACAATATTTTAAAATTTTATAGATTGATGAATGAATATCACATTAATGGGGAAAAAACACAGATCATTGGCCCAGGAGAAGGATATGAAAAACACAAAGAATATATAGAATAATAATTTATCCCATACAAAAACCTAAATATTGATCTCATGGGAAGGGGTAAAAATATAATGAATATATTTTATAACAACACATTCTTTTAAAATAATAAATCATGTCCATGAATTATGGAAGAGTGTAAAAATAAAAATTTTAATTTTTTATATAGAGTTCAAAAACGTATAGTAATAGAAGTATTGTATTGTACGAAAATAGTTTTTCACTTCCTATAATTCTAAAAATAATTTAATTATTAAGGTATAATGGTATATAAGAGACAATAAATCGATTATGGGCCTCTACCAACAAGTTTCATGAATATCGACATCACAAACTCCAATAATAACAAATATTTTAATTATTTAAATAATTTATTAATTTTTTATAGGAAAGGTCGATATAAAAAATTTGAAAAGGGACCCTTTTATCAATAAATAATAGAAAACCTAATTCAATATATTATAATCTACAAAAAATTATGTATGAAATACTATAATAGGGTGCGAGTATTGGATATGGTAAGAGAATTATAAATAAAGTCAAACCCTAAGGAAAAATCAAACCATATTTATCAAAAAAACATATCTAACAACCATAATGGAATGAATGATTCAATAAAAATATATTATAAACTCAGGGAAAGAATGATTTGAAACTATAGGTCATTAAAAATTGATATATACCCCTTTATCATATTTCATTTGTCCCTTCCATATATATACAATATATTCCATAAAAATTTAATAGGTCTGGAAGATCAGTAAAAAAGCATTACTGGGGATTTGTGAGCTATTCGCATATGAATAATAATAAAAATATGTTTATCCACTACCAATGAAGAAAATAATTTTAAAATTGATTTTTTCAAAACATTCATATTGTATAAGATGATGTCATTCAGGTGATGTTGTTTCATTTTGAGTTACATTTTTTAAAATAATGTTATGGAAAAAGTATTAATCTCATATTTCATGGTTTCGTCGTCATACATTTATATATCCATTTATTACATGATTTGATTGTATATATAATTACATTATCAAATCTTGTTATGTAATGTATCCACATAATCCTAGGTTCTATTACTGAATTAATTTTTAGTTATGTAGCACTGTATGATATGCATTATATATGACCCTATAGATTCTTATATATAATTTTCCCTCAATTACATAAATAATTATCTATGTTGTTCTGTGATAAATATATGATACCTGAGGATATATCGTGAATTATATGGGTAACATAGTATGTATGAATGTATATAGACTTTCAAAAATATTGGTATTGAAAAACATACTCATGGGACTATGAAACCCCCATTCTTTTATAGATAACTCATCACGTAACAACACATATTATCATGTCATGATTCATGCCTTCCAAATAAAATTTCTTCATTAATAATACCTTACATTCTTTATTATTCTCTAAACTACTTAATCATAATATTCATACAAATTAATATACTGATAATATCTATAATATTATATTAAAAACTAAAAAAATTATTCTAATTCTATAGAATCAAATTAAATCCTAGAAAAAAGTAAAAACCAAACCACGTGATCGATTAGGAAACCTTTTCCATCATATTAAATTCATGTATGAAATTATATCCACCAGGATTCCAAAAAAACCCCAAATATTATAATGTAAAATAAAAAATTCCATGTTGATATACCACTCAAAATAGAACAATGCACTTCCAACAAACTCGTTTGTTTTCTTCATAAAATAAGATCCATTAATACAAAATCCTTAATTCAAAATTCTATTATAGATACATATCAAAATGGTATAAAATTATTATAGAAATATATGCAAGGATCAAACTACACAATTTAACAACCATATCCAATGTAACTGATCACTTCACTAAAAACATTTTAAAAAAATAACTATCCCATAAAAATAACCCCTTTTGATAAATCAATGAACTGTTATAAAAATAACCCAACATATTATAAAATAAATCAAATACACGTTTACTTTTAAATCCCAATAAACACTAATTTCTAAATGTGATAAATCATTGTAAAATATTTTTAGATAATGAATTTCAATAATTATCCTAAACCTACATCACCTATCTATAAATAGATTATATCCCACTAATGATTTATAATCATAACAACTATTAGGAAAAGAATACAAACAATGTCACAAGTAATTTTAATGGAAACATATCAGTTCATTTAATATATGATACCTCAATCCCTCTATAATCTCAATAATTATCTTTTTTGAAACCATAACCTCATGAAAATAATATCTCAATGATTGATTCTCAACTATTAATCTATTCCCTATACTATAAATAAATGGATTCAATAAATCATCGAAGTTATATATTCATGGTAGGATGAATATTTTCTGATCAATATTCACTAAAGGCTTGGAAATAATGGAACTAACCAATATATATCATTCAAATAATAAAAATATTTGAACTCATTGTTTCCCATTAATGGATATCGTTAAAACCCATCATGGGGATATACATATAAGATTGAGAAGTAAATCATAATAAATATTTCAATAACTTCTTCCTAAGGAATCACATCTGGGTTATGACACCTTTTAACTCAATATGGATCTTTGGTTTGTTATGTTTTCAAAAAGACATCTTATTTTTCATAGATTGGAAAAATGTTTTTTGAAAACATGAAATTGTACATCAATTTTGAGATATTTTACATACAAGAATGAGATTTATGGATATGGTTTGAGACCCCATATGTGTCATGGGTGTTCAAGAGACTATCAAAGATGAGTCATATCAGATTGGGTGATTGAAAAAAACAGTTTTTATTCATTCATACTTGGAATGTTTCCTTCATTGGGTGAACACTCAAGGTATACTGGATGGGACACATTGTAGGTAGTTCAATTTATGAACCATTGGTTCATACCATGAATTTATGGAGTGTGGTTTTCTAAATTAAAATAATGGAATAACCCCATTCCACTTATTATTGGATAATATAGAATAATTGTAAGGGGATAACATCTATCCATTCCTAAGATTAAATCATCCTTGAGTGGGGTTATATTTTAATAAATTATTTTTTGTTATTTAATGTATGTTCACCCCTTTTCTATTTATTATTTTTGTTCATTATATATTCAAATTTCTATTTATAAAATCATTTGTATTTTTAATTAATATAAAATTAATAAGTTGTTTTTTAAAAATAATTATTTTAATTTTTTTATTTGACAATGTTTTTTAAAATAATTTACTATATTTGGTTTACTTCGACAAGGTTTGGAAGAGCATGAATATGTACTACATGAGAATCGGTGTAGGTATCCACCAAGACACAATTAAATATGAATTTATATTTAATAGAATTCATTATTTCATAGTTTAATGGGTTTATAAACATGTTATATGTACCATAAGATTCCTTAGGTAACATTAAATGGTGTATTTGTGAATCCCTAGAGAAGACCCTGTTCAATTTTTCACTTAGGGTAGTCTGGGAACACTTGAAGACTATGAATACAAGTTGAATGAGATTTTTTTGAATGTGAGAGACATCAAGGTGGTCATGGGTTCTTAAAGGTGATCCAATGTGGCCTATAATATATTAATATAGCTAGTGGGTGGGCATGAGAGGCTTGGTAGTGAGTGATGATTGGGGAGACAAACAAATTTATCATGAGTTACGAGTTACTCCCTCTTTAGTTCAATGGTGAGTTATCTTATACACTGTGAGTGGATGTAGTCATATGTGAGATTTCATATGAGATTAATATGGGTTTCGTCATAGTGAAGTTTGATGTGTCTCCCTTAAGATATGTGTGATGAGACCTGGGTAAATGTCATGATATTTTTTCTAAATTTAGAATTTGGATAACAAGAGGGTCTTGGTCATGAGATGGATCCCACCTATTAATTCATGTTTCATGAATTGAAATTTCTCATGGGATGATCCAAGGGTTGTTGGATCAGAATGGATGAGGTATTTTTCAATCTTAGATAGGGTATATTTTTCTTGGTTGATTTGATTCTATAGGATATGATGACAACGTATGGTGACGATCATGAGTTGAATCGCCTATGAGAGAACATGGTTATTCTTTAGGACCTAGTGAGAACCTTTAAAAGTAAGTTGAGATTCATTCATGAATTTTAGAAAGGTCTCAGGTTTATATATATGTGGTATTAGATTATGAGTTAGGTGATATCATATATACCCTATTTTGGATCTTGATTATTTATTATAACTTCATGTTTGATAAAGGATGGGTGGAGTTTTATAGACCTAATACCATTAAATTTTTCATTTTTTAGTGTTTCAAATTATAAGTTTATATGGTTGTGATATTTTCCCTCATGTGTTTTGTTATAGTGCAAGTCATTTCATCATTCCTTATTTTTTTATATACTGGGTCAAGGGCCAGGCATCTGTCATGATTCGGTCAGTGTGACTATTACCTGTATAGAGTCTATAAGGATGCATTGGTGCAGTTATGATCTCCGAGAGTGCACAGGAATGTGTCAATGTTCTAGTGTCAAATTTCCATGAGTGTGATTGGTTTGATGACCTTACAATTAGTGGAAATAGTAGTTTCCTGAAATTGTACATTTACATGAGTAGGATTGGGTCTATGACTGACCTGGAATATAGTTTATTACATCAGGTTATTTTAAGATATATTGGTATTCACTTCCTTGATTGATATGTAAATGGATTTAGATGTCGACAGAGGATTATTCCAATTATTTGTAGTTAGTAGGTTGAGTTTTAGAAACCTCTCGATAATGATTATTTAGGAACGAGTCATGAATTTTTATGATAGTGAAATATGATGAGCGGATTCTATCATAGTTCTAATGAATTTATGGTTAATGTATTTGGATCCTTGTTAGAATCTGATTAAATTATGGGCATGTGATTCTCATCTAATTTCATGATATCCTAGTGAGTGTACATTGACTAAGAGAAAATGTTTATTTAAATTATTTCATTTCCCCATGTATAACCTGTGTGTCCATCTTATGGTATTTTAATATGGTATTTCTACTATTATCGTAAGATTATAGGTTCTACATTGGAACGTGAAGGAGATAAATGGAGGGTATTGAAGAATGGGGTGAGTTTTGGGGATGTAATTATGGTCATTTTTTGTTTTTTTAGTTCATTTATATTGTATTTTAGATTTTTCCCTGGGGATATTAGTGTTTATATGTTTTATATGACAGTACATGTATGATATTAAATGTTTCATTATTTATATTTCATCTTCTTAATCTCATGTTATTTGAATATTTATAACTTATAAATTCTATTTTATAAGGTTGATATTCTCTATAATTCATTTGTTAGGCTTATATCACTATTTGGATTCCTATTACTATTGAAGAGGCACACTTAATGGAATATAGAATCCCTATATGAGCATTAATGAGTTTAAATTTACTAGGGAATCCAAATGTGGGGTCAAATACTTTGTTTATCTCGGTCCAGTGGAATAAAATGGTATAAGAGGATTTCAATGTTTTATGATTTTTGGAGTTCATGGGAAAGTGTTCAAAGAATGAATTGGATCATTCGAGTGATATCAAACAAGAGTACCATGAACACCTTTCATAGTAGGAATTCCATGTTACTAGGGAATGGGATTACTATTGTTTCATAAGTTCCAATTATTTGATTTCACATTGGATAACTAAATCGTATTTTATGATTTTAGGATTTTTGTGTAATATGGATCTTGTGCCATTAGAATGTTGTTATGTTCATGCATCATGGTTTGAATAATGATTTCACAGGACATATGGATTCTCCACTATAGGTTTTCTAGGAATACATTTACTATTTTTTGTGTGATAAAAATAATATACATCATTTCCCCAAATAAATTTTGGATTTCATCCAACTAAGTTGTACCATAATATATTTTCCATTCATGTATTCTCTAGTATATATAATATAAAGAGTTTTATATAGATTCAATATAGTCAATTCATCATGGGATGTACCGATACTTATCATGTGTATGTTGTTGAGAACAATGAAATTATAATGGAAAAATGGTGGATTGGATATAATAATGGGATGCTTTTTGTAATATATAATGATGTTCCTGTGTTTAATTTAGACGGATGACCCTTTTGGTCCATTGGGATGTTGATATAGTTATTTAAAGTTGAAAGAACATTCTATATGGTTTTTTCATATATAGAATCTTGGATGAAATAAATATGTTAACAATAAGTATTTTTACAAATAGAAACATGAAAAGGAGATTTGTTTGTGATTATTTTCAAACCACACAGGGTTGATGATGGAGTTTTCAAGATGAGTGTATCTATCGTGTAGATAGTTTCAATATTGATGGTGGCATTGTTTCCTAGTGTTTTCCATATTTTTGGGACAAACAATTTGGAGGATGAAGAATGTTGATCCATGAAAATGGATGATTAATAGAATGATGAAATAGAATTTAAATGATAAAAGAATGTTATATGTTGGGCCTATCACATCTTTATACAGAAAAGGCTAGTGCTATGTTAAATATATAAAATTCCATGGAAGCTGAGTTTGGAAGACACAAAAATGCCATGCACCGTAGAAGGAACGAAAGACTCTTACACTGTAAATACTATGTCAAATAAAATGATTCATGGCCAATTTAATTCTCACAAGGAACATGTGTGATGGACCATCCATGACTATAAATAGGCAGCCTCACACTTCATTCGAAGTAACTTTTTCCAATGATGATATGGAGCATATTTTGTGCAAAAGATTACTGCGTATAACATTCCCACATAGTAAATCATTTGTGTTTTGTTTTTCATGTGTCTATTAATACCAAGTGATACTCAAGTGAAACTCATGATATGGTTTCATGAAAGAATAGTTTTGCGTGAATTCTATCTTACACAATAAATTCATTAGATCTGCACAAGTACAAGTGTTGCGTGGATGTTCTTGTGTTTTGTGACCAGTAGGTTTTGATTATCATATCTTATTGAAAATTAATTTAAAGTTAATAAACTCAGTTTAATGTTGAAATATTATTCTCATTCAATTTAGAGACAGAGACTTAAATTATAATCTACTGAGGCAACCTTCATGTCAAAAAATTTACTGTGTCATCTCCCAAAGCGATGAGGTAGAGCGAGTTGATAGAAGTGTTGTGAGGGAGGTAGTGCAGTATCCCTAAAATATTATAATGGTACTATCTATAGAAAAGAGTTACTTTGTTTCAAATTCTGTATTAAAAAACAACTAGTGAAGCTTATAGGATTTAGGTGTGACTGACACACTATCAGTGTATCCTCATTAGACTATCCCTTAGTAGTGACGCAAGTAAAACTGTTATGTTGACTCTACTAATGGTAATTTCTAATTGATGTAAAATTATTATAGGATGTTTTAACAAGTTCCTACTAACATGGGAATACTATTTGTTTTTCTAAAAGAAATTTTTGACATTGTGACTCACCCCTCCTCTCTCAGGGTTTTCTAGGGTCCAATACAATATAACATGACTGAATGGTACTATGTAATCCTTGATGGTTTATGGATTAATGCATGGTGAAGTCCACGATTTATTTTATAGAGAACCAAGGGTTATCATGGAATCAGGGATGGATTGATAGGACATGATCAGATGGATTTATAAGAACAATTGTTTTTAGGATGCAAATTCATGTATATCGATAAGATCATAGTAGTATCATCATGGTTTTAGAGTGAAACTAGTTTTGGGAGGGATCATGCAGTTCTCCCTAGAATGAGTGAGGTGGATTGAAATATTTTGTGTGACAGTATTGTAGACTGGTATTGTAAGCGATTAAGGAATATTATCTTATGTTAGATAGTAAGTGACTCATAGGAAAAAGATTCCATTAATGTGATGTGGTTAAATAAGATCATGTATCAATTGGTATCATGTAGGATCGATCATTATGATGGTAAATAACCTTTTTGATATTACATGGAATATCATTACACTTCAGTAATATGATATTAACTATTAGTGAATTTTTTTTAGAAAATTCCATATGTGTCAGTGTAGATGGGTTATTAGTATGTGAGGTTCCCATTTCACTTCATGATCACTAAATATTACATGTTTTCTTCGAACCGTCTCATGGATCTACTTCATAGAATGGTGAAGGTGTTTTAAATATTGGTCTAATAGTTTTATAAGAAAATTGTTTATTCTAGGATTCTATTCAATATTGGAACAATGGATGAATATTTTGTGTTTCTGAGATGAAATGTGTTTAGTTAAAGAAGAGTTATAAATAATGATAGGTTGTGAGGAATGGTTCAATTATTAAAATGAATTATCATGGATAATAGTAATTATGATGTGGGGTTTGTAACACACTGGGTATTTCTAGGTCATTATATTTTTTGAGGTATTTTATATTTTTTATTGGTGAAAATTATGTTTCAATATTAAAGATTTGAATTATAGTACGTAGACATTTAGGGAAACATGATTAGGTTTTTGAACATGGTTCTAAACATCGTAGTTTACAAGGGTGTTTCGTACATTTTTAGAGATTAGATAGAGTGGTGTGTTTTTTAAAAGAATTATTTTTAGGACATTTGAACCCAAATAAAAATCATCACGATGGGGATTTATCTAGGTTGATTGGAAGGGTTTACCTACATCAGTGGTTCACTTCAAGAACCTACAAGTATTTATATATTTAAAAAAATTCCACAATACCACATTATTTTTAGATAATGAGTCATATGTGGTGGGGGGATATGTTTGGACCATCCCATTAATTTAACCTCCTTGAAGGTTGTTTATATTGTGTTTATTTGTTTGGATGAAATGTACGTTCTTTATTATAGTGATCCTATATTTGTTTTATTTTTTATACACATAAAATCATTGTATTTTATTTCAATTTCACTGCTTACTACACTAACTCATTGCATAATTGATGGAGATAGACATAGGTTTATATTTTCATGTATAGAAGATATAATGGGATTCTATTTTACAATTTCACAAGATGTTTCAGTGGATATACATAACATGGAGAATTAATGTATTTATTTTCTAATGAAATTAAATTATTATTTATTCTAATTCTTTCATTTTATGATAGATTTTTATCATGTTAGTGTAATTTTAACATTGTGGACCCTATATAGGTGGTTGTTCATATATATATGTAACAAATATACCTTAATTTTAATTAATCATTTATGAATATGTGGAGATAAATTTAAAAAATATTATAAATTTTTTATGTAATTTTTTCTTCATGTAATTATAATTCTTCTCAATAACATTGATAAAGATATGCTAGCATAAATGAGGCAACATGGACTTAGACATGTGTCAAATTAATTATCATGATATGTTCCCCATAGAAAAAAATCGTAATTGTAACGACCTGAATCCAAAGCCACTCAACTTGCGCCCCGTACCCGGTTCGCCACATGACGTCAAGGAAAATAACATAAACAATAGTGGAAGCAGTAAACAACACACAAAAACTGAAACTGAACAGCTGAAGAAACGTATAATATAATAATGATGCAGCATGACACATGTGTCTATGGAAAGTAGTAAACAAAACAATGTGCTGAAATACAACTAAAACCCAAGTAGAAAAAGTAAATAGTAACCCTAGCAGCATCGCGAGCCGGAGCTCTGTCCCATGCTCTCTAGCTATTACCAGCAATCAAGCACCTAAGGTAGAAGGGCCACAATCCCTTTTCACACATGCAACCATATAACCTGTTCGGGGTTAAAAGCAGGACCCAAACAGGGTTTGAGACTAATCCCAGTAGGCAATCACCAAAAGATCTGTTCCCTACTATTAGTGGGAAATATATAAAAAGTTATGGAAATAAATGCAGGAGAGAAAAAAGGTACAATAACGTAAACAATCCTACAATACTCCATTCACATTAATTTATTAATTTTATTCAATCATTTAGTCATCAACCAAAGAATTTATCAAATAGCTTTATATCCAATGGCATAGAGTGTAACACAACATGTATCATTGTAGACTACCTAAAATACAAGCAGTACAAACCCAAGCATGTTCTTTGTCTTGATGGACTCGTCATAACCATCCAACAATATTTATTAATCTGACCCTCTGGGGGGGCTCACTTAGGCAAGCCCTTGTGGTCAAACATTCTAACAGAGTAAAAGACACTCTAAGGAAGCACTCAACGTCAATTCCTCCTATGGTATTGCATCAATAATACAGACTCATTGTGGAAGCACTCACATCTAATTCCCCCTTTAGTCTCGATTCGATAAATTATCAGACCCTCTGAATGAGAAAAATATAAATCCCTCTTATGGTCTTGTAATGGTAATAATTAAACAGGACCTCTGAGGAAGCACTCAAAGTCAATTCCCCCTTTGGTCTAACTACACCAGGGTCACACAGCCCTGAGTAAAAGCAATCGTACATAAACGATTCGTAGCAGCCTTAAGTATGTTTAGCAAACTACCTGGCTAAAAACTACAATTCATCAATAGAATATAAACATTAGGCAATACATGAAATCAACTATATCAAGGAAAGCAAGCAAAGAAATAAGGTCTGCCTCACAGGAAACCGAAGAAAATAGCGATAAACATCCAAACAAGGGAAACACCCATGGGGTGATCCTAAAACATGCTACTAACCAATTATTAATCATCTAATAACATCAACCATACATTTAAACTAAGGCAGATAACAAAGCAGGATCAAAACCCTAACTCGAGATACCTGATACATGGGTACCCGACACTTTTGCATAAAAAATTAGAGACATTCAACGTAAGGAAAAAAACCACCTACCTCAATACTCGTTGATTGATATACATGAACCTAGGCCAATGAATCGGCCTATAATGTAGTAGATATTCAAAAAAAATATAAAACATTCATCCTCAGATAACTCACACGATAGGATGAATCAGGAAACAAATCCAGAGAAGAACAAAGAACTCACCGCTGCTGTTCTATTGCAACTGATGGTGTTTGATTCATATAGCTAGTGAAGGATTGGTGGAACAGAGAAGATTTGGCATCCTCGGATGCTCAGGGTTGAATTAGGTGAAGAAGAGGACGAAAACTTGGTTATGTTACAACCCCGGTCCAATTAATGAAATAAAAAGAAAAGTACATGGCATGTACTTTAAAGTACATGGCGTGTACTTTGGTTTTCCATAATCCGCTTGAAGAGGCCTTCACGTCACCCCACACGGTCATGTGTGTGGCCCGGACACGGCTAGCACATAGCCTCACCTGGAAGAAATGTACATGGCGTGAACTCATAAAGTACACGACGTGTACATAGAAAATTTCCAGATTTTCCACTTTTTCTCAAAAACGACCAGAAAAGGAAAACATATCTGAACCGATGATCGAGGTTCTTACAAACATTCCCCCTTAAAAAAATTCATCCTCGAATTTCCCTAGCGATTCGTAGAAGTGGAATACTCGAACAACTGCAGCCACTGTGATCGCATGTGAGCCTCCCTTTCCCATGTCTCATCCTATACATGACCGTGATTCCATAGCACCCATACAAGAGGAACAGATCAGCCACTGAGTACCTTCGCACCATGATCAACAATCCTGATAGGATTCTCCTCGAACGATGTATCCTGATCCAGCTCAACCTCCTCAGGTTGAAAAACATTAGATGAGTCTGAGAAATTTTGACGAATCTGAGGATCATGGAAGACTTCGTGCATAGCCTGGTACCTCTGAGGTAACTAAATCCTCTAATCAACCAGATTGACTCTCTCCGGAACCTCAAACGGCCCGATGTACCTTGGTGAAAGGGTTCCCTGTCTCCTAATCCACATATGTCCCAACCTCAGGGTAACATGAAAAAAACCCGATCTCCGACCTCGATCTCCAAAGGTCGTCTTGGCTGATTAGAAAAAGATTTTAGTCGATACTGTGTATTAGACATCGTCATCTGAAAAAACTCCACCTTATATGTGGTCTCCTTAACAAGATGAGGTCCCAGCAAAACTGCCTCTCCTGCCTCCAGCCAACACAAGTGTGATCGGCACGACCTACCGTACAAAGTCTCATAAGGTTCCATATGAATAGTTTCTTGAAAAATATTATTATAGGAAAACTCTACTAGAGGTTTATGTTTTTCCCATGAACCTCCAAAATCATGGACTCATTCTCATAGAATTTTCTCCATCACCTGAATCATGCACTCTGACTGGTCATTTTTCAATGAATGGTAAGTTGTAGTTAGAAGTACCTATGTACCCAAAGCCCTCTGTAGCCCTGCCAGAAATGCAACGTAAGGCAGGAGTCCCTATCAGAAACTATAGATCTCGGATCCCCATGCAAGCGTATAATCTCACGGATGTACAACCTCCCATGCTCATCCACATCGAAAGTCTCCTTGATAGGTAAAAAATGTGAAACCTTCATGATCCTGTCCACTACAACCCAAGCCACATCATTACCTTGAGGCGATCTCGATAAACTTTTCATGATTTCCATCGCGACATCAATCCATTTACACTCAGGAATGGGTAACTACTGTAGAAGCCCTGCTAGTCGCTGATGCTCTACCATCAACTGCTGATAGGTGAACCACTGCATAACAGAACTAGCCACATGCTTCCTCATACCTGGACACCAATACTGATGACGTAAATCTTGATACATCTTTGTGACACCAGGATAAACTGCCCAAGCTGAATCATGAAACTCCCGCATCAGCTCCTCGGGAATGTCTGCTGAAACCCATATGCGGCCATGAAAATGTAAAACCTCATCATCGCCCACTGTCCACCCCGGAGTAGGGTCTCTATCTGACACACCCTCCCGTAGGACTAGGCCTTCTGGGTCTTATAGCTGCCTCATTCGAACTCGATACAGAAGAGTGGAGGTAACAACTATAGAAGAATGAACAGCCTTTCCCTATCTGTCATGCACCTCAAAAGCATCTCATATAATAGAGACATAATATGCCACTTGTTTCTGGCCACCCGAACTGCCTATAACTGAGTTCTCCAGCTTAGTGCATCTTCTATTGCATTGCCTTTCCCTGGAGTATAAGAAATATCAAATTCGAATGACTATAGGTACTCGACCCAACATCGATGTCTCGGATTTATGTCACACTGCGTGAAGAGATACTTTAGCCCCTTGTGGTTGGTATATACCACAAAATGCTCTCCCAAATTATACTGTCTCCATCAATGAAAATCATGAACAAATACAGCCGACTCCAGGTCATGTGTAAGATAGTGCTTCTCATGTGGCCTCAACTACCAATATCCATATGCAACAACATGATCCTCTTATATAAGCACTACTCCAAGTCCGTCTCCAGATGCATCACAAAAAACTATTTAACTCTTTCCCAGCTCTGGTAAAACTAGAATCGGTGTTGAAGTCAATCTCTTCTTCAGCTCTTGAATGATTGAATCTCAGGATTCTGACCAAACATACTTTACACCTTCCTTAGTCAAGCCCTTCAACGGCGCTGCCAAGAGTGAGATGTCTTGTATAAACTACCTGTAGTAACCAGCCAGCCCTAAGATGCTTCGTACCTCAAAGACATTCTTCGGCTTCTCCCAGGTGACTACTGCCTCACCTTCTCCGGGTCTACTGATACTTCTATCTCTGAGATGACATGACCCCAGAATTGAATCTCATCCATCAAGAAGTGGAACATAGAGATCTTATCATATAACTGATGCTCTCTCAGTGTACTCAATATGATATCAAGATGGGTAGCATGGTCGTATCGAGTGTCACAGTACACCAAGATATCTTCCATGAAAACCACCATGAAGGAATCCAACTAAGAATGGAAAACTTTGTTTATCAGTGCCATGAAGACTGCTGGCACATTCGTGAGTCTGAACAACATAACCAAATACTCGTACAGACCATACCTTCTTTGGAAAGCTATAAGAGGTATATCAAATGGTCTTACCCACAACTGACGGTAGGCGGATCTCAAGTCGATCTTGGAGAACACCATGGATCCTAGAAGCTGATAAAAAAGATCATCAATTTGTGGCAAGGGATACCGGTTGTTGACCGTTAACTGGTTCAGCTTTTGATAATACACACAAAGCCGTAATGTACCATCTGCCTTCTTCGCAAACAAAATAGGCAAACCCCAAGGGGAAGTACTGGGTCGGATAAATCCCTTTGCCTGAAACTCCTCCAACTGCTTCTTGAGTTCTTGATACTCTGGCGTAGCCATCCTATAAAGATGTATGGATACATGTGCTACTATTAGCACAAGCTCAATAAATAATTCTACCTCACAATCCGGAGGCAACCCTGAAAAGTCTTCTGTAAAGACATCCGAAAAACGATCAACCACTTGAGGATAATCCATCTGCGAAGTCCCATAACCGTCCAGATATATACTAGAAATATGGGCTGTAACACCGTCCAACCCATGATTCTCTGGTCCATCTCTGTTTGCCTGGGCATCCCATTCACCCTTTTGATGAAAATATATGCCTTCTGGTGATGTGAAACTCACCATACAGTGATAGTAATCGACGAGGGCCTAAAAAGGAACTATCCAGTTCATTTCGAGAATGACATCATAACCTGTCATCTCTAGGACGTAAAGACCCCACAAGAAGTGACAACAACCAACCTCAAGGGGAAACTCCTTGCAATGACGCACACTCACAGTTCTATGTCCCAAGGGAGTGTCTAATGTCATTATATCCTCAGAAGTAATGATAGTAAGTCTAAGTCTCTCCACATTGTGCACAGAAATAATGCTATGAGAATATCATGTATCAAAAATTGCATAAGATAAAACTGAGGCTACTAAGATTTCACCTCGCACTGTGGAAGGTCTAGGATCCGGCTCTTGATGAATCTTCTCTACCACAAACTTCTGTCCAGTACCACGGCCCTGTTTAGAAGCCTGAGATCCCTGAGCCGATCCTCCCTAAGCCTGACCACTTTTTCCACAGCCTCTACCCTGGCCTGAACGGCCTGTAGAACTCACGCCCTCAGACTACTGCGGAACTAGTAAACCTGCTCCTGTACGTGGGGTCGAAACTGATCCTTCATCACTAGCGGCTAGAAGATTAACCTGAAAAACCCGCTAAAGGGGACCCATCTTGCCGCAAGAACGCCACTCCAATGGGTCCCTCATGCAGTGTGGCTTCTTATGCCCATCCTTCCCAAACTGGTAGCACACAACATTGATACCATAAGTATCATCCTGCTTCCTCCAGTCACCTCGTGTAGACTCTTGGTGGCGCTTCCTACTATTTGAAGGAAGGGTTCTAACTCTGGATGCTTAACCACCCTGGCTCAATGCTCTAGTATCCCTCTGATTTCTATCAGTTAACAACGCGTGGTTAACTATCAATGAAATATAAGTAAACTGTAATACATTCACCTTTGATCTGATCTCTGGTTTGAGGCCTTCCTCAAACTTACTCTCTATGAACAGCTCATCATTCCCCATAACGGGGGTGAAACACTGTAACACAGTGAAATGGGCGGAATACTCAATAACTGATAGATTACCCTGCTGCAGGTTCATGAACTCTCTGTCTCTATCGGCCCTCAGCGTCTTCGGGTAGAAGTATCCATAAAACATACAATGAAACTCGTCCCAAGAAACTATCTACTGATGCCCTTCCTAAGAGACTACGTCCCACCCTCTCTTGGCAGAATCTCATAGAATGTAAGTCTCAAGCTTCACCCTGATGTCTGGGGGTGTCTCGAGATGATCAATGATTCAAACCATCTCTTCGAACCAAGATTTAGTATCCTAAGGTCCTTCATCCCCTGAGAACGTGGGAGGATATTGCAGCTGGAAGACTCATGTAAGCTCTTCCATAGACTGGGCAGGTTGTTGAGCTCCCTAAAAGGTCTGTATGAACATCATGAATCCCTCACAGAACTGTGCGTCTGCACCAGTATCTGGGATAACTACCCATTCCATATTCGGCATACGCTTATCGTCAGATCCCTTATGTGTGACGGGAGTATATCTTAGCGGAATGACTCTACAAGGTCAAAAAACACACCTTTATTAACAACAAGCACAGTTTCAACATAAGATAGCGAAGGCAGAATAGAAAAGGAAAAACTCTTAAACTAGAAAAACATGGTTACACGGTGTATAGTCCCTATGCACGACATGTTCCATAATGATTTTACTTGGGCGTGTAGACCGGCCAAGCTGGCTGTGTAAACGCAAACTACACGGTGTGTTCTTAAATATACATGGCATGTACCGTCATTTTTCCTCTAGCCCAGTTACTCCTCCACGACTTAGTCACACGGACTATCCCAACCTTAGAATACACGGAATTCCTATCCACTAAATGGCAAGTCCTTAAGTTTTTTTCAATGTTCGTGTCATTAGTCACACGGACTGGTACATGAACCAAAACTACATGGCATGTCAACAACATACACGTCGTGTCCTTAAGGATTTCCCCCTGTCCGTGTCATTAGTCACACAGAATGGTACACAGACCAAAACTACATGACGTGTCAACATCGTAAATGGCGTGTCCTTAAGGTTTTTCCCTTGTTCGGGTCGTTAGTCACACATACTGGTGCACGATCCAAAACTAAACAGCATATCAACAACGTACACGGCATGTCGTACCTATGATTTTCCAATCCATGTATTCAACTACATGGTTGGTCACATAGAAGAAGAGTACACGACATGCACTTCAAAATACACTTCATGTAACCATGAAAAGTAGTTCTTCTCGAACAGAAGATCACATGGCCTGTGTTCATAACTCCCCACACCGTGTTATCTAGGTTTCTAGGTAGTAGGCATACAAAACACTCCAAAACCACGAAAAAAACTCTGAAAACCAGGACCCCTATGTCAAATTCCGATCTGTGGGGGCCCATACTCCCCTGGAATCAAATATTGATATCATAACAATGGATATAACAAGTAAACAATATGATAATACCATGATCCACCAAATTCAAACCCTTGAGGGCCCATAACACCTCTACGATAAATGATTGACATCCATGCTAAATAAGATATACGATAAACACCACCTTTTCAACATAGAAGGTATTTTTATCATAGTAACTATCACAGTAGCATGCATAATCTATCAGGACATTTATCATAACAGCATGGAATTTATAATGCACCCTAGATGGTATGGTAAAATTCATGACATGTGGTTTTTATAACCAGTGCCAATATGATGCATGAGATGGCATAACCTCATATCATCGAGTTCCAAAAAAATAGAACCACATTCATATAAACTGTAACATCACAATATAAGTGCATCACCCAACGATGAAATATAATCATCTGTAACACTTGAAAATACTAAAAAGTGCAATTACAAGGTTGTATATCTTTTCCATATACATGGGTTAATTACTCCTGGTCACAATTAAGTACCAACAACCCATTCCTTCCTATCCCTATCTATTGTCACCAAATAGTATGGAAATAGAATAGAAAGAAAACTATTCTGATACCACTTTGCAACGTCCCGAATCCGGAGCCACTCAACTGGCACGCCATACCTGGTTCACCACATGACCTCAAGCGTGTTTCCCCTAACACCAGAGGATTCTGTCTAGCAGTGAGGGCCTTGCTGAGTGATTGGGGAAACTATGCCCTTATTTGGTAATGTATGCAGTGAAAGGAAAATAACATAAACAATAACGCAATCATAAAACAACACACACCAACTAAAACTAAACAGCGCAAGAAATGTATAATATAATAATGATGTCGAATGACACAAGTGTCTATGGAAAGTAGTATACAAAACAATGTGTTGAAATACAACTCAAACCCAAGTAGAAAAATTAAATAGTAAATCCAACAGAAGTGTGAGCCTAAGCTCGGTCCCATGCTCTTTAGCTCTAACCCGCAATCAAGCACATGAGGTAGAATGGCCGCAATTAATATCCACACATGCAACTATACAATCTATTTGGGACTAAAATCAGGACCCAAACAGGGTGTGAGACTAATCCGAGTAGACAACCACCAAAAGATCTGTGCACTACTGTCAGTGAGAAATATAGAAAAAGTCATGGAAATAAATACAGCAGAGAAACACTGTACACTAATGTAAACAATCCTACAATCCTCTATTCACATTTATTTATTAATTTAATTCAATCATATAGTCATCAACCAAAGAATCTAGAAAATATCTCTATAGCCAAAGGCATAGAAAGTAACACAGTAGGTATCTCAGCAGATTACCTAAACTAAAAGTAGTACAAATCCATGCTTATTCTTTGGCTTGTTGGACTCGTCACAACTGACCAACAATATTTATTACATTGACCCTCTAGGTGGCTAATGTGGGCAGGCCCTTATGGTAAAACATTCGAACATAGGAAAAGACACTCTAAGAAAGCACACAATGTCAATTCCCCTTATGGTCATGTGGTGATACTACAGACTCATTGAGGAAGAACTTACGTCTAATTCTCCCTTTATTCTCGATTAGATTAATTATCAGACCCTCTGAGAGAGCACAAAGTCAGTCCCCATGATGGTCTCGTAATGGTAATAATTAAAAAGGACTTCTGAGGAAGCAGTCAACGTCAATTCCATCTATCACTTAACTACACCAGGTACCCGCAGCCCTGAGTAAATGCAATCGTACGTAAACGATTCATAGCAGCCCTATGTATGATTAGCAAACTAATTGGATAATAGATACAATGCATTAAAAGAATATATATAGTAGGCAATACATGTAATCAACTATATCAAGGCAAGCAAGCAATGCAACAAGGTCTTCCTCACAGGCATCCTAAGCCAAATGGCGATAAACATCCAAACAAGGGAAACACCATTGGGGTGATCCTCAAACATGCTAACAAGAAATTATTAACCATATAATAACCTCACGCATATATGATATCTAAGGAAGATAAAAAAATAGGATCAAAACTATAACCCGGGATATCTGATACAAGGGTAACCAACACTTTTACACAAAAAACTCAGAGAATTCAAGGTAGGGAAACAAACCACCTACCTTGATCCTCGTTGATTGATATACTTGAACCTCAAACTGTGAATCGGCCTCGAACAGAATAGATCTGAAAAAACGTATAAAACGTTCTTCCTCAGATAACTCACACATGAGGAAGAATAAGGAAACAAGGTCAAAGAAGAACCAATAACTCACCACTGTGATTATATTGTAATTTACGGTGTTCAATTCGGATAGCCGGTGAAGGATCAGTGGATCAAAGATGATTCGGCCTCCTCGGATGCTCTTGTCAGAATATGTCATAGAAGAAGATGAAAATATGGTTATGTAAAAACACAATTACAATTAATTAAATAAAAAAGTACACAGTGTGTACTTTTATAGTACACGGTATGTACTTTTGTTTTCCGTAATCCACTTTAAGCGGCCTCCACATCACCCCACACGGTCGTGTGTGTGGCCCGGACACGTCCAGCACACGGCCTCACGTGGAAGAAAAGTACACGGCGTGTACTCATAAAGTACACGACGTGTACTTAGAAAATTTCATGATTTTCCCCTTTTTCTCAATAACCACCAGAAAAGGAAAAACATACCTAAACCGATGATACAAGTTCTTACAATAATAAAGACTTTTTACATTTATCCATAACTTCAAAATTGAATCTTTTCATGAATGTTGTAGTTGAGGAATTATTGAATACTATAATGATTATGATCATGGTCTCTTGTTGAGCTATATATGGAACTCTCAGAGGAATTGGGTTTCTTGATAAGATTATGGTTATACTACTTTGGTTTCTTCTGGGATTGTGGGAATGGGTGAGAAGAAATGGGCCATGTAATGTGGGGAGACATGGACATATGTCTCATGAGATACAAGGTTCTACCTCTGGAGGTCATAAGAGATTCAAATTATATGATGTGATTGAGAGTAGTACGTTAAGGATTGGAGTTTTGGGAGAATATGGAATTCCTCTGGGTGATGGCCTAAGGGATCACCAATTGGATAATTTGGATTATAATAGATTTGGGGACATGGTTGTTATTTGGAAAGTTGTATTTGGAAGCAAATATATCTCTAGTTTGGAGTTATACATTTCTAATTGAGGATAGTTCTATGTATAAATCACTTTTAGATATAATCTATAGGTTGTGGGATGAGGAGTAATGTTCACATCAGTGACTATGGTCCAAACCAAGTGGTTTTTATTCGATAAAAAAATTTATTACTCATTCACTATAATATGATGTGTGTCATAAATATCGATGATCCTAGAACCCGAATGTTTTAGTGCCATGTGAATTCTTTGTAGGTCGAGTTGAGATGTATTTTTGAATAGGTGATATGAATAAAGCCACTACTATCTTGGAATAAAGTGGTAATATATTTAATAGAATGTCAGACCTTCTTATACTACATATGTGAGGTTGGATGTACATCGATGATAAGGAATGGGTCGAGATATATGGGTGTATAGATGTGAAATATTTCATTGGTAATTTTTTTGAGGTATATTGACATATGTCCTAACCAAGCTTCATTGGGTAGTGGGATGTGGTGTATTATTTGTGACCATTCCATGTCTCTTCGGTTATTTGTTCAAGGACCTTCCACGTGTTATCATGGATTAGTGTGTCTATATCCTCCCCAATATCATTAATGATGGTTTACTGACCTTATAACCACCCAAAAGTCCATAGTTATAGGTATTAATATGTCTTGGAAGGTTCCTTAAGATGGCATGGGTTGAGGAAGTAACCATTAATTATTGGTGGTATGTTGGAAAATTATAATTTTCAATTACTGTAATTTGGTTATAAACCACATTAATTCTTGGTGGTACATGCAAATTTATATAAGGAACATTACATAAAAACATATTTCTAATAAATAACATGCATTATTATGTCCCTATATAGGATATATTTATTAATGATTATAAAATAATTATATATCTCGTAATATATTACAAAAAAATATAATTCATCATTCCCTTGAATCAAATGAATAATCATAGATGTCATATATTTATTACAAAAAATCGTATAGAGAGGAACAATCTAAAATTTATCATAATGTATTATTTTTAAAAATTTATGAATTCAAAATATTATTCTAGTAAACTATAAATTAACTATATTCAATAGAAATCATACCATACACTGGTTACACAAAATTTTATTTTTTGGTATATTAATAATAACCTCAAAGATGTGTGTTACTATAAACTAAGTATCCCGGTATTATACCTTAATACATATTAATATCATAATATACTCTTTAAATACACATGTTCAACAATTATTATTAATTAAACTAAATATAACACATTATATATGAGAATATGTTACAATATAACTACTTTAACAAAACTATTTATTTAATATAAATTAAACTAAATAATAAAATATTATATATTTAATATAAAAATTTATTAAATTAAATATAAGTTGATGAATCATTGACCATTCCCCAACCATTATGAGGAAATTAGTTCACTTTCATACAAACATGAATTGTAAATTTTAAATGTAATTTTTCATTTCTTATGGGGGCCTAAATAATTATTTCATAATATGTCACATCTACATACATCACATGACATTTTTAAATGAAATTTTTTCCAAAAATAAACTATACAATCCTCAATTATTCTGAACATCAAACATCAGCCCATAACTGCAAAAAAAACTCTTATAAAATTTTACTATTATAAATGCCAACTAGAACACCTACTGGTCTAGAATTGTAGACAAGTGGGTCCCATGAAACCCTCCTCTAATAAGCCATGGGAAGGAGACTATCATTGAAGTAACATTTCCCTTATATAGGTTTCTTCATTTTAAATATTATTAGAAAACTAATCCAATCAAATAATCAATTTCATATGTAAACTAAATATATAAAAAATCCCACACCCTAACTATCTCTATAAGATAAGATTCATAGTAAATTTAGATACAATGAATTAATGTGATCATATAACGCCAATCTAACCACCCAAAAAACAAAAACCCAAATCTATACCTAAAATTTATTAAAAACATCATTTGAAAATGGAAGAGTGGTGAGAACTTATGAGAAGTCGTTGGGATAATAATTCTCAAAAATTAATTATCCATGTAAAATAAATATCTTCGGTAAAACAAATTTATATATAAAAATAAAGGAAATCATATATCTAAAATTATTTTTGTAAATACACTCATATTCAAGGTAAATGAATAACTACTAGTGAGGTAATAATCTTCGCCATTTACTACTTATCATGAAACAACTACCTTATGATAATAAACAATAGTAATGAATCATCAAGAGAGAAAAAATATAATATAATAATAAAAATGTATTGAATTATTTATCATTAATTTAACATATATATTTAGAATTCATTCCAACTCAAATAAATAGTGATCAAATATGTTGTGGTACCAGGAGACCCACACACTCGTATATTGTCCTAGAAAAATATTTTATAATTATTTCATAAAAATGTAAATAAAAAATATATAATAATTTAAACATACAAGTATATTTCCATTTTAGGTTTTAGAGGGTTTGTTATAAATATAAAATGTATCCAATTTTAAAAAGTATATTTAGAATAAACATATTCCTTTACACGGAATAGCTCATTAAAAAGATACCAAACAACTTTGGAACCTATAACGTGTCATTGAAAATCATTTTAAATATATTTATAATATAAATGTACCTAATATGGAAATTTAAAACTAAGTGGAAAAAATTTCAAAAAATATATGAGATTCTATTGAAAAAAAAATTAACATTATATAAAATACTAAATATTTGATAAATAATTATCCATAATATGAATCTATTATTTAAAAATAATTCTATTTAGAAGGTATTAAAAAACATTTAAAAATACATATTATTATGAGGACCAAAATTATTTCGTCAAACATTAAAATTTTTCCCTTTAAATAATAACATTAATTGTATTGTAATGATTCATCTAAAATCTTATCACATTCACGAGGCCACAAGAAATTTTACATTTAAGAAAATGTCAAATTTAGGTCTAGAATTCAATACCCTTTCTTCATAATCACATTTTACATAATGTTTCAAATTTTAAATAAAATATTCTGTGAATACTCCCTTTCTATTTATAGTAAAATTAAAAACAATTAGAAAACATACATATATATATATGGAATTTATGTTAATGTTGAAAATAAATATATAATAATTAAACATTTATCTCCATGTAATGAGGGAAACTGGCTTTCCATAAATTTTGAGACATTATATCACATTATAGTTATTGGAAATATAAAGTAAATACATTTATAAATATGAATAGAATGTTTATGACATACATAGTTCATGAGAATACCTATATATATATATGAAAGATGAAATAAAATTAATGAATTTATTTTTTCAAGAAATTTATAGCTATAAATTCCAAATATTAATTTAAAATTAAAATAAAATTATAAATGAAATCCATGACATAATAATATTTTGGATAGAGTTTTAACCTCGTATATTGTATTTTTTCCAACAACATTGGATTTACAAGATGTTTAAGAAAATTATTTTCCATATAACTTGTTTTAAAAAAAATTAAATCTTGATAAATCAATATCAAAATCCTCTAAATTATTAATATATTAATAAATCAACCTCACTGTAAATTGTTATATTTTTTTAATTCATGTAATTTCTATTGTATCTTTCCCCTTTCTCAATTATTTCTATGCAACCCACAGAGATAGATACATTTTTTTGGTTTCTATGTGGGTATCCCCTAAGGAAAACATCCTTATATATCTATCCGGAATAATTTGGATTTTTATATATTATATTAACCAATGATTATAGAACATTATATATATAAATATATATATAAATATCCTCGTGTAACATATAATATGATTTTAATCGATGCATGTGGCCTTATAAATCCAATGATGTAAACACATTTGATCAATATAATATCATAAAAATCAATTAATCCTAAAAATATGTACTTGAAACTTCTAGAATATGAAATTATTATTGATTATGAAGAATGTTAGGTGATGGAGAAAAGTTGGATATAATTTTTTTAGTTATAGATATAAATATAAAATCAGATATAGGTAAGAAAAAGAAATATTAAATCCATTTTTCACTATGTTATTAATAGAAAAAATATGTATTGATAGTGAATATATAAATTTATTGTTTACTTATCAAAAAATTAGATAAACTCTATGAAAAATCACATACTGTAATCATTTCCAAAATATGAAAAGAACTATTCATTGAGGATTTGGTTATATTAATACATGATAATGATGTATAGTTTATGTATATATAATAAAAAATACATAATAATACAAATCCTACAAATATTCTAAATAAAGATAAAAAGAGTTTGATGATTACCAACATTGGATTGGAAATAAAGACACATGTTTAGAGAGTGGTGATTTCACAGTGGCAACCAAGGGTCATGTGGGAGTTAAAAAGGATAGTTCTTACATCCTGATAAAGAAGGAAAAGAATGTGGCATTGGGGTTTTCTAGGTTGGGTGGATCGTTGAATATGATTAATGAGAAGATCATATGGCTTGTGTAAAGATGATTAAAAGGATGATATTTTAAGAATATGTTTAAAACCATTAAATATTACATGTTTAGACAACATCCCACAATGATTATTCAGTAGGTTGATCACTTGAAAATAAGTTAATATATTACATTAGCAGCACACGCTAAGGTAGTTGGGTATTTCCACCAACATACACTCAAAGACTCACCAACATGCCGCCATGCATCCCCGTATAGTGGTCGCAATAACAAAATCCTCTATACATGCACTATGCAAGTGCTCCAACACCAAATTTATTATATCCAACCGCTCAGGGACTAATAGCTCAACCCATACATTGTGGATGACCATACAAGTCCAAAATATGTGGATTAGGGGTCCTTAATTTTCTATGGGTTTGATAAATTTTTTTAAATAAATTATGTTTCATATTTATTAAGAGAATTAAGATACAGACTATAAAAGAATTTATCATTTTTAGCCTAAAATTTAAATATTTATAATATATATATTCAATCGTCTATATTTATATTAATTAACTACTTTTAATTTTACATTGACTGTTTAGATAAATTTAAATATTAATAGACAATGTATTTAGGGTTCATATTTTCCTTCCTTCACAAATGTCATAATTTTTATTGTATTAATATTTTAGTACTCAAAATGTAAAATATTATTACTGAGGATTATAAATATATTACTTGATTCATATATTATTTATTGAAAATAATAATAACTTATAAAAAACTAACATTATAATAATAATAAGTCTGTCCATACTGTATATTTTTATACCAATATAATGTACATTAATATAAATAATATTCAATTTAACATTAATTAAAATGGATTACATGTTATGAAATAAATTTTAAAGGGAGTAATAGGTAATGTTGATATATTAAACTATATCTATTAAAAATATCAGCTGATGATATATTTTATCATTTTTAAATTATAACTTTTAATAGAAATAAAATTATATGATGTAATTTATTTGAATTAAAATAAAATTTTTATTTTGAAGAAATATATTTCGTGATAAATAAAAAAATAACTTTTTAAAAATTTATTAGTAAACCATTAATAAAACAATATATTTATTAAATAAAATTAGTTTTTTACATAAAATACGATGGTAACATATTTCTTCATTCATTCTTTAAATTATAAAAAATCTATTTAATTTATATTTAATTATTAAGAATACATTGATAAACTTCGTGGTATTTTAAATTGTCCCCCTAAAGTAATTACACCCCCATAATTTAATCATATAAGTTAAATAGATTATGAAAATCATCTTTCAAAATTTAGGAAAATTATGATCTGTATAATTAAGATTTTATTAATATATTATTTTTTAGATACTTGGATGAAAAAAATTAAAAATGAAATATTTATTTTTTAATCATTAATCAATAAATTTATATTTATTATGATATTTTTATCTTTATCATAGTGTATTTAATCATATTTATAAAATACTATTGAACAGCTATGTTATAGCTATCACATAATAATATATCACGATTATTTTAAACTCAATGATATGTCTGATGCAAGATATCAATGAAATTAAATCTATTTAAAATATATCTTATAATCATAGGGTGTTACATTTAACCCCCAATTAAATTAATTTATCCCACAAAATGGTTCATACATATTAAATAAAATAATGATATCATTTTCTCATTACATCTTCAGGTTCCCATGTAGCATGATCAAATTTTTTATTTCTCTACAAAACATTCAACTTGTAATTTGACTTATCATGTATTAATTTATCTATATGATCCAAGATCATTACATGTTTTTTCTCATAATTAAGATCATGCCACTTTGGTATGACCATTGAGTTTGGTATATTTTCTAGACCATGTAGCTACTTCCTCAAGAGTGATAAATAGAACAAATTATTAATTTGATAGAGGTTTAGTGGAATCTCGAAGAGATAAGAAAACCTCACTACTCGATCAAGAATATAAAAAAACTCCAATATATATAGGTATCATCAATACCATATTCTCAAACCTCATAAATATTTCTATGTTTAAATTCATTGAAACACTTTCACATAAATTTAAAATTCCATTTCCCCCTTATGATTTCCATCATATAGTTTCTGTCAAATCTGAGATATCATGATGTTATGTTAAATTTGATATGTCTTTTTCTATTATTTCCTCATATGTCTCATAAATGAACATATTTCATTCTCTAATCTCATAAATTATTTACTATTTGTCAATTTATAACATTATCAATTTCCTTATGAAATAAATAATCAATATCTTTTCCCAGAAGAACTAAAATAAAATTTTATCATATCATAAGATCCATAATACATTCATTATTCCATTAAATATATACTAAAACCAAAATGGAGGGAAAAAATTATCCAGAAATATCTGTTGTTCAAGATAATCTATTTGAATAATATTCAATCATAAGGCTTCTTTAATATATGACTCATAGAAATTAAATCCCAATTGTTGGAAAGATTTAATATCATATCAATCCATGATCAACATAATTATGATCATTAAATAATTTAAATAACCCATAATTACTCCTAGAAAAATATATTTACCCCTGTAATTTCCCAAAGTGAATTCAAAATAAAATCATATACATTTTTGGAAGATAATTTATCTTTTATTCCTTAAATGATATAGTTTATTAACAAAAAACATTTAGATAAGATTAATTGGTTTATACATTCAACATTAGATGATCATAAGTGAATTTATAATATCAAATTTTAATCCTTTGGTTCGTAATCCATGTAGAAATAGATAATAAATTCTTGGAATCAAATAAAATAAAAAAATGATGAAAAATAATTTTTTCATTGGGCACATTCATATAAACATCATTCTATAATCCCCATCCCTGGAGTAAAGGGTAAATGTTTCCTAAGTATCATTATTCACTTCAACTATTTTGATTTCATAATATTTCCATTTTTCATTTGAAATTTGACGTTTTGAGTATTATTATCAGCATTAACCCTTGGACTAGGTAATTGATTCACAGAGTCCCCAAAATACATTTATTTTTTTAATTAAAGTGATAGTGGTTCATTATATGAATATTTTTCTATATTCAAATAATAAGAAAAATTGTTACCATTTCATATTCATTTTATTTCTCGGTGACCCTCATTTCTACTATTTAAATATTTATCATTTCCCATAAGAAAATTCCTTCCCTATTTCGTTACACACATTGATCATAATGGAATGGCCATCCTTTTCACTACATGGTATTCATAATTTTCATGGAATTAATTTTTTATTCTAAAATCAAAACCATGTTTTTTTAATAATGCAATCTCTATCTATAACATTATGTAACATTGAATGATTTCCTTATATTTTTACTTCCCTTTTGTTGAAATCCCTTTAGAGACTTTATAATGCCACATTACAATCTAGAAATCATTTAGTTAGTTTGGATGATAATAGAATAATCATATTGGTTATAACTTATAAATATTTAGTAATATGTAGTAATAGATTATTAATCCTTCTTATTTTTAGGGTATTACTTATCTTTATTCATATAAAAATATAGGGAAATTACATAATAAGAAATATGATCACAACCTCATCTCACTAAAAGGTGTAAATTTTTTTGTATTGTATCATATTCTTGATAAGATTCCACCAGTGATAAGCATCCCCTTCTAAACAATATATAGAATTAATTTCTTTTTCATGTTATAAACACTATAGAATTGAAAATATGTTTTCAATTATACATATTCATTTTTTTTAAAAAAGTTGTTCAATGGAACCTATTAAAGATAGTGGGCATTTCCACTTGAATTACTCCATAGAACATTATTATTTACTTTTATCATTTTTAAGTACAAAATTATTTATCTTGAGAATTTTTTTAGAATAGAAATACTACTTTTTATAACATATTATATAACATTCATTTTATTAGGACGACCATCATTGTATTGTCAGTTGCATTAAGAAATAACATCATTACAATTGGTTCTTTCCATTGACTAATACAAAAAATCATAGTGTGAGAAAGGATAATCATAGTTTAAAACCACATAATCACTTATGGGATTAATAAATTGTGATGCATTCCTCTATGAATCATTTGGTTTAACATATTTCATTTATAATAGTGACCAAAAAATATAATTTTATTCTATAGTGAGATATATCCATGGGGTTATCACTAATTATTTCATATCATAAATTCCAAAAATTATGAAAACCTTTCTATAATACCAACTATAATGACCCATAATTTTAATAAATAGATATTAATCCATTATAGATGAATAATCAGTCCATAATATAATGATCCATGACCAAATATTATATGTCTAGGCACATTTCTAATGTTCGAATATAAAAAATTTATTCCTAAAAGATCTAAAATTTCCCCAACTATGTTAATCATAACTAGAAATATAATATCACATGTTATACTATGTGACATTATTAAAAACCTAGAGAAAGGAAACATAATAATTGGGGAGATAACATTCTTACAGAGGGTAATCAATAGAGATAACATTAATCACATGATTCTAACCAAAACATCAGGTTATGAGAACACGATAATAAAATTTTAAAATCATACCCTTGGATATTATATCTCATAATCCCTAGTCGTGTAATACAAATTTTCATTCTGTTATACATGAATCACCATGGAATAATAGATTTTGATAAATGAGATCATAACATAGGTATAAGACACAAGTTTTTATCATATATATACAAATATAAAACAACAATTTTAGTATTGAAGTATTGTTTCCAATATTAAAATAGTTCAATGGGTTCACTTATGAAACCATCTTAATAGTAATGGATTACATCCCTGACTATCATAGTTGACAATGTCTATTATTTAATTTGGTTCACTCCCCATTTTAGAACTGTTTTTATAATTAGATATCAATATTTTCAAATTTTAATGGATCAAGAGATAGGTCTAACGAATTATATAGTTATAATAAAAAATATTTTGTGGAAAATATCATAAAACACTCATCATAATATAAAACATAAAAATAAATGGGTTTCAAAAATATTTCATCAAAGAGTAACAAATAGAAAAAATTGGTTTCATAAGATTTTCATCATAGCGCCATAGCATAGATCATTGAAAATGGATGGGTTAAATAATAATATTGTCATCATAAAAACATAACATTAAAATAAATAATATGGATTTTATCCATGGTTCATATATCCTTTAATTCATAATATATGTTAATGGTTGTTGTTTTATATATTTTAAAATAGCATTAAAATACCATTATTGCATTCTAGATGAAAATAACCATAACATTTTTTTATTAATTGTTTAAACTATAAAAATGTTAAAAATATAATTGAAAATAATTCATTTAAAATATTAATTTAATAATTTAAATTAATATTCAATGAATTGAGACATGATGATGGTGGGAAATTTCAATGAAGCCATATAATTTAAAAAACAACAATTTTAAACATTATTTCAAATCCATAAAGTACCATATTTAGAAAACAAAAAGTATATACCATTTAAAATATTTCTTAAAAAATTATAACATGTGAAAAATGGAACTAATAAATCATCAGATTAAAGTGGAAACCATCTTTACAAAAATTATATAAGGAATGAAAATTTATGAAAATTGTTTTCTGACTAAAGAGATAAATGAAGATGACTTTTATGAACAATATATTTCCAGTATATTGAGTACATAAGGATTTGTAAATGAATTGAAAACTAGAATTTTAATGAAATAAAAAATTTATATGAACATTAATTACTTTCATGAGTGTTAATTCATAATATCTCATTATTGAAAACAATTTAATACACAATCCTGATAAAAATGATATTTTTACATGAAAACATTACTGCTTCTGTACCTTTTGAATAATAATCCCATCAATGAAATAATATTAAATGAAAATTTATATTCCAAAATTTTCATTATAAGAACATTAAAATACCTTCATTGTTATTATGAGCACCATAGAAAAGAAACAAGTTGTGTATAAGGCATGTATCCCACAAAAATAAAAGTGTGCTAAAAATCTCTTACCATAAGTCTGTAATCCTTTATTCATGTTGGGACCTCATGTATATTATATATAGACTTATTAAAAATATATTATTTAACCATTAATAATATATACCATACCATATAGGATTTAATTATAACATTTTATTAAGCTTTTGTTAATACATCTACATTACTAATTATTTCGTGTTATATTAGCTTCATTTTTCATGTATGTTATCGTCTGTAGTTTTGGTTTTTTTATTTTGATCATAATTTGATAAATTTAATAATGTTAATAATTATTTAATTATTATGTATTTTAATTTTTTTAATTATCATAGCCATTAATAAAAGATAGTGATAAAAAAATGAATTACATTATTCGTGGAGATGGTTGGCAATACATACATATTAACATTGTTGTCATTTTTTCGAAAAATGGAACAAAATCAAGGTAAAAACTCAGTTATATAGAATAATAAATGTATAATATATATATATATAATATAATCACAAAATAAATCATTATTAACATCCATGTAAAAAAAGGAATATCAAGTCACAATGCTTCATGGAGGTGGTAGTTTACACATACTGGATATCTATGCTAACGCATTCCAATAGTTTGGATGGTATGATTTTCCATATGAAATTCTCATTCCAAAAATATTTTTACATCATAATAATAATATATAATTATTTAACCAATAATTAAACTCTAATATTAAATATTTTGATGTTAATTGAATTATATTGTTATGTGGAGACTCTAAGTTGTACGTATGACCGAGTGATATTTTCACTTCCCTTTTGAATGAAATATAGTGAAAATGGTGGTTAAATAGTCATAATAACATTTATGTATCTATAGGATAATTAATTTATTATTTCATAAGAAATATTTAATATTTATAAGATTTAAATGAAAAATTATATATAAATTGAATGATTAAGGAGATTAACTCTTGTTTAAAATAACTCAATTAGATCTACTCTTATGGGATTTAGGGTTCGTGTTTTAGGAAAAAAACACCTCTAAAATGTGTATATGGGAGTGTAAAATATTAAATTGTATATTTTATTCAATATATAATTCTAAATGTTGTGTGATTAATAGAAAGGAGGGGTTCCCATTTATAATTATGTGCAGGGTTACCCTTGGAATTTCATAATATATTAAATTAATATAAATTAATTTTAATGAAAAAACTGGAATGTTAAAATTATAAGTTAATATGATAATTATTGTAAATAATCTTATAAAATAAAATATGGTAATGATGGGCTCAAATTTTTAAACATTTTATTTTTTTAATACTGTTCATTAAACCTTTTTATAATTACTGTAATAATTAATTTTTAAGCCAATTAACGACAATATTGTAAAAATAAAATGAAAAAGACCCATAAATATAGTATGTGTGATTTTTAAACCCAAATCCAATTATTAATTTATAAATGTAATATATTTAAAATTTTCATATCATTTAATAATATATTATGTATTATAAAATATCAATAATAACATTTTTAGCACTATTCATTTAATTTCACATTAGATACATCATGAAAATGTGTGGAATTAAAATATAAATATTTAAAAAAACACTTCTATGAATTATTAATCTAAAATATTAGTTACTCACATTAATTCAGTAAAATTAAAAAAAATTAAATATCATTTTATATATTATATTATTAATTGGAGAAATACTCTATCAGTGTTGGATAATAATTTAAGGACAATATATAACTAATAAAAATTATAAATAGAATTATATAATGAAAATTGTTTCATTAATATATATATATATATATATATATATATATATTAATATTTATTTTCATATAATTATTTTTCCCTAGGTCTACACATAAGAGAATTTAAAATTAAGAGATTGAAATTATGTATCTTTTTTCTTTTGACATCACATATGATATTTTTATTAAAAAATTTCCATTAAACAACTAAATTTAGACTCAATGGTGATCACAGTAAAATTTAAAATTTCAAATTATATTTATGAATTAAATTTATGGAATTATCGGAAAATATAAATAGACATGGCTTGATATACTCTACTGAAGTGTTAAATTTCACCACGGTTACTATTCATATTGACAAAAAATAAAAGAGACCTATTAAAAAAATTGGAAAAGAAAAATTTGATTTATAAAAAATATTTTTATCAAATTTAATTTCTTTTTGTTTAAAAATATTGTTTTAATGTATGATCAAAACATGCGATGTAATATAGTTTTATATAAAATAAATTTTAAGGATAACACATGGATTATTCTTATCTCATGCTTATAAAAACATAAAATAAATGATAAAAAATATATATTATATATTATAATAATATCTATATATCTATTGACAAATATTTATTAATTTCCTTTAATTAGATAAAAAAGACATTGAGTACATATACTACATTTTTGTAGAATGATTTTATCATGTATAAAATTTTATCATACAAAATTAAAACATAAAATTGATTCTAATGAATTCAATAATATTATTAAAAATATATCATAATTAATACTTTAAATTTAATCAATTTTAAAACAAAAAGGAACTATGTACATTATTTAAATAAAAATATAGTTTTCAATAAAACTCATTATTTTTCAATATTCACATGAAAATAAATCATGTTAGAAAAATACAAGAAAATAACCGTAAGCTAATTTTGATATGATGATTTAAAAAAAGTTTTATTTTTTATTAAATCTATTTTTTAATAGTCTCCAAAATATATAAAATATTTTATCACAAATGAATAAATAAAAATTATTTTGAAAGAAATCTAATTTTTTAGCATAATGTTACTTTGCTAAAAATCAAATTTTTTATTTCATAGAAATTAATAAATAAAATTATATTTAATATGATCATTTTATAAGTATCATATTGTAGTTTTTATTATTCATACCTTCAAGTTTAATTTCTATGTTATAATTGTTATATTATAATATATCATGGTTCGTTTAAACTCAATGCCACGTCTAACCGAAGCTAAAAGTGAAATTAAATCTATTTGAATAAATATAATAAAATTTATGGGTGTTACATACTAACTTATCCAATATCACCCAATATATACCTGGGAAATGTCACTTCAAGAAAACATGAATTCCTTCCCATATTTTAGGGGATACTAACTGGTGGTGGGGGCCTAAAATATTATTGGGAGACTATTCTTTCAAGTGTAATTCCACATGTTTATTCCAAAGTATACCATAATAACAAGATGATACATTATTATTAATTATATTTTTTTAAGAACATGAAGAAGAAAATATGAATCCATGTGGTTCCCCAATGTTTTTATTATAATAAATAAAATGACAAATATTATAAATCACAACATAATGGAGAGGCATCCCAATAAATACATTAAATGAATCATTAATATAAATAAAAATGATTATATACTAGAAGGGAAAATGTGTTAAAAATCTAAAAACCTAGCATCAGTGGCTTCATAACCTACTCACATAGTCATCCCTATTAAATATCCATCCTCCATAACCATCAATATTGGAACTATGCATTAACTCCTTGTGATATTATGGACTGAAATAAAACATAATATTATCCAATACACATTTAAACATATTTAATGTTGAGATGTGTGTGTTAGTGAAATGACCTAGTATAATTCACCTTTTATCCTAAACACATTGATTTATACTGTGGTAATATTTATTTTCAATAAAAATAAAAATGGTTAAAAAGTATGATCACGTAGCACAACAACTATACTATTTTTCATTAAATAAACACTATGACAATACAATATGAAGACATAGTATAATATAGAGTTGCATGTGGACCTAATTGTCCATCCATGATTTTTAGTGTTTGACAAGTAGTAAATATGGTAAAAAACATGAATTTGGGAGACATTCCCTTGATATTAGAATAGTTGATTAATATAAGTACCAAAATAACATCTAAATCAATATATATAAAATAATTAAATGAATAAAATATTATACATGATTTTAAAAAAAGATAATCACTCTCCCCCACTAAAATAATCATGAATTAAAATATAAAAAACAAAATATACACACTTTTGACTTAATACCATCCCCTTTCCCCATCCCAAAAACCTAGAAACATCGTGTTTTTCTAATCTAATTCCCTGAACATCATGAAATCTAACCAATATGAAAACATAAGTTCTGCATGCACATTAGAATTCCTATGAAGGGTTTTAGCATATAACTCAATGGGATCTCACCATGATCCCATGGTATACAATATCTTTTTAATTTGAATTCGTAAAAAATAGATTATATAAATAATCATAACCACGATGTTATCATGTAATAACTATGATGTCATGACAATCAATGAGATATTCCTTCAATTTGAGACATTGTGTGGAATCTATTCTACCACGGTGATCGACCATCACTATTTTGGTATCATTATAGACACATATTATTTCAATATTCAATAAGTTAGTCGCGTACTAAAAAAAATAATGTAGGGTTATATCTCATTATTAACTACAACTCAAGCCATACAGTGTCCCAAATAATGAATCTCAACCATCCCAACTCACTAGTAAGGTCACATGTGCAAGGATCAATTTTTAGCCTCTCACACATGGTAGGGTCTATCCATAATTTGAATCATATTCTAACATAAACCCCATATTATTCATTAATGATCTATGATCCAATCTCACATACTATCACATCCATGGCCACATCCTTATCATGTATATCAACTCCATATTTCTGTATTACATTTATATCACTAAATGAATTCCCAAAATGATAATATGTCTTATCCCACTCATGGATAATAATTTAATTCCCTTGAACAAACTTCTCATTCATTGTTGGTAAATTATACTCAATCTAAACATATCAATCATGGAAAACCCACCTATATACATGGTATGTATTTCTATCACATCCATTGAAGTCAAGAAAATATGTTCTCATTCATGGTGAGGCCTTTCCATGGGACTCATCACAAAAAATGTGGATTTCACAATTATCAAAATAACATTTTACATAGAACACAACCCGACACATTGCTCTGTATTTCACTAAATCTGTTCTTAACCTATGCCAGGTCTCTCATAACAAAACACAACACATTTTATCACATATATATTTCTAGGGTATTCATCATGGTCTCCAAGAAAATTCTCGTTCTTTTCATGTCGATACCTTTTTGCACCCATAACTAGTTTTAATGCTCACAACTCATAGTATCATTCTGACCTTAGAATCAATAGCCGGGTTCCCTTATGATACATAAAACCTCCATCACAAATCATATTGTATCCCAGGGACTACCCAATTATATTATTCTCAAATCCACTTATAGGAAAATTTAGATAGATGAAAGTCATGTCATATGTCACATTCACAAATAAAAATCATACAACCTTTAAAATTGAGGAATCAAAAAACTCTCATTCATATCTCAATCCAAATATATTTGAAAAAACAATGAAATTTCTATGATTAAATTCCTCTTAGAAGAGCGTTCTCACTACTACACATGAGGATTATGTTCATATCATTGGTAATTCACCACCTAATCCTATCATGCCTTTTCTAAATACCATGGAGATTAAAAGAGTCTATAACGAATCTATCCTTATATCTCAACACTCACTAATTTTTTTATTTTCAATTCATTTGATACCCTCAACACAACTAGGAATTTTTTTAGGAGATCCAAACAGACATACGAACTAAGAAGAACTTATTTCAAGCATTAGAGGCCCAACACCATCCTATTACAACTACCATAGGAACCATTGGTCCCTTAATATCCACTATAAACCCCTTCAATTAAGTATTAATGAATTTTCATGAATAATCAAACATATGAAATTATATCATTTTTTATTTCTACTATGAAAACGTATATAACCCTTCTTGAGATCTACTAAACAACATCTAATTTCATGGATCAACGTTCATGATACTCCAATCATGTCTATATAAAAGGATGAGAAAAAATTAATTTTAAAAATTTATAATAAACTAATGAATTTAATTAAATTAGTAAGAATTCATTAAAATTCAATATTCATCATCCATTCTATGAAACCTTTATAAAAATGGTTTTCTCAACTCATAACACTACCATAAATGTAATTTAGGGAAAATCTCAACCATTACACTAAATGAAGTTGTCCATTTCAAATAAATTAGGGGAAGACCCAAAATAAATTCATTGAGTGACATATATGAATGGAGAAGGAATGTGACATCAAACAAAAATCATCAAAGGATTCCCTATTTATAAATAGATTTAAATCTTCATTGTTCAAAAAAAAATCACCAGGATCTGATAAAATAGTCACAAATAACATAGCATAAATTCTTCAATAAATTTATTGAATCAAAAAATATTATAGTACTATAATTTAAAGGCATGAAAATATGAGTAATATTACTTGGAAACCAATCAACATTTTGTTTATTTCCATGAAATTAATGAATAATTACTAATATGTTATCTATCAAACTCCCCATGAATCAAGGGGAGTAAAAATGCAGAAGCGAGAATGAGGGGTCACACAATAATTCCTCCCCATTCCCACTAGGTTTACCAAAAAGTTTAAGAATACATTTTTTAAAATGTTCAGACTAACCTTGTTTAAATAATATTATCTTACACTATTCAAAGAAATTACTCATATTTCTTGAAAATATCCATTCATGAAAATTAGGTTTCTATTATAGTACAAATATTTTCATGTAATGGAGAATTGTTCCTAGTGTTAAATGCTCAAATACAGGGACAACCCCTTTGGTCACTAACCATAATGGATGGAGTAGATGTATTCTTCTATAATCCAAACCTCAATAACATGGATTATTTCTATAATATCCAACATAGATCACATACCAAAAACAGGGCATCAAACTACATCCAGAAACAATATTTAATGATGTGTAAATTCATGGATTCCCAACCCGTTTATTGATTCTAAAAATAATCCCTTCACCAAAAAATAAAAAATTCCATTTTATATGTAAAAAAATATATAGAACATTATAAACATCCCCCATAAACTCTTTCTTGACTACTTGTATCCACATAATTTATCAATCCACATCTCAAGATTTACTTAAGTCAGTAATTCATTGATAAGTCCCTTGTTTATTCATTGTTGCACTGATCATGATTCTATTTCATGACTAAAAACAACCCACTCATTAAACAATAGATTTAGAGATTCTTATAATTAATAATGATATTAGTTATTTGGAAAAAAATGACACATTTATTCTAAAATAATATGATTTCTTCAACTTTTCCATTACCGTTTTTAGGTTTCTACCCACCATAATGTTCTTGTCATGAAGACTGATTATGATATACAATGTAACCCAATAAAGGAATTTCCAACGAAAAACAATCATCAATAAGTCCATAGACCCACCTACAACATTTTTAATAACGCTACTAATGTTTTTTCAATATAAATATCATTAATACCTTTATTGAATAATATGTGGTCCAACTCCAAGTGAATTTTACAAAAAACAATTGTTATTGTCACTGAAGAGTCATCCCCTATGCCTGTCACGATTCCTTAAAAACATGGTGTCAACCAATGGATATATAATACCCACACTAAATTTCAAAACAAATTACATAGGTAATTTAATGTTTAGATAACCAAAAACCTACCCATATTATAATTTTATAGCACAAGAATTATCCCTACAACAAAATGGCATAACATTCGATGAAATAAAAACAACCCCATGACTGATTCCAATTCACTAACACCAACCAATGCCAAAAAAGAACATCAAATATAATTTTACCAATGGTACTAGATAAATCATACATAAATACTCACCCCCATCCAACTAACTTCACTACCATCTTCCCTTCAATATCACCACCTCCATGATCCTTCAAACATGATGGTTTTTCACCAATTCTTGATGAAATTCTATATAAAATAAGTGTACCATTCGGATTTCTAGTGAAAAAATATGAAACCCCAACATCCATTTCATTTTTATTTAACTGATGCAAAAATTAATCCTAACTAAACTTCTCAAACATTTGTGCATTCCAAAACACCAACCAACAACTACTTTCAACTCACTAGAATGTCATCCAAACCAAATATCGATGTAAAATAGTGTGATGGCCACTATATGTATTACCTTAAATAGTTTCTTGAGCGTTGAACTAAATGGGTCTGAACTCTACTCCATAATAACCATTCAATACCAGATAAGAATTAAACAATTAGAAACAATACCCAAACACACGACATAGATTTCGTACAACCACAACATTGTTCGGGTTGATCTTTAACCTAAACCAATACAAACATACCCACTCACAGCCAATTTAGTAATGTTCAACTCAGACAAGCACCATGTGTACGTAGTTCCCTAAAACCTTATAAAACAATGATATTTCCCTTTATATTTGTGTAAATTCTCTGTCTTATCATACAAAAAATAAATATATGATAAAAATTTATCATAGGTCCTTGTCCATTATCAATATTGAACCGACGTTAACCATATAACTATTCAATCCCATAAATTTGATCACAAAACTATACTCAAATTACAATAAATTCTACTATCATGGGCTTATTCTAGTGACAATTATCTTCTCAAGTGTAAATCTTTCAAAACAAAAAAGGTTCCATACTGATGCCATGAATAAACACATGGTTACCCACCACATGGGAGTCATTCAATATCATGATAATTCACTTATTCTCCCACCATGACACTAATACGGAATCTAGATTATGAAAGATCATGAACACAACTAGACTTACTCATAAAACCTTGCATTGATACAAGAATCACATATATTATTCCACTTCAAAAAATACCAACACATATTTCATTCATTTTCTTCAACCCACTCATGTTGTCTTCACTAATACATTGATCAATTTATTAGAATTAAAAAAATCTATTAGGGAAAAATATATATATGATTATGTTGATAATTTATGTGATTATTTTCCATTTCATCAGGTAAACCCATTCCCATACTTGAATCATCGCTCTGGTGTACCAATCCTTCATTGGGTCATTACTAGGGAATCAATTCCCACACCAATCTATTATGGGTCACCATAAATCCCATAATGAAGGGGTTATATTATATTCACCAAATAAGATACCCCTGTAAGATACACATGTAATATGATTTATTAAAATTATATTGCCTCTAAAATTATATTAACTCCACCAATATTTTATGTAGTAATGCACCATATAAGTTATTATTGACTCATTAACGAAGTGTGAATTTGGTCAAAAAAACCATAATATTGAACATGTATTTCATAAGAATAATACATGTTAGATAAAATTGTTATACATGTGGATCATTACAATTGTTGAATATCCAATACACTATAGAGAAAAAATCTACAATCCTTCTTCATTACCCAATGATATATCTTAAATCTGTAACATTGGAAAAAATGAATAGTAACCACATGACTGGGTATCCTTGAATTAATATAAGAAATATTGTTTTGAAAAAGTAATATGATATCTATTAAATGATCCAACACATTACTATGAAACTAGTCAAGTATCTACTTAAATCATGATATGAATCAAATTTTATCATAACACTTTTTCAAACACTTGTTCCAAACCACCATCTATGGTAGAGTGAAACATGGCCTCAATATTACTTCCGCATTTGATAGAGACTATAGATTATCCAAACGGTCCTAAAAATCCATTTGTGATATTATGTTCTTGATATAAACAAAATCTATAATGGTAAATAATCAAACAAAAACAAAATCATGGGTATTACTTACATAAAAGAAAATCACAGATGATCAAAACATCCTTTCTGGAAAACTAAACCATATGAAGACTTTGACAAGTCATTCCACAATAATGAATCAAATTCCATGTGAGGTAATTATATACCATGTCTATATTATTATATTATTTTAAAACAAGAAATTATTTTTTTATATTCTATGTTTTGTTGAAAATAAACTACCATCATATATACAAATAATAAATGGATTTATATGTCATATTCATATCATTTATCTTCAGTTCACACCATACATCATGTTATCCTAATATAGAGACCTTCCCTAGGTTACACATGGAGATTTGAGATGGAGAGGTACTCTAACATCATTTCACCAATTGATCTCTATTAAATTTCATAAATTCCAAGTGACAGTGGATCACTATGGGGATATGATATAAAAAATTGATACATATCAAACCATAAAATAATAAACAGGAATTAAATATTAGGATCTTGAATGAACTATAAGGTATTTGTGATTAAGCATCCTAAATATAAGTGGCCAGTAGAGGACTCTTATAAAATATATATTAACTAAAAAAATATATAAAACATGAATTGGAGAGATCAAATTCTATAAAATCGGCCATGTTATCCATTATGTCTACAAATAGAGTATGAATTTGTAAAAATTATATTTAAAATTTTTTTCACCTAGACACTCCAAAAATATATCAAAATAATTTAAGAAATAGTGTATAACTCCATGTGCTTAAATAGAGAGATTCGCAATTAATGTTTTCCAAATATCAATCATAAAATCAAAAACAAACTACACAACCTTCATATAACTTTTCTAGTGTCTTCTAATGAACATGTATTCTTACACCCTGAATGAAAAATCATTTGATTTTCCTATTCCATGAAAAATGTTATCTACATGAATCCCAAAGGTAATATATATAGGTTGTGATAAAATCAAAGAACTTGGAAGTCACCACAAGAAATCATCTAGTCAATCCTAAATGAATATCTGTAATATTGGGATGTAACAAAAAATGTTATGTGAGTATTCATTTGAATCTAGTAGAAAACTAAATCATACCATAAAATCAATTAAATTCTTCATTAAATGTTGCACTAAAAAATTCCATATACATAAACCAAACCTATTTCAATACAAATCTGTGTCACGGGAGGGAACCAATTTACAATAATTCGATTTCTCGTTGGATATTTCCATCCAAATCCATCATCAATATGTTCATTTTTGAATATATATATATATATACATATTTGTGGGTGTGTGTTTTTTATCTCATAATGTATGTGTGTGCATGTGCATAAATAACTATCCACATTAGGATGAACATAATCTCAAATTAACCATTAAGGTCATATATTACTTGTGAGTGTGTTTCTTTATATAATCATCCTCTCAAAAGAGGAACCACCTCTATAAAGGATGGAATATATATATATAAATATCTTATTCATGTATATAAATATATAGCTTTTAATTCATCTACTGAGGAATTATATAAAAAAATTTGGGACATGCTAGTGTGTAAGTAGTAAGAAGACATTAATCCAGAACAATCAAAATAATGCACACCACATGTATATACCGTAATAAAAAACCAATATATACATCTGAAATAAAACCATGAGGTCCAAAAATAACATTAAATCTAAAAATAATAATGAATTACCATATCGTATTGCTATCAAATAATAAATATCATTTTTCTAATGATTAAATTTATTATACTCTTACATAATTCATTTCTTATATTGAAACACTATAATTGGAGGAATGAAAAAGTAAGACAAATCATTCCACTCTATGAATGATTTTTCATACTAATGTCTAAAAACTAGTCTATATTATGTTCAATTTATAAGGAATCCCCTATACATGTTATAATAAGACCGACTTTTTATAAATATCCATGCGAAAATACAAAAAACATTTATTCGTATAGCAACACTTATCATGGATTATTAATTATATATATATTGTAATATATATATATATATATATATTTTACCGTATTATAAAAACAAAAAAGTTGTGAACCCAAGGCCATATGAATATTTTGGTGAGATATTTGTCCAATGGGAACACCCAATCAGATCATATGTAATGGGTTATAATGTATTATCCTACGTAACAATTAACCCAAACTAAAACATGTGTGGGGACTCATACATGGTTTTAATAATAACATTTATTCCTGGGAATTATATAATTTAGGTATTAATGGAATGAAACCGTATATCCAATCTGTAGAAAACACTCACTCAAAATTCCATTTTTATTAAAAAAACTGAGCTAATACTCATGGAGTTCTATAGTTATCTAGTCAAATAAAATCACCATATACAGTGAGTTTATATTAAATTAGGAGAGAAATGGAACACTGATTCATAATTATAATTTTAATATATCTCCCTTTATTTTCCATAATATCAGTTGTATTGTTCCCCTGCCTCCATGTATGACTAACATCAACTCAATGATCAATTTTTAATGGTTGGAGACGTAGCCTCATTTTTATTATGTAAAGCAAAGTCCTATTTATATTCGGTAGAGGGAGACCCATTACATTTCCCAAAGGCCCAAGGCCAAGTGGCACGAATACTAATCTTCAATGTCCATTTTTTTGGCCCAAAGTGCCCCTTAGTGAATAGTACAGCTACAGTACATGGGCTGCTACTGTACCGCCCCCGCTACAGTTTCTTCTATAGTGCCTCCAATGCTACAGTGTCGCAGCTGCTACAGTACCAGAAATTAGTCACTGTCTGCATTTGATCCTCAGTCGTTTATATCTAAGCCAGAGCCTATACCACTAGGGTATATGATCATTGTCATCGACTCCATGATCAATTATCAAACCCTACTTCTTAATATAATAATCTATATTCCTTGAGGTATTGATATTGTCATGATTGAAACAAATCGAAATCTTGAATTATTATCCATTTAACATATATCAATGAATAAAAAAACACAATGAATGACTACATTGAATTTCTCTTGTCTTTACACTAAGGGATGTTTCCTATACATAAAATGAGATGAAATCAAAGGCCATATATTCCATACCATCACATAGTAACCCAACCCTTATAATGTCTCCATAAACACATGCTCCTTCAACATTCTTCATTTTAAGTTTACTAGGTGTCCTTATTTTAACCCACTAGATTTTAGAGACATTCCACATCCTACTATAGTCATGAAACACCTTTATTGAACCCCCCTAATGGGAGTCAGATCCCCTCATTCAAGAGTAAGAGCAATGAGACCTTCCACCATTAGCTTCACCCTAACATGATTACACAAATGAGAACATTATCGGATTCATCACTCCTTTTTTTATTTCTTCCCAAATCTCCTAAAATGGGACTCTAAACATAAAACCAAAAAAATTATTTCATTACCTTGATTACCCATTATATGGATCCATGATAAAATAATGTCAATAATTAAACCCCCCACCCACATCAATAGATAATATTTTTCTAATGTGATCATGAATTATACTATCCCATTCTCATTCAAAAAAACAATTTAAAACTAATTCTATCTCATGGAATACATAACACTATAAAAACAATTCCATGTAAATGAATTTTTTCAATATGTTATCATCAATAGAGATTTCCTTGTAGCTTAACTACAAAACCAGAATAATCATATATTTTAAGAATTACTTTGCATCATTACTTTTTCATATAGTCATCATGATCCAATTTACCATGAATCCAAAAGTAATAATCATATGAGTTGATGATATCTATAACTGATTTTGGAAAAAAAAATGCAGTAGTTAGGTTTTTTCTGAAGAGAGATATTATCTTGTAGAATCGTATAATCATTTTTAGTGTAGTTTTTATTTGATGAGAATGCATATTCATATCTCTAAATATTTGGTCTAGGGCTTGGAACCAAGGGAATAATAGAATAAACCTTCATCGATAAACTGTCTATAGATTATAATTTCTGTTATAACCAACCACAATAACATTTCATTCATATTAACCATGTGTTATAACATGAAAATCCAAATTATAGAATCCTACATATTCAATCAACCAATATTTTCTTGTATTTCCCACATCAGGGACACATAAATATCACCCACAGGGATTTTCCAAAGATAATATACCATGATAGTTTAACCAATATAACCAATATATACCACAACAAGATCATTAATTTAATAAACCAATTCAAAAATAATTTCTCCATCCTCTCACATGAATCCTATTGAAAATTCCTCTTCTATACAAAATCGAAAATTAAAAAAATCTTGTTTTTCATGAATATTAGCGGTTTACAAAGGATCATTGATCAGAGATATCACATTCATCAAAATGGAAATGATAATTACAGTCACACGTGTTATTATTCCCCTATACTAGATGAACCAATTAATATAGTTTATAATTTGAGTTGTAACATGGTTGATGAATCTTTTAAATAAAACATTCATGATATTTCAATCTATGATAGGTTCTCAAAGATACTCCATCTAAAGGATCTTCCTTTGTCTTCCTAGTTTATCTTTGATGATTTTTCCATGCATGTTCATGCTATTTTTAGAAATATAATCACCTACCATCTTTTATTTAATCTGTTCACCACCAAAAATCTCTAGATCTACAAAGTTATATTGAAGAAAATTTTAGATATTTTACATCTTTTAATAATGAATAAAATTTAATCAAGGGAAAATAGATGAAAATAATTCACTATCTGACTAATTCCAATGGGGTAAAATTATATACCCAACCACATCATATTGGATATTTCTAGTGAGATCATGTTGTACATGGATGAATAGGATATGGTATAATGAATATCCCAATCATAGCCAAAAAATATACATCCTGATGATAAATATCCTCTACATGATCGAAATAAAAAGTGATCATGATGCAGATAACTTGAAAGATGTCACAATCACTCTCTATAAATAGGAGTTCTCTCATAACCTTCAATATGTATCCCCATCCCATCAAATAATATAAATTATATATAATCACTATGATCAAAATATTATAACTGAATTTCCCCTAATTAATAACATCCACTTCATCCATTTATGAAACCATGGTATTCTCCCAAATTGAGACTTGGAATAAGTTTTCCATGCCAACTATACAAGATCCATGTGAGAATCTTATATGAGAAAATTCGAAGGGAGCTATGGTCATTGTCATTTGTAATCAATATAACTATGAAAGAAAAAATGAAAAGGATCAGACACCATCAGTCCATTTCTTTGTAAAAACCTTGTGTTTTGGGGATTTCTAAGAGGTGATGGTGGCTTAATTCAAGAGTTTCCCAAAAATCCAATTATTTTGAACGGTGACTCGCCAAAAGGTCACTCACCAAATAGTGGCTCCCTAAACGATGGCTCACCGAGTAGTGGATAATTGAACTATGGTTATCTGAATGGTTTCTCACCAAGAGGTGCCTCACCAAATGGTGTCTCACTGAATGGTGTCTCAAGGAATGGTGACACCGAACGGTGGCTCACCGAACTGTGGCTCACTGGGCAGTGTCTCACCAAATCGTGCCATTGAATGGTGGCTCACCGAGAGGTGTCTCACGGAATGGTGGTTCAATGAATAGTGATCACCAAACAGTGAAGACAAATGGTGAAAATGAACTTTGAAACTATGACTCACCCAACAGTGATTCACTTCTGACAGTTTTCCAAATTTCTAGTTTTCCCCAGTTTCTCCCAGATTTTTTAGCATCACACCTATTAAATTTTATTTGACGTAGATCTAGTTTAAATACATGTTTGGGAGTTTATAATGTTGTTTAAATGTATAATAATTATATTTTAATTATCCTAAGTCTCCATGGACTTTGAAATAATACAACCACATGGTCACTACCATGATCCAACTTTAATCAATTTCGATACTATTCATCCTTTGACATAGGATCTGGCACATCAAAGATGGTATTTTCCTTTACCAGTGTATTTATATTCATTCTTGGTTTTCCTAGAGCCTTAACATCCCATGGAGTCATGTGTTATATTATAGCCATCGATACACTTTTTCATCGATTATTTCTATCGAGTTTTCCTGCTACACGCACTCCCCCTGTTTTGGACCACAGGGGAGTTTTGGTTGCCTGTACTTCCATGTAGTTATTTGCAATCATCTCTCTTTAATTTTCTATCATGTGGGGTGGGTTAACTCCTATATACTTTTAAATAAGAATATAACTATTTTATAGAAAATAATAAGAAGGAATAATGGAATGGGTGGTGGGAGAAAGATGAGGATGATAAGTTTGTTTTATATTTTATCCATGATCCATGTTGGGAATCATGTGGGTTGTGTTCTTCTGAAAATCATGTTTATTGGTTGTATTTTTTTGTGCACCCATGATGCTTTGTACTTATTTCTATGATGAAATTATGGTAAATATAAAATCAAATTAACCATATACATCTGGATAAATAAAATGGAATCCCCGAGATTAAACATATGTTGTAAACACACATAAATTATGAATATAGAATTAAAGAATAGTGTGGATCAAATATAAATATGCTCTACATAATTTTGTTTCATTGTTTGTTGTGTATGGTTTTGTTGAGTTTTTACCTCGTATGGGTTGTATGATGCTGAGTATGGTTGTGGTGCATGGATGGATAAGAGGGTTGGTTATATGAGTTGGGAATGGTCTGTTTGTGTAGCAGGGATGTGGTATTGGTAGTGATTTCTTTACGATGTGTGTATGAGGTGGAGCTTTAGTTATGATAGAATTTATGGGTGAGAGATTGCTTGATTGTGGAATGTATGAAATTGTTTTTCAGTGGGATTTCTTTAGAAAAGTGGTTCGGTCATGGGGATGCATGTTTGGGTTGTGTCATGATTTCATGATTATGGGTGTGTGTGGTGTGGTGTTGTTGTACAGTAGAGCTACCTATTTTTTTTTGAGATGATGAATTTTTGAGGATAACATTGACTAATAATGTTGGTTATGTTTAAATAAAAATGGATGTAAATGGGTATGAAGAACATAGTTTTTTTTATTGTGTGTATTTATATGGAAGTTTTTAGTGGATTTTAGCCTATTGAGAATGTTTACAGATGTTATAATTGTTAGCTGACAAGGTTGGGATGGTATAAATAAATGAATAAATTGATAAATAATGAATGTAAATTGGTTAAAGGAATTTTCTTGTTGTATATTTATGCTTATAGAAGTAACCGTCGTTCATGGTGATTTGTTCATGTAGTGGTAGTAGAAAAGGTTTTTTGTGTAGGATTGTATCTTGGATGGAAACCCATAGATTGGGCTGATTTTTTAACATATGTTTATAAACATGTAGTTCCTAGTTTTTTTATTTTTACTCCACTCGTGTTGAGCGTTAAGGGCTGAATAGCCCTATTGCTATGGGGGAGAGTTTTTTTTTCTAGCATCCTGGTGGGAGGATGGATTGCTGGTTATTGGCTCTTCTCGGCTCCCAATTCTAAGTTGTAGTGGTTTGAGGTTTGTTACCATATCTACACAAGTAGTTGTGTGAGAGGAGGTTTTTATCCCATGTGTCTTAGGGAAGAGGCCCAAGTGTTTTTGAGAAGAGTGTGGTATTTGTGAAGCCCAAGTGACTACGGGTAGGATTGTGGTGTGGTAGTGGCCCTGGTGTCTGTGGGTTAGATGTGTGAGGATTGTGGACTCGGTATTTGCTGGTGGGATGTGACATTCGGGATTGTGGAATATCATGGTAGTGTCAAGATGTTCGTCATTAGGTATTTGTAGTTTTCTATTGGGTAGTAGTGTGGGGTTCTCAAAAATTGATGTACTTACACTTTACAAGATTTGAGTTATTTTTGTTAGTGTACCTTGGTGATGTTGGGTTGGATAGTATAAATTATTATGTTTTTTTGTGTTTCTAATGTTTTATCATTAGGGTGTTAGTATCTTTCTCCAACTAATACATGAGTATAGTTTTTTTTTACCGACTGGGTATACTTGTTTGATCACCCTACGTACCAAAAATGGTTTTCAGGTTTCCAGAGAGATTACAAGGGCCGTGATGGACCATACTAGCTCAGATGTCAGGGATTGTATTTGTGGAACTACATAGTGTTATTTTTTGTACATAAATTAGAGTTATCTTTGTATTTTCAGTAGTTTTAATTTAAACTTGCATATGGGATAGATTTGGGATTCTTTATATATATTTTTCTCAATGTTGATTGAGGTTGGTACATCTTACCTACTGATAATGGTTATTATAAAAATGGAAACACCTCCCATTTTGTGAGATTTGAAACCCTTGGTGATTGTCTCCACCCCTAGGCCTATTGGAGGCAGGACCCAGGGTTCATTATCTCTCCTTCAATTTAAATAAGGTGGATCATGACAGAATGGTATTAGAGGCTTATGGATGAAAGATAGGATGTGGCTTAGAGTTAGGCTCGGTGAGGATCTCATGGGTTAGTAGGGAGACAATGTTAGGTAATCATGGTGCATGACATAGGCCAGAGAATAATGGATGGCACACAATATTTCAGGGGCCCAGAAGATCTGATGCAAGGAATATGAGATTAATGAATGAATATGTGAGGCTATACTGGTTGTAGGCTAGAGAACCTAAGATACGTACATGCATCATGATGACTTGTGTTCTTGTTTTCCTAGGTGGATTCCGAGAAATTAAAATAAGAAATTAGTTAAAAAGAACACTAAATAAATTTCATACTACATAGGCTTCAGAGTTCCTTTTGTACCTTTTAGTTATGTCACATGGTTTTCATCTACGAATGGCTCATGTTATAGAGGCACAGTAGGGAAATCTGAATGATTGGTAGTGGGTTGATCCAGAAGAGAAGGATGGCCTATGGTATAAGGGTCTTCGTGCCTTCTAGTGTAATACTCTGAGAAAGTACGAGGGTAGAGTATTAGACATGGACACATTGAGATAGATCGAGGATCCTGTGATCACATTCAACTTGATCCAAGCTCAACTGGAGTACTAGGTTTCAATTAAGATGAGCCAAATGAGAGGAGAAACACATCAATGGTCAATTATTTACCTTAGGGAGAGTAAATATACTGATGTTTCATGGGTTGAATTGGGGAAGGAGTTCTGGGAGGAATTATATTCTTCCATGATGAAATTTGAGATGAGCCATGTGATACTCTACCTTTAGTAGGGGACTATGTCATTGAGGGAATTGGGGATAAAGATCACGGATCCCATAATTTTTTCTCTAGACCACTTTCTAGATGAGGAGTATAGGGAGTGGTTCTTGGAGGAGGCACTCTCCCCTTCCCATTAGTTTGAGGTTATTCCATTCACCCAACTGACAAACGTAGAGGTTAAGAAAGATGTTGAGGCCGTTGAAATGATGAACTCGTGAGGAGTTTTCCCATCCGAGAGAATTCAGATTAGTAATTCCAATGTTAAGGTGGTCAGCAGCATGTCTTCGGTGTTTGGGCCTTCTGGTCTTCGACCAATGGGGATCCAACCCTAGCAGTTTAACTTTTTACCCACAAATCCTTACCCTTTTCCCACGGGCATAGGCTGAGGTGTTTTTCTTTTGGAGGATGTGACAACCTCTAGGGATAGTTCCCGACTAGAGTTGAGAAAGGTGGATCTGGGAATGTTCATCACCCGCCTAAGCATCAGTTCCCAGCCAATCCTTTCCAATACTAGGGAAAACAACCCTTGTTCCACCATGGGTGGTTGTTGTAATAGGAAGATGACCTCAGGGTTCTCATTAGGGAACTCGACTAGGGCATGGTTTGGGAGGTGGTAAACATTAAAGGGGTAGAGGATATGGGAGTCATAAATTTATTGTTGTGGAGGCATCATTTCTAGTGGGTCTAGAGAATGTTTTATGTATGATCAGTATTTCCTGCACCCTTGTTCATGATTTGTTTGATTCATGAGATTCAAACTCTTTTATTGCACCAACTCTATCCCACACCATGGGACTGGGCATAGACAAATTTTCATTCCCCTAGTGTTGAGTACACCTTTAAAAGGCTAGTCCAACTTGATTGATGTCTTTCAGGAATTCAGACTGATGTTGGGCCTACATTATTCTATTGGGGACCTCTTCCAATTACAGATGAAACCATCCAATATCATCCATAGGATTGACTAGTTTTTTGGGTGAATTATATTATAAATGTATTTCAGAGAAGAGTTTTGGTTTCAGTCATGAAAGATCTGCGTTTAGCATTCAATGGTGAGAGGTGTTGTCGGGTGGGTTGTCGGTGCATGGAGCATCTTTTTTCAATGTTAGCCATGCTGCCAGTGGGATAAAAGGAAACAGAGATTATGAGGACTCCCATGGTTGTTGTGGAATTCAAATATGTATTTACTGAGGAGGATGTGACTCTACCTCCTTGACGTGACGTTGAGTTTGGGATATACCTGCAGTCAGGTGCTTCTTTGATTTTGAAGGGACCTTATCGGATGGTGACTTTTGACCTATGGGAGTTGAGGATTCAAATGGACGATATGATGAGGACGTGAATTATCCGGCCCAGTGTATCATCATTGGGTTCACTATTATTATTTTTGAAGATTGGGTATGGTGGTATGAGGATGTTTATATACTATCTGTGGATGAATGAGGTAACAATCAAGAATGGTTACCCTCTCCTAAAGATATAGGATTTTTCAAAAAGTTGAGGTGAGTGAGTTATTTTTAAAAAATCGATCTGTTGTTTCTATGTCACCAGTCGAGGGTGAAAGAGGGTGACATCATGAAGACATATTTAATGAACATATATGGCCACATTGAGTTCATAGTTATGTCATTCGGTGTTATAAAATCTCAAGTCTTGTAAATGGGAATCATGAATTATATCATTTGTGAGTTCATGGACTGGTTCGTCATTGTATTCATCAATGACATTTTGTTCTACTCATGTTCAAAGTTGGAGAATAATGAGAATTCTAGGACTATCTTATAGATCTTTGGCACCACCATTTCTAAAGAATTTTGTCAAATTGAATGTTCTGGACATTGGAGGTCCACATCTCTGTGCATGTGGTGTCCCATCATGGTGTATCACTGGACTCGTCGAAGGTCAAGGAAGATTATTCTTGTGAAGTAATCAAGAATGTTTCTGAGATTCACAATTTTCTAGGTCTTGGAATCTACTAGCAGTGATTCGTACTTGATTTCTCTCAGGTAGGAGCCACATTGAAGACACTAAACAAAAAGATGAAATCCTTTTTGTGGAGTGATCAGTGTAGAACATAATTCACCAATTTAAATGGTATTTCTTTAGTTTCCCAATGCTCAGGTTTCCATAGGAAGGGGTGATGTCCAAGGAGTTCTATAATGATTCATATTGGGGATGGGGTTCTGTGCTGATGCAGAAACATGATGTGATCTTTTATGGGTCTAGGAAGCTACGCCCCCATGAACGTAAATTTTCATTCCCTATTCTGGAACTTGTGTTGGTCTTCTCTAAAATGAATTTTCATTGACATTACCTCATTAAGAAGTTCTTTGTTGTCATCAAATATCATAGGAAATTGAGTTATAAATTTTCCCAATGTGATCTGAACATTTGACAGCAGAGGTGGATGGAGTTTCTCTTGCAAAATGATTTTCTGATCTCCTACACCTCATGAATGGGGAACATTGTGACTGATTCATTGAGTTGAAAGTCACATTAGGTGTCAGTTCATAAATCTACAGATTCTTGTAGAGAAATGAAAGAGTTGGATGCCTTACACATAGATGAAGGAATGGAGGAAAACTAGGATATATGTTACATATGATTGTGTATTCATCTCTAAGGTGGATGGTGGAGGATTTTCAATGGGGAGACTCAGAGTTAGAAGTGATTTGAGGTCACATTGACTATATAAATGCTCTAGAGGGATGGTTAGAGGACGGTCAAAATTGGATGTTGTTCTATGGGAAGTTGTTCTTCCCAATGTAAATTCATCATGGAGTGCTTCATTATTTCCATAGCACACCTATAGTGGTACACCCTGGAGTATCTAAGATGTACCGATGCAAGTGGGAATAGTTCAGGTGGCCCAGGATGAAGCGAGTAGTGATAGAGTTTGTGAAAAGTGCTCGTTGTTCCAGTAATTGATTATTGAGAACCGTGTTCCCGAAGATTTTTTTCATCCCTTAGATGGCCCCAAGTGGAAGTGGAATGAAATCATGATAGATTTTGTTCATTGTTACCTAGGTCTTAGGGATGATGTGAATAAATCTTGGTATTTATGGATCGGTTGAAAAAGTCGGATCACTTCATAGCGATTAAGGAGTCGAGCACATTGGATGCCTTAGCATAGTGATTAGTGGATGAGGCTGTGAGGATGTATTGAGTTCCGATACATGTTGTCTCAAATCGGGATACACGTTTTATATCTTTAGTTTGGAGGGGATTTCACCATGCCTTTGGCAATTAGTTATGCCTCGGTACTTCCGGCCAAACTCAAAAAGATGGAAAACAGAGAGGACTATACATACATTGGAGGACATGTTGTGGGAATGTGTTCTGGACCGTAGTGGGTCCTTGGTGCTACATTTTTCCATGGTACATTTCACATAAAATAATATCTACCACTATTATATTGGTATGGCTTCGTTAGAAGCATTATATGAAAGGAAATGTCATTCACGCTTGTGTTGTATGATAGTTAGGGAGACAATTGTTTTGGGTCCAGACGTGGTGAAAAGTACGACATAGAAGGATCAGATTTTCCATGAGATAATGATTGATTAATAGGACCTACAGATGTCATATGTTGATCGCAAGATATGGCCCCTAGAGTTGATGTTGGGGACCATGTATTAATGACGGTTTCTCCTGGATGTGGGCATTAGAGGTTTGGTCGAGGGAGTGAGATTTATCCCTAGTTTGTTGGATCATTCGAGGAGTTTGGAAAAGTTGGCGAGGTGGAATATTAGTGATCATTTCCATCGCTATTGGGGAAGATCCACAACATCATTCATGTCTCCCAGCTTCTTCGGTTTCTGCATGATGACTCACATTTCATTTATTGGGGAGAGTTAGATATCAAAGACAATTCAACATTCCGAATGAAACTAGTGGAGATCAATGATATTTGGGAGAAGGTGTTTCTTGAGAAGAAGATTCCCTTGATTCATGTATTTTAGAGGCATGATGTTTTGGAGAAGAGTAATTTTGAGCAAGAGGCACAGATGTGTTCCAAGTACCGGGATTTTTCTTTAGTTTTAATTGTGTCCCTTGTTATGATGTGATACATGACCTTGTTTTATATTAGATGAGTTATTTCATTGTTTCATAATGTGCTAAGTGTAATGATATGTTGGAAGGTTAGGAATTAATCCCTAAATGAGATTCTTTAATGTGAATGCGATTAAACTCATTCGGGTGAGTCTGTGCTGCCCAAAGTGGATAGAATCATAGCATGAAGAATGGAATTCCCTAATCTGTGTATTGGGATAGTGAGACTTTTGGAGTACTGTGGTAGTTTTATGTCGTATATATCGGGGTGTTTTTCATGGATGTTAAGGTTGTCTCTCCAATTTCAAACAACACAAGGTGGTCTATCATTAAGATTTATCTTACAGGGTTGTTGTTTGGATCCCGTTTTTTGGGTTTAGTTTATAATTCATGATGATGATAATAGATTAAAATTTATCTTATGTAATTAACCATACTCTTCCGGGAAATTCCATTGTGATAACCTAGTGTTTGGATCATTTAGGGGGGTGAAAATGGCTTAATTAAGGAGTTTTTCAAAAATCTAGTTATTCTAAATGGTGGTCCACCAAGCGGTGTCTCATTGAATGGTGGATTCGAGATGTGTCTTATCGAATAGAGAAACCTAATGGTGTCTCACCAATTGATGACAGCGGACAGTGACATCAAATGGTGGCACAATGAATGGTGGATCACCAAGTGGTGTCTCGTCAAATGATGACACTGAATGGTGACAGAGAACAGTGAGTCACCAAATAGTGACACCAAACAATGTCTCACTGAACAGTGACACCATGACTCACCCAACGATTTTTCACTTCTGTGATTTCTCCAAATATCAAATTTCCCCCAGTTTCTCTTAGATTTTCCAATGTCTCCCTCTTATGTTTTACTTTACATAAATCACGTTTAAAGATTTATTTGGTCATTTCTGAAGGAGTTTCAATGGATAACAATTATATCATCAATATGATAATGATCCGGGGATATTGAAATAATACAATCATGTGGTCTTGGAATTGATCTAACATTAATGACTTTTTAAATCATTCATCCATTTATATATTATCTGGCTCTTCGAAACCGTGATCTTCCCATCCTAGTGTGTTTTGGTTCCCTCTTGGTGCGCCTAGAGTTTTCCTTTCCCATGGAGTCATGTGTTTTGTCATAGCCATAAAACCATTTTTATATGGAGTGTTTCCTTGGTGTTTTCTTGCTACTCATGCACCCCCTATTTTGGCACATGGAGGAATTTAGGTTTCTTGTTGTTACGAGTATGGATTTTCCATTGTCTCTCTTTAATTTTGTGTCATACAGGGTGTGTGTAATGTTGTATCATTGTGAATAATACTAAAACCATTTAAAATAAGATAATAATCAGGAATAAACGACGGGCAGTGGGAGCGGGATGATGATGATCACATTATTTTATATGTTATCTGTGATCCATGTCGTGAATCATGTGGGTTGTGTTCTTCTAAAAATCACGTTAATTAGTGTTCTTTGTTTGTACACCCATGATGATTTATACTTATTGATAGGATTAAATGGATGTAAACATAAAATATTATTTAGCACATACATCTTTTTAAATAAAATGGACTCCGTAAAATTAAAAATGTTCTCTAATCACCCATGAATTATGAAAGTATAATTAAAGAAAAGTGTGGCTCAAATCTAAATAATTTCATCTTAATTTGGGGTGGTTGTGTGTTATATATGTTCTTGTTGGGTTTTGTGCATTGTGAGGGTTTTATGATGCTGATAATGTTTTTTGGTACATGGGTGGACATAGGGGTTGGCTAAATCAGTGTGGTATGGTATGTTTGTGTAGAGGGGCTTCTGTTTTTGTGGTGGTTTCTATTGTATTTGTTAATGTGGTTGTGCAGGAGGTGTGGTGGAATATCATGTTTATAGATTGATTGATTGTTGATTGGATAGACTTGTTGTGCAGTGGGACTACATCTTGGTATTGCTTGGCAATGATGATAACGTTTTGTTTTATATCATGATTTTGTATTTGTAGTTGTTCTGAGTGTGGTGTGGTTGTGTAGTAGGGATACCAGGTTTCGTTCTAGGGAGATAAATTAGGCTGGATAACATTGAATTAATATATTGGTAATGTTGAAATACGAATGGGTATTAAATGGTAAGGAATAAAAATGTGGGTTTTTTGTTGTGTGTCTTGTTAGTGGAAGTGTTTAGTGTCTTTTAGCCGTCAAAGAACGATTTCAGGTGTTGTACTTGTAAGTTTCCTAGGTAGGTATGGGACAGATAAATGAATAAATTGATAAATGTATCATAGAAATTGGAAAAATAAAATCACTCCGGGTATAATTCTACTTACAAAAGTCACTGTTGTTTGTGGTGATATGTGCATGTAGAGGTTGCAGTAAAGGTGGTTTTTTTGGGATGTTTCTGGTTTGGAAACCACTAGTTTGGGAGGAGTATTTTTTTACCTATATGAATAAAAGTTAATTCCTTGTGTTTTCAATATGTACGCCACTATTTATGAGTATTATGTGGAGAAAATTTCCCTTTATATGGGGAGGTTATTTTTTCCCACATCCCATTGGGTGGATGGATGGGGTTATTGAAACATATTTGATCCCTCTTTTCAGCTGCAATTGCATGAGGAATATTACCAAATCTATGATACTAGTTGGTTGTGAGGAAGATTATTACCCATGTGTCTTTGGTATGCGGCGCATGTGTTTTCAGGAAGGGTTTTGTATAAGTGAACTCTTTGTGTCTATGGGTCGGACTGCAGTGTGGTGGTAGCCTAGGTGACTGCGGGCAAGGTGTGTGTGGTTTTTTGGACAAGGTGTTTGCTGGCGGGCTGTGATAGTAGGGCTTGTGGAAGAGTGTGGTAGCATCAAGACATTCTACATCAGGTATGAGAAGTTATCCAATGGTATGTAGTGTTTTGTACCCAAATATCTATGTGATTATACTTTACATTACTTGACAAGAGTTATTTAGTGAGTTTTCCTTGGTGAGGTTGGTGTGGATAGAATACATTTTATGTGGTTTTGAGTTTTTGTTGTTTTCTCATGGATGAATTAATATTTTTCTCCCACTTGTGCTTGAGTGAATTTGGTTGTTCCCTACTGAGTAATCTTGTATGCCCAACTAATATACAAAAAACTATATTCAGATTTCTAGGGAGATTACGCGGACTGTTCAGGACCTTACTAACTCAGACATTGGGGATGGTTGTTTTTTCACTTCTAAGTTTTATTTTTCATCATTTTTTAATGTATTCATTGAAATTTTAGTAGTTTTCCTTTAATCATCCATTTGGTAAGGATTTTGGTTTAATTATATATATCTGTCTTGGATATGTTTGGTTAGGTACATCTTATCTCCTGATCATGGTTACTATAAAAAGGGTAGTGCCTCCCATTTTTTGGGATTTCTATATGCTTGGTGGGGGTTAGCACCCAAAGGCCTATTGAAGGTGGGACTTGGGCGTCATTATCTCTCATTAATCTTGAAGAAGGATGGTCGTGAAAAAAATCACTTATGTAAGATATCTACCTCAAAAATAATCTTACACTACTTTAATAACATTAGGATTAATGATATCACATTAGTCCATGTAAACATAGCTTAATTTTCCATTAGTTCTTGGTTGAATCTCAGGGTTCATGCTAGTAAAAACATATTTCTTCTAATTTTCACCAAGTATATCCTCTAATTCCAAAATTTCTCTTTACTCCACCATTTTGGGAATATTTCATAAGACAATGTCCTCCACGTTCACCACTGACTATAGAGACCCAAAAAAATTAAATCTCATTATGACTACATTTTTTATGAATATTCTTTAAAAAATATCTTATTTTGGATTTTTTTTCATCAAAACATATAATATTCATCTCAAATTATACAAATCATGACATACAATACATAAAACCATTCTTCATAACCTATGGAATAGATATTAATTAATGGGTATGATTCAATTTTTAGGAAGCGTAGACATGAAATACATCAAACAATGATCACATACTAGAATAAGATATTCATAAAAGTATGTGATAATGATCATAACATATAATATTCCTAACTAGTATCTAATACATCATAATCATGATTTCTAGAATAAATATTTATCTATTAAAAATTCCTGATTAGTAAACTTGATAAATCATTATAATTAAATTGTGATCCATGACTTCAAATAATGAGAATAAAAACATGACATAAGATTCTAAAATCATCATGTGCATAGAAACCATATCATATCTCATGGTTATCTGTGGAGATGATCTTATCATAGTGGATCAAACATTAATACATCTTTCCCATATCATAACAGTTTTAGAATAACCACATGTATCCCAAATAATTGGCTATCATGAACCACCTCCTACATCCCATAATGAATTAGGAATACCTACCTTGTAACCATAGTGGATTGAGTGAAAAAAAAATCGAAAAATACATCATGAAATCAAAGGCATTATATTTCATGACTGCCACCCTACAAGGTGTACGCCTCCTAAGAAATAAATGTGAGAATGGAGATAATGACCATAGAGTCCATCCTTTAGTAGTCCCCGGGATGGTGACTAGAACCGAGCGTATTGTAAACACACATATGGGAGGCATTACCATCTAATAGAAAACATGTGAAACAGAAAGATAAGACAGATTCCAAAAAAATCCAACTTAGAAAAAATTATAAAATAAATACCAATTAAACATATGTAATGTCATGCAAAACTACTACAACTGAAAGGGGAAAACGTCAAGTACCAAAGGAATGTAAATACATCAGCAACCACAATCCCTGTCAGCTCCTGTAAACCCATGCTTATACAAACCAGCATGATCTCCAACCTGCTCAAGTTACCTGAAATTTTTTTATATATACATAAGGGGAGTATAACTGTATACTCAGTAGGATCCTCTATGAAGCCTCTCAAGAAAATGTAATGAAATCATGAAAAAGCACAGTAAACAACAAGTGAAACTAACTTGTCACCTAAATGGGTATACTAAGTTTCCACCCTCTCCATGGGTACAATAATCATGTATCTCATACAAGAGTATATAATATAACAAAAAATAGCAAGGTTACTGACGCACGCCTGTCGTGGGGCGTGGCAAAAGCGTATTTAATTTTCCTAATGCAGCACAGTGGCTGACCAGGGTCGTCTCACTTGAGGAGCGTTACAATCGGTTCAATCACTTATACTAATTCACTTAATCTAATTTTTATTTCTTTTTTTTATATTATTTATGAATATAAATATTTTTAAAGTTTTATAAAATTTGAAATTTAAATTAAGCAATGCAATATTAAAATCTAAATGCAAATTATTACAGAATGAAATTATAAAAGAAAGGTCTTGGTCCTAGGTTTGGATAACACGAGTCCATTCATTATTTGTTGATTATTTAAATTCTATTTGATAATTCATTTAGTGAAACCTCATTAATGAATTACATCCCATTGATTTATTATGTGTGTGATTTTAACATGCCTTCGGCACACCAAACCACACCTCCTCCAGTAATCCAGTAGGGTAACACCTCAACCGAGAATATTATCCCTACAAGACCCGACTCCACCGTATGCCGTTTCAAACCTTATGGAAACCCAGCTCCACCTTATGATGGTTTTTCCTAATATAAGGGAGGGGAAATGATTAATCAATGAAAAGAAATGGAATTGAAAATAATGTCGTAGTGGACGACCGCAACACCCGTGCAATATTCTCTCCTCCACCACAAATAGATTTAAAACTTTTTCTTTAATTTGAAGTGAAATAATGAATAACTTCATGAATCCTCCCCTATTTCCAAGCCTCAAGTTAGTCACTTGCCATGGAGAAGTGCAAAGAGATCACAATGGAAAGATGGAAGAGAGATAAGAAAAATTAAAGTTATAAGTGAAAAGGGGTGGAAGAAGAAATGGGGAACACTTTAATAAAATGATTATGAATGAATTACATAAGAAATGAAAACTAAAATAAATAAAAAGGAAATAAAGAAATATAAATCCTAAATGGCCCTTTTGCCTCCTCTACTTGGTGCCCCGGATGTTGTTGGGATGGAATTGGAATGTGTTGAGGAGGAGGAGCTCTCCTCCTTTTATAGCCAGATTTATGTCCTCCGAATGTTGTTGCGTTTTAGACCCAATAAATGACCTCTTCACGCGTTGAGCCCTTCTTCAATGTTGTGCATAATTGTCTTGGACGTGTCCCCTAAAACTCTCATCGGATGTGTACAGGTATTCCGAGAGTTATGACCCTTTTACTCTGATAATTTATTCTGTCCAGTCAGAATATAAAAAACGTCAAACCCCGGATTAGGAAGCTTTAATGGACCCCCAAACGGACGAATCCCGCGGTGATTCCTTCATAAAAGATGCTCCAAAACTCTTTGCGCGTCCACCCACCGAATTTGGCAAGCGTTGGGCCCACAATAGATGAGTTATGGATCCCACACCAAAACTAGGCAGAACTGGAAACAGTTTTCTTGAGCCAACTTGTGAGCTTCTTTTGAGCTTCCATATGGACGATTCAGCTTTTAGTCCAAATATAGTAAATGAATCCCTGGATGTGTAGAATCTGTAAAAGAAATAATTTTGCAATTCGGATCAGTGTAGATAATGTTATGGACAAACTACAGAAATAAGTTAAAATTGATAAAAATCCAAAATGACCAATTTTTTACTATTCATCTCAAAATAACACCAAAATCATAAAAATGAAACAATTCATCTTAGAGGAACACTTTTGTGAGTTTAAAATAGTGATATTCAATATAAATTAATTGAAAATATTTGTTCTATCCATTCCCCCACACTTAAACTATGCTTGTCCTCAAGCATAAAATCTCAACATGGAATTCAAAGGACACCAATGTCACCAATATTTAAATTTCAAATGGAATAAAATCAAATGATTATCAATGTCCAATCAAATTTTCCAGTTCCACAAAAATAAAAATATAATTTCCCATTTTTCAAAGAAACAATCAATGCATGCATTTTACTTTTCCCCTTTGAAAAATAATGAAGCTTCTCCTTTCATTCATTCAAGCTTCTCAATTTATTATTATAAACATGCCAAATCATGACCTACCTCACTTTTGAATATTTTCTCTCATCACTCATGATAAAATTAATAGTGGAGTTATGCTCATATCATGAGAACAATCTCCTTATCCATAGGCTTGTAAAGTAACTACTTTCTCCACTTTGTAAAGACAAAACACACATAAAATCATGAGGACTTGCAATAAAGGTTCAAATGATTCTGTGGCTTAGGGTTGGTGGGTAAATGATTGAAATAATTTAAGGCCAGAAGTAGGAGGTTTGACTCTTATGTACAATGCATGATTAATCAAGTGAAAACACAAGATGAACCTTACTCAAATCCCCTTGAAATGTGAATCACAACACCACTCCCTTTTCAATGACATGGGTCATGAGTCAATAAATGATTACAAAGAATGATATCATCCAAGTTCTCCCTGTTTTTTTTGTAAAGCTCCAGAAAGGCACAGCTTTATTTTCTTTTATTTATTTTTTTTGTAAAGCTCCAGAAAGGCACAACTTTATTTTCTTTTTTTTATGGAGAACCGGATGAAATGAAAGAAGCATAATGAAATGATGACTCATGCCCAATTTTCTAATAATACATTGCCCAAAATGATGACACACACATTACACCACCCAAAAGTGATACATATCCCAAGGAACGCACACGAAAGGCCCTTCCCCCACACTCAAACTTGAAATAACCATGCAAAAATACTAAAAGTGTGGGCAGGTAAGGAAAATTGGCTTGTAATGTGGCTTAAACCTATAAGGCAATTCATGGCATCTAAAGGCTTATGAAGGATAAATGTAAAGGTGGGTCTTAGGATAAAATGTGGCTAGCCAAAGAGATGCCTCAGTCATTTTAAATGTGGTTTTGTACAGTCATAGCTTTGACAAGTTTCAATACAAGTTCTAGCAGGTGGCACGTCCCAAGATCACTCAAGAAATATGCTCAAGATAAAATAGGAAACATTTGGTCTAGAAATCCTCTCAGGAATGAGAATATGATATTGGAGAATCACTCATGGCATGATTAATAATAACAAATTAATTCACATGAATTTCAGAAATTCAAAGAATGAAAAATGGAAGGGAAATTTCATTAACATGAATCAATTAATTCCCTTAAATCATGAGTCCTTATTTCAATATTCGTGCTTCACTTTAATCATCCAATTATCCATTTTAATCATTCAATCTCTTTAACATTGAAATCTAAAACATGGCATCACAAGATTCCTAAGAAACTCATGTCTCCTAGATAAGTTGAGTAAAACATTAATTCAAGTGTGGGTATGAAATTCTTATCATTAAAGCTTAAAACATGTTTTGGACAAAAAATTTAAGGATTTTAAAATTTAAAATATAAAAATGAACTCCCTTTTGAAATAAAGATTCAGTCCCCTTTAACAAATTTTTGGGGCTTCCTTCTGCCATCATGATCCTACAAAAGAAAATTTCAAAATTAAGAACAAGTATCATGTCATTAAAGCTTAAAATGATAAGGAGGAAAGGGATGAATGCTAAACTACTTCTAAGAAATGAAATTGAAATCTAAATTCCTAGAAAGCAAGGGATAAGTCTTGGTACGATCCCCCAAGTGGGCCCTGAATTTTTACTGCCTCTAGTGGGCAGTACCAGCTGTTATCCAAAGTCTGATGGTGGATGTAGCTTCTTTGATTTGAACCACCACATGTGGCTTTTCCCAGCTTGTGCTTCATTGTCCTTGTTGAGGAGGACTCCATGGATAGTGTACACCAGATCTTCCCCCTTCTCAATATAGTACAACTTGCATGGTGGGGGTATGATGAAGTATGAAACCTCCTTCTTCTTCGTTGCTTCTTGTGCAATATCTTCTTCTATTTCCAGTGGTTGCTTCAGATGTGAAGCAACATGTGTCTCTGGTTTATCAGGCAGAGCCACTAGAATCTCTTCATGATGGGGCTCCTCCAGTAGATGTTCAATGACTTCAGGGAGCTCTAGGTGTTCCTCAACAGGTGCATCTTCTTTTTCCACATCATCCTCCAAGGCATAATATGATTTACACAATTCTGAAAATTCAAAAAAGTTGGGAGTTATACTCAAATCAGATTCAATAAATTTAAAAGAGTTTGAGTTCATGATTGTATCATCTCCATGATTCGGTTTGGCTTGAATATCTTCTTCAATAGAAAATGCCACTTGGAGTTGATCTTTGATAGATGAAGATTGATAGTCAGACTCCTCAACCTTGAGTTTGTCTTCAACATCATGGATGTCTTCAATGAAATTTGGGAAGACCAGTGGAACATCCTTGTTGGCCTTGAATATTTGAATGTCTTTTTGGAGTTCATCAGCCAAGACCATCAAATCTTCCAGTGAAATCCATGTTGCTAATCCTTTTTCCTTTTGTTTGAGCCTTATCATTAGAGCATCAGCCCTTCGTTGGAGGGACTCCTCAGTGTAGTCGGTTTCTTCTTCCAGCACATGTGAGTAATTGTTCCATGAATTTGAATTTGAGATTGAAGACATTATGGGAAATGGTTTTTTTTTTTTTTTTTTTTTTTTAAAAAAATGAAAAATATTAAAAAAAACTGTGAATTTAGAAAAAAGTGATTGAATTAACTACTTAGCTCCCCGGCAACGGCGCCAGTTTTGACGCACGCCTGTCGTGGGGCGTGGCAAAAGCGTATTTAATTTTCCTAATGCAGCACAGTGGCTGACCAGGGTCGTCTCACTTGAGGAGCGTTACAGTCGGTTCAATCACTTATACTAATTCACTTAATCTAATTTTTATTTCTTTTTTTTATATTATTTATGAATATATATATTTTTAAAGTTTTAGAAAATTTCAAATTTAAATTAAGCAATGCAATATTAAAATCTAAATGCAAATTATTACAGAATGAAATTATAAAAGAAAGGTATTGGTCCTAGGTTTGGATAACACGAGTCCATTCATTATTTGTTGATTATTTAAATTCTATTTGATAATTCATTTAGTGAAACCTCATTAATGAACTACATCCCATTGATTTATTATGTGTGTGATTTTAACATTCCTTCGGCACACCAAACCACACCTCCTCCAGTAATCCAGTAGGGTAACACCTCAACCGAGAATATTATCCCTACAAGACCCGACTCCACCGTATGCCGTTTCAAACCTTATGGAAACCCAACTCCACCGTATGATGGTTTTTCCTAATATAAGGGAGGGGAAATGATTAATCAATGAAAAGAAATAGAATTGAAAATAATGTCGTAGTGGACGACCGCAACACCCGTGCAATATTCTCTCCTCCACCACAAATAGATTTAAAACATTTTCTTTAATTTGAAGTGAAATAATGAATAACTTCATGAATCCTCCCCTATTTCCAAGCCTCAAGTTAGTCACTTTCCATGGAGAAGTGCAAAGAGATCACAATGGAAAGATGGAAGAGAGATAAGAAAAATTAAAGTTATAAGTGAAAAGGGGTGGAAGAAGAAATGGGGAACACTTTAATAAAATGATTATGAATGAATTACATAAGAAATGAAAACTAAAATAAATAAAAAGGAAATAAAGAAATATAAATCCCAAATGGCCCTTTGGCCTCCTCTCCTTGGTGCCCCGGATGTTGTTGGGAAGGAATTGGAATGTGTTGAGGAGGAGGAGCTCTCCTCCTTTTATAGCCAGATTTCTGTCCTCCGAATGTTGTTGCGTTTTAGACCCAATAAATGACCTCTTCACGCGTTGAGCCCTTCTTCAATGTTGTGCATAATTGTCTTGTCCGTGTCCCCAAAAACTCTCATCGGATGTGGACAGGTATTCCAAGAGTTATGGCCCTTTTACTCTGATAATTTATTCTGTCCAGTCAGAATATAAAAAACTTCAAACCCCGGATTAGGAAGCTTTAATGGACCCTCAAACGGACGAATCCCGCGGTGCTTCCTTCATAAAAGATGCTCCAAAACTCTTTGCGCGTCCACCCACCGATGTTTGCAAGCGTTGGGCCCACAATTGATGAGTTATGGATCCCACACCAAAACTAGGCAGAACTGGAAACAGTTTTCTTGAGCCAACTTGTGAGCTTCTTTTGAGCTTCCATATGGACGATTCAGCTTTTAGTCCAAATATAGTAAATGAAGCCCTGGATGTGTAGAATCTGCAAAAGAAATAATTTTGCAATTCGGATCAGTGTAGATAATGTTATGTACAAAATACAGAAATAAGTTAAAACTGTTAAAAATCCAAATTGACCAATTTTTACTATTCATCTCAAAATAACACCAAAATCATAAAAATGAAACAATTCATCTTAGAGGAACACTTTTGTGAGTTTAAAAAAGTGATATTCAATATAAATTAATTGAAAATATTTGTTCTATCAGTTACCCCGCTACTACATCCCCACAGGTTTTCCTCATTCCACAACGTCGCATGTCCTAATAATCTCTCTAAAAAAATTCTTGCCCGCAGACACCTGGCTGAAGCACCACAACATGCACCTGATGCCACAAAACCACGATGTCCACGCATGAAAAGTAATCCAAAAGTTTTCTGACCCACCACAACTTTCATAACATGTATCATACATCTTGTATTATACCTCAAGAAATTATAGCCCATACCCCGAGTAAGGATCCTCAATACATCCGAGCCTATAAATGTTATACCTATAGTAGTCCATAAGACACTATATCAAGAATATATGTGTGTCATTAAGCACAATCAATTACATCCCTCTATACACATATATGGGGAAGACTAATCATTGTGCCTACCAGCACAAGTAACTACCAAGATAAGAGAGTGGGGAAAAAGGGGGGTAGTCAGCCATCCATCCTCCTACCAGAATATTAGGGAAAACACCCCACATGGCTCAGAATCCCTGAGGTGTAAGTTTTTTCTAACTGACTGTGTAAAGCAGCATATAAAAACACAAAATGTAAAGAATAGACAATAGCTAACAACCACACTATGGTTATAACCTCGTTTTATACTGATCTAGAAATAACGTCTCTCAGACTCCCAGTTGCCACATCTATAATATTTATCCAATAAGTACAAAAGCATTTGAATAGAATTAATATATTACATCATTCCCTTATTTATCAGTTGCAAATTATGTTAATTAATTCATTAAATATTAAATAAACATTAAGAATTTCCACATTATATTTCATTAGCATCACAACCAATTTTCAATGGTCCTTTAAATTGCAACCTCAACATTGTATCCCAACAAACTCCAACCACATGGGTTGACATCATTTATTAACTCATTTATTAAATACATTATTATATTCCCACAGACCTGGGCATTCTAGAAAAACATTATAAGCTTCTAAACACAAGGAGTTCAATATGGTGAGTTGATGGACTACCTGTCGATTTTATGCCAACTATATAAAGATTGTAGACCCATCATCCCATGGTGAACTAAACAAGAAAAGAACATGGAATTACCCACCCTTATTTAACCCATTCAATATGAGGGTATGAAAATCATTCTCCTTGAGTTGTGGGGAAATTAAAGAAGATAAATAACCAACAAGAAATAGAAAGCATCCAAACATTCACATCCAACCTGTTCCATCATCTCTAGTGTCCTGCTCAACACCCATATGCATAAACTGATTCATCTCTCCACTCTAGGTTCCATCTACTTCCATAACAAATATGCCTACTTCCCCCACATATCACAACATCCTTCCAGGCACATATCCCAATACAAGAAGCAGGGAAATAAACATCATATCAATTGGTCTCTTAGACCTTAAATAAGAAAGATGTGACTTAGACCCCTACAAGGAATAATATTTTATCAAGAAATTATCCATTAAACTATCTTCAAATAAACAATTTATTATTCACAGTTTTCAAATATGTTAAAAGTGAATATTAATCTATAAAAAATTAACTAAACATGCTCACTACATCATTTTGATTTACATCAAATTACAATTACAAGTACTCTATTAATTTATATTCCACTTTATCATTAGCTGATCAATTTTCAATTAATGGGAGCTTCACATTCATTAGAAATCTCCTTCAATAACAAAATTCAAAACAAATCAAGCATATATATCAAAATATATTGAAAAACAAGAGGAAATAACATAATATCGATATCAATTAATTTATCGAGTTCTAATATTTAATATTTCAATTCCATTGTGATCTGGTGGGCTACAACATGATAACACTACAGTTTCATGTAAAAGAAAATAGAAGCAACAAATCCCCTACCTTAAATGGATCATGACATTATTTGTCAGAGAGCAAGCCACACAACGGGTTACAATCTCCTCCCCCTGTGACAACTGTATCCACCTAAGGATGCAAAGACACCACCACATTGGTCAACACCCATGAAATTTCCATTAGGACAATTTAGATAGAAATCCATAAAAGGGAAAGGAGAAATATAATGAGATGAACCCAAACGATTGAAGAATGACCATAACTTATATAGAAGATTGATCGATACTGCATGGTTGCATCAAAAACCGATGGGAACCAATCCACGAAGGAAATTTAGATCACACAACCCCTACGAGAAAGAATGTAAGGTTCAAGCGTCTCACACCTAATAACAAGGAGGAAGAAATAGGGAGGATGATATCTTGTTCCATAAGAATATTTAACAGAGCATAGGTTTAAGATACACTAGATTTTCAATAAAAATCGGATCACATTAAACAATTCATTTTGGCCATGTAAAAGCATACCAAGCCTTAGGAAAAATTAATATATGTGTTATGGCCTTTGAATCTGCCTTAGAGTCCTTAAAACAAGGCTATAAATGAATTTTACATCCAAGGAAACGTCAAAGAGGTGAAACTGTAGGAAGCTGGAAACACTATTCAAGAACTCAAAAATTTGGAAAGGAAATAGAGGCTACTACTTGACCTCAGTGTTCTGGAAACACTATTCATGAACTCATAATTTGGACAAGGAAATAGAGGCTATCGTTGGACCTCATCATTCTGGAAACATTTTTCATTAACTCAACATTTTGAAAAGTAAATAGAGGCTGTTTTCAAATGTCACTATTCTAGAAACACTATTCCCATAAGGCTATAATTACACTATTCACATAAGGCTATTGTTGCATTGTTCACATAAAGCCACCTTTTCACAGTTCACATAAAGTATACCATTTCATTGTTCACAAAAGGCTACCATTTTCACTGTTTACATAAGGTTATCATTGCACTATTCAGAAATGTCTACCGTTGCACTGTTCACTTAAGGCTACCATTGCATTGTTCACATAATGCTATTATGGCACTGTTCACATAAGGATACCATTGAACTATTCACATATGGCTACATATGACATTGGTAACATAAGGCTACCGATGACACTGTTCACATAGCTGTAAAATTCACCAAAGTGTTGGGGATAAGTCACTGTGACCTCCCAAAACACCTCAAAAAGTAGATTATTGTAAAGGAATGGACTGGAGAGGTCCGGGCCATTACATTAGATACCTCTCACAATGTTCTCATCCTCGAGAATTCAAAACCAACCTAAATCTAAACTGAAACAAGGAATGAACAGAAACCCATTGAGATACCTCTCGAAAGTGAGCAATCCCCAAGATGTAACCAAAATAAATCCATCTTAGAAAAATGAATGGTCTACAACCTCAAAGATAACATCCTTTTATTAACATGAAAATGGTTAAACATCAAAAAACTCAGAGTAATGGGCACATATTTGTGACTCACAGTCCTAGGTAATCTCCTCCATGGCACATGTCGGCAAAAAAATGAACCATGGTGATAGAACACTCACCCAACACCTTCTCCTTCCAGTCATGGATCTCCACATGTCGCTTCTTGAAGATCACATCATCATCAATATCGAACTCTCCCCATTCCATGACATGAGATTCATAATGAATATAACAACAAAGTTGTGACACATGAAAAACATAGTTTATCCATCTCATCTGTAGGGGAATTGCTACTCAATATGCCACAACTCCAAAATGAACTAACACCTAGAAATGCCCAAAAAATTGGGGAGAAAGCTTACTCCTATGACCAAAACTTTTCTTCCCACGATGGGGAGTCACCATTAGAAATAGGTGATCCCCAACATAAAACTCTATGGTTATCCTCCTTTGATCGACATATGATTTATAAATAACTTTCATTGTCTTAATCATCTCATGAATCACCTAAAACATATCTATTGTTTTTTGCACTAGTTTTGGTCTGAGAATTGCTAAATCTCTGACTCCAGACCTACAAAATGGATAATGTCAAGGTCGGCCATAATATTCATCAAATGGAACCATGCCGATGGTGGAGTGAAAAATATTGTTGTATGAAAACTCCACCAAGGGTATGTGCCTCATCCATAAACCTCCAAAATCCAGGACACATGAGAATAACATGTCTTCAAGAGTTTGGATAGTCCTCTCTGTCTGACAATTTATCTGAGGATGAAAATAAGTCCAAAGGAATAGTTGAGAGCCAAAATAATGTTGGAGACCTCTCTATACCCTAGAGGTAAAATGAGGATGTCGATCAGAAATGATATTCCATTGGACTCTATAAATTCTCACCACCTACTCCAGATACTACCTTGATAAAATGTTCACTAATCTTGATTCCTTGATTACAATGAAGTGGGATGATTTTGTTAAACGGTCCACTACCACTAAAATAGAATCATTTCCTCCCTGAGGTCTAGGTAAACCTATAAAAAAGTAAATTGAGTTGTCCTCTAGCTTACATAGAGGAACATCTAATGGATGGAGCATAACACTAGAAACATGGTGTTCGACCTTCACCTTCTAGCAGAACAAACATCGAGACACAATCTCCTAAAATGCACAATTTATCCCAACCCACCATAATTGAATCCTCAAGGATCGATACATCTTTGTCATTCCAGGATGCACAGATAAAGGTGATCTATAGAATTCACTGAGAACCATCTCCTGCATTCCCAAAGGAACAAAATTTCCTTCTGTGATACAACTCTTAGTGTTTCTCATCCTCAAACCAAACGTCAGGGGCCTCACCCCAAACAAATCAATCTCTCCAGACCTCCACCTCAAGATCACCCGAATGGGACTCTTCCACATGCAGCATTATAGATGATTGAACCATCATCTAAAAAATACAACCTCTGCCCCCAACTTCACCCATAATGAGATGTAAAGCTAATAGTTCTTCCATTACTCTCCAGGAATCACCATATTCACACACTGCATCACTACCTGACATTCTACTAAGTACATCAATAGAAACATTCCCCATTCCATGTGTATATGATATTTATAAGTCGTATTCTTATAAGAACTCCATCCATCGATATTGAAATTAGATCAAGTCACAGTGGGAGAAAACATACCTCAAAATCTTATGATCGGTGAAAACCACAAATCCCTCTCAATTGAGGTAGTGTCCCCCAAACATTAGAGAAAACACCATTGCTACAAACTCATGATCATGGGTGGGATAGTTACATTTATGGGGATGCAACTGCCAAGAGATATAAGAAATAATTTTTCTCTGCTGCATCAGAACACAAACTAACCCCAGATGCAAAGCATCGCATAGAAAATAATGTTGAGCTCCATCTTCTAGATGACATAGAACAGGAGCACAAACTAAAGGATGGAGTCAATGAAAACCACCACAAAAATATCCAAGAACTCACAAAACATAGTTTTCATCAATCTGATGAATACAGAAGGAGCATTCGTCACACCAAACGACATTAAAATTAACTTATAATGCCCATGATGACAAAAGAAATGAGTCTTCAAAATAACTTTATCCTTCACAAGAATATGATGATATCCTGGCCATAATTCGATTGTTGAGAATCATCTTGCTCCCTGTAGTTGTTCAATAAATCATAAATCCATGGAATATGATAGAAATTCATCACTGTCACTTAATTAATGTAATGATAATTGACACACAATTTCAAACTATCGTCATCCTTATTCATGGAAAAAACTGGTGCACACTAAGATGAAACACATGGTCGGACAAAAGAGAACTATAACAGGCCATAAACAAGTATATTTATCTCTCATAACTCATAAGGGTACTTCCTATATGGATACATAGAGATTTGATATGCTCCTGGTTGTAGCTCGATCACAAACACAATATCTCATCGAGGGGGTCATGCTACAACCTCTTATGTAAAGACATCGGGTTACTCTTCTACTACGAACCTAAGAAACTATAATTACTAAAACACTGAAGAACTCAACATTAGCTTAGTCATAATGGATGATAATGATATAACATACCTCTAACCCACTTTAGGGTCTTTCCCGCTAACGAACACTGTCATCTCTCCATCTGCATTGAAGAACACAACTTGCCTCCTAATACAATCAAAAATAGCCTACACTAAATACAAAAAATCCATGCGGAGGATGAAATATTATGGTTGTATTCTTAAAAATAAGAAATATCCCCATGATTATTGTTTCCCCCATAGTATCTCACATTTTCTACCTACTTCATACATTACAGCTCTTCCTCCAACTGGCCTGGTCAATGCTAAGGGCACTAGAAGCCTCTCTACCTCAATTCCCAAAATCATTGAAAAGAGTTGGTGATGTGAAGGAGTGTGTCGATCCTGAATCAGACAAGGCATACACCAAGGTAGAAAACTAGTAATGGGTACCTCAAACCACATCTAGCTCATAGGGCTCTGGTAACACTAAAGCGTTAAGATGACAATGACTTCCACCACGACATCTTTGACCGTGATGAGGACCACCACCATGGTTGTGATATTCTATATGTGGGAGAGGATCACCACGAGGTTATCCTATGCATAACCCATATACCCTCTTCTGATCCATAGATGGTGTAACCTTCTACTTCTGCCTCAGCTGGTTATGCCTCAACGGAGGAACCTGGAGCTGAAAACCAGGTACACGATGACTGCTCGGAAAGGTCAGGCACTCTAACTACTGATGGCCTCAACCTACACAATAAAAACATGTCCTCATTCCCTTATCATAGTATTAAGAGCCTCTACCCACATTAAAAAGAGATACTAAGGGTTGGGACCTACCGCCAGACAAACAGAAACACTTCTTCCTTGAAAACTGGGAACCTAGGACCACAATAATGCTTCATGAGGAATCATTTTGAATCCCCTCTTGTGACGATATTGTTCTGGAAAATGTACTATCAACAACCTTTTCCCATTCCAGAACATCAAGATATGTCTTCAACATAAATGGGGTGACCTGGCGTTGGATCTCAAGATGCAAAGAATCCTCAAAAGGCCTCTCCCTAGCCTCTTCATCTGGAAACAGGTCTGATACATATCGTAAATAGTTCTGTAAATGGATTCCAAAATCTCGCACACTAGATCTCCCCTATCGAAGGGTTATAAGATCTTGGTGACTGGATGCCTTAACGGTCGAAGAAAGAAAATACACTCTATATTTTTATCGTAACTCATCCTATGAGATCGCCGACTCCTCACTATCCCTGGTTAATAAGAACCACAACTGAATTACTGATCTACGCATCATCATCATAATCAAGGAATCCCCGTGCTCCTTCCAAGAATGGATCGAGATGAATCCTATCTCGACCTCCTCCAACCAGTCTTCTGTGACTGCATCTGAAATAGAGCCCTCATACTTTTGCAAACTCTGGCGCTGAAACTCTCACAGTGTCCCACTCCATGTGTCATTGTCGTCAACCTCTACCCAATAAAGATCATTTGGCACTACCTGCAAGACATCTTCTTTGTTATCCTAATGAGGACGTCGACTTGGTTCCATACCATTAAAATATCAAATAGTTAGAGCTCCTAGACCTGGAAAATGGTAGACTCAATATTAATTAACTAAATGTTTTATTTTATTCATTTAAGGTTATCCTATCCTAAAGTCTACCCATTCAAACATTGAAAAAAAAACGAATGACGTTTGATCATTTCCTTGGTCTCTACCCTGCAACTAATATCAAATTGTTTAGTATTAAATGTATATTTAATGTTCGATGCATCTGATCAGAGGTAGACCCTAATTCCTATATCATATCCGGTATCTAGTGTTTAGATCACTTTCTAAACTTGACTGACACAATTTCCCTAACATCCCATGAAACCTCACATGTTCCTAACACAAAACTACATCATATCCCTCAACCAGATCTCTGATACCACTGTGACTTGACCCTTTCCCCACATAGTGTACCCCTCCTGGGTCGGTAATGTGAGAAGGGAGATAATGACCCCTGAGTCCCACCTTCAGTATCCCCCGGGATAGAGACTAGCACCGAGGGTATAGTAAACAAACAGATATGAGGCATTACCCTCTAAGAGAACTCATGAGAAAGTGAGATATAAGACCGAAACCAACCAAATACAACTCACAAAATATAATAAAATAAATCCTAATTACACATATGTAATGTAATTAAAATATACTAAATATAAAATGGAAAAAACTAAACTACCAAATGAAAGTAAAAATAGCAGCAACTGCAAGCCCGAACTGCTCCAACAACCCCATGTTAGTAGAAATTATCTTTATCTCCAACCTGCTCTATGTGACCTGAAATATAGTTAATATATACATAGGGTGAGTATAACAGTATTATCAGTAGGATCCTCCTAAGAGCCTCTAGTTAAAAAGTAATGAATGAATGCTAAAGCCCATTGAACAACAGGTGAAACTTACATGTCACCTAAATAGGTATAATATGTTCCATCCTCACTATGGGTACTCTCACCAAGAATCACATAAAAGAGTATATAATATAATAAATAATATCACTAGTACCGAACTACTACTTCCACACAGGTTTTCATTTTTCCCCAAAATTGGACGTCCTAAGAATTTCACATTAAAAAGGCTTTCCTACAGACACCTGGCTGACGCACCACAACATGAACCTTGTGATACAAAACCAAAAAATCTTCACAAAATAAATAAAGAGGTAGTTTCCGGGATCCACTACACCCTGCATAATGTGTATCATACGTCAGACATTATACCTCAAGCCATTACATCCCATACACCGAGTGAGGATCCTCAAACCATCATAGCCTATACATGTTATACCTATATTTTTCCATACTAATATATATCCATAATATATGTGTCTGAATATCCACAATCCATTATAGCCCTCTGCACACATATATGGGGAAAACTAACCATTGTGCATTCCAGCACAAGTAACTACCAAGAGAAGAGAGAAGGGCCAAAGGGGGTAGACATCCATCCATCATCCCTCCAGAATGTTGTGGAAAACACACCATGGGGATCATCATCCCTGGGGTGTCAGTTTCCCTAACTTATGAGGTAGATTAGCGTATAGAAATACAAAAAGTACAGAATATATACTATTGCTCGCAACCACGCTATGGCCATAGCCTAGTCTTAGACTCAATTGCAGCTAACGTCTCTCAAACTCCCGGTTCTCACTTCTAAGACAAGGTATCCTATAAGAATACAACCATTTAAAGAGTTTTAATATATTAATTCATTTCCTTTTTTTATCTGTTTCACATTATGGTAATTAATTCTTTAAACATTAAATAACTATTAATTATTTCCACATTATATTTCATTAGCATCACACCCAAAGTTCACAATTACTTTAAATTTCATCCTCATCTTTGTGTCCTAATAAGCTCCAAACCCATGGATCAACATCATTTATTCAATAATTTAATAAAAACATTATTACTCTCCCATATTCCCAGGAATTCTAGAAAAACATTCTAAGCTACTAAGCACAATGGGGCTCAATACGGTGAGTATAAGAACTACCTGTCGATTCATTTCCTCGTGTTTGAAGATCATAAACCCATCCTCATTCAGGAATATAAACACTAAAACTACGTGTCATACCTCACGCATCTTCACCCCTTTTGGAAAGATGGTAAGAAAACTAGATACCTTGAGAAGTGGGGATAATAAAGAAGATAAACAAACAACAAGAATCAGAAAGCATCCAAACAGTCACATCCAACCAATTCCATCATCTTTAGTGTCCTCCCTGACACCCAAATTCATAAACCGATGTATCTCGCCACTCTAGGTTCCAATTGATACAAAAAACAATAGGCATCCCTGCCCCCACATATCACCACAATATTCTCAGCTCGTATCACAACAAAAGAAGTAGGAAAAAAACGTAATAACAATTGGGATCATGGAACTTAAACAAGAAATAGGGTAACTCAAAATCCTTTAAGGAATTATATTTTATAAAAAAAATCAATTATTTTATCAATATTGATTTAACTAGTTTATTCTTAATCAGTTCCAATTTCAGGAAACCAAAATATTATGCGATCACAAATTGATTAAACATTCGTACTACATTAATTTTATTAACATAAAATTACAACAAAAACAACTAAATTCATTTACATGGTTCTTTATCATTATCCAACAAATTATCAATTAATCGCAACGTCCGTTAAGAAAACTATATCCTACTGAGGATGTAGAAAAACCACCACCATGTTCAACACCCAAGAAATTTCCCATAGGAACATTGAGATAGAATTCCAAAAAATGGCAAGGACAAACAGAATGAGATGAACAAAAAAAATGAAGATAGATCATATCGTCAATCGAATACTAATCGATACGACTTGTTTTCATATAAAACAGTGGGCAATCAATCAAAGGAATAAATTTTCATTGAAATACTACTAAGTAATGGAATTAAATGTTTGATCATCTCACAAAAAAGAAAAAGGAGGAATAACTAGGGAGGAAGATAGCTCGTCCCATTCAAAAATTTAATAGAGAAGCGGTTTAAGATACAATAGATTTTCCATTAAAATATGATCACATTAAACCACATGGATTGACCATGTTAATGAATCATGATAATAGGCCTTAGAGTACTTAAAACAGGGCTTTAAATTCATTTTACTTCAAATGAAATGTCAAAGTGGCGAACTGTAGGAAAATGAAACACTGTTTATGAACTCAAAATTTGGCAAAGGAAATAGAAGCTACCATTGGAACTCGCCATTTTGGAAACATTGTTCATGAACTCAAAATTTTGTAATGGAAATAGAGGCTACCATGAGACCTCACCGTTCTGAAAACATTGTTCATGAACTAAAATATTTTTCATAAGAAATAGAGACTACCATTGGGCCACACCATTCTGGAAACACTGTTCATGAACACAAAATTTGGAAAAGGAAATAGAGTCTATTGTTGGACCTCACCATTCTAGAAACACTATTTACATAAGTCTATCATTACACTGTTCACATAAGCCAACCATTTCACTGTTCACATAATGAAACCATTGTAGTATTCACATAAGGCCAGTGTTGCACTGTTCAAACAGGGCTACTGTTGCATTGTTCACATAAGGATACCATTGCATGGTTCACATTAGGCTACCATTTCACTATTCAGATAAGGCTACCATTGCACTGTTCACATAATGCTACAATTGCACTGTTCATAAAAGACTATTGATTCACTGTTCCCATAAGGATAATGATGACACTGTTCACATAAGGCTACCGATGACACTATTCACATAACTCGAAAACCTGTCAATGTGTTGGGGATTAATCACCTTGACCTCTCAGAATAACTCAGACACCATATTTTAGCAGTGAAATAGAGCAAGGAGGTCTAAGACATTTCATAACCAATGGATTAAAAGGATATATAATGTTGGGGACACCTATCAAATAATTAAAACAAAGTATATGTGTTCCATAGGATCAAAAATAATTAGTGTTATCATCTTATCACAACATGGGTAATGGAAACAAGTTTAATAAACACTTTATCATTTCATCATAACATAAACCATGTAAAAGAAAAATGTTTCTTAAAAATATTATTATCATATTCATAAACCAGATATAGAGAAAATAAGGGTTTTATTATAATATTATATCCATATTAAATCATAATTAACATCATAAGATGTAATCATGGACGAAAAATATTACAAAAATATCAGTGGAATATTTCTGGAGGAAATAATCATTTTCATTCTCAAATCGATTTTTTAAAAATTATATATTTCTAAAAAATTATGAAAAATGATTTATATTAATAAAATAATGGATTCTTGAAAAGTAATATCAAAATATATGATTTTTCAGGGTGGTGTAAACTTCGGATTTTTTTGGAATATTTGTAATAGAAAAATTTTGTTTCAAGAAATTGGTAAAATGTCAAAAGTACCTCAAACGGAAGAAGAGAAAAGGGATAAATTGAAAATTTTATATATAAATTAGAAAGTAGGTAAAATTTTATTTTTAAAATATAATTATAATAATAAATAATTTAAATATTTTTTTAGAAAACATGGTCATGGATGAAACATATTTTTTCCCAATGGGGAAATAAATACAGTTTTGGTGAACTGAATATTCCCAGTCAATTTATCTATCAAATAGATCAAAATTATGATATTAATTGTAATTTGAATTAACAAACATATGAGAGATGAAATAATAGGTTCATATTATAAAGGGATGATATATATTTAATTAATTATATTCATTAATAAATCATCATAATTTAAAGTGCATTTAAACAAAAATCTCTTAACTAAAATGTTAAATTACATAATACAAGTACAAGACACCTGTATAAAATCTATTTATTTTCTATAAATATATTACATAATCATTATCATATATATAATACTATGTATTATTTATTTATAACATCTTATCATTTTTTATTAATAAATGTTTATTAAAATCATCATTTTGTTATAACTGTTTCGTTTTTCATTATTGATTTGGTTTGAAAGATTCAATCCTTATACATTGATCATAGATTCATAATATACTTAAAAAGTTATTAATTATAAGAATACTATATATATTCATTATATTTATATTTAAAATCACCCATTTTAATTTAATAACAATATATTATTACACTGTTCAAATATACGTTAGGTCATACGTATGCATGAATGTTTTCTTATATTTCTAATCAAAAGAAGTAAACAATGATAAATTATATTTTGTTATAACCCAACCATAATTATATCATGAATATAATTTAAAATCATTATATATAACCTAATATTCATCACTTTTAAATTTTTGATGAAAAACAAAACACATCACCTCATGTAGGTGGTAGTCTACACATATACACAAATGATGCTTTCATTTACCATAGATTTGAAATAAGGTGGATAGTGTTTATTAAATCATTATCATAAAAATTTAGTTCATTTTATTCTAAATTCATTAATTTCGAATTTATTCCATATATTTTATAGGAGGCATGATTAGGATGAAAATTAAAAATACTAGGTTTTGAGTGATAACTCATTATTGTGAAACATATTTGGGATTTCACCATAATCCTTTAAATGATGGTGTTTAAAAATAAAGGAATTTATAGAATGAATAGTTAAAATCTTGTAAGGTATTGTGGTTTGGATTGGCTTATCAATATGTCTAATTAAATTTTTAGAGTAGAGGAGATGTGGTATCCTTTTAAAATAATGGAAAATACACAATTGGAATTACATAGAATAATTTATAATATAAACATCATAATCATTTAAATTTGAAACTCGGAACCCTAAATGAGAATATAATATGTGATGGGTTTAAATGTACTCGACCAATATTTTTTTGAATGTTCTATATAAATTTTCTACTCTTTGTAAACCACATTTATTTTTTCCCATAAACATGATAACATAACATTTTACTATTATAACATTATTATATGGCCAAAAAATAAATTTCTAAACAAATATTAAATTTATTATTGCAAATTTCAAATCAATATTATCAGATTCAGATTTTCTAGGTTTTATAAATCAATTTTTATGATGATAACGTAAAGAACAAGAAAAACTATTTTTTGTAAAATACAAATTTGTATGAGTGAAAATAATTTTAACATAAAAAAATTTAATAAATTGGTTTGAAATATTTTTTTAATTAAATTAAAAATGGATTTTTTTAACATTTCAAGCATTCCAAAAACAAATTATTTTTCAAAAAAAATAATTAAATTAAGAGACCCACAAATATGTTTTAATTTGAATAAAATATAATTTCTCTTCACAATTGAAAATAATGGGAAAAAAATTAAAAACAATGTTTCCAAATAAATTATTTAACACTATAAAAGTATATTCTGTTTTACTCCAAATATCTAGTATGAGAAATTTATTTGTTAATGAGATTGTAAGGCTTTAACCCATAATATTATACTATTTTTATCTATTTTAATTTAGTGATAAATCATTAACGTGGTTTATATTCATAATGATAACAAATTTAGTTGTCCCAATTATGTTATATTAATTATAATAATTCAAAATAAAATATTAAATTTAAAAGATTCAATTTTTATATGTGGTTGAAATTAAATTTAATATAAATATGAAAAATGAAACTTATATTTGATTTTAGGAAACATATTTGAACACAAAAATAAAGTTATAAAAAAATTTAATTATTATTATTATGTAATTGTTAATTTTTTACAAATTATTTTGAATTATTAATATTAGGGACAAAATTAAAATAATTATGTGTCTTTTTCAATGAATCAAGATGATATTTTTACAAAAATTTCTTATTTTCCTTATTCACTATGAAATAAATATATCTAGAAAATTACTAAAATTCTATGTGAAATAATTTAGATATAATTTCTTAAAATTTGATATAAATATTAATATATATAATTTCTAAAACTGGAAGAAATTATTTATCAAATATGCTTAAATAATAAAAAATAAACTATTTTGAATGGAACTGTATTTTTGAATAATAAACTTATTTTCTGAAAATTGAATATATATTTATCAAATAACTTATATTTTATAAAACACATATAGTTTTTTTAAAAAGTGTTGTTATTTATATTTATCACACTAAATCTAACATCTTGGATATAATGTAAATATTTGAATAATATAATTTATATCATACTTTATTTGAACATTGTGTTATGCTTAAAGAAAAATATGAAAAAATAAAATTTATTTAAAGAGGAATATATCCTAAAAATAATATATTACAATATACCCCACTTATAACAATTTAACCTGTAAAATATCATCTATATGATACAAAAAAATGACGATACTTTTTTTATCATCATGTCCTGAGGTTCCCATTTTTCATCCACTAATTAGTGGTTTGTCCAAATAACATTGAAAAAGGGAGTAATCATGTTTCAAAACACATTCTCTCTATATAACATAATCTCTACCGCTTGTTCATCAAAATTTTAATCTCTCTCTAACGGTATTACCACTATGTTATGTACATTGGAAGGATTATGTGTGTACATTATCAGAAGAGATACATGAAAAACATCCTGAACTTGAGAGATAATTAGTGAATATTCCAAATGATAGTCTAATATCATAATATGTTCAATAATTTATATTTTATAGATATATCCTGTTATAAATATTATCTTTTTTCTAAATCACCAATCCATCTTCCAAAGAAATATTCAATGGAATACCATATTACTCTCTTTAATCTATATATATCATCAGATATTTATATCATAACATTTCTACTGAAATTCTGCAGACCATAAGTGTTTTTTAATATATCTTAAAATAAATTTCATTTCATCAACTATATTAGGTCCCAATAACATTCTTTCTCCAACATCAGTTAAATAAGTTGCAGTTTTAAACTTATAAATATAGGGGGATTTATAAAGAACCATCTAAATGATCGAGTGAAGGAAATTATTATAGGAAACTTCCACCAAAATAATTGTCCAAAAACACCATTGATGTCAAGAGAAAACTCTCTGGACATGAATTGTAGTGTTTTACTAGTCCTCTAATATTAAACACTATTATAAGGATGATAATCATTACTAAATCTCCACTATATATCTTGGTCCTTCAATGTACATCCCTATAACTTTTAGGTAAACCATGGATCTTGATAAAATACCATAGAATGTGGTACTCCATGTAATATTACAACTTTCTTAATGATTAACCACTTGTTATTATCAAGAGGAAAATAATCTCTAATTGCCTGGTAATGTGCCAAATGTTTTAGGTGATTGACTAAAACCAAAATTACAGTGTTCCCTTTAGGTGATTTGGGGATTTTTATAATGGAGACCTTGGTTATATATTCCCATTTAAACTTAGGAATGGGTAATGATTCAAAAATTCCCTTATATTTTTTATCATACACATAATATAACGATATACCATGCATCGAGATACATACTCTACAATTTCCCAATTCTTGTTTCCCACCATAAATATTATCCCATTCTTGTATATATATTTTAACATATAAGAATAATTAGTAATGGATAAATATGAGATTTATCTAACAATTCATTTTTAAATTATTGTATTTATTGGACACATACTCTATTCTACAATCATGTCATTCATTATCAATATTGTTTGAACTAAATAAATTCATCACATTCTTCGTCAATTATACATATAACTTTTTCACATCATTAATCATCACATGTACATACAGTTTACCATTTATCTATTAATTATATGATCTACCATTATTACATTTGATTACATGTTGTATCGTCTACAAATTGATGAGTGTTTTAACTATTTCAATCATCCACACATCCAAACTATCAAAATTTTTCTGAATCGGTGAATTATCCTCCTTGTTGGACTTCCAAGGTAGTTAATGTATTTAGTATTCATAATATATAATCAATTCCGACATTATTTCGGTCATAAATTCAGATCTTTCTATATTAATATATAACTAAATATTTTATTATAAATATTTATATATGTCACACCATTAACTATAAGGATAATTTATCTATATCTTCAATTAAAAAATTACCATTTCTAGCTCAATATCATGAGACTATAAATTTTACTCATGATTTTCAATTTCAATAACAAATAGTATATAACCATATCTTTCAGTATCATGAAATATCCTAATCCATTCTTTGATTAATCATTACATGTACAAAACCCTTCTCTACAAGAGTTTAGTTTGAGAATACATGCACATTACAACCTTCTCTTCATATGCTTATAATACAATTCAAATTCATCTATCTACTATAATTTAACACTTGCCCAAGTTAAAATGGAATGTGGATCAGATAGTCTTAAAAAATATCATAAAAATGTCTATACAATACAGATATCCATTGAAACTATATATTTATGTTGACATGTTTGATATATTCAACGACTCAATAACATCTATTTTTTGATGGATCCATTGATATACTTCCACATCAGGTGATATAGACAAATTATGAATATTTCAAAATCCATTATATAAACATTGTAATTTTTTATACAATATAAATTTCTATGATGTCCTCATCGTAATTCTCAAATGATCTTCACACTATTTTTCTCCATTAATATATACGAATGCCATCTATAAAGACTACCCAAAACGAAGGAATGTAATACCAAAATACTATATTCATTAAATAAATAAATATATCATGGTTATAATTAAGTCCTAATGAAACCACTGTAAATTCATAATATACATACCTCATCTATAAGGTTGTCTTGGGAATATCCTCGTTATAAACCATTAATTGAAAATATCATGACTAAAGTTTATTCATGAAAATTATATATCTCTTCATAATATATAATAAAAAATAATAGATATGGGGTAAAGAATAATTATTCTCAATAGTGGTCATATTATTTTCATGATAGAAAATAAAATGATTAATTGGAAAATATTTTTCATAAAAAAAAGAACTGGATCACTCCAAGGTGGAACACTGGGTCTTATGAATCCCTTTTCATTATTCACCTATAGTTTATTATACAATTCCAAAGAACAAATTTGATTATATTCTATATGGAGTAATTGAAATAATCCTAACACTAGGTTTTTGTTCAATGGAGAACCCAACATCAAGATTAGTTGGATGACTATGAAACTATTTTTGAATTTCATTAACAAACCACATTTAAATTTGAATAACATATATGTTATGTTTCTCTCGGACCATATTAGATAAATACATTTCATTGATATGAATTTAGACCCATCATATTGATTTCATATCCATCAAATGATAAGATTAATCATCACACTAGTAAACAATCATAGGTTTATTCATAAAATGAAATTGGAAATCCAATCCTCCACAATTAATACAAGATCTATATAATTAAATTAAAACAATTCAAAGGGTAACATAAAATTCAACTAGATACGTTATCAAAGTATTGAAAGGAATTAGAGTCCCCTAAGAAAAAATTTGAAATTATCTATCGAATTGAAATATGATCATTGTACCATAATAATTTTTCAATACTAACCCCAAACATAATCATTGATGATATAAATAATTATCCCTATATTATTTTAATTGTATAAAGTAATTCATATAACATGGATTTTATAATATACATGAATTTTTTAGAATGCCTATAATTAGTTCAACTTCATAATCCAATCTATATTCCATTAATAAAACAAATTAGTCCTCTTAATAATAATTCATCATATTGGGGAATCATTTAATCAAGAAATATCATTCCAAGGATGTTAAATCCTGAAACTGTCATTTCAATTTGTGACGCCATATGATTAACCAAGGTAATTCATGGATATCATCTATTGAAATCATTTATAATGGTTTACAATGATAATTTTAATTAACCCAACCATATCCTCCTAGGTTGTTAAATCATGTGCACAGTAAGGGCCCACTAATCATGCCCTATAATGATGGACAATATATACTAGAACAACTATTTTCATTTTTTAAACACCGAGATGAATCAATTACAAAACAATGTCTATTTGTATCATCTATAAAAGGTTGTATTTATAGGAAAATAACATTATATCAATCATTCGAATGATTTTTGGATGTGATCCAATGCTTAGTATTATTTAAAAGGTTTCAAAAAAGGTCACTAATCCAAATTTCCACTGATTATATAAACCGAGGTATGATACCAACTTTAGAGACCCATTATTTTTAAATATATATATGAACTCATTTTAGTTGAATATTTATTATATAAAATTATGCCCATTTTTACTATAATAAAAAATAAGGGTATTTAGATATCAGATATATAAACAATGTTTTTTGGTACACAATTCAGAATCTCATATTATGTACTTATAACCTAGTACCCTTCTTGACATGCCCTACATAATAAAGATCCTTTAAAAAAGTGAATTGAAACATTGGAAATAGAGAGATAATATAACAAATAAGTGTAATCAAGTGATATATCATTCAATGGTCATATTCAATCACAAGATATTAATACGGGAATGAGATCATGATCCTAAAATGAATTTTTCATACACAATATATAATATAACATAATAACGAGTCACTATATAAAAGAAGTATATATGAACTAAAATAAAAAATAATATTGATGAATCAAAATAATTAAGTCACAAACATTGAGAATAAATCTTATGCATAAATATTATTCATAATATTTTGACGTCATCATAGGTATAGTAACCAAATAATATGCCATTGTTACCTATTGATACTATAATATCATAGTGTATTAAGAATAAACACCCCATTACCATATCATAATGGATTTAGAATCACCACTTGTTTCCCATATCATATTAGATCAGATATCACCAAATATTTACCATAATGGATCATTCATCTTGACCACTTTTCTATTCTGGATCAAGAACATCAACACATTTACCAGAAATATCTAATTATATATATATATTTACCAAATTTTTTTGGAGAGATATATAATTCTAGGCCCATAAATCATATAATAAAACCCATATGTGTGTGTGTGTGTTTTTCCTACATAATTTGTAGCACCCTCGGTTTGAGTTATGTGGCTTTTGTTTATGCATTTTTATGTGTTGTGCATGAGAAGATTTGGGAAGTGGTTGGGAGAGTTTGGAATGGTTTTTAATGATTTTGGAGGCTTTTCATTGGGAGCACAGTTTGAGCATGGTTAGTGGAAACTATGTGGATTATCTATGAAACTGTCCAAGGGTATATTGTAGGCTTTGCACGGCCTGTGCACGGTTTGCTGAAACGTGCGAGGAAAATGTGCGGACCCTTTCTCTCAAGGTAGTAGTGTGCGAATGGTTAGGGCATGGTTTATCAAACCGTATGGGCTAACCATTATGCAACTTAATGTTGGGTGTTTTAAATCCAAGATACCTCGGACATGACCTAAAACCCTCCCAACATCCTCCAACTCAAGCCTCACTCATGTTTTGAATTCTCATAGGTTGAGGGTGCTCTCCCACTCGTGATGGAATATTTTTGAAGAGGTTTCTTGGCAGATTGAAGGTGGCTTCTCTTGGTTAAGTCTCTTCTTCTGGGATCTTGGTGTTTCCCTCTATATGTACTCTTCCCTCTTTCTTGGCTTTCTAGATATAAAATTTTTGTTTGTAGATCTAGGGTTGTAGTTTCCTTGGAAGTTGATTATAAGGCTTGTGAAGGCTAGGGAAAGGGATCTATAGAGGTTTTGGTGGTGCGTTCGTGGGATTTGAAGTGCGGTTTCTTGTGGGTCGATTTCTCGGGAACCCTAAATGTAGGTGGCTTCTCTCTCGACTCCACTTGGATAGAACTAATGATTCTTTGTTAAAAGTAATTATTGATTAGAAAGTTAATTGTTATTTGTTATGTGAAACTCTTTGAAAATCCATTTGGGGATTTTTGGGAAAACGAGGGGTTTTTTGTGAAATGTTGTTATTGTGGATTTTAAAATAGAGATTTTAAAATGGGATGCAATGGTTGTTTTGTCAAAATGAGTGATGGAAATGGTTTCCAATAAATAGGATGTTTTATTGAAATTTAGTTGGTCATGAAAATGGTTTTCATTAAATGGGTTATTTTTTGAAGGGGATTGATATGCAATGAAATTAGTTGATTGCATGTTGTTGTGACCTTAGAGGGTTATATGCATGGCATTGGATAGTTTTAAATCTTGTGTGGAATTGGCGAGAAGTAAAACACTAAAAAGGGGATGGATACTGGACAGAGGGGCCACCATCAAGGATAAGTGGACGAGAAGTACCATTTGGTACGAATGGGTGAACGGGATGGGCGGAAGCTCCACCGTTTGGTAGTTTTGGTTATTTTTTGTGCATTAGATGCAAGTTAGAAATTGTTTTTTTGATGTGTAAATGATGAAATGGATTGTGTCATGGATATTTGGCTTTACCATGGTCGCTTGGTTTGGGTGTAATGTCTTGGTAAGATCGTGTTGGGATCATGGAAATGGTTGCACATGGGATTTATTTTATATAAAACATTTTATATAAATGTGCTAATGGTTTTATTCTACTGTCGTCTGCATGGAAGTCATTTTCGGAAATCTGACTGAGTATTAGTACTCTCCCCATGCTTCGACATGTTGGTGTCTTTGTAGATTTTGTGTATCGTGACGTGGGAATTGGTAAGGAATCTTCCTCCTTTAGTGTTTCATTGTGATGTCTAGGTAGAACATGGGGCATGGAGCTTGATGTGGAGCCCTAGAGTGTGCCTTGGCTTATATTGGTACTTTTGTTTATTCTTCCACATAGTATTATGATATGGTTATGGTTGTATTGGTTTTGGGTTTTATTGTGGAACAACTTGGTTGTCTTTTGAGAATTCATGTTGGGTGTTTTATTTACATGCATCATATATAGGTGGTTAATGGATGGTTTTGTTGGTTTTGTCTTAAGGGATAATCGTTCCCCAAATCAATCATGAAGGCATCCGTATTTATTTCCAGCCTTTGGCATCTTGGGAACGTCTCTTAAGGCCATGAATCCCTCACCGCCTCCTCAAGACAATGAGGTAGGGGATGGTGTTACATGTGGCATCACTTTGATCAGTCATTTTATGTTAATCCTCAGATCTGGAGTGACATTCCTTGTGGCATATTCCTGGAGTCGAGATGGTATCAAGGCATAGGAATGTCGGAACATGGAATGTATAGCATAAATTGACGTAGAAAACCCTATTATTCTGAAATTCAAGTTACCAGCGAGTTTGGTACATAAGTTTTTTGGAGACACTTATAAGAATTGGATATCTCATTTTCGTGGGTGTAGCTAATGAGATGAGCATGTCATGCATGGTAGAAATTACATCCCTCTAGGATGAATATTTATTGGGATATAATGATTTATGGTGTGATATGAATGTGTGAAATTGTAATTTGAATAAATATGTATTTTGAAAAATGTTTGGTTTTCAAAATGGTGAAACATGGAAATTGTGGAATGGTGGAAAGCCTCGTCTTGATAGTATTGTGTAATGTGATTTGAAATGGGATTCTGTGATATCTAAAAAAGTGAGACTCATAGTTGTTTGTTTTCTGTTTATAGAAATGGATCTATGTAGGTGTCTCGAAGCCCCACAGGAAGTGGCCAATGAGAACATGGTTGCTCTTGAGCCTCAGGTGAACCAACAGTTAGTGCATAGTATAGAGAAAGCTTTCCAAGCTGTGGATAGTGGAAACAAAGTGGATGAACCAAGGCATGTGGTTCATGCGGTTCAATTTCAAAAGCAGAATCCTGCAATCTTCAGGGACGATTCCAAGACAGATAGGCCAGAAGCACGGTTGAATAGAATGTATAAGATCTTTGAGTTCATGGGAACACTGGTAGAGTTAAAAGTGAATTTGGACACATATATGTTGGTGGATCGTGCCCATCAGTGGTGGGAGTTGGCAGTCCATGCAGGGACGGACGAGGGTGTGGAGTGGGAGGACTTTGAGGAACTGATTAATAATGAATTCTACCCATATTCATTTAGAATTCATCACCCGACTGATTTATTCAGTTTGAAGAAAGAGCTTATGTCTGTGACAGTGTATGCCACTAAGTTTATGAACATAGTGAGGTTTGCATCTGAGGTGGCGGGTAGCTCATAGTTGAAGGCAAGGGTCTTTTAAGTGGGGTCCAGGCATGAAATCCATTCAAATATAGAATTACTTTTATAGATAATTACACAGATAGGTGAATAGTGACTCGGTGGATGACCGGGATCTGTTGGTCGCTCCGGGCGGTGGAAGCATGGTAATACCCATAGGGAATAGTGGGAACTCTAGCGCTGGGTTCAAGCGAAGGAAGGAAACTTATTCCCATGGCGGGAATATGGAATATAATCCTAGTGTAGGATCAGTGAATCTTCTTCTGAAGCCCCAGATAATGCCGGGATGTTTTCAGTGTGGTTCTACGAGCCACATCAAGTGAGATTGTACGGAACAACCTCGAGCATGTCATAATTGTAATCAGATGGGGCATCTGCATCGTTATTTTTAGAATGCTCCATGTTCGGGTTCATGTGACACTCCTGAGGTATTGTAGACGTTGTATGCTTCAATGGGCTGGGGATAGCAACATAACCCTCGACATCAGAGTAAAGTGGGTCCTTATGATTCTCGGAATACCATGACGCCTCAGCAGGTCAATAAAGAGCAGAGCGTGGAAATAGAACATGTGTTTAGAGCTGAAACGTTGTGTTGGATGATCAGTCGAAACCATCCATGGTGTGAGGTACTATTCTTTTTAATTTTACCTTGATGCAAGTGTTGTTTGATACAGGTTCTTCAAACTCTTTTATTGTTGCATGTGTGGTTGAGTTGCTGGGTTTAAGGGTAGAAATGATGCCTTTGATTTTGAAACGTCAAACTCCTATCAGTCGAAGAGACTGTCGAGCCATCTTGTGTAGATCATGTTTTGTCGTTGTGGGAGAGGTTGAGATAATGTGAAATTTCAAAATACAATAGATGGATGGGTATGATGTAATCCTGGGAATGGATTGGATGGTTGCTTTTAAGGCCCAGATTAACTGCAATGAGCGAACAATGGGTTTTGCAACACACGAGGGCCTTAGACATCTCTTTAGAGGATAGAGGAATGAATATAAGGGTGCAATGGGTTTGTTGGCTCCAGTAGTGGGAACGTTATCATATCATCTGGAGGTTTTTTCGTTAGAACCGGTAATGGGTATTGAATAGAGTTTTCATCGGGAAGTGGTGGATTAGTTCATGGAATTTTTTCCTGAATAATTCTGCGGGTTACCTCCCATAAGAGAAGTGGAGTTTACGACTGACCTACTTCCAGGGACCAGTCCCATCTCACTTCTATAATATCTGATGGTCCCTACAAAATTGAAGCAGTTGAATGTCTGGATGGAATTGTTATAAAACAATTGGTTTATCAGGCCGAGCACGTCCCTTTAGGCAGCGCCAGTGTTGTTTGTGAAAAAGGCAGATGGATCATTGAGGCTCTGTGTTGATTATCATAGTCTTAACCAAGTTATGATAAAGAATAGATATCCACTACAACAAATTGATGATTTGTTCAACCAGTTGAGGGGAGCCCAGTGGTTCTCCAAGATTGACCTGATGTCGAGTTATCATCAATTTCAGGTGAAAAGGGATGATATTCCTAAAACTGATTTCAAAAGTAGATATCACCATTATGAATATGTAGTTATGCCCTTTGATCTAATGAATGCTCTAGCTGTGTTCATAGAATTGATTTATCGGATATTTCAAAGATATCTGGAATCATTTGTGGTGGTGTTGGTAAACAATATTCGGGTGTATTCAATGACAAGTTTGGAGCATGAGGAGCACTTGGCGACAGTGATGGATATCTTGAGGGATCAGCAGTTATATGCCAAATTTACAAAGTGTGACATTTAGATATAGGAAGTTCATTTTCTTGGCAATGTGATTTCTGAAAGGGGTGTTTTAGTGGATCCAGAAAAGATTGATGTAGTTATCTCATAGCAACCGCATAAGAATGTGTTTGAGATACAGAGTTTCCTTTGTCTAGCACAATATTATCTGCGTTTTGTACATGATTTTTCACGTTTGGCTTCGCCGATGACAGCTTTTCCATGAAATAATGTTCTTTTCTAGTGGAATGAACAATGAAATCAGTGTTTAGAAGTGCTATAATGTCGCATTACATATGTACCAATCTTGGTTTTTCCCAAACCAGGAGAAGTGTACATGTTGTATTGTGAGGCATCAGGATCGGCGTTGGGGTGCGTTCTCATGCAAGGAAATAATGTTGTTGTGTATGGATCATAGAAGTTGAGGGTGAATGAGAAGAACTACGAAACTCATGATTTGGAACTGTTAGTAGTGGTCCATGCTATGAAAGTGTGGCTTCATTGCCTCTTTGGTGAGAAATTCACAATATATACATATCATAAGATATTGACGCATATTTTCTCACAATGGAATTTGAATTTGATGCGAAGGAGATGGATGGAATATCTCCAGATTTTCTATTATTACTTGATGTACACACTGTGTAAGGGAAATTCAATGGCGGATGCATTAAGTAGAAAATCATATGCTCAGGTGGTAAAACATGCATCAGACTAGTGGTAGTTGATGTCAGTTATAGTTGATATGTGGTTGGAATGTGATGATCAGGGCGATAGAGTGGTCCTCATTCCGGATTTGTTGATTCCTGGCTTGGTTGTACTAGTTAAAGAGGTGTAGATATCTGATTCCGAGTGTGTGACCATGGGGTCGAGACTCAATGGTGGGGAGAACATTGAGGGCTGGAAACTAAATAAAGATTATATTCTGTGTTTTCAGAATCAGATGGTTGTACCATTTTCTTGTTAAGAGGATCTTCTCAGGGCGTATCATCATTCCAGCTGGGCTGTTCATCCTAGATTTCAAAAAATGTATAAAGCGTTGAAAGCATAGTTCTCGTGGGCTAGTATGAAAAGAAGAGTGGCTGATTTTGTTTTGAGATGCTTGACTTGTCAGTAGGTCAAGGTAGAGCAGCAGAGACCAGTATTAATGTTGCAGTCTTTAACAATCCATATTAGTAAGTGATAGAAAATAGAGATGGATGTTTTCACAGGTCTCCCAATAACGTTCAGAAAGAACGATGCAATTTGGGTGATAGTGGATCAGATAATTAAGTCATCCCATTTCTTCCTGATCCGTGAATCTCATACGGTGGAGGATCTGTCCAGAATCTATATCCAGGAGGTGGAAAAGAGGCATGGTGTTCAAGTTTCGATTGTGTCTGGCCGAGATCAAAGGGTTACATCTCGTTTCTAGAAATCCTTGTTGTTATCCCTTGGGACACAATTGACTATGGGCATAGCTTATCACCCTCAGCTGGATGGTCAATTCAAGATAACGAAACAAACTCTGGAGGATATGTTGCATGCTTATGTCATGGATTTGGCTGGCTCGTGGGTGGAGCACTTATCATTGGTCGAGTATTCGTACAACAACAGGTTTCAAGAATCCATACGTATGGCTCTATTTGAAGTGTTGTATTGGAGGTCGTGTCGTTCTCCACTATGTTGGGTGGAAACAGGTGATTCCTCGATGGATGGACCACGCTTTGTCCAGGAGACTATGGAGAAGATCAATTTTATTAGAAATAGAATGGAGACAGCTCAATGTCATCAAAAATCGTATGCGGATCATTGTCGACGACCATTGTCATTCGAGCTTACTGATAATGTATTCATGAGGATACCTCCTAGGTTGGGACATCGTCGGTTTGGGAAGTAGGGAAAGTTAACTCCGAGGTATATTGGACCTTTTGAGATTCTCAAGTGGGTTGGTGAGTTGGCTTATCGTTTGGCATTGACACCTAGGTTTAGTGTGGTGCACAATGTGATTCATGTGTTATAGTTGAAAAAGTATCAGCTGGATCGTGACCATGTGATTCGATGGGATCATATTGAGCTAGAACCAGATGCTTCATTGGTGCATGTGTCAATGCGGGTTGTGGATAGTCAAGAGAATGTCTTGCATTGTAAAATCATTAGTTTAGTTCATGTCTTGAGGCAGCATGGCATGATTCAAATGGAGACATGGGATCGGGAGAAAGAAATGGCCAAGCAGTGGCCCGAGCTCTTTCGTGAAAGGGCAGGTTCACTACATTTCATGGACATAAATTCAAATGGTGGGGATAATATATCACCCCTGGTTTAAGGTATGTAGCCTTTTTTATGTGCTTATATGTAATTAAAGTGCATGGGATGAGTTAGGAAGTGGTTATGAGGGTTTGGAATGGTTTTGAATGAGTTTGGAGGCTTTTCTAATGGTGCACGGTTTTAGCATGGTTAGTGTAAACCATGTAGATTCTCTAAGAAACTATGCTGCTGGGAGACAGTAGGCTTCCCATGGGCTAAAATGGTTTTCAAAACCATGTGAGAAAATAGTGTAAACCATTGCTCTCGAGGCAGTAGTGTGCGCATGGTTAGCGCATGGTTTGTCAAACCGTGCGGCCTAACCATGTGGCCACATAAATTTGGGGTTGTTAAATCTAGGATCCCTCATACTTGACCTAAAACACTCAAAACTTCCCCCCACTCAAACATCACTCGGAATTTCGGGTTATCAGAGGTTGAGGGTTCTATCCAAGTCGTTTTGGAATATTTTTAAGAGGTTTCTTGGCGGATTGAAAGTGGTTTCTCCCAGGTAAGTCTCTTCTCTTGGGTTCTTGGGGTTTCCCTCTAGATCTCTTCTTCCCTCTATCTTGGTTTTCTAGATCTACACTTTTTTTTGTAGATATAGGGTTGTGGTTGCCTTGGATATTGATTTTAAGTCTTCTGAATTCTAGGGAAAGGGATATTGAGTGGTTTCGGTGGTGTGTTCACTAGATTTGAGGTGCGGTTGTTTGTGGGTCGATTTCTCAGGAACCTTAAAGGTAGGCATCTTCCCTCTCGACTCTTCTTGGTTATAACTAGTGGTTATTTGTTACAATTAATTGCAGTGATGAAAATTAATTATTATTTGTTATGTGAAATTGGATGGAAATCCATTTGGAGATTTTTGGGAAAAAGGGGGTTTTATGGTGAAATTCTATTCTTGTGGATTTTAAAATTGAGATTTAAAAATTGGATGCTATGGTTGTTTAGTGAAAATGGGTGATGGAAATGGTTTTCAATAAAGAGGTTGTATAATTGAAATTTTTTTTGGCATGGAAATTGGTTTTCAATAAATGATTGATTTATTAATGGGGATTTATATGCAATGAAATTGGTCGATTTCATGTTGTTGTGAGATTGGTGGGTCATATCCTTGGCATTGGCTTGTTTTGAATGTTGTGTAGATGTGGCCAAAAGTACCACTTTAAATAGGGGATGGATATTAGAGAGATCATCCACCATCAAGGATAAGTGGACGAGAAGTGCCACTTGGTGTGAATGGGTGAACGGGTTGGACGGAAGCTCCACCATTTGGTTGTTTGTTGTGAATTAATTGCAAGTTGGAAATTGTTGTTCTAGTGTGTTAATGGTGAAATGTCTTATGGCATGGTTATTTGGATTTCACTTGGTTTCTAGGTTTGGGTGTGATGACTTGGTAAGAGTGTGTTAGGCACATGTAAATGGTTTCACTTATGATTTTTTTTATATAAACTGTTTTATATAAATGTTCTAACGGGTTTATCCAAGTGGTGTTTGTACGGAAGTCATTTGGGGAAATCCTACTCAATTTTAGTACTCACCCCCTGCATTGGCATGTTGGTGTCTTTGTAGATGTTTTATATCGTGATGTGGTCAACGATAAGGGATCATTCTCCTTAAGTGGTGCATCGTGATGTCTTGGTGGAGCTTGGAGCATGGAGCTTGATGTGGATCCATGGAGTGTGCCTTGGTTTATGTTGGTTCATTTTTTGAGTCTTCCTCATATTACTATGATTTGGTGTTGGTTGTATTGGGTTTGGATTGTATTGTGGAATAACTTGGTTGTATTTTGGGAATGCATGTTGGGTGTTTTATTGACATGTGTCAGATTGTAGTGGTTAATGGATAGTTTGGTTGGTTTTTTCTTAAGGTCAAATCCTTCCCTAACTTCATCTTGAAGAACACATCATTTATTTCCAGCCGTTGGCGTCTTGGGAACATCCCTTAATGCCAGGTAGCCCTCACCTCGTCCTCAATCCAATGATGTATGGGTAGGGTGTTACATAATCACAAAACATTCATTATATCATTATATCATAACATATGAAAATGAAACTGGTTTTTGAAGCATTTCTTAATTTCATCAAAAAATAACAATGCAAAAATCTAGGGTTTTCATAAAATATTCATTATCATAGTCATAAACCATTATGATAAATAATGAGGTTTTTATAATATAATAATATAACGAATAAATCATAGTTATCATCAAATAATGTTATCGTTGATGAAAAATTCAATTAAAATATCATTGTAATATTTCATAATGAAAAAACACTATTCATTTTTAAATAAATTGTAGAAAGAAAAATTTCAAAAATTTCATGTAAATAATTTTATATAAAATAAATCATATAATTAGTTTATATAATATTAAATATTTATATAATTAATGATGGTTGGAAATTTCATGGATTTTGAGAATTTATGAAAAACATTTTATTCACATTTTTGTTAAAATGTAAAAAACTGACTCATTTGGAAATTGAAAAAAATATTCCATTGAAACATATTTATTAATTTTAAAAATTAGGTATATACAAAATTAAACTATCATAATATAATATTATAAACATTAATGAAAATATTTTAATAAAAAAATGGACACGAAAAAAAATATTTCTTTCTAAAGAGGAAATACATATTTATTTCATTTAAAAACATTACTGATCATTTTAAGTATCAAATAGATGGAAATAGTGGATTATATTGACAATTATATGAAGAAATATTCTTGATTAATAAATTATAGTGTCTTATTAGATATGAATCATATAATTTACTTAATGGAAATTCTATAATAAAATTATAGAATTAAAATTGTATAGAAAGATAAATCCCTTACGTAAATCTAGTTATGATTCTTACATGTTACATAACACTTTATATTTAATATATATTTAATATAAATATAATAATAAAACATAATAATGTATATCATACTATATATTATTTACTTATAAAAGTTTATCACACTTTTATTAAAAAATCTAATTTAGAATCACTGTTTTACGTGGAAATTGTATGGTTTTTCAGACAGGTTTCTATTTTGTAGTTCCAGTCCTTTTATAGTGAACATATTTCCATAATATTAATTAGTTTAATCATGAAATAAATATAATATATATTAATTATATACATATTTATAAGTATCCAACAAAGTTTCATATTTGAAGATATGTTAAGGCGATCAAGATGATTGTAGGTCATACATATGAACGAATACTATTTTAATTTCCTAATGGGAAGAAAGAAATAAAGATAAATAATATTTCATAAATTAAAATAAAAAATTACATCATATATATCATATATATATATATATATATATATAATATTTCATAACATTCAACAATTAGAAATGGTGATGACTAAAAGAAACACATCGCTTTGTTGTGGTGGTAGTCTAGAGTTAAGAAAGATAAATGATTTCGTTTCCCAAAGGATGCATTGAAGGTCGATAAAGTTTTTTTATTATAAAAACAATTATATATTCATTATACTAAATTTATTACTTTTAAATGGGAAACATAAATTTTATTTGAGTTATAAGATGAAAAAATCGAAAATACTTGATTAAGAGTTTTACAACAATTTTGAGAATTTACTTTTGTCATAAAACAGAAGACATAAAAGGATGGTCTTCCTAAAATAATTTATGGAAGAAGATGTGTTGTTGGAATATATGAATGTTTTATTAAAAATCATGTTAGAATTATATGGCTCATGATTTTTGTAGAATTCAGGATAGTTGGTATCCTTTTATAATTGTGGGAATTTACAACCTAGTAATTACATAGAAATTATAGAAAAAAATCATCATTATCATTTTAATTTTCAAAAAAAGGATTAAAAATTAAAATATAAGATGATACAGGGTTGAGATAATCTAGTACTCGCCCATGATTTCTCACGGCGTAATCGAATACTTATTTTTTTCGAGATTAGTACTTATAAATGTTGTGAATAAGCAACAATATTGAATAAATGTTAATTAAGAATTAATACTGTATTGTTATGGAATATGAGTGCATAGAATTTGGATACACCTTTTGAATGGGTGACCAGAGTAATCTGCTAATAATAGGAGAATAATATTCATGAAAGTAAACAGACATAACTGTGGAATAAAAATTGAATGATAAATATAAATAGACACATATATTGAGATAATACAATTCTGAAATTTAAACTGTTGAATTACATACAGCCACATTAAAAAACAGACAGTATCATGATACAAAGCTGGAAACTGTCCATTATATTGGAAATACATAATAATGAAAACCCGTATAGCAGAATGAGAAAAATTATTAATCAAAAGTGATGAAAATTGTGCGGCCTTTTTGGAAGATGTAGAATACAACCCAATTCCCAGATTACATATCTCTTCAGCATGAAATACCGTAGATAGGCAATTTTTAGGTAAATGTCCAACTAATGAAACATAGTTTAGAGAAATTCTATAACAAAAACATTTGACATGTACTCTTCTATCACAGTCCTCCAACATAATGACAAGCACCCAACAATCTTGTCATCTCGCATAAGTGAAGGAAACATAAATTAGCAGTAGCTGATAGTGAAATAATGTTCTACATCATAAAAGTTTTAAAGAATTCAAAACCAGTTCCAGTCGTTAATGTTTGATGTTCATGTCAAAATTTTAAAGAGAACATCATATTGGTTTTTTAACCGGAAATACTCAAAGTGCAATTGTCTCCTCAATGACACAGTTTATAATAATGTTATAAAAATTCTTAAACAGTATCAGGAAAAGTTTGAAATGAGCTGTCTCAACTCTATCAACTGTAATACTTGGTGAACTACAAATAATAATTATGAACACAGTAATGAGAATTATTTGATTAGTGTAAATGTATGTTTACCTTCTATTACCTATTTGAGTTTTCATTCTATTTTTCATTTTTCTTGTTTTTATATCACTTCGGCATGGTATGCAATTCAGCATATGGACATGTTGTAGGCACGCTGTCTGGAGACGTCTGGACATTATCTTGCACAACATTGTCAACATCAAAACAACGCGACAAATTTTTCTACAAAGAGGATTAATGTTAGAAAATGTGAAACTATAAAATTGAGCAGTTGAAAGCAGTGAAAATAAGATCAGAGCTTCTATAGTAGACTATTTTTTAACATCACATAGATATAATAACTCTGTACATGTTTTATTTATAAATATCGAAAAATAAAAATACTTTACAGTATTGCAATGTGTTGTTACAGTAATGGAAATAATTAAGGACTAATAGAAGATAACATATCTATACTCGAGTAGAACACGGGTTGAAGGTTGAAGTATGTAATCATGTGTCACTGTTTAATGTACCAGTAGAAGACCCAACAGTTTGATGATCCTATGATGTAATGTAAAAGGAAAATATCAATAAAGAGGAATCCATTTTTACGAAGTCATATTAATGAAATAGAAGTGCAGCTACCTGAATACAATGATCGATATTGTTTACTGTAGAAGAACAACTGCTTGGATGAGCCTGTATATTAATGAAGAAACGTGTAAGGTATTTTTAGTTGAAGTGTTTACAGATAAGTCGAATAAAATACAGACTGACATGTTTATGTTCTAAGACCCCAGTGAATAGGTTGATGTACTTGTAATTATCATTCATATAAACCACTTTGTAACAATTCTTCTCAGATGGACGATGACGATTCTTAATATTGTAATTCGTCAGCTCAATTCCCAACAGAAATTTCCCGGTTTTGAAGAAGTTTAATTCTTGAGGGAAACCAAACTCGTCATCATCCTATTAAAAAAACACATTGTCAGTGTAATTATAAATATTTCAATTATCTTTAAAAGAGATGATATATGGATCTATAATTACCTGTATCAAAGTCGCTCTTAGTTGAAGAGCTGTTTTTTCTATGAATTGCATGACATGTTTTTCAAATAATACTACAGAAAAAGAGTATGTTCTATCTGTAACCAGTAGTTGAACTCTAAACCTATTGCGATAATTATTAGGACTACAATTTTAGTATACTTTGGATTGCGTAGATGAACGAAGGTAGTAGCATAATGATAAAAAAAATACTTTGTAGCATTGAATACATTCTAACCTTGGAATATACCTTGTTCGTGAGGAGTTGTAGGACATGCAGGAATTGTTTTCATCTAAAATTTGGACTTTCTTCATGCAGGACTGGCATGATTCATAGAACCAGTTGTGGGTACATTGAATTTTTTGAACTGAAACTGCAATTAAGCATTTAGTGGCCTGGAGTTGATTATTGTCATGTCAATGATGAATTTATTAGAGGACAGTAGTGAGCAGTTAATACTATTGCATAATAAAAATAGGAAAATAAGTGAAGATTTCTGACCTATTGACAGTTTTTGACATCTAAAATGGTTTTCTTGTTATTCCAATATGGTATTTCCATGTTTTGGTTGGGAGTTGTTGGTGATGGAGAAGGTAAAGGTGATGCTATTATCACACCAAGCTTGGAAATAACAGAACACCATACATGGAAGTAAGCATTAACAACATCTGGGTATTACAGTTATGACAATGAGATATTTTAATCAAAGTACCTCAAAAAAATGTTATTAATAGAGTAACCAACTTTTGAAGTTGTCTACTGCTGGAAGGTTTGGGTTGTAGAGAATTTTTGTTGCATTAACAGTTGTTGTGACAAGAACAGAGGCTAAAAGCAGTTTGAAATCAGGATTATATATTTTTCTATTGAAACCAGATTTTTGAGAAAACATTGAAATAGATTTAGTTTATGAAGTGTAATTAGAAACCATACCAGTCATACTCTTAACCCGGACAAGCTGTAATATTAATATGGTAGTGGGGTCTGAGTTGTTTTCCATGTAACTTGACATTTCAGTTGCAAAATTTCCCCATAAGTTGCAGGTTATTTGAATCCGTCAAAAAGAAAAAAAATGACGAAATGAGTAAATTTTATATTTTACAATAAAGTGTTGAAAGTAGTCAACAAAAAAGTACCGGTCATATTCTAAAATAATTCGTAATCTGTGGTTCGCACTACCAATTGATTTCATGGGATGTGAGTAACGTAGGACTCCAATTAGTTCTAAATCATATAATAGAGAAACAAATTTTTTTCTGATTAACATATGGTTGGATGAAAATAGTATGTGAAGATTAATATAAAAAAACTTAGTCAATGGAAGGGTTTATATGTTGTATTAACCACTTGTACATATTAAATGATCCTCGGGGATTTTTTCTTCAATTATGTCATCAAACGAAGTAAATTGAAAACTAAAAATAGGTAGTTGTACTTCACACAGACGAACAAATGTCATGGATGTGAACATGATTCGACAACGGTGTCTTGTTGCGAGGTAACTCCCTTGGTTGGAAGCTATTTGGAAGTTTTGTACAATATAGCATAGTCCCTCAACCAACAGGTTTTTGTACTTAGAGATAAGCTGTCTATTCGTAATAGTACATTGAATCTTGGTTCCCTGTATAGAGTATGTTAAACAGAATGTTACTGAGGAATTAATACAAATTATAAGGATTTATTACTGCATATATATATATATATATGTAAATTTTCAGTTCGTAGGTGACAAACAATGAATGTAAATTATAATGACTTGTTTCAAGGAATAGTTACCTGGATGTCGCACAATACAAGATCAACAACAACGATTTCATTGGAGTATTTGGAAGACGAATTGAACCATATGTTCAAGACCAGAACGTGTATTCACAGTGTTTCATCGTCATCCGGGCTATTCTCATTCAGCATGGTTATTGAGCATGACATATTTGTTACTGTACATAATCATTCAGTGTTCAAACAATTCATATTGAGGATATAAAAAATTCATGACAATAAAGTAAATCATTTTCCACAGCATAATAAAGCATATAGAAGTCAATATGATTGATACATAAGACAGATTATGAAGGATTTCCTTGTAGGAAATATTTTCTGTTTAATTGTTGGACTCATTACTGTTACCTTCAACTACAATTTTCAATTGAGTAGCTGATGTTACTCTAGACCCTGCAACATATAATTGACCATGAGTGAAAACTGGTTTGCGAAGATAAAGCCCAACCGAAGTCAATGATTGACCCTGACTTTTATTAATAGTCATTTCATAAGATACTGTCAAAGGAAATTTTCTTCTTTGTAGTTTGAATGGCCATTTACCATCAGAGTGAGTCATAGTTAATCTTGGAATGAATGCAGAATATCCTGAATGACATCCATTTAATACTTCGTCACCAATAACATGTTCACCCATGTGTGTTACAATCATATGAGTTCCATTACACAAACTAGCTGATTGGTCCACATTTCGGAGTAACATAATTGGAACACCAATTTGAAGTGTAAGTTTGTGGGCAGGCAATTCAGATACATTTATACCATTCAACATGTCAGATGTGTAAATATTTTCTGTTTTGTCTGTATCAAAACTTGCATTGCAAACAGAGTCTGAGTTGAAGTAATCTTTTTTTTCGTAGCCACTTAGGTTCAACATATATTCATTGACTTCTTGTATGACATCTTGGGTTGGTGCTAAAATTACAGGGTCGTTCAGATAGGATCTTTCTCCATGTCTGCTAGAGAAACCCGGGTATGTATGGTTGATGATTACAGCCATGGCATTATAATTGTTGGTAAGAAGAAACATTTATGGAATTGGAATGAGTGCTTCACCATCGTTTGGTTCTCCAATTCGACCTTCACCAATATGTAAGGTCCATTTTGCAAAATCATGTAACTTAGGTGCATCATTTGTGGTAGTTGTACTATGCAGTGTCATGTTTTTTGTAAGTGACAACACCTGCCAGTGTTGCCAAAGATACGATGACTTGACACTTGTATAGACAATGTCAGATCTGTTTCCTCCTGGTATAACTAGTAGTATTTGTCTAAAATATCCTCCCAGGACAACTGTTAATCCTCTGAACGGAAAATTCCGAGCATTATCATTTTTTACAGTCAAAATGTCCCTAAGATTTCCGTCTAATGCTTCAAAACAGAACTTATGAATCATGGATGCCTCATCCCAAATGATGAGCTTAGTTAATTGAAGAAGCTCTGATACGTCACTCCCCTGTTGAATATTACAAACTGAATTTTCGGTAGTGGAGATTCGAATACGGAATTTGGAATGCGATGTTCGTCCGCCAGGTAGCAGTAGTGAAGTTATTCCATTCGATGCAACTGCAAGTACAATCATTCCCCGTGCTCACAGCAATGATGTTAATAATCTCCAGATGAACGTTTTACTTGTGCCTCCATAACCATGCAAGAATAAGAACCCCCCTGAGTTGGTAGATAATGAAGATAAAATGATAGACATAACATCTTTCTGTTCATCTGTAAGCAAACATTGTAAACGGTTTCCGTCTTCTAGCAGTCTTTCTATATTGTAATTCAATTCATCTTAAACTAAATGATGGTACTGGATTCAGAATCTGAATCCGGAAGTGGCATAGGAGGATATAACTGTAGTGATCTTCCATTTCTCTGTAAAATGTAGTTTATCTATCTCAAAGAATATGTATGTATCTGATTATTTTTGAGTGTCAAATCTGCATTGATTGGAAGTTATAATTCAGTATAAGTATTATACATTTATTTCATGTTTAAAAATTCATATTATTTGTATAGAATCTAATTTTGTAGTACTGATGGCAAAATAATATGAATAAATGATATATGAATCGGTGGATAACATGTACATGATTGTTCTGTTTAATATTCAATGTAATTATACTATAATAGCAATCCTGTAAACATTATATTACTTGATTACAATGAATATAAAAAAAGTTATTGTTTCACAATCTGCACAATGACTAGAAGTTCAATCTAGTTTGAAGTATTATATTCTTTATTAATGTATGATAAAGCAGAATTTTTATACATATTCAAATATAGTAATCCAGATGGCAATGTACTGTGATTAAAAGTCATATGAAAGTGCTGATTTTCTGTACAGAATGGTATAGATTTAAATGATACAAGTAATATCCACTATATGTGTACAGAAAGGCCGTAATAATTTCTTGTACTAGATTATAATGAATATAATCAAAGTTATACAACAGAAAAGTGTACAATGTTTGCTAGTTAAATTTGGTTAGAAGTATTATATGTGTATTTACTGAATGAGAATGCAGAATATTTCTACAGATTGAAATAACTATACTCATAAAGTTTGGACTGAACAGATATACGAATTAGTGAACTGATAATTTTTGGAATGCTTACAAAAGAAAATTATATTCCATCACTTAACATATTAAACTGTTGAAAAGAATGGTCATTTCCTCCCAGATTATGTTCAAAAACATGGTCAGTTCTTATCTATTACAATGCTATAAATAACATTGGACAGTAATAATTAGACAATGGCAAGATAATGAAAAGAAAATTATGAAGCAGTTATATGACAAAATGTGCACTTGGAATTAGTTTCTTCCTTCTTTATATATATAAAATGTCTTTAGATAGTATGTCTTTGGTTGCAGCCAACACCAGATTTGGGCGAGATATGTTATTGCATATTAACATGTTCACAAACAGTCTGCGTACATGTTTCCCCATTCCCCAGGTGGAGACTTCTTTTATAGGTTCGACAAAATCATTGTCATCTGTAAGTAGTCCCATAGCAGAGCAAGCCTCTCTAAATGTACCATGATTAATGATGTTTACAGTCCTGATATACTCATAAGAAGTTGCACCTTTGATTTTTGTTAGAAGTATCCTCAAGTAGTAGAGTTCACCTGTTGTTTGAGGCACATAGTATAGTCTTCCAAAATAGATTCCTTGTTTCTGGGGATGCCATTTTCGGTCTTGACAGTGGAACACAAATCTAGTTGGATACTCTTCAAATTTTAATCCTTTTCCTTCGGGGTATATAATATTTTCTTCGAACCAAGAGGTCAACATTGACTGCGAATTGTTTGTATGATTCAATACATCTACAATGTTATCGGTGTCTGAAAAGTTGACACAATTATGTTTTGGAAATTGGAAATGCAACCTCTCCACTGGTGGATATCTATAGTGGATATCATATGAAAAAATCCTCCAACATGACTCACAAGGAGATATGTATCGATAGTCATAATACATTTTTATTTCATCTACTGTATTTTGTGTGGACTGTTCGTTGTTTCGTTCATAGAGTGCTTCCGTTACTCGGTCATTTCCTTTGCTGATATACTTAATCAAATATTTGTTGTTCGAGTGTGTTAGTGATGAAATGTCTTGTGGGACGGTTATTTGGATTTCACTTGGTTTCTATGTTTGGGTGTGATGACTTGGTAAGAGTGTGATAGGCACATGTAAATGGTTTCACTTATGATTTTTTTATATAAACTGTTTTATATAAATGTTCTAACGGGTTTATCCAAGTGGTGTTTGTAGGAAGTCATTTGGGGAAATCCTACCCAATTTTAGTACTCACCCCCTGCATTGGCATGTTGGTGTCTTTGTATATGTTGTATATCATGATGTGGGAAATGGCAGGCATCATTCTCCTTAAGTGGTGCATCGTGATGTCCTGGTGGAGCTTGGAGCTTGGAGCTTGATGTGGATCCATGGAGTGTGCCTTGGTTTTTGTTGGTTCATTTTTTGAGTCTTCCTCATATTACTATGATTTGGTGTTGGTTGTATTGGGTTTGGATTGTATTGTGGAATAACTTGGTCGTATTTTGGGAATTCATGTTGGGTGTTTTATTGACATGTGTCAGATTGTAGTGGTTAATGGATAGTTTGGTTGATTTTTTCCTAAGGTCAAATCATTCCCCAACTTGATCTTGAAGCCCTCAGCATTTATTTCCAACCTTTAGCGTCTTGGGAACATCGCTTAATGCCATGTAGCCCTCACCTCGTCCTCAATCCAATGATGTAAGGGCAGGGTGTTTCATAATCACAAAACATTCATTACATCATTATATCATAACATATGAAAATGAAACTGGTTTTTCAAGAATTTCCTAATTTCATCAAAGAATAACAATGCGAAAATCTAGGGTTTTCATAAAATATTCATTATCATAGTTATAAACCATTACGATAAATAATGAGGTTTTTATAATACAATAATATACCCAATAAATCATAATTATCATCAAAGAATGTTATCGTTGATGAAAATTTCAATTAAAATATCATTGTATTATTTCATAATGAAAAAACACTATTCATTTTTAAATAAATTGTAGAATAAACTTTTTGAAATATTTTATGGAAATAATTTTATATAAAATAAATCATATAATTATTTTATATAATCTTCAATATTTTTATAATTAATAACGCTAGGAAATTTCATAGATTTTGAGAATGTATGAAATCCATTTTATTCACATTTTTGTTCAAAAGTAAAAAACTAACTCATTTTGAAATTGAAAAAAATATTCCATTGAAACATATTTATTAATTGCAAAAATTCGGTATATACAAAATTAAACTATCATAATATAATATTAAAAACATTAATGAGAATATTCTAATAAAAAAATGGACAAGAAATAAAAATATACTTGTCTAAACAGGAAATACATATTTATTTCATTTAAAAAATTATTAATCATTTTAACTATCAAATAGATGGAAATAGTGGATTATATTGACTATTATGTGAATAAATATTCTAGATTAATAAATTATAGTTTATTATTAGATATGTACCATATAATTTCCTCAATGGAAATTCTATAATAAAATGATAGAATTAAAATTGTATAGAAAGATAAATTCCTTACGTCAAACTAGTCATGATTCATACATGTTACATAATACTTTATATTTAATATATATTTAATATAAATATAATAAGAAAACATAATAATGTATATCATAATATATATTATTTACTTATAAAATTTTATCACACTTTTATTAAAAAAATCCAATTGAGAATCACTGTTTTATGTGGAAATTGTATGGTTTTTCAGATATGTTTCTATTTGGTAGTTCCAGTCCTTTTACATTGAACATATTTCCATAATATTAATTAGTTTAATCATGAAATAAATATAATATAAATTAATTATATAAATATATATAAGCATCCAAAAAAGTTTCATATTGGAAGATATGTTAAGGCGATCATGATGATTGTAGGTCATACATATGAACGAATACTATTTTCATTTCCTAGTGGGAAGAAATAAATAAAGATAAATAATATTTCATAAATTAAAATAAAAAATTATATCGTATATATCATATATATATATATATATATATATATAATATTTCATAACATTCATCAATTAGAAATGGGGATGACTAAAAGAAACACATCGCTTTGTAGTAGAGGTAGTCTAGAGTTAAACAAGATAAATGATTTTGTTTCCCAAAGGATGCATTGAAGGTCGATAATGTTTTTTTATTATAAAAACTATTATATATTTATTATACTAAATTTATTAATTTTAAATGGGAAACATAAATTTTATTTGAGTTATAATAAGAAAAAATCGAAAATACTTGATTTAGAGTTTTACAACAATTTTGAGAATTTACTTTTGTCTTTAAATAGAAGACATAAAAGGATGGACTTCCTGAAATAATTGATGGAAGAAGATGTGTGGATGGAATATATGAATGTATTATTTTTAATCATGTTAGAATTATATGGCTCATGATGTTTTGAGAATTCAGGATAGTTGGTATCCTTTTATAAGGGCGGGAATTTACATTCTAGTAATTACATAGATGATTAAATAAAAAAATCATCATTATCATTTTAATTTTCCAAAAAAGGATTAAAAATTAAAATATAAGATGTTACAAGGTTGATATATATACATCCATATTCCTTGGGTAAAATTTTAGATACATTTTATGCCATATCTCTTAGTTAATACACTTTAAAAATTATTTTAGCCTTAACTATTATAACTTATATTTTTTTACTATGATAACATAATGACATAAAAAAATCGAAAGTGTGTTACAATAGAATAGGTATGTGATAATAACATATATTTAATCTATTTTATCAGTTTCATTTTATATAGTTTTCAAAGAAATATTTAATATAATAACATGAAATTCATGAAATAATGTTTTTTGGAAAATGATTATTTTTAAGAGTAGAACCCATTTCAACATGGCATTATCTTAAATTGTGTTTAAATGTTTTTATTCGATAAATATTAAACTATTTATTGATTTATTATTTTTTTTATAAAAATATCAATTTCAATTTTCCAACAATTTCATTATTTGTAATGACCAAAAATTAGTTTTAAATTTAATTAAAATGTTATTTGTATACACAAAAGTAAAACATGGAATTGAAATTTCAAAATATTGTTTTTAAAAATATTATTTAGCTTCTTATACATACCCTAAGTCTAAAATCACTCATCATGTAGGATGATGAAAAATATTAGAGATATTTTTATTCATTAACACATATTCTTTACACAGTTTCACCTATCTCATGAAGGTGAGGTTTCATTAACATTGTTACTATTCAAAATGAAAAATATATAACTTAATGTAATTACATTATATGATAGTTTAGGATTAAAAACATGAAATTTATTTTACATGATTAATTTTTTATATGTATTTGAAATTCTATTGAATATATATTCGAAAAACAAAAAAATATAGTTTTTAAGGAAAATAATATCAAGGAAAAAATGAACCGAAACCTAAAATAGGTATAATTCTAATTACTATGTAATTGATTAGAATATTTATAATTAAATTATACATATTATTATTTTTGATAGAATTAAATTAATTATTATACATTTTTAGTGAACTAATATGATAATAAAAAATAGTTATTTTTCAGTATTTATTATGTAATTAAAATTTCATAAAAATAAAAAAAAATTCCACCCTATGATAATTTTTTTGAGTTGATTTAAAAAATTATATAACAAATATAAAATAAAAATTTAAAAACTGGGATAAGTTATCTATAATGGTTTCTCAATAAATAAATAAAATCAACTTTTGAAGAAAAAGTATTTTGAAGCATAAAAAAAATATCTTGAAATTGAGTTTTAATTTATCAATGAATATACTTTATATATGACCTTTATACATATTTTTCATATTAAATTTATTATTATTAATAAAACCAATTTTAATGTAATTTTATTGATAGTCTCATATAAATAATAACATTTATGTTGATGTTCATTTAAAATCATTTTGGTGTGTATAAAAAACTATAAAAGATATAAAATTTATTTTATGTTAAAAACATGAAACAAATATGGAATTTAAAATTAATATCTCTGTATTAGTTTTTAGTTTGTTGGAGAATTGTATTAATTAATTTGATTCACTATGTGATTACCTACCACATCTAGAACCCCATATTTCTTACTGATAAATAATCCCATCAATTAATATCCCATCACTAACTTATCTGGTGTATTCCTCATAATCTTCATGAAGTATTCCATCTATTACCACCATTCTTAGTAAAAGATCTTGTAACTTCTCTTAGTTTGCCTATGTAATTATAGCATGATGGGAAATTTATCCAAAACTAATCAAGCTATTTCTATAACACCATATTGAATAAATGATTCTATACCTAATCAATCTAATAGAAAATGATTGATCCTAAATCAAATATTTCCACTTCTATTTTTACTGCACACGATAGACATTTCCCCTGAAAAATATGTGTCCATTAGACTATTTTGAGTCAATAATTCTTTGATGGGTTATATTGATCTGCAATAATAAACCTCTTATAATTTCATTTCATATTCCTCCACTATGGTGTTAATGTACTATCTGGGGTATTATTTCATGTACTACGTTTGAAAAAATGATATATTCTACTAGAACAATATCTTTTCAGCCACATCATATTTTCCATAGTTCAAATAAAACAAAAATATTGGCACCTCATAACTCACATTGGTAGTAATATATCGAGTTGAGATATCAATAATCGATACAAAAACTATAGTATTAAAAAATATAAAAAATTTATTATTGTATGGTTTCCCATGAATGTATTCTAGAAATACAATTTTTTCACAAATGAGGGAATGATATTATCATTTTTTAAATCCAAGTAAACATATATAGATGTATAACTCTTCCGAATATCAATAAATACACATCTAGAATAATATATAAGGCCCATATCACTTCATATGTTCATGGACATCATTAACAAGAATATTTGTGTCCTTGCAGACTATGATTGGACAATATTTTTAAACTGGACTCGAAAAACTGATAATTTCTAGTGTCACAGAACATGTTAGCCTACCCTTATCCAATTTCTATGGGATGTTATACTTTCAACTAACCTCATTGAGGATAATGAATCCATGTACTTCGTTGCATTTTTATGCCCCCCCCCCTTCAAGATAAATTAATTGAGAAACCCCCACTAGAGGAGGTGGGATGGGATGAGAGACATTAAAAACTCTCTAATTGTGATCCCTCAACATCACTATAGTATCTAAATGAGATTATAGATCAACCTATACCATAACAATTGGGGACATAACTCTATTATCATACTGAAATATACCAATCTCTATATAATTCATTTCAACAACCTTGGTGTTGTTGGCGACCCAAACCCTACATCATGAAAATATCCAGACTCCTGGGGATTAGAAAATTCATCAGGTGGGGGATAGGGTTCCTGAGTTAGAAAAGGATATGTTCACTCAATCTCTGAACAACCCTTCAACCCAAAGTGATAAGATGAATTCCCATTGATAGTTATGACATCATTAATTTTAGAGTACTTCCACATTTTAGAACAAACTATAGGCCTCTCCACAATAATAAAAATGTGTAAACTCCTGAATGATGATATGGATTGTCCATATATACAACATTCCTCATATAACTATTAAAGATTCTTATAGAATACATTCTTCCACAAAATGAAACACTATTATACATGAATGGAATCAAAATATTACTAGGAATCTAAAAATATATTTCAACAAAAATTATATCATCATATGTGATTTTAAATGTCTATATATATTCATCTTCACAATGGAATCAACCCATCACATATCCAAATCATTTTAAAATGGATTTTTTGTATGACATATGTTAAAGACCGAGAAAATATACATTTACAGAAACAACCTAATATTTTTATGAAATAGATGTTTAGATAATTTTTTTCATTGGTAGATTTAGTTTTACGTGAAACCATATTACTATTTCATAACATGAAAAATAGGACAAACAATCATTATAAAAAAACTATCTTTCAACTAAACATTATATTATAATTATAATTAATTAAAAAGGAAAATTATAACATAAAAATTAAAATAGGAGATGTGAATAGGAAGAACTAAATTATGAATTTTTTGTTTACACAAGTATGTATAATTCTTTTACCAATTAATTATAAATTAATGTAAAACCATTTTTTAAATAAAATGAATTGTTTTTAGAAAAACTATTTAAATGTGCACAAGTGGGTTTTGTACCAATAAATAAAAAAATAACTGTTATTCTACTATAATAATGATATATATATATATATATATATAATATTCAATATAATTATTAACATTAATTCTATGTGTTTTTCAGACATGATATAAAAACAAAACGAATTTTACACATAAACGATATATTTTAATAAAAGGACAGTTTTACCATTTTTTGATGGCGCACATGATCTAAATCTAGTTTTGGAAACATATATATATTCTATTTGAAAAAATATACTTATCATTTGAAATAGGGATATCAAAATTTACATTGTTTTAATTATTAGTATTTTTTATTTGGATTCATGTTTTGATGAATACAGTCAAATATTGCATTTTAATTTAAAAACTATTTTCCAACTAAATTTTTTATTTTATTAAATAAAATTTTAGGTTGTTATTAATAAATAATTAGATAAAGAGTTTATTATTTAATCCAATTTATGTAATTTTAATATATTTCATATTGAATTTGGATATAAAAACATTTCAATCTTTTGAACATTTTCACTTTCAAAACACATTGTTATGTCCGGTCTGCGGGATTACATTTTCAATAATTTATGAAAATTATGTGAAATAAATTTGGAAAAATAGGTTCAATATTTTGAATCATAAGGTCCAAATTTATAAATTAGTTCAATTTTTTTTTTGAAATATAAATATTAACTTTCGTAATTTGTATTACCACTGATAAGGGTAAATCTAGTAATTGAGGGTACTAATAACATTATAAATATTATAAGACAACAAAACACATTCAAAAATGTTATTTTTTTTATAGTTAATTATCCCCTTAATAAATAATTATTAATATTTTTCAATTTAATGAGAATATTTTCACAAACAACACTTGGATATTATTAAAATCAAAGAAAATGACAATATGAAACACTCTTACTTTTCATAATTACAAAATGTTTTATAATGGGTATAAACAGAAAAGATTATTGAATATAAATATTATTATAAAATATAAATGTTTTATCTAATTCAGTTAAATTTATTTTTTATTTTTATTGCTGATGTAATTATATAAATAATTACAAAATGAAGATGCAATATTTATTCAATAAATAAAAATAAAATTTAGGTGGTATTAAACATCTAAAAATAAATATATTTAGAATTAATAATGTTGATAAAAATATTTTATAGTTAACTATTACATATTAGGGGTGTATTGAATGATACATTTCAAATTTATATAACTGTATTGATTTTATTATATTTTATTTAATTAATTGGTTGAAAATTGACTCTAATGATATTTTATAAAAATAATATTTTAATAAAATATTTATTGATCATTAAAATTATAAAATGGACAATAGAGATAAATAATCATCTAAAATATCATAAATGGATAATTTAAGGTTTAATTTATACTTTATAAGTAATAAATATTCACATTTTAATATTTTGAATGATGATACTGTAGTTATAATAAAAATAAAATAACAAATGTCTAATAAAAATATAAGGATTAAAATTAAAAATATATATAAAAAATTTATTTTTGATGGTATTAAACCCTATAGAACATTATATTAGAATTAATTTGATTTTTGAGGCATTTTATTGATATTTAATTTATTATAATTTAATAATTTGATAAATTCATAAAATGGCCATCACCTTCATTATAAATGGACACCTCCTCCCTCTTCCCGTTTCGGCACGTTGAGCCTTATAAAAATACCAATACCTACCAAATAATCTTAACCACATTTGTAGACACATAATGTCAGTTCTGGTCTCCCCAAAATATATACTCTAGAGTCCTTTATGAGATCTAAAGGATTTGTTTTGAGGAAGTGATAATCGCTCTAACTGGCCACTCTCTTTTTATACTCAACATTACTGGATATGAATATATGATTTATATCATAAAATAGTAAATTCATCATAAAAAATACTCTAAAATTTAATTATAATTGTTATTAACACACCATTAAACATCTCATTTCTCATCAAACAAAATGTGAAAGTATCATTCGCGTGTACGTACGACTTACCATCTCCACATAGCGATACAATTCATTTTCCCACACCATATTTTATGAATTGTAATTAAAATGGTTTTAATGTTTATAAATGATATTTATATAATTATTATACTTATATAATGATAATTCCATATATACCATCCTAACTCCTAATATCTATGGAAATGATAAAGCCACTTGTGCGTATGTATGGCATGTCATCTCCATGATGCAATGTGATCCATTTTTCTTATATATTTCACATGGGTGGTAAAAATTATGAATTTTATGAATATATATGATATATATAACATTAAAAATATTATTTAATGATAATATACCTTTTTATTTTCTCCATTAAAATTTGAAAGAAATTAAAATACTGTTCATGCGTACGTACGACATGTCGTCTCTATTAAGGGTTTATTTTATTTTTCTAACTATAAATTTTATGAATTTATATGAAAACGTATATAATGAACATATAATTGATATTTTATCATTTTTATCATTATTTATTTGATTAAATCATGATCTATGTATGAGGTTCAATGATAAAAAGTCAAACATGTACGAAAAACAGAGTGGTTATTACCCAAAACATAACTTTAATATGGAACTGTCACTAAGGATGTATTTAAAAGTTATAATTTGATTAAATATGATATTATATATATTAATATGGTTATTCGGTATATTTATAATAAAAATATATTTAATATTTAGGATTTTTGAACATATTTGAAGGAATTCAAGTCTTGAGGTAATGGAATTTTTAACCACTTTAATTTCTCTAGGACACATTCCTTATACACTACTTGTTTGTGTTATGTTGTGTATATAAAACAAAGTAATTTATTTTATGAGAATTATACATAATATTATGGTTTTTTTATATCCATATTTTCATGACACCCTCCCTCCAAAGAAAACCCTATTGGCATGCCAATGAAGAAATGGAGATAATGACCCCTGGGTCCCGCCTCCTATAGACCTCCAGTTTGTTACTAGAAAAAAGTGTATACTAATATCACAATATCTAAGTCCTTAAAATTTATTAAAAAAAGATCAGGATATAAAATGAATTATACACAGAACACTCTAATAGATAATATAATACAGAAACCCACACCTCTCCACATGCATGTATAAAATATAAAACACAATGATACAATAAATAGCCCAATGTAAATACCGACAAGTAAAGCTAAAATTGTGAAATGAATATTGTCCCAAGGCCTGAGGTAGTCATTATGAAAATGTTCCACATAATCATACTAGAAACCATAATATAGTTTTATATACATTGTGTGATAAAAGAGGATAACTCAGTAGGTAAACCAATGTCTATCAGGAACATGTGAAATAAGCATACTAATGCCCATGTTAGAAAATAGAAGAACCAAACAACACCTAAATAGGTTTACAAACCAAAACCAAACTCACCAAGGCACTCCCACCAAGAAACAAAAGTCATGTAATATAATTTTCTACAGATAAATTTGATTATAAGGTACCCCGCATCAATTTACCAATTTTATGCCCCTCTAATTCAATGTCATACTACCCAACTATGGAATCCCACCATTTTACTACATAGCATTTCATTACATTTTACAAAAAAAGGATCTTTAATATCTAGTGTCTTGGAAGACAGGAATATAATACATGAAAAAAATCATAAAACATTCATCTAATACACTTTTAAGGCTTAATAATATGTTCATACTATGTATAATTACTGGATCTCATAACATGGAGACGTACATTCAATGGAAAGGGTGAGCAGAAGGCCCAGTAAGGTAAACATGGGAATCAATTTACTTCTGACATCAATAAGAGATTGAATAAGAACATAAGGACACGAGTAATGGAATTATAGGCATATCATAATAAAAAAACTTGAATAATAACTTGAATATGTGGCTACAACATTTCATTTAGAAATTCATGAACTTATCACCAAGTTATATCCCTTTGGTGTCATAAAAATAACCAATGTTATTTACCAAGGTATCGTGAAACTTGTCATCTATAGAGATTAATACCTTACACAATTCATAGGAGCGCTATCTAGGAACACCATTAATATGGATTTACATTCATGTGTTCAACATAGATCTTAATCAAACATTTCATAAATAACCCATAGAGAAAAAAAGAATAGGGTTTCATTTCAAAATCGCGACATTTTAAAAGGTCTTAAAAATATGATCATTAAATCATTTATAAACCATGGAAAGGGATTGAGGGTTATATGTATTTCAATTCCAGAATTAAATATATCATCATTATATATTTATGAACACCCATAGAAACAAAATAGTTCTGGGTATTCACATAAATAAAAAAGTTAATTTCATGAGAGAAAGAGATAGAATTTTTGAGACTAAATTTCTGCAGCATAACGGCTATATAACATGGTTTTATAAAATAATAAAAAGAGAGGTTAAAAGGTTAAATAACTCATAAATAACTCATAATAAAATTAAAATACAGAATAAAATAGAGATAAGAACATGGTATGGATATTTTAATGACATACCACAATAAAAGAAACTTGAAAGGAAAGAGAAGATGCAGATTCTTTTACGAGAAATTCGGCATCCTAACGACATCACATAAAAATTCAGAAAACAAATTGATGAGAGAAGAACGGGTATCTCAGAATTTTTACATGAAAAGGACATTAGTAAGAAAATATAATAACATACCCTCAGCATAAATAGATGGAAACTAGTAGACAAAACATAATGGAATTTATGACTTAAAAGAGGAAGTTGAAGGAATCCCTTGCCTTGATGAGCGACTTCGAATTCTTGAAGGTAGAAACCTTGGGAGGCATGAGGTAACCTTAAGAGGACTAATTGGGAGGTAAGGAGAGCATAAATTCATTGAGGATAATTTTGGAATGAAATTAATGGGGTAAATGGCTTGGTATTTATAAAAAAAGTGAGTGAATAAGTTGTCAATTTCCAAGGGACACCTCATCAGTGGTATTGGGAAAACCATGGGCTTTACGATGGTATATTCCCATGGTGTTGACCACTTGGGACACCTCATAGCATTTATCACTATTTATAAGTGGACCAAAAAGAATACATCATTATTACATCATGAATGATGTCATTAAAAACTTGAAACTGTAAACTGCATTTTTACTATTCACTGAAAATTCATTTGTTTCGGAAAATTCTCAAAAATTCACCCTAACCTAATATCGATTCTCGAAATTCAAAAATGATGACCATTTTATGAAAATAAATTTCTAACTATTTTTGAATTTTATTTTTAAATAAAATCATTATTTATTCCAAAAATACAGCTTTAAATCTATAACTCGTTTTTAAGACATTAAAATAGTAATCATGGTCCCATAAAAATATTGTATACCCATAAGACAAAAAAGTAACAATTTATGATTAAATTTTATGAAAATTAATTTCTGTTTTAAATTATTAAATTAATTATAAAATTTTAAATAAAATATTTATCACATACAAAAATTCCAAAACATCGACTATGATCACTTTTTTCACATTTAAGACGTCTAAAATGTATTTATACATTCATGGGTAAATTTTCTATTTTTTAGGTCAAATTACTATTCATTACTATTATATGGTTATGTTACTATACCTACATTACTATTTATAAAAAACCATGTTGATCATATTAGACTCTAAATTTCTCACTGATCACAATTGTAGAATACCATTTTATGAAAATCATTTCACATTATTAATTATTTAATGAATACAAAAACATATTAAAATATCCCTTTTCCCCAAATTCATCAATAATACACATTCTATATTTATCTGGATATTTCATATTTACAAGCTTTTCCATAAGAAGAAATAACAATTTTATTTATATAAAAGCATTACACAAAACAGCTAAGGTCTCGTTACATATCCACTTTTAACACCAAAATTGGACATAAATGTACGTTGTGCTATGGTGATATAATCATGGGGTGGCTTGGGAAACATTTCCCGAGTAGTGATTTCTATCAGCTTGAACATCCCCCTTAGGCGATTCCGTTCAAGCTTCATACGTTGAAGTTCCGCTTGGGCTTGGTCCATAGCAAATCCCAGTGATGCTACCTCCTTCCCAAGCTCCGAAAGTTGGGCTTCATATGGCTCGAGTCTGTTGGATGAGGCCATTCAATCATCTTTCTATATTAATTGATCAAGATATCCATATTTATAAAATCACAACGTTAAGATTATAGTTTCCAACGGTCATATTGACCAATAGTAATATAACAGTCGAAACCCGATGGTCTCATTTTGATTATACCCACTTCATTAATTCAAGGATATAGTTTTGTTGAGTATAAAATAAAATAACACACTAAATTACAAAACAAATACAATTAAATTTTTTTGGTCATTATATTCTTCCCCCCTTTAGAATTTTCATCCTTGAAATTTTATCTCGTACCCACTGATTGGAAAAGGTGTGGCTACTTCTATCTCATAGACTCCTCATGTTCCCACATGGCTTCTTCATATTTGTGGTTCCTCCACAACACCTTAAGAAGGTGGGTAGTCTTGTTGTGTTGAACCATGTCTCTACAATCCAAGATCTCCACATGCTTCTCTTCATAAGAGATGTCATGTTCCAGTTGTACCACCTTTGGATTTAGTACCTGTGAAGAGTCGGGTATGTACTTCCTTAAGAGGGATACATGGAAGAAATCATGAACTTGGGACAAATTTGGTGGAAGTGAATGCTGATAGGCCACTGCTCCCATATGATCAACGATTTCATATGGGCCAATGTACCAAGGGATGACCTTACCATTCTTCCCAAACCTCATGACCCTCTTCTACGGTGAAATCTGAAGAAAGTATTTGTCACCAACTTCATACTCCAAGTCCCTGCGACGGTTTTTGTCATAGATCTTTTGTCGACTCTGATCAGCCTTAATGTTTTGTTGGATGGAATTGGCATTTTCTGTCAACTCTTGCACTAGATCAGGCCCAAGAACAATTCCTTCACCAGCTTCATCCCAATATGTATTAGTTCTACATTGCTTCCTATATAGATATTCATAGGGTTCCATTTTAATGCTTGAGTGGTAGCAGTTGTTGTAAGAGAACTCAACTAAAGATATATGTGGATCCCATCCACCTTTAAACTCCATTGATAAAGTTCACAACATCTCCTAGAGTGTTTTAAATGTCCTTTCATATTGGCCATCATTTTGGGGTTGGTATGCCGTACTTAAATTCAATTCAGTGCTTAGAGCTTGTTAATAACTTTTCCAGAATTTTGATGTGAACCTAGGATCACGATCAAATACGATAGAAAGTGGAACTCCATGTAGGCTTACCACTTCCTTCATGTAAATCCTGGCATGTTGACTAAGAGATAAATCTTCCCAAATGGTGAAAAAATGGGAAGTCTTGGTCAGATGGTCCACAATAAACCATATCACATTATTTCCATTGGAAGTTTTCGGGAGAACAATGATAAAGTCCATAGTGATATTGTCCCACATCCATGCTGGTATGGGTACTGGTTTAAATACCCAAATAAGGATGTTGTCGCTCTAATTTCACTTGCTGACATACTAGGCACCTTGAAGTGGAGTCAGCAATCTCCTTTTTCATATTATCCCAACAGTAATGATCACGAAGGTCCCAATAAATTTTTGTGATACAAGGATGTATAGAGAAAGTAGAGCTATGTTCTTTATCAATCAGCTCCTTCTTTATTTCTAGAATTGTTGTAACACATAGTCTTATACAAAATTTCAGTACACCTTGTTGATCAGTATTGAACTCAAGAAACATCCCATCCTTCACATCCTCGATCTTCTTCTATAACAATGGTTCTTCATTATGTGAAATCTTGATCTTCACTAGTAGTGATGGTTGGGAAATAATTTGGGTTAGGGATGATGATGTACCTTCCTTTATAATTCCCATGTCGAGTTTTATTATGTCAGTGATCAAAGGATCACTTTGAATCCACATAATGGACAAATCAATTCGGTCATTCCTTCTTAATGCATCGGTGACTTTGTTTTCACTTCCGGGATGATAGTTAATTGAACAGTCATAGTCTTTACAGAGTTCCAACCATCTCCTTTGTCTCATTTTCAAATTCATTTTGTTTGAAAATATACTTCAATCTTTGATGTTCTGTGTATATATCACATTTCTCCCCATAAAGATAGTGCCTCCATATCTTCAGAGAAATAACGACCGCCTCCATCCCCAGATCATGCGTAAGATGGTTTCTCTCATTAGTCATCATCTATCAAGATTAACAAGTAATGGCCTTGTCATTTTTCATTAGGAATCACCCAATCCCTTTTATAGATGCATCACTAAAAATAATGATTCCTTCTCTACTTGAGGGAAGAGTAAACACATGTGCAGTAACCAATATCTTCATCAGCTCATGGAAACTTCTCTCACATTCTTTTTTCCAGATGAACATGACCCATTTTCAAGTAAACATGGTTAATGGATTATAATGTAATGAATTTTTTTCACAAACCTCCTATAATATCCTGCTAATCCAAGGAAACTACGCATCTCATTTATTATTGTAGGATGAGGCCACTCTTATAAAACTTTTGTATTTGTAGTGTCAATTGTTTTTCCTTCATTGGTGACAATGTTCCCCAAGAAAGCATCTTGTTGTAACCATAATTCACATTTAATGATCTTTCCAAAAATCCTTTCCATCTGTGGTGTTTGAAAAATAACCCTAAGATGATCCTCATGCACCTCACAGATTTTATAATATATCGAAATATCATCAATAATAACTACCAAAAATTAATCAAGGTTGTTTTTAAAACTCTATTCATCAAATCCATAAAAATAAAAGGTGTACTAGTTAGTCCAAAAGTCATAAAAATAAACTGATTGTGCCCATATCTTGATCGGATTGCAATTTTTAGAATATCTTCTTTCTTCACCCTCAATTGATGATAACCTGATCGAAGATCAGTCTTAGGGAAGAATTGAGCCCCACAAAGTTTGTCAAATAAGTCATCAATTGTTTGAAGAGGGTATTTATTCTTTACCGTGATTCCGTTTGGTTCTATATAATCAATGCATAGTCGCATCGATCTAGCCTTCTTCATCACAAGGATAACAGGTTCTCCCCAAGGAGACACACTCGGTCTGATAAACCCCTTCTCCAAACAATCTTGGAGTGGTTTCTTTAATTCCTCAAGCACCATATTTTCCATCCTATATGGGGACTTTAACATTGGATTAGATCCAGGTACGACTTAAATGGAGAACTCTACAGCTCTTTCTAGTGGATGTCCATGGAACTACTCAAGAAATACGTCAATGTATTCCTCGGCGATGGGTACATTTTCTCTCCTCAAAAACTCATTTCCTTCTTATTCATTACTGATCAATTTCATAAAGAAGGATATAGGATGTTCTTCTAGACAAATATCTGGTTGAGATATCTCTCCTTGAAAGATAACTATAGGTTTTCCATTCAATACTACTGATATTTCCTTAATAATACATTTGATCATAGCATTATACTTTGATAACAAGTCCATCCCTAGAATAATGTCAAATTCCATCCTGGGAATGACTACAAGATTTGCGATAATATTGTTATCACCAAAGTAAATATTGGAGTTTCTAAACACTGATGATGCCTGTATAATTCTACAAGGAGTCTTGACTGATATCTCTACTTTTAGAGAGTCGAGTGTTGATTATAAATTCATTGCAAACATAGATGAAATAGAGGAATGTGTAGAACTAGAATAAAACAATGTACTTCCTAGCTTTGAGAAAAAAACAAGTGTACCTGCTACCACATCATTTGGAGCTTCAAATTCATCTATCGAGGTTGAAAAAGCATGTCCTTGATCCGTTGGCCATTGCTGAGGCTGATGGTGGTTCCCCTCCACTGCCCTCAGATTTGGACATTGATTGGAAAAGTTCCCCAGTTGTCCACATTTAAAGCAATGGACATCAGGTAGGTCCTTCACCATCTTCCCCTTGTCGTTAGTGTTTGGAAGTTGAGGTTTCACCTCACTACGAAAATTCATCGCAATATTGCCATCTTTTCCCCACTTGTAGCATTTCCCGCTCATGAGCAGGCAGTTCCCCGAATTCTTCTTCCAGCATTTCTTACTCTTGGGATGTTGCACATTCTTACCTCTTCTTCAATGATCAATGCTCCTCCCTAATCATGACTCCATTAATCTTTTTTCGTTAGATTTAAGAGACCATTGCGTCTCAGCAAACTCCAGTTCGACTTTCATCACACTTTGCACAATCTCATCATAGCTAGAATAGTTTAAGTTGGCTAGATTCTTCCGCAGATGAGGTTACAGTCAACCGAAAAATATATCAACCATACCATTTGGATCCATGACAAAGCTAGAGGTATATCATGAATGTCGGGCGAAGTTCAATGCATAGCTTCCAATAGATTCTCTCTCCTTCTACTTTAGCTCGAGAAACTCCTTTTCCATTCTTGTTCTCATGGATCGATGAAAATACTTACTGAAGAAAATCCCTCTAAACATTTCACACTACATAGCTTCAACCTCCACATTTTTCCTCGTGTTTTTAATCATCTCCCACCCCTGATCAGCTTCTCCGTTTAAGCGATAGACAACCAGGGTGACCTTCTATTGCTCTGAATAGCGGAGCACAAAAACGATCTTCTAGATAGAGCTGATCCACTGCTCAGAAATAAGTGGGTCAGTAAATCCACTGATGGTTGGTGGACATTTATGCATAATAGACTCAACATAATGTTGCTCCCTTCATGTAGTGATTGGTCTCTCATCTTGATACACGTTATTTCACATAACTTGAGTCAGTTGGTTCATCCTTTGTATGAATGATTCCATTCAAGCATCCATCGGAGGGCCATCAGCACATGGTCCATTACGGTCACCATTTACACGGTTCCTCGTATTTCCCACAATTTTCTAAAAGAATAAATTCTAAGTGAAAAAATTATTCCATTTACTAGTGTTTTAACTATAAAAAATTTTTGTCTTAATTTTTTTTAATAAAAATACATTTCCTTATAAATCCTTCATAATGACTCATAAAAAGCTTATGATTAACCAAACATATCCCCCTGGAGGTTCATAACCAAGAGTGCAGCAAGGCCCATTGTTGTGCACCGTTTTCTGTTGGAGTCTAGCTCAAGGCATTGTTTTTGGGTTTTACCCCTATGTACATCTGTGCTAGAGCCGCCTCTACCTGCTCCTATCCAGACATGAATGTATTTGATCGATAAACCACTTACTCAATATTCACAAAAATACAAGGATGTTTTCCTATATTTAAACTTTTCTATAGGTTTCTACCTTAAGAATTCATAGCCTAATTTACAAAAATAACTACAATATCCTTTGATAGCAACTCTTATATCCCGCCTTTTATTACATAACTTTTCGTTACATTTTACAATCAGAGGATAATTAAACTCTGGTGTCTTGGAAAACAGGAACATAATGCATGAAAAACAAAATAAAACATTTTTCTAATCCACATGTAAAGAAAAATCATAAATTCATCCTAAGTACAATTACTGCATCTCATAACCTGGAGACATACATTCAATGGAAAGGGTGAGCAGAAGGCCACGTAAGGTAAACAAGGGAATAAGTTTACTTGTGACATCAATATGAACTTGAATAAAAACATAAGGACATAAGAAATGGAATTATAGGAATATCATAATAAAAAGAAATTGAATAATAACTTGAATATGTGGCTAAAACATTTCATTTAGAGCGTCATGAACATATAACCAAGGTTTATCCCCGAGGTGTTATAAAAATTACCAAGGTTATTTACAAATGTATGGTGAAACTTTTCTTCTCTAGAGATTAGTTCCTTACCCAATGAATTGGAGTGCTATTAGGGTGCACCCTTAATATTCCTTTTTTTTCACGTGATCCACATATATCATAATCAAAAATTTCATAAATAACACATAGAGAACAAAATAATTGGGGTTCACTTCAAAATCATGATGTTTTAAAAGCTCTAAAAAATAAGATCATAATATCATTTATAACCCATGGAAAGGGAGTGAGGGTTATATGTATGTCAATTACAGAATTAAATATATCATATTTATATATTAAGGAACACACATAGAAACCAAATAGGTCTGGGTATTCACCTAAATAAACAAGGGAATTTCTTGAGAGAAAGTGATAGAAATTTTGAGACGAAATTTCTACAGCATAACGAATATATAACATGGTTTTTAGAAAATAATAAAAAGAGAATGTAAAAGGGTGACCCACTCATAAATAACTCATATTAAAATATAAATACATAATATCATGGAGATAATAACATTGTATTGATTGTTTAATGACACACCACAAGAAAATGAAACCTGAAAGGAAAGAGATGATGCGATTTCTAATACGAGAAATTCAGCAACCGAACGACGTCACATAAAAATTCAGAAAACAAATTGATGAGATAATAAGGGGTCTATCATCTTTTGGACATGAAAATGATAGTAATATGAATATATAAGAACATACCATCAATATAAAGAGATGGAAACTAGAAGACACAACATAATGGAATTAATGACTTTAAAGAGGAGGGCGAAAGAATCCCTTACCTTGAAGAGTGACATCGAAAACATGAAGCTTGGGACCTTGGGAGGCTTGAGAGAACCTTGGGAGGACTCTTTGGGTGTTATGGAGACCATAAAATCGTTGAGGATGATTTTTGAATGAAATCAATGAGGGAAATGTCTTGGTATTTATGGGAAAAGTGAGTGGATAAATTATTAATTTCCAAGGGACACCTCATCAGTGGGTTTAGAAAAATAATGGGATTTCCCATGATATTTTCCCATGGTATTGGCCACATGGGACACCCCATAGAGTATCTCACGATTTATTAGTTGATCAGAAAGCTTACATCCTTATTACATCATTAATGATGTCATTAAACACCCGGAACTCAAAACTGCATTATTACTATTCACCGATAATTCAACAGTTTCAAAAAAATCTAAAAAAATCCCCATACCCTATTATCGATGCTCTGAATAAAAAAATATAGTCCATATTATGAAAATAATTTTCTAAATAATTTTTTAATATAACTTTTAATTAAAATCAATTTTTTTTTAAAAAATATAGCTTTAAAACTATAACTCATTTTGTAACACCGTAAAAAAGTAATCATGGTCCCATAAAAATATCGTAAACCCATAATACAATAAAGTAACAATTTATGATTACATTCTATGAAAATAAATTTCCATTTTATATTGTTAAATTAATTATAAAATTGTTAATAAAATATTTCTGGTGTACAAAAATAACAAAACATAAAGTGTGATCATTTTTTCACATTTAAGATGTCTAAAATATATTTATACATTCATGGGTGAGGTTTCTATTTTTTGGTAAAATTTCTTCTCATTACTATTAATATGGGTATGTTAATATTCCTACATTTCTATTAACTAAAAACAATGTTTATCTTATTAGACTATAAATTTATCATTGATCACAACTGAAGAAGACAACTTTTTGAAAATCATTTGACATTATTAATTATTTAATGAATACAAAAACATTTTAAAATACCACTATTTCCTAAATTCATCAATAATACACATCCTTAATTTATCCAGATATTTTAAATTCACAAACATTTCCATAAGAAGAAATAAAAATTATATTTATATAAAACGATTACACAAAGTAGCTATGTTCTCATTACATATCCCCATATAACACTAGCATAGGACCTAAGTGTTGGGTGTGATATGTTGGTAGAATTATGTGGTGGCTCGGGCATCATTTCATGTGTACTGATTTCTACCAACTTGATCTTATCCCTTAGGAGATTAAATTCAAGCTTCATATGTTGATGATCGGCTTGGGCTTGGTCTAGAGTAAAGCCCAGTGATGCTACCTCCTTCCCAAGCTCTGACAGATGGGCTTTATATGTCTCGAGTCTACTGGATGAGGCCATTAAATCTTTATTCTTTATTAATTGACCAAGATATCTATATTTATAAAAACATAACGTTAAAATTATATTTTCAAATGGTCATATTGACCAACAGTCATAAAACAGTCGAAACACAACAGTCTCATTTTAATTATACCCACTTCATTAATTACAGGATATAGTTTTGTGGAGTATAAAATAAAATAACACAGTAAAATAGGAAGAAAATATAATTAAAAAATTTGGGCATTACACTGAAAATTTCATCATTTCTGTATGACACATCACATCCTACCCACACACACCTTGGACTCACAACTCATCCCACATGGACAATCCCTAGACACACAACACATATCATAATATCTCTTCATGAAGAAACTTGGGAAAACACATCAAAACTCATCATGAAGAAAACTGGGAAAAAAACCACCTCACCCAATAACATCTAGCCTATCACATCTTGCTTGTAGACACATGGGCCACAAACCACCTCACCCGAGAACACCTAGGCTATTAAAAACAAACTAGAAAAAACTAGAAGACCTCCATCTATCACATCATTTTCTATCCCTACATCTCCTAGAAGATAGATTAGAAAAATGAGGGTTCTCATCGATCTGTACTCCCCAATGTATGTCAGAAAAAACAACCCATGTGTGATGATACAGTTGTTCAGAACATTGTTCTCAAAATTGGTGGGGGTGTGTATAGAAATAAAAATAACATAAAAATAAATATCAATAATAAAAAACCCTAAATCTGAACCTATGGGTTCTCATGTAAACAACCAACTCACAACATTGTCACCTTTACTGCTACCTCTTAATGCACAACACCACATAACAATACACAAATATTGTTTTACATTTCAAAAATAATTCATTTAACAACATCTATTTTATTAATCAAACAAAAAAATCCATTAAAAACATTATTAATCAATTTTTTATTCATTCCTTCACTACCCAAAAAAATATTAGGCATGACACATGACAAGAAACCAAGTAATAGTTAATTAGAAGGTGATGAGTCCTCATAAATTAATGCACTTCACATTAATGACAAATAATACCACAACCTATAGATATGGGTTGATTATTTTTTATGTTATCAATGAAAATAAGCTCAGTAATTACCCACCAAAACACTATTATCAATCATCAAACTCATCTACCCAGTTCATCATATTATCCTAACCAACCCCAAACTCACAACCACATCCAGCAACACATTACATAATAATGAAATTCATAGTCCTTATGCATAATCACACCACACTCATCACATAAAAACTATAAAACCACATGTAATCTACTTATCCCACACATGAAATCATAGAAATCCCATACTTCACATCACCTCACGTACTAAGGAAAAACACATTTTTAGATTAATTTAGTTATTCCTTATTTAATTCCACTTTTTAATCTTGGGGTTTTTAGTTAAACTGTATGATCCTAGGGAATCCATTTATTATTCAAATATACACAGTTAACTAAATTATATATATATATGATATTTTAAAAAAACCAAACTACATACATTGCACAAAACATCCAGTGTTCAAACATGAACCCCCAATCAACAAGATTTTCAGTGATTACTTAGCCCATAAAAATCAAAACATCAATAATAAAAATAAAATTGTACGATCATTCATCACTTTTACCCAAAACATGAATATTTAATCTGAAACCAATTACATTATCTTTATTAATCAATAATCAACTATATTTTCAAAGGAAAACATCTATATACACATCCCGCATGATGAAAAATTAAGAAAGTTGAAGGAAATCATACTTGGAAGAAGAACGATTGACACTTCTTGGTTGAAAAAAACATAAGGGAACCAATACATAAGGAGAATATTTACGGAGTCATAAACCAATTATATTAGCCTATCCACACGAATCTGATGTGAAGTGTGATTTTTCATGTCCAATTTCAATATAAAGAATGAATTAATGAACAAGGGGAACCATATCATGGATTTAATAATATTGGATTCATGTCACGAGATTTGGTTTGGATTTTCCCTTAAGGAAGAACTAGACAAGACCATTTAAATTGATAATTTAAATTCCCTAAAACCCGTATCGAATTATATATATATTTTATGGCCATTGAATCAATATCCAAACATTTTAATTTTTTCCTTAAACACATTTTATGCCAATGGAATACCTAAAAAGGGAAAAAACATAAAGAACTAGAAACACCACTCATGATGCACCACCAACGAGGCACTTCCAGATGAGGCAGCACCGGACAATGCACTACTAGTGATGCACCTAAAGACGAGGCACCTCCGATGAGACACCGCAAAATGAGGCATAGCTGGGAAAGTGACCCCTAGTGATGCACCGCGACTAAGACACCACCAGAGAGAGACAATTATATTGAGCCACCTCTAGGGAGAGGTAGTGCAAGTGAGCCACAACTAGGATGAGGCATCACAAGTGAGCCATTACTAGGGTGAGACGCCACTATCAAACCAACTCCAGGGTGAGACACTTCCAGCGAGCCACCACCATGGTGGAATACCTTAGGTGAGGAACTATAGGGATTACGCACAATTGGTATTTGGCACAATTGGATAGCATAAAAAACTAGTAATTTTTTCAATGTATTTTAATAAGTCACCTTCACATCCCAGGAAACTCAACACACTATATTTCCCACAATGTCATGGACCATAGGGTACATGACATTACATAATAAACCTCAGAAACTATTCTTTTCCTCGATAATTTAAAACCAATCAGATGGTATGGGGAGTATGGTTACAAACAACCATCCCTCAAGATACCTCTCAAGTGACCCATCATACAGGAAACATTCATATAACACAAAAAAACAACAATTAATGATAAACCACCATGTGTTGTTCGAAAGCTATACTGGAAACCTCTACACCCAAGAAAAACTCCTATGAAATCATTTAATCAGGACTTATTATATAGGTTTTTGACAAGTCAAACCAAACAACCATGAAATACATTGCACAACCAAAAAAACTTTCCGGACATATGAATCATGGAATTATGTCCTCCAGGTCAATATATTATCCGACATGGGTGGCACTAACCCACCCACACCATTTTAATCACATTATAGTTAATGTGTAAGGATTATTAATCTGGTACTCTCATTTTCATATGTTCGGGCACTATCACACATCACACCACACACATCAGAAATCATGGTAAAATAGTTCATCTCACAATAATCAAGGTTCAAAAATCACAGCACAATGAAAAATATAAAAATTAAAAACTCAAAAAAAATCTAGATACATAGAATGTATATGGGTCTCTCAATCACAAGTACTCCTTTCATATCCACCATGCCTCTAGAAAACATTAACCAATGGAATGGTCCATCCACAAAACACATTTTCTCAACAATCATGGATCGTTATTGGTCACTCCAAATAAATCATCGCGTCATTCTCGATATTTATCTCTCCCAAATCAATGTCATTATCGTCATAATAAAGATGATGACAAGGCCAAGATATGTGAAATACATTGTGGATCCTCCCTAACCACTGTGGAAATTCCTACAAATGCACCACCTCACCAACTAACCCCAACATTTGAATGGGTCCATTGAAGTAAGGGGAAAGATTACTCCTTTGGCAAAACCATCTATAACCACATAGAGGGAAAACCTTAAAAAACATGACCCCAACCTCAAACTCTAAGGTCCTCCTTCCATAATTGGCATAAGACATCTTCTGGTATTTCTCTACATTCATCTTCTCATGATCAAGAAGAGTTTTCGTTTTCATTATCTGAACCACATCGGGACCAAGAACAGTTGTCTAACCGACCTCCACCCATCACAATAGAGAATGCCACGGTCTTCCATACCATGACCCAGTTTTATCCATGGTAATGGATGAGTGATATATATTATTATAAGAAAATACACCAAGTGAATTTTTCATACCCAATATCCACAAAATTCACAGACTCGCACTCAAAGCATATCCTCCAACATCTTGATAGACCATACAATATGCCTATTGGTCTAGGGGTGGAAAGTAGTGTTGAGGCGTAATTGAGTTCCAAAAGCATGCTACAATCCCCTACAGACACATTAGGTAATCCATTCATCTTGTTCTGATATAATGGACATCATAACTCCGTGAAACTATACTACATTATCTAGGTAATTCTTATCCAAATAATTTGCTATTCTCAACTCATAGATCTCTAAGAAGTGAGATGATTTCGTCAACCGATTGATGATCACCTAGATAGAATCAGAATCTCACAACGCTCTAGGAAACCCTATGATGAAATCCATTGTGATATCCACCAATTTACAACCAGATAAATCCAATGGATGCAACAAAACACCAGGAATATGATGCTCGTCCTTTACCGACTGGCAAACCAAGCACATCACCACAAACCTTTCAATTTCTCATTTCATCCAAGGCCACAAAAATTGCATCCTAAAGCCATGGTACATCTATGAAACACCTAGTTTTACTGGAAATGGTGATATAAGAAACTCATGACGGAATCCACCAGGCGTCTCCATGAGAACAAACAACTATCCATAAAACAACATCATGTTCCAATAATCATCTAATCATCATTCTAGAAAATCACCATGGCCATCATGATCATACATCACCTATTCATCGTAGTATCTGCACTGAGACTCCTCAACATTTTGAATTTGAGAATTTTGAACGATAATATTAAATAAATGTCATTTTATTCCATCCCCCCTTGTGTCTATGTTAAAGGCATTCGACTCCTCCATCACTCTCAATGTATCCTCAGTTTCCCAAACAACATCCTTTTGTTACTTTCAACTCGATGTATCTGTATTGAAATTTCATTTTCCTAAGGTGTACGAGATATCAAAATCATAATACTAAAGAATGTTCATCCACTTGTATTTCCTGATGTTTAGATTACACAGGTAAACAACATACCTCAAACTCTTGTTATCTATGAAAGACCACAACGTGCTCCATGATGAGGTAATGCCACCAAAACTACATCAAAAACATAGTTGATGCTAGATCCATATCATTGGTGGCTTAGTTACATTAAAGTGTACATAACTTCCAAGACCCATAAGAGATAACTACTTTCCACTACATCAATATGCATCTAAAACCCAGATGGGAAGCATCCAAAAACACCTCAAACATTTCCCCATTCTCAAGAAATTGTAGCACTAGGGAACTGACAAAATTCTATTTCAGGTAAACAAACAGTACATGGTACTAATAACTATAATAATAATCGTGTTCCTTCCATTTCCAGGATATAAAAGAGGCCTAAATAAAATATAAATTGGGTACAATCATTCATATAATAGCTTTCAAGGCCAAGGAAAATATGAACCTCTATAACATTCTAGGGTGTTTCTTAAGAAAAAAATGCTTCAACCATCGATGGGTCTACTACCACACCATAAAGATACACCACATTACTATTGAAATGCACCTCTCATTTCTAGAATTTATACTTGGACAACATTCGATAGATATGGATGTGTCGAAGAACATGAAAGAATGTTTTGAGATGCTTAGCATGATCCTCCTACGACTCTGAGTAGATTAATATATCGGCGATGGATATAATGATGAATTGATCTAGGAACTCATCGAACATGGATTTCATAATACAAATTAAAATTATTGGTTTTTTCATAACAAAAAATAGCATGAATACAAACTCGATGTGCCCATACCTTCTTCTGAAGGTAGTCTTCCGAATATCTCCCTATTTCACCGTCAACTATTAATATCCAGACCACATATATATCATAGAAAACCAAATCACCCCTCTTAGTTGGTTGAAAATATCTCCTATCCTCAGAAGAGGGTAAATTTTTTTAACCGTCACTTTATTCAACCTTTGGAAGTATATACCCATCCTTAGACAATCATCCACCTTCGTTGTTAAAAAAACTAGAGCAACCCACAATGACACCTTGGTCTAGATAAAACCCATCTGTATTACATCATCTATCTCAATAGACATCTCCTGCGAATCATAAGGTGTCATCTGATAATTAGACATCCAAATCAGTGGAGCACCAAGCTGAAAATCTCTCCCAAACTCACTATTACGTCAAGGGGGTAGCATCAAAAAAATCATAGTGGAAAACATCTATGAACACTCCAACAACACTTGGAATCCCTCCAAAATGGCATGAATTGATTCCAACTACACATCATCCAAATAAAAATTTTTGGTTTCACATGCTGGCTACTCACCTAGAAACTCTAATCACTAATTAAAATCACACATTGACCATATAAAGATGAAAACATACCTCTCCAAGGAAATAATTCGATAAAACCATGTATAGAATACAAGCAGTTGATGTTAAGGAAGATATTTCATTGATACAATGGTTTCAAGAAAATGTTTCCATGGGACAGATGCAGTCCCATAATCAGTCTACACCCACTACACACATCAAACACATTGGTCTGTCCTCCAACCAGAATAATAAAAACTAGGCTAATGGGTAGAATTATTTTATCTAGTACCAGATCACGGGATAGAGTAGTTGAATCGAAGGAGTGTGAAGCTCTTGAATTAATCAATGCACAAACAGGGGTTATGAACAAACTGAGCATACATCTAATGATATTTGTCCCCACAAGGACTGCTGCCTCCACTGCATGCAACTGACTAAGCAAAACTCCTCTAAACCCCTACATACGACATCCTTCAAGGATATTCTTTGGTCATGGCCCCTAAAAAGATTGACATATTGAAGTCAACCTCATAGAAATCCATATACCCTTTTCAAATCAAAATTATATTACCCTTGATAATGATATTATATCACTAGAAATTCCTATTGGGGTAAATGTGGATCCTATCGACATATATAAAACTAAGCTTGTGGAACTATGTGGCACTGTCCCTAGTGATAGCCATGAACCCTGCACCCAAAACATACTGGCATAAATATCCATGGAAAATCATGGAAACCACTATCACCTAATGGTCTTGATGGATGTTGTAGAGGTCAACTCTCTACTAGTCGAAACCTCTAAGGTCCTAGAACCTTATATCTACCACTGAAAACTCTTCATCTCCATGAACTATAAACACACCACTCTCACGGTATACCTCATTTTAACTACATCCACTCAATGACCACATCATTATTATGAACCTCCAAATACAAAATAAATGTAAAAGATGTAATATCATAGTAAATTTAGGGATTAATTTCCTCTCAAAGACTTCTCGCACGAGACACCTTATCTGGAAAATGGATTGGGGAAATGCAGATTGTTTTTGAACTTGATTCCATGTTCTTGCACTAAGATATTCCCCTGATAAAGGAAGAGTACCTCATGCCTCTTGTCAACCTTCTTGGTAAATGAAAAAAACACTTCTTGGAAGTCCATTTAGAATACATCCCACAAAACATCTTGCACCTAACACTCTCTTAGATATACTGTCTACCACTGACGCAAAGCTACCCACATCTGAATAACTGTCTAAGGGACCTAGTAACTCATCATGGCCTAAAACAAACATAACAAAATATCTAGATCCTCCATCAACATCACTGTCCCCATATTAGAAACATTTCCCTTATAAATCCCCACGAACTACTGGTAGAACGTGTGAATAATCTTCTTCTTCCAATCATATTCCTCAACTGGATCAACTTTACGGTGATCAAATGGACTAACCAACTGAACCTATACTACCTGCGACACAATTAGATGATGAACAGGAGCCATGTATGAAAGGAAAGAAATGACTTATTAATTATTTTGATTCATTTTATCCATTTTAACCTTCCCAAAATGACCAAATTTTTACATGAACACAATTTATTATGATTTATGTACCTCTATTTGGTCTCTACCAAAAATGTAGTTCCATCTCACTTGATCGTTCAATAATCACAGATTCTATGAACTGGTCCACGGGTGGTCCCTAAAAGCTTGTTTCCTAGTCGGTCTCCTTAGTCTATGTCGCACACCATGGTCAACATGAACGGTGTACATAATACCCTATGAAATATTAATTGTGGCTAAATCCAAACATCATCCAATCTCTCAACAATTATCTTTGATTCAAATATTTCATGACCCCAACCTCCAATGATACCCCTCTTGAGATGGTAAAGAAGAAAGTGAGATAACTACCCCCAATTCAACCCTCTAGTAGGCCCTGGATTGGTTACTAGTACCAAGGGTGTGCTGATATCACAACATGGGATGAATTTCCCTTTATTAGAAGTAGAACTAAGAGATGTGATTAACCATCGAAAAAAACTCCATGACATAATATTAAAATATAAATCCAAACCACCCCACATGCATTCATAAAATAAAAAGGTGTTGGTATAATAATGTCTCCAATGTAAATAACCAAAATTAAAGCTAAAGTATAAGCACAACAAATATCCCATGAACTAATCTAGTAACACCCATCATGGCCTAAGTAATCATCTTGGAAACCGAAAAAAAATTATATATATTGGGTGATCATACAAGTATACTAAATAGAAAAACCAAATTCTCTCATTCACAGGTGAAAGATGCATACAAATTCCATTGTGAGAAAACTGCAGAACCAAATAGCACCTAAATAAGTATGCAAACCAAATCCAACCTCACCAAGGTACACTCATAAATTAATGAAATTCATGTATTATAATATTTTACAAAAAAAATTAATGATAGGGCACCATATAACACTTTCCCACTGTTATGTATCTCTCAACCAATGTTCTACATCCTGGCACTCAAATCCCTTCTGTGTACCACAACACATCCTTCCCACACACACATAGGCCTCATGAAAAATCCCAGCAGCCCACACCTATCCTACAGAACACATCACATAACATTTAATCTAAAATAAAAATAAGAAAAAATGGCACAAATCATTCTGATGTCACCTAGTAAACAAACCATCATGCCCAAAAACACATGGGCCATCACATCTCTCCCTAATACACCTAGGCCACAACCCACCTCGCCTGAAAACACCTAGGATATCAGAACAACCATCTGAAGCAGTAGTAGTCCTATGGACATTTCATCTTCTACTATACCTACCTATATTGTAATAGAGATTGGAAATCAGAGGGTACCCAACAATCTATACTCCACATCAGTTGTTTGAAAAAACACCCCCTGAGTGACGATGTGGGTGTCCTTCAGATGGTGCTCAACATGAATTGGTGCATACAGAAATCAAAAGAATATAAAATTACATATATAAATAATACCAAACTCTCAATCCCAACATATGGGGACTTATAAAAATAAGAAATTTATAACACTTCCACCATTTTTGCTACCTCTAAATGAAAGACAACACATAATAAGCCCCCAATCACATTTCACATTTACAATAAATTTCATTTAACCACTTCAATTTCATTAGTTAAACCAATCTAATCGACTAAAAACTTTATAAAAAATTATTTATTAATTATTTCACTACACTAGAAACTATGAGCCACGACACACAACAACAAACGTAGTAATAATCATTCAAGAGTTGAAAAGGACTGTTAAATTAACACACATCACATTAATGAAACATCATACCACAACCTCTAGATAAGGGATGAATCATTATTCATGTTATCAAGGAAAAAAATCTCAGAAATTCCCATAAAATCAATACTATGCTTTTTCAAAATCCTAAATCTTTTTCATCATATGAACAGAACCAATCCACAACTCATAGCTACATCCTGCAACACATTACAAAAATACCATCTTCATAGTCCTGCTACAGAATCACCCAACACCAATCACAGTCCCATTATACAAACACTTGTCACCCAACCCCCCCCCCCCCCCCCCACAAACAAAATACACATCAATCTCCCACATCAAATAACATCATGTACCAGAGAAAAAATATCATATTAAAAAAGGCATCCCCTTTTTAATTCCTGTTGTTAATCTAGGGGTTGTCATAGAAACTATATGATACTGGGGAATCAATTTATTAATAAAATATACATGGTTAACCAAATTTTATTTATATAATAATTTGAAAAAATCAAAAAACATGCACTCCAAAAAAACCATTCAGTTCACAATCATGAACCAAAAATTTCCATGATTTTCTGTCAGTTGTTATCCCATACAAATCACAACATCAATTATAATAATAAAATAGTTAGATCATGTTCCACATTTACCTAGTACTTTTATATTTACTCTTAATCGAATTTTAATATCATTTTGGATAATGATATAATTTTAGAAAATATAGAAAGTCACAATGATACTACAGATGAAGAAATTGTAAATTATAGAATATCAAAAATGTTAGAAGGTAAAAAAATTTCTAGAGAATAAAAAATTAAAAATAAAATAATGATATATTGTAAAAAAATGCATAAAGAAAAAATGTTTCTAGAGAAGAATATAGGAAGAAATTCAGATAATTTATCATGTTATAACCTTTTGTAGATTAAGAATGATATAAATTCAAAAAATTTAAAATGTCTCCAATATGAAATTTCTAACAAATTTAGACAATGTTATGTTTATCTTTCAATGTCTCTAATATCAAGTAAAACCTCATGATATTATTGTCTTTTTATCAATGTTAAAGATTATGATTTAAGAATGAACTATTTATAATAACGTTTTATGATTTTGTCAAAAACCATTCAAGGACAATCATTCTAAATGCAGTGTATTATTTAAAAATTTAAAATATGATGTTTCAATTTGTATAAATTTGTTGTTATATAGTTGAAGATAGAATATACTAATATTTTATAGTAAAATATTTAATTTACATGATGCATAAATATAAATTTAAAAATATAAATTTGAAAGTTGTAAAAATTTGAACATACAATGTCGATGCCTCGTGTTGTACAAAGATGAAGTTACAATGTTGATGGTTCACGATGAAAAAAATTTAATGATACAATGTTTTAAGATTATCCTTAATGTTTTTTAATGATCATTAAAGAAATTTTGGTGGTACCAAGTTTTTAATATTATTTAATATATTTAAAGATTTATTCATTATCATACAGTGAAATTGAGTTTAGTTGTATTATTTGATATTTTAATCTATGTGAAGTTGAAAATTAATAAGGTTCCAATGCGTTTATACATTTAAATAACTTATTTTAATATAATATAATCATATTTTATAAATTACTATTAAAAAATAAAAAAAGTAGATTAATTTAAGATTTTTTTGAAGTGATTCTCAAATTGAGAATAGTTTTGAGTTAATGAAGAGTTAGAGATAGAGAATTTTTTAATAAAAATCATCAAATAATGTTTAATTTAAAATTATCTATTACAAATGACTGGCTAGAGTTTCTATGTAGATTTTATAATGTTTGGAGTTTTTTAATAAAATGGATAAATGGTTTTTTATCAGGAAAAAGTATAGTTAGGAAAAGTGGATATACATTTTAGATAAAAATATGTGGAAATTTGAAGATTCAAATTTTCATACGTTGTCTTGTCGTTCATGTTTTGTGACTAATCATTATAAATTGACAAGAGTTAGTATATTTATAAATAGTTCGAGATAAAATAAGATGAACATTAGTTTCCTCAATTTTGTGTTCTCTTTTTTTAATAGTGACTTTTATGGACCCATTGGAGTGTCTATGGAAAGGATACTGGTTATCAAACAATGGAAAACATTATAAATAATTTTCACCTTGTATAAATTATTATATTTTTATTTAATTAAAATGGTTATAAAATTTTATAATGAAAATAAATATAAAATGTTTTTGGGTTTATATATCTTAATATTTAAAATTTTTAAATATTTCACCAATAATTCAACCCCCTCCCCCACTGAGTGCATTAATGATACATTATTGCATCATTTGGTATTATAGATGATGCCCCACTATGGAATCCTTAACAAGGAAAATATTAAACCATCCAACAGTAGAAGTGTTTGATCGTTTGATGGAAAAAAATTTCATGTTTCAAAAAATAGAATGATATGATATCTTATGTTACTTTTCCAAGATGTTATAAATACATTAATAATTTATTTAAACCCACTGATAAAAATGGATGGATGATTTTTTTGAAAAAATAATCTTTGAGCTTAATGGAAACGATATAATTTTATTCTAATTTACATTTCATAAAATGTATTCATGAAGGTAATTTTTCTCAAAATAGCTCAAGGAATTTGGGGTGAGCTCAAAAAATATATTTGAGTGAAACACCAATGTAAAGGAATTTATGTTAAAAATGTGTCAATAATTCATGATGATTTAATAAATAGTGGAAAATAAAAATTTATTGATTATTTTTCCATATTTAATTAAATTCTGAGAAATATCTTTGAATTTGATGATTTATTGTAATATTCTAATATTGTGAAGAAACTAATGAGAAAATTCATGAATGGGCTTTAATCTAAAATTTATTCTTCAAATGAAAATGCTATTTTATCTATTTATGAAAAATATAAAATTCATATGTCAAATGAGTTGAGAAGGACACCATTATTCAAAAATATGATGAAATTTAAAATATATTTTGTTTATATGATAATGTAGAAAATATATGATACTGGGAAAATTTATGTCATAAATTAAGGAGAATAAAATATTATGAAATGAATTAAAATATAATGTCTATCATTTAATATTTATAAAATTTATAGGTAATTGTAGAGGAAAATCCAATCTAATGTTTCTAGTGTAGAGGAATTTAGAATTTTTCATATAATTTATGTAAGAAGATTCATAGATAATATAAATTTCTTTATCTAGAAAACCCATTGTGGATGAAGTTTAAAAAATATTTTAATCAAAAAATAAATCTATTGGTGTTAAAGTGTAAAACAATTGAAATAGAAGAGGTATGTTCATTAAAAAATTTAAATTTGATTATGTTGACAAAAAATCATAAAAAGATGAATCTTAAAAAAATTAATATCCTTTTATGGAAATGTTCAGAAAAATAAAGACTCCTAAACCTGTGAAAAAAATGATTGATGAGAGGTATATTATTGAGAATATCTAATTTTTTTTGAAATTTTTTTTTTCATTAGAAGGGAAAAACAACTCATGAAGGAAATTAGAATAATGATGAAATAATGATTGAATTAAAATGAAGTAAAGAAGGATATCCTTATACTGTATTATGAGTACATCTATGAAATTAATAACAATAAACTGAAGGATTCTGAATGACTAAATATAATGTATTATCTTATTATAAAACCTGAAACTAACGAATATGATGATTATAAAACCCAGTAAAAAATTCATGAATTAGAATATAAATTAATAATGATTAAAGAATATTTCAACATAGATTCATAATTATTATCCTAATCATCTAATGTTGTATATATTTATATCTCTATATATCTGGTTAAATCCTCACCTAATAAATATAAATGTGAATATTATTTTACTAACAATTGTGGTGTTATAATTTTTTTTATATTCTTGGGAAATAAATTGCATGAAAAATCTATCACATTAAATGTTTTGAAAATATTTTTTATAATTTTTTTTCCTATTATTAAGAGGAAACAAAAACAGAAAGGTACTATTACCCATGGATAATTGATTACTATGAAAGATTATTTTTTCCTTAAAAATCCAAGATTTATTGGTTATTGTTGTTGTTGTTGGTATAATTTGGAACACTTATTATGATTTATTGTAACAATATGCATATACATATTTGTAGTTTTTAAATGTGGAGGAGAGAAATAAAAAGAAAAGATAATAAATTTCTTTTTCTAAATGATGTTGGAAATGAAAATATAAAGTGGTTTTTAGAATTTATTATACGAATAAAATTTGATTTCCAAGAGGAATTCTTATTAATATATGACTGAGCTGGACACATTTCTACATAATAAATTAAATGAATTCAATGAAAAGTTTCTTATGCTAAGAATAACAATGTATATTGAATGATGAAAGATAAATAATAATCCTTTATGATTAATATTTTTCTAAAATCACAAAAAAGTAACAAACAATGGATTATTGGGAGTAATTTCTCCTCAAACATTATACTTCATATAAAACATATGAATGATGTTGAAAATTGTGATAGGAATGTAGTTACATTAGAAAATGATACTTCCATAAGAATGAAAGGAATATGTGAAGCTGATATTAATTCTAAAAAGATTAAATATAAAAAAAATTATATATTGATAGTCTCGAACATAATTTAGTAATTGTGGGAAAAAAATTTAAAAATGGGAACTAAGTGATATTCTTAAATTATTCGTGCATCATCATTTATGTGGAAGATGATAAATATTTTCCATGCGAAAAGAACCATTGGAAATCTCTATTATATAGAAGAACACTATAACTCATGTTATTTGAGTATTAAAGATAAAAAATGTTATAGATTCATATACATGGTAATCTTATCCCAAAAATCATGAATAATGATTCTGATGTTGATGTTATGGGAAAATTTACAGCATTTAAACCAAGAAATGATGATATTTGTAAAATTTGTCAGAAAAGATTGTTGATGTGTAAAAACTATAAAAATGTTGAGATTCAATCTTGCAGACATCTCAAGTTTACTAATTTGGTCATTATAGTCTGATGAGACATCACTCAACAAAATTGGATTTTTACATTATCATATTTACTGAATATTTCACATGAATTATGAACATCGTGTTTATGAAGCATAAATAAGAGGATGTGTACATGTTCAGATTTTTTAAAAGAGATGTTAAGTGATAAATGGGTGTCTTTAGAGTGAATTTGAGAAATTATAATGGAAAATTGTTCATAAGAAATGATTTTGAATCATATCCGAAGAATCCTAAAATGACAAATTTGTATAATGCTTTATACAGTCCCCAAAAAAATAGAGTGGGAGAATGAAAAAAATATATGTTTAGTGGAAATGGGAAGAATTATGCAGGTTGAGTATAAATATAATTTTTTTAGGGATATACTTCATATGTTCTATTGTACATTAAATAAATAGATTTTTATTAGGGTGGAATCTATCATGAATTCCTAATAAATTTTTTAAAACAAAATATAATTTAGTTAAATATTTCAATCTTTTATAAGTACTAATATTCTTAAAAAAAATAATTTAAATATTGACAATTATTATGAAAATTATTACGAAGGAAAATTCATAGTATATTCCCCAAATTAAAGAAGTTTTAAATATTGGAACAATAATTTACAAATGTTGGAATTTTATTACAATGTGAAATTTATGAAAATTAATTTTTCTTAATAAATGATGTAAATAATTTTTTTGGATGACAAATTGAACACTTATGATGACAGTTAGAGAAGAGAATATGAAACTGAGATAAAAAAAATGACTAAAGATTCAAATGAATCATGCAGTAAGGAATGTGAGTATTGTAGGAAAAAAATGAAATTTTGTATCCTACCTAAGAATGTATAATCGTAAAACATTATTGGAAATTAGGAATAATTATTTGAGACTAGTTTAATGAGGAGATTAGAAAACCAATATTCAAGTATCTCATAGATAGAGCCACAATCATTTCCAGAATTAGTTTATCACAATGTATGGGTTGATGTTATGATTGAATTTTATATTATATTGTGAAAAAATAATAATGGTATGTTGTTACAAATCCATCAATAAAGGGTTTTATTGGGAGAAAATTGGTGTATATAAACAAGATGAATGAACATTGATATTTTATTGAGAGAAAAATATCAATTAGTATTCAATGTTTAGGTAATGTTTGATGGTGTGGATTTTGAAAATAAATTTCCCCCAATTGAAGGATTAGAAATATTATTAGATTAAATAGAAAAGGACAAAAATCATGGATATAATGTATTTCATATTGATGTAATTCCATATTTCATAATAGGGGAGGTTGAGGAAGATGTTTAAATAATGATACAATATGGGTTTCAGCTTAACAATGATGGAACCAATGATTATATGGTTACAAAATACATTTATGGGATTAAATAATCTATGTGTTCCTCATAACAAAACATTGCATTTTTTTAGGATGATTTTTTATAAAGGAGAATTTGTAAATAACATAAATGTGAAGAATTTTAACATAAGAACATTTATTATTATTATTAATGTTGAAGATATATATTTTTCTAGAGATATATAATATTCATATAAAGCAGTTGCTAATAAAATAAAGAATAATTTTTAAATCTCATGGAATTGAAAATTAACCTTATTCTTTGTTTTATAATTTTCACAAAAGGAGAGAAACATTTTTCTATCTCCATAAACATACATCTATGAGTTTTTTAAAAACTTATGTCCTTGGATATTCTAAATAATATTCTACCTCTAATTCAGTTTTCATGAATTTGAGTAGTGGTGATGCTATGAAAAATAGAATCAAGAATATTTTGGAATGTGTATAATATTATTTATATTTCATGTAGTATCAAGACCAGATATATTTTACGATGTGACTTTGTGTGCAATTTATTTGAGTGACGCAAAATAATCCCATATTTTGGTAGAAAATAGAACTACATGATATGTTACGGAAACATATTTTTATTAAATATTATATAATTAAATGTTTTGATATGAACATTATTTGGTAAAATGATGTTAATTTGGAGGGATATTTTAGTGATCAATAATCAGCATTATGAGGAACATCCTACTTGAGGGAAAGTTTTGTGAGTTTATGTATTATGAAATATAGTTTAGTGACATTGACCATAGTTGAATTATAATATATTTTCACAACCAAATAATGTGCACAAATTATTTGTATAAAATTATATATGGATTACTTAAGAGAGAAATATACTACACCATTAATGATACATGGTGATAATAATAGTTCTATCAATATTTTTAAAAACACAGGGCACCACTCATGATCATTGAATATTGATATAAATAATTAATTCATTAAATAGAATGTTGTAATTGGATATGTTGTTCAAGGATTCATGTTATCCAAATACGAAATTGATAGTGTTTTCACCACAGATATTTCAAAATGGTGATTTATGGAGTTGAGGTAGAAGCTTCGTGTTTTTAATCCACTATATACTTCATCAAAATCATAAGGATTCTCCAAAAAGTGTAATAGACTATGTTTAAAAGGGGTAAATAATGTAAAAACTTTGTAAGAAGGTAATAATACTCTTTCTATAATGAATTTAACTTTTTTATCATAAAATATGTGTGTTTAAAAAAAGGGGTATAGTGAATAATTGTGAGTTAAGATTTTATAACAAATGTTGAGAATATAAAATTTAGGGGGAGTTTATCATAACATGGAAAAAAATTTATCTTCATGGGATTCAATAAATAAAAAATAATAATATATCCAGTATTATGGTGTCAACACACTCTCATTTATGAATGTTTGTTTTGTTAAAATTTTTCCAATGAGTTGTGAAAAATTATGATTAATGAAAAATTATGATTGATAAAACTTATTAATAAATATTGTACAAAATAAAAAGTGGATGATTTTTTATCCATTATTATATTTTTATAATAATGTTTATTACTTTTTGAAAACTAACTTTTAATAAATATTTTTTTTAAATAGGCAAATAATAGTTTATGGAAGTTGTACAAACTGTTTTTTAGTTTATAGGGATAAATAATATTATAGGTTACGAGCTGTTAAAATGAAATAAATTTTATAGAGATAGAGAATGTAGGATGGATAAAAGGAAACAAAATATACAAATTTGGGAATTTTTTGGAGGAGGATAATGTCTAAAAGATTGAAATGTTTGGAATTCAAAATGTTACTAAGGAAGAAGAATTTTAGAATATGAAAAAATTATAAATGTTTGGAAGTAAAAAATGTTGTTATGAATGTTATGCTCAGAACACAACATTCTCCATTCACCCAGAAAATATGAAAATGTATAATGATATTCCAAAACACTATTGGTGGGAAAATATGAACATTGAGATAGAATAGTCCATATTAATGGTTCCGGTCTGTCAAAAAAGTTATGGTTGTGAAGCTAAACACCAATGTTATGAAGAAACAATTTCTAATACATATATGTAAAATAGAAAACATTGCTATGGGGTTTTTCATGAGAATTTAAAATACATCAAATCGGTAAAATTATATAAGGGTTTCAGTGTAGTGTCATACAAATACATCTCGCTTAATTTCCATTCAAAAAGACAACCCACTCAATCTCCATAAAAGATATCGATTATATTAGGGTAGAGGCTACATAGAACAATACAATAAATTCTATATGATAATGATTTATGATCACCTTGATGTTATAGAATAGTCTTTAGTGTGATGTGAACATATTGGGGAACATTATTATGACCCTCATCACTAGAATAATACCAATATGAAATAGACTATCAAGAAATTTGGGGATATGCTAGGATCTCTATCAATTGAATTAATGGGAAGTTGGAAGTAACATAAAACTATAATATATTTCTCTTAAAAAAATAATTTACTTTCCAGAATATATATGTCCCTAGATGAGTTTATTTCAGGAAACTTACATAGAACACTTTTAAGGTTGTATGAGGTTGGCAAACAAAAGATTATAGGACCAGAGATTTTCAAAGTAATAGTAGAAAAACATACGACCAATCAACCGCACATCAATGTAGTGTCGAGTTGGAAAAAAAATTTATTAAAAAAATTGATGATACATAGAGTTTATGGTTATTTATTATGTATTATTAATTATATCACCATGGATCATAGTCATAAAATATTGGAATAAGTAGAATATACTTCTAATATTTATTATCCCTTTATAAATTCAAGGTCGCGTCATATTTTTAACATATCAAATAACAATCCAACCACAATTTTTTGATCAATATTATTTATTTCATATATCCCACATTAGGAGTTAAATAATGGATTCTTCACATGTATAAGATTAAGAGTTGTTACATTTAGATAATGATATATCTTATGGGTGGAGTTGGTGACAATCTTGGATCACAATGTTAAAAATATTCAAAACATGAAAAATAACCCTGTAATTATACGTTTTAGATTCCATTCCTATGGAGAGTAATCATGGAAACATAAAGAGACCAGAGAACAATAATACACTAATTTGTTTTTAACTTAAATTATCAAATAAATTTTCAATTTATAATTGTTTTAAGGGGGAATGAATTTATCAAATAGTGATATTTACCCTTAATAATTGTTGTGTTGACAATATTAGGTTACATGAAATAATTAACAGTACCATAAACTATGAAACCTTAGTCAGATTAATTAAATCATTATTTTTATTATTTCCATTAAATAATTTGGAATAGATGACATTAACAATATGTGGAATTCAAATAATTATAATATATCAATAATTTAAATTTTAAAAAATTCACAACATTTTTTATTTATAATATCAATATAATTTTCTGACGAAACTTTTTATAAATTATAAAATATTATTTTTGAATAGTATATGTAACAAATTTTAAAAAAAATTATAAAACAATAATTAATAAATTTTTTATTTAAAACATATGTTTATAAAAAATAATTGATTATAATTTAAAAATACTATGTGTAATTTAATAATCATAAGTTTAAAAAAATTATTCTCATGTAATAATTCACACTAAAAACCATTTTTATATATTATCATAAAAAGTAGATTCCATAAAATTTATAAATTGATTATAACAATATATTATTAATATTTTGAGACAAACTAATAAATATAAGGTAATGAGATCAATTTCATTTTTTATACATAATTTTAATATCAGAAAGATTAGTTTTAATTATTGTCCTAATAGAATAATAGTTTTCTAAAATAATTTTTGTAATAATATAATGAAAATTTTTTAATCCTTAAAATTGATTTAAATTATGCTATAGTAGAAATATTTCTTTATTCATATATATAACTATGTTAACACACATTCAGTTTTTAATTTCTATTAAATATGATTAAAGAACACATAATGGTTAAATGTCATTTTTACAAATACTATTATTGAAATATTATATATATTAAATAAGTAAGTTATTTTATCATATTAATCATTTGTATTAGTAAAAATGGAGATTTTATTTATGTTCATGTCACTAAATTGGTATTAAGGGTTGCCTTATATTTTTATATAAATAAATATAACATGATTCAAAAAACTAGTTACCAATATAAAAATCAAAAAATATAAATTAAAAAACCTATGGTAAAAGAAATGTTACATGATTAAATGATGTTTTGAAGAATCTTTTGAGTCTATATAAACTTATACCAACCTGAAACACCATTATTACATAATTTTGCACACATATACCAAGTAATACTATAATGTTATCATCATTGTGTACATGATATTCCAAAAAATACACTTTTCTTCCCTTATAATTGGGGATCACATTAACCACTATGTGGTTTCAAATACAATTTTGAAAATAAATATATATCAAATACCTATCATATACAATATTTTCTAATACTTAATCTCATGGTCATTATAAAATCACTTTATGGATTTTGATCTAATGCAATCTATAAGAGAAAATTGTGTCTCAAATGTAAGTATTACCTTATTTGAAAAGTTTTCTACATATAATTTATCTTCTTAACTATTACATAAAAAATTATATAAGTATACTTTTTATACATATATATTATTATATGAATTGAACAAATATTAATTATTTATCCTTATCTGCTAAGAAGAAAAATTTTATATTGTTTCATTGCACAAACAACCACCTCTACAAAGTTACACCTTCAATTTTTCATCACCCAAATTAAGGAGTGATAAAAAAATATGTAATGTGCGGATAAATATTTTGTATATAATATTAATATTATTTGGAAATTCAAATTTTTATTTATCATTATTCACTCTTATTTGTTATGAAATAAAAACACTAATTGTGTGTTTTTGAAAATAATCGCACCTACAATCCACGTGGTTGATTTTACATCACCATAAAAATGGTTGGATTTAAAAATATATTGAATTTATATAATTATTTATAAAAATTTATTAATATTTTTAATTTTATGAATCTATTTCATTATAATTTATATCATTTTCTATATTTATAAGGAGTAATGAAAACATGACAGAAAACACTAAAATATATGGAATAGTGAGGAAAAATATAATATAAATTAAAATAAATTGGGAAACTAAGGTAAGTGATATTCTATACCTCCTTCATTACATTCCATTTATAATTTCTATATTTTTGTAACATTATTGAAATATTGAACTCATTTAAATGTACTATTTTTCTATATTTCCCTTTAAAAATAACCCTAATTAAATATATGATTCTTTTTTGGGTTATACATATTTTTATATCCCTTTAAAATTCCCAGTATTATCTGATCATGGTTTAAGGTAACGTTCAAATTTCATGACTCATATTAAGAATAAAAACCATAAAGTTTATATAAACTATGAATATATTCTCAAAATAATATTATTTTATAGATAACTCCATTGGTTAAATTTTTTTATGTAAATGTAATTCGGGTCCATAACTATTTAAAAATATCATCAACTTATTTGATAATGATTTACCCAAGCTATATATTTATATTCATTGTGATTCTAGATCCTTCTCATGAAATTTATATATTGGATCTCGATAAAAATTTTCAACAATTTATTTTCATATATAAACATTTATTAGATTTAAATACTTCTATATGATATGTTATTTTTTTCTAATGAATCATAATTATGAAACCCACTTCTCATGGGTTTGAACATAACTATGATTTTTGTTCGGTTTATTTTCCCCATTGGTAAACATACATAAGATATAAATTTATGTGATGGCTAGAAACAAAATTATATTACTATAAAATGAATTTGGTATTTCATTTTATGTCATGATATGTAATTTATGGGATTTGGGATTGAACATAATACACCATGGGACTCTTTTGACTTTATTATTATTGTATTGGGAGTGACACTTGAATTGGTTTTTATAATAACATGTTTTATTATTTCAAACATATTTATGATCTTGTAAAATCATTACATTGTCTCATAAATCTATTATTATGATAATTCGATTGATGAAATCATCTATTGACTATGAGAAAGAAGTTTATGATTTATTACCATTGTTATTCCCTTACTAGGCCCTTTAGATCACCATTTTCCTTTTATGCTTCCCCTGAATATCTTATATTATTTTATAATATCACCATTAGTTAGGATCATTGTGTGTATTTTTAAATAATGATGATTTATTATGTTTCGTTTGATCTAAATTTATGACTATTTTTAAAAATTCCATAGACCACTAGATCTTTATATTTCCTTTTTTGAAAATATATGTTATGATATATGGAAAAATATATTTTATAGCCTTTAGTCTCTATAACTTGTATCAATTTTCACATACCCACTACATCATAACCATAATTCCATTAAGAACTCAAAAATTTTCTACTTATACTTATCAAATAATGGGAAATGATTACCCATTATTTGATATGAAATTCCATCATATCTTGTAACATTTCCACTTACCAAGTCACAAAAATAATGGTCCTACTTTAAACCCAAAGGGAACACATTTAAGTTTTTATATAACATACATCATGGAAGTCACCCCCATCATTATAATGACCTTCATAAAAAAATTCACTGAAAAATATATTACTGGGGATTTTAAGTTAGTGATTGTATGAAAATCATTCACATTAAATTAAAACTAAATAATAAATTAAATTAATTTTATTATACATCAATAGTAAAATTAATACCCCATCATCGAAACATTATTTAATAAATTTTTCTAATTTAGGTAGAGTAAATATCCATTATAAGGTACCTACTCACAAGAGATGCATGATCAAATCCATCATAATTTAGATATATATATATAGATATTCTAATATATTTGTTTATTTGTGTATGAATGTATGTATGTGTATCTATTTATTTGTGTGATTTTTCCTATGTGTTTCTTTATTTCTAAAAATCTTCTTTTGAAGAATTTTTATTTACTCTAACATGAGAATACTTCTATATCATATCATTATGGTACCACATATAATCATCATAACATTACAGAAACCATCTAGTCATAGTTAGTAATGAATATATATATATATGAATATCATAATTTATATATATTCCATATCATTACTCTATATGAGTTAATGTATATAAGTATTAGTGACATCCCTTTGTGAAATTAGTATACATTCCTCATTATGGAACCTAAAAATGAAAAACAAAACCATTTAGCATTTATAAAAATGTATCTATACATGTGAAAATAATATAATATCAAAGGTAATTTTCATTCTATAACCATTGATTTTTTATGAACATTTCATATTCAAAACAATGTTCCTATGAAATTTTTTTGAGGTGTCTATTATAATCAATATTTTCCTCCTATAATTTATATATATATATATATATATATATTTTCCAAAAAATTCCATATATGTTAATAAAAAAAATACTTTTTCACAAGGAATAAATGATTATTTTAAAAATAATAAACAAATATATTTTAAATTTGATTTGTAGGGAAGCACCAATCCATGTTCTATTAGAAATAATTTAAACTAAAAATCTATAAAAAATCCATATTACATTAGGTCAATGGGGAATCCCCAATTGTAGAATATTCATAGTAAACACACACACACAGAGATATATATATATATACAAACATATTAGCAAATTCATAAAATCCAATTCAAGGAATTCCGAAGTCACTAGGTTAATATTTATATGATATTTGGCCGAAGGAGACAAAAGTCCAATAACATGAATGTATAATAATTAAATAGCCTATAAATAGTTTAACCCAACAAGGAACATTTATGTAATTTCGTGAAATATCTCAGTTTGGAGAAAATCCCTTAAGGTATCATTGCTGTATTTTTTGGATGATTGTGTTTGATGAAAAAGAGGGTTTCCAAGTAATGTTTTCGAGGACCAATTATTTTTTAAATGGCATGTTGATAAAGATCCATGATGTAGGATTGGATTATCTATAAGCGGTATGAAAGATTTTGTACACAAGGTGATGTCATGTCCTATTGTTTTCCAAATTTTTGGGGTCTAAAATTTTGATGTTGGATGCATCATGAAATTTGGATTTCATTAAAGACATCCTTAAAATATGGAAAAAAAATGGGTTTCAGGAAGACTGGTCTTTGGGAAGCGTGGTTCGCAGAGGTGAGACTATTTTGATGGTGTTCTCTACAAGTATAATGAGCATCATGAACATAAAATTTTCATGGAGCATCACAAGATAGGGAGATTAATGAATAAAATAATAAATAATCAAAAAATAGTGATGATGTGGATGGAATATTTTCTAATTAGTAAAATTTCCTTTAAATAGGCATCTAACCTTATTAAAAATGAAAAGAGACTGAACAAAAATTCTCAATCTCGGAAATCACGAAGGTGGTTAATGTAAAAAAGGTATTAAAAGGCTATCAAAGACAACATAATTATTTGTTCATCATGAAGGATTTAATATTTTTTAATGATATAACATGATGACCAAAATGTGTGAGATTCACGAAGCCTATGTGAGCTTCATAAAATTGTTTGGGCTCCATGAATGGTGATTGCTTTACGAAGGCTGGTTGTTCATCGCAAATGCGAAGAGCAACGTGAATGTGTTGAAAAGAGATTTCCTAATAGACCAATGGTAAATTGGTATTCATATTTTGGGTGAATTTCTAACATAAAGATACAAAAAAAGGTAGTGTGATAAAATTTATTTTGGAAATCAGTGGATGGTCTTTTGAAGAAACAATGATCACACATTAGTTGAGAAAGTAGTGACATATCATAGTTTGATTTGTTATAAACCCAGAAGGATATTGATTCCACATAGAACATTATAAATATTAGTTCAATTTTAGTGTATTTGGAACATAGTCACATTGTTTTTGAATGATCCTTAGACATATACTAGTGAGAGTGAACCAATTAATATTTACATGTCTCATGCATGACTCTATTTATGTTCATACATTGATGCTGGAAAGAGAGAGAAGCGATTTTATCTCAACAATGAAACATGATCATAAGGAGAAGTTGTTTTAATTTATCATACCCAGATTCACCCCCACATCAAGGTATTTAAACTAGTTGGGTAAACAATTGGTATCCTAGGAAATGTTAATTTTGGTGTGTAATATAAGTGTTTCTCCCATAGAGTTTGATTTTCACAAATTGGTTCTGATCTTTAATGAAATAAATTTTGAATTATATAGGAATTAGTTGTAGAAATATTTCTGATCATCACATATGGAAGTTTATACAGGAAAAACACATGTAATTACAACCATTGTGGATAGTGGTTCTCTTTCAAAAGGTGATGGAAGGTAATTAGTTGAAAATCCAGAGGAATAAATTCATTGGGTGGGGGGGGGGTTATCGAATGAAATCTATACAAAGGATGTGTTGTGTAAGTCTTATCATAAAATTTGGGAAAATTTGTTGAATATCAATGATGGTGATTCAAAAGTCATTGAATAAAAATTGGATGTTCTCTAGAACAAATAATGGGATCTGTGAATGAACCCCAATGAGTCTATTGATGAATTACATGACAAGATGAATGTTTTTATTGAAGATATTCTGAGTGTTTGAGATATTATTTTGAATATAAATATTTTTAATCACATCTTGAGAATACATCCACCTCATTTTAATATGAAATATTATGTGTTGGAGAATAAATTTTCAAAGTAACTAACATGGGATAGCATACATTTTACACTAGTCACAAATGTGATGAGAAAGTAGGTCATTGAGTCTGTAGAGAAAGGGAATTCCAAATAGGTGGAATTTATGGTGATGTAAAATCTCAAAATTAAATATTTTCAATATGATGAAGAGATATATGAGGTTATGTCATTTCCATCATCAAATATATAAAGAGGGTAAGGAAAGGACTAAGGGAAACTTCCACAAGCATGATTTCAATGTGGAAAGGTTGGTCATCTTGCAGTAATGTTCCCTAAGAAGTTAAAAGAAGTAGAGAAATATGAAGATGAATATCTCCGGATGAAGTATTAATCCTATGGGACTTTGGGCCACGGGTTTGGTCCTCGGGTCCATCAGGGATTTTGGGCCACACAAGTCTTCAGGCTGATTGATTCTCAAGGCCTTTGGGCCACCTTAAGGCCATTGGGCCACCAAAAGGCCTTCAGGCCACATGAATGTAGTTGTACTAGTTAGACTACATGGGATAAGGATTCAAGGTAGGATTCAAGGAAGTAACATTCAATTGAGAAGAGCTAACCAGAATTGGAATAATGAGATGGTATGGCTTTTCCATTGGTTCCAGGCCTATGTAGCTTTTCATAGTACAGCTAGCTGACTAGCCCTGTGAAGGTGGAGTGCTGATATCATGACACATGTTCGGGAGGATAAGTTCTGTGTTTTCTTGTCTGGGTGAGTCACTCTAAGACCTATGGGTCATGTAATTGTCATTGAGTCATTGGGCCTTGAATGGGTTCCACCTCATCGCTTTAAAGGTGAATTATCAAAAATAATAAAAAATTAAAGGCCTTCGATCCAGTATGATCAAAGAGTGGGAGAACTACAAATATAGTGGAGAAAATGTTTTGATGTATTTTTTAGGTAAATCCTATAAATAGGATGGAGTGACATTTATTAAGAAATGATCAATGAAATAGTTGATATAAATGGTTAATTGGAAGCCTCTGTTAATGATATGGATATTTGGATCGAAAAAACAAAGAAATCCAACACATTAGTTCGTGAACCAAACACTATAGGTTGCATAAGGAACAATAGAGTTATGAGTTAATGGATGAAATTAAATATATCAACTACTAATTTCTAGAGGACTCAAAAATGGTTAGTGGGAATAAAATCAATTTTTAATAATAGAAAATTTTGATCGATGGTTTGAATAACAAAGTGAAAAATGAAAACAAACACATTGAAGAACTTGAAAATGATGTCATCTACCTCTGAAAAAAATTATGGATCAAGAAAATATATTAACTCCTGTAATATTATCAAGAAATCAGATCATTCATGAGATATAAAAGTCTAAAGTAGATCATAGATTTATAGTAGAAAAGAATAAATGGTCTTTTTCAAATGTTAAGGTTGATTTTTGGATTTATCAAAATAAATATCTTATAATTGATGTCAAACAATAAGAAAATTCTATGAGATTTGAGATTCGTTTAGGTATGAAGCATATGAATGATACTCCATGAAAAAAAGTAACAACCATTGGGGTAGATGTGACACAGTTGAATGAGCCCTACCTCAGGTGTTATAGTTTTGGAAAGATGGTACAATCACGAAATATTTGTTCCATACCCAAGAGATACCAAAGGAAAAAAACAACAATAGAGGCAACCAAATTGAACAAATACTCTAGAATAAGTTTCTTGGGATATTATTTTTGGTTCATATGATTTGGACACATGTCGTGATATTGTACATACACCATGCATATGAACGTTCCAAATCAGAAGTAAAGTGGTGTCATGTAGAAACTCAATAAATCATCAGGTGTGCTGAAAATGAAAAATTGATTTATAGCATTGCAACATGATGTCAGTCCATCATAATCTAAGGAATATCAAGATGATCTATCTCTAAATATTATGAATTAAAATACGTGAATCATAAAGAAAAAATCTTAGAAAGCAGCATAGTAGAAATTTCCCTTAAAGCATTAGAATGTTGTGGTGTATGGTTTCTTGATAGTGGATTCACATACCATTTTACATGAATTGGGAATCTTGTTACAATAATAAAATATGAAAAGGAAGTAGTTATAAAATTTTAAAACGATGAATGCCTAAAGATCATTGGATCATGGATATATTGGTTTGGGGGATATGAAATGAGATGTGATAATGTCTTACTAGTAGGTCTCAATCACAACATTCTCAGAGTCAGTAAACAATGTGACTCAGGGCATGCTATAATATTTAATATGAAGTTTTTCTTCATCAAATGATGATATGTAGTTGTCGTTCTATAAAAAAAATAATAAATGCGAATATCAGTCTTGTAATTGGAGAAGAGGATATGTGCTTTTTATCAAGATAGAATGAAATTAGGGCATGGTATAAATGTCTGGGAAATTTGAGCCAACATTCACTGGATGGGATAATAAAATGTTATGCAACATGAAATCATGCTAACATATCATTTTTCCATACTCAGAAGTGAGATTCTTGTAAATAAGGGACTATCATCAGATAGAGGTACAAGGAAACGAAACAGAAGTCAACTAGACTGGTTGAATTGGTGCATGTAGATGTATGTGGACCTATATCACCAAAATTAATTGATGTTAAGAGGTACTACATTCTTTTCATTGATGATTTTATATTTATTTCAGGGGTATTTTACATTTAACACAATACTTATGTGTTCAGAAACAGAAAACAAAATCATAGGGAATTAGAAAGGATGATTGGAAAAATTATTCTGATGTTTCGTAATGATAATGGTACGGAATTTACAAACATCCAAGTGGAAGGTTACATTGGAAACATAGGACAAATAAACATGTTTCTTTAGTGGGAACTCATCAAAAAAATGAATTGGTTGAGATTTTAAATCATATTATTAATAACATGGCCAAAATAATTATTATTTTAAAGGACCGGCCAGATAAATTATGTATTGAAGTAGCCTTGACATCAGTCTACATATCCATATGTATCTATTGGGTTTGAAGGAACAAATGTCTTTGTATAAAATGTGGTATAGAAAGAATCCAATATATAAATACATTCAAATATTTGGAATTAATAATTTTATTCTCAATAAATATAACTATATGAAATTTTAATCATGTGGATATGAGGATATATTCCATAGTTACTCTAGAAATATCAAAGCATATAAATGATTTAATAAGTGGCTGGGAAATGTAGTTGAAGAAATGATGTCACTAAAGTAGAAAATGAACAGAATATTCAAAAACACAATAAAAAATTTATTGATGAATTTGATAAAGAGGTAAGAAACATAGGGGATAAGAAGTGGAAAATGATGACACGGAAGAAGATACTGATGATGGGAAGAGGGAATTAAAACATATATCACCCTAGACCCCTATATATCAAGTAAAAATTGACTGGAAAAATATAATTTTTGATTAGATGGAACCATTTCAAATAAGAAGAATGAAGACATTCCAGTAGGCATATTTCCAAACATAGGAAGAGACTAAATATTTTGATGATTCATCTAGAGATGAGAACTATTTTCAGGCTATGATTGAAGAAATTGACCAAATTGAGATGAATCAAACATGTGATATTGCTTCATGACCAATAGATAATAATATTAAAAATAATAAATGGTTCGTTCGTAAAATGATAAAGGATGAAGGTGTATTCTTTTGAAACAAATCATGAAAAGGGTGAATAGGCTACTTCGAGATAGATGGTAATGATGTTTTTGAGACATTTTCACCTATTTCAAGACTAGATACAATCGAATTATTATTTACCATTTTAGTGAAAAGAATGTTCCATGTTATCAGGATGGATTTCACGTCATTATTTCAGAATGGTTTTTAAGAAGATAATATTTATATTGAGTTGTCAGATGGTTTTATCATTCATGAAGATGATAGACATGGTTTTTATGTATGAGAATAGTTCTATAAGGGCTGTAGAAAGAACCAAGAGTATGGTACTCAAGGATACATTATATTTTAATGAATCATGGGTTTCAGTGTGGTGGAGTTGATTAGAATATATATATATCAACAATGATATTTATCAAGGGATGGTGGTTCTGGTATATGTCGGTGACATAATATTTGGTAGATTAGATAAAACACGGTGTATATAGTTCATAGAATTCATGATAAGTGAATTTTAAATGTCATTTATTGATTAAATAATGTATTCCATAGTTTGTAGTAAACACAAGGAAATTATGGTATATTAATTTCCCAATATAAATATTCCAAGAGGTTTTGAGAATATTTAGAATGGATAATTAGAAAGAGATAATGACTCTACTGGTTACCTAAATGAAACCTTCATGGGATGATAATGGTAATGTAGTTTATATCTGAAAATATAGGAAAATCACTAATAGTCTATTTTACATGAAAATGAAAATACCAGATATTATTTTTGCCACATGTAAAAAAGATCAATATCAAAGAAATACCAAATAAATCCACATTCATTCAATGAAAATAATACTTTTTCATATCAAGGGCACGTCGTATTTCATCTTTCTATATAATGGAAAATTTCAAAAATATTTATTGGGATATAAAAATTCATATTGTTACAGATCAACATATGATAGGAAATCAACGTCAAGTGCTACATTATATCTTGGTGGATTTTATATTTCATATGTAAGAAAGAAATAGGATATCATTTCATTAATAACCACATTAGATGAAAATATTACGACTACTCAATCTTGCACATAATTACGGTGGATGAAGAAATAGCTTGATGATATGGGATTTGAGGTGATGTCTCTGATTAGAATCTAATTATATAATTCAAGTTCAATAAATATTTCAAAAATATAGTCTATCACTCAAGAACCAAGAACATTTAAATCATGTATCATTTTTTTCAATGGGAAGGTGGATCATGGGATTATAATGTCTGAGTATGTGACTATATAACTATGGGTTATATACATTATGATGATGGAATAATGTAAAGATTCATTCAATCGACATCACCTATCTCTGACAGTATATTCGTCTACCTTCCTTTAAAAAGGTGGGGATTTTGGAACCCCTCTCACTATGGTATTGTGGGATTTTCCCCTAATGTGATGATCTTTATGATTTACCGTATTATAGACCACAAATAAGAGAGCTTTTGGTTCATTGAAAAGGGGGGAGAAATTTGGGGAAATTAATGTAGACAATATGTCTTCAATAAGATGGTGGAGATGTTGATAGGGGAATTAGTGATTTTGGGGGATGTAATTTGTCTGTGACATGGTGTTATGAGGAAATATTATGTGGTCATGCTAATCAGAGCATAGCTAAGACATATTTAAGAATTACACATCATGGGAAACCAAGAATTGATGTAGGGGTGTTTTAATCTAAAGATGGTAAATATTATTGATCTAACAATATATATCACGATATAAGGAGTTTGTGATGAAATCATTTTAGGAATTTTAAGAATGAATTGATTCACTGATTAACTATTAATTCTACTATTGTTTCTCACATCGAGAATTTATCATGTGGGATTAAAGTGTGTGTTGATTAAATATTTTATTTCAATATGAATAATAAGAATCCAATAGTGGAAGAATATGTAATAATATTTGAAATTGTATCAAAATGTAAAGAGTTTTCAAAAAACCAAAAGGGGGAGATTTTTGGGAAACAATCCCTGAAGTTAACATAGAAGTATTTTTTGATTAATTTTGTTTTTGGATAAAGCATGTTTCCAAATAATATTTTGGAAGACGATATATTTTTACATGGTATGTCCAAATGATCCAGAATCTTGTAATCAATTCCCTAGAAGTGGTGAATAAATGTTTTACCCATGTTGAGATCGTTTATTAGTGTTCACCAAATCATTGGGGTCCCAAATTTAAAGGTTGGATAGAATCGTGAAAATTGGATTTCCTTGAAGGGATTATGGAAATATAGAAAAATCGTGATTTTTTAGAAAATTGGGATTTGAAATGGGTGGTTCATGAAGGCATGAGTATTTTTACGGAATGCTCTGTGAGTACGACGAACATTGTGAACAAGGAATTTTACACGAGCATTATGAGATAGGGAGTATCATAACAAAAATAATGGAGAATCATGACATAGTGATGGAATGTATAGAAGCTACTAGAATCAAGATTAATTCCAATAAATAGGCATTTTCCCCCTTCAGAGAGCTAACATGACATAATGTCAATTATTAGTGTCCGGATTAGAGAATGTGGTATTCGACGGTAGTTTATATGAACCATTTCTCTAAGGCTATCGAAGACAACTGAATTATTTCATCATCAAGAATGCATTGATATTCATGAAGGCTATAAAAATATGATCAAATGGGGTCAGTTTCGTGAACGCTATGTGTTCTTTGTGAATGTGTTTAATCTCCACAAAATTTTGTGTCTTAACGAAGGAGGATTGAGCTTCGTGAAATAGTAGATCAACCTGATAGTGTTGAAAAGGGATTTCCTAGTTGGCCTATGGTAAATTTGTATTCATATTTTAGATGACTGTGGAACATAATGTTACACTAAATGAGGTTTAAAGCAAATAGATTCCTGAAATCAAAGGATTATCTTCTGAAGAAGCTGTGTGTGCACATTATTTGAGGGAACATTGACTTTACACATTTTGATATGTTGTAAACTAGGTGGGACAATGAGATTACTCAAGACGTTGTAAAAAGTTGTGTTCTATTAGTTGATTTGGTACATCAGCACATTTTCATTACATTCAAATTGGACATAAGCCAGTGTGGTTGAACCATGTATAAATTTTGTGCCTTGTGAATACAATAATTTGGGTTCATTTATTGATATGGTAAAAAGAGAAAAGTTCAATTTTATGCAACAAAACATGATATGAAGGTAAGGGTCTTTATTCCTCCATACCCTGATCCCCCACACCAATTTGGGTATTTAACCTATTTGGGATAATAGTCAATCTTAATAGTGGTATGGATTGGTTTAATCAAATTTACATAATATATTCACGTGACTCCAAATTAAAAGATGGGATGTCAAATTTTTTCAAATCAAAGGTGTTTGTGAGCTTATAAATTATTGTGTTTCGTAGTTATGACTCTTCATGCATCAATAATGGACAAAACAATAATTCTTATTAAAATATTATAAATATAATTATAAATATGTTAATTGGTTGAACCATAAACTAGGTATTCCTCACTCCACACCATGTTATGAAATAACTATACTATGAATGTACAATAGAAAGTGGAGAGGATCTCCCATCTAAGCCTGTGTAGATGTAGTTTTATAAAATAAAAAGGGGAGATATACCAAAATTGAAATATTTAGGAATAGATTATATACCAAAGGAGGAGATTGGTTCACATGAATATTGAAAAACTATAAATTCAATGTTCATTTGAGTATCACTACCATGAAAATGAGAATTATTTTTTCTAATCATAACCTGAAGGAAAAATGGATTCAAATTTGTATTGTTCTTAAATAAAAATTAGGTGGTGAGTTTAGGAAGGCCATAAAAATTAAAAAAATATTGTATAAAATAATAAAATCTCTAGAAATTTAAATATATGTTTTAATTATGAACATCTAGGACATATATATGATTATTTGAAATAATGATCAAAGAAATTGTTTAATAATGAGAAATAATGTTGAGTTAGGAGTTAATAGTAGAATTTAAATTAAAAATTAGATATTAAATCCATCACATTATCTAAATGAGATTATTTAGAGTTTAAATGAATCATTTACATTCAAAAACAAAAAATTTATAGTTATTTTTATATGTTCACCGAGCACCTGGGAGATTCAATTTTATTCGGTATCACTTCTACTAACACTTGATACCCAATTCTAAGCAAATGCTTCTTGGATCCACTCTACAGAAAAATTCACTTTAACCTTCTTTAGTATATATCCCTTAGTCCTCTAATAATTTTAACCATTGAATTTGATATTAAATAAAAAAAATGATCAATTATTTCATAAAACAAACTAGGAACGCAATACGTATTTTCCATCATCTTAATATAAGAACAAAACATATATTTGTTTGACACTCCCCCTATAAATAAAAAAACATGAGTGTGTTTTTAGTTTAAACTAGAATAATCAAAAAATGCTCCACAAAACCAATAAGGTAATTTATTACATGTAATTAAATCAATGAAATATTTCGAAATACATAGTGAAACTTAAAAATTGTCAATGATATGTCTTCATATTGAAACATTTGATTTTACTAAACTAAACTAACCACAACCTCTAAGATTAAATGATGTTTAAAATGAGTTTCACGAAAAATGATTCTATTACACATCTTAAAAACTCAATATCTTAACCATATTCTCAACCATGTATTATCATAATGGGTACAAGATATCTATAATACATAGGTAGAATAATAGTACATTACATAATAACTTCATGAGTTTTTCATTATAATACCCTATATGAAAAAAAATCATTTTCCTCAACTCCTTTCGAAAAATATACCTCATCCTCATCCATATCTCAAAATGATATACATGAAATTGAATGGATGCTCAGTTTTAATCCCAATAATTTATGCTTCATATATCACACATAAGGGTATAAATTACTATTTTATGTGTATAGTGAACTAAATTCCTCATCTACACATACCCTATAATAACCATGGATAATCCATATAAAATCAAGAAGGGTGATATAGATTCAATTTTAGATGTATTGAATTGAAATAAAATATATCACAGCACTGTGAAATTTGACACATTCAACCCATCTATGAAAGTTATGGCATGTAATATTTGTTGTCTCCAACTGAATAATTTTTTCAGGATTTTCATTAGAATCAACAAATCCTATAAAACAAAAAACATTGAATCCAATCAATCACACAAACAATATTGTCTATGAGTACCTGTATAGAAGATGTAAAATATAACTCAAATCATATTGGGTATTACCTAACCATTTTGATTAACACCATAAAATTACATGTGACGTGAACATACATTCTCTTTGACTAATTTGTCCACATAATGGTGGTATTAGAGATTCCCCAAATCATATACCATCTCTAAAAACTACATTGTACAAAAAATATTACATAGATTTCTCATTGTGTAATTATATAGTGCCTACTGTTAGAATGTATGCTCTCATAATTTCACTTTAATAGGGTGATCCATTAAAATAACAACTCTTCCTCAGTAGATGATATAATGGTCTTCTCTCAAACGTTGTATGAATTTCATGTAATAATATTATCAACATCCATAACATATTATATTTATATAGTATAATTGGGGGATCCAATTAGGAAATACCTCATCTCAAATGTAACTTTGGGTTCCTTAATCAATATCTACAGCTCAAAGGAATCTAATTAGAGTTTCATATGATGATGGATTTATATAAATAAAAGAACACATGATTTGTGATTATCATACTACTATGAAGTGGATCCATCTCATTCTTAACCATTATCAACATCAGTAGTGAGATCTTCTTAAATAATTATTGAAATCCAATAATTCTACATTTTAATCATCATATGTTTTAATAGTTTTCATTCAATTGAACATTACATAGTGAAAATAACATCCAATGGAAGAACGAATATCTATTCTATCATTGTTTCAACTTGACATCGAGCATGTCTCTCATACTCTAACCAATCATATATCACATGAGGATTATGTTTCTCTCTCAAAACACCTGATGTTATTTCCTAAAAACAAATGTCTTCATACCCATATTGTAATATCATTATATTATGTTGGATAATCCATCCACATGAAAAAAACATATCTATAATACTAAAACAGTGAATGATCCAACCTAATCTCATGTACTAGTACTTCTCTCAGCCATCCCTGTAAATCAGGATAATCCCATTGTTACTAATGTATTTTTCAGTGCATTGAAATAGAAAGGAAATTTAAAACAATGTTAAATAATAATTTTATTTTGTTGTTCCATCATGGATTTACCCAGAATTTTGTGAAAAAGATTTTCATATTAGTTGTTTGATTAATAAATTATTAGTTAATTGATACATTAATCTATTTTGAAATACTATGATTTATGGTCTATAACTAGAAATAAAATACTCATAAAAAAATCTATAAATCCCTAAAAATTTCCGTCAATGAATACAATCACTAAATATTATCCCTATGCATAAAAAACTATTATTAAATTCTTACATTCCCTAACCATTATCGGCTTCATCCCTAATTAGTGATATGGATAGTATACAACTTAATGTCATCTACTATTGAGCCATGGTATTTAGACTAGCATTCTGGATATAAATTACGTACTTGGGTCCATGGATTTTAATAACCTAAAATAGATATGAAAATATAAAATAACTTATAACAATTATTAATCATCAATATTAAATATAAACAATTGAACTATTTAAAAATTCATGTATGAGATAACAACTATATAGTACGATTCCATATTGGTAAAACACATATGGTTAAAATAAAATACTATATATCATTAATCACATTGGACACATGATAAGGGGATACACATATATACTACACGAATTCTTGAAAATAGAATTCTAACAGATAAAACAACATCAATATATTGATATTTACTAATATGTTCTAAATTTCCCAACTCAACCACCATGACATCTTCCAAGGTAACCATATAATATGATAATGATTTCCGAGACACAACATCTTTGGTAGAAATCATAGGTAGGTGAGTATAAAAACCCTTCAAGAAACCATGAAATAAATAATGTATGAATCATATGGTATAACTAACCCATGGTTTATGTAAGAATGAATAAACATAGATAGTTCTATATATTCTATAAGATCATAATAAACTTGTATTCAATATCAATACTAATTTAAATGAATAAATATATCATAAATCAGATCTCATAACAATCCATTAATTCTTAAATAATGTATAAAATGCATAAATTTCATATTTAATAATCATTAATTCAATCAACCATTCTTGATATATAATTAAATTTGAGACATTCGTAAAAAATATTTTAACAAACACAAATACATAATAACTCTCATTCGACCTCACATTAAATTTTTTATGTGGATTATGAAATAATGAATTTTTTATATCAAATTATTTTGTATTAAAACTATGGAGGACTAACTCCTGATCATGGGGTGGATAATTCACCAAAAGGGGTTGCTGGATCCATATGTGGAGTACCCATGCCTTACCAAAATAGGATAATAATATTATATAAGAATATGATGTATTAGAACACTATAGTCCATATGTTTTCATGTTATTTCACATTTTATTTCTACATAAACAATCATAATAACTATATCTATTGTCTTCTCAATGTGGTAAATATAACCAATTTCTCAAAAATCCGAAGATGGAAACCCCATATATTTAAAAATTATTAAATCAACATGTTCTATGTTTAAATACTATTCAAATAGACTCTTCATGTGTATACATTAATAAAAAGAAAATTTTATTTATAAAAAATAGATATGGTAAGCAATATTTAATATACATCCACATAAATGGAATCTGAGATTTAGCTATAGATCAAACTATGCTACCACTAACTTCATAGATGAAGTAAACCTATACATTTTGTTTATTTTTTACTCCACCATTATGGAGTAATTTTTTACATAGAGATACATATCATTGTCAAGGACACAACTCATAGACACCCCATATTCAGATTAACTAAATGTCGGAAACACCACCACCGATTTGGATGATGTTATCTGCGTGGTCGGGATGAGATGATGTTGTGTCACCTCTCGCTTATATTGATTCCTCTATGGAGTTCAAAACCTACCAATGTCTCAATAAAATATTTAAAATATATCTTTGAATCTCATAACTAACATTATCTTATAGTGGAGAACAACTATATACAAAACATACTTTCATGGGTTTGTGGTTACCAATTGTTAGAGCTGATGAGGATGATGTTTTTGATGGAAATCTATAATATTATTCCTCATTGCTATTTTATATCACAGTATAATATTCTCATAACATATGTAATCTTAGGTGAAAACCCTAAGGCATCCCATGTTCATCACAAGGAAGCATGTGTTAGTGAATTAGGAATACATGTATTTTCACCATGGGTATCATGTTCTTATCTCATAGGGTGTCTCAAATATTTTATGTGATACATATGATGATAATAAAATTAGGAAATTTTTTTCTCATCACATAAGGATTCTTAGTCTCTTCACCAATGTAAAATCATGCTCATCACATGAGGTAGAAACTCAGTCTTATCACTTGAGTTGGGAAATGATATCGTATGATCATCACATACACTTCTTATTCTTGTTGTTTATGGTTCTCTAGGTTCATCACCTAGGTATTAGTTATTATACATCAATAAGAGACATGATATTAAAACTATGTTAGGTAGATTCACATATTTATATCACATTGTGCATGGTCCTTTATATGCATAACATGTATTGGTTGATCAGAATTTTAATGTCTAGTGGGAATGATTTCCAATAGAATCGTCCTTAATTAGGATCAATGTAATATTACTTCTTCTGGATACACTAAATTATTGAGGATAAATCAATATTTCATGGGGGAATGTTTGGTGATCTTTTATACTGTGATCCAGTTTTGGATTTTCGCTCTAGAAACGATATAGGGGTGGATGTTTTTGTAATGTTTTTATTCAAACTATATGAGGCTTCAAAAAAGCAATATTAATATATACGGATCAGAACCCACATATTTTTTTACTACAGTGTTTATGTTTATGTAACATTACTATTCAATGATGTTAAACGTTGTGTGGCATGGTAACTTTTATCGAGAAATATAAAGATAACATGACATGGGATTAGGATTAGGTTTATTTGATGATTGATTTTTTGGGTAATATCATTCAAAAAACATGAGTGATGTCTTTATTATAACATTGGGAATCCTATTATTTTAACATCGGCATCCCATATCAGCAATATAGGGTAATGCAAAATTTTATCATCATGTGATGGGGATGTCATTTTGTTGTAACATGTCGGCCCAGGTTCCATGCCCTAGTGCCCCAAGCCAGTTCGCCAAATGACATCAAGCACACCTCCACATATTATAGAGGATTTCGAAAAGCTATGAAGGTTAAATAATAATCATGGGGAGAATATACCTTCTTTTATCAGAGTGATACAATATTAAAAAAAACAATAATTGAATAACATATAACTACATACAGAACAATACCAATATCACATGATGACCAAAACTAGAATTACAAAATCAAAATTGAATTGTAAATATGTCATGGTAATGTGTGTTCCATGCGTCAAAATGAAAATCCTTATATTAAAGCACGAATAACTTTTAATCAGATCCCGAAACACATCTAGTTCCATTATCCATGCTTCGTCCCAAAATCATTAATCTAACATAGGCCATTTTCCCTTACCATGCCTTGAAAACAAGAAATCTATTTGGGTACTGATTAGGAATCCTGAGTAGGGTGTGAGTACAACTGAATAGGCCACCACCAATATCATCTAAAACAATACCTAGTCAATAAAACGTGTATGCATTTTTATAGAGAAATAATTTCAATGTATGAAAAAAGAATTATCACATTATAAATTAATATTTATTTGACCACATAAGCCATTGGGATCTCGACAACACCCAATCCTCAATACCTGTGTCCGCTCATGTCAGAGTCTGAACTATCCCCAAGGGATATCATATATATGAATTCAATTGCTACCATCCACTATCATAATTCATAACATAACAAAATGTATAAAACATGTAAATCAGGCTGGCATCAGTAATGTGCACTTAGGGATCTAACCTAAATGGTCTAATCTAAGTGAGAATAAACAAAAAATAATTTTGTTTTAAGGAAATGGGAAATCTATAGGTGTCATTTCCATGGAATAACTTCAAGTTCTCCCACTTCCCTTACAATTAAAAATATAAAATCTCGTTATCTTTATTCACTAAGGCTCGTATGGACCTTTAGAAATCATATTAGAATCTCTCACGGTCTTCTTCCGTAATCCATCACCCATACCATAGTTAACCCATCTTCCACTCCATGCCAACATAATAAGAACCCAGTAAGATAAAACCAATATTAATTTCCCAAATTTTTTGATTAATTAATTAGACATTTAATTAATCATACCAATTTCAATTAAATAACCAAATGATTAATTAATCACATCAATTTCCTTAATTAAATCCACAATTAAATAATCACCTCAATTACTTTTATTAATTCCACAATTAATCAACAGTATATGTTCCATTTATTAATTTTACAATTCATTAATCAAATATCATCTATTAATTAATTCAATAATTTATTAATCATATAAATACCATTAATTAACTAACAATTATTTAATAATTTCACTACTCAATATTTAATAATTAATTGACCAATTAATTATTACAATTCACAATTCTACAATTCTAAAATTAACTCAAAAATCAATTATCCCCAATTCCCCAATAAATACATTTATAATTTATTCATCATTAATAATATCAATTTCCAAATCTCTATTATTCAATCAAATCCTCAATCCCTCAATTAATTAATTGACTACATTATTTAATTCAATTATGAATATCAACTTCGAAAACATAAAAAAAATTCTACAATCTGAAACACGTAATTAATTTTAAGACTATGGGATTGGAATAATATACCACATATCTCGATTCGTTGATGACAGATCACCCAATAGAAATCCCAAAAAATTCGGCGGAGTAATAGCATAGAACAAGATCTGGATCTATATCCTAAATCAATATCTAATAAATCAAGACCCTTATAATATATATATATAATCCTAAATCTAGATAAAAAAATAATATAATAATAACCGCTTTGAAGGATCAGATAAGAATGGACATAAATGAAAAACCAGATGTGATGGTATTGACTTACCTGGAGGGGTGCTGATAATTGATATGTGCTTTGAATTGTAATGAATTATTGTCATGTAGGCTTGGAAACAATATATCAGGCTAAAAAATAATGATAGATAGTCTTGGGTCAAATGGAGTTTGATTTGGATTTAAAATGGGGGGTTTGGGTTATTAAAAATCTAATATTTAGGTTAAATTAATTCTGACACACAGTTTTATAAGATGGGGTGCACAGTTTCCCCTAACTGTGTGCCTAAACCTTGAAAGTTGTTTATTGGGGTTCACAGTTACTTCTATGATTGTGAACGATTTGAAAAACCATGTGCAAACAATAAAAATCTCAATTTTATGGGGTTTTATGATTTTCTGGTTTGGGGTTAATTGTTAGGGAAATCCATGTGCCAACTGTGCAATGCCATATTTCGTTGATTTTTCTCAATTTTTTACCGAAACACACCCCTACATAAAACCCAACGTAAAATTACCCACATACAAGAAAAAATGACACCGGAAAATGAGCCTAAGAAAACCCCAAAAAAGAATGGTACTTGACAATCTCCATTCATTTTAACAGCTCATCCTTGAGAAACACTTCATTGAATTTCTAATATTATGAGTCAAAAATATTTGGTCATTGAGCCTTCATATTTGCTTCCTTTTCCCCTGTTTCCTCCAACATATTTCAGTGTTTTAACAACACATGAAGTATTGGATCGGTCTTTCCCAACAACACTTTATCTATGTGAACTAACACAATTATTGGATATTCCTAAAAGGATGCATCTTTCTCAATATCAACATCATCCACATCGATTATATGAGAATGATCTAGATGGTACTACTCATGTTGTGACACATATGAAATTCCACATATAGAAAAGTACTTATGTGGAAGATCCAATATGTAAGCTATTGGACTGATTCTCTCCACAACCTCAAATGGTCCAACAAACCTAGGTATCAGATTTCCATACCTTTGTATCCTGTGGTGACCCAACCTAGGTGAAACCCAAAGGAATACATTATAACCTTCTGTAAACTGTGGAGGTCTTCAAATTCTATCAGCATACGACATATATCTACAATGTGTTTTAGCTATATGTTTCTAAAAAAGATGAAATTGTTCTGATATCTCCTGAACATGCCCCAATCCCAACAAATCTAACTCACCTTCCCCCATCTAGCATAAAATTTATCTACTTGGTCTTCTATAAATTTCATTTCCTGGTTCTATCAGTATCATTTCCGGATACTTTTTGTTATTTTCAAACACCACACGAACATGTTACTACTCCTGATATCCAACCATTTCTAGGACAAATTATTGATTCATATCCCCAAGCACCTATATAGTATCTTATGTCTACCCATCTATTAATGGGTTGAAAGTCATACTCGATAAAACCTGTGTACCAAGTACATTTCATAATAAATTCCAAAAGTGTGAGTTAAAATGTGATTTTTGGTCTGGAACTATATTATAAGGAACCCAGTAAATACGGACTATCTACCAATATATACAAATCAACAAGATACTCAACTAAGAAAGTCTCCCATATAGTCATGGAATGCACTACTTCTGTCAGTATTTCCCTGACAACCCAAATAGTACCATTTTTTGATGTTTCCTCATGAGATATACGACAAATTACATGTTCAAATCATTACACACCCATTCTCGAATGGAAAATTAATGTAGTAAACCTTTAGCTTATTGATTCTTGTCCTTCACCAGCTAACTTGTGTATCATCATGTAATAATCCCATTAATTCTATTTTTTCATTCCCAACCACTGAAACTATCATCATAGGTCATGATACATTTTGGTAAAATCTTGATATACCTTCCACATAAAGGCATTAAATCTACACACAAAAACATCCCACAAACCTATAGGAAAAATGACCCAATTCTGGATATAGATGGTATCATCCAAATCTATGCTCCAATATGAAGGTCCCCCCCCCCACCTTTAGGGATTTCCCTCAAAGCCAAACACTCTAGATCCTTTATTTTTATATCTTTGATCAATCTCAAGAGTGAATACTCTACTGAAACTAAAAAAAATATCCATATTCACATGACTCTCCTGATCCACAACAAGCCTTTTGTCTACAAAATTAATCATCTTCCACTACACACTAAAATATTGAACTCCATGTGTCTGAGTTTTCTTTCTTAGAAAATAGGAAAAATTATTCCCATTTCTATATATATATATTCTAAATCAAAATAAAAGGACTTCATATTCTCAAACCCATTTTACTATTTTATATTCATGTCTCACTATGAAAAATATATCTCAAACTCTTGTAATTCATATACAAAGTAAAAAAATTTACCAAGTCGACAATTTCATCAACATATCAAAAAAATCACTATTGTCAACACGAGGTATTGTGTATGGTATCTTGTTTTCATTATTCCTCAACATATGATACCCATATACCATAACCTTATATCCCTACATAAACCCAACTCTTATTAAGATCCTATATGTGTCACAACACACTGTATAATCATGACCTAGATCAGATAGGATCATGATAAGTGATGATGTCAAACACTTATTCAACTCTTGGAATGGACTATCACTTGCTTCCAACCATTCAAAATTTATTCCCTTTTTGGCCAAGATCAATTGTGGTACTTAAAAATGTGAAAATTTAAGGCTTAATCTTTCATAATTTCCTATCAAGCCTAGGTATTTATGAATATACAACAATTATTTATGTTTTTTCCAATAAACCACTATCTAAACTTTCTATAGGTCCATTGACACACCTTCTTCTTAGATGATGTTACCCAATAAGTATTCCTTATCTATCCAAAACTGACACTTAGATTTCAAGGAATATATCCGAGTATAATTTAGGGAACTCATGATGATATTAAGTGGTTTGGAATGATCGTTATGAGTGTTGGATTGCCCCAATATATCATCTACAAAAACTTACAAAAATGAATACATGTATGAATGGAAGATCCTATCCATTAAGTCCATAAACAAAACCAGTGAATTTTTCAACTCAAATGGATTTATAGAAAACTCATATAGGGTATACCTAATTCAAAAAGTGTTCATCAGTATATCATACATTCAAACTATTAGCTAATGATACCCAGATCTCAAATTGATCTTTGAGAAAACATAATCTCATATAAATTGGTCAAAAAGATAATTGATACACAGATGTGGATACTGTTTCTTTACAATCATATGATTCAACATCTGGTAATCAATACACAACAATAGAGTCCCATCATCCTACTTTGAAAACAAAATAGGTGAACCCCAAGGAGAAAACTGGGATAGATAAATCCCTTATCCTCTAAATCTGCCAATTGAGCCTTGATATCTTGAGGATCTATCTATGACATTATATATGGTGTAATATAAACTGGCTCAACCCCATGCATGTGATCAAGTGGTAATTTAACATCTTTCTGAGGTGGAATCCCTGAGAGGTATTTAGAAAACAGTCTCTGAAACATATCCACTACGGGTGGAAAGACATCATATTTCGTATCTCTATCATCCAGAAATAGACTTAAAACCAGGGTCATGAGCTCTCCCAGTTGATAAGTAATTTTCCCTTGTAGACCTTGTTAGATAACCCAATCTTAACATAGAATATAGTTGACACCCTTAGGAGAAATAAAAATTTCTCTCATTCCGTAACAATTAATGTGGGATCAGTATAATACTAACCTGTCCATAACCAAAAGCAATTCAAATCCTAACATATCTAGGATATAAATATCCCATGTATGTAGATAATCTCCAATATCAAGATAACACACCTTGTATATACATATTTCTCTATACTGTAATCCCAATGGTCTATCTATCATCATTTTCTCACCCACAAACTCCACTATAGAAAGTAAACCGTTAACATGTTTTGAAGTTATAATGGAATGAGACACACCCGTATCAAATAAATCACATTCTAATGTAGAAGCTAAAATATTAGTACCTCTCACTGTTGATGTTACAACCACTCTATTCACAATTGTATGTTTAACAATATGTAACTACCCCCCCCCTCTTCTATGTAATGTAATATGAGTCTATATCCCACGAGTTACACCACTCTGTTGATACATGTGATCTTTCCTAGAAGCACCACAACCAATGCCTCTACTAACATGGAATGTATAACTCTAGCTTCCAGACATATATGGTGTAGAATACCCCTTCCTTCACTATGGATCTATGTAGTTCCTCCACCACAAATTATTTGTCGTGGGTTTCTATAAAACCCTTATAGATGTCCTAGGTGGTTACAGCCTCACCACTACACAACTATTTGGTGATAATACTTCAAAAATGTTTCACAAGATACCACAATGGTTGAAAATCACTTGGGGATGATCTTTTGTAAAAAACCCATCCCCATTAAACTCTTCATACCACTTGTCTAAATGAAATTTATGAAATAGAATTTCATAATTTCTAAATTCATACATCTTCAATATCCAAAAAAACCACTCTTATAAAACTAGAAGTCCCATTCTGGATCCCCTCAGAAAGGATAACCAGATTCACCACTTCTAATAACTTTTCTGCCAAATATATATTCACCTAGGACTTAATTTCACACTTAAAACTGTCCTGAAACCATTTCTGGTTAGTAGTATCATCCACTTACAACTCTAGAAAAAAATAGTTTAAAATTGTGATGCTTCATACATAGTTTCTCACGTACATCCTCCACTACTTCAATATCATGAACTAAGCTACTCTCACCTATCTTAGTGAATCTTGGTAAAAGTGCTCCAATAACTTCTCATAAAATTTCTTCCTCTACAAAGTCTCTAGTTATGGTTCTCTAGTTTGTATTTTGCACCATCATTTCACTTTTCCACCCAACATAAAAGTATCAAATATGAATATATTCATAGCAATAGTCTCCTAAGTGGTCAATTATTATTTGGATAGACACTATCTAGAACTCAACACCCTTAGTTTTACCCTCTCCAATAAAAGTAAAATGGTACATCAACTAAAATCCCACCATCATATTATAAATGCATTTCACAACCCACACTAGGTCTCTTAACATGAATTTGATGAAGCGAGTGAAGTTGTCTCAGAACAACTCCCCTACCTCCTCAACTGAAACTATCGGTGCCTCAGTTTCTACTACTAGTGGAGAATCTCCAGCCATATCCTTATGTATTCCTCTCAATAAGCATCCTCATGGAGTCATATATCTATAATTTTAAACACACAATCTACTACATAGTTCACATAGTTAACAAATCTTTATTAGAGGGAAGCATAATAAGGAACAATAAGTCATTTCCCCAATCTTGACCACACGTTCAAAAAAGTGGTGATTTAACTACCCTTAACAATCCTACACCTAGGTCCTAGTTTACAAGGGTAAACACATTTTCACTTATACACCCATTTATTCTCCACTTTCATCATTTTATAATTCATTTCATGTTAGGAACTATTTTTCCTTCAATTTCACAAGAAAACAAAAATTCTTCATGTCCATAAACATAACCATATCCCTTTTCCCATGCATCCATAAAAATGTTTCATGCTATAAAAATATCCAATGTTCCATGAATTCTACATGAAAACTAAACTCCCAAGCCATATTGGGCCAGGAGTCAATTATCAAAAAATATCTGAAACAATTATCACATCACACGATAGGAGTTTCACACAAGATGAAATAATATTCAACTGTAAAAAAACAACAATAACAACAATCCCACCCTAGGTATATGGGTATTACACCATACATGGGTATGAAAATCACATGCAGGAGCTCAGGTACATGGACTAACACTCTCTAATATAATAACTATATTTCCCAACCAATATGAAAAAATATGAAGAAAATAAGACTCCTTTGATACCACTTTGTAATGTCTCATCCCAAGTACCACACCCTAGTTCCCCATTTGGATCACCAAATGACCTAAATCATCCCTCCCTTATACCAGAGGCAGCCGAGTAATAGCTAGGGTCTAATATCGATCAAGGGGAGGGAATAAACTCTTTTATTTGAGTAATACACCAACATAAAATGTGTAAAAAACTGAGTAACATATAACCAGACACAAAATAGTACTAAGATCACAAGATGACCAAAATTGGAATTACAATATCAAAACTAAACAATAAATATTCCATTCCAATTTACATTAAATTTGTATAAATGAAGACCCAAAAAATAAACTAATGAATCCCAGTCAGTAACCTAACCATGTCGAGATACCTCATCCATGATCTCTACCCAAATCATCCATCTAACACAGTGCCTTTTCCCTTATCCTATTATGAAAAAATGAAATATATTTCGGTACCAATAAAAAATTATGATATGGGTGTACAAATTAGTAGGACACCACCATTAGAATATTAAACAATTTTTTATAAAAAATATTTTTATTTAGTTCTATAAATAAACAATTACAATGTTCATTTATTCATTTATCACATTATCAATTAATATTTATTTAACCACATAACCCACTAGGCTCTCGAGGACCCCCAAATCACAATACATGTTGCTTCTCATGTTGTAGTATAAACTATCTCTAAGGTATATCATATAAATTAATTTCATTGTGACCAGGAATTATTACAATAAAAATATTGATAAAATACATAAAACCTGTAAATCTTTCTAGCATGTGTAATGTGCTCGTATGGACTAACATCAAGGGTATAATGTGAGTGAGACTAAACGAAGAATAATTTCATTCTAGCAAAATGGTAAATCTCACAAATTCTTTTCCCTGTCAAAACTCCAAGAGATATCATTGTCTTCTTCCCTAAAGCTTCTCACGGTCCTTCCGAAATCATAATGGAATCTCTCACGATCTTCCTCTATTATCCCTCACTCACAACATAGTTAATCCATTTGATACAATGATCCAACATAATCACTACCATGTGACCAACAACCAAAATCTATTTCACTATTCATTAAATTAATTAATTCACTAATTAATTAATCATTCCCATTTCCATTAATTAACCCAATGATTAGTTAATCACATCGACTTCATTAATTAATTACATAATTACATAATCACTATAATTAAATTAATTAGTTCAAAAATTAATTAACTATGTCTATCCCATTAACTAATCCACCAATTAATTAATTATTTATCTTCCGTTAATTTAATCAATAATTAATTTACCACATCAATTATATTAAGTAATTCAACAATTAATTAATAATCTTGCAACTCAACATCTAATAATTTATTCACCAATTAAATATGCACCATTTACAATTAAATAATTTCATAATTAAATCAAAAATAAATTATCCCAAATTAAATACATTGACAATTAATTCATTAATTAATTATATTAATTCCACAATTTCAATTATTGATTCAAATCCTCAATTCCTCAATTAATTAGTTGAAAAAATTAATAAATTCTATTTTGATTTTAAATTGCTAAAAAACACAAGAAATTATTCAATCACATACACAAAATTCATGCAAAAACTATGATATTTTATTAATAAACCACCTACCAAATTTTTTTGACGAACTGTCGCTTAATGGAAATCCCCAAAAAAATAGCAGAGTAACATCATAGAATGAGATCCAGATCTATAACATAAATGAAAATTGATTAAATCATGATTATTAAAATATAGATATAGATCTAATCATAACTCAAAACTATCCCCTTTCAAGGATGGTTTAAGATAGGGGAATGATGGAAACAAAGCGGGGTTGGATGGACTCACTGGGAGGGGCACATATCTTTGATCCAGACATCGAATTGCAAATAAATAGGTCAGGAAGGCATATAATCAATATGGGAGGCTCCAAAATCCTAAAAGAGAGGAACTAGTCATATGGGGGTTGAATATGAATTTAAATGGGGGTATGAGTAATTAAAAATCAAATTTTTGCATTAACTTTATTCTCAGAAAAGGTTTGTCAGGAAAGGGTGCTCAGTTTCCCATAACAATGTTCTTACACCATGTTCCTCTTTTATAGGGGTGTACTGTTATTACTAAGAGGATGCATGGTTTGAAAAACCATGTGTGAACCATGAAAATCCTCACTATCTGGGGTTTCATGGTTTTCGTGGTTGGGGTGCACGGTTTGGGAAAATAATATGTCAACCCTATGTTGCCCTATTTCTTCAATTTTTCTCAAAAATTCACCCTAACACACCACATGGTAAATTCCAAATGAAATGTACTCAACACAAGGTAAAATTACACCAACAAATAAGCCCGAGAAATCTCCATAAATGGTAGTGACCTAACACATTTATATTAATTTCATGCGACTATGAAATTGTATTATACAATTTTAATCCATATATCATAGAAATTGTGTTATTATTTAAAATGTATTATTGCTTGGATGTTGTGAAATTTAGTTTCTTATATTGTATAACAGAAATTATTTTCATCCATTACATGGATAAATCCAATCCACATTGAGGTGGTAGGATAGAAGCATCCACAAGTCCTGCCTATGCTAAATGATCTGAAAAATGTTTAGTTTACCTTGATTTTACCACAATTGGGGCTTATGTGCTCATTTCCTAGATGATTTTTAAGGGTAAATAGAAGAATAATTTCCATATTTTTATAGTATACAAGTGTCCCAAGGTGAGTATTTATATGTTATGATAATATGGTAATGAGGCTTCTATACTCATTCTTAGATAAAAGGGTATGGTCATCTAGGTCCTCTATAACAATCATGATTATCTTGTTTTCAAGAGTAAAACTAGTTTTAATTGATATGGTGAGCATGTGAAATAAACATGTGAACGAATATGTTTTGAAGAGGGAGGACTCAATTAATGGACCAATAGGTTGTGTCGTGAAACATTGGAGTTTCATGTCTCATTGGAGTAGTTAAATCTATGACCTCTAGAACCTGAGATGGAAATGGATTTTGGAAACATCATTCTGCGTAAAATTTGGTGTTTCATGAGGCCTAGAGTTGAGAAATGTTATTATAAATTGTATGATGTTATTTGAACATAAATGGAGTTTTTGGTGCTCATATCTATCATAAGACAAGTTTATTGTTTTCTTAAGTGTTGATTGTTACACATGTTATCTAAATATGAGAATCCATTGGAGGTTTTAGTAGTTTCATCTAGGTAAAATAGATGGTCCCATGAATCAGATTGTTCCTCTTCAAATTAAAGACGCACATCTCTGAAAGAGGTGGTGATGATCTATTTATGGAAATTTTTTTCTCATAGTAAAGTGTTTTTTCCAACAATATCAATGTATCATAACATTGGATTGGTTCACTCAATATTGGGTCTCTGCGATTCATTGATAATATCATGAAATTTATAGATTACTGAAAACTCATGTGTTATCTATAGGTGGCCAGATGTGGAATTCAACTATTTGATGTCACATTTCTCACAAAACTAACAACATTCTAGGATTGTGTGCACTGGCAGAATGTTTTTGATGAACAATTCCTTTTTCAGAGGGCCAGACTGGAATAATCAAAACATTATATTATTTAAGTAAACTCTCTTGTGCAATTTAGTTCCACCAAAATTTGGAGTTTCCTAAAAACAATGAATGATTCATGAAATTGACTCCTTTTATATATAATCATCCTAATGTAATAGGTTCACCCTTGAAATAGGAAGATTGTTTATTTCTATGATCAAAACACATTTTTTCCACCAAAAAATTTCCCTATTATATTTGAAGCTTAATTGGAAATATAGTGTTTATTTATATGTGAAACACTAAATCCTATGAAATTTTCCACTACATTGGGAAAATATTGTGTCCATTTTAAAGAACTTAATTGAACCTTTAGGAGACCATATTGGTCCCCCATATAAATAAGACGATGATTTCCCTATTATGGAAACTATATATTCATGAAAGAGAGTAGTTATCTCATTCTTGGAACAACCAAAATTCACTGAATTCGTGATCTATCAATTCAATATGTTTTTGAAACTCTTGACATATTTGACATAATTTATATAGTTTTTATTTTATGATATATTTTTTTTCTATTTCATCTATTACACATTGTGGGATAAATGGGGGTATTTGTGATTCACAAGAATATGAGCATGGGGAATGTTTTACTTGTGTGACACAGACTTAGAAAATATCAATTTCAATTCAATAAAGGATTATCAATTTACCAATGTTTTATCTATAAAACCACCAGGAGTGATATTTTGTATAGAAAACCTAAAATATCTCAGGATATGAGGGATGTTTTATGAAATGATGAAATTTTGAGCATTTAAAATATTGGGGAATGAGGGTATGTAAAAAAAATTTGGTTTCCTCTATATAACAACGGTATTTTTGTGAATTTTTTTTCTTAGCCACAGATAACCACACATTGTGGATACATTTTTTATGTTATGATAACCACCGGTTATGGAATATCATTGTTTCTTCCACTCACAAATCGAACAAGAAGTCTAATATTTCAATACCCTTAGTATCATCACCTGGCATGTCAATAGGGTGCTACAGATGGAGGAGGATTCCCATTCATATATTACAACATCATGTGAGCTCATATCTCAGACAATTATAAGAGAAGTTATACAAGTTGGGATATATGTTTAGATGGTAATTTCTTAAATTAATGGAAATGGGTGTAATATGTGTGATGAACATGTGCCTAATACAACAATTATCTACATTACACTGAGCTATATGAGGCACTATAAACATCCTTGTTTTATTTTTATGGTCAGCTAGAGTATCTTTTAGAGATTCATAGTAGATGGTCCCCAGAAAAAAAATACCTACCACTATCACTATGGGGATGTGGGGTTCATTCAATTTGAATTCAACAACATTGGGGGGATCCTCTCTATAGACATATGATATGATGGTATCATTAAGTTTCCCAACACGTGAGTTTATTTACACTAATATTTAGTAGTGGTGAATATTTTCAAATAATAATTTATAGAGATCTGATAGAATAACTATTATGGAATTAAAATATCTTCATTAATAAAATCATAAGCCTATTATTAAATATTATAGTTGGATTTAATACATGGATGGTTAATAAATATCCCAGTGTAAAACCACAAAATATTTCATGGCTATACAGGTGGACATTATAAGAAGGGTGATATGAAGAATAGGGTTAAAACATGCATAATTTCCACTCATAGGTTAGGTAAGATAAATTTCTAGAAACCTTCCAGAAGATGGTTTAGTCTTGTTAACTACATGTTCATTTGATTATATCTAGGAACCCTAGTAATGGATCTTCATTTATATGGTAGTTTGGTCAAACTCAGAATCTTATTGTTGTTTAAGTTATATGGTAAATTGTGTAATATCATAAGTGGAGAAATTCCCAATAGTTTTTTCTTTCCATTATAATTTATACATAGGTTGATGAAATAACATTTCATGGGGTATAAGTTATCAAATTACATCCCCCTCACAATAACATCCTTCAACTAACTATCCACAACATCCCTGATGTATGAATGACATCCCATAGTGAAGTTTGGTTGGTGGACCACATCATCATTTTTGGTAAATTCATCTTATGTGTTATCCAAGAACAATTTTGTGACATTTTTAATGACATGAAATGTAATTTGTAACATATGTGATAAATAATGGCATTATAAGGCAGGGTGTTGGTTATTTCAATTGATGAACACATATTCTATGAACCATACACCCTATCTAGATTATACCACCAATTATGGTATATTCTATGGCTGGTGACCTATCTCTGGATAGGGGACCAGGATGAACGTCACCCCTAGGTCATTCTCCATATCTAGGGGATGTTCAATACTAAATGATTTCAGTAATTCATTATGCTTCCAATATCTAGTGACTACAAAATCCTCACCTAGAATTACATGAATAATTTGGTGGAAGCATTTGGATGTGATCATGTAATGATTGATGTGGCATGTAGTTACATTATTGTATCTCCTAGAGGTGTGTTGTAGGAGGATACTACCATTATTTGGGATTACTATAATAGGATAAGGGCTTGTGATGGGTAACAGGTTGATGTAGTGGGTGATTGAGGTCCTCTCATGCCTCCACCCTCTTATAGGTCCCAGGGAGAAACCCCATCAGGAAGTGAATTCCTCCCCCATAAGTGGTCCATGAAGAAATATAAAATATTTATACAAGAATCTAGATGGTTCTGATAGGCTCTATAAATGTAGATGTTCTTCCTGGTGCATGCTACAAAGACACCATCCATCTTATGATCTAGGTGGCATGGGACATGTTATGGATAACCCAAATAGGGTAGGAACTATATAAGATGCTCACCATAGAAGGTATGAAGTTTCTAGGTATCATGATTACTAGAAATTAAATCCTGGTAGAAAATTCGGTTGTATTCTCAAACTTAGTAGACATACATTCCCTAGAATAATGACGTAGAGAGGATAATCAATTCACTACTCATGTTATGGCCATCACGATAGGGAGACTGACAATGCAACCACCATGAATGTGTCTTTCTATGTGGTGTAGATTCATAATGTCAAATAATAGTATTCTAGTGAAGTGGATTCATGGAGAAATGATTTTGAATAATGAATTCATCCAGAGAGCAGGGAAGTTACACATGTGGATGACATTACTAAGGTACTAATTTAATATTTAATCCTTATTCATGAGAGTTTAATTCCATTAATGTAATGTTTTTATTTTATTAATTCTCACTCATTCATTTAATTCAATCAGTAATCATTGGAAAGCTACTAATCCTATTTCTTTTTGATAATTTGTAGGTGGTCGCACCATGGAGACTATGAATTGACTTAATCTAATAGTGAGTTTCACCATTATGAATGGCGAACCATTAGGTTTTCTTTTCATCCATAAGGTATATATTTTATTACAATCAACATTATTTTCTATTTCATCAATTTTTTTTTTAAATTTTTGTACGGACTATACCATTATTATTTTTTATATCATATTATCATGGAACTCTAGAGGACCTTGATGCCTCTATGGGGTTTCCTACATGCATAAATAGATCTCTACTATTATAACTCAACTTCCAATCATCAATCATTGTAATTGTGGTATAGGATACATGCACTTGTTAAATGGTTATCAATGCGGTGCCAATTATGGTAGTCATACATGAATTCACATCACACATATATCATAATAAAAGTTCTATATTTTACGTTTTTTTAATTTAAATTGATCTTACATCATCTTTGTAAACAACCATGTTTTGGGATGTAACACCTTACTAACCAAGCATCCTAGAGGGGCCTAGGGAAGTAATGATTTAGCCTCTCTTGTAAGGATCAAATGATCAGGTAGTTTGAATTCCTTTTATGGGGAAATAAACTATTGATTTTAATATCCAGAGGAAATGATTTTGGTAATGTAATATAACATCATATTTTAGAGAAGAAAAATAGTTAAATGGTGGTTAATAGTTAATGTTTTGCCTCTAAATTTCCCATGGACTTGGGAGTTTAATGACGATAACCATGTTATTTATTAGGACTATTTACAAGTAGTATTATTTTAATACCTCTTTTGTTTTTGACCATATTTTTTATGTAATCATTGGGAATTGGTGAAAAAAATCATGAAAATATATTTGGTTTCCTTTTTATACGCTTCAACCTAACATGAAATTTTTCCTCATAGCTTTGGCGGTATATAGTCATGCCTATTTGATCATGTCTATGATTGGGAAGCCTTTGTTTTCTGAAATTTAATAAAACATATACATGAATGGAGGGAATTAAATTCCTTGTTCTACAAAATCATTCCACAATATTAGAAAAATACATATTAAGTTCATAGTACATATACCACTTCCATCTAACTGGCATACCGTCTTGGCACACAATGAGGAAATTATGTTAAAAATGTAAAGTGATTTTATAAAAAATTCATTATAGATAGTAAAATATGTGTATAGGATTCATAATCCTGATAAATTCATACCTAAAACCCAATTTAAAAGGAATAAAGCAATGTGTAGTTATGGAATGCAATATGCTTGGAGACCAGTGTTGAAAGGGGGTGTACTCTCAAATGAGGATCAGGGTTTTAACATGTCTTCCATTTTTTACATTGGATAGTGAAAATGGGGATAATATTTTATTTAGAATCAAATGAAATATATAGATAGCACAATAGTGGGGGAATTGTGTTCTGTGTATAATTTTTAACATCATAATTCCTTTTCAAGTGTTATGAGATTACCTACTAATCTTTGAAAGGTCATATACAACATGAATGTAAGTGTTCAGGGGAAGATAATTCATATCATTAGTGTGAAATCCCAACCATAGAATCCCAGATATGGTGAATTATTCTAATACAATGGAATGATTATAATGAATCAAGTCCTGAAGGACTGATCAGTTTAGTTGTCTTGGGATAATATAATACATAAATGAATATTACATTACAATTTCTAACGTAAAATACACAATAGATAATCCTTTTATAAAATTATAATTCCCCTAGAATAACCATTCATATCAAGCATAATACACTTCTTGACATACTTGGAAAATAAAACATAAGAAAGGGGAGAGCTTAGATGCTCAGTAAGGGAACATAATTTTCCTGAAGCCTAAAACATATAAGGAAATATGACTAATAAAACAAACAGCCTTTTAAACATAAAAATGATCATAATATGGAAAAAATAAATCAATATTACCATATAAGTAGGCACCTATATATTCTTCAAGTCGAATAATCTCATTTAAAAACACATTTCATAATGAGGGATTGCATAATTCCAAACCTAATAACTACTATGTTAAGGCCTTGTGCCAAGACCATTCACAAATATTCTATCAAGGCCTTGTGGAAAGATACTAGTTTGTCTAATGAGACCTACTGAATCATCGAGGGGCTATATCAGTCCCCGCCCGTCACATAATTTTTCTAATGCTTTTCACATATGAAAACGGTGAAACAAAACATAAACATTCATATTTAAAAAAGCATAAAAAATGTTAATACATTAACCATAAACCATGAATGGTATAAAAATTCCGTAACAATAGTCAAACATTTCATAACTCATTAAATATAATATTGAGTATTTTATTATAATAAATCAAACTCAATAATGAATAATATTCAATATAGGATGTTGTCATAGTTGAAAAATAATCAGTAAAACTCTTCTACAGAAATATCCCTTTTTCATGAAATCATTTACAAGTCACCTAATTTATTAAGGAATCCATTTTTAATATATTTTTGAATCAAAGTGACTCATAAATCTTTGAATATTTTGAAAGTAATTAACATTTTAAAAAAATCATGTCTATATAAATAAATCCTAAAAATCATTTAGAAAACGTGGACATTAATTAAAATGTTTTAGAAAATTAAATATTTGAAATATTTAAAATAATGATCAAATTAAAGATAACCTTCCATAGAAACTTACATTATTCCATATGATATCATTTTTATGATTCATGGACATGGATGATAAAATTTTTCTTATAGGTACTTAAACATCAACAATCTAGAATAACAATTAGATTGAAGAATTAATCCTTACCATGTACTTTCTTTTGGTCAAGGTTATGTTTAAACTCTTGTATAATGACTGTTGTATGTTATTAAATTATATCAGAACCATATTTATATTTATTATATCATTTATTATTCATTTATATCTTTATACTAACCATTTAATTATAATATCTATTTTAAAGTAACATTTCATTTAATAATCTTTTTCTTTATCGTATGTGTTTTGACTTGTTATTATTTATTGTATCACATATTTTATGATTTAATAATTTCCAAAATATAAAAAATTATTTATATATCATATATTTTCAGAATATATATGTATAATAGATAGATATATTAATTGTAATACGCATTTTATTGAGATGCTCAGTCGTAGGTACACACAAACGTTGTTTTCTTTTTCATATTGTATTTAATTGAAGTCATTGAATGATATATATCAAAATACATATATATATATATATAAACATTTATATATAAATAGTAGAATTATTATTTCATATGTTACATACATTCTAATAGTATATATTTTTTTAATCATCGTTGAATGGTGAACATAGAAATGAATCACATCGCGTCATGGAGAGGGCAAGTCATACATACACACGAGTGACGATATCATTTCATTAATTGTAAAATGGTATAGAATTGGATGGTATCATAATTATACAGAAAAATTAACATTATATGTTAGTTTTTTATATAAACAATACTAATTATTATATCCATCCAAATAAAATAATGTTGAATAATAAATTACACCATAGGGTGTCGTACGTAGGCCCACATGGTGACATTGTTATTCAAAGGATAGATAGAATAACGAATATGGTTGAACCATAATTATAATAACATATTAACATTTATAAGGTACTTTATATATTATTTAATATTTAATCCAAAAAAAGAGAATTAGAAGAAGAAAAGATAATTGAAATAGGTGATAAAATAATTACCTTTTCTTCAGGTGTTTCCTTTTGATTTGAACAAAAGTTATCCTTAGGTTGGATTTCTGCTCAAAATAAAGACTCTCAGGTAGTGAGGGAAGTTGGGAGGATATTTGGGTAGGGAGTTTCCATTCCAAAGGACATTTTTTGAGTGAATTAAATAGAATGGAAGTTCCCTTTATAACAGGGTTGAGGTGATCTTTAGGAAAATATTGAAATATTAATTTATTATAAAATTATTTTCGTATTATAATAGCTCCAACTTGATTTATTTGTAGGATAAAATGAGTATGATTTGAAATATTTTCATCCAATAGGTTTTAGACATGTTTAGAACATAAATGTAACCTTATCTTTTATATTTAAACCATTGTAAAATAAGTTTACTCTTACCAAGTGCTCCTGTATTTTTATATGATATGGTTAATATCGTTACTATAAAATACATTGAGAACCTAAAAAGCATAATTATTTAAATTTTTATCACAATCCATGTTATTTTTCCAAACTATAAATATTTACTATTTTTAAATCATTTAATAAAATAGTATTTGTTTTAAAATCACATTTATGTCATTTTTGACACTTTTTAATAATTGATTTTTGTTAATGTCATAAAAACATGTTTACATCCATAAAAAGGAAATAAAACATACATAATATGTGAATGATATCCATAAAATCCATGGATGGAATACCATCATTAATATTATATATATTTTTATATTTATAATATCAGTATTTAAATCATTCATTAATAAGATAATTACTGCATCAACATTGTGTCATTAATAAATTTAATTATTTAATGTCTAAAATTTTTAAATAAAATACCATTATGTAGGAAAATAATTTTCTATCTATTATTAATAAATATAGTTGAATTTATCTTATGTATAACCCAATATTAAAAATGATTGAGTTACTAGAATTTTAATTTAACACTTTCGACTCCTCCTTAAATAAAATATAATTAATGTCCTAATATCTCCCATGTGAATAAAAAAGAAACATATTTTTTAAAATGTTTTATTTTGGATGACAAGCACTTATCCAATAGAGTTATTATATGTTTTGGGGAAGTTATATATTATTATAATATTATTTTTATCGTTAATTACCCTATTAACTTTTAACCATTGTAAATAAAAATCAAAAGTTACTATTCACCCAAAAAAATCATCCTATTGAACCACATTTTACATACTGATGAAAACTATGTCTATTTTATTTTTGAAATTCAATTCACATAAGTAATAAAATTACATTTTATGCAAATGTTCCTATAAGGTGGGTAAAAGACGTTAAGAAGTCCAATTAAATTTTATATATCTACTATTATTATAAAATGACTCCAATGAATTACATTGTACTAATATATATATTATTTATATATTTTTACATTAAGATCAATTTTATTTAAAAATAATTATTTCTATGAAAATGTCGGTTTTTATGTACTATTTAGTATTTATCACTATTCATCAAAAATGGAATGTTTTCAGAAAAATATCACAAAATCACCATTACATTATTTTTCTATTCTGAATACAAAATATGATTTCTATTTTACAAATTATATTTTTATTTGTTTGAAAAATTAATTTTATTATTTTTTACAAAAGGGAATGAAAAGTAGCTCGTTTTAAAAAATTGTTTTTCTAAATATATAACTATTTAAACAAAACATATACATTTTGTTATAAAAATGTATTATTTACGTGAATAAATTACAAGTAACCTTTAAAATTTATTTTTTAATAATCATATTAAAATATACCGTTGATAAATAATTATATCATTTAAATAATTATAATAATAATTTTTTGTTTCACATAAACTCAATCTTGCATATAATGCAAGCCATATTAGTATTGTAGACAATATAAGAAATTAAATTACATTAAAGAACTGCCTAGAATGATACTATTTTTATTATTTCTCTGATGATCCTTTTCAAGGGTGATACTATTTTTTTCCCTTTTCATTATTTTTTGGATGATCTTTTTCTCCACACATATAAAAAACTCACAGTCCATTAAATAACTTCCTAGGGTGATTCTTTCCACAGTTATCATATATGGGAAAATCTTTATTTCCCTTATTCCATTTATCAATCATTTTCACTTCAATTGTCTTCTTCTCTACCTTCCCTTCAAATCCATAAGACTCAAAGAATTCATTACTTATCTTATTAACACGTGATGCTATTTTTTTCATATGATGAGAATATGTGGGAGACTATTTCTCTTCTAAATATTGGCATACAACCATGTAAGATATAATCCGTATTACACTTCAGATCAAGTGTAATGTTGGAGTTCACATTATTTCTACAAAGAACCATTTCTAAATGAATACAAAAACTAGGTTAGATCTTATCATAATGTATAATACCAAAACTAGAAAACATATCTATATTAATTAAATATTTTTCACATATCTATTCTCATAATCATAAAACCGGTTTCATTTCTGACATACTTACTCATAAATCCATCATAATTGTTTGTAATGAAAATGTGAATTATCCTAAGTATATCCCAAAGGAGAGACAAACCAGGTAAAATATAAGGATCACAGTTGTGTACCAGGTTACCCCGAGTCAAGATCAGAACACCTTATTGGAGTTGTTACTACTATGTACATATATTCCAAAATCATGTCCACTTGTAGTATCTAGGCATGGATATATTTCTATGAAATCTCACAAAATATCAACATTACCAAAATTCTCAGATTTTTTTAATACTAATCCTTATTGTATGTCATTGGGTAATATTCCATTATTAGATTTTATATCAATTTTGTTTCAAAGGTTATTTCTAAACATCTTTTAATACCAAAAGTGGCACCCTGACATCAGAAGCCCGAAGCCGGTACATTATTTTAATACATCATCATGATTAAAAAGAATCAGGTTCGAAATGATTGACCAGTTTAGCCATATTGGGAAAATATATTATATACATGACATTTAAACGACACTTTCTAACATAAAATACATAATATATAATCATTTGACAAGTCAATTATTCCCCTATAATAACACATCACATCAATCATAATAAAAAACATGTCAATGTAGAAAAATAAAACATATGAAATTGGTGAGCACATATGCACAGTAAGGGTTAATAATTTTGCGAAAGATATGAACTGTTAAGGTAAGATGTATAACCAAAATAACAGCCTTTTAAACATAAACATGATAATAATATGAAAAAATAAATCAATATTACTATATAAACAATATCATGGATATTCTACTAGTCAAATAATGACATTTAATATCTAATCTCATAATGAGGGAATGCATAATTTCCGAAATAATAAGTACTACATCAAGTCCTTTTTCCAAGACCATTCACAAATATTCTGTCGATGCCTTGTTCCAAGACACTAGTTTGTCTCATGATAACTACTGATGCATCGAAGGGCTATATCAATACCCACCTGTCACTTAATATTTCAAATGTATTCCCTATATGAAAAGGGTAAAACATAACATAAACATTCGTATTAAAAATATTATATGAAATCTTAATACATTATCCATTAACCAAGAATGGAATAAAAATAAAACATCCACATTCGATCATATCAAAACTCATTCAATTAAAAATAGATGATTTTATTATAAAAATTCAACCTCAATCAATAATAAAATCCAATAATGAATGTTGACATAGTTGAAAAATAATCAGTAAAACTCTATGAGAGAAGTATCAAATTTTTATGAAGTCATTTAAAAGTATCATAATTTATAAAGTAATTAATTTAAAATAGAATTTTCAATCAAAGTGTCCTATAACTATTTGAAAAAATGTAATGTAATTAGAATTTTAAAATAATCATGTCAATATAAATAAATCCTTAAATTCATTTTGAAAATATATACATTGATTAAATAGTTTAAGAAAAATAAATCATTGATAAATTTAAAATGTTGATATATTTAAATTAAACCTTCCATAAAACACTAAAATATTCCTTTTGAAAACATTTTTATTAGTCATGTAAATGGATGATAAATATTTCCTAGTAGATACTTACACATAAACAATCTCGGATAATAATGAGATTGATGAATTAACCCTTACCTTGTAATTTCCTTTTGTAGAGGGTACATTTAACCTCATGTATCATGACTATAGGTTGTTATTAAATTATACCACAACCATATTAATATTCATGATATAATTAATGATTCATTTCTGACTTTATACTTCTCATTTAATAATAATTTCGAAGATAAAGTAACATTTCTGGTAATAATAACTTTCATTATCGTACGTGTTTAAACATGTAATTCAAGATAGTATAACTTATATCATGATTTAATTAATTCAAAAATATAAACAATAATTCATATATAATATTTATTCAGAATATTAATATTTATAATAGATAGATATATGAAATGGAATACACTTTATGTGGAGATTGTAGGCCATACATACGCATAAACGTTGTTTCCATTTTCATATCGTTTTGAATATAAGTTAGTGAATGAGATATTTGTAAATATATTTCCTCTGGCATTATTATGTCATATATTACATACTGATTAATAGTATATATTTTTATAATCATCATTCAATGGTTAACATGGACATTAATCTCATCGCGATGTGGAGACGGTAAGTCGTACATACGCACGCATAATGATATTATCATTCATAGGATAGATAAAAAATAGAATATAGTTGTACCATAATTATAATAACATCTTAGCTTATATATGATGTTGTATTTATTATTTTAGTTTGTAAAAAAAAATAAAGAAGAAGTAGGAGAATAAAAGAACATTGAATGAGATGATAAAATAATTATCTCTTCTTCGGGTGTTTCCTTTTGATTTGAACAAAAGGTCTCCTTACGTTATCATTATGGCCATTATAATGAATCTAGTATGAAGTGATTGTAGTTGGGAAGAGATTTGGGTTTGGGATTACTAAGCCAATGGGTGTTGTATATGTGAATTATAGAGAAAGGGAGGTTCCCTTTTATAAGAGAGGCGATTGGGCACTTTAGGAAATGCTTGAAATATTAATTTATTATAAAACGATTTTCGGATAATAGTAGCTCCAAATTTCTTTATTTAGAGGTCAATATGAGAATGGGTTGAAATCATCTCAACAAATTGTTTTTAGTTATGTTTAAGACATATAAGTAACCTTATCATTTAGATTTATCCCTTTTTAAAATAAGTTAACTCTTACCATGTCCTCTTTTATTTTCATACTGATGGTTAATATCATTACAATAAAATTACAAGAGAACCTAAAGTGAATAATTCAAGAAATATTTATCACTATCCTTGTTATTTTTCCCACATATATACATTTTGGATTTGAATCATTTAATAAAATAGTATTCATCTTAAAAACCCATTTGTGTAAATTTTGACACTATTTAGTAATTAATATTTGTTAAAATCGTAACAACATGATTCATTCGACCAAAAAACATTAAATAAAACCTCATATGTAAATTTAATACATAAATTATATGGATCTCATCAAAAAATTCAAATCAAATTTATTTTAATATTTATAATATCATTTGTATTAATCTTTCATTAAGAAGTAAATTACTGCATCATCATAGTGTCATAATTAAATTTATATATATTATGTCTAAAAATTATAAATGAAATATCATGATTTAAGAATATTATTTTATTTCAAATTAATATTTATTTTATAATTTTTATTATGTATAACCCTATATTGAAAATGCTTTAGTTATTGAAATATGAATTTAACACTTTTAAATTATTTATAAATAATATATAATAAATGATCTAATCTAACCCAAGTCAATAAAATTGTATCACATTAATGTCATAAGATTAATTTTTATTGACAAACACTTATCCAATATATTTTAATAAATGTGTTGGGTTAATTTTACATTTTTATAATATTATTTTTACCTTTAATTACCATATTGACATTTTACCGCGGTAAATAAAAATCAAAAGTTACTATTCACCAATAATTTTTTTATCATGATGATCTAAATTTTACATACTGACGAAAACTGTGTCTGGTGGATTTTTTAAATTCAATTCACCGAAGTGGTAAATTTATATTTTATACAAATTTTTAAATGTGCCTAAAAGGTGGGAAAAAGAAGTTATAATGTTCAATGAAATTTTATATACCTAGTACTATTATAAAATGAATCCAATGAATTATATTTTACATATATATATATTATATTTTTTTTTTGACAGTAAGATCTATTTTAATTAAAAATTAATATTTAATTGAAAGATTCGGTTTTTATGTATTAAGCATTATTTTTCACTATTAATAAAAAATTGAATGTTTTTAGAAAAATTAGAAAAAACACACTATCCTTGTTTTTATATTACGATTTAAAATATAAATTATATTTTTTTCCAAATCAAATTTTTAGGATTTTCTGAAATTAATTTTATTATTGTTCACAAAAGGATATGAAATGTAGTTCTTTTAAGAATATGTACTTTTAAAACATATAACTATTTTAATAAAACATATGAATTTCATTATAAATATGTTTTGTTTATGTAATAACATTATAAGTAACATTTAAAATATATTTGATTCTAATTTTATTAAAATATATAATTGATAAATAAATACATCATTTAATTATTTATAATACTAATGTGTTTTCTTGCAGAAACTCAATCATGTGTATAATGTAAGCCAGGTCAGTGTTGTGTGCAATATAAGCTATTGAATTATATTAAAGAGATAATGTTATATTAAATCTTGGAGTATTATAATTAAAGTATGTGAATAAATATGAATAGGGTATCACATTTTAGGGATGCATTTTAAGACCATTGTACATAGTTTAATGTAACAATTCATGCATCAAATGATGTTGTAGAAAGATAAAAGCAAAATATTTGCGGCCAAATTAAGGTGTTCCATAAAAGATCATGTTGTGGGAAATATAGTATGAACCTGATGCGGATTGTGGACAATGGTGTCCATGCACTAGAAAAATTTATCTTCAATTAGTTTCAGATATCTTGTGGTTTCAATTCCATGACCCAAGATATTTCTTCCAAGGGAACATTTTGCCTCCCAACCACTCTAGCGAGGAAACCATTATATTACTATGCCCACACGAGTCATTTGTGATTGGAAAACATTAAAGGGGTGGGAGACACTCCTATAACATGATAAAAACCACATAATCAAATGGGTACACATATGGTAATGTTGATGTGACATTAATTTTTTTTCCAATGCATTAAAATTCATCAACGGATAAAATAAGGTTTTTAAAACACTATTAGAACAGTGGGAGGTTGAAAGGATGTAAATAATAACCTTCTGTAACTAAATCTCAAAGGGGGAGACTAATAGGTTAGAATGAACTATTAACCATGATTGAAAACATATTTACATAACATCACAAGTCATGGATTTGGTGGATAAATATTTAATCCACTATTGACCAAGTTTGAATGATAGGGAACATCACATTACACAAAAAGTAAATCAATGAATGTGCCTTGGATGGGACCTGTGCTTATATTTTCCTTGATCCATCACCATATGGGATCCTATTTAGATATAGTGGTGTGTGAGGGTTTGAAACAAGGACAGATCAAATTGTGAAGGTAGATATGAGGGGATGATCCTAGGATGTTCATCACTATGGGATCTATGTTTCCATTTGTTTGGGTGCACAGAAAGGGTTTATCAATGAGTGAGACTATACCATACTATAAATGGGAAATAACTGAAGTAGTTTAATGGAGATTCTAAACCCATAATGGGAGATCTATAAATATCTACATGTCCAAACAACATGATTCCTTCGACCAAAAAACATTAAATAATACCTCATATGTAAATTTAATACATAAATTATATGGATCTCATCAAAAAATTCAAATCAAATTTATTTTAATATTTATAATATCATTTGTATTAATCTTTCATTAAGAAGTAAATTACTGCATCATCATAGTGTCATAATTAAATTTATATATATTATGTCTAAAAATTATAAATGAAATATCATGATTTAAGAATATTATTATATTTCAAATTAATATTTATTTTATAATTTTTATTATGTATAACCCTATATTGAAAATGCTTTAGTTATTAAAATATGAATTTAACACTTTTAAATTATTTATAAATAATATATAATAAATGATCTAATCTAACCCAAGTCAATAAAAATGTATCACATTAATGTCATAAGATTAATTTTTATTGACAAACACTTATCCAATATATTTTAATAAATGTGTTGGGTTAATTTTACATTTTTATAATATTATTTTTACCTTTAATTACCATATTGACATTTTACCGCGGTAAATAAAAATCAAAAGTTACTATTCACCAATAATTTTTTTATCATGTTGATCTAAATTTTACATACTGACGAAAACTGTGTCTGGTGGATTTTTTAAATTCAATTCACCGAAGTGGTAAATTTATATTTTATACAAATTTTTAAATGTGCCTAAAAGGTGGGAAAAATAAGTTATAATGTTCAATGAAATTTTATATACCTAGTACTATTATAAAATGAATCCAATGAATTATATTTTACATATATATATATTATATTTTTTTTTGACAGTAAGATCTATTTTAATTAAAAATTAATATTTAATTGAAAGATTCGGTTTTTATGTATTAAGCATTATTTTTCACTATTAATAAAAAATTGAATGTTTTTAGAAAAATTAGAAAAAACACACTATCCTTGTTTTTATATTACGATTTAAAATATAAATTATATTTTTTTCCAAATCAAAATTTTAGGATTTTCTGAAATTAATTTTATTATTGTTCACAAAAGGATATGAAATGTAGTTCTTTTAAGAATATGTACTTTTAAAACATATAACTATTTCAATAAAACATATGAATTTCATTATAAATATGTTTTGTTTATGTAATAACATTATAAGTAACATTTAAAATATATTTGATTCTAATTTTATTAAAATATATAATTGATAAATAAATACATCATTTAATTATTTATAATACCAATGTGTTTTCTTGCAGAAACTCAATCATGTGTATAATGTAAGCCAGGTCAGTGTTGTGTGCAATATAAGCTATTGAATTATATTAAAGAGATAATGTTATATTAAATCTTGGAGTATTATAATTAAAGTATGTGAATAAATATGAATAGGGTATCACATTTTAAGGATGCATTTTAAGACCATTGTACATAGTTTAATGTAACAATTCATGCATCAAATGATGTTGTAGCAAGATAAAAGCAAAATATTTGCGGCCAAATTAAGGTGTTCCATAAAAGATCATGTTGTGGGAAATATAGTATGAACCTGATGCGGATTGTGGACAATGGTGTCCATGCACTAGAAAAATTTATCTTCAATTAGTTTCAGATATCTTGTGGTTTCAATTCCATGACCCAAGATATTTCTTCCAAGGGAACATTTTGCCTCCCAACCACTCTAGCGAGGAAACCATTATATTACTATGCCCACACGAGTCATTTGTGATTGGAAAACATTAAAGGGGTGGGAGACACTCCTATAACATGATAAAAACCACATAATCAAATGGGTACACATATGGTAATGTTGATGTGACATTAATTTTTTTTCCAATGCATTAAAATTCATCAACTGATAAAATAAGGTTTTTAAAACACTATTAGAACAGTGGGAGGTTGAAAGGATGTAAATAATAACCTTCTGTAACTAAATCTCAAAGGGGGAGACTAATAGGTTAGAAAGAACTATTAACCATGATTGAAAACATATTTACATAACATCACAAGTCATGGATTTGGTGGATAAATATTTAATCCACTATTGACCAAGTTTGAATGATAGGGAACATCACATTACACAAAAAGTAAATCAATGAATGTGCCTTGGATGGGACCTGTGCTTATATTTTCCTTGATCCATCACCATATGGGATCCTATTTAGATATAGTGGTGTGTGAGGGTTTGAAACAAGGACAGATCAAATTGTGAAGGTAGATATGAGGGGATGATCCTAGGATGTTCATCACTATGGGATCTATGTTTCCATTTGTTTGGGTGCACAGAAAGGGTTTATCAATGAGTGAGACTATACCATACTATAAATGGGAAATAACTGAAGTAGTTTAATGGAGATTCTAAACCCATAATGGGAGATCTATAAATATCTACATGTCCAAACAACATGATTCCTTCGACCAAAAAACATTAAATAATACCTCATATGTAAATTTAATACATAAATTATATGGATCTCATCAAAAAATTCAAATCAAATTTATTTTAATATTTATAATATCATTTGTATTAATCTTTCATTAAGAAGTAAATTACTGCATCATCATAGTGTCATAATTAAATTTATATATATTATGTCTAAAAATTATAAATGAAATATCATGATTTAAGAATATTATTATATTTCAAATTAATATTTATTTTATAATTTTTATTATGTATAACCCTATATTGAAAATGCTTTAGTTATTAAAATATGAATTTAACACTTTTAAATTATTTATAAATAATATATAATAAATGATCTAATCTAACCCAAGTCAATAAAAATGTATCACATTAATGTCATAAGATTAATTTTTATTGACAAACACTTATCCAATATATTTTAATAAATGTGTTGGGTTAATTTTACATTTTTATAATATTATTTTTACCTTTAATTACCATATTGACATTTTACCGCGGTAAATAAAAATCAAAAGTTACTATTCACCAATAAATTTTTTATCATGTTGATCTAAATTTTACATACTGACGAAAACTGTGTCTGGTGGATTTTTTAAATTCAATTCACCGAAGTGGTAAATTTATATTTTATACAAATTTTTAAATGTGCCTAAAAGGTGGGAAAAATAAGTTATAATGTTCAATGAAATTTTATATACCTAGTACTATTATAAAATGAATCCAATGAATTATATTTTACATATATATATATTATATTTTTTTTTGACAGTAAGATCTATTTTAATTAAAAATTAATATTTAATTGAAAGATTCGGTTTTTATGTATTAAGCATTATTTTTCACTATTAATAAAAAATTGAATGTTTTTAGAAAAATTAGAAAAAACACACTATCCTTGTTTTTATATTACGATTTAAAATATAAATTATATTTTTTTCCAAATCAAATTTTTAGGATTTTCTGAAATTAATTTTATTATTGTTCACAAAAGGATATGAAATGTAGTTCTTTTAAGAATATGTACTTTTAAAACATATAACTATTTTAATAAAACATATGAATTTCATTATAAATATGTTTTGTTTATGTAATAACATTATAAGTAACATTTAAAATATATTTGATTCTAATTTTATTAAAATATATAATTGATAAATAAATACATCATTTAATTATTTATAATACTAATGTGTTTTCTTGCAGAAACTCAATCATGTGTATAATGTAAGCCAGGTCAGTGTTGTGTGCAATATAAGCTATTGAATTATATTAAAGAGATAATGTTATATTAAATCTTGGAGTATTATAATTAAAGTATGTGAATAAATATGAATAGGGTATCACATTTTAGGGATGCATTTTAAGACCATTGTACATAGTTTAATGTAACAATTCATGCATCAAATGATGTTGTAGCAAGATAAAAGCAAAATATTTGCGGCCAAATTAAGGTGTTCCATAAAAGATCATGTTGTGGGAAATATAGTATGAACCTGATGCGGATTGTGGACAATGGTGTCCATGCACTAGAAAAATTTATCTTCAATTAGTTTCAGATATCTTGTGGTTTCAATTCCATGACCCAAGATATTTCTTCCAAGGGAACATTTTGCCTCCCAACCACTCTAGCGAGGAAACCATTATATTACTATGCCCACACGAGTCATTTGTGATTGGAAAACATTAAAGGGGTGGGAGACACTCCTATAACATGATAAAAACCACATAATCAAATGGGTACACATATGGTAATGTTGATGTGACATTAATTTTTTTTCCAATGCATTAAAATTCATCAACGGATAAAATAAGGTTTTTAAAACACTATTAGAACAGTGGGAGGTTGAAAGGATGTAAATAATAACCTTCTGTAACTAAATCTCAAAGGGGGAGACTAATAGGTTAGAAAGAACTATTAACCATGATTGAAAACATATTTACATAACATCACAAGTCATAGATTTGGTGGATAAATATTTAATCCACTATTGACCAAGTTTGAATGATAGGGAACATCACATTACACAAAAAGTAAATCAATGAATGTGCCTTGGATGGGACCTGTGCTTATATTTTCCTTGATCCATCACCATATGGGATCCTATTTAGATATAGTGGTGTGTGAGGGTTTGAAACAAGGACAGATCAAATTGTGAAGGTAGATATGAGGGGATGATCCTAGGATGTTCATCACTATGGGATCTATGTTTCCATTTGTTTGGGTGCACAGAAAGGGTTTATCAATGAGTGAGACTATACCATACTATAAATGGGAAATAACTGAAGTAGTTTAATGGAGATTCTAAACCCATAATGGGAGATCTATAAATATCTACATGTCCAAACAACATGATTCCTTCGACCAAAAAACATTAAATAATACCTCATATGTAAATTTAATACATAAATTATATGGATCTCATCAAAAAATTCAAATCAAATTTATTTTAATATTTATAATATCATTTGTATTAATCTTTCATTAAGAAGTAAATTACTGCATCATCATAGTGTCATAATTAAATTTATATATATTATGTCTAAAAATTATAAATGAAATATCATGATTTAAGAATATTATTATATTTCAAATTAATATTTATTTTATAATTTTTATTATGTATAACCCTATATTGAAAATGCTTTAGTTATTAAAATATGAATTTAACACTTTTAAATTATTTATAAATAATATATAATAAATGATCTAATCTAACCCAAGTCAATAAAAATGTATCACATTAATGTCATAAGATTAATTTTTATTGACAAACACTTATCCAATATATTTTAATAAATGTGTTGGGTTAATTTTACATTTTTATAATATTATTTTTACCTTTAATTACCATATTGACATTTTACCGCGGTAAATAAAAATCAAAAGTTACTATTCACCAATAATTTTTTTATCATGTTGATCTAAATTTTACATACTGACGAAAACTGTGTCTGGTGGATTTTTTAAATTCAATTCACCGAAGTGGTAAATTTATATTTTATACAAATTTTTAAATGTGCCTAAAAGGTGGGAAAAATAAGTTATAATGTTCAATGAAATTTTATATACCTAGTACTATTATAAAATGAATCCAATGAATTATATTTTACATATATATATATTATATTTTTTTTTGATAGTAAGATCTATTTTAATTAAAAATTAATATTTAATTGAAAGATTCGGTTTTTATGTATTAAGCATTATTTTTCACTATTAATAAAAAATTGAATGTTTTTAGAAAAATTAGAAAAAACACACTATCCTTGTTTTTATATTACGATTTAAAATATAAATTATATTTTTTTCCAAATCAAATTTTTAGGATTTTCTGAAATTAATTTTATTATTGTTCACAAAAGGATATGAAATGTAGTTCTTTTAAGAATATGTACTTTTAAAACATATAACTATTTTAATAAAACATATGAATTTCATTATAAATATGTTTTGTTTATGTAATAACATTATAAGTAACATTTAAAATATATTTGATTCTAATTTTATTAAAATATATAATTGATAAATAAATACATCATTTAATTATTTATAATACTAATGTGTTTTCTTGCAGAAACTCAATCATGTGTATAATGTAAGCCAGGTCAGTGTTGTGTGCAATATAAGCTATTGAATTATATTAAAGAGATAATGTTATATTAAATCTTGGAGTATTATAATTAAAGTATGTGAATAAATATGAATAGGGTATCACATTTTAGGGATGCATTTTAAGACCATTGTACATAGTTTAATGTAACAATTCATGCATCAAATGATGTTGTAGCAAGATAAAAGCAAAATATTTGCGGCCAAATTAAGGTGTTCCATAAAAGATCATGTTGTGGGAAATATAGTATGAACCTGATGCGGATTGTGGACAATGGTGTCCATGCACTAGAAAAATTTATCTTCAATTAGTTTCAGATATCTTGTGGTTTCAATTCCATGACCCAAGATATTTCTTCCAAGGGAACATTTTCCCTCCCAACCACTCTAGCGAGGAAACCATTATATTACTATGCCCACACGAGTCATTTGTGATTGGAAAACATTAAAGGGGTGGGAGACACTCCTATAACATGATAAAAACCACATAATCAAATGGGTACACATATGGTAATGTTGATGTGACATTAATTTTTTTTCCAATGCATTAAAATTCATCAACGGATAAAATAAGGTTTTTAAAACACTATTAGAACAGTGGGAGGTTGAAAGGATGTAAATAATAACCTTCTGTAACTAAATCTCAAAGGGGGAGACTAATAGGTTATAAAGAACTATTAACCATGATTGAAAACATATTTACATAACATCACAAGTCATGGATTTGGTGGATAAATATTTAATCCACTATTGACCAAGTTTGAATGATAGGGAACATCACATTACACAAAAAGTAAATCAATGAATGTGCCTTGGATGGGACCTGTGCTTATATTTTCCTTGATCCATCACCATATGGGATCCTATTTAGATATAGTGGTGTGTGAGGGTTTGAAACAAGGACAGATCAAATTGTGAAGGTAGATATGAGGGGATGATCCTAGGATGTTCATCACTATGGGATCTATGTTTCCATTTGTTTGGGTGCACAGAAAGGGTTTATCAATGAGTGAGACTATACCATACTATAAATGGGAAATAACTGAAGTAGTTTAATGGAGATTCTAAACCCATAATGGGAGATCTATAAATATCTACATGTCCAATTAAATTAGAATAAAACTCTAAAAAGTTATTTAAAGCATTGTGGTAGTTACCCATACCAAAATGTATTGTCCTATTGGGAGAGATCCAAAGTATGACAATATTATATGTCATGTGATATATAAATTGACTAGTAAATTAAAAATCATTTGGTAAGGATGTTGGAACCAAAAAATATTTTAATATATTGTGGAAGAACCATCTTATATGTTATCATCCTATGACAAGGATATTGTCATATATTTTAATTTCATTCGACCATAGTTTTTTCCAATTGTTTTGAAATATTTGACCAAGATTGATGAAAATGTTACTCAATATTTCATTTTTGGATTATGGAATCTATGGTAGGTTTTATACACAATCAATTTATAGTGATTAATAAGTATGATAAATTAGGTTAATCCTTATGAACCACAAATGGACCCACCAACATGGGTTTTAGTTTTCTAGGATTCATTCTTTGAATTATTGGATTCTTTAATGAATATATTTTGTCTCTAAAAAAAATATAATGGAGGGGAATTTTTTTTGATTTACAATGTTTATTTGTTTAGATGAACCTTTGGTTTTTTCTGCATATGTAGCTTTCTCTCAATTTTTCCAAATAAACATTAGATATCATTTTTATCATCCTTAAATTATAAATAATGAAACATACTATTGAAAACTAAACTTATATTTTTATCACTACCATTGTCTCATAAACTAGAGTGTAAAAGGTTGCATTTGTTGAATTCTTGGTCATCAATGATATTTACATTCAATATCAATGAGATTATTTGGCCAAATATTCTTAGTTTCTTCCCTCTATATTTATAATAATGTTAGAGACGTATTTGTTTAATTCATAAATATTTCCATTCACTCAAGCACGTTATGGGGAGGTATGATTGGACCAGATATTGTATATAACATTCATAAATCCAAATGATTTAACCATTTCCTATGAGAATTATGTTTGGAATTATGAACTAATGGATGATGTTTTATTTCAAATACATTATCATAAACTAGGACATTAATTCAACAATGGGGATGACTTCAACCCACATTAGAATGAATTTGGTCATAGTCAAGATGACGCTATACAATTTTTTGAAGCCTATGTATAAGGGCCCACGCATTCATTTCGCAATGTTTGAATGGGAATATAGTGCATGGGTTTTTGGGGAAGCATTGGATGATGATTCATGAAATTAAAATTGATCTAGAATGAATGAAACTTTATGGTGATGTTAATGTAGTCCTGAAAAATGGTGGGACAAAATTACCCCAATCATCAAATTTAGTGGGAGAGAATTAACCCATCATGATGGGTTCAACATGATCCAAAATGTACTTATTGATGGATATGAGGTATCTCCATCCATTTAATTAATGCAGAGATTATTACATTAATAAAAATATTATTGATGACCTTTCTTATATTAGGGATTTGACTAAAATTAAAATTCAATGAATAATGACTAGTTTTTTCACGCTATACATTGTTTTCTTTGAGACATTCATGGTAAAGTTACTAGTTGAATAAAGTTATCCATTTAGGAATTTCATCAATTGTGGGATAATTTAGATGATCTTCTAATAAAGTACTGGTAGTATTATGGTCCTCTTTTTTATCATAATTTTCATAAGTGATGGGTGCTATTACTCCCCGATGCACCACATCAATGAAAAAAATCATCATGGGTGAGATAAATAAAGGAAATGTAAATAAATCCCTTGGAATCTTCTTTGTCATTCATTTACTATGGTATATGAGTTTCTTATGTCCTGGAATGGAACATGGACCTTTATCTCATGGGTGATCTCTCGTAAGGAAGAATGATCCAATTTTCAAAACATGTACCCATTATTGATTATCATGATGACCATATCTAAATCACCCTTCCCATGTAGACATATATCCTCAACCGAGAGGGAAAAAAATAGAATTTTAATGAATGAATTTAACTGGGATGTATTTTGGTATGTTATTTAGATAAAAATAATGATAATGAGATGAAGGAATCTTTTGGGACTAATGAAAATTATCTCAAGTCTAACCCTTTTGAGTTTAAGGTTGTTGATTCTTATCCCAATAGGTATTTGGGAGTCACAATCATAATCCAACCTCTAACACAGTGTGAATTGATCAATAGATTGAATTTCATCATTTTTGAATCTCACATTCATGGAATGATACTCAGTGGATGGAAGTGCAACAAGGATGTATTGTAGTGAATAGACCTTGCCAGTGTTCTAGTGGATGAACTAGATGCCAAATGTATGAGGGGTTATAGGCCTACTGATCAATACTAAAATCAGTAAGGGTATTTGAGGATATAATTTAGTAGGTCAATGTAGGATACCCACTATAAATCATGGTACAATATGTTTTTACAATGGTTATGAATGGATACGACATACGAAAGGCACCCCTTGTCAATGGGAGAATATCAAGTCTCGCTATATAGAATCAAAGTACTATGACTCTAAAGCTTATTATACATGACATAATTATTCATTTGAGCCATTATAGATCCAAGTGGTTACTATATGGAGTAAATATAAAATTCCTAAGGATTTCATTGGATGAGTTGGATTAGGAATGGAGGATATATCATATTCTTTTCCATTTCCATGAATACATTATTATATTCATCATTACAATGATATGTTATTCCTTTCTACCCAGTCCTTGAAATGGAATTACATTATTCATATTGGTTGGAAATAAAAAAATGTATATATGAAATATTTCCCAAGTATACCCTATCCTCCCATATATTTCATGGAGGAGTAATTTTGATAATAAACACGATCTTATCTAGGTCAATCTAGAAGATTCTAAACCTATAACGAATGATGTGAAACATCTAGGAGGTTAATCTAAATCCACACTTCTAGTATAACATATTAATGTGATGAGTGGGATTTGTTCAATCACATTCTAAATATACTTGATGTGGTTTTGTAATTTTTTATATGTGTCCAACAATTATTCCACATATAACTCCACCACTGAACCATGTATTATCTTATTTATGTAATGTATGGAATGATTATATTTGGATACGTAATTCTTTTAACAAATCTACATTACTCATTACAAATGTTATTCATGATCTTCCGTAAAAGAAATATCATATTCATCCTTAAGAGCAAACTAGAATTTTATATAATATTAAAACTAAACCATAAAATATAAAACAGATAAACTAGGTATTTCGTTAATTTGAAACACTATCACTTGAAAAAGAAAGATAAAATTTTGTAAAAGGTAGATGAGATCCTAGAAATTTTTACAAAGCATGACCTTTACATTATTATTCTTATATTGAAATATTTTTTCCAACAAGATTGTATATTCGACTTCCGTGATAATGTTATTATTTGTGATATTATAAATAGTAGCTTCAACATTAGAACCATGGTAAGGATGCATCGTTTCGGGATATAATTTGAACCTATGATGGACAATAAAGATACCAAGGTGGTGGAAAGAAAACAATGAATCCAACATATAAATTTAATTATCATTATTGGAGAACACATCATAGTGAATCTTTAGTAATTTAATGAATTTATACTACATCACATGAGAAATAATTAGAATAATGATCAATTCCCATGGGTCTTCTTCAATGTAATCATTACCCAAGGTCAATTCATTGATAATGGTGGATTTAACTTGCTTGGAAGGAAGAGGATATTCTTCAGAGTCATATTTTTTATCAGAACCATGACTGTTATAGGAGGAAATTTACTCTAGGATATATGCAATTCACAAAATTTTAGCCTCATCTACAATAATATGGTTGAAATATTTATTGAAGGATTCCTACTATTTGATGGCCATGAAGAAAAAATCATATGGAACAATATCATATGTTTTCTAAGAGAATGATCCACGTATGATATCATAATAATTATGATAGTCGAACCAGAACCATGTAACCCCCACTATATAGTAGTAACTATTCTAGTTTTGACAGGTGACCAGGGTGTATAAATCGTATTATAAATTTGGATCCATTTTTTCTGGGATGAACAGTGCATGCACTTTATAGTAATAAAAGGTAATCTATAATAATAATTTCTTCTTGGGGATAATTATATAGTTTCCACAACCTAGTGTTATTAATTCCAATTGGTGGATTGGTAGGATATTATTTTCCTTGAAATCAACCCATGGATCTACTGACATGTTTATAAATTCAGTAAGATCATTAATTCCCTTGAACTCGCTAATCTTGATATGCCTCCCCTGAATTTTTTAATACAACATCTATGTAGTGATATTTTTTGTAGTTAAAGATAGGATCACTCTATAGTTTACCTTCTAAAACATTAATATAGTATTTTATTAACTGATTACATGAAATTTTGACTTCTTGTTCTCATATGTCTATTGTCTCTCATGCAAGGTGTTCTAGGTAGTATCATTCAAGACAACCATAAACTGTATTTTTTCAACTAAGTAACCTAATTCATTCTCCAAGTTGATCAATCATGAGGATTAAAATATCTATATTTTCAAAAAAAATATAGGTTTTATGGGTTTATATCCACATAATTGATCCCCAACTAATGGGGTGTTCAAGTTGAGATAATATTGATCATGAATCTAGTGTCTTACAGATAGTGTTGGATTTCCATTCCATTGAACTGTCTTGAGGAATAGAGTGTGGGTATGTTACCATTTAATAGTTATATCCACATCTTCCAAAAAGAAGTAAAATATTGATTTAAAATCTTCCGGCTTATATTCCTTTACATAATGGGAATTTGTTGTATCTACATCCATATTAATTTAGATAGAGAACTTCAATGCCTTGATAAGATGTTTTGGTACCAAAATTGAATGGAATAGTGCATCATGGGTTGAATGTCATACTAGTATAGTAGTGATGTTATTTAACACATAATATTTCTCATTGGGGTTAATATTATATCCTCCCATGGGATTCCCTTTAACAAGAAGGCATTTGGGTTCTATTGGATGAGGCTTTGGGACATAACTACTGCTTGCTGAGTTCTGCTATTGGATGGAAGATATATAATGAGAACTAGTTATTTGGGATAATTCATTTAGCTATTATTGAAAAACATTGGGATACATTGGTAGAGCCATATCATAATCCAAATTGGCTGGTTGTAGAGGTGCACCCTAAGATGTGGCCTGCAATGACTCAAGTATTATGTCCTGAGTAACGCTTATTGTATACTATCAGAAGAAGGATCCTTCCTTGTAAGGTAATAGCTCAATAATTATTATTAGTATATTGGTTCATTCTCATCCATGTATTTCATGAGATAGAGGAACTATATGTGGTTGAGTTACATTCTTCCCCACTAGGTTTTATACAACGATCCCCTGGTCTTATGGTGTGTACATTTGAAAATTCCAACTCATTATCTCTTGAGTATTTCTTGAGTATATGAGTAATATATCCTTTTATTAGTTCTGTGGTAATTAATTCATTACTAGTGAATTTAGGCTCAGTAATGGGGTTGTGTTATGATTTATAGGGATTTTTTTGTTCCAGTTCATCCATGAAATGAAATTCTGTGATACTGAAATAGTAAAAAGATTATTCATTTTGTATATGGGAGGTACTCATTTTTTATACAAAGTTGGAATAGTTAAATTTGTGTTGGAAACCATTCTATATCCTGGACTATCTTCGAACATATTTTCCACTCTACCAGTAACCCAATACCATTCACAAGTGTCCTCATTATCATAGTCAGGGATATAAGAGACTTCTATCACATGTTTTATGGAATATGCCAACTCATACATACCATGGTTCACAAAGTCATAAATATATTATTTTAACATGAATAAATCTTTTATATTTTATACTAGGATACTATGGTAGAGGTAGTAATCATTGTGGTGTGTTAGCCCTACCTCTTGGGGTCTCCAGATCATAAAACAATAGAAGGTTCTTATACATGAAACCATTGATTTAACCAAGGACCTACTCATTATCAAAATACTATACCCTAATATTTCGTTTTGTAAATGGACATATATATGATTAATCATAATGAGTGGATCGAGAAGTACTCTCAAATCCAAGCTAAACATGGAAAGGCATGTTCGGTGGGGGGAACCTATTGGAGGAAATGTTGGTGGGACTGATTTTTCATAGCAGATACCATTTCATCCCTCATTTTATTATGCACTGGAACATGAAAAAGTAATATAAATAAATTTTTATTTATATTCGTTAAATATTCATCGAAATTATCATCTATCTTGATGAATTTCTGAAACCCTTTAGGGTATCATAGAGAGATGGTAGTAAAAACTACCTCATCTCAAACATTTTCCATGCACATCCATCAAAAATATTATTTTTAAGGTATAACATTAAGGGAATATGATTTCACATCATTTGAAAGTTAATTTATTTATAATATTTTCCTAAAACTTCTAATATTTTTATATGTTATTGGTTCTAGTTCTTCAAAAAATAGAACTTGACTAGAAAATGACTACCTAATGAGATCTTCCCAGATAGTGATGATCCCAGGAATATTGTAGTAAAAAAAGATATAAACTATATTATATGAATAAAACCATAAGGTTTTAATTCATAATTTTAAATTTTTGTTCCCATCGTTAGTTCAAACTGATAGGTGAAGTGGTCTTTTGGTTTCTCAAGATCAATTGTGCCATTGAAAAATGTAAATCTACAATTATAAAATCTCATCGGTGAATTAGTGTGATGTTCCCATATTTAATAGAGCATCCCTTATTGATGAATTAAGTATTATTTGTTCACTAATGCCTCTTTATTAGTATTTTGAGAATGTATAACTATGTTCTGTTGAGGGAAAATATTTATTTGTTCATTATCATTAATGATAACTTGTGATGTTAAGTGGTCCTAGTTCATAGGTGGTATAACACACTGATAAATTGGCGTTTGATCTTCATGGAACACCTGGTCATATCATGGTTGGGTGATTCAACTAGTATCTACAATTAATAGTTATATGGGACACCCATCTATGAAATTTGATGATCGAATAAGGGGTAATTCTTATATGAATGGGAAAATAAATGGTTCCCCTCAGATTTCTTCCTTATCTATGTCTTTTCTTTGTTAGGTGGGTAGTTTTCCATTAAAAATACTCATGATAAAAGATAAAATTTTCCATTCATGCATATATTTGACCCTATTCTATGGTTATACGAGTTCCAATCATTGTAGAAACATTGTTCTCATTATTAAGTCTTCAATGCGTAGGAAACAATATCCTAGTGTGACTATTGAGAACTAACATATTCCACTACTAATGAGTAAGGGTAACTATAAGAATTTATACCTACTGTTTTATCCTCACATGGGGTGTATTTTTATCCTCATTCTACCAATAATAAATCTAGTATCCGGGATCAACCAGAGTGTTAACAATACTGACAATCAATGTTGCATTAATTGGAGAGTGATCTTTACTATTTTCTTGTGAATTGGCCTAAATGACATTATGTCCATGTGAGAGAGGGATAAAGTATACGTGAAAACACTACCCTATACCCTAATCTACAAATGAGGTTATTCTTCTTCCACTATTCATCTAATTATAATGAGTCCCCTGATAAAAATATTTTTAAATCATTTGAAATACCCATATGAGTCGGTTTGTTGATTTAGTGGTAGGGTTTCAATGTCAACATTCCACTACAACTAATAAATAGCCTAAAGATATTCATTAATACCTAAATGTTCCAGATGGTAGTGTCATATGAGATTAAATATCACCACAATTATTTTGTGAAGTCATGTTTTTTGGTCCTCAATAAGAAATGCCGGGATGGTGAATAGTAGGTTTGAGGCATCATGAACACAACAGGTAAATGGTCTTTGGAAAAAATATCTTAGAATATTTTCCAGTAAATTTTTTTACAAGGTTTAATTCTACTCTCAATAGGACCAAACTCTTATTAGTGATGGCTTGGTAGCCAGGGGAGTATATAATGTATTCCCACAATATTATTTATTCTCAGGATAAGGAGGAATCACATGGGATCAATATCCCATAGAGTGAGTGAGTGTTCATTAGATTATAGATCTAATTCATCACCCCGTATTTATAAGAGGGAGGTTTCATTAGGTTTTTATGTTTACGAGGGGCGTCATGTTCCAATATATTTATTTGGTTCTCTCTTTGTTCTATGGGATCCAAACAAGACACTAACATCTACCATACTCTCATAGTGGAGGTCTAGAGAGGGTATCATCATGGAGGAATGGATGTCTATATGAAGTGTCCCAAAAATGAATCATTAAATCCTATTTATTCATTTACATGTGTGATGATATTGGTATCTTATAAACATAATCATTATTCATAGTCTTTATCAACTGATAGACTCTTTTCTTGAGCAATAGTGGTCGAGGAAGATGCATTTCCACTGATTTATCAGTTTCCTCATACTAAAAAATGATGATGTGGATGTACTTCTGACCCTTAACCTATATATAATGGTGAAATTTGAGCTCACTATGTGCTACTCTCTATGGTTTTAAGATATTTATTCCATTTGTATCATGTCATGCACTTTGGGTATGTCCTCTATTACAATATTATATCCTTCGTCTTAGTGAGTTTCTTCAGGGAATGAAAAATATTTTGTCTATGGGGAACCTCCCATATAGTTAATTGCATCATAAGTAGGACCACTATGGTGGAATTATTTTTTATAGGGTGGTCACCCATGCTAGTTTCTATTTTCATCGACAATGGTGAGAGTTAACACATCTAGCCTGGTAGACATATAGGATCTAAATCCCAACCAAGAGAGGATTTTCACCAAATAATGGTTGGTTAGTGTGTTGGTGTATCAATTTTTGTAGAGACCCTTGTAACTATAATATATTGTTCTAATTAGTAATTGTATTAGTAATTCCCCTGACACTGCCATAATATATTGTGGATTGGTGCTATTGGAGCAGCTTTTAGATGAACCTGGTCTTCATCATTAAGGGTTGAAAATAATTTTCGGTATAACCTATTTATAATAGTCCTCTAATGTAACTGTTTATTGGTATCCATAGGTGGCATGAACAATGTTTCCTCTAACTCCTCATGTTATGCATGGGAGATGTTGGTGTATTCTTGTTGTTAATTCCTAAAAAAATTCTACTGTGATGGAGGATTTACACCTTTTGAGCCCATGTTCATTGACATGTCAATGTGGTATCACAGCTTCCATGTTTTTTAGGTCATGTCCATTGTTAGGATGACTCCTTAGGATTATCATTAATGAAAATCTTCATTAATCACCCTCTATAGAATATTCTCAGTGGGGGTAATTATTGAGGGTTCCATCAAGTTATTGGGTGTTGTGGTCATTATAGAAAAAACATTTTGATGTATTTCCAAACCATCAGTCTTTCTGCCCCTATTCATGTTGGAGGAATTTTTTAAGGATGGGTTTCTAGTGTCTTTTTTGACATATTATGTCAAACTTTAATATATTTTTATGAAGAATTTACCTAAAATCCAAATTATAATTACCATATATCTGGATGCGGAGAATGGATTCACATCATTGATGCCCCACACCAATGATAAAAAATGTTCCTAAAATTTCACCATCTATAGTAGAAAAATATTTTGACTGATTTAATATTCCTTTTTATAATGCTCCCTTTAGGAAAAAATATCATGCTTCAGAATCCAAATCATTGTGCTTATTGTGGTAACAAGTCACCCTAAATTGATACATTCTATTGGTAATAAAACATCACCAACATGGTTAATGATGTTGTATCCTTGATCAAAATGAGATGATGAGATGTCAACACATCATCCAATGAATTCCTCCATGGAGTCAGTCACCTTGCATGGGTAGATCTCAAAAGTTTAGGTCACATTCATGAATCTTATTTCTGGTGTAATATTCTAGTGGAAATTAGTTAATTACACTACATGATATCATAACAGGGTGGATAACTATATTAGGAGGTGAGGATTTTGTTTGGTACGGTGTTCATCAGTAATAGACTTCCTCATTTGTCATTTTATGAGATGGAATCTTATACTTATGACATATGGTGTCTCTGTTGAAAAATTTAGCGAATTAATTATTTTTTAAGGGGAAATATAAATGAATGTATTCAAAATAGGAGTATAATCACCACATTAATCATGTCCTTATCACATACAATGACTCAAATATTTTATATGAGGCATTTGATTCTAATGATATAAATAAAATTTGGATCATCGTATAAGGGTTCCTAATACTATGACATATGCAATCATATTCTCTTCATATGATGTAGAAAACCAGAATAATCTCCTATGTGGGTGAAGAAATCATATTCATTCCATCTACACATATTTGGACCATCACTTATAGAACCTTATGTTTTTTAGTGTGGAATGGGATTATGATGTATCATGAGGGTTTGTATGTTTAAATATTTGTGAGGGTGATTCACATATTTAAATTTCAGTGTATCTAGTCTCACATATGACTGAAATGTATCGATTGATCCATAGTTCAGAATCCATATAGTATTCTTCCCATCCGTGGACATGAATTATTTGGATTAGTGTGGTTTAATGTCATATGGAGATGCTAATTACCAATAATGTCATTGTGTTTTTATGGTGGATGTTTTAGTATACTCATGGAAGGTGATCAGGCTTCAGGGTTTCCATAACTAAAAGGAGTGGATACAATTTTTTTGGTAATGATGGGATTAAATCTGTAAGAAGAATCCCAAATACCATATTTAGAGACTGCGATAAATACACACATCGTTTAACTATGTAGTTTAAGTTCATGAGAGAGTTTTAGACCACCAATTTTAATTCCTTGCAATAAGGACTCTCACATCAGGAAAGTGGTGATGATGGAGGATTGGGTGGGGATTATTCATATGATCAACAAGATTCATGGGGGAATATCATGGTTATCCTAAGTGGATCCTCGTGGTTATTAAATTATTTATCCAATACGTTTCACATAAGTAATTCAATATTCACTGCAGAGGGTAAGACTACAATTTATCATAATGTGTTGGGAATGTTTTTGGAAATTGGAAATTTTTGGATTCCTAATTTTTGTTATGTAGTTTAATACCTTATAGATCATATTTTGTGTTGTGCATTTTAAAAACAACAATCTTTGATTTTGTTTAAATGTAGTTTCATATCCTATTACTCAGATGATGTTTGGGACATACTAATTTATCTACCCATTCCCTATTATTGTGGGATGAGAGAATCATCTAGGGGTCCATCATGTGCTTTCCAAGGGGAAATAATGTTAGTTTCCCATCATGATTCTACCATGAAGGAATATATTTCAATTTTTCAGATTTATTTAGAGGGGAAAATGTATGAAGACTAATCATTTCAGAATGCATGCACTGGTACCACGGTGTGGATTCGTATACTTACGATAAATTGAAAAAAAGGATTATTAGACCATTATTGTTGAAAATGGAGTCATAGTTATAGTCATTAATAATGACCATGTGAATAATGTCTTAATGCATAAACCTATTATGAATTGATATAGGAAGCATGAGCTTTCATCATGGATGAAACAATGCTTGATGGGAGTAATAATCATATCTTGGACTTGAATTTTATGTCTTAAAACATTAGAGTTATGTAAATCTTTTTAGTTGTGTGAAAATTGGAAATAGTAAAAGAAAAATACATGGATGTTATAGGTATAGTCATCAATAGTATTTGGATTTTCATGAGAAATGGTGTTATGTGATGGAATTCTGTATTTTTAAAATTGGTATGACTATTAAGGGAAGTTTTTTGAGGTCATATATAATATAAACAATGGGCATTGTAGTCAAATTTTAAGGTTGTGGTGCATGTTCCATATATATAGGAGTCTATGGGGTTCTATGTTATCCTTTATTTGACAAATAGTGGGTTGAGAAAATGAGAGTGTTCATATTCATCTTTCATAGGTTCATCCCTGAAATGGGGGATGATTATATATTTATATAAATTTTATCCACTTCAGGCATTTTTTCTTGCAACACCATCTATTTCATGGATCATTGGATTGGTTCAGGAAGGATTAGGGGATCTGTTATATTATTAAACTATTTTGTAACATTGGGATAAAGAGACACCCAAGAATTTTCGTTGCTGGCCAACTATGAAACCTGGACACTTGATATCACCCTTCTCGTTCACATAGGAAATTGTGGTTTTTCATGCAGTATTCTGACAAAATAACATTTTTTATAATGTAATTTTCTATATCTCAAGAACATTGTTCTATTTACATCAAATGTTTTTCAAAAGTGGGTTGCATGAAAAACTAAATATATTCATTAGAATGAAAATAAGATTCAAAAACATTTCTCCTTTGTACTGAAATGGTCATCTGGGGTGAGTTTCATCATCACCTTAGGATGATCATGCATCATAGAAGCACAAGATGAATTTTTTTATCCAATAGTGTCTCTCTAGGTACATGAAATATAGATCCCACAATATAAATTATTATGTATCCTAGATGTAAATAGTTATTTCGTTACGACATAAATTTTTTTATATGTCTCTACAAAACTAGTGAGGTTAGTGGGTCTATAAGTGTTTATCACTAAAAAATATACATGTTATTGATTTTATACAAATAATTTATTTTAACCAACATAGAATATTGGTTTAGCTATGTAGCGGGTGTGAAACCTGATATATTGTAAAGTCAAAATGTGCAATATATATTTTTTTTGAATGAGGGTCAAAACCACATAAAACAGTTGTAACGTTATAAAAATATCTCAACTTAGGGATCAACATACAAATTTCATGACATAGAGGACTACACACTGTATAGTCTGAATAAATTATCATGATCATATATTCATTTATATTTCACACCTACGTTATTATTATATCAAGGAAAACGTTTTTTTCTTCATGAGTTTCTCACTGGATTAATAAAATACTCTTCTATCATAGATATGTTCATAAACATTCCATTCATAGAGATCCATAACTTCAATACCACATATATGAATCTTCTTGTGAACTCCCTATCCTCCACATGCCCTGATATTTCACATCTATGTAACCTCCAACTCTAAACCAACTCCCCACATTTAGTCAATCTCCACATTATCATTCTAACTAAGGTCAAATCACTAGAAAATGAAAATAAAATTAGTAAATTTTCTCTACTAGAGGAAATTATAAGTGTGGAAATTTTCTTTGGTGGGCATTCATTCCTGCCAAAACCTTGATCATTAGTTAAGAGATATTCATCTAGTAAACTGAATTTTAATCAATTTTTTTTATGATAATGAATTGTTTTGTCACATTACAGGTTTAAATGAGGGTATTTATTCTTCACCAATAATTAAATAATTACTGTTAATCTATAAAACAAATATCAATATTAATTATGAAATTTCCATAAACAAAATATAATGTTATAATGTTATAAATTATAGATTTCCCAATGTAAAATAAAAAATATCTCAAAAATAAAATTCATAAACATAAATTTTAAATTGATTTTATTTATTTATAAAACAAAAAAATAATTATTAATAATAATATAATTATTTAATATCTAATATAAATGGGTCAATAAAATATTTCAACTTTCAAATTTTTTATACATTATAATTAGCGGACCTAGTAGTTTTAAATTCTAAAAATAGAAAGGGATTGTCCTGGGAGAACCCAGACAACTATATCAATTCTAATTCATATTCCCAAATTTCATCATTTTTTAATCTTTTCAATAAAATTATATATATTTCATTAATGGGTTTTATTTCAAAAAGAACATATGAATCTGTTTTCATTTTTCTATGTTTATGATTTATGGTGAAAATGAAATTTTTAAGAGTGGATTGATCTATCACCTCATGTGTCATGGGTTATCATCAATCATGCATAAAGATACGATTTCTTCCATTACTCTTGTATCATTCATATATAGTACTTAATTTAAATATTTTATGGTTATTGGAAGGATATTCTTAGTATTTTATTTATTAGGGAAATATATTGGCATCCCTCTATGATTTTTTATTTAATACATTATAAATACCCAATTGATGAGTATTTACCAAGATATACAATTTATTTATTTGGTTATTTTATTATATCTTCATATAAATCATGATTTGAAAATGATGGACATAATAATGTTTTTATATTAATTTTTTATATATATAGCATGGGTTAGCAAAGAGTTATATATCTCTCATATTGCATAATATACAATCACTCCTATATAAGGAATTAAAAAACATATAACATTTATTACATGACTGTAAATTTATTACATATGATCAAATCCAAGATTCATTCAATTAATTTCTCTTCATAACAAATACATGATACATGATAAAAAATACTATGTGGAAACTTGGACTGATGTATCTATTATTATTTAACTTAATTGTCCTTTATAATATTCTTTTATTTTAGAGATTTCAGAATGCATAACCAAAGGGTTATCTAACATTCATAGTATGGGTAACAATAAACATGGTGGTGTGTCAAATATTTTAAATATATAAATACTATAATTATCATGTGTGGTGTGATATATAATTAAATACTAATGCATATGTAATATATATAAATCTAAAAATCATTAAAATATTGTAAAAAGTCTCTCTATGATAAGGATATCCTATGATTCCATATAATCATTACGGTCTCTATAATATTGATAACCCCTTGTAATTTTGTCGTACAAATTATATATAGATATTATTTGGATATCCCCTATGTCTAGGCGATTTATAAGGTCATGATATGATAATAATAACACATACATAATATATTTAGGGCCACATTGATATCGTTACCTTCCATGTCACTAGGTCATAATCATGTCATATAAATTGTATCATTATGGCCCATATGAAAAGTCTACATGAAAGGCCATGATATCTTAATAATGTAATTTATATATTTTCAAGATAGACAATCTCAAAAGTCTGCCTACTATTTCCATGTTATCATAATCATTATATATACATAGTCTCTCTAGAGATGAAGAATTTAACAATTCATTCTAAGGATATATAATAGGACCGAACCATCTAATTCCAGGTCCATTATCAATACATAACATGATATTAACAAATGATAAGATAAATATGGTTCAGTTATATGTACATCCTGGTTATTCTAATGAAAATAGAATGGTGTGTTTGTGAAAATATAATCTCTGTCAGGTAATGTTAATTGATATTATATCCTGATTAATAATATTCCATCAATATAATAACATATAATATAATAAAATTATATATAATTATGGCATATATGATCTTATTAATATTTTTCCCATTTAAAAAAAGTACTATTTTATTAGCAGATACCAGTTAAATGATTATTTTTGAAAAAATATTTACATTATATATTTTTTGATAATGGAAACAACTAAATCTATGTATTCATCTATGAGTGACCCTTACAATTCTGTTGGAGAGTCTCTCTCTAAATAATGGAGAGCTTAACTTTCTTCATATCAAAGTGCATTGCTAAGTAAAACCCTATATATTTGATTTTATTGTTAGTCATTTTGATATGTTTGAAACTTGTGGATTCAGATGCATGACTGATTCTCGTACTGGGATTGATGATCCTGTATTTGGTAAAGATTTACCTAGCCATGAAAAAACCAATGATGCACCAGGATGTCGGCATGGAATTGGAAGCATACTACTTTCTGTTCAAGGAATGATGTGGACTATTATTGGTGATGGAATTCATTCTACGGGATATGTGTATGCATTGCCTGGTGAGGAGGTTTTGTCTGAGTTGTGGACTGTTTGGGTTACTGGTGACGAAGTGATCCTAACAGTGACATTAATGGATGGAGACACATCTCTAAATGTGATCATTTTGTAGTGTGGTTGTCTTGGGAAGGCAATCATGGAGGTTGTTGGAGATGCTGGTGATGATTTTTGACATCACGTTGATGATGTGTGTCTGCCTCAGTGGTTTCGGATTTGGGGACCTAGAGGAATTGAAGACATCAGGGGTGCCTTCAGACTAAGGAATCTGAAATCTTAGTGGGTCTACGGATGGGGGTTTACAGGCAGCGCATGATATCTAATTTAGTTGGCTATAGCACCTTGCCGACAGTTACCACGGGTGAGTGATTCTATGTGGTTCCAGTGGATAGTGATGATGTGTTAGATGGAGTGGCTGATATCTCACTATTTGAGGGTTTTGTTTTTCTGGTTTGTTTTATTTATTGGCGTTAATTTTTTATAGGAAAGGGAGAGTGTTGTAAATATTTTTAATAATGGGTTTGAAGATGTGTGAACCCCGTTCACATAACATTGGTGTAGAGAGATGCGTGAACTCGGTTAACACATCCTTCATCCCATCTTCAAAGGATTCTTGAACCCAATTCACACATCCGTCTGTGAAAATCTATAAAATTACCCCCCCCCCAAATAGTTCTTCCACTCTGGATTTTGTTGGGAATCCAAGAAACTTTTCTTTGTTAATAAATATTTACTACTTTTAAGAAGGTATAATTTCTATATAAATTTTCAATTATTTAATTATGTTTATTTATTTCATTTTTATGAACTATTTATTTGATTTTTGATATGAAGAAATTTGTGTTTGTGTGTATGGTTTATTTATTTCATAATTATATATGTGTAAATTTGTGTCCTTTTTATGATTTAATTTTCGAATTAAGAGTTTGTTGTATGGATTCTTCTGGAATTTTTAGGAAAATTAATTATGTTATGTCTAAAATTTTGTATTAATTAATATTAAATATATATGAAAACCTAATATGTTATAAAATATGTTATTTTGAATGCAATATTAATTGAAATTATAATATTTTTTAAACTATTTATATAATTTATGAATAATATATTTGTTATATGTATCATATATAAATTTATTAAAAATATATATAGAAAACTTTTCTGTTAATGGTTTAAAAACACTTTTGTATATATAATAATTTTAAATTATATTATTTATAATTAAATTTATTAAATATGAAAGAGATGTAGACATTTAATATGTATTTCATCTAGTAAATTATATAATAATTATACCCAAAAACAGGGTAATTTGTGTGATGACTAATCCTGAGATGACCAACTAGTGCATAATTGACATTTCATGTCTTGTTTTCTGAATTTGTTTATTTAATTTTTAAAAATTTCAATTATTTTTCTTAATTGATGACTTGTGAGTAATATATGTTTATTTATATAACGACATGTGTGTCCAAATAAAAAAATTATGTATTTCACACCCCTATACCCTCTCAAATGTGTGTGAGTAAATTTGTAATTAAAATACAATCAACAAGAGGCACCTCTGAAGAGGTGTCCCTGTAGAGGTGTTGCCGAAGAGGAGTTCAAGAACAAGCATTCGACATGAGGAATTTTTGTTTGAACGGATATTGGTGATTGTTGAAATACATTATAATAGAGACTCCAGGAGGCTACCCATAGGTTTTGGTTAGTTTATCAAATAATGATAAACATATTGGAAGTCTCAAGTTCACTTCATGATTATTTATTCACAAGTAATTAAATTATATAAACTCATATTAAATTTTATTTTGTAATAAAACCATCATAACTATACATTAATATTGATAAATAAATACATAAAAATTAGCCTAATAAAGTAAATAATTCAAAACCAATTTTAATAATTTAAAATATTTCTGTAGTATATAATATTTTTTTAATTATTTTTTTATTGGTATTATGTCTGTGAAAATATATTTAAATGGTGAGGCCATTTATATAGAGTAGGAATCTAGCTATAGTGTGCCACTTGTTATAGTGATAAATCATCATGGTTGTATGACAATGGATATTGTTAGTAATGAGATTCATAATCGGTTAAATGTGAAAGTCGATCAATCCAATTCATCAATCACATATCAACATATACAACACCATGAACATTTATGGAACATCGAGTACCCTTAGGATGATGATGATGATTGGATGGATGCAGCAACTTTATTTTTATAGTAGTGTTCTAATGGTTTGATGGAGTTATATGTGGTGATTTCTGATATCAATGTGGTAAAGCTGACTACTACAGAACCATGTTTTGTGATATCTGTAGATGTTGGTCCTTCACATATGTCGTTCATATTGCCTCCTTCTAATATGACTAATCTAATATAAGAATATAATGAATAAGATGATAAAATTTTGGAAGGAAATGTAAATGAAATTAGTTAGTGTACGAATATAGTGAATGAAAGTGCTTATTAGGATGAAAAATCTAGGGAGCCATCAAGAGATGTTATGGGTGTGGATGATGTGGGAAATGATCCTTCTGAGGTTCCATTAAGAGAATTGAATCCACGACATCCACTGGTTAGTGGTAATCATTCTTTACTATTGACATCCATATTTAATGGAATGTCTCATGAACATAATTTTCATTAGGATGTCAATACACCAGTTTCTGCATTCACTGGAATTATAGGGAACAAATATTTATCTAATGATAAATCCATCTATGTTGGGCAGGAGTATGACAGTAAACTGGCCATGAAAAATGTGATAAGGAAATACCACATTGAGCAACATTTAACATTTGTGATTGATTAGTCAAAGAAGAAAAAATATATATCATTTTTTGGAAAAAATATCTTCCAGAATGTAAATATTTATTAATGGAAATGTTTCATATATTTCTAGCTTGTTGGAGGATAACAAAACTAAATGTTCCTCACACATGTGTGCATCCAAGCTTGTTGTAGGAACACTCCTCCGTTAATTCATATTTCATATCAAATGTTATTTTTGAGATGATACGAACATGTCTGTAGGATCATGATTACCTTGTTTATGAAAGTATTCAATATTTGTATAACAATATTATATAATTTAACAAAGCATGGAATACAAAACAGATGGTAATTGTAAAAGTGTATGGTGATTGGGACGAATCTTATTCTACGTTTCCACAATTATGGAATTTCTATCTCTCAAAAATCAAATAGCTTATCTATTTTACAATGTGTAGTATGTATCCCCCAATCACTGGGTTGATAAAAAAAGGTATTGTTCAATATGATTTTTTGGGCATTTAGGCAATTTATTGATGCCTTTATTTATTGTAAACAATTTATTCAGGTCGATGGAACTTTCTTATATGGAATGTATACAGGTTTTCTACTCATTGTTGCCACACATGATGGTAATCATGATCCTCTACAACTTGATTTTTCTATTTTTGAAGAAAAATCACATCTGAATGCTGGAGCTAGTTATTGGAATATGAATGTGCTCATGTCACACAAATCTGTGGCCGGTATTTGATATTTGATCTCCATTGAGAGATTATAAAGGTTATGGCTAGAGATGGGGTTTCATGGACTAAACTGAATTCTTATAATAATTAATTCATTAGAAATATTTCATGTAATGGTCATAAAATTTTTAGACATGATTCCATAAATAAGGATATTTGAAAACGCCTGTCGTAGGGCTTGGAAATAAGAATATATTCATGTATTCCTTGTGCAGCATGGAGGCTGACCAGGTTCGTCTCACTTGAGTGTCTTTCTCATTTCGTTAACCAACATAATATAACTCACCTAAATTACATATTCATGTTCTTTTATATTTTATGATATAAATTTAATTTAATAAAATAAATGAAATTCATAAATCATAATAAACTATAATTTAATTTTAAATTACTATGCAATGCTAAATAGAATTTAATTAGAGAATAAAGGATGTTCTCCCGAGAGAACATTCAGGGATCCCCATAAATAGCCAGCTTAAAATATTTTTAGGGGAAAGACTCCATAATATGTTTTCACACATTATTCTACCCGGTTTATAAAAGAAATTTCTACTTAGTGTTCGCCAAGCACACCCTCTTTCCACCTCCTCAGTCGAGTAAAAATGGTTGTATATTAAGAAGTTAATATTTATTCAACCATAGTAAGGATTAAACACACTATAAATTAACAATATAATAATCACAAAGAATATTAAAAACATGGTCTTGGGTTAAATAACCTAATTACTCCCTCTGGATATTCATCCGATTAGTTACTTATGATCATTAGTATTATTGTTCGTGGTGGTAATATGAGATGAAGAAAAGATGGTGGATGGGTCGACACAACAATAAAAACAATGAATGAATTTATTTGAAATATAAATTACAATTGAAAAATAAAACAAAAATAACTAAATTAAATAAATTAAAAAAAATTGGAAGAGTTGTGGCTGGCCTCCCTTGGTGGTGATCTAGTCCTTGGTGCCTAGTAGTAATGGATGGAGAATGGGATGATTGGGGAAGGAGGTGAGGGCCTCCTTTTATAGGATGAAATATGTACTCCGAAAGGTTTCACGTTATTGACCAATTATATTGCGGTTTCACCCATGGACCCCTTATTCAACCTTGTTCATAAATATATTGTCCATTAACCCTCCAAATTTCATACCCTTTGGACACCAGATGAAAGAGTTAGGAACTTTTATCTGGTTGTTTTTGTTTCTAGAAGAAGCATCCAGGAAGGTTCCTCTAAAAGTATTTAATTCAATTACAACATTTATGAATTAAAACCACCCCCAAAATTGTTTCAGATCCGTTCTTATCTATCCTCGCGATATCCCAGGTGTCAGCACCTCAATTGGATGTGTGAAAGCCGATTATTGGTTCTGTTACGGTGGTGTAGTCCATGCTATCTGCACGGAAAAATTTCCATCATCAATGAATTGTTAGTCCCTTTAGAAGGATGAATCAACTCCTATTCCAAAAGATACAGTTGAAGTAAATATAATCTATATTGTAACAAAATTTGAATCACAAAATTTGGACTTATATGTTTCAGGAAATGACTATTATACCCTAGATGTGAAACTCTGTCTAAAATCTAGAATTAACGGTTTTTTTGCATTTAAGCTCAAATTACCACTATAACCTAAAAATGTGACAATTACCCATACAATAACACTATTATGATATTATAAAAAATGATTTAAAGTATTAAATATATGAAAATGTGATATTCATCACTCCCCCACACATAAACATTTCACTCTTGGGAAATTACATTACATCCAAATCAAAATCCACACAACAATAAAAATGAAAAAATTTCTACAATCTTATCCAAAATTGAATTTCATAATGTATCATCTATAAAAAACACTCTCCCATTTTCATTTCAATCATTCATATTTGTTCAACCTCATAAATCAATCCATGTCATAATCACAAACTACCTCACATTGAATTTTATGTCACACGTCACTCATGAGAAATTGATTATAGAGTCATGTTCATACATTAAAAACACATGTATCACCATAGACTAGTGAAAATTATCATTTCTCCATAGAGTGAAACATTAAAATGAATTCAATCATTAGGGATTTAATTAAAGGTTCAAATGATTATGTGGCATTAGGTTGGTGGAAAAAACGATTGAAAAAGTATGATGTTAGAAAGAGGTGGCTGGACTCTTAAGTACAATTGATGATTGATTCATGTAAAATAAAAGGAAATTCCTCTCCCAATCTCACTTGATAATCTGAAAAACAACACCACACCATTTTATGACATGTTACATGAGCCAAGAAGTGATGATAATGAATTATAGCATCTATATTCTCCTTTTCTATTTGCAAATCCCCAGAAAAGCACATATTTATTTTCATTTATTAATTTTTTGGAGGATGAGTTGTAAATTGAATACAATGAATGACTGAAAATTCATGTCCTTGATTATTGATAGGTACATGAGTCATAAATGAATGTAAAATGTGTAATTCATGGTCATCTCATTTTTTTAATTTTGTCGAAGGAGAATTTGTTGAAACAAATAAAGCACAATGAAATGGTGACACATACCCAATTAGCTTATAATCTGCTGCCCAAAGTATTGACTCACACCTTACACCACCCATATATTAACAAATTATGGTTCCCAAACAAAATTCATGTTTCCCTCAAGAATGTGTCGGTATTTAAAAGAATATGTAAAAGTGGATTAGAATACCTCACAGAATAGTAAAAATATTTTGACTCAGTGTTTTATGCGCATGGATTTCGAAAATCATTGGGACTCATAAAAAAACTGGAAAATTCATTTCAAAGAAAAAAGAATTCATATAAACAATCATTTGAAATGCATTATTTCAAAAATCATTCAGTTCTATCAAAATCAATTGATTTAGGAAAGCTGATAAGAATATTCACTTAAGATCAAAAATTTTAAAAACAAAAAAAACAAAATAAACACACAAGGAAAACTAACAAGTTTAATATCCCAATAATTATATTTTAAAACCCTCATTTCAACTTGAAAAAATACAAATATAAAGGTCGAAAATCCTATATAACGAAAGATACAACCTGACATTATTCTTGAAATGGTTGCCTTGAGTTAATCTCCTAGAAGCTACTACTTCAAGACTAGAGGAACGTAATGTAAATACATATGTAAAAAAATAAATAAAAAGATGGAGAAAGGGAATAGAAAAAATATAATTATTTGTTTAGATTCCCAAGAAGGTGCTAGGTTTTTGCTACCCCTAATCAGGTAGTTTCCGTGGATTATCCCCTATCAGAAGTTTTGTGTGGTTTCTTTGAGATGAACCACCACATGTGAGTTTTAACAATGTTCATTATTAAACAATGAAAGTAGAGAACCCCAAAGTAGATAATATAGTTCCCAACCCCATAGAAATAATAAAGAATAAAATTAATGTCCAATGTGGGGGGGAGTAGAATATAGGGGTGCTCCCTATTAATTAATGTGGTGTCCTCATCCATATGGTATGAAAAATTTTGTTGAGGAGGTAGTTGCACCACCACATTCTTTGACACTTCTTGTTGAATAAGAACCACTTGAGTGGTATGTTCTTTAACATCCAAGTTCTGCTACAATTGTGTTGTAAAAAAAAATTCAGAGAAAGAGAATTTAGAAAACAATTTAGCGTGAATAATAATAAAACACGAGGAATTAGTAATGTAATCTTCCATTTCAAATATGTTCTCATGGTAATCGATCTCTTCAGGAATGACCATTGGAAACTCAATCTCATATCATGCATCTTATTCATTATCTTACAAATAATGAGAGAGATAGAATGTTTCTAATTTTTCATCATTAAGGATGGGAATATCATGTTCCAAGTTATCTTCGACAATGTTATTCTAGGAATCTTCCAAAAAATGTTGATCTCACAAGAGTACATCAGTCAGAATGTGAACTTCTGGGACATCCTCAAGAAATGGTTCCGTTCGGGATGATGTGATTGATTCCTTTATAATTTCTCTCTCACCCGCCTCAGGATCTTTAGCATAAACATTTATTAGTGAAATCTCTTTCACAACTCATTTTAGATCAGGTTCTGGCTCAGTTTTGGATTGCTCTTGGGAAGTATGGATATATTTTGTTTGCCTTTATATAAGAATCATTAGTCCTTATATGGCCTCTTCATGTTCATTAACCTGAGATTTTATGTACTCTAAAGAAGTTTCCTCTTGTTGTTGGTGCACCTGTGAGTATTCATTCCACGCATAGTAATTGTAGTTTGGATACATCATTGAAATTTTACTTTTTTTGATTTTTTTTAAAAAAAAATTAAAATCTATCTACAATGTAAAAAATGAAAAAGATATGTAAATTACTAATTGGATCCCCAGAAATGATGCCAGTTTTGATGCATGCCTGTCACAGGGCATGACAAAAGTGTATTTTTATGTTTTTCTAGTTCAGCATAGAGGCAGACTAGGGTCGTTCACTTGAGAAGGTTTCTCAGTTTTTTAACCTACATAATCTAATTCATCTAAATTACTTATTTTTGTTCTTTTATATTTTATGAAATAAATGGAATTTAATAAAATAAATGAAATTCATTAATCAGAATAAACTATAATTTATTTATAAATTACCATGGAATTTTAAACAGAATTTAATAAGAGAAGAAAGAAGTTCTATCGAGTGAACTTTCAGGGAGAACCTTCATTGGCCAGCTTCAAATATACTTAGTTAACACACTCCATTGTATGTGTGCACACATTATTCTACCCCGGTTATGACAGAAAATTATACTTAGCGATCGCCAAGAATAACCTTTATCCACCTCCTCAATCAAGGGAAAATGGTTGTAGATTAAGAAGTTAATCATTAGACAACCACAATGAGGATTACACCCACTATAAATTATCCTTTTAATTAACTCAATAAATATCAATAACATGGTCTTGGGTTTAAGAACATGTTGAATCCCTCAAGATATCCCTCGGATTAGTTACTCAAGATCATGAGTATTATTTTCCACCATGGTAAGATGAGATGATGAAGAGAGGATGGATGGCTGGACACAATAATACAAACAATGCATGAATTTATTATAAATCTAAATAACAATTGAAAAATAAAACAAAAATAAAGAAAATAAATAAATTAAAATGATATGTGGAAATTTCCAGCCAGCCTCCCTCAGTGGAGATCTCCTCCTTAGTGCCTAGAGGTAATGGATGGATAATCGGTGGATTTGGGAAGGAGGTGAGGGCCTCCTTTTATTTGGTGAAATCGGAACTCTGATAGTGTGTGCATTCTTGACACAATAAATGGCAGTTTCACTAGTGGACCCCTTATTCAATGTTTTTCATAAATATATTTTTTGTTTACCCTCCAAATATCAGAACCTTCAGACACTGGATGAAGGAGTTATGAATTTTTCATTGGATGTTTCTATTTCTAGATGAAGCTTCAAGTAAGGTTCCCCCAAACGAATGTCATTCAGTGGCCGCTTTAATGACTTCAAACCTCCCCCAAATTTTTTAAAGCCGGTCCTATCAATCCTAGTGCTATCCCAGGTTAAAACACCTCAATCAGATGTGTGATGTCCTATTTGTGGTTCCGTTACGATGGTGGGTGCCATGTTGTCTGCCAGAAAAATGTCCATCTTCAATGAATTGTTAGGCCTTATAGATGGCCGAATAAACTCTAGGTCAGGAAGAAAAAGTTGAGGGAAATATATTCAGGATTCCAAAAAAAATTTGAATAACAATATTTGGACTTATCTGTATCATGAAATGCCTATAACATCCTTTATGTAAATATCTGTCTAAAATCCAGAATTAACCACTTTTCCATTTAAGCTCAAATTATCACTATATCCTAAAAATGAGACAATTACAAATAAAATAACACTTTTGTGAGTTTATAAAAAATTATTTACAATATAATATATATGAAAATGTGAGCTTCATAACTCCCCCACAATTAAACATTGCACTCATGGGAAATCATATTACATCCAAATCAAATTCCACACAATAATCTAAATTGAGAAAATATCTATTATATTACCCAAAATCTAATTTCATATTGTATCATCTATAAAAAACAATTCACTCTCATTATAATTTCAATAATTCAATTTTTTTCGACCTCATAAATTAATCCATGTCCCAATCACAACCTACATCACATTGAATTTTATGTCACTCGTCACTGAAGAGAAATTAATACTAGAGTTATGTTCATACTTCGAAATCACATGTATCACCATAGGCCTGTGAAAATTATTATTTCTCCACAGAATGAAACATGAAAATGAATTAAATAATGATATGTTTAATTAATGGATCAAATTATTCTTTGGCATCAGGTTGGTGGGAAAATGATTGAAAATGTTTCAGGCCAGAAAGAGGATGTTGGACTCTTATGTACAATGAATGATTATTTCAAGTGAAAAAAAAAGAAAATTATACTCTCAATGATACTTTAAAATGTTAAAAACAACACCACAACCTTTTTTAACATGGTACATGATCCATGAAGTGATTATAATGAATGATATAATCTAATTTCTCTTTTTTTGCAAAGCCCCAGAGTGGAACAACACTATTTTCTTTCTTTTTCTTTTTTTTGGAGGATGAGATGAAAATTGAATACAATGAATGAATGAAAATTGATGCCCCTTATTTTTGATAGGGACATGAGTCAGAAAAAATGTACAATGTATAATTTAAGATCATCTCCATTTTTTCATTTTTTTGAAGGATAATTTGATTATACAAAAAAGCACAATGAAATGAAGACACATGCCACATTATCTTATCATCCACTGCCCAATGTATTGACACACACCTCAGACCTCCCATAAATGATATGCATCCCAATAAGCGAAGATGAAAGGCCCTTCCCCCACACTCAAAATTGAAATAACCAAGGAAAAAATACTGAATGTGCAGGTAGGTAAGGAAAAATTAGTTTATAATGTGGCTTAAACCTATAAGGAAATTAATAGAATCTAAGGACTTACAAGATAAAAATGTAAAGGAGGGTCCCAAGATAATATATGGCTAGACAAGGATATGGCTCAATCATTTCAAATACATTCCATGAAATCTGAAGCATCAATAGAGAATTTTCACAAATTCTTGTTCTCATACAAAATTCATGTTTCCCTCAAGAAAGTGTGGGTATTCAGAAGAATATGTAAATGTTTTTTAGAATAACTCACAGGATTGGAAAAATATTTTATGTCAGTGTTTTATGGGAATGGATTTCAAAAATCAGTCGGACTCATAAAAAATTCTTGAAAATTCATTTCAAGAAAAAAGAATTCATATCAACAATTATTTATAATCCATTATTTCAAAAATAATTTTAGTACTTTAATAATCAATTGATTTGTGAAAAGTGATAAGAATATTCAATTAAGATCCAAAATCATATACAACAAAAAATAAAAGAAAAACACATGAAAAACTAACATTTTTACACTCATCCAAACTTATATTTTAATACCACTAATTTAAACTCAATAAAATATAAATATAAAGGTAGAAAACCTAAGAGAAGGAATCATACAACCTGACATTATTTTTATAGTGGATGCCTTGAGTTAAGCTCCTAGAAGCTACAACACCAAGACTACAAGAATGTAGTGTAAATATATACGAAAATAATAAATATATATGAGGATAAAGGGAATAGAAAAGAGATAATGTTTGGTTTATACCCCCAAGTAGGTGCTTAGTTTTTTCTTCCCCTATTCAGGAAGTTTGAGTGGATTATCTCAAATCAAAAGGTTTGTGTGGATTCAAGGAGATGAACACCCACTTGTGAGATTTCCCAACGTCCATGAGTAAACACTTAAAGTAGAGAATCCCAAAGTAGATAAAACAGATCCCAACCCAACCGATATAATAAAGAAATAAATTAAGGTCTAATGTGGGACAGAGTAGAATATGGGGGTTCTCTCTATTAATTTATGTGGTGTCCTCCTCCAAATGTTATGAATATTTTTGTTGGGGAGGTAGTCACACCACCATCTTTTCCGACTCTTCTTCTTCAATAACCACTACTTGAGTGGTCTGTTCTTTAACATCCAAGGTCTTCTCCAATTGTCATGTATCAAAAATTTCAGAGAAAGAGAATTTAGAACACAATTAAGCTTTAATAAGATTAAAACATGAGGAATTAATAATGAAATCTTCCCTTTCAGGTAATATAGGTTGGTAATTGATCTCTTCATGAATGACCATTGGCAACTTCATATCAGTATGTGCATCTTCATTAATATCATCCAAAGCAAGAGAAAGGCAGAATGTTTCTGATTTTTCATCATCAACGATGGTAAGATCTTGTTTCAAATTAACTTCAACAATGTTATTCTAGGATTCTTCCAAACAAAATTGATCTCTCATGATCTGCTGGAATGTATACTTCTGAGACCTCCTCAAGAAATGGTTGAGTGCAGGGTGATGTGATTAGTTCTTTTAGAAGTTCTCTCTCACCCTCCACATGTTATTTAGTATTATATATTATTTGTGAAATCTATTCCACAACATGTTCTAGTTCAGGTTCTGTCTCAGGTTTGGATTGCTCTTGGGAAGTATGAACATATTCTCTTAGCCTTTCTATTTGAATCTTTTGTCCATCTATGGCCTCGTTAGGTGCATTCACCAACACTTTGTTGTACTCTAAATTGTCTTTTTCTTGTTTTTTGTTGAACCTATGAGTAGGCATTCCATGCATAGTAATTGTATATTGGATACAAGAATTTTGATTTAACATTTTTTTAGAATTTTTTTAGAAAATATGAAATTATATCTATAATGGAAAAATTGAAAAAAAAAACAAGTAAATTGCTCATTTTCTCCCCAGCAACGGCGCCAGTTTTGATGCACGCCTGTCGTAGGGCCTAACAAAAGCATATTTTTATATAATCATACTGCATCATAGAGGCTGTCCATGGTCATCTCACTTCAGGAGTGTTCTCAGTTCGTTCACCTGCTAAATCTAATTCACCTAAATTACTTCTTTTTGTTGTTTTATGTTTTATGAAATAAATGGAATTTAATAAAATAAACAAAATTCATAAATCAAAATAAATGGAAATTTAAATTACAAATTACCAAGAAATTCTATAGAAAATTTAATTAGTGAATAATGGAAGTTCTCCTGAGAATACTTTCAGGGAGCACCTTAATTTTCCATCTTCAAATATTTTTAGTGAACACACTCCATCGTGTTTGTGCAAACATTATTCTACCACATCTATGAATGAAAAGTCTACATAGGGATCACCAAGCACACCCTCCATCCATCTCCTCATTTGAGGGAAAATGGTTGTAGATTAAGAAGTTAATCATTAGAAAACCACAATGAGGATTACAACCACTATAAAATATCCATAGTATTAACTCAATGAATATTAAAAACAAGGTCTTGGGTTCATGTACCAAATTATGCCCTCGAAATATTTTTTTGATTAGTTACTCATGATCATGAGTATTATAGTTCACAATTATAAGATGAGTGGATGAAAATAGGGTGGATGGGTGGACACAATAAAAAAACAATGCATGAATTTATTTTAATTCTAAATTACAGTTGAAAACTAAAAAAATAAGGGAAATAAATAAATTAAAAATAAATGTGGATGATTTGTGGATGGCCTACCTCAGTGGAGATCTCATCCTTGGTGCCTTTAAATATTTGATGGAGAATGGGATGATTTGGGAAGAAGGTGAGGGACTCCTTGTATTGGAAGAAATCATTACTCTTAATGGATGCGCATTTTTAAACCATTAAATTGTTGTTTCACGTGTGGAACCCTCCTTAATAGTTTTTCATAAATTTGTTTTCCATTCAGCCTCCACACTTCAGATCATTTTGATAACATATAAAGGAGTTATCGATTTTTCATTGGCAGCTTCTATTTATTGACGAAGCTTCCAAGAAGGTTCCCCCAATGTTTTATCATTCAATGACTTCCTTAATGACTCAAACCAACCACAATTTTATTGTATATCTGGTCCTAAAAATCTTCATGATATCATTGGTTGAAAGACATCAATTGGATGTGTGAAGGCCGATTTGTGGTTCTGTTACTGTGTTGGGGTCCATGGTGCTAGACGAAAAAATGTCCAACATCAACAAATTGTTAGGCCCTTTAGATGTCAAAACCACCTTCTAGTTCCAAAGGCAGAGATGTGTTAAATTAAATCAGGATTCTAGAATATTTGAATCAAAAAATTTGGACTTAAATGTTTCATGAAATGACTAAAACACACTTGATGTAAAAATCTGTATAAAATCAAGAATTAACTGATTTTCCATTTAAGCTCAAATTACCACTACAAGCTAAAAATGTGACAACTTTCCATACAATAACAATATGGTGAGTTTATATAAAATGATTTACAGTATAAAATATATTAAAATTTGAGCTACATAAATCACTCACACTTAAACATTGCGCTCATGGGAAATCATCATACATCCAAATCCAAATCCATAAAACAATAAAAATGAGATAATATAGATGATCTTATAGAATATAAGATTCCATGGTGTATAATGTATAAAACAATTCTCTCAATTTTTTTTTCAATATTTCATGTTTGTTCAAAATCATAAATCAATCTATGTCCTGATCACAACCTACCTCACATTGAATTTTATGTCACACGTCACTGAAGAGAAATTGATTCTAGAATTCTTATCATACTTGGAAATCACATGTATCACCATAATCTTGTAAAAATTATAATTTCTCCACATAGTTAACCATTAAAATGAATTAAATAATTATTGATTTAATTAAGGGTTCAAATGATTATGTGGCATAGGGTTGGTGGGAAAATGATTGAAAAAGTGTTAGGATAGAATTAGCAGGCTGGACTCTTAAGTACAATGCATGATTAATTATGGTTAAAACACATGAAAATTACTCTCTCTCAATCTCGTGTGAAAATGTGAATGACAACACCACACCCATTTTTGACATAGTACATGAGCCAAGAAGTGATTATAATGAATGATATCATCTAGGTTCTCAATTTTTTTGCAAAGATCGCGAAAGGCACCACTATATTTTATATTTGTTCTTTTTATAGGATGAGATAGAAATTGAAGACAATTAATGAATGAAAATTCATGACCGTGATTTTATATAGGGGCTTGAGTCATAAATGAATGTACAATGATGAATTCAAGCTTATCTCTATTTTAATCATTTTTTATGGAAAATTTGATGAAAAAAATTAAACACAATGAAATGACGACACATTACGAATTATCATATCATTAACATTCAAAATAATTGACACACACCTCACACCAAAGATAAATGATACGCATCTTAATTAACACACAGAAAAGGCCCTTCCCCCACACTCAAACATGAAATAACCATGAAAAAAAATAATAAAAGTGCAGTTAGGTAAGGAAAAATTGCCTTGTAATGTGGCTTAATCCTATAAGGAAATTCATGGAATCTAAGGGCTTACAAAGGAAAAATGAAAAGGTGGTTATCATGATATATTTTGGCTAGAGAAAGATATGACTCATACATTTCAAATATATTCAATGAAATCCAAACCTTCGAAAGAGAATATTCACAAATTCTAGTTCTCACACAAAATTAATGTTTCCCTCAAGAAAGTGTCGGTATTCGGAAGAATATGTAAAATTGGTTTAGAATACCTCACATTATTGGATGAATATTTTGAGTCAATGTTTTATGGGAATCAATTCCAAAAATAAGTCGAACAAAAAAAATTATGAAAATTATTTTCAATGAAAAAGAATTCATATCAACGATCATTTAAAATACATTATTTCAAAATTCATTTCAGTTCGTTAAAAATCAACTGATGTGTGAAAAGTGATAAAAATATTCACTTAAGATCAAAAATAAAAAAACACAAGAAAAACTAACATGTTTACACTCCCCCACACATATATTTTACTACCATATATTTTAACTCAACAAAATAAAAAAATAAATGTAGAAAATACAATAGAAGGAAAGATACAACCTGTAACTATTTTTGAAGTGGATGCCTTGAGTTAATCTCCAAGAAGCTACCACTTCAAGACTACAACAATGTATTGTTAATACATAAGAAAAAAATTAAAAGGAGAAAGGGAATAGAAAAGAGATAATGCTTGGTTTAGTCCCCCAGGAGAGTGCTGGATTTTTATTACCCCTAGTTAGGCATTTTCAGTGGATTATCCCCAATAAGAAGGTGGGTGTGGTTTCTTTGAGATGAACCACCACATGTGATTTTTCCCAATGTCCATGAGTAAACACTGAAAGTAGGGAACCCCAAAGAAGATAAGATAGTTCCCAAGCCCATCAAAATAATAATGAAAGAAATTAAGGTCCAATGTGGGAGGGAGTAAATTATAGGGGTGCTCCCTGTTAATTTCTGTGGTTTCCTTCTCCATATGGAATGAAATTTTTTGTTGACGAGGTAGTCACCCCACCATCTTCTCCGACTCTTCTTCTTCAATAACCACCACTTGAGTAGTCTTTTCTTTAAAATATAATGTTTTCTCCAATTGTGTTGTATAAACAATTTTTGAGGGAGAGATTTTTGAAAAAAAATCATCTTGAATGAGATTAAAACACGAGGAATGAATAATGAAATCATCCCGTTCATGTATGTTATATTGGTAATTGATATCTTTCGGTATGACCATTGGAAACTCAATCTAAGAGGTGCATATTCATCATTATCTTCCAAAGAAAGAGAGGTAGAATGTTTCTAATCTTTCATAATCACGGATAGGAAGATCATGTTTCATGTTATCTTCTACATTGTTATTCATGTATTCTTCCAAAAAATATTGATCTCCAATGAATTTATAAGCCAGAATGTTTACTTTTAGGACCTCCTCGAGAAATGGTTCAGTGCGGGATGATGTGATTAATTCCTTTATATGTTTCCTCTCACTTTCTATATGTTCTCAAGAAAAAACTGATTGGTGAAATATCTTCCACAACTCGTTCTGGTTCAGGTTCTGGGTCAGGTTTGCATTGCACTTGGGTTGAATGGACGTATTCTGATAGACATTCTATTTGAATCTTTAGTCCTTATAGGGCCTCTTTAATTCCATTTACCAGAGTTCTGTTGTAATCTAAAGCACCTTCATCTTGTTGTTTTTGCACCTGTGAGAAGTCATTCCATGCATAGTAATTGTAGTTTGGATACATTATGAAAATTTTAATTTATTTTAGATTTTTAATAAAAAATGAATATCTATCTACTATTTGAAAATTGAAAAATATAAGTAAACTACTGATTGGTTTCTCAGCAAAGGTGCCAGTTTTGATGCATGCCTATCATAGGGACAGACACAAGCCTATTTTTATGTTTACCTAGTGCATCATTGAGGCTTTCCTAGGTCGTCTCATTGGAGGAGCATTCTAAATTCCTTCAACTAAATAATTTAATTCACCTAAATTAATTATTCTTGTTGTTTTAGATTTTATAAAATATATGGAATTTAATAAAATAAATGAAATCCATAAATCAGAATAAACTAAAATTTAATTCTAAATTACCATGCAATGCTTAACAAAATGTAATTAGAGAAGAAAGGAAGTTCCCCCGAGAGAACTTTCAGGGAGCACCTTTATTGGCTAGCTTCAAATATTTATTGTGAACACACTTCATCATATGTGTACAGACCTTATTCTAACCCAGCAATGAATAAAATGTCTACTTAGAGATCGCCAAGAACCCCTCTATCCACCTCTTCATTCGATGAAAAATGGTTGTAGATTAAAAATTCCATCTTTAGACAACCACAGTGAGGATTACCCACACTATAAATTATCCTCAGAATTAACTCAAAGAATATTAAAAACATGGTCTTTGGTTTAAGAACCTAATTACTCCCTCTAGATATTATTATGATTAGTTACTCATGATAATGAGTATTATACTTCATGACGGTAAGATGAGAGAATGAAAAGAGGGTGGATGGGTGGACGCAATAATAAAAATATTGATTGAATTTATTTTAAATCTATATTAAAATTGAAAACTAATTTAAAAATAATTAAAATGAATAAATTAAAATGAAATGTGGAAATTTTGAGGTCGGCCTCCCTTGGTGGAGATCTATGAATTTGTGCCTTGAATGAATTGATGGAGAATGGGATGATTTGGTAAAGAGGTGAGGGCCTTCTTTTATAGGAAGAAATATATACGTAGAAATATTTTGCGATCTTGACACATTAAATTGTAATTTCATGTGTGTATTCCTTCTTAAAGGTTGTTCATAAATATATTGGATGTTGACCCTCCAAATTTCAGATCCTTCGGACATCGTATGAATGAGTTATGAATTTTTCATTGGTGGTTTCTGTTTCTAGATAATGCTTCTGGGAAGATTCCTCCAAACGTATGTCATTCAATGGCCGCATTAATGAATTCAAACCACCGCCAAATTTATTTTAGTTCTGTTCTTATATATCCTCGTGTTATCCCGTGTGGAAACACCTCAATTGGATTGGTTATGGGCGATTTATGGATTTGTTACCATTATGGGGTCATGTTGTCCGCCCGGAAAAATATCATATTTCAATGAATTGTTAGGCTTTTTAGATGGCCGAATCAGCTCTTTTTTCTAGAAGAAAATGTTGAAGGAAATACAATCACGATTCAACAAAAATATGAATAAAAAATTTTAGACTTAAATGTTTCATGAAATGACCAAAATAACCTTGTTTTAAAAATCTGTTTAAAATCCAGAACTAACCGATCGTTTCATTTAATCTAAAATTACCACTATAACCTAAAAATGTGACAATTACCCATACAATGACATTATAGTGATATTATAAACAATGTTTACAGTATAAAATATATGAAAATTTTAGTTTCAACAGGGATCCTCGAGTGGGGTATCTTTTTTGAAACATACTTTTAAATAAAAAATTTATTCTTCATTTTAATACAATATTGTTTAATGAATTCATCATATGGTCCCCAACAAGAAATAATAAATCGATTTCCATGAATGGATATGAACTAATAATGAATATTGCAGGAATATAAAATGCATATTTCAGAGGAAAATGATCATTAACATATGATGGTGGAAAAAGATATGGCCATATAACCACTAATATAGTGAAGTGAATAAATGGGGTCCTCAAGGGTGTGCACAAACTCTTGATCACATCAATAGCGAAAGAGAAATTTTATACATGTGTTCACTACATTGTTGACCTGTCACAAAAGGCCTATCAGTGGATGGAAAGTGGAATGCATTTTATGAGGCACTTCTAAAGTGATATTGATCAGATACTAAATGATGATTTGGGATGGACTGTTCTAGAATTTGATAGAGAAAATACAAGCTTTTACGTAATACTATGCTACGACCGAACTACATGTGCTAGTGGTAGATTTTATGTACTAATGTTAGATAAAACATACTATGATTGTGGCAACTTTTAGGCATTTAGATATTCATGTGCACATGTTATCACAGCTTCTGCTTCAGTAAATATATTTTGGGAGCCATATGTTGACTTGGTGTATCACATGAGATCTTTGGTAACTGTTATAGTGCAGCTTGGATGCTTGGTGGTGACTTTCATTCTATCTCATTTCATGCTGATCAGCCGACCAACTTCCCTAATATTTCCAGGTTTCAAAATTTTATTTTTTTTTCGTTTACGATTTTTTCAATGCATGTCATTTTTTAAATTATTGCATTCATACTACTAGGATACGTCACCGAGGGAGTCCAAAATAAAGTCAAATAATAAATTAAATGGATTGGCCAAGGAAACAAGGAGGGAGAATATGATGCAATATTTTTCACGAAGAAGGACATACTCGTAAGAGATGTCCACAAGTGGCAGCACATAGCTCTACATATTTTCATTCATGATCATGATTGTGTATTGTATCATTAATATTCATAAATTTTTTATGTGGAATTTTTATTATCGAATCCTTTTATTTATGACTTGATCCATTTTTTACATCTTTCAATTTTGGGTTGTCTCTTTTTTTGATTCTCTAAAAAAGAATTATGTGACACTAAAACATTTCAAAAAAACAAAATAGAACGAAAATGAATATATAATGCTTCCACATGTAACATGGAAACTATTCCCCTTATAAAAAATCAATTAAAAATCATAAATTTTAACAGAATGATTTTTCATTTGACTATCCGAGATGTTTTTAATTAAGAGTTTCAAAATTTTATTGAACCACTTATACCACCTGAACCGATGAAAACTACCTTGAGATTACATGAGAAAAACGAAATATCATGGATAATATCAGTAGGATTATCATATCTATGAATTCAAGTATCTTATGGCCCACACAAAAGAACTAGCCCATGGAAGATCACATGTAATGCTACGAGAAACATTTGAAATACCCTTACATGAGGTTTTATGCTAAGAACACCTATATAGGATTTATTTGTGTAGATTGATTTATTAATAATAAATCATTGAAATTGAAAATATTCAACCCAAAAATAGGTAATAGGATACTTTATCTGCATAGGTGATTGGCCATGTTACAAAAAAACTAATCCAAAAAAATCAAGTATAAATCGAAAATATTAACACAAAGATTTTTCATTTGATTGTTCTAGATTTTTTTAAAAAAAATATTAATTTTTTTAAATCACTATAATAAATTAATGTTAATATCATTTGTTTAGATGATAGGTTTTACGTTTCACACATATTAGGATACCCATGTATCACATATGGTTTTAGAGGGATGTCTAGTGCCTCCGTTGAGGGTACAAAGATCTCATCATTTCCATCTTACCACACCACCTCCTTCTATCATCCCTCATCTTCATCGCACTAGATTCTATGGAATAGCAATGTGTGACTTCACCTTTCTCGATCATCAGATCATTGCGGCACTTTTAGAGTGATAGAGGACAGAGTCACATACCTTACATTTTAGATAGTGGGAGTTGACTATTACCCTACAAGATGTGGTGACTATTTTGGTCTTCTCTACTGATGGGGTGGCTCTAACAGTCCTATTTGGGGATGATTTTCCAAATATTTCTCATAGATGACTTGGTATAATGGTCCCTGATGAAGGAAAGTCCATCATTTGTGGTATATTTCAGATGCCTTGGTTAGACCCGCACTTCACACAATTAGCAGAGGATGCTGATGAGATCACCGTGATGCTATTTGCACATGTATATATTTTGAGGCTGATTGGTTTCATGATTATTGTTGATCATGCCACTACTTTTTTTAATGTTAAGTATTAATCATTTATGGAGGATTTGGATGAGGCAGGCCCGTATAGATGGGGGTCTTCTTGTGACACATATACAAACAGGGTGTTATGAAGCACATGTCGTATCTATAAGAAGTATATCACAGGATGCATGGTTCATCTACAAATGTCGATGTGGGAGCATATCCCTCATTTATCTCCACATTATCATGTGCCATTGCAAGAAAATGTTGTAGTAGAGGCTCTGCGTGGATGTTGGTATGTTATTCACTAATTATATTATCTAACCTAATTTCATAACGTTCTATTATTAAATGTAAATATAACAATATTATCTAAAGGTGGAGTCAAGCACATCAACATTCATCTTCCCCCAGACACGACGTCCACACCTATAGACTTATGTTGTATAGAATTCGAACACACGATGTAAGTGATTATTATTTATATCGTTAAATCATTATTCATTATTATACATGTATTCATTTATTAATTGATAATTTATTTTTTATTTCATATTTTACTGATTCCATATAAAATGATGTTATCCAAATTCTTCCACCGTACAGTATGGACATGCCTATTATCAGCTCTTATAGGGTCCCATTCCTTCATTTTCATATAGACAACTGGAATCAGACCCACAGTGTTATGTTGTAGTTCATATTTGTTCAGCCTTTTCCAAACCTGTCCAGTTAGTCAGATTTATAACCTTCCCTAAATATTTCAGGGAATAAAGATTTTTATTGGAGGATATATCATGTATGCTATATTGATTTATGGTACAGACGACATGAGTTCCATTAGCGCGTGGTGGGGAAAATGGGATTTCATTTGCTGGATCAGATGGATAACGCATCTTTGTACTACAGGTCCCAAGTCATACTTGTGACACGACATAGATGAGGCACTCATGAGCAGGTATACATTGTTTCTTTAAACAATTAAGAATATTTTTTATTCATATTACTTAACAATGTAATTTGTTTCATAGGATGACGTATCTATCATATACTTAACATGTTTGATCTTGTAGAGCATAATGTTTTTGACACGACATATGTTCTCACTCATGTATCAGATCTACTTCCTACGATGGATGATATTTATAATAGAATTTTATTTGATCCCCCACATGCTGAGGGGGCTTTGAAGCCTTCTTAGATTGCTTAAGCTCATATATATGTATAAGGAGTGAAGAACCTATAATCAATCTTATTGTTCCGAATGAGGAGTATGTTCATATTGATTAGTTAGATGCTTGTCTTCCATATGAGGAGGCAGTTCTGTATGATCAGTCATATGCTCCTCCAGCTTCTCAGGTTAAGCCACAGATAGATACATACATTGACTAGGTTTAGCATAATTCATTATTATAGACATCCACAGCCCAGCAACCATCTTCTTTCCATGTTCTTGAGAGTTCCAGCCAGCATCCTCAATCCTTAGATTCAGGACTGGGTACACACAGTGAGACTATACATCCACCGCCTACACACAAAAGGAAGTGGAGGTGGTTGTTGTGAATGATGTGTAGCGTACTCTACAGAGAAGACAAAGACAGACACAACATTGATGCATCCAGTATACACCTTGTTGTAGGATAGAAGAGCATCAATTCCAGATGTGTAGATTGTGTTGATTTTCGATTAACGATACGTATTGTTTGTGAATTAATATTATCATTTATAGAGTTCTAATTTTAATAATAAGTTTCTTACTATCATCAATTTATCATTAAAACTTAATAATTTCTATTTGGTATTCACTAATAAATATTAACACCCAATATGAATAGATCAGTGAACATCAAGAAATCATGAAAAATATTATTGATCTCAATGATTTGAGTACAAAAATCGTAGACATTGATTTGTTGTTTAAAAAAAATTATTCTAATGAAGATGAATTTAAATAAATATGAATAATTGTGAACATTATATGATTATAATTTGAAGATTATAAAAACAAAAATATGAGATGTATTAAATAGAAAGTTAATTTGCCCAATTTTGAGAAAATACATATTCAATATTTATAAAAGGACACTTGTTCTACTATAAAAAATCATCACTGGAGGATTTTACAATTCAAATACCTCCTTCTTGTGATAAAATTTTAAACATTATAAAAAATATTGATTTCATATTATTCTAAAATAAGAAATAAATTTAAAGAGGGTTACAAATTTTTTAGAATATCCAAGAATAATTATTGAAGTAGGTCATCATTTGTTATGTTATATAAGAATTTAAAATTGATGTTTTTGAGTTTTTCCATTTAGGGTTAGGTAATTAAAGAAATAAGAAATTTATTCGAAAATTATTATATCAATTTGAATAAAATCTAATTAATACAGAATATTTAGGATGATAATGTTCTAAAAAAGGTGAATGTATTTCTAAATCCCTCTCCCATTGTTAAAAAAATAAACGGAATAGAAAGGGGTTTTCATTAAACTAATAAAATACATAAAAATGGTTTCCTCTAAAAAATTTCAATTTTTTTTTACTTTATATACAATGTTTTAACGAGGTTCATGTATCCTTTAGATACTTCATACAAGATGTCTGACCTCATTGATGCATCCTAATAATGGTAGATTCATGAACATGGTTCAGGAATCCTTTATCAAATCTCTGATGCATGTATGAACTGTGTTAACGCATCTTTGGCTTGGAGAGATGCGTGAATAGGGTTCACGCAACTTGATTCCCATTTTCAAAAATATTTTTTACCCTATCACTTTTGATTTAATAATAATAATAATACCAATAAAAAAACCATTTTACAGCATGCATTTTCTGATGTAAATTACAGAGACCTCATTTCGAGGGATGGTGAATAATATGGGAGACCTCAAGTGTAGTAGGTTTGGTTGATGGAGAGATTCAGGAAGTACCAGGTTGTTGCTGACTGTGGGGATCCGTGTTCTTAGGATGCCTAGTGGGATATTGAAATGTCTTGGGTTTCGGGTGGCTGATGGACCTGGAACCAGGTGTGTAACAGGGTAGATTTGGGTTTTTTGGATGGTTGTGGGTATTGGGAATTTTCTATATTTTGGGGTGTTGCCACTACTCTGGTATGCAGGTGCTTTCTATTCCACATTTATGATGTGTTTTTATATTCTTATATTTTCTTAAATAAGTTTTTTAGAGTGTTCTTTATCATGTACACAAAATTCCCTATATATATTCCAATTTTGTTTAAATTCCTTTTAATATGTCATTTACATTAATCAATATCAAAAGAATCACCAAAAACAGTATTATATTATGACCCTAGTGTAGAACTCATATATCGTCTGATCTAGATTTGTAATCCATGGCGATCGACTAACCCCTTATCATACCAAAAAAATGCCCTTTGAAACATTCAGCCATCGCCATTATTTCATATGGACACATGAAAATGCTTGTTAAAATTTATTTTTAGTATGATCTTAGTAAATTTGATAGTATTCATTGAAAACAAAACCTAAACATTATTTTATTAAAATTTATAAAAATATCATATTTTGAAAAATCTTTTCACTATTATTCCATTTCAATGGAACAATATATGAATTAAAAATACATTAAAAAACTTGTTATAATGGATATTTTTTTACTATGACGACTCATAAGAATGGCTCAAGGAGAAGTAATAGGTATTATAAAATTATTATTAAATCCAATAATTATTATATAACATAGATAAGTATATATCATCATACGTAATGATTGTATTAAACCTTTTATAACAGAAGAATAAAAATATGAAATGAATGATAAATGAAAATTAATATCATAAATTATCTTCATATTACTTTTAAAAAATCATTAAAAGTGCGATTAGATGTAATATTATTGATAAAATACAATATATATTATAATACAATCACTTAATAATTATGATAATATAAAAAAAAATTTCTGTATTGTGTTGAAAAAAAAATCTTATTGAAATAAAAAACATGAGAACTAGAAAAGGAATGTTAACTATTTAATATCTTATTAAATGGTGATTAATTATATTGTATGAATAATATCTCAACCATAATATATAAAATGGATAATAATATGATTTAAAACAAAACATATCATCAAATAAAATTTAATTAAATAGAATATTTAAATAAAATAATCTTAGTATGAAAATAAGAATGAAATAGTAAACCCAATATTTTTTATGATAATTACATTAAAAAGGTGAACAGGGAAAATGAGTATGTAATTTAACTTATAAGATATATAATTTCAATGATTAAATTCAAAAAATGAACCTGTTCCATTAAATTAAAATGAGATTTATATATAATATACTAAAAAATTTACACTTTTGAAATAATGGTGTAGAAATGTATTACCTTACATTAGCATAAAATAGGTATAGGAAATGATGATTAATAATTTTAGGTAAAGAATATATCGTGCTCAAAAAACAAATAATGATAATATAAATACTATATAATTATATAGAAATTTGAAATGATGTTTTATGGAGATTATACAAATAGAATTAGATATGGGAATGAAATCTTACATACTATGTAACCTTACCTAAGAAGAACATAGTTTAACAAAGACACCCCATCCATCCACCAAAAGAGTTAATGATTTTCAGGATTCATAAGGGAGGGAGTCCTTTAATAATATATCAATAAATAACTCGACCATGTGTTGTAATGAAATTCTAATAATGGGGGGTATTTATTGGTATGTCGAGTTGATTTCGATGAAAATAATTAATCAATATTTCACAATTCCTTTAGATCAAGTGCTCTACTACACCCTCTATTCAATATTTAAAATATTAATTCAATAGTATAATGGTTATTATTAAAGAATTATAGTGGTCAAAATAATTTCTAATTTAGTTTCCCATAGTTGTGTTTGATTTCATATTCTTCATATGGTACTATATTTTACCTTTTCACACATTATAAAAATTTTACTATAAAATAAAAAATTTAATCGTATTCATAATTCCAAAATCATGATTCAAAATATGTATTCAATTTGTTCAAATTCAATATATAATATTTTAAAACATTTATTTTATGGAATACTAATGAAATAATTTTCTATTTTATAGTAATTTTTCATTAAAAATAATTACATTAATCGTTCAAAAGACACATAATTTTTATAATTAAAACATATCCATAATATGATTCTATTCCTATAAATTTAATAATTTACAGTATGAATTAAAAATATAAATATTTATGAAAACATATTTTAGTGAAAAAAATAAGTTATTTATGAATTAAAAAGTCATGGATAAAAATATACAAATAAAATGACTTTTTAGTTTATAAATATTACAAATATTTATAAAAAAAATTAAATAAACTATTATAAACTACTATAAATGCCTCAAGAAATATAGTTTTTTATTAACGACTCTATAGAAAAATTTATTTTATCACAAGTTTTTCATGAAATATGATATAAAATAAATTATTATTTTAAAATCATTATAAGTGTATTTATTTATAAGACTAGTACACTATAATAAAATTTTAATTCTAATTAATATATTTTTATTATATGGATAGTTATAAATTAATAAAATAATTATGTGAGTATAGTAATCAATGATACATGAATATTGGAGAAGATATTATAGAAATCATATTTATGAAATAGTCACTATTTTGAATATATATATATATATTTCTTTTTAATAAATAAATTTATAAAATATATTTGTCACAAACAAATAAAATATTACCACTAGGAATGTATTACTATATTATAAAATTTATAAAATAAATATAAATATAATCAAAATGTATTATAAAACTATTAATTTTGGTTGTATATAAATTTATTCCATTATTAGAATTCTATAATATCATTCATTTTATATATACCTAAAAATGATGTGTAAATACAAAGAAGAAATGGATTTTCCTAAAGATTATATAACTTCAATTTTAATTTTCTCTATAAATATATGTCATGTACCAAAAATAGATTCCCTGAACTTTTTTATTTTTTTCTTATTTGACTTATCAAATGTTTCTATTTTCCCTAAGTACCGTAATTCATATAGATAAAATTTTTACAGGATATAATTATCTTGAATAAATTATTCAAATGATATTAAATTGAGTATTTTTGAATTAATTATATATAATTTATTATTCGATGTATGTAATATAATTTATATTCCATTGGTAATATTTTTAATGATGATAATGATGTTTACAATCCATTAAAATTAATTAATATATTTTATAATTCATAATTAAATATACATGGGATATTATAAAAAAGTTTATTTTATTTTATTCGGATCTATCAATGTTATCAAAAATTAGTCTATTAAATTTGATGAAAAGAAAATTTAATAATTAAATTCAAAATATAATTTTAAGAAAAATGAATAATAAATGAATATACTAAAAATATGTATTTTTAAATTATCATCAATATGAATTAAAATCTCCTTTGAAATTTTATGTCTTTGAAAATACATGTAACTTTATCTTCAATGTAGGTGAATCGTATAATAATATTTGTTTATAATATAACCCCTCCATTTGGTGTAATAATATAAATGTAATTATTTCCCTCAATAATGTCATATGCTGTGATTATATCCAAAATATTTATTAAAAAATAGAAATTATTAGTCGGTATTATGACCCTCTTTGAGAAATATTTATAAGATGAAAATAATAATACTCCATGCATGAATATGTGGTTAAGAATCCATAGTAGATTTAGTGTGAGATTTTCCAATCAATGATATTAATGATAAATCTAGGTGATGAGATAAATTTATTTACTAATATTTTGTTGATATATTCCTACAGAAAAGTATAAAAATTTATAAAATATTTCCGCAAAAAATATATATTATTGAATAATTATATATATTTCATGAAATTATCACATCACAAGGTGTTTTCAAAAATCACTTATGATCAAAAAAATTAGGTGGTAAATCATATCTACTAAGATAAGAGGATATAAACAGATTTATACTCAAATAAGGCTTTCAATATTATTGAATCTATGTTAAATTAAACATTCATAGTATTATCATTCATGATCCCCTTAATCTATAATTATTATATAAAAAATATATTAATTCCTTGAATTGGGTGTTGGATTACAATAATATTCTATATTAACACTAGGTTTGGAGAATTTTTTATCAAAATTCCTAAATACCATGAAGTGGAAACATTTAACTATTTTTGGATTATTATGAAAGCAAATTCTTCATGTTAAAACACATATTAAACTCTATTAATTATATTAATATTCAAAAATTTACTTTACCAAACCTAATATACATTTCAATTAAACTGAATAAAAACATTCTTTACTTTTTCTAATTTTCATCATATTTTTGAAGTTCAATCATCTTCCATCAATGAGATTTAACATTAACAAATCGTTAAATTTACATTTTTCTCTTCATTAGTGTATGCAGAAGTTATGATACCCCCATTTGATTTTCATAATGGTTTTTCTAATTTTGATCAGTAATTTATTAATATTAACGGAACCAAATAGATAGTGATAAGATTGATTTTTATAATTTCAATGATTAGTGAATGAATGGTCAATGGTGTACAATTTACAAAAAAGGTTTTCAAATATTGAGTTATATAAAATTTTATTTAATATTAACACTACAATATATAGAAAGATTCAAGTTCAACTGTAGAAATTTAATACTAATATATTTTTGATCAATTATAAAAATTATGGAATAGAATATGTTTCTAATGTAATGATGTTCATTATATGAATCTAACATTTAGAGTTGAATATTTTAGGACGTAGTTTTATATGATTATTATTGATCACACAATATTTACTATTAAAATAAATTATTGAATTTTTTAGTAGAACATTATACTATAATTTAATGAATAAGAAAATTTATCTATATGTTACTAGGGTTATTTTAGAGATAAGTTGAGGTAAATACATTAGATGTACTTAGAGAAGTTAAACCGATGGATGAAAAGCCACCAAGATTATTCCATTCGAAAAATTATACAATGAATTCAATAAAATGAGTCATTTCTGTAAGAAAATATGTATATTCAATATAGAATAATATTTAGATACGTACATAGATGTTATTTCCAAACACTATGAAGAGATACATTAAGGATAATGCAATGTATGAATGTTCAAAGGATCAAAGAAGGATAGGAATCTAGATGTTTGAAGTACATTGAATGTATGATGAAATTGATAATAGAAATGTCATATTTATTGTTTATGATGTTTGAGTTTCTTCATAATATATTTTCAATAGCATGTCAAATATTTGAAATTGAAAAACAATCATTTAATAATGAACATTTCCTATGTAAAACTCATCTTTACTTAAAATCCAAAAATCCTTGAGGCTCAATGTAGAATATAAGAGCAACTACATCTCATGTAAAATTCAATATGAACTGAACAATGACTCCATCTATCAACTAGATGTGAGAAGATGAAGGTATTATTGAACGTAATCGTAAATCAGTGAAAGATGATCATACATTTCTCTATGAAAATAATAATATCGTGATGATTAAGATCAACTATGTTTCAAAATTTGTTAAATTGGTTAATGTTTGTGATCATTCTAGAACTATTTTTTGATGTTAACATGCCGATATTATTGATATGTTGAAGACCATATCTTGGATGATCCAAAGTGAATGTTAAGGATGATGATGAAGACTGGAAGATAAATTAGTAAATAATGCTAATAAATTTTAGTGATTAAATAAAATAATTTGGATTAATAAATTCAAAATAGACTAATCCAAAGGTCAAATGAAATCCTATGATTTTAAAGTCCAGATGGGAGGATGTTAGAATCCTAGGATAGGAATCCCTATTATTCATAATATATTTCTCTTTAATGATTTTGATTCTCTCTATTATTATAGATGTGCACAATAATAAATATAATTGAAAAATTAATTTTTATAATACAAAATAAAATATATTACATTAAAATTATATGACTCATATTTAATATGATCAATTTAGGGATTATATGAAGTCCACATTTGATTACTCATGGATGAAAAATTATTTGTTTAAAAAAATTGATAAAATTGTTTTTTTATATTTTATTTAATTGTTATATTTCAATTTCAAGATTATTACGTTTATTTAAATTATGTTTTTTAAATTTAATTTATTTGATATTATTTAAAATATATTTTATTAATTTATTATAAATTAAGAACAAATAATTTTTTGCTAGAAAGAAATATTTTTCATGAAATAGTATTTTAGTAAGTATTATATATTTATATTAATAAATTAAATTTGTATCATTGGAAAAAAAATTGGTGTAATGTTTTGATAAGGTATTTAATCCAGTTAATTAACAACCAATTATTTTTTAATACTAGATAAATTATTATAGTAGGAAAATACTACATCACAAAACAATTTCATAATTTATACTCTAAATAGATGTTAGTGATTAATTTATTTAAAAGATTAATTTTATATTTTTAAATTGAAAATTGTAACCAAATTTATGGATTCAATATATCAAAAATTACTTTTTATGAAATTTTTATATTTTTCAAAAAATTTATTATTTTGTTGAAAATAAATTATTCACAAAACATAGAATATGTAATCATTTATAATTTAATAAAAATGTACTAAATCTATATAAAAACCTTTTTGTAATTAAATAATAAAATAAGATTTAAATTATTCAATTATAAATATTTTTTAATCTTAAAAAATCTATTTCAAACATTTTTAGGACAATAGTAAAATGTTAATTTTAAAGAAACTATTATCAGTTTTTTTTAAACAAATCTAGTATTTTCATGTATGGATTCAGTTTTACATTATAATGAAAGACGCATATTTTTAATTTTTTATCATAGATAAATTTATGTTAATAAAATCATTAACTATTATTATTTTATCATGTATATAATTTAAAAGTTAAAATTATTTATTTTTTAAAAAACAGTTTTTATGCGATTAAGTATACTTATTTTAAGATTATAAATCCATAGAATTCGATTAATAATTTTATACAAAAAATTCAAAGTATTAATGAGAATAATAAATTTATGTATTCTATTTACTATTAATTTTTATTATTTATATTAATTAGTAATGTTAAAAAGTAATTACAATGTTAAAAGTAATATTGGGTAAAAAATAAAAAGATAATTGAAAAATTAATAAAACAACCCATGTTTTCCCCAAATTGATTGGTTTTGGATAGGTTCGAAGAAAACTCACATTAAACTCCCATTTTTTCTATTTTTTCCATTGATACATGAATGGTGTGATTAGATTTTTTTGAAATGTAATTTTTACTTGGAAAAATACCCTTCTCTTTAGATATAAAAGAGTAATATCCCCAAAAATTCAATACTCACATCACAATAAAATATAACCTTGTAAATATAAAAAATTTCTCCTCCTAGAACCCTATATCAATTAAATAGGCCTCACATCACTATTTGTTAGTTTAAGGATTCAATTAACAATGATAATTTTATGAGAAAACCCAAGTTCATGACATATGTACTACACTCCAATTTGTCTTGTTTTATTAACCTTCCTCTCACATACATATTATATTCAAACCAACATAATTAGATATGAATAATTATTATAATTTTATTTTAATATATTAATGTAAAACTCATTTTTATTCCTCTATAATAATTAATAAAAATTTATGTTTTTTAGTGTGTGTATGTGTAGACTACTACCTACATGAGTAAACCTATTCTGTTTTTAACATACCACCATGCTTTTTGGTTTTAACGATATTATTGATGAATAACAAATTATTCAATAATATAATTTTTTTTAATTCATAATTATATTATACCTTCATTCTCAATCATTATTCATGAAATAAAAATGGTATCATTATGTTCTCTAGAATATGGCCTCCATGAAGTTACATATCATGATTTATCCCTAATTTTATTATTATTATTTGTTATGAAATCAAAAAAAAAATTATATCAAAACATCAAAAATTTATAAATAATATAATTATTCCTCAATAATAATGATATTTTCTATAAAATAGACAACACGAATAATCATAATCATTTAATAAATAACTTATGATAACATTTTGGTTTGATTACCCATCAACAAGAACAATGCTATAAAACTCTGTCATTTATGAATAAAAAATAATAATATTATCCTATGGTCTTATGAAAATATGGAATTTCAATTTTTCTTTAATGGGTATTTTATTTATTTAAATTTTTATTTATATATCATCTTTGAATACTAAAAATATGGAAATATTCCAATATTGTGTCCACATTTTAAAAAATTAGAATAATAATGGAATTAGACATTATAATTATAAATATATCACATTTTTCTATATTATAAAATTATAAAATATAGAAATTATGAAATTGTTTAGAAAGATAATGAGTAAAACCACTTTTATGAAACTCGTAAAAATTATTAAACTATAAACAAAAAATATCTAAAAATATGAAAACTAAAAAAATCATGTAGAAAATTATTTTATATAAAGGGTATAATTTAAAATGGATATGATTATAGATATATATTAATTTTTTAGGATTTATATTTTATTATAAATGTGGTTTAAGTTCATTTCTAGATGTTATGACAGTAGGTAAGGGTTCATCTCTTATATTCCTCTCTTTAAACAATATTTTCTAATATTCTCCTAATATCCTAATTGTAGTTTTTGTACTATATATTCATTATGGAATATTAGAGAATTAATATATTAATTCTGTATTAAGATAAATTTTATCCCTCATCATTCATTAAATTTTGATTGAGCTACTACTCAATCCATTAGTAGGTATTTAAATCACAATTTTCATTCATTGGGAATCATGTCATGTAATACACCTATTTTAATTTTCTTGGTGCATATATTTCTATAGTATAAATTTACCATATTACTCAATAAATTTATTTTATTTTAATTTATATAATTTTATCAATACCATATATTCTATTTTATTCATGATTTACTAAAACCATTGTTGAACTAATTCTTTTTCCTAGTGGAAAGGTTATCCTATGTTTTGGTAATGTATATATGTCTATAAAATAAAAGAAAATACATACTTTTATGGACACTAGAATAGCGATATGGTTATAAAAATGATTCACCGATATAATTTATAGACAAAATTTTAGGTTTATCATTGTTATAATCATCACTCTAATGCATGATGAGTGGTCCTAATACTACACATATGGGTAGACACTCCTGAGGGATATTCATTCAAATATTCACAAGCCCTTTATAAAACAAAACAATAGGTATTTTATACAACATCCCTGAAATCCTAATAAAAGAAACTATAGAACCAAATCTCAAATATTTATATGTAGTTGTGTATATTAAAAGTTCACTCACCATATTATTCTCTAATGAGGGTATTTCATGTAGCATTGAAAATACACCAAAAATTCTAAGATTAATAATTGATATTCTCCATGAAATCAACATTTTTCTTACTGAATGGGGAAGTATTTTTTCCATATTTCGCATTCTATTGATAGTCGTGTTTTTATTGAGTAGGAAATTCTTTAATTGATGGTATTAAATTTATTTTTTACTCTATTGTAAATAAATAAATCCATAATCATGTGATGGGTGAGGCTGAGAATTATATATCACCTCATTGAATCGACTAGTCACATGATACAAATCAACCTGGTTATTGGTTTCTTCCTCTCCCAATATAAGTATATTTATATAGAATAAGTAATTTAAATATTGTTTTGATATCTGGAATTCTTAATTACATCAACAAGAGATCAATGATTAATTTTATCCTTGTTTTCATTAATTTTCATGTCTAAATAATTTCATAAGATTCATATGATTATTGAATATTTTTGTTTATTTATTCATATAAAATAACTAATTATATGTTAATGAGTGACATGTTATTCCCATGAAAATTAATAATATTCCCTCATTCTATGTTAATGTGCAATTTTCATAGATATTTGGTAAGGGATATATTTTTACCCTCATTGTTCTCATGATCTATCTTACATTTTGTAATGTAATTTATGTATATATCTATTATATAGACACGACTTAAACATTACTTAATCTTGAGTTAAATAATGAATTTTTATTGGGGATCTTTTCAGGTTTAGTGTTTTAGAGAATTAGGCCATAACAATTACATCACAAAAAATTACAAATTAGACACTTCTACTCAGTGTACATTTTTTTCATGAAATAAAAACATATAAAAAAAATAAACATGTCTAGTTCCATGTTTTAGAAAACATGACTTTTCTGTGATCCCATCCTTTACTCTATTCATCTTTAAGTCCTATGAATCATTTTTGAAAACTAGTTATGAGCATAAAATTCTCATTAAGGGTTATAAAACAAGGAAAGAATACATTAGTCCTTAAATACATACAAATCAAAGAAATCATTTTTTTCATCTTTAACATACCACAAAAAATAATATGTTTTTAGAATAACATATGGAATTAATAATTCATAAAGGGAAGTTATGGCATATATAACATAAATAAATTATATCCCTCAAAAATATATAGGGAGCCACATTTGAATACCCATCAGAGTATATTCCCTAAATCTCAGAGGATAACTCACATTTCCCAATGCATTGGAGAGCTATCTCGGGCTCACCTACAATAGGTTTATCACTAAACCACCCATATACATAAAAAATTCCCAAGAACCATAACATAATCATAACACACGAACAAGCATAAAGGAAAGATAACATTTCCACATTGCAGTCACAATATATAATTTCAATATATTGATATAATCAATGTTTTGTCATAACATTTTCAAAAACATTTAAATCAATTTAATAAAGATATTTTTGAATCAAAGTTTCACATTCATATTTAAAGACATTGAACGAAATTTTAATTTCAAAAAACTAATGTCCATATAATTAAATACTTAAAACCATTTTTAAAACATGGACATTAATGAGAAATATTTAGAAAAATAAATCTTTAAAACATTTAAAATGATATTTTAGTTAAAGAGTTCCTAACCAAATAATAGAAGCTTGAATAAAAATAATTTAGTAATAACATTAATCACGGATTATAATATCATGAGAATAAGGATATTCATGATATAATATGTCAAAGTGTTGTATATAAACCATATAAAAGTGAATTTTTGTATAACAACAAATAATTCAAAATGGAAATAAAATTGAGACAAACTCCCTTACGATGATCACATCCCTAGATTAAGAATATACCCAATATAAGTAGATATAATGTGTAAAAAAATCGTAGGTCATTCACACATATTCATTTCACGACAGAATCAAGATGTATAATTTCAATCCAAAAAATTTAAATTAGGATAAAAAGTACTCTTACAGAAATTTGACAGCCTAATAGCATCACATAAAAATTCAGAAAATTAGTTGATAAAAGAAAAAAAAAATCTCTCATCACACAGACATATAATTTACAGCAATTAGGATATAGAAGAACAAATCCAAACATTTGAGTATTGAAATTTAAAAATATAAAATAAAAGATGTCTTTGACTAGAAGAGGAGGGTGAAAGGTTCCCATACAAAGAACAAATCATTACATTAAGGATAAATCAAAGAAATAAATATGTGTGAAAAATATAAACACACCCAATATAAGTACATATTAATTGTAAAAGAATCATATGACATTCACACATATTCATATCATGATATAAATAAGAAGTTGGAGATTAACCCAAAGAATATAAATTGGGATAAGAAGTTCCCTAACCAATTTGGTAACATACAAAACATTCACACCATAAAGGAATGACCATACAAGGAAGATGTAAATAACCCAAAATTAAATTATATTACACAATTAATATAATAATGTGTAGTACATATAAAAAAAATGGAAATACGGAAAAATATACCATGAATCTCACAGAAGATAAAAGTGGAATGAAAACACATTACATCGTGTCCAACTTGACTAGTATTTTCTTTAATATCCTGAATGAAAAACTAATGTAAATTTATAATTGATTTATAACCTCATTAATGATTATTATTAATTTCATATCACTTATTACTACATTATAAAAATTATATATTCATTTAATTTAATAACATTCGTATTGTCGATATATTGTACTTAAGTCAAAAAAGAACATATTATAATTAAAAGTTATCCATGTGCTCAAAATTCCATTAGATTCATAATTACATTATTTTTTATACATAATATATATCATATATATCATGTTTATATATATATATATTTATAAGATTACATAACATTTGGATATAATAAATGAAATGCACCGTTCATGGAGACGTAAAGTTGTACGTACCCATTAACGCTAATTTCAATTCTATATTGTATTTTAATGAAATGAAAACATAATGATACATAGGTATAATATAATGACAGTATAATATCATATATTATATCATTAAATCAATCCTTTATATATCCCACATATGGCATTAATGAGTCATATAACTTTGAGGGGGCGGTAGTCTGCACTTCCTCAAATTAAATTATCGTATATACCCTTTATGGAAACCATAATGTTACGATATACATGAAAAATACCAAATAATTGAGAATACATAAACATAATATATTTCATTTATAAATATAGTTCCATCATAATGGCCACCATGAGAGGCGGTTGGATATATTTGAACAATCTTCATTTCGTGAGACAGTAGTTCGCCGTCCACAAAAACTGTATATTTTTATATATTAGATGGAGGTGTGTGAAAGTGTAGTTAGAATTATTCTCATAAAAACAACCTAGTATTTTGAGTATATTGGCAATATTATAAAAATAAGGAATACGGATAGTTTAGGGGGTAGGAGAAGTAAAATAATATAAAAGAACATAAAAGAATATGTTACCTATAAATCGGGTATCTCTCTTTGGTTTGAAACAAAAGGTTCACATAAATTTTTTTATAACTAGGGGAAGGCTTCTAGGAGGAATATAGAGATGTATGAAGATTAATTGGGTAGATTTTTGACAATCTGGGGGACTTGAGATGTGTTAGTAAAGGGTTAGAAGTGATGGCCTTTTATAAAGGGTAGAGGGGGTTTTTAGGAATGTTTACAAGTATTATTTTTATAAAGTAATTTTCATTTAAAAAAGGAAAAAAATTATTAAATTCCAATAAAATAAGTTTATTTTTCAAAATAAAGTCATCCATTAATAATTTAACAGGTTTTGGATAATTTTTTAAATTTTAATATTCTCATTTATTTAAATAATTCATTAATAAAGTAATAACTGCATCATCATTGTGTCATAAATAATTTTATTCATTTGCAGTCAAAAAATTATAAATAAAAATAATTATATGGTAAATATTTTGATAATTCAAATGAATATTTATAATGGAAGATACAACTTATATATCCTTATGTAAAAATTCATTTACAAAAACATATATTTTTAGGTCATTTTTGACCTTAAATTAAATTAATTAATATAAAGTGTCATTATCACTCCCATGTGACTCCAAGAGATCCCATATTCGATCCAAGGATTCCCATGGTCGGACATGTTTCAACCAGTAGGATAAGGAATCGTGTTAGGTAAATTTAATATTATTATAATAATAATTGTTTACCTTTGTTACCATATTTACCTTATAACCATTGTAAATAAAATATTTTCTAAAATAAATATTTAAAATGTCTAAAAATTAAATTTACCTAAATTCACAATTTGGAACTGAGGATTCCTAATATGAAATCCATTTTTCCATATTCAAAACACAGAAAAGGACGAAATTATTTTAAAATAAATTCTCGTTGTCAAAACAAAAAGCGTGTTTAAAAAAAATATTAACTGTCAAAAGATTGACACTTGTTTATGTCCAATTTCAAAGTGAAATTACGTAAAATGATGGAAATTTGGATTAAATAGTAAAAAAATATAATCTAATTACACTTTAAAACCAATTAAAAAGATAATATAGCCATATAAATAAATTAGATTAACTAGCAATTTTGAATACAAATGCAGTATTTTTCTTTATTCATAAAAAAATGAACATTATCAGAAAAATAAAAAAACTTCATCTCATGATTGTTTTGAAGTCCTCATAAAAAAAAGAATACTATTTGGTCAAAATAGATCAAATAAAAGAAACCAAAACTATATTAAAAAATGTTTCACCATAAAATAGTGGTAAATCGACCTTTTATAAACATTATACTATTTAGGCTTAGAGTTGGATTAAATCAAATTTTAAGACTCTATCATTAATTGGATAAATGTAAAAACTTTTAACAAACATGTTAAATAATATTGTAGTTAGTTCTGTTCATTCCCGCCAAAACAATGGCTAAGAGTTAACTACAATTTAAAATAATAATTATAATATATTGTTATTCAGTATAACTCAATGTTGTGTGCAGCATATGATTTCATTGAAACAGGTTGTTGCGTGTTTAGTACGCTATCAGACATAACATCCCCTTTTAATGTAAAATTTATATTTAATTCACAAATATTAATAAATATGAAAATTTCATATTCTTTATTTACCTTGGATGTTACATCCTTCCCACCTTTTGGAAATTGAGTGCACACAATTATGAAATTAGGCTCTAAAACATCATTAAATGTCCCAAATAAATAAATAGTCCATAAAACTATCACCTTTAAAGAATGAAAGAGGAGTATCATGGTCACCAAAGATAACCCATACTAGGATTCTCTGAAAACATGGATATGGAGGAGAAACTAAGTGTCATGTTTTTAGTGAGAGTGATAGAAAACATGACCAAGAGAAACATAACCACCAAAAAACAAAAAAAAAATTGATGGGTTAAACGGTATTTAATTCCCCATAAGTAAAAGTTAAGAGACAACATTTTTGTTTTAAGTTACATTTCATAATGTTTAGGAATCTATTTATGAGCATTACAACAAACATTTGGAAACATACTAACTAGTCATGTAGTCCTTCTAGATTTACTAAATTCCTACCACAAACTAATATTTCTTCTAAATGATGAGTATTCAATGTGACATGGTCACACATGAAGCAATAGAATCCACTAATAGTGATTCACATAATAAACCAAAGAAGAATTATATATTTCTCATATCTTGAGACATTAACTAAAACTAAAATTGATTATACAAGATCATATAATCCCAAAAAATGATACTCTTTTAAAAAAAATACTACTCTTAATATCAAAATTTTAACAAATAATAACAAAAGTTCAAGAAAGACCATTTAATAAAAAATTGTCCTTAAATTTATTGAAAGTAACCCAAACTAATATTGAAAAAAAATCAGAAGGATTTAATCATGTAATCTTCTATAGTAAATATTAACATTTATCTCCATATAGAATCAACTACTCTTAACATCTCATACTAATTAATAATTAACCTAATCAAAAATTCAATATGATAGGTAAATAATTTTCATAAATAACCCTGAAGTGCACTGTGTTGCATTTGTTGTCAATGAGGTATGTTGTTGTGAAGGAATGAATGGATGGATGTCAAGGAGTCTCAATATGTGAATGAAAAAGGATGTGATTGTGATGGTGATGAATGGAGAATGGCCATGGTACTTATAGGCATGTCACTTAGGAGATTCACTAAGTGACATAGGATGTTGTGGTTGAAACATTCTCTATGTGTATCAGACGATTGTAGAGCTGTTCTTAATGTTCCAATACTTGAATCAAGGTGATACTAAGTGACAACACTTGAAGAATGATGATGGAGCAACATTAAATCTGACGATTGTTGAGCTTTTCCTTAAGTGTAAAGAACTTGTATCAAGATGATACAAAGTCACAACATGATTAGAAGACCATGCATTGTAGTGACAATGCATGAGGAGTTGAAAGTGATCCATCCATAAGTTCTAAGTGGATGAAGTGGATTAAAGAAGTCCATGCACTATCACTTAGTGCATGTGAATTTGAAGAAGATCCAATTTAATCTCTGATTAGATCAATGAAGAACATTGAAGAATGTTGGATAAATGTTTGATTCAGGAGATCTGATTGAAAAAGAACCTTCTACATTTCCCTCCTAAGTGAAGAATATATGTTGAGGAGGATTGAGGAATTCAAATGAAGAAGAAGAAGAAGATGAGAAGAAATGAAGAGGAAGGATGGCTTATGTGGCATTTCGCATTTGAACCTTGTTACTTTGTTTTTAAACAATGTACTTGTTCTATATTCAAGCAAAAATTAAGCCACCAAGGGCCAGCCTTAAGGGTTCAACCCAAGGCACATGTGGGACAAGGTCACCACGCCCAAGGGGATCCCATGGGGCCAGCCCAAGTGAGGTCGGGGCCGTGTATAAGCCCCGAGGCCACGCGGTGATGAAGCACGGGCAGTGTGAGCGCGAGGAGAGCGCCCGTGTGTGCATAGTGGGCGCCAGTGGCGTGCCCGAGTGGCAAGGGTGGGCGCAAGAGCGCGCCCGCAGAGAGAACCCGGTGCGGGGCGGCACTGAGAGGGGAGAAGTTCAACTGAGCGTATCCCAGCACCGGATTTTTGATAAACCGTGGAAAAAACCGGCCGCGGCTTCGATGTGGGATGCGGAATTTTTCCGCGGAGCGAATCCCAGCCGCATGATTGATCGCGCGTGCGATCCGAGCCGCTCATCTAATCGCGCCATTCGCAATCTGATCCAGGCCGTCCGAGATTATCTGATCGCCTGATCTGACGGCTCCCCGTCCATCCTCAACCTTGAGCTCGCCCGAATGCCACCCGCAGCCTTCGTTCGAACCAGAGGCTTCCCGACGACAGTTTTTGAGTTCCCGGCCACCTCCGAGCAAACCGAGACCTCCTTTGTGACCATTAGGCCATAACGAACTCATGCATGCATTAAAATGTTGCATGCATGAATCGAGATAGAATTCGAAGTTCGGCAGAGGCAAACCAAAGGTGTCGAGGCCACGTGTGTTCGTGGTATGCATAGACAAGTATTAAAGAGGCCATGCATTCGTTCGAAAATGCATGCACATGAAGGAGGAAAATAAAAATGCAACCCGTGTTGAAACAGAGTATAAAAATCAAGATTTGGAAAGATTTTTAAAGATCCGAAAATCTTGGGAATTTGAGTTGTATGACGAGGATGGGACGAGGTGCATCTTCCTATAAAAAGAGAGGCTGAGGCATTCTAAATGCTTGCTGATCCTTTGCTGAATATTTGTGGAGTCCCGTGAGAAGCACTCGGTGCCTCGCGAAGTCGAAGCCCCGCGCAGCACCCTGCGCGGCAGTGAAGCCCGGAGCACCCCTTGCTCCGTGAGGTTCCTTTTGTGCACTTCTTGCGCAAAAGAAGAAAGGGAGGTCCCCTGTGTGCCTCTGTTGCACGGCAGGAAGAACCCGGGGCCGCAGCACCTTGCGCGCCCACGGTTGAAGCCCACGGTTGGTTGCACTTGCGCGCCCCGCAGGAGTATCACCTGATAGCCTTTGTGCACCAAGGCCCTTGTGCGCTGTTTGTGCTCTTGCACCTTGAGCGGTTGTCCTTGCACCCTTGACACCTTGCGCGACAGTGGAGTAGAGAAGTGGCTGCGACTCAAACACACCTTGCGCGCCATCTCTTTGAAGGAGGAGTTCGGGTTGTGTGTTCAAGACAAGAGGAAGAACCCGAGACCTTGGATTAGGTATGTGCAAGTGGGTGAAGTGAAGATCACACCATTGTGTGTGTGTGTGCAACAAGGAAGAAACCCTTTGGCACTTGTATGTGCAAATTGAAGAAGAGGCCGTAGCCCTTGGGGGTGTGCAAGAAAGAGAGACCAAGTCTCTTGTGTTTTCAAATTGAACAAAGAAAATGTGTGTGCAAACAAAACAAGAAGGCTGAAGCCTAGTGTGTGCACTAAAAGTGTATACACATTAGAAGAAGAAGAAAAAGTTCCACACTAAAGTAAAACACACTTCTAAGTGTGTGAACAATTTGAATATAGTGTGTGACGATTGTGGAGACGGTGTGTGATTAAAATTGACTACACCCTTAGTGGGTTTATTGCACCAAGAGAAGGGGAGTGCATGCATGCATGCATGCACATGCACACGTGAACAAAGCTAAATCAGGTTGTTTGCAATTGAGAAGTCCAAGATGAGAAGATCTTGAAGAATCAGAGTTTCCATGCATTCAGTGCATGAAGTGGAATTGCTATGAGACAGGACCAGACTGAAGTTAAAGATATCAGTTGTCTGAGTATTCAGTAGTTGAAGAGAGAAGCCAGGTCATCCTTAGAAGAAGGTGATAAAGCCTGAGCAAGATGAGAAGACCTGTTCATCACAAGTGAGCAGAGGTATAGAGCAAGGCAATCAGCCTTTATCCCAGGCTGCTGAGGATACTTGAAGAAGCTTAATGTGAAGAAGAGCTACTCGTGTGACTCGAGGAGCCAAGAGAAGACCATGTGGGACTCAGGGAGAAGAAGTCTTCAGTGGGATTCTGGAGCAGGCCAGTGGGACTCTGGTAACACTGTGGGACGCAGTAGAAAGACCCTCCTGTGGGACTCAGGAGAGATATAGTGGGACTCTGTATCGACCATTGTAATTCTAACAAGTTATAATGGAGAAACCATGTTGGGGAGTATAACCAACATGGCAAGGACGTAGGCCTTTGGTGCCGAACCTTGTAAATCCTTGTGTCCAGTGCCTTTACATTTAATACATCATTCGTGGAAAGGTGAGAGATACAAGAAGAGTGGATCGAGGCATTAACCAGCCATAAAGGTTTAATTGATAAAGAATAAATTAGTAAAAAGTTTCAAGGGATCACTGATTCACCCCCTCCCCCTCTCAGTGATTCACACTGATCTGGGCACTTCAATTGGTATCAGAGGGAAGGTTACCTCTAAAAGATACAAGGGAGTCTTTATGAAGTGCAGATTTGAGGAAATGAGCGACCAGCCTCAAATGGAGATATCTACCAAGACTCGGAAAAATAGAAAGAAGAAACAGGCCAAGAAGATGAAGAAAGCATGTCCTAGCTGTGATGAAGTTGGAACAATGAATGATCTTCAAAGTGCAATCGAATATCTTCAGAAGACAATCCCCAAGGAAGTGGCAATGTGTATAGCTACAGGCATCCTTGATCTTCAAGAAGAAAAATTACAGCTAGAAGAAGAAGCCAATACAATGGAAGATCAGTTGGCTAAAAGGGTTGGCATAACCAACACTCTCAGAAAGCTGGTGAAGGCTAAAGATGAAACAGTATTGCTTTGGAATGAAAGATATGAAGAAATTACTGAAGAATTGAAAAGGAGCCTTTCTGAGAATGATTTCTTTAAAATAATGGTCAGAGATGTTTTCCATGCACTGGAAAAGAGGCACAAAGTTTCAATGAATGTCAAAGATGCTCAACTTGAAGACAAAGTAAACAGGGTAAAGGAGATTGACAATTCATTACATGAAATGAAGAAGGTGCATGAAGATCAGTTAGAACAGCTGAAAGAAAATTGGGAAGGAAGGCTAAGAACTGTTGAGGATGAGAAGAACCCCCTTAACATGAAATGCTTAGAACTAGAGGTGAAATTGAAAAATCTGCAATCACCCAAAGCTGAATCCTCCCAGTCAGCTGAAAGTAGAAATGTTGCTACTCAAGTATGCATTGAGCAGGATGATTCTAAAAGAAGTACATCCTCTAATAAAAGGGCAACATCTTCTAAAAGGAAGGTACCATCCATCCCATCTTGTACTAATGCTTCTAATTGTGTTTCCACAAAAAGTGCAGGATGGAAGAATAATTCCAAACAAGTATGGATGAAGACAATTAAGAAAGAAAGCTCTCCTGAAGCAGCACAACAATTCAAGACAAGTACCCTACAATCAGAAGGAATCAAAAAGTCATGATTTGTGGGTCAATGTTGGTGTTGTAACAAGTATGGGCATTGTGCAAAGGATTGTTGGTACAATCCACTGAATGCCAAAGCACAGAGGAAGCCGATGCCTAGGGGGAGCAAGCAAGAAGAAAAGAAGCAGCATCCACAGGTCTAGAGACATCTGTTTACTACAAGTAGATTTGGATTTCTTGATAACATCTGGGATGTTTGCAAAAGTGGTCAAAAAGATACATGTCAATCTCCAACTATATCTAGAGCTCAAAAGAAGAAAAGATCACAGAACCTGGCTCAGAAAGAATCCTTGGGAAGCAAGCAGAAGAAAGCTGAAGATGCTCCCAAGAAGATTATAAAAAAGGAAGATAAGACCTTGGAGTCTAAATCCAAGAAGGGTGATACATCCAGAAGGACCACCAAGAAGAAATGCTTCTACTGTTGAAAGAAAGGTCATATCATGGATCTTTGTAAAGAAGCCATGAAATTGAATAGAAGTAGACTGGACTCGAAAAGACAATCAATCCAGAAGAAGAAGAAGGGGTTGATTGAAACCAAGTTGCCTAAGAAAGGTAGCTTGAAAGCATCAAAGGAACCATTTGGAATTTCTAGAACTGAGGCCACACTTCCAACTGACTTACTAGTCATATGGCCTAATCAGTTGCAACTTTCTAGAGAACTACAAAGAGCTGAAGATGAAGTTCTGGCAATTGCTAAGGCAAAAGGGAAGAAGAAGATTTCACATGAATATGTGTTGAGATCCACACCAGCACAAACATCATTGAAGATCAAATGTGCAAGTGTGAAGAATGGTGAAAATGGGACATCTCGGTTGAGAGAATCTTCTCAACCTTGTTGTTCATATTGATGAACCAAGGAGGTTCCATCTTATTCCCTTATACTTCTGGTATTTACATGTGCTAACATTGCAGGGAATTGAAGATGATGATCATTCTCATCTGGAGAGTGGTTTGGACAGAATGGAGTGCACCCCTTGAGGGGGAGCCAATCTGGAGAAGATGGTATTCTAAGATTTAATATCATCTTGAGAAAAGTGAAGGTATTCCAATCATACTTTCATCCGTTTTTTCTTAATTGTATTCATCATGACAATTAAGGGGGAGTATTGATTGAAGGCAAATGGTTTAAAGGGGGAGCTTTATCTTTGCACCTGAACTTTCTAATGTGTTTGGTGAAGTATGTGCAGGATTTAGCAATTCATTGATATATCTGAAAAATTTCAAACCCCTAAAGCATGATCTCACATATACAGTGAATGATGGACAACATTGAGTTCCTTGGTTACATCACTCTTGTTTTCTACACCGGGTTAGCCCAAGTAGACTTAGAGTTGATTTACTAAAGGCTCTTTGCTAAAGAAAACATGTGACATCATCCCTCTCTTAGTAGTTGTGAAAAAAATGCTTTTCAAAGGGAGGAAGTGATTTTTTTAAGAGAACCACACCACACCTTTGCATTTGATTGCCAATAAGGGGGAGAAATATTGGCACACATATTGACCCATTCATATGTGCTCTAGTGTATAGCCAACAAATAAAAAGGGGGAGATTGATGTGCACTGTGTTGCATTTGTTGTCAATGAGGTATGTTGTCGTCAAGGAATGAATGGATGGATGTCAAGGAGTCTCAATATGTGATTGACAAAGGATGTGATGGTGATGGTGATGAATGGAGAATGGCCATGGTACTTAGAGGCATGTCACTTAGGAGATTCACTAAGTGACAAAGGATGTTGTGGTTGAAACATACTCAATGTGTATCAGACGATTGTAGAGCTGTTATTAATGTTCCAATACTTGTATCAAGGTGATACTAAGTGACAACACTTGAAGAATGATGATGGAGCATCATTAAATCTGACGATTGTTGAGCTATTCCTTAAGTGTAAAGAACTTGTATCAAGATGATACAAAGTCACAACATGATTAGAAGACCATGAATTGTAGTGACAATGCATGAGGAGTTGAAAGTGATCCATCCATAAGTTCTAAGTGGATGAAGTGGATTAAAGAAGTCCATGCACTATCACTTAGTGCATGTGAATTTGAAGAAGATCCAATTTGATCTCTGATTAGATCAATGAAGAACATTGAAGAATGTTGGATAAATGTTTGATTCAGGAGATCCGATTGAAGAAGAACCTTCTACATTTCCCTCCTAAGTGAAGAATATATGTTGAGGAGGATTGAGGAATTCAAATGAAGAAGAAGAAGATGATGAGAAGAAATGAATAGGAAGGATGGCTTAAGTGGCATTTGGAATTTGAACCTTGTTACTTTGTTTTTAAACAAAGTACTTGTTCTATATTCAAGCAAAAATTAAGCCACCAAGGGCCAGCCTTAAGGGTTCAACCCAAGGCACATGTGGGACTAGGTCACCACGCCCAAGGGGATCCCATGGGGCCAGCCCAAGTGAGGTCGGGGCCGTGTATAAGCCCCGAGGCCATGCGGTGATGAAGCCCGCGCAGCGTGAGCGTGAGGAGAGCGCCCGTGTGTGCATAGTGGGCGCCAATGGCGCGCCTGAGTGGAAAGGGTGGGCGCAAGAGCGCGCCTGTAGAGAGAACCCAGTGTGGGGTGGCACCGAGAGGGGAGAAGTTCAACTGATCGTATCCCAGCAGCGGATGTTTGATAAACCGCGGAAAAAACCGGCCGCGGCTTCGATGTGGGATGCGGAATTTTTCGGCGGAGCGAATCCCAGCCGCATGATTGATCGCGCGTTCGATCTGAGCCGCTCATCTAATCGCGCCATTCGCGATCTGATCCAGGCCGTCCGAGATTATCTGACCGCCTGATCCGACGGCTCCCCGTCCATCCTCAACATTGAGCTCACCCGAATGCCACCCGCAGCCTTCGTTCGAACCAGAGGCATCCCGAAGACGGTTTTGGAGTTCCTGGCCACCTCCGAGCAAACCGAGACCTCCTTTCTGATTGTTAGGCCATAACGAACTCATGCATGCATTAAAATGTTGCATGCATGCATCGAGAAAGAATTCGAAGTTCGGTCGAGGAAAACCAAAGGTGCCGAGGCCACGTGTGTTCGTGGTATGCATAGACAAGTATTAAAGAGGCCATGCATTCGTTCGAAAATGCATGCACGTGAAGGAGGAAAATAAAAATTCAACCCGCGTTGAAACAGAGTATAAAAATCAAGATTTGGAAAGATTTTTAAAGATCCGAAAATCATGGGAATTTGAGTTGTATGACGAGGATGGGCCGAGGTGCCTCTTCCTATAAAAGAGAGGCCGAGGCATTCTAAATGCTTGCTGATCCTTTGCTGAATATTTGAGGAGTCCCGTGACAAGCACTCTGTGCCTCGCGAAGTCGAAGCCCCGTGCAGCACCCTGCGCGGTAGTGAAGCCCGGAGCACCCCTTGCTTCGTGAGGTTCCTTTTGCGCACTTCTTGCGCAAAAGAAGAAAGGGAGGTACCCTGTGTGCCTCCGTTGCACGGTAGGAAGAACCCGGGGCCGCAGCACCTTGCGCGCCCACGGTTGAAGCCCGCGGTTGGTTGCACTTGCACGCCCCGCAGGAGTAGCACCTGATAGCCTTTGTGAACCAAGGCCCTTGTGCGCTGTTTGTGCTCTTGCACCTTGAGCGGCTGTCCTTGCACCCTTGACACCTTGCGCGACAGTGGAGTAGAGAAGTGGCTGCGGCTCAAACACACCTTGCGCGCCATCTCTTTGAAGGAGGAGTTCGGGTTGTGTGTTCAAGACAAGAGGAAGAACCCGAGACCTTGGCTTGGGTATGTGCAAGTGGGTGAAGTGAAGAGCACACCATTGTGTGTGTGTGTGCAACAAGGAAGACACCCTTTGTCACTTGTATGTGCAAATTGAAGAAGAGGCCGTAGACCTTGGGGGTGTGCAAGAAGGAGGGGCCAAGTCTCTTGTGTTTGCAAATTGAACAAAGAAAATGTGTGTGCAAACAAAACAAGAAGGCTGAAGCCTAGTGTGTGCACTAAAAGTGTATACACATTAGAAGAAGAAGAAGAAGTTCCACACTAAAGTAAAACACACTACTAAGTGTGTGACCAATTTGAATATAGTGTGTGACGATTGTGGAGAAGGTGTGTGATTAAAATTGACTACACCCTTAGTGGGTTTATTGCACCAAGAGAAGGGGAGTGCATGCATGCATGCATGCACATGCACACGTGAACAAAGCTAAATCAGGTTGTGTGCAATTGAGAAGTCCAAGACCAGAAGATCTTGAAGAATCAGAGTTTCCATGGATTCAGTGCATGAAGTTGAATTGCTGTGAGACTGGACCAGACTGAAGTTAAAGATATCAGTTGTCTGAGTATTCAGTAGTTGAAGAGAGAAGCCAGGTCATCCTTAGAAGAAGGTGATAAATCCTGAGAAAGACGAGAAGACATGTTCATCACAAGTGAGCAGAGGTACAGAGCAAGGCCAACAGCCTTTATCCTAGGCTGTTGAGGATACTTGAAGAAGCTTAAAGTGAATAAGAGCTACTCGTGTGACTCGAGGAGCCAAGAGAAGACCCTTTGGGACTCAGGGAGAAGAAGTCTTCAGTGGGATTCTGGAGCATGCCAGTGGGACTCTGGTAACACTGTGGGACGCAGTATAAAGACCCTCCTGTGGGACTCAGGAGAGATACAGTGGGACTCTGTATCGACCATTGTAATTCTAACAAGTTATAATGGAGAAACCATGTTGGGGCGTATAACCAACATGGCAAGGACGTAGGCCTTTGGTGCTGAACCTTGTAAATCCTTGTGTCCAGTGCCTTTACATTTACTGTATCATTCGTGGAAAGGTGAGAGATACAAGAAGAGTGGATCGAGGCTTTAACCAGCCATAGAGGTTTAATTGATAAATAATCAATTAGTAAAAAGTTTCAAGGGATCACTGATTCACCCCCTCCCCCTCTCAGTGATTCACACTGATCTGGGCACTTCAAACCCAAATTGCAATATGTCAACAATAAAAACATAAATTCTTCGAAAATAAAATTTTAACCATTACATCACAAATGAGATCCCATATTGTTCTATTTTTCTTAAGTATACTGTGTTCCCAAAAGAGAAAATGTCTTCCAAAATAACTTTTATCACTTAATCAACAAATCATTTTCCTATATTAAGGATTTCTATTTTATAAAACATAATATCATAAAATCAAATTTTTCATGATTTATAAAATCATTTAACTGAAATGAATAATTAATATTAACCAAGGACTTCACATAGGCTAGTGGTAGGAAATAAATTCCAATCTCACTTTGGTTGTTGGTTTGATTCCCACACAATTACTTATTCTTGAGTTAAATCAAGATTTAACATTGATTAACTTTTTAGGTTTATAGTTTTAGAGATGTAGGCCATAAAAGTTACATATCAAAAAATTAAAAATAAGAAACTTCTACTCAGTTTCCATTATTTCCATAAAATAAAAACTCTTAAAAAACATTTCTAGTTCCATGTTTTAGACAGCATGACTAATCCATTTTCCCATCTGGGACCCTATTCAACTTTATGTCATGTGAAAAGTATTTTGAAACATGGTATGATAATAATAATATTAATTAGGGTTATAAAACAAGGAATGAAAACATTAGTCCTTAAATACATACAAATCAAATAAATCATATTTTTGAATCTTCAATATACCACACAAAATCATATGTTTTTTGAATAAAACATGGAAATAATTAATCATAAAGGTAACAAATGAAAAGCATAACATACTTACATTGTATATTTCACATCTACATAGGGATTTACATTTCGAATACCCATAACACTATATTCCCAAAATCACATTGTAGAATCATCAACGTTTACCTCTTTCACATTACCCAATGCATTGGAGGGCTATCTTGGGCTCACATATCGTAGGCTTATCCCAGAACAAAATGTATACATAAAAAATAACCAACAATTATACCATAATCATAACACATTAATACAAATAATTGAATGATAATATTTCAACATTTAAATCATAATATATCATTTTAAGATATTGGTATTATAATTTTTTTATTTAACAATTTTCAAAACATTTTAAAAATATTTAATAAATATATCTTTTAGTCAATATGAACCATAAACATTGAATCTTATGAATGAAATTTTAATTTATAAAAATTCATGTCCATATAATTAAAAACTTAAATCCATTTTTATAACATATATATTAATGAAAAATATTTATAAGAATAAATCATTAAAACATTTAAAATGATATTTTATTAAAATAGTTTCCATCCAAATGAGAGACACTGGAATAAAAAATTTAAGAATAACATTAATCAAAGATTATAATATCATGATAATAAGGGGATTCATTATATAATATGTCAAAAGGATGTATATACACTATATAATAGATAATTGATGTATAACAACAAATAACTCTCAATGTAATTTAAATTGAGACAAAGTCCCTTGCAATGATAAAATACTTATATTAAGGACAAATCAATGACATAATTATGTGTGAAAATTAAGAATACACCAAATATAAGATAACATTAAATGTAAAACAAAAATAGGTCATTCACACATTTTCGTGCACGAAATAATCAATAAGTTGATGTTTAACCCAAGGAATTGAAATTTAGTTAAGAAGTTCACTTACTGAACATTGACAGCTTAACAGTGTCACTTAAAAATGAAAAAAAATAGTTGATGAGAGAGTAAAAGGTATCTCATCACATGGACATAAAATTTATAGAAATAATGATATATAAGAATATATCCAAATATTTTAGAATTTAAATTTAAAGACATAACATAAATGAAGTCATTGACTGGAAGAGGAATGTGAAAGGTTCTAATATAAAGAACTTATCATTACATTAATGATAAATCCATGACATAATGATGTGTGGAAAATATAAACACACCCAATAAAATTAGATATTATTTGTAACACAATCATATTTTATTCACACATTTTCATAGAATGATATAAACATGATTTTTAATATTAACCCAAAGAATGAAAATTGGGTTATGAATTTCCCTTACCAATTTTTTAACTTACGAAACAGACACCCCATGAAGGAAGGATCATACATTGAAGATGTAAATACACATTAATTAAATTATATTACACAAATAAAACAACCATGGGAAGTACATAAACCACACAAATGTAAACAGTGGAAAATATATCATGAATCTTAGGGGAATAAAAACTTAGATGAAAAACCCTCAACTCATGTCCGACTTGACTAGTTCATTTTTTAATCTCCTAAATACTAAACTAGAGTTAATTTATATTAGAATTAGAACATTTTTATGGCTTATTATTAATTTTATATCCCTTATGACCATGTTATGAACATTATAAAATCATTTATGTTAATAATAGTCATTTTTTCGATATTTGGTACTTGAGTAAAAAATGAACTTCTTATAATTACATGTTTTCCATGTAGTCAATATTCCATTATTTACAGAATGATATTCATGAATTATATTTCATATATATCATACATATCAAATATATATATATATATATATAAAATAATACATATCATTTGGAGAAAAAAAATGAAATACATTGTTCATGGGGAATGTAATCTGAACGTACACTTGAACACTACTTTCATTTATATTTAGTATTTTAAGGGAATGAAAACATAATGATATATAATAATATTATAATTAAAGTACAATATAATATAAAATTTCATTAACTACTTCCTTTATACATCCCACGTATGGCATGAATGATTCACATCACTTTGAGGGGGCGGTAGTCCACACTTCCTCAAACGAAATTATTATATTTACCCATTATGGATATCATAAAGGTATGATTTAAATGAAAAATATACTAGAATATAGAATAATATATATATATCATATATAAATACGTTTCCATCATAATGGCCACCATGAGAGGTGGTTGGAGATATTTGAACAATCATGGTTTCAGGAGGCAAGAGTTCATCGTCCACAGATTCAATATGTTCATATACATTAGATGGAGGTGTGTGGAAGTGTAGTTCAAATAATTCTTATAAAAAACATAGTATATTTATTATACTATTTTCATTATAAAAGAAATTAATAATGTGAGGTTAGGGGGTTAGAGAAGTAAAATGATAAAAAAGAACTTAAAGGAAGATGTTACCTATAAATCGGGTATCTCCCTTTCGATTGAACCAAATGGATTACTTGAATTTCTATTAGACTGGGGGAATGATCCTATGAAGAATAGGGGGATGTATGGATCATAATTGGTCTGGTTTTGGATGAGAACATGGGCATGATAGTTTTGTGGATTGGTTTCAAGGTGATGGCATTTTATAAGGGGGAGGAGGGGCCTTTAAAAAATTTTGAAAGTATGTTTTATTATAAACATATTTTCAGTTTAAAATTGTCAAAAAAAAATTAAATTCTAATATTATATAAATCTTGTTCAAAATAAATATATCTAATAATAATTGTACTGGTTTTAGATATTTTTTTTAATTTTTATAATATCATCTATTTAAATCATCCATTAATAAAGTAATAACTTCATAAACTTTGGGTCATAAATAATTTTATTTATTTGATATCTAAAAATAATAAATAAAATACCAAGATGTATGAAATTTGTTTATATTGATAATGAATATTTATAGTTGAATACATAACTCATATAACCCTATTAAAAAATTGATTTACTAAAAGATATATGTTTATGTCATTTTTATATTTACTTTAAATTAATGAATATAAAGTTTCATTATCTCTCCAAAGTTGTTTCATGGGGTCCCCAAATAAACCCATGGATCCCCATTGTCGGATATATATCATCCAATAGAATTAGAACACAATTTATGGAAATTTAATATTACTATTATAATATTTTTTTACCCTCATTTACCAGATTTACCTTTTATCCATGGTAAATAATATATCTTCTGAAGTAAATATTCATAATGTCTAAAAATAAAAGTTACCTATTTACACGATTTGGTCCTCTAAATTAAAAATATGGAATCCATTTTTCCTATTTCAAAAACAATAAGTGGATGAAATTAATTTATAATTAATTCCGATTTTGAAAACTAAAAGCATGTTTTTAAGAAATAATAATGGTCAACAGATTGACACTTTTTATGTCAAATTTCAAAGTGAAATTACATCCAATAATCAAAATTGGATTAAATGGTAAAAATATAATATAATTACACTTTTAATCCATGTAAAAAGATAATATAACCATATAATTAAATTAGATTAAAAGGCGGTTTTGAATTAAAATGCAGTATTATTCACTATTAATAAAAAATCAACATTTTTAGTCAGTTATATTCATTTCGGCCAATACAATGGCTATGCGTTAAAAAAAAATTAAAATAATAATCATAATATAATATTTTTTGATATAACTCAATGATGTGTTTGACCTAAAATTTCAAAGAAATCCATTGCTTGGTGTTGAGTATGATATCAGTCATAAAATCCTATTTTAAATTAAATTTAATGTTTAACTCAAAAATATTATTAAATATGAACTAATCATATTCTTTATTTACCTGGGATGTTACATCTATTACACTAATAATACTATATAAATTGATCGTACATGAAATATTTTATTATTTTCTAATAACAAAATATAATTACTATAAGAGGGTTTTTTTGAGTTCAAGTATTTATGATTTCTGTCATAGAAAGTTTATTAGGAAGGTGAGGGAATTTATTTGGATGAACCAAGTTATTTAACACAAATACAATAAAAAAGACTCATTGTTTCTAGATATTACTTAAAAAAATTAATAAAAAATGATTTTATTAATTTAACAGAGATGGGTGATTAGGTGTATGACATTGAAGATCCATGGATAAAAACAATTAAAATGGGAACACTGTGAAAAAATGGTTAATGCATGGATGTTCCCCCAAAGCATGTATATGAAGAAGAATTTGAGTCTTATTAGATAATAACCATATTATAGTAGTATACCATGGTTCTCTCAAATAATATCACCCCAAAAATTGTGACCTACTAATCAAACTGATGTTGTTAATATGTTGGATCAATTCATGTGAAAAAATCCTCCCATATTTAGTGGAAATACTAATACATTAGAGGCTAATAAATGTATCGAGGCCCTAGAGAATATCAAAAATTCATTTAAAATTATTGAAAAAGAAATATTCGACATTATAGTCTATCATATTACAGGATATATTGAACAATCTTGTTTTTTAATTCAAAAACACTCTAATGGAACATGAGAAATGGAACTCAAATGATGAGCAATTAGGGACATATTTTATGAAAAATATTACCCTCATCAGAAAAGTGAATAAATAAAATGGTTATTCCTTTATCAATGATTAATGGAAGAAGAAGTTAATTTCCTTTATGGAGATAACATTACATTGATTTCTAGTCATTACATTGATAATATACGAAAATATTAAAGTATGATTGGTCGTTTATTTGATGAGATATATTTGTTCATGGGAATCGAATTGGAATCACATAAAATTTCATCATATGATGATTCATTATCATGTGAAATTAATATTGAAAATGATTTATGTTGGAAATAATTATTCAATGGAAATTAGTAGAGAAAATCAAATTGATTGTAACTGGAATAAAATTCCAAATGGGGTAATAAAGGTTGGATGAGATTTCCCACTAACGGTGTTGGGGAACACAACATAAGCCGATGGAATGGGTAATAAAAAAATTCATCATAGGATTATTTTAACTTAATCATATAAATTAATTCATATCCCAAAAAAATATAAGGATCCCACATGAATATTTATAAGAATTAAAATTAAACATCCATCCTTCAATTTGATGTGCTGCTCAAAAATCTCTCATCACCCGTTGTTGTTTCTCAAAAGAAACATTATTATATACATCAAGTTAATCAAATTCCACCTCAAATTTCTTGATAACGTTGATATTTGAAATCTAAATTATAGCACAGTTATTGGATGATTCATTTTATGTCATGAAAACCACTTTAATGTGTTTCTATCGGTCCTTGAAGTATATCATCCATAAATTTCAATTAAGGAGAACTTTTCTATCTTGAATTTGGTATGGGAGATATTATCTCTCAAAATATTGTAGTTAAAAGTAACACACATTATTTAGTCCTCCTCCATATATAGTGAGGTGAAAGTACATTGAAATGGATCTCTATCCCTTAGATATTCATTACCCACTAAATAAAAAATAAATGATGTGTCACTACCAAATAATTGGGCCATAAATTTCATTAACATTTTTTTCATTCATGTAACATAATATATATACATTACATAATAAAAGTTTTCCATCAACATGACTCATTATTCTCCAAAAATATTAAACAATAAATTAAATGTTTAATAATGTGAATTTATTCGGTTTATGATGATTTTATATTCATCGGAATCTCTTGGACCTCTTTTGAGGTCCCACTAAGTACTATGCTTTTATTTATCAAATTAGGCCAAATTTTGAATATATTAGGATTGTGAACCTCTAGGTCTCTATCTCAATAGTAATGAATAATGTTCATATTCCCATAGCTGTGTCTATCAAACCATCATATCCATTAATGATATATGTAAATATCATAGTCTTGATAACCATTCATATGAACACATACCATTTAATATTATCTCTTTTACTTGTGATGACTCAGTAGTTTGGATGCACACTTTCTGTCATCCTTATTTCATGGATTATTATTCATCAACCGTACTGAATTTAATTACATTATTCTACTATGGACATAGATTAAGTCAAGTTACTACCGTCATGATTAACTATCCCTAAGATATCATTTACATTCACAAGTGAAACATTCAATCTTGATTATTCATGAAATGTCATTCAACTAATGATGCCCCTATAAAAATCTATATCTGTATAAAATTTATGTCTTATTTTTAATTTTACATCAATATATGAAATCATATTATAAAAATCGATAATAATTTCACGTTTGGATTCTTTTAGACATTTAATATATAGGAACTACCCATAACACCTAAAACATGTGTCATTTTATTTGTAAACTTTGTCCTTATTATTTAATCATCTCAAAATCACCATGTATGATGTTAATTAGAAGAAGTCTAAATTATAATGGGCCCCATCACCATATTTTCATAAATAATATATGTGTCCTATGAATGATGTATATATAGCATAGGGAATATGTTTAAGATTAATGGTTTAGATTCTGAAGGTTCTTATTATATCGTAATAATTACCACAATATTTCGATGGGTAAAATAGTATATAAATATTACCATGTTATTAGTGGGTAAATAAAAATAAAATTATCAATGTAAATGTACATCATACATCACTCACTATATAAATTATATGCTAATTGAAATGTATATTTAATGTTGGGTCTAAATAACACACTATTACATCACTCCCACTTGCACATCATACAATGTACTATAATACCTCGTAATCTATCACATGATAAATTAATGACTTTGAAAACTTATAGAATTATTCATTTGGAATAAGAAGTCATTGATGCATTTCCACTCTATTATCTGTGACTTCACCTCTATGAGATCACTCCAAAATCATTGATTTCCCAGAGTATGTTTATATTTTTACATTTATTAAGGGACATTTTGGATACTAATAGTAGAATAATTAACATAATATATTTCATATGAAACTAATTAATAGGTAAGGTTCTATGAACTAAAAAAATTGTTGAAAATATTTCATGTCTTCCTTATCTTTATCATAATCCACACAACACTGGTATTTGAAGTTAGGCTACCCCTATCTTCAATGAGCATCTCTTTCTCATTACAAAAGACTAATTATTGTATTATATAAAATATACCCAACGGAATACTAGTTTTTATCCCCATATTACTTAAGGCACAACCTCACCATCTACTAAGTATATATCATTGGTATACTCTCAATTATAATTGGGTAGGTTTTTCTACTTCTCATGTAGTTCTCCTATATTATACTGATGTTTCTCTACGAAAGGTATATATTGGAAACAATTTATCTTTTTTATATCATGAGAAATATGATTGATCCATAAAAATGTTTATATAATTATACTAACAAAATTAGGAAACTCTTCTATATCACACATGAGTTCTTAAAATGTTTTATTCAATGGGACATTGGTATCAAATCTCTCTTGAATTATACCAACCTATATTTTTCATTACCATTTTAGTATATAGACTTTTTTATTTGTTCATAGAATCCCATTATATATATATAATAGTATATATCATTCATTAATACATTGGATTATACATTTAGTCAATCTCTAGATAGTAACATTCATCCAAGTCTAGACTCATCATAAAACCCATAGTTATTTCCCATTTATTTGAAAAAATGTTTTACTTGGAAAATAGTGGTGCTCCAACTAACCTCTTATTGACATATTGATTCTATAAATTCTAAATGAATAATATATAATCAGGTTTCATATATCAATCTAAACATGTTTTCAAAAACTTTTACCCTATATCGGTATTCTATAAGGTCAACAAATATTTCTGGATGTATCATATAGATATTTTCCAAGAAATTTGGTCTTCATATCCAATGAAAAATAAAACGACCATGGAATTTATCTATGAAAAACAAATTTATAAAGGATTTAGGAATGATGAATTGTGAAAACCAGTAGATCCTTATTGGTTTAACTCATATACTACCCATGTAATTTTTTCTTTAAATGACCCTATAGTATGATGATTTAATACATTAAAAATACTAAGAAAATGTACATTGATATATGGAGTCCCTTATCATATTTTCATTAATGTTCTCAAAATTATATTTTTATAATTTATTGAAAACTATTATGATTAACTATTCAAAATAAATTATATATCACCAACCATAATGTTTGCAATACCACTATAACTATTTTAACCTTACCAAGAAGTATTTATTTTATGGAACATTCTAATTCCAAAAACTCTTGTGGAACTTATTCTAATGAAAATACTATTTAATAACAATCATTAACTAAATTGAATTCAATAATTCTCCCACTATCTCCAATATATATTGTCATTTTTAATAGGAATGTAATCTATTAATTTTCAGTAAATTTTCAATCATTGGGATTTTTATAATATCATTTTTGAACATGAGAATAATTATGTTTCTATATATACATGTTTTTTATATCCTCATAAGACACTTTTCATCGAAACACATATTATTATGAAGTGAACTACTTATATCATATTATAATAAACATGATATACATTAATCATTATTGTCGGCATTTGGTTAGGGTATAATGTTTTTATTTGTGAATCATGTCTTGAAATTTGATGGACATTTCTAAAATGTACATTACATTATACATTTATGTTCTTTCTATTTACACCCTGATTTAGATGTGTATAAGGAAATAAGGATTTATGAATTACTCCATGAAATATTTTAATAATCCATGTTTTCAAATATGACTCATCATCAATTCCCCTTATGAACATTACAGCATTAATGAGTATAATGAAATTAGAGTCTAGGAATAAATCCTATTATTATTTTCATGAACAAAGAATGCATAGTTAATTTATTTTTTAAAATATGGGCCAAATGAAACTTATATCATCTATGAATGCTTATATTTTATTTCACTTTTAAATTTTTTATTATACATAAATGAATATTATGAAGTATATTTACCATTATCATTACCTTTGAATTGTTCATTCTCTATATCGAGAATAATTATGAAGGCTCTGTCAATAACCCTTATTTCTAAAGGAATCTATTTCAAATGTGAAACAATAAAACATGTAGTTAATACCGAATTTCATTATCGTATAAGTGTCTAGAACAATAATAGGTATATCTTTGACAAAACATTTTTTACAAGAAAGAAAATTATCTTTCCATAGATGGGTAAAACGTAGTCTTGTATTTTATAATCACCATTTATTTCCAATGATTCCCACATTAATGAACTATTAGTTCAGTATTAGATATTAAAAACAACCTTCATTATTTCATGGAATAATTTCCAATTATATACAACTGGCATGTGAGATAAATTTTTTGGCTATACTCAATATAAGATCATATCTAATCATTAATATTAGAAATTAACTGTTGTGTACCTCTCACCACAATCATAGGATTCAACCCTTCTAAGTCACATGTCGAATTTTTCTTACTTTTTTTTAGTGTTTCTTTTCATACGTGGTTACTATATTACAATTTTTCATAAGTGAAAAGAATATTGTATTTAACACCAATGATATAAAGTAGAAAAATAACTTATAATTGATGAATATCCCTAAAGAATAGAAGACTACTTTATTCATAAATTCAGGTCACATCATTTAAATTTTCATATTCTTATGTAATGACATTAAAATCAAATAACCTCTTATATAATAGAGAAACCATTAACGTAAATTTAATTATTAAATGGATCATAATTACTCTCAATTAATAAATAATTAAAGTATATTGCAAATATAGATTCACTAACAAAGATTTGGGAAAAGGATGTTCTGACTTTTATCAGCACAAAGCAAAAAAGTGCTGATAAAAGTCTTACCATTATCTGTGGTAGCTAAAATAACTGATAAAGATCACGTTTATCAATGCTAAAAAAGAACTGATAATAGTGCATACTTTATCAGTTCTTTTTTAAGGCTGATAAAGGATGGCCTTATCAGCGATATTATTAGTGGTGATAAATGATTTAAATACAAATTCTAATTAATATTTATTATTTTTTTATATTTATATTGAAAATTAATTTTTATTTTAATACATTAATTAAAAAACATATGTTTATAATAAAATTTCATTTTGTGGTCAATGACCAAAGACAAAATTATTAATAGAGAAACATATGTTTATAATTAATATAAATATGATCGATTATAATATATATATTTTTATAATTAAAATATATATAATTTTTAAACAACATATTTATATCATTATAAATATATATATATATATTATTAATAAATAAAATATAATAATTTTTTTCAAATGATAATTATATTTATTATATTTATTATTATATATTTTTAATTATATATAAATAATTTTTAAATACATTTTTTTAATTATAATTTTAAATAAATAATTATATGTCTCTAATGATTTAGTATATATATATATATATATCATGAGATAATGATGATATCTATAGTCATGATTGCTGTTATTTTTGTTTTTATACTGATGTGTGGTTATAATTGATGTTATATGATCATAAAGATTATTTTTGGACGTGATTGTGTGTTATGTTCCAAATGTTATGATTACCTATATTATAATGATGCACGTGCATATATTATGTTTTCATCATTATGAATGACCATTTATAAACTAAAAAATGTTTGATTTATTCATGTTATACCCAGGAACTTATTATGGTCTCATAGAAACTAATAAAAATACAATAAATATATTTAAATAATAAATATATTTATTGTATTTATAATTATAAAATTTTAATTATATATAAATAATTTTTAAAAATATTTCTTTATAATTTTTATTTTAAATATATATATAATTATAAAATTACAATAAATAAATTTCTTATAATATATATATGTATATTTATATATTCATATTTATAATCATATACAAATATTTATAAATATATTTATTTATAATTATAATTTTAAATAATTTTTATTAAATATAAATAATTATAAAATTAAAATAAATATGTTTATAATATTAATAATTTGATAAATATATATATTTATATAAATATACTTATAAATATATATATAAATCTTTATAAATATATAAATATATTTATAATTATAATTATAAATAATATATAAATGTAAATAAATATAAAATTGTAATAAATATATTTATTATATATAAGTATAAATTTATAAATTTAATAAATATATTTATTATTATTTTATAATTATATTAGATTATTTCTTTATTTATTTATATAAGTATAAATAAATATTTATTTATTTAAATAATTATATAATTTTAATAAATATATTAATTATAACTATAATTTTATAAATATTTATAATAAATTAATAAATATAATATGTATATTTATTATAATCCTATAATTATTTAAATATATATATAATTTTTTTATAATTCTATCTAAAAAAACTAAATATTTATTTAGCTTTATCAAATAATAATAAATATATTCATTATATTTATAGTTATATAATTATATATAATTGTGTATATATATAATTTAATAAATATATACAAATATTTATAAGTATATTTATTATATATATCATTATAGAGGTTGGGGGCTTATCCGAGTGGTGACACAGGCATGACGGAAGCATGATGCAGACAAGTGGTGGCACAAACATAACAAAGGCTTGGTGACACTGGTAGGATGACACAGGCATTAGGTTGCACTAGTCTTTCGGGTCATGTTATGGGTTTTATGCCAACTATATGGCCTTATAATAAATAAATAAGGTTTGATGGGTGGGTTTTCCCCTTTGGTTGTTATGGCATACCTCTCCAACCTGTGTGTGTGGTTTGTGTGTTTGAATGAAATTATACCTCTATGAACCTATATTTATATATATGAATAATTATAAATAAATATGTATATATGTATAGTTATAATTTTAGATAAATATTTATTTATTTAAATGATTATAAAATTATAATAAATATATTTATTATATTTATAATTTTATATAATTAATATATTTATCAAATATAATTATAAATTTATAAATTTATTTATATATGTTTATTATAATTTTAGAATTATTTAAATAAATAAATATTTATATATACTTATAACTATAAATTAATATATTTTTACATAAATAATTATATATTTATAATTAATATATACAATTATTATAATTATTATAATTTTGTAATTAATTAAAAATTATATATATATTTATAAATATAACTATAAATAAATGAATATTTATTTGTAATTTTAATTTAAAATATAATAAAAATATTTATAATTATTTTATAGTTATAAATTATTTAAAAAGAATAGGTCTTTATCAGTGATTTTTTAGCGCTAATGAAGTTAATTTTTATCAGCGCTTTTGTTTTTAACACTGAAAAAAACATCATTTTTATGTTCTTTCAAAAAAGTACTAATAAAAACATTTCATGTTTTTATAAGTGAAACCCAATTAGGACCCTACAACCACTGGCGGCTCAAGATTTTGTGGAACTGGAGCTCTGTTGCAACCTCTGCTACCCTCATCGTCATCTCTCTCGCCCTTGTCGCAGATGTCACCTCTGCTACCCCCACCATCGTGTAACGACCCAAAGTTTTATTAACAGAAATTACATTCTTATAATTATTTTTATATGTGGTATAAAAACATAATGTATACAATACATGATTTATAAATTATGAGTGAATGAATTAAGATGAATTTCTAAAATTTAAGAAACCTATACCGATGAAATAGTAACATGACCATTGGAATAGTAATATGTCCCTTTTGAACAGAAAACATGACAATTGAATAGTTACATCAACAATGAATGAATAAATGAAAATTTTACATCTTATAAGGGTAAAAATGATATAATTATATCATAGTATAATTAAATAAAATTTCAAAATTAATAATTTAGTGTTTGTATTTTTGTAAATCAAGAATATTTAATTAAAATTTTATAACTAATTTAATAATTTAAAGAAAATTTATTTTCATAAATTGTATTCATAAATATTTGTTTTTATGTCTTATTATTATAATATTATTTTATGAGACATTAGTTAATTTTTCAATGTGATATATAATCAGTTAAAATTTAAAATCAGTATTTTTCAAGTAAATCATTTTTTTAATAAAAAATTAAATGTCTCATATTTAGAAAATTATTATTATAAAATGGTGTAATTACTTAATTCAAAACGTTAAAAATTGGTTTGTTGATTTTTTGGATGTTTTCTGAATTACAAGAATTTATTGAGAATAGTGAAAAACAATAATTTACTTTATAAGTAAATAAATGATTTTTTGAGTCATGCTAGAGTCATAGATGATGTAGATGACCATTTCTTCGAACTCACATGATATAATCATTGTATTTAGTCTCCTGAATCTTCACTATTTCTCGTCTTGAGAAAAATGTTTAAATAATGAATTAATTAAACAGAAAACACAACTCCCCTCCACTATAAATACCACCCTCACCACATCGTCTCCTCACACCATTAAATCCATGAGCCCTACCAAATTCTAGATAATACTCTTCCGAAAACTCTTGCTCATGTCCTGAAGATTTTTCCCTTAACAAAAGACCAAAATAAATCCCCTAATGAATTTCTCAAGAATTAGGAATCAAGTGGTAAAACCGTCTTCCGTTTTATTTCAATTTCATTTCCATGTTATTTTATTTTCTTATATTATCCTCACTTACCATTTTTTAAATGGCATGAAAATTCCATTTTCTCTTATATAGAAAAATTGTATCTTATTTATGTAAAAATTCTTCATCAAATATCTTCTCCTCTCTCATAAATTTTAAGAATGAAAACATCATCCATGAGGTTCCAATCTACCACCTTCGTGGATGACATGCTTTCATCTTTAAATTCTACCTTCAATTATGGTAATAGACCCATTTTTATGTTTCATCAAAAATATTATTTATGTATTATATCTTATGAAATGTTCTAGAATAATTTCTCACACATGATATTAATTTATAAAATGAAATTAGTTTATTGTGATCAAAAAATGATAAATTAATCTAAACGATTATCATTAATGGTTTTTCAAATGAATCATCTTCACATAAGAAAAAAAGGGAATTTTAATATTCTATATGTTCACTAATAAATCATAAGGTCCATTATGGACATGTAACCTCGTTTTATATGATTTTCCATACATAAATATAAGTAATCCAATCATGAAAACCAAGGAAATCAACACTCTGAAATGACGAAACAGACTCTCTTAACCAATCAAAATGGACATAAATGAACTTAATAGAGTTATAATAAATCAAATACATGTATAAATGGTTCTAAAATTATTAATTAATGAATCTAATTTTATTATTCACGAAAATAATATGAAGTGCATAATCATTTTGGACATAAGGTAAGGGATTCTACCTGAACCTCCGTTATTCCTTCAGGTTACAATTTCTCTATTTTTAGCAAAATAAAATTAGTTTTTAATTTTAATTATATATTATAAATGATTATTATATGTTCCAAACTAATTTATCAAGATCTATTCATCCTAATTCATATGGTTCTAAATGTATTTAAAATTATTCCTCCTCAATTTTTCCTGATAAGCAAGCCCATTTTAAGGGAAATTCGTGGTTTCATATTCATTTTAATGTGCACTATATAATTTGTTTTAAGTTGAGATTATTTTAATAAAATTATTAATTTTATTATGAAAACGTTCGTGGTTAAATTCTTGTTTTATATAAAGTATTACTCCCTTTTCATCATTAAATTATATTTAATAATTTCATTAACCTGCTCTAAATTTTTTTAATTCTAAAGAGTTTTAAATACTATTTTTACATGTAATCTCTTCATTTTGACATAAATTATCATGATATATTTCTATTTTCTCGTATGAATGTCCATGAATTATTTAAATAAATTCTTTCATTGAATCCATTTTTATATTCCCCTATGTTATGCCATTTTGAAAATATTATGATACCCAAATCTTTTCAAGGGTAACCGTTCTATTTATGATTCATTTCTTATGTATGATTCATTATATAGAAAACATATTAATGAAAATTTTATAATTTGTTTTCCTATATGCTTTTCATATGTATTGGGTAATTTTTATTCTCATTAGACTTTATGTGAAACAATGTTGGATGTTAGCCTTGACTCATTCTTCATGTACAATGGTCTTAGTGGTTAGCCTTGACTCATGGGCCACTATGTGAAAAAAGACTTGAATCATGATCATCTATGTTTAATGATCGTTGAATCATGCTAAAGTTAGGTTTTATATTGCTTCCAAGTTACTGTGAATCCATTATCATGTGATCACAATTTATGAATCTTTATATTTAATCATATTTTGTTCCTTTTTATATCATTTTTCTATGCCTTAAAACCCATCTGTTAAGATTTATTCATATGTTTATTCCTTATTAATCTTTTATATCATCACCTAGTTAATGTTATCCATAGGTTATCCTATATTGATTTAATGGCTCAAATGAATTTATGAGATAATAATGGATGATAAGTAATGAAATGTTTTATTTAGTTCCATGTTCTCAGTTTTACATACCTATTCTTCCACGACACTATTCATTACAAACATTGACGTGTAATTTGATGTCTAATTATTATTAAAATCATGTAATGATATGTTTAAAATGATAAGGTGTCTATAGTTTGTATTAGAGGAATTATTAATTATTTCCAGATATTAAGACTATAAAACATTCGTATTAACCCTAGGGATATGACTAAGTATGAGAAAACATCACTAAACTTTTTTAGAATAGAGTAATAGGTTTATCTAGAAAATACAACACTATCTAGATACTACATGTGTACATGGTTTTGGAATAGATGTATCTAGGAGTAACAACTCTGACAATGAAATCTGGGCTAGACTTCGGGTAACCTAGTACATGAAAATGGGCAATACTATGCACCATATTTGACACTCCCATGAGATATTCATTGGTAAATTAATAAGATCATTACGAAGCATGGTTAAGGAAAAAATCCTAATTAGAATATATGTTATGAAACATATCATAGATAACCTATATTGAATCCTTGGGGTCACAATTCAGGATATATTTTCCCTTAAAATGTATATCCTTTAATTTATAATGTATCCTTTTTTTGATAAGTATTCAATCCCCATAAATTTATGTCCTTCTATTTTTTAATGTCTAGACATATATGAATAAGGTTCAAAAATCAATGTGATATGAAATGTGATGATTTCCCTAATGATATGCCAAATATAATGGAAAAAGATTCTCCAAACTTCATGACAGTACTTTCACAACCTGATCATGTTTTGAATAATAACATAAATCAAGGGGAACTCCCACCATATCCAAAGAAAGAGAAAGTTTCCATAGAATCATTCATGTAACAAATTCCTCCCATGTTAATTAGATCCTTTGATCCCCTTCTCATGGAATAGTGGATTATCTGCATTAAAAACATATTATCTATACTCCAATTCCCAGAATAATAGAAATTTGTGGGAAAAATCTAACATTTTATTGGTAATATGATCAGTGGTGGACGCAGATAAAAAATATGTAGTTTGAGTAGGAAATTGATTCCATGGATTTAGAATAATTCAAAAAATGTTTTTCAATAAATATTTTCCATGAACCCTCCATCTAAATATGTAAAGAGAGTTCCTTGAATAGAAACTGAATAAATATGATTCTATAGGGATGTACAAAGAAAACATAAAAGGCTTGCAAGATATGCGTCCATATTTTTCATGAACCACAAAAGAAATGCGGTTCTCTTATTTAGCAGACTACATACAATTATACATAAAGTGTTGACAATTTGAGACTTCAACAGTTATGAGTATATTTATTGTTGTTCTCATGTAGTTGAAATAGAGATTGGGGACCCTCAATTGTCTCATAAGATAGGTTAAAAAAAGTAGAAAATAGAATCCAGTATGGGTGGATCTACAAATAAATCCCATTATGGAAAGAATAATGAATATCTAACATGTAAAAATTGTGGGAAGAAGAATACTAGGTTCTATCTAAAGTTAACCAAGAAATGATTCAAATGTGGAAGAATATTGAATCTGTATAATTACAGTCAAAGGGATATAAATAATGCCTCTAATTTGGAGGAATAATAAAATTCATATCAATGCTCAACCTGTAGTACAATTTTTCAATTGTAAATAACATGGGCATTTTTTAAATTAATCCCTTAAGATCAGGGTTTTGCGGGAAAATGAATAGAAACCTCCAAGGAAATAAAGAAGGAATTATTCTATCATTAATACTGATCTGGAGTTGAACAATTATGTGGGGATAAGTACACTAGTTATTCATTCAAGAATATTGAACGTAATATTTGGTTCTGGTTCTACGCATTCTTTCATATATTAAAATTTTCATAGAACTATTCAAACCCCACCTCAAAATTTGGAGGAGTTATCTATGAGAATAGCTAATGGGGATATTATTTTTTCCAAAGTACAGATATGTTCCCCAGTTAATGTTGGTGGAATGAACCTCCGAAAAATTATTTTCATAACACCTTTGGTAGAGTTTGATGCTATATTGGGAATGGATTTCCTATCTTTATACAAATCCAACATCAACTATCTAGAAAGGGAGATCACTCCTCACATCCCGAAACATCCTCCAATTCTTTACATATGTATGGAGGAAGATGTAATGACCCGAGAAACCATGTTTTGAGTTATGAAAAATTCATTTTATAATGCCACCCTTTGTGTGAACAAACAGTCAACTTATATGGTAATAATAATAATGAAATAGAAAATTGCATCAAAAGAATGAAAGCTCCTTTTATTCAAATGAGTAACATCACTGTGGCTACAACTCACACTAATCGAACAAGAGGATTAGCTAACCAAAAATCCCAATTAAAACCCCAATTACAATAATTTGGAGACCGCTTAAAACCACCAGAACCACAAGAAGGCAGTATGGGTTTCTGGCATCCATCAGAATAAACATGATGATGGCTGAATCCACTGCAACCGTGATGAACACCAAGGAAATCACACGAACCATCTCCTCCTTTCTCCTTCAGTCACCATGAATGAGGGATACCCCGAGACCAGACTCTTTTATAAGAACTCTTATTTGAACCTTGGACCGTAACATCAATAAAATATAACCGTTGGCTCCCAATGATCATCTTACCCTCTAATGTCTTATTTTTGACCGTTGGAAATAAGAATGGTTTACCCTCAAAAGATTCGAAAAGTTAATATTTTAATTTGCCCTAATATTTAAAGAATGACATCAATGATGATATAATTAAATTATTTCTTGTTTTCCCAAATGCGAATTATATTTTTATGTTTCAAAATGATGAAAATTAATATTATTTCCACTATTTACTATACATGTTTTTTAAATTGAGCAAGTAAACTTTTATCTTCTAATTATATTATATCTGATGGATTTTTCTTTATGAGTTATATATATATATATATTGCATCAAACTTTAAATTAAATGAATTATTTTTATCTCTAAATTAAATATAAGTGATAAAAATAATGTAAATATTTATAATTTTAACTTTTAATAACTGTTATGAAACGTTGAAAAATTATGGTTTTATTTACATTATAAATTTAGCATTTTTATGTTAATGCTTACCTGAATACTCTTATTACTTTAAAAACAATGAAGATAATAGAAAGATTGTAAAAAAAATTAAAATAATTAGTAATGTTATATGAGTTTGTGTTTTTGAAATTATGTTAAATATGGAATTAAGGAACCAAATTTTTATAACAAATGTATTCAAATCTTTCCATGTGATTATAAAATTAAGATAATTGTTTTTTAGGGATAATAATATTATATATTATGACTTAAATAGGGGTTTAATAGTTCAATATATTGGTGTATTTATAACCCTTGACATAGGATAATAATAGTTTATTAATAATGTTATATTAATAATAATAATGATTTTATTATTGGTTTAATAAAACAATAAAATAACAGTTTTTATATGTTAAAAACGTTGAAAAAAAATCGAGGGCCATGTTTTTTTAAACACCGCATACACTGTGGACCATCCGATCCTTAGCCTTCCATCTCAACCATTCTTTTTTTAAGCCACACTACTTCTTAGTCGTTCGATCGCCTTCTGTGTAATCCCGGCCATCCACTGTTTTTCTGTTTTCCTTCTTCCCCGCAGCTTCTTCTTCCTCCCACACGCGCCAAATTAGTAGGATAGGGACTCGTTTACTCCGCCTAAGCTGAAAGCGGACACCTCTTTCCACAAAGTCGGCACCTCCTAGTTTAATGCCCGGCCTCGGATCCCCTTGACTTGGCCATTTCCTCCTTTTTTTAGCTCTATGTTGCACCGAAGCAGGGGATGTTCCTTCGGGTTTCTCTCCAAGAACCTCCTTCGGAAACCTCCGGGACCTCGTCGTCGCCTCTTGCTCTCCTCCTCCCCAAGCTGGTAAGGAACAAGTTCTGTTTTGGTTTTGTTTGAGCTTCAGTTTATATATATATATATATATACATAATACATGTTATATGTATATCTATATTTTCTGAGTTTATACATCCGGTTTCATTTTCCTTGTCTACTCCTCCCCTCCGATCTGGTAAGGGAATAGATCCTGCATCGTTTTTTTTAATAAAAAAACGTCGGTTTGTATGTTTATATATATATATAGGATTATATATATATATAACCCATAAGATTACACCCCCTGTTTATACACTACAGCTTTGCTTGAGGACCATACTTGTCCGCTTCTGAGTGGGACTCCAAAACCAGGGTAAGGGAATTCAGAGGATATATTTTATTTGGTTTTGGGTTTTTGTATTTACAATTTTTGTATATATATTCGTTTATATACATATATGTATAAAACGATGTATGCAAATATAGAAACCATTTTTCAATGTCTGCGACCCTGATTTTACTATGACCTATGAAAAATGGAGTTTGCGGGTAATTTTATCAACATATAAGATGATGGAAATATATAGATCATATAGATATATATGTACATGTGATTATATAAGATGTACATGTACATCTATGTGCGAATATGAGGACAAGCTTATTTATTTCTTTTAAAATTAACCACTTTATCACATAATGATTTATGGGAAATTATATGTACCTCTTTAAGATTATTATTATTTCATAAAATGTACCCAAAACTATTTTTGTACATGTTTATATATATATGATGAAGTTTAAGGTTTGGTTTGATATCAAAATGACTCTTCTAATTGAAAATATTCATTTATCAGTGTTTTGACAATTCATAAAGTTTTTGTAAAAATTTGTGGCGTGAACCCCCTTAAGCATTTATATGTGTCCAGGTGAATGTGTTTTCATAAGATCAGTTTCCAAAACCATTTTTCAATTAATTATTATTCCAGACTTGGTTTACGACTTTGACACATGTAAGATTCTAATAATTTTATTGGACGCTAAGCCAACATGTATGTTGCACCAGTGGACCGGCTTAACCTACAATGTTATGTAACCTTGATGAAATTTTATACTTGTAAAGAATGAGTTTATGCATGTTTTATAGAGATGAACTATGAAATTTATGGGTTTTATTCAATGAACATGATGTAATTTTACATGACAATCCATTATGTTCAGTGTTCCGGTTATTTTTGCATGTATAAGAGTAAGTTGATTTAGTTTATTTACATCATTGCTTAATCTGAAGTCAAAATCCTAGGCATTTTTACATATACGATATGATCCATCTCATGTGGTGAGTATGTATGACAAAATGGGGTTTTGATCAAGAAGGTATGAATGAAATCCTATGAAAGAAAGAACATGTCATGATCTGTGAGGGATGTTTTGAACTTAAATGTTTATGGATGGGTGCGCCCGGAATTATACAGATCTCCAATTCATTGGGTAACTAAGAGTCTCAGGAGACGTTATGACCGACGGTCTTGGCGGTTAGCCTTGGATTGTGCTTTCATGTGAGACGTTCTTGGCAGTTAGCCTTGGCTTGTGCTTTCATGTGCAAAGGTCTTGGCAGTTAGCCTTGGCTTGTGCTTTCATGTGCGACGGTCTTGGAGGGTAGCCTTGGCTTGTGCTACTATGGGAAAGGGGATTGGAAGTGTGCCTTGACCCGTACTATGTTATGTTTTAAGATCATGAAACAAGGTCTAAACAAGTTTAAGCATTATACCTTCCCTCTACATGAAATGTTAAATGGTCAACCAGGGGATAGTCCAACTAACAGGACATCCCCTAGTTGAAAATTCCCTTGACTATGAGAATGAAATAATGAGATACGAATTTTAATTCATGTGGTAAGTTGTTATAAGACCCTTATGTTCCCATGAATCATGATATGAATATTTTTCCCTGCTTACTCACAGATTTTTAGAACTGAAGTAATCTTGGTTTTAAATTATGCATATTTTATTCATCAAATGCTTGCACTCTCTAATTTATGTCTTCTTTGAATCTTCTTTTAAGTATGTACTCCTTCACCATACATGTGGTTTTTCAAAAATGTAGGATTTACATGTTTTAAGAAATGATAATTCTTTGTTTTAGTAAAGTGTTTTTTTATTCAAAATGTCTGCTTTGAGAAAGAGTTTTCTTAAAATGTTTTTTTAAAAACCCTTACTGGGCATATTTTCTCACCCTATGTTTTTGTTTAAAATTTTTCAGGCATGGTATGTACTGATGAAGTTTATCAGAAGCAGCTGGTATCCCATAATCCTGAACCTCACGATCTTCTGTAGTAACGGGACATGATATATTATTTGTAAATGATGTAATGAAATGTTAGTATATCATGTCTCATGAGGCACCTATGGATCTGGGTCTCTACAGTTGGTATCAGAGGATAGGTTCAGGAAACTCTGGAAAACCAGGTGGTATAATCATATTGCTATAATTGACTACGTAAAAATGTTATAATTTTCAGATGGATGATGAAAATGTACCTACCGACCAACTGTCACTTCCCACTGAGGCTCTAGAGAACATTGTATCTCTAGTTAGTAGTGATAATTTTCTAAATTACAACCGAATTCACATGACATGTAAGCACATGTATGACGTGTCAAACTCGCCTAGGGTGCTTAGTCTTCACCGAGGATTGGGGGTGGATTATCTCCTAATGATGATGACCCAATTTCCCTCTTATGAACGTCGAGGAAAGTATCATGAGGGACCCTTCCGAGTGTTCACGACTGGTGATGAATTTGACACGATGCTTGATAACCCCTTTCAAGAATCTGCTGCTGCCGGAGACCTCCAAGCGGCTTACCTGTGCCAAATTTTGCACTACGGTTTCTGGGGCCGGTTAATGGACTTTGGTGTGTTTGAAGATGTGTCCACCTGATTGTCTCTAAGGAAATAGGTGTATACTGATGTTTCCCAACACCATACCCCTCATGCTAAACTCAGGAGGCGTCATAGATGTTCCCATGAGTTTAGTCCGGGCTGTTCAGCATGTGTGTGGTTTGAAGAGTTATGGAGTTTTTCCACTCTTTGTGGTGTACGTCTAGTAAACTAAGGCTTTTTCATGTAAACTTTTTCTTAAATGAAAGTTTGGTGTTTCCTTTAATGTCTATACCTTATCAATGATGTTAAGAGTTTCCATTCGAATGTTTTTTCATATGGATGGTCAAACGAACTTCTCATCACTACCCGATGAGTTAGTATAAGTTATCATGATCAGGGCATGCACGGTGGATTATCCATCCTTTCTCCACCTGCGAGTGTCCTGCCAGCGTTTGCTCGATCTAGCAAATGGTCCTGAGATCCTTCGGTTGTGTCAAGAGGATGATCATGTTTTTCACCTCATCGCCACTACTCAACTTCCCTACTATAGGTGAAGGGGAAGATACTTTTAGGGTTTCTTTCAGTGTTTTACCCTGGCGCAAAACTTCTCTGCCAGAGCGTGCTTCCTCGTAACTGCCCAGGATGGCCAGCTTAGTTCAGCCTATATGTTCCAAGTCTTGAATCTAAGTCTCCTTAATCGTATCATTCCTCTCGACTACCTCGAGCGTGATGTGGCCCGAAGAGTTATCAGGGAGTTTATCTACTCGGACGTTTTAGAGATTTTTACCGCACGAGCCTCCCTCTGGAAGCCCGTTTGCAATACGCACGAGCATGAGTTCAAGACGTACTGTTCGAAGTGCATCTATGCTAGGGAAATTGAAGAAATATGTGCCAACTTTGGTATTCCGTTAACCGAGCCGGATCCACTGTTTCGGTAATTTTGTACGTGTGGGGTCCCTATTTTTCTTTTATGAATAGAATTGGGAGGACGCAATTCCTTGAAGGGGGAAATAATGTAACAACCCATGAAACCGTGTTTTGAGTTATGAAAAATTCATTTTACAATGACACCCATTAAGTGAACAAACTATCAACTTATAAAGTAATAATAATAATGAAATAGGAAAACGCATCAAAATAATGAAAGCTCCTTTTATTCAAATGAGTAACATCGCGGTGGCTACAATTCACACTGATCGAACAAGAGGATAAGATAACCAGAAATACCAACTAAAAACCCAATTACAATAATTCAGAGACCGCTTAAAACCACCAAGACCCTAAGAAGGTGGTAAGGGTTTCTGGCATCCATCAGAATAAAAATGATGATGGCTGAAGCCACTGCAATAGTGCTGAGTAGCAAGGGAATCACACGAATCATCTCCTCCATTCTCCTTCAGTCACCTTGAATGAGGGATACCCCGAGACCAAACTCTTTTATAAGAACACTTATTCGACTGTTGGACCCTAACAGCTATAAATAATAACTGGTGGCTTCCCATGATCATCTTACCCTCTAATGTCTTATTTTTGACCGTTGGAGATAATAATGGCTTAGCACCGAATGATTCGAAAAGTTAATTTTGTAATTTTCCCTAATATTTAAATAATGAAATCAATGATTATATAATTAAATTATTTCTTGTTTTCCCAAAATGAGAATTATATTTTTATGTTTCAAAATGATGAAAATTAATATTATTTCCACTATTTACTATACATGTTTTTTTAACTTGAGAAAGTAAACTTTAAACATCTAATTATATTTAATCTGATGGATTTTACTTTATGAGTTATATATATATATATATTGCATAAAACCTTAAATTAAATGAATTATTTTTTTCTCTAAATTAAATATAAGTAATAAAAATAATGTAAATATTTATAATTTGAGCTTTTAATAAATTTTTTGAAACTTTGTCAAATTATGGTTTTATTTACATTACAAATTTTGCGTCTTTATGTTAATGCTTACCCGAATAATCTTATTACATTAAAAACAATGAAGATAATAGAATTATTGTAAAAAAATTTAAATTAATTAGTAATGTTATATGAGTTTGTGTTTCTGAAATTATGTTAAATATGGAATTAAGCAACCAAATTTTTATAAAAAATGTATTGAAATCTTTCCATGTAATTATAAAATTAAGATAATTGTTTTTTTACGGAAAATAATAATATATTCTATGACATAAATAGGGGTTTAATAATTTAATATATTGGTGTATTTATATCCCTTGACTTAGGATAATAATATTTTAGTAATAATGTTATATTAATAATAATAATGATTATATAATAGGTTTAATAAAACAATAAAATAACAGTTTTTATATGTTAAAAATGTTGAAAAAAAAATCAAGGGTTGTGTGTTTTTTTAAACACAACATACAATGCGGACCGTCCGATCCTTACCCTTCCATATCAACTATTCTTTTTTTTAAGTCGCGCTGCTTCTTAGCCGTTTGATCGCCTTCTGCGTAATCTCGGCTGTCCACTGTTTTTCGGTTTTCCTTCTTCCCTGCAGCTTCTTCTTCCTCGCGCGCGTGCAAAACCAGTAGGATAGGGCCTCGTTTACTCCGCCTAAGCCGACTGCAGGCACCTCTTTCCACAAAGTCATCACCACCTAGTTTAATGCCCAGCCTCGGATCCCCTTGACATGGCCATTTCCTCCTTTATTTACCTCCGTGTTGCACCGAAGCAGGGGTTGTTCCTTCGGGTTTCTCTCCAAGCACCTCCTTCGGAAACCTCCGAGACATCATCGCCACCTCTTGATCTCCTCCTCCCCATGCTGTTATGGGACATGTTCTGTTTTGGTTTTGTTTGAGCTTCGGTTTATATATATATATATATATACATATATAGGTGTTATATGTATATGTATATTTTATGAGTTTATACATCCGGTTTCATTTTCCTTGTCTACTCATCCCTCCCGATCAGGTAAGGGAACATATCCTGCTTCGTTTTTAAAAAAAAAAATCGGTTTGTATGTTTTTATATATATATAGGATTATATATATATAACCCATAAGAATACACCCCATGTTTATACACTAAATCATGGCTTCTGGACCATACTTTTCCGCTTCTGAGTGGGACTCCAAAACCAGGATAAGGGAATTCAGATGATGTATTTTATTTGGGTTCGGGTTTTTGCATATACACTTTGTGTATATATATTCATTTATATACATATATGTATAAAACGATGTGTGGAAATGTAGAAACAATTTCTCAATGTCTACAACCCTGATTTTACTCTGCCCTATGAGAAATGGAGTTTGCAGGTAATTTTATCAACATATAAGATGATGAAAATAAATAGAGCATATAGATATATATGTACATGTGATTATATAAGATGTACGTGTACATCTATGTGCGAATATTAGGACAATCTTATTTATTTCTTTCCAAATTTACCACTTTATCACATAAAGATTTATTGCAAATTATATGTACCCCTTTAAGATTATTATTATTTGAAGAAAAGTTCCCAAAACTTTTTTTGTACATGTTTATATATATATGATGAAGTTTAATGATTTGTTTAATATCAAAATGACTCTTCTAATTGAAAATTTTAATTTATCAGCATTTTGACAATTCAGGCACTTTTTGGAGAAATGTGTGCCGTGAACCCCCTTAAACATTTATATGAGTCCAGGTGAATGTGTTTTCATAAGTGTCAGTTTCCAAAACCCTTTTTCAATTAATTATTATTCAGGACTTGGTTTACGACTTTGACACATGTATGTTTCTAATAATTTTATTGGATGCTAAGCAAACATGTATGTTGCACCAGTGGACCGGCTTAACCTACAAAGTTATGTACCCTCAATGAAATTTTATACTTGTAATGAATGAGTTTATGAATGTTTTAAAGAGATGAACTATGAAATTTTTGGGGTTTATTCAATGAACATGACATAATTTTACATGACAATCCATTATGTTCAGTGTTCTAGTTATTTTTGCATGTATAAGAGTAAGTTGATTTAGTTTATTTACATCACTGCTTAATCTAAAGTCATAATACTAGTTCTTTTTACATTTATGATATGATCCATCTCATGTGGTGAGTATGTATGCAAAAATGGGGTTTTGATTAACAAGGTATGAATGAAATCCTATGAAAGAAAGACCATGTCAAGATCTGTGAGGGATGTTTTGATCTTAAATGTTTATGGACGTGTGCGCCCGGAATTATACAGCGCTCCAATGCATTGGGTAAAGTAAGAGTCTCATGAGACGTTATGGGTGACGGTCTTGGCGGTTAGCCTTGTCTTTTGCTTTTATGTGCGACAGTCTTGGAAATTAGCCTTGGCTTGTGCTTTCTTGTGCGACGGTCTTGGCGGTTAGCCTTGGCTTGTGCTTTCATGTGATACGGCCTTGGCGGCTGGCCTTGGCTTGTGCTACTATTGTAAACGGGATTGGCAGTGTGCCTTGAATTGTGCTCAGTTATGTTTTAAGATCATGAAACAAGGTCCTGACAAGTTTAGTCATTATACTTTCCCTCTACATGTAATGATAAATGGTCAACCAGGGGATAGTCCAACTAACAAGACATCCCCTAGTTGAAAATTCCCTTGACTATGGGAATGAAATCATGAGATAAGAATTGTAATTCATGTGGTAAGTTGTTATAAGACCATTATCTTCCCATGAATCATGTTATGAATATTTTTCCCTCCTTAATCACATATTTTTATAACTGAAGTAATCTTGGTTGTAAATTATGCATCTTTTATTCTTCACATGCTTGCGCTCTCTGATTTATCTATTCTTTAATGATTCTTTTAAGTATGTACTCCTTCACCATAAAAATGTAGGATTTACATGTTTTATGAAAACATAATGCTTTGTTTTTGTAAATTGTTTTGTTTTATTCAAAATGACTGCTTTGAGAAAGAGTTTTCTTAAAATGATTTTTTAAAACCCCTTACTGGGCATATTTTCTCACCCTCCGTATTTGTTTAAAATTTTTCAGGCATGATATGTAGTGATGATGTTTATCAGAAGCAGCTGGTTTCCCAGAATCCTGAACCTCGCAATCTTCTATAGTAATGGGACATGATATATTATATTTAAATGTTGTAATGAAATGTTAGTATATCATGTCTCATCAGGCACCCGGGGATCGGGGTCTCTACAGAAGATGAATCTCATTATGAATCATCATCTCAAGTATTTATTTTACTACATTATGATCATGATTATATCTCTCAAATTATTGATTCAAATGAAATTATTATGATTTAAGATATTCCCATCGTGAGGGATTATGCTGATGTATTCCCTAAAATTTTTTTTGTCTTCCACCTAACCAAGAGGCTGTGTTCTCAAATAAAAATATTCCTGGATCTCTACTTATCTCAAATAATAATTTTAGAGTTGACACCTTTGAGGTGTAATAAAAAAAATAATTAGTTAAAAGAGAATATGGATAGGGGTGATTATAAATATGAGTGCTTCACCATGGGGTGCACCAGTCCTTTTCTTCAAGAAGAAGGAAAGATAATTTCACCTCTGCATCGTTTATCATGAGATCAATAAAATCATGATAATGAATATGTATCTATTACCATGGATAGATTTCTTGTTTTATTAGATATATGGATCATGTTATTTTTCTAATATGGACCTTCGGTATTGATATCACTTATTAAATGTGAAGAATGACGATATTACCAGGACATCATTTTGAATGCGGTATATACATTATGAGTTTATAGTGATGACCTATGAACTCAATAAATATATAGTAATTTTCATGGATTTAATGAATAGGGTCATTAGAGATTACCTCATTAAATTTTTAGTAGTCTTTATCGATGATATTTTGATATTCTCCTAGAGATTGGTGGAAGATGAGGAGTATTTGAATACTTTGTTCAAGACATTTCCAAGGGATAAACTATGTAAAAAGTAAATAAAATTTGAGATATTTATGGAGGATGTATCATTCATATGTAATTTTATCACAGATAAAATAATATCTATGAACCCTTCCAAGAAAAAGGAAATCAAATAGTGGCATATGCCTACATTTTTAATGGAGATCCGTATTTTCAATGGCCTAGCTAGGTATTACAGATATTTTTTTGAATAAATTATTTCGATTTTAAAACAAAATAACCAAGTTGATATGGATTGGAGTGAAGTGTTTCAGGGCTCATGAATTTCAGAAAAACATTATGAAGATCACAATTTTGCATATAACTTTTCCAGTACTCACACCCCTGACAAGTGGAGAACTCTTTATGGTTTATAGTGTTGCTTTATAGATATTTTTATTATTTTAACTAATGAAAAATGATAATGTGATAGCCTATGACTCATGGAAGTTTAAAATTAATGATAAAAACTATCCAACGCTTGATTTAGAGTTTGTGGTTTTGATCTATGCGTTGAAAATCTGTCGGCATTAACTCTATGTGGAGAAGTGTGAGATACATACTGATCCCAAGAGTCACAAATATATATTAATTGAAAAGGAATTTAATGTGATCAATAAAATATGGTTTTATCTCAACAATGATTTTGAATTTTCAATCAACTATTGTCCTGGTAAAGGAAATAATGTTATGGATGCTCTAAGTAGAATTTATCTTGCATCTTCATCAATGATGACAACTTAGAAGGATAAATTATTTATAGACATCTAAATGATGTTCATGGGAATAATTAAGGTAGATAACTCATAAATCCATTATCAAATGATTTATCAACCATCCCTCATGGATAAAATAAAGTATGCTCAAAGAAATGATGTGTAAATTTTAAAAAGGGTGGATGTTCTCTTGAATTGGAAGTCCTCCATGATCAATATCGATGATGATGGTGTCATAAGATTTGGGTAATGACTATATGTACCATACCATCTAGACATTGATAAAGAGCATCTAAATGACTCACATAGCTCAACATTCACTATTCACCCAGGGAGCACAAAGATGTATCGAGATCTATGAGAGGACTTTTTGTGGGATAATATTAAAATGGGGATCATTGAATATATATCAATGTGCTAAGCTTGTCAAAAAGTGGAGGATGATAGAAAATTTCCAAAAGAGATTATTCAACCATTACCCATACCAAAATGGAAATGGCCAAACATCACCATTAACATTGTCATTGGACATCCAAATAAATCCATAAAAAACAATGATATATGGTTTATTTTGGATCTCCTAACAACATCAACTCACTTTAGTTCAATTCATGAGGACTTTTAACTAGATCATCTTGAATATATGTATTTCTAATAATTGATTAGGATGCATAGAGTACCACTATCAATTGTATCTGATCGATATTCTAGATTCACCACGAGGTTCTAGAAAAGTCTCCAACATGATCATAGAACTCAGCTAGACTTCAGTACGGCCTACCATCCTCAAACTGATAACCAATATGAGCAGAAATTTCAAACATAAAAGTACATTTTTAGAGACTTTTTTATGGACATCAACAGAGGATGGAACCAACATCTACATATTTATTTCTCATAGGAAAAATATTCTACTCGAGAATCCAAATGGATCCATATGAATCCCTTTATGGGAAAATATGTAGAACACCAACATGATGGGATGAAGTCAGTGAATTTATGTTGAGAGGACAAGAAATGGTCAAAAAGATTGTAGAGATACATAAAACCATTATGTATCACATGGAGGAAGCCCAAAGTCGACAATAGGGCTATGGGGACAATTATCGATGGGGCCTGGAGTATAAGGTTGGAGAAATGGTATTCATATGCATACCTCTATTTAAGAGGATCATGATATTTGGGATAGAAAGGAATCTATATCCCATGTACATCATCCCCTTTGAGATCCTTGATCTTTTCATAGTTTGGAACAATTGACTTGCACATCCACCAACCATGGCTCAAGTACATGATGTATTCAACATATCCATCATAAGAAATTGTCTACCAGATCCATCACAAGTACTGACTTCAGAGGTTGTATAGTTGGCTAATGATCATTCTTATGCAAGGAAATCAGTAAAGATCTTAGATCATAGAGATAAAATCCTATGTAAAAAGGCTACTCAACTAGTCAAAGTACTATGGTAGAACGATATGTACGAAAAGGAAACATGGTAACGGTAGGAATCAATGAATGAAAATTACCCACAACTTTTTTCAACATAGTTTGTAAAAAAAATTGTGGTTGAAAGTTCATATGGGGAGAATAATTTAACGAACTAAAGTTTTATCAATAAAAATTTCCTACTAATAATTATTACATTGGGTATAAATGCATATATAACATAACACAATATTTATAAATAATGAATGAATAGAATAGGTTGTGTTTCTAGATGTTAGGAAAACTATAATGATGAAATAGTAACTTGACCATTAAAACAGTAATATTTCCCTTATAAACTGTAAACTAGACAATTGAATAATAAATTCACCTATGAATGTATCAATAAAATTTATCCATATTATAAGTTACAATATGATATAATTATATCATAGTATATGTAAATAATAATTTTAGAAAATTATAATTATGTGTTTTTATTTTTGTATGTCAAAAATATTTAATTACAAATTTATTAATAATGTAATAATTTAAAATAGAATATATATTCATTAAATGTGTTCCTATATTATTATTTTTATGTCTTATTATTATAATAAAATTTATGGGAATGTAGTTAATTTTTCAATGTGATATAAAATCAGTTATAATTTAAAATATTTATTTCTCAAGTAAATTTTGATTTTAATAAAAAATTATATTTCTCATATTTATATAATTTTTTTAAAATTGAGTAATTTTTTTTAATTCTATACATATAAAATTTTAATTATTTTTTTTTTATTTTTCTAAAATACTTTATTTTTTTTGATAGTGAAATACGATAATATAAAATATAAGTAAATGAATTTTTGAGTCATGCTTGGGTCATGGAGGATGTAATTAACCATTGGATATAAATAACTTGATATAATTACATTATTTAGTCTCATGAATCAACATTTTTTCTTTTCATGAGAAAAATATTAAAATAATTAATTAAATAATGACAAAACACTGCTCTCCTCCACTATAAATACCACCCCTCGCCACCTATTTTCATCACACCTCTCAACCCTTGAGCCCTATTTAAATTATTCCCAATACTCATCCCAAAACTCTTCCCCATTTAAAGTATCTTTTTTACTTAACAAAATACCAAAATAAATTCCCTATGGAGGTCCTCAAGAGGAATTAATCATTAGGTAAAACCCCCTTTCCTTTTCATTCAATTTTTTTCTCAACCTCTTTTCTTTTCTTATCTTCTCCTCAAATCACCTTTTACAAGATGAAGGAAAACTAAACTATCTATTATATACTATAATTTTATCATTTTTATGGAATAATTATTCATCAAATATCTTCTCCTCTCTCTTTTATTTTAACAACGAAAACATCGTCTATGATGTGCTGATTTACCACCATCCTGAATGACGTGCTTTTATCTTTTAATTACACCAACAAGGATGGTCATTATACCATTTTTATGGGTGAACTAGATTATAATATATTTATTATATCTTAATTAATGTTATGGAATAAATTTTTACTCATTAAATTAATTTTTAATTCCAATTGAGTTTATTGTTATATAAAATTATAAATTAATCTAAATGATTTTCATTAATGATTTATTTAAGGAATAATCCTAATTTATGGGAAAATGTTATATTATTATTATTTATGTTTAATAATAACATTGATGTTTAGTTCTAGACAACTATCCTCATTCTCCATGATTTTCCATACACATATACAGGTAAACCAATCATAGAAAGAATGGAAAACAATGCTTCCAAATGATGAAATTAAATATCTTATCCAATAAAAAGGCGATAAATAAACATAATAAAGTTAAAAAAATCAAACAATTTATAAAAGGTTCTATAATTATTAATTAATGAATCTAATTTTATTATTTTGGACATTAATATCATGTGCGGAATCCTTTCGGACAAAAGGTAAGGGACTCTACCCAAACCTTCATTATTCCATCAAGTTACTCTCACTCTCTTTTTACCCCAAATGAAATTATATTTTCATTTTTTTAAAATCCTATAAATGATTTACATATCTTCCATATTCATGTATCAAGATCCATTCATCCTTATTTTTATGTATATACATGTTTTTAAAAGGTTCTATGCACAATTGTTCCCGATAAGCAAGCTTGTTTTGAGAGAACATCCAAAATTATAACCCATTTTGAAGACTAATATATAATATATTTTAAGACAATATTATTTTTATAAACTCATTAATTTTATTATGGAAACATTATTGGTAAAATTATAGTTTTATATAAATGAATAATATGTTTTCTTCTTTAAATTTTGTTTAATTTTTTCCTTAAACCTCACTCGAATGTTATAATTCTAATGTTTCTTAAATACATTTTTTACATGTTATCACAATAGTTTGGACCAAAATATCATAATATATGCCTACTTTTTCTTATGAATTACCAGGTGTGACTTAAATCCTTTCGTTTATGGAAACCAATGTGATATTTCCTTATATTTACGCTTTTAGACAAGATTATGATCCCCAACTCTTATCATGGGAAACCCTTATGTTTATTTTTGATTCCTTATGTATGATTCCTCATATAGCACACATATTCCTGAACATGTTATGATTAGTGTTCCTAGAAAGTGCACTAATTCACTGGGTAATTTATATTATCATGACATGTTATGTACAACATTCTTCATGGTTAACGCTGACTTGTGCTCCATGTGGAACGGTCTTGGTGGATAGCCTTGAATAATGATTCTCTACGTACAACAGGACTTGAATCATTTCCCCTATGTGAAACATGACATGAATCGTGATAAACTCATTTTTATGTTAATTTTAAAATAATATGAATCTATTATTATGTGTTCCCAAATTCCAAATCCTTATATTTAATCATGTTCCATTACTTATTATGTCATTATGCTATGCCTTCTGACACATGTTCTAACATTTATTCTTATGTTTATTCCCTTTCTAGGATTTTATCTCATCCCTTTATTCAGGTTTTCACTAGGTTATCCTAAATATATGTAAGTTCTCAGAGCAATATAGAAGTTAATAATTAATGATAATTAAAGAAATGTTTTATTTAGTCTCATGTTTTTGGTTTTATATACCTAGTCTTCCATGAAAATATACTTTACGATCCTTGGATTGTAATTTTATTTTTAATTATGATTTAAATATTGTAATGATATGTGTACAAGTCAAGATTCTCTATACACTTGACCCTATTGCTGCTGCTAGACCTCTAAATATATGGTATTATATTGATTGCGCCTATTTTTGCATTCATCACCCTTGCCAAAATTTCACATTGTCTTCAAGAACTGAACTATCATACTTTGTAAGTGTCTTACACCTCCTTATATAGCCTTCGTTTTCTCGATTCCATGGCTTTAGATCTTGTTGAATTGATCAATATTAATTCTTCTAGATTCCATTTCTTCTGACATTGTCTATTCCATTTGGAGTAAACCAAATGATTTGATGAAGTAAAAGTAGTGGATGTTCAAGTTACATACAAAGGGATTCTTTTGTTATCAAAAAATTGGATTAAGGATAACCATTGAAGGATTAATACCATATAACCCCAAACTAGTTCAATGGAAATTGATTATATGTTGAGAGAGATTGGGGATGCACTCAACTATGTTATGGAACACTATATTTTGTGTCTAATTCCAATAATTAAATTTAATTTTATTATACAAATTCTTTTTCTTTCAATTATTATTGATTATTTTTTTCGATTATAACAATTTAATTATTCAAGAATTATTATGCTCATTGTTCATCTATTAAAAATAATTTTTTTCATCTTGTCATCTTAGTAAATTATTTTTAATAATTATATTAGTTCACATATGGTATAATGAATTTTTATTTAAATGAAATGATTTATAATCAATTTCATGCAATAGATCATGAATTAAATTGTCCCATAAGAATTGTATTTATAATTAGGGATTATAATCTTTTTTGAGTTAGGAATAGAATATATTATAATAAAAATGGATATTTTATTGAGTGAGTTAATTTTCAACACAAATTTTTGTTTGAATGAAATATTTTTTAAAACATGTGAAATTATTTATATATGGATTATATTCTATTTTAATTTATTGATGTAATTTTATGTATATAAATTTAATGGAAATTTTTAAAAATACATTAGTTTTTAAAACCATTTGTGAATATTTATTTTAGAAAATTTATTTATTTAAATTGATATGTTTGTTATCTGGTTGATTAAATTATGAAACATTATATAACATTTTGGTAATTTTTAGAAAGGATTTAACCTAAAAATATAGATTTAATTATTAATAATTTAGATTTCATTCAATGTTTCAATGTATTTGAATAACTATTTCAACACTCTAGAGATATGGGAGTGATTTTAATGGAAATGAAATGTTTCAAACAAATTTTTTATCATTCTTTCGCATGTGGATTATTCTTTTCGATCTGACCCCATTGTGTGCATTGGGACTATGTGATATGATTGTCTATTAAAAAATTAATGAGATAGATTCAAGTTTCATTTTTATTTATTTAAACTACATAAAATGTATTGATATAGGGAATAATATCTATTCTGAGGATATGACTTAGGAAAAAACTTCCTATTATTTTTATTTAATTTTTCAATTCATTGTATTTTCCCAAACTTTGAAAGGAGTGGTAGGGGAATGGTCTTTTTCACATTTGGAATTATTGATTCATTATCCTTAATTTTTCATGGTGACCAAGATCCTCCTATTTTTATTGAATGGTTTGGTCGTCATTATAAATTCAGGAAGTTACATACTCTTGAGGGCATTGTGGGATTATTATTTTTGGGTAGTGTTCTTTATGTGTATAGAGTGGTTTGGTGCATATTAAGTGATTTCCATTATAGTGAGTGTATAGTAAAAATAATTTTATTTGTTCTAAATTATCCTCCATTATCATACATGAAAATTAAATCTCAAAAATAATTAATACAGAAATATCAATGAAAAATTAATTTTTATACAAGTATTTTTGATATATATATATATATATATAATGAATGATGTGTATCTCTATAAAAGGAAAAAGGGAAAACACAAAACTGAGAAAAGGAATTAATATTGTATTTAAACATTATTAAAACTATCCATTTTTCATTTGTCACATGTAGGAATCACTCAAACCTCAATCATATGAATGGTGTGACTGGTATGACTCATAGGCCCTGTTATGAGATTAAAATTTGTGTTTAAGTTCAAAATGAGTGTCCTGAATTAAAATAATGAATAGGCAGTACGATTGTCTTTATAACATAAAAGAGAAATTCATATGTCATTTTTGATGTGTAGAAAGTAGTATCATGTAAAAATGACCCCATATGTTACCAGTATGACTCAAATTGTGTGTTTCTAGTTTTAAATGAGATTTTAAGTAAAAAATACAAGTGACATACTGAAAAGAACTACTACAAATATTACATTTATCAACATGAAAAATGGATTTTAATATTACTAAAAAGAAATTGTTAATCGTAGTAATTTTAAAGGGGTACCTTTTATCATCACTAAAAAATAACTGCTAAAAGTATACCCTTTTAAGAGATAACGAAAGTTATGATAAAGGACCCACCTGCTTCAACATGCTTTTTTATAACAGCACACTATAGCAACCTATAACCTATATTCAAAATAAATAATTTAATTTCAATAAATTTTATATCACAAATACAAAAAAATACTATATAAATTTTAAAAAATGTTTTTTATAATTACATTTATAGTTACTATCCACAAACATTGAAAAAATATTAATGTTTCATCAACTTTTGAAACCTTGATCCCCTCTCAAAAAGGTCCACCCATGGTATCCATTTCTAAAAAACTCACCTCATCCCAAGATAAATAATACTCAAATATATGAAAAAGTATTATTATAGTTATATCATAATGAAATAAATTAAACATCAATATGGAAGAATACCTTTAAATTTTAAATTTTATATAAAAAAGAAACAATTGGAGTTACACCAGTGACACCACCGGTTGTATTGTGGTGTGGTTGATTTCAACGTGTCGCAACAGAGTTATGGATTGTTGTTCTAATTTATCAAAACAATGAGAATGAGTTTGATCAGTTTTGAGTATGTCAATTTTTTCTTTTAAATGAAATAAATGTCAATTTTAAATAAATATTAACTTTAAGATATATTGGTCACACGTATTGTGGGATTTAGGTGCGTCTTAATCCTACAAATCACAAATTACACCCGGATCATTTTCATAATTTATCAAAACATTCATAATGTTGTTGGTCAGTTCTCAGTATGTCTCATGTGTTTTTTATTAAAATGTCATTTCAAATGAGAAACTTGCACAATGAGTCATACTAGTCACATCATGTGTCAGGTTGACATTAGACTGCTTCCTACATGTCATAAATGACATATGTATTGTTTTCTAAATTGTTTAGAAAATTGGAGTGTGTTATCTTAGTTTTTAGTGAGTGTCATGCCTTTTGAACGAAAATTTCAGTTTTAAACTACTAACACACACTTGGAGTCATACCCCTAATTTCTTGTGTCAGATTGAGTTGAATTTTATTCTTACCGATCACAAATGACTAATGGATCAATTTACAAAAGTATCAAAATAATCTGAATTCATTTTCTTAGTTTTGAGATTTTCAGTTGATATGTTTACTAAAATTGATGTCAATTTTAAATAAAATGATCCATGTATAGTGGTACAGGTCACTCATTTGGTCATATTGACGTGAGGTTGATTGCAACACATCTTAAATGACTTATGAATCATTTTAATAAAGTGTCAAAACAATATGAATGTCTTTTATTATTTTGGAGTAGGTAATTCTTTATTTTTACTAAAATTGATATAAATGTAAAATCAAATGATTCACTTTGAGTCATACAGGTCACAATGTTCATATTATTGAGGTAAAGTTGATTCTTACACATCATATATTAACTATGGATCACATCCATAAACTATAAAAACAATATGAATGTGTTTTCCTAGTATTGAGTATGTCAGATGTCATTTTTACTTAAATTGATATCAATTTCAAATAATAATAAGCACTTCATGTCATACTAGACACGTTGTGTGTCAGATAGAGGTGAATTTTATTCTTACAAGTCTCAAATGGCTTATGGATTATTTAAATGAAGTATCAAAAAAATATGCATGTGTTTTTTTAATTTTTAGTATATCACATGTTTTTGGCTAAAATTAATGTCAAATTTAAATATAAAGACACACATTGAGTTATATTAGTCACAATGTGCATTGTATAGAGTTTAGTTTGATTATTACACATAGAAAATGAATTATTTATCATTTTACTAAATCATCTGAACAATATTAATGTTGTCACATGCTTTTGAGTTTGTTAGTTATTCTTTTTTACAATAATTAATGTCAATTTTAAATAAAAAGGCAGAAATGGAGTCATACCGGTCACACCATGCATTGCATTGTGGTGCAGTTGATTACTAAACAAATCAAATGAAATATGGATATTTTCACTAAAGTATCAAAATAATCTGAATGTGTTTATTACGTTTTGAGTAGGTTTGATGTCTTCTTTAGCATAATTGATTTTTATTTTAAATAAAAAGATATACAACAATTTATACCAGTCACACTGTGCATCGGAATGAAGTGAAGTCGATTCCTACATGTCTCAAATGACTAATTGATTAGTTCCCTAAAGAATCCAAACTATTTTAATGTATTTTCTTAGTTTTTAGTATGGCACTAGTCCATTTTCCTAAAATTAATTTCAATTTAAAATTAATAAATACACAGAGTTATGTTGATCACACCATGCGTCAGATTGAGGTGAAGTTGATTCCAACACATCATAAATGACATTTGGAACTATTTTATAAAGTTTTAGAAAAAATTGAATTCATTTTAATGGTTTTTAGTAGGTCATTTATCCTTTTTACTAAATATGGTGTCAATTTTAAATAAAATGGTTCACTTAGAGTCATTTTATTTACACTGTACATTGGATTGAGGTTAATTTGATTCTTGATCATATAAAATTACTTATATATGGTTTACCTAAAGTAAATAAAATCTACATGTGGTTGATCAATTTTGAGAAGGCCATTTATCCTTTTTACTAAAATTGATGTCCTTTTTAATTACAATGTTTCACATGGAGTCATACCGGTTACACAGGGAATTGTATTGAGTTTTAGGTGATTCATATACATATAAAATTACTCATTATTGTTTCCCTAATGTATAATATCAATTTTTATCCATTTGATCAGTTTTCCTTTTGTAAAATATTATTTTTACAAAAATTAATGACAATTTAAACTAAAAAGAAGAATTTAAATCTATATCATTCACTCCTTGCTTCAAATTTTGGTTCTATTAATTCCTATACATCCAAAATGACATCTAAATCATATTCTTAATGTATACAAATAATATGAATTCAATTTTTTCGTTTTTAGTATGTCAGTCGTCCTTTATAATAAAATTGTTGTAAATTATAAATAAAAATATGCCATTGGAGTCATACCAGTCACAACTTGTGTTCAATTGAGGATAAATTGATTCCTACACATCTCAAATGACATAAGGTTCATTTTACTAAAATATCAAAAAAATAAAAAAGTTTTTCCCTATTTTGAGTTGATTAGTTTTCCTTGTTTCTAAAATCAGAAACAATTTTAAATAAAATGATTCACATGGAGTCATAAAAGTCACATCGTGCATCATATTGAGGATTGAATGATTCATTCATGTCACAAATGGATCATGGTTCCTTTTAAAAATTTTAAAAAAATAATCTGAATTCATTTTATCATATATCAGTATGTCACTTATTCATTTTTCTTTAAATTAATGTCAATTTAAAAATAAAGATACACTTGGAGTCATATTTGTCAAAACGTGCACCAGATTCTAGTACATTCGATTCTTACATGTCACAAATGACTTATCGAGCATTTTCATAATGTATGAAAACAATCCAAATACATATTCTCTGCTTTTTAATGGTCAGTTGAACTTTTTACCAAAATTTCTGTCAATTATAAATAAAAACATGCACTTGGAGTCATTATAGTTAAACCATATGTTTCATTGAGGTTTTTATGATTCCTACAAATCTAAAATTAATTATATATCAGTTCAAAAAATTATCTAAATAATAAGATTGTGTTTTAATGGTTTTGAGTATGTTATTTTTCTTATTTACTTAAATTGATGTCAATTTTAAATTAAATGAGGCACTTGGAGTCAATATGATCACAACATGAGTCATATTGAAGTAAATTTGATTCTTAAACATCCCAAATGATTCATAGAACATTTTTATAAAGTATCAAAATAGTTTGAGTGAGTTTGATATGTTTTTAGTATACCACATATCGTGTTTAGTAAAATGTCATTTTAATCTTGAAACACATACTCTAACTAATACTGGTCGCATCGTTTATTGGTTTTACATGAGACTCATTCCTACACATCAAAAATGATTATGAATTGATTTAATTAATTATCAATAAAAATTGAACTTGTTTTCTAAATTTTCACTGAGTGACATATTTTGATCTAAAATGAAAATTTTAAACTGATATGGGCACATTTAGTCATACTGGTCACACCATACGAAAAATATAGGTGTCGTTGAATCCTAAAAATCCTAGATGACTTATTAAAAACTATCCTAATGTTTCATAATAATATAAATGAATTTGTTCAGTTTTGAGTATAACATATTTCTATATTACTAAAATTAAGGTTGCTTTTAAATAAAAAAATCTCCTAGAGTCATAACGGTCAATACATGTGTCGGATTGAGGTTTCTATGATTAATTAATGTCCCAATGTCTCAAATAAAATCCTAAATTATAGTGTTATCAAGATTAAAATTGTCTTTATTTATCGAACTCTAAACAATTCAAATTTAAATTATGTTATTATCCAAAAAACCTTTCTCATTATTGAAAACTAGAAGAGTCATGGAAGCTCTTCAACCCATTATATCATTAGATATCAAAAAAAGGGAATAATAGAGTCATACACTCTTCTATTTGTTAATAATGTGAAAAGGTTTATGGCTATGATCATCAAATCAATATGATGTTTCAGTAGGTTGACAATGAAATGCAATGGAAATGATTTTCCTTATCTCAGATACAGTCTTGAAGTCCAATCTCTCAAAATAATGCGAATCTTTCAAAAAACCTCCCATCTTGAACAAAGGATTCAACCTATATAATAAAACAATTATTTTTTGATTAATACAAAAATGAAGTAAATTATACATAAATATGAAACAATCCACTACTTATTTGGAAGCCAGATATTCATTCTTCTTTTATACATTCTTGAACCATATACTTCTTCAACGTATCTTAGCTGTAGTCTCAAATGAACATGATCAACTTCGAATAAACCAAACCAACTCAAACAGTATAATCCAGTTTATGTGTTGAAAGTTATCACTTTCCTTCATATTCCCTACACTTCCATTGAAGGAATGTGATAAATGCTGACACTTTAAGGGGGAAATGTTTTAAGGGAGAAGAAATATTCTTCATGAGTTGTCAGAAATTTAATTTAGATTATGTTAACATTATATATAACATATGATATTATGAGGAAAAAATAGTACATTAAACAACATGTACATTCTAGTTGAATGCTTAGTTGGAGCCTCGCAGTCCACTATCTTATTAGCATGAGCATCTTTGAACCAACCAACCCAACTTGAAAAATGGAATACACAAGTATAATAAAACACTTCTTTTGTGGGTAATACAAAAAATAAGTAAATTAATTATAAATATGAAACAATATACTACTTCTATGGAAGTCAGATCTTCAAGCTATTTGAGTAAATTTTTCCATCAGGTATGTTTCACATTCATTTCTATGTAAATCTACCTTGTCATGTGTATATGTTTATTTTCAACAGTCATAGTAGTACTAGAAAAATATAAGTACAGAAATTATTAGTAAATATTTTAATTGAAATAGTAATTATCTTCTAAAATACATCATCGAGGATGCTGGTTTGTTTATGGAATATGATCTCTCTCTAGATTTACAAACATAATAACCAAAATATTTTACATTTTATTCATACACTTTAGATACATTTTGAAAAATAGACAATTTATTTATATTTTTTTGGATATTTAAATATTGTTATATATACCTTGATACATGTGTGGTTGAAGATGTTGTAAGGATTCTTATGCTTAAACCCTATCCTGGTTCCTTATTTTTCTCGATATTTATACACTACCCTATCATAACATAATCCTAATTAAAAAAATTAAATTGTATAACTTGATTTTTAGTTCTAAAATTTTGGATGTACAGTATTACTTGTTGATAAATTCCATCATGTGTGGTTTGTTTTTTGGGTATCCATGCTGTTAATCTGGGTAATAAATCATTGGAATATCTAAATTGAAGATAATGAGAATCCAATATTTATGAAATCACTGAAATGAAAAATTAATGAAATAAATTGAAATATATTTTATATGGTTAAATTATAGAGTTTTACCCTTTCATTGTTTGAATTAAGAATAGTTTTTCACTTATATTTTTTCATTCAAATTATTTTACTAGGTCTACCACTATGTCATCCATTTTTTTGAATTCTAATTTATTTTTTCAATAGAGGTTGAATCAGGAATAAAGAGTCCAAATTTTCTTCCATGGGGATAACCCACGGTATTGATATATACTCCTACAAAAATATTAAATTTATTAAGTCATAATTAACATAGTATATTATCTTTTGGAATATAAAATCATGAAAACATACCTCACATATAAATTTACAATAGAAGCTCCTAGACATTCATAGTTGAGGACTTCTATTAAATTCTCAAAAGAAATATAGTATTTACCTTCTTCTCCATATATATATTCGTCAAAATTAACTATTTGACTACTACCATTTTGTATCTTTTTATTTTTATGGACCTTAAATGTTTGTAACTATTGAAATTCAACAGGCGAGGTAAAGGTTCTTTTAGAATATCATTCTGATCAGTTGGTCAATCCTTTATATGGTATTAGGATTACATTTCATTTCACACTATTCCCTTGTCCTTATGTAATATCAATTATTGATTCAAGTCTTTTCAATTAATTTTTAAAGGTCTCGCATGAAAAATTATTTGCAAATTAATACATTCTTTTCAATAAGTATTTTTTCCAGACCTGACGACCATGAGATGAATGTTCCTACAACTTAGTATACCATATGAATATCTTCATCATCAAGTGGAATAATAGCTCAATGCTCAGCTCATGATCAATTATAATCAACACTCTCACATGATCTTTCTGAATTGGTCTGGTGTGTTGATGATCGTCTTGGATATTGAACAAGGTAGCCCTCGCTACAAGGCAATAGATTGTTGTTGATAGATATAATTCGTAATCATTTTCACCCAATATAATATCATCACATTAAAGGTAATAGTGTATGATGAATTCATATTTCATTGAAAAAATTATTAGAATATTGATTACATCAACTAAGATAACTCTTTGAGAGGATTGACTCAACTCAAATCTATTCGGCGGGATCGTCACACAATGGTTGTTCTTCGATCATTTCTTCTCTTTGATCCCCCTCGTAACATTTTATAGAAACTCATTCTACCAAGGAAATTATTATTCAAGGGCCATTAATATTTCATTCATCTCTTTATTTTCATTATCATTATTCTCATATTTATTTTTTCTCAAATTATGTATGGGGTGTCACCCCAAAATCCACACCTCTGACGTGACAATACTCTTTTGTCCTCTTTAATGCCATCGATAATAGGCGTTCATCTTATATATGCATTTATAATTCCAATGGCTATTTAAAATATATAATATTGGAAAATAATTATTAATTGTAATCTATTAAGATTTCATGAAAAATATATTTTGTCATACTTATTCATCTTACCAAATATTTTATGTTTATCATCTCTTAGTATCACATATTTATTTACACATGCATCCTTCCATAGAACATGGTGTAGGATGGAAGGGACATTATATTTAAATTCATCAATCTATATATCAATAGAGGAACACAATTATGTTGTTATTTCAAGTCACATAGTTATTTGGTTGTGGTAGATATAAAATACATACCAATTTTTTTCAAGTGAATCATACACCATCCTTGAATTACGATTGGGGTACGTTTGTTTTGAGACTCAATACTTTTTTTAGAACTCGGTTATTGTATCAAAAAAAAATTTCTCAATCAATGTGATTAATACACATATTGTTAAAAAATTTATTACCAGCCACAGTATACCTAAAAAGACACCACCCAATGAAGTCCAGTAAACACATCCCACGCTTCATGGGTTATTAGGTGGGCATACATAAGTAGTGGGTGTGGGATTATTTTCCCAGTAGATTTTTTAAGATGAAATCTTATTAGAATTTTATGAAACCCTCAATGAATCCTTCCAATAATAATTAATACATATTTCTTATTGGATTCATATACTATAAATTAAATATCTGAGGGATGATGATGAGTAATTCAATAATTCATTATTTCATTTTTATTAAAATAAAGAAATGAAATCATAATGTTTCCATAATCTCTTCCCACATAAGTTTCATAAGCGTGGGGAAATCATGGATTAATGAATATACATCAACCCAAACACAAAATCGAGTGATGAGTACAATGTATCTACTGAACATGGAATTTTGGTGATAACATCATGGCCCCATAAATTCCATTCGATATTGAATTTGATGTCGTTGATTTTGACCTAATTTTTTTTCTAACATTATATAACTATGTTGATACTATTTTTTTCTCCCCTGATCCTTCATCGCATATCATTTACTTGGATTCAACATCATCATTATGTTGTTTGTCTTGATTGGTAGCACTGGAATGTGTGGAAGGTTTTTGTACCTCTACACTAGAAGAAGAAATAGGTTAAGAAACCTTTTGTTCCTCTGGAATAGTAGCATCGACACGTGAAAAATGTCTTTGTTCCTCTTCACTGGGAGTATAAGAAACATGAGAGACATTTTGATCCATAGGATTGTGGTAAACATCATGTAAAAAATTCATTATCTTCATAAGTGGTTTAATATTTAATTTATATTACCAAAATACAGTAGTGACCAGATAACAACATGACCTAAAAATATAATTTTTTAAGGATGAAGGGATTTTAACCCTCTATAGAGTATCCAAATCCATTTATCGTGGTATCCTCTATCACACAAAATTCCATCTACATTGGAAGTCCTGTGAAATTATTTTAACATCCCAATGAAAGTTTCATTCTATGTTGAATTTTTATCTAACCCTTCAGTACTTTTGGTCATTAATAGAAAAAATTAACACTATCATTTGCTTAGATCTGAAACATCAAATAATTTTACTTCATGTGATTTTGTTAGAAATATTTCTTCATTGTATCCTTGTTTACTGAAATACAATTTCATGAATCCCAATTCAATTATTTTGACAACAGTCTTTTAATTAACACACATTCACTGAAAAATCAACACATGGAATGTTGTATAATATAACTCCATTATTTTTTTGATGTTGTAAAAGTATTCCATATTTGATTAAATTAGATTTCTATCATTAGTACTAGAAACATGCATTTCTTCATCCACAAGTGTAACTCCACTATTTTTCAGGGTATCATTTTCATCATGTTCATTTTTATATAATGTATAGTCATTAATTACATAACCATTTTAATATAATACATTCATATGTGGTCCTATGTCTAGTCATGGAATTCATTCTAAATTTGAATCTATATTTTCATCCAACTCCTTAAAAATATAGTCCTGAAACCTTCTTATAAACTATTGATTATGTGTATCTGATATCCATATTTCAATCCATGAGGGATTCAAATGCCTAATAATTTTCTTGTGGGTTTAAATATATGGGTAATCATCTAATATTTTATAAAAAACATAAAGGTTTCCCTACTCCCAATTTTTAATATTTATTTTGACAACATCCCTTTTACAAATTATTTCACCAGTAAGCTACCTAGTGTGATGAGGATTCAATGGAACAATTCTTTACACACATCACAGGTAGTTGGTATATAATTCCATGTATTCTTCAAAAATATATCACTTTGCAATAGAACCCTCTGGCCAACTTCTATTTTTGACATAACCTTTAAAAATATTAATAAACCATTCAATGGGGTACATCAATCTATAGTGTATATGACTACATAGTCGAATCATTATCACTATTTGAAATATAATGTGAATCCTCATATCAAATAATTTCTGTGGGAATAAAACATATAATTCACATAATAGAGAATCAATTTCTATTTCCACTGTTTGTAATTTTGTCATGTATACAATATTCCTACATATATCAATGAAAAAGTAACAGAGCACGGTGAATTTTTAATGGAAATTCTTGGGAACATGAATTATAAAGCTACCAGAGTTAGATCATACATGAAATCATGGTAGTCATGCAATTTTAGAACATTTATCATTAAATCAATATTTGACTTTATATTCTCAAAATTTGATAAATACACATATGGAACCTTTATTTCATTAAAAAAGAAAAAGACTAATATCTCTCCTGCATGGAAAGAGTGTGAGTAGGTGGTGGAAGAAAAGTTCATTTTTCACCCTTAACTAGTGACAACTCTTCCAATATTCCCATGTAAAACATGTCCAACCTAAACACAGTTTCATACTTTGTTTTCTTGGGTACATTTAGTAATCTGACAATTACACTATCACATAGAGTTTTTTCAACATGCATAACATATAAAAAATTTCCTTCATACAGACAATTCCAGTTATGAATATTGAAAAAAAAACTGATCACTTTTTCCAACTGGTTTTGCTAAGGTTTTCAAATATGGTTTACCAAAACCCATGTCTACATCTATAACATTCTCAAAAATTTGATCACCTATTAGTGGATGTGGTATTGTACATTCATCTGAAATTCCATTGAATAAGGTCGTCCATGATTGGTATTATACCATCATGGAAGAAATCTATAATGTCTTAAAAACATAGACGTCGGTTAATGATTCAACCTAATTGACTCTGTACTTTTTTTGTAATTGGGAAACCCTCAAGTTCCATTAATGTTGTATCCAAAAAAAATTTACAAGCATAAAATTCATTTATTTTCCCATACAACATGGATCTCAATTAGAAATTATCATTCAAGAAAGCATCATAATACATAATAGTTGGATCCCCCAATAATTTCAAATCCATGATCAATGGATCGAGATAAATATAAATATCTGAACTAGTTTTTGTTTTTATGATATAATCTTATATAACATTATGTATTTTAGTATAATATATTACGATGGTGGAAAATTATTATTTTTAAACATAATCTGTCATGAACTATGATTAAAGCCTTGAATCTCTAAATTATTATTTCCATCTGTAGATAATGCAAGACGAAGCATTTTGGGATCATTTAAAAATTTAGGATAGTCATGATCAATTTTATTCCACTCAATAGATTCTTTTGGGTGATGAAGTTTCCGATCATTATTTTCTGTATCTTCACACCACGTCAATGTTCCTACAGTATCCTCACTCTCATATAGACACCTAAACATTGGAATATTTTCAAGGTACCGTACAAATGTTTTAGGACTTGATTCATATTTATTTTATCTAAAAGCACCACAGTTGGGTAATTCATTATGCTATTTATCATCTATGAAAACAGAATAAATTCATTTTTTCGGGAAAGTAGTCATTCAGAGATCATACCCATTGAATGTAGTAATATTCTGGAATTTTATATTCATCTAGTGTGACAATTATATTTTATGTACATATCATTCAAGTGCCAAAATATATCCTAAAACTGGAATCAATCCATCCATTTCATTATTTCAAATTATACAACATCAGTAGGACTAAAAAAATATATACATAGTGAAAACAACATATAGTGGTGTATTTTCACAACTATTTAACATCTCAAAAAAATTTGGCCCATCATTAAGTTCATATTAAACAGTCCTTTTCATTTCCAAAATATTATCTTCATCATCATTAACACCTATAATTGCATCCTCGATAAGGCCTTCTTTATTTTCAAAACTTGTAATCATATCAGATGATCTATAAAATGCAGTTTTATCCCAATCACTAGATACATTTTTTAATCCATAATTTATAATTTAGACCAATTATTTGATTGATCATGTGTTCTTCCAACTCCTCTAGACTAATTATTCTTGATTAACAACTACGTAAACACACCCACATAAAATTAGAAGGGCCATATGCATGATCTAGTACAAACTAGATAAACACTTCCACTCCATATTTATAATCTTATATAATTGGATTGACATTTATCCATTCATTATTAATATCCAATGTATTTGATTCAGTAATAGTATAAATACACAAAAGATGTTCAACTAGTTATACACAAAAATGTCTTTTTAGTGTACTAGAAAGAGACTTTTGGGTTTTTCTATTCAATTAAAATGAGTTTAATGCTTATTAATGTTTATTAGGAAAATTAAAATTATTTAGTTTTATTTATTTAATACTGTTTTTTTATTAAATAAATACTGTAATGGTGTTGAAACATTTATAAAGGTAAATTTTGAGAGTAAATAAAGTTTAATCATTTTTAAGTGCATTAGTAGAGACATTTATTGAGATATATGTCATTCATGATATATATAAATATATAACAAAATATATGTATAAAAATAGGCTTTATCTGAGATTATTTTATGGATTTTTGGGAGATTTCATTTACATGTAAGATATTGTTGGAAAATCAAAATTATTTTTACCATGAATCTGCTACTATGGAAATCACATAAAAATCACCAAACTACTATAAGATCATCAATAATAGAAACAAAAAATAATAATAATCTCAAACCATTCATGGGTTTCCAAATTCCAGGATTTCTAAAGATAACCAAACCATTCCATAACCTCATGAGGATATTGTTTATCATGAAAAAAGAAGGATGATGAGTCGGTAATTCCTATGTTGAATAGATCATTCCCCTAAAATATTTTTCATAGTTTTGGAAAATCCAATAACATGAAAAAATACATTAAAATAATAAGAGTACTTTAACTTAGTAAGATTATAATAATGCACTTTCTACCCCATATACAGACATTTCATGGAGGGTAAATAAAGCAACAAGAAACATGAATCTATCTCATTCATGTTTTAAAAGACACTCTAATAACATATTCTTAATGCACCCCAAGAGGAAAGATCCCAAAGCACAATCTACATGAAAAAATAGAACAAATAATTTTTAATGTTTTCATCTCCAATAAAATCACACTCGTATCATAAGAGGGATGTGATCATTTTTCACATAGATGCAAACTTTGAAAGAAATCCAAATTATTAAAAATGAAATCCATTTTTTCATGATAAAAAATTCCCACAAATAACAAAAATGTTATTTAATTTTTCATATTTAAATCAACCACATCTCAAACATTTAAATTTAAATATATTGCTTTTTACATGTAAATCTTAACTTGTGGTTTCAAAAATTAATGAATTTCTCAAAATCACGTTTTTAATTACAATACAAAAAATTCCATGTAAAAATAAATATAGAAGGGAACCCATATTTACAAAATTTCATAACCATTAAAATAAATTTAGTTCCCTAAAAATTTTGGTTTTAAAGTCAACTCAGACATTAAAATAACTTTTTCCATTCAAAAATTTTCTTTTCCAAAAACAATTATGTCCTAAAGCTAAATACAATTCATATGGAACCATGAAATTAAAGGTCTCTCACATGAAACTAGTTATATATAATTTCATTTAAATTTAAAATCATAGGACCATATATGAACTAATATAAGAATTAAAAATAATTGACTAACATTACAAGAAGAATACATTTCCTAATAATTGAATAAAAATGATCATAACCATTCAAAAATAATAGAATTATTATAATAGAACAAAACTAATTAATAATAATTATAATAATACGCATTTTTATAATTAAAATAAATTTATGTATTTGAATTGGATAAAAACAAGAGAGTTTCATCTCATAGTTTAGAGTATCTTCTTTCTTTATCAACTTATAAAATAACAACATTGAACAAGTTTGGGGTCGTTGGGTATTAATCCTTCAACATTTAGCCTCAACTGAATTTGTTTGACAACATAGGTTCTCTTAGGAACTCACTTGAACCAGCACTAATTATACATCATTAACTAGTTTGGTTCACTCCACATAGAATGGACAAAAAAATATTACATGGAATATGAATTAATTATTATGAAAAAATTCCACTACATTCATTATTAGGATGCTGAGAAAGCAAAGGCAAAAGGAGGAGTAAGATGTGTGAAATGGATGAGAGATCAGTTCGTCAAGAGATAATGAAACGCAATCAGGGGGTATGACTGATAAAATAGGAACAAACTACATATTACCTTATATTTTGTGGTCTGGTGGAAGTATTAGGGTATAGAGGTAGAGGCGACAGATGGCGGTGGGGGGAAATAGCGGCAGTAGTAGAGGTAGAGGAGCTGACAATAAATCTCTGGTTCCACGAAATCTTGAGGTTCATGTGGAAGATAGATTTTGATATGGTTATATTTATAAAGACACAAAAGTCTTTTATCAATTTTTTTTTGATAGGATTGTAAAATGGGGTTTTCATCAAAACAAAAATATAAAGTGCTGAGATAATCAACCTTTATCAGTGCTTTTTTAGCACTGACGAAGACACCTCTTTATAAGGGATAAAATATCACTAATAAAGGGTTATTCTTATCAGTGATAAAAAATACCTAATAAAGGCCAAATGTTAATAAATTGTTATTATTTATAAAATTATTATAAATATATTTATTATATATATTTATTATATATTTATAATTACATAAATAAATATATATTTATATATATACTAATTACTAGAAATAAATATCTATTTTTTATTAATTTAAATATTATAATATATATATATATATAATTAAATTTATAATTTTATAATTATTTAAATAAATATATATTTATTTATCGTTATAAGGATAAATAAATATATATTTATTTAAATATTTATAAATTTATAATAAATATATATATAAATTAATTAAAAATTTTATAATTATATATGATACATATATTAATTATATATAATTATAAAAATAAAAAATTATAATAAATATATATAATTAAATTAAAATTTTATAAATATATATGATAAATATATTAATTATATATATTTATAAAATTATTGATATAACAAATATATTTATTATACCATTAATGTTATTTATTTATAGATTTATATTTATAAATACAACTACAACTAAATATTTATTTATTTATAATCTTAATTATAATTATATATACTTGTAAATATTAATATATAATTATAAATATATTTATTTATATTTGTTTACATTCCTATCCCATAAATTAAAATTACGATCATAGAGCTATTTTTTTGTAAACCATAAGCCTAAAGACATAAGGTTCCAGGATGGGGACCCTTGGATAGATCTGTTTTATGCAAATAAGACTCTTCTACAATCATGGATTCATGTTATTGTGTTGAACTGGTTTTTCAGAAATCCATGTATTCTTTGGGAGGTTGTGTTAGCTATTAGCACTGTAATAAAATTTGACAAGTATACTGAGATGGCAATGTTTGTACATTTTTCTCAAATATTGGTTAAATTTGATCTGATGACTACTCTTGTTGAAAAAAATTTCTTGGTTGTTGGTGAGTTCAAATTTGTGCATGCGATGGAATTTATAAATGTACATGATTTCTATTTAAATTGATTGTGCATTGGAAATACAAGATATTATTGTCGCATGGGTATTAGATGCGCTAGCTGTAGGAAATTTGAGCATCATGTTGAAAATTATAAATTAATGTATCTTGTGTTCAGTAAGAAGATACCTGATCAACACACGATGTCATTTGAGGTGAAAAGGAATGATCACGATCTTCATCAGCAATGAACTATTGAAATAGGCCGACATTGAGTAAGTATAACACAGGGAAAGGGAATTGATCCTTCATTACCTACCATGTCCTATAGGACATTGGATAACAGGGCCCCTTTTATTTGTATTGTGGTCGCTGGACCCTACCTCATGTCAGTGATATTCTCTCAAATAACAATAATATTTAGGATCAAATTTTTTTAGGCACTCATAAAAATATCAGTGATGAAATGTTGAATGTTTTCCAACATTATTTAGGTAGGATTGAGGAAGACAGTCAGCATCTTAATTATTTGAGTATAGATGTCTCATCTGACACTGATTACGAATCATATTTCATTGATTTTATTGGAGGTGATTTCATGATTACTGGTAATAGTAAGGGAAATACTATTCTTTGAGAGAAAGAATATAAACCTCATAGGGTGTCTAACTCCCCTTCTACAGTCTCTGTTGGGGATCTCTTGCAGGGGATGACCCCTTCATTGAATTATTACATGTTAGAACCTGCTATTGTTGATCATCAATGTTTTTAGGAGGCATCTGATGCAACATGTTACATGTTGGTGGGGAAGGATGTTTCATCGCAGAAGGTAGGGGAGGTGATGGTCACTCCTAGGGTGACCAAAAGAATTTCGTTGGATGTGTCCACCCCCTTACAAGGGGTTTCCCCCACTGAAAATGTCATGACTGACTCTGGTAAAATTAATTTGCATGACAATTTAAATATGGCCAACATCTGGGAAGACTTTCTTTAAAAATTCAGCAGCGTCCATGATGATAGTAAAGTTACCGGTTGACAACAATGTTTTAAGGAGGACACAACAAGGACACGCCCGCCACCTGAAGACCCTACACTACTAGATATCAGCACTGATACTCCTGTGGATGATGTGCCATGGAAGAAGGCCAAAATCTAGAGAGGGGATGTCATCTGCTAGGTAGCGGTGGCGGTCTCTCCCTCAAATAAAGAATATCATTTCTCCCAGGTCATGATATGAGTTGTTTTAGAGTAGTGGATTGTCATTGTTTATTATTTTGTGCCTCTCACATTCCACATTCACTTATATGTTCTATTATTTTCAATAAATATTTGAACCATAGGTTTCAACCCATGGTTCGAACCGTATTCATAAAAATATATATATTATTATCATAATTATTATAGATAAATATATTTAAATACTATTTAAATATAATTAAATATTTATAATTATAAATATATTTAAAAATTTATAATTATAAATATAATAAATATATTTATTATTTAAATATATTTATTGTAATTTTATAATTTTTAATGATTACATAATAACTTCATTGGTATAGTATGAATGAATCACGCGGGAGTCAATTTATAAAAGAACATTCATAATAATGAATATATAACAAATGAATGCATGTCATTATAATATATATAGGTAATATTAACATTAGGAACATAACTCACTATCACGTCCACAAATTAACTTTATGATCATATAGATTCAATTATACTCACTCATCAATTTAGAAGATTAAATAGCAGAAATCATGTTCATGAATATCATAATCTCATTATATATATATTTATATATGTCAACCTAATTCATTAGAGACATATATTTATTTTTTAACAGTCCTCATTTTGGAATGGGCTAAAAAAAGATGTTTTTTATCTTTTGAAATTACTAAAAGTGTCGGTTTTAATACCAAGAATCATACCAAAATTACAATTGTCCGGTCATTTCAATGTGAGGTTTTTGGACTTTGGTGAAGACCAGTTATGTTTTCATGTTTTCTCGGAGAGTTTTGGGCTTGCTGAAACCAAAAAATAGCGTTTTTGGAGATCTGTAGCAGGCGTACGGTTTTTCTATAACCATGAGTCCCACATTAGGTAACCAAGAAACCTTAATTTAATGGGGCAGAGGTGTTTCACATGGGCTAAGAACGGTTACCAGACCTTGTTCCTATTCCACGTGAGGAGAGTCTCTTAGGTATAGTGGTGTTGCACGATCATTGTACCATTTTCCTAACCATATGTCCAAACCAGTTCGGTCTATTAGGATTTAAGAAATTAATTAAATTAATTTTAAAATAATATTAAATTAAAACAACACACTTCCTCACCCCTCTCTCTTGCGAGATCATGTGACTCCCCAAAAGGTGGTTCCTATTCATCACACACCCTGTTTCTAACAATTTTCTGGGATGCACGTGTTCATCTTGTTCGGGGATGAGGGACATGGTTTTTGGTTTCCCCGCATTCCCGCTTTCTAAAGGCAGGAGACATCTTCTCCTTATTCAGGAACATCTTCTCCTTGATCGAAACAGGATGATGGGATTTCGGTTCATCCTTTCGTTGATTCCTCCTCAGAACTCATCACCTAGTCTGGGTCTCCCTCATAGACGTGAGACATTATTCGTGAAACTATTCCTGGATCCATATTTTCATGGACACCAGCTAATTACGCTTCTTTTATAAGGACATTCCAAAAGGTCCAGTCAGGGAATCAACCATTGGTTAGGGGAGTAGTCACGCTGGGGAATCACTTGCGTGTCTGGACACTAGGGTGTGGTGTGTCTGTCTTCTGTTCCTTTTTATAGGGCTTCTAGAGGTTGCAGAATCCCAATGCATCCCCCATAAAATGCAGGGAATCTTATTCCATGAGCATGTATCTAAGGTTTTCCTCTTCTTCTTATGTTTAACACAGGGTCTGTCGCAAGTTTAACGTCCAGCGGAGATGGATCGGATTGATCAGAACACTGAGTATAGTGGATCAGATGGAGGAACCCCCTATAAGGAACACTGATATTGGGGCCAATGTGTGGGAGGCCTCAAAAATACTTTCAAACGGTATCGGGAATAGTGTGGCATGATTCCACCAGGATGTGGCAGCCCGGGTAGGAATCAGGATGGATGATGGAGTAGTTAATTGAAGTGGATTGTGAATGGTATGGAACCGTCATGACGATGATGATGGTTTTGGGCTTGAGCCTCGAAGAGGCTTCCTACGTATCCATGTGGTAGGGAATTAGGGTCCACATAGTTCAACTGACGGTGGCTTACTAGAAATTGGGGTTCGACTGATTACCACTGATTAGGGTCCACAGTTTAACGTCATTCGGGACAGGGGTGAAGTGACGCGGGGGGGGGGGGGGGGGGGGGGTTGAAACTGCTGGTGTTGGGCTTGATCCTTGTGGATGCTTCCTACGTACCTTTCATTGGCAAGGATCAATGTCCTCAAAGTTCATATGGTGGTTTTTGGGGCTTACACTCGGAGGTGACCCAGGGTGTCGGTGAACCGACGTGGAGGAGGACCAGGGGTCCAATGGTTGTTGGGCATGAACCTCGTGGGGGATTCCAACGTACCTTTCCAAGGAAAGGATAAAATACCACATAGTTTAAGTGGCGACATTGGAGAACCGACATGGCGGTGGATCTGGGATCCACTGGTTTTTGGGCGTGAACCTCATGGAGGGTTCCTACGTACCTTGCCTTAGCAAAGATCAAATTCCTCATAGTTCAGGATGGGGTATGGGGCTTACACTCTGAGGTGGCCCAAGGTGTTGGTGAATTGATGTGAAGATGGTATGAACTACCTAGTGGTGGAGGGAATAAACCTTAGGGAGGAATCCTAAGCACCATGCCTTGACATGGATCAAATTCCTCATAGTTCGAGCTGGGGAATAGGGCTTACACTTTAGGTTGCCCATGGTGTTGGTGAACCGACGTGAAGATGGTTGAAATGACCAGGTGTTGGTGGGCTTGAACCTCAGGGAGGCTTCCTACATACCATACCTTGACATGGATCAAAGTCTTCATAGTTCGGGATGGGGTGTCATTTTTTGATGCTTACTCTGAGCCCACGTGAGTCATGCTCGGTGTGAGAAACAAGAGGCATCAAAGACCTGACGATCACATCACGAAAGGTACATTTGTGGGAATAGGGGTGGGGCTTACGCATGGAGCGGCCCAGGGAGAGATTGATTGGGACATACTCCAGGATGGAGGCCAAGGCAACAAACCGCAGCAGGAGAGGGATTGGGGACCAAAGAAAGGAGAAGCACTATTTCCCACCACACCCTTCGATGGCCCTGGTGACCGAAGATGAAAGGAAGAGTAGTGATGTTGTCTCCAGTAAGAAAAGCCAGGGGCTTACCCCAAGGTCACATCCATTTCCCTATATTCAAACGCCACTACGATAATGATGATATCATCCCCCATGATGGTTTATCCCATCCCCGTGGAGACGAGTGGGAATGATGAATGTCCAATGCAGGGGACCCAGCATGCGAGGCATGTGGTGAGGTCACTGTTTAACATCATGTGCAGAGGATTATAGTGTTGGTAAGTTTAATGTCATGTAGCTCATATGAGGTGGGTTCACTCCACACCCCTAGGACATACATAACTGGTACCCTCTTCTCCTTGGTACAGGGTGGGGACATGAAAATACGTGGTGAGGGGGTGTCACAGTGCGAACCATCGAGGGGACCACATTGGTGTGGCTATTCTAATATGCAATACATTTTAGCGTGACAATGTGAAAAAGCACTAGGCAAAGAAACGCAACTGGAAATATCATCCAATGGAAGGTGAAGTCAGATCGTGCTAACCTGGAGGGTCAGACAGGAAAATGAATTTCCAAGAAGAGCCATTCATAGGCAGGTGCTTTGAGATGCTCTATAGCTCTACGTGGTGGAGGGAACTTGTGAAGGGTTTTGCTTCGTGAAGTGGGGTGCCAGAGACTAAGCATAGGGAAGAGGCACATATGAGATATTCCTCTTGAATTGTAAAGGGATTCGCAGAGCATGGCCTCTCATAGCAAAGGTGCCTTGTGAAGAAAGGTGTCGTGAAGAAATGTTCTTTTCGAAGTACAGTTAACCTACCTTAGCATGTGGAACATGTGTACATGAACGGTGTTTCACGAATCCTAAATTCTCCATGACGACCCGCATCCCCTTGGGGATCCCCTTCCTTCGTGAAGGCCCTTAGGCTCAGTGAAACACATCCCTTTCAGAAGAAGGGATCAAAATGAGAAAAAGGGGTGGCACTTCACAGAGTAGAAGTACATCACACATATCATGGTTCGCAGAGAATAAGGATGCTTCATGATTCAAGAGATAGTAAGTAAAAAGTTCCAATTGTCCCTCCTTCGGTCTCAAGAGGAGCATAATATTTATAGGCAAGAGTCACCGTGAATCGGACCCTACGCAACACGAAGCGAGGAATGGGTTTCTTTGTGGTGGGCTCGCGAATGTAAAATATGTTCGTGGAGCGGTGCGCCTCCTTTCTTTTTGGCGGTCGTGGTGCAGAGGGGAGTCCACCAAATGGCTCTGTGAGCCAGTAAACATGACCTTCGTTTGGATTCATCTATGTCCCAAATTTTAGCGCCAACAAATTCCTCTCTTGGACATGGAGACATGGAGAGATCAAGGGTGAAAGTCTCATGTTAATCGCCAAAATCCGCATCTGGTAACGATGCTAACTCAAAAAGAGTTCTTGCGAGGTGGATAGGGGGTGTGTGGGCCAATCGCGATGTGATGCTCAGCGCGAACTGGACACGCTGCGAAGTTTCGAAGCTCGTCAACTATAAATTGGGGCATTAACCTCTTTTTTCCTTTACCTTCTCCACAAATTTTTTCTTTTTCACTCTCGATTCTTGAAGCTCCGCATAATCCACAAGTACACCCTACAAATCGAGTCCTCGCAGCACACAATGAGTCCTCGACTTCACGTTTTATCACCATGATCCGGTGCATAAACGCCTTGGTAGCTCTCTACGAACAGTCTTCACGAAGAGTCTTCATGAACACACTCTGCAGTCATGGTTCACAAACTAGCCAAAAAATCATCCAAGTTGAAGAACTGAATGGCCCACCAAAAAGCTTCCCAGGGGGGTCCTTGCAGATGATGTCTGGAGGGATGAGATGGAGAACAGTCTAGGGCTAGAGGAGTTGGTCCGTAGACACTCGGGCCATTGTTCGTTGGTGGAGCTACTATCGGAGACCCAGAATAACTACCTTTTTAGGACCTGTCCCCTGGGACCCGTGTCGTAACTACCCCATGCTTGCCTTCAATAGGACTAGGGTTGGCGACTAGCAGCAAAGGCATAAATCCCTATATCTGGGAAGGCATTGACTTTATAAAATGTAAACATACACAACTAGAGCACAAGCGGAAGCAATCACTAAGTAAAAACTGTATAACAAAAGATTGTGCTGAAAGTAAATGGTCAGGAAATACAACCCCAACAGTAAAGTACAATACAACTGAAAAGCTAGTATAACTGATGAAAAGAAGTAAGAACCTATTGGGTCATCCTCTGGATTTCCCACCTAAAGGGGGGTACATATGGCCTTCTCAGGACCCCACGTCTTTCTGTCTGCTCCTTGTATGTCTCACCGACTGGTCCACCTCCGGTTACCATCCAATATTTCTACTCTATGCCCCTATTAGTGATGTCTGTCGTCTACAACCAACACAACGAGGTGCGGGCATAGCCTGTGCAGGGGTGAGTATAATGATACTATGTAGGGACCCCGAAACCTTCAAGGTCTCACAAAATCCTACAAGGATAACCAAAAATTAAATAAATAAACGGATAACCATTACTTATGTATATGCCCATACATATACCAAAGTTATCATGTAACCCATATTAATCATGAGGAAAACAAAAAGGTCATTGAATTAGCTCAAACCTGGATTTTTATTCACGAAACCATGGCTGTTGGAGAACTCATCCACTGTCAAGCACATCATTCCTGTCGTGACTTCGAGATGCTACTCACAATCCTTAGACTGTAGAGGTACTCCTCCTGTAGAGTATCGCGGGTCTGCCGCCTCACATTGTAGCGCTCCCCACCATGGGTCTGTCGCCTCACATAGTAGCGCTCCCCCTAATTGCTTACAGAGGTACTCCTCCTGTCGAGTACCGTGGGTCTGCCACCTCACACAATAGCGCTCCTCTGCCATGGTTCTGCCACCTCACATAGTAGCTCTCCCCACTGGGCTAGTCAAGCCACTCCGAATGAATCTGAAAATTAGTCTTCATGTCTCTGCCATCTTCTAGGTCTTCGTTGTCTGCTCGCTCATCCATGGGAGGGTCTGATCCACGATCTACAAGCTAATACTCCATGTGTCACAAAGTCCCACGAATTAGTATCTCAAAGGTCCGACATGTCATAAGGGTCTCAATTCGATAGATGGCGAGTCAATCGGACGGCTGGTCTGTGAGTTATTAGTCTTTTTGTCCTGAGGGCCCGAATGGTTTTGTGTACGAACCATCCCAACCTTATCTCAACTATACCCCCGAATTCCCATGTGGTATTTTTGAAGGGACTTTTCTCAATGATATTACCAGCACCGCTGAAGGTTTGTCAAACGGACGTATGGTGCCAATGATATGGCCAAAGAAAGCAATGGGTCACTAGTGGGCCCAGTTCCAGTCAGACCGACTCGCCCCAACCCAGGCTGGGTCGAACCAGCTTGGGTCGACCCAGTCAGACTCAATGGGTCTGACCCCGTCCATTGGGCGTGTCTGCCCGCTATGTTTTGACCATTTCCGCTGGGCCCGACTCAGTGCACCGTGAGGGCAGTTCGGCCCGATAGTCGCCACGCAGGCGGCTCGGTAACTCGGCCCGAGAGATCGGTCAGGTTCAGCGAGCGACACCATGGCGGTGCCCTGGGTCGGATTAGTATTCTAGTGGATGAGAGGCCAGTGGGCAGGCCGCACGGGGCGCGGGCCAGCAGGCAGGACTCTGGGCAGGCCCCGGGTGTATAGGGTAGGCCGTGGTAGGTGCTAGGTAGGCAGGCAGTGCACCGGAAGGGGGAGCGGGGCATTGGTCAGCACGCCGGGAGGGGCGCTGGGCGCTGGGAAGCACGCCGGAAGGGGCGTGGGGTGTAGGTAGTGCGCCGGCATGGGTGCGGGGAACCGTGAAAAAGCCAGTAGGGGCGGGGGCACCGGGCAGCGCTCCGGCAGGGGCGCAGGGTGCCGGGAGTGCGCCGGCTGGGGCACAGGGCATCGTGTGGGCGCCGACAGGGGAGTGTGGTGCTAGGTGCATGCCAGAAGGTGCGTGGGGGTGCAGTTAGTGCACTGGGGCACCGCGGGGGCAGGGTAGTTCACGGAGGCCGCGGGTAGCGCGGCCTTTATTCTCTGCCTTCATCGCTGTCTCTTCTTCACCATACCGTAGGGCATCACATGAAATTAGAAAAACAGAGGATGTCTAGCCGTGTTAGGTTGGCCCACATCCTCTACGTTTAGAGGGGGAAAATGGCTCAACGAGATATGCAGTAGATTAAAAACATGGTCGAAACCCTTTCTATACAATGAAGGGGAAAAGAAAAGTATAAAAACATTATGTAATAAACAACTACCTTGCTTGTTGTTTGTCGTTGACGAAGTCAAGGAAAGCGGGCATCGCTCTATTGAGAGAGTCGCATAAGAAGATGTAGAGGATCGTCATTTGTTGTGTCCACCAAGCACATCCAAACCCGAGTTGCATCAGCTAGTTGACGATGCTCCATGTCGGTAGGTGTTCGAGAAAGAAATCGAAGAAGGTCGGTGTTCATCGTTCATTTTTTGAGAAGGTGTAATCCTCCAAGTGTTGGGCGTCACGTCACTTTTCCAGCATTTCGTCTCTTGGTGAAGCCGTCCCAAAACCTCCTCCCAAGCTCCCTATATATAGGAGGGGGGAGACGTATGTAACCATAATGGAATTTATGATGGTTAATTTATTAGGAACCTTCATAAATTACAACGATAATGTTACTTAATTTAAAAAGGGGGGGGGGGTCAAGCGAATTAAAAATCATTGGAACAATATAGAAGGTGTGTTGCCTTAATTTTTGAGAGGATTCCAAGAGGCTTATCCAAAATAGCCTTCATCAAACCAAAAGATATGATTTAATTTTATGTTGACACCTAAAATTAATTTGACAACAATTAATTTTATGTTGACAGATAAAATTAATTGGATTCTTTAATTTTATGTTGACACTTAAAAATAAATTGGAAGTAATTAATTTTACGTCGACACTTTAAATTAATTGAGGGGGTTGAGGGGTTTCTTATCCCTCCACATTAATTGGGGGGTAATGTATCGTGTGGTCCTCTCATCATAACCTCTCATCGGAGGTTATGCTCGGGTGGGCCCCACCACCATAACCTTTCATGGGAGGTTAGATTGTGGTGGTCCCACCTCCAACTCCCATGTGGAGGATGTAACCAACAAACACTCCAGATGACGGCCAGAATAAAATAAGTTGTGTCTACACATTATTTTTTTATTTCATATAAAAAACCAAAAAATAACTTTTATTCTCGACCATCCGCCATCAAGGTGAAAATATTCTTAAGCAAAAACTAGATCTACGAGTTCAATGGTGACCTCGTATTTCAATTCCGTACACCGGTTCAAAAGATATAAAAGTTCTCTCGCACATTTACTAAACGTACCCAAAAACAAGTTCGTAAAATTATTATCAGTCACCCTCAACCAACTGTGGTCAAGGTTAGGCACTACCTAAGTGAAACACACCCCAACAAACCCAACGGTACTATCATATTTTTAATCTGAATCACCATTTAGACATTATGAATTTTACAATACAATAATTGTCAATTAATTATTTTATTTTTGGTCAAAAACTAACTTTTTCTGGTGGCCCATGCCGGCCAAAGTTAGAGTCTTCTTAAATAAAGAATGCCCTCACAAGTATATTAGTGGTCTCTAATTTTTAATCTGAGCTATTGTTTGTGAGTTATAAGCATTTGAAAAATAAAATAACATTATTTAATTATTTTATTTATGGTTTTGACATTTTTGGGATTTCATACAGGAGGCCCACTCTGACTAATCTTAAGTCACGCCTAGGGTAAACTAGCAATCCTTAGTGAAACAGTGCCCTTGGATTTCTGATCCGAGTAACCGTTCAAGAGTTATTCCACTTTTTCAGGAAAACTGCTTACATGCTTTAATTTAAGCTTAACAAAATTTCAAAAATTCATTTCGGGCACATCGGGCCTCAGAATCAAGCGTCGTAAGAAACTGTGGACTCGTAAAATTCCCATGATTTTTTTATAAAATTCCACGGGAATTCCTTGTCTTTACATTCTCCCCCACCTCATGGATTTATGTCCCAGTAAGCTACAACTAGAACTAAGGGAATATGATGGGGGTAATGAGCACGCATCAGAGCCTCTCGCTCGCATGTGCTCTTTTTACAGTTTCCCGTGCTACCAGTGAACACACACTATAGTTATTGACCGTCCACGTAGGACCCGCTCCGGTCGATCCTTGATCTCCACTGCGACCTCCGTGAAAGTCGCCCCGTTATCGATTTCTAGCTCTCCATGGTCGATGATGTGGGAAGGGTCATGCACATATCTCCTCAGCTGAGATACATGGAGCACGTCGTGTACCCTGTGTAACTGAGGTGGAAGATCTAAGCGGTATGCCACCTCGAACACTCTACTAAGGACATGGAATGTCGGATGAATCATGAATTTAACTTGTCACCTCGGCCAAACCTCCGTAGACCACGTCGAGGTGGACCCGTAGAAATATGTGGTCACCATCCTCAAACTCTAGAGGTCTCCGTCTATAGGTAGCATATGTCTTTTTCCTACGCTGTTCATTCTTCATCTTCTCATAGATTAACTACACCATCTTCATGGTAGCTTGTACAATATCTTGTCGGTAGGAAGTGGGCCGACAGGGTGAGTAAGTCGATGATCACCCAAATAGAGTCATGTCCCCTTGACGTACTTGGATGATCCGTCACGAAGTACATGGATAATTAATCCCTCTTTCACTATGGGACCTCTAAAGGCTGAACCAAGCCTAATGGTACCTGATGTTCCACCTTCATTTCTAACTAGTGAGGCATCGAGAGACAAACACCGCTACTGAATTCTTCATAACTGGCCACCAGTGCTGTCGTCGAAGGTCCTGGTACATGTTCACCACTCCTAGATGTACCGCTAGAAGGGATGTGCGAAAATCCCTCAACACTTCTTCCTGGCATGACACTGACACCCTAGTACATCCTCTGAAGAGGATGATGTGATCCCAACCTTTAGAAAATTTTATCATGTTCCTACCCAATGGATATCAGATCATGATGTGTCTCACTGTCAGCATCCCCATTCTGTGCCTCCCAGACTCGCTCAAGAAGTGGGGGAGTGAATATAAGAGACTTTAGAAAGGATTCTCCATCCTTATCCATGAAGGATATCTGTAAGGCATCCGGCTGATATGATGCCTCCCCTAGTAGCTATATACTAGTCCTCATGCTGAGCACATATGCAACAACATTCCCCTTCCCAGGAGTATAGTCTATCTCGAAGTCATAGTCCTGGAGGAACTGAAAACACAAAACTCTTGCTGCCACAAGGGTAAGGTTGGCCGACTCAATAGTGATTGGCCGCACCCTCTTAAGCATGAGTTTATCCCATGCTGCCTGGGTTTCCCTTTTCGCCGACCAAGGAAAAAAACCCCATCCCAACATTGTAGATAAAACACAACCTATTTTCCTAATATATTCAATATGATTATGAACTGTGGTTGCCCAGTCCATACCCAAACTAATGTCATAAGGCCTCAACGCTACCACCATGAGGATCCAACCGAAATTCGCACCTCAAGGTTCAGATCACACCGTCGTCATAAATGTGATTATCGAGTCTTCTCGCAATGGTATCTCTATACATGAGGGTCAATTCAACGGTTATAACATGAAACTCTAGGTATGGGGAAAGATTCATGGAATTAAGGAATGATTGGTACCTATTTCTTCTGATTCTGCAGCCAGTGGTAGACACAGACCATACCTCGAATCATTCCTAGAGCCCCTAGGTCACACTTCTTAACCACAAGCAGCTATTCTCTTCCCTTTCCTTCTAGCTCCTTGTGCCTGGCTGGAACTACAAAGGCAGGTGGTTGTAACATGTCAAAATTTACACCATCTAATGATGCTATTCTAGATCTACTTCCATTTCTGCTGCTCTGCAGATTCATTTGTCCGTAACACTTCCTCTTCATTAAACATTTTACATGCCCAAGCCTCTTAGATTGGTGTCAGTTCCCTACTTTACCACCGCTAACATTCACTAGTTGTATCCATTTATCCAAAGAACATTTAACCACAAAGGTTCTCTCTCTCACCCTAGCATTAGTAGGAATGCATTGAAGAAAAGTGTTGGCTTAGATGTTCATTAAACACACCTCGCTCTGAGCTCCGAGCTCTAAAGAACTGGTCGTATCGTAGTCACCAAGTACTAGGAATGATCGGTATGCCTCGATGAATACTCATCTACTGACATGTCATCCTACCGAAGCTATGTAAGCTCTAGAAAACTCCCAGCCACCTCATCATGCCAGTCCTCAGCCACCTGTGAGCCGGGCTCACCTCGGAATCTAAGGGGTGTCTGATTCTAAAACATGTGTAAGGTAGTAAGCCTACATTTGTCATCTACTGGTACTACCGGTTGTAACTGCTGACCAACAGGTAATGATATATCTTACACACTACCCGAAGGTACTATCTCAGGAATCCGTCCATGCATGGAAACCACATCACTATGTGGACCAACCTCATGGTCACTCACCAAAAAACACCAATAGCTATGTACACCATCCACTCTACTGGTGTCTCAACTAGGAGGAAAACTCTAGCAATCACCTCCAGAAAGTCCTCTACTTCTTGAGAATCTGTGTCACCCCGTAACCTTGGAGGCCTATACTGCTGGAACTCATACAACGCGCTCTGTCGGCGTGCATCATTCGCTAGTACGAAAGGTGGAATCTGTTGCCCAATGGGTGGTGGTTTTGTTGGTACACCACCCAAAGGTGCCATCATAGTAAGAGGGCCCTACACTGGAGCCTCATCGCTCGGTGGGCCATCATCAGGTACTCTCTCGAAACTCCAACTGGATGTCTACATGGAGGAATCCTGAACAGATGTGAGAACATCAAAAGATTTAAACCCGATGAGCTAAACTGGTTGTGCTGACTTAAAGAAAACTTTTGAAAACAGACACGCAATAAGGGCTTTCGTTCTCTGAGTTGGAAATCAGAAGTCAGGGTTCTGGTGTATGGTTACGTCGGCCACCACACCTACACTGGACTCCCTGAACTGTGAACCACACTTAATACCCTTAACACTATTTCATCATAGAAAATAAAGATCAGAGTCATGTGTTCTGTGGAAGAACTGACTCCTATGATACCAATTTGTCACGACCCGTCCCCCGGGGCCCGTGTTATAACTACCCCAAGCCCACCTTCCATAGGCCAGGTGCTGGAGACTAGCTCCAAAGGCGTAAATCCCTATACTTGGGAAGGCATTGCCTTTATAAATCGTAAACATACAAAACTAGAGCACAAGAGGAACCAAACAGTAAGTAAAACTGTATGAAAAATGTGTGTGCTGAAACTAAAGGGGTTGGAAATACAAGCCCATCTGAAAACTACAATACAAATGAAATGCTAGTACAACTGATGAAAATATGTAAGCAGCTACTGGGTCGTCCTCCGGAATTCCCATATGAAGGGGGGGTACAGATGGGATCTTAAGCACCCCAGGTTCGTTTATCCACTCTGTGTACGTCTCGCCGAGTGGTCCACCTCCGGTTACCGTCCAGTACAGCTACTCTCTGCCCCGATCAGCACTGTATGTAGTCTGCAAATAACCCAATGAGGTGTGGGAATAGCCCGTGAAGGGGTGAGTATAAAGATACTCAGTAGGGACCCTGAATCCTTCAAGATCTCACAAAATCCAACAAGGATAAACCAAAAAGTATAGAAATCAACAGATAACCATTACAAAGGTATTTGTCCATATGTATACCTATGTTATCAAGTAACACATATCGATCATGAGGAAAACACAAAGGTCATTGACTCAGCTCAAATTATGATTTTTATTCATGAAACCATGACTGCTAAAGAACTCCTCCTCCGTCCAGCACATTAGTCCTGTCATGACTCCGAGGTGCTACTCACTAACATTAGACTACTGAGGTACTCCTCGTGTTGAGTACCGTGGGTCTGTCGCCTCACACAGTAGCGATACTCTCCAAGGGTATGCTGCCTCACAAAGTAGCGCTCCCCCTAATAGCCTACAGAGGTACTCCTCCTATCGAATACTGTGGGTTTCCACCTCACACAGTAGTGCTCTTCCGCCATGGGTCTACTGCCACACATTGTAGCACTCTTCCACTGGGTTAGTAAAGTCACTCCGAACGAATCGTACAAGAATTCAGCAGGTCTCAGCCAGCTTCTATGTCTCTGTAGTCTTCTCGCTCGTCCCCAGGAGGGTCCGCTCCATGAGCAACATGCCGATAAACCATCTATCACGAATTCCCATGAAGAAATATCTCAATGTTCTGCCAGGTCACATGGGTCTCAAAGTAACATATGGTGTGTCAATCGGACGCCCAGTCTGTGAGTTAATATCCTTTTTATCCAAGGGGTCCGGTTGGTTTCGTGTATGATCCAACCCGACCGTATCTCAACTATACCTCGAATTCCCATGGGGTATTTTTTAACAGACCTTTTCAAAATGAGATTACCAGTGTCATTGGCGGTTTGTCAAACGGACGTCTAGTTCCAATGATATGGCCAAAAGTAAGCAATGGGTCACCAGTGTCCCTGGTTTCGGTCCGACCCGGTCCGACCGACTTGGCCAAACCTCATCTGGGTCGACCCAGCCTGGGTCGACTCGGTCAGACTCGCTGGATCTTACCCGGCCGATTGGGCGGGTCAGCAGGATATGTTTTGTCCCAGGAGCATGCCGGCAGGGGCGGGGGCATTGGGAGCATGCTGGTAGGGGCGTTGGGTGCCGGGTGTTTGTTGGTAGGGGCGCGGGGCACAGGGTGCACGCTGGTAGGGGCGTGGGGGTGCGAGTAACGTATTGGGGTGCCGCGGGGGCGGCATAGTTCATGGAGGCCTCGAATAGCATCACTTTTGTTCACCTCCTTCGTTGTCGTCGCTTCTTCGCCATACCGTGGGGAATCAAAAGAAATTAGAACAGCGGAGGATGTTAGGCCGTGTTAGGTTGGCCCGTATCCTCCGCGTTTATAGGGGAAAACAAATGGCTCAATGAGATAAGCAGTTGATTGATAACATGCCTGAAACCGTTTATATCCAATGTAGGGGATAAGAAAAGTATAACAACTTCATGAAATAAACCCCTACCTTTCTTTTTGTTCGTCATTGACGATGTCGAAGAAATCGGGCGTCGCTCCATTGACAGAGTCGTGGAAGAAGACGTAGAGGATCATCATTCGTCGCGTTTGCCAAGAACTTCAAAAACCGAGTTGCGTCGGCTCTTTGATGATGCTCTATATCAGTAGGAGTCTGAGGAATAATTCGATGAAAGTCGGCATTTTTCGTTCATCGTTGGAGAAGGCTTAATCCTCCATGTGTTGGGTGTCATGTCACTTTTCCAGCGTTTTTTCGCTTGGTGAAGCCGTCCCAAAACCTCCTCCCAAGCTCCCTATATTTAGGAGAGGGGGAGAGGTATGTTACCATCACAAAATTTATGATGGTTCATTTATTAGGAATGATCCTAAATTCTAATGATGCGGTTACATAATTTATAAAGGGGGGATAAGTGAATTAAAAAGCGTTGGCGCAATTTAATAGGTGTGTTGCCTTAATTATTGGGAGGATTCCAAGAGGCTTCCCCAGATAGCCTACATCAACAAAAATGATAAGATTTAATTTTACGTTGACACATAAAATTAATTTGACAGAAATTAATTTTATGTTGTCACATTAAATTAATTAGATGCATTTAATTATATGTGGACACACAAAATTAAATTGGAAGCAATTCATTTTACATCGACACATAAAATTAATTGAGGGGGTTGAGGGGTTTTCTTTTCCTCCCCATTAATTGGGGGGTTAAGTGTCATGTGGCACCCACATCCTAACCTCTCATAGGAGGTTATGCTCGGGTGGGCACCACCACCATAACCTCTCCTGGAAGGTTAGGGTGTCGCGGTCACACCACCTACTCCCAAGAGGAGGCTCTAACCAACAAACAGTCCATATAACGGCTGCAATAAGATAATGTGTGGCTACACTTTTTTTATTTATTATAAAAATCCAAAAAATAACATTTATTCTTGACCATCCTCTATTGAGGTGAATGTCTTCTTAAGTGAAAACTGGCGCTGTGAGTTCAACGGGGCCATCATATTTCAATTCTGAGCACCGGTTCAAAAGATATAAAACTTCGGTCGCACGATTAATGAACGTACCCGATACAAAGTTCAGAAAATTATTATCAGTCACCCTCAACCCACTGCAGTCAAGGTTAGGATCTTACTAGGGTGAAACACTCCCCAACGAACCCAATGGTACTCTCAGATTTTTAATCTGAATCACTGTTTATATGTTATGAATTTTATAATAAAATAATTCTCACTTAAATATTTTATTTGTGGACAAAAACTATATTTTTATGGTGGCCCACGCCGGCCAATGTTTGTGTCTTCTTAAATAAAGCATTACCTCACAATTTCAGCGGTGGTCTCAGATCATTAATCAGAGCTACCGTTTGTGAGTTATAATCATTTGAAAAATAAAATAAATTTATTTAATTATTTTATTTATGGTTATTCCATTTTTATGATTTCTCACAGGAGGTCCGCGCCGACTAAACATAAGTCATTCCTAGGGTAAACGTGGCATCCTGAGCACAACGGTGCCCATGGATTTCTGATCTGAGTAACCGTTTAAGAGTTATAACACTTTTTCATGAAAAAATCTTATGTGTGTTAATTTAAGCTTAACAAAAAATCATAAATTGATTTCGAGGACACCGAGCCTCAAAATCAACAGCCGTCAGAAAATGCGGACTCATAAAATTCCAATGAATTTTTTTAAAAAAAAAATCAACGGAAATTCTAGGTATTTACATACCCTTTGTGTATGAGGTTTCCCTTATATGGATTCGGGCTAAGGGATGACGTCATCATCCCCAATGAAAGTATGGACGATCTTGGTTACTAGTTTATGATCATGTCGTGCCAGCGCCGGTGGTTCAGGGCGGCCGATGGCCATGCCCGGGATGATTTCACGCCCATCACTGCTGACTTCTTATAAAACCATTTGAATGACATCAACGGGAAGACATTGCTGCTAGAGAAATCCCCTCCTCTTTACTGAACAATCCTCAAGGCGGCTCTGGGGAACCTGAAGAAGGGGTGGTTTGGGGAATGGGACCTTTGCAAGGGAGATAACTTCATGGTGGATTGGGCATGGTCCTACTAGGTACGATCCTCGTGTTTGGAGTTATGAGTGGATCTTAGAAGAGTGGGCATGTATAAGGTTGTTTGGGCTTCCCGGTTCCACATCTACTAGCCGAAGCAACTAATACCTGATCTGTTGAGCCGGTGGTCACAGGGGACCAATACATTCCACCTGCATCATGGGAAGGTCGGCATTAGCTTTTGGGATGTGCATCAGTTCTCGGGGTCCTAATATTGGGGGCGATGTACGAAGAACTCCTCCCTGCTATGGGTGTGTGGGAGGATCCGGAGCAGATGATGCATCTGACAGTGGCATTGATGGAGCTTGTTGCATGGGAGGATAAAGAGGCGGTGATGGATTTCCACTTCATGCATTGGTTTAAAAAGATTCTGAACTTCCTGGTAGACCGTCAGTTCTCGGTGAGACCTCAATATTTCCCAAAGGAGGCCTAGAGTAAGGAACCCTCATATTGGATGCCTTTGGAGAATATCTAGTGGAATACATGGGGGTTTAGTTTCAACCCTAAATAACAGCCAATTTTAAGGCTGGAAGCATTCATCGCCGCTCTCATCTATGATGGGATCCAGTCGGCGAGAGAAACCAACATGGGAGTGCGACCATGTACTTTCATCCTGGCATCCACATTGGAAATAGGAGGGCGGCTCAACCTAGGGTTCCCAATGATCTCCATGATGTATAAGTTGTTGGGGCGGATCAGTTAGGGGAAGAGGCCACACAAGGTATGTGGGTTGTTCCACCTCCTGTACGGGTGGATAGCGGCGCACATCAGATGGATCTATGAGTATCTGAATCCCATCTTGCCCCTAAGGTGGAACTTCCATACATCGAGCCTGAATTTCGCATGGAGATATCTAACCAAGCTGATGGCTTGATCGCTTCTAAACCGGCTGTGGAGGGTGGAGGAGTTCAATTTCCACCTGTTTCCATTACCAACGGGGGTATTTAATGATGACAATCAGGGGATGGAAGAGAACCAATCCAACCACCATGCCTTTCGAGGTGGATTCTGGGTGGCCAGGGTGGACCGAAAGAATCTCAAAGAGCGATACACCCCACAACAGTTTGCAAGGAAATTTCGGTGCCTACAACGACTCACCACAAAGGTCTACTTGGAGGTGAGTCGCAAGGGGCACCCATGGGTGAGGATTCAGATGTCTCTCATGTTCACATGGCAAGACGGGAAGATCAGGAATGAACTCCCTCCACCAACCGTCATCCCCCGGATGATAAAGGAATATGCCTTGAGCTAGGAGGCAGCCTACCTGGGGGAGATGCTAAGGTGGCCAACCACTCTAGTCGGTTATAGTGATCCTCCCCAACTTCAGGGCCGAGGATAGAAGGCGACAAGGGAACCCCATAGTGGCAGGGATCCTGCAGCAGTGACTCCTGCACAAGTTGAGGGGGAAGCAGTGGTAGAAGATCTGGCAGTTGCAGCAGACCCAGTGGTCCAAGAAGAACAGAGTCATCAGTTGGGGCAGCCACCGAGAGGATTCCACCAGATTTCTACTCAGGCCTCGGGGAAATGGCTATTCCATATTGACATGTAGGATAATGCTGTATTCCCGGAGGCTTGGGACATCTAGGAAGTCAACTATCAATTCCTCATCCAATCTGAGTTAAGGCAGCACCTTACCAGCCTCGGGATGGACTTGTCGGGGATTGGCCCTAGTAGAGGTGATTTTGCAATATCCTAGGTGGAGACGGAGCAATACCTGGCCAAATTGGAAGAGTTTATCCACTCCAGGGGTACCCTGCACCTGATAACAGACCAGGTTAGGGTGTTGTTGGATCATACGGTCCCACTGAAATTATTAGCTGCTGACCTGAGGAAGCACTTCCATCTTTCAGAAGAATCGAACGAGTCCTCTTGGGGAGACGAGGCTGGTAGAGGTAGTCTATTAGAGGAGGGTGAAGTCGGCGATCAGTCCTCGGATATTGATGATGTCCCAAAGGCCCTGAAGTAAAATCCCAGGTTCCTTCCTCATGGTCTACTCTTATGTCACTCTAAGATCCTTATCAGCATCTGTACCATGTAGGGGGACCTTGTGCATAGACCTCGTTCTCGCCCCTCACTGGGTGGAGACGCAGGACCTTCAGGATCCACACCTGTAGCTATATCAACTTCTATGTCTAGAAGGTCTAGAACACTCGAGGTCCCTCCCCCGGAGTCTCCAGACCTGCCAACCTTATACAGGGGGCCACGTCTCGGGTATTAGACGGCAACAACCCAAGAGAGAGACCAGGGATTTGATCTATATAAATATCTTCTATTGAATTTACAACAGCCATCCCCAGACCACATTAGCTGACATTCACATCCCCTTTTTTTAGAGTGTACAATCATTCAATTGGCTGGGGCCACTGTGGCAAAGTTGGTCGGGATTTATGGTAGCAGCCTTCATAGAGGCATGCCAATGGTCGTCGAGGTGGAAATCTTGCCTGAATGAATTGCAGTGATCCCGATCGATGGTGGGGATTCTAGTGGGACAATGCCTAAGATTATCGAGGTGTGATCCGATGAAGAGGATCAACCAGATAGTTCGTGCCCCACCACACCTGATCCATCGCAAGACGTGGACCCGAATGAGGATTTCAAGGGGGAATTCCCTACATACAAGCCTTCCAATCACACCGACTTGGACGAGACGGACTTTGATGAAGAGGACAACAAAATAGTTTGTCACTTATCGTGGAAGTTGATAATGTGATTCATCAATGACACCCAAAGAACTATGGTTGGATGATATGGAAGGAATTATCTCACAACTGAGTGAACTGTTTATCAGGGTAGTGGATGCCCAGTGCCCTCACATGCTCGTCCGATATCTTATGGCAGAAATGATTCAGGAGTGTGATTGTGGCCTCAGTGTGGGATGGCATTTTAGGAAGGCGGTGAACATCAAGAGGCTTTATGAAGCCGAAAATGAGGTTGAACGGTTGTAGGCCCGTGTGGATGAGCATTCTGCTTCTTTTGATGTGCAATCAGAGCTCGTCTCGTGACTAAAAGCCCAGCAGGCGGAGGCAGAAGAGGGAATGAAGCGGGCCTCTGAGGATATGTCCATTATGTAGACTGGTGTGGAGCAGGCTCATGTCACAGCAGGAAAGCTACACCCTCTCGCTATCGAGGAAGAGCGGGAGGTAAACAAGATGCAATAACTCTTGGATGCCACCATCCAGATGGTGGCTGAGCTACAACGTTCCCTTGATGAGGTAAATCCATCCATGGGGTAGTCGACCCCCGGGTACTGTAATGATTACAAACCCTTAAACATACTTTCATGGTTTGATTTTTTGATGTTGTATCATCATGAGTTATGTTGTTTACTTTGGTTCATATCATCCTTGTGATGTTTGCGGATTGTCCAGCGATCATTCCCTAAGCTCACATGGGTCGGGCCCGATGTGAGAAACAAGGGACAACCACCTTATCACCTCATCCAAATTTAGGAGTTAAAACCATGATTCGTTAGTTAAGGGTTTGAACAATCGGTCTGGATTTTTGGAAGGAAATGTGAGAGACCATACTGGATAATGAATCTCTCAGAATAGTTGAATTATCATTTTCCTAGTGTTCTCTTGTGCACATACGGGGTAACGCCAGGGGAGCTGAAATCAATCCGAACATATGGGAATGGGAGGTGTGAATCACGATACCCAGGATTCGGAACATTATGGGGTGGCTTGAAAATACAGAATATCTAATGATCATATTTGAAAGACAATATTCTTATTATATTAGCCTGGAGTGAGGATAGCAAATGAGGGTCGACCACTGACCATGTTCGAAACAGGGGGCCTACCTCAAAATTTCATACATTACTCTTCCGAAACATTGGATCAGGACAATTGGCAGGCCATAGGTCGACCATCTATATTGTTAGGGGGTTCTCTTAGAAATGAAATAGGAATAGGGTTCGAATAAGGGGCATGAAATACGTGGAATGTGGAGTAATGGTTTGTTCGAACAGAATCCATCACTCAAAAAATTATGCCACCATGATGGATGCACATTAGATAAACGCATTTGTCTAATCATGGATCATTCGTTTATTTAGACAGGACATCTCTGGAGAGAGAGATTTCACTTCCCAATGTCATCGTGGGGAATCTCGAACTTGTTCAGGGAAAAATTGCAGTTACATGGTTCATCAAGAGGGATCATGCCAGGGGACCTGAAATAGGGAGGAACCTGATTTATTATTCTTGGGGTTAGAACCTAGGAAAAATACCTGGGTGTCTCTTAGTATCCCATAAGGGTTGGAATCAATCCGTACATAGTTCTAGAAGCACAGTTTAACATCATGTTGGACGATGAGAAGAAAATCAGTGCTAGTGCACATCCTACAAAAACTACTAAGCCCACGTGAGCCATGCTCGATGTGGGAAACAAGAAGTAGTGGTGATACTTTACCGACACTGGATGTAACATGTTAGGGTGAAGGGATGCTTTGTGAAAGTCGTCCCAATGATGCTAACTCGTCCATGTAGTGCACCTAGCTTCATGAAGAAGTAAAACCAACTATGTTAGAATTCCAATTGAACATGAGGAAGTGGAAATGTGTGAATCATGATGCATAAAAACTGGATCACAATGATGTTGATGTGATGATGGATGGATAGAAATTGACCGTGTTTAAAACACATTATCCACATTGCGTTATACTGGAATGGAGACAGACAAATGAGGGTCGATCACACACCATTTTCGATACATGAGACCTATCGAACATGTAGTCCGAAGTCATTTGGGGTATTAGCCCAGGACGGTCGGTGAGCTGATGCAGCATTGGAACAAGACATTAGGGGGTCCCTTAGGATGTGGAAAAGTATGAGGATCCCAGTAGCAAGCTCACAAATCTTGGACATGAAACAAGGGAAATGTCCCCATGAAATTTCCAAACATAGGGCTCTCTGTAAAAATGCATCAGAATACAATAATGAGATGTATTAGATAGAAGAAGTCGAGTCCATTCCCATTGGGAGATCTTATTTAATCATCTTAGAACTTGGACCATGGATGATAGGAAATGCGGGAGACACGTGGTGGAGTAATTATAAAACACAACATGAATGGGATCATGTGGCTCCGACCACCACGTGTTCCCTAAAAAGGTTATAGGTCAAGGGACTGGAAACGAGAGTTAAGATGGGTCTGAGGCAAGGTTAACGGATGTTCCTAAATTACCCATAAGGATGGGGATCAACCTGCATATAGTTCTAAATGGTGGCACAGTAAGGTACTAGGGCCAAGGATATATGGGGCATGCGGGTGTGGCCCTCCCACCAAAAAAACGGTATTTGATAAATCATGTTTGTCCTTTATGGTGAGTGGTTTTTTTGTGAAGTGACTGGCCTAGGGTAGCAGGCCCTGGAATCACCCCAATAATCATGCCATAGTAGGCATACAAAAATTGTGTGGATTGTGACCAATACCAAACATGGTGTCCACTTGAGTGAGGACATCATGATGTAGTGTAATTTTTCGTCATGCGTCCCGGATGATAATATCATAGTTTAGTGTCATGTAATGGGACCAGGCATGCATTGTAACATTATGTTGCATAGACGTAGTAGATGTGATGGTAAATGGGGAATGTTTACGGTGTGATAAAACATATTCGATGTGAAAGGGGACATAATCTCATACCACACCGTACATAATTACAAGAATGGAACCTCGGGCCAAGGGGCCTAAATAGAGGTAAGAGGGTAAGGGACAGTAGAAACTAACTCCCAATTGAGCTGGACCAGAAAAAGAGACGTCAGGGTGTTCTTACATATCCCATAAGGATGGAATTCAAGCCACACATAGTTCTAAACGAGATCTTAGTTTATGGTCTTAGAGCTCGGACCATGGATGAGAGAAGACATGGGAGGCACATGGTGATGTCCTTTTAAAACTTGTCGTGACTGAGGACCCATGAGGTACTTTCTATACAAAATGTTTCTCAAAGAGTTCTTGCTAAGGGGCCAAAATAGAGGGCATGATTTCATATTCCTGGGGCTGGACCTGAAGACGAGATGCTCGGGTGGTCCTACGTATCCAATGAGGATTGGAATCGAGCTGTGCATAGTACTAAACGAGATCTTTGTTTATGGTCTTAGAGCTCGGACCATGGATGAGAGAATACTTAGGAGGCACATGGTGTGTTCCTTTAAAACCCCGACATGAGTGAGGACCCATGAGGTACTCACTATAAAACATGTTTCTCAGAGGGTTCGTGCTGAGGGGCCGAAATAGGGCATAGGGGGCGAAATAGAGGGTAGGATTTCAGATTCCTGGGGCTGGACCGAAAGATGAGATGCTAGGGAGGTGATATGTATCCCATGAGGTTGGGAATCAAGTCGTACGTAGTTCTGGACGAGATCTTAGTTAATTGTATTAGAGGTCGTTCTATAGTGGAGAGAAAACCATCCAAGTAAGTGCATACCACATCTCGATCCCTAAGCCCACGTGTGTCAAACTCGGTCTGGGACGCAAGGGAGGAATATGTTTGTAGCAATACCGGGAATGCACACCAAAGGGAAACCAGTGTGGAGCCCCGAATGACGTCGTTACCATGACTTTTTTCCTCCTAACGTGCAGATGTGCACTAAGGAATAGTACCAAGAGTTTCAAAGTTCTACTTGGATGTGATGAGGTGGAGAAAGATGTGAATCATGTAAACGAAATTTGGGGATTAATGGGGTTGGTTTTGGGATGGAGGATAACTATTTACCGTGTTCGAAACACAGTATATATATTGCGTTAGCTTCGAATGGGAATAAAAAAAGATCATCGACCACTGACCATATTCACAATGTGGGATTTCAATCGCCTTGTTGTCCAAGACCCTCAAGGAAGTTGGCCCGTAATGGTCGGAGAGCCCTTAGGTTTAGTATCCATGCCACATGGGGGTCCCATCGGGTATGAAAGGTGATGGATGCCCTATTGAAGGGGAAGAAAGATACTGAAAAACGGGTGGAAGCATGTCCGATTAGAGTCCGAAATTCCCGGAATTAAACCAATGTACCCTTATGCACTTTGGGGAATCTCTGAAAAGGGTCGACAAGGGTTCTCAACTTGGGAGTAACCAATTTGAAGGGATGAGTATATAATAGGGGATAGAGAATTCCCTGGGGGGAGAGGTATGTGGCATGGTTGTTACAAACCCGACGTGAATGATGACATAATCTCATACCACACCATATACTCCCCTCACCGGGAAAGGGTATCCCATAGGGCCAAGGTGAAAAATGGTTGTTTCATAGGGATGGGGCTGGACCTGAAGTATAGACACTCGGGTGGTCCTACATATCCCATGAGGATGGGAATCGATCCATACGTAGTTATTGAATGCCATGAGGGTAAGATACCCGAAAAAGGTGGTGTAAGGAATGATGAATAATCCGATGTGAATGAGAACATAATTCCACACCACACCGTACACTCAGGGTAAGAACTCAGGATAGGGCCCGAGAAGGCCATGGGTCTTGTGGATGGGCCTTGTTCAGGAAGGCCAGATCAGTTTGTAGTCTGACATCTTGTAGTGAGGATGAAAGAGAGGATAAGGTGTCTCATCTGGGGATGTGTATGACACTATGAGTAACCCGACGTGAATGAGGAAATAATACCATACCATGCCATACAATCCCATAAGAGGGAACCTATGCCGGGACCCGAAAAGGCAAAGGGGCCTAAGGATGGGCCTTGGATGGAAGCCCATACGCCCTCATGTACAGTTACTGCCACATCATAGCTCCTATGCCCACATGAGTAGTGCCTGGTGTGGGAAAAAGGAGCAAGTATCGGCTCTCCCTGTCATATAGGGGACTAAGAATAGGCTTTTCCTGAAGGGATTTCATCAATTGGAGATACAATGGGGTAGAATTAACAACTAATCTCAATGCTTGGGACATCTTGGGGTGGTCCCAATGTCACAAAATATCTGTTGACCATGATTGGAACACAACGTCCCTATATTGACCTGAAATGGGAGTTACAAATGAGCATATACTGCTGAACATATTCGAAATGAAGGACTTGTATCATATTTTTGTTCAAAATACCTGATGGCATTGGCCCAATGTGGAGAGAGAGCCCTTAGGCCTAGCATCCAGACCATTCGGGGGCCCTTCTAGACATGCATGATGATGGAGTCCCAATCAAAGCAGTGGGTGAATCATATCTGTACCCATATATGAAAGAAGATAGCATCTCCAAGGGGTGGGGTGTATAGCCGGATTGAGAATAGGTCAACGTGAAATTGGGAAATTGTTTGCACACCACCTTATTTCTTGACCTGAGGGGAAGACTCTAGCATTTGGGCTAGGCCAACAGATGAAATGTCCAGGCATTTCTACATATCCCATGAATATGGGAATCTATCCATATGTAGTTCCAGAAGGCCATGGAGTTTAACTTCATGTGGTGAGGACGTATAGGGAAAGAAGAACTAGAAGTGGTCACATGGTGTGACCATTACAATACGAGTATGAGTGGGTATAAGGAAGCCTAAACCATATCATCCAAGGATCCTTTGAGAGAACTACACCCAGGGGATAGTCAAAATGAAGAGTTTGGGGTTGGACTCAAGATGTGGCCTCTTAGCATTCCTATGTATCCCATGAGGATTGGAATCCAGCCGTACATAGTTCTCAAAATGCTGTTTAAGGTCATGCAGGATGCTACACAGTTTAATGTCATGTAGGATAGGTAAGTTTAAGGTCATGCAGGACCGGCGTGTGGTTTAGGGTCATGCAGGACCATCCAGTTTAAATTCGTGCAGGACCAGCCTGTTTAAGGTCGTGCATGACCAACCAGTTTGTGGTTGTGTAGGACCTGTCAGTTTAAGGTCATGCAGGACCAACCAGTTTATGGTCGTGCAGGACCACCTAGTTTAATGTCCTGCAGGACCAACCAGTTTAAGGCCGTGGATGAATAGTAGGCTCAGGAAAATTATTGCTTGAGGAACTTGTCATTGGTTGGAGGAGTTATACGCTCACTATCCATGGTCATCTGGGAGTGTGCACCATTGGCTAAACCATGTGAATTGTGTAAGGTCCTTCAAATATGGGATCCAACTTGGTTGGTTTCCTACCTAGGATCATTGGCACCCTGAGGGGGAATACCAATTCGCCTTTTAGAAAGGATCGGAGGCGAACCGTCTTGTCGAAGGCTCTTGCAATCATATTCTGATGCCTTTCCAGATTGTGCAGCACACCAATCTTATTCTCGTCAAGAGTTTCCAATTCAGCCAGACGAATTTCGGCTAACTTATATGGAACCTACTTGACATATACCACTGTGCGTAATGATGGTTGCTGGATATCAATGGGTATGATGACCTCAGTTCCGTACACTAGGGAATATGGGGTCACCTGGGTGGAATTACTAGTCATCGTCTGATAGGCCCATAGGGTGTTGGGGATCTTGTCCAGCCAACTCATCTTGTTTTGACAAACCATTTTCTACAGAATGTTAGAGAGGGTTTTTTTCTGAACGCCTCAATCTATCCGTTTTCTTGCACGTGATAGCGGGAGGTATGGTTCAAACGGATGTTGTACTTGGCGTGCAATTTCATCAGCCCAGCTGCTTGGAAGTTGGTGCTGTTATCGGTGAGGACAGCGTTAGGGACACCAAACAAGTGGATGATGTTGGGGCTCACAAGGTCAATGATGGTATGGGCCTTGACCTCCTTGTGCAGAACTTCTTCTACCCACATGGAAAAGAAATCTATGGTGGTCAGGATGAACCTCCACTGATGAGCTAGTGCCGGTGGGTATTGTCTCATGACATTGAGGCCCCACACTGTAAACAGGCAAGATTACATGGTGGAGAGGAGAGGTTCTGGTGGCCGATGCAAGAAGTTATCATGGACATGGCGCGTTCGACATCTCTTGGAGAACTCGATACAATCATGGATCATAGAGGGCCAAAAGTACCCCACTCTCCGGATTTGAAGGGACTGCTTCGGCCCAGCAGGGTGGGCCCCACAAGAACCGACATACACCTCCTCCATGGCCTGATAAATCTCGAATCCTTGGATGCAACGGAGGAGAACACCATGAAACCCACAATTATAGACTATTTTCTCAAGACTAGTACCACTCTGGAGGATAAACTGAAGTGTGCAGCATCAGATTCACTCGCGCTTATCCCGATCAGCCGGGAGGCAACCATTTTTGAGGTACTCGACAAAAGGGGCTCTCCAGTCGGGATTTGCTTCAACCACTACATCTAGAGAACCTCTGGGACCTGAAGTGGTGTACCCACCGGTATGATGGATTACCCACAAGTCGTCGTCATCCTCTGGGGTGAAGGGGAAATGACTCTCCGGAGTGCCATGTGTATAGTCCTACTTGGGTTCTGTATGTGATGCATCCAGGCCGGCCAGAGCATCAGTTCGACAGTTCTGAAATCGATGGACATGAGTATCTTCTATCCGGGATGGGAACTGGTCCATTAGATGGAGGTTACTCTCCAAAAATGGTACTAGCTATGGATTTCTAACAACATAGCCACTGTAGACTTTCTTGATGACTAGTTTGGAATCCCCTTTCACATGAAAATGGGGTACATCGATCTCGAGAGCCAGCTCGAGGCCAGTGATGAGAGCCCAATACTCTTCATCATTGTAGGTGTTGTATTTTGAATATAGGAATGAATAGGGAAAAATGGTTGGCACTGGGGTAATAAAGACAATACCATTGCCATCTTTGTTGAGCATAGGATCATTGAGTCTCCTACCGGTGGGGCACCGGGAGGTTCCATTAATGTGCATCTACCAGCATGGGATGGCAGGATCTACCGAGAGGATTGCCTCTTTGAGAAAATCCACGTCTAGGTGCTAGTCTGTGGAGGTTGGATGGGTTTCTAGAATGTATTCCAATGCCTGTCCCTTGACAGCTTTCTAAGGGATAGACCTGATGTCGACCTACTGGAGGATTACTGCCCACGGTGCTAGAAGACCAGTCAACATGGGGTGATTCAGAATGTACTTATGTGGGTCTACCTGAGACACCAACTATACCTCAAGGTGTAGTAGGTAGTGTTGCAATTTCTTAACTGTGAATGTCTATTAAAGATAGCTCTTCTCAATTGGGGAGTATCTGGTCTCCATATCGATGAGCATAAAACTGAGATTGTAGAGACTTTCTTTGTTCACTCATTGTTCTTTTGGGCAAGAAGGGAACTGAGAGATCATTCCAGGTCATCACATACAAGATTAGTGTCTTTTCATGGATAGGTGGAATCAAGAATAGTGGCCATAGAATATACTGCATAATTTCCTCAAATGTGGTCTGGCACTCTTCGTCCCACTCATTGGTAGATCCTTTCTTCATGAGCTGGGAAAGGGGCTTACACTAGCCTTCAAGATTCGCAATGAATCGTCATATGTAGGCTATGTGACATCGAAAACCTCAAAGATCCCGAATATTTCTGAGGGGAGGCATCTGACTGATGGCCTTGATCTTCTATGGGTCGATCTCGATGCCTTGGTACCTGACTACAATGCCCTGAAACTTCCCATAGGTGACCCGAAAGGCACATTTCAGTAGCTTCATATTCAGGTGGTGGAAATGGAGGAATATTAACACATTCTAAAGGTCCTTAAGATGGTCCTAGAAATAGAGAGATTTTACCACCAGATCATCCACATGGAATTTGAACAATTTCCCAAGGATTACTTTGAATATGATGTGCATGGCCCGCTGATAGGTGGCAGCTGCATTCGTCAGGCCGAATGGCATAACCTAGTAACAGAAAGTTCCATGGGGCACCCTGAAAGCTATAGACTCCTCGTCATTAGGGGGCCATACAGACCAGATTATATCCAGAGTAACCGTCTATGTAAAAGATGATATGGAACCTGGTCGTAGCGTCAATCAACAATTTTGTCAATGGAATGGTACTATCATCTTTCGGACAGTGACAGTTGAGATCTCAGAAGTCGATGCAGGCTCTAATCTGTCTGTTCTTCTTCCTAACTGGCATGATTTTCACTAGCCACTTGGGGTAGTAGACCTCTTTGACTATGTTGGATCTGACGAGCTTGTCAACTTCGGCCTCGACCATGGCACCATGAGAAGGTTGCATCTTCTTTAAAGGTTTCTTCAACCAGCGAAGAATTGTCAGGAGACTAAGGCAGTGGAAGGCTACATGAGGATCTAGTTCTTGCATCTCGTCGTAGCTCTAGGTGAATACTTCATGGTGCTGCTTCAGGAAATCAACGTACCTCTGTTTCTCCTCAAGGGACATGGTGGTACTGATCAATGTGGGTCTCATATCTACCTTGCTACCAAGGTTCACCTATACCAGTTCATTAAACATGGCGTAAATGCTTTCTTCAAAGGCAGGGGGAGCGTCCTACCAATCCTCTTAATTACTTTTGGAGGAGGGATTCCCAGTGGAAAAAACTTCCACTGGGTCAGTAGATCCTGACAGAAGGCTGGTACCATCCTGGACAGTAGTGGACAACATATCTGCAGATTCACGCACCGCTAAGACCATAGCAATGAAGGCAGTTGATCCGATCCCATCTGGTCTTCAGCCCAAGGGGACGTTCTTGATGATATGAAAGCAATAATGGTGTTTTGACTTGATCCAATTGATCACAGCCTAGGAAAATAGACATGTATGTCATATTGTTATGGCCATGGTGCGAACATCCCGATAACGTACGGGGTTAGGAGGTTCTGGGATCACCTGAATCTGGTTTGTGTAGGAGTACGAGTTTATTTTTAACTGTAGCTTGGATTTGGGAATAAGAATTCCTATTGTACAAGAGAAAATAAAACATTTCCCCATGTCGGGGGTTGTGGCCTCCAATCGATGGATCGGGAAGTTGTACGAGTCATCCAGACCTTCCAAATGGTCATTTGTGACCGTGGAAGGCTCAACCTTAGTTGCCAGGATTTTATTATCCTTCCTCTTGTAATAGTCAGCGTCTAGATAATGGGATTCCCAAGAGAAGAAAGGACATGCATCACCTTAGAGTATGCCTACTCGTCCATTTAGGGATTACTTGAGTCACTGGTTATATGAAGAGGTAACCGACGCATGTAGGTGGGGCCATGGTCTTCCCATCAATGCAGTGTATGTGGTGTCCTGGGAGACATCCATGAACTTGGTACTAGTAACAAGGCCACCGAATTGCGTCTTCAAGCATATCATACCGACCAGGGTCTACTCGGTCCTGTCATATCCCTGGATCCTTAAATCGGAGGGAGTTGGGTCATCCTCAGAGAACCCCATCTTCCTCAATGTCCGTGTTAGGATAAGGTTGATCCTGGAGCTGGTGTCAATGAGACAGCGACAAAACTCCACGCCACTAAATTGGCCGGTCATGTACAGTGGGAAGATGTTCCCCTATATGGTAGATCTTTCATCTTCTCCTGATAATGAAATGATGGCCTGACATTCGGCATTCTCAGTAGTTTCATCATGAAAGTCTTCTATAGCTGCTACCTCCGTCTCAAACTGATGGGGGCTTCTTAAAGCCTCAATGAGGGCCTCACTCATTTCCGACGACAATAGAAGGGATTTAAGGATGGAAAGCCTTGATGAGATTCCTGTGAGGTACTTGATAACATCATACATCCACACTAGGAGTGAACATCGGCTTATAAGAATCCGCTTTGCGATTGGAGACATGGAGGGCCCGGTCGGTGGGGCCTACGACTGGATGGTGATGTGAATGTCACGTTTTTCACTAGTCGAAGCCTGAATACTCGCTGTCGGATGAGGAACAAATGACTAATATCGGCATGTAGTTGGGAGATACTGGTCGCAGCCTAGACGAGGTAGCCATGCCTGATCTAGTAGCACAAACGGCGGTGGAAGTGGTTCTGACAACACCTAATGAAGAGGCTGTGAGTGTTGTGCTCTGTGTTGGGCCTGCTATCTGGTCTTAGTGGAAGGTACAGACTGGCTAGAGGTTCCAACTGATGCACCTTGATGACCCATATGGTCGTGGATCTGCCGACGTTGGCATCAGCTAGGGACTTTGGGAGGGTTCTGTTGGTGCTTTCCCTCATCGAGAGTCATATAGAGATTTACCAACTCCATGGTATTAACTGAATCATAACCTTGACTTTCCCTTCAAGATTCATCCACTACTGGATGGATTCATGGAGGGGTCACCAAAATCAGGGGGCATTAAGTCACTGAGAGTGCGGGATGATGAGGGAATTAGCGGGGCGCGTGGGTTTTTATTACGCCATCGATGCTTGCTCTTATGGGAAGAGGCCGGATGAGATGATGATGTAGAGGTGGTATCTGCAGCTTTTGTAGGTTCCAGATGATTTAGGCATGCCCAAATGATGCCATGGGTGCAAGCAAATATCTTGCGAGCCATCCTTTCATTGTACTTCTAGAACCCGCGGTTGGAAACCTACTGCCACTCGCCTTCACTGGCGCTACTACTGTCTGACATTACAAAGACACCTGCCACTTGTGTCGAGGAAGGGCCTAGCCTGACTATGTTGTTACCGACCTGGTGTTGGAGCCTATCTTAAGACACATAGCACTGCTTGACGGTGTGTCCCAAAATCTGATGGTGGGAGTAGTAGTTTGGGCGATCTGTGAGATTCACCTCTTCCGGCCTTTTGCCTTCAGGAATGTGTACAATCCCTTGTTCCAAGGCACTATGGAAGTAAGCTTGGACCTGATTCTCGTTAAATGAGTATGTTTAGTTTTTATTTCCATAATGGGGGACCATGGAGCCTATCCCTGACGAGGGGCTGGACGGACCTGTCGAGGAGGTAGACCATGATTGTCCTGCCTGGGAGGTGGTGGTGAATTATGTGGGGGTGCTTACCAAATCTGAGGATGTTGCTGAGCTAGAGGCTATTCCCGAGGTGGATGGATTCTACAAGGCTACATGGAAATTACTTATAGTAGTTATTCTAGTTTCCTGGGGACTTCTATTTGGTCCACAAGGACAGGCTCTGGTCTGGCATCTCTCCTTACTAGAATCACAGGGGGCAATGAACGTGCATGGGTGGTATGTTGTAGGGATTCCTCAAGGTGTTGGGCCTTGTCGGATATGTCTCAGAATCTTCCAGGGTTGGACTGTATGATTAGATAAGGAACCGGTTTCATCTTGATGTTCCCTACGCACATCGTCAGTAACTGGTCCTGAGTTAGTGGCATGTCAAGAGAGTATGTGAGCCCCTTCCACCAGACGATAAAGTCCATGACTCACTCATTATGCCTTTTCATGCACTTGAAGAGTTATGCGATGCAGGTATTCCATGTGGGAAAGCTAAACTGGTAGAGGAACTGCCTGAGAAGGTGCTCCGAGATGGTCATGGATTCGACGGGGAGATGGTTGTACTAGAATAATGTTGGCCCCTCTCGTTTGTGAACAAAACATCAGAGCATGGAGGCCTCCTATAGCACTAGAGTGCCTAACATGAGGCCATACCATGAATTGAATTGGTCCAGGTGCTGTGGAGGGTCCCTCGTTCTGTTAAAGGGGGAGAAGGTTGGATTCCCAAAACCGGTTGGTGCTGGTACATCATCCTCCCATGCCGGGTATATCTTGCCATCATGTGGGATTATGACCGGTCGTGTTTCCAAAGCCTTAAGGTGGACTATGAGCACCGCCATAGGATCATCTGGGTGGGGGTCCCTGTATTGACATGGATCCCTAACCACAAACTTGTTGTCGGGTTCTTCAACATGGTAGACCGGCTTAGCGGCTCGTGGAGCGGCTGGTGGAGCGACTTGCGGGGCACCTAGGGGAACTCGGGCAAGATTCCATTGAAATATTTGTCGTGGGGGGGGGGGGGGGTTGGAAAGACATACCACGCCCTCTATCTGTTAGCCCTATCTTCAGCGATGTCCGCTAGGAGCGGTATGATCTGGGTTTCTTGGGGAATCTCGTAGAGGGGTAGTTATTCTTACCCCTACTGCCCTGTCCTAGGATCACCGTAGTCAGGTAGTCTCTCTTCAGTGCATTCAGTAAGGAGTTCATCGACCAAACATTTCTTCTCAGTAATTTTATGGCTCAACGGGGCCTTCTCAGGGTCCTCCTATGTCTTCTGTACTGAGGCTGTCGGGTCAGAGTGCTTGACAGCTCCGACATGCTCTTTGCCCTTATTGGAATTCCTGCCGAGTTCCAATGCCTCGGTGGGTGCATGGAGACCTTGGAGTTCCATCTGCTGACAAGTAACCCTCCCGGATGGGTCCAACAATGGGGGAAAACCCTCAGGGGGTAAGTCTCCATTGAGAAGCACCTGCTCATTCTCCTCAGCCACTATGTCAACTATGTTGACCGCGACACTTCCTAGGGTCATGTCTTCAATATACATAGTGAGTCGGGCTGCCACAGGATAGGAATGAAGAGGAGGGTATCACAACACCCCCAAACATGTATTTTCACATGGGAGGTAGCGTCCCTAATAATTTTGTGAAGTAGTTTGATACACAAAACACATTGCCACTGGAGGGCCTCACGACGGCCTGGTGACTCGGGGCACTGGGCCATAGGGAGTGCGACCAGATCAACTAGATGACACTGCTCGCTGATGTCTTCAAAATGCACATGGATAATCGGATAAACCATGAGTTAATGACAAAGACTAAAATGTGTCACCCAGAGGCTGTAGCTAAAACACTCATCTTTCTCTGGGGTGAGGGACTCTGGTATGCTGAAATCTTCCACTACCACGGACCAGAACTTCTCAGGGAAGTGGACCACTGCAAGGATACTATATAAGCTCCTCCACAAAAATTCAGGGTCTTTCCCTTGATTTCTCCACTCTCCAACTGGGGGTGGTAGAGGAACTAGCAGCGGTACTGAGGTAGACTGCTGGGATGATAGGTCAACCGATGGAGAATATGACAAACAGGCTGATTGGCCACCAATTCTCGGGTTGTCCTCCGAAGAGTGTAGTGATCCGGCCGCTACATCATAATAAGAGGGGCTGACGGCTACCATTCCTGGCTCACACGAAAGGGGTGATCGTGATCGGTCGCACTTCTACTCCGCCACCATTGGTCCCCATAATAGAACTCTGTGACCTCTTATGGAGGTAGAAAGTGCTTCCATCGATGATGGTGGTGATTGCACGAACGTGACCTACAGGGTCAACATATTTTCATCATCTTGGATAATCTTGTAGTGGGAGGTGGGAATCATATGGATCCCACATTCCGTGAGCACCAGGCTGATGGGCCTCATCCCGGCCCCAGCCCTTGACTCAGATGAGAGAGGGGAGGGTTCTCGAGCAGAGTCATACTCCGATTTAGAGTCTGAGAAGCAGACGAGTTTGATCCCCGTCCGGGCCTTCCTTGGATTCTTCTTGTGGCAGTGATGACCCACCTTCCTACCCAATGGTGGCTCCTCAGGACATGGCTGATTCTAACACGGGGTCCTTCGACCTCACATGTGCTGGGGTAAAGATGGTTTCCACCCAATAATGCTAGGGTGTGAGGTGCACCAGGAAAAATGTAAAAGGGTACATGGGGAGGACCTCCATGAGTGGCACTAGAGTGGGAGACACCTCTGATGGGACTGGAAGAAGCTTGGGGAGGACTTCCATGATTGGTGCGGGTGGAGCGAGGCTAGACTTCACCCCTTTGGTTGCCGGGACGAGGAGGACCTTCACTTTCTGCGGAGAGGATGTAGGGAGGATCTCTACATTAAAGATATAATGGATGGAGAATATCCCAACATCTGCGGTCAGGGGGAAAAGGAATGACTCCATACCCTATGTAATGGGCATGGGTGAGGCCTCTATACGGAGTATCACTATCGCGGGGAAGACCATCATTCAGATTGGGTAGCATAGGGTGGTCCTCCATGCCGATCCTAGAAGTGGGGAAGGCCCATGCTCTCTATGGTGGTGGTACAGGGAGGACCTCCACATGGAGTGGCATCACTTCGTGGTGGTTCACGATGACCACTTCTCATGCCTACGACCAAGAGTGTCAACCCAGCCTACTCGTGGGGTGGTTGTCACCTTGTTCCCGAATGGGGGTATAAACACCCCTGCTTAGTGTGTGGAGGGACCTAACGAGATGTGTCGGTGGTGGATCGGGCCATAGTAGTCGTCGACGTTGATGCCCCTTGCTGGGTGTCCTCCACAGCTCGGGCCCGACGATGGTATCAGGTCGGACGAGCCGAGGATGGTGTCATAGCTGCATAGCTTACCTATTCCTCCTCTGGCAAGACTAGGCGGCGGTGTTGACACGTCTTGGTGGGAGCCATTGTGAGGAGCCCCTGGATTGGGACTCTAACTATGGTGGGACAGATGTCACCTACCTCATTAGAATAAGGTAGGGAGTCGTCAAAGTGATCCGAGGACAGGCTCCAGAAGCGTTTTTATGTCAAGGTGTGGAGGAATGGATCCCTGCGCGGACCTATGGGGCGGCGTTGACGGTGAGGTGCGGACGCCTTCTTATCCAGTAGGGCCATATCTCGGGTTGGGATTATGCCCTCCTCCTCATAACAACACATGAGGTAGTTAATTACCCTTCTTTGGATAACGTCCGATGGGGAGATGGGGCATGGGTGCCAAATGGTCATGGATGAAGAGGTTGTCACCGAAGCGGTGAAGCCACGCGGAGTAGTTATGCTTGCATTGCCCCTGCCCCCTATGTAGATGTGCTGGTGGTGATCAAATTTCTAAGGTAGCAACCTGATTCCTGAAAAGCAGGGAGATGAACTCGCCAGTGCTAAAAGAAAAAGGAATCAACATCCAATTCCCCAACATCATCCCTTCTTCCGTGACCGGTAAGAGGGATCCATGCTGACAACGTCACAGAACGAGATGTCCAACGTTATGCTGCCCCATCTTCTTGTGAGTTTAACACCAGGCCAACTATTTTCTTGGTGGGAACCGAAACTAGATTTATAGATCCGGTGACATGTCAATCCATTGATTCCCTGAGCTCTACTAATCTCCATATTGAGAAGAATCCCTTCACTTCGGGTTCACCATTTTTGTTTCCGAGGCTTTCGTTGGGTCGTGCATTCATCTTGATCGGGGATGAGGGACACAGTGTTTGGTTGTCCCACATTCCCAAATTTAAAAGTCGGGTGACATCTACTCATTATTCAGGGACATCTACTCCTTCATCTAAATGGGATGATTGGATGTTGGTTCTTCCTTCCGTGGATTCCTCCTCAGAACTCGTCACCTAGTTTAGGTCTCCCTCATAGACTTAATACGTTGTTCATGAAACTCTTCCTGGCTCCATATTTTCATGGACACCAGTTAATTACGCTACTTCTGTCATGAAATTCCAAGGGTTCCTATGATGGAAGCAACCTTTGGTTAGGGGAGTAGTCACGCTGGGTCATTACTGGCGTGTCTGGACGCTGGGGATTAGTGTGTCTATCTTTTGTCTCTTATTATACGGCTTTTTTAGGGCAGGAAAGTCCGAGGCATCCCACATCGAATGTGGGGAATTGTATGCAATGGGCATGTATCTGAGGTTTTCCTCTGCTTCCTATGTTTAACATAGGGTATGCCGAAAGATTAACGTTTAGAGGAGACAGATCAGATTGATCAAAACCCTGACTAGAGTAAATGAGATGGAGGAACCCCCTTGAGGGAATGAAGATATTGGGGCTAACGCATTGGAGGCCTCCCAAATACTATCAAACTGAATGAGGAATGCGTTGGAATGATTCCACTGGGATGTGGCGGGCCCATTAAGAATCAGGATGGCTGATGGAGCAGTTGAATAAAGTGGATTGTGAATGGGATGGAACCTTCATGAGGATGATGATGGTTTTGGTCTTGATCCTCGAAGAGGCTTCTTACGTATCCTCTTGGAAGGGAATGAAAGTCCATGTAGTTCATCTTACGGCGTCTTACCTCCAATTGGGGTTCGATAGCTTACCACTGATAGGGGTCCATCGTTTAACGTCATGCGGTACGGGGGTTAACCGGCATGAAGGGGGGGGGGTCGGAACTGCTGGGTGTTGGGATTGAACCTCATGGAGCCTTCCAATGTACCGTTCATTGTCCATGATCAGGGTCCTAATAGTTTATATGGTGATGTTTGGTGATTACACTCGGAGGCGACCCAGGGTGTGGCAGAACTGACGTGGAGGAGGACCTGGGGTCCAATGGTTGTTAGGCTTGAACCTCGTGGAAGCATCCTACGCACCTTACTTATGAATGGATCAAATAACATGTAGTTTAGGCGGCAAAGTTTGTGAATTGACGTGAAGGTGGACCTGGGATCCACTGGTTTTTTGCCTTGAACCTCATTGGGGATTCAAATGAACCATGCCTTAGAAAAGGTCAAACTCCTCGTAGTTTAGGATGGGGCATCGAGCTTACCCTCTGATGCGTACTAAGGTGTTGGTGAACCAACATGAAGATGGTTCAAACGACCGGGTGGTTGTGGGATTGATCCTCGAGGAGGCTTCCTATGTACCATGCCTTGACATGGATCGAAGCCCTCATAGTTTGGGATGAGGCTTATGGCTTACACTCTTGGCTACCCATGGTGTTGGTGAACCGATGTGAAGATGGTCAGAATGACCGGGTGGTGGTGGGCTTGAACCTCAGGGAGGCTTCCAACGTACCATTCCATGACATGTATCAATGTACTCATAGTTCAGGATGGGGCGTCAGGGTCGATGCTCACTCTAATCCCATGTGAGTCATGCTCGGTGTGAGAAACAAGATGCAGCAAGGACTTGATGATATCATCGTGAAAGGTGCATCTATGGGAAGTGGGTTGGGGATTACGCATGGAGTGGACCAGGGAGTGAAATATTAGGACTTACTCTAGGATGGTGGCCCGAGGCGAAAAAGAGTAGCGGGAGAGGGATTTCGGACTGAAGAAATGAGAAGCACCATTTCCCACCATTCCCTTCGCTGGGCCTAGGGACCGATGATTAGAGGAGGAGCAGGGATTCTCTCTCTGGCAAGAAAAGCTAGGGGCTTACACCATGGTGGGGGATCTTTCCCTTTGGAAAAACACTATTATGATAAAGAGGATGTAATCCCCTATGAGGGGTGATCCCATCCCCGTGGAGATGAGTGGGAATGGAGAATGTCCAAGGCGTGGGACCCTGCATGCCAGTCATGGGGCGAGGTCATAGTTTAACGTCATGTGCTGAGGTCGATGTTTCATGAAAGTTTAACATCCTATAGCTTGGACGAGTTGGGTTCACTCCGCACCCCTAGTACATACATAACTCGTACTCTCTACACCTTGGTATAGGGAGGGGACCTACAATCCCATGGTGAGGGGGTTTCATGGAGCCAAGAATCGAGGGTCCCATGTTAGCATGGCTAAGCGAAGAAGCAATAGCTGTTACTATGCCTATGCGAAGAAGCATGAGGTGAATCAACGCAACAGGAAGTATCGTACAAGGGACATTGAAGTCACATCGTGCAAACCTGGAGGGTAACAATAGAAAAGGCATTTCTGAGCAGAGGGATTCATAGGATGGGGCCTTGAGAAACTCTATAGCTTCGTTTGTCGGATGGAACTTGCGAAGGAGAGTGCTTCGTGAAGTGGGGTGACTTAGCCTATGCATAGGGAAAATGTTCATATAGGAGGTCTGTCGCGAAGTGGAATGGAATTCGAGGAACACTGTCTCGTGGAGAAAATGTGCCTCACGAAGCATGGGGTCATGATGCAATGTGCTTCGCAAAGTACAGTGACCCTGCCTTAGTGTGCGGATCATGTGTACATGAAGGGTGTTTTGCGAAGCATAAATGCTCCGCGATGACATAGTTCCCATTGGGGATCCCCTTCCTTCATTAATGACCTTAGGATTCGCGGAAGGCATCTCTCTCAAAAGAGGGGATGAAAACTAAAAAAATGGGGGGCACTTAGAGGAGAAAAAGTACCTCACATAGCTCATGGTGTGCAGAGCAGAAGGATGCTTTGTGATTCGAGAGCTGGGAAGTCGAAATATCTGATTGTTCGTCCTTTCGGCTCAGGGGGAGCTCGGTATTTATCTGCAAGAGGCGTCGTGAAGAGGATAATACGCAGCATGATGAGGGGTTGGGTTTCTATGCGGTGGGCTCACGAACATAAAATCCGTTAGGGAGTGGCCCACCTCTTTTCTTCGCGGTGGCTATGGTGCTCGGCAGACGTCTTGAAATGGATTCGCGAGTCAGTCAACGAGGCCTTCATTTGGCCTCTTATTTGTGCTGAATTTTGGTTCCAACACACCCCTCTTCCATATGACCTCCTCTCCTCCTTAAATCCTTCCAGATTTCTTCATGATTATCATTTTAATCATCATGGTACGTCATATCTTCCCTTCTTCTCCCTTTTCCTGGCTTCAGTTCAGCCTATTCGTCACCCCTTCAGGTTTGGATGAACCCTAGGTCTTTGGGTAATCTGATTTCTTGGTTTTCTCGTTTTCTATGATGGGGTTAACGATCTATCATGGCCCTTTGGTGCAAGTTCCAACATGCGACGCTGAAGGAGAGGATGTTCGGCTCATTTTGGTTGGTCGTCGTTATCCAAGGTGAGGGTTTTATCTTGTTTCTTGATTTTTTACATATTAAAATTGGGCCTTTCTGTTTTTTAAGGTTCTAAGTAATCAACTTGTAGTGTTTTTGTCACTTTCTTGTGTTTTCGAGTCACAATGTCATGGGACACTCTATTGCGTGTTCATAGTTAATTAAATTCATTTATTTTGTTCCATTTATTCATATAAAATCATCCCTTAAAATGATTATACATGTATGGGGCTAGGTTTACCCATGTAAATATATATATAAATTCATATTTAGTTGAGTGGAGATGGAAATTTCCATATTAGAAAATAGGTAAGGATCCCCTTGTGCATGCCCATTGTTTCTTCTGGAAATGGGGATGACCTTGTTTATTTATGGTTCAATATTTCTAGTCAGTTTCTAACGGGTTTATTCGTAGAACTGGAAACATCCAATGATTCTATATCCATTTGGACCTACATTCCAAAGGTAGGTGCTCATTATTTGAGGACCGATGATGCTTACGAATTTTCATTAGTCGAGAGGATGGGCGGTCAGGCTCATCACAACTTTTTGAGGGGAATTATTACCTACTCCGGGACTCTCCTATAGATTTAAGTTATGTTTACGAATCCTTATTAATTCACCAACTATGAAAATGAGTTTTCCTTAAATTAGGAAATCAATGATTTATATCTATGAGAATTATAGATTCTTATATATGTATTTTAGGTTCCTCATTGATAGAAAAACATCTATATGTATTGGAGTTTCTTAGTCAATGGTATCCTTCAATACATTATTTAGAAATATCTTGGTCATTATGATGACCATACTAGTTTTAAAGCCACTCAGTGGGGAACATGATGTTTATTGTCATTCAAAAAGACATATATTATTTTAGATTTGGGATCGTACCCACAGATGGGCTATCTACGTATCATTGTTAAAAATAAAGGAATCAGAACCCTGGTAGTTCGAATGGAGTGATATAGTTTAACGCCATATGATACGGAAAAAAATTAATGAAAGATGGGAATGAACCTTATAATGGGTCATATGTACTCTACTTTTAAGGCATAGATCAAATTCCACGTAGGTCGGGTAAAAAAAATGGGATTTATGCATGTTTAATGGCCCAAATAGTGTTGTCATTATTACTTTTACACTCTATTCCCAAAGGAGTCATGCTTGGTGTGATAAAAAAGAGGTATCATTAAACATTAAAATGGTTCTACAAAAGATGCTTTCATGAGAAATGATGTAGGGCTTATGTATATATTATGTTCAATGTAAATGAAGATTAGGATATAGTTCAGGAAAGAAGACCAAAAGCAGGGTCCATAAAGGTACTTGTACATTATAGAGATTTGAAATTGTAACTTGGTACATTCTCCTGAAAAGGAAGCCCAATTAAAGAAAACTTATAACGTGGGGCTTAATCCTAAGGAGGAGGCCTAATTTTAAAGGAACTTGGGGCTTACTCCAGAGAAGGAGACCCAAAGATAATGGAAATTATGATTGGGATTTACTCTTGAGAAGGAGGCCAAATGAATTCTTCTCAGATAAAGATTCCAACAAAGGAAACATTCCATAATTGGATTTGAATAAGGTTTTAAAGGCTATGTCTATAAGAGGAGAGGTGAATTTGAGTAAATGAGGTGATTAAGAAGGAGGCGCACAAGTATTGTTCGGGACCACAAGTCCTGGTCGCGCAAGTAGACATGCACAACATGAGTCACCTTGGCTGACGAAGAATCCATAGGGTAATACTTGGGCGACTTTGAACTCAATCCCATTGTATCATTCCTAGAGGCTTCCAAAAGGTTGGCGTGGAAGTTCCCTTGAGAGGGAAAGGTGGCATGAAAGTGTTTCTATTCCACTTAAGGGTTGGACACATAGGTTCCAATGTATTTATGAGTTCTAACACTTAGGCATTATTCTTCCTCTTTAGAGATTCCATTCTAGGTAAAGAATTACCTTAGAAGTGTTTGGAAGATGTCAAAAAAAGACTTGGGTGACCAGAGCATGAATCTATGTTAGTGAAAATTCGTCCCTCAAATAAGGGGCCCACATAGGCTATTTATATGCCACTGGGAACCTTGGGTGAAAAAAGGAATAGGGCTCACAAGTGACTTGCGTGACTCATATCTGGTGCGGAGGTGACTCGCACAGCACGCATGATTCCTACGCGACGCCATCCAAATGAGTTCTTGGTTCATCCTTTTGTCAATTTTTTTATGTTCATCAAAGGGTGACCCTTATTGTGCTTAAGGTATTCCCATTTTCCATTCATTGGAATCTGTGATGGAAATAAGCAACAACAAAACTCCCCCATCAGAGTTGGATCTGAAAAAAGGAAAGAGGATTTGACTCTGAGGAATAAGAGAAACAATGGTTTTGTGGCGCGCAGGTGTTGGCACGTAGGTTCCAGCGTGCATGTCCCGACATGTAGGTTTGTGGGATCGCCTATATATATGGGTGTCACTTTGTGCAAACCATTTTTCCTTCAATGATTTTGAGCTCTCTTCATGCAAGTATCTTCATTTCCTCGGTCAATCACTCTTCTTTGTGTCGCGCTTCTCTGGTAAGGTTTTTGACTTATGTGAAAATAATTTTGTGGAAATACATGCGCGGTATAACTTGCGCGACATGAATTGCACACCTTAATTCCTTGTACATTTTTTCATCAAATATATTTCATAAAAACAGACTTAGAAAAATTTCACTATTTGATCCTTGTGCAGATTCAATGGCTCGTAGAAGAATTGGATCAGGTGATGTATTGGCCAGCAAGAGAATAAATGATATGATGAACGTCGTTGGCCATGATTATTATAATATTTGTGATAGCACTCTCCCGTATTTGGCTATTTAACTGAAGAAATATCATGACAATTTCTCACAGAGCATCTAATTGTGTTTATATGGCCATGGACATCTACATGGAGTCAATGTTCCAGAAGAAAAGAATTATATTCCTCTTTCCTAGTTTGAGACGTGCACCAATTTCTCATCAGAAAATGTCTCAGTTTCAGGATAATTTGTCAATGTTGGAACAGTGGAGAAGGCATACATAATGCATAATAGCCCATGTGATACAGATCTAAAGCCTCAAAAGCCTAATCTTCTGCCACATTGCTATCCCTATATTTTCCAAAATTCTCAGATTGTTCAATACAAGGGATCGAAAAAGAGTTGGGATTTCTGTCCCAGAGGAGGTGTGAAGCCGACTTGGATGTGGGCATATTGGGTGTGAAAAACCTGTGTAGAGTTTGTCGAGGATCTGAAGGGAGTTGCAATATATGAAGCCATCTGGGCTAGGAAGACATATGTATAAATGAATGATAATTTTTTGCTGGAGCTAATCATCCCCTGAAGAAAAGAAACCAATTCTTTCCATTTGACTAATGGAGAAGTAGGAATCAAATTGTGGGATGTCTACATGATCTCAGGGGCTCCAATATTGAGAGATATATATGATGAATTCATCCCCACCAAGGTGACATATAATAATCCGGAGAAGAATCCGGCATTGGCTAGAGAGTTATTGAAAAATTTCCACAAGATCAAGAAGTCAAAGTCCCCTAAAACACATACTATAAAAGATATTCATCCAGATGATTGGATGGATATGTTTTTAATTGAGAATAAGTAGAAGGTTCCCACATGTAATAGTCCTACAAGCTGCCCCAGAATAGAGAAGAGGGTTCTCTTGGCACATTTTGTCCAACTCTGGAAGCAGGAGAGTTTGAAAAGTGGGGGTATGATGTGGATCAAATAATCCCATAGAGGACCCATCTGGCGTTATTTTTATCTATTTGGATTAGTGTTTATCTTATTCCATTTATTGATTCGATGGTAGGCGTCAGGCCAGGGACCTTCATTGTTGTAGCCAAGTTTGCAGAGAGAAAAGTGGTTGGGTTGGCCACCACGATTTAGGAAAATATTCACAGGAGCTTACATCATGTCTATATGGGTATGTCTCCTTTGATAATAGTGGGACAATTCCATGTTTTGTGGGGATGTATCACCACTCACATCTAGACATACACTATACAGAGCAGAGTACAGGTTCCTGGATGTTCTTTTAGGCCATCAGTGCAGGCATTTTCTAGAATTTCTTCATTGTCCCTCAATTCCTATGATCTGAAGTTGAGGTTGAGCATGTTCAAATAATTTCATTTCATTCCTTATAGAAACCATACAACCGAGGGCTTTGTAGATGATGGATCGGCTTGCCTAGAATTTAGGTCATATATACTGGCATGCAGAGATGGTGTATTGGCCACCAGAATTGACGGTGAGATTATATGTGAGGCCTATACTCCATATAGATTTTCACGCCAATTCAAGTGTCTGCAACAGATTGTTGTATCCCCTACTATGCTTGTAAGGTCAGATCATCATCCAATGGTTTCCTGAAAATTATGGTTGCTGAACACAATGGAGAAAACTGGGGCAGTGTTTGATATACCAGTTGTTGGAGCGGCATGTCAATTGACTACTTGGTATTCCAAGAACTAGGTAACATTATACCCTGAAGGGGTACTAAATCATCTGATCCCTCAAGTGGGGACAAAAAAGAGAACTGTTAGGAAAGAAAACCTTCATCTGGAAGGTGATTCTTCCTCACCTAGAGCTGATTCACCAGGATCCTCACTCGGGGCTGATTCACCAGATTCATAGGATGGGGATGATAAGGAATGACTTGCTTCAAATTGGCCTCATGCCAGATATTATACTCCTGTCAGAGTCAAGAGACCTACTCAATCGACTCCTGGTGAGTTATATCATTGAACCAATTTAGTCGCCATTATTTTATAGAGCAATGAGTTTAATTTTCTTATCATTTATCAGTGATTGCAGGAGCTGGGAGAAAGTTGATGTCCCAGATTATAAGACCCTCCTCCCGGCATTCTGGTGCACATGCAGGTTATTTACGGCTAGAGGATATCCAGACATGGAGGAGTTTATATTTTGATTCTGAAACCGCCTGATGGACTTATGCAAAGTCATAAATATCCTCGGAGTGGGGAATCTCTAGGCTTCTGCTGATATATACTTCGAGGATAACCCCGATGAAGTGCGTGCATGTATTAGAGAGCTGGAAATTCTCACATATTCCATTGATGATTCCATTCCTATTACCAAGAGGGTGAAAGAAATGATTAATCATGGCACAACTGAGGGGATTGGTGCTTCAGTAGACGAGGAGTGGCATGATTATGTTGCTCGTGACGATGTAAATTTCATTCATTATTTACCTTAAAACGTAATTTTAGTCAAAGATTTGTTACTCAAGGAAATTACATTCTTCTTCCCGCAACTTGTTAAGAAAGGAACTAATGAGGCCCCTTCTCCACAGTACAACCATAGTAGAACCGCTCTTGGAGCCGCTGAATATCCTTGCAAGCTGGGCAAAGTATCTCCAGGGTGGCAGGCCATGGACAAGGAGTTAGAAATATATTTTCGCTCTCCAATACCTATATTTGGAGGTGACGATTTCAACACACCCAAAAAGTCAAAGATGCAAAGGCATAAAAGAAAGAAGTCCATAGCAAGACACTTCATCAGTAGTGGGAAGTCCTTCGGATAGTCATGAATCTTAACCAATGAAAAGATTGGTCATACTTCTTGGGATTGCAGGGGCTTATTTGATTTCTCCATTGAGGGAGAGGACTGACCCTCCTTTGAGGACGACGAAGGGTGCTGGTGAATAGTCTCAAATTCTTGCTGACCTGGCTGCTCCGGAAGAAATGATGAGAGAAGAAGAGAAAGCTTCTATTCCTAGTATTGCTCATGTTTCTAATGAAAGGAGAGAAGATATTGCTTCTGGTAAATTAACAAAACATCACAGAATGTTGAATGAAGACATCAACTGACTTCTATTCTGTGGTGCTTTAGGTTCAACACCTTCACCAGAACATTTAGCGATCACTGCAACTTACTCCACAATTTTCTCTGCAGAAGCTGTTCGGGGTCGGAGGTCACAATTAGTGGGTCTCCAAGAATACATGTCAAATACTCCCATTGGTTACACTAACCATGAATCTGAGATATCACTGGATGAAATGATGAAACTCGGCGCGTTTTTTGATGAAATTTTAGATCATCTTAAATTACCATGTTATTTATATGATTTTGGACGTGATTTTTATCCTTCTTCCTGTGAAATTTTTTTATTACATATCTGACCATGATTGGTTGAAATGTGCAGTTCCTTCTGAGCAAGATACTGATCTACCAATGCCTAAAGGGGGTAGAGGCAACCCTATCATTGCAGAGACGCTAGCTCAAGTGGAACTTAACCTGGCCGAGCTTCCTGAAATCCATCCTCAAAATATTGTTGAAGCTACGAAAGACAGGGAGGAGAAATAACATGTTGTTGATCTACCATTGGGTAAAATATGATAATATTTGTGGCTTTATTTAATTTTCAAGACAACTAGTCAACTTTTTTATCTTTTGGAACTAATCAATTCTTTCAATTGACTATGTAGGGCCATCCATTTCAGTGGCTAGATCCATAGGTGAAGCCTCAGCCTCAGCCCCAACGGAGTAGAATGTTAAGTACCAAGGGTGAAGGGAAAGGAGTAGAACATGGATCTTCCCTATGTGATTTAATCCCAGACTATATTTCTGTCCTATGATAGTGATGTCGAATCAGACCCAGTGGTGCAAAAGGCGTTATAATTTTGACATCGCAAGGCATGTCAGAATATATGGAAAATCATATCTGAAATCCCTCTGGAAGAGCTGTCATCAAAGATCCCGTGACTGTCATTGTTGTTCGTCATGCTGGGACATGGTGGATTTGGATATCAAGAGATCCATAATGTGGTAAAACAAGTCATCTTAAGGAGGGAGCAGAAGAAAAAGTGCCATCAATATCTGACCAGAGCAAGGCTATTGACCAATATCAGCGAATTCGAGCCTCCAGTGTCCCGAGCTGAGGCTGATCATGTTGAAAAGATGAAGGAGTTGAAGCATAAGTTCAAGGAGAATGTTTTCCAGCAGATTCATCTTTAGAAATAGTTAGATGATGTTACTGGGAAACTTGACCAGCTTAGCAATTAATTTGAAGGAATCCAAATGAATGGTATGAAAGCCATCACAAATACCAAGAAGGGACTCCATGAAGCTTAATAGAGTGAATATGATCGAGTGAATGAACTTCAATTGGTTGTTGATGAAGCTCGGGATTCCATAAATCAAATGAAAAGTTATGTTGAAAGCCTCTTGTAATTCTTGAATAAGATAAGACACTCCAATCTGTGGATGTTCTTCTAATCTTCTACATCACTTTAAAAGACATTTCTTCTTCAATAATTTGTACATGAATTCCGTTAATAATTATTTATATTTTATTTATTTTACCTAAGCCAGTGGGCCTAGTAAGCATAGTTGGATTTTTTCTAGGATTATAAAGACAACCCCACAAACATTGCAGCTTTTGTTTCTCAATATTTCCTAAATCATAAAATATGTATGTTTATTGAGTTGGGACTCAACTTTAATTTAGATTTCCTTTTAAATGTTCCATATTTAATGAGTACCTTTTCTTTTGTTGGTAGTTTTAAGTCATGCATGTCGGATATAAAAGGTATAATGATTAAGGTCAAAAAACATTGACCGATTGGATTAAAATTTTCTCAATTAATTGGTAATTTGTTTGAAAACATATTACCACATTAATGTATATGGGAAAACATGTAAACTATGACTTATGAAATTTTGAACTTGAGGGATTATATTAAAAAGTGGAAAAAAGGAATTAGGGGATGTATTTCATAATATTCAATTTACCTCTATTTGAAAAACCCTGTTGGGGGTTGAATTATGAAGGGCCACTTAAGGGAACTTGTTGCATAGTCAAACAACATCATCTTTGGGCTGATAGGTTCGTTATGTAGATTAATTATGCAAGGCCACCTAGGGGCATGTTCTTCATAGTCAGGTCAATGAACTCTCAGAAATATTACTTTTCAATTGCAAAAAGCCAATGGATGTTTATGGAGATTCAAATTTTCCAAAGGACATAGTCTAGTGTATATTGAGAGGTACATGAATATGGAGAGGATATTCCGAATAAAGGTTGTCAAAGAATCGGATGAATGTCACTCCTGCGAAGGTCTAACCCAAACATAGGGAAGGGAAATATAAACCATCGACATGAATACATTCATATCATGAAAAAGAGTATGGGACATATATGTTAAGGATTGATGTTTTTGCGGATCCCTACATATCATCTTTAAGACCAATAAGGATAAAAGGGGTTTTGCACCCAAGAATGAAGTTACCACAATTTGAAAAACCCATTAGGGGGTTTTAATTATGTATGGCCACTTAAGGGGATTAACTACATAGTCTAATAATAGAATCTTTTTGCTGACATTTCCGTTATATAGACTAATTACGCAAGGCCACCTAGGGGCACATGCTACATATTCCGGAAAAAGAACTCCTGGGTATCAGAAATTTTGTGACCAGAAGTCAAGAAAAGGGTTATGGAGATTTGGAAGTATTTAAGGATAGGAGTATGACACATAAAAATGGGCATTATCCAATGCATGGAGGAGATACATAGACCAATACCAACCATAATCATGTTGTGGCTGGGACCTGAATTGAGATGTTGGACTTCACTACATATCTCATTAAGAAGAGAATCAAGCCATATGTAGTTCTTGGAATATAGTTTAATGTCAGGTGGGACAAGAATTCAAGAGATCATAGTTTGGGGTCATAGAGTTCGGAAAATAACGAGGGAGACACATTGTGGGTTTGTTACAAACCTGATGTTAATAAAGACCAGGGTTTTCATACCACATTCATGTGCTCGTAGGGGGAATTTTCAGCCAAGGGATTGACAGTGGAGTTTGGGTTTAGGCCCAATGACTTTGGGTTGGGTTCGAGGGAAGCTCCAATGTTCCTACGTATCCCATTAAGATGGGAATCAAGCCATACGTAGTTCTTAAAACACCCTCTGTACAGATTTTCTTCGTACATGTGAAGGGTGAAAGGGGACTTTAGTGCCATGATGGTTGGACCCAAGATTAATGGTTCAGGCATTGCCATGTATGCACGTAGTCCATGGAATATGATATGATTGGAGATCAATGTCAATAATGATTCCCTCTCAGGTGAGGGTGACATAGACTATTATAGTTTATTGTTATACAAGAAAAATGTGTAAATAGTTTAAGGTCATATGTATGGACCGGTGCCGTGTAGTTTAGCGTCATATAGCTAGGAAATATTGTTATTTGGTTTAATGTCTTGAAGCGAGGACTATAGGGGGATGTATATATTAACGCCATATAGCAAGGATGATGATGAACCTATGTGAATATATTGGTTTCGGGGTGGGGGGACACAGATCAACATCATATGAGATGGAGGTGAACTGATGTGAAGATATTGGTTTGGGGGGGGGCTTCATGAATCAACATCATATGAGATGGAGGTGAAATGATGTGAAGATATTGGTTTTGGGGGGGGGGGTGGCTTCATGGATCAACATCATATGAGATGGAGGTGAACTGATGTGAAGGTATTGGTTTTGGTCTTGAACCTCGGGAGGTTGCCTATGTACCCAGCCTAGAGGCAAGGATCAATGTCCCCATAGTTCTATTGAGAGTAAATAGGTGATAGAGTTGTACTTGAGGACAACCCGAAGATGTTGTTGGGAATTACATGTGGTTAGAGACCCAGAGAGGGTGTTATGGTTGATTCTTACTCTAAGCTCACATGAGTTATTCTCAGTGTGAGAAACAAGAGGTAGCAACAACTCTAACGATTCACAGTTTAAAGACTTGTTGGCCGATAGAGGGGCTATGCAGTTTAATGTCCTACAATAAGGACAAAAGGGACCATTCAGTTTAGAGTCTTGAAGTGAGGACTAAAGGATGTATTTGGGTCACACAAAATACATCTTCAAGAATCTTGCATTTGTTAGAGTTTTAATGAGTTCTCCATCCATTGAGATTAATGAATAAGCTCCATTGGATTAGACCATATGTATTGAATATGGTCCTTCACACATTGGATCATGCTTTGGAGGTTTCCTTCTTGTATAATTGGGGTTTTGATGACCAATACCAATTCTCCTTGAATGAATGAACGAAGATGAACATTTTTATTGAACGCTCACACTATTTGATTCTGACAGACTTCTATGTGGTGCAGGGTACAAAATCCTTTTTCATCTAATCGTTCCAATTCATCAAATCGCTTATGATATTGTTTAACTATAGACATCTGATAAAAAATGGCTACTCTGAGCGATGGTAATTGAACCTCAATTGGAAAGACTTCTTCTGTTCCATACACCAATGAATATGGAGTTGACCGCATAGCAGTACGGGTGGTTGTTCGATAAGCCCATAAAGCCTGAAAAAGTTTACCAGGCCACGATTTCTTATCTTTATCCACCATCTTTTGTAGTATGTTTGAAAGAGTTTTATTGAAGACTTCTATTTTTCTATTGTCCGCTGCATGATACTAAGATGAATGGTTGGATTTGATGTTGTATTCTTGATATAAATTTCTCAGATCGGATGAACAAAAGTTGGTGTCGTTGTCTGTCAATATGGTATGAGGGGCACTAAATCTGGTAATGATGTTAGACTTGATGAAGCTAACAATGATTTTAGAACTAACTTCATTGAGAGGTATTTCCTCTTACCATTTTGAAATAGAAGTCAGTAGCAGTAATAATATACTTAAACATCTTGGATGTATCTAGAGGATAGGGTCCTACTACACCCATTCCCCATGTAGCAAATGGCCATGAGTATTTAGTTGTATGAAGAAAATATGGGGGTTTATGAATTAAGTTGGAACATACATGGGATGAATGACACTTGTTAGTGAAATCAACACAATCTTGAATCATTGAAGGCCAGAAGTATCAAAGCCTTTGAATTTGACAAGAATGTCTATGTCAAGATTGGTGGGCACCACAAACTCTTGAATGTACTTAATTCATGAAAACCATTGTCTTTTCACCCTCAATACATATGAAAATAATTCCATCAAAACCATTCTTGTAGAGAATTTTTTGGTGATATGGGATATCATAAAGAGTAAAATTGACCACATGTCACCAGAATTGTTCTTTCTTGACTCAATTAGTTGGAAGTGTTCCATTTTGAAGGTATTCCCTAATAGGTGTCATCTATCCTGTAGTATGACCACATGGTTTAGAAATGGGACAGATTTCATTGATTTCCTCTATTCTGATTTGAAAAAAAGGTGAAACTACCTGACGGTGGGCAATACTGATGATTTTTTCGTCCCGATTTGGATCTTCCAGGGTTGTGGCTACATTAGCAAGTGCATCAGCTTGGGAATTTTGTGATCACAGGACATAAGAAAATGCCAGTTCTGATGGAAAATACACCATTAACTTTCTGATGTAATCACACAAACAGATTAACTCTTCCTTTCAGATGACATAATCCCCATTGATTTGGTTGATTACCAAATCTGAATCACCTTTTACCTTCAAGTGATTCACCTGTGCTTGAAGAGACAATTCCAAGTCTGTGATAAGAGCTTGATATTCTGATTCATTGTTTGTGAAACCTTCCATCAATAAGAAGGAATAAGGCAATAATGCCCTTTATATGGAAATAAAGACTATTCCTAATCCAACTTTGTTGAGTTAATGATTTTTCATTCTCATCCCTATTGGACTTCTAGAGGCACCATCAATGTAGATTTCCCATATTTAAAGATTATATTGAATAGAGAAGACCACTTCATCAGGATGTTCAGTATTAAATGATGTATCTTCCGCGGATGGATGCTCAACAAGGAAATCTGCTAGGGCTTGTCCCTTTATTACTTTTTGAGTCATATACTGGATATAAAACTACTGCAAACTAACTGCCCCCCTTGCCAGACATCCTGTAAGCATTGGACGACTAAGGATAAATTTGAGACGGTTATTGCAAGATGCCAATTGGAACTCATGATGTTTCATGTAGTGTCATAATTTATGAACATCAAATATTAATGATCTTAAGCACTTTTCAATACTTGAATATCGTGTTTCTGCCTCATGCGTAGTTCGACTGAGATAGTATAGGCTGTTTTCAATCCGAACTTCATTCTTTTGGGAAAGGAAGGCACCCAATGATCGCTATAATGATGTCACATAGAGGTTAAGTGGTCTTAATTCAATATGATACATTAATATTGGTGGACTTAATAGATATTTTTTTAGGATAGCAAATGCCTCTTGGAAATCTTTGGTCCATTATTAGGTGGCTCCCTTCCTCATTAATTTGGTGAAGGGTAAACGCTTGCCTGCCAAATTTGCAATGAAATGCCGAATATAGGAAACATTTTCTTGAATTACTCTTAATTATTTCAAATTTCTAATAGGTGACATACGAAGGATTTATTTTGTTTTATCAGGATCATCTTCGATACCATGATGGCATACAACAAAGCTGATAAATTTTCTTGAGGTTACACTGAAAGCACATTTCATGGGGTCCATCTTCAAATTGTGTTTTCAAAGTTTGTTGAATATGATTCCCAGATCAGCCGAGTGATCAGAACATTTTCTGGATTTATCCAACAAATTATCCACATAACATTAAACAAATTTCACATAAAAGGATTTGAGGATATGGTGCATGGAATGTTGATACGTTGCACCTGCATTCTTCAGGCCAAAGGGCATTACACGATATCAAAACACACCTTGAAGGGATCTGAAGGCTGTAGATTCTTCATCTTCTGGAGCCATTTAGATTTTATTATACGCAGAATATCCATCCATGATGGAATGTGCTTTATATGCAATTTTTGCATCAATTAGGAGTTCTGTGATCGGAACGTAAAATCATCCTTGGGATAATGTAAATTAAGATCTCTGAAGTAAATTAGAACTCCAATTTCTCCATTCTTCGTTTTCATAGGGAAAATATAAGCCAGCTATATGGGATATTGAACTTCTCTAATGATGTTAGCCTTGATAAGCATATAAACTTCAGCTTCAATTTTGGAGGCATAAGTTTGGTTTGTTTTTCTTGATGCTTGCTTGAATCCTCGATGTTCTTCTGGAAACCCAAATGATGAGTGGCAACATCAGGATAAAGACCTGACATTTCTTTATAATTAAAAGCAAATAAATCTCGATTTATATTTGGAAATGAAGTATATATTTATTAATCTTAAAGGGGCATGGTTGCACTAATTAAAGTGGGGCGTGGTTCTTCTTTTGTACCCATATTTATTTCTTTGAGTTCATCCATGGTGGTAGAGATACCCGCTTCAAATGTTGGAAGAGCATCCTTGAGATCTTCCTCTTCTTCTTCAGTATGTTTTTCTTCTTCTACTTCTACTTTCATAGTATATGATGAAGCATAATTTCCATGATCAGGGTAGAAGTTTATATTTGCACATTTTAAAGAATAGGGTTCCATTTATGACCATATTGGTGATGAAAGGACTTCCTGGGGTGATAGTGTGTAGATGATGGATTAAGAAGCGAAATCATTATTTTCCTCTGCTATTGATAAAAATTCTTCTGGCTTGGTTGATGAAGTAAAGAATTATTGGATTTCAGCAGAAGAAATAAAGACATCTCCATTTAATCTTTTATCATTTCTTGTCCAATCTACAATTTATCCCATGATATATGGCTCGATTTCCGTAATTGACACTACAGAAGTTTCCATAAGAGTGTTTAGATTTGGGTATATTCCATAAATTTGACTCATAGGCAACACATAATATGTACTGACATGTATGAATGGATTTACTGGAATCTTTTCCAAACCAAATAGTGCATTAATTTTGGTGACCTTCTTCACTTTGGATATTTCCTTTCCCTCCATGTGATAAAACTCTACCTCAATGTATTGAGATTCACATGTTTTGAATGGGGCTTTGTCACCATACAATGTCTCGATTTGACCATTGAATCAATATTTGAGACATTGATGGAATGACAAATTTACGACTACATGTTGACGTAGCCAAGGTCTTCAAGTAAAAGGTTGAAGGCTGCGTCCTGATGAACAACCACGAAATATGAATTATATACAAGTTCCCCAAACTGAATTGTGAGTGTAATTTTTCCCAGAGGTTCTTTTTCATTCTTATCATGTCATTGAAACATCAATGTAGAAGGAGATAAATATGATTTGGTAAGTCCCAATCGATGAAGTGTACGAATATGAATGAGATTGACTCATCATCAATTATCAGTGAAATATCATCAGATGTCTAAAAAATTGACTCTTCTAGATAGATACAATGTTCTCATATGTCCATGTACAACATCATATTCATCTTCATCTGTAAAAGATATTACCGCATGGAATTCTGCAGTTTCATTTTCAATATGGTAGACTTCACCAACAAAAATTTCAGTTTTGAACACTTGAGGACTTGACAAAGCCTCAAAAAGTACATCCCGAAGATCTTTTGATAGATTCAAGGAATCTAGAATTGATATCATGGATGGTACATCGACCAAATGATTCAAGGCATAACACTTTTGGTCAAATGGTCTATGTTTCTTATCATGAAAATGTGGTTTTACAGGTTCCTAGGAAGTTGATTCTTTAGCAGTAGATGCTTTCCGTATCGGGGTAGGAGTTGGAATCACTCTTGGCATCAGTATATTAGGACGACTAGGTCTATCTTTTTTCTGAGTGGAAGAAGGTGGGACCTCTAATCGGTCTTCCAAAATAACTATGTCAGGAACGAATTTTCCATGTTTGGAATAACATTCTTGTTCCAGTTGAACCCGTTGAAGGGCTTTTCCATGAGTTTCTTCTGCACATACTGTTCTAGCAGGGGTAGGATTGAAATAGTGGCTTCTAGAATATGCATGTCTTCCCCTGTATCCTATACCTCTGTCTCTTCCTCTAATACCTTTGTTAGATATAGAGAACTTAGGCTCATTATAATCAAACTATCATTGGCATAAGGATCTGTTAAAAAGTCATGTTAACAAAACCAAAGTTGAATTTTTCATCAAATGAATATTATGTATGATGAACCAATTCAGGATGTTCCGTTTGGCGTGGCAGTGCCATTTGGCATGGTGGTGCCATTTGACGTGGTTCATGTTCTTGTCGGAGGAATTTCATCCACCTATTCAGGGTAACCTCTCTTTTCTGGTTAAATTTGTGAACAATTTCCTTCCAAAGCTTCCAACCGATCGGTTAATTACTCAATGGTAGTCATTAATTTCGGAGATACATCTGGGGATCTTGGACCTGAGCAGGTGCAATAAATGGAGTTTGGATGGGTGTGGTGACAGAGACTGCCACTTATGGTAGTATTGACGGTTTTTGTTGCGTATTACCCATTTTATTGGACCTCTAAAGGTGTACTTGTAAAGGGTGATATTCTTAATTCATCCCAGAAGATGCAACAAATTACCTTGATTAATTAACTCTTGCATGCTGAGGAGGAAGTCTACCTTGATGTAGTTCTGCATTTAACTTCCTTAATTCCTTCATTTATTCTTCGTGGTGTGAGATCCTTTCCTCTAATGAGAGTCATTGTCCTTCTCCAGAGGTAAGGTGTGGTGTAACCAGAATTTTACCCTTTTCATTGGCATGTGCCTTTCTGGAGTATGGAAGGGCATTACCCAAAGGAGTATCTTGCCATTGGGAAACCCTCTGTCTTTTGGTATGCACACCGCCTTCATTCGATTTCGTGTGCACAACCTCTTGAACATGAAATTCATCATATGATTCTTCTAAGTGAGCCTCATGTTCTGGTGGATTAGTGACAATGACATTGATGACATTTATCGATGCATAACGCATTGCAACCCATCTGTCAGTGCATTAGCAATATTATCTTTCTCCATTTCGTTTACGAGACATTGCCTTTGTTTGTATGATACCTCATGAACTTCATGATGAACCATAATTTGGAGGTAATTTCCTGATAATTCTGCTCTGCGTTCCTCTTGTGGCTTCATCTCTAATCTAGTGAAGACTAAATTTCATTAAGGAAGAGATTGAGAATTTGAAAAAGTCCCCAGTCTGCTGGACTAGGGTTGTTCCTGTTTTCCCTGCTCAACTCCTTGAATCATGTCTATTGATCTCGAGGGTTGAGTTAAAAGAGTCCCTTGTCTGGAAAGCTATGGTGGTTCATGAGATATTACATCTGAAACATTCTTAACATCTCTCCTGATTCTGAATACTTTAGTCTGGAAATTGATCGGATGCATTATCCTATATCCACTCAAATCACCTAGCTCTGATGAAAATTGGATTATTTCTGACACTTATGTCACATGATGATGTGCCTTCTCTAAACGGGAAGACTATTTTATATTCTCATTTTCTTGATGCAAGAGTAATTTGACAACATGTTCTTTATATGCCTGACTTAGTGAAGAACTAGTAGAGTCATGTTCTTGATCAAGCCTTTTATTACACAAAAATCCAGTTAGCTTTGGCCAACCATGGGTAATAAGATTGCAGGAGACAACTTTTGGCATGCATTGTTGAATAGGTAGCACGGTGAAATGCATATCCCCATGAACACACCATATCCTGATATAAATACCAGATGGGGCATTGGTAATTAACTGGCGCAACTTTTTTAACGCGCTATGGCATGAACGCTGAAGGTGTCTTTGCATCTTTTCAACCATTGGATTTCGAGAAACTGAGATTGATTCCATGTCAATTTGAAGATTCATCCCTTCTATTATCATGACATGGTTTTGATATTCATCATACGGTAATATTTTCTCTTTTAACTGACAATGAGTTTTCCATATGTTGAGATGAATATCGTGAATACAATATTCTATCAAGATTTCTAGAATATCATACTGAGAGTCAGCCAAAAGCCAAAACATGACTGGTATTTCACCCTTTTCCAGTTGTTTTCTCATATTCATCACTTCCACTTTATCATTTGATGATGATTCTTCATCCTGTTTGGACCAAAGCTGGTGCTTCTTTGTTGTTTCATCAGATTCAACAACATTGGTAGAGAATTCATTTGTCAAATTAGAAAATTAATGACCTAGGCGTGGTTTAGAGAATGTCTTACACCCCATGCTATCTTATTATTGACAAAGTATTTCACCTAATAGCGGTAAGGCATCATACATGACTGGATTTTCATTTTCGTGTTCCTCAAGATAAGAGGGCTTTCTCATTACTCCATTTTCCATTGAATAATTTTCCAGGAAACTCGAATTACTACTACAGATAGTAATTTCGCAACTAAAATCATCATCATGGGGAGGACCACCATGGTGGGTTACAAAAAAAGATGAAACCTCTTGCACCTTGATCTTCTGGCCACACAAAGGGTTATTGTGGCTCTCATCTAAAGATGATACTTCGAGATTGACCGAATTTTCATGAAGAATGCCTTCATGAGGAAGTGTCTAACGAAGACCTTCAGAATTAGTGTTGTTATATCTAGAATTTGAAAATGAGATAGTAGAATCTTGATTTGCAACAGACAATTGTCTGAGGGCTTCAAGAACTCCAGCATTGAACAAGGCCTTATTGTAGATTGGCTCTTGATTTTTCAGCTGTGCTTGATGGGTCTTTTTTTCTTCGATTCCTTATTACCCACATTAGAAACCAATTTTTGAAGAAATTGGTTATTTTTGGTAGGTTTATGTTTCTTATTAGGAGAAATGGACATGTAAGGCTGATTATCTCTATTTAAATCGAGTGTATGTGCCCGACTTTATTATCCGTATGACATGGGGGAGTATGCCCCACGACCCTCCTGGACTGGAACAGAGGTGTGTGTCTACTTTGTAATTACATGATGATGAGTCAATCCACTGATACAGATAGATTTAAGTTTCTTTCCCTGTGATGTCACTGAAGTTGTTATAATATTCTTACAAGTATCCAGAATATGGGTAGGGACTTGCTTCTACTCTTTCACCATTGTCAGAATATGCTTGGTGACATCAGCTACCGGAATGCTAATATACATACATTCGATGCCTGGAGTAGGTTAATGTGCCTTCTCATATCCTCCTATTCCTATCAATAGATATTGAATGTACTTATGCATAGGGGAAGAGAGTTGAGTCTACTTCAGATTAGTTGTCGAAGCTTTCTGACTGACTTCTTCGGGTGCTACCAAACGAGATTGTTGGCAGGCTTGATGAACATCAGTAGGTGTATGTGACTAATATGTATTTTCTGTCAAGTATTGGTGATGGGATTCCTTCAATACTGGTAGACGAGACTGCTGATAGAATTGGTGATTGTAAACAGGTGTATGTTCATGCTTACCAGTTTCCATTATATTAGATTTGTGAGCTTCTTTAGATGTAGTAAAATGAGCCTCCTGACTAGATGATGAATTAGAAATAGGTGTATGTGCCTACCTACAGTACTCCGCCGGAATTACCTGGCAGTATTTCTGTGTTACTACCAGATGAGTCTGCAGAGTAGTGAATTCAAGATGATTGAGTGTATATGCTCGCACGTTGTTTTCCATCACGTTAGATTGATGGACTTATCTAGAGGGAAAACAGGTAATAAACTGCTCCTTATTGACCGAATTTCTCCTCTGGTGGTTCATCCTGCAATCTCGGGTCTAAGGAACCTGAGCTGAACACCTAGAGGTGACACCCTCATCATGTTGAGAGTGCACTACCGCACCAGTCTTGCGGCGATTGTTGGTGGGAGTCCTCAGGAAGGACTCATGCCTTCATGAACTGAGGCCTTGAGTAACCTCTTCATTCACCTCCCTATAATATGGGAGGGATTGGTTGTTGCGTTTAGGATGATGACCCGAAATAGTTGGAAATGGTGGTTGGAACCACCTGCTTCTTGACCACAGGTCGTTCCTATCCGGAAAACCAGGGTGAGTTGTTAACTTGGAGGGCTTTTCAAGAGACCTCTAGAGTAGGGATGGTACCGTGTTGATAGTATTCCATCACCAATTCATTCGAGACCCAGTATTGCAGACATTGAGTAGGTGATGTTGTTCTTAGATCAGATGAGGATCCAGCAAGAGTAGCAGCTGAAGTATTCACAAGTGTGAATTTTAAAGAAGCAATTTTTTATTTCAAAGAGATCTTGAAAAAGAGTGCATGTTTGATATAGCTGACATAAACAAGATAAGTTTGGCTAGGATACATGTCTTGGAAAAGTACATATGTTATTGATTGCTTTTTTGGCCCGCATATTGATTTTAATAGGGGTATAAAAAATAAGTAAAACATCATTTATCTTGGTAAAGGATTCACGTCGGGTTCACCATTTTTTGTTTCTTCTGGAAACGGGGATGACATAGTTTGTCTAAGGCTCAATATTTTCAATTGGATTGTAACAGGTTTATTCATAGAATCAGAAACATAAAATGATTCTATATCCATTTGGAACTACATTCTAATGGTAGGTGCTCATTAGTTGTGGACCGATGAGGCTTAATAATTTGCATTCATCGAGAGTATGGGAGGTCATGCTCATCACACCTTTTTGAGGGGAATTATTACCTACTCTGGGACTATCTTATAGATTTATGTTGTGGTCATGAATCATTATTAATTTACCAAGTATGTAAATTATTTTTCCTTTAGATTTGGAAATCATTGATTTATATGTATGGGATTTAGAGAATCTTTTATATGTATTTGTGGTTCTCCATAGATAGAGAATCATCCACATGTATTATAGATTCTTAGTCGATGTTATCCTTCAATAGATTATATAGTAATCTCTTGGTCATTATGATGACCATATATGTTTTAAATCAACTCAGTGGGGCACTTGAAGGTCATTGTCATTCAAAATGATAGAAATTATTTCAGAGTTGGGATTGTACCCGAAGATGGGCTACCTACATATCATTGTTAAAAATAAAGGAATCAGAACCAACGTAGTTCGATAGGAAGGATATAGTTTAATTTCATATGGGATGGAAAAGAGTTAATGAAAATTGTTCTTGAACCATATAAAGTCTTCCTACGTACTCCACTTTTAAGGCATAGATCATGGTCCACAATGTTTGGGTAAAGAAAAATGGGGTTTATGCATGGTTAATTGCCCAAAAAGTGATTTCATTTTTACTTTTACACTCTAAGACCATGTGATTCATGCTCGGTGTGAGAATCAAGAGGTATTAGTAAACATGAAAATGGTTCCATGAACGATGAAGTCATGATAAATGATGCAGGGCATATGTATGTATGATGGCCCATGTAAATGAAGATAAACACTTAGTTCAGGAAAGAAGCCTAGGATCAGGGGCGATAAATATATTTGTACATTCTGGAGATTTGATATTTTAAATTGGGAAATACATCTGAAAAGGAATATCAATTAAAGGGTACTTATAACCTGGGGCTTAATCCTAAAGAGGAGGCCCAACTTACCTAGAACTTGGGGATTACTATTGAGAAAAATACCCAAAGTTAAAAGAAATTTTGATTGGGACTTACTCCTGAGAAGGTGGCTCAATGAATTCCTCTCAGATAAGGAATCCATCAAAGGAACCATTCCATAAATGGCATTGAAGAAGGTTTTAAAGGCCATGTCTTGAAGAGGAGTGGTGATTTTGAGGAAAAGAGGTGATTAGAAAGAAGGCACACAAGTATTGTTCTGGCACGCAAGTCCTGGTCGCGCAAGTACACTTGCGCGAAATGACTGACCTTGGGTGATGATGATTCCATAGGGTATCACTTGGGTGACTTTGAACTCAATCCCTTAGTATCATCCCTAGAGGCTTCCAAAATGATGGTGTTCAAGGTCACTTGAGAGGGCAAGGCGGCACACAAGTTTTTCCATTTCCCATAAGGGCTAGACACTTAGGCACGCAAGTATTGATTATTTCTAACACTTAGGCCTTATTCTTCCTCTTTATAGCTTCCATTATAAGTAAAGAATTAACTTAGAAGTGTTTTAAAGACTTTGGAAAAAGACATGGTCGACCAGAGCATGAATCTGAATTTTGGAAAATTCGTCCGTCAAATGGGGGGACCACAGTGGATATTCGTAGGCCACTAGGCACCTTGGGAGAAAAACTTAATAGGGCATGCTAGTGACGTGTGTGACCCATATGGGGCACGCAAGTGACTTGCGAAGCACACATGATACGTGTGTGATGCCCTCCAAATGAGTTCCTGGTTCATCCTTTTGTCAATTTTTGATGTTCTTCAAAGGGTGACCATCATTGTGCTTAATGTATTCCCTTTTTCCATTCATTGGACTCTGTGACAGAAAGTAGCATCAACACCCACGACCATGTATGTGTGTGCATAGGGGCTAGTTGTCCTTGAATGTTTGTAAAGGTGCATATGCTCAGTGTGGGAGCATCATGTTTTAGTTAGAATGTTCCAAGAGCCAAAGTGGAAGACTTGGTTACACTTTGAGGGAGGGTCCCCTTCCAATGACATCTTTACTTATTAATTAATTAATTAATGGTGCCTTTATTAATGTTCCACCATATATAGTGGTTTTGTCTTAAATGTTTTCCTGTGGTGAAATGAAAGAATATCTTAAACGAGATAAATGATTTTTTTATTAATGAATATCCTTATTTTTTAATAAAACCCCTCAAATGATGGTTTGATTCATAGAAGATAAATACTTAGTGATAGAATTTTGTATTTCTTACCTTTATGTGGTGATGTATATTTATACTTTAGATTATAATGGTTAAAAGACATGTTAGGTTGCATGAACACTTAATGTTGCATTTCCCAAGAAGGCATATTCCTTGTAGCTTTATAGACTTGACACCAATTATTACACACGGGCCCTTGAGTAGTGGTTTCTATGTTTTAATGGGTAAAAGAAATTTTTAAGGTGAATGGAATTGTAGAAATGACTAAGGATAATGGGTAACATTCCTTAAGCATAACGACCATTAACCCTTCAGAACCAGACCATTAAACCAAATTTCCTTGTTTTGTGAAAATATTGTAATATGACAGTGAGGGGAATGACTCTTACCAAGTGACATGTCTTAAATGAAAATCGTAGGATTGTTGAATTACTTTCCTTATATTAAGGGTTTTAAATGTAATAAATTCCTTGAAATGGTATCGAATGACATAAGGACATATATGAGAAATCTTTGCCTCGTGGTATGTTTTTATGGTTATAAATTCTTGTTATTATTAATTGAGATACTTAAGATGGTTTGACTAAGTTTTAACGTGAACATGATTTGGAAATATTTTGAATATTTTATGACAATTTGAAATGCATAAGATGTACTGCCTTATGCATTAAATTATAACTATCAAAATTGTTGTAATTGACATGTCAGAAGGAGGCATCATTACCCTGTGACATTCCTTACATGTGGGCAGGAAGCATTCTTACCCCCATTCCATTCTTTATATGTTGGAGGTAAGCATTCACACCTCATGTAATTGTTTACATGTGCAATGAAAGAATTATTACCCTCGTTGCACTTTTTAAATTTGTATGGGAGGCATTCTTACAATGTTGGCGGGAGGTATCATTACCCCATTCCTTTATTTCACATTTGGATGAGAAGCATTTCTACCACATGCCACTATTTTATATGGATGAGAGGCATGCTTACCTCATGCGATGGATAAAACACACACACACACACACATGCACGAAGGGACGAGAGGCATGTTTACCTCACCCTAGTGATAGCCTAAACATACACACACAGACACATAGAAATATATATATATATATATATATAGTATCTTGATTGGACATACCATCCATGGGATGATGCAGGTATTGACGTTAGGTGTCCCTTTGGATCTTGGACGTGTGTTGAAAATTTATTCAATTCTGTCATTAATGCTTCAAACCTGCACACTGTTAAATTTATATCACAGTTCCTGGATAGGGATCGACACTGGTGGTACCACCCTATTAAGATTTATATCTCACACCCTACTCAGATCATCATTGCAATGGATTACCAGAGTAGACCTTTCTTATTCACAGGACTTCAGACCATGGACCTTATTAGTTTCTACATGCTCGTACCTAGAGTTTGGAGAAAAGTACTGAGATGGAGCTCATGATGCTTGTGGGGATTGCATTAGGACTTTTTAGTTCTTTTCCTTATTTGAGTATTTTTTTGATTTTTTGAGAAATGAATGATCTTATGTTTACATTATTATGATATTTCTCAATACCATGTCATGCATTCATCCATTTTAGAAACTGGTGTTGGACAATTTGATTAAATTGAATATGTTTTCCTTCCACTGCACTGCAATCTTTTATCTATTCACATACCGCTTTCACTATTTCTTATTGTTTATTTTCTGATAATACCATTGTCCACTCTGATAAGAGCATATTGTCTCTCCACTATCACCTAATAAGACCCTCGCTGCTAGTTGGTAGCTTTTAGGATACCGGGAGAGGTGTTTGAGGCCACGTGACCAACTAGTCCGGCTACCAGTTGGATGGTAAGCTGGGCCGAGATGTAATAGATTTAAATATATATTTACATATTTATAATTATAATTATAAATAAATGTATTTAATAAGTATTTGTATATACTTATAAAAATATAATTATAAGTATAATATATATAAGTATCATTTAAAAAATTATAAAATTATAATTATTTTAATGTTATCTTTTTATTTATAAACTTATAAATACTTTTTAGATAATATATATATTTATATACATATATTTGAAATTTTAATTTATATATATATTAATATTTTTTATTTATATTAATTAAAAAATAGATTTTTTAGTTAATGAATATAAATAAGCATTATTTTTTAATATGAATATAATAATTATATATATAATAATAATATATTTTATTAAAAACTGTTATCAGCATTAATAGTAGCGATGATGGATCTATCCTTTATCAGTGCTTAAAAACAGTGATAAAGGATAACCATTATCAATTTATTTTTAACACTGATACACGTGACATTTATCAGTGCTTTTAACTAGTGGTGATAAAGGTGATGCTTTTATCAGTGCTTTCTTCATAATGCTAATAAGATCTGGTGCATATGTTTCCCAAATATGTGGTAGTGAATCGGGAAAACGCATTCAAAACATTTTGATATTTTAGGACAACAATACATATGTAATTTGTGACTTATTAGAATTAGATGCACCTCAATACAACACACAGTGTGAAGGGTATAACTCCAAGTGCGTCTATATTTAAAATCTACATTAATTTCAATAAAAAGAACAATTGAAATTCTCAAAACATATCAAACACATTCATATAGTTTTGATATTTTAGGGAAACGATTCATAACTCATTTGGGATGTGTTGCAATCAACCACACCTCAATACAACAGATAGTGCGACCAATATAACTTAATGTTTTTCTTTTTATTTAAAGTGGACAGTTATTAATGTATTCTTTCATATCAATGTTTAATATATTTCTTTATGATATTACTAACAATTTCTTTATCCTATTTAGGTGGATTCTTTTGCTATGGGTGAGGTTATTAGTTCGGTAACAGATACTGCTAGTGAACCATTTTAAGAGGAGACCACGGGTGTCAAAGACAATGAACCATTAATGTTTTTAAATGTTTGTGGATAGTAATTGTAAATGTAGTTATACAAAACATTGATTGAAATGTTTATAGTGGTGTGTTTTTTTATTCATGATGTAAATTTTATTTCAATTAAATTATTTATTTTGTGTATATATTACAAGTTTGTGTAGTGTACTTTTATATAGATAACACACTGTAGCTAGTGGAGTCTATACCAGCTCTATTGAAAGCGCTGATAAATAGGGGCCTTTATCACTGCTAGAAATAACAATGATAATAGATGACTTATACCATTGTTTATTATTTCTAATAAAAGACCACCTTTATCAATGTTCAGATTTACGCCTTATTAGAACTGATAAAATGCATTTTAACGCTATTTAAAGGTTTTTTTTCTGTGATGTTAAAGGGCATATATCACTACGGAAAAAATGGGTATTTGCGACGGGATATTTGCGACGGGGATAAATCTTGTCGCAAATAGCCCCGTTAAAAACTTATTTGCGACGGGGGTATTTGCTCGTCGCAAATAAGCAGCCTTTTGCGACAGGATTGCTTTCCCCGTCACAAAAGAACTGGCGTGCTTTGCGCGCCAAATCGCGGGAAACATATTTGCGATGGGCGGTTATTGTCCGTCGCAAATAACCAGCGGCGGTAAAAGGTATTTGCGACGGGAATATTCCCCTGTCGCAAATAGTATGTCGGCATGTGGTTATTTGCGACGGGTCCCGTCGCAATTAACTATTTAACCGTTGACCGTAATAAATGATGGCTAAGGTATTTGCGACGGGTACCGTCGCAAATAATATTAGTTGCGACGGGTACCGTCGCAAATAATATTAGTTGCGACGGGCTACACGTCGCAAATGGACCCGTCGCAAATAATCTAACCTATAAATACCCCCATCTGTTTTTTTCAATTCATTCTCAAACTCCATCTTCTTCTTCTCTCAAAATTCTATTTCTATAGTTCAGTGTTTCTCAAGTTTAATTTTTTTCTCCGGAGTTGATATTGAAGTTTTCAAGAACGATCAGAGATCAACCTCAGATCAATTTTCAAGGTATTTATGTTAATTTTAATTTAATATTTATTTTAAATTTTTTATTAGTTTCAATTATTCTTAATTAGTTGTAATTTAATTATGTTTACATTGTTTTGTTACTTAATAAATTTAAATTATTAGTATTGTTCATAGTTAAGGGTAATTAGGAATAATTAGTAATAATTTTCAATAATTAAGAATAAATATTAATAATTAGTAATAAATACCAATAATTAGGAATAATAACATTATTACATTATTAGTATATTTTATTATTAATATTAAAATAATATAAATTTTTATATTATATACAATTCTCTTTTCATCTGTGTGTTTTCTGTCTTCACATGTATTATTTGTATGTGGAGACAGAAAACACACAGATGAAAGGAGAATTGTATATAATATAGAAAATTCTATTATTTTAATATTAATAATAAAATATACTAATAATGTTATTATTCCTAATTATTGGTAATTATTCCTAATTATTGGTAATTATTCATATAGTTACTAATAATTAGGAATAATTACCAATAATTAGCAATAATTAGGAATAATTAGTAATAATTAATAATAATTACCAATAATTAGTAATAATTACCAATATTTAGTAATAATTACCAATAATTAGTAATACTTACCAATAATTAGAAATAATTACCAATAATTAGTAATAATTATCAATAATTAGTAATAATTAGTAATAATTATCACTAATTATCAATAATTAGTAATAATTAGTAATAATTATCACTAATTATCAATAATTAGTAATAATTAGTAATAATTACTACTAATTACCACTAATTAGTAATAATTAGGAATAATTACCAATAATTAGTAATAATTAGCAATAATCAGTAATAATTAGTAATAATTAGTAATAATTAGGAATAATTAGTAATAATTACCAATAATTACCGATAATTAGTAATAATTAGTAATAATTAGGAATAATTACCGATAATTAGTAATAAATAGTAATAATTACCAATAATTTGTAATAATTAGTAATAATTAGTAATAATTACCAATAATTAGTAATAATTACCAATAATTAGTAATAATTACCAATAATTAGTAATAATTACCAATAATTACCGATAATTAGTAATAATTACCGATAATTAACAATAATTAGTAATAATTAACAATAATTAGTAATAATTACCAATAATTAGTAATAATTACCAATAAATACCCATAATTACCGATAATTACCAATAATTAGGAATAATTACCAATAATTAGGAATAATTACCAATAATTAGTAATAATTACAAATAATTACCAATAATTAGGAATAATTACAAATAATTACCAATAATTACCGATAATTACCGATAATTAGTAATAATTAGTAATAATTTGGAATAATTTTTAATAATTACCCATAATTAGTAATAATTACCAATAATTACCCATAATTACCGATAATTACCAATAATTAGAAATAATTACCGATAATTAGGAATAATTACCAATAATTAGGAATAATTACCAATAATTAGTAATAATTACCAATATTTAGTAATAATTACCAATAATTAGTAATAATTAGTAATAATTAGTAATAACTAGTAATAATTAGTAATAATTACCAATAATTAGTAATACTTAACAATAATTAGTAATAATTACAAATAATTTGGAATAATTACCAATAATTACCAATAATTACTGGTAAATAGTAATAATTAGTAATAATTAGGAATAATTACCAATAATTAGTAATAATTACGAGTAATTACCAATAATTAGTAATAATTAGTAATAATTAGTAATAATTAGTAATAATTAGTAATAATTAGTTATAATTAGCAATAATTAGTAATAATTACCAATAATTAGTAATAATTAGTAATAATTATTAATAATTAGTAATAATTAACAATAATTAGTAATAATTAGTAATAATTACCAATAATTGGTAATAATTAGTAATAATTAATAATAATTACCAATTATTAGTATTAATTACCAATAATTCGTAATAATTACCAATAATTACCGATAATTAGTAATAATTAGTAATAATTAGTAATAATTAGAAATAATTAGTAATAATTAGTAATAATTACCAATAATTAGTAATATTTACCAATAATTAGTAATAATTAGTAATAATTACCAATAACTAGTAATAATTAGTAATAATTACCAATAATTAATAATAATTAGTAATAATTAATAATAATTACCAATAATTAGTAATAATTACCAATAATTAGTAATAATTAACAATAATTACCGATAATTAGTAATAATTAGTAATAATTCGTAATAATTACCAATAATTAGTAATAATTAGTAATAATTAGTAATAATTAGTAATAATTACCAATAATTAGTAATAATTAACAATAATTAGTAATAATTACCAATAATTAGTAATTATTACCAATAATTAGTAATAATTACCAATAATTAGTAATAATTAGTAATAATTAATAATAATTACCAATAATTATCAATAATTACCGATAATTACCAATAATTAGTAACAATTAGTAATAATTACCAATAATTAGTAATAATTAGTAATAATTACCAATAATTAGTAATAATTAGTAATAATTAGTAATAATTACAAATAATTAGAAATAATTAGTAATAATTACCAATAATTTGTAATAATTAGTAATAATTACCAATAATTAGTAATAATTACTAATAATTACTAATAATTACCAATAATTAGTAATAATTACCAATAATTAGTAATAATTAGTAATAAATAGAAATAATTAACAATAATTAGTAATAATTATCAATAATTATGAATAATTACCAATAATTACAAATAATTACCGGTAAATATTAATAATTACCAATAATTACCAATAATATTAGTAATAATTACGAATAATTAGTAATAATTAGTAATAATTACCAATAATTAGTAATAATAAGTAATAATTAAAAATAATTACCAATAATTAGTATTAATTACCAATAATTAGTAATAATTACCAATAATTGCTGATAATTAGTAATAATTAGAAATAATTACCAATAATTAGTAATAATTAGTAATAATAAGTAATAATTAGTAATAATTACAAATAATTAGTAATAATTAATAATAATTAGTAATAATTACCAATAATTAGTAATAATTACCAATAATTAGTAATAATTACCAATAATTAGAAATAATTAGTAATAATTAATAATAATTAATAATAATTACCAATAATTAGCAATAATTACCGATAATTACCAATAATTAGTAATAATTTTTAATAAATAATAATAATTAATAATAATTAGTATTAATTACCAATAATTAGTAATAATTACCAGTAATTACCAATAATTAGTAATAATTAGTAATAATTACCAATCATTAGTAATAATTACCAATAATTAGTAATAATTAGTAATAATCAGTAATAATTAGTAATAATTAGTAATAATTAGTAATAATTAACAATAATTAGTAATAATTAACAATAATTAGTAATAATTAACAATAATTAGTAATAATTACCAATAATTAGTAATAATTACCAATAATTACCGATAATTACCAATAATTACCCATAATTACCGATAATTACCAATAATTAGAAATAATTACCAATAATTAGGAATAATTACCAATAATTTAGTAATAATTACCAATAATTACCAATAATTAGTAATAATTACCAATAATTACCAATAATTAGTAATAATTTCCAATAATTAGTAATAATTACCAATAATTAGTAACAATTACCAATAATTACCAATAATTACCAATAATTACCGGTAAATAGTAATAATTAGTAATAATTAGTAATAATTAGTAATAATTAGTAATAATTAGTAATAATTAATAATAATTAGTAATAATTACCAATAATTAGTTATAATTACCAATAATTAGTAATAATTACCAATAATTAGAAATAATTAGTAATAATTACCAATAATTAGTAATAATTACCAATAATTAGTAATAATTACCAATAATTAGTAATAATTACCAATAATATTAGTACTATGAAAATAATAAAAAATTTATGTAATATTAAAAGTATCAATATTTGTAACAGTTTTTGCTTTATTCTCAACATATTCATTTCTTAAAGGGTCAATTTTTAGGTCTATCTCAATAAAAAGTTTGTGTCAGTCGTGTTTGATGTAAACTCTATAATTATCATAGCTTGAGTGTTTTTTCTAAAAAATTATTCAAAACCAGTAATGATTTTATATTTTATAGAAAAATATGGAACAACGAGGTCATCAAAAATCATTATTAGGTGACCGCATATGGATAAATCAACGTAGAAATCCAAACAGTCTGGTTTAAATCTAGTATATGTAGAGGGTGTGGAGACTTTTTTTATCATTTGCAGCATCAATTCCAGAATTTGATTTAGAAGGCAAAATTAAATGCCCTTGCAGAAAATGTGCATTGAGATCGTTTGACACGTTTGACAAATTGGGGGAACATCTCTTGCGTTTTGGTTTTCAACCAGATTATGTTTTTTGGTATCAACACGGTGAACGCAGTTCCAGAGCAGGTGATACCAACTTGATTCCAGATCCATCATGGTTTCAAGATTTAGTACATGATGTTGCAGGTTCATCTATTCAACATACAGAAACTCCGGCTGATATAGCTTCAAATCCTGAGTCGGCACCGTCTGAATTTTATGAGTTGTTGAGGTCTGTTGAGGATGCATTATATCCTGGCTGCAAGATGAGAAAATTAGAAGCAGTTGCAAAATTTATGGCTATCAAATCAGATAATGGAATGTCAAACACCTGTTTTGACCAGATATTTTCTTTGCTTAAAACACTGTTACCCGAAGGAAATGTTTTGCCTGCAAATTACTATTAGAGTAAGAGGCTGGTTTGAAATTTGGGACTTACTTGTCAGAAGATTCATGCATGTTCAAAGGACTGCATTTTATATTCTGGGGAAAATGAGTTGTTGGATAGTTTTTCCACATGTGGGCAACTGAGATATAAAGAAGGACAACACGGAAAGTCTGGTTTGATTCCTGTAAAACAGTTGAGATATTTTCCGCTTACATCCAGACTTCAGCGTTTATTCATGTCTAAGAATACAGTGACAATGATGTCATGGAATAAAGAGAATATTTCAACCGATAAAAGCTTGAATCATCCAGCCGATGGTGATTCATGGAAACATTTTGATAGAGTGCATCCATCCTTTGCTTTAGAAGCTAGAAATGTTTGACTGGGCCTTTCCACTGATGGTTTCTGTCCGTTTGGATCTTATGGTAGTCAATATTCATGTTGGCCTGTTTTTTTAACTCCGTACAATTTACCTCCATGGATGTTGATGAAGGAGCCATATATCTTTTTGACTTTACTAATTCCAGGACATCCGATGAAAAATATTGATGTTTATTTGAAACCATTGATTGATGAATTAAATTTATTATGGAGTACTGGTGTCAGTACATATGATGTTGCAACGAAATAGAATTTCATACTGAGTGCAGCATTGATGTGGAAAATTAGTGACTTCCCGGCTTATGGGATGTTTTCTGGCTGGAGTACACATGGTTAGAAATCATGTCCTTACTGTATGGGAGAGAACAAAGCATTTATGCTCATTCATGGAAAGAAACCTTGTTATTTTGACTGTCATCGCAGATTTCTTCCAGCTGATCATCCTTTTTGCAGAAACAGATCTCATTTCAGAAAAGGAACAGTTGAAAGGGATGGACCTCCAAAAATGCTATCAGGTTCGGAGTTAAAATCAGTTGTATTTTCATTACCTCCCATCACTTTTGGTCCCACAATATACCAACATAAAATTTCTGGTTTGGGAAAGAACATAATTGGATTAAACGTAGCATATTTTGGGATTTGCCATATTGGTCTGATTTGTTGGTCCGACACATGTTAGATGTCATGCATATTGAGAAGAATTGTTTTGATAATTTGTTTCATACAGTCTTGGATACGACTGGAAAGAGCAAAGACAATGTAAATGCAAGTTTATATCTTGCCCAAATTTGCAGGCATCCATAATTGGAACTGTTTGAGAATGTCAAAACAGAAAGGTTACTGAAACCAAAAGGAGCATATACCCTATCTAATGAAAACCGTTTATTATTTTGTCAGTGGATTGCAGATTTGAGACTTCCAGATGGTTGTGCTTACAATTTGAGTAGATGTGTAAAGAATGGTCATATTACTGGATTAAAAAGTCATGATTGTCATGTTATAATGGAAAGACTTCTACCCATTGGATTAAGATTTCTGTTGAATTCTGTGATTTGGGATTCCATAACAGACATGTCTCATTTTTTTCGTGAAATTTGTGCGGCTACAGCAGATTATGATGCTCTAGGAAAACTGGAAAAAGATGTTATTGTAATTATATGTAAACTGGAAAAAATATTCCCGCCGTCTTTCTTCGACTCAATGGAACATTTGATGTTAAATTTTCCATATGAAGCCAAATGTGGAGGTCCAGTACAATTTCGATGGATGTACCCATTTGAAATATGCATGCAAAAATTGAAAAGAAAAGTACGTAACAAAGCATCTGTTGAAGGATCTATTGCAGAAGCTTATTTGCAAGACAAAATATCTTTTTTCTACTCCCATTATTCTGAATCTATGTATCCTTCAAAACACAACCGAATGGGACGGAACGAGAGGAATATTGATTAAATCAACAATCAATTATCTGTTTTTAACCAGCCAGAGCTTGGTTTTGGTGGAGTTTATGAATGCTGGCATTCAGATAATGAACATCATAGAGCTCATACGTATGTTCTGCTCAACTGTGAAGAGATGACATCAGTTGTACTGTTAGTGTTTATATCACTTATTCTATCATTTATGTTACAATAAATAACTTTGGTTTTTATAGGTTGTATGATAATCATATCAAGAAACAAATTCCAAAAATTACAGAAGCTGCTCTCGACGAACGTCGACTAAAATATTTCTCTCAGTGGTTTCAAAAACTGGTAACATAAATTCTTTATCTTTTAGCAACTCATTCAATGTATAGTTTACTATATTGATAATTATTTCACAAATTTTCAGGTGTCTCGACATGCTGATAAAATTGACAAACAGCTGTGTGTATTGAGTAACCCACCTTCCAAACTTGTTAAAACTTATAATGCATATGTGGTGAATGTATTTTGATTTCACACACATGCATATGGGGAATCGAAAAAAACAATGAACAGTGGAGTTAGCTTGAGAGGATCTCATCATCATGAAAATGAAGTTGACTTTTATGGCATACTTGATGAAATCATTGAACTCTGTTATCTTGGACAACATTACTTAACCATGTTCAAATGTCGGTGGTTGGATACAGAGAGAGGCGTGCGTGTTCATCCGACTCATGAAATCATCGATATTAAATGTAAAAGTGTTCTCGCAGTAAATGAACCATTCTTATTGGCTCAACAGGCACATCAAGTTTATTACGCAAAGTACTGTGCTACATCAAGAGACTTGACTGATTGGTGGAGTGTAATAAAAATCAAAATTCGAGACAATCAGTTTAGTCAAAGTGAATGTGCTTTCACTGATGTGCAAAGAATTGAAGTTTTTCAAGAGAGTACTCAAATTCAATCTTTTTTACAAAGAGACATGTGTATCAATGACGACACCCCACATTTAAGAGTCGGTGATGACGATGATGTTAATGATGTCACATATGAATTTGAAATGGTAAGAGATGAAGCAACTGTAACTCGAATGGATATCGATGATGTTGAGGAGGAATATGAAGATGACATTGACATATTTGAAGATGATGATGAAGATGAACACTGATAGAATTCCATGGTATTTATATACAATCATAATATGTATATATGTATATATAATAATAATTATCAATTATTTTCTAACAAAATTTACATTTTCTGTTTCAGATGGATGACGCCACATTTCATGATTTGGCGGATGCTGACCTGTCTTTCGATGCGGATGAGTTGCTGGCAGATGACCCTCATCCTGCAGGCGCTCCAGGGAGTACGCCGAAGGGGCGCGGTCTTGCACGATTGATGATTCTTGACCCTGTCCCCGAGCGACGTCCACGTCTTGGGTTTGATCCACTCACACAGAGGTGTGATAACCTGTGTGATAACGTGTGGATTTGAAGATTTCATTAATCTATTCACATAATAATGTTTATTATTTTTACAGTTTTCCGCATATAGCAGTCGGACATGGCAGCGCTATTTTGCGCAACTATTTCTCTCAGCCGTGGACCACATGGGAGCAGATTCTCATTGATGTGCAGAAGGCCATGCTCGGCCATTGGTTGGTATGTACGTAAATAAATAATTTTTATTTTGAAAATTATTTCATTTCTAACGTGATATTTTGATTTATTTGTAGGGTTTATGGTATCCGATCGAGGATACCATGCATGACGCCATCCACGAGGCATGGGAGGTGGCCATGCGTGATCTCATTCGTCAGTTTTTTCACAATTTAAGAAAAGATGCCATGAAGAAAGCAGGAGTGTCAGATTTTGACGAGTCATGTAGAGCACACCGACCAGAGTACATTTCATCCCATGTATGGGATGGATTATGTGCGCACTGGTTGAGTGGTGCCTTTCAGAGGAGATCATCGGTGGGGAGGCAGAATTGGGGGAGATAGGAGGTGACTCATCGAGCTGGGAGTCGTTCTTTCAGTACTCATAGACAGCATCTGGTACGTACATTATTTATAAATATTTTATATAACTATAAATATTAATAGTTTATTTTTTATTCTTATAGGCTGTCAAGCACCCCGATATTACGGAGTACGACGTATATCGGAGGATGTATAGTGATCCTGCTACTGGGGAGCTCCGAGGTGATCGTCAGCATCACATCATGGTCAGTATTATTTGTTTTCAAGTTTAAAAATTAACTGCATATAATATATTCACAATTTTAATTTTAAATTACAACTACAGGAGTCATATGAGGCCGCATCGTCACAGGCCCGACCTGAGAGTCAGGTCGAGTCATCAGATCAGACCACTGGCCATCAGTTTGATGAGGCGGCATGGATGCAGGCCACCCAGTATGCCTTCGAGAAGGGCCGGGTAGTTAGTATCAGCTCTCAACTAACTCCCGGAGATTATTATGGCTGTGCTGCGATGTCAGCGTCCAGCTCGAGAGGATCTTGTGCATCTTCTTCTTCTACACAGTATGAGGATCAGTAGCGATCTCAGACTGCACTGATAGAGAGTCTCTGACAGGAGTAGGAGCAGATGTGTCAAAAGCATGAGGAGGAGAATCGACGCCAGCAGTAGCTGTACAAGGAGCAGACGAGTCGGAGGCAGCAGCATCATCAGGAGAAGATGGAGTACATGCGCCGAGTCACTCATGCTTTAGGAATGGAGTTTCCTCCACCACCATCTGCAGATCCCCCCCTCCCCCTCCTTCAGATTAGAGTTTGTTTTTATGTTATAAAATTTGTGAAATCAAAATATGATTTTTTTTCTATTCGTAGTTTCTGTCTCATTATAAAATATTAATAATATTATATTTTGTAATAACAATATTAATATGAATAATAATATTATTTATATTTTATAATATTAAATTATATATATATATTAAAATTTTATAATATTATAATTTAATTATATTTTTTTGTAATACTTGAATTATTTTAATATTTGAATGTAAAATAATTCTATTATTTTTATATTAATTAAAATAACTTATTAATATTTTTTTATTTATGAATTATAATTCTAATATTATTATATTAATTAAATCATTTATTAATATTCTATTATTTTTTATTTTTGAATTATAATTCTATTATTATTATATTAATTTAAATAATTTATTAATAATTTATTATTTTTATTTGTGAATTATAATTCTATTATTATATTAATTAAAATCATTTATTAATATTTTTTTATTTTTTATTTTTGAATTTTAATTGGATTGTTATTATATTAATTAAAATAATTTATTAATAATTTATTTTTTTTATTTTTTTTAAAGTATTTGCGACGGGAAACTATGCCCGTCGCAAATAGTATTATTATTATATGCATTAAAATAATTTATTAATAGTTTTTTAATTTTTTTTAAATAGTTTTTGCGACGGGTCCCGTCGCAAAAACTATTTGCGGCGGGCCCGTCGGAACAGCTATTTGCGACGGGGCCGTCACAAATAATTGTTGTTGCGACATTGTTTTCAGCAACGGGCCATTTGTGACGGGCCCCCGTCGCAACAAGCCATTTTCGACGGGATCCCGTCGCAAATGACCCGTCGCAAATACCTGTTTTTCTAGTAGTGTATCTAGTAGTTATTGTTATTATTTTTATCAAGATTAGTTACCAACTAAAAAAACGTGAATTAAAATAAAATATGTGATAAATTTATATTTATGTAATATATTGGATTAAATAAACCATTTCTAATGTTAAATCCTATAATTATATCACTTACTTCCAAAATAAATTTAATTTCATTAAAAATTTCTATTAAATAGTAGGATATTTTAAATTTTATCCTCAGTTCCAAGAATACCCTTAAAATATGGGTTCTGCACATCTAGAAATGTCTAAATAAAGCAGGTTGTGGAATGATGGTAGAATCATTTGGAAGGTGTGATGGGGGCAGCATGATGGCACAATGAGGTAGGTCGACATGAACCAATCAGAGGTTGAGAATGAACGATTGGAGGTTCTGACTTTTGGGTGGCCCTGCACAGTGGGTTCTAATCGTGTGATAGTAATGTATAAGGGCAGCTGAGTAGCATGGTTATGTAAATTTGGGATACTGGTTGGCATGGATGGGCTTGGTTGGATGTTATGTTGGATGATGGCTCTGCGTTGGGGTGGCGATGTAGTGTTCTGGGAGAGAGGCCGAGGACGACTAGGGTTGTTGTGGCAATCACATTGTAAATGTTTTTTTACTGAAAAATATTTTTAATTCCCCTGATCACCACCCCATTTTTGTGTTATATTTTCCCTTCTAATTCACCCACCACCCCCATTGCCTATGTTTTTGTTTTTATGTTGAGACTCGAACTTAGATCATTCCAAGCCCTTTATGAATGAAGATTATTAATATTAAGTATCTTTTTAACTATAATAGAAATAATTCAAATATACATCTATGTTTACACACAAATTTGTGTAAAAATGGTCTGGTTAGATATATTATTTCACCTACCATCGATATCTTATCTTATTTTGGGTTCACCATAAAAATGATTCCATGACACCTTCATGTAAATTGATATATATTTACATATACATGTTATTCGATTTGAACCACCAAATATTTGTTTTGATTGTAGTGTTACCATACTTTAGTCATCTATTATCTGATTGAATCTCCATCTATGCGAATGATACCATTATGATGCCCTCTACATGAATTTATTACAAATATAATTTTACATGTCTTAAAATTTCACATGACCAATCCATTAAAAATGAGGTAACCGTGGCATGTAGCATAATCCGAATGGATATAGATTTAAAATTTTTCATCACTAGATTGATGAAAATTCATCATCTTCGATGATGCACAACCTTGTAAAAATGTAGAGGATCATACATGAATAATATTATCCCTGAAAATAGTATTCGAACATATGTATCTCATTCTATTGAATTCCATGCTTGAATATATCTCGTCATCGACAACTATTTCTTGATGGAACTGAAGCTGAATATATATAGTTTGACACCACACACATAGAGAGTCTTGGAAATGTCTATCACTGAAATATAGGTTCTATCATGGAGATATGATTTTTTCTTTTAAATCTCAATGACCACGACAATGTCGTTCCATTGATCCTTGAAGGAGATCATTATTAAATTACTTGGAATGAGTACTTATCTCTCTAGGATGTGGTATGGAGGAGACATGAGCTCTAAAAAACATATAGTGAATAGTATATCACATTATATACACATCCTCCTTGTATAGTTAGGTTTAAAAAAGTTGAAAACAACTTCTCAATACCCAAATATTGATTTCCCACTAAATAAACCATAAATGATCTGTTATGATCAAGAAGGTGGGTCATAAATTTCATCATTATTTTTATCACTTTCATGTAAAATTATAAATATCTTACATGATAAAAGTGATCCATATAATTGACTCATCATTCCGAGAAATATTAAAAAATGAATATTATAATATTAATCATTCACAATATATTTTACATATATTCACTATATATCTTAGAAATACATTTAATAAATAAAATCAATGATGATTATTATGAACACTATTAATATGAATTTATTTCTTTTATGGTTTTCATATCTTCAAAAACATATCTCAGAACCCAAGGTGGGGTCCACTATGTAATATAATCATATGTTTCAGAATGGACTATAATGTTGAATATGATATGTGTGTGACCCTCTATGTCCTTTTCTCTATAATAATGATTACTATTTAGAGATAATGAGGTGAGTCTAAAAAATACATTCCCCTAAAGAGATAAAGAAATATTATAGAAACAATATTCTTTCCAATAAACACAACCAAATTAATATTATCCATTTCTCTAACTATAACACATAAAGGGGATTATAGACATTGTGTCCTTAAACTTTCTTTCATCATTATTCATTGAAATTACTAGAAAGACAAACTTCCTTATAACATGTATATGGGTTTAGTGAAGGTACTACCATCCTCATCTATTATGTAAAATATATATATTCCTTTTATAATAGAAAAATTATATCTTTACTATTCAATCAATGAAATACCATCAATGATTCACCCAATGAATTTTACCTCAAAACAACATCAATGCCTTTGAGCCTATAGCACATGATGGTTAGAAAACATCAATTTCCATTCCGTGTTATGTATATAGACTAAAGGAAACATATTGAAGATTAATATAATATTATTTTGAGGGTGTCACTATATCATGGGAATATCTATAATAATTTTTCTTGAGAAATAATCTATTGGAATTACCATTTAAATAGTTCATTTAGAAATATCAACAATATTATTATAGGTGAACATCATTCATAACTAACAATAATTCCCCATGGTCTTGAAATATTTAAATTATGTTCGATAGAGTATATGGTACAAAACACAATGAATATATGATAATATAACACCTTCGGAATTTACTATATAACTATTTTTAAATAAATTATCTCTTCAATATATTGTGATGCAGGCAACAATGAGTTTCAGTGAAAAACTATACTCTATTAAATTATTATTATTTAAACATAACATTAATAACTTATCCATAAAATAAGATATTATTAATAGTACTATCAAAATTATAAAAATTACGATTTACACAGGTATAATATATTACAATGGTAATCTAATAAATATTAATGAAATAAAAACCATTTTAAATAAAAATAAATTTTTTCTAAAAAAATTATTTTTATAAAAGGCTATTTAGTCATGATTTTCATGAATAGTTTGAAATTTATCGTTATATTTTTTATAAAAATTAAATAATTTTTTTTTGAAATATAAATGTTGAAATTTTCTCAATGTGAGATTGTGATATTTTTTGGAAAATATAAATTTTGGGATGACTTTTTAAAAATACTAGTTTTTATTAAAAAATTCAATTTTTATTATTAACAAAGATACATTATATTTTAATTTTTTTTGTATAATTATTTCACTTACATTAAAATTTTACTAATTTTGGTCATTATAATCAATTTCATAGTGTAATATGATATAAAAACTATTTAAGCATTTGAATTTTTTTCTTTGGAATTTCTATTTTTTGAAATGGATATGGGTTTATTTTTAAAATAAATTATTCCACTTTTGGGAGATGAATTTGTGAAAAAGGATTCCTTAAATGGATGTAGAATAATTTTTATTATCTAATAAATTCAATATAATGTATCCCATAATGATTATTGAAAAACAATTATTTACCATGGTAATGGTTAAAAACATGGTTACTAAAGGGTTGAACTAAAAATATAATGGTTAAAAAACCTTTCAAATTCATATTTCCTTTTAATATTTCAACCCAATATATTATTATTTAATAATATAGTCAATTTATTATCATTTTGTTATGAGAAAAATGAGGGTGGAATTCATTATTTTAAAAAACTCCAACTGTGTCCTCTCACACACTTATAAAAGTCCACCCACATTCATGTCCTTCAAACATATAAAAAAGAAACTTGTTTATCCAATACCTAAAAAATATATTCAATAATTCCATATAATCATAATAGAAGTCTTGTTTTAGTCATAAATCCATCCTTGGAATTATTTTGGTCAAAACCAAAAAGAAGTTGTCTAAAGAATATGTAACATCCTTAACTGAGTGTTTTATTTATTGTTATTATTTAACATAAATTTAACCATATTAAATCATGATGATATAATATACTCAATATATTAAACATAATGATTTGATTTAATGTTGACTACATTACATACAACTATATATTCATCCCTCAAATGGGTAATGAAACCATGGATCATGTGTACGACAGATTACTACCTCACGAATCGACATAATTTTTAATCCATCACTATTTCTCACGGATGGATATAAAATTGTATATAAATTTTATATATTATATTTATGAAATTATTAGACTTATTTGACTATAATATCATATATACTTTCTTAAATTCCATTTTACAGACAATGGGATAATTTCATTCATGTGTACGGTGGACTATCGCCCTGCGAAGCGATGTAATTCATTTGTCGCTAAAAATTTTCATCAAAAATAAAAAATGATATATTTAATGAATATATGTGACATATATGAAATGATATTAAATTTTAGAAAATTAATATACCATACAATTTCCTATCCTTCACCTGTTATGCAAATGATACTATCACTCGTGTATATGTAAGGCCTACCATCTCCACAAAACAATGTGATTCATAATATACATTCAAAATTTAATACTGATTCTAAATATGAATATAATGAAAATATATATATATATATATATATATATATTAATAATATTAATATAATTATGTATATGATTTAACTATAACCTATTTTTATGATTAGGAACATTCATGATGAAATGTGGAGGGGAAAAGAACCAATTAACACCCAAAACAATATTGATAATGAAAGATTATTAATAAATGAGTAATAAGATTTCATCAATGGATTATATAGGATATTATAAATATAGATATTATTTTTTCATAATATAATATAATTTTTAAAACCTCTATTCAAGATGATAAATATCCCACAACTAATGGGAAGCATGATGTATGGTCTTTCTTTACAAAATTTCCATTAATTGGGTTATACAACTACATTATTGATTATATTATTCCAATATAATGTCTGAAATGAAATTTTATTTATTTATTTTTTGTTTCATATTTTATTTTTGTTGATCTACTTCGTTACACATAATCACTTCATTGATTATCTCTCATGTTAATTATACGGTCTTGATAAGGGTTTTGTCTCACACTTACTTCTTGGAAAAACATGTTCTTTTATGCACATAATTTGTTTATAATGGTTTATAGAATTACCCTTTGCATAATATATCATTAATTCTTCCTACATAATAATATTTTATGTCATAATTCATTTACATCCTTCATGGAATGTTATGATTCAAATATTACTAAAGAGGTAAGGTTTTATGTTTCAATATCAATTTAGTCATTATTTATTTTTCTTGATTTTATATTTAAGGAAATTATTTGATCACTGTATAATAAAATAATATATATTCTTATATTTTGGTTATTCGTGATCTTATCATGTAATGTTACAGATTTCCACCATCTGGTAATCAATACTATTGACAATTTTTTTATGTTAATCTGACTTCATTTATATCTTCGGTCGAAAATAATGTTGGAGTTGGTGGCCTAGAACCAACTACATTGTACTTTATTAATTAAATAAACAAATTATCACATCGTGATTGATCTTCTACATGATAGTTCATGTGATAATGTCCCAAGGATTGCTGTTGCATTAAAGGGCCATAACGGATCCCTGCTATGATGAGAACCCGAAAGTGCCATATCACTGTTCTTGAAAATATGTTCCATGGCCGGATGATGTTATTTGAGGGACACAAATAATATAGGCCATTATGGGTGATGACTAATAAAACATTTAGGCACCTTCTCATGGTGTGTTCCCTTGGTAATATCCCATAGGATATTACGATAATGAGACCCGCCAGAAAGAAATCCACATTCCAAAGTGTCATTGGATGTTCCTAACAGTGGACATGTGTATTGGTCCATAGACATTAATATTATTATTAATGGGCATTACAGCTCGTGCACATAGATGTATTGATGAAAAATGTGACGACACACTATTCGCAGTGAGGTAGAATACGTTGGGTGTGTCATGAGTAATACTACATTAATAGATAATGTGAGAAAGTATTTGTCTATTCTATTCCATAACAGAAGTTGATATCTCAGGGTATTTATCGGAATTGATATCGCCCAAGTAAATCCATGGCCATGGTAAGGAAATGGCACGTTCAATTCATGGAGGTCAAAGAATGAATAGTCAAGAACATGGGTTGATAAAAATATCATGCAACCCAATTTATTAGAGATTTCAAGACAAAGGGATTAAATTACATGTTAAGTGTTTGTATGAGGTGACACGTCATTTTGGCATTATCCTCTTTCTCTATGGGTGCCTTGTCATGTTTCTAGACGCTAACGTTGGACTTTAGGAAGGATCCGCCTAATGCCACTGTGAAAGAGGACTAGAGGGTCACACACTAAGTGTGTCCATGTATCTCAGTTAAATATTAATTTAAGATGTTAAATAAAGATTATTCCGGACAGTGGTTTAAGAATTATTTAAGGGTGCGTGATCAGATATATTTCAACACATGTTAGTTGAGAGATTATATTGTGGGAAAAATAATATATATTTATGAGCGAGTAATGTAGTTACATTTATTTAAGAAATAAATAGTCATTACTCAAGGTCTAATAAATGTTGTGGGGGAAATAACGAAAAATGAAAACAAGATAAACACACCGTGTACATTGAATTTACACACCGTGTAGTTTTCATGGATAACGAGTACACACCATCTATTAATGATTACACGCCATGTAGTTTTTCCGGTAGATATTTTGAGAAAATAATTACGTTTTATTAAATTATATTTATTACAATTAGTGTGGGTTCATGTCAAGGAATTAATTATTCGACATGGGGGTTTTCAATAAGAGTTAATGAAATAAATAAAAAGAGTAACACATTTATTTATTATCATAACTATATAACCTCAAACCCGATTATAAATATCCTCACAACCCCAACACTTTTAAAAATAATCATTGTGAACAACAATTCTGGAGAGCTCTATCAAGGCCAAAAGAACTCCTTCCTCCAAGAATGCTCTCAAGACCGAGAGAGATCCACCAACACCGGATCAAGGCTATCGATGGAGGACATTGCAAGAAAATGTTCTCCTGCACTAGCTCCTAGATTTCCCTTCGATGATGTCCAAAGATACGTGGAGAAAGTGTGTATCACCACTAGAGGAATCTTACACTAGGATTCTATGACGCAACGACGGATCACACCAGATCATGACCGGAGACATCTCCAAATAAATAATTCCACCAAGGTAATTATTTTCAATTAATTAAATTAATTATAAAAAACATATGATGATCATATAAATTTGTTTTTGGGACTCCCCCTTTTGTTTTTAGTTCTTCATTATATTCCGTAGATCTAGAGTTTACACCATGAAAGATCTCTAATTTATTGTTGTTAACGCTAAAATTAAATTTGGGGAAACCTATCAACACGCTTCCGATGTGCCCGAAACCTACAAGTGTTATTAGAGGTATCATATTGTTGATTATAATTATTTAGTTTCTTGTTGGTGATTTACGCATTTAATAATTTAGTTGTTTCAATTAATGTTAATCGTTCTTTAAAATCAGAATCTCGGGATCTATTCCTCCCATCTCATTTCTCGTTCACCTTATAAAAACGAATTTTTCTTTTAATTTTGTGTAAAATAAAATAGAGGAACTCATCTGGAGGTTCCAAATGTTCCTTACCATATAACAATAGAATACATGGCGTGTATTCGGAACTACATGCCGTGTAGTCTAGGTTCAATGCATTGGACTATTCTGCCAAATCAGGTTATGTATTGGATCCTCTTTAAGTCATTTATGACACCATGTGTTGAACAGGAACACGTAGCACATTGTTTCAAGAGTACACACTGTGTGGTCCACTCAACATGGGATGTAGTCCCTTTGGGCTGGGATTGGACCGTGTACCCCGTACATGACTTGCCCAGCTGGAATCAGTGTATCACAGATACTACAGAGCGTGTGTCCAACTGAACATGTCGTGTACTCCGAAAATTTCTAAAGTAAATCAACATGCCATGTCCCCAGGCATGTACTTCGGATGGACGGTGAATAAAATTACATGCCATGTAGTTGGAACTACACACCATGTACTAACCCAAATTACACAGATTTAATAAAGTTTATTATTATATTATACAAACCCTTGAGATGTGTACCATGGTGCAGGCGTATAGATGAGGCACAACATGTTATAAATTTTTTTATATGTGTTTTTAATTTAAAATTTGCATAATGAATGGGAATTCACCAGGTTTCCTCCATGGTACATGTTACATACAAGTATAATTTAAATATATTTAAATTTATGATGGATGAGAATCTCAAGAAAATTCCAAAAAGTGTTTAAGATAAAAGGATTGATTAATTAAAGATAATTAATTGATTCGAGCATGATTTATCTTAAACAATAATGATTGAAGAATGTAATGAAAGTTTTATTTATGTGTAAATATCATTGCATTTATGGATGATCATGAGCTAGACCAAGAACATTTTATGTGAATGGTTGCTTTTAATTAATTTATTTAAATTAAATTTGATGGTCTGCGAGCCTTCTCCTCATCAATATGCATGACATGTGTGCCCAAGGATTCCTTTATGTAAAACCCCTTTTCACCCCTCACCTGTGTGTGAGTTAATTTCATATGTAATGGATAGAGCTCACATGCTAGTGGAGGCGGCTCAAGTCGGGATCCAAGGTGAAACCAATCCAAGGATATAAAAAGGTTGATAGGTGGAATGCTTTAAACACAAAACCGAGAGGTTACTTTTGTTTCTGCCCTAAGTCTTGGGTTAGTTTATCTACCGCTGGATAAAATAACCAATTGAAGAAGCTCATGATCATACATTTTTATATTTCTGTGAGTTATATGGTTTTTTTAATATAGATGTGTTGTCACAATCACCAAATAATGAATTAAAAAATAATGAAAGATAGAACTAAAATTAGACTAGATTATTCATAAATATTATCTTAAACATGGTTAATCACTTAAGTATATCGCACATGATATTAACAAGCATGTAGTCAAAGATAATAAAATTGAAATTTACGTCTAGGATAAAATCCCACAACAAATTATTAAGTTAGTATAGCCTTCCATAATCATTGATAGAATCGAACCATAGTTCAAAGTGCATGACAAACCCTAGTTGGGGTGCTTTAAAATATCGGGGAATTCTAATTCAATGTTTTGGATTGAATTGACTTGGATCGCATTATTGGTTGACTACCACCATAGGACTTGGTGTGACCAAGAGGAAATGGTTGAGGAAATCCATTATAAAAGGATTTCAGGATTGGGGAGTCCACTCAACGGACCAAGGAGCTGCGAGTTACTGTAGTTGGAATTTGGAATGCGTACCTAAAACCCTTCAAGCTGCATAACCAACACTAGTTGGGGTAATGAAAAGGGAAATATGGATCCATTCTACTAGATTCTTCAGGCAACCGAATATTTTGGAGTCAATAGTGAGGGCTATTGGATTTTGATAAAATAGTGGGAGACTAATAAGTATTGAATAATTTATGATTCACATTTTTTTAAAATAGTTCTAAAAACATTTATCATATTAATTTGAAGAAATCGTAAGAAAAATGAAAAAAATCATATTATTTCAAACCATACAATAGAAGGAAAACCTTCTCACCGGGACTAATTTCCAAGAGTTGCAGTGGTTTTTACGTGTAATCCTTCGCCACGAAATAAAATTGTATATGCTAGAAGAGCATGTACTAGTAGCAACCGAGATTAAGGCTCGTGATGAGGAAATATCTCTCTATGCAAAACATATGGATGATTCCATATATGTACAATGTTTCATTCTATCATACATGTCTAATAATATCTTAAAACATCATGAAAAAAACTACATGTATAGCATGATGACTCGCCTTAAGGATCTGTACCAATAGAAGGCCAGACAAGAGATATGTGATCAGCAACGCTTTGTTCACAACTAAGCTTTGAGACACTGCGCCAGCTGGGCCTCATTTAGTCATGCTTATTGTCTACATAGAACTCCTAGACATCTTTGTGATTAAATATATAGAGGAGTTTCATTCAGATATCATCCTATCATCACTACCCAAGACCTTCTCAAGCTTTGTTTTCAACTACAACATGAGAAATAATGAGAAGTGTCTATCAGAAATTCTAACCTCGATTATCCAGGTAAATAAGGATAGGGGGCATGGAGAACGCACAGTCCTTGTGGTGATTATGAAAACGAAGTACAAGGTGAAGGGGAAAATTATTTATAAACAGTATGAAGCCCCCGAGCGTCGTCCCTCCAAGAAGGGGATGATCCAGAGGCATGGAAAAGAACAAGAGGAAGTATATTTTTCATGTTGCAAGCAATGCCACTAGAACAGTAACTGCACCCAGAAACATGGTGACTCTAAAGGTGAACTTATTATCAAGTGTAATCTTTCTATTTCTACACATTTGGTATTAGATACAGCTTTTGGGGCTCACATCTATATTCAAGTGATGGAACCATGTAGATTTTGAAATATTTCCAGAGGAGAGGTGGATCTTCGAGCTGCCAATGGCACAAGCCTGGTTGCGTTGGCTATTGGTGATTACCCACTCTCATTGTCTACTGGGATGATTTTGGTTTTTCGTAACTGTTATTATGTTCCTAGTGTTACCAAGAACATAATTTCATTATCTTGTTTTGATATGGATGGTTTTATTTTCATGTTGGGAAATAAGGGTTTTCTCTTTTATAATAAAAACATATGTTATGGTATGGAACATTTAAAAAATGGTTATTATTTATTAAATTAAAAAAACCATGTGTTGGAAATCGTTAATGAAACAAACAGATATGGCTCACACATCACCCAGTTGTGACATCACAGGCTCGGTCATTTAATCAAGAAGCACATGTCAAAGCTCTTGAAAGATGGCTATTTAGACTATTCTGAGCTAAAACCACTTGATCGATGTCACACTTTCTTACAAGGTAAAATGATCAACCCGCCTTTTTTTGGAAAAGGTGAATGGTCTCGTGAACTTTTAGTACTGGTACACACAGATGTATGTGGACCATTTCCAGTAGAATCTAGAGGTGGATATTATTACTTCATTACTTTTACTGATGATTTAAGTATATATGGATACGTCTACTTAATGAGGCATAAGTCCGAGTCCTTAGAGAAATTTAATAAATTTAAGAATGAGGTAGAGAATCAGATTGGCAAGAATATTATGAAGCTTCGATTAGATCGAGGAGGAAAATATCTGAACCACGAGTTCATCGATCTTCTACGGGTGTCTGGGATTTTATCTCAGCTCACTCATCCTTATGCACTATTGTTGATTTGTGTTAGTGAAATAAGGAACCACATATTGTTGGACATGGTGAGTTCGATGATGAGTCATCCGGATCATACATTGTCCTTTTGGGGATATGAATTACAAATAGCAACATAATCCTTAAACTGTGAACAAACTAAGGCGGAAAATGGAATTCCATTCGAGTCATGGAATGGAAAGAAACACATTTTGTCACACACACATGTATGCGGATGTGAGGCATTTGTTAAGGCCTTTAATGCATCAAACTAGAACCTTGGGGCACGAGGTGTATCATTATAGGCTATACCAAGGAAACAAAGGATATTACCAATATAACCCTAAAGACATGAAAGCGACTATCTCTAGACAAGCCATCTTTCATTAGAGGGAGCACATCCTCAAAATGGATAGTTGGAGAAATATTGACTTCGATGATGTTGGTGCTCAAGATACACATGAGTTGGTACTAGAACAAGTTCCATAGGTCCCCATGTAAGAGGTTCTAGAAACACTAGTACTGCGTAGGATCTCATGATAGGATAGGGAATCAGAGTGATTTGGATTCATAGTCACCGAGGATGGTGAATCATTATTCTTGGACAATGATGATCCTCTCTACTACATGGAAGCAATAGAAATATCAGAAGATTATAGATGGATAAAACATATGAATTATGAGATGGATTCCATTTATTATAACCATGTATGGGTTCTGGTCAATGAGACATTTTGTGAAACGTTTATTGGATGAAAATGGGTCTTCAAGAGAAAACTGGACATGGAAGGTCATGTTATCACGTATAAAGAAAGTCTAGTGGCAAGAGGATTCAGGAAACATCAAGCAATTGACAATGATGAAACCTTCTCGCCAGTTTCCATGTTTAAATCCATAATACCTATACCTTCCATAGCAACTTACCATGATTATGAGATTTGGAAAATGTATTTCAATACAACATTCCTTAACATGAAGCTTCAGGAAAATGTCTATATAACATAACTAAAAGTGTTTGTGACACCAGGTTAAGCCAAATGTATTTTCAAGTTGTAGAAATCCATTTATGTATTAAATCTATCATCCAAGTCATGGATCATTAGATTTGAGGATTCTATAACGGAATTTGGGTTTATTAAGATTAAATGTGAGACATGTGTATATAAGTGGTTTAAAGGAAATGTGACCGTTCTCCTAGAAGTATATGTTGATGAAACTTTGCTTATTGGAACCAATGTACCAGTCTTAAAGTTAGTTAAGGACTAGTTGAACATGTGTTAATCCATGAAGGACTTGGGTGAAGCAGCCTACATTCTTGGGATCAAGATCATTAGTGATTGATCTAAGAGGCTGCTTTGAATAAGTCAGGGTACATACATTTACCAAATACTAAAGAAATTTAGTCTGGAACAATCCAAGAGGGGATTTCTTCTAGTGTCACATGTCCTACATCTTTCTAAAAAAATGCTTCCTTAGACACAAAAAATAAAGATTGAATGAGTAAGATCACTTACACTTCAGCTATATGATCCATCATGTATCCCATGTTATGTACTAGGATTGATGTTTCTTATGAACTGAGCATGGTTGGAAGATATCTAGAAGATCTAAGAGAACAAAATTGGAATGCTGTTAAGACTATCCATAAGTTTCTGAGAAGAAATAAGGATATGTTTCTGGTGTGTGGAGGATATGACGAGATTGTCATCAGAGGGAATGATGATGCTTGTTTTCAGACAGATTAGAAAGATATGAATTCACAATATGGATATGTTTTCTATCTTAATAAAGAAGATGTGAGCTACAAGAGTTCAAAGAATCCAGTTGTCACTGATTCTATAGTGGAGTCTGAATATATAGTGGCTTCTGATGCAGCCAAGGAAGCTGTTTGTATTCAGTACATTTTCCTGGATCTTGATGTGTTTCCTAGAAGTAAAGACCATGTCACATTGTATTCTGACAATAATTCTGCAGGGGTTCTTAAAAAATAACTAAGGTCACACCATTAGACAAATAAAATACTCTAGAAGTATCACCTCTTGATGTATTTCTATCAATTGGGTGATGTTGAAGTGAGCATAGTGTCCACAGAAGAGAACATGACATGCCCCATGACTAAAGGCATATCTCAGTAAAATTATGAATATCATGTGAGAGATAGCAGGTTAAATTTTGTTAGCAGTTGGCTCTAGTCCATGTGGGAGTTTGATGGAGTTAGTGGATTAGAACCAACTACTTTGTAGTTTATTCTTTAAATAAACAGCTTATCACATCCTGATTGTTCTTCTGTGAGACAATGCATGTGATAATGTCCCAAGGATAACTGTTGCATTAAAGGATCACAAAAGATCCCTGTTATGATGAGAACCCGGATGTTCCATAACACTATTCTTGAAAATATGTTCTTTGGATGGATAATGTTATTTGAGGGACACAAATAACACAGGCCATTAGGGGTGAGGACTCATAAAATTCTGTGGCACCTTCTTATGGTGTGCACCCTTGGTAATATCTAGGAGGATATTATGAGAATGAGACTTTCCAGTATGAAATCCCCATATCAAAGTCTTATAGGATGTTCCTATCTGCGGATGTGTGTGTTGGTCCTTATACTTTAAGATTATTATTAATGGGCATTACAACTCACGCACATAGATGTATTGATGAAAACTATAACGACACACTATTGAAAGCAAGGTAGGATGTGTTGGGTGCATCACGAGTAATAATACATTAATAGATAATGCGAGAATGGGTTTTCCCCTTATGTTCTATAATGGAAGTAGATATCTCAATACCTATGATGGAATTGATATAGCCTATGTAAATCCATGGTCATGGTAAGGAATGGGCAACTTAAATTCGAGGAACTCAAATTAAGAATAATCGAGCACATGGGTTGATGGAACTAGCATGCAACCCACATGATTAGGGATATCGATACAAAGGGATTAAATTACATGGTAAACATTCATATAAGGTGACACGTCATTGCAACGTAAACATCTTTTTCTATGGGTGGCTTGGCGTTTTGCTAAACGCTATCCTTTGACATTAGTCAGGCTCTGCCTAATGCCACTAAGGAGGGGTCCTAGAGGGTCACACACTATGTGTGTCAATGTATTTCAGTTAAATATTAATTTAACATGTTAAATAAAGATTATTCCTGACTGTGGTTTAATAATAATTTATGGATGCCCGATCACATTTGTTTCGACACTAGTTATTTGAATGAATATATTGTGTGGAAAAATAATATATATTTATTAGAGAGAAATGTAGTTAAATATATTTAAGGAATAAATAGACATTAATCAAGGTCTAATAAATGTGGGGGAGGAAATAAATAAAAATAAAAACAAGATAAACACGCCGTGTACATTGAATGTACACGCCTTGTATTTTTCATGGTAAATGAGTACATGCCTTGTATTAATCAATACATGCCATGTAGTTTCTCCAAATGGGAGTTTGAGGAAATAATATCGTTTTATTAAATGATATTTATTATAATCAGCATGGGTGCATGTCAAGGAATTAATCATTCATCATGGGGGTTTTCAATAAGTGTTTATGAAATAAATAAAACACACAACACATTTACTTATTGTCATAACTCTAAAAACTCAAACATGATTATAAATATCCTCCGAAAACCAACACATTTAAAATGAATCGTTGTGCACAACAATTATAGAGAGTTCTCTCGAGGTCGAATGAACTCCTTCCTCCAAGAATGCGCTCAATATCGAGAGAGATCCTCCACCACTAGATCAGGGCGATATAAGGAAGACATCACAAGAAAATGTTCTTCCATGCTATCACCCGGGGTGTAAGATCTAAATGATACTTATTCTAGCATCAAAATAATGATGTAGATTCTCAATATAAAAGAGGTGGGGGTGAATTGTATACATTAAAAAATTCCAATGGAACATTTAAATATGGAAATGTTTAACAATGTTAAACATGGTAAATTCACAAGACCTCTATGTTGTAAAAACATGCATGATTCCAGAAAAGTGATTCCAGAACTGAAACATAACAAATGTTTACAAAGATAATGATGCTAACATATAATGTATAGAATCTTACTAATCAAAGTAGAAGTATATGAAAGTATAAGATAGTTATACATTCCTCAAAAATCAAAATCCAGTGAAAAAAATGAAACAATACAAGTAACAAGTAATAAATCTTTTAACCCATATAGAACGGTTTCCAACAACTGTAATGACCCAATCTTTTTGAGTAGTATATTAAATTACTCTTAATGATTTAATAAGATGTTAGTGGTTAATGCAGGAAGAGGAGGCGATGGCTTCATCCAGTAGACTTGAACCTTATGAAGCCCACTTATCAGAGCTTGGGAAGGAGGTAGCATCTGTGGGCTTCGCATTGGACCAAGCCCAATCCGAACTCCAGCGTGTCAAGCTTGAACGGAAATGCCTACGGGAGAAGTTCAAGTTAGTAGAGATTACTACTAGGGCAATGTTATCTGAGCCTCCCTCAGATTCTCTCACCATAGCACACCTTACACTTAGGTCATATGCCGGTGTTATAAGGGGCTATGTGACGAGACCCTAGCTTCTTTGTGTAATCCTTGGGGACGAATGAATTGAGATTTGTTCCTTTAGTGATGTTTGTGAAATTTCAAATGTCAGGATAATTTTAGAATGTATTTTATTGATGAATTTCGAAAAAAGGATATTTTAAAATATTTATGTAAACGCTAAATAACTAATGATGTGTAATGATTTTCAAAAAATGGTCTTCTACAAAAGTGTTCAGTAAAGAATTTGGATTCTAATAAGATCAACTTAATTTTTGATGAATAGTAAATTATGAATAGTGATTTTACGCTTAGGATTAGTAATGTGACCAAATGGATTAGTAATTTCACTCAAAGAAAGTTTTAATATAATTTAGACACCTACATTAAGTAATGTGATTCAATAAAATGGGTAAATAACGATTTCATAAATTATTATTCAAGTATTAGTTTTTTCAGATGAATAGTGTTTTTTAATTAAAAATTTAATTAAAAATAATTATAAAATTATTTTTAAAAAAATGACTTTATTTTTGAACTTAGAGCATCGATATTATGTTATGGTAATTTTTGGTGTTTTTTCTGAAAAAAAAATGAATTTTCGATGAATAGTGTTTTTATTTAAAAATTAAATTAAAAATATTTAGAAAATTATTTTTATAAAATGGATTTCATTTTTGAAATAAGAGCATTGATATTTGGTTAAGGTGAAATTTTGGGATTTTTCTGAGAAAGTTTAATTTTCAGTGAATAGTAAAAATACAGTTTTAGGGATTCGGTATGTTTAATGACATCATAACGGTGTCATGATGATGTCATGAGATATTTTGAGGGTTGGCCGGCCAAGGGTGATGAATTATTGTTTTGGGGGCCCCATGTGGCCTAACTCCATGATAAATGCCAAGGGAGAGCACATGGGTTTGAGAAAAGCACATGTGAGGTGTCCCTTGGCCATTAATGCTTTGTCCCCTCACTTTCCCTATAAATACCCACCCTTTCCTCCCTTAGTTTTCACTCCCAACTCTCCCCCAACAAATTTCCGGTCTTCTTACCTTCCAAGGAGTCCTCCAAAGGTGCCCCCAAGCCCTCAAGGTCCAATCCTTTGAGTTTCAAGAGTCACGTTTTAAGGTAAGGGATCCGACCTCTTTCTTTCTTTTCATGTAATCTCATTTATGTCATTCCTTTTATGCTACATGTTTTTATGTGAGAGGATGTTATTTTATATTCCTCTTACTGCCCTTTTCATGTTTATATGATGATATATCCCCTATTACTCCCATCATTTCATTTTATGAATGTTTAAGTGACGTTGTTAGGCTGCCGAATTTTTAAGGGATCCTTTCACCCTTCTCATTTTCAAGTTCGATTTTCATATCAAGTCTTTCAAGTTACTTTTTTATTATGTTGGGGTATGATCTCTATATCTATCATACTGATCTCTTATGATCATATGATGAGAGACCCTATTTGATCTTGTCAATTCATTTTTATTGAAGTTTAAGTGACGCCGTTAGGCTGCCGAATTTTCATAAGAGAAATCTAATTTTTGTCTTCCTTCCATGTTTTTCATTTCAAATGGTATGTCCTCCAAATTTCATTACCATGTACATATATCCTTCTTATTCCATTCCCCTACTGTTTTATGGATCATTTATGAGTGGGTGACCCATGTCCCCTCTATTTTCAATGTTTTCTAAAACCCCGAAACATAGCCGTTATGCTGCAGAATTTTCGTCTCAAAATGCCTCTCTCTCTTTTCTCAAAATTATTTTATGTTATAAAGTGAATACTCAAAGCTATTATTTCTACAAGGGTATTCACATATATATCAAAGGTTCTATTTTAAATTCTGGTATTTACATACATGAGACCCACTTTCCCTTCCGTGGGTTTAAAGTGCTGTAAAGATCATGTCTTTAAAGCAGTTTTTAAAACGTTATGATTATGAAATGAAACCCATTTATTTTATGCTATGTGGGTTATTTATGAAATGTTTGATGATGATATATGTGGCTCACATGATAATAAAGGCAAATTTAAGGGTGCGCCCTGATAGCGCTCCAATGCATTGGGTAATGATGTAACCACTAGAGATTACAATTTTCACGATACCTCGGTGAATAACCTTAGTAATTTTCAAATGACACCTTGGGGATGGACCTTGGTGATATGTTCATGATTGTCTATGTTAAATGATGTAGCCACATCTTCAAGTTATGAAAAATGTTATTTTTATTATGAAATGCCTCATGATTTCTTTCTCATGCCTTAAAGTTCTTTTCATGTCCTTATTGAAGTATCTCAAGTTCACCTGTAAAATGTTTCTCTTGTTTCCCTTACTGGGCCTTCTGCTCAACCCTTTCTTTTGGTGTATGTCCCCAGGTTATGAGATGCAGTAATGAACCTAGAATGAACTTAAGGAGACGCCTTTCAAGTGTTTAAGAAGAATGTTTTATGTTGTTTTCATGTATTATGTTCCCGGTTTCCGAGACACTAGACCTTAAAGATCCCCAGTTTTGTGTAATGTAATGAAAGTTTATGTTATAAAATGGCGGGATGCTATAACAACCTTGGATAAAGGCCCATGATTTATAATTTAAAGAAAGTCTGTCTTACCCACACCAGGGTAAGCCCTCGATATAAAGATCAGAGTTTGTCTTTCTATCCCCGCATGCTCTCAACTTCAAGGTCATTAGCACCTCTATCTTTCTTAGAAAGGAAGTCCTCGAACATTAAGATAGACAACACCTATGTCTAACTATCCCCAAAATCCCTTGAATGTACTTAGAAATATTCAGAGTCACACGAAGAAATTCAAAACAAGATGTTTAGTATACACAATGCATGAGAGTATGTCTTTAGAAATCACTTCAACATAATGTAATCTCTAGAGTCGTAGAATTGTCAGTCAATGTTCACCATGTTATGATTTCATTCAAATGATCTATTATTTATAGGCACATCATTGATGGTCGGAACCCTCCTCCAATAGTCATATTTTCCCTTGAATTTCACTGGGACCTGTACACGTGTCACACAAACAATGATTAGTTAGAAATAGAAGGAACGACATCGTTTTAAAACAATATCAATAATAAGAAAAAATATGGTTACTTGAACAAATTCATTTTTTTGGATTCTAAGAAAAAACGAATTTTCAAAATATAATAAAAAACACTATTCAGAGTCTATAATACGTGGATATTCTGATCCTGTCTATCAAGGAATTTGAAGTTATAATTCAATAAACTTTGGATTATGAATTCATAAGAATTCTTAGTCTGAGTTCATTGGAATTCGGAGTCTGGACTCATAAAACTTCGGAGTCTGTATTCAGAGAAATCGTAGTATGAACTCATAAGGTTTCAGAGTCTAAATTCATTGGAATTTGGAGTCTGAAATCATAAATGTTTTGAGTCTGAAATAATAAGAATTCGGAGTCTAAACTCATAAAAGTTCAGAGTCTGGATTTAGAAAACTCAGAGTTTGAACTCATAAGTGTTCAGTGTCGAAATTCAGAGAAATCGGAACCTGAATTCAGATTCTGAAAATTGAATTCTTTATATATATGTATATATATGATTCCGAGGATATGCATAAAAAAATTGAATTTTATACTTAGAATATGAACAATTAAAACATGGTAAGGATAAATTTCCTTAGGGAAGAAAAATATTCCTTTTGAAGATAAAACATACGGGAAAATAAATTTCCCATAATAAAGAATATTAATGATTTTCAAAACATGAAGGAATGAAAAAGTCACAACTAAAATTTATTGACTTAACAATATCCCGCTTTTTTGAAAGCACAAACATCCTTACAAAAAATAATATAAGGACTTAGAAATAAAATTTTGGTCTTTGAAAATAATACATTTCTCCCTTAACACATGGGAAATGATGAATATGACTAACCACCCCTTAGGCTTTGGAACCACTAAAGATCATATTATGATTTCCAGAATGAGATTTTTCATTATCATTAATACAGAAATTATTATAATGAAAAATCCAACTTAGATGAACTCCCCCTGACATAGGCATAGTATTCTTTTTGAAATACCTTTCTCCTGTTTTGTGATTTTCAAAAAAGGATTAGAGGGAATGGAAATGAAATTATGGTACCTGAAATATTAGTATTATACATCCAAAAGACAAGAAACCAAAAATTACATTATGATTGGAAAAAATTTTACAACGAATAAATACAAAAAAAGAACAGAATTGAACATGTTTATCCTTCATTCTCATTGGGCATCTGATTCTTCACTACTATTTTCAGCTTCATGTGCTCCTTATGATATTCTTCTGCACACTTATGTAGCTGATATTGATCTTCTGCATTCTTCTCTATGCAATTGATTTTTTTCTCCCTGATCCTTGAGAGATTATTCCATACCCTTTAGAACTTCTTCCTGTTTAGAAAGATTCTCTTCTATATCAATCCTGATATCCCATTATCTCTTCCAACTCAGAGAAACTGAATACAACTTCCCATCCAGATCATTCAATTCTTGTTCCCGTAATTTTATTCAAGAGATAGCTTTTCTTATAAATACATGTTGAGATCTATGAAAATACATTCTTCTATTTCAAAGGAATATTTGTCATCATCTTGAAATTCATCAAGAATTCTATTGTCTTCAATAGTAATCTTTGACCAGTTGGTCATGTTCTTATTAGATCTATTGTGGGATTCATAGTTTATGAAAAAGTTTTTGAAATCCACCTTATGATTTACCCACTTATCCATCACCATGGATACAAAATTAGACTTTTGATTTAGGGTGTGTTGATGCATTTGGAAACTTGAATATATACTTGGAAATATAGGGATAGTCCCAACTAGAATTTTTAGAGACTAAATAACAAAATCATTTCCAAGGGAGGACGATTCTGATTCTGAGACTTTACATGCTGAGGATTCTTTCTTTAGCTCAGCAACTGCCGTCCTCTTTGATGATCCACCAACATATTTATTCTTCACAACAACAATTATATATGTATCAGTAACCACATATTTTCCCTTATCTGATTTTGGAATGGCTTAATCTTGGTTAGGAGATATTTGTTCACTATCAGATAGTTGAAAAATTTATTCTTCATCTATATCTTCCTTTTCAGATTATACATTTGCATCCTTAGGAAGAATAAAATCAGGATTAGAACTTTCTTTATCATAAATCATATTCACTTATTCTTAAAACATGTCATCGTCACCATTTTAATCTTTCCCAGGGGTTGCATGCTTTGAATACTCAACATCAGATGTTAGGATTGAAAGATTCTCATATGGACATTCCTTCTCTTGAAAATCTTCAACATGCATAATGAGATCTTCAGTATCACCACTGACTTCGTCTTCCTCTTCTTCTTCCTCAACTAATTCATCTTGGACTTTCTTCAAAGTCACATATTTCATTCTCACAGACTCTTGTAAATCTTCTACTTAGAAGTATTATGGTACCAGAATATATTTTGAGGCTTTCTTTGCATCCATTAAAATATATTGAACAATCTCTTCATTAGTAATCTTCTTCTTTTTCTTCTTTTCTTTTGATTTATTTTCAAGCTCATCAACATTGTTTTCATTTAATGGTTTTTCTTCTGCAGGATCCAAACAAATTCTTGGCTCCCACGGTTTCTTTTTCTCCATGTCTTCCCTCAATTTTTCCACTACCTCATCCAGATATGATTTTTTATTTTTTGGATTTGGTGTTGTGGATTGAGTTTTTGTAGCATCGGGGGTCTTTTCTTTCTCTTCTACATCTTTCAGCTTCCTCTTCCTTCAAACCTTTTTAAAAGGTTTATCCACCTCATGTTTCTTCATAATAGCTTATAATTACTCTTCTGGAAAATCAAAACATTCTTCATAATCATTAGAAAATCCAACTTTCATCCTCTTCAGAGTATCATCACTTACCAGCATGACTTTAAAATTTCTTTGCATTGAATAACCATGTATTTTGAAGAACTCTAAACACCGAGAAATCAACATTTAGATAATAGTTAGATACTAGATAATCTAAGTCTTCAGATTTCCATTCATTATATTATCAATTGTAATTAGAATAGGCTTAACCAAATTTATCTTCCATAGATTCACAAAGAAATCCAGGATATACATGTCACTCTACTCTAAATTTTCCTTGTAACCTTTTCTCAGAATGATGAATCCTTGAACCAACAATTCAAGTATCCAATAATTTTAGAAAGGAGGAAAATCTTCGGAATCTTTTCATCATGAAGACCGAGGCACACTATAGTCTTCACATTAACAAAACATCCTTTAACAAGAGGAAGCTTATGTGAGAAGAATTATGCCACACCCTCATTAGGAATTCCAATTAAACTGGCTGCCATGGTGTAAGAAAGAGCATTAGTCTTCCCGTAGTTCTTGAAAGATAACTTTTCTATTCCTTCTTTCATTAAAAAACATGCTGACTCATAGAACTCAACCACAATGTCTGGATATACTAGATCCCGATTAGCTGGTTTCAACATGGAAACACACTCCCATCCATTCCGCTAGATATTCTTTGAAATTATAGAATCATTCTTAGAGAATAAATGTTGATGAACCAACCTTTCTCTCTAAATATACCATTCCAAAATCGGATATTCATTTGACATATATTTCTGAGATGATACTTTGATAGAAATTCATAATTGAGGAAGATCTAAGATGTTCGGAATAGGCTTATGTATGAGGGGAGAACTTCCGCATGCACGAGCTTGAGTTATGATATGGGAAAAACATTGAGGGTCCATTATATAGGAAACTGAGATAAAAATTCATCTAAATATTTCAATCTAATGGCTGAAAAACCTTCTGATTATATCTTATGGTTGATATGATCTCTGCAAGAAAATATTGGTAGGATCTGATCTTTTGAGGTGTTGATGAAAAACATTTAGATTTCAGGAAAATTGAATCCAAAAATATTAAAAACAATTGAAAATATGAAAAAGTAAAATATTATTATGAAAACTCAAGAAAGAATCATACCTTTCATATTGTTAGGAAGATTATTCGTATTGAGGAAAATTCTCCTTGAAGCACTTTAGATTCTAAAAATTTGATTACGATTTTTTTTTCGAAAAATAGACTATGATAATTTTTTAAAATACTCATTATGAAATATTAGAAAATATTCATTACAAAAATTTAGAAAAACATCTTTGCTAAAATTTATAAAATCATCATTACGAAAATTTAAAAAATCTTGATTTAAAAAATTTAGAAAATCATCATTAGGAAAATTTAGGAAATCATCATTATGAAATTTAAGAAAATCTTCATAACGAAAATTTAGAAAATCTTCATTAAATAATTTAGAAAATATTCTTTATGAATATTTAGAAAATATGCATTACAAAAAATTATAAAATCTCTATTATGAAAATTTAGAAAATCCTCATTATGGTAATTTAGAAAATGAAAAAAAATTTATAATTTAACAAACAAATATACTCCCATGATGAAAAGGACTTTATTTATGTAAATAGATTGGTTTCAACATAAAGTTAAAAAGGAGGACTACATTACAATTATCATTACGAACTTCTGTTTAATGTATGCTGATCTATCAGAGGGTAATGATTTTTTGAAAATATAAGCAAGATGATCTTGCCTTCTGAATAATTGAAAAATGATATCTTCTTTTTGGGTGTGATCCCAAATAATATGATGCATAATATCTATTTGTTTTTCGTTAGAGTGATGAGCGTAGTTTTTTCATAGAGAAATGGAACTAGTATTTGAAACAAAATTTGTGTTTTGGTAAATCTCATAACAAAGTCTTTGAGTGTGTGTTGCATCCACAGTAGTTGAGCACAACAACTTCCAGCTGGTACATTTTCAGCTTTAGCATAGGAATGTGATACTAAGGGTATCTTTTTGCATGACCAAGAAACTAATGAATCTTCTACGAAATGACAAGTTCCAGATGTACATTTCCATTCCATTCTACATCCACCAAAGTCAGCATCCAAAAAACATCTAAATGAAATCATTTCTAGAAGTATAAAAGAGTCCAAGATCTAGGGTTCACTTCAAATAACGAAAAATTCTTTTCACTACATTTAAATAAGATTTCATAGGACTGGATTGATATCTTGCACATAATCGTATTAAAAACCTTAAAGCTGGATGAGTTTTTGTTAAGTAAAGTAGACTTTCTATTATACCTCTAAAGTATTTTAGATCCACTGGTTTCCCAGCTTTATCAAGATCAAGTGAATATGAGGTACCAATGGGAGTACATATATGCTGATTGTTTTCATATCAATAATTTTTAATAATATCATCAATATAATTATATTTCGAGATATAGATTCCTTCTGGTTTTTGAGAAAATTGAAAACCAAGGAATAATGATAACTCACCCATAATACTTATTTCAAACTCAGATTTAATTTGATCCGTAAAGGAATCAGTTAATGAATGCCGAGTTGAACCAAATATAATGTCATCAACCTAAATTTTTTCATTGAAAACATTTTTCATATTTATCTTTATAAAAAGGGTTGGATCGACATTTCATTTAACATATTTATTTTGAAGAAAAAATCATGTAAGTCTATCATACCAAGCTCAAGGGGCTTGCGTAAGTCCATACAAAGCTTTGGTAAGTTTGAAAACATGTTTAGGATGTTTTGTATCTTCAAAAACAGGAGGTTGTTCAGAAAAAACATCCTCTTTTGGAAAACCATTAAGGAAACACATTTAATATCTTATTTGTAAAAGTTTGAAATTGAATAATGATACAAAGGATAGTAGAATCCAAATAGATTCAAGTAAAGATACTGGAGAATAGGTTTCCTCATATTCTATTCCTTTGGGTTGATTATAGCCTTTAGCAACCAATATACATTTATTTATTAATATGATTCCATTTTCATAACACTTATTTCTAATGACCCATTTTACTCAAATAACAGAAGTTTCATTATGTCTTTCAACTATGGTCTATACATTATTCCTTTCAAATTGATTTATCTCAAATTACATAGCTCTTATCCAATCATCATCAACTAAAGCTTAATCAGTGCTATTTGGTTCTAATTTGGAACGAAATGCTAAATGCTCTACTTAATTCCTTAATGAACTTCTAGTCCTTATAGGTTGATTCACGCCACAAATTATACTATCACTGGGATTATTATTAGGGAACAAATGATTTGGGTTTTGTAAAAACTATACATCCACATATGGTAGAAAGTCTTCTGGGGTAAATATTTTAGAAATATCTTCATGAACATTTTACTTATCAGAAGGATATTTTAATAAAGGTTCATAATATGTTTTTCAAAACACATCCGAAGACGTAGATTTAGGTTGTTTAAAAACAAATGGATATTTTTCATCAAATTTGACATGTACTGTTTCTTCAACAGTACAAGTATTTTTATGAAAATTATATAAGCCTTAGATGTAGTGGAGTAGCCTTATAAAATTACTTCATCGGAATTTGGTTTGAATTTTTGTAGATTATCTTTAGTATTCCGAATGAATACCTTGTACACAAAAAACATGAAGTAGGAAAGTCGTGGTTTTCAACCATTCCATAACTCATGAAGAGTTTTATTAAGAAATGGTCTAATCGAAAATCGATTTATTGTATAACAAGCTGTTATTATTGCTTCATCCCAAAAATGTTTGGCTAAAAAATATTCACTCAACATGGTTCTTGTTATTTCTTGAAAAAAAATTTCTTCGTTCAATAACACCATTCTGTTGATGTGTTTTGAGCGCTGAGAAGTTATGAGTAATTCCTTTTCTACTACAACAAGTTTCAAAATCATAATTTTGAAATTCTCCACCATGATCACTATAAATAGTTATCAAAGGATGGTTTTTTTCATTTTTAACTTGGACTCTAAAACATTGGAAATATGAAAAAGCATAAGACTTCCTTTCTAGAAAATAGAACGACGTAAATCTAGTGTAATCATAATTAAAAAAAATAATACTTCTCTCCAATACTTCTAGTTTGTGTTGGGCCAAAAAGTTTCAGGTGCACTAACATTAATCCACCAGTGGTTGAGACTTCACCAACTGACTTAAAACATTATTTATGTTGCCTTCCATTTTGAAAAGGATCACAATATTTTGAAGAATAAAATCTAAGCTCTGGTAGATCCTTAACTTGTCTATTCATAGAGAGTTTTCATATATTCCTATGGTTACAATGTGATAACCTTCTATTCCACAGCCATGAATGATATTTCATTCCACTAAGGCAAGGTAGGTCTTGTCTCCTATGGTCTTCTAGGTTTATTGTGTATACATTATCTTGCCTATGGCTTGAAAGAATAATTTATTCCATGGAATTGATTACTAAGAACATGTCATTCCTAAAATTGACACGTTAACCTTCATCACATAATTGACTTATAATAAAGAGGATGTGCTTAAATCCTTTAACAAATAAACCATTTGAAATCAATGTTTTTTCAAGAAGAACGATGTTACCTATACCAATAATTTCATCTTGAGCATTATCTCCAAAAGTTACTTTTATTCCTTTTGTATTGATAATATTTTCAAGATTTTTTTGTTACCAGTAATATGTAGGGAACATCCACTATCCATTTACCATGTATTGTTGTTGGTTATATCTTTATTTCCCTAAAAATAAGAGAGTTAGACTTCCAGAATCCAAACATTCTTGGATACAGAACCTTCAGAAAAAGAATTCTTAGGGATCCACATTTTCTTTGAAAAATATGCTTTATTAAATCCTAAAGAATGAGTTTTGTTTAGGGAAGTTTTTTTCCCAATTCCCACCACAGTGACATATAGTGCATAAAGGATCACTATAGGGAACAAAATAAGTGTCACTAAAAATTGGTTTTGAACAAGTATAACCAAAACCATAATTATTCCGTTGATGTCGAATTTGAGAGTACATCTTATCAAAACTATCCATACATAAGGTAAAGTTTTACAAACACTTATCAAGGAAAAAATTTCTGACATTAGTCTAATAACAATGTTCTTGTCTTCCAAAACATTTGTTTTATAACTAGATCTAGTCTCGAAAACATATTTCGTAGAAATTTCTATTTCTAGATACATAGAAAATTTATCCTCTCAGAATTTAATTTCTAATAGTCTTCATGAAATAAATTCAAAATAAAAAACTTTTCTATCAATATCATTATAATGATCTTATATTTCCTTAGTAAGAATAGTATTTCTAGAATTCACTTTATCAAGCTTTTTCATGAGTTTTTAATTCCCATTCTCTAGAAGCATAGAGAAAACTAGAAAATTCATTTTTGGTAGGTAAAGTATTATCTTTATCAAAAGAATATTATTCATTCAAGGATTAATATTATTTACTATTACTATTTAAAGATCTATTGGTGGTGGATTCATTATTGTGTACCTTATCCATTTAGTAATTAATTTCAATAGGTAGAATGGCTATTAGACCATGATTTTTCTATCCAGAGGATTCGTAATCTTATGAATCATCTGAAGAGTCACCACCACTGGCACTCCAAGTGACATTAGCTTTCAAAAAATTCTTAGCTTTAGCTTTGTTGTACTTTATTCTGTTTCTCTCAGAATTCTTATCCTTTCATTCATTTCTCTTAATCACAGGACTATCCGGTCTTATATGTCCAGCTCTCTTGAATTCATAACAAGTGTCTTATTAATATTTCTTATATTTCCTTTCTTTCTTCTTGTATTTGGATTGAATGTTCTTCTGTCTAACATTCTTGTTCATCCATTGAGAAAGATTGGCTAACTCATTTTCAGAATATTCACTTATACTAGATTCAGATTGAATAACAACCTTCTTAGATTTAGATCTTGTAACTCTCTTAGGAGTCTTGGCATTCATATGATTTAATTTTTTTTAAATGAAACACTTCCATTTACATTCTTCTTCTAAATATTATCAGAATCTTTTTTCATTGAAGTCTCTTGTGGAAGAAGAGTTCCAAAAAGTTCATCAACAGAAATCTGTGTAACTTTTCTCTTCTCCTCTATAGTTGTCCTCTTAGATTCCAATTCATTGGGCATGATGTCTATGATTTTATCCACAAGAGCTTCACCATCTAATCCTTTCTCACCCATTGATTGTAAACTATTAACAATAGTAATGAATCATCGTTGCACCTTACATATGGGTTCTCCATATGTAATGAAGATACCATATTATTCAACTCTGAGCATGGCTCTTCTAGTTTCAATAACTCTAGAAGCTCCAAAGTGAGTGACATCAAGATTCATTGAAATACAATTTGCTACTTCACAAGATGAAATTTGGATATATATATTTCTAGTCATAGAACAAATCAATGTATTGCTTCCCTTATAATTCAGTTGATATTCATGATTTTCTTGATTGGTGAAGGTACTAACTTCCTTATCAGGGATTTTATGTCCTCTAGTAAGCATAACAGAATTTTCTACTCCCATATTGATAATAAATGTCTTCATACGCTCTCTCTAATATTCGTATTCATTCCCAACAAAATAGGTGGTCTAGTAGGCTTTAGGTTATCAATGGAACCAACATTGATTCATGCTCTGTAAAAAAATCTTTCCATAGAAACATGTTGGTAATAAAAGTTTGTAAACAAAGATAAAAATATCATAAGAAAGTAAAATATAGAACAATGAAAAACATGACCAAGAAAACTTATATGCGAATATAAGTATCTCATAGACTTCCTCTAATACCAATTTTAGGATCGAAGTAATACTAATTGTAGAATCAAAATAATGATGTAGATGCTCAATATACAAGAGTGGGTGGGTTCGAATTGTATACCTTATAAAATTCAAATAGAACTATTAAATATGGTAATGTTTAACAATGATAAACCAGGTAAATTAACAAGACCTCTACGTTTTACCACTTTCTTTAATCCGAAAATGTGATTCTGGAAATGAAACATACCAAAAGTTTACAAAGATAAAGATTCTACCTTTAAGCGTATAGAATCTTACTAATCAGAGTAAAAGTATAAGAATGTATAAGATAGTTATACTTTCCTCAACAATCAAAATGCATCGGAAAACATGATACAATACAAGTAACAAGTCATAAGTCTTTTAACCAAAGGAGAATGGTATCCAACAACCTTGGATAAAGGCCCCTTGATTTATACATTCAAGAATGTCTTTTTTACCCACACTAGGGTTAGCCCTCAATTTGATGATCGGAGTCTATCTTGCAATCCCCGCATGCCTTCAAATTCAGGGTAGTCATCACCTCTCTCTTCCTCACCAAAGAAGTCCTTGAACATTTTGGTATTCAGATCCTCTGTCTTCCTGCCGCCGGAAGCCCTCGAATGTACTCAGAAACATTCAAAGTCGTACAAAGTAATTCTAATCATGATGTTCAGTACGCATAAAGAATGAAAGTATCTCTATAGAAATCACTTCAACATCATGTAATCTATATATTCGTAGAATATTCAGTCAAAGTTCACTAAGTTATGAGTTCTTTCAAATGAGCTCATATTTAATGGAACATCCTCAATGGTCAGCTCCCTCCTCCAATGGTTATATTTTTTCATTAATTTTAGAGGGACATGTACATGTGTCAATCAAACAATGGTTAGTTAGAAACAGAAAGCACGACATCATTTTATGTCTATATCTAGAATAAACTAAAATATGGTTACTGGAAAAAATAAAATTTTTCAGAGTCAAAGGAAAATATTAATGTTCGGAGTCTAATGAAAAAAAATTATTCGGAGTCTATAATACATGGATATTCAGATTCTTTAAACCAAGGAATTCATAGTTATAATTATAAAAACTTCGAAGTCTGAATTCATTAAAATTCAGAGTCTGAGTATATTAGAATTCGTAGTCTAGACTCTTAAAAGTTCATAGTCTGTATTCAGAGAACTCAGATTCTAAACTCATAAGATTTTGGAGTATGAATTCAATGGAATTCAGCGTCTGAAATCATAAATATTCGGATTTAGAATTCATAAGAATTCAGAGTCTGAATTCATAAAAGGTTGGAGTCTGAATTCATAAGAATTAAGAGTCTGAACTCATAAATGTTCGGTGTCTAACTTTAGAAATCTCGGAGTCTTAACTCATAAGAGTTTGGAGTTTGATTTTAGTCAACATAGAACCTGAATTCAGATCCTAAAAACAGAATGATTTATATCTATGATTGTATGTGATTTTGATATTTTGGATATGAAACTGAATTTTATAAATAGAATATGATCAATCATTAAATGGTAAGGATAAATTTCCTTGGGGAAGGAAAATTTTCCTTATGAAGTTAAAACATTGAAGAAAGGAAATTTTCCATAAGAAAGATTGTTTTTGATTTTCAAAATATGAAGGAATGTAAAAGTCCTAAGGAAACCTTATTGACTCAACATGGATATCCCTTCGATGATGTCCAGAGATACGTGGAGCACCTGTGGATCACCACTACAGGAATCCTGTACTTGGATTCTACGACGCAACAACATATCATACCATATAATGACAGGATACATCAACGAAGAATGAAATAAATCAAGGTAATTCTTGTCAATTAATTAAAATAATTATAACCAACATATGATGTTAATATCTCTAGGGTTTCGGGACTCCCTCTTTTTTTCATTCTTCGTTCTATTATGAAGATCTGACATTTTACATCATGACAGATCTTGGATTGATCGTTGCTAACGCTAAAATTAAAGTTGGGAAAACCCACCAACACGCTTCCGCTGCGCCCAGAACCTACAAATATTTCTTCATCCAAATTTATGTTTATTAAAAATATTTTCAGAAATTTTTTATAATTATTTTTTAATATCATTTTTATAATTAATGGTAGTTATAATAAATAATTTAAATGTAATCTTACCACTACTTTATAAATAAGGTACTTTTTGAATTTTATTATAAAAATGTGAATGGAGTATTTGTTTTTTATATATTTAAATTGAATAGAGCTCATCTTCTTTAATGACAACTAAAAGTTATAAATAATCCCTTTTTATGTTTCAAATGTTATTTTAAAAAACAATCCATTAATATTTGATAATTTTTTAGACTATAAATAAACATTTTCAAAATATATATATATTTTCCTCAATATATGTTCAATGTGATCTTTCAATATAATTTTCTACCTATGATGAAATCCTTTGATGTTACATAATGTGAAAATGTTATTTCTCTCATGAATTATTTTTAATGTATTTTCATAAATATCAACAAACTTTTATGGAATTTATTTCTTCTAAATTTTGTATATATATCTATAAAATATATACATATTTTAGTCTCTCTTAATTTGATAGTGTAACTCATTCCTTATTATCATTTCCCAAATGCATTTATTATGAAATCTTCTTTAAATATTATATGAATAAAAATTATTCAATCAATTTTCTATCCATGCTCAATCCTTATGTTATTCATTATGATCGATTTCCATTATGTGGAACACATAGTTCATGAATAATTTATAATGGGTGTTCCCAAATATCACTCCAAGGCCCTAGGTAATGCTATAGTATAAAAAGCCATCATGAATGGGATGATGGAATAAACATAATCTTTTATGGGACTCTATCCACCATGTGATGTTGTCTAGGAAGTTATCTTTGACTCATGTTTATGTCATGTTATATATTGGTGGGAAAATTCCTTTGATACCATGATATTATAATATAATTACCATTACAATATTAATCGACGAAGTTACTCATGATACTTCTCTATTATGATATCATGTTATAAATTTGACTCACATGTTATTTTTACTTATCATTTTTCCCTTATAGGGTCATCTTGATCACCCCTTTCTTCATGTATTACATAAAATATTCCAGGATTTGTTAGCTATAATTTATTTTTGGATACAATGGAAAATAAAATATGCATTCCTTGGTTTATGTATTATGAACCTTTCATTCCAAATACACTAGGCCTTAACAATATTTGTGTTTTATTAATTAATATTTATGTTTATGAATCATGAAACTATATTTGTAAAATTCACGATACTCAAAAGTAGGTATCAAATAGATGAATTTGTTATCCTTTTGAAACTAGGATGAGGAAACATTATTGAAATCATAGGGATATATAAAAGGGTATGTTTAAGTTTAATCCAATGTATAGTAAAATATCATGAAATTTTGGTGAAGTATAAAACAATTTTTTTTATAAAATTACTTCCCTATCTGGATACTACATGTAGACATGATTCTGGAATAGATCTACCATGGGGTAATAAATCTGAAAATTGTGTGTCACATTTTCCTTGACCATTACACGGAATTATAAAAAGGTCCTTAATGCACACTATGTTTTACACTCTTGGCGTTTATTCTTTGAAAATTTAAAAACACATTATGAACCATCATGAAGTATTTAAAAAGATGATGATTATTAATGACCTAGGTTAAACACAATCGAACAGTGGCTCAAAGGTGTCAAAACCCCAAAACGCAAATATGTAATAACACTCTACATGGGGTGGTTGGCATTGTAGATGTAAACCCATTAAATAAATTACATATATGAAAATATTTTTATACTATAGATTTAAATAAAAAAATTAAGGCATATAAATTCAACAAATGATTCCCGATTAAATCGACGTTTCGAAATGACGATTTTTAAAATGATAGAATTTGAGGAATGAGTTATAGACCACCTACCTCACACTCGTACAAATCTCCTCATCTACTATCAGCCTCTAATTTATTATGGATCTGAGTAGATATGAAAAAGGATTATACAAGACTACACCATGATAATTTAATTGATAGAAAAAGCAATAAATAATGACTCAAAGGGACTCGATTACTTACCATTTCAGATCCAACGTGACAAATATAAGCTCGATCAGACACTTGATGAAGGAGATCTCTCAATACCTAGCGCGGGCTATCAAAGAGATACAAAGGGTTAAAATGGAGTTTTTCCCATTAGAATCATATAATATAAGGTGGGTTTAATTATTTATATCATAAGGGAAAGAGGTAAAATTGCCCCAAATTTAGCATGTTCATAGTTTGACTGTAATGTTTTCCAAACCATGTGCCAACCATGAAAAAGTTCATAGAAGTTGAGGGGAATGCACACAGTTATTCCACACAGTAAGAGAAACTATACACCAACTTTGAAAAATGGATCTACCTAAAAATGCATACCACTTTCATGGTTAGATATAACGATGTTCCCTACCCGAATGGTTTACACTAACTGTGCGATATGAAAATTTAACCCTAAAAGATAGATTCCTAGATTCAAAGAATCATTGGAAACCCCTAATACCTTCATGAACTCATTAGGCATCTGAAATAGGGACAAAATAATGAGTTAGAATAAAATTTAAAGGATCCATATCTGATTCCAAAACTTGGTTCATACAGTCTCGAACATAAAAGAACTCATCCCCATGTTCACCTTACATGGGTGGCGAAACCATATTAGAGAATAAATCCAACCAGTGAGAGTTAAAATAGCCTCCCCCTACCAAGTATCATCTTATAAAAAATTATTCTACCATAAAACCTATGCTAGAAGAAGCGACTGACCTCAGAGTGCCTTCGTACTCTGGTCAATGTTGTATATTGGATACTACTCATAAGAAGCATAGACATAAAGTTCAAATTCATTGTGATCTAGAGTAATAGATGTGTAGGCATGATAACATTTAATCTTTGAAATGTGGAAGATGTCATGCATAGAACAATACCTTTGAGGCAATAATAACCAATATGCATCCATGTCATATCTATCTAGAATATCAATAAAAACATATAAAATGAGGATAAAGCTTACATTGATTATTTATCAATCTATAACCCAACCTGGGTAATACCTGTCGGAAAAAACTATCCCCTACCTCAAAATATAGATGTCGTTGAAACAAATAGACAAAGAAATTTGTCTATACTGAGTAGTAGAAATATGCTTCCTGATCAACTGAACATTCTCTGATGTTTCATGAATGATATGAATACCTAGTAGAGCTACCTATCCTTCCTCTATCCAACACAGGGTTGAATGACAGAACCTAACATACAATGCCTCAAAATGATCGCTCTTAATTATCACATGAAAGATTTTGTTATAGGTATACTCAATGATGTGATATGATTCTCTCAAGGACTACTTAAATCAAGGAAACACACTCGAGAATATCCTTGACAACATATATTGCTGGTTTGGATAGTCCATTTGATTAATGGTCCAAAATTGTGCTCAGTAGCAGTTGTGTACACATAGCTTTCTACAACCCCCTCCAGAACCATTTTTTAAAATGAGGGTCCCTACTATAGATTATAGTATAAAGAAACTGGTGATGTTAGATGATATCACATACATTAATTCATCCCATATCATAAATTGATAAATTCTCTCTAATTAGAATAAAGTGGTCTAATTTAATCAGTAGGTCAAAAAACCCATACTTCTTCGGTACCCCTTAGGGACCTAGGTAAACAGACTACAAAATTCATAGAAATATCTTCCCATTTCAATTATGAGATTGGATGTAGCTGTAATAAGATTGTAGGTATCTATTGTTCCTCATACACCTACTTCTAGGTGAAACACCTACTGATAATGACTGTTATATAACCTTTTATCCCAGGACACCAATACAGATGTCGCATGTCTCAATACATTTTGGAGATGTCAAGAAAAACATACAACTAAGAAACATGGGACTCCATAATCATATACAATCTCATATGTGTTATAACCCAAATACATCCATGTAAATGTAGGATTTCATCTCTCTCTACAGACCAATTTGGAGGTGGTTCATCTCCCAAATTACTTTTATGGAGAACCAAGCCCTCCAGATCTGAAAATTTCTTACTCTTTACCTTCATAAGTAGGAAAGTTGAAAAGGTCAATACTAAGATGTAAGAATGATTTTTACTATCATAAATCTCTAAATTTAGTTCATAATAGGGACCCATCTATCTCAATTCATATCTGGATTCCCATACAACCTATGCCTATATTTTTTGACTCAATGTATCAGTGACTACCTTTCCCTTTCCAAGTATATAGTCATGTTTGAAATTTAACGACTAAATATATTCGACCCATTTTTGCTGTCTAAGGATCATGTCACGCCGTGTACATTTAATGTACACGCCATGTTGTTTTCATGGTAAATGAGTAAATGTTGTGTATTAATCATTACAAGTCGTGTAGTTTTTCAGATGGGAGTTTGAGGAAATAATATCGTTTAATTAAATGATATTTATTATAATCAGTGTGGGAACATGTCAAGCAATTAATCATTCGTCATTGGGGTTTTCAATAAGAGTTAATGAAATAAATAAAACACATAACGCATTTATATTTTTTCATAACTCTATAAACTCAAACATGATTATAAATATCCTCACAAAACCAACACATTTAAAAAGAATCATTGTGTTAAAAAATTCTAGAGAGTTCTCTCCAGGACGAATGAACTCCTTCCTCCAAGAATGCTCTCAAGACCGAGAGAGATCCACCCCCACCAGATCAAGGCGATCAAAGGAATGCATCACAAGAAAATATTATTCCATGCAAGCACCTAGGGTGTAGGATCGAAATGATACTGATTGTAGCATCAAAATAATGATTTTTATTCTCAATATACAAGGTGGGTGGGGGTGAATCGTATACATTAAACAATTCCTAGAAAACTTTTAAATATGGAAATGTTTAACAATGTTAATCATGGTAATTTCACAAGACCTCTATATTGTACAAACTTGTTTGATTCCGGAAAAGTGATTTTGGAAGTGTGACATAACAAAAGATTACAAAGATAAAGAAGCTACCATATAATGTATAGAATATTTCTAATGGGAGTAGAATTATATGGATGTATAATATAGATATACATTCCTCAAAAATCAAAATGCAGTGGAAAAAATGAAACAATACAAGTAACAAGTAATAAATCTTTTAACCCATATTGAACGGTTTCCATAAACCTTGGATAAAGACCCTTGATTTATAATTTCATGAAATTCTGTCTGACCCACACAATGTTATGCCCTCGATATGAAGATCAGAGTCTGTCTTGATATCCCCAAAAGCCATCAACTTCAATGTAATCAACACCTCTATCTTTATCATCAAGAAATTCCTCAAACATTAAGATAGTCGGCACAACTACCTTACAATCTCCAGAAGCCCTTGAATATACTCAGCAATATTCGGAGTCACATGAAGAAATTCTAAACAAGATGTTTAGAAAACACAAAGTAAGAGAGTCTGTCTTTAGAAATCACTTCAACAACATGTAATATCTAGATTCATAGAATTTTTATTCAATGTTCACCATGTTATGAGTTCTTTAAAATGATCTCTTATTTATAGGCACATATTCAATGGTCAACTCCCTCCTCCAACTGTCATATTTTTCCTTGAATTTTAGAGGGACCTATATATGTGTCACTCAAAAAATGGTTAGTTAGAAATAGAAAGCATGACATCATTTTGAAACAATATCAAGAATAAGAAAAAATATGGTTCCTGGAACAAATTCACTATTTCAGAGTCTAAGAAAAAATTAATTTTTAGAGTCTAATAAAAAAAACTATTCATAGTCTATAATACATGGATATTCTAATTTTTTCTATCATGTAATTTGAAGTTATAATTCTATAAACTTCGGATTCGGAATTCATAAGAATTCATAGTCTGAATTTATTGGAATTCGGAGTCTGGAATCTTAAATGTTCGGAGTCTATATTTAGAGAACTCGTAGTCTGAACACATTAGAGTTCAGAGTCTAAATCCATTGGAATTCATAGTCTAAACTCATAAATGTTTGGAGTCTGAATTAATAAGAATTTGGAGTCTAAACTCATAAAATTTTAGAGTCCGGATTTAGAAAACTTGGAGTCTGAACTCATAAGAGTTCGGTGTCTGTATTCAGAGAAATCAAAACCTGAATTCAAAACCCGAAAATAGAATGCTTTATATAAATGTATATATATGATTCCAAGGTTTTGGATATAAAACCAAATTTTATACATCGAATATGAACAATGAAAACATGTTAATGATAAATTTCCTTGGGGAAGGAAAAATTTCCATATGAATATAAAACAAACGGGAAACGAAATTATCCATAAGAAATAGTATTTATGATTTTCAAAACATGAAGGAATGAAAAATTCATAACTAAACCTTATTGACTCAACAATCCCCTCCATTTTTGAAAGCACAAACATCCTTACGAAAAATAATATAAGGACATAGAAAAAAAATTATTGTCTTTGAAAATAAAGCATTTGTCCCTTAACACATGGGCAATGATGAATATGCTTACCCCCCTTAGGATTTGGAACCAGTAAGGATCATTTTATGATTTCTAGAATGATATTTTTCATTATCTTGAATACAAAAATTATTATAACGAAAACTCCCCCTTAGATGAAATCCCCCTGACTTAGGCATAGTATTATTTTTGAAATTCCTTTCTCCCGCTTTGTGATTTTCGAAAAAGTATTAGAGGGAATGGAAATGAAATTATGGTACCTGAAATATTAGTACTATACATCCTAAAGGAAAGAAACCAAAAATTTCATTATGATTGGAATAAATTTACAATGAACAAATACAAAAAAAGATAAAAAATGAACAAGTTTCTCCCTCTCTCTCCTTGGGAATCAGATTATTCACTATTTTTTTGCTTCATGAGCTCCTTATGATCTACTTACGCACAATTTAGTAGATGATCTTGATCTTCTGCATTCTTCTCTAAAGAGTTGTTTTTTTTTCTTCCTAAACCTTGAGAGATTCTGCCAGACCCTTTAGAACTTATTCTTGTCTGGAAAGCTTCTCTTATACCTCAATCCTGAGATCCCATTCTATCTTCCAACTCAGAGAAACTAAATACAACTTCCCATTCAGATCATTCACTTCTTGTTTCCCAGAATTTTCTTCAAGAGATAGCTTTTCCTAAAAATACATAGTGATATCTATGAACTTACTGTCTTCATTTTCAAAGGCATATTTGAAACCATCCTAAAATTCATCAAGAACTATCTTGTCTTCTATAGTCTTATTTGACCAGTTATTCATTTTATTATAAGATCTTTTTTAGGATTCAGAGTTTATGAAAACAGTTTTGAAATCCACCTCAAGATTGACACACATATCCATAACCATGGATACTAAATCTGACTTTTTATTTAGGGTGTGTTGATGCATTTGGAATATCGGATCTATACTTGGAAATATAAGGATAGTCCCAAATAGCTTTTATAGAGACCGAACAACAAAATCATGTCTAAGGGAGGATGATTCCGAATTTGAGACATTACATTGTTGGGTTTCTTTCTCTAGATCAACAACTGCCTTCCTATTCGATGGTCCACCGACATCTTCCTTCTTCACAACAACATTAATATCTATATCAATAACCACTTATTTTACCTTATCTGCTTTTGGAATGGATTCTTCTTGTTTAGGATATATATGTTCAATATCACATATTTGAACAATTTCATCTTCATCTATCTCTTCATTTTTAGCTCCTACCTTTTAATCCTCAAGAAGAATAAAATAAGGATTAGAACTCTCTTCTTCAGATTGCGTATTCACTTCTTCATCAAACATGTCATCTCCACCATTCTAATCTTTCCCGGGGGTTGCAAGATTATAAGAATCAACATTCGAGGTTAGGATTGAAAGATTCTCATATGGAATTTCCTTCTCATGAAAATATTCATCTTTCTTAATGAGATATTTAGTATCCCCACTGACTTCATCTTCATATTCTTCTTCCTCAAGTAATTCTTCTGTTACATTTTACGAAGTCACATATTTCATTCCCAGTGACTCTGGTAAAGCTTCTACTAAAAAGGATTGTGGTACCAGAATATTTTTGGAGGCTTTCGTAGCATACTTTAGAAGATATTGCACAATTTATTCTTTATTCATCATCTTATTTTTTTTCTTTTCTATTGATTGATTTTCATGCTCATCAGCAGTCTATTCATTTAATGGTTTTCTTCTGCAAGATACAAACCAAAGCTTGGATCCCTTGGTTTCTTTTTCTCCATGTCATCCTTCAATTTTCCACCACCTCATCAAGATATGATTTTTTATTTTTTGGATATGGTGGTGTGGATTGAGATTCTGGAGAATCTGGGGTTTTTTATTTCTCTTCTACATATTTCAGCTTCCTCTTCCTTCAAACCATTTTTGAAGGTTCATCGACCTCATGTTTCTTCATAATAGCTTACAATTCCTCTTCAAAAAATCCAAAAATTCTCCAGAATCTTTATAAAAACCAATTTTCATCCTCTTCAGAGTATCATCACTTTCCATCATGACTTTGAAATTTCTTGGCATTGAACTATAATGTATTTTGAAGAACCCTAAACACCGAGCAATCAGCATTGAGAAAATAGCTAGATATATGATAATATAAGCCTTAATATTTCCATTCATTATATTATCAATTGTAATCAGAATAGTCTTAAACAAATTTATCTTCCTTAAATTAACCAAGAAATCTAGGATATACATTTCACTTTTCTCTAAAGTATACTTGTCACCTTTTCTCAGAATGAAGAATCCTTGAACCCAAAATTAAATTATCCAAAAATTTTAGAAAGGTGGAAAATCTTTGGAATCATTACATCTTGAAGACCGAGGCACACCATAGCCTTCACCTTAACAAAACATCCATTAAAAAAGGAAGCTTATGTGAGAAGAACTCTACCACACCCTCATAAGGAATTCCAATTAAACTAGCTTCCGTGCTGTAAGAAAGAGAATATGTCTTCCCATAGCTCTTGAAAGAGAACTTTTCTTTTATTTCATTCTTTAAAAAACATGTTGAACCATAGAACTCATCCATAATGTTTGGATATACCAGATCTTGAGAACCTGGTTTCGATACGGAAACACACTCACATCCATTCAACTAGATATTCTTTGAGATTATATAATCATACTTAGAGAAGAAATTTCGATGAACCAACCTTTCTCTGAAAAATATGCAATTCAGAAATTAGATTTTCATTTGAAATATCTTTTTATGAAGATACTTTGACAACCATTCTTTATTGAGGAAGATCTATGATGTTCGGAACACAATTATATAGGAGGGAAGAACTTCAGCATGCACAAGCTTGAGTTTTGATGTGGGACAAACATTGGGGGTCCGTTATATTGACAAATGAGACAAAAATTCATCTAACAATGTCAATATAATGGCTGAAAATCATCTGATCAGATCTGATGGTTCATATGATAGCCACAAGAAAATATTGGTAGGATATGATCTATTGAGGTTTTAATGAAAAACATTTATATTTAAGGAAAATTGAATCTGATAAATTTAAAAAAATTGAAAATACCAAAAAGTAAAATATGATTATGAAAAGTCAAGAAAGAATCATACCTTTCAGATTGCTATAAATATTATTCATATTGAGAAAAATTCTCCTTGAAGCAGTTTAGATTCCGAAAATTTGATTACGATTTTTTTGGAAATATAGTCTATGATATTTTTTTAAAATATTCATTATAAAATATTATCAAATATTCATTACACAAATTTAGAAAAACATCATTACAAAAATTTATAAAATGTTCATTACGAAAGTTTGATATTAATTCATTACAAAAATTTAGAAAATCATCATTAGGAAAATTTATAAAATCATCATTATGAAAATTTAGAAAATATTCATAACGAAAATTTAGAAAATATTCATTACAAAAATTTAGAAAATGTTCATTAAAAAAATTTAGAAAATCATCATTAAAAAATTTAGAAAATATTAATTATAAAAATTTAGATAATATGCACTACAAAAATTTATAAAATCTCCATTACTAAAATTTAAAATATCTTCATTACGATAATTTAGAAAACGAAAAAAAATCATAATTTAATAAACAAATGTACTCCCCCAATGAAAAGGAGTTTATTGATGTAAGGATATTGGTTTCAATAAGAAGTTACCAAGGAGGATTACCTTACGGTTATCATTCCGCACTTCTGTTTAATTTATTCAAATATATCGGATGGTAATGATTTTGTGAAAATATCAGCAAGTTGATCATGTGTTCCTAAAAATTGAAAAATGATATATTCTTTTTGTGTGTGATCCCTAAGAATGTGATGCATAATATCTATGTATTTTCTATGAGAGTGATGCACATGTATTTTTCTTAGAGAAATGGGAATAGTATTATCACACAATATTTCTATTTCGGTAAAACTCATAACAAAGTCTGTGAGTGTGTGTTGCATCCACAAAATTTGAGCACAACAACATCCAGCTTCTACATATTCAGCTTCCGTAGTGGAAAGTGCTACAAAGTGTATCTTTTTTCATGAGCAAGAAACTAATGAATCTTTTAAAAAATGACATGTTCCGGATATACTTTTCCTATCCATTCTACATACACCAAAGTCACCATCTTAAGTACTTTTAAAAAAGTCATTTCCAAAAGTATTAGAGTCCAAGAACCATGGTTCACTTTAAATAGAGAAAAACTCCATTCACTGCTTTTAAATGAGATTCCATAAGACTGGATTGATATCTTGCACATAATCAAACTAAAAACATTAAATCTAGATTACATGTTGTTATGTAAAGTAGACTTTCTGTTATACCTGTTAAATATTTTAGATCTACTAGGTTCCCAGCTTCATCAAGATCATATGAATTTGACGTATCGATGGGATTACTTATACTCTTATTGGTTTCATATGAATATATTTTAATAAGATCATTAGTATACTTATGTTGGGACATATAGATTCCTTCTGGTTTTTGAGAAATTTGAAAACCAAGGGAAAATGTTAACTTTCCCATCATACTTATTTCAAAGTCAGATTTAATTTGATCGTCAAAAGAATCAGTTAATGATTACCGTGTCGATCCAAATATAATGTCGTCAAAATAAATATGAACAATGAAAACATTTTTCGTATTTTTATTTATAAAAAGGGTTCGATCAATATTTCATTTAATATAATTATTTTTTAAAAAAAATCATGTAAGTCTATCATAACAAGCTCGAGGGGATTGCTTAAATATATAAAAAGGATTGGTATGTTTGAAAACATGTTCAGGATGTTTTGTATCATCAAAACCAGGTGGTTGTTCAGCAAAAACATCCTCTTGTGCAAAACCATTAAGGAAACCACATTTAACATCTATTTGAAAAATATTGAAATTGAAGAATGCTAAAAAGGATATACAATGTGATTAGATTCAAGTCTAGATACTGGAGCATAGGTTTCTTCATAGTCTACTCGTTCTTATTGATTATAGCCTTTAGCAACCAATCTAGATTTATTTCTTACAATGATTCCATTTTCATAAAACGTATTTCTGATGACCGATTTGACTTCAAAAACAGAAGTTTCCTTAGGTCTTTCAACCATGGTCCAGAATTTATTCCTTTCAAATTCATTAATCTCATCTTTTATAGCTCTTATCCAATCATCATCACCTAAAGCATAATTAGTGCTATTTGGTTCAAATTTGTAATGGAATACTAGATGTTCTACTTTATTCTTTAATTAACTTCTAGTCCTTACATGTTTATTCACATAACCAATTATACTATCACTGGGATGATCTTAAGGGAAAACTAATTTGGGTTTTGTAAAAACTGTTCATCCACATTGGGTAGGAAGTCTTCATTGGTAAATATTTCCGCAATATCTTCATTGAAATTTTACTTATCAGAAGGATCTTCTAATAAAGGCTAATAATCTACTTTCAAAACACATCTGATGATGTAAATTGAGGTTGTTTAAAAACAAATGGAATAGTTTCATCAAATTTGACATGTAATTTTTCTTCAAAAGTACTTGTATTTATATTGAAAAGTATATAAGCCTTAGAAGTAGTGGAGTAGCCATATAAAATTCCTTCATCGGATTTTGGTATGAATTTTGTAGATTATCTTCAGTATCCCGAATGAATACCTTGGACCAAAAAACCTTGATGTATCAAAGTCTTGGTTTTCAACCATTCCATAATTCATAAAGAGTTTTATTACGAAAAGGTCTAATCAAAAATCGATTTATTGTATAACAAGCAGTACTTAATACTTCAGCCCAAAAATGTTTGGCAACAAAATATTCACTCTACATGGTTCTTGTTATCTCTTGAAAAATTTTATTTCTTCGTTCAGCAACACCATTCTGTTGAGGTGTTTTGGGTGCTGAGAAGTTATGAGTAATGCTTTTTCTAGTACAAAAAGTTTCAAAATCAGAATTTTGAAATTCTCCGCCATGATCAGTATGAATAGTTTTCAAAGGAATGTTTTTCTCATTTTTAACTTGGTCTCTAAAACATTGGAAATAAGAAAAAGCTCAATACTTATTTTCTAGAAAATAGACCCACATAAATCTAATCTAATCATCAAATAGGATAAATAAATAATACTTCTCTCCAATGCATCTAGTCTTTGTTGGAATAAAGAGTTCTATGTGCACTAACATTAATGCATCAGCGGTTGAGACTTCACTGACTGACGTAAAACTTTATTTATTTTGATTTACATATTAAAAAAGTTCACATTCTTTTGAAGAATAAAATATTTGCTCTGGTATATCCTTAAATTTTCTTTTATTAGAGAGTTAACATAGGTTCCTATGGTTACAGTTTCAGAACCATATATTCCACAACCATGAATGACATTTCATTGCACTATAGCAAGGTAGATCTTGTCTCCTAAGGTCTTCTAGGTTTATTATGTATACATTCTCTTGCCTATGGCCAGAAAGAATAATCTATTCCTTGGAATTGAGTACTAAACACTTGTCAATCCTAAAATTGAAAATGTAACCTTCATCAGATAATTGACTTATCATAAAGAGGTTTTTCTTAAATCCTTTATCAAATAAAACATTTGAAATCAATGTTTTTCCAAGAAGAACGATGTTACCTATACCAATAATTTCTTCTTGAGCATTATCTCCAAAATGTAATTTTCCTCCTTTCATCATAATAATATTTTCAAAGATGTTTTTTACCAATCATATGCCCGGAACATCCACTTTCCATGTACCATGTATTGTTGTGGGTTATATCTTTATTTTCCAGAAAATAAGAGAGTTAGACTTTCAGAATCCGAAAATTCTTGGATCCGGAACCTTCAGAACAAAAAATCTTAGGAATCCACATTTTCTTTGAAAAATAACATTTATTAAATCCTAAATAATGATTTATGTTTAGGGAATAATTTTTTCCCCAATTCCCACCATAGTGGCATTTAGTTTCGAAAGGAGCACATTTAGGAACAAAATAAGTGTAACTAAAAATAGGTTTTGAACAAGTGTAACCAAAACCAGAATTATTCTGTTGAGGTCGAATTTCAATGTAAATCTTATCAAAAGTTTCCTAACCTAAGGTAAAGTCTGAGAAACACTTATCAAGGAAAAAAATTCTGACTTTAGTTGAATAATTATTTTCTTGTCTTCCAAAACATTTGTTTTATAACTAGAGCTAGTCTCGAAAAAATATTTCATAGAAATATATATTTCTAGATCCTTAGAAAATTTATCCTTTCAGAATTTACTTTCTCATTGTTTTCTTGAAGTAATTTCAAAATCAAAAACTTTTCTATCAATATCATTATAATGATCTGATATTTTCTTAATAAGAATAATATTTCAAGAATTATCTATATCATGCTTTTTCCTGAGTTTTGAATTATCATTCTATAGAAGCATATAAAACATAGAAAATTATTTATTAGTCGGTAATGTATTATCTTTATCAGAAGAATATTCTTCATTCAAGGATTAATATTATTTAATATTACTATTTAATGATCCATTGGGGTAGGATTCAACATTTTGTACCTTATCCCTTAAGCAATGAATTTCTATAGGTAGACTGTCTATTAGACCATGATTCTTCTGTCCAGAGGATTCGTAATCTTATGAATCATCCAAAGATTCACAACCACTGGCACTTGAACTGTCATTAGCTTTCAAAACATTCTTAGAATAATCATTGTAGTACTTCCTTCTATTTCTCTCAGAATGCTTTTCCTTTTATTCTTTTCTCTTAAGCATATGACAATCTGTTCTTATATGTCCAGCTCTCTTGCATTCATAATAAGTGACTTATGAATATTTCATATCTTTCCTTTATTTATTCTTATATTTTGATTGAATGTTCTTATATCCAACAATATTGTTCATCCTATGAGCATGATTGGCTAACTCATTTTCTAAAGATTCACTTATACAAGATTCGGATTGAATAACAACCCTCTAAGATTTTGATCTTTTAACTCTCTCAGGAGTCTTAGATTTCATATGATTTGATTTTTTTAAAAATGAAACACTTAAATTTCCATTCTTCTTCTAAATATTATCATAATCTCTCTTCATTCTAGTCTCATGTGGAAGAAGAGTTCCAAAAAGTTCATCAATATAAATATGTGTAACTTTTCTCTTCTCATCTGTAGCTGTCCTCTTAGATTCCCATTTATTGGGAATGATGTCTATGATTTTATCTACAAGAGATTCATCATCTAATAATTTCTCACCCATAGATTGTAAACTATTAAAAATTATAATGAATCATTGTTTCAACATACCTATGGGCTCTCCATAAGGAATGAAGAAACCATGATATTCAACTCTGAGAATGGCTCTTCTAGTTTCAATATCTCTGGAAGCTCCAAAGTGAGTAACATCAAGATTCTTCAAAATACAATTTTCTGCTTCACAAGATGAAATTTGGCTATATATATTTCTAGTCATAGAAAAAATCAAAGTATTGCTTACCTTATAATTTAGTTGAAATTCATGATTTTCTTGATTTGTGAAGGTACTAACATCCTTATGGTCTATGATTCTTCATACAAAATGATTTTATATTTGATCTATGGATATTACACCACCAAAATAGTATTTTGGTTTGATAATCCCTAAAAAAATTTAGGATACATATTAGTTTAAGCCGACAGTGAAAATGATGGGTTGTGCCTCTATTTTTTTTTATAGGCCGTTATTGTAAATATGGTTCCCACACCATTAGTCGTTAAGTTCATAGATGGTGCCAATCTTCTTGAGAAGTATTAGTGATTGAGAAATGTACTAGGTTGTTTTTCATCCAAACAAAAATAAATCTTTCTATTCATTATATTATATTTACTCTGAAACTAAACTCAATAAAACTTCTCTAACCACTAATTAATATTTTATAATCTAGGATTGTTTTTAAATTATATTTTAAAAATAAATATTCACACCCATATAGCCATTATTTCATTCAATATCAATATAATAGGAAGATGTTGTATTATAATTAATATTTATAACTGTGTATGAAATATAATACATAAACATTTAATCCATCATTATATCAAGCTATGATATGTTGTAATAGAAAAACTGTGTAAAATCAGTTTGCAAGCCGATAGTCTACCTGAAATATGAATGATGATTTTTCAACACATTATATTGAATAAAATATATAAATAGTTCCCGAAATTAACATAATAACATCTTCGTATATTTATGGTAATGATGTTATTTTATCAACATGGTTTAACAGGAATTCAAGGTTATAAATAATGAAATAATATAAAACACTACGTTAGGGATGTTATATCTTCTTCACACAACATCTTCTGGTTTTTAGAAAATTAATTCTTATATTTAATATTTAATGATATAAGGATTCTAGGATATATGATTGTAGTTTGTAAGTTATTATTTTAGGAATTGGCCAAACAAACGCATTTTTGTAGTGTTAAGAGGGGAGTAGAGGGAGTGGAATTTTATATTTTAGGATAGTTTAACACATTAATTTAATTATTATAAATAAAACAATCCATATTTTTCACATTCTAAAAGGAACCAAAATATTTTATTCCAAAACCAACATGTTTTATGGTAGAAATATGTACATAAAATTAGCGTTTTTTATATTTTTCTTCATTTTTATCCTTTATTATTTTAGTTTAACCCCTAATAAACTAATATTATCCATAACCACAACAAATAAATTTAACTATTTTATTTTTCATTATAATAAAAAATTATGATGAATATTTTTTTAAAAAAATTGTGTCAACTCTAAATATGGAATAAATATTTATAAATTCCATTCAAATAACATTCAGAATTTAATTTAAAATTAATCTCATCATCCTGAAAAATAACCAGGATATCAATAAGAAAATGATCAAAGAATTATAAAACATATATATGAAAATTAGATATTAAAATGATTCCGACGTACAATACTTTCTTAATATGTATATGATGGAACTACTTTCACTTTTAAAGTCAAAATTTATTTCATTTTAGAAATTGTCTTCATTACTCTAAACATGGAATATTCATTTTCCCAACACATAAATAAAAAATTTTGGATGAATTTTAAAAACATAATATGAACAAAAAAATACTCACTAAGGGATATAAAAAAATAAAACCAATAATTAGGTGAAAAACACTAAATCCAATTAAAAGACTTATTTTAAAAACATAAATTTCTACGTAGAAATGTAATTATCATTATTTTAAAAGGATAACTTATATTATTGTTTTAACACCAATTATTAACATGAAAAAAAATTAGAAATATCAGAAAATTTATGTATGTTCTTTATTAAATCATATAAAATAATCCTTACAAAATCACTACGAAATATACAATTTATAATAACTAGACGAACCATATCCAATATAATTTAGTGTTGAACATAATGAAAACCTAATTAATTAGAGAACTATATATAAACACCTATAATAAAGAATTAGATGTGATCATATCATGAATATAATTTTTTAGGCGAGAAATATTTAATCATAAAACCCTTCAGAAATTTTTTTAAGACCATATAAAATTAGCCTTTTATTTCAATATATCATTATATATTAAATACCCATTTTTAAAACAAAAATACCATGGAAATTGATATAGTATTTTTAATTTAAGAAGGAATGTTATTGTGAAATGATATATAGAAATTAAATAATATTCATGATAGTAGGAGTATTAATTACCAATGAATATGTGAAAATCTGTACACACATTTTTTCATTTTAAAAAATTAAATATAAAACATATACAATTATTCCTTTTAAAAAAACAAATATAATATAAAAAAGAATATAAAAAAAATTTAATATTTTTTCCAAATAAAAGTATTCAAAATATCAATTTAAAAACATGTACTTAGATGATAATGAGTATGAAGGAAAACTCTAAAAGTTCATTTTTAAGGAAAGTCATTTACCACCTTAACAACATTGGAACTATAAGCCCCATGAATGAAAAAATGTCATAAAATTGAATATATCATGAGAAAATATTATATAATCATATAAAATATAAAAGGGACTATATTTAATATTCATAAAAGAATATAGATTTCCAATAAAAAAAATTTCATCCAATAATGAAAATTGAGATGAAGTCCCTTACCTCGAGATCGAATAATCACGTAAGATATTTATATTCATGAATAATAAACATATGACAATTTTTTAATTAATTAGGAAAATATTTATAGTTTATTAATCCTTTTAATTATATTTTTACATTTTTATATATGATTAGTTAATCAATTAACATTACATCATATGTTTTGACCATATTCAGCTTATGTATTCAAATTGATATTTTAAGATTAATATAGTAAAAGAGGTCATTATTTAAAAATATAAATAATAATAATAATGTCATAATTATATTATTTAAACATAAAATATTCTTTCAATAACATTGAAGATATATTCTTTTGAAAAATTATGTATATTACGATCATGGAGAGTGTAAACCGTACATAGGCATGAGTAACCCTTCCATTTTTCAATGGCCTTTCTAAAAATAAGGTAAGTAATATTTTATATATGAATATTAATAATAATATCATATATAAAATAATATTTATTTAAATATACTATTATTTATCATTTAATTGGTTTTTTGAAGAAAATATATTCACATCACTTTGTGAACGCGGTAGTCTGCACATACATTAATGACACTATTAAATTCTACTTAGTGAAAACGTAATAAATAAAATAATATATTATCTTTTTACAATGATAAATGTAAATTTAATATGATAATTATTTCATGTACTCTAACATTTATTCTTTAATTGAATTCTTATAACATTCCTCGTAAAGCCTTATTGAAAAAAGAAACAAATTAATTCACAAGGCGATATTAATCCGTCCACACGAGGGAAGTTATCATATCCCAAATGAATTGGAATGTAAAATAGGAATGGTAGTTATAATGCATCCAAACACATAAATATGTTATGAATATTATATATATATATACACATCAACATTACCAACCAGGATAGTCATTGAGGGAAATCATGTCATATCAGTTCGTTAGGTGGTAATCATCCATACCCATGAGAGGCATTAATGTTTCCAATATAGGGTAATGTGATATGGATGTAAATAATTTCAATAACAAGAAAATATATTTGAATATGATAGATAATTATTTTATTATAAAATTATTCATAAACAATATTTGAAGGAGGTTGATGAAAAAATAAATAGAAAATTCTTAGTCTAGAATTTTAACACTACAAAGATGACCTATTTAGGATTATATATATCCTATTCCAATAATTTATTTATAACCAAATAATGCAAACTAAGATAAGGTGATAGAGCCTGGAGTGTTATTATGCCAAATGTTCTTTTTAATTGTTTCAAATTGTGAATAACAGAGAATATGGGGTGTACTTTTAAACGAGATGTGTATGCCACACATGTAATTATTGAAAAGAAAAACGTGTAAACAAATTTTTCACATTCCAAAAGGTTCCAGAATGAATTATTAAAAGTAATTATACATGATAACTTCATAATGTGTCTATAAATTAGTGTGTTTACATGTTTTTTTGTTAATATTAACATATATTTTATAAATATAACCTGTAGTAAATAAATTTTATCCTTAACCATGGTAATTGATTTTCAAAATTTTCCATATACCTATGGTAAAAATCTATGATAAAATTGATATAAAATTTCAATTTCTCTGATTCATAAAATAAAATAAAATTTACAAAATTCAACGAATGAAATTGGAAAAATTAAATTTTAAACAAAACCCACATTTGTGAATAAAATGTCTTCAATAAGTGTGATTTTCAATAAAATATATTTTTGTATAAACATTATGAATAATAATGATCATTTTTTGAATTTAAATTGATATATATTGATATATAATCAATAAATATCATTTAAAACATTCTCCTTTATTTATTAATCTATATAAATCAAAATAGTTTAATAATGTAGATTTTAAGACATTTTTATGAAACATACCATTTTAAATCCAAAGACAAACATACACAAAAAAATTAATGAAAATATAATAATGTTTATTATAAATAACTAAATAATACTTCTATGACATGAAATCATAGTCACATCACTATTATACTCTTATTTTATATAAATTAATGAATGTGAATTATTTTTTTAAAAAAATATGTGATTTTGAATTTTCAATAAAAAATAAATATTTAAAAAAAATTCAAGATTGAATCCCAATTTTTTTTCTTATGATTAATTTATAGTGATATTAATTTTATAAAAATTATATCCTATAAATTATAAATATAACATCTAAAAAATATTATAATAAAAGTTATGAATTAAATATATTTACTTTTTGAATTATAAATAACATAATTAGTTTATAATTAAGGTAACTATATTGATAAAAATTAATTTATATATGATATATTTACCTAGGTGGTTATGTTACACCTCTTATTTTAAATTTTTTCGTAATTTTTTTCTTTTTTTAAACAAGTGTGATATCCTTCACTAATGGAAAATGTTATAGTTATAGGTTTTACCTCATGCCAATTGATGGCCTATGATAATATTTACCCTACCCATGATTTATAGTTATCTATACTATAAATTACACATAATATGTTGAGGAATTATCTTTAATTAGATATTTGGGGCATATATACTAATAAAAAAAATATTTTTTTTTCACATAATAGGAGTAGAACATGTTTGAGTAAGGTGGATTTAGAAGATCAACCATTTTGACTATCTAGTACATTACCACTCTAAGAATGTAAAGATGGTGGAATTGTTTTTACGATGATGGATCATGTTATCTTATCTATGATGATGGTAAAAAAAATCTATTATATATGCATTTAAAAATGAGAGATCCCGAAATAACAGTGTACATGGAGAAATGTTATGGGCTAAAAAATAATGTTTTAACATTTTTTCATCTGTTGATTAAAGAACCACAACAGTAATATGTGAAGTTTCATATAATGGAGATAAGTGTTCCTAAATTTAAATATTATTTCGATGTAATGATATGTTTTATGAACAATTTATATTCCCCATTAATGCTAGAATGAATGAATGATCTATTGTATGAAGATACAAGTTTGTCACCCATAATTAATCTAGGAAGTATGACGATGTAAATATATTTGAATGATTTTTTATGGTGGGAAAAAATAAAACGTAATACTATATAGTATGTATCTCAGTTCTATGGTTTTGGGAAAAAAATTATATGACGAAAAAGACTATGGGGATGTTACAAAAAATTAACATACTTAATGGTAGTAGGAAACCATTACCATGTATTTCAATTTAATACTCCAAAAAAGTTTTAAGGGGGATAATTCAATTTAGGATATAGTTATGAACTAAATGAAGACAATACACTTCATTTACATTAGATATTATTTATATATTTATAATATTTTCATGATATAAATTAAGGATGTCTTCAGAAGCCATGGAGTAGAACATTGAATTCTATAAGAATGGTATATGAGGATTACCTCAATGTTCTAGAGATGTATTCAATGGGATCATGAAATAGAGAAATATTTCAGTGTTGCTAATATTCATCATTTAAATGACTTGTCTCATGTATGTACTCTCATCCTAGAGGATATGATGAGATCTTGATATATATATTTAAAATTTTAGTTGGACCAACACATTCATTTTTTTAATTTTCATATAATAATATATTTCAATCTAGAAAAAATTTCTCTCATTATTAATCCATGTATAGCAGGAAGAGAAAAACACTTTCATTTTTAAATTATTTAGGAGATAGTAATCTATTTTGTCCATAACTTGTTGAGGTCATGAATTTTAATGATATATTTATTCAATATAACATAATAGTAGATCAAGGATGAAAATGTGTTTTTAATCATAATAAATATATATAGATAGACGTTGATTACAATGTATTCCAATGAATATATACACTAAAAGGGTGTTGAGATCTGGATATAATCCAATGGAATTCCATAGTAAAATTAGACCTTTTCTAAATCTTGATCATGTATGTATGGTAGATTATCGATTGACTCTTCCACCAAATGTATTTCATGTTTATCATGTATTCCTTTTGTCTCTCTGGATAAAATAATAACATGATCCTTGACTTGTTCAAAAATCATATTTCATATAATAGGAGAAATATCTTAATTATAATGAATAAAAATTATATATTCTAGATCACTAAATGAAATTTCTATAAAACAAGACCATTATCATGGTTAATGTTTTTTTGTTAAGAGACCTATTTCTGGAAGCTATGTGATATAATGAGCTTCTGATGAGGTATAGGTATTTTCAAGAATTTTTATCATAATTCAGAATTTTGAGTGAAACATTCAATTTTAGGGGGGTAGAATGTTACTCTCTAATGTTTTTATCAAATATTTCCCTTTAAATAATTTTATTTCTTTAATGGATTCCATGAAATTCCACAATTATAGAAGGCAAACCACATAAAATTTTTAAAATATTATCTGTAGACTATCATTTAGAATATTAGAAATGCTATTATGAATAGTAAAAAACAAATTGTTAAAAAAATTTGTTCTCAAAATTTATAAAATTTATTAATTTTTTACCAAATTTTTATTATTCAAAATAAAAAATAATTTTAAAATAATTTCATATTTTAATGAAAATATTATATTTAGGCTCACAAAGTATTTATATCAATTAATTTGTTTAGTTAGTGTTATTTTGTGATTTTAATTAAATTTATATGTTATTTACTATAATAATTTTATTAAAATATAGGAATTTTTTTTCCTATGACAGAATAAAACATGTTTTATTGTTAAAATTAAATTTTTACTAAAATATTTTTTTTCAGATATGGAATGAATATATTAAAATTAATTTTTCAAATATTTAGAAATTGAATATGATAAAATAGATTCCATAATAGATTATTATTGATTAAAATTTGGTAAATATTCCACTTTTTCAATATGAATTTTAACATTGCTAAACATTATCAACATATTAAAGGTTAAATCTAGATAATCTAGTTTAGAAAAAAGTAATAACGATATAATTAACCATCCTAGTTATTATTGGATAATGGTAATTAAATCATAAATATCGTAAGATAGGAAATGAGTTGATTAATGGACACAATTTTCAGAAAATTAATAATGTATTATTTAAATGAAGGAAAGTTATAAAATGTAAACCTCTTTGTTTTTAACATATTATATAGGTCCATATAAGTATAGAAGTTTGTTATGAATTATTAAATGTGTACATATTTTGATTAATATAATTAATATAATTATTTAAATTTATTTTTATTTTTTCGAAATTATATAATGACCAAAATTTCTTATTGAACAAAGATGCACTATTTCCCCAGTTACTAAAAAAATAATTAATTTTAAAATATTAAATGTGTCATAATTTTAATAATTAGATGCATCTGAATAATTATATAGATCTATATGAAACATTATAGGGGTGTGAAAGATTTATTTTTGAATTATATCTTTTCATTCATGAAATTAACATTAAATTTAATGAATCATGACAAAATTTACTATAGGGATATTTAGTGAGAACAATAATTTATTGTGTTATTAAAAATATTAAATATCATTAAATAAATTAGGTTTTTTATTAAATTATCTAGAATGTTATAAATTTTCCATTTTGGATTCAATATTTTCCTTATAAAAAATTACTTCATTTTAATTTTGAGAACATTTCCATTTAACATAAAATGGAAATAGGTAATCTAAGGGGTTATCAAATTTATATGGTTTATAACTAAATCATGAAATGGATTAGTTATATTTTTACGAGATTAAAACCATATACCACATTATATTTTAATTTATTAACAATTATCTGTATTTTTCATAATAGAATTATTATAATTCTATCATTTTTGAAATATCAGTAGTGTCCATAAACATAATTAAAAAGAGACACATCCTTCCTCACATAATTACACAAAATAGAGCTCTTTATATCAACCAAAATATATTATTTTCTATACTAAAATTATAATGAAAATATTATATCAGTTCTTTTATTCCCATAAACAAACACTATAGAAATTTTATGAATATATAAATGAGTCATTTCAAAGAAAATGTAATCCCCCTGATTGTTCACATTATATTTTTATTTTTCTATACATCTAAAAATATTTGGCATTTATAATAAAGTAATTTTTTAATTTTCCTTAATATTTTTATTTTTTTTGAAAAATAAATTATACACCACTATTTAAATCAATGATATGTGAAAAAATCCATCATTTGCATTTATAGATTACTATCTCCACTAAATATTGCAATTCATTTTTCAAATCAAAAAACTTTTATGGTTGGTTATTGTATTTTTTTAATGATTTCATATGATATTAATTCAAAATTTATACTTATTCTATAATTATATATTGTATATCATCTTAAAGTACAATATATTGGGAAATGATAATGTTGTTCATCAGTATGTTTGGACTACCACTGCCACGATGCAATGTGATTTGTTTTTACATTATATTTTACCTGGATGGTAATAAAGATGACATTTATAAATATTTATGATAAATATAGTATAATAATTATTCAGAATATGTGAGTTGATATTTAACGTTATCTTATTCATTCTGATGAAAAATGGAAACGCCTTTCTTGCACACATATGGACTTCATTCTCTATGAACATTGTAATTAATTTTACCATATATAATTTTTATGAATGATTATATAAATTTTTATAACATATATATATGTTTTATATAATATTATTGTAATGGTATAAATTACCTAACAATGTTCAATATATAAAGACACAAACTGCTAAATCAAAACACGCTTGGAAAACTAAGTAGTTATAACCCAAAACAAATAATTTTAATAAAAAATACTTTAATTATAATTGATAAAATGTCATAAATAAGTAATATATTGTATAATATATTAAAATTTTCCTATGTAATAAATTTATAATAAATTAATATTTATAATACATGAATTTTGGATGAGAACCGTGAATTGATATACATGGGGTAAGGGTTTTTTTTCACAATCTCGTCACTATAAATGATAGTTTTTGTCAAATTTCAACTATAGGAATATTTTCCATATATATATATATATATATTACATAAATATGTTAAAATAATATTTCTATTACTCTCCACTAATCTGTTATATAACGTTTTACCCATGTTTTAAACATCTGAAAAATATTGTCAAAAGAATAATCTTGTCATTGTCTGAATGATGGAAATTTTTTAAATTGAGAAAAATGGGAGAATAATTTTATAAACATATATGTAATCGAAGACCATTCAGTTTTTTAATAAATATTTAATTTAATTATATTTTATATTTTTAAATGGTTCTTTTGTAACGTCCTCACCCCAGTTACCCATAGTTGGTGCATTATTACATAACATTGGCATGATCACAAAAGATCAAGTCTCGAAAGACCGATTAGTTTAGTAGCCTTGGAAACACTAGATACATTAAAATGTCATACATTACATCATAAAGTGAAATTTATGACAACATCTTGTCTCCACACTCATATCCCCTTATACTATCCCTGCTGGTCATTCAAAAAATACTTCTTCCCATACTGGAAAAAATAAAACTTTGAAAGGGGTGAACTAAAATACCCAATAAGGATAACAATATAGCAGATACTTTCATAAATAAGAATAAACATTTAAGGAAATGTATAACTAAAACAAAAGCTTTTTAAAATTGAACATCATAATAATGTGGCAGAAATAAAATGAAATAATGCCATTTACTTATTCACATGTATATTCTACTACTCCAATAATCACATGCAATATCAATAACAAGTTTCATAATGATGGAATTCATAATTCCAGACTATCATAACCACATAGTCAAGGGCTTGTGCCAAGAATACAAATATGATTTTATCAATGCCTTGTGCCAAGACACTAGTTTGTCTCATGAGACCTATTGATGGATCGAGGAGCTGTAACGTGCTCCCCCTGTCACATAAAAAGTCCAATGCATTCCTCATATGAACAAGTTTAAACATTACATAAACATTCATATTATCAGTAGCATACAATATATCAACACTTTCTCCATAAACCATGAATTGTATAAATAAAACACATTCATAGTCAAACATATCACAAAACCTTCTTTAAAATATAGATGGATTGTATCATAACAAATAAACTTCAAATAAGCTTAAAATCCATCAAATGATGTTGGCATAGATGAAATCAAAACATTTTGAGAGAAATACCTCTATTTTTGAAATAATTTAAAAGTCACATAGTTATAAAAGAAAACATTTACTTTGAAAATATTATTATAAGCTTGTAAAAGAATAATTGAAGATTTTATAATGGCAGAAAATAGCTGCACCCACCATATAAGTTAAAAAAAGACATTCTTACCTTAATTCTATCGAAAAGGATAAAAAGGACCTTGTTTAGAAAACGATGAAAATAATTATTTATAAACTTCTTATAAAATGTCAAAAATGGTAAAAATGAATTTAACCCATAGTCTATGAAATATTAAGAATGATTTGAAATACTTTTTTTAGAAACATGGATGTGGATGATAAAGAGATCCCAGTAGATAATTACGTATAAACAACCTCAGATAATGAAGAGATTGTGAAATAAACCATCACCTTGTACATTTCCTTGGTAGAGGGTAGGAAAAACTCTTGTCTAATAGTTAAATCATTGTTATTAAATTATAATAAAATCATATACATTAATATCATATCATATATGATCTTTTAACATTTCGTTGTTAATAATATCTTAGTATTATCGTCGTTTTAGATGTTAACTTACTCGTTTTCTTTGATATTATTTGTTACATAAGTCATGTTTGTTATGGATAGGTTGTATCTAATTCATATCCATAATGATATCAAGTCCATAAACATTAATTTTAATCTTCAGATTAGAATTAGTCTTGAACGGATATGATGGGGAATGAATCTCATCGCGTTCGTGGAGACGGTAGTCCGTACGTACGCACGAGCTATAATATCAATCATTTGATATTAAAATAATATAAAAATTGATGGTATATCATATATAGAGAATCATTATTTTTCTATGTTTATTATTTAAATCAATTACACATTATTATCATACCTATCCAAATACTAATGTTTTGAATAACAATTACACCACGACGTGGATACATTAAGTCATACGTATGCATGTATGGTGAGATGTCATTAAAAGGATGGATTGAATACTGAATATGGTTTTACCATATTTATAATAAAATCAAAGTATATATATGATACTGGAGTTATTATTTTAGAATGGAAATAACAAATAAAGAAGAAGTTGAAGAAGAAAGGAACTTAAAAGAGGGTGGTGAAAACATTACCTCTTTTTCGGGTTCTTCCTTTGGATTTGATTCAAATGGCTCCATAGGTTGGATTTAATATCAAAATAAGGCCTATATGTTTAAGTGAGGGATGTTTATAGAATATTTGGCAGTGGTTGGCCCATCCTAAAGTGTTTTATGGTGTGAAAAATTTGTTAGAAGTGGTGTCCTTTTATAAGGGGGAGGATGGTATCTTTAGGAAAATCATAATGTATTATTTTATAATGAATTCATATTCGGTTAATAATGGCTCCAAAGTGTATTTTTCCAAGTAAAAGATGGGGTTGTGTCAAAATAATTCCAAACAATAGATTTTTGACATGTTTGGGTCCTTATATTAACCTAATCTTTTAGTTATAACTCTTAGTTAATTAGTTTGACAATTACTATGTCACTTTATATTTTTTTATTATATAGTTAATAAACATACTATATGTAATGACCCAAAGTTTCATTAATGGAAAATCCCTCTTTATTCAGTTAATTATTTCTTTATAAAAAATGTTTTTATAAGATGTCAACTTCTTTGGTTTTATGATAAGAGTTGTGACCGTTACTTTTATAGTCGTTGAACAGTGATCACATGATTAGTATAAATATAAGGCTTTAAAGAACCACATTTTACTCAGACAAAGGAAGTGATGGCCTCATCCAGTAGAATTACCCCATACGAAGCCCATTTTTCGGAGCACGGAAAAGAGGTGGCATCCTTGGGCTTCGCCCTGGACCAAACCCAAGCTGAGCTTCATTATGTCAAGCTCGAACGTGATCGTCTACGTAAAAAGTGGATGTTGATAGAGATTACCACACGAGCGATGTTATCTGAGACGCCCAAGAGTCTGTCACCATCGTACACCTTACCCTTAGGTCTTATGCGGCTATTTTATGGGGTTATGTAACAAATAAGTAGTACTATGTTCATGTACATTATTTTTTTTATATAATAATGAATATAATTTCTAGTCATTTTTTTATACATTGTAAATAGTTTTTAAAATAATAATGGTGTTTTTAGTTATTATTTAATTAAGAATTAAATTTTTTTTAAATTAATAGATTTTTGAATTAAATAATATTTTAATAAAATATTATTATTAAAATTAAATTAATTTTTATTAAATATAAATGATCTTATAATTTTATGAATGCAATTAAAATTTTTATTAAGGTTTGAAAGCCATTTCTGTCAAAACCCATGAATTTTCGATAAATGTTGGATTTTATTTTAAAAGTGAAAATTAACATATTTAGATATTTTTATAGATAAAATAAATTTCATTTTGAATCAGGATGTCGAAATTATTCAACGGTGAATTTTTCATAATTTTCTGAGACAGTCAATTTTTTGGGTAAAAATTAAATACCTTTTAAATATATAATGTGTTTTATGATGTCATAATGACCGAATGGTGATGTAATAAAGTACCACAATCCTTAAGATCGGCCAATATATGTTTATCATTAAAATAATGAGGTTTTGGGTTTGTTTGACTTACTTTTCAAAGCATTAATGAACCCATCTAGACATATTCAATACATTGCCTTTTTAAATTAATTACCATGGGAGTGTGACTCACCTCCACATAAGCAACCCTAATATTTTAATAAGTGCGGACCTTGTACTTGTAAAATATTGTTTTCCTTTTTCCTTTTTAGAATCCATGGGCAAAAACCATGGGATGGTTTGTGGTTTGGATTAGTGTAATATAAGGGGTCCCAAACCTAAATAATAAAGAATTCTCTCACCTTTCCTATACAAACCCACCCGAACTCCCACTTCCTCCTCACTAAAATCCCTTGGAGTTCGTCCAAGCTCTCCCCTACTATATTTAGAATCCTCCCAAGGTGCCGAAAGCTCCCAAGAAGCCTCTCACAAGCCTCTCTCTAGCCTTTCGAAGCACACATCCAAGTAAGGATTTTTTTTCTTCTTTTCTCATTTTTGTCAATTTTCTTTATGTTGTATTTCCATATTAATTTCAATTATGAATACTGGGGTATGGTTTTGCACCTCCCCAATACTACCCTCTTATTGTTTGAATGATGGGATACCCCTTTCTCTCTCATTTAATGCCTCCCATGTATACCCGTTACTATGCCGAAATTCCGAAAGGAACTTCTCTCTCTTCTTTTACATTCAAGAAATACTTTTGTATCATGAATCTAAATTCAATTTAAATTGTTGTGACATGTATATATATGACCTCCTTACTATCCATTACATGTAAATATGATGAGGAACCCCTTTCTCTCTCATCAACCATTTTTATGAATTCTTATGTCACACCATTATGCTGCCGAAATCGCACCGATTTTATAAGCCAATGTCATTGTGTAGTTAATACCATGCCCATTTCTCCATCAAGGGTATTCAACTTTATGAACATTTACTAATTTATTATAATGTTTCATGTATGAATTCCACATTCCTTTATCGTGGAATAAATTATTATGTTTTATGAATCCATGTTTTATGATCCAGGTTGCACACTTATGCATGAAATGAAATGTTTATGAAGGGTGAGCCCTTATAGCGCTCCAATGCATTGGGTAAAGTATAGTATCATGATACGTCAAGTGCATTGAGTGTTGACTCATGCTAATTCAAGTGCAACTAGGGTTTACTCGTGCTTCATGTGCAATGAGGTTTTACTCATGCTTTGTGTGCCATGATCATTGACTCATGCTAATTCCATGTTAAGTGTTGTTGCAACATCTCCATGTTATGATTATCATGCTTTATCATGCCTTTATGTTCATGATTCTTTTATTCTCTATTGATATTCCTATTGTCTAACATGTATTGTAATCCTCATGTTATTCCATGTGTACTCCCATACTGGGCTTTATAGCTCACCATTTTCTTATGCATGTCCCCAGGTTATCCCATGCAATGCTAAGTACGAGAGAATGTAGTGGTCATGTAAAGGAAGTTTTCAATAAAGATGATGTATTTCATGTTTTAAGTTTTTATGTAATGATCTTAAGCCCCAAAGACACTAAACCTCTCGACCTTCTTTGTTGTATCAAGTGATGTTTAATGTAATGAATCATGTTTAAGTTGTAATAAAAAGAAGGGTTGTCATAGTTGGTATCACAGGATAGGTTTAGTTATTTTTGGGATTAGGAAACCCTAGTAAAGCCTTAGATACAAGACTAAGTATAATAAAAACATCCCTAAGATTTGGTAAATACTATGTAAGTGGTTTATCAAACAAATACATCCCTGTCTGGATACGAGCAGGTAGAGGCGGCTCTGGCATAGATGTATCCTAGGGGTAAAACCCGAAAACACCGCTTTGAGCTAGACTCGAATGGGAACTGGTGCACGACAACGGGCCTTGCTGCACTCTTGGTTACGACACTCCCGGGGGATATGTTTTGATAAATTCACAATCTTCGTATGAACCCTTATTAATGGAAAAATGCCCCTAAGAATATATGTTAGAATGTAGATAATGAAATGCCTAGATTGAATCCTATAGACTCATGAGTTAAGGAAATAAAAGTTTATTTATAAGTCATGAACTTTTGTCTTTGGATTACCATTTATTTGTTACCCCTAACTTTCATTTAATTCCAGCCAATGGTCGGTAACAGGAGGACTCTGGCTAACAACCGTTGTGAATATCAGTGTGATGATTGTACTAATGAGATGCCCAATCCAATGGGAGCGGGAATCGCGAACTTTGTCACGCTTCTCTCTTAGCTAACTCAAGTTTTGAATAGAAAAACGGGTCAAGAGGAACGTCCAAACCCCCCTAAGAAGGAACAAGTCGCTATCGAGAGCTTCATGAGGCAAAGGCCTCCTACTTTTAGTGGATCGTCCGATCCCACGATCGCTGAACAATGGATCAACTCCATTGAAAAGATCTTCTCCATCCTCCAATGTTCTGAACAAGAGAAGGTTCTCCTCGCATCTTATCGTATGAAGGGTGAAGCTGATCAATGGTGGACGTTGATTAAAAAATACAAAGCTTGGGGAGGAGCTCGAGGCTTTGGAATGGAAGGAATTCCGGAAGATGTTTTTCGATAAATATTTTCTGCGCACCCTCTGGCTTAAGATGGAAAGGGACTTCCTTTCCCTCAAGCAAAAAGATGATGAGTCTGTTGGAGCGTACGAGGAAAACTTCACAAGGATTTCACGATACGGTTCCAGCTTTGTCATTACCCCCGAATACAAGGTTGACCGCTTCTTTGGTGGGCTGAAGCCTAGCTTATGGAAAGCATTAGTGATCCGTGACTTCGATAGCTATGAGGAAATTGTCCGATGTGCCCTCAAGGTTGAAATGGAGATCAGAGAATCACAAGGGGTATCATGGGGACAAGAACCGTAAGGTGGTCGTCAATGCTGGTGGTCTGATGGATAAATCCAACGCTCTTAAGAAGTTGCAGCACCCCACTTGCCAAAAGTTTGAAAAGAAGCACCCTGGAAATTGCCTTAAGGGGATGAGAAAATGCTTCAGGTGTGGAAGGGAAGGGCACCTATCTATTAACTGTCGGCAAGAAGGACCCGCACCTACGACAGAGGAAAGGAACGCTCTGTTCGAACCTCAACGCGTTGTTTAATTCTAAAAATGCAAATAACCGGGTCATTTTGCAAATCAGTGCCCTAATCCAAGGGTTATTGGAGGCAACCAACAACCTCCGAGACAGCAAGGAAGAACTTTTGCCATCACTTCTGCCGAAGTGAACCCCGACTACAAAGTGGTGACAGGTACACTAGTTATTCATTCAAGAATAGCGAACATACTTTTTGATTCAGGTTCTACGCATTCTTTTATATCTCGAATGTTCAGTAGAACAATCCCAACACCACTACGAATCATGGAAATAAAGATGTCGGTGAGTATGGAAAATGGGGCAATCATTGTATCCCATGAATATAAGACTTCCCCTGTTATAATCGGTGGATTGAATTTCTCAGCGAACCTCGTCATACTCCCTCTGGTGGAATTTGATGCAATTCATGGCATGGATTGGATTTCCTTATATAGAGCCAATATAAATTGTCGGGAGAGGGAAATCACACTCCATATGGAGAATCGACCCCCGATTATTTACAAGTGTCAAGAGGAAGATGAATCTCCTTTAGCTCCATAATCTCAAGCATGGATATTACTGCCCTATGAGCACGTGTATCTGGCTCAAATGATTGAGTCCAAGGAAGAAACCATCCTTGACGAAATGCCTATTGTGAGGGAATTCGCGGAAGGGTTTCCCGAAGAACTACCTGGTCTTCCTCCAAGAAGAGATGTTGAGTTCTCAATTGAACTTATACCTTGGGCGCTACCAATATCTAAGTCTCCATATAGAATGACTGTTGTTGAGCTTGAAGAGCTAAAGAAACAACTACAAGAGAATCTAGATAAAGGGTTTATATTCCCAAGTGCTTCACCATGGGGTGCATCGGTCCTCTTCGTCAAGAAAAAGGATGGGTCAATGCGGCTTTGCATCGATTATCGTGAACTTAAAACAATCACGATAAAGAACAAGTATCCACTCCCACGAATTGATGAATTTTTTGATCAGTTGCGTGGAGCACAATACTTCTCCAAGGTGGACTTGTGGTCGGGATATTATCAAGTAAGGGTGAAGAAGGAAGATATCCCCAAGACTGCTTTTCGTACAAGATACGGGCACTATGAATTCATAGTAATGCCTTTCGGACTCACCAATGCTCAAGAAATATTCATGGACTTGATGAATAGAGTCATTAGAGATTACCTTGACAAATTTTTGGTAGTCTTTATAGATGATATTCTAATTTAATCCAAAACCAAGGAGGACCATGAGGAGAATTTAAGAACTGTACTAGAGACTTTGCGCAAGAAGAAGCTCTATGAAAAGTACATCAAGTGTGATTTATGGTTGAAGGAGGTCTCATTCTTGGGCCATATCATCACAAGCAATGGGATATCTATGGATCGCTCCAAAACAGATGCAATTGAGGGATGGTCGAGGCGAACATCGGTAACAGATATCTGTTGCTTCTTGGGGTTACCTGGATATTATCGACGATTTGTGAGAAATTTCTCACGATTGTCCAACCCTCTTACCAAGCTAACTGGAAAGGGAGTAAAGTTTTCATGGAGTGATGAATGCGAAGAAAGATTCAAGGAGTTGAAAAAGAGGCTTATCACTGCACCCGTGCTCACTTTACCCACAAGTGGGGAGCTTTTTGTGGTATTCAGTGATGCTGCAAAGAAGGGCTTAGGATGTGTGCTGATGCAGAATGATAAAGTGATATCCTATGCCTCAAGGCAGTTGAAAATCCTTGAGCGAAACTATCCAATGCATGATCTAGGGTTGGAAGCTGTGATCTTTGCCTTGAAAATCTGGCAGCATTATCTCTATGGAGAGAAATGTGAGATATATACTGACCACAAGAGTTTTAAATATATATTCACATAGAAAGAGCATAATATGCGCCAGAGAAGATGGATAGAGCTCATCAAGGATTATGACTTTTCAATACATTACCACCCTGGGAAAGCGAACAAGGTGGCGGATGCCCTAAGTAGAAAGGATCCAGCGATTCTATCAATGATGATAATTGAGAAGGATATAATCTTCTTAGACTTGATGAAGATGGATGTGGGAATCATAAAGAAGTGAACATCATCAATCCTTTCACAAATTATTGCTCAACCATCTCTTTTGGAAAGGTTAAAGGATGCTCAAAGGGATGATGTGGGAATTCAAGGAAAAGTGGAATCTATCAAAAAGGGAAAATCCTCGGAGTTTAATGTTAATGAGGAAGGAATTGTGCAGTTTGGGAAAAGACTATGTGTTCCATCATGTCCAAAGCTGAAGAGGGAACTTTTGGATGATGCACATAGTTCAAATTTCTCTATTCACCCAGGGAGAAAAGATGTATCGAGATCTCCGAGAAAACTTTTGGTGGGATAATATGAAGAAGGATATCGTTGAATATACATCAAAGTGTCTGGTGTGTCAGCAAGTGAAGGAAGAGAGGCAGAAGTCTAAGGGGATGATGCAACCATTGCCCATACCAGAATGGAAATTTGAGAACATCACCATGGACTTTGTCACCGGACATCCAAGGATATCCAAAGGCAACAATGAAATCTAGGTTTTTGTGGGTCGTCTTACAAAAACTGCACACATCATTACTATTCGGGAGGATTTCTCTTTGGATAAACTGTCACAGATATATATCATGGAAGTGGTAAGGTTGCATGGAGTACCACTGTCTATTGTGTCTGACCGAGATCCAAGATTCACCTCTATGTTTTGGAAGAGTCTTGAACATGCTCTGAATACTGAACTGAACTTCAGTACGACCTATCATCCTCAAACTGATGGCCAATCTGAGCAGACTATCCAAACACTTGTGGATATGTTGAGAGCATGCTCAATGGACTTTAAAGGAGGATGGGATCAACGTCTTCCTCCAGTTGAGTTCTCTTATAATAATAGATTCCACTTGAGCATCCAAATGGCACCATGTGAAGCCATGTATGGGAAAAGGTGAAGAACATCGGCTTGCTGAGATGAGGTCGGTGAACGTAAGCTGCTTGGACAAGAAATGGTCAAAAAATGGTGGATAAGGAGAAAACCATTCAGCAGCATATCAAGGCAGCCTAGAGTCGACATAAGAGTTATGCACATAATCGTCGACGAGACCTTGAGTTTAATGTTTGAGACATGGTGTTTTTACGCATATCACTGTGGAAAATGGTCATGAGGTTTGGAAAGAAAGGGAAGTTAAGTCCAAGGTACATCGGCCCCTTCAAGATTCTTGATCGTGATGGGGTTGTGGCCTATCGACTAGCACTTCCACTTACTATGTCCACGGTGCATGATTTCTTTCATGTATCCCTCTTAAGGAAGTACATACCGGGCCCTTCACATGTAATCTCTTCTGAGGTGGTACAATTGGAAGATGATCTTTCTTATTAGGAGCAACCAGTGAAGATCATAGATCATAGAGAAAAAGTTCTATGAAATAAGACAATGCCCCTCGTCAAGGTGTTGTGGAGAAACCACATGTTTGAAGAAGCAACATGGGAGTCGGAGGATATGATGAAGCTGAGTTACCCACATTTGTTTTAGTGTGGGAAAAGGAAAATTTCGAGGGCCAAATTTCTTAAGGGGTGAATATTGTAATGACCCAAAGTTTATCTAATGGAAAATACCTCTTGATCTAGTTAATTGTCTCTTTATAAAATAAATGTTTTTATAAGATGTCAACTTCTTTGGTTTTATGATAAGAGTTGTGACCGTTACTTATATAGCCGTTGAACAGTAATCACATGATTAGTATAAATATAAGGCTTTAACGAACCAAATTTTACTCAGACAAAGGAATCGATGGCCTCATCCAGTAGAATTGCCCCATACGAAGCCCATTTGTCCGAGCTCGAAAAAGAGTTGGGGCCCTTTGGCTTCGCCCTGGACCAAGCCCAAGCTAAGCTTCATTATGTCAAGCTCGAACGTGATTGTCTACGAGAAAAGTGGATGTTGATAGAGATTACCACTCGAGCGATGTTATCCGATCCGCCCCAAGAGTCTTTCACCATCACACACCTTACCCTTAGGTCTTATGCGGATATTTTAAGGGGTTATGTAACAAATAAGTAGTACTATGTTCATGTACATTATTTTTTTTATATAATAATGAATATAATTTCTAGTCATTTTTTTATACATTGTAAATAGTATTTAAAATATAAATGGAGTTTTTAGTTATTATTTAATTAAGAATTCAATTTTATTAAATTAATGTATTTTTGAATTAAATAATATTTTAATAAAATATTATTTTTAATATTAAAATAATTTTTTTTAAATATAAATGATCTTATAATTTTATGAATTCAATTAAAATTTTTATTAAGGTTTGAAATCCATTTCTGTCAAAACCCATGAATTTTCTATAAATATTGGATTTTATTTTAAAAGTGAAAATTAACATATTTAGAAATTTTATTATATAAAATAAATGTCATTTTTGGAATCAGGATGTCGAAATTATCCAACGGTGAATTTTTCATAATTTTCTGAAAGAGTCAAATTTTTGGGTAAAAATTAATTACCTTTTAAATATATAATGTCTTTTATGTTGTCATAATGACCCAATGGTGATGCAATAAAGTACCAAAATCCTTAAGTTCTGCCAATATATGTTTATCATTAAAATAATGAGTTTTTGGGTTTGTTTGACTTACTTTTAAAAGCATTAATGATCCCCTCAAGACATATTCAACACTTTGCCTTTTTAAATTAATTTCCATGGGAGTGTGACACACCTCCACATAATCAACCCTAATATTTTAATTAGTTCTGACCATGGCGTTGTAAAATATTGTTTTCCTCTTTCCTTTTACAGAAATCATGGGTAAAAACCATGTGATGGTTTGTGGTTTGGATTAGTTTAATATAAGGGGTCCCAAACCTAAATAATAAAGAATTTTCTCATCTTTCATATATAAACCTTCCCAAGCTCCCACTTCCTCCTCACTAAAATCCCTTGGAGTTCATCCAACCTCTGCCCTACTTTCTCTAGAATCCTCCCAAGGTGCCCCAAGATCCCAAGAAGCCTCTCACAAGCCTCTCTCTAGCCTTTGGAAGCACACATCCATGTAAGGGTTTTTTTATTCCTTCCTCATTTTTGTCAATTTTCTTTATGTTGTATTGCCCTTTTAATTTCAATTATAAATATTGGGGTATAGTTTCGCACATCCCCAATACATCCCTCTTATTTTTTGAATGATGGGAGACCACTTTATCTCTCATTTAATGCCTCCCATGTACACTCGTTACTATACCGAAACTCCGAAAGGAACTTCTCTCTCTTCTTTTACATTCAAGAAATACTTTTGTACCATGAATCTAAATTCCATTTCAATTGTTGGGAAATATATATATATATGACCTACTTACTGTACATTACATGTAAATATGATGAGGAACCCCTTTCTCTCCCATCAACCATTTTTATGAATTCTTATGTCACACCATTATGCTGCCGAAATCGTACCGATTTTGTAAGCCAATGTCATTGTGTAGTGAATACCATACCCATTTCTCCATCAAGGGTACTCACCTTTATGCAAATTTACTTATTGATTATAAAATTTCATATATGAATTCCACATTCCTTTATCGTGGAATAAATTATTATGTTTTATGAATCCATGTTTTATGATCCATGTGGCACACTTATGCATGAAATTAAATGTTTAAGAAGGGTGCGCCCTTATAGCGCTCCAATGCATTGGGTAAAGTATAGTATCATGATATGTCAAGTGCAATGAGTGTTGACTCATGCTAATTCAAGTGAAATGAGGGTTTACTCGTGCTTCATGTGCAATGAGGGTTTACTCATTCTTTATGTGCAATGAGCCTTGACTCATGCTAATTCCATGTTAAGTGTTGTTGCCACATCTCCATGTTATGATTATCATGCTTTATCATGCCTTTATGTTCATGTTTCTTTTATGCTCTATTGATATTCCTATTGTCTAACATGTATTTTACTCCTCATGTTATTCTATGTGTACTCCTTTACTGGGCTTTATAGCTCACCCTTTTCTTATGCATGTCCTCAGGTTATCCCATGCAATGCTAAGTACGAGAGAATGTAGTGGTCATGTAAATGATGTTTTCAATAAAGATGTTGTATTTAATGTTTTAAGTTTTTATGTAATGATCCTAAGCCCCAATGACACTAAACCTCTTGACTTTCTTTGTTGTATCAAGTGATGTTTTATGTAATGAATCAGGTTTAAGTTGTAATAAAAAAGCAGGGTTGTCATAATATATACATCCAAGAGACCTCCAAGTGGCCCATTAATAAAACACCTACCATTATATAAGTCCTTTGGTCGATTATAAGAATTTTAGGAATAGAATATCAATTAATACTATAATATTTGTTTTAAAAACTCATTTATGTCAATTTTGACACTATTCAATAATTGATTTTTGCTAAAGTCATAACAACATTATTATTTAGAAAAAAATCATTTAAGAAATATTAACCAGTCATATTACCATATATAATTTGTGGATGTCATCAAAACTTTGAAATTATATTTATTTTAACATTTATATTACCAATTATTTTATTCCTTCATTAATAAAGAAAATATTGCATCATTATTGTGTCATAAATATATTTAATTATTCAACTTAATAAATTATAAATAAAAAATAATTATATATGAATTATATTTATCTTTCCAATTAATATTTATAGTCAAAAATATGATATATATAACCCTTTGTAAAAAATATTTTCTAAAAGATATATGCTTATGTCATTTTGGTATTTATTTTAACTTAATTAATATAAAGTGTCGTATCAAATACAACCGGCTCTATGGGTTCCCAAAATTGACCCAAAGATGACCATGGTCGGAAATTTATCAACCAATAGGGTTAGGACATGATTTAGGGTAAATTAATATTATTATAATATTATTATTTTAACCCTTATTTACCAGATTTACACTTTAACCATGGTAAATAAAATATTTAACAAAGTAATTATTCAAAATTTCTAAAAATAAAAGATACATATTTACACAATTTGGATCTCATTATTCTAAATATGTAATCCATTTTTCTAAATTCAAAACACAGAAGTGGCAGAAATTAATTTAAAATTAATTCCCGTTGTTAAAACAAAAAGCATGTTTTAAAGAGATAATAACTATCAAAAGATTGACACTAGTTTATGTCCGGTTGAAATGAGAAATTATGTCCAATGAAAAAAATTGTATTAAATGGTAAAAATATATTCTAAATATAATTTAAAACCACTCAAATTAATAATTTATCACTATTAATTATTTTGATTAAAAATGTAGTTTTTAATAAAAATTTAGTAATTTTCACTATTAATCAAAATATTAATGTTATCCAAAAAGTACAAAAATTTCACCCTAGGGTAATTTCCATATTCCGAATCAAAAAATGAAGTCTATTTTTAGATATAAAATTTCTAAAATTTATAAAATTGGTTATTACTATTCATAACAGCTACCTTGATTGGTCGTCGTGTGTTAGGATTTCGAAGTTATGTACAATGCAAGCTATTGCATTTTTTAAAGGGAAACGTACCATGGAAGCTTGGGGTGTTACACTCTCCTCTCATTCAAATAAATTCATCCTCGAAATTTATAGAAAATTACTATATAAAAAGACTCGTGTGGTTCTTCATCATAAGTTCATCGGGTTCCCACGTTGCCTCTTCCATCTTATGGTTCCTCTATAGATCATTTTTCCGACGAGTCATCCAGTTTCTCTGCACTTGCTCTCTTGTATCAAGATTCTTGATAGGATCATCACAATAAGATAGATCGAGTTCTAGTTCTACTTCCTCATAGGTGAGTACATGAGTTGGGCCAGACATGTATTTTCTCAACGGTGTAACGGGGAACACATCGTGAAATTTGGAGAGACATGGAGGCTTTTCCAAACAGTAATCTACAGCCACAATTCGTTCTAAATTTTCGAAAGGTCCGATGTACCTGGGACTCAATTTTCCCTTCTTACCGAAACATATAACTCTCTTCCATTGAGATACCTTTATGAAAACATGACGTTCTACCTGAAATTCAAAATCATTCCTTTGGTTATCGGCATATCACTTCTGCCTACTTTGAGCTAATTTGATGTGGTTTAGGATTACCTTTACCTTTTCCATCATTTTATCCACCAGTTCTAGGCCTATAAGTTTTCTTTCACCAACGTCATCCCAACAGGTTTGTGTACGAGATTCTTTTTATATAACGCTTCATATGGTGCCATATGAATACATGAATGGAAGCTATTGTTATAGGAAAATTCCACCAAAGGTAAATATTGATCCCACATACCCTGATAGTCATGTGAGCATGATCTCAATATGTCTTCTGAGGTTTCAATAGTCCGTTCTGATTCTCCATCAGTTTGGGGGTGGTAAGAAGTGCTCAAATAAAGTTCAGTATCCAGGGATTTCTGAAGACTTTTCCATAATATTGATGTAAAATGTGGATCACGATCAGAAACAATCAATATGGGTACTCCATGAAGACTCACAACATTATTAATATATAGTCTTCCTAGACATTCAAGTGGTAAATATTCCCTTATAACACGAAAATGTGATGAATTAGTAAGACGGTCAACAATGACCCATATTGCATCATTCCTTCTAGGAGTCATTTTTAGTCCCATTACAAAGTCCATCGTGATATTATCCTATTTCCACTAGGGTATGGGAAGAGGTTGCATGACTCCTCTAGGCTGTTGCCTTATAACTTTCACTTGTTGACAAACCATACATATTGACACAAACTCAGAAATCTCCCTCTTCATGTTGTCCCAACAAAAATATTCCATCAAATCTCTATACATTTTGGTGCTCCCATGGTGTATAGAAAAATTGGAACTATGAGCATCGTCCAAAAATTCCCTACTTACATCAAGTATATCTGGAACACAAAGTCTCACCCCAAATTTCAAAATTCCATCTTCATACACAATGTCTCTCAATCTCTCGTCATTCACAGCTTTAATATTCTTTTGAAACTCTTCATCATCAGTCTAAGAACTTTTTATCCTTTCTAGTAAAGATGGTTAAGAAACCATTTGAAAATGTATTGATGTTTCACCTTCCATGGTGATTTCCATATCCATCATTACTATATCCAGGAAAATAGGATCCCTCTCAACTCTCATCTTGTTCAAAACACCATTATCTTTTCTACTCAAAGCATATGCAACCTTATTTTCCTTCCCTGGGAGGTTGTGTATCGTACAATCATAATCCTTGAGTAGTTCAAGCCATCTCATTTGCCTCATGATGATTTCTTTTTGTGAGAAAATATACATCAAACTCATGTGATCAGTATAAATCTCATATATCTTACCACAGAGATAGTGTCTCCATATCTTCAAAGAAAATATCAAAACTGCTAACTTGATATCATGAGTAGGATAGTTTTTCACATTAAATTTCAACTGTCATGATGCATAGGCAATAAACATATCATTCTGCATAAGGACACAACCATGTCCTTTCCTCGATGCATCATTATAAATAATGAACGCATCATTCCCCGATGGTAGATTCAATATCGGAGCATTGATTAATCTTCTCTTCAGTTCTTAGTAACATTCTTCAAACTCTTTTTTCCAAAAAAAATTTAACCCCTTTATGTGTGAGCTTCGTTAATGGGTTATCCAATTGCGCAATGTTCTGGACAAAAATCCGATAATAACTTACTATGCCAATAAAACTGCGTACCTTGGTTTCATTCACTGGTGCTGGGAATTATTGGATTGATCTTGGTTTAAAAGGATCAACATAGATTCCATCCTTAGAGGCAATATATCCATGAAAAGAAATCTCCTGAAGCCATAATTCAAACTTGCTAAACATCCAATATAATTCATGCCTTCTAAGAGTTTTCAAGATAGAGCACAAGTGATTTTCATGATCCTCGTAGCTTTTGGATTATACCAAGATATCATGAATAAATATCACCACAAAATAATCAAGATATTACTTGTAAACTCTATTCATTAGATCCATGAATACATAAGCTGAATTTTACATCCCCAAAGGCAATACAATAAACTCGTAATGCCCGTACTTATTTCGAAATGTTGTCTTTGGAATGTCTTCCTTCTTCACACACGACTGATGGTATCCAAATCGAAGGTCAATATTTGAAAATTATTGAGCTCCATGAATCTGGTCAAATAAATTATCAATTCGAGGTAGGGGATACTTGTTCTTTATTGTTATAGCATTGATCTCCCTGTAGTTGACACATAACCTCATAGATCCATCTTTCTTCTTAACATAAAAGACAGGGGCTCCCCATAGATAAACAGTAGGGAGAATAAATCCCTTATTACTCAATTCCTATTGTTGTTTCTTATGTTCCACTAATTCAAAAGTGGCCATTCTATAAGAGGTCATTGATATGGGCCTTGATCCAGTAATTATATCAATGGAAAACTCAATTTCTCATTCTGGAGGATGTCCAGGTAAATCTTCCGGAAACACATCAACATATTCTCTCAGGATAGGTACACACAATATTTGAACATTCATTTTGTCACCCATAGTCATTTCATTCAAATCCTCAACAATAATTGAATTTAGTTGAGCTATTAGGGGTGGATCTAGATAAGAATTAGGTGGTGACGATTCTGCTCTAATGATAAGGTGGTCCTTATCATCATAATCAAAAATCCTAACCTCCTTATTCTTACAATAAATCATCGCATCATGGTCTGAAATCCAATCCATACCCAGGATTATATCAAACTCAATAATAGGTATTAAGATGAGATCAGAAGATAAAGAACATTTATATCCTCTATTGGGAAGAGGCTTACAAAACATTGTTGCGCTGATACACCCCTTAGGAGTTTTAACTGTCAACTCACGTGTTAGATCAAATTGGAAATATCTAATTTTATTAGGAAACTAGGAGGATATGAAACAATGTGATGATTAAGAATAAAATAAAGAATTTTCTAAACTTGAGGAAACCATTAAATTACCTTCCACCACGTCTTTTGAAGCTTCTACCTCAGCAGTAGTGATATCATAAGCTTGGCCACGATCCCTTGGCCTTTTCTGAGGTACATTCGTCTGATGCTTAGGAAATTCATTTTCATAATGTCCCATATCACTACAGTTGTAGCATTGAACATCAGTAGCTTCTTTCATCCACTTTCAATCACGATCTTGGTGGCCTTTTTCACCACACTTGTATCAGACTCCGATTCCTTTCAAGAAAGTACCATGGTGTTTATTCCCACATTTACTATAGGATGGATATTCAACTTTTCCCTTCTTCCCCTTATTTCCATTTCTAGATTGATCATGGATCTCTTATTCTCTTTATTTTCTTTAATGTCATAAGTCATAGAGAATTCTTTTTCTGTCTTGATAGCACAGTAGACAATATCTTCGTTCAATGAGAAGGTTTGTGAGAATAATGATTGACGGAGAAACTATTTTAACACATCAAACAAATGTTCAATATTAATTCTTGGGTTACATATATAATCTGCAACATACCTTATTAACCTTGTAAAGTTAGCCTCATACATTGCGACATTCGCAACCTTCTTTTTCCTCAAACTCAGAAATTTCAATTCCATATCTTCTTGATGGTCACGATGAAATTATTTTTCTCAGAAAAGATCTTCGAACTCCCTCCAGTCCATTTTTGATACATCATCATCTTCTTTCATGTTTTGAATCAATGACCACCATTGATCAGTATCTCCAGTGAGGTGGTATACTTCCATGATAATTTTTTCCCTTTCTCTACTACCCAAGGCATGGAATATTTTCTCTAAAGAATTTATCCATTTCTCAGATACTAAAGGATTTGTACTCCCATTGAATATTGGTTGTTGTTTCCTCATGATGCTGTCTGACATTGATCTTCCATGATGCGGATCTGGGTGCTCCATACGGGTAAGGTTATTATTCATAACCTGAGTGAGTTTTCCCAGTATGGGGATTAGCTTATCAGCACCAGTTGCATCACCTTCTCCACTATAATTATCTTGAGGAGGAGGGAAATACCTACATGGAGTGTGTGCATTGATACAATTTACATTCCTTCCACTAGACTCCATTTCTAAAAATGCCATAATCTAGATTAGTTAATGAATAAAAATACATAATTCCATTATTGTAAAACAGTTAACATAAATTGATCTATTTATGGATATAATCAATAATAATAAAAATATTTTCATTGATGATGTATATACTAATAAACCATTCATAATTGTTTGTAAAGAAAATGAGAATTATCCTACGAATATCCATGAGGAGTGTCGTAACCAAGAGTGCAGCAAGGCCCATTGTCATGCACCAGTTCTCGTTCGATTCTAGCTCAAAGCGGTGTTCTCAAATTTTACCCCTAGTTACATATATGCCAAAGACGCATCTACCTACTCATATCCAGACAGGGATGTATTCATCAGAAAACTCACAAAATCTCTACAATATGAAAATTCTAGAAAGATCTTCTATTCTAATCCTCAATGTCTATCTTTGGTCTATGTGCTCTAATCAAAGTTTATCTAAATCTAGCATCCAAGCCTTATACTAAATTCCTCTGATACCAACTGTAACACCCCGACCCTAGTTACCGAGAGTTGGTGCATTATTACATAACATTGAAAAGACCACAAAAGATCATTTCTCGAATGACCGATTAGTTTAGTACCCTTGGAAACACTAGATACATTCCTAAGTATTACATTACATCATAAAGTGAAAACTACATCAAAATATTGTATCCACACGCATATCCCCTTATACAATCCCTATAAGTCATTCATAAAATACTTTTTCACATCCTTGGAAAAATAAAACATAGAAATGGGTGAGCTCAAATGCCCAGTAAGGATAACAATATAGCGGAAACTTTCATAAATAAGAATAAACATTTAAGGAAATGTATAACTAAAACAAAAGCCTTTTAAACTTGAAATTCAGTATAATTTGGTAGAAATAATATTAAATAATTCCACTAAATTATTAACACTGATATTCTACTAGTAAAATAATCACCTGCAATATCAATAACTAGTCTCATAATGATGGAATGAAAAATTCCAGACTATCATAACAACAGAGTCAAGGCCTTGTTCCACGACAACAAATAAGATTTTGTCAAGGATTTGTGATAATACAATATTTTGTCTCATGAGACCTACTGATGCATCGATGAGCTATATTGGGATCCACCCTTCACTTAATAATACCAATGCATTACTTATATATACAGGTTTAATCGTAACAAAAACATTCGTATTAAAACTAGCTTACGAAATGTCAATACATTCTCCATAAACCATGAATGGTACAAAAATAACACATCCACATTCAAACATATCAAAAAACCTTTATTAAAATATTGACGTTTTGTATCATAATAAATAAACATCAAATAAGCTTACAATCCATCAAAGAATGTTGGAATAGATGAAATCAAACAATTTGAGAGAAATACCACTTTTTTTAAAATCATTTAAAAGGCACATAATTATAAAGACAATTTACATTGAAAATCATATTATAAGCTTTTAAGGTATTCTTTGAAGATTTTATAATGGTGGAAAATAGCCTCACCCGTCGTATATGATAAAAAAAGACATTCTTACCATAATTATATCAAAAAGGTTAAAAAGGACCTTGTTTTGAAAATGATGAAAGATTACTTTATAAACATCTTATAAATAGAAAACTAGGGTAAAAATGACTTTAACCCATTTCCTATAAAATAGTAAGAATGATTTGAAGTACTTTTTTTTAGAATCATGGATGTGGATGATAAAGAGGTCCCAGTAGATAATTACGTATAAACAACCTTGTATAATGAAGAGATTGTGAAAAAAACCCTTACCTTGTACTTTTCCTTGGTAGAGGGTAGGTTAAACTCCTGTATAATATAAAAATAATTGTTATTAAATTATTCAAGAATTATACACATTAATATGATATCATATATGGTCTTTTCACATTGCTTTGTTAATAATAATGTAGTATTATCGTCATTTTGTGTGTTAACTTACTCATTTTATTTTATATGTTTTGTTACACAATCCATGTTTGTTTTGGATAGGTTGTATCATAATAATATATATAATTATATCATGTCCTTAAACATTAATTTTAATCTTCAAATGAGAATTATTATTGAATAGATACGATGAAGAATGAATCTCATCGCGTTCATGGGGACGGTAGTCTCTACGTACGCACGGGCAACAATATCATTCTTTTGATATTAAAATAATATATAATTGGATATTAAATCATATTTAAAGAATAATTATTATGTTATATTTATTATTTACATAAATTACACAACATTATCATTCCCATCAAAATACTAATGTTTTGAATAACAATTACACCACGACATGGAGACGGTAAGCTGTACATTCGCAAGTATGGTGACATGTCATTCAAAGGATGGATAGAATACTGAATATGGTTGAACCATATTTATAATAACATAAAATTATATATAAGATATTGGAGTTAATATTTTATAATGGAAATAACACTGAAAGAAGACGTTGAAGAAGAAAAGAACTTGAAAGAGGGTGGTGAAAACATTACCTCTTCATCGGGTTCTTCCTCTGGATTTGACCAAAAGGGATCCATGGGATGGATTTAGGACCAACCCAGGTTTATAGGTCTAATTGATATATGTTGAGAGTATATTTGGTCAGGGGTTTGCCGAACCAAAAGGCTTTGAAGGTGTGATGAATTGGATAGAAGTGGTGTCCTTTTATAAGGGGGAAAGGGGCTCCTTAGGAAAAACGTAAAGTCTTATTTTATAATAAATTCATATTCCATTTCTAATGGCTCAAAAGTAAATTATTCAAAGTATAAGGTGGGGAAGGGTCTGAATAATTTCAACCAATATATTTCAGACATTATTGGGTCATTATATTAACCTTATCTTTTAGTTTTAACTCTTAGTTATTTAGTTTGACACTTACCCTGTCACTTTGTATTTTTATATTATATAGTTAATAAACTTACTATATATATCTAAGTGTCCCCCAAGTGGTCCAATAATAATACACATACCATTATATAACTCCTTTGGGAGAACCTTATAATTCTAGTAACAGAATATTAATTATTAATATAATATTTTTTTAGAAACTCATTTATGTCAATTTTAACAATATTTAATAATTGATTTCTGTTAAATTCTTAATACCTATAATAATTTGATAAAAAATCATCTAATCATTTCTAACATGTCATATTAATAAATAAAATTTTTTGATGTCATCAAATCTTTCAAATTATATTTATTTTTATAGTTATAATACAAATTATTTGATTCATTCATTAATAAGGAAAATACTGCATCATTGTTGTGTCATAAATATATTGACGTATTCAAAGTATAAAAATTCTAAATAAAATATCCTTATATAGGAAATATTTTTAACTTTATAATAAATATTTATATTTGAAAATATATCATATATATGACCCTATGTAAATTTTTTTTTCTAAAAGATATATGCTTATGTAAATTTTGTATTTAATTTTAATTAGTTAATATAAAGTGACCTTATCACCTACAAGTGGCTCCATGGGATCCCAAAATCGACCCAAATATTCCCATGGTCGGAAATGTATCAAATAATAGCGTTAGGAAATGTTTTAGTTTAAATTAATATTATTATAATATTATTTGTTTACCCTTATTTACAGGATTTACCTTTTAACCATTGTAAATAAAATATTTACCGAAGTAATTAATCAAATTGTCTAAAAATAAAAGTTACCTATTTACACATTTTGAAACTCATGATTCTAAATATGTAATCCATATTTCTAAATTCAAAACACATATGTGGTAGAAATTAATTTAATATTAATTCCTATTATTAAAACAAAAAAGCGTGTTTTTAAGAGATAATAACTATCAAATGATTGACACTTGTTTATGTCCGGTTTAAATGTGAAATTATGTCCAATGACCAAAATTTTATTAACTTGTAAAAATATATTCTAAATATACTATAAAACCACTCAAATTAATAATTTATCACTATTAATTAGTTTGATTAAAAAAGTTGTTTTTAATATAAATTTTGTAATTTTCACTATTCATCAAAATATAAAAGTTATCTGAAAAGTACCAAAATTACACCCTGGGATAATTTTGATATTAACAATCCAAAAATATATGGGTACTCCATGAATACTCACAACATCATTAATATATAGTCTTTCTAGATTTTCAAGTGGTAAATCTTCCCTTATAGCAAGAAAATGTGCTGACTTGGTAAGATGATCAATAATGACCCATATTGCATCGTTCCTTCTAGGAGTCATTGGTAGTCCCATTACAATGTCTATCATGACATTATCCCATTTCCACTTAGGTATGGGAAGAGGTTGCATGACTCTTCCAGGCTGTTGCCGTCCAGCTTTCACTTATTGACAAGCCATATATATTGACACAAAATCAGCAATATCCCTCTACATTTTGTCCCTAAAAAACGTTCCTTCAAATCTCTATACCTTTTCATTCTCCCATGGTGTATCTAGAAATTGTTACTATGAGAATAGTCTAGAAATTCCCTTCTTAGATCAGGTATATCGAGAACACAATGTCTCTTCCCAAATATCAAAATTCCATCTTCAGACACGATGTCTCCCAATCTCCCATCATTCACAGCTTTAATATTCTTTTGAAACACTTCATCATATATCTGAGAACTCATTATCCTTTCTAGTAAATATGGTTTGGAAACAATTTGAAAAAGTATTGATGTTTTACCTTCCATGGATATTTCCATATCCATTTTTACTATATCCATGAAAATAGGATCCCTCTCAACTCTCATATTGTTCAAAACTCCATTATCTTTTCTAATCAAAGCATCTGCAACCTTATTTGCCTTCACTGGGAGGTAGTGTATCCTGAAATCATAATCCTTGAGTAGTTCAAGCTATCTCATTTTGCTCATGTTGAGTTTTTTCTATGAGAAAATATACTTCAAACTCTTGTGATTAGTATAAATATCAAATTTCTCACTATAGAGATAATGTCGCCATATATTCAAAGAAAAGACCACAATTGCTAACTCGAGATCATGAGTATGATAGTTTTTCTCATAAAATTTCAGCTGTCGGAATGCATAGGCAATAACCCAATTATTCGGTATAAGGACACAACCAAGTCCTTTTTTCGATGAATCACTATAAATAACGAACGCATCATTCCCCAATGGTAGAGTCTATATAAGAGCATTGATTAATATTTTATTCAGTTCTTGGAATCATTTTCCACACTATGTTTTCCAAACAAATTTGACCCCTTTACGTGTGAGATTCGTTAATGGGTTAGCCAATCGGGCAAAGTTCTGGACAAAATGCCGATAATAACCTACTAAGCCAATAAAACTGTGTACCTCGATTATACTCATTGGTGCAGGCCATTCATGGATTTCTCTTGTTTTAGAAAGATCAAAATAGATTCCATCCATAGAGACAATATGGCCATGAAAAGAAATCTCTTGAATCCAGAATTCAAACTTGCTAAACATCCAATATAATTCATTCCTTCTAAGAGTCTTCAAGATAGTTCTCAAGTGATTGTCATGATCCTCATAGCTTTTGGAATATACCAAGATATAATCAATAAATATCACCAAAAAATCATCGAGATATTCTTTAAAAACTATATTCATTAGATCTATGAATAAAGAGGGTGAATTAGTCATCCCCAAAGGCAATACTATAAACTCGTAATGCCCATGCCTTGTTCGAAATGTTGTCTTCAGAATGTCTTCCTTATTCACACACAATTGATGGTATCCAAATTTAAGTTCAATCATTGAAATGTATTGAGCCCCATGCATTTGGTCAAATAAATCATCAATGAGAGGTAGGGGAAATATGTTCTTTATTGTTATAGCATTGATCTCCCTGTAGTCGACACATAACCTCATAGATCCATCTTTCTTCATAACAAAAAAGATAGGGGTTACCCATGGAGAAATACTAGGGAGAATAAATCCCTCATTACACAATTCATATAGTTTTTTCTTTATTTCTACTAATTCCACAGTGGCCATTCTATAAGAGGTCGTTGATATGGGCATTGATCCAGGAATTAAATCATTAGGAAACTCAATTTCTTGTTCTGGAGGATGTCCAAGTAAATCATCAGGAAACACATCAACATATTCTCTCACGATATATACATCCTCTATTTGAACATTCATTTCCTCACCCATAGTCATTTTATTAAATTACTCCACAATAATTTAATTTAGTTGAGCTACTAGGGGTGGATATAAATAAGAATTAGGTGGTAACGATTATTCTCTAAAGATATGGTGTTCCTCATCATCATCATCAAAAATCGTATCCTCCTTATTATTAAAATAAATCTTCACATCATGGTCTGAAATCTAATACCTACTGAGGATTATATCAAACTCAATCATAGGTATGAAGGTGAGATCACCAGATAAAGAACATTTATATTCTCTAATGGGAACGGATTCACAAAACATTGTTTCGATGATACACCCCTTATGAGTTTTAACTGACAACTCCAATATTAGATCAAATTGGAAATATCTAATTTGCTTAGAAAACTGGAAGGATATGAATAATGAGATGATCTAGAATCAAATAAAGCATTTTCTAAACACGAGGAAACCATATAATTACCTGCCACCACCTCATTTAGAGCTTCTACCTCAGCGGTAGTTATAACATAAGCTTTTCCATGTTCTCTTGGCCTTTTCTGAGGTATGTTTCTCTGATGCTTAAGGAATTAATTTTCATAATGTCCAATATCCCTTCAGTTGTTGCATTGAACATCAGTAGATTCTCTCTTCCACTTGCAATCACGAGATAGATGGCCTTTTTCACCACACTTGTAATAGACTCCCATTTCATTCAAGAAAGTACTAGGGTGTTTCTTCCCACATTTAATACAGGATGAATATTCAACTTTTCCCTTCTTCCCCTTATTTCCATTTCCAGATTGATCAGTAGATCTCTTCTTCTCTAGCATTGCATTATAGTCATAAGACATAGAGAATTATTTTCCTGTCTTGATAGCACATGAGACAATATCTTCGTACAACGAGAAGGTTTGTGAGCCTAATGCTCGAAGGAGAAACAATTTTAACCCACAAAAGAAACAATCAATCTTAATTATTGGGTTATGTATATAATGTAAAGCATACCTTGCTAACCATGTAAAGTTATCCTCATAATTTGCAACATTCTCATCGTCCTTTTTCCTCAGAATAAGAAATTGCCTTTCCATATCTGCTCGATGGCCACGAGAAAATCATTTTTCTAAGAAAAGATCTTTGAACTCCATCCATTCCAATTTTGATACTTCATCATCTTCTTTCAGGTTTTGAATCAACGACCATCATTGACCAGCATCTCCAGTGAGGTGGTAAACTTCCATGATAACCATTTTTCTTTCTCTACTCCCCAAGGCATAAGATATTTTCTCTAAAGAATTTATCCTTTTCTTAGCTACTAAGGGATTTGTACTCCCATTGAATGTTGGTGGTTTTTTCCTCATGATGTGATCTAACATTGATCCTCCACACTGCGGATCAGGGCACTCCTTACATGTAAGGTTATTATTCATAACCTGAGTGTGTTGTCCTGGTATGGTGATTAGTTGATCAGCACTAGTTGAATCACCTGCTCCACTATAATTATCTTGAGGAGTAGGGAAATCCCTAAATGGAGTGTGTGCATTGAAACAGTTTCCATTCCTTCTACTAGGATACATTTCTAAAAAATGGAATAAGCTAGATTAGTTTATGAATCAAAATACATAATTCCATACATGTAAAACACTTAACATAAATTAATCTATTTATGGATATATTCCATAATCATTAAAAAATGTTTTCTTTGAGGATGTATATATGCATAAACCCTTCATAATGCTTTGTAAAGAAAATGAGAATTATCCTAAGAATATCCCCCAGGAGTGTCGTAACCAAGAGTGCAGCAAGGCTGGTTTTTGTGCACGAGTTCTCATTCGAGTCTATCTCAAAGCAGTGTTCTCAGGTTTTACCCCTGCGTACATCTATGGCAGAGCAGCCTCTACCTGCTCGTATCTAGACTAGGTTGTATTCCTTGGCAAACTCACAAAATCCTCACAATACAAAAATTCTAGAAAGATCGTCTATACTAATCCTCAATGTATATCATAGGTCATTGTGTTATAATCAGAGGTTATCTAAATCTAGCTTCCAAGGGTTGTACTTAACTTCCTGTAATGCCAATCGTAACGCTCCGACCCCAGTTATCGAGAGTTGGTGCATTATTACATAACATTGGAAAGACCACAAAAGATCATGTCTCTAAAGACCGATTAGTTTTGTATCCTTGGAAACACTAGATACATTCATATGTATTACGTTACATTATAAAGTGAAAACTACATCAAAATCTTGTCTCCACACTCATATTGTAACAGCCCGAGATTTTATGAAAAATATTCTTTTTTATTTCACTAATGTCTTGTGTTGTACGCTACACCAAAAGGATCTTGCACAACACGCATCCTTGACTTGCCTTGCATTACACGCAATCGCAACCTTCCTCGATAGCGTGTGTGGTACGTAATATTGAGTTTCACGAAACAATGATATGCTATTAAAATATTATTAAAACTAGCCGTTATGAATAGTAATAACCACTTTTTAAAATTCTGGAAATCTTATTTTTCAAAATGAACTTCATTCTTGGATTCGGAGTATCGAATTTAGCCTAAGGTGAAATTTTGGTACTTTTCGGATAACTTTTACATTCTGATGAATAGTGAAAATTACTAAATTATAATTAAAAACAACTTTTTTAATCGAAATAATTAATAGTGATAAATTATTAATTTGAGTGGTTTTAAAGTATATTTATAATATATTTTTACAATTTAATACAATGTTGGTCATTGGTTGTAATTTCACATTTAAACCAGACATAATCAAGTGTCAATCTTTTGATATATATTGTTTCCTAAAAACACTCTATTTATTTTAACAGCGGGATTTAATTATAAAATTAATTAATGAAACTTCTATGTTATGAATTTGGTAAAATAGATTTCATTTTTGAACTCGGAATATGAAATATAGCTTAGGATGAAATTTTGAAATTGTTCTGAAAAACATCAATTTTTGATGAATAGTGAAACTACTAAGTGGTAGGTTAAAAAACTGAATTTTGCATAAAACTTAATTTTACCGCTTCTGTGAATAGAATTTTGAAAATCCGACAGACACGGTTAATATCAAGGACTAAAATGTGGTTCAATGAGATGAAAATAATTTTTGTTGAATAGTAACTTTTTACTTTTTTTACCGCGGTTAATAGTAAATAGGGTAACTAAGGGTAAATATGATATTACTATTACCCTAACACGTGTCCTAATCCTATTGGACAAGTGTATTTCGACCAAAAACAAACTTAGGAATAAAATATGACCATTTAGGCCCACTTGGGTTAGATTAGGACATTTATTATTAATTTATTTAAAGAAGGGTTAAAAGAGTTAAAATCAAAGTTTATTTACTAAAACATTTTTAATATGGGGTTATACATAAGATAAATTCGATTGTAAATATTCATTAGAAAGATAAAAGGATTTCCTACATGATGGTATTTTATTTGTAATTTTTAGACATCAAATAATTTAATTTATTTATGACACAACGATGATGCAGTAATTATCTTATTAATGAAATATTGACATAATTGATGTTATAAACACCAAAATAAATGTAATTTGAAAATTTTTATGAATTACACTAATTTTCTAGGTTACTATGATATATTAATATTGATTTAATCAACTTGGTTCGAACATTTAATTCTGTTATGACTTTCACAAAAATCATATATCAAATAGTGTCAAAATTGACACAAAATAGTTTTTAAATCAAATATTATATTATTAATTGTTATTTTATTCCTAAAAATATAAGGTTCGGCCAAATGACTTAGATAAGGATATATATATTAATAATAAACAAGTTGGGGTTCGTTGGCATGTTATAGTAAGTGTATTAACCATATAGTGAAAGAAAACAAAAAGACATGGTAAATGTTAAATTATTTAACTTAGAGTTAAATCTAATTGATAAGGTTAAAATAATATCCTAAACTTGTCTAAATTCTATTGGTTGATAGTATTTCGACCCATCCCCACTTTAGCTTCGAAATAAGACCGTTTGGAACCATTATAAACCGATTTTGACTTTAATATAAAATAATATTTTGAGATATTCCTAAGGTGCCCCTCTCCTCCCCTATAAAAGGACACCTCCTCCCCCTCCTCCTCACACCAATTTGAGCACTCAAGCTCGGCCAACCCCTGCCAAACTCTCTTCTCCACTTCCCTAGAAACATCCTAGAGGTTCTGGTCTTCCTCAAAGACCAATTTTAGTGCCCTAAGTGGAGGTCTCAAAGAGGCGCTTCAAAGAAGAGGTAATTACCGTTACCAATTCTTTCATCTTTATTTCTTCTTCCACTTCTTCATCTTAGGTTGTTTCATTATGAAGTAATAACATCAGTATCACTAATATACTGATATGTTATTATAAGTATGAAACAACCCTATTTCACCATCTATCCATCCTACGGGAAAAGAAATCACCGCGCGTGCGTACGTACGAAATACCGTCTCCACGCCGTGGTGTAATCTATTTTCCACCACCACCTTACATGGATGGGTATAATGGTGTAAAGAATAACTATACATAGTTATTACAACATCATATTGATTCTGATATATTTTATAATCCACTCCAATTTAATTCAGTATTTATGGAAATGATATCATCGCTCGTGCGTACGTACGGACTACCGTCTCCACGACGCGATGAGATTCATTCTCCATGTTAACCATTTAAGAATGATTATAAAGTATATATAAGAAATAATAATGAAATATATGACATTATAAAGTTACTGGATTTATGTATATATATATATGTATGTCATCAACTTACTTCCATTCAAGACAATAAGGAAAGGAAAACAGCGTTCATGCGTACGTACGGACTACCGTCTCCATGAACGGTGTTTTTCATTTTATTTATCTACCTATTATATATATATATACTGAATATATATGATATATAAATCATATTTTATATTCTGGAAGTTAGTAAATCATGATATAAGTAATAATGATGTCAAGAACAACAAGTCAAAACACCTACGATAAATGAAACGATTTTACCCAAAACGCTTCTTTAACATGGAATTTACAAAAGAACGGGTAATATAATGTCATAAGTGAACCATATATGATATCATAACAATGAATATGATTCTGTAATAAGTCAATAACATGATTTAAATCATTATACAGGAGGTTCGGACACTTACAAAGCAAGTCGGACCTAAGGTAAGGGAAAATATCACAATCTCATTTTTATCCGAGATTGTTTATTCGTAAGTATTTACTGGGGTGTATTTTATCATCCACATCCATGTTTCATCAATATGTAATATTATTTCTATCCACCTACAATTGTTTAAGTCCAATTTTACCCTTCGGTGAGTTTTTAGTAAAAGATATGAAAGGAATCTTTTGTCATTTTTCGTACGAGGTACTTTTTTGACTTTTCCGACAAAAGTACGAAGAATGTTTTTTTTAACTTATATGGCATGAATGGATTTTTAAAACAAAATTTCCCAGAATCTTCCTTTACAAGTTTTCAAGTTTATTTTTAATCAACTTCTTTTATTTTAAAGTTGTATGGCATGTTATGAAAGGAAAAATGTTTTTGAAGAAGAAAGGATATTTTCCTCAAGAATGGAGTTCAAGTGTTTTATCAAAATTATTTTCCATCTAAGATAATAAAGGGTTCTGTTTTTATCCCTATTATTAAATTTATTTGATCATGTTGTGATGGAATTATTTTTATGAATTCCTTTATCTTATATGAGTTGTTTTATGATGTCATGTCGTTTAAGAATCCCATTTTTATTACATGGGTTATGCTATGATGTATGTTTTATGATTATGTGGCACACATAAGAAAGGATTCATTAAGAGATGGGTGGGACCTATATCTCCCTCCAATGCATTGGGTAAAGATTTTATATCTCATGAGATAGACATGGCTGAAATGGTAGGTTATACCGGTTCAGTGAAACAGGACTGAAACGAGGGTTACTCGATTCAGAAAGGGACTTTGTCCACTAAGATAGTCTTGGCATTGAGTCTTGACTAACAAGAAATGATTCTCTATGATTATGTGTGTATGCCACAAAGTTTCATGTTTTAAGTTATGATTATTGGGATTACATTTCACTTCTATGATTTATCCCATGTTATGATATTATGAGCTTTTTGCAGGTTAAGATTTCCAAAAGCTATGTTCTTATATATATGATGTGATTGATATTTCTTTTGTTTACCCTTACTGAGCATTTGAGCTCACCCTTTTATGTTTTCTTTTCCCCAGGATATAAATAATGGTTTTAGGTAAAAAAAAAGGGATGACCTTTATGGGAGATATTGAAGAACTTTCACCACGATTAGAAGATTACGTTCCGAGTTTCCAAAGACACTAAACTATTACGATCCTTTAGTGTGTGTTTTTGTTATGTACTAAGTATTCCGCAAATGTAATGTAATGTCCATGTACGTCAAGATATGGGTCTCTACAGTTGGTATCAGAGGAAAGGTTTAGTCAACCATTGGAAACTAGGATGCGAAAACGTTAGTGAGATCCCTAGAGATATTTCTAAGGTATGTCTAGGGATGTCCCTAAGGATAAGTATACGTATAGGATATATTCCTAGAACTATGGTAATGATATTAGATTAAACCTAAGAAGTTAGGTATTGAGGATACTTTCCCTTTACTATGTTGTTTCTCTAGCATGATTTTTGATTCTCACAAAATTATTTTTGTGTTTTAGTTAATGGAGGGAACCAAAAGGAATTCATTTAACATTGAATCCAATGGACAAATTGGTGACTATGATCAACAAAATTGTGTAATGACTAGAGAGAAAGATGTTGTGATTATGCCGAATCAATCATCGCGATATATGATTAACAAGGTGAAATTTAGTGGTATGCCTAATTCTTCAAAGAAGAGGAAGATAGACTATTATGCATGTTCGCATGTTGAGGAGCATAAAGAAAGGAAGATTGAGATTTCTAAAGAAGGGAAGAAGAACCTTGAGGAATACCTCAAATGGAGGGACCGATGTTATCTGTGTGGAGAAAAGGGTCATAGAGTGACAGACTGTTATGGAGTTCAATGTCTTATTTGTGGAGAACATGGGCATTACCCAACTCAATGCCCTGACCTAAAAAGTTACTTCTAAATCAAGGAAGGACTTATTCCAGGATAATCATTGATGTGGATGGACTAAAGTGTTTATGTATTGGTATTCAAGAATAATGTTGTTGAGGTACTTTTATGGTGTATTGAAATATTTATGTATTGGTCTATTGTGGTTTTCAATAATTTTAAGGTGCCGGTAACCATGAAAAGTGATTAAAATATTTTGGAAAGTAGATAATATGCCCATAATGAAGGGATAAGGAGAAAATGAAATGTTTGACAGTATTCATGAGCTCATGATTGATATAAGGACTAAGTGATATCATGGTTTGAGTATATATAATTTTGAGGATTTTGGTATGTGGAAAGTGTTAACTTTTAACTGCACTCATGTTTTCACTAAGGTATTCAAGAGAATACACGATTAAGGACTTTGAATGTTTGGAATGTGACCAACAAGACATATCTTATGATATATGGGGATCAACGATGGTATTAAATCTCTGGTAATCGTTTTCACTATATTATGAGAGTGGACTGCAGTATTATGGATAAGCCTAAAGATTGGAATGGATTATGTTGGACATAAGTTAGTATTGTTTAAGGATAGAAGTTTTTTCGATATTATTGAAGGGATGTTATGGTAATATAGTTTTAGAAAAAGGACAACCTGCAGGACGGGCGACAACCCATCGCTTCGGACAAGGCTATAGGAATCGAACCCACAACCGAAGTGCGACTGGCCTTTATCGCCTACCACTGACCTACAGGAAGTCCCTGTTTAGTAGAAACTAGTTTTATTATATTAAGCAGTATGATATATGAAGTATAAGTCCATTTTAGGAACCATATATGATTAATCTCACTATAGATCGACTTGTGTATATAAGTTTTGCTAACCTTTTGTTTGAGACAGATGGAATGACCTGTCATTCTATCACATGATCTGCTAACACTTCACGAATAACAAATTCAACTTCATTTATTTAAGAGATGAAGTGGAAATTGTTCAAGGCACGAACAACAGTGAGATTGTACCAAAATAAAGTAAGTATTTATTCTAATTCAAATTTTCAACTTTAGGGGAAATGATCTTGAAAACCAAAAATGTTGTCCTAGTGATCTTATACCTGATGAATCAGATGGTACCTTAGATCATCACAAATTTATGGATTTGATATTACTGGATTTTCCATAGCCATGTTCTCTACCACTCTCCATCAGAACATGATGGTTAGATTTCTCTTCCATATCCATATTTTCACCTATGTGGAAACCCAGTGATTAGTTTATTTGGGTAATCGTTACATTTCATACTTTAGTTTTTAAAGCCTAGTTTTGGTATTCCTTTTTACGATGTGGGTTTCTATTAAAGAAACTTTCGAATAGTAAACCATTTATAACCCCGACGAATTTCGAGGGCGAAATTCATTTTAAGGGGGGTAGAATGTAACAGCCCGAGATTTTATGAAAAATATTCTTTTTTATTTCACTAATGTCTTGTGTTGTACGCTACACCAAAAGGAGCTTGCACAACACGCATCCTTGACTTGCCTTGCATTACACGCAATCGCAACCTTCCTCGATAGCGTGTGTGGTACGTAATACTGAGTTTCACGAAACAATGATATGCTATTAAAATATTATTAAAACTAGCCGTTATGAATAGTAATAACCACTTTTTAAAATTCTGGAAATCTTATTTTTCAAAATGAACTTCATTCTTGGATTCGGAGTATCGAATTTAGCCTAAGGTGAAATTTTGGTACTTTTCGGATAACTTTCACATTCTGATGAATAGTGAAAATTACTAAATTATAATTAAAAACAACTTTTTTAATCGAAATAATTAATAGTGATAAATTATTAATTTGAGTGGTTTTAAAGTATATTTATAATATATTTTTACAATTTAATACAATGTTGGTCATTGGTTGTAATTTCACATTTAAACCAGACATAATCAAGTGTCAATCTTTTGATATATATTGTTTCCTAAAAACACGCTATTTATTTTAACAGCGGGATTTAATTATAAAATTAATTAATGCAACTTCTATGTTATGAATTTGGTAAAATAGATTTCATTTTTGAACTCTGAATATGAAATATAGCTTAGGATGAAATTTTGAAATTGTTCTGAAAAACATCAATTAATGATGAATAGTGAAACTACTAAGTGGTAGGTTAAAAAACTGAATTTTGCATAAAACTTAATTTTACCGCTTCTGTGAATAGAATTTTGAAAATCCGACATACACGGTTAATATCAAGGACTAAAATGTGGTTCAATGAGATGAAAATAATTTTTGGTGAATAGTAACTTTTTACTTTTTTTTACCGCGGTTAATAGTAAATAGGGTAACTAAGGGTAAATATGATATTACTATTACCCTAACACGTGTCCTAATCCTATTGGACAAGTGTATTTCGACCAAAAACAAACTTAGGAATAAAATATGACCATTTAGGCCCACTTGGGTTAGATTAGGACATTTATTATTAATTTATTTAAAGAAGGGTTAAAAGAGTTAAAATCAAAGTTTATTTACTAAAACATTTTTAATATGGGGTTATACATAAGATAAATTCAATTGTAAATATTCATTAGAAAGCTAAAAGGATTTCCTACGTGATGGTATTTTATTTGTAATTTTTAGACATCAAATAATTTAATTTATTTATGACACAACGATGATGCAGTAATTATCTTATTAATGAAATATTGACATAATTGATGTTATAAACACCAAAATAAATGTAATTTGAAAATTTTTATGAATTCCACTAATTTTCTAGGTTACTATGATATATTAATGTTGATTTAATCAACTTGGTTCGAACATTTAATTCTGTTATGACTTTCACAAAAATCATATATCAAATAGTGTCAAAATTGACACAAAATAGTTTTTAAATCAAATATTATATTATTAATTGTTATTTTATTCCTAAAAATCTAAGGTTCGTCCGAATGACTTAGATAAGGATATATATATTAATAATAAACAAGTTGGGGTTCGTTTGGCATGTTATAGTAAGTGTATTAACCATATAGTGAAAGAAAACAAAAAGACACGGTAAATGTTAAATTATTTAACTTAGAGTTAAATCTAATTGATAAGGTTAAAATAATATCCTAAACTTGTCTAAATTCTATTGGTTGATATTATTTCGACCCATCCCCACTTTAGCTTCGAAATAAGACCCTTTGGAACCATTATAAACCGATTTTGACTTTAATATAAAATAATATTTTGAGATATTCCTAAGGTGCCCCTCTCCTCCCCTATAAAAGGACACCTCCTCCCCCTCCTCCTCACACCAATTTGAGCACTCAAGCTCGGCCAACCCCTGCCAAAATCTCTTCTCCACTTCCCTAGAAACATCCTAGAGGTTCTGGTCTTCCTCAAAGACCAATTTTAGTGCCCTAAGAGGAGGTCTCAAAGAGGCGCTTCAAAGAAGAGGTAATTACCGTTACCAATTCTTTCATCTTTATTTCTTCTTCCACTTCTTCTTCTTAGGTTTTTTCATTATGAAGTAATAACATCAGTATCACTAATATACTGATATGTTATTATAAGTATGAAACAACCCTATTTCACCATCTATCCATCCTACGGGAAAAGAAATCACCGCGCGTGCGTACGTACGGAATACCGTCTCCACGCCGTGGTGTAATCTATTTTCCACCACCACCTTACATGGATGGGTATAATGGTGTAAAGAATAACTATACATAGTTATTACAACATCATATTGATTCTGATATATTGTATAATCCACTCCAATTCAATTCAGTATTTATGGAAATGATATCATCGCTCGTGCGTACGTACGGACTACCGTCTCCACGACGCGATGAGATTCATTCTCCATGTTAACCATTTAAGAATGATTATAAAGTATATATAAGAAATAATAATGAAATATATGACATTATAAAGTTACTGGATTTATGTATATATATATATATGTATGTCATCAACTTACTTCCATTCAAGACAATAAGGAAAGGAAAACAGCGTTCATGCGTACGTACGGACTACCGTCTCCATGAACGGTGTTTTTCATTTTATTTATCTACCTATTATATATATATATACTGAATATATATGATATATAAATCATATTTTATATTCTGGAAGTTAGTAAATCATGATATAAGTAATAATGATGTCAAGAACAACAAGTCAAAACACCTACGATAAATGAAACGATTTTACCCAAAACGCTTCTTTAACATGGAATTTACAAAAGAACGGGTAATATAATGTCATAAGTGAACCATATATGATATCATAACAATGAATATGATTCTGTAATAAGTCAATAACATGATTTAAATCATTATACAGGAGGTTCGGACACTTACAAAGCAAGTCGGACCTAAGGCAAGGGAAAATATCACAATCTCATTTTTATCCGAGATTGTTTATTCGTAAGTATTTACTGGGGTGTATTTTATCATCCACATCCATGTTTCATCAATATGTAATATTATTTCTATCCACCTACAATTTTTTAAGTCCAATTTTACCCTTAGGTGAGTTTTTAGTAAAAGATATGAAAGGAATCTTTTGTCATTTTTCGTACGAGGTACTTTTTTGACTTTTCCGACAAAAGTACGAAGAATGTTTTTTTAACTTATATGGCATGAATGGATTTTTAAAACAAAATTTCCAAGAATCTTCCTTTACAAGTTTTCAAGTTTATTTTTAATCAACTTCTTTTATTTTAAAGTTGTATGGCATGTTATGAAAGGAAAAATGTTTTTGAAGAAGAAAGGATATTTTCCTCAAGAATGGAGTTCAAGTGTTTTATCAAAATTATTTTCCATCTAAGATAATAAAGGGTTCTGTTTTTATCCCTATTATTAAATTGATTTGATCATGTTGTGATGGAATTATTTTTATGAATTCCTTTATCTTATATGAGTTGTTTTATGATGTCATGTCGTTTAAGAATCCCATTTTTATTACATGGGTTATGCTATGATGTATGTTTTATGATTATGTGGCACACATAAGAAAGGATTCATTAAGAGATGGGTGGGACCTATATCTCCCTCCAATGCATTGGGTAAAGATTTTATATCTCATGAGATAGACATGGCTGAAATGGTAGGTTATACCGGTTCAGTGAAACAGGACTGAAATGAGGGTTACTCGATTCAGAAAGGGACTTTGTCCACTAAGATAGTCTTGGCATTGAGTCTTGACTAACAAGAAATGATTCTCTATGATTATGTGTGTATGCCACAAAGTTTCATGTTTTAAGTTATGATTATTGGGATTACATTTCACTTCTATGATTTATCCCATGTTATGATATTATGAGCTTTTTGCAGGTTAAGATTTCCAAAAGCTATGTTCTTATATATATGATGTGATTGATATTTCTTTTGTTTACCCTTACTGAGCATTTGAGCTCACCCTTTTATGTTTTCTTTTCCCCAGGATATAAATAAAGGTTTTAGGTAAAAAAAAGGGATGACCTTTATGGGAGATATTGAAGAACTTTCACCACGATTAGAAGATTACGTTCCGAGTTTCCAAAGACACTAAACTATTACGATCCTTTAGTGTGTGTTTTTGTTATGTACTAAGTATTCCGCAAATGTAATGTAATGTCCATGTACGTCAAGATACGGGTCTCTACACATATAACCTTATACTATCCATGAAAGTCATTCATAAAACATTTCTTCACATCTTGGAAAAAATAGAACATAGAAAGGGGTGAGATCAAATGCCCAGTAAGGATAACAATATAGCAGAAACTTTCATAAATAAGCATAAACATTTAAGGCAATATATAACTAAAACAAAATCCTTTTAAACTTGAACTTAAGCATAATATGGTATAAATAAAACGAAATAATGGCATTTACTTATTCACACTGATATTCTACTAGTCAAATAATCACACGCAATATCAATAACCAGTTTCCTAATGATGGAATGCATATTGCCAGACTATCATAACCACATAGTCAAGGAATTATTCCCAGACTAAAAATAAAATATTGTCAAGGAATTGTGACAAGAAAATATTTGGTCTCATGAGACCTACCGATGAATCTAGGAGCTATGGCGGGCTCCACCTGTCACTTAATCAGTCCAATGCATTCCTCATATGTATAGGTTTAATCGTAATAGAAACATTTGTATTAAAAATAGCATACGAAATGTCATTACATTCTTTATAAACCATGAATGGTATAAAAATAACACATCTACAGTCAAAAATATCTCAAAACCTTTAATACAATATGAATATTTTGTATCATAATAAATAAACTTCAAATAAGCTTAAAATCCATCAAAGGATGTTGGCATAGATGAAATCAAACTATTTGAGAGAAATATCACTTTTTTTGAAATAATTTAAAAGTCACAAAAGTATAAAATAAAACATTTACATTGAAAATATTATTATATGATTTTAACGGAAGCCTGGACAATTTTATAATGCCAAAAAATAGCCGCACCCACCGTATAAGTTAAAAAAAGACATTCTTACCTTAATTATGTCATAAAGTTAAAAAGGACCTTGTTTGGAAAATGATAGAAAGATTTCTTTATAAAAATCTTATAAAAATTCAAAAAGGGTATAAATGACATTAACCCATTGCCTATATAATAGTAAGAATTATTTTATGTACTTTTTTTAGAATCATGGATTTGGATGATAAAGAGGTCCCATTAGATAATTACGTATAAACAATCCCGGATAATGAAGAGATTGTGAAAAAAACCTTACCTTTTACTTTTCATTGGTTGAGGGTAGTTTAACCTCCTGTATAATAGATAAATCATTGTTATTAAATTATGAAAGAATCATATACATTAATATGATATCATAAATGATCTTTCAACATTGCTTTGTCAATAATATCTTAGTATTATCGTCGTTTTGGGTGTCAACTTACTCATTTTCTTTTATATGTTTTGTTACATAAGTCATGTTTTTTATGGACATGTTGTATCATATTTATATACAGAATGATATCATGTCCTAAAAAATTACTTTTAATCTTCAATTGAGAATTAGTCATGAATGGATACGATGGAGAATTAATCTCATCGCGTTCTTTGGGACGGTAGTCCGTACGTACGCACGAGTGACAATATCATTCTTTTGATATTAAAATAATATATAATTGGATGGTATACCATATATAAAGAATAATTATTATGTTTTATTTATTATTTACATCAATTACACATCATTATCATACCCATCCAGATACTAAAGTTTTGAATAACAATTACACAATGACATGGAGACGGTAAGTCGTTCGTTCACACGTGTGGTGACATGTCATTCAAAGGATGGATAGAATACTGAATATGGTTGTACCTATTTATAATAACATAAAAGTATATATAAATTAATGTAATTATTATTTAAAATTGAAATAACAATGAACGAAGATGTTGAAGAAAAAAGAAACTTGAAAGAGGGTGGTGAAAACATTACCTCTTCTTTGGGTTCTTCCTTTGGATTTGATCAAAAGGGCTACTTAGGTTGGCTTTCGGATCAAACTAAGGCCTATAGGTCGAAGTGAAGTAATTTTAGAGAATATATGGTGAGGGGTTTACCGAACCAATAGGCTTTATAGGTTTGAAGAATTGGTTATATGTGGTGTCCTTTTATAAGGGGGGAAGGGGCTCCTTAGGAAAATCATAAAGTATTATTTTATTATAAATTCATATTCGGTTTATAATGGATCCAAAGTGAATTATTCAAAGTCTAAGGTGGGTTAGAGTCTAAATACTTTCAACCAATATATTTTAGATAGGTTTTGGGTCATTATATTTACCTTATATTTTAGTTTTAACCTTAATTAATTAGTTTGACACTTACCATGTCACTTTTTATTTTTATATTATATAGATAATAAACATACTATATACATCTAAGATACCCCAATGTGGTCCAATAATAATACACCTACCATTATATTATTCCTTTGGGAGAACCTTATAATTTTAGTAATATAATATCATTTAATAATATAATATTTGTTTTTGAAACTCATTTATGTCAATTTTGACAGTATTCAATAATTGATTTCTGTTAAAGTCTTAACAACTTTATTAATTAAAAAAAAATAATTTACGCAATCCTAACAAGTCATATTAACAAATAAATTATTTTTATGTCATCAAAAAATTAAAATTATATTTTTTTTAACATTTATAATACGAATTATCTGATTCTTTCATTAATAAGGAAAATACTGCATCATTATTGTGTCATAAATATATTGATGTATTAAAAGTCTAAAAATTGTAAATAAAATATCATTAGGTAGGAAATATTTTTAAATTTATAATGAATATTTATATTCGAAAATATAACATATATATAACCCTATATAAAAATTATTTTGCTGAAAGATAAATGCTTATGTCATTTTTGTATTTACTTTTACTTAATTAATATAATATGTCCTTATCACCTACAAGTGGCTCCATGGGGTCCAAAAATCGACCCAAATATGCCCATGGTTGTAGATGTATCAACTAGTAGGTTTATAAAATGTTTTAGGGTAAATTAATATTATTATAATATTATTTGTTTACCCTTATTTACCGGATTTACCCTTTAACCATTGTAAATAAAATATTTACCGAAATAAATATTCAAATTGTCAAAAAATAAAAGCTTACTATTTACACAATTTGAAACTCATGATAATAAATATGGAATACATTTTTCTAAATTCAAAACACAAAAGTGGCATAAATTAATTTAAAATTAATTCTCGTTGTTAAAACAAAAAGCGTGTTTTTAAGAGATAATAACTATCAAAAGATTGACACTTGTTTATGTCCGGTTTAAATGTGAAATAATGTCCAATGAACAAAATTGTATTAAATGGTAAAAATATATTCTAAATATAATTTAAAACCACTCAAATTAATGGTTTATCACTATTACTTATTTTTATTAAAAAAGTTGTTTTTAAATAAAATTTTGTAATTTTCACTATTCATCAAAATATAATACTTATCCAAAAAGTACCAAAATTCCACCCTAGGATAATTTCGATATTTAGAATCCAAAAAAGAGGTCCATTTTGAAAGATAAAATTTATAAAATATCAAAAAGCGGGTATTACAATTCATAACGGCTACATTGATTGGTCGTGGTGTGTTAGTATCTCGACGTAGCGTACAATGCAAGTTATTGCATTATTCAAAGGGAAACGTACCATGGAAGCTTGGGGTGTTACATTATCCCCTCCTTAAAATAATTTCATCCTCAAAATTTGTAGAAAATTAATGTATAAAAAGACTCATGTGGTTCTTCATTATAAGTTTCTCAGGTTCCCACGTTGCCTCTTCCATCTTATAGTTCATCCAACGAACTTTTACCAGACGAGTCATCTGGTTTCTCAGAACTTTCTCTCTTGTATCAAGAATCATGATAGGATATTCTCAATAAGATATATCTAGTTCCATTTATACTTCCTCATAAGTGAGTACATGTGTTGGGTCAGGCATTATTTTCTCAATAGTGATACGTGGAACATATCGTGAACTTTGGAGAGACTTGGAGGCATTGTCAAACATTAAGCTATAGCCCCAATTCGTTCTACAATTTCGAAAGGTCCGATGTACCTGGGACTCAATTTTCCCTTCTTGTCGAAACGTATAACTCCCTTACATGGAGATACCTTCAAGAAAACATGATATCCTACATGAAATTCCAAATCCTTCATTCGGTTATCGGCACAGCTCTTCTGCCCACATTGAGCTGCTTTGATGTGGTTCTGGATTACCATTACCTTTTACATCATTTCATCCACCAGTTCTGGGCCTATAAGTTTTCTTTCACCAACGTTATCCCAACAGGTTGATGTACGACATATATTTCCGTATAACTCTTCATATGGTGCCATCTGAATACTTGAAGGAAGCTATGGTTATAGGAAAATTCCACCAATGGTAAATATTGATCCCACATACCCTGAATGTCAAGTGAGCATGATCTCAACATGTCTTCTAAGGTTTGAATACACCATTCAGAGTGTCCATCAATTTGAGGGTGGTAAGCAGTGCTCAAAAAAAGTTTAGTATCCAGGGCTTTCAGAAAACTTTTCCAGATTCTTGATGTAAAACGTGGATCACGATCAAGAAACAATCGATATGGGTACTCCATGAATACTCGCAACTTCATTAATATATAGTCTTTCTAGCTATTCAGGTTGAAAATCTTCCCTTATAGTAAGAATATGTGCTGACATCGTAAGATGATCCCCAATGACCCATATTGCATTGTTTCTTCTAGGAGTCATTGGTTGTCCCATTACAAAGCCCATCGTGATATTATCCCATTGCTACTAAGGTATGGGAAGAGGTTGCATGACTCCTCCAGGATGTTTCCTTCCAGCATTCACTTGTTGACAAACCATACATCTTGACACAAAATCAGAAATCTCCCTCTTCATTTTGTCCCACCAAAAATGTTCCTTCAAATCACTATACATTTTGGTGCTACCACGGTGTATATAGAAATTGTAACTATGAGTATCGTCCAACAATTCGATTCTTAGAGAAGGTATATCAGGATCACAAATTCTCTTCCCAAATTTCAAAATTCCATCTTCATACACAATGTCTCTCAATCTCCCATCATTCACAGCTTTAATCTTCTGTTGAAACTCATCATCATCGGTCTGATAACTCATTATCCTTTTTATTAATGATGGTTTGGAGACCCTTTGAAATATTATTGATGTTTCACCTTCCATGGTGAATCTCATATCTGTCTTTATTATATCCATGAAAATAGGATGCCTCTCAACTCTCACTTTCTTTCAAAACTCCATTATATTTTCTACTCAAAGAATCTGCAAACTTATTTTCCGTCCCCGGGTGGTAGTGTATCGTGAAATCATAATCCATAACTAGTTCAAGCCATCTCCTTTGCCTCATGTTGAGTTCTTTCTGTGAGAAAATATACATCAAACTATTGTGATCAGTATAAATCTCAAATTTCTCACCATAGAGATAGTGTCTCCATATCTTCAAAGCAAAGATTAAAACTTCCAAATTGAGATCATGAGTAGGATAGTTTTTCTCATGAGTTTTCAACTATCACAATGCATAGGCAATAACCCTATCATTATGCATAAGGACACGACCAAGTCCTTTCTTCAATGCATCACTATAAATAATGAATGCATCATTCCCCAATGGTAGAGTCAATATAGGATCATTGATTAATCTTCTCTTTAGTTCTTTGAAATATTCTTCACACACTTTTGTCCAAAAAAATTTAACCCCTTTACATGTGAGATTCGTTAATTGGTTAGAAAATCAGGCAATGTTCTGGAAAAAATGCCGATAATAACCTAATAATCCAATAAAACTACGTACCTTGGTTATAATCATTGGTGCTGGACATTCTTGGATTGATCCTGTTTTAAAAGGTTCAATAGAGATTCCAACCTTATATACAATATGGCCAAAAAAAGAAATCTCCTGAATCCAGAATTCATACTTGCTAAACATCCAATATAATTCATGCCTTCTAAGAGTCTTCAAGATAGTGCGCAAGTGATTTTCATGATCCTCATAGATTTTGGAGTATACCATGATATCATCAGCAAATACCACCACAAAATCATCTAGATATTCTTTTAAAACTCTATTTATTAGATCCATGAATACAGAGGGTGAATTAGTCAGCCCAAAAGGCAATACTATAAACTCGTAATGGCTGTACCTGGATCGAAATGTTGTCTTCAGAATGTCTTCATTCTTCAAACAAAACTGATGTTATCCAAATCGAAGGACAATCTTTGAAATATATTGATCTCCATGCATATGGTAAAATAAAGCATCGATGTGAGGTAGGTGATACTTGTTCTTTATTGTTATAGCAATGATCTCCCTATAGTCAACACAAAACCTCATAGATCCATAATTCTTGTTAACAAAAAATACATGTGCTCCCCATGGAGAAACACTATGGAAAATAAATACCTTATTACTCAATTTATATAGTTGATTCTTTAGTTCCACTAATTCCATAGTGGCCATTCGATAAGAGGTATTTGATATGGTCCTTGATCCAGGAATTAAATCATTGGAAAACACAATTTCTCGTTCTGGAGGATATCCATGTAAATATTTTGGAAACACATCAACATATTCTATCACCATAGGTACATCCTCTATTTGAACATTAATTTCCTCACCCACAGTCATTTCATTCAATTCCTCCACAATAATTGAATTTAGTTGTGCTACTGGGGGTGGATCTAGATAATAATTAGGTGGTGACGATTATTCTGTAAAGATAAGGTGTTCCTTATCATCATCATCAAAAATCATATCCTCATTATTCATACAATAAATGTTCGCATCATGGTCTGAAATCCTATCCATACTTAGGATTATATCAAACTCAATCATATTTATGAAGATGAGATCAGCAGATAAAGAAAATTTATATTCTCTAATGGTAACGGATTCAAAAAATATTGTTGCGATGATACACCCATTAAGAGTTTTTTCTGACAACTCCCTTGTTAGATCAAATTGGAAATATCTAATTTTCTTAGAAAACTGGGAGGATATGAAACAATGCGATGATACAGAATAAAATAAATCATTTTCTAAACTTGAGAAAACCATCAAATTACCTACCACCACGTCTTTCGGAGTTCTACCTCAGCAGTAGTGATAGCATAATCTTGGACTCAATCCTTTGGACATTTCTGAGGTATGTTCCCCAGACTCTTAGGATATTCATTTTCATAATGTCCCATATCTCTCCAGTTGTAGCATTGAACATCGGTAGCTTCTTTCTTCCCATTGAAATCACGAGCTTGGTGGCCTTTTTCACCACACTTGTAACAGACTCCCATTCCTTTTATGAATGTACCACGATGTTTCTTCCAACATTTACTATAGGATGGATATTCGACTTCTCCCTTCTTCCCCTTATTTCCATTTCCATATTGATCTGCAGATCTATTCTTCTCTTGATTTTCTTTAAAGCATAATAATTAGAGATTTCTTTTTATATCTTGATAGCACATGAGACAATATCTTCATACAATGAGATGGTTTATAAGACTAATTCTTGACAGAGAAACGATTTTAACCCATAAAAGAGATGATCAATATTACATTTTGGGTTACGTATATAATCTACATCATACCTTTCTAACCTTGTAAAGTTAGCCTCATACATTGCGACATTATCATCCTACTTTTTCCTAAGACTCATAAATTTACTTTCTATATACTCGATGGTCACGAGAAAGTATTTTTCTATGAAAAGATCTTTGAACTCCCCCCATTGCATTTTTTATACATCATCATCTTTTTTCATGTTTTGAATCAATGACCACCATTGATCAGAATCTCTAGTGAGGTGGTAAACTTCCATGATAACTTTTTCCCATTCACTACACCCCAAGGAAAGGAATATTTTCTCTAAAGAATTTGTCCATTGCTCACCTACTAGGGGATTTGTACTCTTGTTGAATGTTGGTGGTTGTTTCCTCATGAAGCGATCTAACATTGATCATCCATGCTGTGGATCAGGGTGCCCCATACGGGTAAGGATATTATTCATAACCTGAGTGAGTTGTCCCAGTATAGTGATTAGCTGATCAGTACCAGTTGCATCTCCAGCTCCACTATATTTATGTTGAGCATGAGGTCAATCCCTACATAGAGTGCATTCATTGATATGGTTTTATATTCCTTCCACTAGGTTCCATTTCAAAACAATGGCATAAACTACATTAGTTTATGAATCAAAATACATAATTCCATAATTGTAAAACACTTAACATAAATTGAACTATTTATGGATATAATCCATAATCATAAAAAAATGTTTTCTTTGAGAATGAATATACTCATAAACCCTTCATAATGGTTTGTAACGAAAATGAGAATTATCCTAAGAAAATCCCCTGGGATTGTCGTAACCAAGAGTGAAACAAGGCACGTTGTCGTGCACCAGTTCCCGTTCGAGTCTAGCTCAAAGCGGTGTTTTCAGGTTTTACCCCAAGGTACATCTTTGCAAGAGCCGCCTCTACCTACTCTTATCCAAATAGGGATTTATTCCTCGAAAAACACACAAAATATCTGCAATAAAAAAATTTTATAAAGTTATTCTATTCTAATCCTCAAGGTCAATCTTAGGTCTATGTGCTCTATTCAGAGTTTATCTAAATCTAGCTTCAATGGTTTTAACTAAAAATCCTCTTATACCAACTGTAACGCCCTAACACCAGTTACCCAGCGTCGGTGCATTATTATATAACATTGGCAAGATCACAAAAGATCATGTCTCGAAAGACCGATTAGATTAGTAGCCTTGGAAACACTAGATACATTCATAAGTCTTACATTACATCATAAAGTGAAAACTACAACAAAATATTGTCTCCACACTCATATCCCCATATATTATCCCTGCAGGACCTTCATTAAATACTCCTTCATATCATGGGAAAAATAAAACATATAAAGGGGTGAGCTCAATTACCCAGTAAGGATAACAATATAGCAGAAACATTCATAAATAAGCATAAACATTTCATGCAATGTATAAATAAAACAAAATCCTTTTAAACCTAAAAATCAGCATAATATGGCAGAAATAAAATGACATAATTCCATTTACTTATTCAATGGATATTCTACTAGTCGAATAATCACATCCAATATCATTAAAAAGTATCATAATAATGGAATGCATAATTCCAGACTATCATAACCACATATTCAAGGCCTTGTGCCAACACTACAAATATGATTTTGTCATGGCCTTGTGCCAAGACACTAGTTTGTCTCATGAGACCTACTGATGCATCGAGGAGCTATAGCGGGATCCACCCGTCACTTAATATGTCCAATTCATTCCTAATATGAACAGGTTTAATCATAACATAATCATTTGTATTAAAACTAACATACGAAATGTCCATACATTCCCCATAAACCATGAATGGTATAAAAATGACACATCCACATTCAAACATATCACAAAATATTCATTAGAATATGAAATTTTTAATCATAATAAATAAACTTCAAATAAGCTTAAAATCCATCAAAGGATGTTGTCATAGATGAAATCAAAAAAATTTGAGAGAAATATATCTGATTTTGAAATCATTTAAAAGTAATATAATTATAAATGAAATCATATACTTTGAAAATATTCTTATAATATTTTAAGGGAATCTTTGAATATTTTATAATGGTGAAAAATAGCTGCACCCATTGTATGAGTTAAAAAAATACATTTTTTCCTTAATTCTGTCGAAAAGGTTAAAAAGGACCATATTTGGAAAACGACAGAAATATTCCTTTATAAACTTCTTATAAAAAGTCAAAAAGGGTAAAAATGAATTTAACCAATAGTCTGTAAAATAGTAAGAATGATTTGAAATACTTTTTATAGAAACATGGATGTGGATGATAAAGAGATCCCAGTAAATAATTACATATAAATATCCACTTATAATGAAGAGATTGTGAAATAAACCCTTACCTTGTACTTTTCATTGGTCGAGGGTAGGTTAACCTCATGTTTAATAGATAAATAATTGTTATTATATTATGAAATAATCATATACATTAATATGATATCATATACAATCTTTTAACATTTATTTGTTAATAATATCTTAGTATTATCGTCGTTTCAGGTGTTAACTTACTCATTTTCTTTTATATGTTTTGTTACATAAGTCATGTTTTTTATGGATAGGTTGTATCTTATTCATATCCTGAATGATATCAAGTCCTTAAACATTACTTTTAATCTTCATATGAGAATTAGTCTTGAATGGATATGTTGGAGAATGAATCTCATTGCGTTCGTGGAGACGGTAGTCTGTACACATGCACGAGCGACAATATCATTCTTTTGATATTAAAATAATATATAATTGGATTTTATATCATATATATAGAATCATTATTATTTTATATTTATTATTTACATCAATTACACATCATTATCACAGCCATCCAAATACTAATGTTTTGAATAACAATTACACCACGACGTGGAGACGGTCAGTCGTACGTTCGCACGTATGGTGACATGTCATTCAAAGGATGGATATAATGATGAATAAGGTTGTACCATATTTATAATAACATCACCGTATATAGAAGATACTTTAGTTATTATTTTATAATGGAAATAACAATGAAAGATGAAGTTGAAGAAGAAATGAAATTGAAAGAGGGTGGTGAAAACATTACCTCTTCTTCTGGTTCTTCCTTTTGATTTGATCAAAAGGGCTCCATAGGTTGGCTTTAGGATCAAAATAAGGCCTATAGGATGAAGTGAGGGAAGTTGAGATAATATTTGTTCAAGGTTTGGCCGAACCAAAATGCATTTATGGTGTGAATAATTGGTTAGAAGTGCTGTCCTTTTATAAGGGGGAGAAGGGGCTCTTTAAGAAAAACATAAAGTATTTTCTTATAATAAATTCATATTCAGTTTCTAATGGATCAAATGTGGATTATTCAAAGTATATGGTAAGGTTGGGTCGTAATTCATTCAACTAATAGATTTTAGGTAGGTTTGGGTCATTATATTAACCTTATCTTTTAGTTTTATCTCTTAGTTAATTAGTTTGACACTTACCTTGCCACTTTATATTTTTATATTATATAGTTAATAAACATACTATATACATCCAATAGACCCCCAAGTGGCCCATTTATAATAAAAATACCATTATATATGTCATTTGGAAGAACCTTAGAATTTTAGGAATATAATATCAATTAATAATATAATATTTTCTTCAAAAACTCATTTATGTCTGTTTTGACACTATAAAATAATTTATTTTTTTAAAAGTCTTCACAAATTTATTAATTCTAACAAGAATCATTTAAGGAATCCTAAAAAGTCCTATTAAAAAATATATGCTGTGGATGTCATCAAAACATTCAAATTATATTTATTTTAACATTTATAATACAAATTGTTTGATTCTTTCAATAATAAGTAAATTACTACATCATTATTGTGTCATATATATATTTAATTATTCAAAGTCTAAAAATTATAAATAAAATATCATTATGTAGGAAATCATTTTAGGTTTCTAATTAATATTTATAGTCTAAAATATAACATATATACAACCCTATGTAAATGTTCTTTTCCTAAAATATAAATGCTTATGTCATTTTTGAATTTACTTTAACTTAATTAATATAAAGTGTCTGTATAACCTACAAGTGCCTCCATGGGGGTCCCAAAATCGACCCACAGATGGAAATGGTCGGAAATTTATAAACCAATTGGGTTAGGACACGTTTTAGGACAAAATAATATTATTATAATAGATTTTTTTATCCTTATTTACCGTATTTACCCTTTAACCATGGTAAATAAAATATTTACAGAAGTAATTATTCAAAATGTATTAAAATAAAAGTAACCTATTTATACAATTTGGACCTCCTTATTATACATATGAAATATATTTTTTCTAAATTCAAAACACATAATTTTTAAAAATTAATTTTTGTTGTTAATACAAAAATCTTGTTTTTAAGAGATAATAACTATCATAAGATTGTCTTTTGTTTATGTCCGGTTTAAATTTGAAATTATGTCCAATGACCAAAATTGTATTAAATGGTAAAAATATAATATTAATTTATTTTAAAACCACTCAAATTCATAATTTATCACTATTAATTATTTTGATTAAAATAGTTGTTTTTAATTAGAACTTAGTAATTTTTAATATTCATCAAAATATAAAAGTTATCCGAAAAGTACCAAAATTTCACCCCAGGCTAATTTCGATATTCCAAATCCAAAAAATGAAGTCAATTTGGAGAGATAAAATTTATAAATTTTTTAAACATTAGTATTACTATTCATAATGTCTACTTTGATTGGTCGTAGTGTGTTAGAATCTCGAAGTTGCGTACAATGCAAGCTATTGCATTATTCAAAGGGAAACGTAATGTGGAAGCTTGGGGTGTTACATATTTTTAGAGGAAATATTTTTCTACATGCGTTGTTTTTTAATAGATAAAACATTTCAATGTTGAAAGGATTATTTTCATATTAAGTTGTTGAAGTGGTGTTTCAAAATATATTTTTTGATTTATATGGAATACATTGATGAAAAAATTCATTAACGGTGATATGATCCTATGAATCCATTCTTAATCATTATTTTGATGGATTATATTTTTTTTACTGGTTTATTTTTCAGGGGATATGAATTGATGATTTTTTATGAGCCATAGTTCAATTCTATAGGTTATTATGTGACGACGCGATGAATATTTTATATTTAGAAACAAAAATATATTATTATACTTATGTTCTTTTATAAAAAAATATTTCCCTCCATTTAATGGGTAAATGTATTATATATCATGTGATAACTATGGAAAATTAGTAGATGTTCTTGATCAGTTATGGGAATCAAGTAAATGTGCTAAATCCACTATGAGAAACATGTGCCAATTCCTAATCTGATGGTCTTCATACTAAAACATTACATATGTTATGGTTCTTATATTTTTTTCCATACACATTTATTAAATGAACATATGGGTTGGGATTTATATATTGTGTGTAATCATTATTATGATTTATGTAATTAAAATGGCGATGTTTTAGGACATAACTCATTATTATAACCTTTTTCAATTAGGGGTCGAACATTGAATTAAATGTTCATGATATCAAGACCATATTCTTACCTAATAATTTTATATGATCATAAATTTATATCAACCATTTTTACCCTTACTAATAATTTGAGCTCACCATTTTTTTAAGATTTTACTCCACACATTAAAATAAAATATTTTAGTACGGTATGCCTATGAAGAGTATTATTTGGGATGATCATTATGGGAAATGTTGGTGATAATTGTTAAAATTGAAATATTGTATACATAGTATACAAATAAACTAAACCATCATTGTTTCATCATGAACCATATTTTTATTTATTGAATATTCGTCAATATTGATGTTATATTAATTGTATGAAAATCTCATACAATTATAATATCTTACCCCAGGGACTATTTGATAGGCATATAAACACGAAAACACTAAATATTCTTTTTGTTGTAACATCGTGTTTGTTTTTTCAGATACACATTGACAATTTATTTTATAATTCATTGGTAAGGGATTGTCTTGCATTGTTTTGGGTTAAATTTTCAATATTATTATGGTTTTGTGGGTTGTGCATAGTTGGAACATAGGATTCCCAAACCGTGCAACCCATTATAGTAAAAATAGTTTGACCTTGGATACTGGGTGTTTTCAATGTAAGTACACAATTTGAAAATCCATACACCCACCTATAATATAATGTCTTCCCTCAAATCTAATTCCAAATGGGGTGTGCATTTTATCAAACTAGGAAACCCTCCCCATGAAACTGTGTCTATGTGATATTTTTACATTGAAACAATAATTAATATTATGATACCCTATGGTTTAACACATGCACGACACTCACTGTACATAATTAATTTATAGGGTTAATAAGGCTCCAATTAAAGATCAAAGGTCCTTAAAACCATTCCTTTGTAAAATCAATGTTCTTGTGGGAGACCTAGTCCATATCAATTATGTGTACATCCTACCTTTTTTGTTCATCATGAAGTCTTATTAATTTCCTCTTATAGTTTTATGGATAATCACATATGTAATCCATTGAAACTAAATTTGATGAGATCTTCATTCTAGGTATGGATTCTTGATCTGAGACAGATTTTTTATTTTTATTAAATTTTGGTTACATTTTTTGTACATTGTGATTATTTTATTAATTATAGATTAATACATTTTAGATTAAAAAAATTTATTCAATACTTTATTTTCGTTATTTGTTTAAAAAATATTAAAATATAATTTTGAAAACCAAAATTAATATGTATTGTTATTGGAATTTAAAATTACATGGATTTTTGGAATATACCCAAATTCCAATGAAATTTTAATCTGGGGTGTATGTTGAAATTTATGGAATTTTTGAAATGATTTAGAATTTATTTTAAAAATTGATAAATTTAATTGATTAAAACCTATGATTGAATTTTCACTCAAAATTTATTTTTGATGAAAAACCATTATTTTTTATATTTAAAAAATATTTCCATATTGATATTGAAAATTTCTCAATTGAGTTTAATATTATTTTTTATTTAAAATGTGATGATATTCCATTTTCTATCAATTTATTCAGTACATACAATAATCAGATGTTAGATGGGTATTTAGGAAAACAACGCTTGGTTAATAATTGTAATAACCTGTAAATTTCGAGGAAATTTTTTTCTTAATTTTTGCTGGAATTTTACAAGAGCGCAGCTTCTGACGGCACCTGATTCCGAGGCCCGGTGTGCCCGGAATCATTTTCCGAAGTTTTGGCTCGGGTACGTTCAGTGAACGGACGAGCGGGTTTTTCTAACTTTTGAACCGGTGCCCGGAATCGAATTCTGAGGGCACCGATGAAATCGCAGCGCTGGTTTTCGCTTAGAAACGCCTCTTCTGGAGTTGCGTTTTCTCAGGTGTGGTTTTTAATTTTCGGGCTTAAAGTTAAGAAATAAAATAATTTTGCGACAACCTTATTTTATTTCGCTTAAGCCACTTGGAAGCCACTTGAAACCACTTAAAGGCGGCTTGAACTGAGTTGAACTGGATAGGATGCTATCCAGAAATATCCTACCCCTTGGTAGGATATTTGTGAGGTGGGGCCCGCACGAGCCCCGCTGTTTCTTTCCGCTAAGAAACGCACCCGTGAAAACCCGTCTTAATGAAATTCAATTGACGCGTTTCTTAAAATCTTAACAGACCATTTAATTGGGCTGTTTCTTTCGTAAATTAAATGAGATGTTTCTTTCGTTGAATTAATTATACGAATTAATGGTTCGTTTCTTATCTTTTGATATTCAAATGTTTAGTTGTGTAAATAAAATAAGGCTTAAGCTTATTTTATTTTTGGGTTGAAACTTGTGGCGTGGAGAGGAATTGGAGGAAAGCGTTCTTCTTCGGCGAAGAACGCGAAGAACGCGAAGAACGCCAAACCTGCGGAGATCGACGACGCGAAGCCATGTACCGCGACGCTAACAGATCTCCCTTCGCGACGCTTCTTCCGCGACGATCCAACCCCGCGACAGCCTTCGATCGACAACAACCAAGGTAAGGGGTTGCGCTTCTTTTTATTTTCTTTTTGGATTTCAACAACAACATGGATTTAATTATTATTAATTAAATCCGTATGTTCTTGGTCCTCGGAGATCGTCGACGCGACGCCCTTCCGCGGTGTGACGATCACCTCCTTCCGCGACGGTCAATTCCGCGACGACCTCGCATCCGAAAGCGACGGTGAGGTAGGGATTTATTTTGGGATTTACCCCCCTTTTTTTATTTATTTCCGTGAACGTTCTTTAAAAATTTAAGAACCGGAATCAAAGAAACAATTTTATTTTATTAAAACTGTTGGTTCATGTGTTGAACATTTTAGTTTCTCCCGTTGTTTATATCTAACGCAGAGGGTGTGGGCCAAACGAACACGGCCCGACAACCCTCCGTCGTTCTTCGAGTTTTGCGGATTTGGCGGGCGACGACGGAACGTGCCGCAACGGGTGTTTGATGATCCCGCAGTAAAGAACGGAACCCGGGAGGAACAACGGCGCAGACGGGAAGGAAAACGGGCCACCAGAGCGACTCCGGCGGCCCGCGGAAGCCAGTGGTGGCGCGGGTCGCCGGCGCGGCGGTGCCGGCAGCCGGAGGCGGCGGCACCTCGCGGGTGTCGTGGGTGTCCAGCGTGACACCCCGCGGGTGCCGCGGGGTTGTCACGCGGCACCCCGTGGGTGTTCAGCGCGACACCCCAGGGGTGTCGCGGGTGTCCAGCGCGTCACCCCGTGGGTGTCGCGGGGTTGTCACGCGGCGCCCCGCGGGGTTGTCAGCGCGGCACCCCGCGGGTGTCCTGTGCGCCACCCCGTGGGTGCCGCGGGGTTGTCACGCGGCACCCCGTGGGTGTCCAGGGTGACACCCCGCGGGTGCCGCGGGGTTGTCTCGCGACACCCCGCGGGTGTCTGGCCGACACCCCGCGGGTGCCGCGGGAGTGTCACGCGGGGCGGCGACTTTCCCCCGCGTCGGCCGCTCGCCCGCTCGGCCGAGCCGAGCCGGACCGGCCCTGGCCGGGCCGGGTCGGGCCTGGCCCGGACCCCCCGTCTTCGGACAAACTTCGTTCAAATGGCCATATCTTGAACTACGGGCCTCCAAACGACTCGCCGTCATCGGCAACGCAATCCTTGGAGCGAGTCGGACGTTTCGGTTTATCGCACTCAAGGTTTCGGAATACTTTGAGTTCGGCCGGATTGGTTCGTACAGGAAACCAACCGGGCCCTCGGAGCGGAAACACTCATATCTTGAGCTACGGACATCCGATTGACGTACCGTCAGCTTTGTTAGTTTCCTCTTAGTGAGACGGATCTTTTGGCTCACTCCGCCCGGGGTTTGGGCGCAGGTGGAGTACGGTCGGGTTGGTTTTGCCTTAAAAACCAACCGGGCCCCTGAGACGGAAAAGCTGATAACTCTCGGACAGGACGTCCGTTTGACGAACCGTCAGCGGCGTTGACGATCACGTTGAGAAACAGTCCCAATGAGTATACCCTATGAGAGCTCGGGGTACAGTTGAGATATGGTTGGGTTTGGTTCCCTCACCAAACCAACCGGGCCCCTGGGACGAAAAGGCTAATAACTCACATACCGGGCGTCCGATCGACGCGCCGTCTGTTCCGTTGAGACCCCTGTGACGAGGCGGTCCTTTGAGTTACTTCTTCGTGGGACCTTGAGATACTTGGAGTATCGACTTGTAGCTCGTGGAGCGGACCCTCCCAGAGACGAGCGTGCGGAGTACGGAGACCGTGTAGCTGACTGAGACCTAACGACTGCTTGACCGACTCGACTTGGAGTGAGTCAACTAGCCCAGAGGATAGAGCACTACTTTGTTTGGGTGTAGACCCATGGCGGACGGAGTACTACCTGTGTGATAGTGCAGACCCGCGGTACTCGTCCGGAGAGTACCTCTGCAGGCTACTAGGGGGTGTGCACTACTGTGTTTGGGTGACATACCCCGGTGGGAAGCACTACTGTGTTTGGGTGGCTGGCCCGTGGTACTCGACAGGAGGAGTACCTCAGTAGTCTTAGGTTAGTGTGCAGTACCTCGGAGTCGTGACAGGACCACTGTACACTCCAGAGACGGAGCTCTTCAGCAGTTACGGTTTCGATAATGAAAATCCTGGTTTGAGCTGAGACTTTTGACCTTTGTGTTTCCTCATGATTGAGATGGGTTACTTGATAACTTAGGTATATGTATGGGCATATACCTAAGTAGAGTTTATCTATTGATATCTTCTTGTGGTTATCCTTGTTGGATTTAGTGAGACCTTGAGGGTCTCGGGGTCCCTACTGAGTATCGTTATACTCACCCCTGCACGGGCTATGCCCGCACCTCGTTGTGTTGGTTGCAGACGACAGGCAGTGCTGACGGAGGCCGAGTGTTCGAGGACTGGACGGTACCCGGAGGTGGACTACACGACAAGTCAGTGTCCAGAGATGGACTTCACGGCTAGACGACACTCAGAGGAGGTTGACGGACGAGAGCACTGTGGAGGGTATCTGTACCTACCCTTCAGGTAGGATTCGTGGTGGACGATCCAGGAGCTGCGCCATCTGTACCTACCCTTCAGGTAGGATCCGAGGAGGACAACCCAGGAGCCGCTTCCGTCCCTCCAGCTGTTGTCTTTTTCTGTTGTACTTTGTTCAGTTGTAGTTGTACTTTCTTTTGGGTTTGTATTCTGGCCCATTTACTTTTCAGCACTTCTTTTTGTACTTAGTGTTTTATGTCCGCTTGTACTCTGTGGTGTTTTGTTACTTTTATAAAGGCAATGCCTTCCCATTTATCGGGATTTACACCTTTGGTGCTAGTCGCCAGCCCCTGGCCTATGGAAGGCGGGCTTGGGGTAGTCACGGCACGAGCCCCGAGGACGGGTCGTGACAAATTGGTATCAGAGGTGGTCGGTTCTACCGCAGACTCTGATCTTTCTTTTTGTGAAGCAATAGTGTTAAGGGTACCGAGTGTGGTTTCCAGTTCAGGGAGTCCAGTGTTGGTGCGGGCGGCCGACGTATCCATACACCAGGACCCTGGAAACTGATTTTCGACTTTGTGCTCGAAAACACTGTTTGCGTGTGTGTTTTCAAAGGTTTCCCCCCTTAAAATAGCTCAAACCAGGTCAGCTCACCAGGTATAATCGTTTGACTGTGTTACGTTGTTTCTTTCAGGATGCCTTTTCTCGGATGACCAGTTAGAGCCCAGAGGGATGTGTGTGCTGACATCCTGTCGAGTGACAAGGCTTCGGTACAGGGCCCTCTTGCAGTTGAGGCACCAGCGGAGGCACCAGCTGTACTACCATACGTTGGGCCACCGATGCCACCAGCCCTAGCAGTAGGCGATGCCTGCTACTTGAGTTCACTACATGAGTTCCAGCGCCAGAGGCCACCCAGGTTCGGGGGAGAGACGGACCCGCAGGCGGCTGAGGATTGGCTGGAGGCTGTGGTGGGAGTATTCAGGCTAGTGGGGACGCCATCAGACTTCATGGTGACCTTTGCTGCCAGCCTTCTTCAGGCAGCAGCAGGCAGGTGGTGGATCCACTTGTTCCAGTTTTGCGATGGGGTGTCTTTCACATGGGAAGACTTCGAGACCTTCTTCAGGGTGGAGTTTGTGCCAGTAGCTCTACACCCCGAGCGTGTTCAGGAGCTGCTGCCTTTGCCGCGTGTTTTTCGATCAGAAGCCGAGTCATCTGTGGGCAGTAGACAGATGATTCAGAGGTCCAGGAGGACCAGACCAGCAGTTGGGCGATCTCAGGTTTTAGGACCGGTGGTGAGGGGCACCCGGGGTGGGGTCAGAGCCAGGTGTGCCAGAAGCAGACTGTGTTACTCGTGCGGTGGAAAGGGGCACCTGACACGTGACTGTCCGACTCCTCATACAGTTGATCCATAGGCTTTTGAGGATCCACCGAGGCAGAGGCAGCGACGAATGCTTGAGCAATAGTAGAGCAGTGGACAAGGCAGTAGAGATCCTGGAGCAGGTGGACAGGAGCAGAACTAGTGGATATGTCTCTTGTACTTCTAGTTCCATGTTGATGTTGTTTTTGTGTCTTTGTACCATGAGCTACAATAAAATAAAGACACTTATCTAGTGACGTTTGCCTTCCTGTCCTCTTTTGTGATGTTACTAAGTGGTCCTGGTTAAGACTGTTGACTTGACCCTCACTTTCGAAATTCCTACTGGAGGAGACCCAATGACCTCACACTGATGCTGACAGTGTGACTCGACCCTTGGAGGCGAGAGTGATAGTTGGATCTCTTAGTAGTTACGTCGAGGCCTTACGACGTCATCCATGGCATGAATGCATCATTTATGTCAGGATTGACTGTATTAGGCAACTAATGTGGTTCATCCAGGGGATGAGACCAGATTTCTCTTATCGGAAAAGAAGAAATCATAGCAGCTCTTGTGAGGATAAAGAAGGTGCAGTTCATCCAGGAGCGGATGAAGACTGCACAGTGCAGTAAGAAACAGGAAACCGGTGCCAGTCTTAGAGACTCGGGCGTGATAAATGTTTCAAAAAGAGGTAGCTTTAAATAGAGATGAGTCTGTGAAGTGGTAGACGTGGAGGCAAAGCTAGGAGAGCATCATGAGGTGGTGTACATCTTAATATGATACAACCACCCACCTTAGTTATTCCCGCCAGGCTCAGGGAGCTGGAGGGCGGAGGAAGAGTGTGGCTGCATGCGGTCAAGGAGTGTGACCCAATGGCTCTAGAAATGATTCAAGGGACAGTCTATGTCCACTACTAGCTGCTGTAGTAACAGACGTCGATATGAATCATTCCTCGCTTTCACAAATCTTGTTCCAGACCTAGAGTTTCCGGTAAGACGTGGACTTGACCCTCACGTCTAGAGATACCTTGAGAGGAGACTTGATAATCACACTTACGCCGACGGTGTGGTCAGACCCTCGAGGCGAGAGTTCTAGTTGGAATCTCTTGGTGGCAGCGTCGAGGCCTTACGACGTTAGTTTGAGTATAGAATTGGCAATAACTTTTCATACTCAAATTGACGGTTTTAGGCAAATTTTGGGATGGGTTTTCCTTGGTCGGCGGAAAAGGAAACCCCAGGCAGTGCAGGGTAACTCTTGCACAGGATGGTGCGACCGATCACTCTTGATTCGGTCAACCTTACCCTCATAGCAGCAGTCGTTTTGAGTTTCAGTTCTAATAGGAATGGAGACCTCTGGAGTTCGAGGATGACGACCACATCTTCTTACGGGTCTCACCTCGACGAGGTTTACAGAGATGTGGCCTGGGAGGCAAGTTATCTCCGAGGTTCAACGGACCTTTCTAGGTCCTCAACTGTGTAGGCGTGGTGGTTTACCGCTTGGCCCATCCACTTCAGTTGCACTAAGTGCACGACGTTTCCACGTATCCCAACTGAGGAGATACGTGCTCGACCCCTTCACATATCATCGACCATGAGGAGCTAGAAGGTGGCGATGAGTGTCTTATACGGAGGTTCCTGTGGGGATCGAGGATCGACAGGAGCGGATCCTAGGAGGATGGTCGATTCCTCTTGTGCACTTTCTATGGCAGCGCGGGAACCTCCAGGTGAGCACATGGGAGCGGAAGGCTCAGATGCGTGCTCAGTACCGCTTTGTTTCCCTAAGTTTGTGGTGAAGCTTTACGGGGACGTAAAGCCCTGTGGTGCGAGTAATGTAAAGACCCGTAAATTTCAAGGAAATTTTTTCTTAATTTTTTTTGGAATTTTACAAGAGCGCAGCTTCTGACGGCACCAGATTCTGAGGCCTGGTGTGCCCGGAATCATTTTCCGAAGTTTTGGCTCGGGTACGTTCAGTGAACGGACGAGCGGGTTTTTCTAACTTTTGAACCGGTGCCCGGAATCGAATTCTAGGGCACCGATGAAATCGCAGCGCCGGTTTTTGCTTAGAAACGCCTCTTCCGGAGTTGCGTTTGCTCGGGTGTGGTTTTTAATTTTCGGGCTTAAAGTTAAGAAATAAAATAATTTTGCGACAACTTTATTTTATTTCGCTTAAGCCACTTGGAAGCCACTTAAAGGCGGCTTGAACTGAGTTGAAATGGATAGGATGCTATCCAGAAATATCCTACCCCTTGGTAGGATATTTGTGAGGTGGGGCCCGCACGAGCCCCGCCGTTTCTTTCCGCTAAGAAACGCACCTGTGAAAACCCGTCTTAATGAAAGTCAACTGACGCGTTTCTTAAAATCTTAACAGACCATTTAATTGGGCTGTTTCTTTCGTAAATTAAATGGGCTATTTCTTTTGTTGAATTAATTCTACGAATTAATGGTTCGTTTCTTATATTTTCAAATTCAAATGTTTAGTTGTGTAAATAAAATAGGGCTTAAGCTTATTTTATTTTTGGGTTGAAACTTGTGGCGTGGAGAGGATTTGGAGGAAAGCGTTATTCTTCGGCGAAGAACGTGAAGAACGCGAAGAACGCCAAACCTGCGGAGATCGATGACGCGAAGCCTTGTACCGCGACGCCAACGGATCTCCCTTCGCGACGCTTCTTCCACGACGATCCAACCCCGTGACAGCCTTCGATCGACAACAACCAAGGTAGGGGGTTGCGCTTCCTTTTATTTTCTTTTTGTATTTCAACAACAACATGGATTTAATTATTATTAATTAAATCCGTATGTTCTTGGTCGTCGGAGATCGTCGACGTGACGCCCTTCTGCGGTGTGACGATCACCTCCTTCCGCGATGGTCAATTTCGCGACGACCTCGTATCCGACAGCGACAGCGAGGTAGGGATTTATTTTGGGATTTACCCCCCTATTTTTATTTATTTCCGTGAACGTTCTTTAAAAATTTAAGAACCGGAATCAAAGAAACAATTTTATTTTATTAAAATTGTTGGTTCATGTGTTGAACATTTTATTTTCTCCCGTTGTTTATATCTAACGCGGAGGGTGCGGGCCAAACGAACACGGCCCGACAACCCTCCGTCGTACTTCGTGTTTTGCGGATTTGTCGGGCGACGACGGAACGTGCCGCAACGGGTGTTTGATGATCCCGCAGTAAAGAACGGAACCCGGGAGGAACAACGACGCAGACGGGGAGGAAAACGGGCCACCGGAGCGACTCCGGCGGCCCGTGGAAGCCGGTGGTGGCGCGGGTCGCCGGCGCGGCGGCGCCGGCGGCCGGAAGCGGCGGCACCCCGCGGGTGCCGCGGGGTTGTCACGCGGCACCCCGCGGGTGTCCAGCGCGACACCCCTCAGGTGCCGCGGGTGTCCAGCGCGACACCCCGGGGGTGCCGCGGGTGTCCAGCGCGACACCCCGCGGGTTCCACGGGGTTGTCAGCGCGGCACCCCGCGGGTGTCCCGCGTGACACCCCGCGGGTGCAGCGGGTGTCCAGCATGACACCCCGCGGCACCCCGCGGGTGTCCAGGGCGACACCCCGCGGGTGTCTGGCCAACACCCCGCGGGTGTCGCGGGAGTGTCACGCGGGGCGGCGGCTTTCCCCCGCGTCGGCCGCTCGGCCGAGACGAGCCGGACCGGCCCTGGCCGGGCCGGGCCGGGCCAACCGGGTCGGACCCGACCCGATTCGGGCCAACCAGGGGGGTCGGGCCGGGTCGGCCCGGGCCCGGACCCCCCGTCTTCGGACAGACTTCGTTCAAATGGTCGTATCTTGAACTACGGGCCTCCAAACGACTCGCCGTCAGCGGCAACACAATCCTTGGAGCGAGTCGGACGTTTCGGTTTATCGCACTCATGGTTTCGGAAAACTTTGAGTTCGGCCGGGTTGGTTCGTACACGAAACCAACCGGGCCCTCGGAGCGGAAATGCTCATATCTTGAGCTACGGATGTCCGATTGACGTACCGTCAGCTTTGTTAGTTTCCTCTTAGTGAGACGAATCTTTTGGCTCACTCCACCCGGGGTTTGGGCGCAGGTGGAGTACGGTCGGGTTGGTTTTGCCTTAAAAACCAACCGGGCCCCTGAGACGGAAAAGCTGATAACTCTCAGACAGGACGTCCATTTGACGAACCGTCAGCGGCGTTGACGATCACGTTGAGAAACGGTCCCTATGAGTATACCATATGAGAGCTCGGGGTACATTTGAGATACGGTTGGGTTTGGTTCACTCACCAAACCAACCGGGCCCCTGGGACGAAAAGGCTAATAACTCACAGACCGGGCGTCCGATCGACGCGTCGTCTGTTCCGTTGAGACCCCTGTGACAAGGCGGTCCTTTGAGTTACTTCTTCGTGGGACCTTGAGATACTTGGAGTATCGACTTGTAGCTCGTGGAGCGGACCCTCCCAGAGACGAGCGTGCGGAGTACGGAGACCGTGTAGCGGACTGAGACCTGACAACTGCTTGACCGACTCGACTTGGAGTGAGTCGACAAGCCCAGTGGACGGAGCACTACTTTGTTTGGGTGCAGAACCATGGAAGACAGAGTACTACCTGTGTGATAGTGCAGACCCGCGGTACTCGTCCGGAGAGTACCTCTGCAGGCTACTAGGGGGTGTGCACTACTGTGTTTGGGTGACATACCCCGGCGGGAAGCACTACTGTGTTTGGGTGGCTGGCCCGCGGTACTCGACAGGAGGAGTACCTCAGCAGTCTTAGGTTAGTGAGCAGTACCTCGGAGTCGTGACCGGACCACTATACACTCCAGAGACGGATCTCTTCAGCAGTTATGGTTTCGATAATGAAAATCCTGGTTTGAGCTGAGACTTTTGACCTTTGTGTTTCCTCATGATTGAGATGTGTTACTTGATAACTTAGGTATATGTATGGGCATATACCTAAGTAGAGTTTATCTGTTGAGATCTTCTTGTGGTTATCCTTGTTGGATTTAGTGAGACCTTGAGGGTCTCAGGGTCCCTACTGAGTATCTTTATACTCACCCCTGCACGGGCTATGCCCGCACCTCATTGTGTTGGTTGCAGACGACAGGCAGTGCTGACGGAGGCCGAGTGTTCGAGGACTGGACGGTACTCGGAGGTGGACTACACGACAAGTCAATGTCCAGAGGTGGACTTCACAGCGAGACGACACTCGGAGGAGGTTGACGGACGAGAGCACTATGGAGGCTATCTGTACCTACACTTCAGGTAGGATTCGTGGTGGACGATCCAGGAGCTGCGCCATCTGTACCTACCCTTCAGGTAGGATCCGAGGAGGACGACCCAGGAGCCGCTTCCGTCCCTCTAGCTGTTGTCTTTTTCTGTTGTACTTTGTTCAGTTGTAGTTGTACTTTCTTTTGGGTTTGTATTCTGGCCCATTTACTTTTCAGCACTTCTTTTTGTACTTAGTGTTTTACTTCTTCTTGTACTCTGTGGTGTTTTGTTACTTTTATAAAGGCAATGCCTTCCCAGTTATCGGGATTTACGCCTTTGGTGCTAGTCGCCAGCCCCTGGCCTATGGAAGGCGAGCTTGGGGTAGTCACGGCCCGGGCCCCGAGGACGGGTCGTGAAAATAATTCACATGTAATGGATTGATGATTAAAACTATAAATAACCAAGTTCAGATGATCTTTTTCACAATGTGTGGTTAATGATTCTTATATGTCCAGATCATAAGGAACATGTGTACACATATTTTTCAAGATCAATGATTTGAGATGTGTGAGGATCCTATAATATGGAACTGACAAAAAACATGAAGGTTTTATATGGATCATGTTTTGATTATTTTTTATAATACATATTGAATTTATTATAGATCTATTTTATCTTTCTATATTTTTTATATAACTTTTTTATTTAAAATTAATATTAATCCATTTTTGAAATGTTTTCCATAATTTTGGAAATAAATCATGTTTTGTATTAAAAATAAAATTTTATCTCCATGCCCTATTTATTAAAATTTAAAGAATATTTTTGTTCATTATTATTATATATGTTATGGAACACATTTTGAGACCCTACTTCAATTTATATCTCACACCTTACATTTTTAATCTTTTGTTTTTGGACTTCCTTCTATTAGGTATGAGCAATGGGAATAAACCACATGGAGTTGGTGGATGTTCATGATCCTTTGGTCATGGAGTGATACATACATTGGGATGATGAGTTTATATTGTATGATTTTTAATTATTTTAGGATGTATTATTTTGTGATATTCTATATATATTCGGGTTCACGAAGTTTCTCCTTTCAGAGTTTCAATCATTCTCACTTTAATCAATATCATTCACTATTTTTTGGTAATTTCATTACAACGTTTGACTTTTATGATGCTAGGTACTAGTTTCTTACCCATGGTAATTGAGAACACACATCATACTATGTAATTTTCTTCTCTTTTATCTTTGTACCATTTTATTAGGGATGGTTCGTGAAAATATTCTACCTATGTTCCAGGTCTTGCATCTTTCCTTGATGTTATTTTGCATCATTGGATCTCTATTCAGAACATCCGAGATAGTTGCAAGTTATTTATTGGAAATCTATCATTGTACTGAGCTTTAAGTCACCATGGGTTGTTTCTAAAAAATAATAATTATTGATATTTTTATCTAAGTATACTATTTTACTTGATTTCAATTTTGATAGGTTGAAATCCAAATAGTGTTTTATTATATCATGAGATGATTTTTCCATTACTATTGTTTGAGTTATTTATCTCTGTAATCTTCTAATGCATTCAATGTTGTATGGTGATGTTGTGTAAAATCGTTTCACTAATAAGATTTGTTAATACACCCCAAGAAGAAACTTTTAGTTAACCATAGTTATAGGATCCCCCCATGGACCAGAACATTATTTTGATTATCATGTGAGTTATACATGATTTGGGATAAAGAAAAACACCCATTCCAGTTTAGGCTATATCAGTGTAACCATAGAGGGATGAATCCTCGAATCATGCTCAATATTTCTGTTTCTATGAAATTCTATCATGAAAAGTCTTTATTATCCTCAATAGGATGATGATGATGGGTTCATAATGATGGAAACTAATTTTGAGTTCCATGAAATGAATGTTTGGAGTAAGGTGAAATTTTCCACCATCATACTAGAGGAATCCATAATTATATGGTGGTACTCAATGGTAATATAGAATAATCACGAGGCCTTACAGGGGAATGGATTTGTAGTTATTTTCACTAATCACATCAATCTGGAGCCTATGGATCAAGATAATGATCATGATTTTTTGAAAACTGAGAAGGATTGTAGGAATATGATAGAATACATAAACCTATGTTCTAATCATGTATGTCTTTAACATGTTATTGTATGAAATGAGAATATGATGGATTTATGATTCTTTATGGTTCATATATTCAATATTAATTCTCATTTTTTCATAATGATTATCTATTATTATGCGGAAGTGATGGATAGGTTGTTGATGGTTGATCTTTTCCCAAATTGTATTTCAGGGTTGATGGGAGTACATTTTTCTAAACGTGTTATCATTATAATTTATTTTATTAGAAAGGCAATGAATGATGATTATTGTGGTGGGTATCAATAGCAGGGTTCTTCTAGATCACCGACAGTTCTAGGATGTGTCCCTTAGACTTTCATATAGTGTGGAAATCCTGGGAATCCAAAACAGGTTTTCACTATGCTACCCATGTTCTGAATTTTCTATAGATTCATAGGCCACTTTAATAAATCAGTTATAATTTTTATACCCCAGATAGTGACATGTGATCACAAGCACCAAAAATTATTTTGTTGCAATTAGAGTATTTGATAACAAAGGGGATTCATCCATAAGAATTTGGAACGAAGAATCTTACTATTGTGTATGAGTATCCATAGGAAGATAATATTGTCCAAATTACTGTGATAAGAGCAATCACAGTAGTTTCATATTCTAGTAATTCTTAATTTGATATTCATACACCTCACTCATTTATATCAAATTGTATTGTGAACCTTTTAAATCATCCAATAGAGATTTTATCATAAGTGGTGGTTATTATTACACACCTCAAAACAAATAAAGTGAATTGACATTGACTTCATTATAATTATTTCTCTATATTATTTAATGAGCTTACCTAAAATTTCATTGTTATAGAAACTAAAACAGTATATGCCCTTTTGTGGGGTGGATTGGCCTATTATTTATCATTCAATATTTCAGTGTTGTTATTAATAGATCTCCTTTAATTTGATTAATGGGGAGTGGAGTATCATTTAGACCAAATGAGACCCAAGTTCAAGTAGAGATAGACCTTCTTATCTAGATAAGGGAAAATTAGTATCAATGTTCTCCTTTGATCTTGGTAGGGAATATTTGAGTGACGATCTCCCCTCTGATGTCATTGATTTTCCCAATGTTATTTCATCTGAATTATCGGGTTTACAACCCATAAGGATATTACAATTTTCTGTTGAATTGCCATTACGTACTCATACAATATATATATCTTAAGATATGATGAAACTAGTTGAAAGGAATTATTCTAATACACTTTTGGATGACCTATTAATGAATATATATATATATATATATTCATGAGTGTGAAACCATAGGAACTTCCTTTTCTCTTTAAAAATAATGATGATGGAAAACATATCTTATGTGTGGAATAGGGAAAAATAAATCAACTAACTATAATGAAAAATTATCCATTTCCAATAATTGATTATCTATATAAAAATTTGAATGGGAAGAATAGATTCACTGAGAATGAACATTGATCTTGTTATCAGCAGTTTAGAATAGATGATTCATACAATTAGAAACTACATTTTCTAGAATGTAAGGCCATTGTGGGTATCATTTCATTATATTTGTTATAACTAACGCTCTTGTAGTATTTATGTAATTGATGAGAATGATCATGCCTGCGTAATTTGATACATTCTTAGTTTAATTTTTGGTGAGATACTGTATTACTCTAAGTACAATGAGGATAATGTGTGTTATATGGGATTAGTAGTATATGTTTTTATAAATAAATAACATTTTACCAATCAATAAAAATGTTTTTTATATATAAGAAGAAACATTCGTGGGAAACATGTTCTCAGAACATGGAATCTCAGTTGATGTTAAGATGTATAAATCTATTATATCATAAGGGAAACCTTGTTAGGTTTTTTAGATTCCATGCTTCTTGGATATAAAGTTATATTATCAGTAGTTCGTAAAGGATTTCTAGATGTTAGCTTTTTTAATGACCACCCTCACATATAAGGGGTTAACGTTCTCATCATATGATAATTTTTATAATTATTTGGTTGAGATGAAACATTTTTTGTATTCTATTATTTTTTTGACTCATCCATAGTATTTGTAGGACTAATTGATCATGAGTGACATATTAGGCTTAAGTTTGGAATCTGGTAATATATAGGTTGTGACATGGTATTGTTTGACCCTGGATAATTTAGGCCACATGATAACAGTTTGGTTACCCTGGATAATGAAGACACATATGTAATGCATAGTATAAAGAGTTTGTTTCATTATATATTTATTGAAATGATTACCATGTATCCCAAATATAATATAACGAGTTATATCTTCTCACAAAAAGATTTAAATCAATAAAAGAGAAGTTGTGGGGAGTAACAAAAATTTATTAATTTAAAAATTTTATACACGCAGGGAAAGGGAATTTCAATTATTATTCTTTGAGAAGGAATCTTCCAACCCAATACGTGAAAGAATATTCAGAGGACTGGAACATTATGGATGTTTTTAAATTGTCTAATTAGGATCCTAGGTTATTGAAACTAAGGTTTTTTGCCGATAGTGTTCAGTTGACCTCTTATCATCGAAATATGATTCTTTCATAGTAGAATCATTCTGTTGAGTTTTAGTGAAATTGGAAATATCATTATTATGGGTATACTTATGGTGAGTGGATGAACAAAATGAATTGGATTCTATGAATTCAGAATCAGTTTGTGATATTGTTATATATAAGGAAAATTGTGATGGGGATTTCAATAATTCTAAGTGGGAAGTGTTCCTTAGAATTAAAAAGAGGTTTTATGATAGTCAGTTTCAATTATGGTGGCTAGGAATGATATGGGAAATTATTTATTTTATCACTCATTGTTATACATTTAAACAGTTCAACACTGAATACTAGATACATTTAGGTATTATTCATCCACTTCTATTTCCAACACAAAAATTGGATGAGGTATATATATGATTTGTGGATGGTTTTCCTTGTACACTAATAAAGAAGAATGTGATATGTGTTGTTATTGATCTGCTAACCAAATCATCTCACTATATAACCATTGGTTATACAACCATAATTATGGATTAAAAAAATATTTATTTTCAAGAGGATGATCATTTGAATGGATTCTCTTCTACTATATTATCTAATATATCACCACATTACTTTGTAAATTTTTAGTGGCCATTAAGAGTTAATGTTATATTAGGTTATTTTGAGTATATCATAACATCTGAAGACAAATGGAAAGATAGAGACAGTTACACAGATTCATGAAGAAAATCATTTTAAATATTTCCTTATTGTCAGTGGAGTTTTTGATGTCCATTTTGGACTAGATGGCATATTTAATTACAAAATAATCAAGCCTATTATTATAATGGATCAATTTGAGGCATTTTTTGGAAGTTTGGGTAAATATCCTTTGTTCTAGTACGATATTGGTGAGACACCATTGGTTGGACTGAGTTGGATATAAGAAAAAATAGTGGTGATATAGATAATTTTTAAATGAATTATAACAGATCAAATCCTGTATAAATAATATGATGATCATCATCAAAAGCCCATGGAGTTTATTATTAGTGTCTATGTGTTCTAGATTGTTTCACCTTGGTTTGGTCACCAATGAATTGGGAGGAAAGGGAATCTTGATCGTTGTTGTGTGGAACCATTTGATGTTGTTGAGATTATGGGGAAAGTGGGATACCATCTATTCATCCACCATAGTTAACATGGATATATATTATTTTCCTTCAATATGACCTTCAGAAATATATTTTGGACCCATATTATGTCTTTATCCAGAAATATCATGATGTTGAGCCCAGTTTAACTATGGCTAAGCATCCAATTAGGGTACATCATTTTGGGAAAAAAATACTTAGCAGTTGGATGACACCATAAATTCATGCTCTAGAGAATCATAATACTTATTTTAATGGGATTTGGACGAGTGAGGAACTGATAAGAGAGTAGTGGCCTCATTATTTCGTTTGGAAAAAATCTTGATAAGATTTTGGGGAATATATTGTTCTTATGGTGCGGTGGTTGTAATGTATAGTAATGTCTTTTTAGGTACTCTTAGAAACTTATTTTTACAATTTTTTGGTTGGGGCTGGTCTCATATTATATTGGGAGAATAGTGTAAATTTTTTTGTATTTTTTCTAGGTTGTTCGTAGTTGGCACACAATTTTTCAAGACATTGAGCCCCCTCCCACCTGGGAAAAATTTTAATGCCTGAAAATTTTGGATTTTCATTGTTGTTTAAATTTTTTGAAAGACTACTTTACCAATAAAAAAATTTCCACCTGGTATAGTGATTATATAGGGGTTGGCCAATTAATGATCAAAATTTTTCTAACAGTCCGACCTTCTCTAATAAACTACGTGCATGATATATTTTTAATGATAATTTATTTTCGATAATTAAAGAATCTCATGGTATATCTTATACTCGGAACATAGTATATATAATATAATTACATTTTTTTATGAGGCTACCTTAATGAAATATCGTCTCTTGTAAACCTTTCCATTGGTAAATTAATATTTCGATAGATGATATGATCCATCTATAGTATGTGGATCTCCATGATAATTTTTCCTAATAATATCACCTTTATTTAGCCTAATATTTTGATGTATAATTATGTATTGGATGGGTATATACTGTTCTTTATAGGATCATGATTCTTGGATTGGTTTCCTAATCTCCGAAACCTTTTTTCATAATTGAAAATATCTATACAATTGTGGTGTGGTGTGTTTCATTTATTAAATGTAGATGGATCCATTAAATACTTTCCCAAAAAACTAATCATTTTTTATAAATATAATTCAATTTATTTTTGAAAAAAGCGATATTATATATAATTTGAATAAAAATGAATGTATTTTTCAAACGGCCACCAATTCTAAAGGAATTTGAATTTGTGGTGTAATTTAAAATTTACTGATTTTAAGAACTGATTTTAGATTTTATTTTAGAAAAAATGATAAATTTTATTTATAAAGATACATTATTGTTTTTGTACCGAAAAGAAATTATTTATGGAAAAATTATGATTAGACTTATGAAAATTAATTTTATTACTGAAATAGGATGTTGGGAAATAAAAATGTAAATTATTTACGATTTTTAATGATATGATTTCAATTTTTTCAATAGAATTATTAATTCCATCCGAGCCATATTAGTTAGTGGGTTATATGGAACCCGAATTCTATTATTATTATTCCGTTAAAATGGATTTTTGATGATGAATCTTACAAAAACCAGGTTTTAATGATCTCATCCCCAATGGGATTTAGATGATACATATTCGTCATGAACCTAATGGACTTTAGTACAAAAATTTTCATGATCACTAGTATGATACGTGTGAGGATCCTTGAACCTGTAAATATCATATAATAAGGATCATGGCCATTGTTCTTGTTGTATATATGTTTATTATATATGTATTACATTTATTAGAGAACTATTTTATTAATCCATTTGATTTATATAAGCTTTTTAATAAAAAATTTATTAAACCATTTATGAAATATTTTCCCCCACTTTTAAAATGAAATCATGATTGTTTTCTCATAAATATGTAATAATAATTCCATTAAATATTTTATTTAAAATCTAATTATTATTTGGTTTATTATTGTGGAATTTTTTATGGAAGACATGGTGAAACTATTCTCAGATTTATATCTCAAATCCCCGAATACATCCTCCTGGTATTTTAATTTTTCCGTCAACAATTATCGGAAAAGAAAACTGCGACTAAAAGATGGAGTATGTTCTCGATCCTTTGGTTTTGTAGTGATTGATCATTTGGGATATTGAGTTTTATTCTCTAATTTAATGTACATTTATGATGTAATATTTTTGGTTTTCATATACCTCTTTGGTTTCTGGTACATTAACATTTTGGATTTCTAAGCATACTGAATTGTTTCTTTATCTTCCACCATTTTTCGTAAAATTATTCCCTCATTTAACTTGAATGATTCTAGGTTCTTGAAAACAACCCATGGGTATCATGAATTCCCATCAGGGTATAGCAGTGGGGGATCAGTTATTCGGGTGCAAGGGTATCTGGTCTAGTTCATGACATATGATCTAACATTCAATTCCTTTATTATTAAAACCAATTTCATTTAATCAATCTATTAATCAACATATGTTAATCATCATCAATTTTATATTTTACTAATCAAAATTGTTAAAAAAATATTTAAAAAAGTTTTTTTACAATATTTTTTCAATAAAAATAGAGGATATTTATTAATAAAGTAATAAACCTCCATGATCTAGGATAGATAGGAAAAAGACGATATGTTTTCTACCACTAATATATATATCATGAATATTTTATTACATTATTGATGATCTAAGATTATTATTTTTTATTTCACGATATCCCAAAAAATATTATTCAAGACATGATATAACCAATAGATTTAGTAACAGTAGTTTAAATTTAAGGTTATCCTTTATAGAAAATTATATAATCAATGAAATAGAATTATAAAAAGTATATTTCCAAAAAAAATCTATATCCAACACTCTCTAATGAGTTCTAATTGATAACCTAATGGTATAATATTATCGAAATATCCTAGGCGGGTACTGTAATTTGAGATAATTATTTATAGGAGGTTGGAAGTGGGGTTTTAAAGATGTTTCATATATTTAATTAAATTTTATGATTTATAGATTTTCACCAAAAGGATAGTAAATGTTTTTTATAAAACCAAAATATTTTCATAAAAATAATATATCTCATGAAAATTTCATTATTTCATAATTAACACTATTTTTTCCAAACACTATGTGTAATGTCCCGAGTCCGGAGCCCCTCCACTGGTGCCCCGTACCCGGTTTTCCACATGACCTCAAGTGCATTTCCCCGAATGCTAGAGGATGCCGACTAGCAGCGAGGGCCTAGGTGATTCAGTGGGGAAACTATGCCCTCATTCAGTATGGTACACAAGGTAAGAAAACAATAATAAACAGCGAAAGCAGTAACAACATGCATAACAGTAGAAACCAAACAGCGGAAGCAATGCAGATATATACCTGTGATGACAAAGATGCAGCATGTAAAAGTATCTAAGGAAAACAAAAAACACAACAAAGTGATGAAATACAACTGAAACCAAGTGCAAAATAAAACGAATTAAGATCCTCAGCATCGCGAGCAACGACTCAGTCCCATGCTCCCAAGCTCCCGGTGAAATCAAGATCCTGAAGTAGAAGGGTGTTTGCCCTTATCTATACCTGCACCATCATAGCATTCTTGGGCCTAAAATCATGGCCCAAACAGGGTGTGGGATACAATCCCAGTAGGCAATCACCCAAAGATATGTGCCTAACAGTCAATGAATACATGGCAGTACTAAAACAAGAAGCAGTAAACAGGAAAGCACAAACATCTACAATCCACAGCTCTAACAAGTGAGGCACACGAGTAAGCAGTCAACAACAAGAAGTAAACAGGTAACCCCCTTGGTATCTCTCACTGTATAGCCACTATGGTTTATCCTCTATGTACAAGCAACACTCTGGGAGGCAAACACAGTCTCACCCCTCTGGTTCAGCTACATAATTAAGCAGGCTCTCTAGGGAAGCACTCATCGTCAATTCCCCCTATAGTCTCATATCATGCTAAAGGCTCTCTGGGGAAGAAATCAATGTTAATTCCCCCTATAGACCGTGTCGTAATTAAAAGACTCTCTGGAGAATCCCTTCCATCAATTCTCCACTTGGTCTCGCATCGTGATTTAAAAGACACTCTGGAGAAGCCCTTCTGTCAATTCTCCCTGTGGTCTGCTACTCTAGGTTCTCATAGTCCTGAGTAACTAAACATGCTCAATGTATGTGTATCATCCAAGTAAACCTCAAGATCTACATTGCTATCAACTAAGGCTCCACAGTAAAATAAAACAACAGTTCCACTATCCTACGACTAGGCATGGCAACTAGAAAATGCCAAAAAAAAACAAGCACAAAAAAGCAAACTGAGCACCAAAAAAAATAGTCTAATCACAAGCAATAACCTTTACTAAAGAAATCAAGCATGGCAGGCAAGAAAAAGGGAAAAACAGGAAACACACAATACCCCGTTCAAGGGTGTTGGTGGAATTTGCACAAAATACTCAAAGAACTTCTACAGAAAGGCACAAACCACCTACCTCGGTCTGAGGAGATCGATATACGTGAACCTCGACGGAAGATTCCCCTTAGAATGACTTAGATCTGAGGAAATTCACAAAAAGTTCATCCTACGATAACTTCGAAACGATGGGGAATCAAGAAACAAGGATAAAGTAGATGTAAGAACCCAACGTTGTGCTTCCAACGCAATTATCCATGCTCGAATCGGAGAACGGAAGACAAGGCGGTCGTCCGTCGAAGATCCGGCCGTACGGGTCGCTTCGGATGGCCAAAACCTGTAGAAGAAGGTTAATATGAGGGTTAGACGCGACCTCTGTCAGTTTCATAAAAAAAGAAAGTACACGACGTGTACTTTTAGATTACACGTCTTGTACTTCCAATTTTTCCAGACTCCTAAATAACTGGCCTCCACCTCAGCCTTACACACCGTGTTTGTGGCCCGGACACGGACATCACACGGCTTCGAGCCGGAACAGAGTACATGGCGTGTACTCAGAAAGAACACGGCATGTACTTCTGAAATTTCTAGAAAATTCATTTTTTCTCAAAAACTCCCGAAAAAGGAAAACATACCTGAAAAGAGATCCGGGTTCTTACAAACTTCCCCCCTTAAATAAATTCGTCCCCGAATTTCCCTAACGAGGCAGAGAAGGAGAAAACCTGAACAGCTCCAACCACTGTGATCAAACATCAGCCTCCCTCTCCTAAGTCTCGTCCTGTACTCGTCCGTGCTGCCATAGCACTCGTACAAGAGGAACAAACCACCCACGGAGAACCTTCGTACTACGATCGACAATCCGGATAGGATGCTCCTCGAATGACACATCCACTTTAAGCTCGACTTCCTCGGGCTGAAAGACGTGGGATGGGTCTGAAAAGTAGCGTCGGAGCTGAGAGACATGGAAGACGTCGTGCATGGCCCGATACCTCTGAGGTAGCTGCAACAGATTGGTGACCGGCCCCACTCTCTCCAAGACCTCAAACGGCCCGACGTACTGCGGTGAGAGCTTACCCTGTCTCCAAATCCTTTTGTGTCCCAACCTCAGTGTGACGCGTTGGAAGACCTGATCACCGACCTTGAACTCCAGAGGTCGTCTCCACTGATCAGCATAAGACTTCTGCCGAGACTGCGATGTAGCCATCCACTTCCAAATCAGCTCTATCTGCTTTGAAGTCTCCTGAACAAGACGAGGTCCCAGAAAAGTTGCCTCTCCTACCTCCAACCAGCATAAGGGTGATCGGCATGGCCTACCGTACAAAGCCTCGTATGGCGCCATCTAGATGGTCGCCTGGAAACTGTTGTTGTACAAAAACTCCACCAGAGGAATATGCATCTCCCAAGAACCGACAAAGTCAAGGATGCAAGCTTGGAGCATATCCTCAAGCACCTGGATCGTGCGCTTGGACTGGCCATTAGTCTAGGGATGGTATGTTGTACTCAAAAGTACCTATGTACCCAAGGCCTTCTGAAATCCCTTCCAGAACAGAGAGGTAAAGCGCACATCTCTGTCTGAAACAATAGAGCATGGAACTCCGTCCAGATAATCGATCTCTCTGATGTAAAGTCGTCCCAGATCATCGACACTGAAGGTCTCCTTGATCGGCAAGAAGTGAGCAGCCTACGTAAGTTTGTCAACGACAACCCAAACAGCATTGTTCCCTCGAGGTGATCTTGGAAACCCGGTCACAAAGTCCATCGCATCATCATTCCACTTCCACTCCGCATTGGTTAAGTGTTGTAGAAGTCCCACTAGTCGTGGATGCTCTACTTTCACCTGATGAAAAGTAGAACATCTCAAGACAAAACCAGCAACATACTTTTTCATACTAGGCCACCATTTTTGGCGATGAAGGTCCCGATACATCTTGGTGAAGCCAGGATGAACTTCCCCAACAATGTAATGGAAATCCCACATCAGATCCTCACGTATGTCTGCTGGAACCCATACGCATCCCTAGAAGCGCAAGATCTCATCCTCACCCACTATCCATCATGGAAGAGGGTCCCCTCCTGACACACTCTCCCCCAGGACTAAGCCTTCTGATTCTGATAGCTACCTCATCCGTACCCGATCAAGTAGCGTGGAGGTAACAGCTACAGAAGATAGAAAAGTTTGTCCCCGTATATCGTGAACCTCCAAATGCATCTCAGAGAATAGATCCATCAGCTGCCACTCACTACTGGCCTCCTGAACTACCTGAATCTGAGATCTCCTTCTCAACGCATCCGCCACGACGTTGCCCCTTCCCAGCGTATATGTGAGCTCGAAGTCAAAAGACTAAAGGTACTCGACCCACCTACGGTGCCTCAGATTCAGATCACGCTGTGTGAAGATATACTTGAGACTCTTGTGGTCAGTGAAAACCTCAATGTACTCTCCCAAAAGGTAGTGTCTCCAACAACGCAAGGCATGAACAACAGCTGCCAACTCCAGATCGTTCGTAGGATAGTTCCTCCCATGTGGCCTCAACTGCCGAGACCCGTACACAATGAATCCATCTCCCTGCATAAGCACAACTCCCAGCCTGATACCCGAAGAATCACAGTAAACAGTGTAACTCTTTCCTGGGTCTGGAAAGACTAGTATCGGTGCTGACGTCAACCTTCCTTTCAGATCCTGAAAGGCTGACTCACAATAATCTGACCATACGAACTTCGCCCCTTTCTTCGTCAGAACTGTCAAAGATGCTACTAGATGAGAAAAGTCCTGAATGAAGCTTATGTATTATCCAACCATCCCTAGGAAGCTCTGTACCTCAAAAACATTCTTCGGCTGCTCCCAAGAAACTATAGCTCTCACTTTCTCTGGGTCCACTGATACTCCTTCCCTTGAGATGACGTGACACAAGTAGTGAATCCGGTCCATCCCGAAGTGGCACTTCGAGAGTTTAGCATAAAGCCTATGCTCTCTCAGTGTACTCAGAACGATCTCAAGATGTGTGGCATGGTCGTGTCGAGTATGATAGTACACCAAGATATCGTCCACGAAGACCACGAAAAAAAGAGTCCAAGTAAGTATGGAACACTCAGTTCATCAGTTCCATAAAAACTGCAGGTGCGTTCGTGAGGTCGAACGGCATGACTGTATACTCATATAGACTATACCTGCTCCTGAAGGCTGTCAGAGGCATATATGATGGTCTAACACACAACAGATGATAACCAGAACTCATGTTGATCTTCGAGAACACCCGGGCTCCTCGAAGATGATTGAAAAGGTCATCAATCCTCAGAAAAGGATATTGGTTCTTGACCGTCAACAGGTACAGCTTCCGATAATCCACACAAAGCCAAAGGGTACTGTCTGCCTTCTTTGAAAACAGAACAGGCGAACCCCAAGGAGAAGTACTGGGTCGGATGAAACCCTTAGCCTGTAGCTCCTCCAACTGCTTCTTGATCTCCTGAAACTCAGGTGTGTCCATCCTATATAGAGTAATGGACATAGGTTCCACTCCTGGCACGAGCTCAATAGAGAAGTCTACCTCATGCTCTGGAGGCAAACCCGAAAATTCCTCTGGAAAGACATCCTTGAAGCGATCCACCACTGGAGGAAAGTCCAAATGTGGAGTTCCCTAATCATCTAGATAAGGCTAGCAATCTGGGCTGTCACCCCTCCTTTCCCAAGATGCTCGAGTCCCGCCCGACTCGCCCGAACATCCCATTCACCTCTATGAAGGAAAGATTCACCTTCTTGTGAAATGAAACTGTCTCTGCGGTGATAACAGTCAACGACTCCCTATAAGGGAATCAACCAGTACATGCCGAGAATTACATCATAGCCTGTCATCTTTAGGACATAGAGATCACATAAGAAGTGATACCCTGCAACCTCAAAAGGGAACTCTCTACACTGGCGTACAGTAGATGTCCTCATTCCCGAAGGTGTGTCTAGTGTCAACGAGTCGGTAGAAGAAAAGATGAAGAGTCCAAGGCTCTCCACAACGGCAACAGAGATAAAACTATTCATAGAACTAGTATCGAAAAGGGCTGAAGATAAAACTGAGGCTACTAAAATCATACCTTGAATAGTAGAAGGGACGGGATCCTGCTCATGATAAGTCTGCTCCACGGCGAAAGACTGGCCTGCACCGCGGCCCTGCGCCCTTGGCTGACCACTCTGAGCTGAACCGCCCTGCTGGTGCTGAGGAACTGGTGGCTGACCACCACGTCCTCAACCTCCACCTCGGCCCAAAAGGCTGTAAGAACTCCAGTTCCCTGACTGGTGAGAGACTGGTGGGGCTTCTCCTGAACGAGGAGTCATGGAAGAACCCCGGTCACCTGCTGCTTGTGGGAAAACCTGGCAGAAACGCTGAAGGTGACCCAACTTTCCGCATGATCGGCACTCCACGGGGTCTCTCTGGCACTGCGGCCTCATGTGCCATTTTCGGCCACACTAGTAGCATGTAACCTGGCTTCCTAATGATGCATCTTGCTTCCTCGAATCACCATGCATAGGCTCCCTACGATGCTTCATACTGTCATCTGAAGGAAAGCAAGATCTGGAAGCAGAACCACCCTGTCTTGCAGCTCCAGAGTCTCTCAGATTGCGCTATGCAATTAGTGCCTGGTTGACGATGGAAGTAATGAAAGTCAGCTAGAAGGTGTTCACCTGTGAGCAGATCTGCCGCCTGAGTCCATCCTCAAAAATCCTTGCCAAGAACACCCCACTCCCATCCCGAAGGGGTGTAAAATGATCCAGCTCAGTGAAACGAGAGGAATAAACCATGACAGATAGAGTACCCTGCTTTAAGCTCATGAACTCCCAGGCTCGATCGGCCCTCAGGTCTCCGGGTAGAAGTAGTCGTAAAACACGCGCTGGAACTCCTCCCAAGTCATAGCCTGCTGCTAACCCACCTGTGAGATCACGTCCCACCACCTCTTGGCAGAGTCTCAGAGCATGTATGTGGGAAGCTTGACCCGCATCTCTGGAGGCATCTCTAGATGCTCGAAGATAATCAGCATGTCTTCCAGCCATGACTCTGCAGCCTGAGGTCCTCCCTCCCCCGAGAACGTGGGAGGATGTTGCTGCTGAAAGACCCGCGTCAAGTCTGTCATAGACGAGGAGGGAGGTGGTGCTCCCTGGAAGGCTTGCATCATCCTCAGGAAACCTTCCGTGAACTGCGCATCGGCGCCTGCAACTGGTATGACAACTTGTGCCCAGGCTGGCTCGGCTAGGGGATCGACAGGAAGTTCTCGATCAGCTATGTCTGGCGTCTGATCACTGTCTGATGACAGACGTACGACCGGAGGACGTCTCAGAGGCATATCTCTGAAAGATCAAAAGCACACCTTGGATCAGGAAAACAAGGATAGAGAACACAAGCGTACACAATGGGAACATGGGATGAAAAACACACAATATTGAAAAAACACGACTACACGGCGTGTATAAAACTACACGATGTGTCTTCTTAAACCATTGACATGGGCGTGTACTCCTCCCCTACAAGTCATGTTCACCTCAAACTACACGACATGTTAACAACCACACATGGCGTGTACATGAATACTATTCCTTTGCCCGAGTCTCCTTACACGGATAACCCACATGGTCCGACTCAACTCAAGACTACACGGCATGTTCGAAACAAACACGACGTGCACTAGACAAGGCTTCAGCGGTCCGTGTTGTTGAGTACACGGTCGTCTACACGGCTGGACCATACACGACGTGCTCTGAATAAGCACGGCGTGCATAGGTGAAGGTGACACCGTCCCATGTTGTTCGTGACACGGCTGGGTACCTGGGCAAGACTACACGGTGTGTTCCGAACAAACACGGCGTGTGGAAAGGAAGGTAACGTCGGCCCATGTTGTTCGTGAAATGACTGGGTACCTGGACATGGCTACACGGCGTGTTCCCTAGAGACACAATGTGTTCTACCCGAGTTTCCTCGGCCCGTGTTGTTAGTGACACGACCGGGTACACGGCTCCAAACACACACGGCGTGTACCAATGGTACACAGCGTGTTCCCGAAGTTACTCCTACGACACCATGTTCTGCTCACATAGTCAGTGACACGGCCTGAAAAACACACAGCGTGTGCCTGAAAAGTACACGCCGTGTATTCTGGGTTTTTCGGAGCAGTAGCTCAGAAACTACGCAGAATTACAGAAACACTAAAAATGAGGGAAATGATGCCAAATTACGATCTGGGAGGGCCCATAACACCTCAAGAACCAAGATTTGGCATTAATTTTAAGAAAGAGACAAAACAATAGATTTCTAACATAGCATCATAGATTCTATCAAGTATCTATCACAACAGCATGCATAATCTACAAAGAGCCTATCACAACAGCATGCAATCGCTAATGCACCCTAGATGGCATGCCAAGAATGCATGACATGTGATTTCTACAAGTGCCTATATGATGAATGAGATGGAATACCCTCATCTCATCGGGTTGCGACATAAATAGAACTGAAATATCAAAACAATAATCGAAAAAGTCATGTGAATCACTCTAGGTGAAAACATATCAACCATAAAATCTCAGAACCAGAAAACTGTAATTAACGATGTAGTATGGCCTTTCCCTGTACACGGGTTGGATACTCCCGAGCACAGCTTAATTCCAAGTACCGAATCCGTCCTATCCCTGGCTAAGGTCTCCAAACAGTAATGAAAGAGAAAAAAAACACATTTGATACCACTTTGTAACATCCCGAGTCCGGAGCCCCTCCACTGGTGCCCTGTACCCGGTTCGCCACATGACTTCAAGCGCGTTTCCCCGAACGCCAGATGCTTCCGACTAGCAGCGAGGGCCTAGGCGAGTCAGTGGGGAAACTATTCCCTCATTCGGTATGGTACAGAAGGTAAGAAAACAATAATAAATAGAGGAAAGAGTAACAACGTGCATAATAACAGAAACCAAACCCCGGAAGCAATGCAGATATATAACTATGATGACAAAGTTGCAGTAGGTACAAGTATCTAAGGAAAACAAAAAACAAAACAACGTGCTGAAATACAACTGAAACCAAGTGCAAAAGAAAACGAAGTATGCTCCTCAGCATCGCGATCCACGGCTTGGTCCCATGCTCTCCAGCTCCCGGTGCAATCAAGATCCTGAAGTAGAAGGGCGCTTTCCCTTATCTATACCTGTAGCAACATAGTCTTCTTGGGCCCAAAAGTATGGCCCAAACAGGGTGTGAGATACAATCCTAGTAGGCAATCACCCAATGATATGTACCTAACAGTCGATGAATAAATGTCAGTACTAAAACAAGAATCAGTAAACCGGAAAGCACAAAAAGCTACAATCCACAGCTCTAACAAGTAAGGCACACAAGTAAGCAGCCAACAACAAGAAGTAAACAGGTAACCCCCTATGCAGCTCTCACAGTATAGCCCCAATGGTTCAACCTCTAAGTATAAGCAATCCTCTGGGAGGCACACACAGTCTCACCCCTCTGGTTCTACTACGTAATTAAGCAGAATCTCTGGGGAAGCACTCAACGTCAATTCCCCCTATAGTCTCGTATTGTGCTAAAGGCTCTCTGGGGAAGCACTCAACGTCAATTACCCTTATAGCCCGCATCGTAATAAAAACTCTCTAGAGAAGACCTTCCGTCAATTCTCCACTTGGTTTCACATCATGATTTAAAAGACACTCTGGAGAAGCCCTTCCGTCAATTCTCCCTTTGGTCTGCTACTATAGGTTCTCACAGTCCTGAGTTACTAAACATGCTCAATGCGTGTGTATCATCCAAGTAAACCTCAAGAACTATTTGGCTATCAACTAATGCTCCACAGTAAAATAAAACAACAGTTCCACTATCCTACGACTAGGCATGGCTACTGGAAAACGCCAAACAGGAAAAACAAGCATGGCAAAGAAAACTGAGCACAAACAAAATACTCTAATCACAAGAAATAACCTCTACTAAATCATTCAAGCAAGGAAGGCAATAAACAATGGCAAAATAGGAAACACGCAGTACCCCGTTCATGGGTATTGGTGGAATTTGCACAAAATACTCAAAGCCCTTCTACATAAAGGCACAAACCACCTACCTTGATCTGAGGAGATCGATATAAGTGAACCTCGACGGCAGATTCCCCTTAGAACGATGCAGATCTGAGAAAACACACAAAACTTTCACCCTACGATAACTTGTAAATGAGGTGGAATCATGAAACAAGGGTAAAGCAAAAAAAGATGAACCCACCGCTACGCTTCCAACACAACCGACCGTGCTCGAATCGAAGAACAGACGGTGAGGCGGTCGTCCGTCGATGATCCGGCCATACGGGTCACTTCGGACGGCTGAAAACTGGGGAAGAAGGTGAATATGAGGGTTAGACGCGACCCTGGTCTGTTTCATAAAAAATTACACGGTGTGTAATTTTAGAGTACATGACACGTACTTCTAATTTTTCTGTACTCCGAAATAACCGGCCTCCACCTCAGCCTTACACACTGTGTGTGTGGCCCGGACACGGCCATCACACGGCTTCGAGCCGGAACAGAGTACACGACATGTACTCAGAAAGTACACGGCGTGTACTCAGAATGTACATGGCATGTACTTTTGAAATTTCCATAAAATTCATTTTTTCTAAAAAACTACAGAAAAAGGAAAACATACCTGAAAAGAGATCCGGGTTCTTACACTGTTCTAATCATTTATATTCAATGAAGACCCATCACACTCATTCATTATTATATATTTAATTATCATTCTTTAACCAAATCATTATTCCCATAGAACCTATCATAAACAAAATAGAAACATATATAATATTCTTTAGGCGTACTATAACTACCCCAGAGAATAAAGTATAGTATTGAACAAGTAAATACCTCAATTAATGGATATTAAACCTCCATCATTCAAAAGATGTAAAACTTAATGGTAGAGAGAATTTAACCCACCATGTTTGAGTTATTTATTTTTTTTCTGTGGTTGTCCATAGTATAAAATGTTTTGGATAGATCACATGATGTTCTAAGAGGTGATAATTTATATGGAGATACAATTATGTTGAAATATGTGATTTATGATGTGAAAGACTATTAACTACTTTAGTGGGTTACATGAAAAATACATATAATTTTTAATTGAGTGCCTTCATGATGTAAAATTATATTCAAACACTGTATATGTTTTAGGAATTTTTAATTCATGGAATCTATAATATATTTATAGGTGCTGATTTCAATTATCCTATGTGTGAATTCCACAATGACACCATGAATGAATAAAAATGAAAACCATCCAAATAATTCTATGTTACACCCCAAGATTTTATGAAAAATATTATTTTTAATTTCATTGATGGCTTGAGTTTTACGCTACACCATGATTATATTTCACTATACGCTACACCATATTAGCTTGTAGTATACACAAAAACTATTCTTGGCTTGTGTTGCACGCAAGAGCGACCTTCCTCAATAGAGTGTGTTGTACGCAATACCGAGATTCATTAAACAATGATATATTGTTATAATATTATTATGAACTAGCCATTATGAATAGTATTAACCTCATTTTGAATTTTATAACATTATAATTCATCTTACACATTTTCTTGAATGAGGTATGAGATCAAAATAATTTTTTCGGATAAAAGAAGTATTTTTTAAAATAGAAGTTCTTTCGACTTTTGATGGTACACCCATTTTAAACCTAAATTTTTACATTTTAATAAATTAAATTTTACCAAATAAACATCTTATTTTGAATGAGAATATAATATTTTGAATTGGATAATGTTTTGATATTTTTCTGACAACGTTTTTATTTTGATTAATAGTAAAAACCCACTAAATTTTAATTGAAAACATTATTTTTATTCCAGATAATTTAAATGGTTAAATTATAATAGTAATTTGTATTAATGTATAAATAGAATATATTATTAACATTTAATAAAATTTATGTCATTAGCATTGATTTTACATTTAATTCGTATGTTAAATCAATTCAATCTTTTACAATGGTTTAAACAAATATCCATCTTTTTCGACAACATGATTAATATTAAATTAATTACAGAAACTTATGTGTTTTGAATTAGGAGAAATGTATCACATATTTGGAATTAGTACATCCAAATTTTGTTAATAGGCTAATTTTTATTTTTCAGCATTATAAGTAGTAACTACGGTAAATTTTACAGTTAAAGGTAAATTATGTAATTAAGGGTAAAAATAATATTATGAAATTACACTAACAGTTGTCTAAATATAATTGGATGATTATATTTCTTCTTTAAATATACTTGGGTAAAAATGGTATCTATTAGTAACCACTTGTATGTGATTGAGACCTTTAATTTATTTTATTTAAATGAAATTGAAATATGTCTCACTCAAACTTTAATAATTAATTTCTTTTAATATAAGGTTATACAGAATATAAATTCAGTTATAAATACTCATGTGAAAACTAAAATGTTTTTATTTATCATTTTAATTTATTTGTCACATTTATGATATATATAATTACCTTAATAGCTTATACATTAATGATTCATAAATTATTTATTTAGTTAAAAATCAATAATATAGTTTTTATTAGACTAAAAATACCCATAAAAGGCCCAAAAACCAGACCAAATCTTATTGGTCATGTATATTTAAACAATAATAATCCAAAGGTAGAATTATTTACCATTTTTAACTATATAAAAGACATTATGACATTTATAGTTTATTATTTTAAATGATGTCAAAATTGTCACCTTCATAATTTAATCAATATATTATTTTAAAAGATGGGTGTTTTAGAAGATAAGTTCAGATGAAAGTAATATTATGAAAGCTATTAGATTTATATTCATCATTGTATTTTATTTTTTATTTTTATAAAACACATCTGTATATTAAATAATTATACAAAAATGATGTAGTAATTATTTTATTAAGAAAAATTTCAAATAAATGGTTTTAAAAATAATAAAATAATTATTATATGAACTAATTAACATGCTCCATGAATTTTTAGATTAATATGACATGTTAGAAACCTATTAAATAATTTTTTTTCGAATATAATCTCTTTTTTTAATTTTTTTTAAAAAAATTGAATAGTACCAAAATTCACACTATTGGTATTTTATAAAAATAACATATTATTAAATTATTTAAAAATCAGAAAAATATTTAAAAAATAAAAAATGTAAAATTATATGGCCTAAAAGGTTATAATGTTTCCAATTATGGACAATTTACCACATATAAGTATGTATATATAACAAATTAATATTTAGAATATCATTATTATAAATAATATTAAATAAATAATATATGGATAAATAAAATTTATAAGGTTTAAAATAATTTCCCAACCTTCCTAAATTTGATTGGATGATGAGATTACAACCATAACTTAACTCATATCCAAATCCGAGTCACATTGGAGGTTTTCATGTGAAGGTTTTATTTTATTATTAATTAATATTTTTTATGTTTCCAAAAGTGCCCTCTCTTCTCTTATAAAAGGGAACCTCATCCCTCTCTTATTCACAAAATTTGGAGCCTTCAATCTCAGAAAAACTATTCCCTTTTCACTTCTACACTTACCTAGAAACCTACTAGAAGTCCAGGTCTTCTTCCAAGACCTACTATAGTGCACTAAGATGAGGTTAAGAGGACGCGCATCGAAGAAGAGATAATCTCTTCTACCGATTCTTTCAAGTTTCTTTATTATTATTCTTTAGCTTCTTAATTATAATTTAATGTCATCAGTATAACAAATATAATGATATGTTATTATAAATAGGAAACAACCCTATTTCACCTTCTACCCAACCTACGAAAAATGAAATCACTGCGCGTGTGTACGTACGGAATACCGTCTCCAGGTCGTGGTGTAATTTGTTTTTCCACCACCACCTTACTTGGATGGGTATAATGGTGAAAATATTAACTATATATGATTATTATAACATGATAATAATTCTGAGATATTGTTTTATCCACTCTAGTTCCATTCAATAATTATGGTAATGATATCATCACTCTTGCGTACGTACAGATTACCGTCTCCATTACACAATGAGATTCATTCTCTGAGTTAAACATTCATGAATGATTATAAATTATATAAAATAAAAATTCATTTCATATATGACATATTAATTATACTGTATCTATTTATATGTTAAATTCTTACTTCCATTCAATTTAATAAGGAAACAAAAACCAAGTTCATGCGTACGTACGACCTACCGTCTCTATGAACGGTGTATTTCATTCCATTTATATATCTATTATATATATATGTATATTATAAATATATGTTATATATAAATCATGGTTTACATTCTGGAAGTAATTAATCATGATCTAAGTAATCATATGAATAATTACAAGTGAATATACGAACGATAAATGAAAATATTTTACCAAAAACGCTACTTTAACATGGAATTGTCAAATGAAAGGGAAATATAAAGTCATAAGTGAATAATATATGATAACATAAATATTATTTTGGTTCTTTCACAAGTTAATAATATGTTTAGACCCACTATAAAGGGGTCTCAGACACATACAAATGAAATTGTAAATAATGTAAGGGATATTTTTGCAATCTCCTTTTTATCCGAGATTACTTATACGTAAGTATTTACTGGGGTTATATTCTTCATCCATGTCCATATAAATTTTTTTCATAATGTTTTTAATATTCTTACATGTATGATTAAAGTCATGTTTACCCCTCTATCACTTTTACTTTGTGTTATAGAAGGAATCATTCTTTTTTTACCATACGTGGTACTTTTTGACTTTTCTGTTAAAAGTACGAGGAGAATGTTTTTTTAACTTAAATGGAATGAACAGTTTTTTATGGATTTATAATGCCTTATTTTCATGAATATTACTCTACAATATTTCATGACAATTTTCAAAAAAAAAATCCTTTTCTTTAAAAATTTCATGGCATATTGTGAAAAGAAAATGATTTTGAAAAAGAAAGGATGTTTTCCCCAAGAATTTATTTCAAGTGTATTATCAAAACCATTTTCCATCTAAAATGAAATTATTTCATATTGGTATGTTTCAAGTATAATGTCTCCATGATTTACATGGTTTCAATTTTCTTATGATGAAATGATATCCATTTATTTTATATGGATTATGTTATGATGGGATGATGTTTATGAAACCCATTTTATTCTTTGTGTTATGATGAATGATTTAAGTTTATTTTGTGGCACACGTAAGAAGGATTTAATTCTGAGATAGGTGTGACATATATCTCACTATAATTCCATTGGTAAAGATTTATATCTCCTGAGATAGACCTGGTTTGAATGGAATGTAAAATCTGGTTCAATAATACAGGGTTGGAACGACATGTACACCCTATTCAGTAATGGAATTTGTCCACTATGATGGTCTTGGAAGAAATGCCTTGGCTACTATGGTAATCATATCATGTGCCTAATGGTTTTCCACTATTACATGTTTTATTCACATGCCATTTTATCATGATTAATGTTATTTTATGATCTATTCCTTATGTGCTGTAATGATTTATGTCATTGCTCAATATTTTTATGTTTTATGCTCATGTTTATCCGTTCCAATGTTTATGGATTGTTTTTATATTTTGATTTTTTACCCATACTGAGCATTTGAGATCACCCTTTTTATGTTTTCTTATCCCTAGGATAAAAAAATGATTTAGGTAAGATAACAAAAAGGGAAGATATTTGTGGGAGATGTTGGAGATCATTTTGCATGATTAGAATATTATGTTCTGAGTTTCCAAAGACACCAAACTAATACGGTCTTTGAGCATCGATTTTTTTCATGTATTAATTATTCCGCCAAAATAATGTAATGTCTATGTATGTCAAGATTTGGGTCTTTATAGTTGGTATCAGAGTGAAGGTTTAGTTAGCATTTGGAAACTAGGATGCGAAAACATTAGTGATATCCCTAGATATATTTCTATGGTATGTCTAGGGCTATCCCTAAGATTTAGTATACCTATAGGTTATAGTCCTAGAATGATGTTGACGATCATGAATAAACTAGGGTGAAACTAATGTGTAATGGATTAAAGAATTGTGATAAGTTATAATTTTTATGATTATGTGGTTCCTCATTATATTAACTGTTTCTTACACAATGGTTTTTGGTTTTAGTCAATGGATGGAACTAGAAGTAAGTGGGTCAACATTGAATCCGATGGAAAAAATTGATGATAATGGGCAACGATGTTGCATAATGCCTATAAAGAAAGACAATGTGATTATGCTGAATTAGTCATCGCGATATATAATTAACAAGGTGAGCTTTAGTGGTATTCATAATTCATCAAATATGTTGAAGATGGACTTTTATGCATGTTCGCATGATGAGGTGCATAGTGAAATGAATATTGAGATTTCTAAAGAAGGGAAGAAAGCCCTTGATAAATAAATCAAATGGATGGGAGGATGATATCTCTATGGGGAGAAGGGTCATAGAGTGACAGACTGTTATGGAGTTCAATGTCTTATCTGTGGAGACCATGGGAATTGCAAAACTCAATGCCCTAACCTAAGAGGTTACTTCTAAATCAAGGAAGGACTTATTCCATGACAACCATTGAAGAAGATAGATTGCAGTGTTTATGTATTGGTATTCAAGAATAATGTTTTTGAGGTTATTTTATGGTATATTAGAATATCTATGTATTGGTCTATTGTGGTTTTCCAAAAGATTATGGTACCGATAACCATGAAAAGTTATTGAAATGTTTTTGGAAAGAAAATGATATGCTCATAATGATGGGATAAGGAGAAAATAATATGGTTGATGTTATTACTGTGCTCATTACTGATATAAGAACTAACTGATATCATGGTTTGAGTATATATAATTTTTGGGATTTCGGTATGTCAAATGAGTTAACTTTTGACAGCATTCATGTTTTCAGTAACGATCTATGGTAATTCATGTTTCAAGAGAATACATGGTTAAAGAATTCACATGTTTGGAATGTGACCAAAAAGATATATCTAATGAAATTTGGGGGATAGATGATGGTATTCACAAGTTCGGTAGATGACACTTCTAATAATCATTTTCATTATACTATGATATTCGACAGAAGTATTTTCGATAAACCTAAAGGTTGGAAAGGATTATGTTCGACATCAGATAGGTTTGTTTATTACTAGAACATTTGATATTATTTTTGAAATGTTATAGTAGAATTTTTTTTGTAAAAGGACAACCCATATGATGGGCGATTACACGTTGTGTCGGACAAGGATGCAGGAATTGATCCAACAACTGAAGTGTGATATTCCTTTATCACCTACCACCGGCCAACAGGAAGTCCCGGGTTCATATAAAATAACTTTATTTTATTAAACTGTATGAAGGATGAAGTATATGTCAATTTTAGGAACCATCTGTTATTAATCTCATCAAAGATGGAATTATTTATATTTAATAACTCATGAAAACGTTTTTGTGATAGAGATAGATGGAAGGAAATATCATTATATCACATGATCTACAACCACTTAAAGAATGAAAAATTCAACTTCATTTCATTAAATAAGAGATGAAGTGGAAATTGTTCATGGAATGACCAAAAATGATATTACACTGAAATCAAGTATATATTTATCCTTATGGAAAAAATACATCAAATATATGGAAACGATCTTGAAATCCAAAATTGTTGTCCTATTACTATCATAACCGATGAATCAAATGGTACCTTAGATCATCACAAATTCATGGCTTTCTGATTGTTGGCGTTTTCATTGCCATGTTCTCTACCACTATCCATCAGATCTTGATGGTTAGATTTCTCTACCATATCAGTGTTTTCACCTATGTTCTCCTATGTGGTAACCCAATGATTAGTTAATTTGTGTAACCATTACTTTTTTTAATTTAATTTTTAAAATTAGGTTTTAGTATTCATTTTTACGATGTTTGTTACTATGGAAGAATCATTCAAACAGTAAAATATTTATAACCCCAACGAATTTCCAGGGAGAAATTCATTTTAAAGGGGTTAGAATGTAACACCCTAAGATTTTTTTAGAAATATTATTTGTAATTTCATTGATGTCTTGTGTGGTATGCTACACCAAGATTAGATTGTGCTATATGCCACACCGTATTATTTTTTAGTATACGCAAACACTATTCTAGGCTTGTGTTGCATGAAAGAGCGACCGTCCTCAATAGCGTGTGTTGTACGCAAAAACGAGCTTCACTAAACAATGATATATTTTTATTGTATTATTATGAACTATACTTATAAATATTAATTACTGCATTTTTAATTTTATAAAATTATAATTAATCTTACTCATTTTCTAGAATGTGGTATGAGAACAGAATCAATTTTTTGGATAAAAGATGTATTTTTCATAAAAAAATGTTGTGTTGCCACCTTTTGATGGTGCACCCATTTTAAATATAATTTTTGAGAAGTTTATAAGTTAAATTTTATAAAATAAACTTTTCTTTTGAATTAGGATATAAAAATTTACATTGGATAATGTTTTGTCATTTTTCTTACAATGTTCTTATTTTAATGAATATTAAAAACATGATAATTTTTACTTAAAAACAACTTTTTCATCAAGATAATTTATATGGTCAAATTATAATATTAAATTGTTATTAAAGTATAAATAGAATATATTTTTACCATTTAATATAATTTATGTCATTATAATTTATTTTACATTGAATTCTTGGGTTAAATCAATTCAATCTTTTGCAATGTTTTAAACAATAACCCGTTTTTTTAGACAATATGATTAATTTAAAATTAATTACTACAGTATATGAGATTTGTATTTGGAAAAATCAAATCCATATTTGGAATCAGTAGGTCCAAATTATGTTAATAGGATACTATTTATTTTTCGGAATCATGAATAGTAAATACGGTAAATTTTATTTACCACACGTAAAGGTAAATTATGTAATTAAGAGGAGGCGCGTCGAAGAAGAGATAATCTCCTCTACCGATTCTTTCAAGTTTCCTTATTCATCTACTTCCACTTCTTTAGTTTTTTCATTATAAAATAATAAAATAATATAACTAATATACTGATTTGTTATTATAAATATGAAACAGCCCTATTTCACCTTCTATCCATCCTATGAAAAACGAAATAACCGCATATGCGTACGTACGGAATACCATCTCCACACTGTGGTGTAATTTGTTTTTCAATCACTACCTTGCATGGATGGGTATAATCGTGTAAAGAATTACTATATATAGTTATTATAACATGATACTAATTCTGAGATATTATATCATCCACTCAAATTCCATTCAATAATTATGGGAACGATATCATCGCTCATGCATACGTACAGATTACCGTCTCCACGACGCGATGAGTTTCATTCTCCATGTAAACCATTTTAGAATGATTATAAAGTATATATAATAAATAATCATTAAATATATGACATAAAATGATACTGTATTTATGTATATGTTAATTTATTACATCCATTCAATTTAATAATGAAACTAAAAAAGTGTTCATGCGTACATACGACCTACTGTCCCAATGAACGGTGTATTTCATTCCATTTATCGATCAATTATATATATGTATATTCTGAATATATATTATATATATATCATGTTTTACATTCTAGAAGTATGTAATCATCATCTATGTAATCATATGAATAATTAAAAGTTAAAACATGGATGATAAATGAAACGATTTTACCCAAAACGCTACTTTAACATGGAATTGACAAATAAACGGGTAATATAAAGTCGTAATTGATTCATAAATGATAAAATACATATTATTATGGTTCATTCACAAGTTAATAATATTTTAAAACCCACTATACAGGGGTCTCAGACACATATAGGAGTAATTGGACATAAGGTAATGGATAATTTTGCAATCTCATTTTTATCCGAGATTTCTAATACGTAAGAATTTGCATGGGTTATATTTTTCATCCATGCGCATAAAAATGATTTTAATAAAGTGTTTAATATTCTTCAATGTATGTTGATAGTAATGTTTACCCCTCTTTGACATTTACATTGTGTTATGGAATATATCTTTCTTTTTTTTACCATACATGGTACTTTTTGAATATTCCGTTAAATGTATGAGGAGAATGTTTTTTTAAATTATATGGCATGAATGGACTTTTACAGTTTCATAACACCTTATTTTCATGAAGCTTACTCTAAAATAATTCATGAATATTTTCAAAAATATCATTGTATATTAAAATTGCAGGACATTATTTAATATGTGAATGTTTCAAGTATAATTTCTCTATGATTTACATAGTTTCACTTCTCTTATGATGAAATGATATCCATTGGTTTTAGATGGATTATGTTATTATGGGATGATATTTTTGAAACCCATTTTATTCATTTAGTTATGATGAATGATTTACATTTATTTTGTGGCACACGTCAGAATGATTTCATTATGAGATGGGTGGGACATATATCTCCCTCCAATGCATTGTGTAATGATTTATATCTCATGAGATAGACATGGCTGCATCGACAAGTAAAATCTGGTTCAGTAATACAGGGCTGGAATGGCATGTAATCCTAGATGAGTAATGGACTTTTTCCACTGTGATGGTCCTGGCAAAAATACCTTGGCTACTATAGAAATCATATCTTGTGCTTAATGGTTTTCCAAAATTACATGTTTTATTCCCATGCCATTTTATCATGATTAATGTTCCTTTATGATCTATTACTTATGTACAATCAAGATTTATGTCATTTCTTGAGATTTTGATATTTAATGTCCATGTTTTTCATTCAAATCTTTATGTATTATTTTTATGTTCTCAATGTTTACCCTTTCTGTTCATTGGTGCTCACCCTTTTTATGCTTTATTTTCCCCAGGATATAAAGAAAGGTTTTATGTAAGAAAACAAAAAGGGAAGATATTTTTGGGAGATGTTGGATATCATTCACCATGATTGGAATATTTTTTTCGAGTTTCCAAGGGAACTAAACTAATACGGTATTTGGGTATATTTTTTTCATGTATTAAGTATTGCACTAAATTAATGTAATGTATATATACCTCAAGCTTTGGGTCTTGACATTCTAACTCCTCGTCAGACTTCATTAAATGTAGTTCATTATTTCAGAACTATAGGAATCATAAAGGTTATTTTCATGATCCTATACATTCGATTGAATATTTTAAATGAATCATAGATATTGGAAAACATTTTATCATAATTGAGATTTATGGTTATATATATATAATATATACTGACAATTTATTCTTATGGGGGAAATCAGGAATTTTTTTGTCATGCATGGATAGGTTGAAAATGGATTGTTTAAAAATGATGTAATTGGGGTTCTTTCATGAAATGAAAAATGGAAACTGGATCTTAAATATCATTAAATGATTCGTCATATAAATTTCATTAGATGTATATTTTTTATCCCTCATTTCATATTATCCTAGTCTGTGAAGGATCTCATATTTTATATTAATTCTAATTTTTTTTAAAACCTTTTTAATTATTTTTATATTAACATGTTGTTGTTTGTTCAGGATATGATGTGTTTTAGTTGGTTATAACAATCTTGTAGAAAAAATATTTTTACTATTTTTACATAATGTAGTTATTTTGATAGATTGAATATGTAAAGGTCATAGAAAGAATGATTTAATATAGATAAGTGATTGGACATGTGGTTAAGATAATGTCAAGGTGAATTTTAATTGAACACTATATTGTACCACCATATGAATATATGGGACTATGGTAAATGTTTATCAAATTATGATATGGACAACTGAGATGTCTTGTTAATATAAGACACACTATGGGTTTTTTCATTATGTGTGTGTGTTGGTTCATGAGTGGAATTAATTTTTTTGTGGGATTATTTCACTACATTTTTATTATTTTATGGAACATTTTTTATAAATATATTCTATTTTATGAATAAATGTGGTATTAAAATATCATTTTTAGTTGAATGTTTGAAACACTACACATTTTCCTAATGGGTTGTATTCTCACACCAATTTGTGAACCATAGAATATATAAATTTTTTTTTATCCTGATACATGTATGTTAATTATCACATGCTTCACTAGTGGAGAATCATGATTATCTGGTCACAATAGAATGGAGTTATAGATTTGGGATGGTCATGTGATATTGTATAGGGGTTGAAACGTTTTTTTATATTATCATTCTATATAATGAGATTTGAGATTAAATGTTTTTCATTTCTCAAATTTCTCTTCTCAAAAAACATGTTCTATTATTATAATTTTTTATTCAGGATTCATATTATATTTTTTCATTTATTTACTAGTGTTCCCATAAGGTGAATTCATCAATAAATATTTCTTCAATCATATGGAATTTATTGTCTAAATATTCATTTTAAGTGATTTCTCTAAGGTTTAGTGGTATCTAATTCTCAATCAACCTAATGTGTTGGGTATGTATATTACCAATGATGTTAGTTTTTATGGAATATTCACAAATATGGTATCAAGTTGATGTGATGTATAATATCATTAAATAAATTAATATTAAAATTAAAAAATAACTTACATATATTCAACATGATGTTAAATGGGTTGTCCGTGTAAAAATGGCATTTCCAAACACATATTGGGATGTCAATACCATTATGTTGTTGGTTTAAAAAATTAGAGCGGATTATCATACATTTTGAAAGAGATTCGACATAAGGACAACATCTTCAAAATGTTTTCTAAAATCTATTATTTTGAAATATTATTACTAGTAGCTTAATATACTATATAATTAATTATTTATGTAATTATTTGTAAATTATTAAATATTATCGCCCTAGTTATATAATTATTCAAATATTGATGATACATATAAAAAACAAGATGGTTTGGGGAATAATATGGTTCCCCATAGCAAAATAAAATCAATATAATACCCATAATATCATCCAAAATTTCTATGTTATTAATTTGTGGAATTAAAAATTAGAAATTAAATATTAATATTCAATCCATTGTATTACTGTTATTAAATCAGCTCATATTATTTTTTTAATTTGGGATGATAGTAGGATGAATCATGTCTAGAGAGCATGAAAAATATATTTTTTTTACATATAAATAAATTGAAAATTGAGTTAAAGATGGTCATGTACACCTTCAATAAAAAACATTATATTTTTGAAACATAGGTTTCCATACTATTATTGATAAAGGATTTACATAGGAATGATTTTAGAAATTACTTAGTAATCAATTTAACCACATACATATCAGTGTCTATAATCAAATTCTTTTTTAATCTAAATAATGGTAGAATTTTTTCATGAAATATACACATTGATTCATTTACATATATTATATTTCCCTAGAGGTGGTGGCTAGTGATACAATTAATATTATCACATTAATGTTCATTCAGTGATCAAATATTATCTCTATGGATTCCATTATGTATATAGATGACTAGACAGACATGGTGAATAAGGAATTTGTAGATTGAAAATATATTTATGGCAACCATGTTGGAGGAAATTTGTTTTCACAATATAATATGGATGGGAAAATTGGTGGGGGAAAAATATAACATGATACATTTATCTTAGTGGTAGAAAATCACAACAGAATCGATCAGCTAAATTAAACTCATTTCACTTTGTCATAGTAATGAATTGTGTTGTGTTATATATCTATCATTTAGGAAAATTATTAATAAATGATCTCATTCATATTTTGATTGTTGAATGTATTTTCAAAGACGACATCACTATAATTTTTATATATAACAAACAAACCAGGATGAACTCATATGATTATTTGATATCCCTCAAATCTGGTGGCTGATGAAGATTATTGGGACAACATGATAGTCAAACAATGTCAACCATCACATGGGGAAAAAGAATATTCAGAGGGAACTGATTGAAAAAATTATGGAGTTGATAAGTAAATTGAAAAATATGCCCCTAGGATCATTGAATATATGAGGTACAAGTATTTTTATGTGAACCATTATGAAGATATTTTTTAATCAAGAAGATACAACATTATTGTTAGATGTGTGTTAAATAAATAAGCATCAAATGTTGAACTATATTCCCATTTTATAAACTTCATGAATCCTATTGGTCCATGGGAACTTATTGGATTAATGTGTTGAAAATAGATTATGTTGTAATAGTTAGTTCCGCTGAACCAACATAAAATGTAATATCAGATTATGAAATCATATATATAGCATGTTATATATGATTTACACTTACAAGTTAATGGTTATATATAGTCTTTCATATCATAATTTAATATCAGTTCTCAATATATAATGTGATCAACACCAAAAAATGACCTTAATTTAAAAAATAATTTCTATGGTTGAGATACATCATGTTTACTAGGAACATTTGGAAAATATCTATAATGTGTTGGGGGATCACAAGAATATTGACTGATTCCATTAGTGTTTTCACTTTGTAATATTTAGTGGATGAAATTATGTTGAATGAACAAAAATATTGTAACCCTTAATAGTTAAAGTGTCATTAACAATTTATATCTTTTAACAAATGTTATGATATCGTTGATTTACAATATTACCAGTGGATACAATATGGTCCCTAAAATTGAAGAATGATTAAAAAATGGAATTAAGGTCGTACTTAGTGAGAATCTTCTGGCCGTGCCATTTGTGCAAGACATTGATTGAGTAATAATTATATTTTGTTTCTTCTAAAATATAGCCATATCATAGGCCTCATTATCCTTAATGGTATTACCTTTACTAAATCAATGGTAATTATAGAATAATATAGTTCCATCATGTTTGGTCAATAAACTATATTGATATAAAGGACAATGAAACGACCTGTGCCTCTAACTTAATGAGTTATGTATAGACAGTGAGATTATATTACATGTCTGGTATCTATTCAAAATTTTTAATTTTATATGATTATACCATATCACACAAGTAATCTTGATAGGTTTCTAATAAATGCTTAATGTAAATAAGTATAATTCACTACATTCGAGATATGGTCATAATTTTTCACGCACATAGCACTTTCAAATTTTCACTATATTATTATACATATTATATTCGAATATTATAGGACCACCATAGGGTATTGGATATTTCCAACAATATAAAACCCCCATGTAATAAATAATATCAGTTTTAATTAAGTATGTAATAATTTGAATCATGTTTTTTAATATAATGTCTCTACTAGTATTAATAAAAAAATAGAAAATTATAATATAAATGAATGTTATTTTAATATTGAATTCTTTTTCAATATTTAAGGGAATGAATATTTGAGTTAACGACTTGAATTTATCACATAATATAATTATTAATTATTAAAGTATATTATAAAAACACAAATGATATTTATGACTTAAAAACTCCTTCATAAGACATATTTTATATCTTTTTAGTGATTAATTTATTAATAAGCATTGGGGAGCCATTTTTGGGACATTACTACCTCACTATAATAAAGAGAGGAGTCTCTCCTGAGGGTTACTATTCTATAATAAATTTTGTTAGATCCTATTGCCTTGATCGCATAACCTAGATAGAAAATCTCTTTGACAATGTGTTTGATCTGATCTCATCTTGTTAGATTGAAGGACTGAGGTTGTATTGATTGTCAGTATGTTGCAGTCATCGTTAAATATCTTGACGAATACCCAAGATGTTAAATAAAACATTAGATAAGAAATTTAATTAATTTATATATAATATAGAGAAATTTGGATTTAGTTTCATTAAATAATGACTACTGGTGATGAGAAGATTTTTTCCACAACTTGAAAGAAAATGATGTATTTATTCGGTTAAGTTTTTTTGTTTAATTATTTTATTAGGGATGATCAGGACTAGGATAAAACATATTTACTAGAGAAGAATATATAACAACGATTGCAACATTAAAATTTTAAATTAATTATTTTTATGATTCCTCTATGAATATTGTATTAAAAATTAATATCTGATTTATTAACATAATTTATTATACAAATAAAAATTAATTTTTTAATGAAATCATTAATAGGGAATCATAATGTCACCATCTTTGTAGATAGAGAATAAATATTCCACCATAATAAGAAGTGGATGTCATACTATGTTTTAAAAATATATTAAAGATGGTGTATTGGAGTCATAAAAATTTAATAAAATAGTTATTAAAATATTACTTTTACTAAAACCTTATTTAGAATCATTTTTTTGGTGAATCAAAATATTTCAGGTGGAGACCCGATGGCTTCAATTGTGTTCTTCGGCGAGGTAATTATTCCACATTTTTTAATATAATAAAATAAAAAAACACCAATAAATTACATGATAGAAATTCATCTCCATAATAATAAATTTATTAAAACTAACTTAAATAAGATAGATGTATAAGTATATATTTCAATAAATAATATTAACAATAATAATAAAAACAACAAACAAAGAATGGGGGTCATATAAACTATAGTATTTATACATGAAAAAATGGGGTGAGGGGAGGTTATGCAAGGAGATAGAGAGAAACAAAAACCAAATAAAATTTGAAAAAGACCTTGTCAAGTCCTTCTATTCCCGCCTTGGTCTACCATATGATGGCTTTCTAGAATACCTCCCATAGCCAAATTCCAGCTTCCCTCATGTTAAATGAACACCCAACTTCTAACATACTCTATGTTCCACCGCAAAAACACATCCACTACCTCATGTCCAAATGATCTCATATTTATCTCCATGTTCTCCCTCCAGTCCCTATGACCACTCCCACAAGAAATCACTACAATACTCTATAACTCATTATTATTTTGTCAAAAATAAATTTTAATTAAAATAACCTTCTCAATATTTTTAGTTACAAATGAATTTGGATTTTTCATGAGTTATATAAAACAACGAGTTTACTATTAATAAATAAACAATATATTTTATCATTACATACATGAAACATTGGGTTTATTTTGAATTACATGAAACACAGAGTTAGTACTATTTTACAAAAAAACATCATGTTTAAATGAAACATGACATATTATTAAAATATTAATATTTTATATGATATATATCAACTAGTTGATGTAATGGAGTATGAATAGGATTAGCTATGTCATGAAAATATCTAGTTTTCACAACTATATATAATGAATTATTTGGTGACCAATTATTTAAATATGAAAATGAAACCCATTTGAAAAGTATTAGAAACTTTTTCTAAAAATAATTTATATCCCTAAATAATGTATTATTTAAATAAATTACCGAAATAAAATTTTTTTTATTTAATTTAATAGAAATTATATATAATATTATTTATATAATATTTATTATTTACTTTATGGGTTATTTATACTAGAGAAAATAATAAATATAATTTAACACTTGAAAACTATATTTTCTTCTAAATCATTTTTGTCACCATTTGCACACATTTATTTATATTAATTTTTTTTATGTTTTATTATATTTATTTCATACAAATAAAACAATATTAAATAATTATTAAAAAAAATAATTTGGTGCATTTTTTTCAATTTGAATAGAATATAATTTTTTTGACGAATTTTGAAAATATGGGTTTTTTTAAAAAATTTGGAACTTTTTTTATCAATTTTTAATAACTAAAATGTATTTTAATATTGTTATAATTGAAATATTATTTCAATTATATATCTTTTAGAATAATTTATATCATTGGATATATTTTATAATTTAATTTTTATATAAAGTTTGTTTAATCTTTTGAATAATTTCTCTTTGACAACTATAATTATGGACCCATCCGCAAGATAAATGTTTATATATTTTTTCCCACAACTGTGAATACAATTTGAAAAAATTAATTACCTATATGAAATCTTCATAGAATAAACTATATAATAATTTAAATTGAATTTTCAACAAAATAAATATTTCCAATATTAAAAACTATTTACATTGGATGAGGTAAAAATGGGTTTACAAGGGTTAATTTAAAAAAAATCAAACAATATCCCACAACATGAATACGAACACTTTTATTTGCATATATCAACACTATATAGTCTTTATTCTATAATCAACCATTGTGGAGGGTTATAGAATGGTAAATCATTAATTACTTCTTCTAATCCTAGAATCCTTATTTTCATCAGAGAAACAATTCATGAATCCTTTTTGTAAAAACAAAAAGATGCTTCCTGATGATAAGGTAATGTCCCTAATAAAGCATATTTTTAATGTCTTCCACAAACTACTTGGAATTATAATAAAACATTTTGATATAATGTCCACAAAATCTTACATATAATATTAATTTTTTATGTTATGATCATTAACAAGAATGATATCATATTCCATTAAATGTTTACTGTAATTGACTTTTTGGAATCTGAAAGACTACCACCTTCGGAATTGATATCATTAAATTATTCCACTACCACCTCCCAAATATTAATATAATGACTGATTGATTTTATATTTATTATATTGGAGATATTTTTAAGCTTCTGGAATCATGATAACTCTTGATACTTCTTACTCTACATCCCATGGTAATATGAGAACGTCTTTTGCATCTTTGGAAGACTACCACCTCACGAATCAATGTTATTTTTAACACATTACATTGAAGTTAACTATGAACTATATCGAAAAATTATGTAATATATATGAAATATAAATTATTTTAATTGGTAATACATAATTTGGAATTTAGTTTCAATCCATCAGGTAAATGAAAACAATGCTCTTGTGTACGTATAACCAACTGTCCCCATGAACGAACTATTTCATTTCTTATCTATAAATAATATATATCAATAAAAATAAATAAAAATAAATATTTATTGTATTTATTTCATAGTATACCTTTTTTAAATTATTGGACCATGATCATAGTAAGAGGACAAAAAATTACTAGTCAAAACAATCAAGAAAAACAAAGAAGCAATTTCCCAAAACAAGACTTTCATTTAGAATTATTAAAAATTTTGTAGAAAAATGTTATAAATTAATAGTATATGGTATGATATATATTTTTATGGAAATTAAAAATATTATTAATAACCATATATTTATTTTTCAGGATGTTCGTATTTTTATAAAGTATTTCACGACATAAGGTAAGGGATTTACACTTCAATTTTTACTACTATGAGTTACATGACATATTCAACATCTATTTATTTTTTATATATATAGAAGAGAAATTAATTTTATTGTTATTATACTTATTTTTACTAGAATTATTTATATATTTTAAGACCTCACATTCATTGGTTTTCTAGTTCAACAGTTACCAATGCGGTAAAAGATATTTGCCTCAATTTAAATTTCATGAGACAAATGATATGCTACACAAATATTTTATTTTATGAATTTTATATAAATACATTTTTGGATATAATATCTTGAATATACTAATTTTTTTGATAATTAAAATTACATTTAATGTTATTCATTAATTGTACATTCTATTCAATGTTATGAAAATGATATGTTTTTTATTGTAAAATCTCATGTTTATCATGATTGTTTAGGATTATGTATCTGATGATTAAATATTATGTTCAATATCTCAAGAAAATCCATATATTCCTCATGCTATAGTGATTTAATGTGAATACATGACTTAAATTTATTTTTATCACATTAAAAACTCATGATATAAAAAGAATTTTTTTAAATAAAAATGAATTTTTATCACGTTGTGATCAAAATACCATTCTATTCTAAGAATATGTTTTATAAATTAATTATAATTTTTTTAAAGTTCCTCTATTATTTTTTTACATAATTTTTTCCTTCCTTACTCATAAAAATGATTCAAAAAAGATGTTTATATATGTTTCAAACATTCCTCATATGTATCATAACGAAAATGTGAAAGGAATCATTATATTTTCATTTACTACATGAATAGGATTTTCCACTATCATGATGATTATTTTATTTTAATTATGAGTTATATGTTTTCAATATTATTTACTAGGAAATTTATTTTTAAACTCTTTTATCTTTTAAAAAGTGTTTTGTTCAAATTTATTTGGTTATTTTCAAAATGAAATATTTTAAATTATTAATAAAACATCCTTTTTTCATTTTCAATTTTTAATTTCAATGATTGTGTTTTAAAAAATGTTTCATGATGTTTATTTTTAAATAATGTTTTAAAAAGAATTATTTTTTCCTTAAGAAAAAATCCTTGTAATTTTTCCTTCAAAATAATTCCCCATCTAATATGCCATCATTTTTTATACATATTATTCATAGGTTATAATCTATAGTGATACAATTTTTTTCCATGTCTGATTGTTTTATGTTTATGGTGATATGATGTATATAACACTACTACTCTGTCAAAGGGTTATTCCATGATATGAATTATTATAACACCAAATTCCATTTCCATGCATTATAACATTATAAAATTATGATGAAACCCTCTTCTTTTCCATGGGCTATGCAATGATGAAATGATGAAATCATTATGGTACTATTTCATCCCCTTGGGTTATTATATTGTGAATTATTTATGTAACCCATATAATTTCATGGTTTCGGATATGATGAAATTTCTCTGATCTGTTGGAGCACATGTGTATATTTTTCCTTATTAGATGGTGGGACTTATATATCCCTCTAATGAATTGGGAAATTATTAATTTAATATAACCATAAAGGGTACACAAGGGGTTATACAAAGCCCAAAATAAGATTCAATATAGGTTACAATAATCATAATTAATGGTTCATTGGATGTTATCCCATGAACGAAATAGGGTACACACGAGGTTATCCCATGAACGGAGATGGAATACGGATGGTTAGAGTAAGTATAATATGTTATGAAGGTTGTGGTGGGTTGCATTGTCATTATATTTTCTGTGATTTTGTATATGTGAAAAAATATATGTAATACTCCAAAGTTATGAGATCATTTACCATGTTCTTTGATTCCCTTATGATTCATGTGTTATGAAATTCCCATCATTATTTCATATCTCAATATTAAGATATTTGATATAAAGGTTACGGTTTTCACATGTTATGATCTTGTTTTAGTACCTCACATAGAATATAAGACCAATTTTCTTTTCTTCCATTCCATTGGTTATGAACACATGTTTTATATATTGTATGATTTTGTGGAGAACTAATGAGGATGGTAGTTATGGTGTATTTTGAAGATGTTTCCAAAATTACAATATTTTGTTCTTCTTCTACAAATACGGTAAACTGTTATAGTACTTAGGATTCAATTTTGTAATGATTTTAATATTAATCTAAATTGATTTAATATCATTGTACCGAAACCATTAGACTCTATAGATATAATCAGAGGAATGCTTCTGTTGAACATTATCAACTAGTATGAGAAACCCTTATTGAGTTTTCCGATGTTATTTCTAAGGATATTCATAAATATATAACCAAGGATACATGTAATGATAGAGGCCAAGGTTTCCAAGAAATGGAATACTTATCTAGATTCTACATGTGAATTTTTTTCTATAATGGAGGTGTATAGGGTTAATAAATTTGAAAATAGTGCATTGATATAGACTCGACTATCACGTTCCACATGAAAATGGGTCATGCTTCACACCTAGTTTGAAACTCTTGGGGATATTTTTGAAAATTTAAAAATTCATTATAGTCCATAAAGAAAAATTTAAATATATTATGTCTATTAATGAATTTTGATAAATACAGGGTTTCATAGATTAAAATTAAGGCTTCGTGATTTAGGCATCCTGTAAGTGATGTTTTCGTATTTCATTATGATTATTATTTCTCAAACTATGGTGTTTGGTTTTATTCAGTGGATGGAACTAGAAGGTTTCATGTTTAGATTATATCTGATGATGTATTCTGGGAAAAAAGAGAAATGGAACTGGATAATGATTAGAGGTAGATATATTATTATTAGTCCAAATCATCAATCGTGATATATTATTAACAAAATATACTCTAGTGAGACTCTTATAGTATAAAATAAGAGGACGATAAACATTTATGCAAGATTATATGCTAATTGATATATATAAAAGAATAATATTATTCAAATATGTCATGAATGTTGGAATAATATATTTGATGAATATATCAAATGGTGGGGAATATGTTATCGATGTGGAAATTCATGTTACAGAGTGAAATATTTTCATGGAGATCAATGTCTTATTTCTGTGGAATATAGAGAAATTCCAAATCAATAAAAAAACCCAAGAATTACTTCTATGATAAGGAAATACATATTAGATATCAGTCATTAAATTGAATGGATTGAAGTGTGTTTTATTTAAATTCATTAATTATGTTGATAATGTATTTTAGAAATGGTATTTCAATTATAAGAATCATAAAATATAAAAATCTTGAGTTAATTTATGAAGTATATATGTCTTCATGTAATATGAACATAATATTTATATATACCGTTATTGGTTGAATGATTATAATATGTTTATATTAATTGAAAATTATTTTGAATTATTATGTTATGGAATTTCATCAATATTTATTATATTTAACTATATAGTTATTATTATAAAAACATTTTCATTTGGTATATTTTTTTCTATAATTTTATTATAAGGGGATTGCATTTAAACATTGAGGATATATGATAATAAAAAACTGTTGACCTTTAGGGTTTATCTTATCATTCTATATATCATGTGATATATTCAACCACATTACAAATTTATAACACATTATTTCTATTTGAGAATATTTCTCATAAGATCCACTTTTCAAAATATAAATTTAGAATAAGGTATAGTTATGTAGAGAATGAAATTCCATCATGTATTATCAATATCAGAGGATTGCATAATTGTTATGGAGTTGTGATCATCAGCCTATGATATTAATTTATTTTTTATCACTTCATATCAATTTCATACTAAGAGTAAATCAAACTCTAGAGGATATCCTGAGAATGTTTTCTAGGGATTTCAATAGTGTTTTGGATAAACACCTTCCTCTAGTATATATTTCACTAATTAATAGCTTTCAATTCATCATTCACATGGTATATTACAAAATCCATTATAGATAGAAGTAGTGATCTTCACCCTAAAGGAATGAAGTTCTAAAAATAAATACACATGTAAATTGTTCCCATGGATATTACTAATCATATTGGGATTAAATCCTCGAATAAATAGTTAATCCAAACCCCTCTCATTTTTATGATGTGTTCCTTGTATCTCCCCTGATAATGTAAATAATTAAGACATCACATGTATATAAATAATAGTTTATTCCTCCATATCATGATCTTCCATTGCAGGAACAAACTGTGGCGATTCAAGATCAAACATAGAATTTTATATGAAGCAGTACCACCCACCTAGTCAATGTTTTTATTGAATCCACCAGTTTGAAGAAGATTCATGGAAAACTTATAATGTAATAAGAATGAAATATCGATAGTTATTGTTACAAAATTGAAATATTTAGAGGGATAAAATCATTTTAATGGGGATGGAATTCTTCACTCTAGTAATTTTTCAAAAATCGTTATGAAAGAATTTATTCTTTCGGTTGTTGAAAATTACAAGTATCATCTAGTTTAGCTTTCATCATTGGGAATGGTGAGATTATTTTTAATTTTACACAACACCAATTTTAGCATACATTAAACATAAAACTATGTTTAGTGTAAGCTACATTAAAAAACATAGTTGACCATATGTTAAACACAGTAATATGTTTAAAATAAATGTAACATACTAGTAAAATATTAATATTTAATATCATAGTTATAAATTATACATTTAAATAGTGGTATGACTAGGATTAAGTATATTTTGAATATATATAGATTACACATTTATATATGTTAAATTCACTTTTTAAAATTTATTTATAAATGAAAATAAGAAGAATTTTCAAATAATAAAATTATTTCAATGAAATATTTTACTTATATGAAAAAAACTATTTCTTCTCCATTAATTACATAAACTAATATTTTTGAATGATATTAATAAATATTATTTAATATGTATTCAATCACATATTAAAAATATATTATTTTTGTTTTCTACACAATAGATAAGAATAAGCCAATGATTACACATAAAACTTCAGTTTTATCAAAAATAGTTTTGTCACCTTTTTCCAACATAATTTAAAAAATTACCTATATTAATAATATTTATATGGAAAAAAGGTATAATTTTTATATTAGGAATCCTAAAATTATGTTAGGGTTAATTTTTTTTAATTTTCAGAGATGTTAAATTTTCGATAAACTGAAAAAACATTCTTTTTAAATATATATTTCATTTTAAAAAAATTGAAAACCATAATATTATTTTAAGATCGCCTTAAAACATAATTTTTATATATATTTATCAGTTATACAATTTTATTTCTTTTGATTCATTCTCATTTGAAATTTTTATATGAAAAAAATTTAAAATTTTAAACATTCTCTAATTGAAAACTTACTTTCTCAAAAACATTATACGATGTCTTTTAAATTCGAATTTTTTCACTTTAATGAATGAAATTTTGATAATTGAATTCATATTTGGAATCATCATAATTAATATTATCTAATATTTTATGTATACTTTGTGACTATAGTTATCAAATAAGAAATAGTAAAATCAATTACAATTGTTAAGGTAAAAATAGGTTTAAAAAGGGTTAAACTGAAAATTGATTTTAAAAAATGGAAGAAAAACATTCCAATAATATTTTCTAGACCTATATAAACAATATATTTTTTTATCCTCAATTACCCATTTTGGATCCCAGTGGAATTTGAAAAATATTTGTATTAACTTTTCTGAAATCAAAATAATAAAATGTGCTACACACCTTACTTAGGGAAGGTCACTGACTCTATTACCCTATTCATACATCAAAAAACAATTTGATATGGAAACTCACTACAAATATAACATACATACTTTAATATTATCAATATAAAAACATTGTATTGTTTTTAAATTCAAGATATATGTCATTTTATCAAATAAAAAAAGTCATCTTAATAAGAGGTAACTTCTCTAATCATGTTTTTTATTTTTACTTTTTTCTCCAAATAATTCAGTTATTGTTAAGCCATATATATAAAAAACATATTTATCTTAAATATAAATAAATTTGGTAAGGTAAAATTCAGTTCCAAAAAATATATCCTCTTCCATAAAAAGGGTGATGAATTCATCATTCATGTATAAAATGGTCTCACAAACCATTTTGGGTAACCTAGTATCCCAATAACCAGGCATATCCTAACATATCCTGAAGTGAGTTCCTAATCCCCATGGGTTAGGAACAAGAACCTAGAAACATAGTATATATAATTAGGAATGAATTTTCATCAAACATAATGGAATAATGAAAAACAATTAAATTTTCATAAAAGTAAAACACTACAGGAATTAGTGAATTGAAAGAAAAGTAGTTATGAATACCCATTATTCTACAATAATGTAACATAAAAAATTATTGTAAAAAACATATGTCACAGCTCAAATGAAACTCATCATTCCCAAGAATCAAAATCTTCTACTACCTCTATGTGGAGTCATAACATTGCTCAAATCTAGCAGAAAATAATATAAAAAGATCTGAATGCACATGTAGTGTGGGATAAAAAGCCACAATAGGATCTCACCAATGAATCCATAACAAACAGATTATATAAATTCATATGTCATTGAATAAATTTTATAATAAATTTAAAAAATACATTAAAAATTCAATAATAATTAGCAACAAGGTCATCTCCCAAGATGTGTGATTGTTCAAATCTTTGGGACACCCTCACGTTCAAACAGTTTTCATGAAAATATGAGCACACTCATCCTCCTTGATATTGAACAAGGAGGATGCTTCACTATCCCATCAAGGATGTGACCAACTACATTTATGTATAGTAACTTTCTTAAATAATATACTAATTTCCTTAATAACATACTAAATACTTTGGCTTTCTTGTGATCTAATATAATTCAGTGGTGGGAAAATTATGTTATGAATTCCTAAAATATAAATCATCACATTATCCCATTTCAATCATGCTAATTTTATATTTATAACCAAAAAATTGATTTTAGTCAAATAATTCCTTATTTACGATAAACCCAATGATTTTATAACAATTATTTTTAATCTATTATTCCTAAATACCAAAATGAAATATATTCAACCACATTAATTTAACATTTCAAATCCATTAATTTAGAATTCACAAAATCCCATTAATTTGATGAATACACCCCAATTCATTGGAAATTGGGGTTTTTCTCAATTTCTTCCAAATAATATCTAAATCCCACAACTAAACTGAATTGGTTTTCTAATAAATCAGTTGAAATAATTATCTGGAAATTAAATTTTTTTTAATAATTTGAAATTAAATCATGTATTTTAGGGTTAGTAATGTTTTTCTATCATAATGGAACAACCAACATCAGAATCAGAAGATATCGTATCGGAAATACCTATAAGGGGACCACCAAAGAGGAATGTATGCATCTATGATCTGTAATCTAACCTATATTCAAGATATAAAATAGTGGGTACTATATTCTACAATATCAAATAGTTCTATAAAACATAGGTATAAAATGTGGGAAAGAGTAATATGTATAATGAATTAAGAACAGTTATAAGGAGGAGATCAAAAGCTATTTTCGTAGCTTAAATTCTCATTTGGTTGTGTGTAGAGGATCCAAAATGACATTTTGAGAGATATTAGGAATGAAGAAATCATAATGTGGTCATACTGGAATTCTAGGCATATGAAATGATGGTTTTCTGAATTTAAAAATTATTTTTCAGATTAAAAATTGTGCTATGAATGGTTAGTTGGGAAGGGACATAGTGTTATACAAAACCATGTTCCTTAGCCATGATCCCCTTTTAATGGGATTCAATGTTTCTCTTTTGTTGTTTCATAACCAATCAAACCATGCTCCATCTATGAAAATCCTCACGTCTATAGTTTTCCTAGAGTCCCCTTGCATGGTGCATGGTTTGGGAAACCCTTCTCCATCCATTAACAGTACAGAAAAATTCCAAATTTCCCAATTTTTCAGCAGAAACATCGAATAATGAATCCCAACCAAATATTTGAAAACAAATTGGATTTAGAATACTCTAAAAAATAACATGATGTTACAATCTCCATACCATATAATCCTCCAATCCCCACAAATCATAACCAGAAGTATTCAAACAAAAAATATGGGTCCACAAGTCTCTCATTTATGCCTCCAACCCCTATGTCTTATGGGAATAATAAATGTGATTCCATTGAACTCGAACCAAATATATCATACACAAATGACATTCTATGGTTTTATAATCGACAATATTGACTCAAAATCTAGTCATGGATTAATCACTTTCATACTCAAGATCACACGTTCTGAGAAATTGAGATGTATCGAAACTATAATTTTGAAGATATAATATATTGAACATGTTATATTTTTAAACCATTTGTATGGGAAGTGATAAATGTAAAGAAAACATCACAACTAAATCAACAACCTCAACATTTCTTGCAAAATGATGAGGAAGTTTCCATTTCCTCTCAATCCATTGATAACCCATCTAGGGTGAAATATTCAAGAAAACGAGGTAAGTAACTAGGAATTCAAATTGTATATGTTAATGATCATTATAAGTATAGCATCTCTATGTCATCAAAATTCTTTTATGAATTAGACGAATCCTTGTTTTTGTCTCCTAAAACAATTTTGTTCTAACCATGGAACATTCACCAATCAATGGAAAACACAATAAATACCTATAAAGATGGAAATAAAATCCCTCAAAGGGATCCACATTGATTAGGTATAATAATTTTTATAAAAAAACTAAACAAGACACAAATTACCATCCCATTCTCTTATAATTTTGAGAACACTAGTGACGATCATATTGTTAAGAATATGTATTTCTCTTTCAAACAGGTCATACAACTGTTTATGGTATGCCATGTGTATATAAAACTAAGATTTCATTTAATCATAATTTCCTCTAAAAATGTATATGTGAAACCAAGATCCCACTAATATTCTATAGTATATATAACTCTATTCAAACAAACAATCTCATCAACATAGATATTTAAAAAATCTTTCACATTTTTGTATTCTGAATGGGTATAAAGTGATCCTATTTTATCAGGTAATATATCACAATAGATATGTGATTATTATTTCTATGGGTATGTAGAAACCAAAAAAAAATTTCCACAAATATCTCATACAACATCTGTGAAGGGACTGGAAGTGTTAGAATCCAATAGAATGGTTCTTATTGTTCATCATTGATCTTCTTGAACATATATAAACAAGAGAAACATTCAGCAACTTTGCATATCAAAAAAACTCACCATAATTCTTTCCATATTTCATAGAACATGTCCATAGTACTTCAGTTTACATCCCATTGAAAATTATTGATATCCCCTAACACATCATTAATTAATTCAAAAGACCCAATAAAATGTGATTTTGATATCATATAATTCCCTCAGTGGAGAATGAAAATCATCAACTATCTCCCCACAAAAAAGACAGTCTTGGATGACAAATAATTCAACATTGATCTATTTTTATAGAACAATAATCACTAGAAGAGTGGATGTCAAAGTAGAAATACCTCAGTTCTTCCACCCAATTTCCCTTGCAAAGACTCAAAAAAAATTACAGAATATATAACTAATTCACATATTTGAAGAATACATGGTAATCGTTTCTCCATAAAGGTAGTTCCACATACTCTTAAGATAATGAATCACATATTTTAGTTCAAGTTATTTGGTTGAGTAGTTCTTCTCCAGTTTCTTAAGCTCACAAGATGAATAAGCAACAACATGATCACCCTGCATAAGAATAAAAACCTAACTGAAACTGAAGCATCAAATTAGACTACCCAACCAGGAAAAACCCTAAGAAGTGTCAAAAATGGCTCAATAGATAGTAGAAATTTCATCTCAATAAATAATGTCTAAAATTTTTCATCCCCAATGAACATTACACCCTTTTGAGTATGTACTGTCATCAAAGAAGCGATCTTTGAGAAGTCCTTCACCAAATGGAGATAATACCCAGATAGACCAATGGAGCACCAAATCTAAAACACATTAGAAGGTAGATCCAATGTCATAAAATATTTCACATATTTTGGATAAAATTGAAAATCATGTTCTGACACCACATGCCCCATGAAATTCACTTCTGAAATGCAGAAATCATATTTAGAAATATTAGAATATATTTGATGATTTCTCACCATTTCTAGAACAAGTCTCAAATTCACATGATGATTTTAAGACTTAGGTTAAACAAATATTTCATCCATATATTCCATCACAAAAGGATGAATATAATCATCATGTCAAATTATATTCATTAAATCCACAAAGACTATAGAACCATTGGTTAAATAAAAAGGAATGAAAATGTACTCATAATGTCCGTTCTTTGTCCAAAACATGGTTTTAAGAATGACATATTATATTATTCTCAACTAATTGTAACCGGATCAAATATAATTATTTGAAAACTACATCATCCCTTAAAATTTTTAAAATTGCTCATAAATTCATCATAATAGACACTTGATCATTATCATGACTCTATTGAGTTTTAGTTAAAAAAAGGCAAAGTGAATCGTGAGATTTAATAGAACAGAGAACATGTCCCCCCCCCCCAATGTGAAAGACTCTAGGATATAATTCCTCTCTTAATAATGTCGTCCTACCGATCCATCATCTCATTAATTTTAGATGGTTTCATGAAACAAAAAATAATAGAAACTACTTTAGTACCGGGTAATAAATTGATAAAAAATTCTACCACTCTTAGTGGTGGAAGACTACAGAATTCAGAATTGAACGCATCATGAGACATGAAAATAACTAAAGTTAGGTAACCTATCAAATCTTATATTTATAAGTAAAAATAAATCGCAGATATTAATTTCTACATATCTGGAGAAGAAGGTATGTATCTACTCAACCTTGGCTTCCAATATCTATAATTGATTTGAAAAATACCATCTGGGGTAGTAAAGGATACTCGATGAAGATAAAAATACTTATAGTGTTTATTAGTAATTATTCAACCAATCAAGAATGTTTTATCAATATGATTCATGACGTGAACTAAAAAACTCAATGAAAGATCCACATATGATAAAGCGAAACAAAACAAATAATATAGAGACACTATTTCCTCGTTGTTCTAAGGGGTTTAGTAATATCCATCACATAAGACAAAAAAATGTTTCAATATTTAGCATATTATAAACATGGGATACAATAAATGAATGAGATTCACTGGTATCAAATATAAAACTAACAAATGATGAAAATAGGGTTACTATATCTCCCACCACTGTTGAACCCATATCTGATTCCTCTGATGTCTATTCCCTTGTTTGATGAATATTAATTCCACATGATTGTGGCTAGAACCCCTTTACTCATAATGAATTTGATTGCACCATAGTTTTGGTATATGATGATGATCCAATGAAACTAAGTGGAGTGGAACTAATATAGAAGAACATATGAATGTCACCTGAGCATCCTTAATAGTAACAAATATAGGGTTCCTATGTGAAAACCCGCATTAAATTCCCAAGCATTCCATAATTATAGAAAGCCAATAGCCCTATTAATAACGCTAAAGGTGTTTTAGAGTGAATATATTATTGAGAACCACCATGAGTTTCATCATTCATACTTTTTTCCTTTATTGGAACTCACACTTATATTTGGGGAGAAAGGATCTCCCAATAACCTAGACTTTCATGTCATGTCCATTTAAAACATCAATGATCTATTGAGAATATTAGCATATGATTATAGATTTTGAATGAAAATACTATGAAATAATATCTGATGGATTTCAAATATTGAAACATCATGTATTCATATTTTGATTCAAGACTATCTCGTGTTCAATCTATACTAGGTTAGTAAAACAGATTGAACACTCGATAATAGTCTTTTCAACATGCTCATGTTTGAAAACTGCAATGTCATGGGCCAACTACATATAATATTGATAGAAAATGTTCGATAAATGAACAGTAAAGTATTTCTACTCTAATACATCATGTTACTTTGTCATCACCATAAAGTCTTACAATCTCATACTAGTTCCCTCCAACATAATGGTGGAACACTTCACCTTGATTTCATCAGGTGTATCCAAGTACTCAAAAAATACCATTCTACATGATCATTTCTCAGCCTATTGAGGATTCTTCTGCCATTTGAATGAACGTGGATTTCATTGATAAGAATTCCTGACATATATTCAGAAAAATATCCCTCTGAGGTTACATAAATGGATTATGAATGGGAACTGGAGGAGGCTCTTGTCCTAGAGAATGGGCAGTTTTCACAATCACCTATATTGTACTCGGGTCCTTAAAACAATTTTCTCACTAAGTATCATTATAAGCATTATCGTGTAACTTATTAACACATCTTCCCGAAGGAATGATGCTACCCAACATCATCAAACAATATAAAAGAAATCAAATTAACAATGAAATAGATTTATAAAGCGAATATAATCCCAGTAGACATAGAATTGATATTTTTATATGAATATATACAAACCAGAAGTTGGAAAAAGAGAAGGGCTAATCCTCAATATGTATTTTGCAAAACCACACCTAGTGACATAATGTTTTATTAAGTGAGAGATGGCCAGGAACTCAATCACAGACACCTCCCAAGTCTTTACAAGAATATACTATAGCACGCTTCCATATTGGATATATGAAAAACAGTCACATTTGATACCACTATTTCACAAAGAATCCCAGGTATTTAGTAACCCGATAATAGCTCTGTTACAAACAAGGACTGAAGGGAATTCCTGATCTCCATGAGTAAGAGATGAGCACCTAGAATCATAAAATAACAATGTTTGAAAAAATTACCAAAAACATAATAGAAGAAAGATATTCTATTTAGTATTCATACAATGAAAAATCAATATGGAAAAGTAAACCAGAAGAAAATATGCTTTAAAACCCAAAGTATTATAGAAATGTACTAGACAAAAATATAGGTAAAAAAACAAGTCCCAACTTGAATGAACCCCACCAAACCCAAGGTTCAAAAACTATTACCTCCTACCAGTGGCACCATACCCTTACTCTAACCTAGAAGAATAAAAATCTATAAACACTCAACGACATAGGTACAGTGTGAGCTAAATGTATAGTAGTGTCTATCTACTGATTCCATAATAATAATCCAACATACAGTTAACCAAATAATCACTACTACAAAAACGGGCAAGGGAAGCGCGCCCTTATAACAGCGCTAAGCAAAACTGCTGATAAAGGATACCCTATATCAGCGCTAAAATTACAGCGCTGAAAAAGCTAATGCTTATCAGCGCTAGAAAAGGGCTGATAAATATGATCTGTATCAGCGCTAAAATTTTAGCGTTGATACAGTTGGTCTTTATCAGCGCTCAAAAGGCGCTGATAAAGGTTCTCCTATATTAGCGCTAAAAAAGCGCTGATACAGAACAACTCTATCAGCGCTCAAATTTCAGCGCTGATATAGGGTATCCTTTATCAGCGCTCAAAAAGCGCTGATAAAAACTATCTTTATCAGTGCTAAAAAAGCGCTGATAAAGAGACCCTGTATCAGCGCTAAAATTGTAGCACTGATACGGGGAATCTTTATCAATGCTTTTCTAGCGCTGATAAATCATAATATTATCCGCGCTAGAAAAGCGCTGATAAAGCTAGATTTTATCAGCGCTGATAAAGGTAGCCTTTATCAGCGCTTTTTTAGCGCTGATAAAACCTTAGTCGACTTTTTTATAAAGTCGGTCGCACAGTGCCCTCGTTTTATCGCAGCTAAAGCCCTCGCGGAACCGTAACCCTGCTACTCTTCTCCCGAATACCGCTGCTGTGTTTGCTTCGCCAGAGCTTGCCGCCCTCGGTACACTCGCCGTCCTCCGCCGCCCGCAACACCCTCGGCCGACCTCCACCGCCTGCCGCCCTCGGCTGCCCGCAACGCCCTCGGACGCCGTTCTTTTCCGCCCTCGGCCGCCCTCCGCCACCCTCGGCCGCTCTCTGCCGCCTCCGCCGCCCTCCGCCTCACTCGGCCGCCCTCGGCCGCCCTCCGCGGCCACCTTCCGCAACCCGCAACGCCCTCGGCCGCCGCCTTAAGGTAACAATCTATGAAGAAGATGTATATGTTTTCATATAGATAGATTGTGTATAGCTGATTCTCTCTAAGTGTACTCATTATGATGTCCAGATGTTGGGAATGATCATCATTATTTTGGTATTACACCAATATGTCATCCATAAAACAACTACAATCTGGTCTAGGTACAAGTGAAATATTCAACTCATCAAGAGAATAAATGCCATGGGGAATTCGTCAACACAAATTTTATTATGAAGAATTCATAAAAACTATAGATGATTTCAAAATTAGTTTATAGTATATCAGAATTTCTCAACCTCAAATGATGATAAACAAACCTTAGATCAATCTTAGAGAACAATATGGAACCCCTCAGCTGGTCAAATAGATCAAAAATACAAAGAAGTGGATATCTGTTCTTAATTTTCATCTGATTCATATTCTATTAATAGAAACACATATGTAATGTTCTATCATCCTTCTTGGAAAATAAAACATGAGATCCCCAAGGTGACATACTCGAGCAGATGCACCCTTCATAATCTAACTCCTCTCATTGAGTTTTATGTTCCTGAATCTATTCTTGTTTCATTCTGAAAGGCGTTATATAAAATGGCTCAACTCCACGCATCAACTCAATCATGAACTCAAAGTCTCTTTTAGGTGGTAGCCCTGATCAATTCTCATGAAACACATCCTAGAACCAGTCTACTACTGGGGGAAATATTTCTTGTTTCAATCCATTATCTTCAAGAAAAATATTCGTAAACTGGTCTATGTTCTCACCTAGTTGTGGAAGAACTGGTCCTACATGGTCTACCAAGATATCCAATTCTCCATAAAAGACATGGGCTCTACCCTTATGAGGCATGACAGTCACTCATCTACGGTAACAATCAATGTGATATTGATTAAATACCAAAAATTACATCATCACTATCTATTCAATACATATCATATCAATCATGTATAAATCCAAAATGAAACAATACTCACAAACCATGAGGGAACATCCCTTACGAAGACAGATGCCTTCTAATCACACCCCCAATGGTGTGTTGACCAACATGATCCCACAAAAGCACTGTAACACAAAACAGAAACCATTTACCAAGAGATAAGATATAAAATAATGAGAGGATCACCTATTACAAGTCTCCTTTAGGTTCCCCTATTCGGTGATCTGTACCAATATAGATCATCCATCACTACCCATATTACAAGTGTTCATGTAGAACCTATATATATGAACCATCATGATACATGATTGACACTTCACTAGTGGTCAAAGTCATAGGCCTAACATGTGACCAGACCTACCTCATTGATTGAAGATGACTAAAAACCTCTCTAAGTGAAAAATCCTCTCACATAGATACTCTATCCACCACCACCCTAGTGGAAGATATCATAATGGTGAATCCTAATATCATAATATGTACCACTAGATCATTCAATTGAAACCGCCCTACCACCACTACAAGTCTCCTTTAGGTTCCCCTTGGAAATGAGAACCTGATCCACCACCTCAAAAAACCACATAAAAAATATATTTACATGGGACTTAATCTCACATCTAAGTCCATCCTAATTTTTTTTTCATAGATACCTTATCTCCTGTCAACATTAGATAAAAACATTACTGGTATGTGAAGAATCTAACATAATCTATCATTTTCAAACATAATTATGTCAAACATATTAAATATTCATATTTTCATTTCCTCAATGTCGTAGGTTAAAAGTGCTCCATGAACATATCCTAGATTTTCTTCCAAGTCATTCCCTCCATATGCTCATCCCAAGACTAAATATCACAGTAGATCATTGTTGGCCCCCATAACATATACGCTACCAACTCTACCCTATTCTACTAAGGAGTAGAAAAGTTATCTAGAATATTCTAGATGAACTAAATTTAGAACTTATCTACCTTGGGTCCACCCTCTCTAGAAAACATCAGAGGGTGTTGCAACTGAACCTCTATTTTCAAGTCAAACACACTCGGCACTTCCAACCCTTGTCATTTCTTCATAAATTGTATAAAACAAGAAAGGTAATCCAAAAAATTCTATTCCCTCTATCACTCATGATTAATGGGGGAACCTGTACCACTACTAGAATGAATCCTGAGTGCCTATACAAATCATAATAGAGATGATAATGAATTTTAAATTGTATAATGGATTACTTATTTTAATTATTCGTTCTTTATCTCACATGCATTCTAAATATAGTTTTTGTATCCTGAGTGCCTATACAAATCAGATAGAAGCTCTAGTGGATGCGTTTGGTTTCTCTCTGATAAAGGTATCTATCATCGATTGGAAATCCTCTATCTCCTGTTATATCCTCCTTATAGAGTGATAGATAATCATCTTTTTAGTGAATCTAATATTCTTTTTTATGAATCTTGATTATAGGTTAGACTACTTGATCTCCTTCCAAGGAAGTGGTTCCCTTCTACTGTATTTGGAAGTCTTCTTTTGTGTACTTGAACCATAAATACTAATATTTGAGATTCAAATAGGATGAAGATGAATAAAGATTGGATGGATTCTAATCGTTTAACAATAGAGTACGAGAACAGAGTGAAAGAGTTCATCAAGTTTGCTAAGGATCACACAAAGGATCCTTCTCAAATCCTTTGTCCGTGTTTACGTTGTTGTTATTCTAGACTACTTACTCTAGAGGAGTTGGAAGAACATTTGATATGTCACGGAATAGATCGGAGTTATAAATGTTGGAATAAACACAGAAAAAAGCGAATGTAGCTACTGGCTGGGATAAAACTGCGTTTTATGGATCGTCAGATATGAATACAAATATAGATAATGAAGAAGACCGTATGGAGGATGTGATTACAGATGTCAATGATGATGAAGATCGTATTGAGGAAATGACAAAGACAATTCAAGATGAACCCCGTGATTGCCCAAAATTGTTTGAGAAGTTAAAGAGTTGTGCAAAGATGCCACTGTATGCTGCTTGCACTAAGTATACAACATTTTCAGCTGTACTGAAGTTGTATAAATTGAAAGCAGGCAATGGATGGAGTGATGTCAGTTTTACGGAACTACTTGCTCTCTTGAATGACATGCTCCCGGAAGATAATGAGCTCCCAAGCCGGACCTATGAAGCTAGACGAATGCTACGCTCGATGGGAATGATTTCTGAAAGAATACATGCCTGCCCGAAAGACTGTATATTGTTTCGAAAGGAGAAAAAATCACTTATAGAATGCCCAAAGTGTGGTGCTTCTCGATACAAGAAATATAAATCCAATCCTACGAAAGTTGTATGGTACTTTCCAATCATTCCAAGGTTTAGACGTTTATATGGAAGTGAAGAAACTGCAAGACAATTTTCGTGGCATGCAGATAAAAGAAATAAAGATGGGTTATTACGTCATCCAGCCGACTCTCCTCAATGGAAGAAAATTGATCATGAGTATCCTGAATTTGGAAAAGAGCCGAGAAACCTTCGTCTTGCGTTATCTACAGATGGAGTGAATCCTTTTGGTTTCAAACCAGCACTCATAGTACATGGCCTGTTATGTTGCTAAATTATAACTTGCCACCCTGGTTATGCATGAAGCGAAAATTCATCAGGTTATCTATGCTTATATCAGGACCAAAACAACCATGTAACGATATTGATGTTTATCTGACTCCTTTGATCGAGGATTTGAAGTTATTGTGGGACTCAGGTGTAATGTTGTATGATTCTTATAAAAGTGAATACTTCACGTTGAGAGCGATGTTGTATGGGACAATAAATGATTTCCCTGCTTATGGAAATTTGTCAGGCTATAGCATTAAAGGAACTCAAGGGTGTCCCATGTGCGAAGAAGATACAGAATCAATTAGGTTGAAACATTCATCGAAATCTTTGTTTCTAGGACATCGTAGATTTCTACCTCGTCGGCATAAGTACCGATCTTGGACGACATCATTCAATGGAAGTTCAGAAAAACGCACAACACCGTCTCCACTAACAGGTGATCAGCTGTTTGAGAATGTAAAAGATATGAACACTGTTTTTGGTAAACCATTTTTGAAAAACCTTTCGAAAATAGATTGGAAAAAGAGATCAGTTTTTTTTTGAATTACCATACTGGAATTGTTTGTACGTCAGACATTTTCTTGACGTGATGCATGTGGAAAAAATGTATGTGATAGTGTTATTGGAACGTTGCTAAATTCCCCTAGCAAAACAAAAGATGGAATTAAGGCAAGGTTGGACATGGTTGACATGGGAATACGAGAAGAGTTGGCTCCCGTGAAAGGTGAAAATTGAATGTTTCTTCATCCTACTGCTTATACTCTTTCTAGGGAAGAGAGATATCAGTTTTGCAACTTCTTTAATGATGTAAAGGTTCCAGAGGTGTACTCATCAAATATCAAGAACATTGTGTCAATGAATGATTTGAAGTTAAAAGGTTTGAAATCACATGATTTCCATGTTTGGAAGCAAGATCTAATTCCTATAGCTTTACGTTGCATTTTACCCAAGAATGTTCGTCATACGTTAACCAAACTTTGTTTCTTTTTCAAAGCTATATGTAGCAAAGTTTTAGACCCGGGGAAATTGCCAGCTATGGAAAAAGAAATTGTCATCATATTATGTGAATTAGAAATGTTCTTCCCACCAACATTCTTTGATATGATGGTTCATTTGATGATTCACTTGGTGAGAAAGATTCAACTTTGTGGTCCTGTGCACTATAGATGGATGTATCCTGTTGAACATTATATGAAGATTTTGAAAGGATATGTCAAAAATCGAAGTCGGCCAGAGGGTTGTATAGTGGAGCGATATATTTTTGAGGAAGCCATTGAATTTTGTATTGAATACCTATCTGATGTGGAAAGAATTGGTCTCCCGAAATCTCGTCACACTGGACGCATTGAGGGTGGGGGAATTTATGGAAGAGAAGTTGTAACAATCAGTATTACAGATCGGGAGCAGGCTCATCTTTATGTTTTGCATAATAGTTGGGAGGTTGCTCCATATATTGAAACTCACAAAGAAATTCTTAGGCAGTTGAATCCATCGAGGGCTGAAAAATTGTTAGCAGATACACATAATCACCAGTTTATAGGATGGTTTCAGGACCATATTTTTAAGCAGTTGGATTAAAATCCGAATTCAATTTCAGAACGACTTCGATGGCTAGCCGCTGGACCAAGTGTGTATGTATTATCTTACAGTGGGTATGTAATTAATGGTTATACATTCTATACGGATGAACATGATGAAGAGAGTACCATGAAAAATAGTGGAGTTACACTAGTGGCTGAAGCGATGCATGTTTCTGGTAGTAAGGATAGAAATCGAATTTATGCAAATATGTCATAATTTGGCATTATCAAACTAATATGGGAGTTGGATTATACGACATTTCAATTGCCGATTTTTCAATGCAAATGGATTGATAACAATAGTGGTGTTAAAATAGATGAATGGGGATTTGTGAAAGTTGATTTTAGTAAAGAAGGGTACAAAGACGAACAGTTTATAATGGCATCACAAGCGGTACAAGTTTTTTATGTTCCAGATCCCGCAAACCGAAAGTGGTCGATTGTTCTGTTATCGTCCAAAACTATTGAGGGTTCTGATGAAAATTCAGTTGAGGACGATCCTTTTAGTGGTACGTCACAATCAATTCGGAGTGGTCCCAATGAAGATGATGTTTTTTATGTTAGAGGAGACCACAATGAAGGGATTTGGATTGTCGATAGAGGTGTCAAATCTCTTCAACCTTTGAAAAAAAGAAAGAGAGTTCAGTAAACAGGTTATATTTTGTTTGTAATATAGATCTTGTTATCTCATGTTATTATCATATCATTATAGAATTTATGTAATTTGAATGAACTGTTCAACCAATTTTGCAGATAATGAATTCTGCACATTCTGGTGCTCCTAACCTTGAGACTGAACAAGTCTCTCAAGCAGCTGCTACTGCGGCTGCTGCTGCTCCTGCTGCTCCTGCAGCTCATGCTGCTGCTACTGTTGCTCCTGATGCGGCTCCTGCTGCTCCTACTGCTATGGCTCCTACTCCTCCTCCTGCTGTGGCTCCTGGTGCTCCTATTGCTCCTGTTGCTGCTCTTACTGCTGCGGCTCCTGGTGCTCCTATTGCTCCTGCTGCTGCTCTTGCTGTTGCGGCTCCTTCTCTTAGTGTTGAGGTCCAACAACCATCAACACATGCCGTTGATATCATAGTAGATGAACATATAGATGATGTTGATATCGATGAAATGGTTGGGAATGAAGGACCGACGTCGCAGAAATCACAGGTGCGTCGTAGTTTGACAGTGTTAGCCAAAATTCTTAAGGCGAAAAGCAAAGGCATCAAATTTGAAGTCGGATGGAATGTATGAGGCCAACATGTGAATCCCAACAAGGCTATGTTTAGCAGTTACATTGGAGTTGTCACTCAGCAACGCGTGCCGATTGACATAGATTCATGGCACCATGTTGTGTCCGGGTTGAAGGCAGTGATCTGGGAAGAAATTACGGTAACATTATGAATTTATTTCTTTAATTAACTAGCAAATAAAATGATGAAACAGTGTCTTACTCTTCTCAATCTCTTGCAGAGTACATTTATAGTAGACGACTCACACAAGGATTATGTACTAAGGCTTGCAGGAAAGATTCATCGAGGTTTTCGTACTATTTTAACAAGATATCACCTGAAAGATTCTAAAGGTAAAATAAACCCGCACCCACCCATTGTCTATGCGCACCTGATATCTCAAGAAGCATGGGAGGCATTTATTGGCCGTCTTGGGGATGAGAAGTTTCAGGTACATTGTGAGTGATAATACGTTGTTTGAGGATACCTGTATTCATCACTTTTATTGTCAATATTTAATTTATGAAACAAAAACTCTGTACTGAAAATAAGGAACGTGCATCAAATCCAACATACCCCTATCGTAAAGCAAGGATGGGGTACGCTTCATTAGAAAAGAAAATGGTACGTATTGTAAATTTACAGTAATATTGTTAGGTGCCAATAAAAAACATCATAATTATCGTTCTATGTTTATATGTAGATTGATGAATCTAAAACCAAATGCACTTCTATGCCACGTCATGTGCTATGGAAGGAGGCATGTGTGAACAAAGAAGGGAAGTTAATAGATGAGAACACACAAAAATTGTGGGAAATATGTGTAAGTATGACACGATGATAAAAAGATTTGTTTAAAATTGCTATTACGTAAAAATAATTAGTTTTTTTCCTATATCTGACAGTCACAGGAATCAGCTACTCCTGTAGCTGATACAGACCTATTATCGATGGCTTTGAAGCAGCCAGAAAAATACGGTCGTGTCAGAGGTGCAGGGTTTGGGGTGACACCCCGAGTATATTTTGAGAAGAAGAAAAAAATGGATGATACAGAGAAAAAAATGGAACAAATGAGCGAAAAAATAGCAACCCTTGAAGAACAATTGCAATGGCAGGGAGAGTTGCTAGCAACTTTTATGGGTGGGAAGCAAAGGGAGGACACAACTCAGGAACAACCACCGCATGAACATCCTGCCCCACCCCCCACCAGCTTTGAGGCGAGCCATTCACCTAAAAAAAATGTCTTAGCCGTGGTAATCAATATTCTAATAACGGTTCCCATGAAATATGAATCAGACAAACACTAATAATTTATCTATACTGATTTTCTACAGGGTGATAATGATTGTGATTTATATCTGTCAACACCCACCTATCACCTTGTAGCGAGGGGTACAGTGTTCAATATCCCAGATGCCACACTGCATAATAGACCACTTTCAAAAGATCATCTGAAAGTGACGATTACTTTAGCTCATGAGCCAAATGCAATGCTACCTATTCCACTTGATGACGATGATATTCATACGATCAAAAGGCTATTGGGACATTCATTGCATGGCCGGCACAACTTGTAAGAGTACATGCAGACAAAAAGGTATTTATTTCCTTTTATTTTCAAGCTAAACCCTTTATAATTAATGATAAGAGTGTCTGAATCAATGATTGTTGTTATAGACGGAGAAAGGAAAGGGGGTGACTAACATCGGCTCGAAACCATCTAAAGGATCGACCAATCGATCCCAAGGAGCTACTGAAAGCACAATAACACCACATGTTCTCTTTCCACATTTACAAGCATTGAAGAATCATGTGGATACGAAGCTAAAAGATGGTAATAGTCATATAGTGATTTTCGAAGATAATATATACGGAGAGGAAAGTCAAGATTTCGTTGCTGCTGAAAATGTAAATGAAATCCTTGAAAATGGTTGGTTAGGCGTCACTGTTGTAAATGTATATATGAGGTATGTTTCCATGAATTGATTTTCTAAAAGCTGATCTAATGTGCAAATTATGACTAAATGCATTTTATATTGTTGACAGACGCATTTATGAAAAACAGTTGAAGGGATTTTCCCATGAGCCAAGATTTGGACTGGTTTGTCCTCATATCACATCAACACACCAAACAAAAATAGAGTCATCAAAAAGGGATGCAATAGTGAACGACTTGTTGAAAACATTTGAACGCAAGATTACAGATGACAGACTTTTCCTAATACCAACCATGCAGGGGTAATACTCTACGATTAAAGCATATCAATTATATTTTCACTTTTTTTATTACTTATTCCTTTTTGTGTTTTTAGGAAACATTGGTTGCTAATTGCGGTGAACTTGGATACTCCGAAGATTTATTTTCTGGATTCAAAGCTAGGATATCCATCAAACCGACCATACATGATGGAGTTTGTGAATCTGTAAGACACTACATCTTACGTTTTAGGTATAAACATCAAGTAATATAATTTTTATTATCTTTTACTAAGGATTCTGTTATGATAGGGCTCTGTGTCAATATCGTCTAAAAAAAGGAATGAGGACAGGGGTTAAGCATAGGGAGGCGAGCAAGTACTACGTCTGGACAAATATCAGGGTATATATAATAAAATTTCACTATCCAAACACATCTCAACACAAGTTATTTATTCTCCTAATGATCAATTTTTTTGCAGTGTCCAAAACAAACAAACGATAATGATTGCGGTTATTATGTTTGTAAATTTATGAAAGAGATCGTTTTTCATCAGCAAACTAGAATCCATAAAGAGGTATTTTCAAAAACAACTACTAGTTCGTTTAAGTTATTTATTAATTCTTTATTTTTTTATTTTGAAGTACTACTATGACTGCCGAAAAGCCTCATACTCACAAGACGATATAGATGTGTTCAGAAACGAGTGGGCCGCATACCTGATGACAGATTGTACACAAATACAATGAAGATCTGACTTGGGGACATGTACAATTGGTGGTCATTTTTGAGAGGGGTTAAGGGGATCAGAAGATGAAATATTGTTGTATGTAAATGTTCGTAGCAAAATTGTAATTGTTATTAAATAAAACATTCTTTCTCCAATGAGTCATTTTTCCATTTTAACAGATGATATGCACCAGCAACATGCAAGAATGTTGAACCACTAAAATGGTCGCTCTCTTGTTTAAAATGGACACCACTTTAATTGAAAACAACAACTGACCTACGGAAATCCGACCAGATGCATCTGGATTGCCTTCATCCTTTAGGAGAACGATCCACAGGTCCTTGGTGACGTGTACGAGTCAACTCCGCCTCAATCCGAGGCACGGTGTGACCGCTACCACCCAAAGGGTCGCTCTCTTGTTTAAAATGGACACCACTTTAATTGAAAACAACAACTGACCTACGGAAATCCGACCAGACGCATCCGGATTGCCTTCATCCTTTAGGAGAACGATCCACAGGTCCTTGGTGACATGTACGAGTCAACTCCGCCTCAATCCGAGGCACGGTGTGACGGCTACCACCCAAAGGGTCGCTCTCTTGTTTAAAATGGACACCACTTTAATTGGAAACAACAACTGACCTACGGAAATCCGACCGGACGCATCCGGATTGCCTTCATTCTTTAGGATAACGATCCACAGGTCCTTGGTGACGTGTACGAGTCAACCCAGCCTCAATCCGAGGCACGGTGTGACCGCTACCACCAAAAGAGTCGCTCTCTTGTTTAAAATGGACACCACTTTAATTGGAAACAACAACTGACCTACGTAAATCTGACCAGACGCATCCGGATTGCCTTCATCCTTTAGGATAAGGATCCACTGGTCCTTGGTGACGTGTACGAGTCAACCTCGCCTCAATCTGAGGCACGGTGTGACCGCTACCACCCAAAGGGTCGCTCTCTTGTTTAAAATGGACACCACTTTAATTGGAAACAACAGACAATGTGGAAATCAGCTTGTGCAAAGCGACCTAAGTTACAACTTGCAGGTATTGTACTCTATTTTTTTCTGGAAGGTATCAGTTTAAATGCATTTTGGAATGATCATTGCTAGCCATTGTCTTTTAGGTTTTTTTGACAGCCGAGGGGAAAGGGTGGGGTCTGCAGACATTGGAGGATATGTCGAAGGGTGATTTTGTGTGTGAATATGTTGGAGAAATGTTAACTCCCGCAGTTCTGAAAAGAGTCACTTTTTAAAAGAAAGTCATGAGTTTAGATACATATCAAGATGGTCAGTTTAAAGACATTTTGAGGGACACTACTAAAGACATGCTCAGATATGCACACATCCCCCACTTTTAGATCGTTGTCTACTACAATGATCTTTCAACCAAGATATCCATTAGAACGCTCATGATACATAGAGCAATTCACTGCCCAACTTTGAGAATGATCTGAAGCCCAAACAATGACAGCATTATGTTTTTCCTTGAAAATTCTATTGGCGAACTGGAATGGCAGTAGCTGCACACATGAAGTGACAAGTAGAGACGCAAAATCACAAGAGTGAGTTGCCATTCCAGTTCGCCAACAGAATTTTCAAGGAAAAACATAATGCTGTCATGGTTTGTGCTTCAGATCATTCTCGAAGGTGGCCAGTGAATTTCTCTATGTATCATGAGCGTTCTAATGCATATCTTGTTTGGAAGATCATTGTAGTAGACAATGATCTAAAAGTGGGGGATGTGTGCATATCTGAGCATGTCTTTAGTAGTGTCCCTCAAAATGTCTTTAAACTGACCATCTTGAGATGTATCTAAACTTGTGACTTTCTTTTAAATAGTGACTCTTTTCAGAACTGCGGGAGTTAACATTTCTCCAACATATTCACACACAAAATCACCCTTCGACATATCCTACAATGTCTTCAGACCCCACCCTTTCCCCTCGGCTGTCAAAAAAACCTAAAAGACAATGGCTAGAAATGATCATTCCAAAATGCATTTAAACTGAAACCTTCCATAAAAAAATAGAGTATAATACCTGCAAGTTGTAACTTAGGTCGCTTTGCACAAGCCGATTTCCACATTTTCTGTAGCAACCACATTTGCTCCAACACTCTAATGATCTTCATTGCTTCATGTCTTTTATACTCTTCCAGAAACCCTTCTCTAAGAAGGTCAACTATCGTGTATGCATACTCACCTTCAAATGTGACGTGTACGAGTCAACCCCGCCTCAATCTGAGGCCTGTTGTGGCTGACACAACTCCAAGTGCCTCTGTTTTGTTCAAAATGGACTTATTTTTAAGTGAGAAATCAACAACTGACATACGGGAAACCGACCAAACGCCTTCGGATTGTGTTGACACTTTAGGACAACGATTCATGGGTTATATGTGACGTGTACGACTCAACCCCGCCTCAATCCGAGACGCGGTGTGACCGGTATCACTCCAAGTGTATGTATTTAGTTTAAAATGGACAATATTTTACGTACATACGCCAAACTGATCTAACGGCTTCTGATTGCATTGATACTTTTTCACAATGATCAATGACTCATGTGTGACGTGTAGGATTCAACACCGTATCAATCCGAGGCCCGGTGTGGCCGACACCACTCACAGTGTCACTGTTTTGTTAAAAATGGACTTAATTTTAAGTGAAATCAACAACTGACATACGGAAAACCGACCAAACACATTGGGATTCTATTGAAACTTAAGGAAAACTATCCATGGGTAAAATGTGACGTGTAAGATTCAACTCTGCCTCAATCAGAGGCGCGGTGTGACCGGTATCACTCCAAGTGTATGTATTTAGTTTAAAATGGACAATATTTTACGTACATACGCCAAACCGATCTAACGGCTTCTGATTGCGTTGATACTTTTTCACAACAATCAATGACTCATGTGTGACGTGTACGATTCAACACCGCATCAATCTGAGGCCCGGTGTGGCCGACACCACTCACAGTGTCACTGTTTTGTTAAAAATGGACTTAATTTTAAGTGAAATCAACAACTGACATACGACAAACCGACCAAACGCATTGGGATTCTATTGAAACTTAAGGACAATGATCCATGGGTCAAATGTGACGTGTACGAGTCAACCCCGCCTCAATCAGAGGCGCGGTGTGACCGGTATCACTCCAAGTGTATATATTTAGTTTAAAATGGACAATATTTTACGTACATACGCCAAACCGATCTAACAACTTCTGATTGCGTTGATACTTTTTCACAACGATCAATGACTCATGTGTGACGTGTACGATTCAACACCGCATCAATATGAGGCCCGGTGTGGCCGACACCACTCACAGTGCCTCTCTTTTGTTCAAAATGGACTTATTTTTAAGTGAAATCAACAACTGACATGCGGCAAACCGACCAAACGCATTTGGATTCTGTTGAAACTTAAGGGCAATGATCCATGGGTCAAATTTGACGTGTAAGAGTCAACCCCGACTCAATCCGAGACCCGGTGTGGCCGACACCACTCAAAGTGCCTCTATTTTGTTCAAAATGGATTTATTTTTAAGTGAAATAAACAACTGACATATAGGAAACCGACCAAACACCTTATGATTGTGTTAACACTTTAGTACAATGATCCATGGGTCATATGTGACGTGTACGAGTCAAACCTGCTTCAATCCGACACGCGGTGTGGCTGGTATCACTCCAAGTGTATGTATTTTGTTTAAAATGGACAATATTTTACATACATACACCAAACCGACCAAACACATCCGGTTTCTATTGAAACTTAAGGACAACGATCCATGAGTCAAATGTGACTTGTAGGAGTCAACCCCGCCTCAATCCGAGGGCCGGTGTGGCCGACACCACTCAAAGTGCCTCTGTTTTTGTTAAAAATGGACTTAATTTTAAGTGAAATCAACAACTAACATACGACAAACCAACCAAACGCATTCGGATTCTGTTGAAACTTTAGAACAACGATACATGGGTCAAATTTGACATGTACAAGTCAACCCCGCCTCAATCCGAGGCCCAGTGTGGCCGAAACCACTGAAAGTGCCTCTGTTTTTGTTAAAAATGGACTTAATTTTAAGTGAGAAATCAACAACTGACATACGGGAAACTGACCAAACGCATTCGGATTCTATTGAAACTTAAGGACAATGATCCATGGGTCAAATTTGATGTGTATGAGTCAACCCCGACTCAATCCGAGGACCAGTTTGGTCGACACCACTCAAAGTGCCTCTGTTTTGTTCAAAATGGACTTATTTTTAAGTGAAATCAACAACTGAGATATCCACCTCACATGTAGTGTAGACCCTCCCCCAAGACTTGGCATGAATTTTTGAGATACACAAACATGGAGTGGATTACATGGCTTTCCTACATGGAATATATCCCACTACACGTCTTTAATGAGCCAGCTATGCAGTTTATCCCTTGTACAGATACACAGGAAGAATCACACGAGATCGACGTCATGTACTAACATAGGGCAAGGGTGCATAAGAGGACACAAGATCAAAGGGTAACACGTATATGTTTTTTTAACATGCCATGTAATTTCCTATTGATATGACATGTATATTCACACAGGCAGCTGAACATTGGAGTTACCCAGGGTAAAGCGACAAGGCATGTGACCCTTTAAATGACACATAATTTTATGTACCATGATTGATCTCTTTGAACACTATATCAAGGACATATTTCATTAGGGTTGGCTCCCATGATCCTTCCTAGGATGGTTTTGGTATCTTTTCCGACATACGGTAGTACGATCGCTTCAGCAAGACGTCCTAGACATAGTTGGAGTCTCTCTGAAAGTCCTGGAGTGAGATCATATATCTATTTTTGAGGTCCAGGTAGAGTCATGTATCAACGCAACCAATCCTACCAGACATCGATCCTATATATAGAATGTTAATCTTGATGTCTCATTACAGTCCCCCAATTTATGATATGTTACCTTTTTTGTATAAATATACATAATTACTAAGGGTGATGGTTGGGAGAGTTAGGATATCCTTTTATGTATTGCAGAATGATTCAAGGAGCACGGGCTCTGCACGATTTGTCAAAACCAAGTGGCAATCCAAGGAGAAACAATGCATAGTGGAATGTTCTATTATTTATCTTCTGAGTTGTGTAGGAATATTTTGTGATACTATGTAATGAGGTAGTTTTGGTTTCTGGGTAGATGGTATCTAACTCATGGTAAGAACATTGTTTGGTTGGGTTGTGATCGGTTGATGACATGCTTGTGGTTGATATACTAGTTTTTGTGCAGGTATGTGGTTGATATACTGGTTTTTGTGCAGGTTTGCTCGACTGGCTATACTACTGTAGGTTTTTTATTAGCAGCAGGCAGGGATTTAGCAGCGCTTTATTAGCGCTGTTAAAGGAGACATTTAACAGCGCTAAAAAAGCGCTGTTAAAGGAGATATTTAACAGCGCTAAAAAAGCGCTGTTAAAGGCAACATATAACAACACTTTTTAGCACTGTTAAAGGTATCATTTAACATCGCTTTTTTAGCGCCATTAAAGGTGACATTTAAAAGTGCTTTTTTAGCGCTGTTAAAGGTGACATTTAACAGCGCTAAAAAAGCGCTGTTAAAGGACCCCCCCTTTATCAGCACTGAGCTTTACAGCACTTTTCTAGCGCTGTTAAAGCCCGATTTTAGCGCTGTTATTGCCCGTTTTTGTAGTAGTGAATGCATTCAATTTTAACTAAATTGACATGATATTAATAATAATATTTGAGAAAACATGATTTACAATTAAATGGTTGGAGTACACATTAAAAAAAATTAATACACATAATATACAACTATCTTATATACATTCTCAATGCATGGTAAATGGATTACAAACACTACAATATATAAATTTCAAATGAAAACAAAAGAGAAACACTGTAATATTAAAAATGGTATGATAGTTACTGTCTATGGCACTCTCTTATACTCAATTATTTTTAAGGGAAAATGTACTCAAATCATCGTCAATACTGACCTAGGAGGACACATCACCATCCCATTAGGGGAGTGACAAGCTGTATTTATGTGTTGTAAATATTGGAATTCATAGATTTTTGTACATAATAACTCATTAAATACCTATTATATCACCTAATATAATACAAATAAATTAGGGATAATTTATTTTAAGACTACTTAAATTACAATTCACCCCATTCTCCAATTACAAACATGAAAATATTCAGTTTTAAACCCAAAATGGGGTTTTAATAAAACAATTCATATTTCAAGATAAAACCAATGGGTATAATTGAAATACATTTTAACACATCATTCCTAAATACATAATTGAATACAATTCCATTAAAAAAATTCATAGTTTAACTAAAAAATATATTTCACAAAAAATTACATTAATTTAATTATTAAACCAAAATTCAATAGTATTGGGGTTTTAAAAAATTAGTAACAAATCAAAAATAAATTCTACAATTTAATGGAGTTTTTTAATAAAATAATTGTATGAAATTTCATGGATTTTAATTTAAATAAAACAATATATTTTAATTCAAAAAAATTATGTTTATATAAAATTGGCCATCGTAAAAGGACTGCCTAACTCGAGTTAAATGGATCAGGAATCAAATTGAAATATGTAGGAAATTACAATGAGGAATGTCAGAAATCTAGATATGAGAATCTACACTTGATTCTCAATATCATTGTCAATTTGGTTCTATTTAGATGTAATTTATCTAGAAACGAAAAATTGTAATGTATCAAATATATCTAGTGGTACATAGTGATACCTGGAATGTTTTTGGTGTTAAAGCATAAGGAATGATGGGGTCTGTGGAGTTGGGTCTTGGTCTCCATATATTTATTAGGTTTTATACTCTTCCTCTATATACTTGGTTGTCTTGTAGTATTATACTAGGGTACTACTGTGTATTTTTCTTTCCACTTGTTGGAATTTATCATAATGGTGATGGTTAAAGATGTATTTCATTGATATCCAGCATCATTTAGTAGTTTATGTTTTATTGAATTTTGGGTGGGTTGTTTTTTTGTAAGGTTAAATCAACCCACAATTATAAATGAAATTATTATTATTTATTGCTAGACTTTGGCATCATTAATATTTCTCATAAGTCTAAGGAATACCCTTACTAGTTATCAAACCAATCAGAATATTATGGTTGTTACAAGTGGTATAAGTTTGGTCCTAATGAATATTATTCTGGAACCAGTGGTCATTAGTTCTGTTTCACCTAGAGTTGAAATTCATTTTCTTATATTCGTTGTTTTTGGTTGGTAGAACTAAGTTATATTTGGAAGAAATAAAATTTATATCATAAAAAAGATTTTCGATCCTTATAATTTTGAACATCATGTTACTAGGGAGTTGGGTACCTAGTTTTTTAGAGACAATTATCATTTTTATTCCAATTTATATGGTTTTATCAAATCATAATATCATTATATTCTTAATATAATTGAATTCTCACTACTGGTTCATATTTCATTATGACTAATTATTTGATACAATGTGTGGTTTTTTGAAAAATTTTAAAATTGTTTCAAATGAATTATTTTAAAAATTACAATGATATGTGTATTTTTAAAATCATTTGTTTCTTAAAATATGGTTGAAATATTTTTAGAAAACGAAAAGGTTGAACAATATACATTTTTATGTTTTGAAATAAATGTTTTTTAGCATGTTGTGTTAAAATTTTAAATTTTTTAGCCTTTATTTAATAGAGTGTGAAAGTTTAGGTGTTTTTTGTGTTTTTAGAAAGTGGAACCAGTTAGTCATCATAGAAACCAAAAGGATGAATTTACATTCCATGTAGATTCACCTCATCCATTGGTCAACAAACAACCGATTCAGAGTATTTTCCATGAATTTCAGGGTATAGCTAGTGGGAATAAGATGGATGATCCCATGTATGTGTATCATTCTTCACAATTTCAGAAGAATAATCATCCCATATTTTATGGTGACTCTAGAGTAGAATAGGAATTTGTTTTGATGGACTGGATGAATATTATTATTGATTTAATCATCACATTGACTGTTATGAATATAAATTTGGCATGGTATAAACTAGAAGATCTTGCACCCTATTGGTGGGATTTTGTTGTTTAGGAAAAATTAGTTCACAGACATGAGTGTGATGAATTTTAGGAATCATTTTAGAAACAATTATATCTTCCTAAATTCAGAATTGAAAGACTGATGGAGTTCAATATTTTGAATCTTAACTTTTATTATTTTTCTTAGTATTCAGATAAATTCATGAATTTAGTGAACATTTCAGGTAGGGTTACTTCTAGTGTATCCTTAAAGGTAAATATATTTTAATCAATACTTAGTCCTGAGACTCGATAGATGATAGTTCTGTTATGAATTGAAAATTTTAAAGAGATGGTTTATCAACAGATAGTGGAAAATAGGACATATCAGGAACTACGAGAGGGGGATGTATGTTGATAACCATGGGAAATGGTCTAAACACTATTGCGAGGATGAAGTAAAATTGGGACATCTATTTCAAATGTGGGATCCTTAATAAAAGTAATATGGATAGATTAGTAAACCTTTATCCAGGATCCAAGATCAAATCAAGATGTTTCGAATGTTTTTCACCAGACCACATATATTGTTAGTGTACATAAAAACTGAGAGAATTCAATAACTATAATATTATGGAAAATCATCAGTGCTATTGTCATTGTGCTCCATGTTTATGTGTTTGGGACACTTCTCAGGTGTTTCATGCATTGGTCACATCAACAGAACCTAGGTTTTCAAAACAATATTTTTAGTAGAATAGGTTTGGATATAGTGATTCCAGGAGTACATGACTCATCAAGTAGTGAAATCTCAATTTAAAAATTGCGATAAATATGTGGCAAGAAAGAAATTGTATGGTTCTGAAGTAGTTGCAATGGATGATCTTTCTACACCATTGATGGTGTGAGGTATGATTATTTTAAACTCTCCCATTATAAAATAGTGGTTTGATATGGGTTCATCCAATTACATTTTTTCTTCTCATGATATTGATTTCAAAAGAATAAAAGTTGAGATGATTTCTTCTTTGATCAAACATCAAACACTTCTTTGTCAAAGAGAATGTCAATCCATTTTGTCTATATATTGTTCTATAAATTTTTATAGAGCCATGATGAAGTGGTATTTATCTGTTCTTATGATTTTTATTTATGACTTCATCCAATTTATGGATTGGTTGTTGATTTGTAAGATTAACATCGACTTTTATACATGAAGAGATAGTTTCACAACTAAATATGTAGCAAGGAATCTCTTTGATGAAGAACAAAATGTAATGAACATGGAATTGGTTTTTTGTAACAAAAATTTATAATTATCACATACTAGTGGGAAGTGTTGTCATTGTCATCCATTGATGATATCTAGAATAACAGTTTTCTTACAGTGGTTCATCTATTTCTAGATCTGTTTCATGATAATTTCAATGGGTTTCCTCATATTAGAGAAGTGAATTTTATAATAGATTTCATTCGATGGTCTAGTTCTATTTCACTTCCATCTTATATAATGGAACCCACAAAATTAAGGGAGATGGATGTAAATTTTGAGGAGTTGTCGAGAAATGGTTTCATTGGTATGATGACGTCTTTATGGGTAAGAAAAGTCTTGTTTTTTTTATAATGGTGAATGAAACTCTTCTATTATGTGTGGATTATCATAAACATACCCATGTTATGAAAAATAAAGGGTATCCACGTCAATGGAATAATGATTTTTTCGATCAATTTTTGTGAGCTCAATGGTTCTCTAAGATCAACATATGATCTTGATGTCACCAATTTAGGTTTGGAAGGATGATATTCCAATGAATTATTTCAAACGAATCTATGGACATTATGAATATGTCATAATTCCTTTCGGTCGTACGAATGAACCAATATTCATTATTGAATTGATGAATTCGATATTTCATATGTATCTGGATTTTTTTGTAGTAGTTTTTGTTGATGACCTATTCGGGTATTAAAGAACAATGGTTGGGAATAAGAAACACTTAGAGACAATGATGTGAATCATGAGGGATCATTTCCTCTATAAACAATTATCGAGGTTTGACATTTTGATACCAATGGTATGTTTCCTTGGACATGATATTTCATAAACAAGTGTTTATATGGATCTATAAAATATTGGCAGTTATATCATGGAAACCACCTAAGTATGTCTTTTAGATATGGAGCATCAATGGTCTAACTTGTTATTACAAATGATTTTTTTGAGACTTCTCATGACATGATTTGTCTGAGAAAATTTTTATAAAGGCTAACTATTCATTATAGAGGAATGAATAATTCATGAAATCATTTGTACAGAATAATTTTCCTCTAACATCAACAACAATCTTGATTTTTACAGAATAAGAACATGCAGATGTGTTGAATTGTGTGCATCCGAATCTTGGACAAGATGTGTTCTCATATATGGGTATGATGTTGTTCCTTGTGGCTCACGTAATATTGGATTGAATAATAATAACTATCCAATAAATGATTTGTAGTCAGCTACCATATACCATGCGTTAAATACATGGTACCATTTCCTCTTTGGTTATAAATTTATTATGATCCCGGATCAAAATATTTTGAAGTAAACTTTCTCACAATGGGATTTGAATCTAATAAAAAGTATATAGATAGAGTTTCACCAAAATTTTATACATTGAAATTAATCATAAACGAATAAAATTTAATCTGGTGGATGATTCATTAATCAAAAAGTCATATCCTTAGTTTGAAAATGATTATTTATATTAGTGGTAGTTGATGTTGGTCCTAACCGAGATGCACACGGAATGTGGAGACCAATGTAAAGATATGACCTCCTATCATCGTTCATTTTTTCATTAATTATTAAAGAATATTAAATAGTCATAGAAATACAATGAAGAGTGTGGGGTTATCATTTCAATACACAATGGGGGGTTAACCATTGCCAGATGGAGGATGGAAGTGAGTTTAGTATTGTGTTTCATAAATATGAGGGTCATTCTGATGGCTTGAAAAGGACCACTTCTTCATGCTTACCATAATTAATGATGATTTATTCAACATGGAATATAAGATATTTATAATATATTGAACATAAATGTTTGGTGGTCTGGAATGAAGAAGATGGTGGCTGAGTTAGTTTCTAGATACATTACTTGTCAACATGTTGTTGAAGTACATCAGTTATTGGAAGGTATGTTTTTGTATTTACAAATTCTAATGTAGAAATTAGCGAAGATAGTTGCGGACTATGTAATAAGACTAATGAAAATGGGATTGAAATAAAATAAAATATGGATGATAATTGACGAGCTCTCAAATTCATCTCATTTCATCCTGATTCGTGAATCTCATACGGTGGTGTAATTTTAAAAAATATATTTCCCAGAAATTGTAAAAAAAAGAAAGACATACCAGTTTCAATCATTTCATAAAGTGATCCATAGATTATGTATCCTTTCAATAAATCCTTACATATACTCTACAGAACATATTTTACTATGAGTATGGTGTATTATCATCAAATTTATTTTAAATTTGAAACAATGATACAAACATTGGAATACATGTTGCGTGCATGTGTAATGAATTTTGGTGGATCATGGGAAGAGAACCTACTGATAGTGGGTTTAATATATAAAACAAGTTTTCAATCCATGATGCTTATGGATCATTTGGATGAATTTTATGGGTTTCCTTGTCATTATCTACATTGTTTGGTGGAAATAGATGAGACATAACTGATTGGGATCATCCTTGTCTAAGAAATAATTTTAAAGACTAATTTGATCATAAAATGGATAGAGACAGATAAGTGTTTTTAGAAATAATATTACGATCATCATCGAATAATGTTTTCATTTTCGGTGAGTGTTCCTGTGTATTTGAGGAGCTCTCCAAGGCTTAGACATTGACATATTTGGTTGTATGGAAAGTTATATTCTTGATCAATATGCCCCTTTGATATACATTAATGGGTGGGAGAGGTGTAATAACAACTAGAAATTCCACCATTTATTATTGTGGTGCATAATTTGTTTCATGAATCATCGTTGAAGGCGTATCAATCAGATCCTAACCATGTGATCAGATAGGATCACGTTGACCTAGAACTAGATTCTTTATTACTGCATATGCAAGTGTAAGTTATGGATAGGCAAGAGAAATATTTTCGTGGAAAAATCAATGATCTAATAAAACATGTTTTATAACACGGTATGATTCTAGAAGAGACATGGTAAATAGAGAAGGAAATGAATGATAAATGGTTGGAGCTTATTTAAGGAAATGATTGATTTCTTCTTAAGGATGATGGAAATTCCATTGATGGGGAAAATGTACCACCCCCAGTTTCGAGTAAGTAACCCTTACTTTATACTTTTTAAGTATGTAAATTATTTGGGTGATGATTGGGAGAGTTTGGAACAATAATGGATAGTTTTTTGGGGATTTTATAATGGTTTGTGGTTCTTGTATGTATTGTGGACTACGTACATCATCCCTTTGAAACCGAGCATGATCAGATATATGGATCTGGGTAGTCCAGTTGTTAAGGATAATGGTTTAGCCAAACCATGCCGCCACCTAGTAGAAAAAATGTAATTGTAGACAATGATATTTGGAAGTGTTTTTTCATAGTTAAGGTACTATTTGAGTGAACCATGTGAGGGTCCCCCATGAAGATATAAATGGAATAGGGTTTCCTAACCGTGTGACTAACCCTGCATGGTTTAAAAACAATATCCACAAAAAGAGGATCTAATTCACTGTTATGTTTTTACCCCTCTTTCCCCCCACAAAATCCCTAACTAATTTTTTATCCATATCTAAGGCAAATAAACCATTCTTTATTAATTTAGAAGTGATCATGAGTATTTTAATGGTTTTTTGTCACCAGACTATCATGGTAATTCATTTTTTATGGTTGGTTTTCATAGTTTTTCTTTATATCTACTTACCCCTTCCTCTTAGTCTCTTACATATATGCCTGTTATGGATATAACTAAGGTATTTAATGAAAAAAATTATATTGGGGTTTTTGTTACTAAAGAAGAGTTCTAAGATGGGTTTTTTTTGGAGTTTTGACCCTTTTTGTGGAATTGTTTTGTGAATTTTTCTATTTTTCCAAATATTTCAGGGTATGGTTATTATTTATTAACTGCCATGTTTAGAATATTAAGGCGTGATTTAAAATCGTTTGTTTTAATTTTAATTTTTTTATATTAATTTGAAATTTTGGTAGAATGAATCCTTTGCGATGGTTTGTAATTTTTTATGAAATTGTAGAATTATTGGGAGAAATTCATTGTCTATTGATTTTAAAATGATGATTTTAAAATCGGTTACATTGTTAGATTTATGAACATGTTTTAATGAATGTTTTTCAACAAAGTTATTTTAATTGAAATAATATTCTAACTCTTGTTTTTTGGGTTGGTGGTTTGATTGTGTGGTGTGTGTTCTGGTGCATTATGATGGATAAGGAAATCAAGTACCCACATATAATGGTTGGAAAAAATATAGAAAAAATGTACCCACATTAAAATGGTTCACTAAGTGATGAATTTGTGAATTGATGACTCAAAACTCACGATTATAGGGAGGTACAAGTTGCATCCATGTTTGGATGTGGGGTTATGTGGAAAGGAATAAGTTCATCAAAAATAGCTCTTCTAAAATGGTTATAAATTATTTTTTATTACATTCATTAGTATAAGATATTGTTTTGGTAAAATTGTATGGTTATCTAGCGTGGTTATATTATTATATAAACAATTTTCTTATGGGATGCCTCATAAAAATGTGATAACATGTTCTCTACTTGTGGCATGAGTAGGGATGCCATTTGGGGACAGCTTAATGTGATTCATTACACACTCCTGATTTAAAACTATTGTGATTCTACAGATGTTTTATATGGAGTCTTGGGAAAGAAAAATTATTACATTTCTCTAGTGATTTTTAGTGATACATGTGATTTTTTAGAGTTACAACATGGATAATGTTGAGATTTATGAATTCATTTATTAAATTCTTGATCTACTGTTATTATTGTAATATTCTAATGTGTACATGGTTGTTTTTAGTCTTCTATTATTGTAAACATTTTTTGTTTGAATCTGATATAATGGTAACACATAGAGTTTTATTTCATTGACATCATGCATAATTTGTTATTTTATTTATTTATTTATTTTTTGGTTGGTTTTTTTACATTCAAAGAGTAAATCACTACCCAATAGTAAAGGAATCCCTTCGAATTTATTTCTATCTATTGGAATCATGGGGATTTTTCCTAAGTCCAATTAATTTCATTTATCTTTATAAAGACATTGATAAGATTAGGTATTTTACTACTACCATCTAGACCATTATTTTCATTGAATATTTAATAATATGTTTTGTTGTAATTTTCATGGAAAATAAATTTTAAAATCATTCAAATTTTATAATTGTTTTTTAGGATTAAATTATATTTTCCTAATGAAATATTTAAAATTATTTTAAATTTTAAATTATACCATTTAATGGTCTATTAACAAAATAATTTATAAAATATGTCAGAGTTTAGTTTTAAAATGTATTCTAAAATAAATTTTATTTTCCACCAGAAATGTTCAAGGTGGTTTTCCATCAAAATAATTCTTCATATAGGATGACATCCTTTGAGGATAGATTTAATTTTCTGGGTATATTTTCCAATGATTCCATTATTATATATTATCTAAAAGGTTTATATTGATTATGAGATGGTGTTTATAAAACCTTATTATTTTTATATTGGTTATACCATGATAAAATTCATAGAAAACACACCTATTGTTAAACATTATATGATATGATGATATGGGAAAATAATTATGTACATGTTTATTTACAAAATGATTTGTTATCTTGAAATATTTGTGAAACCCATTTCATTTTATGGGTTTTGATATGGTAACAATTTTATGATATTTTAGAATACATTAGTTTTTTTCTTTATATGCAAGGAGAGACCTATATATCCCTCCAATTCATTGAGTAATTAGTATTTTTATATTAGATCAAATGGGAAATGGGATTTATCCCTATCCTAAATGAGTGTACATGGGATTTTACCCCAATCCTCTATGATGGTACATGAGTGGTTATCCAATTCTTGCTAGAGGGTACACGAGAGGGTATCTCAATCCTGATGTAGTTACATTTGTAGTTAGCACATTCCTAATATGTTATGATGGTCTTAGTGGGTACCCTCGACATATTATTTCCAGTTAATATTTATATGAGACAAAAATATCCCATATTAGAATGTTATACTCTTAGGGATGATTTCATTTTATTTTGTTAGAATTCATGTCTTATGAACATCATATCTATATTCCATGACTCAATATAATGATCCTTCATATATAGTTAATTTTTTAATGAAGATATGATCTTCTTATCATACACTAAAATTAATATATTTGTTTTGAATATAACTTTATTAACCATAATAAATATATTATCTCAATAAATATTATGTTTTCTTTACTCGTCTTATAAATAATGGTTTTATATTGGTTATGTGTATGGGGAAAACTAATGGGGATGATTAAAACAGTAAATAATGAAGATATTTCCCCCAAGTAGATGATTGTGTACATGTTTTCCATATACAATAGAAAAATACAGTTCTCACACATGTTTTTCTACAATGTATGGAATATTAATATATAATGTTATAATAACTCTGTACGAAAATTCATGGTCTCAATATAATCCTTCTTCACAAGATCATCCTGAAGATCAAGACACTAGATCACAATATATCCACACCCACACCCCACATCTATCACTCCATTAGTCTAAGGACTAATAGCACCATGCTTGTATTTCTCTAGTCACCTCAATTAGATCCATCCACTATTGCGTTGTGCTTGTTGTCCCTAACTATCGACCTCCCATTTTAAATCCCATGCTATGTTGGAATTAAAGCAATCCATCTGCCTCCTCTTATACATTCCCCACCCTTCCATTTACCACACTTTCTCGTAGGTTATAAAGAGTTTTGTATATTGACATATATCTACACCGAGATCGAATAATCAAGGTTTAGGGGGTAAGGATCTTCTCGAATCGCCCAACCCATTTTGAATCAACTATATGCTTAGAACCCCTTTATGGGGTTTTACTTGTTTTTTAAAGCCTTCAAAAATATTGTATAATAAAAAAAATATTTATAAGAATAAAAAATATATAAATAAATTTAATATCACAAAATAGTGCTAAAATTTCTTGAACTAAAATAATTATATTAATTTATTTAATTTTTCACAGCATAAATTATCAAATTTTAAATTTTTTAAACTAATAATTTTCATGAATAATAATCTTGAGAATTAATGAAACAATGTATGTATGTATTTTATTTATTTTTTTATTTATTTTAATTGTTGAAGATAAATGTAAAAATTAATGTTTTTATAAAGTGAATTTCATAGGAATTCATCAACTACTATTTATAAGGGAATTCATGTCTAGAAGGGATTTATTTATTATGTGTAAATAATTCTAATACCCCTCACATGTTTTCAGGTATTTTTTTATTTTGATGAAGTATTATGAATAAATGGACCATGTTTATACAAGGTTCTATTCTAGATAAGATGGGGATACATTATATTCAGATGAGATGTATGATACATGTTAAGAAAAGTATCATATATTTATCTCTTAGGGTAATTTTTTATCCATTAAATGTAAATGGATAAACCAATAAAAAATTAACAAGATCTATTTTTCAATTTATTTAATTTATTGATATTTTATTTAATAATTTATTCGTTTGTGTGTGACCACAATTACATATATTAATAACTAATTTATTGATAAATAAAAAACAACTATGTCATGAAGACTAGTTTTATATTAAATGATTTATTTAATTATAAATGTTATGATATATTATGTTCATATTACAGAAACAATTATTTCATTGTTTGGTGAACAATAAATATAGCTCAAATTAATCTTATTTCAAATTCCTTTCTTCATTTTTATATGAATAGAAATAGATATTTGGGGCGATATCCATTCCTTATTGAGGGTGAATTCTAATACAAAGGGATTCTTATGAAATGTATAGGACTACATGAATAAATATGCTAACAAAATAAGTATCCTTATATAGCTTGTTGCATCAACATATGAAAATAATTATTTAAATAATGTTTACAATTGTATATGTTCAGACTTCACTCTATAGTTTATGGTTTGACAGTTGATATAGTTGGATAGTCAAATGTATATATTAAGACTCTCCGATTAGTAACACATACATCGATTAAATTTTAAAGAGATGGTTTAAGCATCAATTCAACTATATTACTCAACTTAATTGGTATTCTGAATCTGGTAGTCTGGGATATTAGTGTTGGATAAAATATTGTGATTCATTTATCTATTTATTACATTGTGTATGGTCGAATAAAATTGAATAAAATATTAATATTATAAAATATTATTCTATAAAAATCACAATTATTATCACATATATACTATGATTATTATTTAAAAATAGAAATTTCATAATGTCCATGAATTTTCAATTCTACTATATGAATTTGGGAAATAGTCTATGATATAGTTAGTTAATTGTTTTAGTTTCCCACTCCTTGTTGATCCACCTCAATAAGCATGTGAGCGTGTAAAAGATTCACGTACGTGAAACTTTTATGAGGCTTTTGATGTTTTAATGATAATTATATCATTCATTTCATATTATTTGTGGAAATAATATTTAATTTTGTGATTATATATGTTGTATCACCTCGAAAAATGATGAGAGGATAAATTGAGATGAGAAATATAATATTATGATTATTACATGGAATAAATGTAAATTTAATGATGGATCATGATATTTAAATACATCCCATTATTTTATATTTTTAACACACATAGTATCATTTATTTGGGTTCATAATATTAATATAATGTCTAAAATAGTTCATTATATTCTGTGTAATGTTCACAAATTATATAATAACATAAATAAAGATAAATCATTATTTATTATGATATGAATGGCGGATGTCCAGGGAAAAATGCCTATGTAAAATTTCATCCAAAAATAACCATTGTAAAATCCATTAATTAAAATTTATATAACATCATATATAATATTATTTTCAAAACATGTTGAGAGAAAATTCCATATATTATTAAATTCAATGTAAATAATCTATGAAGCAATTAGTCACTACTTATTTGGATATATTTATCAATTATATGGGATTTGTTTGAGTTAGATACAACATCCCAATAACACATGTGAAATTAAATATAGTAACCATGTTTGTATAGATTTGTTTTAAAAAGTAATGTATATTATCTATGTGGTTGATAAAGGCTGATTCATAATTTATTGGTGGGGTGTACACATCTTCTAATGCAATGAAAAATTAAAATATTGATATTTAATTTATTTATTTCAAAGGCATTTATCTCATGTTTCAATTCGATGTAAGGAGAAATAATTCCAATTTTGGAATTAATGTTTTTGTGGTGTATAATTAAAAAACACAGTTCATTAATTCTCGAATCAATGGAAATAACTAAAGTATATAATTATAAAAATCTAATACCTATTTGTGATTAAAAAAATTATTTTTCTAGTAAATCATATCATTTTTGGGGATATAACCCGTATGTTATTTTTTTCTCTTTGGGGTTATACAACATATTTATTATTGAGAAATGAATTACATAATTTCTGACATAGAAATTATATGATATAAAAAATAATAATAAATATTTAAGAATTATATCAATTAGAGTGACCAACCCATTTCATGGTAAAAAAATTGATAAATATAAATCATACAATTCCAATAATATTTTTATGAAATTTTGGAGTGATTTATGTTATAAGAATGGTGGAAGATAATATGTGCATAAGTCTTATATGAGGAATAATATCATGACCAGGAGTTCATTGATCATGATATATTGAGAATATTTATTTTTAAAATAATATTTATTTGTATAAACCGATGATATAATATTAGTACAGAGAACCCATGATGAGTATTAACTAAAAACCATAACCATTAAAATACTGCGTGGAGAAGTTCATATACTCTCATTTCCTTATACACATCAGAGTAATGAGATTCTTAAAAGGAGAATCATTTTTTAAACATGTTTACATTATATAAGAATACATTATTTATTCATGACATTCGTATAAAGTATCATTATAACATAACCATATAAAAAATATAACAAAAATTGGATATCATATGAGTTATAGTAAGATAATTATCCAGTATTTCAGAATAACTTGTGTTTTGATTAATATCATTTATTAAGGATATAAACAAACATTCACCAATAGGAACACAATGTGCATCTAAATTAATTATCCCCTTTTTACTAAGAATATTATACAAAATTTATAGATAAGTGATAGACTATTTTTCTATAAAAGGGTGAACTTTTCTATTTGAGTTAGTCAGATAAAGCTTCACATTGTTGCAGTCAATGATGAATAAGTAAAAATTATTTTAATATGAACATGTTCAAAATTTATATATTTAAAAGGAACTCTATAGAGACACATATTGTTCAGGATGTTAAAAACCATGGTAATGGTTTTACATTCACCATGGAAACTAATACTATACTCATTGATATTACGGATTGTTACATTCAAGTAGAGAATTGAAATGACATGATATTAAAATTCATAACTAAAATTCATTAATTTATTCCATGAAACAGTCATTAGGATTTTATTTTTTTAATATTAATGTGGTAATTCAAGTGATACTATACATGTGTGGTACAAAAATGGTAAAAATAAGGAAATATTGATAATAACTTGTAATTATTAAATAATCCATGTTGATCCTAATATTATTATGTACTAATTATGATTACTAAATTGGATATTTTATATTAATGACACCAATATTTGAAGGAATCAGACAACCCTAAAAGAGTAAGTGATACCTTAGGGAGAAAATAAGGGATAATAAAATCAAGTTTTGTGTTGAGAGAAATAACCACATCATAGAATAATTATTTGGAATAAATTTTTATCTTGTATATAAAAAAAAATATTTAAGTGACAATATTCTTCATGGAAAATAATTTTGATAACATTTTGAATACTTATTTTTTCCTTATAGTTAGTTAATATCATACTAAAAGAAAATATCCATATTTTTTTGTAAATTATGAAATAAATTTTTTAGAAAAAATGATCTACTAAGTTAAATAAAATAGTTTCCATACAACAAGTTAAAATATATATACATGAGATATATTTATAAATAAATATTGTATGTTTTCAAGAAAGAATTACTGACAATGTCACATCGATTAAATATATCAATGATGAATTGTATGATACATAAGAGGGGGTTAATGTTTTTAGTTTAATTTTGTAATATATTGTGTTCAATCAATGATATATTCAATGTTATGCACAATTTATAATATTTCTAATAAAAAATTTATCTGAGGAAATGTCATTATCATGATGTACTAAATAAAGATTAGTGAGAACACTCCATCAATACTTGATTGAGTACAAGAGATATTTTCCTAGTATTTAGGGAGGAATGAGAATGTAGTTATAAGTGGATTCCCAATAATAGTCTTTTAGAAAAACGGATCTACTATATCATTTAGTATAAGGTAATGAGAAATATAATCTCATTAAATATAGACTTATCCCTGTTTTAAAATACATTTTGTTTTCCATTTATAATGAATCTAATGTGGAACTATAAAATAAATAAAGATTTATTTTTGTTCATGGAATCACACATAGTAAAAAAATTATATGAATATAAATAATTATATAGTTTTGGAATTATGTCGTGAAGAGTATTACTCAAATATGTGAACATACAAATAATAAAATAGCCACATAGTAGGGTCATGTAGTACCTCATTACTAAATTAAAAACACATTATAGGACTTATCTTATCATTTGGAAGGTAAATAGGATAGTTACCATGTTGTATTTATTGCAAGTTAGAGTGTTGTAATATTGGATCCCCTAGACGAGACATGGATAGTAGGTTTTAATTACCATCTCTGGTGTACATTGAGTAATAAATGATGAAAAAGAACAATAATATTGTATATATTTAATCATAAATTATTTATACAATAACATATATAGATTATTTATCCTTTAATATGGTTAGATCAGTAATAATAATGTAATGCGAGAGAGGAGATACAATGATAGAAACCTTAAACATATCTTTTATAGTCAAGATACAACATAATAACTATGTGCATATAGTTTTTGATTTTCATGAGTAGGGGGATCATAAGAAATGACAAAACATACCATAAAGGTTTCACATTGTGATCCTGAGTTAATGAAATCATTAATTATTACCATATAATATGAACAACACCTGTTTCATGTTTCATGATTTTATCTTTATGTTCATATGTCTAGTAGTCTTATGAAATGAGATTAATTAATGTTTTTACTATTTTATCACTTACATTGATTCATAATGAAAACAATAACATTGATGATGTAGTGAGGTAGCTTAAATTGGGTGTGCAAGTTGTTGTGTGATATTGAATGAATATTTAGTATAGAATTTATCACTTCTAAAAGGAATTGATATATTAGGACTTGTTTTATCGGGGTATAATACATTCAAATAATCCATGGTCATTGTATAATAAGATAATGCAATCTAGTTAGGTCGAATAACTATAATGAATTCAATAATGACAACAAAAAGTGTCCATATTGCATTTTGATATATAATGAGACAAATATTTTTTATTTCACAGTGATTGTTTGTATGAATGATTTAAATATCTCTAACAATACATTATATCTTTAGGGGAGTTTATGGATTTCTAGACCCTAATTTTGGTTTTTGAATAGTATTAATTTCTATAAAGGTAATGTTGTATAGAGTCACATGCTTAATATAAATAAAAGTATTCCATAATTTTTTGAATTAGAGTTCTTGATATGTCCCCACAACATGGTATGAGATATTCCTAAGAATATTAGATCATAATGTAATATATAACTTTTTTATTATTTGGATATAGAATAATTACAATTGAATTTATTTATTTAATGTATGTACATTTATTGATGTAAATACATGGAAAAATATTAAATGAAAAAATATTATTTTATTATAAACAATTCATTAAATATTTAGGAGGACAACAATTGGAGTTGATTTATTACATATATCGTGTAATATTATTTAAAATAATACATGTCTAGATTGTAAACATAAATGATATATTTGACTTAGTAATTCAATCATTATATGTTGTTTAGGGATTATATACTGTGAAATTTATTCATTACAGCTACAGATACATTTATATGTATTTACTACATCATTATATAAGTACGAGGAGTTTATCTACATGGTAATATTAACAACACTATTTTGATATCTAATCTCTACTATCTCTATTATATTATAGAAAAAATCTATTAATGTAGTGGTCAAATCTATGTTAGAATTCAAAGATTAATGGTTTGGAATGGTTTTTCTTATTAGGAAATCAATGGAATCATCAAATATCTATTCTAGCGCCCACAAATTCCTGAAGAAAATTTATCACTTACAATAAATGTAACTATGAATGGTATAAATGGATATGGATTCGGTTCCATTGAGATAAATCCAATGAAGTGAGTGGACTTTTAGCATGATTTTTTTTATCAAAAGAGGTATTTATAAAGTTTAATTATTTTCTCAACTCTTATATATTGGATCCTCTACATTGTAATTGGGTATATTTCATGGTGTTGGTGATGATATGATATTGATAAATAAATTTAAATTTAAATTTACATTTATTCAGGCTTCTTCAATGTTCACAGTACAAATAAATTATTATAATTAATTTAGGTAAATTTTTATGGGAGTATGCTATCATGAAAATCAACATCATTGGTAATATAATTGAAATGGAATATTTTGTATATTTTATTTAATCTATAAATTATTACACGCATCATGTATCCATCAAATCCCCAAATGTTGTTACTTGAGTATTCAAATTTGATTTAAATAAGAATTCAATAAAATTAAGTCTTCTAATAAAAACCTAACGAACTCATCATATAACAGTGTTGAACTTCTCTATGATGGTTAAAAATTGGAATTCGTGTAATCCTACTATAGTATACTACTACCATGTTGTCATTCTAAATTACTTCAATTGTATTCTTACTAAATAAGAAATTTATTTTTCTATTGATCAACTTTTTGTCAAGAGTCCCACAAATATATTATATTATATAATAGTACAGATAAAAGTACATAAATAAATAGCCCAACATGTAGAATTTGAAGGATTTGTTATTCTAAGTACATCTCCATGGGATTATATAATGGTATGTGTAATATACTGAGACTTTTATCATTCATTATGATTAAACTGTCATAAATTCATTCATGTTATGATCATGAAACAATATTATGTTCCTGAAAAACATTACATATTAAATCAATTGATGGGTGTTATATGATATCCAAAATTGAGCTATAATATGGATATCACAAACATTGTGTTATTTTATAGGGTGTCACAATGATAAATATTATAATTCATAATATTCAATGTGAGTACTTGTTGATACTATTTGGTAACACAAAAAATCATAAATTATTCATTCCCTTTGAGAATTATTTATTCCAAAACTAAATTGGATAATTTTTCATTGTATTTATTAATGATTTCTAGTAATTATACATTATAATAAATGTCCATGTAAAACAAATAAATATAGTATTTGGTACATTTAATTAACATGAAATATACATTAAATACTAAAACTGTGATATATGGATAATAGAAATTCATTTACATGGTCTTGTTATTTCGAAAAAAGAATATCAGTTGATCTTAAAAAGGTCAAAACAGACACATATTTATAAACAAAAAACATATATTTGAGATAATATGTTTTCTATGATTAGCATGCCACTATAATTGATTTCTCTTATATTTTTCATGATCCTCAATTAATATGACCACATGGAAATTGTAGGGTATTCAATAAGAATGGAATTATTATTCCTTTAAAATTCTTAATCATATTAGGTCTAGGATTACATCTAAATATTGTTTTTAATTATTAAAATAGGATAATGAAATGTTTTATATCAGAGTGCATATAGATCGTGATTGGGTTATGAAAATTATCAATGATCCAATTTCATATAATATGAATCAATGAAGTTTCAATCACCAAAAAAGTTTTAAACATTATAGGATTTTGAATTTTTGGGATTGTACATGAATTAAATCCTTGAAATCGCTATCTCATTAGTTAAATGTTCACCATGTAAACTAATCATTTAATAATGAACACCTCATTTCAGAAAATAATTTTGGCATAATTAAATGTAGATAAATATATCATAACATTATGTTTATCAAAAAAATTGTATAATTGGGATAGAAAATTTATTGGCGGATGTGTTGAGTTAAATTTCATATAACAATATATTTAGATATATATGTGACTAAAGACACATTATACGAGTAATAATAGAAATTCATTTCGGATGAAAATCTTATAATATTGTTTTAGTTTTCTTTCTATATAGAATTATTCCTATCACCATTAACCAGGTCATGGAGGATGTGTAATCATCCCAATATTAAATTATCATTAGGTCAAACCAGAATGGTTATGATATCATAGATTATTGTATAAAGAATAAATAATTTTGTTTCACATTTGGTGTAACTAACTTCTATCAATACATTTAAATATCATTTTTCACTTGTCACAATTTAATATTGGTTTTCCATATTTCTATTTAAAAAATTTATACGTAAATTGAGAACCATTCAATATCATGGTTATAAAAATAATGTTGGTTGATCTTGTTACAATAACTCTTATATTTTAATAATTAATTAAATAAAATCAATTAATAGCATGAATGTTACTATTTATGAATATAACCATATAGAAATGGGAATATATGTCCTTGAAAATTTTAACAAACCTACCATCGACACATTAAATATATGATAATAACAAGGTAATTTGTGGAAAAACTCAATAACTTGGCACATTGTACCCCTTATCGACAGTGTAATATAGAATAAGATTTATAAAATCTATATATTCAGAATGTAGTGAAATTCTATGACTCATTTGTTTCTATGGATTCAGATCGAGAACCTAGATTAATCTAATTGATCTACAGATACTTACCACATGAACATAGAATTTATTCAACCATGAACATTACATATCATCCAAAAATAGCAGTCACATAATAATAGACTATCAAGATATTTAATGACATATTTTGAGATATTTTTTCTGTTATGGTTTTACAGGAGAGAATTATATGTCTATAGTTGATTTTTAATATAATAATAATTATCATTCCATGATTCATATAACATTATTTGAATACTTTAATAGACGATCTTATCGATGTCATCATTATTGAGTATAGACTAAAAAACATCACTTAACTGATAATTTATTATCCATGTGACTTCTATAAGAATATAAATGAAAAGGAAATGAATGGGTACGTTGAAAATAAAATAAAAATAATACTCAAGTCATCATATATGACCCCTATTTGTTGATATAGTTGACTAACTATTAGGAATGTAGACTTTTGGAATGGATCACCACTACTTGGGAAGAAAAACCAAATGGATTCCTTGGTATGTGAGATCATTTGTTAGTTGGAAAATATTAATGATATTCAAATTCATTAGAAACGTAGTTTAGATTAAAGGATTCACATAATACTTTCAATATAATCTTTTGAAATAAATAATATCATGCTCATAAACATATGATTTAATTTTACCATGATACTTTGAAACCATGTTCCACACAAACCTATGAACCAGTTCTTATTATACATACAAAACTTATTACAAGGAATATATAAAAAATATTATAGTGCGATCCAATATATGCTGAATTTTGGAAATTGAAAATTTTATTTATTGATCCTTGATAATCATTCAAATATATTTCATATTTTACATGAGATTATCATTTAATTGCACAAATAAGAGTAATAATATCTCCAACAATGATTTGTGTACTATATTCAACAACCAGGTACATAATCATATTATTATACAATTCATGGGATCATATTTTTTTAAATTCATCAAACAAGACCATCTTCTAATAATTTCATTAAAACACATATCAATAGAACCATGAGAATAAAAATATAAAAATAGTGTGATATTAAATTCTTAGTAAGGGATGAATAAAAATTTCATCATGGATGAGTACATATTAATAATAAAAATAATAAAAATTATATATCAAATCATCTTGATTGATAATCATAATACCCATGTTACCTAAAAATGAAATTGTGTAACATATTAAATCCACAAATGATATAAAATGAAATATTAAAGTAATGAAAATGATTAATTTTTTTTACATAGACATTGAGTAAATTTATAATATTATTATATTTAATTGAATATTTCCACTATGACATAGAAATTAACATAGGTAAACATTTCATTCAAAAGTCTAAACTTTCACTCAATCATGAAGGGTGACTTTTTTGTTCTAGAGTATAAATCACCATCACATCTCACGCAATTGCACCAAAACAGGTGAGAAATAATGTTATGGCCATTTATAAATATCTTTGGAGACTAAAACATTTAATCAATTAATTAGATGGAGATATATGACCCCAACCATAATAATCAATTCCTATGAGTTCCAAATTTAAATCATCCGCTGAAAAAATCAGGATGAATGCACTGAAATAATAAGAATGTATGAAAACAATAAATGAAAATAAATCTAAATTAATAAAAAACCATTTTAAATAATATTAGTATATTAAAATAATCAATTTTAATTCATTATCATTTAATATGAAAAAGATCACACAGAGTTAAATGTGGGTTTTAGATGAGTTTCTAATTGTAAAAAAACATGATATAAATTTATTGACTTTAAAACATGATAAGAAAAAAAAATAACATAACAAAATAAAAATGAAAAGATATACATAAAACTTAAATCAAATATAGAATTATACTTTTATAATATATTGAATAACTAAATCCAAATCATGTATGGTTTATTAAAAATATTTTTTATAAACATTGAGGTAAAAGTCATTGTCATGAGGCTCTTTTCATAGATTTTTAATTATTTTATTTAAACAATTGGGAAAGAAAAAAACATACATGATGTGAATGTGAGTTAAAAAAATTAGCTATACTTATAAGATATAACTTCATAGAAAATCAACTATTTTAGGGAACATAATTGAAATAAATTCAATAGGGAATCATTAAAAAAAATAAGTTTTAGTAACCGAATCTCTCACCAATAATCTTGATTCATGTGGATATTCTATAAAATCATGTATATAATAAAATTATATTATAAATGAACTCTAGATATGTATTCATGTTCATATCCTTGTGTAATCATTTTTAATAATTTTTATAAACTTCTACACTGTTTATTTGTTATCCACATTCAATTTTATATATCATCAATACATGATTTTTTGTACTACTTCGATAATGGAGGTGATGTTATTTATTTATCAAATTATTTTCATCGTTCATATATAATAATTTTAATTATTATTAATTTTTTTAATACTTTATAATGTTATAATTTCATTCTCATGGTGTTTTTATAACATTCATTACTGATGAAATTGTCGATGAGAATATTTTTTTGATTTTTAACAAAACATATTTACTAAAATAATTAATGACATAAATACTAATAATAACATTAAAAAATAAATAAATTATTTTCATTTTAATATCATTATTTAGTATTTAAATTTTAAAATTTATCTTTTGTATTACATTATATCATTATTAATGTATATGGTTATACAAGCCCAAAACAATCATTATATAATTTAATATATAATTAAATAAATTTATTCACTACGAATAATATCACTGTTAATAAAAACTTAACAAATTATTTATATATTTTTAAAGTGGTTAATAATATTTTATTAGTTCTAAATAAATAATAATGAAATGAAATGAAAAAATTTATATGATTATTTATTGAGGTGGAAGTCCGCACAACATACGATTAACATTATTATTTCTATGGAAATTGTAGAAAAAACAATAACAATTTATTGAATTATGAGAATCATACATTAATTTTATTTATATTATAATTTGAATAATAACATTTTTGAAGCCACACATTATTGGATGTGATGGAAAATGGAAGAATTATCTTAGTGGAGGCTATATTCTACATTTAAAAATGATCAATATTATTTTGTTCTTATATGTATGTGGAAAATATTAAATAATTTTTTATCCATTATTATAAAAAAATAATTTTATATTAGATATATTTATTTCATTTTAATTATATTTAAAAAAATATTGGATAGAGTTATTTTAAAATGAAAATATTAAAAAGGAAGTAATACATATGTCATTAGCATGATATTTACCTTAAAAAATTCCATAAAATGTGTTTATAACATGAATAATGGTAATTATATCCTTATGAATAAGAGATATTTATTATGCTGAAAAATTTGAATAATTTTTATTGATATTTGATGTGAAATTTTATATGTTAAATCATGATGTTCCAATGCATCTTCTTTAATGTATTGATTCCACCATATAACAGTCACTAGATTTGTGGTCTTTTTATGTGACACATTATCTCTTTGATATAGAATCACAACTTTTTATTCCACATATAATATATCACATTAAATCTTTATAGCTTTAGTATTGAGTACATGCGGTGGGTTTGGTATTTAAATCTCCAAAAAGGAATTAAATGAACATAATAGACACATTGTAGTGGTTTAGAGGGAGTTATAGCCAATCATTTATCACCCCTAGGTGATAAATCATTTAAAAGTGACTTTTATACCAAGAGATCATATTCCCCTGCATCATGTATATCTGAAATAACATCCATATAAATATCATTACGAATGCATTTTTACCAATATAAAACTCCAGATATCATCAGTTATCATCCATAAATTTTTTTAGTTGTATTTGTGATACATTCAAATGACAATGAATGGTTTGAACCATATCCATAATTTTATAGATGTGTACCGGAAATATCAAATTTGTTAATCTAACATCAAAAATACATTTTGGATTCCTACACCACTAACCATATATGTCCTCATATGGATCAATTATATATTTTAATTGACCCTATTATTATATGAGAACTCTATAAAGGGATTTTTAGGACATCTTCCCTTGAATTCCACAGAAAAAAATATATCGACAAATCATTTAATGTTAGAATGATAATCTTGGACTGAGTTATATCTGAGGTTGATAAGAAATTATCATACTCAACACCCTCCCTAGTACATTCTGAATAAATCAATAGAACAATAATGTAAAACTCGGATATTGATCAAATATAATGAATATTTGTACTTGATGTATACATTTAACATCACCTATGTATATTTTGGTGTGTTATTTGATGAATATAAAATGTGATATCATTTTGTTAAAGTCTAATAAAATCCAAATTTTGTTATTTACCTCATAATTTTTGGGATTATTATGATGAAATCGGCTATAATTTTTTCAAATTTCTATTCTCTTATATGTAATGGTCATAATATACATATATAATTGTGGTATTGTTCATTAACATTGAGTCATACAATGTATTGGGATATTTATTATATTATTTCAATGATGTTATTATCCCATTAGATGGTCGTCTTTATTTATATGTAAATCTTTATTCTTCTTGGAATAATGGAGTTGGGTGACCTAGGAGTATCATCAAAAGTTCCATGTTTTTTTCATGGGAAACATATCTAGATTCCAAAAATTATATCTCCACCTTTATCAAATATGAAGTATGAAATATACACTACCATTTTATATACATCTACATCATATTTTTATGATTTGTTTAAATTAACATTAATTGATGGTTAATAAATCATTTAGGAAAGATTTTATTTCTAAACCTTAATTTATACTTACAGATTCAAACATTGACTATCTATAATTATTGTGTGTTTGTCAATATAGATTTTTGATATAGTTGTATTATCATTCCTACATAGAGCTTCTACAACATTATTTACCATCTCCATGTGGAAATATATGATGTATTCATATTATTTTATCAATTAAAACAATATCCTTTGGAAAAAATTTAAATCCTTTGTGTGAATATAGATTTTAATATCATGTTATATTAATATATATATATATATGTATATATTTATATATATATATAACTTTTCACTTTATATATAATAAAGAAATCACTAATGAAAAGAAAAGGGAACCACTCCCCAACACAAATCATGAATCAAGAAAGATTTCTCAGGTGTATTTAGGTGATGTGAGGCATAAAAATTTCAATTTAACTCTTCATTATGATGAATATTAGTACCATTATTAATGGATCCCGATTTATTGAAAATCCATCCATGCATCAAGGTTGTGTAAGTACATGTGCGTGCACCAAATGCCTCATTAGTTCAATGAATCCTTCTGAACATTACTCAATCCAAATATACATAAATCCCTTAAGGGATAACATGATTACATTATTCTATATCATTGATCACATCCATCATTGATTGAACTTTAGATTATTAATTCATAGGGAATACAATTACTAAAAAATTGTACTTTCTACTAGAAAAATTCATAGTTTCTAGACATGGGGTACAATTTCTAAATTCATAGGGTTTTCAACTAAATCTAAAAATGATCCTCCTTCTCTTCATTTCTATTTGTAAATCTGATAATAAGATTTGGTAAAGGATTACATTTATTTTTTGAGGTACATCCAAAATATTATTTTCCACAAAACCATAAAGACAATTGTGGTATTAATAATTTCAAATAGAATCAATATAAATTCACAGTGCCCAAAATATGTGTCAAATGTTGTTTTAAAAACATGTTCCCTATTGATACCTAACAGATGTTGTTCATATCAAATCTGAAACATTAATCTATATAGTTATTCTAATATATTATCAAATATATCATCGATATGAGGATGATGATAATAATTTTTTACCAATATTTTATTGATCTCATAGTAATGAATGAAAATAAACATTTTTCCATCATTCTTATTTCATCAATAGGAATGGTGTATGACATGGATATAATCTATGGATTATGAATCCCTTATACAAATTCTCTTGATGATTCTTTATTGATTTCACTAATTTAACGAGGTTAATCCTTGATAAAGACTTTAATATAATCGAGAATCCTCATATCTGTTGAAATGAAAAATCATTCATACTCATTAGGGTGATATAATGTGGTTCATCTCGAAAAACATCAGAAAAATCCAATTAAATGATAATTTTATCAATGTTACCTTCTTCACCAATAATTTGACCAGTAAATCCCTAATTTTTAGTTATCAAGAATCATATTATATTATATTATTCCAAATACAATGCATGATTATACCTATTTTCATACATGATATTAGGATGGTTTGGGTTATGTAATGAGGTATATTTTCTATAAAAATCATATAGTATTGATTAATGGGATCTAATACATACCCAATATCATAAAAAACATAATAGAAGTGATAATAGTTAGGTATGGAATATGTATCCTCTAAATAATATAATCCTAATAGATTAATATATATTATATATAATTTTTTTGAAAACATGTGTTTCCATAAATTGTTCAATAACTATTTATTGAGGTAGTGATTAACTATTTTAAAACCCCATGATATTCATATATTTGTAAATTTAAATTATTAATTTTTTTGATATATATCCCCACCTGAAACAAAAATCATAAATTAAACTGTGATTTATTAGATAATATATAAATATTTAATTTTGAGCATAATAAAAAAGCCATTGAATTTTTTGGAATGAATAAGATTAACATTTTTATTATATATATGTATAATTAAAGGAAATTATTTTTTTATAAATTAAACTTAATATGTTCCCATAAATTGACTAATATTATGCTTTATTTACTAAAAAATTATTTTTCTAAAAGAGTCCTTTTAATGAGAAACAAAAATAGATTTGATGTACCATATAATTAATGATAAAATCAGTTTCATATTGATAAATGTTTATCACCATTTAGTAGAGTAAATTATATAAACTAAGAATCATCATAGTTAATATTTGAAAATAATATATCCGAAAAAAATAATCTGAATTACATTTTTTGTTTTAAATCAATTATTTAATTTATAAATTTTGTAATTTTAGATTAAAAAATGAACATTAGTTTTTAATTCCTTGTATAAAATTTTACATTGTATTAATTTTTAAATTTTTATAAAAAATGTAAATTTTTCATTTAAAATTTTCAGATTTTATGAAATTATAATTTATATCATTTTATCATTATGTTATCACAACATTTAATATTTTAATACCATTAATTTAATAAAATATTAAAGTAATAAATTAAAATATTCATTTATAAAAATTATTTTAAAATTGAATACATTTTTCAAACATATTAAAATATATAATATAATGTTATTTTTATATAAGCGGTACTTTTGATATCTTCATAAATAATTTTTTTTCCTTTATAGTTTTGATTTTGGATTTCTTAAGAAGCCTCACACATTTTACTCAATTAATAATATCTCAACATATGTATTATGAACGAGATGTAACATCCCTGGTAAATAATGAATAAGAAGTTTTCATATTTATTAATATTTGTGAATTAAATATTAATTTTACATTAAAGGGGTTGATATGCTCGATTGCGCACTTGATTCCTAACAATGGGTTTCTTTGAAATCTTACGTCGCACACTAATAATATATTAATATTATTTAAAGGTAGTTAATGGCAAGCCGTTGTATTGGAGGGAATGAATATAACTACATAAAATATGATTATACATGTTATTTAATTTTTTTTACATTTATCCAATAAATTTTAGAGTCATAAGATAATAAAGAATCTGATTTTAAGAATAAATACTCTAATATTGTTTATTAGGTCGATTTACCACCTTTTGATGAAGAACCCATTTTAAATATAGTTGGGGTCAGTTTTATATGTCCCATTTGACAAAATAAAATTCTTCTATAGAATTGGGAAATCAAAATTTACTTTGGGTAAATATTTGTTATTTTTCTAATAAAGTTCGTTTTTAACGAATAATGAAAAATACTGTATTTTAATTCAAATGTTCCTTTTAATCTAAATTATTTATATGGTTATATTATATTTATAATTGGATTTAAAGATTAATAAAATATATTTTTACAATTTAATCCAATTGTTGGATATTGTAAATACTTTCACTTTGAAATTGGACATAAACAAGTATGAATATTTTAATAGTTATTATTTATTAAAAACATGATATTTGTTTTCACAATGAGAATTAATATTAAATTAATTAATGTTACTTCTGTGTTTTGAATTTTGTAAAATATAAATCATTTTTGAATTCAGAATATCAAATATAGATTAAGCTGAATTTTTGGTATTTTTCTGAAAATGAAACTATTTTTGATGAATAGTGAAACCACTTAGTAATAGTTTAAAAACTGACTTTTTCATTTAAATGAAATTTTATAGCTTCTGTGAATTAAATTATGAAAATACGACATACATGGTTGTTATTAGTAAGTAAAATTTGGTTCACAAAGATGAAAATAATTTTTTGTGAATAGTAACTTTTGACTTTCATGTACAACGATTAAAAGTAAATATGGTAATTCTAGGTAAAAAGAATATCATAATAAGACAAAATTACCCTAACAATAGTCATAACCTTGTTGGATGAGTCATGGCCAACCATGGGAATATTTGGCATGATTTGGGGACCCCATTGAGCCACTTAATATTGATAATGACAGGTTAGATTAATTAATATAATGTAATGGAAAAAATGACACAAATAAATATATTAGAGTAAATTAATTTTTACATGGGGTTATATTAGTTATAATTTAGACTATAAATATTAATTGGGAAGATAAAAATCTTGTCCAAATCATGGTATTTGTTTTAAAATTTTTAGACAACAAATAAATTAAAATATTTATGACAGAATTATGATGTAGTATATACCTAATTAATTAATTATTTAAATAAATAAGATTATAAATATTAAAATAACATCCAAAACCTCTCCAATTATTATTGGATTAATTTATTTCTACCATGAGTCGTCTTATCTTAGACTATAATAGTTTTGGATCCTTTAAAACCCTAATATCATTATATAATAAAATAATATTATCACACTTTCCTAAAGAGCCCCTCCCCCCTTAAAAATAGCCCACACTTATAAAAAATTCCACTCACCTCTCAAACATTTAAGATCTTCCTAAATCAAACAAATTAAGCTCCCTATATTATTATACTCCTCCTAAAAGCCTTATCGTAGGCCGAAGGAACTTCAAGAAGTCCTTTTTTCCATCCAAAGGAAGTTACCAAAATTAAAGGTAACATTTTCTCTTAAGTTTTTTTAATTTATTATACTTCTCCAACCCCTAAACTCTTTTTATTCCTTTATTTAATAAAAAATAGTATCTTCAATATACTAGGATGTTTTTATTAGAATTATTCTAACTTCACTAACACACACCTCTATCTAATGGGTGAAGAACATACTATTTCTGTGGATGGAAAACTAACACCTCACGAGATGATGAGTGTTCGATTATCTCCTACCGCATATCATGGTGGACATTAAGATGAAAATATATTTATATATGATATATATTATGTTTATGTTTTCTTCATGCTTCTGTATTTTTATTTTATATCATACATTTACGGTTTCAATTATGGGTAAACACGATAATTTCATTTTGGGAAATGCAGACTACCTCCTCCTCAAAGTGATATGACTCGTTAATGAAATGTGTGTGATGTAGAAATTATGTATTTAATGATATTATATATTTTATTATACTATAATTATAATATAATTATGTATCATTATGTTTTAAATCCATTAAAATAAGAAATAGAAATGAAAGAAGCGTTCATGCATACGTACGACTTACCTTCTCCATGAACTGTGCATTTCATTTCTTAACTCCAAATGATATTTACTATTATAAATATATATATACTGGATATATATGATATATATGATAACTAAATAATGAATGTTATTCTGGATATAATTGACTATTGACCAGATGGACAACTTTTAAATATGAGTTGTTCATTTTTGACTCAAGTACCAAATAACGACAAAATGATACTTATTCACTTAAATGATTACATTATGTTTATAACATGGTAATATGTGATATCAAAGGTATAATAAAATTGATAAAGGTTTTTATGAAAGAATAAATTAACTTAAGTTTATTATTCAGGAATAATAAGGAACAAACAAGTCAAGTCGGACACGAGGTAAGGGATTTTTCTTATATCACTTTTAATTCTATGAGATTTCTATTGTTCCCCACTTATTCATTGCATGTGATGTATTGTGTACATCCTTTAGATATATATTATAATTATTCACATTATATTAATGTTATTATGTGATTAATTTTGTGGTTATTAACTTTTTTCCATACAACTCAGTTGATTACAACGCGGTAAAGGGTTTCATCTAACTTTTTATTCCCATGAGATTCATGCTATATTTGGAACTATTTCTTTCTGTGCGGTGTATGTACATCCCATGATTGTACTATTTGTGTTATATAGTTACATTTATGACTATTTACATCTTCATTGTATGATTTTTCTTTCATGTGGCGTATATTTGGTATGTTACCAAATCGGTAAGGGAACCATTCACCCGCTACTTTTTAAAATGCTTCTTTTTGTTATGTATTTTAATTTACATCTTATTATTTTGGGATATGTTCTAATATATCCTTAATGATTTAAAAATTATTTCCAAATGATTATAGACCCTTTTTATCTCATCAAAGAATTTTCTGAATTTTAAATTGACGATCGTTAGGCTGCCAAATTTTTACAAGGGAACCTCTTAAACCAATTTCAGTTCTTTGGGTTCAACTTGTACTTCTTAAATATGTCATCCTATGAATATGGGTGAATTCCATATTATTGTTTTACGCATAATATCCTCATATATTGTGTTTATTTATATTTTTCACCCATAATTATGTGATATATTTATCATTAATTTAAGGATACCATCTTTATGTGCGATTTCATCTTAATTTACATTTCCACTGAGACTTAATTGTTGTTATACTCCAATTAAATCCTATATGGTGTATATACTGTCCTTTGACAAATTATATCATGAATCCATTTATTCTCAGGATATTATAATGTTCTTATAAAATGTTATTCCTCAATTATTTGTATACAAGCATCTCTATTTTTTGTTAAAAAACACTTTAACTAAAATTTCGTTTTAAATGATTTAATGATTTAATCTTCAAAATATTTATCATTAATTTCCATGTTCTAAAAATGTGTTTAGGATTTATCTATATGGACATTAATTTTTAAAAATAATAATTCATTTAAAATCATCAAAGTGGTATGGGAAACATTGATTCCAAAATCTATTTTTAAATTGTTTTTAAAATGATTTGATACAGAATTGTTTATTTCAAGATCTTGATTTGATATATTTGAATGTGGAAATGTTATCGTTACTTTATACTTGTGCTATGTGTTATGATTATGTTACGATTATTTGGCATTGTTTACATATATGGGTGGTTTTGTGATAAACTTAGGGCGGGTGAGCCCGAGATAGCTCTCCAATGCATTAGGCAGCGTGACGAAGGTAAACGTGATGTTTCTCCTAAGAGATTTATGGAATATACTATGATGGGTATTCCAAGTGTAACTCCCTACATATATGTGATATCTACATTGTAATTTTGATATGGATTCCATAAGTAACATTTATGATTTATGATTTGTGTGTGTTATTCATAAATCATATGATTTCATAATGTATGTTATGATTGAAAAGTATAGTTTCATTGATTTGTATTTATTGATGGGAAAATGTTTTCCTTATTTATTTTAAAACCCCTAACGAGATTTTTCTTCTCATCCATATTTGTTTAAATTTTTTCCACATGACTTAAAGATGAATAGGGTCAATGATGGGATCAAGGAAAAGTCATGATGTCTAAAACATGAAACTAGACATGTTTATTTTTAAGAATTTTTATTTTATGAAAAAAATAGATACTAATTAGTAGTGTCTACATGTAATATTAATGTTGTTAAGTAATAGTTATGGCATAATTCTCTAAAACTCTAAACCTGAAATAATACTCAAAGTGATTTATTCATTTAATTCAATATTATGTAATGTTTTAAGCTGGGGTTTTATAGTTGGTATCATAGGATGGTTTAGACAAATTTAGGGTATAAGAGATTTTGATAAACACATGGTTAGTCCTTAGGTCTATTATTTCAGTTAAATCATTGTTTTATAATTTTTTCAGATAATGTAAAGTCAGTTTCAAATGGAAGGAGGAGGAGCTCAAACGATATTCCTATATCTTCTTGATGACATTATTTCAATAATTATTGCAACGTCATGTTTGGATAAATGTGAATATTTCTCTAGCATACAACTCAGTTGAAAGAAGTTGTTTTAGATATTAAATACCATCACTATACCTCGTTATCATCGTGGATCATGGAAAGTATTTAAACAAATCCTATTTTCAAATATATTCTTATATTTTCAATAAATGTCAATATTATCAAGGCATTTAAAAATATTTTACCTTATCATAATATTTTGAAGCATAATATGATTATAAAAAGGTCCTGAAGAAGGAATCCCTTGCGCAATGTATTTATATTTTCTTTTACAATATTGTCTCTCAGCACATACTTATATTATTTTAAATTGACATTTAATTGAAAGTTCCAACTCAAATTCAGTCAAACTATTTTATAAAAATCATATTTTATCATTTATTTTGAAATTATATAGCATACATGATTATTTTCCAAAATTGTTTTTCTATGAACACCCATATGACCTATGTTGTACAAGGTGTATTTGGATGGAGGAAGAAAATTATTTTGAAGGATCTTGAAATAATTTTTGAAATGGATGGACCTTCTACCTATGTGAACTATATAACGATGAAACCAAATGGACACCATGATCAAGGTATGATGTCCTTCATTTTGTGGATCATTTTATTTTATCATATAATTGAGAAATAAGACTTCAAGAATTATGATATTGAGATTATAATGAATTTGGATGAAAATAAGAGGTATAAGGAAACCATTGTGGTTATATCATGATAGGGTTATTTTTTATTTCTATAAAAAGGACAACTTATAGGATGGGTGGCAACTCATCACATCCATAAATTCTGCAGGAATCGAACCCACAACTGAAGGGAAACAATGGTGCATCGCCTACCACTAGCCTACTTCATGTCCATTTTTAGTATGACTTATTATTTTAGTAAAAAAAATATGGGACAAGAATAAGTTGATTTTTGGAACATATGTTATATCAAATGGATATACTTAGTAAATAAAATTTATTTAGTGATTATGTGATTAAGGTTGTTGTGGAAGACGTTCTCTCTTTTGAGGAAACACTATATGCCTAAGGAAAATAGAATACTATGGGATTTCAATTGTGGGATAATGGATGAAATTTTATTTTATAAGAATATATGTCTCTAATGTAGACATATGGTGAGTTGGATTATTTATGGAAATGATTAAACTATCAAGGGGAATGTGTAATTAGGTTAATTACACATATGTGTGAGAACATAAGTGTAGTCAATGTTTTTGGGGATAAATATTAAGATTTAATTTTGAAGACTATGTGATTTAAATCCTTATGAGTTTTGGGTTTCAATATTAGTTTTGATTATTTTGTTGAATTTTAAGGACAATTGTGTATCTAATGGTCATTCTTGAAATTTTGGTATTGTTAGACAAAATTTGGTTAATAAAAGTAGTTTTTAATTGTTAAAGCTTAGCCTTTTTGGGGATTATCTAATCTTGTACTAAACGATTTGTATTTTGTTGATTTCTAAAGACAGGGGAAATATTTAATTCATACTTTTTGGATAATGTGATACTCTAGATGTTGATTCTAGCGCTTTTAATTTGACCATGTCAGTTTTAATACTCATCCTTTGGAGAAAAGATGAGTTTGTGGTTGGAATTTAGTAAAGGATAATTGTCTAAATGACAAGTACACATGTTTCCTTTTGTTTTTAGTTAAGCACATAATTAAATTCATCAACATTATGAAATGTAACATAAAACAAAAACATTTTCTGTTAACTTTTCCTACTATGGAATCAAGCACCACTGAACTAATCACATGTTTGTGATTTTTCTTGTGGTAAACTTTCTCCTAATCATGTTTTCTATCACTCTTTATCAGAACTTGACCGTTTGTTCTCTCTTCTATATACATGTATTTCTACAAGGAATCCTACTAGGGGATATCTCGGGTGACCATTGTACTACTCTTCCTTTATTTTAATGTGACAGTTTTATTGACTCTTTTCCAATGTGGGCTTTCAATGATGTTTCTGAGCCCAATTTTAAAATTGCGAGGGTGCGATTTCCAAAAGAGGGGAAGGATGTAACATCCTATGCAAATAAATAATATGAAGCTTCCATATTTATTAATATTTGTGAATTAAATATAAATTTTAATTTAAAGTGGTTGATAAGCTTGATGGCACACCTGATACCCAACAATGGGTTTCTTTGAAATATTATGTTGCACACTAGTAATATAATAATATGATTTTAAAGGTAGTTAATATATAGCCATTGTATTGGTAAGAATAAATAAAACTAACTACAATATGATTATACATTTTTGTTAAATGTTTTTACATTTATCCAATAAATTTTTGAGGCTTAAAATAACAAAGAATTTGATTTTAAGCATAAATACTCTAACATTTTTTAAAAGGTCAATTTAACGCCTTTTGATGAAGAACCCTCTTTGAATCCAGTTTTGGTAAATTTTATATGTTCTATTTGACAAAATAAAATTCTTCTTTAGATTCGGGACATAAAAATTTACTTATGGTAAATATTGGGTATTTTTCTAATAAAGTTCATTTTTTAATGAATTTTGAAAAATACTGTATTTTAATTCAAAAGTGCCTTTTAATCTAATTTATTTATATGGATAGATTATTTTATTACTTTTTTTAAAGTCTAATTAGAATATATTTTTATCATTTAATCTTTTGTTGGTCATTTGAAATAATTTCACACTGAAATTGGATATAAACGAGTATCAATCTTTTGATAGTGATTGTTTCTTAAAATCTTGTTATGTGTTTTGACAATGATAATTAATTTTAAATTAATTAATTCGACTTCTATGTTTTGAATTTCATAAAATAGACATCATTTATGAATTCTAAATATCAAATAAAGCTTAGGCTTTTATTTTGATATTTTTCTGAAAAACTTCAATTTTTGAAGAATAGTGAAACCACATAGTTTTAGTTAAGAAACAGACTTTTTCATTTAAATGAAAATTTACCACTTCTTTGAATTAAATTTTTAAAATCAAACATACATGGTTATTTTTATTAAGTAAAATTAAGGTCAATAAGATGAAAATAATTAATGGTGAATAGTACTTTTGACATTTATTTACCGTTGTTAAAGGTAAATGGGGCAATTCAAGGTAAAAAGAATATAATAATAATACAAAGTTAACGTAAAACTTGTACGAACCTTGTTTTATGAGTCGTGGCCAACCATGGGAATCTTTGGGTCGACTTTGGGACCCTATGGTCCACTTAAATGTGACAATTACAATTTAGATTAATTAATTTAATGTAAAGGCAAAATGACACAAAAAATAGCTTTTAGTAAATTAATTTTTACATGAGGTTATATAAGTTTCCCATTCAACTATAAATATTCATTGGAAAGCTAAAACTATTTCATAAATCATGGTATTTGTTTTATAATTTTTGACAACAAATAAATTAAATTATTTACGACACAATAATGATGAAGTATATACCTCATTAATAAATGATTTAAATAAATATGATTATAAATATTAAAATAACAACCAAAACATGCCAAATTATTATTGGATGAATTTATTTAGACCATGAGTCATTGTATCTTATACTATAATGATTTTTGAACCATTAAAAACTGAATATCATTATATAATAAAATAATAGTATCACACATTCCTAAAGATCCCCTCCCCCCTTATAAAAATAACTCATTTATAACCAATTCCACACACCTCTCAAGCCTTTAGGCTAGTCCACAATCTTCCCAATTATGCTCCCTACATACCACTCCTCCACCTATAAGCCTTACCTTAGTAGATGGTACTTCATGAAGTGCTTTTGGGTAAAACCAAAGGATGTTACCCAAATTAAAGGTATCTTTTTCTCTTAATTTCTTTTCATTTACTTTACTTCTCCAACCCCTAAAATCTTTTTAATAGTTTATTTTATAATAGCCCAAGTATCCTAAAGATACTAAGATTTTTTTATGAGATGTATTCTAACTAAACATACACAAACCTCTATCTAATGGGTGAAGAACATTCAGTTTCTTTGGATGGAAAACTAACGCCTAACGAGACGATGATTGTTCGATTATCTACTACAACCTATCATGGTGTCCATTAAGATGACAGTATATTTATATATTATATATATTATTTTTATGTTTTATTCATGCTTTTGTATTTTTCTTTTATATCATACCTTTATGGTTTCCTTTATGGGTAAACGCAATATTTTCATTTGAGGAAGTGCGTACTACCGCCTCCTTAAGGAGATATGACTCGTTCATGCCTTCACTAGGATGTATAAAGGATGGATTTAATGATATTATATATTATATTATACTATAATTATATTATAAGTCGGTATCATTATGTTTTTATTCCATTAAAAGATGAAACCGAAATGATAGTAGAATTCATGCGTACTTACGACTTACAGTCACCATGAACGGTGGATTTAATTTCTTACATTTAAATGATATGTAATGTTATAAATATATATATATATATACTGGTATATATGATATATAATATATCTAAATAATGAACGTCATTCATGGATATAATGGAATATTGACCACATGGACAACTTGTAAATATGAGGTGTTCATTTTTGACTCAAGTACAAAATATCAACAAAAAGAGCATTATTAACTCAAATGATTACATAATGTTTATAACATGGTAAAAAGTGATATAAAAAGAATAATAAACTTGAAAATTGTTCTTAAGAAAGTATAAATTAAATTATTTTTATTATTTATGAAGAACAAGGAACAAACAAGTCAAGTCAGACATGAGGTAAGGGATTTTCTTATCTCACTTTTAATTTTGTGAGATTTTCATTGTTCACCACTTATTCATTGCATGTGGTGTATTGTGTGTTGTAATTTGATATATATTATGATGATTCTCATTATATTCATGGTATTCTGTGATTCATTTGTTGTTTATCAGCTTTTGGTCATATGGCTCTGTTGATAACAACGCGGTAAAGTGTTTCATCTTACTTTTTATTCTCGTGAGATTTGTGGTATATTTTCCAATATTTCTTTTTGTGTGGTGTATGTACTGCCCATTATTGGAACCTTTCTGTAATATACATTCATTTATGAGTATTTAAATCTAAATTGTATGATCCTTCTTTTATGTAGCATATGTTTTGTATGTTTCCAAATCGGTAAGGGAACCTTTCACCATCCTCTTTTTAAAATACTTCTTTTAGTTATGTCTTTTAATTTACATCTTATTATGATGGGATGTGTTCTACTATATCCTTTTTGGTTTAAACTTTATGTCCATGTGATCAGATACCCTTTTTATCTAAACAACTCATTTTCTTAATTTTATGGTGATGACCGTTAGATGATCAAATTTTTACAATGGAACTTCTTAACCAAATTTCCATTCATTGGGTTCAACTTTTACTTCTTGAATATGTCGTCCTATGAATATGTGTGAATGTACTATGATTGTATTACAATTAATATCCACTTATATTTGGTGGAGTTATATTTGTCACACATAATTATGTGATTCATTTATCCTTATTTTAAGGATAACATCTTTATAAGGGATTTCATCTCAATTTAATTACATTCCCAATGAGAATTCACTGTTGTTATTAACAAATTCACTATTATATGGTGTATATACTATCCTTTGTCATATTATATCATGAATCCTTTTCTTCAAAAGATATTATAAAGTTCTGGTTAAATTTTATTCCTCAATTATTTGATTCAATGGTCTCTATTTTTGGTAAAATATCATTAAGTAAAATATCATTTTAAATGTTTTAGAGATTTATTCTTCTACGTATTTATAAATAATGCCCATGTTTTTAAAATGGGTTTTATTATTTATCTATATAGACATTAATGTTTTCAAATGATAACCCATTTAAAATCTTCAAAGTGGTTTGGGACACTTTGATTAAAAAATCTCAGTTTAAATGGTTTTGAAAATGATATGATAAAGCGTTGTTTATTTCAATATCTTGATTTGATATATTGGAATGTGGAAATGTTATATTTTATTTATACAAGTTTTATGTGTTATGATTATTTTATGGTTATTGGGAATTGTTTAGGTATATTGGTGGTTCTGAGATAAACCTAGGGAAGTTGAGCCGGAGATATCTCTCTAATGCCTTGGGTAACATGACCGAGGAAAATGTGATGCTTCTCCTAAAATATTTAAGGAATATACTATGATGGGTATTCCAAGTGTAACTACCTACATAGTTGTGATAGATCCAATGTAAGTTTGATATGAATTCCATAAGTAACCATTATGACTTATCATCATCATAATGCACATTTATTTTTTCAAAGTAGAGGAAAACACACAAAGGCCCCAGGAAGGGCCGAGTCAGACCAGACTACGGGGGTCTAAAGTGGTGAAGACCAAGGGAGTCTTCCTTACAAATAATATTACTATCCAGAGTAAGGGTATGAATGTCATGAAAAAATAACCACTCATAGTCAGGAAGGTTGTATAAATATTATGATTTTGAAAGGTATGTGATGATTTAAAAGTATGGTTTCATTTATTTGTATTTATTGACGGGAAAAATGTATTCCTTACTTATTTTATAAACCTTACTAATCTTTTTATTCTCATCCCATGTTTTTGAAGTCTTTTACATAGGAGTTAAAGATGAATAGGGTCAAGGATGGGATCAAGGAAAAGTCATGATGTCTAAAACATGGAACTATACATGTTTATTTATATGTGTTTTTGTTTTATTTAAAAAATGGTTACTGAGTTGTAGCATATACATTTAATATTAATATTTTTATGTAATTTTATGGCCTAATTCTCTAAAACCCTAAACCTGAAAAGATCTTCAATGTGAATTATTCATTTAATTCAATATTATGTAATGTTTTATGGCCGGGTCCTTGTACTAGTATCCATGATAATACATACATATAAAAAATATTAAATCTTAAAAACATTATTTTTCAAATGGAAAATGGTTTCAATAATTTAATACAGTTAAATTTAAATGAAATACTCATATAATTAGAAAAAATATTTGATAAAATTGCTAAAAAATATCGTAAAATGAAAATTATGAAACAAGGATAAAATAATTTTACAGCATTTGGATTAATTACAATCTTTAAAATTTATATTTAAATGATTATGTAAAATGGGTAAATTTAGTTTATCATATTAAAAAATTCTTAAAACATTCACATTAGTGCCTTGAATTTAATAGTCAATTTAACGACTAATTGTTACATGTACCCCTTATACTTTTTGTCTATTTTTATTCCTTGATATATTTAATAGAATATTATAATATTGATAAATGTAATGGTATATCCAAAAGATTCCTCAATTTCAATTATTAATGAATACCACTTCAATCCTTTAATGATAAATTTCACATCTGAATTATACCCTAAAACAATTCTATTTCACTCACCCTATATTCATCTTCCCATTATATAAACCCCTCATCCATCCAAATTCTTTTTTTTTATTTTTTTGAATAACATATTTTTTTCATTGACTGCACACCTATAAATTTTATCAATACCAAAATAAAAAAAACTAACATCACCAAAAACAAATCAAATAACAACTCGTGGATATCCAAATAAAATCAATTTCAATGAGACTTACAAGGAAGAATCATGTCTCCGATGTAAATATTATAGATATCTTGAATTTTATACATAATTTTATTATTCAAAATATCATATAAACAAGATGATATGATGAATCTTATATAATTATTATACTGATATGTGGTAATATTAAGGACAAGGACCATATTTATTTATTTTTATCCATATAGAAAAACAATGTAACAACAATCACTTGTGTGTACTGACTAATACCTCAAAGAAGAATAGTTTTCTCAACTTTCATAGATTTTTTAATTAATTATCCAACAATTTTATAATGTGGCTGAACTATCATAAAAAAACCATTATTCTGATGATATATTGATATTATGTACAAAAAAACCACTATAACTAAACTCATCCATTAACATAAAGAAAGTTCATATTTGGGTCAATTTAACCACCAAAATGAATAATGAAATATAACACTATCATTTATGAATATGGAAATGTATATAATAATATATTTTTAATATAATTAAAAGTACCTAATTAGTTATTGTGATATCAAATATACTATTATGAATTCAATGTATTATGTAACATTGTTTTTTATTTTCCAATTCAATAAAAATTTCTTCTTCAATTCCATATGCATAAAAAACACACATGGAATGTTATTAGGGAGTTATAAATCACTAATATATATGTATATTATTTTATCTTAAATTAAATTTTAATTATTATGATAGAATAAATTTATGGGTGATTTTTTAAACATTATTAAACAAACGAAAATGGTATAATTCATCAACACTTGACAGTAGAAATAATCAATAACTACCCAAAATAACCACAATAAATTGTAAATGAGGGATATAAAAGATAATATATAGGAATAAGGTTATGCATTATACTATTTAGGTAACTTGTATTTTTTTTAAAAGTCTAGAAATGCATAATGTATTTCATGAAATATTGTATGGGTTTTGATCTAAAATTATTCCCTTCGAGATATTCTTCGGATTATGATACTAATTTAAATTGATTCATTTATATACTACAAATATGAGATATAATGTCATAATTTATCATTTAATAGCATTATTTGCGGTTAAATATTATCCCAATATTAAAATATTTCCACTAATGTGTTATTTAATCAATAAGAGTATTATTGGTGCGAATTCGATATAAATAATATATAATAAATTTTGTGAACAATGATACCTTTTTATGGTGTATTTAACACCGATGTATCTATTTTTAAAATTATACCTTAACTTAATGGGATTTACTTCTAAAATAGTGCTTCTTAATTCAAGTGTCTATTGATTTAATTTGTTTCACTAGTATTAAGGATTTTTGGTATCTATAAATTCTCCAATTGTGTTATGATTTTTCTCATTAATATATATGATTGGAATGTTCCAAATATTGATTGTATTATGTATTATTGTATACATGTTTTTTTATGTATAAATTAATACAACATGAACACTTTTATAATTATTTTTCACTCTATGGTATATCTTTCCCTTGAGGCACATTAGTAACACAAATCTCTTACATTTAGTTACAATTCACATTCATGAGAATTATTCTCCACTGAATGGTTTTTACCTCCCTAATACATTGTTGTATTTTATAATAATATTTTTTTAAACTATGTTTTAATAAAAATTATTTTTTATTAAACTATTTGATATTTAGGTTTGAAGGGAGGTATTTTGAAAAGTGTTATAAATTGTTTTTTATTTCACTTTCATAGGATTTATCTTCTAATCTATATTTTTCTATTAAAATACTCTTTTCAAAAAAATGGTAATATTATTTATGATTTATTTAAATTAAATCCATTTAAAATCATTAATATCACCATTCTAAAAACATCCATTAAAACTAACATGTAATTTGTTATTCTTTGGTAATATTAATATTTTTTCTAAAAAATATTTTATTTATTATCTATCATTTAACATATATGTTTCAAAAGAAATTTAACTAAATTTTTTTACAACTTATGAAAAATAATCTAATATGTATGTTATCATTTTCCATAAATGAAAATAATGGTACAGAAAAATCTAATTTCATATTCCTTCTTGTTAGGTATTGTTCAGGACTTGTCTTTCAATGATATTTTTCATATATTCTGACATCCATCATCTATTCCTTTGATACAATAGGGATATTCTTTTTTGGAAACATTCCCATTAATTTATTCAAATGGTTTATCATAATGACTATTAATGTATTGAATTATAACTAGTATTATTTAGTTATATGTTATAAACACAACAATTTAGATATTTTATATCAGATTATGTACAGAATGAAAAAAATTATTCTACTTTCAAGGTTAAAAGTTGTGGGAGTATTTATTGTATAATTCTAATATGGAAAATTTCTAGGAGGTTTAATATATATGGATTAACAATGCACCATTTCCTCTTGATGGTTTATGTTAATTTTGTTTCAATATTTTCATGGGGAAAAGTAATGGTGTTAAATATATTATTACTCTAATATGTAATATTAATTAACTGTTGACTATATTAGATTTGGACATGAATCATAATTTTCTAGATGGGCTATTTAATTTCAATCCATACTTCTAATAGGGTCAAATAATTTGAATTCTGGAATTTTTTTAATAATAAAATATATTAATTATGTACTTGATTTTAATATTTCTCATTATATGGATTTCAATGTTTTATTGAGTATGTTTTTCCTTAGGTAATTGTATAAAAGTTCATGATAACACTTAAGGAGAATAAATTATAAATAATCAATTGAATAGTAGGTCCCAAAATTAAATAACCTATTAATACATCTTTAGGTGATATGAAAAAAAATTTGTTTTGTGTGTTTGGTGAAGCCTAGCTATTTAACAAGATGTTTTTCTTGAGATTTCAAAAATATGTAACTGTCCAGGAACCGGTCCTTCATAATATGTTTTTTAATGTCAACTGACATGTATTCTTCTAATAAGATAAAAATATTATTGTTATGCATGATTTTATTTTTATCAATTAATAGATAGTGTTCATAGTTTCATGTCGATTAAAGAGTCGTAGTGTATAACTATTCTTATAACAATACTTATTCCATATCTATGTTAGGATCACATAAGATGTATACTTTTCAATTACAAATAATTTGATTTCACACCATCTATGATTATATTTTAATAGGTTATGATTAAATTTACTACATGTGACATGTCATGAAGGATTGTACATGTGAAATAATCTATAGACAATGTTGAATACTTATATAGAAATAAGTAGTTTCATATATATATATATATATTGTCGAAATATTATCCATTAATTGAAAAATCACATTGACATTATTATCTATTGATATTCAAAATTTACCTAGAAATATAAACCATAAAATATCAATTGAATGTAAAATATGAATTTTTAATTGACATTGTAATTAATAATGGTCATATCTAGGATTTTACAGGTGATATCGAAGAATGTATTTAATTTATATGTCTATAAAAAATATATCTAGGAGTGAGGGTCTGGGGAATTAAACATATTCAAAGCTAACATGTCTGAAATAAATGAATTTGATGTATGGGACTCAAATAATAAAAAAATCTAGAACAGTGATCAATTGTATCTCATGTAACATCATTATTTCGATATTCCACAAAAATAGTGATCATGGATTTCTTTCCTTATTAAATTACAATGTGAGGTTTATTGGAACTATATTCATCATTTAACAAAGATTTTAGGATGTTTTACAAAAAAAATTTAAAACAATTAACATTTCAATTTGGATGGATCATTAGTTGCTTCTTTCGATGCCTTTGTCTTCTTAATATGCATACTATCATTAAATTGATAGTTTTGGGATTTCTTGTCTACTTTTTCCACAATTCAGACATTTCCCTAATCCACTAAAGTTATTTAATCATTTTTTCATCACAAAAATTAAATAGGTATGGGGTTAAAATTATATCTGCATTTCACATACAAAAAAATGATCACAATGATATTCTAGCTTTATTTATTTACCTCAAAATAATTATTTTCCAAAATATTCATCTCCACCTTTATCTCACGGTGATCAATTTATTCATTTATCCAAAATTATCTTATTTCAAATGCCCATCTATGATGTGGTTCTAATATATTATCGATATAGTGAATCACATATTCTAGATCATATATATAACCAAAAGAACACATTCAAACCCCCATTAATAATAGAGAGACATATATATAAATATAGTGTTTTATAATCTTAATATATAAATATTAATTAATTAGTAGAACAATACAATATATAATTAAATAGGTTCACTATATCTGTAATCATGGATACTTAACAATCTTTTTGATAACGGTACTAAATCATCTCACACTATGTTGATCATAACTATAACCAATTTAGGCATATGACACATCATAACAATCTTTAAAAGCAGGGGAATGGAAACATAAGAAATGATTATATATGGTGATTATGAAGGGTAAACAAGTGAGATATCGATGATCAAAATAACATAACATTAGAATAATTTTATGAGAACATTGTAATATATTTCAAATTCTATACCATGTATATCATCGATAAAAATATTAATTCATTGCCTAAAGCATGGATGTTAATAAAACATGAATCATAAATTATTCAATAAAAACAAAAAATCCATCACCCCCTCTTAGATGTACACATACACATATTTATGTGTTTAATGTATATATAATAATCGGGTTATGTTTCAGGATGTTCCAGGCTAGTTTAGCATTATTTAGAGTATTTTTAGGTGATGTGTATATTGAGAATGATTAGTAGAATATGAGAATCACCTTCAAGAAACCATGAAAAGGAACGATATGTGACTTAGGAGGGTGCACTTTTGGCCCATGGTTTTTCTAACCCATGTGGATGCCTATGAAAAACCATTTAATTTGAAATAGTGTGTAGAAACATTGTTAGAACACAGTTTTTTTGACCATGTGGTCCTACCATGGAAGAGTTTTTTCTTGGGATTGAAGTGCCAACATAGTTAACTAACAGTATTCCACCTGTGCGGCCAAACCAAATGGTTTATAGTAATTCCTCTGAAAATAGTGGACCTAATTCAAATTAAATACATTAATACTCTATTTTAAAAAATTTATCCTATAACATGAATGTAACACCAAAGACTTTTATGAGAAATATTTTGTTTTTATGTTATATAAATCTTCAAAGGAATCTTTCACTACACACAATACTAGCTTGGCTTTCTTTACACGCAACCGCGGCCTTCCTCGATAGCTTTTGCCGTACGCAATACTGAGTTTCACTAAACAACGATATGCTATAAAAATATTATTAAAACAATCCGTTATGAATAGTAATAACCACTTTTTGAAATTTTATAAATTTTATTTTTCAAAATGGACTTCATTTTTGGATTCAGAATATCGAAATTATCCTAGGGTGAAATTTTGGTATTTTTCTGAAAACTTTCAATTTTTGATGAATAGTGAAACCACTATGTGGTAGTTAAAAAAACTAAATTTTTCATAAAACATAATTTTACCACTTCTGTGAGTGGAATTCCGAAAATCCGAGAGACACGGTTAATATCAAGTACTAAAATGTTGTTCAATGAGATGAAAATAAATTTTGGTAGATAGTAACTTTTTACTTTTTTTTACCACGGTTAAAAGTAAATAGGGTAATTAAGGTTAAAAGTGTTATTATTATTACCCTAACACATGTCCTAATTATATTGGATAAGTTTAAATCGGCCAAGAACAACTTTAGGAATAAAATATGACCATTTAGGCCCACTTGGATTAGATTAGGACATTTATTATTAATTTATTTGAAGAAGGGTTAAAATAGTTAAAATCAATGTTTAATAAGTAAATCATTTTTAATATGGGGTTATAAATAAGATAAATTCGACTATAAATATTTATTAGAAAGCTAACCTAATTTCCTACATAATGGTATTTTATTTGTAATTTTTAGACATTAAATAATTTAATTTATTTATTACACAACGATGATGCAGTAATTATCATAGTAATGAAATATTGATATAATTGATGTTATAAAAACCCAAATAAATGTAATTTGAGACTTTTTATGAATTACACAACTTTTTTAGGTTAATATGACATGTTATTATAGATTTAATTAACATGGTTCGAACTAATCATTCTTTTATGATTTTTACAAAAATCAATTACTAAATAGTGTCAAAATTGACATAAAATAGTTTTTTAAAACAAATAGTATATTATTAATTGTTATTTTATTCCTAAAAATCTGCGGTTCTTCCAAATGACTTAGATAAGGTTATATATATTAATAATAAACAACTTGGGGTTCGTTTGGCTTGATATAGTAATCTTATTAACCTTATAGTATAAGAAAACAAGAAGACATGGTAAAAGTTAAATTATATAACTTAAAGTTAAATCTAAATGATAAGGTTAAAATTGATACTTAAACTTGTCTAAATTCTATTGGATGAGAGGATTTTGACCCCTACCCACCTTATCTTTGAAATATATCAATTTGGAGCTATTAAAAACCGAATTTGACTTTATAATAAAATAATATTTTTAGTTATTCCAATGGTGCCCCTCTCCTACTTTATAAAAGGGCACCTCCTCCCCCTCTTTCTCACACCACATTGAGCCTTAAAGCTCGGCCTACCCCTGCCAATTTCTTCTCTCCACTTCCCTAGAACCATCCTAGAGGTTCTGGTCTTCTTAAAAGACCTATTTTAGTGCCCTAAAAGGAGGTCTCAAAGAAGCACTTTAAAGAAGAGGTCATGTCCATTACCGATTCTTTCATCTTTATTTCTTCTTCCACTTATTCTTCATTAGTTGTTTCATTATGAAGTAATAAAATCATTATCACTCACATACGGATATGTTATTATAAGTATGAAACAACCCTATTTTACCATCTATCCATCCTACGGAAAAAGAAATCACCACGCGTGCGTACGTACGGAATACCGTCTCCAGGCCGTGGTGCAATCTATTTTCCACCACCACATTACATGGATGGGTATAATGGTGTAAATAATGACTATATATGTCTATTATAAAGTGATATTGATTCTGAAATAGTATACATACACTCCAATACAATTCCACGATCATAGGAACGATATCATCACTCGTGCGTACGTACGGAATACCGTCTCCACGATGTGATGCGACTCGTTCTACATGATCGTCATTTCATAATGATAATATAAATGAATTGAATGAATGTATATGATATATATTACACTAATACCATTATGGAAATGAGTTATCTATAACCTAAATAGAATAATATGAATTTATTCGACAAAACACACATAAGAACAAAAAGTAATAAACACCCGAATAACAAGTAGTAATGAAATATTACTAATAAGAAGCTAAGAATATGACCATATATGATATCATAACTATAATTATGATTCTGGAATAAGTCAATAACATTATTTAAATCATTATACAGGAGGTTCAGACACATTTGAAGCAAATCGGACCTAAGGTAAGGGAAAATATCACAATCTCATTTTTATCCAAGATTGTTTATACTTTGGTATTTACTGGGGAGTATTTTATAATCCACATCCATGTTTCCTCAATATGTAATATTTATATCCTTCTACAATATTTTATATCCAATTTTACCCTTCGGTGAGTTTTTAGTAAAAGATATGAAAGGAATCTTGTGTCATTTTTCATACGAGGTACTTTTTGACTTTTCTTACAAAAGTATGTGAAGAATGTTTTTTTAACTTATACGGAATGAATGGATTTTTAAAACATTATTTCCAAGATGCTTCCTTTACAAGTTTTCATGTTTATTTTTAATCAAATTTTTTTAGTTTAGAATTGTATGACACGTTATGAAAGGAAAAGTGTTTTTGAAGAAGAAAGGATATTTTCCTCAAGAATGGAGTTCAAGTGTTTTATCAAAATTATTTTCCATATAAGATAATAAAGGGTTCTGTTTCTATCCCTATTATTAAATTGAATTGACTATGTTGTGATGGAATTATTTTTATGAATTCCTTTATCTTTTATGAATTGTTTTATGATGTCATGATGTTTAAGATTCCCATTTTTATTAAATGGGTTATGCTATGATGTATGGTTTATGATTTTGTGGAACACATAAGAATTGTATCATTATGAGATGGGTGGGACCTATATCTCCCTCTAATTAATTGGGTAAATATTTAATATCTCATGAGATAGACATGGCTGGAATGGTAGGTTATACCGGTTCAGTGAAACAAGACTGAAATGAGGAGTGAACTTGGTTCAGAAATGGGCTTTGTCCACTAAGATAGTCATGGAAATGAGTCTTGACTAATAAGAAATGATTCTCTATGATTATGTGTGTATTCCACAAAGTGTCATGTTTTAAGTTATGATTATTGGGATTACATTTCACTACTATGATTTATCCCATGATATTATGATCTCTTTTGTAGGTTAAGATTTCCAAAAGTTATGTTCTTATGAATATGATGTGATTGATATTTCTTTTGTTTACCCTTACTGAGCATTTGAGCTCACCCTTTTGTATGTTTTCTTTCCCCAGGTCATGAAGAAGGTTATTAAGTAGGATATGCCAAAAAGGGACTCTAGATATGATGAAATAAATGGGAGGCAAAGTAGACGCTTTATGAACTAGTTGTTTATGTTTCCCAGTTTCTAAAGACACTATACCTATATGGTCCTTTCCATAGTTTTAATATATGTTGTAATAAGTATGTTTTAATTTGGAAGTATTAACAATGTATGTAAGGTATGGGTCATTATAGTTGGTATCAGAGGAAAGGTATAGTCAACCTTTGGAAACTAGGATGTGAAAGCCTTAGTAAGAACCCTAAGGATAATTCTAAGCATAGAACACAATATTAGTGTTTTAGAAATGGCCATGAATAACCTAGGATAATACCTTAAGTGTGAAATTTTATTCTTGATTATGTGGTTTTCCTATTATAATTAGTGTTTCTCACACTATTCTTCTTGGTTTTAGTCAATGGATGGAACCCGAAGGAACCGTGTTAATGCGGGATGCGACGGGCAATGCAATGACTGTCCCCCTGAGCAACCAAACGTTATGGGAGCTAGAATGAAAAATCTTGTGGCCATGCTCACAAAACTTTATCAAGTTATGAGTCATTCATGACTTCCAAACGAGCAAAGGAATGAACAACATTCGGTTGAATCCTTCATGAGACAGCGTCCTCCTTCATTCAGCGGGTCTACTAATCCATTAGTTGATGAAAAATGGATTAGTACTACTGAAAAGATATTTTCAGTTCCTCAATGTTCTGAACATGATAAAGTCATCCTAGTAGTGTATCGTTTGGAAGGAGATGCTGATCAATGGTGGAATATTATTAAGAATACAAGGCAAAGGGATGAAATTGAGTCCATGGAATGGGACGAGTTCAAGAACTTATTTTTCAATAAGTATTTCCCTCGTATTCTCCGAACAAAGATGGAGAAAGAGTTTCTTGAACGGAAGAAAAATGATGATGAATCTGTTGGTACCTATGAAGAAAATTTTACAAGACTTGCATGGTATGCCTCTGGTATTATTATCAAACCTGAGAGTAAGATCGATTGAATCTTTAGTGGCTTAAAACCAAGTCTTCGAAGGGCGTTAGCCATAAGGGACTTCAATAGCTACGAGGAAATCGTTCGATGTGCTCTCAAAGTCAAGATGGAGATTGGAATAACCCATCAGTCATATGGGTTTGATAAGAAGAGGAAAATGGAATTCAAAGGAAAATCTAAAGAGCACACTGAAAAGAAGATGAGCTTTCCCTTATGCTCAAAGTGTGGAAAGAAACATGGAGGGAGTTGTCTTAAAGGGACAAGTAAATGTTTCAAATGTGGAAAGGAAGGTCATCGGGAATTTGAATGCCGCGATGATGGGAAGAAGATGTCTAGTGATGCAAACAATAGAAGGGATACACAGAATGAACCTACTACACTTCAATGTTTCAAGTGAAAGGAGATGGGGCATTATGCCAAAAAATGCCCTAATCCAAGGGTTGATGATGATGGTCAACGTCAACAAACTCTTAAGGCTAAAGAGAAAGGAAAGTCACATGCAATTTCTATCAGTGATGTGGAGTACGATAACGATGTGGTGAAAGGTACACTTATCATCCACTCTAAAGTAGAAAAAGTTTTATTTGATTCTGGATCCACCCACTCTTTTATTTCTGAAGAATTTTCTAAGGGTATCACCATATTACCTCAATAATTACATGTTTAGTTAGCTGTGACAACCCCTAATGGAACAGCAGTCGCATCAAAAGTTTATAATTCTTCTCCGATCGATGTTTGTGGGAAAGTGGTTCCTGTAAATATTGTGATCCTTCCTATAGTGGAATTTGATGTGATTTTTGGCATGAATTGTATTTCTTTATATAGAGCTCATATCAATTGCCAAAGAAGGGAAGTCACATTTCATATTCCAGATCAATCTATGATCGTCTATCGATGAAAGGATGACCATAACCTTCCAGTGGAAATTTCTTCCATCTTATGGGTCTTGATTCCACTAAATGAATTTTATTTATCTCAAATGGTTGGTGAGAAACTCACGATTAATAATATGCCCATTGTACGAGAGTTTGATGATGTCTTTCCAGAGGAATTACTAGGTCTTCCACCAAATCGTGAAGTTGAGTTTTTAATAGAACTCGTACCGGGTGCTTTGCCTATTTCAAAGACAACTTATTTAATGGCCCCAATTGAGTTGCAGGAATTGAAGACACAACTCCAAGAGAATCTTGATAAGGGATTCATATGCCCTAGTGCGTCACCTTGGGAAGCACCTGTTCTATTTGTTAAGAAGAAAGATGGATCAATGAGACTCTGCATTGATTATCGAGAACTTAACAAGATCACTATCAAGAACAAATATCCTCGCCCACGCATTGATGACTTATTTGACCAACTACGCGGAGCTTAATACTTTTCCAAGATTTATCTTCGTTCAGGGTATCATCAATTAAGGTTCAAAAGGGAGGATATATCAAAGATGGCTTTCCGTACAAGGTATGGACACTATGAATTTATAGTGATGTCATTTGGTCTTACTAATTCCCCTACTATCTTCATGGATCTGATGAATAGAGTCTTTAGAGAATATCTTGATCAATTTGTGGTAGTCTTTATAGGCGATATTCTTGTCTATACAATGAGCAAGGAAGAACATGAAGATCACTTGAGAATTATATTGAAGACCCTGAGAAAGGAGAAGCTTTATGCCAAATTTACCATGTCTGAATTTTGGATTCAAAATGTTGCATTTTTGGGTCACATAATCTCAAAAGAGGGGATATCTGTGGATCCAGCAAAAACAGAGGTTATCGAAAGATGGTCGAGACCAACAACAGTAACCGAGATCCGATGTTTTCTTGGTTTGGCTGGATATTATCGACGTTTTTTGAATGATTTTTCACTATTATCTAATCCACTCACCAAGTTGACTCGTAAAGGAGTTAAGTTTGTTTGGACGGAGGAATGTGAAGAGAATTTCAAGGAGTTGAAAAGAAGGTTATCCAGTGCACCTGTGCTCACACTGCCATGTAGTAGAGAAAGGTTTGTGATCTACAGTGACACATACAAGAAGGGATTGGGGTGTGTTCTTATGAAAAATGATATGGTGATAGCTTATGCCTCACGAAAGTTGAAAATCCATGAGCAAAATTACCGAACACATGATTGGAGTTAGCTGCGGTAATCTTTGCATTAAAGATTTGGAGGCATTATCTTTATGGTGAAAGGTGTGATATTTATACTGATCATAAAAGTTTAAAGTATATTTTCACACAAAAGGAGCTGAATATGCATCAAAGAAGATGGTTGGAGCTGATTAAGGATTATGACTGCTCAATCCATTACCACCCTGGGAAGGAAAACAAGGTGGCAGATGTATTAAGTCGACAAGACCATGCTAGTTTATCCACGATGAGGATCACAAAAGATCCAATATTTATGCATTTACAAAGGATGGATCTTGGAATTATAATGGAAGGGAAAAAATCTTATCTTTCTCAAATGAATGTTCAACCATCTATACATGTGAAGATTAAAGAGGCATAGAAAGAAGATGTCGAGTTACAAAAGAAGGTGAGAAATGTTCCTGAATTCAACCTTGATTGTGATGGGATAATAAAGTTCAGGAATCGGGTTTGTGTTCCTCCTATCCCAGAATTAAAGAAGGAGCTTCTAGATGAGGCTCATAGTTCTTCATTCTCTAATCATCCTGGAAGCACAAATATGTATAGGGACCTAAAAGAGTACTTCGAGTGGGATGGCATGAAAAGAGATGTTGTTGAATATGTCTCTCGATACTTGGTTTTTCAGTAAGTTAAAGCTGAGAGACAGAAGTCTAAGGGGATGTTACAAGCATTACCCATACCCGAATGGAAATGGGAAAACATCACTATGGACTTCGTCACATGACTTTCTAAAACATCCAAAGGCAATATTGCTATCTGGGTCATAGTTGATCGTCTTACCAAGTCTGCACACTTCATTGCTATTAGAGAGGATTTCTCTCTGGATCAGCTTGCCATGATATATGTAAAGGAAGTGGTATGATTACATGGAGTACCACTTTCTATTATATCTGATCGGGATCCGAGATTTACCTCGAAGTTCTGGCGAAGTCTTCAGCATACTCTGGATACAGAGTTGAGTTTCAGCACTACTTATCATCCTCAGACAGACGGTCAGTCTGAGAGAACAATTCAAACCCTAGAAGATATGTTGAGAGCTTTCTCTATGGATATCAATGGTGGTTGGGATCAACACCTACCTTTGGTGGAATTTTCTTATAATAATATCTTTCACTATAGTATTCAGATGGCTCCTTATGAAGCTCTCTATGGAAAGAAATGCAGTACACCAACTTGCTGGGATGAAGTTGGGGAAAGAAAGCTATTAGGACCTGATCTCATTGATGAAATGGCAGAAAAGGTCTGATCTATTCAACATCACATAAGATCAGGTCAGAGTCGACATAAAAGTTATGCCAACAACCGAAGAAAAGACCTAGAGTTTGAAGTGGGTGATATAGTATTCTTACGAATATCTCCCTGGAAGAGGGTCATGAGATTTGGAAAGAAGGGGAAGTTGAGCCCTAGATATATCGGTCCATTCGAAATACTTGATCGTGTTGGGAAGTTTGCATACCGATTGGCGCTTCCACCGAATCTCTCTCAAGTTCATGATGTGTTCCATGTATCTCTCCTGAGAAAGTACATACCTGATCCTTGACATGTACTTAGCTCAGAAGTTGTACTGCTAGAGAAAGATCTTTCTTATGAAGAACAGCCGATAGAGATTCTGGATCATAGCGAAAAAGTTCTATGAAGAAAGACCACTCGATTGGTGAAAGTTTTATGGAGGAACCACCAATTAGAAGAAGCTACATGGGAGCTTGAGGATATGATGAGGGATATGTATCCTCATCTGTTTGTTACAATGTGACGAATTTCGAGGGAGAAATTCCTTTTATGGGGGGTAGAATGTAACACCCGAGACTTTTATGAGAAATATTTTGTTTTTATGTTATATAAATCATCAAAGGAATCTTTCACTACACACAACACTAGATTGGCTTACTTTACACGCAACCGCGACCTTCCTCGATAGCTTGCGCCGTACGCAATACCGAGTTTCACTAAACAACGATATGCTATTAAAATATAATTAAAACTAGCCATTATGAATAGTAATAACCACTTTTTGAAATTTTATAAATTTTATTTTTCAAAATGGACTTCATTTTTGGATTCGGAATATCGAAATTAGCCTAGGGTGAAATTTTGGTATTTTTCTGAAAACATTCAATTTTTGATTAATTGTGAAACCACTAAGTGGTAGTTAAAAAAACTAAATTTTTTATAAAACATAATTTTACCGCTTCTGTGAGTGGAATTTCGAAAATCCGAGAGACACAGTTAATATCAAGGACTAAAATGTGGTTCAATGAGATGAAAATAATTTTTGGCGAATAGTAACTTTTTACTTATTTTTACCACGTTTAAAAGTAAATAGGGTAATTAATGGTAAAAGTGTTATTATTATTACCATAACACACGTACTAATTCTATTGGATAAGTGTAATTTGACCAAGAACAACCTTAGGAATAAAATATGACCATTTAGGCCCACTTGGATTAGATTAGGACATTTATTATTAATTTATTTAAAGATGGGTTAAAATAGTTAAAATCAAAGTTTAATAAGTAAATAATTTTTAATATGGGGTTACACATATGATAAATTCTACTATAAATATTCATTAGAAAGATAAACAAATTTACTACATAATGGTATTTTATTTGTAATTTTTAGACATTAAATAATTTAATTTATTTATGACACAATGATGATGTAGTAATTATCTTATTAATGAAATATTGACATAATTGATGTTATAAATACCAAAATAAATGTAATTTGATACTTTTAATGAATTAAACTAATTTTATAGGTTAATATGACATGTTATTATTGATTTTATTAACATGGTTCGAACTAATAATTCTGTTATGATTTTCACAAAAATCAATTACTAAATAGTTTCAAAATTGTCATTAAATAGTTTTTTAAAACAAATATTATATTATTAATTGTTATTTTATTCCTAAAAATCTAAGGTTCATCCAAATTACTTAGATAAAGTTATATATATTAATAGTAAAAAACTTGGGGTTCGTTTCGCTTGATATAGTAAATTTATTAACCTTATAGTATAAGAAAACAAGAAGACACGATAAAAGATAAATTATCTAATTTAAAGTTCAATCTAAATGATAAGGTTAAATTTGATACCTAAACTTGTCTAAATTCTATTGGATGAGAGGATTTAGACCCCTACCCACCTTATCTTCTAAATATAACAATTTGGAGCTATTGAAAACCGAATTTTAATTTATAATAAAATAATATTTTTAGTTATTCCAAAGGTGCCCCTCTCCTCTCTTATAAAATGGCACCTCGTCCCCCTGTTCCTCACACCACTTTGAGCCTTCAAGCTCGGAAAACCCCTTCCAATTTCTTCTCTAAACTTCCCTAGAAACATCCTAGAGGTTCTGGTCTTCTTCAATGACTTATTTTAGTGCCCTAAAAGGAGGTCTCAAAGAAGCACTTCAAAGAAGAGGTAATGTCTGTTACCGATTCTTTCATCATTATTTCTTCTTCCAATTCTTCTTATTTAGTTGTATCATTATGAAGTAATAACATCAATATAACTCACATACTGATATGTTATTATATGTATGAAAAAACCCTATTTCACCATCTATCCATCCTACGGAAAAAGAAATCACCGTGCGTGCGTACGTACGGAATACCGTCTCCACGCCGTGGAATAATCTATTTTCCACCACCACCATACATGGATGGGTATAATGGTGTAAATAATGACTATATATAAATATTATAAAGTGATATTGATTATGAAATAGTATACATACAATCCAATACAATCCCACGATCATAGGAACGATATCATCACTTGTGCGTACGTACGGAATACCGTCTCCACGATGTGATGTGACTCGTTCTACATGATCTTCATTTCACAATGATTATATAAATGAATTGAACGAATGAATATGATATATATTACACTAATAAAATTCTAGAAATGAGGTATCTGTAACCTAAATAGAATAATACGAATTTATTCGACAAAACACACATAAGAACAAAAAGAAATAAACACCCGAATAACAAGTAGTAATGAAATATTACTAATAAAAAGATGATAATATGAGCATATATGATATCATAACTATAATTATGATTCTTGAATAAGTCAATAAGATTATTTAAATCATTATACAGGAGGTTCGGTCACTTTCGAAGCAAATCAGACCTAAGGTAAGGGAAAATATCACAATCTCATTTTTATCTGAGATTGTTTATACTTTGGTATTTACTGGGGAGTATTTTATCATCCACATCCATGTTTCCTCAATATGTAATATTTATATCCTTCTACAATAGTTTATATCCAATTTTACCATTCAGTGAGTTTTTAGTAAATGATATGAAAGGAATCATGTGTCATTTTTCGTACGAGGTACTTTTTGACTTTTCCGACAAAAGTCCGAGAAGAATGTTCTTTTAACTTATACGGCATGAATGGATTTTTAAAACATTATTTCAAAGAAGCTTAATTTACAAGTTTTCAAGTTTATTTTTAATCAAATTCTTTTAGTTTAGAATCGTATGACATATTATGAAAGGAAAAGTGTTTTTGAAGAAGAAAGGATATTTTCCTCAAGAATGGTGTTCAAGTGTTTTATCAAAATTATTTTCCATATAAGATAATAAAGGGTTCTGTTTCTATCCCTATTATTAAATTGAATTGACTATGTTGTGATGGAATTATTTTTATGAATTCCTTTATCTTATATGAATTGTTTTATGATGTCATGATGTTTAAGATTCCAATTTTTATTACATGGGTTATGCAATGATGTATGGTTTATGATTTTGTGGCACACATAAGAATGGTATCATTATGAGATGGGTGGGACCTATATATCCCTCCAGTTCATTGGGTAAAGATTTTATATCTCATGAGATAGACATGGCTGGAATGGTAGGTTATACCGATTCAGTGAAACAGGACTCAAACGAGGAGTGAACTCGGTTCAGAAATGGACATTGTCCACTAAGATAGTCTTGGCAATGAGTTTTGACTAATAAGAAATGATTCTCTGTGATTATTTGTGTATTCCAAAAAGTTTCATGTTTTATGTTATGATTATTGGGATTACATTTCACTACTATGATTTATCCCATGATATTATGATCTCTTTTGCAGGTTACGATTTCCAAAATTTATGTTCTTATGAATATGACGTGATTGATATTTCTTTTGTTTACCCTTACTAAGAATTTGAGCTCACCCTTTTGTATTTTTTCTTTCCCCATGTCATTAAGAAGGTTATTAAGTAGGATATGCCAAAAATGGACTCTAGATATGATGAAATAAATGGGAGGCAAAGTAGACGCTTTATGAACCATTTGTTTATGTTTCCCAGATTCTAAAGACACTATACCTATACAGTCCTTCCCCTGGTTTTGTTATATTTTTTAATAAGTATGCTTCAATTTTGATGTATTAACAATGTATGTAAAGTATGGGCCGTTATAATGAACTCATTATTCTTATAAGGTATGAGAGTGGATTACCTTTCTCGTGGGAGTTATCCATTAAAAATAAATGAAAATTAAAGGCATGGTTTATTATGTGTGTTCTTTTTTCATGGCCTTGTTTTTATATATTCATCATCCCATTCCCATAAACAAATACCTAATATTATATGTATTTATCGATGTTCATTGATTGTGATTGTGATGTTTTTTGATTGGATATAAAGAAGGAATTGTAGTTTGGGATCAGATCTATAGAATCATTATTTCATTTTTCATTTTACCATTCGTTTGTGTTTTAGGTGGCTCCACTCTAGATTATAGATTTATATAAATTAAAGTAATAGTTTAAATAATATTTTTCCTTGAAATGATAGGGAAATATTTTTGTGATTATTTTTTGAAGGCTAATTACTGATTGAATCTGTATATTATAGAAATTTATTGGTTTCTATAAAAGTTTCATAAATGAAATTTTAAAAAAAAATTAGTTTAATTTCATTTGTTTTGATTCCTACAAGATCATTAACATATTAATTTTAATAAACAATAGATTTATGATAAATAGATTTTCCAGAAAACTTTCCTAAATGTTGATATGTGTTTCTACATAATATTATCGTCTTGTAGAAATGAGACATGGTACTCATTATCAAATGAATAATGGAAATGGGATTTATCACCAAGTGATGACTTGGTGGATGGATGAATGACCACTCATTAGTATGGTACTATTACCTATACCTTCATGTGTGTTTTTTGGGATGTTTGTTTAATTATGGAATGGGAATTCCAATTTAAATGGGAATTTTTTAATGATAATTTAATTTATTTCAATTGAGAAATATTTTTTATATGACATAATATTCATAAAAATTCATAAATTTTTATTTTAAATGATGTGAAAATATTTTTCCTACTGGCTTGAGATTGGAATTCATTAACAAAACCCTATAGAGTTAAGACTCCCCCCCCCTATTTGGGTACATTTCTGCTCATTCAGATGATATAATAAGAAATAGGTAAATTTAGTATACCTCAATTCTTAATTGATTATTTTTTATAATATAGTAGTGGATTATTGTGGTAGATCTTGGAGAAGGTTGGGAGTTTTAGATATGATGTCTTTTGTGCCTATGTTTTTAATTTTCATTTATTTTCTTTGGTTTTTGGCTTTGGATTGCATTGATACACAACTATGAATTTTGTTTAGTTTTGTTTGAGATGAATTTCTTATTCGCACATCATAAATCTTTTTTGTTTTAATGGTTTTCTTATTAGGGTTGTTCTATCATCTTAGGGAAAAAGATTCCACCAATTATTTTCTAATCCCTTAGAATTATTTTCATCCTTTTCATTATTTAGGATGTCACCTAAGGTCAGTAATAGTAAATTCCCTTTCCTAATATAATGTGTGAGGGGAAAGATGATAAAAATGCCATCATTTTATTCCATCCTTGATTATTTGTCTTGGAATTTTCTTCATTATATGGTATTGTTATAATTATTATAATAGATAGAATATGATATGTATAACATTTAAATATGTAGAAATATTATTTATGTTTTAATTAATTTAACCATGGATCATAGATACATATGTGTTTTGATATACTTCAATGTGACTTGTAACCTCATCATCATGGGTTTAGATGACTTGAGTTTCATGAAATGAGTTGTTAATATGACATTTCCATAAGAATTCATTGTTCATTATTGAGTTAATGATTTATGGGAGATGGTAAGAAGTAATTCACTTCTAATGTCCTTGAAACTATTTTCAAATGGTGATATTTTTAAAAGGATCCATCATGGTATGTTGATATAGGTTAAAATGGTTTTTTAGATTAACAGTATTGTGGAAGTTATTGAAAATTTAATTTTTAATAACTAAGCCTTTAGTTTCTTTATAGTGAGACTAAATTGTGTTTTTTTGTTATTGATAATGTTATTGATTGTGATCCATAAGGACAAATGGAGACATGATCTTAATAATGTTGTTGCACTATAGACTCAAGTTAATCAATTGTTAGTCCAATTTAGTTTCACGTATGATCAATTCATCGATACATAAAAAAATATACACAACATTCGTGGTGATTCAAGGCTAGAAAAAGTTGAAAGTTGTCTAAATAGAATGATTTGAACAAATGACTTCAATAAAACACTAGTTGGAATTAATGATAATTTAGAAATGTATATACTGGTGGAACTAGAAATCCATTATTGGGAATTCATTATTCATGAATAATTGGACCAAGGAATTTATTGGGAGGATTTTGATGAATTTTTCTATAAATAAATATATCCTCAATTTTCATAATGTCTATAATAATTATCTTATTCAGTTTCAACTAATAATATCACATTGTAATAGTGTATATAGATAAATTTATTAATTTAGTCAACCTAAAAAAAGTTGTTATTTCAAGTGATTCCAAGAATAGAGGAATATATTCATTTGTGTTGAAACAATAAATTATATTTCTGATTTATGTGATTTGTATAATGGATTATAAATAGATGGCCAATATAAAAATTTTGGAATATCAAATATCATTATAAAATATATTGAGGATGCATGGGTATTATTATGGGAATATGTGGATACATCAATGATGAGAATAAGAGTAAGATGGAAACCATCTTCAAAAGTGGTTGGCCAATTTTTATTTAGATCGTGGAATTTGTTAATCTTATTATAATCAGAGATTTTTTAAATGAGGTTTTTTGGACCATATGAAATGAGATTATATAATACAACCTAGAGTATGTCACAATTGTAACTTTATGGGACAAATTTAGTGATTTTTACAAAGGTCAAATTTCATGTGCTCGGGACACATAACATGATTCTTAGAATTCACATTCTTTAACAGGATGAGTGAAACAAAGTATATATCATCAAAAGAACTAATCAGTCCATGATGATTCGAAGAATTATATGACTCCTTGACTAGTGAAATATCAATACTGTTACAAATATAAAGGTATGATGTGAATGAAATTGTATGAATATTATAAATTTATCATGTTTGTTCAATCCCGACATTCTATGATGAATGTTATGATTATTTTGAAATCCACCATTATGAAATATATTTCTGATACATGAACATCCCATTCATTTAATACATCTCATGTTATTTATCTAATGGGCTTTCATGATCAGAAGATGCCTTCTTTTTTGAATCTCCAATCATCTCTAGAGCAATGATAGTGTTGATCATTGAAAATTGCGTCGTTCAGGATAATAATTGATGGGGATGAGTTGTTATGGGATTTCTCAATTATAGAGATAGATTTCAATGAATTTAATCTAGGAATGGATTTTTTGGTGAAAATTAAATCCCATATCAATTATTATGCATGGATGGTGAGTTTAAAATATTCTAGCTGTTTTATACATATAATTATATGATATTAAGATATGGATTCATGTATTGTGGTAATTTTGGTGAAAATTGATGAAACGATCACTTACTTGGTGATAGAAGTTTCTTTGGTATCAAAATATGAGACTAGAAATAGAGATTTTATAACCATAATTGAGTAGTTTCATGATGTCTTTCCTAAAAAATTCTAGGGGTTGTCACCCAAAATAGAATTGGAGATTACGATTAATCTTTTACCAGGGATAGTACTATTTCCATTCATTCTAATCATAATTCACCAATAAAATACAGAAATTTTAATGATTGGTTGTTATATATTAATGTTAAATACTTCAAATAACCTAGTACCCCTTTGTGGTATGAAAAACAAAGTTTATTGATGAATGTGGATCAAAATCATCATATTTGTGTATTTAAAAAAAAAAATCGTGTTTGGACAATTAATATGTATCCACATTCACAAATTTTTGATATGATTGATCAATTTAGGGGATCTAGGTTTTTCTCTAAAACAGACCTGCATTTTGGATATCACCAATTGGGGGGTTCATAAAGATGATATTTTGATGCCATATTTTAGAAGCAGATATGTACATTATGATTTCATTTTTAATACTTTAGGTCTAATTAATTCTCCAACCATATTTATATAATTCACAAATAATATTTGTAAAATTTATATTGATTCTATTGTTGTGGTGTTTTTGGATATCATACTTTTATATTGTAGGAAAAAATAAGATCATGTGAAACTGTTGTCTATAGATTTTGGTATTTGTGGAAGAGACAAATATATAATGTTATCCTTTTGTGATTTTTTGATAGAGAAAATATGTTTCCTTTTCCATTTCTTTTATGAAAAAGTTTTTTATATATATCCATACATGATTAAAGCTATTGTCTTATGGGAAACACATAATAATGTCTATGACATACATAGTTTCATTGGTTTGGTATGACAATATGGATGTTTTGTACATGTTTTTTCACATTTGGAATCATTTATGGTATATTTTATGAGGAAAGGAATTATTTTATAGTGTAATGCAAAATTTTATCGATCATTTCATGAGATTAGAATTAGGCCACATCAGTACATATCTTTACATTTATAGAGTCTAGATGAGGATATGTATTTAACATTGATGCATTGGTATTCAGGTTCTGATGTGTTCTAATGTATTTTTATCATTTTGTTTCTAATGAAATATGTATGTTATGGTTGAAAAATAATATTTACCAAACACAAGTTTTGGAATTATCTCCAATAGTCCATCCTTGATGACCGGCCATCATTATCTTTTTTTCAGACATTTTTGGTGTTTACAGATACTATGTATATGATACTATTTTTCACAAAAACATAGTTTTACATGAATCAATGAAGAATATTTTAATATATTAAAATCATAGACATTGACAATATGTATAAACTAAGAAAACAGAACATTGAGGATGATATATTAAGAAGGAATTCAAATAATTTTTAGGATATAGAAGCTTTAAATCAATTGCTTCTTATGTTTATCATAGTATACATGAATTTCGATTTTATAAAATATGGTGAGGTTCTAATTTCAATCGGAGTTTCATCTATCTATTAATTGGTTCAACATGATAAAGAGGCATAGATATCTGATTCTATATTTGATTTTATAATTTCAATGATTAATGGTGGGGATTCTATTGAGGGATGAATGTAGAGGGATTTCAGTTTTAAGGATTAGATATTTGATAATGTTACCATAAGTTTATTAGAAAAAATTCATTGTCCTTATAATTATTTGAAATATGTTGTTCGTCCAAAAATTCAAATGAAGTATTGAAAAAATCGAAGAATAGTTTCAGCGAGTGATAATGAAGAGGTATATGGAAGAGTTTGTTTTGTGATTTGTCACATGTGAGTAGGTCAAAATGCACCACCACTGAACAACATTCATGTTTCATTATTTATTGATTCATAGTGGAAATAAGAGTAAATAACCTTGTTTTAGTTATCATGTTTACAAATAACTTTTTGGAAACAAGATTATATATCTATGATATTGGATAATCTCATGATATTAGTTCATTTTATCCATATTTTTGAATCATATATGGTGGATAACTTATAATAAAATATATATATATGAATACCCATAATGAGTCATGGAGTTCCGATATCTATTGTATTTGGATGAGGCCCTAGGTTTACATATCATTTTTGAAAATTGATACAAAGACCCCTTGGTAGTTAGTTTACAATGAACATGTCGTATCATCCTTAAATGTATGGATTATTTGAATGGATGATACAAAATTTGGAGGAAATTCTTAGGGGTAGGGATTTATATTCTATAAATAATTATATGATCATATACCATTAATATATTTCATTTTCAACATTAGTTACTAGGTATTGATATATATGATTCTTTTTATACACTGTATGTGAATCCTTAATGTTTTACTCTTTTAATGTGGAAAATAGTGAGACATAACTATTTGGTCCAAGGATTTTGTATGATACAATTGAAAAAATTCAAATGATTATAATGTGTATGTAGATGGATGAGATTCTTCATAAATCATATGTTGGTCATTATCGATGACTTCTATTATTTGAGGTTAGTGATCATGTGTTTTTTACAATCTATCTCCAGAATGAGAATCATTGTTTTTGTAATTTTCTAATGTTATCTCTTCAATATATAGTCCCTTTTTAGAAACATGACTATGTGGATGTGGTGGAATTTAATTTCCATTTCCCCAAGTATTGTTTTAGTGAATAATATGTTTCATGTTTCTCAATTAAAGAACATTCAACCAAATCATTACCATTTTATTCGATGGGATATAATTTTCCAATATATTGAATATATATGGTTTTATGTTCGAAGGAATATTTTTATATGAACGTGAATTTAGTGCATTGGAAAATCATCGTTATGGTGTGGTTTTTATGAAAAAAATGTATGATTCCAAAAGAAAAATGGGTTCACGAAAAGGAAATTAGAGAAAATGACCTAAACACATCCAGGAAACCAATGGGTTTCGAAATTCAAGGGACAATAAAGGCAATGTTGGGGATAACGTACCACCTAATTTTTCCTGCAGTGTTACATTTATTTATTGATTTTATATATAAATAATTATAAAGTTATGTTTTGGGAGGTTTAGGGGGTTTCTAAATATTTGAATGATTTATGGTGGTTCATGTTTTGATAATGGTTAGTGAAAACCATGAAGAACCTCAATAATAGAGTGAAATGGAATACAATGGTATCTAGAATGGTGAACCATTGGTGCATGGTTTGTAAAATCCATATCAAGGAAAAGGAGAAATTATGAACATTGAAAATTTGGTGAAATAAAGGGTTGGGGTACGGTTTTCCTTAACGACTAAGCTGACATTATGAGGGGTGGGATTGGTAATGTATAAAACACATTATTTGAGAAAACTCTTCCAAACAGTTCCACAAGCCATGAAATATTAAATTGGCCCTCTGAAATAATTTTCTCGTTTTCCATTTAAATAATTTGTTTCTTAGTTTTCACCCAATTATCACATAACAGGAACTCCATTTTCTCCTATTTTTTGAGAATAATTTCACATTGGGTTGGAGCAATATGTATGCAAATCATAGTGCATTGGAAGACTAGATTCATATGTAAGTAATATTCCATTGTTTTTCTTGAGGTATCACTTATAATTATCTTTCTGAAAAATATATATCTAATCATTTGTAGATATAAAAATATATATATGTTTCCATATAGTAATTGTGATGTTTTGTGGTTGGGTCTAGAGAAGGAAATGTGGTATGTGATTATAGGTATAGAATCAGTGTATCGTCCTTCATTTTTTGATCAGTTTGTGAGATAGGTTACTTCTCCCTCGATTCAACATTATTATAACATGAATTCTTAACTTAAATAATTTTTCCCCATTAATATATTTTTATATCATTTTGTGATTCTTTTTGGAAACCTATTTACTGATAGTTTTGGGAAATTATAGAAAATGAAATGTTTCCTAAATGATAATTATAAAGTGTGATTTCAAACTAATGGGTTTATTTTATTTAGGGAAATTGGTTTTTAATTATTTTAAATAAGTAATGATTTTTTGAGTTATTTTATAAAATGGTCATTGGAATACATTTTTGTGGTATTCCCCATTTCATTTGACATTGACATACTGAGAAAAAATGTGGTACTATTGGATTAATTTAAAATAGAACATTAGATTTATGTCCAAGAGAATACTTTTTGGATGAATTAGAGACCACTCATGAGTATTGAACTATCACCTTGGAAAGCATATGTGGATTCATGGGTATGTCTGAAACCATGTAAGCATATGATTATGTGAATGTCAAATGTTTTAAATTCTAGTTTTATAATTTTCCATGGAAAATTTTATTTACATGGAAACCTATTTTATCATTATATAAATTGATTTAAATTGTTGACAATATATTTTATATAAATTTTATAACAAGTTTTGTCTAAGTGGAGTGAGTTGGAAAGTCATTGGGGAAATACTATTGAGTTTATACTAACCCTCTACATTTTATCTTTTTTTAGTTTGAAGATGTCATTTATCAGGACACATTTAATGGCATGATATCAAATTCATTTAGTGATTCTTCTTTATATTGTGGCCGTGGATTATTATGGTGGAGTTTTGACTATATATGGAGTTGTTTCCTTGATGTGATTAGGGTCTTAGGATTTTGTTAAAATTTGATTTCCTTGGATATTTCTATTTGGTTTACACTTTTACTTTGATATTGTTGTTGATTTAGTTTGTGTTTGTTGTAGTTGTTTTTTACCCATGGATCGTATAAGGCTTTGGTTGTTATTTTTATCATTGTTTTTTTATCGTAAATGTAAAAATCCTCCCCCAATTTCTTATTAATCACAGGGAATTTATTTCCTGCCCTTGGTATATTGGCGATGTCATGAGAGGCCACAAACATAAAATACAACATCCCAAACCAATGGTTGAGTGGTTGGATGTTTCAATACTTTAGAGAATAACAACATCATAAGACATGAGTTTCTGGCATACACATAAGAATAGAAAACAATTTCTATTGAAGTGAAGCCATACAACCATGACTGTAATACCCTAAGTGTATATAAATTAATTTTTCTTCATTTTGTAACTAAATATTTAAATTCATTATAAATATTTTCTGAAATAATTGATATATATATATAAATAATGGAATTTTTACCGATGGAATAGTAACATGACCTTATAAATTGTAATAAGACCATTAGTAATAGTAATCAGATCAAATAAAATACTAACCTCACCTATGGGAGTATAATCAAATTATATATCCTATAACTGTAATCATGATATATTTATATCAAAGAATAACTGAATAAATGTTTTGGAATGTATAACATAAGTGTTGGGTTTTTGTAAGACATAAATATTTAATTTCTATTTTAGAATTAGTTAAAAGATTTAAACAAATCATTATATTCTTAAAATATATTCAAAAACTAATAATTCATTTTTTATGGTTATATTATAATTTTATGATTCCTTGATTAATTTTTCCAGGTGTTATATAATCAGTTATAGTTATAAATTTTTTAATTTTCAGATAAATTATTATTTTAATTAAAAAATAAGTTTTACATATTTATAATATTATTTTCCGAATGGGGATTCCATTGTTTAATCATACACATCAAAAAGTGTTTTGGGTGAATTGTTCATATTTTTTTGAAATACTTGAATTTTTGTGAATAGTGAAATACAATAATTTACGATATATATGAATTATAAGTTATATGAATATTACTAAAAGAATTAATGATATAATCAACATATCTTGAACATCCCATAATTATTTTAATATATTTTATTATAATTCATAAACTATTTAAATTCTTGATCCAAGTTAATAAACTAAAGAATAAAATATTTAAAAAACTCTCCTCTCATCTACTATAAATACCACCTCTCACCCCTCTTCTCCCCACAACACTAATGATTTGAGAATTTTCGAATTTCATCCCAACATACTTCCCACATCTCATACCCACAACCAATGCATATTGGTATCTCTAAAATTACAAAACTAAAGTCATTAAGGAGGTTCTTAAGGAGGACAATCCAGTATTTAAAACCCCCCTTTTATTTTCTTTTCAATTTTTGTTATATTATTTTAATCTCTTCACATAACCTTATATAAGAGGCATGAAATATCTATTAACATACATTTACTATTATGTTTTTGGGTTTATGGAGAAATTTATTAGCATAGTTCCTCTATTATCCCATTTATTCTAAAATAAAAACATTTTCTGTTCTCTATCTAATTACCGACATAGTGGATAATGTGTTTCCAATTTCCATTACCACCTTCATGGATGGTATATAAAAACAATTTAATGGTTATCAATTTTTTTATATTGTATGACATAACCTCTTCTATGTGTTATAATTCACATGTATTTTTAATATTCAATTATGTAATGAAACTATTATGTTTTGATCAATGAACCGCCAAAATAATCTAAATGAATATCAGTAATTTTTTATTTAATTAGTAATCATAATATCTAAAAAATGATATCTGGAATAATTTAATGTTTTATAAACATTTAAATACCATTTGGTTTTACATCTGGATTTTCTCCTTCGTACGACAAGAAAATTTATTATGAACTGACCATGGAAACCGTGTAAAGAACACATGAGAAACAATGGATATAACAAAATATTATAAAAAAATTGGTGCAATGATTTTAAAAAATATTCATATAATGTGTCATAAAAGGTATTTTATTTCATTAAAAACTTTAATAACATTATTTTTAAAATTTTATTATAGTATTAACACATGTTAAGTAAGACGAGCCTGAGGTAGGAGAATTATTAAACCAATTTCCATTATTTCGATTAACCTTATACATCATTTATTATATCGTGATAAGATTATTTTTGTAATGATTTTTTCTTTATAATTTTGCCTTATTATGTTTATATATTGTGTATATACGTATTAAGTTAAATATATTTATTCCCATATCAATTATATGGTATTTTTATATAACTTTTCTTTAAAAATCATCTATTAAAATTCAATTTTATAAAATTCAAAATCAACGTTTTATGAAATTATTCATGTTTAATGATTATTTAATGCTTCATTGGAACTTTTTAGGAATTTCTGGAACTATATAACTCTTAAATAGATTAATTATGATTTTGTTATAGGTCTCATGTTTTGGTACTCCATGTGTAACTACAATGGTTACACCATAAGGTATCAATTAGGGTTACTATGTAAGGTATCCATAAGGGTTTCAAATAATAAGGTGGATTCGATGGTTAAAATATGGTGAAATTAATTCCCCATGTTAACTATATGGATTGTTTTTATGTTTTAAGAAACTATATTGTTTCACAATGTAAGTACATTCCACTTTATCATTTGACAACTATGTCTTTGTGAAAATGATTTCATATGTTTATAAGTATTAATTTACTTATGGTTACTCTCTTTCATTTTATATCCCATGCCAAAATTTATGTGATCATAAAATTTTTTAAAATGAGTTTCTTAACGCTAATTATGGGTAAGATAAATGGAGAATCTACTATAATTGTCGTGAATAATTATCTTGAATATATTACATGTTTTATTAAAATCTATTATATTCTAATAAAATTGGATATTTTTTTAGTAATATTCACATTGTATTCTTGTGGGATGATATTTTTGAATTAGGTCCAACAATTTTAAAACCCTAAAAATTAAATATATTTTGTTAATGTAACGAAGTTAATTCTAAAGTAATTTACTTGACTATGTAATGTATAATTTTAATCCCTTTTAATTGGTATCAAATCAAGGTTTAGATATCTTCAGTGTTTAACAGGATGATAAAAATAGAATACAATAATTTTTTTACCATATGTTGAAATGATATATATTTATAAGATTTATATGTTGCTTCATCTATAATATGTCTATTCAGAATATTTTTCCTTAGAAGAAACATGGGATCCGATGTTATAAGGAACTGATGGAATGGTATCTTTCTAAAAATGCAACTCGCAATAGTGGGAATTTGAACCGAACTATTTTTAATGGTAATGGATCAGTTGATAGAGTCTATAAATGGTAATATAATATATACAAGAGAAACATCAAATCTACAATAAAGGAACATGATTATAGTAAAAAAAATAGATCCCAAATCCTCCATCTTTCAATGGATTTTCTGACCATGTTGCGGCTGAAGGGTGGATTAAATCCCTTGAAAAGATAATTAATGTTATGGGGTGTCAAGATAATCAAATGGATAGTCATTCCATTTATCACTCTGAGGGTGAATCTGTCCATTGGTGTTTAATGTTCATGGATATCAGTTATAGGGAAGAGATGTATTTCTTGGAATGTGTTTAATTTAAAATATATTTCTTCAAAAATATTTTCCTAGGTTGATTCCAATTAAAAGGTAAAATAAATTACTATAATTAATGAAGAAAGATGATTATTCATTGGTCGAGTATAAATTAAACTTCACCCGACTAGAATGGTTTTCTCTAAATCTAATTTTTAATATTGATAGTAAAATCAACCTTTTTTACTCAGTATTGAATCCATGATATCAAATGTTATAGGCTTCCAAAAAATTCAAATGTAATTAGAGACATGTCTGATATATATAGATAGAAGAAATGGAGTTTGATGATGATCATGTGTTATTTGAAAACATGTAGAAGAATATGTATATATGGAAATGGATGGGTAAGAATCATTCAAATAAATCTAATATCATGAAATTCCAGTTTCTGGTTTTGGAAACGTGTGTTGAATATCTCACTAGGGAATTCCTCAAAAAAACTGGAAAATGTTTTCAATGCCGAAAGTTTTCACATATGTTCCACGATTGTAAATTTTTTTTAAATATTAATTCTAATAAGATAAATGTAACATTTTATAAATGTGGTGAGATTAGTCATTATGTAGATACCTGGACAACAAATATATGATGATCTAATGAAGCTATATTATATTAATAAAGGTGCAGTGAGATCCTTTGCAGATATGTTAATAGATGTCATGTTATCCAAATATTTGGTGTTATATACATTGTTTGTTAGCTCTACTTTTTATAATGACTTATTTGATACAGGGTATAAACATTACATTATTTATAGAAATATTCTTTTCAATTTTACATTTTACCTAATGAAATGAGACCATAACATATGGTAAAAACAGAAGGGGAAATATTTCATTGAAATTTCATTATAAGAATCTTCTTGTTTTTTGTGAAATACTTTACCTAAAACCTTTTTAACCATTATTTAGTTCCATGTCATTCTAGGTACAGATTGAATTTATATTTATCATGCAATTATAGATTGTTGATCTGAAGATGTTTTTTTATAAACAGTTTATATATTGTTTGAAAGAATAAAACCACACAATACATTACATATCAAGAAGCTGATAAACAATTAAATGGTAGAAATTAATGTTATATTTACCATATTTCTGAAAACATTGGAACTATTAAGATTAATTCTGTGGTAGTGTTAAATTAATAGCATGATGTTTTTCCAAATGAGTTTACCTTTGCTATTACAAATCAAGATGTTAAATTTACCATTCACATACTTCTTTATTCCAAGACAATTTCAAAACTCCCGTGTCGAATGGCTCAAGTGGAACTCCATGAGTTTAAAATTAATTTATAGGTGTTTCAAGACAAAATATTCCTTCATCCTATAAATTTTTCATGGGGTTATCCTATTGTGTTAGTGAAAAAATAATGATGTGTCCATGATTATTTGAAAGGATTTTATAGATTTTACAAGAACTTATGTTAAGAATAATTATGATTTTCTTATATCAAAGAATTGTTTGATCTTCTCCCAGAAGATCAGTATTTTTCTAAGATTGACTTTTGATGTAGGTAACACATTATCATGGTGAATGATTATAATGTCCTAAAAATAGCATTTTTTATTAGATATGGGAGTTAAGAGTTTGTTTTTATTCATTTTGGTTCGACAAATGCCCATGTTGTATTCATAGCTCTTATGAATAGAATATTATGTGAATATTTGGATATGTTTTTTTTTGTATTTATTGATGATATATTGGTATTTTTAAAATTTTATTGTAAAGACCCTTAAATTTCATAGAAATTTTTTTTCTTAATTTTCTTTGGAATTTTACAAGAGCACAGTTTTTGACGGCACCTGATTCCGAGGACCGGTGTGCCCAGAATCATTTTCCGAAGTTTGGCTTGGGTACATTTAGTGAACGGACGAGCGGGTTTTTCAAACTTTTCAACCAGTGCCCGGAATCGAATTCTGAGGGCACCGATGAAATTGTAGCGCCAGTATTCTCCTAGAAACGCCTCTTCCGGAGCTGCGTTTGCTCGGGTGTGGTTTTTAATTTTCAGGATTAAAGTTAAGAAATAAAATAATTTTACGACATCTTTATTTTATTTCACTTAAGCCACTTGGATGCCACATGAAGCCACTTAAAAGAGGCTTAAACTGAGTTGATCCGGATAGGATTCTATCCAGAAAATATCCTACCCCTCGGTAGGATATTTGTGAGGCGGGGCCCGCAGGAGCCCCGCCGTTTCTTTCCGCTAAGTAACGCACCCGCGAAAACCCGTCATTATGATAGTCAACTGACGCGTTTTCTTAATTTCTTAACAGACCATTTAATTGGGCGGTTTATTTCGTAAATTAAATGAGTTGTTTCTTTCGTTGAATTAATTCAACGAATTGATGGGTCGTTACTTACCCTTTTTCGTGTGTTGACATAATAATAAAATAAGACCAACCAGTCTTTTGAAAGTTTGCACGTTGAGAGGATTTGACAGAATCCTTGTATCTTCTTTCTCCTTTGCGAAGAATGCGAAGAACGCGAAGAACGCGAAGAATGCCATCATCCGCGAAAAACGACGACGCTCTAATCCGAGATGTTCTTCCCCACCCCGATCTCCGATCACCAACCGTTTGAGGTGAGTGATTTCGGGTTTCTTCTAAAAGTTCTTTCTGGTTTAAAACAAAACACAGATTTAATTATTTATATTTAAAATCTGTTGTTTCCTGGTCCGTCGAGTTCGTCGACGCAACGCCAGATTCTGCGACGACGCGACGCCCTTCTGCGACGACGCGACGCCCTTCCGCGACGACGCAACGATCTCCACCATCCGCGACGAGCAATTCTGCGAAAAATGCTCACGCGCGACGACTACGAGGTAGGGATTTTATTTTTGGAATTACCCCTTTTTATTGTTCTCGTAAATGTTTCTTTAAAAAGTTAAAAAACCGGATTTGTGAACAATTTTAATTTTATTAAAATTGTTGTTTCCTGTGTGGAATAAAAATTCTCCCTTTTTTATATCTAACGCGGAGGGTGCGGGCCAAATGAACACGGCCCGACGACCCTCCACCGTTCTTCGTTCTTGTGCGGATTTGACGGGCGACGACGGAGCATGCCGCAATGGAGGTTTGATGATTCCGCAGTGAAGAACGAGTCTCGGGAGGAGCAGCAGGTGCAGACGGGAAGAAAATCGGACCACCGGAGCGACTCCGGCGGCCCGCGGAAGCCGGCGGCGGCGCTCGCGGGACGCGGCTGAAGCCTCATCCGGCCACCAGGGAGACACCCTGCGGGTGTTTCGGGGGTGTCACGCGGGGGCAGCGGCTCCCCCCCGCGTCACTCGGGGCGCGGCTTCAGCCGCGTCCGGCTGTCTGGCCGACACCCCGCGGGTGCCGCGAGGGTGTCACGCAAGGCGGCGGCTCCCCCCGCGTCGGCCGCTCTGCCGCTCGGCCGAGCCGTGCCAGGCCAGCCAAGCCAGACCGGTCCGACCGGGTCGGACTGGGTTTGGCCGACCCAGGGGGGTCGGGCCGGGTCGGCCTGGGCCCGGACCCCCCGTCTTCGGACGGTTTTCGTTCAAATGGATGTATCTTGAGATACGGGCCTCCAAACGACTTTTTGTCAGCGGAAACACGATCCTTGGATCGAGACGGTCGTTTCGGTATATCGCACTCAAGGTTTCAGAATACTTTTGAGTTCGGCCAGGTTGGTTGGTACACGAAACCAACCGGGCCTTCGGAGCGGAAACACTCATATCTTGAGCTACGGACGGCTGATTGACGTGTCGTCAGCTTTGTTGAATTCCTCTAAGTGAGACAGATCTCTTGGCATACTCCGCCCGAGGTTTGGACGTAGGTGGAGTACGGTCGGGTTGGTTTTGCCTTAAAAACCAACTGGGCCCCTGGGACGAAAAAGCCAATAACTCTCCGACCGGGCATCCGATCGACGCACCGTCTGCGACATTGTGTTCCTGTTGACGATACGGAACTTTTGGATACATCAACTTCGGACTTTGTGACAGTTGATGTATCAGCCTCTCGGCTCATGGAGAGGACCCTCCCAAATGAGCTTGCTGTGTGCGGGAATCCTAGAGCTGGCTGCGACTGCTACTTCGACAGCGACGACCATGCAGAGATCCTCAGTGGACTGCGGCGACGACCGTGCAGAGATCCTCAGTGGACTGCGACGCCGACTATCCAGAGATCCTCAATGGACTGCGACGACTACTACACTCAGCGATCCTACATGGATGAGTGCTACATGTCCTGTGTGGGCCCGATCCTGTGTGGGTCTGATCCTGTGTGGGTCAGCGCTCAGCGGTTCTGTGTGAGCCAGTGCCTACAGGTCGTGTGTGGGCCCAATCCTGTGTGGGTCATTGCGGGGGTTAGTTACCTATCGATTCTTCGTGGGTCCGATGACTTAGATGGATCAGTGATCATCTTTATCGTCATCCGATGAAATATACCTGTGTGAGCTGAATCTTCTGTTTACTCTCCTTTGTGGATTGTGTTGAGCTATCCTGTGTGGATTTACTGTTTACTCTCCTTTGTGGATTTTGTTGAGCTATTCTGTGTGGATTTACTGTTTACTCTCATTTGTGGATTGTGTTGAGCTATCTTGTGTGGATTTACTGTTTACTCTCCTTTGTGGATTGTGTTGTACTATCCTGTGTGGGTTTACATTTTTCTTTCCTGTGTGGACTGGGTTGTGCTTGGGCTAGGACGTTGGAGCCGAACGGGAATTGATGACTTAGGTATATGTATGGGCATATACCTAAGCCGTGTCAGATGTTACTTCGTGATTGCACCTTTTCTTTGTGGATTATACTTTGTGGATTTCGGGAGACCTTCAGGGGTCTCGGGGTCCCTATTGAGTAGCTTATACTCACCCCTACACGGGCTATGCCCGCACTACATTGTGTTGGTTGCAGACAACAGACAACGCTGATCGTGGTGGAGGCGTGCGGAGTAGGACGGTACCTGGAGGTGGACCACTGGGCGGGACATACTCGGAGAGGTCAGGAGGACCAGAGGAGTAGTGGAGGCTATCTGTACCCACCCTTTAGGTGGGACTTCCATAGGACGGTTCGACGCTGCGGCTTTTCCTTTCAGTTGTACTTTACAGTTGGGCTTGTATTTCTGGCCCCTTTTTCTTTCAGCACAGCTTGTACAGTTTTTACTTAGTGTTTACTTTTCCGTTTGTTTACTATGTGGTTCTTGTTTACTTTTCAAAGGCAATGTCGTCCCTTTTTGTTGGGATTTACGCCTTGGTGCTAGTCGCCAGCCCCTGGCCTATGGAAGGCGGGCTTGGGTTAGTCACAGCCCGGGCCCCGAGGACGGGTCGTGACAAATTGGTATCAGAGGTGGTCGGTTCTACCGCAGACTCTGATCTTTCTTCTATGTGAAGCAATAGTGTTTAGCGTATTGAGTGTGGTTATCTGACCAGGGAGTCCAGTGTTGGTGCGGCGGCGACATATCCGTACACCAGGACCCTGACTTCTGATTTCCGACTTAATGCACGAAAACATTGATTGCGTGTGTGTTTCAAGTTTTCGTTGTGATTACTTGTGTCAGCTCACCAGGTATAATGTTCTGACCGTGGCGCACTTGTTTCCTTTTCAGGATGGCCCCACGATGGCAGCCATCTAGGGTTCCGAGAGTAGAGCGCGACGACAGCCCGCCGAGCGACGAGGCCTCGGTGTAGGGCCCGTTGACAGCAGAGGCACCGGCGGTACCTTTACCCGCCGAGCCCCCGATGCTTCCAGCGCCGATCGCTGACGATGCACGAAGCCTCGGAGCTCTGCACGAGTTCCAGCGCCAGTGACCACCCAGGTTCCGTGGGGAGACGGACCCCCAGGCAGCTGAGGACTGGCTGGAGACGGTCGTTCGAGTTTTCAGGCTAGTGAGGACACCAGCAGACCTCATGGTGATCCTCGCGGCGAGCCTACTGCACGCAACAGCAGGGCGATGGTTGAGCGTGATGCTCCAGGTACACGATGAGGCCTCCCTCATCTAGTCGGACTTCGAGAGCCTCTTCCACTCAGAGTTCGTCCCGGTCACCCTCTGTGCGGTGCGCATCCAGGAGCTTCTTCAGCTGCGGCAGGGCAGCTTGACGGTCGCGCAGTACGCAGCGAGGTTCACCGACCTTTCTCGCTACTCAACAGACATGGTACGGGACCCCTTCATCCGGGCCCGGACCTTCGAGCAGGGATTCAGACACGAGATCAAGGCATCGCTGATCTCCCTCAGCATCCCGACCCAGGCAGGAGTGCTGGAGCGAGCACTTCTGATCGAGAGCTTCCTGGCTGGGTCCACAGCGAGACCTACCGCAGGGCGGCAGGTAGCAGAGTCTTCGGCTGCTGGTAGCCGACAGATGAATCAGGGTTCCTGGAAGACGAGGCGTTCCGGCAGACGACCTCGGGATAGTGGCTCAGCAGTGCGGGGCACACAGCGCGGAGCCAGCCTTCCGAGAGGCAGGTAGTGCTACTCATGCGGCGGGCAAGGCCACATGGCTCGTGACTGCCCGACCCGTCGTACCGAGGAGCAGTAGATGGTGGAGGGGCCACCTAGGCAGAGGCAGAGGGTCGACCGTGGCGGTCCGCAGGGAGGAGGCGGACGAGGCAGAGGAGCTGGCCGAGCAGCGGGTGGTGGGCGACGCTTTGAGGCTCTTCCACCACCACCACCACCAGGAGGTCCGCCCCGACCACAGGGAGCTGGCGGGCAGAGACAGGCACAACTCCAGGCAGTGGAGGCCTACGGCCACGACGCGCCAGAGATGATTCGAGGTACGATCTGTGTCTATTCCACCCTTGCTGCAGTTCTGATAGACACATGAGCGAGTCACTCTTTCATAGCCACTGCCCTTGTTCGGAGCTCGCAGATTCTGACAGAGTCGTTGGCTCGATCCTTACGGCTAGAGACTCCTACGGGAGCAGACTCGACGATTACGCACTGGTGCCGGCAGTGTGAGCTTACTCTAGGAGGTGAGAGCTTCGGCTGGGATCTTCTTGTAGCGGCGTCGAGGCCTTACGACGTCATCTTGGTCATGGATTGGTTATCTACGGTCCATGCAAAGATTGACTGCATTAGGCACAAGGTGCGATGTGTGCGCACCGATGGGAGCAGGTTCACCTTCACCGGCGAGAAGGGAGCCTTTGCAGCACAGGATGGACTTCCGCAGAGGAGAGGACAGCCCATCACTCATCAGTTGGCTAGCCTCATCCTTGAAGCAGTTGACGTGCGGAGTCCTAGTTTTCCTGCCGTGGTGGATCTGTATGCGGACGTCTTCCCCGACGACGTTCCAGGGCTACCTCCTCACAGAGAGGTAGACTTTTACATTGACCTGTACCCCGGGACAGCCCCGATATCCACTCCAGCGTATCAGATGGCCCCCTCTGAGCTTCGAGAGCTACGGGTACAGTTGGAGGACTTGCAGGGCAAGGGGTTCATCCGACCCAGTGATTCACCCTGGGCTTCGCCGATATTGTTCGCCAAGAAGGCGGACGGGAGCTTGCGACTATGTGTCGATTATCGTCGCCTGAACCAGGTGACAGTGAGGAACAAGTATCCGCTACCCAGGATTGATGATCTTTTCGACCAGCTCAAGGGAGCACGGTGGTTCTCGAAGATAGACCTCAGATCAGGCTACCATCAGCTCAGAGTTCGAGATGAGGACGTGCAGAAGACGACCTTCAGGTGTTGGTATGGCCACTATGAGTTCTTGGTTATTCCTTTCGGCGTAGCCAATGCTCCAGCAGTGTTCATGAGCCTCATGAACAGGATCATCCAGCCATACCTCGATCGATTTGTCGTGGTCTTCATCGACGAAATCTTGGTATAATCGACGACGGAGGAGGAGCATGCCTACCACTTGAGTGTTATACTAGACACACTCCGAGAGCACCAGCTTTATGGAAAGCTCTCGAAGTGCCAGTTCTGGTTACGTGAGGTACACTTCTTGGGGCATGTCATTTCTGAGGTGGGAGTTGCAGTGGATCCCGCGAAGATCGAGGCATTTCTAGCTTGGGAGCCACACAAGAGCGTGACAGAGGTGCAGAGTTTCTTGGGCCTAGTCGGATACTATCAGAGATTTGTGCTGGACTTCTCCAGAGTTGCAGCCCCACTCTCAGCGTTGACGAAGAAGGGGAAACCCTTCGTGTGGTCAGAAAGATGTCAGCAGAGCTTCCAGGAGCTGAGGCAGAGGTTGACCAGCAAACCTATCTTGAGGTTGCATGAGGATGGAGTTGGATACGTAGTCTACTGCGATGCATCAGGGACCGGACTCGGGTGTGTCCTGATGCAGGAGCAGGCCGTGATTGCCTATGGATCACGTCAGTTGAGGCCGCATGAGCAGAACTACGCTACCCATGACCTGGAGTTAGCAGCAGTGGTCTTCGCTCTGAATAAATGGCGGCACTATCTGATGGGCGAGTGCTTTACAGTATTTTCTGATCATCAGTGTCTCAGGTACATCTTCTCTCAGAAGGACCTGAACCTGAGATAGCTGTGATGGATCGAGTTCCTCCAGGACTATGACTTTGAGATAGTCAATACTCCTGGGAAGGGGAACGTGGTAGCTGATGCCCTCAACAGGAGGACGTGCATCTAGCTACTTGAGGAGGCGACGGAGCAGCTAGCCGCCTTGCAGATATCCTTCGTGGATAGAGAAATAGTAGCCTTCCTTTAGTCTCTCACAGTATCTCCTCCACTTCTACAGCGGGTCAGAGAGGCTCAACGTGGGGACGCTGACTATGAGACACGGCGTGCACAGATATCCTCGGGACAGGCACCTGATTGTTTCTCCCTTGGAGCAGAGCACGACGTCCTTTTCAGAAGACGTACCTTTGTACCAGTCGCTTTACGAGAGGAGGTGCTGATAGAGTTTCACACTTCTCTTTTGGCGGTACATCCAGGAGTGGCGAAGATGAACCAGGATCTCAGACGGCAGCACTGGTGGCCCGGCATGAAGAAGGCTGTGGCAGAGTTCGTTTCACGGTGCCTCACCTGCCAGCAGGTGAAGGCAGAGCATCAGGTACCAGCAGGCTTGGTACAGCCGATGGAGGTCCCGAAGTGGAAGTGGGATGGGATATCTGTGGACTTCGTGACTGGACTTCCGCGCACTTTCAGAGGTCACGACTCCATTTGGGTGATTGTTGACCGACTCACCAAGTCGGCACACTTCTTTACCATCCGAGAGCAGGGCTCAGTGGAGAGCTTGGGGCGTCTCTACGTTCAGGAGATTGTACGGCTTCACGGTGTTCCATCATCTATTGTCTCTGATCAGGACGCTCGCTTTACTTCCCAGCATTGGAAGGGGTTGCAGGAGGCGTTCGGGACACGGCTACGTCTGAGCACCGCCTTTCACCCTCAGACGGATGGTCAGACGGAGAAGACCATTCAGACTCTCGAGGACATGCTCCGCGCATGTGTCATCGACTTTGGTCACAGCTGGGAGGACCACCTACCCTTGGTGGAGTTCGCGTACAACAACAGCTACCACTCCAACATCAGGATGGCACCCAACGAGGCGTTGTATGTCAGGCCTTGTAGATCTCCTTTGTGCTGGACAGACCCTGGGGAGTCAGCACTTGTGGGACCAGAGAAGGTCCGGGCCACGATAGAGAAGGTCCAGGTCATCCAGGAGCGGATGAGGACGGCACAGAGCCGGCAGAAGTCATATGCTGACAGGAGGCAGAGGCCACTAGGGTTCGAGGATGGCGACCACGTCTTCTTGCGGGTCTCACCTCGACGTGGTTTGCGGAGATTTAGCCGAGGTGGCAAGTTGTCTCCACGCTTCATCGGGCCTTTCCAGGTCCTCAGCCGGATTGGCGGGGTGGCTTATCGCCTGACTCTACCACCTTAGTTGCATCGGGTGCACGACGTCTTCCATGTATCCCAGCTGAGGAGATACGTGCACGACCCGACGCACATCATTGACTATGGGGAGCTAGATGTGGATGATGGGGAGACTTTTGCGGAGGTCCCGGTGGAGATAGAGGATCGACAGGAGCGGGTCCTACGTGGGTGATCGATTCCTCTTGTGCGAATCAGATGGCAGCACGGGAACCTCCAGGAGAGCACATGGGAGCAGGAGGCTCAGATGCGTGCTCAGTACCCACTTTTTTTTTCCATAGTTTAAGTTGTATCTTTACGGTGACGTAAAGAACTGAGATGGGAGTAATGTAAAGACCCGTAAATTTCAAGGAGATTTTTTTTCTTAATTTTCTTTAAAATTTTACAAGAGCGCAGTTTCTGAAGGCACCTGATTCCGAGGCCCGGTGTGCCCAGAATCATTTTCTGAAGTTTGGCTCGGGTACATTCAGTGAATGGACGAGCGGGTTTTTCTAACTTTTGAACCGGTGCCCAGAATCGAATTCTGAGGGCACCGATGAAATCGCAGCACCGATATTCGCCTAGAAATGCCTCTTTCGGAGTTGCGTTTGCTCGGGTGTGGTTTTTAATTTTCGGGCTTAAAGTTAAGAAATAAAATAATTTTACGACAACTTTATTTTATTTCACTTAAGCCTCTTGGAACCCACTTGAAGCCACTTAAAAGCGGCTTAAACTGAGTTGATCCGGATAAGATGCTATCCAAAAAATATCCTACCCCCTCGGTAGGATATTTGTGAGGTGGGGCCCGCAGGAGCCCCACTGTTTCTTTCCGCTAAGTAACGCACCCGCGAAAACCCGTCATTATGAAAGTCAACTGACGCATTTTCTTAATTTCTTAACAGACCATTTAATTGGGCGGTTTATTTCATAAATTAAATGAGCTGTTTCTTTTGTTGAATTAATTCAACGAATTGATGGGTTGTTACCAACCGTTTGAGGTGAGTGATTTCTAGGTTCTTCTAAAAGTTCTTTGTGGTTTAAAACGAAACACGGATTTAATTATTTATAATTAAAATCTGTTGTTTTTTGGTCCGTCAAGTCCGTCGACGCAACGCCGGATTCTGCGACGAGGCGATGCCCTTCTGCGATGACGTGAAGCCCTTCCGCGACGACGCGACGATCTCCACCTTCTGCGACGAGCAATTCCGCGAAGAACGCTCACGCGCGACGACTACGAGGTAGGGATTTTATTTTTGGAATTTCCCATTTTTATTATTCCAGTAAATGTTTCTTTAAAAAGGTAAAGAACCGGATTTGTGAACAATTTTAATTTTATTAAAATTGTTGTTTCCTGTGTGGAATAAAAATTCTCCCGTTGTTTATATCTAACACGAAGTGTGCGGGCCAAACGAACACGGCCCGACGACCCTCGGTCGTTCTTCGTTCTTGTGCGGATTTGACGGGCGACGACGGAGCGTGCCGCAACAGAAGTTTGATGATTCCGCAGTGAAGAAGGAGTCCTGAGAGGAGCAACGGCGCAGACATGAAGAAAATTGGGCCACCGGAGCGACTCCGGCGGCGCCCGGCGCGCCGCCGGACGAGACCGCCGCGACAACGACCGCGGCGGAGGCGCTCGCGGGACGCTGCTGAAGCCGCTTCCGACCACCAGAGAGACACCCTGCGGGTGTCGTGGGGGTGTCATGCAGCGGCGGCGGCTCCCCCCCGTGTCACTCGGGACGCGGCTTCAGCCGCATCCGGTTGTCTGGCCGACACCCCGCGGGTGCCGCGGGGGTGTCACGTGTGGCGGCGGCTCCCCCCGCGTCGGCCGCTCGGCCGCTCGGCCGAGCCGGGCCGGGCCGGCCGAGCCAGAACGGTCAGACCGAGTCGGACCGGGTCGGACCGGGCTGGACCGGGTCGGACCGGGCCGGACCGGGTCGGACCGGCCCGGACCGTGTCGGACCGCGTTCGGCCATCCCAGGGGATGTCGGGCCGGGTCGGCCCGGGCCAGGACCCCCCGTCTTCGGACTGTTTTATTTAAAATGGTCGTATCTTGAGCTACGGGCCTCCAAAAGACTCGCCGTTAGCGGCAACAAGATCCTTGGATAGAGCCGGTCGTTTCGGTATATCGCAATCAAGGTTTCAGAATACTTTTGAGTTCGGACGGGTTGGTTCGTACACGAAACCAACCGCGCCTTCGGAGTGGAAACGCTCATATCTTGAGCTACGGACGTCCGATTGACGTGCCATCAGCTTTGTTGAATTCCTCTAAGTGAGAAGGATTTTTTGGCATACTCCACCCGAGGTTTGGACGTAGGTGGAGTACGGTCGGGTTGGTTTTGCCTTAAAAACCAACCGGGCCCCTGGGATGAAAAAGCCAATAACACTCAGACCGGGCGTCTGATCGACGCGCCGTCTGCGACGTTCAGTTCCTATTTACGATACGGAACTTTTGGATACATCAAATTCGGACTTTGTGACAGTTGATGTATCAGCCTCTCGGCTCGTGGAGCGGACCCTCCCGAACGAGCTTGCTGTGTGCGGGAACCCTAGAGCTGGCTGCGACTGCTACTTCGACAACGACGACCGTGCAGAGATCTTCAGTGGACTGCGGTGACGACCGTGCAGAGATCCTTAGTGGACTTCGACGCGGACTGTGCAGAGATCCTCAGTGGACTGCGACGACTACTGCACTCAACGATCCTAGGTGGATCAGTGCTACAGGTCCTCTGTGGGCCCGATCCTGTGTGGGTCCGATCCTGTGTGGGTCAGCGCTCAGCGGTTCTATGTGAGCCAGCGCCTACAAGTCATGTGTGGGCCCGATCCTGTGTGGTTCATTGAGGGGGTTAGTTAGCTATCGATCTTTCGTGGGTCCGACGACCTAGATGAATCAGTGATCATCTTTATCGTCATCCGAAGAAGTGTACCTGTGTGAGCTAAATCTTCTGTTTACTCTGCTTTGTGGATTGTGTTGAGCTATCCTGTGTGGATTTACTGTTTACTCTCCTTTGTGGATTGTGTTGAGCTATCCTGTGTGGATTTACTGTTTACTCTCCTTTGTGGATTGTGTTGAGCTATCCTGTGTGGATTTACTGTTTACTCTCATTTTTGTTTTGTGTTGTGCTATCCTGTGTGGGTTTACATTTTGCTTTCCTGTGTGGACTGGGTTGTGCTTGGGCTCGGACGTTGGAGCCGAACGGGAATTGATTACTTAGGTATATGTATGGGCAGATACCTAAGCCGTGTCAGATGTTACTTCGTGATTCTGCCTTTCCATTGTGGATTTCGGGAGACCTTCGGGGGTCTCGAGATCCTTACTGAGTAGCTTATACTCACCGCTGCACGGGCTATGCCCGCACTACGATGTATTGGTTGCAGATGACGGACAGCGCTGATCGTGGTGGAGGCATGCGGAGCAGGACGATACCTGGAGGTGGACCACTGGGCGGGACATACTCGGAGCGGTCAGGTGGACCCGAGGAGCAGTGGAGGCTATCTGTACCCACCCTTCAGGTGGGACTTCCAGAGGACGGTTCGACGCTGCGGCTTTTCCTTTCAGTTTTACTTTACAGTTGGGCTTGTATTTCCGGCCCCTTTTTCATTCAGCACAGCTTGTAGAGTTTTTACTTAGTGTTTACTTTTCCGTTTACTTACTCTGTGGTGCTTGTTTACTTTTCAAAGTCAATTCCTTCCATTTTTGTTGAGATTTACGCCTTGGTGCTAGTCGCCATCCCTTGGCCTATGGAAGGCGGGCTTGGGGTAGTCATGGCACGGGCCCCGAGGACGGGTCGTGACAAATTGGTATCAGAGGCGGCCGGTTCTACCGCAGACTCTGATCTTTCTTCTATGTGAAGCAATATTGTTTAGCATATTGAGTGTGGTTATCAGACCAAGGAGTCTAGTGTTGATGCGGCTACAGACATATCTGTACACCTGGACCCAGACTTCTAATTTCCGACTTAATGCACGAAAACATTGATTGCGTGTGTGTTTCAAGTTTTCTTTGTGATTACTTGTGTCAGCTCACCAGGTATACTGTTTTGACCATGGAAAACTTGTTTCCTTTTCAGGATGGCCCCACGACGGCAGCCAGCTAGGGTTCCGAGAGTAGAGCGCGACGACAGCCCGCCGAGCGATGAGGCCTCGGTGTAGGGCCCGTTGACAGCAGAGGCATCGGCGGTACCTTTACCCGCCGAGCCCCCGATGCTTCCAGCGCCGATCGCTGACGATGCACGACGCCTCGGAGCTCTGCACAAGTTCTAGCACCAGCGACCACCCAGGTTACGTGGGGAGACGGACACCCAGGCAGCCGAGGACTGGCTGGAGGCGGTCGTTTGAGTTTTCAGGCTAGTGAGGACACCAACAGACCTCATGGTGATCCTCGCGGTGAGCCTACTGCACGCAGCAGCAGGGCGATGGTGGAGCTTGATGCTCCAGCTACATGATGAGGCCTCCCTCATCTGGACGGACTTCGAGAGCCTCTTCCGCTCAGAGTTCGTCCCGACCACCCTCCGTGCGGTGCGCATCCAGGAGCTTCTTGAGCTGCGGCATGGTAGCTTGACTGTCGCCCAGTACGCAACGAGGTTCACCAACCTTTTTCGCTACTCGACAGACATGGTACGGGACACCTTCTTCCGGGCCCGGACCTTCGAGCAGGGATTGAGACATGAGATCAGGGCATGGCTGATCTCCCTCAGCATCCCGACCCGGGCAGGAGTGCTGGAGCGAGACCTTCTGATCGAGAGCTTCCTGGCTGAGTCCACAGCGAGACCTACCACAGGGCGGCAGGTAGCAGAGTCTTCGGCAGCTGGTAGCCAACGGATGACTCAGGGTTCCAGGCAGACCAGGCCTTCCGGCAGACGACCTCGGGACAGTGGCTCATCAGTGCGAGGCACACAGCGCGGAGCCAGCCTTCCGAGAGGCAGACAGTGCTACTTGTGCGACGGGCAGGGCCACATGGCTCGTGACTGCCCGACCCATTGTACCGAGGAGCAGCAGACAGTGGAGGGGCCACCTAGGCAGAGGCAGAGGATCGACCGTGGTGGTCCGCAGAGAGGAGGCGGACGAGGCAGAGGAGCTGGCCGAGCAGCGGGTGGTGGGTGAAGCTTTGAGGTCTTCCACCACCACCACCAGGAGGTCCACCCCGACCACAGGGAGCTGGTAGGTAGAGACAGGCACAACTCCAGGCAGTGGAGGCCTACGACCACGGCACACCATAGATGATTAGAGGTACGATCTATGTCTATTCCAACCTTGCTGCAGTTCTGATAGACACAAGAGCAAGTCACTCTTTCATAGCCACTGCCCTTGTTCGGAGCTCAGAGATTCCGACAGAGCCGTTGGCTCGATCCTTACGGCTAGAGACTCCTACGGGAGCAGACTCGATGATTACGCACTGGTGCCGGCAGTGTGAGCTTACTCTTGGAGGCAAGAGCTTCGGCTGGGATCTTGTTGTAGCGGCGTCGAGGCCTTACGACTTCATCTTGGTCATGGATTGGTTATCTACGGTCCATGCACAGATTGACTGCATTAGGTGCAAGGTGCGATGTGTGCGCACCGACGGGAGAAGGTTCACCTTCACCGGCGAGAAGGGAGCCTTTGTAGCACAGGATGGACTTCTGCAGAGGAGAGGACAGCCCATCACTCATCAGTTGGCTAGCCTCATCCTTGGAGCAGTTGATGTTCGGAGTCCTAGTTTTCCTACCGTGGTGGATCAGTATGCGGACGTCTTCCCCGACGACGTTCCAGTGCTACCTCCTCGCAGAGAGGAAGAATTTTACATTGAAATGTACCCCGGGACAGCCATGATATCCACTCTAGCGTATCGGATGGCCCCCGCTGAGCTTTGAGAGCTACGGGTACAGTTGGAGGACTTGCAGGGTAAGGGGTTCATCCGACCCAGTGTTTCACCCTGGGCTTCGCCGATATTGTTCGCCAAGAAGGCGGACAGGAGCTTGTGACTGTGTGTCGATTATCGTCGCCTGAACCAGGTGACAGTGAGGAACAAGTATCCGTTACCCAGGATTGATGATCTCTTCGACCAACTCAAGGGAGTACGGTGGTTCTCGAAGATAGACCTCAGGTCAGGCTATCATCAGCTCAGAGTTCAAGACGTGGACGTGCAGAAGACGGCCTTCAAGTGTTGGTATGGCCACTATGAGTTCTTGGTTATGCCTTTCAGCGTAACCAATGCTCCATCAATGTTCATGAGCCTCATGAACAGGATCTTCCAGCCATACCTCGATCGATTTGTCGTGGTCTTCATCGATAAAATCTTCGTATACTCGACGACGGAGGAGGAGCACGCCTACCACTTGCGTGTTGTACTAGACACACTCCGAGAGCACCAGCTTTATGGCAAGCTCTCGAAGTTCCAGTTCTGGTTACATGAGGTCCACTTCTTGGGGCACGTCATTTCTGAAGTTGGAGTTGCAGTGGATCCCGTGAAGATCGAGGCAGTGCTAGCTTGGGAGCCACCCAAGTGCGTGACAGAGGTGCGGAGTTTCTTGGGCCTAGCCGGATACTATCAGAGATTTGTGATGGACTTCTCCAGAGTTGCCGCCCCACTCTCAGTGTTGACGAAGAATGGGAAACCCTTCGTGTGGTCAGACAGATGTCATCAGAGCTTCCAGGAGATGAGGCAGAGGTTGACCAGCACACCTATCGTGAGGTGGCCTGAGGAGGGACTTGGATACGTAGTCTACTGCGATGCATCAGGGACCGGACTCGGGTGTGTCCTAATGCAGGAGCAGGCCGTGATTGCCTATGGATCATGTCAGTTGAGGCCGCATGAGCAGAACTACGCTACCCATGACCTGGAGTTAGCAGCAGTGGTCTTCGCTATGAAGACATGGCGACACTATCTGATGGGCGAGCACTTTACAATCTTCTCTGATCATCAGAGTCTCAGGTACATCTTCTCTCAGAAGGACCTGAACCTGAGACAACGGCGATGGCTCGAGTTCTTCCAGAACTATGACTTTGAGATAGTCTATACTCCTGGGAAGGGGAACGTGGTAGCCGATGCCCTCAGCCGGAGGACGGGCATCCAGCTACTTGAGGAGGCGACAGAGCAGCTAGCCGCCTTGCAGATATCCATCATGGATAGAGACGGAGCAGCCTTCCTTCAGTCTCTCACAGTCTCTCCTCCACTTCTACAGCGGGTCAAAGAGGTTCAGCGTGGGGACGCTGACTGTGAGACACGGCGTGCACAGATATCCTCGGGACAGGCACCTGATGGTTTCTCCCTTGGAGCAGAGCAAGACGTCCTTTTCAGAGGACATACCTTGGTACCAGTCACTTTAAGAGAGGAGGTGCTGAGAGAGTTTCATAGTTCTCCTTTAGCGGTACATCCAGGAGTGGTGAAGATGTACCAGGATCTCAGACGGCAGCACTGGTGGCTGGGCATGAAGAAGGTTGTGGCAGCGTTCGTTTCACGATGCCTCACCTACCAGCAGGTGAAGGCAGAGCATCATGTACCAGCAGGCTTAGTACAACCCTTGGAGGACCCAGAGTGGAAGTGGGACGGGATATCTATGGACTTCGTGACTGGACTTCCACGCACTTCCAGAGGTCACGACTCCATTTGGGTGATTGTTGACCGACTCACCAAGTCGGCACACTTCTTACCCATCCGAGAGCAGGGCTCAGTGGAGAGCTTGGGGCGTCTCTACGTTCAGGAGATTGTACGGCTTCATGGTGTGCCATCGACTATCGTCTCCGATCGGGATGCTCGCTTTACTTCCCGGCTTTGGAAGGGGTTGCAGGAGGCGTTCGGGACGCGGCTACGTCTGAGCACCGCCTTTCACCCTCAGACAGATGGTCAAACGGAGAGGACCATTTAGACTCTTGAGGACATGCTCCGCACATGTGTCATCGACTTTGGTCGCAGCTGGGAGGACCACCTACCCTTGGTGGAGTTCGCGTACAACAACAGCTACCACTCCACCATCGGGATGGCACCCAATGAGGCGTTGTACGGCAGGCCTTGCAGATCTCCTTTGTGCTAGACAGACCCTGGGGAGTCAGTACTTGTGGGACCAGAGAAGGTCCGGGCCACGAAAGAGAAGGTCCAGGTCATCCAGGAGCGGATGAGGACAGCACAGAGCCGACAGAAGTCATATGCTGACAGGAGGTGGAGGCCACTAGAGTTCGAGGATGGCGACCACGTCTTCTTGCGGGTCTCACCTCGACGTGGTTTGCGGAGATTTGGATGAGGCGGCAAGTTGTCTCCACGCTTCATCGGGCCTTTCCAGGTCCTCAGCAGGATTGGCGGGGTGGCTTATCGCCTGGCTCTACCACCTCAGTTACACCGGGTGCACGACGTCTTCCACGTATCCCAGCTGAGGAGATACGTGCACGACCTGATGCACATCATTGTCTATGGGGAGCTAGACGTGGATGATGGAGTGACTTTTGCGGAGGTCCCGGTAGAGATAGAGGATCGACAGGAGCAGGTCCTATGTGGGCGATCGATTCCACTTGTGCGCATCAGATGGCATCACGGGAACCTCCAGGAGAGCACATGGGAGCGGGAGGCTCAGATGCGTGCTCAGTACCCACTTTTGTTTCACTAGTTTATGTTGTATCTTTACGGGGACGTAAAGCCCTGAGGTGGGAGTAATGTAAAGACCCGTAAATTTCAAGGAAATTTTTTTTTCTTAATTTTCTTTGGAATTTTACAAGAGCGCAGTTTCTGACGGCACCTGATTCCGAGGCCCGGTGTGCCCGGAATCATTTTCCGAAGTTTGGCTCGGGTACGTTCAGTGAACGGACGAGCGGGTTTTTCTGACTTTTGAACCGGTGCCCGGAATCGAATTATGAGGGCACCAATGAAATCGCAGCGCCAGTATTCACCTAGAAACGCCTATTCCGGAGTTGCGTTTGCTCGGGTGTGGTTTTTAATTTTCGGGCTTAAAGTTAAGAAATAAAATAATTTTACGACAACTTAATTTTATTTCACTTAAGCCACTTGGAAGTCACTTGAAGCCACTTAAAAGCGGCTTAAATAGAGTTGATCCGGATAAAATGCTATCCAGAAAATATCCTACCCCCTCGGTAGGATATTTGTGAGGCGGGGCCCGCAGGAGCCCCGCCGTTTCTTTCCGCTAAGTAACGCACCCCCGAAAACCCGTCATTATGAAAGTCAACTGACGCGTTTTCTTAATTTCTTAACAGACCATTTAATTCGGCGGTTTATTTCGTAAATTAAATGATCTGTTTCTTTCGTTGAATTATTTCAACGAATTGATGGGTCATTACTTACCCTTTTTCGTGTGTTGGCATAATAATAAAATAAGACCAACCTGTCTTTTGATAGTTTGCACGTTGAGAGGATTTGACAGAATCCTTGTATCTTCTTTCTCCTTCGCGAAGAACACGAAGAACGCGAAGAACGCGAAGAACGCCGTCATCCACGGAAATCGACGACGCTCTAATCCGAGACGTTCTTCCCTGCCCCGATCTCCGATCACCAACCGTTTGAGGTGAGTGATTTCGGGTTTCTTCTAAAAGTTCTTTGTGGTTTAAAACGAAACACAGATTTAATTATTTATAATTAAAATCTGTTGTTTCTTGGTCTGTCGACTTCGTCGATGAAACACAGGATTCTGCGACGACGTGACGCCTTTCTGCGACGACGCGACGCCCTTCCGCGATGACGCGACGATCTCCACCTTCCGCGACGAGCAATTCCGTGAAGAACACTCATGCGGGACGACTACGAGGTAGAGATTTTATTTTTGGAATTACCCATTTTTATTATTCCCGTAAATGTTTCTTTAAAAAGTTAAAGAACCGTATTTTTGAACAATTTTAATTTTATTAAAATTGTTGTTTCCTGTGTGGAATAAAAATTCTCCCGTTGTTTATATCTGACGCGGAGGGTGCGGGCCAAACGAACACGGCCCGACGACCCTCCGTCGTTCTTCGTTCTTGTGCGGATTTGACGGGCGATGACAGAGCATGCCGCAATGGAGGTTTGATGATTCCGTAGTGAAGAACGAGTCCCGGGAGGAGCAACGGCGCAGACGTGATGAAAATAGGGCCACCAGAGCGACTCTGGCGGCACAACGGCGCCGGGCGCGCAGCCGGACGAGACCGCCGCGGCACCGGCCGCGGAGGCGGCACTCACGGGACGTAGCTGAAGCTGCGTCTGGCCACCAGGTAGACACCCCGCGGGTGTCGCGGGGGTGTCACGCGGGGGCAGCGGCTCCCCCACGCGTGACTCGGGACGCGGGTTCAGCCGTGTCCGGCTGTCTGGCCGACAACCCGCGGGTGCCGCGGGGGTGTCACGCGGGGCGGCGGCTCCCCCCGCATCGGCCGCTCGGCCGCTCGGCTGAGCCTGGCCGGGCTGTCCGAGCCAGACCGGTCCGACCGGGTCGGACCGGGTTCGGCCGACCCAGGGGGGGGGGGGGGTCGGCCCGGACCCCCCGTCTTCGGACGGTTTTCGTTCAAATGGTCGTATCATGAGCTACGGGCCTCCAAACGACTCGCCGTCAGTGGCAACACGATCCTTGGATCGAGACGGTCGTTTCGGTATATCGCACTAAAGGTTTAAGAATACTTTGAGTTCGGCCGGGTTGGTTCGTACACGAAACCAACTAGGCCTTCAGAGTGGAAACGCTCATATCTTGAGCTACGGACGTCCGATTGACGTGCCGCCAGCTTTGTTGAATTACTCTAAGTGAGAAAGATCTTTTGACATACTCCGCCCGAGGTTTGGATGTAGGTGGAGTATGGTAGGGTTGGTTTTGCCTTAAAAACCAACCGGGCCCCTCGGACGAAAAAGCCAATAACTCTCAGACCGGGCGTCCGATCGACGCGCCGTCTGCGACGTTGAGTTCCTGTTGACGATACAGAAATTCTGATACATCAACTTCGGACTTTGTGATAGTTGATGTATCGGCCTCTCGGCTCGTGGAGCGTACCCTCCCGAACGAGCTTGCTCTGTGCGAGAACCCTAGAGCTGGCTGCGACTGCTACTTCAACAGCGACGACCGTGCAGAGATCCTCAGTGGACTGTGGTGACGACCATGCAGAGATCCTCAGTGGACTGCGGTGACGATTGTGAAGAGATCCTCAGAGGACTGCGAAGACTACTGCACTCAGCGATCCTACGTGGATCAGTGCTACAGGTCCTGTGTGGGCCCGATCCTGTGTGGGTCCGATCCTGTGTGGGTCAGTGCTCAGCGGTTCTGTGTGAGCCAACGCCTACAGGTCCTGTGTGTGCCTGATCCTGTGTGGGTCATTGCTGGGGTTAGTTACCTATCGATCCTTCGTGGGTCCGATGGCATAGATGGATCAGTGATCATCTTTATCGTCACCCGAAGAAGTATACCTGTGTGAGCTGAATCTTCTATTTACTCTCCTTTGTGGATTGTGTTGAACTATCCTGTGTGGATTTACTGTTTACTCTCCTTTGTGGATTGTGTTGAGCTATCCTGTGTGGATTTACTGTTTACTCTCCTTTGTGGATTGTGTTGAGCTATCCTGTGTGGATTTACTGTTTACTCTCATTTGTGGATTGTGTTGTGCTATCCTGTGTGGGTTTACGTTTTGCTTTCCTGTGTGGACTGGGTTGTGCTTGGGATCAGACGTTGGAGCCGAACGAGAATTGATGACTTAGGTATATGTATGGGCATATACCTAAGCCATGTCAGATGTTACTTCGTGATTGTACCTTTCCTTTGTGGATTATCCTTTGTGGATTTCGGGAGACCTTCGGGGGTCTCCGAGTCCCTACTGAGTAGCTTATACTCACCCCTGCATGGGCTATGCCCGCACTACATTGTGTTGGTTGCAGACGACAGACAGCGCTGATTGTGGTGGAGGCGTGCGGAGCAGGACGGTACCTGGAGGTGGACCACTGGGCGGGACATACTCGGAGCGGTCAGGTGGACCCGAGGAGAAGTGGAGGCTATCTGTACCCACCCTTCAGGTGGGACTTCCAGAGGACGGTTCGACGCTACGGCTTTTCCATTCAGTTGTACTTTACAGTTGGGCTTGTATTTCCGGCCCCTTTTTCTTTCAGCACAGCTTGTACAGTTTTTACTTAGTGTTTACTTTTCCGTTTGCTTACTCTGTGGTTCTTGTTTACTTTTCAAAGGCAATGCCTTCCCTTTTTGTTGGGATTTACGCCTTGGTGCTAGTCGCCAGCCCCTGGCCTATAGAAGGCGGGTTTTGGGTAGTCACGGAATGGGCCCCGAGGACGGGTCGTGACATTTAGGAGGGATGTGAAATACATTTAATGATTTTATTAGAAACACTCAACAAAAAAATTATCTAAAAAATATAGAAAATATGATTTTTAGTTGCAACAGATTTCCTTTCAATGGATTATTTTTAAATAAGGGAGGAATAATAGTTCATACTATTTAAAAAAAAGTAGTTGATGAATGGAAAAGACCTGAACATGTTATAGAGATTTGTAGTTTTTTATTTATACTCAAGTTATTACCAAATTTTTGTTAAAAATACTGCACAGATATCATACCAATTATCAATGTAAACATGAAAATGGTTTAAATTTATTTTGACAGATGAATTTGATGTTTTTTAGTGAACTAAAAGAGTTTGTTGAATGACCCAGTTTCCCATTGCATTCCAAAGATGGTGAGTTTGACATCTATAGTGATAGTTTATTAAAGTTTCTTTGTTCTGATCTGATACATAATGACCAGGTAATTCCATAGGCTTCACAGATACTTAATCCTCATAATATAAATTAACCCACACGTGGTTAGAAATTAGCAGCTGTGGTTTTTTTTCTTTTAAAATTTGGACACATCATTAATAAGGATCAAAATGTGAAATATATACTGATCCTAAAATACTAATGTATATACTTAATAAATTGTAATTAAAAATGAGGCAGAGGAGATTTCATGAATTGATAAATATATAGGCTTGTATGATCAGTTATCATCCTCTAAAATTAAATAATGTGGATGAATCATTAAGTATAAAACATCATGGATCATTAATTATAATATGTTTTTAACAAGACCTCTTGATTAATGATTTGATGAATTTTATATTGGATGATATTGGTGCCGTAAATTCCTCTATTTTTAGGTGATAGTTCATTTGTATCTATAAGACAAAATTTATAAAATGTACAAGCAAGGTAGTGAGTGACATATAAAAGTAGAAATCGTTGAAAGAGGAATGTTGCTAGAGTTTAACATGTATTACGTTTTTTGATTTAGGATTATGAATTAGATTTTGTTTTCCTTGTGATTCGACATTTATGAAAGAGTTAAGATATGAAACTCATAGTTCCCCATTTCCAATTCATCTTGGTAGTACAAGGATGTTAAAAAACAATCAATTTTATTACAAGTGAGATGGAATGAAAAAATATATTGCAGAATTTATCATGAAATGTTTTACATTTCAACTGGTAAATGTATAATGAGAGATACCAAAGGGGAAGCTTTATCCATTTCTTATAATATAGTGAATATATATATATATATATATATATATATATATCTTTGTGTGACTACTAAATAATTCTGGAGGTAACAATGAGATTTGGTTTATTATTGACAGAATGAATAAATCACGACATTTTATTATAAATAGAAATTATATGCCTTAATATTATCTTTATCGATAGTACCTCAAATATATTTTCCAGTTATATGGAGTTCCTCTTTCCATTATATCATATTGTGATACTGGGTTCACATAAAACTTTTTTTAATGCATTTTAAAGTAATTGGGAAGAGAAATAAATATTATCATGGCCTTTTATAATCAATATGATATATAGACCATGGAAAAAATTCAGATATTGGAGGATATTATTTGAGATTGTTCAATGTTCATCCAGGGTATTTGTTGTCAACATATTTCTTATGTTGAGTTTTCTTATAATAACCTCTTTCATTTCAGTATACAGATAGATCATTATGAGGCATTATATGGAAAGAGGTATTGAAATCTAGTCTTTTGGGATGATTTAAGGGAAACAAAGTTAATGGGACTATAATTAGTAGTGAACGTGGCTGATAAATTTATACTGATCTAGAAACAAATGATGACATCTCTGAGAGCGAAGAAATATTATGATGATAACTAAAGGAGAAAAAATTATTTTTGAGGTAAGTTATCAAGTTTTTCTTTAGATCTAACCCTAGAAATTTGTCATGCATTTTGGTAATAAATTAATAATATTCTTATGTTCATTGGACCATATTAAATAGTAGATAAATTTTAACCAGTCTACTTCAATGTATCTTTGCCTCTGAATTTATCTAATGTACACAATGTTTATAGTTTTTCGATGTTGAGAAAGTATGTGTCAGATCAATATCATCTTTTGAGCCCAGAAGTAGATCAGATAGGAGAAAAAATTTCTTATGAATAGAAACATTATCTTATTTTTTATCATCGAGAGATTGTATTGTAGAATAAGGTAATTCACTAGTATATGGTTTTGTGGAGAAATGGCAAGGTTGAAGAAGAAATTCCGGAATATGTAAATGGAATGAGGGAATGTTACACTCAATGTTTTAATAATTAAATAAAAATTATGAGGACACAATTTACAGAATAGGGGTAGAATGTAAAATTCTAGGTAATTGTAAAATATTTTTCTTTCATTCAGGAATTAAATAATTAAATACATTATAAATTTATAATGAAATAATTTATATATATATATATATATATATATTGAAATTCCTACCAATGGAATATTTACTCATCCATAAGAATATTATCATCACCATTAACGATAGTAATATATCAAATAGAATAGTAACCTCACCTATTAGAGTATAAATAGAATTTATGAATCTTATAACTATAATCATGATATATTTATATCAAAGAATAAGTGTATAATTTTTTTTGGAAATGATAATTTAACTGTTCGTATTTTCATATGTCATCAATATTTAATTTCAAATATAGAATTAATATAATGATTTAAAATAAAATTATTTTCATAAAATATAATCATAAATTATTAATTTATTGTCTTAGGGTTATATGATAATATTATGAGTCCCTGAATATTTTTTCAAGGTGTTATAAAATTATTTATATTTTTTTAATTGTTATTTTTCAAATAATTATCATATTACAAAAATTAATTTAACATAATGGAGTTCGTTTTTAAATTCTACATATAGAAAAATGTTTGGGCTGATTTTTTGGAATTTTTCTGAAATAGTTCAATTTTTCGTGAATATTGAAATATAGTAATTTAAGATGAAAAACATTAAATGTTAAATACACTAGTCTTAACAACATTAATGATTTATGAACCATAATCAAGAATTCCTTGACTATTTAAAAAAAAATTATAATAATTATCAAACTAATCATATTGGTTAGACAAATTAATAATCTAATAAAAAAATAATCAAAAAATCGTCCTATCATCAACTATAAATACCACTCATCACTACCTCTTCTCCTTACACCTCTCAAGCATTTATAATTGTCCTAACTTGTAACGCCCCTACCCCAGCTACCCAGAGTCGGTGCATTACTTCGTAACATTGGCATGATCACAAAAGATCAAGTCTCGAAAGACCGATTAGTTTAGTAGCCTTGGAAACACTAGATACATTCATAAATGTTACATTACATCATAAAGTGAAAAACTACAATAACAAAGTCTCCATAGTCCACACTCATATCCTCTTCTGACTATCCCTGCAGGTCATTCATAAAATACTTCTTCACATCCTGGAAAATATTAAAACATTCAAAGGGGTGAGTTCAGATGCTCAGTAAGGATAACAATAATGCGGAAGCTTTCATAAATAAACATAAAAATTTAAGGCAATGTATAACTAAAACAAAAGCCTTTTAAACTTGAACATCAACATAATATGGAAAAAGTAAAATGAGATAATGTCATTCACTTCCTCACATGGATATTCTACTGGTCGAATAATCACATGCAATATCAATAACCACTTTCATATTGATTGAATGCATAATGCCAGACTATCATAACCACGTAGCCAAGGCCTCGTGCCAAGACCACAAATAAGATTTTGTCAAGGCCTCGTGCCAAGACACTAGTTTGTCTCATGAGACCTGCCGATGCATTGATGAGCTATAGCGGGCTCCACCCGTCACTTATTAAGTCCAATACATTCCTCATATGAATAGGTTAAAACATATCATAAACCATAACATAATCATATCACATAAAACATGCATAAAGGAAACATAACATTTCCACATTTCAATCACAAGATATCAATACAACACGTTGATATAATAAAAACGCTTTCAAAACCATTTTCAATACCAAAATAAAAGAAAGTTAAAACTTTGTATTTATTTTTCATCAAAAAAATTATGGCTTGTAGAGGAAGCCGAAACTCAAATAATGGTCACAGCGGCGGAGAAGTCGTTGTCACCGTATATGTGTGGAAATAAAAACATTCCCTTTTTGTCATTTAGTAAAACGCTTCGTATAAAAAGATTCCTTTTGAATAAACGTAAAAGTCAAAGGGGTTTATACACCGTATAAATGAAAGTTGTGTATAAAACCAAATATTCCTCAATAAAAGGAGATTGAGGCGAAGTACTTAAAAAGATCATTTTTTTTAAATAAAATAGATCTATTATGTGTATTCAATATATGTACACATAAAGAAAGTATAAATACAAGATAGGACATAATAATATCATGACATAATTTTAAAATAGAAGATTAACCCAAAGAATGGAAGTTGGGTTAAGAAGTTCCCTTACCTTGCGTTCTGTCCTGACTCGACCGTTCTTTAACCTCATTAATAATAAACTAGAGTTAATTTCTATTTACTTAAGAACCTTTTTCATGTTCATTATTCCATTTATATCACTTATTACCATGTTATGAACATTATTTAATTATTTAAGTTAATAACGGTCGTTTTATCGATCTTTGGTACTTGAGTCAAAAATAAACTTCTTATAATTACAAGTTGTTCATGTGGTGAAATATCGATTATATCCAGAATTATATTCATGATGTAGATATCATATATATCATATATATACAGTATATACATTCATTCATAATGTCACGTAACATTTAGAGGTAAGAAATGAAATGCACCGTTCATGGAGACAGTAAGCCGTAGGTACGCATGAACGCTACTTTCATTTCTATTTCGTATTTAATGGAATGAAATCATAATGATATAAATTTATAATATAATTACAGTATAATATAGTGTATAATACCATTTAATCCATCCTTTATACATCCCACATATGGCATTAACGATTAAAATCACTTTGAGGGGGCGGTAGTCCGCACTTCCTAAAATGAAATTATCGCGTTTTACCCATAATGGAAATCATAAAGTATTCCATAAATGAGAAATACAGAAGCATAAGTAAAACATAAACATATTATATATCATATATAAAAATAGTGACATCTTAATGGCCACCTTTGAAGATGTTATATGAGTGTTGAACAATCATCGTTTCGTGAGGCAGAAATTCGCCATCCACAGAAACCGTATGTTCTTTAACCATTAGATGTAGGTGTGTGTAAGTGTAGCTCTAATACTTATTATAAAAACATACCAGTATATTGAGGATACTTTTTTTGTTACAAAAGAAATGAATAAAAAGAGTTTAGTGGGTTGTAGAAGAAAAACAAAACAAAACAACATTAGAGAAGACATTACCTCAAAATCAGGTAACTCTTTTTGATTTGAGCCAAAGACCTCCTTGAGAAGAGTTCTGCCCAAAATGAGGCTTCTAGGTGTAATAGGGGGAAGTTGGGAGAGTATTTGCGCAGAGGTTGGCCGAGCCAAATGGCTTTAAGGTGTGAATAAGGTGGGAGAGGTGGGGGCCTTTTATAAGAGGAGAGGAGGGGCTCTTTTGGAAAGATTAAAATGTTACATTATTATACAATGCTTTTTGGATTCTAAAGGTCCCACACTTATATAATTCGTGGCTAAGGTGATAAGGGTTCGAAATATCCTCATCCAATAGGCTTTGGACAAGTGTAAGCCTTATATTTTGCATTATATTCTCATTTTATTTAAATCGTTAAATAATGAGGTCATCGCTGCATCATAATGATGTCATAAATAATTTAATTTATATAATGTCTAAAAATTATAAAAAAATACTATGATGTAGGAAATCCTTTTATCTTTCTAATGAATATTTATAGTCAAAATTTGGACTTGTGTAACCCCACTTAAAAATTGTTTTAGTAAAACAACTCATGGTTGTGTCAATTTAATTTTAACATTAAATATATATATATTAATGTCATTTTCCAACCAAAGTGGCTCCATGGGGTCCCCAAGTTGACCCATGGGTTGTCCTGGTCGGCCATGTCTCATCCAATAGGAGTAGGACAAGTGTCAAGCTCATCTCATATTATTAAAACATTATTTTTACCTTAAACTACACTAATTACCTCTAATCGCGATTAAGAACTTAAAAGTTACTATTCACCAAAAAATTATTTTGACCTCATTGGACCACATTTTACTTCTTAATGACAACCATGTATGTCGGATTTTTGAAAATCAAATCACAGAAGTGGTAATATTTCATTTAAACGAAAAATCAGTTATTTAACTACCACTTAGTGGTTTCACTATTCATCAAAAATTGAAGTTTTTCAGAACAATGCCAAAATTTCACCCTAAGCTATAATTGATATTCCAAATTCAAAAATGATGTCTATTTTAAAAAATTCCAAACATATAAGTTGCATTAATTAATTTTATAATTAATTCCCGCTGTCACAACAAATAGCGTGTTTTAAGAAACAATTTATATCAAAAGATTGGCAATTGTTTATGTCCAATTTCAATGTTAAATTAATTATAATGACCACCATTGGATAAAATGGTAAAAATATATTATAATTATACTTTAAAACCACTAAATAGTATAATTTATCACTATAAAATATTTTGATTAAAAAAGTTGTTTTTAAGTATTTTTCACTATTCATAAAAAATTAGACGTTCTCAGAAAAATACCAAAAATTCAACATAGGCTAATTTCGATATTCCGAATCCAAAAATGAAGTCCATTTTGAAATATAAAATTTCTATAATTTTAAAAAGTGGTTATTACTATTCATAACTGCTACTTTGATTAGTCGCGGTGTTATAGAACTCGAAGTTGCGTACAATGCAAGCTATTGCATTATTGAATGAGAAGTGTATCATGGAAGCTCGGGGTGTTACATTCTCCCCTCCTTCAATAAATTGCGTCCTCGCAATTTGAAAATTTTCTTTGAAAATAAAAGGTTGAAAATAGAAAATACCTTTGTGGAAAACCCACATCGGAAATAAGGTTAATAAAATTTATCCTTAATAAGAGGGAAATGGAAATGAGAAAGTCACCACAAAATTAGGGTTTCTAATAGAAGAACATTGATGGAAATTATAGACACATAATTAGAGGAAAAACGTAAATATTTATAGGGATTGATTGAGGTCATCAATCACAAACAAGTGTAAAATTGAGGGCCTCAAAGCCTTCAATCTATGTTGATTTAAAATATTATCAGTTCAACAAGACATATGGTATTAGGATAACACATTTTTTTTGTTTTAATATCCCTTTACTAAAGTTTAAGAATTAATTTATTCATAGAATAAGAGATAGGTATATATATATATATATGCTTGACAAGTAGAGCTTCAACCTTCAACTAATTTCTACCACAAACTAATCTTTCACTCAAGAAGATAATGGAACTCATAAATATTATATTTATCCTAATCATATAAGGTTCAAAGTATTAACACATACCATTTATATTAGGAAAACTATTTTGTAATAACCAGGGACTTCCTGTAGGCTAGTGGTAGGTAATAAAGGCCTGTCGCACTATGGTTGTGGGTTTGATTCCTGCAGCTTTGTCCGACGCGACAGGTTATGCCCCACCCTACAGGTTGTCCTTTTCCTAAAACTATAGTATTATAATATTCCAAAAATAATCTTTAGAAATGTTTTAACCTTAAACAATACTATCCAAAGATCAACATAATCCATCCCAAACTTTATAGTTATCCAAAATACCTATGTTCAGACTTTCTCTAAAAGGTCTCTTAATTCCAAAATCAATTTATTAGATTCCCCAAAGAAAGTAAAGTTTCTCTTATTGTCACATTTTAAAAATTTGATTACCTTCATCATATTAAAACCTTAATGAAAAGAACAAGTACTGCAGTACAATCCTTATATATATCACATTATTCTTATAACCAGAATATAATCCTAGAGTCCAAAAGCACCAATACATTAATTATTCTACTTCAACTGTAGTCACAGCATAAGATTGGCCTTGATCCCTTAGCCTTTTCTGAGGTAAGTTTCCCTGAAGCTTAGGACATTCATTTGCATAATACCCAATTTCTCTACAATTGTAGCATTAAACATTGATAGCCTCTTTCTTTCCCTTGCAATCACGTGCCTGGTGACCTTTTTCTCTACATTTATAACAAACTCCCATTCCATTTAGGCACGTACCAGGGTGATTCTTCCCACAATTATCACATAATGGAAAATCCTTCTTTCCCTTTTTCCCATTATCCATCTCTTGTTCCCCCGTTCTCTTCTTCTCTTGCTTTACTTTGTTGTCATAAGACTTAGAGAATTCCTTTTCTGTCTTGATAGCACACAAGACAATATCTTCGTATGATGAGAAGGATTGTGATACTAAATCTCGACGGAGAAATGGTTTTAACCCATCAAAGAAACGATCAATCTTACTCCTTGGGTTATGTATATAATCGGCAGCATGCCTCGCTAACCTTGTAAAGTTAGCCTCATACTTTGCGACATTCTCATCCTCCTTCTGCCTCAGACTCAGAAATTGTCTTTCCATATCTGCTCGATGGTCATGAGGAAAGTATTTTTCTAAGAAAAGCTCTTTGAACTCCCTCCATTCCATATTCGATACTTCATCATCTTCCTTTGTGTTTTGAATCAACGACCACCATTGATCGACATCTCCAGTGAGGCGGTAAACTGCCATGACAACCTTTTACCTTTCACTACTCCCCAAGGGATGGAATATTTTCTCTAAGGAATTTATCCATTGCTCAGCTACTATAGGATTTGTACTCCCATTGAAGGTTGGTGGTTTTTGCCTCATGAAACGGTCTAGTATTGATCCTCCACATTGCGGATCAGGGTGCTCCATACGAGTAAGGTTATTATTCATAACCTGAGTAAGTTGTCCAAGTATGGTAATAAGTTGATCAGCACCAGTTGTATCTCCAGATCCACAATAATTATCTTGAGCAAGAGGGAAATCCCTACACGGAGTGCGTGCATTGATACAGTTTCCATTCCTTCCACTAGGCGCCATTTCTAAACAATTTCATAAACTATATTAGTTTATAAATCAAAATACATAATTCCATACTTGTAAGATACTTAACATAAATTGAACTATTTATGGATATAATCCATAAAAATGTTTTCTTTGAGTAAGTATATACTCATAACCCTTCATAGTGGTTTATAAAGAAAATGAGAATTATCCAAAGCATATCCCTCGGGAGTGTCGTAACCAAGAGTGCAGCAAGGCCCGTTGTCGTGCACCAGTTCCCGTTCGAGTCTAGCTCAAAGCGGTGTTTTCGGGTTTTATCCCTAGGTACATCTGTTCCAGAGCCACCTCTACCTGCTCGTATCCAGACAGGGATGTATTGCTCAGAAAACTCACAACATCACTACAATACCAAAATTCTAGGAAGTTCTTCTATACTAATCCTCAAAGTCTATCTTCGGGCTATGTGCTCTAATCAGAGTTTATCTAAATCTATCTTCCAAGGTTAGTACTAAACTGCCTTTGATACCAACTGTAACGCCCCGACCCCAGCTACCCAGAGTCGGTGCATTACTTCGTAACATTGGCATGATCACAAAAGATCAATTCTTGAAATACCGATTAGTTAAGTAGCCTTGGAAACACTAGATACATTCATAAACGTTACATTACATCATAAAGTGAAAAACTACAATAACAAAGTCTCCATAGTCCACACTCATATCCTCTTCTGACTATCCCTGCAGGTCATTCCTAAAATACTTCTTCACATCCTGGAAAATATTAAAACATTGAAAGGGGTGAGCTCAGATGCTCAGTAAGGATAACAATAATGCGAAAGCTTTTATAAATAAACATAAAAATTTAATGCAATGTATAACTAAAACAAAAGCCTTTTAAACTTGAACATCAACATAATATGGAAAAAGTAAAATGAGATAATTCCATTCACTTCCTCACATGGATATTCTACTGGTCGAATAATCACATGAAATATCAATAACCACTTTCATAATGATGGAATGCATAATGCCAGACTATCATAACCACGTAGCCAAGGCCTCGTGCCAAGACCACAAATAAGATTTTGTCAAGGCCTCGTGCCAAGACACTAGTTTGTCTCATGAGACCTTCTGATGCATCGAGGAGCTATAGCGGGCTCCACCCATCACTTATTAAGTCCAATACATTCCTCATATGAATAGGTTTAAACATATCATAAACCATAACATAATCGTATCACATAAAACATGCATAAAGGAAACATAACATTTCCACATTTCAATCACAAGATATCAATACAACACATTGATATAATAAAAACGCTTTCAAAACCATTTTCAATACCAAAATAAAAGAAAGTTAAAACTTTGTATTTATTTTTCATCAAAAAAAATGATGGCTTGTAGAGGAAGCCGAAACTCAAATAATGGTCACGGCGGCGGAGAAGTCGTTGTCACCGCATATGTGTGGAAAGAAAAACATTCCCTTTTTGTCGTTTAGTAAAACGCTTCGTATAAAAAGATTCCTTTTGAATAAACGTAAAAGTCAAAGGGGTTTATACACCGTATAAATCAAAGTTGTGTATAAAACCAAATAATCCTTAATAAAAGGAGATTGAGGCGAAGTACTTAAAAAGATCATTTTTTTAAATAAAATAGATCTATTATGTGTATTCACTATATGTACACATAAATAAATTATAAATACAAGATAGGACATAATAATATCATGACATAATTTTAAAATAGAAGATTAACCGAAAGAATGGAAGTTGGGTTAAGAAGTTCCCTTACCTTGCGTTCTGTCCTGACTCGACCGTTCTTTAACCTCCTGAATAATAAACTAGAGTTAATTTCTATTTACTTAAGAACCTTTTTCATGTTCATTATTCCATTTATATCACTTATTACCATGTTATGAACATTATTTAATTATTTAAGTTAATAACGGTCGTTTTGTCGATCTTTGGTACTTGAGTCAAAAATAAACTTCTTATAATTACAAGTTGTTCATGTGGTGAAATATCCATTATATCCAGAATTATATTCATGATGTAGATATCATATATATCATATATATATAGTATATACATTCATTCATAATGTCACGTAACATTTAGAGGTAAGAAATGAAATGCACCGTTCATGGAGACAGTAAGCCGTACGTACGCATGAATGCTACTTTCATTTCTATTTCGTATTTAATGGAATGAAATCATAATGATATAAATTTATAATATAATTAAAGTATAATATAGTGTATAATACCATTTAATCCATCTTTTATACATTCCACATATGGCATTAACGATTCAAATCACTTTGAGGGGGCGGTAGTCCGCACTTCCTAAAATGAAATTATCACGTTTTACCCATAATGGAAATCATAAAGTATGCCATAAATGAGAAATATAGAAGCATAAGTAAAACATAAACATATTATATATCATATATAAAAATAGTGACATCTTAATGGCCACCTTTTAAGGTGTTATATGAGTGTTGAACAATCATCGTTTCGTGAGGCAGAAATTCACCATCCACAGAAACCGTATGTTCTTTAACCATTAGATGTAGGTGTGTGTAAGTGTAGCTCTAATCCTTCTTATAACAACAGACTAGTATATTGAGGATACTGTTGTTGTTACAAAAGAAATGAATAAAAAGAGTTTTGTGGGTTGGAGAAGAAAAATAAAACAAAACAACATTAGAGAAGACATTACCTCAAAATCGGGTAACTCTTTTTGATTTGAGCCAAAGGCTTCCTTGAGAAGAGTTCTGCCCAAAGAGAGGATTCTAGGAGTAATAGGGGGAAGTTGGAAGAGTATTTGGGCAGAGTTTGGCAGAGCCAAATGGCTTGAAGGAGTGAATAAGGTGGGAGAGGTGGGGGCCTTTTATAAGAGCAGAGGAGGGGCTCTTTTGGAATGATTGAAATGTTACATTATTATACAATGATTTTCGGATTCTAAAGGTCCCACACTTATATAATTCATGGCTAAGGTGATAATGGTTCGAAATCTCCTCATCCAATAGGCTTTGGACAAGTGTAAGCCTTGGATTTTGCATTATCTTCTCATTTTATTTAAATCGTTAAATAATGAGGTCATCGCTGCATCATAATGATGTCATAAATAATTTAATTTATTTAATGTCTAAAATTTATAATACAATACTATGATTTAGGAAATCTTTTTATATTTCTAATGAATATTTATAGTCAAAATTTGGACTTGTGTAACCCCACTTAAAAACTGTTTTAGTAAAACAACTCATGTTTGTGTCAATTTAATTTTAACATTAAATATATATATATATTAATGTCATTTTCCAACCAAAGTGGCTCCATGGGGTCCCCAAGATGACCCATGGGTTGTCTTGGTCGGCCATGTCTCATACAATAGGAGTATGACAAGTGTCAAGCTCATCTCATATTATTAAAACATTATTTTTACCATAAACTACACTAATTACCTCTAATCGCGATTAAGAACTTAAAAGTTACTATTCACCAAAAAATTATTTTGATCTCATTGAACCACATTTTACTTATTAATGACAACCATGTATGTCGGATTTTTGAAAATCAAATCACAGAAGTGGTAATATTTCATTTAAACGAAAAATCAGTTATTTAACTACCACTTAGTGGTTTCACTATTCATCAAAAAGTGAAGTTTTTCAGAACAATGCCAAAATTTCACCCAAAGCTATAATTGATATTCCGAATTCAAAAATGATGTCTATTTTACAAAATTCCAAACATATAAGTTGCATTAATTAATTTTATAATTAATTCCCGCTGTCACAACAAATAGCGTGTTTTAAGAAACAATTTATATCAAAAGATTGGCAATTGTTTATGTCCAATTTCAATGTCAAATTAATTATAATGACCACCATTGGATAAAATGGTAAAAATATATTATAATTATACTTTAAAACAACTAAATAGTATAATTTATCACTATAAATTATTTTGATTAAAAAAGTTGTTTTTAAGTATTTTTCACTATTCATAAAAAATAAGAAGTTCTTAGAAAAATACCAAAAATTCAACATAGGATAATTTCGATATCCCGAATCCAAAAATGAGATCCATTTTGAAATATAAAATTTCTATAATTTTAAAAAGTGGTTATTAATATTCATAATGGCTACTTTGATTAGTCGCGGTGTTATAGAACTCGAAGTTGCGTAAAATGCAAGCTATTGCATTATTGAATGAGAAGCATATCATGGAAGCTCGGGGTGTTACATAACTATTTCCAATCAATGAACCAATACACTTCTCCATGTCGAATGGACATCTAGTCTCATCCAATGTCCAAATCCGTAGGCCTTACAGAGTTTCTCTAGAAGGATTATTCATGAGATAAAACTCCTCTTTTATATTATTTTATTTTATTTTCAATTCTTTTTATTTCCTTATACCCTCTTCACCTCTTCTTATCCAAATGAAATTAAAACATAATTTTCTTATATATATATGTATATTAAATTTATCATTTTTATTTAAAAATTCATCATCATACTTCTTCCCCGCTCTATTTTCTTCTAAAAAATTAAACATTATAGGTGATGTGTTGAATTACTGACATCATGGATGAAGTGTTTTCATTATCCATTACCACTTTCATAGTTGATCATAAAATCATTTAAATGATTAAAAATTTTTTTACTATGTATTGTAAAACCTTTTTTATGTTTTTAATGATCATATATCCATAATATTAAATTATAGAAAGAATATAGTTTGTGATGGTCAAATAACATCTTAGATGATCTAAACGAATATCATTAATGTTTTATCTAATGAATTGTCCTCATATCTAAAAAATGATATATTGTATAATATAGAGTTTTTAAAACATTTAAGTACCATATCATTATAATTTTGGTGTTTTTATTCAATTTTTAAAAATCAATTACGAACAAAGCACGGAAACCATGAAAAAAACACAACGAATAAAATGGAAACAACAAACTATTATTATTAAATGGATGGAATGATGATATAAAATTACCATAAACGGTATTATAAAAATTATAATAATTCCATAAAATATTAATAACAAACTTCTAAAAATTATACAAGAGGATTAACAACATTTTATATAAGACGGGTCCGATGAATGGGAATTTTTAACCCAATTTCCATTCATTGAGTTAACATACTAATTCATTGATTATATGGTACAAATATTATTTATGTAATTAGTTTTTGTTAATATTATATATTAATATGGTGATCTACATTTTATACACATATTTCATTCAATATATTTATTCTAATATCAATTATATGTTATTTGTAAGGGTCTTTTCTTTAAAATCCTGTTTTAAAAAACCATTTTATGAAATTCGGAGGCAATGTTTTCAGGACATTATTCCTATTATATGATTATGTTCTAGTTAATTGGAATTGTTTATTATGAATGGTGGTACCTATATCTCTCTCTAATATGTTGGTTATGTTTATGTTGTTCTTCATCCAAATGGTTAGTCTAAGTGTAAGTGTGATGGTTACATAATTAGGTGGCCGTGTGGGTTGCATTGTAATGTAGACATGATGGTTGCTTATCATATTGTATCCAAGATGATTAATATATTAAATATGTAATTCCTAAAACATAACCACATTTATTTTTTTAGGTTTTATATGTTTTATGGAAATATATTCTCTCACAATGTAAGTAAATGATACTTTATTGGTTGAAAAGTACGTGTTTGTGAAAAAGATTAAATTTGATCATAAATATTCATTTACTAATGTTTTATCTCCTTCATTTTCTAACCCTTACTCATAATTTTTTTTCTCATACAATGAATAAAAAAAATTACTGGGTTTTCAATTGGCAATAGAATAGGAGAATCTAAGATGAATTTTGTGATTACATTTAATGAATAGATTAATGTTTTTATAAAAAAAGCTATTTTATAATGAAAAAATCGATATTGTATTAGATTTAAGAAATATAAATTATTAATGGTTGATATGGATTGATTATTTCCTAAATTACTAAATCTCAAAACTAAAAATATATATTTTGGACAACAAATATGTGAATTCTAAAGTAAATTACTCAATTATGTAATGTATAATGTCGTGTACTTATAACGACTATCATAATGTATTAGTTTCATATCCAAATAAATCATAGTATTCAAGTATCTCTAGAAATACTATCATAGTGAATTGAGCCCCTTAGTTAACTCAATTCACTATAAATTCAATTAATGTTAATCTCATGAGATATCCATCATTAAACAATGTATCAGAGGGATATATAAATATAGTACCACATTCCCTTAACAAAAATCATACATATATATAATGAAATGACATTAAATATACATCAATAATAAAACATATAATGATGTAGCATCCATGATTCAGAAGCCACTCAACTGGTTCCTCGTACCTATTTGGACACATACCTCAAGTCCATTTCACCAAAAACCAAAGGTTTCCAACTAACAGGGAGGGCCTAGGGTGAGATAGAGGGTAGCATATGCTCTCATTGGCAGATTGTAACATTGTGTAACAAATAATTAGAATATAAGATGTTTTAAACGACATAAGATAGATGTAAACAACAAAAGACTGAAACAAAAATAAAACAATGAGTCATAAAATAACAAAATGATGCGGCATGTCAAATGTTCTAGGAAAACATCGATAAAATTATATACTCAAATCTAGTGAAATTCAATACCAAATTATATTAAAACAAATAGAATCAGCAACATCACAAGAGTTGGCATGGTCCCCTTCTCTCATTCTTCTAAGAAACAATCATGTTCCCGAAAATAGTTCCCAATCCCTTATCAACACCTGCAGCAATATATTATGTTTGGGATGGAAATATTTACCCAAAAAGAGTGTGAGAAATAAATCCCATTATGAAACCCCCTATGGTCGGTTCCAATATTTCTGTGTCTATATGAAACACTAGTGTACAGAAGGAATTGTATTAACTAGATGTACTCCGAATTAAAAAAATCATACAAGTCTTGTTTTCCATTTTCGGTCATTTTGTTTAGTCCAACCATTTAATTAGGTTAAACAATTTATGTCTCGAGATCTATCCTAATCCATTTAACCCCATGTATAGGAAATATTAAAATATACCTCAAAAGGATATCAATAAATAATGCGAGGACCGAAACCAAGCTTCTTCATTGGCTTGGAAGATGCATCATAAGTCATTGTTTTTTAACATCCTACTCAAAATATTGCCTGCATTCATAGAAAAATGATACCTACATGCATAATCAAATCGTTTCCCCTAGGCCAAACAAATCCTCACCCACATGTGTAAAAAATCATTGCCCTTAGGCATATCACAATCTCACCCATGAGCATAAGAAATATCTCACCCGTAGGCATAACACAATATCGCCTATGACATATAACATAACAATCATAAATGTTATTTAAACTATCACATGGAAATCATTGAAAAAATCATGTTGGGATCAATCATATGACAAGCCTATCAGTAATATTAACTATTACAATTCTTAAACAAATGTATGCTCACATGGGAAATTTATGTGACAAACACAACATATGAATTAAACTATCACAAGGAAAACCCATTAATAATCTCATGATACAACTCATTAAATTGATCATTTAAATTTTTAAAAACCCACACAGTTAAATAAAAGGCTTGAATCATACAGAATATTTTCCATATGTATAAACATTGGTAATTCAAGGGAAACGCACCCACGAGGTTTCCCTTATTTAAATCAAGGAACCTCAAACATGATTTATATCATCAAACCAAATATCCAAAAAAAGTTAAGAAGAAGATAATGTAAAAATTATCAACCATGACACACCCTAATATGGGGTTGTTGCACATTGTAACATATAAAAAAAATGAAATTATGAAATAAGAAAGAGACAACATACCTCGACGTAGTATAACTCTCCTTATTGTGACTCAACTTACAATTAATGATAGAACAGTATAGATCTATAAAACACAAATATTTAATCACCAAAAAATAAACTAGAATAGATAAATATTCATCAAAAATCACTCAAGGGTAACCGATATAATTCTTTTTGGGTGAAAACGAGACATACAATAATTGATTCAGGGTTCAGATGAAATACCAAGAAGGTATTGAGGGTCAAGAACCCACTCTTGAGTTCTCCTGGAGAGCCCACTATCCAATCTGTCGAAAAGAGAGGCTACTACCACTTTTAATTTAATGAAAACAAAATAAATGGTATTTATTTCCAAATACATAGTGTGTATGTCATTTAACTATTTCTTTACCTGCTGAATTCTGTCGACTACCATTCAAGGGACTGCTGACATGACTACACGGAGTGTACTAAGAAGCAAAAAGTCTGTAGTTGGATTTTCCACTATTCCTTATTGACAATCCCACTCATAATGAATTCACATCATAGACAGCCAAAGGCACATGGTGTGTACATAAGACTACATGGTGTATAAATCTTGGTTCTAGTACTTTTCCCAAATTTCCCTTGTTTTCACAAAACCACACAAAGTGAAAAAGAAGAAAAGAAATTCATACCTCAATGTTAGAACAATATTCTTACAAACTTCTACCCTTAATGAAATTCATACTCAAATTTCCATTCCAAGGGTGGAGATGGAATATCTAAGAATAAATCCTGCCACTAGGGACGTACGTCGACCTCCCTCTCTTATGTCTCGTCATTTACTCAGTGGTGCTGCAATTTCTCCCATAAGAGAAAAAATAACTACACTCGGAGAACCATTGTTCCCCTGTCAACAATATGAATCGGATTCTTCTCAAAGGATCCATCAACCTAAATCTCAACCTCATCGGGAATTAAAATTTGAGAGGGTTCTGAGTGATAACGCCCTAGATGAGATACATTTAAGATGTCATGCTTGGCTTAGTACTTCTAAGGTAACATTAACTGATAGGAAACCATCCCAACTCTCTCCAAAATCATGAACAGACCTATAATTCTTGGGGAATGATTACCATGTATTCTGATCCTCTTCTGTCCCGGCCTCTATGGGACACGTAAGAAAACATGATCCCTGACCTAAAAATCAAAAGGATATCTACATCAACCAACGTATGATTTCTGAGGAGATTGTGTAGTAGGCATCCACATCTGAGACAAATAATCCACATTATTGGTCTCCTAGATGAGACAATGCCCCAGTTTAGCTACCTCACCTTCCTCCAACCAACACAAGGGTGATCGGCATGGCCTACCATATAATGCTTCATATGGAGCCATCTTAATAGTATCACTGAAGCTATTGTTATAGGATAACTCAACCAGGGGTATGTGTCTCTTTCAGGAACCCATGAAATTAATGAATCATGCCCAAATCATGTCCTATACCAGCTGAATCGTGCACTTTGACTGTACATCTATCTTGGGGTGGGAAGATTTTCCCAGAAGAGCCTGTTTACCTAATCCCTTCTATAGCCCATACCATAAATGAGATGATAATCAGACGTCCCTATATGAAATGATAGAATGTGGGACCCCATGAGGTAGTACAATCTCAATGATGTAACTCCTCCCACGTTCTTCAACACTAATGGTTTCAATGATAAGTACAAAATGTGTAACTATCTTGATCCTGTGAATATAAACCCATTCGAAATCATTTCCTTGAGCTGATATCCATAATCCTATCAAACAATTCACTAAGACATCATTCCATTTCCACTTAGGGATGGGTAATTTCGATAAAATACATGTCGGTCTTTTATGATCCGCCTCCACCTACTGGTAGGGTGAATATCTCATAACAAAACTAGCTACATCTCTCTTCATACCTGGTCACCAATACTAATGATATAAATCTGGATACATCTTGGTGTCAACCGGATGCACTGCCCAAATAGAGGCATGAAAATCCCATATCAGTTCCTAATTTATATCCACTCGAACCCAAACAGGTCCATGGATATGAAATTTCTCATCCTCACCAACCTTCCACCTAGGATGAGGGGCCTCACCAGCCACATTCTCTTGTAGAACTAGGCCTTAAAAATCTTTTAGATACCTCATCTTCACTGTATCCAGTATGGTAGAGGTAAAAACCATGATGAAATAATTTTTTTCCTCATCTATCATGCACCTAAAAAATCATCTCATAGAACAATTCCAAAATATTCCACTCACCCCAGGCCTCCTGGACTACCTGTATCGATGTCCTCATGCTCAATGCATTATCTAATCCGTTACATTTTCTAGGCATATAAGAAATATCAAAATTAAAATATTGAAGGTATTCCACCAAACTTCATTGTTTCAAATTAAAATTACACTTTGTAATGATATACTTTAAGATTGTGTGGTCTTTGTACACCACAAAATTCTCTCCCACTAAGTAATATCTCTAACAGAGCGTGGCATAAACACCCAATTGTAACTCTAGTTCGTGTGTAGGGTAATTCCTTTGATCTTTCCTTAACTACCAAGTCCCATATGCAACAACTCAACCCCATAGCATAAAAACTACTTCCAAGATGATACAATATGCATTACCGAACATAGTGTAACTCTTATTAGATATTGGAAATATCAGTGTGGATGATGATTTCATATGCACTTTAATCTACTTAAGGGCTGTATCAATCAAATATTACCACACAAACTTCACACCCTTCTTAGTCAAGCTTGTCATCGGTGCTTCCAAGTGTTATAATTATTTTATAAAACGGTTATAGTTAGAAACTATCCCCATGAAACACTACACATAAAAACAATTATTGGGCTTCTCTATGGATACAACTCATCCAACCTTCTTTAGATCCTCTAATACATATGTCTCTAAGAAGACATGACTTAGGAAGTGATTCTTATCCATCCAGAAGTTTAATTTTTAAATCATAGCATATAACTGATTCTATAACAATTTATTCAAAATAATCTCAACGTTTTTTCCTTGGTCATGTTGATTATGAGAATAACTCATGATATCATCCACAAAAACCACCGAAAGTGAATCTAAGTAAATTTGGAACACTCGGTTCTTCAGAGCCATGAAAAATGATGGTGTGTTCATGTGACCAAATGAAATAACTGTGTACTCATATAGACCATACCTCAAATGAAATGTTGTACGAATTATGTCTTCTTCTCAAACTTGTTCCCATTTATATCATAACATTAATTCAATCTTTGAGAACACTCGATCTCCTCAAATTTGATAAAATAGTTCCGATATCTGAGGTAATTGATATTATTTTTTAACCAACAATTAATTCAAATTCTGATAATCCATGAAATAATTGAGGGTACCATCCACCTTATTCAAGAAAATGACAGTTGAACCCCAAGGAGAAATAATGGGTCAGATGAAACCCTTTTCTTTTAGAACATCCAGCTGCATCTTGAGCTCTTGAAACTCCATCATAGCCATCATGTTAGTATGAATGGATACTAGTGAAGCTACTTGCACTGGATAAATAGTGAACTCCACATCTAACCAGTGGTTAGCCTGAAAATAAATCCAATAAAACATCCATGAAACGACTATCGACTAAAAAATATACCAAACATGTTCCCTAGTCCTCCAGATACAATCTCATGATCTGGGTTGTCATCACTCCCAACCCGCCGATGCTTGGGTCCATTTCGACTCACCTTGACATCACATTCTTCATTTTGTAGAAAATACTCGCCCTCTAGTGATGTGATACTCACCCTACAATGATATAATTAAACAACGGAATGAAAGGGGTACAACCAATCCATTTCAACAATGACATTGAAGCATGTCATCTCCATGACATAGAGGTCCCAAAAAAAGTGACACCCACCAACCTCATTGGGGAACTCCTTCCACTGATGCACACCTACCATTATTATCCCTAACAGAATGTCTAAAATCATAACGTCGTCAAACATAATTCCAAAAATCCTAAGGCATTCTACCCAACAACTAAGATGAAACTATGTGATTTAACTTCATAAAATAGTGCTGAAGCTAAAAATGAGGTGACTACAATTGTACCTCTAATAGTACTATGCCTTGGATCCTTCTCTTGTTGAGTCTGTTTCACAACATAAGTATAACAAGTATTGCATCCCTAAGACATGTCATGGATTCCACTTGCTAAACCACCATGTTGTCGCTGAGATCCAGGTGTCATACTACCATGGCCACAACAACCTCCTCAACCTCAATGTCTTGACGTGTTCCAGTTCCCATAATTGTGAGAAGTTGTTGTCCCCATTCATAAACATGGAGTTGGTGTAGATTATCTCTCACTAGATGATAGTGGAAATTCCATTTATTAACGTTTAGATGGACTATCCTATCGCAATATCGACCCTTGCCTAGGTCTATCAGACATTGTGGTATCAAGTGTCCAGCTCTACCACACTGGTAGCACCTCACTTGGATAATGGAAGAAACATTATGAATTCTCATATCCCCATGAAAAAACTCCATATGTTTCTTCTTACATATGGTCGAGATATAACCAGATCACGATGCCAAAAGTCCCTAGTTTGCACCTCCAGATTCTAGAAGATTGTGCTCTGTAATCATTACCTGATTCTTGATTTTAGAGATAGAAGGAAACCTCAATACATTCTACTTTGATCGGATAAAAAACCTAAGACCATCCTCCAATTCGTAATCTTTTGATATGAAATCACTCATCAGAATTTTTTTGAATCACTAAAGCTCAGTAAACCAGGTAGAGCAATCCATAACTGACAGTGTTCCCTGCTCTAGGTGAATAAACTCACAGTCACGGTCCATCCTAAGCATCTCAAGAAAATAATAATCATAGAAGGCCACCTGAAAGCCATCCCATGTCATATCCTGATGATGCCCTTCCTGAGTGATAACATCCAAAAATATCTAATAAGAATCACAGAACATATATGTATTGAGATTTACCCTCCACTCGAGATATGTCTCCAGATGATTGAAGATGTTCAGTATTTATTCCATCGATTATTCCAAAACCTGTGGTACCCCATCTCTAGAAAAAATAGTTGGATGCTACTGCTAGAATACAAGCATTGTCTTTTCCTTATATGATGAAAAATATGGTTCTCTATGAATGGTCTGAATTAATCTCCGAATGTCTTCACGAAACTGTGCATTTATTCCTATGTCCGGTGAAACAGTCAGTGCCACAGTTAGCACAACTCGATGATCCATTGGTATCCCATGACCTACCATCTTGTGTGTATGATCATCACTGCTCACCTAGAGAATATCTCATTGTTTTCATTGTGGAATTACTATACATGGTCAATAACATGCATTAGTTAAATATCATTTTCTTGTATTTTCAATAATGAATTTTAAAATGGAACTGGAAATAGACCATTAATGTTTGGACTAAAGTGACTACATAGGCTGTAGAAGGAATACATGGCTCGTAACCTTAAGCTATTACATGGTCCTATACTACCGCCGTCGTGGGCGTGTGTCAACCCTTGGTATATGACGTGTTCCACAAGTACATGGTGTCTACACAAGTCTAAATTCTAAGCCATGTACTTTCACAAGGCCAGGTCCACAATAGTTCTTCATGTGTAGGCTACACGGAATGTACCTAAAGTACACACTGTGTTCCAATTCGAACTCAACAGCCCACGTTTCCTATCACACATCCAGTCACACGGTCTGATACCACACTTCGTGTTTATCTTAAATCATAGAACATCATCTCCCACAAAAAGAAATAAGAAACATCCGGTTAGGATAAATTACATGTTATGTATACTAGGTTAGTTTGGAAAAAAATCCAGATTGCCCAGATAATCCTTTTTTAAAAGAAAAACCAACCAAAATGATGCCAAATTCTGATCTGAGAGGGCCCATACTTCTCTGTGAATCAATGAATTTCACCTAAACATGACATATCACACAATATATTCATTTAAAATCTAAATTTCATCAGTTTTGCATTTTGAAATTCATAAGGACCCATACTCATTATGGATGGAAAGAAGCCGTCACACCATTATATACGACACCCAACTAACACAACAACATGAACAACTATAACATCAACTATCACAACAACATGCCATATCTAATGCGTCATATATAGCATGTCATACTTCATGGCATGCGATTCTAACAACATTCTATAAAAAGAATGAGATGGAACACCCACATCTCATTATGTTGAAACAAAAATAGAACCCACAATTGCATCAATAGTAAACACATAATTCAAGTGTGTCACCCAATAGTGAAATAAAATCAACTATAAAAGATTAAAATCCAAATGTATACTTTAATTCGTGTAAATTTAGATTTTACCCATATACATGGTAGAAACTCCTTGGAAAATCTAATTATTAAATTACATATTCTTTATATCGTCTCAAAAAATAATGAATCCTAAAAAAAGTGCTCTGACACAACTTTGTAGATTCCTGGATCCAAAAGACGCTCAATTGGTTCCATATACTCGGTTGGCCACATGGCGTCATGCAAATTTCCTCACACACCAGAGGCTTCCAACTAGCAGTGAGGGCCTAGGGTGGGATAGTGTGGAAATGATTCCCTCATCAGTAGAGTGAAACAAAGCAGAAAAAATTAAAAAAATATCAAAATGAGTAAACATCATGCAACAAAGGTAAACAATAGAATATTGAAAGAAAAAGATAACCATGAGTCATAAAATATTAAAATGTTGTATCATGTCACATGTTTTAATAAAAATAAAGAAAACATGATATATTGAAATCTTATGGAATAAAATACCAATGCATGGTAACACTGAAAGTAACATAGCGGCATCACAATCCTTTGAATGATCCCATTCTCTTCTGCACCTAAACAACAATCAAGTACCTGAAAAAAGTTCCCTTTCCCTTATCAAAACCTACAGTAATATAGTCTGTTTGAGCCCAAAAAAAATGACCCAAATAGGGTGTGAGAAAAAAATATCATTAGGAAACCACCTATGGTCGGTTCCAATCTATCAGTGACTATATGCAGCAATAGTGTTCAAAGGGAACTGCAGTAACTATGATATACTCCAACGTAAAAAATTATAAACTTATTGTTTCTTATTTTTATTTATTATGTTATGTCCAATAATTTAATTACATTAGATTGTATAAGACTCAATATTTGTCCTAATCACATCAATACCCCATATAATAAAGATTAACAGAGTCCTCATAAGGATATCTAATAATAAAGTGATTACTGAATCCAAGCTTGGGCTTTGGGTTAAAAGATGTGTCATAAGTATTTCTATTTCTACATCAAAATAAAAATCCTACCTACATGCATTGAAAAATCATACCCATTGTCACAACCAGATCCTCTACCTCAGGCCTATCAAATCCTCTCCAATAGGTGTAAAAATTCATGTCCCTTAGGCATATCATTATCTCGCCTGCGAGTATAACACAATCTCACCTGTAGGCATAAAAAAATCTCACCCGTGGGCATATCAAATTACAAGAATACATGAAAATAATACTATTACATGGAAAAAATTGATTAATTCACATGGGAATCAAACATATCACAAACCTATTAGTAATATTAAATATTACAAGGAATAAACAAACATAGTAAATCATGGGAAATTAATGTGACAAACACAACATATGAATTAAACTATGTCAAGGCATAACCAATCATTACCTCACCTGCATTCACATTCAATTGACCAGTTAAACTTCTAAAAACACATAAAGTTAAATACAAGGCCTTCCCATAGTAAACCTAATCCAAATGGCTAAACATTGGTCATTAATGAGAAACACACCCACGTATTGGCCCGTAATCAAAACGAGCAACCAAAAACATGCATTATATCATTAATCCAATTATCGAATCAATAGTTGGCAATAAAATAGGTCACAATTCTCAAAAAATTGACACCCCAAACCTGGTAAAACATCACAATGAAACATATAAACCACTTGAAATTAATCAATATGCACGAGACAAACTACATTGTTGTAGTATAATTATCCTCATCTATCCTCCACTTCCAATTCGTGGAAGAAAACATAGATCTATGAAAAAATATATTTAATCAACCATAATTAAAATAGTTGAGAGAAAAAATCTGAAAGAACGGCTCAAGATTAATTGAGAGATTACCTGTTAGGTTTAAATGAGACTGAGAGGGACTGATTCGTTGTTTAGATGATCAACCGGGAAGGGATTGATGTTCGGGTTCCCCTTCCTATGTTCTCCCAGCGAGACCACTATCCAATCTACCGAAAAGAGAGGATACAACCCATTTTAAGTGAAAAACAAAAAATAAAATGTGTGTATGTTAATATACATAGTGTTTATGTCATTTAAATATTAATTTGGCGGTTGAATTCCACCAACATACTTACAAGGGCCCACCGACATAAATACACGACGAGTACAAGGAAAAACCCAGAGTGTAGTTGGTTTTTACTCTCTTCCTTTCCCAAATGCCCACACACAATGAATTACCATTATACAATGAAAAATTCTCACAATGTATACCATAGACTACAAATCTTGTAACTCCGGATTCCATTGACTTTCCTTAATCTCACATGTTTTCCCAAAAACAATGCAATGGAAAAAGAAGAAAAGAATCCCAGACCACCATGTATGAACCATGATCTTACAAAAGGAAATGAGATTCATAAACCAATAATATCTCATTTTAATGAAATGGGGATCATAAAGATTTCATCATTTCATCATAACATAACCTATGGAAATAAAACAGTTTTTTATGAAAATCTTCTCAACATAATAACAAACCATCTAGAGAAAGAATAATATATATATCCATGAATCATATCCCTAGTAAATATTCTAATTCATCAAATCAATACATTATATAAGGAATGTTCTTTTAAAATATTACAACAAATAGTTTCAATTAAAATACCAATTTTTTAAATTTGATATTACTTAAGTAAATTCAAAAAAATAGACATAATAAAAAGGAAAATATTTTATGTTGAAGTAAAAATTGAAACGTCTAGTGGACGATTCAAAATATTATGCTCCAATGATATTAGTAATGTTTTTTTCATGATATAAAAATTGAATCAAATATTCTAGAAAAATTTATAAGAAAGGGAACAAAACCAAATGGCTCTCTGATTTCTCTTCAGATCCTCAGTTAGAATTCAATATTTATACGAAACTCAACTCTTTGCATTCTCTCAAGGATAACATTCGCAAACAGGTTTTCAAAAACAAATGGCTCTCTGATGGAGACCGTAACACTAAATTATAAAATACTATTCAAAGGATCAGGAAGGTCTGTCTTACTCTATCCTTATAAAAAAATAATGACATCCTTATTGACTATGAGTCTTCCATTGTTAACCATGTGGTATACTATTTTGATAATATTTTTAATGGCACTTGCTCCAACAAGGACCATTTACCTGGAATTATACCTTCTTTAGTCCAGGAAAAAGTTAATGACTTTCTCTTTGGCATTCCTCTTGACCATGAAATCAAGGACACTGTTTTTGGTCTAAATCCTGACTGTTCCCCAGGGCCTGATGGTTTCAATAATGGTTACTTCCAACTCTACTAGGATGTTATTCAAAAAGATGTTTGCAAGCTGGTTCATAATTTTTTCTCTACATGTTCTCTCCCCCATGGTATCAATGCTCAATTCCCCACCTTAATAACCAATGTGCCCAATGCCTCTGAAATACACCTGTTTCGGCCTATTTCTATCATCATCTCCATCTATAATATTATCAATAAGCTCAAAGACAATAGACTCGCTCCCTTGTGTAATAGAATTTTCTCTAGGAATTAGTTTGGTTTCATAAAAGGGAGGTTCATTCAAGACTGCATTTGTGGAGCTTCTTCATGTTATCTGGTATGATAGAAATGATATTATTCAGAATGGTGTCTCATTAAATCTTAATGCAGGTCGCTCAAGTATTCTGATTGCTACTAGGGATGTGTCCACTCTTCAGAATTCCAAATGTGCTAACTCGGTTGGTGACTTTGGCATTCTTCGTCGGCTCAGTATTAAAGGGAACTACAATCAGCCGAAGTGTCCTTTTGAAGTGTTATGGAAGACTCTAATCCCTGGACGGATAAAGATCATTGTTGATGGAGCCTCGAAAGGAAACCCCGGTCCCGTGGGTTGTGGAGCCATCTTCAAAGACTATATTGGTCATTTCCAGGGCTTATTTTTTGGTAGATGTGGTTCTGCCTCTGCGTTGGAGGCAGAGATGCTGGTGATGATCTATGTGATCAACTTTGTTAAATTAAAAGGCTGGGACAATATCTGTATTGAGAGTGAATCCACCACCATCATCCAAGCCATTTGGAATGGTGCTGTTCATCTCGCCTGGCATATCACAGCTGGCTGGAAAATCTACCTTAGTTCTCTACAGGAAATCAGATACATTTCCACCCACACTTACAGGGAAGCCAACAAGGCGGCAGATGGGGTTGCTAACAAAGGGATCAACCAGGCCATTACGTGGAGTGATACTTTACCGGCTGATCTCCTCCCTCTCTATGAAAGGGATTGTAATAAAATTTCCTATTTTCGACTTTTGTAATTCTCTTCTTTTTTTAATAATATTTTGTGTCTTGGTCTCTGACCAGGACATTGCCTTTAAAAAAATATTTACAAATCAATTAAATAGAAGAGAAAATGTTTCTAATCAAAGATTGAAATATTTTTTATTTACCCTAATAATAATAGTCTTTGAATATTGATAATTAAATTGACATAAAATATATAGAAATCATCTATTCTTAAGAAATATCCCATGGATAATAAAATTCATGTGTTTCTATTGTGATATTTCATGAAATTCCATCATCATAAACTAATAATAATAAATCCAAATGAACATTTAAATTTTAATATAAATATTTTTTCCTTAGGATGGTTACCTCAGAATGTTCTTGAACATCCTCTATAATCAATATTTATTTATTATACATATATTCAATAACATAAATCACATGTATTATAACATATATAATATTAAATTTTCCTTTTTTCTACATTTTTATCATTTTTTATTAAAATGATTATTCTTGTTGATAACAACATCATTTCCCATGTATGTTTAGGTTCGATATTTTTTTCATTCATTATGATCATGGTTAAATAATATAAAAAATAATGAATTGAATAAACAATGTCATGACCCGTCCTGGGGGCCCATGTTGTGACTACCCCAAGCCCGCCTTCCATAGGCCAGAGGCTGGAAACTAGTACCAAATGTGTAAATACCAATAAAATGGAAGGAATTGCCTTTATAATAGTAAACAACACAATAGAGTACACAACAGATGTAAGCACAATGTCATACTCAATACAAAAGTATGTAATGAAAGGTCAATGGGCCAGAATAGAATCCAACTAAATGTATAGTACTACTGAAAAACTAGTACAACTATAGTAAAGTAAAACAATAACCACCGAGTTGTCCTCCGGGAATCCCACCTGAAGGCTGGGTACATGTAGTGTCCCCAGCACCACAGGTTCATCCGTCTTCTCCGTGTACGTCTCACTATGTGGTCCACCCTGGGTAGCACCCAGATCTTCAAGCCTCTACCACAATAACCGATGTCTTTCGTCTGCATCCAACACAATGTAGTGCAGGCATTGCCTGTGCAGGGGTGAGTATAATGATACTCAGTAGGGACCCTGAGAGCCCTGAAGGTCTCCCAGAATCCACGAAAGATAAACCACAAAGAAAAGATACAATCATGAAGTATCATCCATCTCTACTTAGCAATATTCAAATAGATATACCTATTTCATCAATCCCAGTTCGGCTCCAACTCTCAACCCGAAATACAACCCAATCCACAAAGGAAATAATTCAGTCACACCGATGGTAATGATTGAAAGTCAAGAATCAGCTCACACGGGTATACATCATTTGTAATGTGATAATGATGATCAGATGGATTCACTGATTCATCTAAGCTATCAGACCCACGTAGGATACTAGTCTAGCTAAGCTGTCAGACCCACGTAGGATACTAGACCAGCTATAATGTAGGACCCATGTAGGATACTAGTACAGAAGTTGAACTGTCGGACCCACATAGGATACAAGTACAGTAGTCACCGTTTTCGAACCCACAATGTATTTTAGTATAGTTTTCATCATTTCCAAACCCACGGAGGATTCCAGTGTGATATTCGTCATTGCTGAACACATGTAGGATTGCAGTACGGTAGTCGTTGTAGTCGCAGCCAGCTCTAGGATTCTCGCACACAACATGCTCGATTCCGGGACGGTCCGCTCCTCGAGCCAAGGGGTCGATGCATCAACTATCACAAAATCTAGAGTTGATGTATCATTATGTTCTTTCTCGTCCAAATGAACCCAACGTGATAGAAGGCACGTCAATCTGACGCCCGGTCTGAGATTAATTAGCATTTTTACTCCAGGGGCTCGGTTGGAAATATGCTCGTTCCAACCCTGGACATTTTCCAAAGTTGTCCAAAACTCACTTATAGTATCCAAAAGGATCGATTCATCTCGAGGGTCCCAATGCAATAGACGGCGCATTGATCGGGCGCGCGGTCTTATATTTATTACCGTTTAAGTGAAAACGGGCCCGACTCGTTATGCCATGTGGGCTAGCGGGTCGGTTCTACCTGGTTTTGGCGGGTCCGACCCGGCAGAGGGTCAGACAGGCCCGAAACGTCACGCGACGTGGCCCGAGGGGCACGAACCGGCATGAGGGGCACTACCCGACCCGGTAGGGCACGACCCGAGACGGGAGGGCACGACCCGGCCCTGCAGGGCGCTGCCCAGCCCAGCAGGGCGCATCCTGGCGATCCGCGTCTCGGCCGGTTGGCCGAGAGGCATGGCGCGGAGGGGCCGAGTGGTCCAAGGGGTGGCCCGTATTCCAGAACCGGTGGTGCAAAGCGGCGCCACCCTCCCATCCAGTAGGCCGAAGTCTGCCGGCCTTCTTGGCACACGCGGCTCGCTCAGGCGGGCCGCAATCCTGCTGCACGGCACCTTCGGGTGTCGCTGGTGCTTTACCCAGCCAGCCGACGAGCCGACCGGTTTGCTGTTGAAGAATCCAGTGGAATGCAGACCCCAGTCCTCCATTGTGGGGAACCCCTTTTGGAACCATAGTCTCCCTTAGGACGGGCCGACATTTGCCAGCACGTTCTTCTTCGGCTGAGCGGCATGTGGTTCTGCCACACACGGTCGGCGCGTGGCCGCCACATTCGATTGTCGCCACTTCCCATTGCGAATTAGAAATCAACAACAATGGATGGTCATCGCGCCATGTTTGTTCGGCCCATGCCCCCCACGTTAGGTGGTAACATATGGCCAAGATTATTCCAAATAAGAACAACAAAATCGAAAAAATTTATTCACTTATATATTATAGAAAACCCCTACCTCGATCAAGGCTTGTTCGTCGTAGTCGCAGAAGATGAACATCGCGGTGGTCGGGCATCACGGATGACGGCTTCGCGGAGAACAGACGTCGATTCTATGGACGTCAGGGTGTGTCCAAAGAGGAAGTGGTGTCTCCTCTATTGTCGTGGCGAAAGAGGAAGTAAGTCACGTCAAATTTCTTCGATGGAATCGATGTTATTCATTGAAGAAGATGTCGTTCTTCCTGGAAGGTTAAATCTCTCTTTTAATTCTCCAAGGATTCCCACCATAATATTTTCCAAGACAAAATTTTATTAAAGCTTCCCCCAATTTTCGATAGATATGGCATGCGTTTTCATATTAATTCAATAGAATAAATTAATTAAGGGTTCTCACAAAATTATTTTGAAAAGGTGGGCACATTACTAAAGAGGGTGAAATGTGGAGGGGCGCCACCTAAATAAATGTGGGGGAGATGTCAAAAATTAAACAAGGGCATGTTTAAGGGAGTTGAGGGGAGTTATGGGGAGATGAAAGGTTAGGGCTCGTGTGGGAACCACCTCACGAATATCCTATCATGATAGTTTATGTGGGTGTGGGCCCCACCACTAACATCCATATGTAGGATTTAACTACCCATGATAAATAAAATTGTTCACAACAATTTTATTTAAATTTTTTATTAAACCCAAAAAATTAACATTCAACCCACATAAAATGCAACTATGGTAAAGGTCCCCTTAAGTGAATAATGGCGTTGTGAGTTCATCGGTTCACTCATATTTCGATTCTGATCACCGGTTCAAAATATAGAAAAATTTGCACGTATATTTACTAAACGTACAAGAACAACACATCAGAAATTGATTTTGGGCACACTGGGCCTCGGAATCAAGTTCTGTCAAAAACCACAGACTCATAAATTTCCAATGTATTTAAGAAAAAATTTCCCTTGAAATTTTTGGATCATTACATTACTCCCTCCTCAGGGCTTTACATCCCCGTAAAGCTACAACATTAACTACGGAAACAAATGGGGGTACAGAGCTCGCATCTGAGCCTCCCGCTCCCATTTGCTCTCCAGGAGGTTCATGTGCTGCCAGTGAATGCACACCATAGGAATCAACTATAAAAGTAGGATCTGATCCTACCGATTCTTGATCTCCACCGGGAGCTCCGCAAAACGGTGCCCCGCCATCGATGTCCAGCTTCCCGTGATCAATGATGTGGGTCGGGTCGTGCACGTATCTTCCCAGTTGAGATACGTGGAAGATGTCATGCACACGGTGAAACTGAGATAGAAGGGCCACGTGGTAAGCCACCTCACCTACTCTGTTGAGGACCTAGAAAGGTCTGATGAAACACCAGGATAACTTTCTGCCCCGACCAAATCTCATTATACCTCTTCAAGGTGAGACCCATAAGAAGACATGGTCACCATCCTTGAACTCTGGTGGTCTCCATCTCTAATCAGCATAGGACTTCTGTCTGCTCTGTGCAGTCTACATCTTCTCCTGGATGATTAACACCTTATCTGTCATAGCCTGAATCATCTCTGGTCCTACGAGTGTGTACTCCCCAAGGTCAGTCCATCAGAGAGGTGATCTACAAGTTCAGTCGTACAGTGCCTTGTATGGTGCCATCCCAATTGTGGAGTGGTATCTTTTGTGGTACGAAAACTCCACAAAGGGTAGGTGATCATCCTAGCTATGACCAAAGTCAAGGACACATGCATGGAGCGTGTCCTCGAGTGTCTGTATGGTCTTCTTAGTCTGACTATCCATGTGAGGATAGAAGGTGGTTCTCAGACGCAGTTGCGTCCCAAATGCCTCCTGCAACCCCTTTCAAAGCCGGGATGTAAAGCAAGAATCTCGATCGAAGACTATAGTCGATGGAACTCCATAAAGTCGTACGATCTCATGAATGTGGAGGCACCCCAAGCTCTCTTTTGAGCCCTACTACTTGATCGGTAGGAAGTGGGCCGACGTGGTGAGTCGGTCTACGAACACCCTGATAGAGTTGTTCCCTCTGGATGTACATGGAAGCCCCATCACAAAATCCATGGATATCCCATCCCAATTCCACATTGGTACCTCTAAGGGTTGAACCAAGCCTACTGGTACCTGGTGCTCTTCCTTCACTTGCTGACAAGTGAGGCATCGTCAAATGAACTCTGTTGCAGCCTTCTTCATATCCGGTCACCAATGCTATCATTTGCGGTCCTGGTACATATTTTCCACTCCTGGATGTACCTCTATAGGGGAAGTGTGAAACTCCCTCAACAATTCTTCCTCCAGTACTACTGGTACCATCGTACGTTTCCTGAAGAGGATGACGTGATCCCCTCCTTCATAAAATCCATCAGGTGCCATCCTTGAGGATATCTGAGCACGCCGTGTATCGCAGTATGTGTCCCCTCATTGTGCCTCTCTAACTCGCTGAAGAAGTGGAGGAGTGACTATGAGAGACTGAAGAAAAATTGCTCCATCTCTATCCACAAAGGATATCTACAATGTGGCTAGCTGCTCAGTCGCCTCACCTAGTAGTTGAATGCCCGATCTCCTGCTGAGAGAATCACTAACAACATTCCCCTTCCTAGGAGTATATAATATCTAAAAGTCATAGTCCTGGAGGAAATAGAGCCAACACCGCTGTCTCAGGTTCAGTTCCTTCTGCGAGAATATGTACCTGAGACTCTGGTGCTCACAGTAGACTATAAAGCGCTCTCCCATCAGATTGTGTTGCCACATCATCAAGGAGAAGACCACTTCTTCTAACTCCAGGTCATGGATACCGTAGTTCTGCTTGTGTTGTCACAACTGCCAAGAACCAAACACGGTCGCTGCTCGCTTCTATATCAGGACAAACCTGAGTCTGATCCCTGATGTGTCGCAGTATACTATGTACCCAACGTCCTCCTCCAGTAGCCTCAAGATTGCGCACCGGTCAACCTCTATCTCTGATCCTGAAATCTCTACTGACATTAATCTGACCACACGAAGGGTTTCCCCTTCTTTGTCAATGCAAAAAGAGGTGATGTAACTTTGGAGATTTCTGGACCAAATATCTGAAGGTATCCATCCAGACCCAGTGAGCTCTGCACCTCTGTCATTCTCTTGGGTGGCTCCCAATCAAGTACTGCCACGATCTTCACTGGATCCACTGCTATTCCCGCCTATGAGATGACGTGTCCTAGACAGAGAACCTCTCAAATCTAGAACTGTCACTTCAAGAGATTACTATAAATATGGTTCTCTCAAAGTGTGTCCAGTTCAACCCACAAGTGGTAGGCATGCTCCTCCTCATTAGTCAAGTAAATTAGTATTTTGTTGATAAATACTACGAAAAATGATCGAGGTAAGGCTGGAAGATTCCGTTCATGATACTCATGAACACTGCTAGTGCGTTGGTTACGCCGAAGGGCATAACCAAGAACTCGTAGTGGACATACCGACACCTGAAGGCTATCTTATGCACATCCTCATCTCGAACTCTGAGCTAATGATAGCCTGACTTGAGGTCTATCTTCGAGAACCATCGTGATCCCTTGAGATTATCAAAGAGGTAATCGATCCTTTGGAGTGGGTACTTGTTCTTCATGGTCAACTGATTCAGGCGATGGTAGTCGACACACAGTCACAAGCTCCCATCCGCCTTCTTTGCAAACAAAATTGGAGAAGCCCAGGTTGAAACACTGGGTCGGATGAATCCCTTTCCCTACAAGTCCTCCAGTTGTAACCTCAGCTCATAAAGCTCAGCGGGATCCATTTGATATGCTGGAGTAGATATCAGTTTTTTCCCAGGGTACAAGTCAACAAATAATTCGACCTCTCTTCGAGGAGGTAGTCCTGGAACGTCCTCGGGGAAAACGTCCACATATTGATCCACCACAACATGAAAACTCAGACTCCACGCATCAACTAGTCCAAGGATGACACTAGCCAACTGATGTGTGATCGGCTTCCCTCACCTCGGCGTAAGTTCATCCTTTGCTACTAAGGCTCCCTTCTTTCCGGTGAAGGTGAACCTGCTACCATCTTTGCGGACACACCGCACTTGTGCCTAATACAGTCAATCTGAGAATAGACTGTAGATAACTACTCCATACCCAAGATGAAGTTGTAAGGCCTCGGCGTCGCTACAAGAAGACCCCAGCCGAAGCTCTCACCTCTTAATTATTCTCACACTACCAAAAAAAATTTGTAACCATCGAGTCTGCTCCCATAGGTGTATATAGACGTAAGAATCAAGCCAACGACTCCATCGAAATCTCCGAGCTCTGAACAAGGGCATTAGCAATAAAATAATGACTCGCTCATGTTTCTATATGTACAGTAGCAAGGGTGTAGTATAAAAATATATTACCTCGAATCCTATGTCCTCCAACTCCATGTCTTCGGGGTGATCCTCATGGTGGTGGTGGTGGTGGTAGATCATCAAAACGTCATCCAACACCCGATGCTCGGCTAGATCCTCTACCTCTTCGGCCTGCTCCTTGCGGCCTGCCACGGTCGAACCTCTTCCTCAGCTTGGGAGGTCCCTCCACTATCTTATACTAATCTTTATGGTGTTTCGGGCAGTCTCGAGCCTTGTGACCCTGCCCACAACAAGCATAAAACTTCCTGCACCTCGTATACCTGCCTCTGTTTCGGGTGCCCCGCACAACCGAACCTGTATCCTGAGGTCGATCTCCTGATGTCCTGGTCCACCAGGACCTCTGCGACATCTGTCTACTTCCGGCTACATAAGACTCCCCTACATGTCGCCATGAGGTTGGTCTCACTGCTGGTGTCGGCTCAGTGAGAAATCTCTCCACAAGAAAGGCTCGATCCAGCACTCCCGCCTACGTCGGAATGCTGAGGGAGATCATCGAAGCCCTGATCTTTTGCCTCAGTCCCTGATCAATGGTTCAGGACCTAAAGAATGGGTCCCGTACCATGTCTGTGGAGTAGAAAGAGAGGTCAGTAAACCTCGCTGAGTACTGAGCTACTGTCATGCATCCCTTCTGTAGGTTAAGTAACTCCTGAATTTGCACCGCACAAAGGGTGGCTAGAACAATCTATGAGAGGAAGAGACTCTCGAAGTCTATCCAAGTAGAGATGCCTCGTCATACACCTGGAGCATCAAGCTACACCATCTAACTATTGCTGCATGCAGGAGACTCGCGGAAGGATCACCATAAGGTTGGATGGTGTCCCTACCAATCTGAAGACTCTGATGATAGCCTCCAGCCAATCCACAGCTGCATGAGGGTCCATCTCTCCGCGGATCCTGGGCGTCCTCTGTCGCTGAAACTCGTGCAATGAACTCAGGGGGGAGCACTCCCTACTGCTTGGGATGGTAGTATCGGTGTCTCAGCAGGTAGTGGTACCTCTGGTGCCTACGTTGTGATGAGGCCCTGCACTGAGGCCTCTTCGCTCAATGGGCTGCCATCTCACATGTAACTCAGAACCCTAGCTGGCTGCCTTCGTGGGGCCATCTTGAAAAGAAACATGTGTTCAATGTTCAAAACAGTATACCTGGTGAGCTGAATCAAAGTAATCACAAATAAAACTTTTCAAAGGAATCACACACACAAACAGTGTTTTCATGCAATGAGTCGAAAATCAGAGGTCAGGGTCCTGTTGTATGGATAGATCGGCCGCCGCACCAACACTGGACTACTTGGACTGAAAACCACAATCATTACTCTTAGCACTATTGCTTCATAGTCAGGTAGATCAGAGTCCTATGTTCTGCTGTAGAACCAACTCCTTTGATACCAATTGGTCACGACCCGTCCTTAGGGCCCGTGTCGTCACTACCCCAAGCCCGCCTTCCATAGGCCAGGGGCTGGCGACTAGCACCAAAGGCGTAAATTCCAATAAAAGGGAAGGCATTTACTTTATAATAGTAAAAAACACAACAGTGTATGCAATAGATGTAAGCACAAAGTGATACAAAATAAAAAAGTAAGTGCTGAAAGGTAAAGGTTCCAGAATACAAACCCAACTAAAAGTACCATACAACTGAAAAACTAGTGCAACTGCTGTAAAGTAAAATAGCAACAACCAAGTTATCCTCTGGGAATCCCAACTAATGGATGGGTAAAGACATTCTCCCCAGCAGCACGGGTCTGTCCATATTCTCCATGTACGTCTCACCAAGTGGTCCACCTCCGGGTACCATCCTGCTCTACAACCCTCTACCACGATCCGCACTGTCTGTCATCTGCATCCAACACAATGTAGTATGGGCATTACTCGTGCATGGGTGAGTATAACGATACTCAGTAGGGACCCCGAAACCCCCTAAGGACTCCCAGAATCCATGAAAGATAAACCAAAGTGAAAATATACAATCACAAAGTATCAACCATATCTAATTTGTTATATTCCCATACATATAATTAAATCATCAATCCATGTTCGGATCTAACTCTCGAGCCCAAGTACAACCTAGTCCACACAGGAAAGAAGTCAATCAAACTAATGGTAAAGATTGAATGTCAAAACTCATCTCACACAGGTATACATCTTTCATAAAGTGATAAAGATGATCAGATGCAGTCACTGATTCATCTAAGTTATCAGACCCACGTAGGAAACTAGTCCAGCTATGATGTCGGACCCATGTAGGATACTAGACTAGCTACACTGTAGGAACCATGTTAGGATACTAGTATAGAAGTAAAACAGTCGGAGCCACGTAGGATACAAGTATAGTAGTCATCGTTGTAGAACCCATAGAGGATTCCAGTACAGTTGTCGTCGTCACCGAACACAAGGAGGATTCTAGTACGGTAGTCGTCGTCGCTGACCCCACGAAGGATTCCAGTACAGTAGTCGTTGTAGTCGCATCTAGCTATAGCATTCTCGCACACAACACGCTCGATTATGGGAGGGCCTGCTCTTCAAGCCAAGGGGTTGATACAAAATTTCATGATGTCCAAAGTTGATGTATCCCGATGTTCTGTCTTGTCAAAATGAATAAAACATGACAGATGACGCCTTAATCAGATGCTCCATCTAAGAGTTATTAGAATTTTTACTCCGGGGGGCCGGTTGGATATACGCTCGTTCCAAACCCGTCAATTTTCCAATGTTTTCCGAAACTCACTTAAAGTATCGCAAAAGGACTGTTTCATCACGAGGGTCCCAGTTCCACAGACGGCGCCTCGATCAGACACGTGGTCTTATAGTTGTTCATGTTTAATTGAAAACGGTGTAGGCCCATTAATCCCAGTGGTCTAGCCAGTCAGGTCAACCTGGTTTTGGCGGGTCCGACACGGCAGAAGGTCAGACCGGCCAGATAAGTCACACAACCTGGCCAAAAGGGGCACGGCCCGACCCAGCTCGGTGTTGCCCGACCCGGCTCGGCCCGGAGGGGCCGAGCGGTCCGAGGGGTGGGGTGTAGCCCCCCGCTTTCCCGATCTGGCAGGGCCGAGCGGTGCCTCCCTCTAATCTAGCAGGCCGAAGCGGGCCGGCCTTCCTAGCACAAGCGGCCCACTCAGGCAGGCCGCGGTCCTGTTGCACGACACCTTCAGGTGCCGCGGCTCCTTCACCCAGCCGGCCGACGAGTCGGCCTGTTCGCCGCCAATGCGGCACGTGGAATGCGGGCTGCGGTCGTCCGCAGTATGATGCTCCTTGTGTCACCGCGATCTCCCTTCGGCAGGGCCGGATTTAGCCGGACGGTTCTTCTTCGACGGAGTGGCCCACGGTTGCGGCCTGCGGTTGCGGCCCGCAGTTCCTTCGCACGCAGCCAGCAAGCAGCCACCGCCTTTGATCGTCACTGTTTCCCGTTGCGAATTAGAAATCACGAACAATGGAGGGTCGTCATGCCATGTTCGTTCGGCCCGCGCCCACCGCGTTAGGCGGTAACATATGACCATGATTTTTCCAATGAATTACAACACAATATATATTATATATTCACTTATAAATTATATGAAACCCCTACCTCGATCAATGATTGTTCGTCGTAGTCGTGGAAGACGAACGTTGCGGTGGTCGGGCATCACAGATGACAGCATCGCGGAGAATGGAGGTCGATTTAGTGGATGTCAAGGTGTGTTTGAAGAGGAAGTGGTGTCTCCTCTCTTGTCGCAGAGAAAGAGGAAGTAAGTCACGTCATCATTGTTTGATGGAATCAGAGTTCTTCATCAAAGAAGAAGTCGTTCTTCATGGAAGGTTAAAGCTCTCTTTTAATTCTCTAAGGATTCCCACCACAATATTTTCCAGGAAAAAATTATATTAAGGCTTCACCCAATTTTTAATAGATATTCCATGCCATTTCAAATTAATTCAAAAGAATAAATTAATTTAGGGTGCTCACGTAATTAATTTGATAAGGATGGCACATTAATGAAGATGGTGGAATGCGGAGAGGCTCCACCCTAATAAATGAGGGGGAGTTGTCAAAAATTAAACAAGGGGGGTTTAAGGGAGTTGAGGGGAGTTATAGGGAGATGAAAGGTTAGGGCTCGTGTGGGTCCCACCTCACAAATATCTTCTCATGAGAGGTTATGTGGGAATGGGCCCCACCATTAACATCCCCATGAAGGATTTAACTACCCAAGATAAAAAAAATTGTTCACAACAATTTTATTTAACTTTTTTATTAAACCCCAAAAATTAACTTTCAACCCGCTGAAAACACAACTCCGGTAAAGAATCCCTTAAGTGAATATCAGCGAAGAGAGTTCATCAGTGCCCTAAAATTTTGATTCCAAGCACTAGTTAATAATATAAAAAAACCCACACATACGTCCACTGAATGTACCCAAACAAAATATCAGAAATTGATTCTGGGCACACCGGGTCTCAGAATCAAGTGCAGTTAGAAACCGCAGACTCGTAAAATTCCAAATTATTTAAGGAAAAAAATTTCTTGAAATTTCTGGGTCATTAAATTGTTCCCATATCAGGGATTTATGTCCCTGAAAAGCTACAACACACACTAGGGAAACAAATGGGGCTACTGAGCCTGCATCTGAGCCTCCCGCTCCCAAGTGCTCTCCTGGAGGTTCCCATGCTACAAGTGAATGTGTACCAGAGGAATAGACCATCCTTGTAGAACCCACTCTTATTGATCCTCGATCTCCACCAGTACATCCACAAAAATCGCCCCATCATCGATGTCCAGCTCCCTGTGATCGATTATGTGGGTTTGGTCATGCATGTATCTCCTCAGCTGAGATATGTGGAAGACGTCATGCACCCGGTGGAAACGGAGGTTGAAGGGCCCGATGGTAAGATAACTCACCTACTCTGTTGAGGACCTGGAAAGATTCAATGATATGTTGAGATAATTTGTTGTCCTGTAAAAATATCTAAAAACATCGTCTAGGTGAGACTCGTAGGAAGACCTGGTCGCCAACCTCGAACTCCAGGGGTCTCCGTCTCCTATTAGCATATGACTTATATTTTCTCAGTGCAGTCTTCATCTACTCTGGGATGAAATTAACCTTCTCTGTCATAGCATGAACCATATCTGGACTTACGAGTACGGACTCCTAAGGTCAGTCCAGCACAGAGGTGATTTTCAAGGTCGGTCGTATAGTGCCTCGTATGGTGCCATCCCGATGGTGGAGTCGTAGCTTCTGTAGTACATGAACTCCACCAAGGGTAAGTGATCCTCCGAGCATTAACCATTGTCAAGGACACATGCACGTAGCATGTCCTCGAGTGTCTGTATGGTCCTCTCAGTCTGACCATCCCTCTGAGGATGGAAGACGGTGCTCAGATGCAGCTGCATCCCAAATTCCTCCTGCAACCTCTTCCAAAGCCAGGAAGTAAAGTGAGCATCTAGATTTGAGACTATAGTCGATGGCACACCATGATGTCGTACGATCTCCCGAATGTAGAGGCGTCCCATGCTCTCTACTGAGCGCTGCTCGTTGATCGGTAGGATGTGGGACAACATGGTGAGTCGGTCTATGATCACCCAGATAGAGTCGTTCCCTCTGGATGTACATGGAAGCCTCATCACGAAATACATGGATATCTCATCCGACATCTACTCTGGGACCTCTAAGGGTTGTAACATGATTTCTGTTACCTGGTTCTCGGCCATCAATTTATAAAAAGTGAGGCATCGTGAAATGAACTCTGCTACAGCCTTCTTCATACCTGGAAACCAATGCTATCGTCTGAGGTCCTGTTACATATTCGCCACTCATGGTTGTACCACTAAAGGGGAAGTGTGAAACTCCCTCAGCACATCCTCTAACAGTGCAACTGGTACAATCATGCATCCCCTAAAGCGAATGATGTGCCCCAATCCTTCCGAATATCCATCAGGTGCCATCCCTGAGGATATCTGAGCACGTCTTTTCTCGCAGTCAGCATCCCCTTGATGTGCCTCTCTAACTCGCTGAGGAAGTGGAGGAGTGACAGTGAGAGACTGAATAAAAGCTGCTACATCTCTATCCACAAAGGATATCTGCAACGCGGATTGCTGCTCTATCGCCTATCCTAGTAGTTGAATGCATGATCTCCTGTTGAGATCATCAGCTACAACGTTCCCCTTCCCAGGAGTATATAATATCTCAACGTCATAGTTCTAGAGAAACTCGAGTCAATGTTGCGGTCTCATGTTCAGGCCCTTCTGCGAGAAGATGTACCTGAGACTCTGGTGGTCATATTATACCTTAATGTTCTCACCCATCAGCTAGTGCCGCCACATATTCTAGGCGAAGACCACTGCTACTAACTCCAGGTCTTGGGTAGCATAGTTATGCTCAGGTTGTGTCAACATTCGTGAACCATACGCGATCACTGCTCGCTCCTGAATCAGGACACGCGAGGGTCCGGTCCCTAACGCGTCGCAGTATACTACGTACCCAATGCCCTCCTCTGCTATCCTCAAGATGGGTGAAATGGTCAACCTCTTCCTCAGCTCTTGAAAGCTCTACTGAAATCTATCTGACCACACGAAGGGTTTCCCCTTCTTTGTCAATGCTGAAAGTTGTGCTGCAAAAATGGAGAAGTCTGGATCAAATCCTCGATTGTATCCAGCCAGACCCAGGAAGCTCTGCACATTTGCCACGATCCTGGGTGGCTCCCAATAATGTACTGTCTCGATCTTCACTGGATCCACTGATACTCCCACCTCCGAGATGAAGTTTCCCCGAAACATAACCTCTTGAATCAAGAAATGTCACTTTGAGATCTTACCATAAACGTGGTTCCTAGGAGTGGTTCCAGTACAACCCGCAAGTGGTAGGCATTCTCCTCCTCAGTATTTGGGTAAATCAGGGTCTCAATGATGAAGACTACGAAAAATGATCGAGGTAAGGCTGGAAGATATTTTTTATGACACTCACGAACACTACTGGTGCGTTGGTTACACCGAAGGTCATAACCAAGAACTCGTAGTGTCCATACAGACACCTGATGGCCATCTTCTCGACATCCTTGTCTCGAATACTGACCAGATGAAAACCTGACCTGAGGTCTATCTTCGAGAACCATTGTAATCCCTTGAGCTGATTAAAGCGGTCATCAATCCTTGGGAGTGGGTACTTGTTCTTCACGGTCACCTGATTCAGGCAACGATAATTGACACATAGTCACAAGCTCCCATCCTTTTTCTTGGTGAAGAAAATCAGAGAAGCCCAGTGTGAAACATTGGGTCGGATGGATCCCTTTCCCAGTAAGTCCTCCAGCTATACCCACATCTCACAAAGCTCAATCGGATCCATCTGATATGACTAAGTAGATATCGGTGTTTTCCGAGAGTATAGGTCAATGTAGAAGTCTACCTCTCTGTGAGGAGGTAGTCCAGAGTATAGCTCAATGTATACCGATCCACCGTAATGGGAAAACTCATACTCCGCACATCAACTGCTTCAAGGATGAGACTGGCCAACTAATGTGTGGTCAGCTGCCCCCGCCTCTGCGTAAGTCCATCCTTCATAGCTAAGGATCCCTTCTCGCCAGTGAAGGTGAAACTACTACCATCCCATGCGGACACACCACACCTTGTGCCTAATACAGTCAATCTGAGCATGGACTGTAGATAACCAGTCCATACCCAAGATGACGTCATAAGGCCTCAACGCTGCTACAATAAGATCCCTGCCGAATCTCTCGCCTCCTAGAGTAAGCTCACACTACCGGAACTAGTGCGTAATCATCGAGTCTGCTCACGTATCAGTATATAGCTGTAAGGATCGAGCCAACGACTCTGTAGGAATATCCGAGATCTGAACAAGGTCAGTGGAAATAAAAAAATGACTCATTCATGTGTTTATAAGTACAGTAGCGATGGTGGAGTAGACACATATAGTACCTCGAATCATCTTAGGTGCTTCATGGTCGAAAGCCTCCACTACCTGGTGTTGAGCCTTGCTCTATACTACAGCTCCCTACAGTCAGGGTGGATGACCTTGTGGTGGTGTTGGTAGAGCCTCAAAACGTCGTCCACCACCCACTGCTCGGCTGACTCTTCTGCCTCGTCCGCATGCTCTATGCGAACCGCCATGGTCAAACCTCTGCCATTACCTGGGGGGTCCCACCACTATTTGCTGCTAATCTTCACGGTGGGTCGGGCAGTCTCGAGCAATGTGACCATGCCCGCCGCATGCATAGCACTCCCTGCTCCTCATATAGCTGGCTCTATTTCTGGTGCCATGCACAAAAAAACCTATATCATGAGGTTGCTCTCCTGATGTCCTGGTCCGCTTGGACCTCTGCTACATCTATCTACTTCCGGTTGTAGAAGATTCTGCTACTTGTCGCCCTATAATGGGTCTCGCTGCTGGTGTAGGCTCTGCGAGAAAACTCACCACAAGAAGGGCTCACTCCAGCACTCCCGCCTATGTTGAAATGCCGAGAGATATCATCAAAGCCCTGATCTCGTGCCTCAGTCCCTACTCAAAGGTCTGATCCCTAAAGAATGGGTCTCGTACCATGTTTGTGGAGTAGTGTGAGATGTCACTAAACCTCGCTGAGTATTATGCTACTGTCATGCTACCCTACCGTAGGTGAAGTAACTCCTGAATCCACACCGTACGAAGGATGGATGGAAAAAACTCCAATAAGAAGAGACTCTCAAAGTATTTCCAAAGTAGATATGCCTCGTCTTTCCCCTCAAGGATCAAGCTCCACCATGTACCTGCTTTTGCATACAGGAGGCTCGTGGAAAGGATCACTATAAGGTCAGATGGTTTCCATACCGATCTAAAAACTCTGATGATTGCCTCCATCCAATCCTCGACTTCCTGAGGTTCCATCTCTCCATGGAACCTGGTAATCCTCTGTTGCTGAAACTAATGCAATGCACTCAGGTGGCATGCACTCTCGGTTGTTGTGCTTGGTAGTATCAGTGGCTGAGCGGGTAGTGGTACCGCTGGTTCCTCTGTTGTGATGAGGCCCTGCATTGTGGCCTCGTTGCACTGTGGGTTGCCATCTCACACGTGACTCAGAACCCTAGCATGTTGCCTTTGTGGGGGCATCCTGAAAAGAAATAGGTGTGCCACGGTCAAAAAAGTATTCTTGGTGAGCTGACAAAAAGTAATCACAAAGAAAACTTTTCAAAGGAAATACACACGCAATCAGTGTTTTTGTACACTGAGTTGAAAATCATAGGTTTGGGTCCTGGTGTATGGATACTTTGGCTACCGCACCAACAATTGACTCCCTGGACTTAAAACCACACTCATTACTCTTAAAACAATTTCTCCACAGTCACATAGATCAGAGTCCTAAGTTCTATGGTAGAACCGACTCCTTTGATACCAATTTTTCACAACCTGTCCTCAGGGCCCATGCCGTTACTACTCCAAGTCTGCCTTCCATAGGCCAGTGGATGGTGACTAGCACCAAAGGCATAAATCCCAATAAAAGGGAAGGAATTGACTTTATAATAGTAAACAATACAATAGAGTATGTAGCAGATGTAATCACAAATTGATACTGAATACAAAAGTATGTGATGAAAGGTAAATGGGCCAGAATACAAACCCAAATGAAAGTACAATACAACTGAAATACTAGTACAAATGTATTAAAGTAAAATAGAAACCACCGTGTCATCCTCCGGAAATCCCACCTAAAGGGTTGGTACATATTGTCTCCCCAGCACCACGAGTCCGTCTGTCTGCTCCGCGAACATCTCACCAAGTTATCCACATCCGGGTACCGTCCAGCTCTACAAGCCTCTACCATGATCAGCGTTGTTCGTCGTCTGCATCCAACAGAACGTAGTGCAAGTATTTCCCATGTAGGGGTGTGTATAACGATACAAAGTGGGGACCCTGAGACCCCCGAAGGTCTCGTAGAATCTATGAAGGAGAAACCACAAAGAAAAGATTCAATCATGAAGTATAAACCATATCTACATTGGTATATTCCCATATATATACCTAAGTCATCAATCCCAGTTTGGCTCTAACTCTCGAGTGCAAGTACAACCCATTCCACATAGGAAATAAGTCAATCACACCAATGGTAATGATTGAATGTCATGATTCAGCTCCCATAGGTATACATATTTCGTAAAGTGATAAAGATGACCAGATGCGGTAACAGATTCATCTAAGCTGTCCAACCCACGTAGGATATTAGTCCAGCTAAGCTGTCAGACCCACGTAGGATACTAGACCATCTACTATGTCGAACTCACGTAGGATACTAGTACAGAAGTCGAACTGTCGGACCCACGTATGATATAAGTACAATAGTCATAGACGTAGAACCCACAGAGGATTCCAGTACAGTTTTCGTCATCACCGAACCCATGGAGGATTCCAGTACGGTAGTCATTATCTTCGAACCCACAGAGGATTCCAGTATGGTAGTCGTTGCAGTCGCAGCCAGATCTAGGGTTCCCATACACAGCACGCTCGATTTCGGGAGGTTCTACTCCTCAAGCCAAAAGGTTGATATATCAACTGTCACTATGTCTAGATTTTATGTATCCCAAAGTTCCATCTCATCGAAATGAAACCAAAACGACAGACGGCGCGTTGATCGGTCGCCCAGTCTGAGAGTTGTTATCATTTTTGCTCAGGGGCCCTGTTAGAAATATGCACATTCCAAACACATTCATTTTCCAATGTTGTCCAAAAATCACATAGAGTCTTGCAAAAGGACCATTTCATCATGAGGGTCTCAGTTCTGCAGGCGGTGCATAGATCGGATGTGCGGTCTTATAGTTATTCACGTTGAAGTGAAAACGGGCCAAGCATGTTAATCCTAGTGGGATAGCGGGCCGGGTCTACCTGATTTTGGTGGGTCTGACCAGGCAGAGGGTCGGACTGGCCCAATATGTCTTGCGGCCAGGTGGTGCGTGGACCGGCATAGTGTGCCACGGACAGGCTCGACGTGGCCCTGCTCAGCGCAGCGTGGCCCGGCAGGGCGCGACCTGGCTGGACGAGCGGCTTGGCTCGGAGGGGTCGAGCGGTCCAAGGGGTGGGGTGTGGCCCCCTGCATTCTCCAACTGGTAGCGCTGAGTGTCGCCGCCCACCCAACCGGTTGGCCTTCCTGGCGCAATCGGCCCGCTTGGGAGGGCTGCACTCCTACTGCGCGGCAACTTCGGGTGTCGCGGCTCCTTCACCTGGCCGACCGATGAGCCAGCCAGTTCACCGCCGAAGCGGCCTGTGTAATGAGGGTCACTGTCCTCCATAGCGTAGCGCCCCTTTTGGTGCCTCGATCTCCATTTCACCCAGCCGGCATTAGCCAGTCGGTTTATCTTCTATCGAGTGGCACGCGGTGGCGGGCGGAGGTTCCTCCGCACGCAACCAACACGCGGCCGCTGCCTTCATTTGTTGGTGCTTCACGTTGCGAATTAGAAATTGAGAACAATAGAGGGTCATCGAGCCGTGTTCGTTCGGCCTGCGCCCTCCACGTTAGGAGGTAACATATGAACATGATTATTCCAATTAATAACAACACAATCGAGATAATTTATTCAGCTATAAATTATGTGAAACCCCTACCTCGATCAAGGCTTGTTCGTGGTAGTCGCGGAAGACGTATGTCGCGGTGGTCGGGCGTTGCGGATGACGACGTCTTGGAGAATGGATGTCGATTCTGTTGACGTCAAGGTGCGTCTGAAGAGGAAGTGGCATCTCCTCTGTTTTCTAGGAGAAAGATGATGTAAGTCATGTCTTCGTTTTTTGATGGAATCGGCGTTCATCATCGAAGAAGACATCATTCTTCATGAAAGGTTAAAGATCTATTTTAATTCTCCAAAGATTCTGACCACAATATTGGCCAATAAAAAAATATATTAAGGCTTCCCCCAATTTTGAATAGATATTCCATGCCATTTCTAATTAATTCAAAAGAATAAATTAATGAAGGGTGCTCACTTAATTAATTTGATAAGGTTGGCACTTTAATTAAGTGGATAGAATGTGGAGAGGCACCACCCAATTAAATGAGGAGGAGTTGTCAAAAATAAAACAAGGGGGGTTTTAAGGGAGTTGGGGGGAGTTCTTGGGAGATGAAAGGTTAGGGCACGTGTGGGCCCCACCTCACAAATATCCTCTCATGAGAGGATATGTGGGTGTGGGCCCCACAAATAACTTACCCATGTAGTATTTTACTACCCAAGATAAATAAAATTGCTCACAACAATATTATTTAACTTTTTTATTAAACCCCAAAAATTAACTTTCTACTCGCATAAAACGCAACTGCAGTAAAGGTCTCCTTATGCCAATACCAGAGCTACGAGTTAATCGAGGCCCTCAGATTTTGATCCCAAGCACTAGTTAAAAAGATATAAAACCCGCATGTACATTTACAAAACATACCCGAACAAAACATCAGAAATTGATTCTGGTCACACCGGGCCTCAGAATTGTAGGATCAAAATATAATATGAGATGCTCAATATACAAGAGGGGGGGTGAATTGTATACTTTAAAAATTCCTTTGGAACCTTTAAAGTTAGTTATGAATAACTAAAGTTTCCTTAAGAAAAGGAAAAGACTAAGTTTAACAAAGTTAAACTAAGTAAATTCACAACACCTCTAACACCGAACTAAACTTGGAAAGGGATTCCAAAAGTAGGTTCCGGAAATATGATTCCGGAAATTGAAACTTAACAAAAGTTACAATATGAGATTCTACCTTAATGCGTATAGAATCTAAACTAATCAGAGTAAGTAAGGAAGTATAAGAAAGTTATACTTTCCTTAAGATACAAATTACAGCGGAATAGAAACAAGTAGTAAAACTACTAGTAACAAGATAATAGTCTTTTAACCCAAAGAGAAGGGTATCCAACAACCTTGGATAAAGGTCCCTTGATTTATACTTTCAAGCAACTCTGTCTTACCCACACCAGGGTAATCCCTCGATACGAAGATCGGAGTCTCTGTCTTGCTATCCCCGCAAGCCCTCAACTTCAAGGTAGTTGGAAACCTCTGTCTTTCTCAGCAAGAAAGCCCTCGATCTTTAAGGTAGTCGGCACCTCTGTCTTTCTCAGCAAGAAAGCCCTCGATCTTTAAGGTAGTCGGCACCTCTGTCTTCCTATCCCCGGAAGCCCTCGAATGTAATCACCAACATTCGGAGTCGCATGAAGCTTTGAGAGTTAATAAGAGACTCTCTCTCTAGAAATCACTTCAACAGCATGTAAGCACTTTTTCAACAATCAGCATATGCATCAGCCATCAGCAATCTCATCAACCCTGAGCTCTTTCAAATGAGCTCCTATTTATAGGTAAGGTCGGCTCCTCCTCCAACGGTCATATTTTCCTTAAAGTTCGGAGGGACCTGTACACGTGTCACTTAGACAACGGTTAGTTTATAACAAAATGGACGACATCGTTTTATAACAAAGTAAGTGTAACAGAATGCACGACATCGTTTTAAACTCTAACATAAAAGTTCGGAATATAAATTTCGGAGTGAAAGTTTGGAGTGAATAAATTCAGAGTGTATAAAACAATGATAACCAGATTCTGTTTAATAGGTGAATTCGGAATGAGAATTCGGAATAGGAATTCGGAATAGGAATTCGTCATCAGAAATCGTAATGAGAATTCGTCATCAGAATTCGTAATGAGAATTCGTCATCAGAATTCGTAATGACAATTCGTCATCAGAATTCGCAATGAGAATTCATCATCAGAATTCGTAATGAGAATTCATCATCAGAATTCGTAATAGGAATTCGGAATGAGATTTCTTCATTAGAATTCGTAATGGGAATGCTTCATTGGAATTCGTAATGAGAATTCTTCTTCAGAATTCGTATCCTGAATCTGGAATAGAACTAAGTCAGAGTTCATATCCGGAATTCGGAATGGAACTTTCTTATAATTCTTGTCCGGAATCCGAATACTAAACAAAATGCTTTATATCTAAGTTTTAATGACTCCGAGAAAATGAATCCGAATCTCATACTTGAGAAAAATATGAATGAAAATATGATAAGGATAATTTTTCTTATAAAAGCAATTTTCCTTAAGAAAGCAATTTTCCTTATAAAAGAGATTTTCCTTAAGAAAGCAATTTTACTTATAAAAGCGATTTTCCTTAAAGATAAGGTGTTTGTGATTTTCAAAACAATAAGGAATGGAAAAGTTATAAGGAAAACTTTATTGACTGAACAAGAATCAAGTGCTATCAGAAACCGTAGACTCGTAAAATTCCAAAGTATTTATGAAAAAAAAGTTCTTGAAATTTCTAGGTCTTTAAAAATAATATATATATTCATTATATATATTTACAGTCATCTATAAATTTTTTATGTTGAAAATTGAATTACACAGTTCATGTGTAGAGTAGCTCATACATATGCGTTAATGTTGTTTTCATTTCTCAAATGGTATAACGAAGTATAATATATTAAGAATACACCATTTAAAATCATTATTATATTATATAATTATTAATTATTCATCATATATATCCTTATTACCATCCATGTATATCAGAAAATGAAGAAAAATGACCTCACATTGTAGAGGTGGTAGTCTACACGTATGAACGGGCAACATTATCATTTTCAAAAGTATTATAATGTAAGATGGTTTATGTTATAATAAAATTAAATAGGTTTCATTAATAAATTCATATTTGATATATACTTTTAATCCTGCATTATTTCAATCCATTAGTTGTTGTGATTTAAAATAAACCATATAGTTACACGAGGTGATAGTCAATCATGCACAATAGTGACTCTTTATTTTACAATTTGATGGAAGAAGAAATGGATATCAGTTATTAGATTAATAAATTCCAAATTTTAATAATTTGGATAATTTTTTTTATTTTTTTTATTATATATGTTGATTATTATAAGGAGGTATGAGAATAAATAAAATGAAAACATGGGGTTATTTAATATACATCTTCTTCGGATGTCCTCTTTATGTATACCAAATGTCTTTATAGGAAATTTTTATCAATATAAGGATTCAATGACATGGGGATCCATTATAGGAATATTTTTGGTATGAATTATATAATAAAAATGCACTTTCTGTTGAATGGGAGAGGACAGCTGTTGTCCATATATAAATAGGGAGAGGACACACTTTGAAATTTTAATGATAAAAAATAAATTATTAAATTATTAAAAACATTAAAAAAATTAATAGTCAAAAATATTATATGAAAAATGATAAACAATATTTCATTAAATTAGAATATATATATGTGTTTAGGTTATTTTAACTCTTACATGTTTTATAGACACTACAAAACAGGTTTTAACCTAGACTATGACAATAATTATTTAAGGTTTTAACTATTTATTATACGAAAAAACTATTTGAAATTATTAGATAATAGTAATTATTATTATTAAGTATAATGATTTTTTAAAAAACAAATTAATTTCTTCATTTTAATTTATATTCCTATTATACCTATAAACTCGATGAAAATAATCTTTCCATAGAGAATGATTATTTAGGTCTAAAATTTTTTTATATCGATATTAAATGTAAAATTGATTACAATGGAATAAATGTGATTTATAATAACATAATTTAAATATATTAATTTATTAACCATTCTAAAACAAAATATTACATTCTAAATGCAATAAATGAAAAGCCATTTTTTTAAAAAAATCCTTATTCATCGAATAATTAATATTTTCATAAATTATCAAAAATAATCAAAATGAGAATTTTTAATTGTATATTAAAAACAATATCTATTTATCAACTAAACGTTATATATATGTAAATATCCAATTTTTACTTAATTTTCCACAATGCGATGAAACCGCTATTATGACAAATATATTTTTTATCAATAAAACTAGATATATTATTATTCCATTCTATGAGGATAAACATTAGATTAATAATCAATCATATTATGGAGTATATAATAACGCTTTTTTATTTAAATCATTCCAAAATAGTGTTTAATTTTGCTTATTTGGATAAAAACACATTACATGCATAAAAGATGTTTTTATGAAAATATTTATTTTACTTTGAAATGATTTTTATTTTATTTTATAATCAATTGGTAGGAAATAAATTTGTTTTATACAGGTGTTAAAAATATATTTATCAAAAAATACTTGTTACTATTCATTCGCACATGTTTATATATAAGGTTATAATGGTATATTATATTATAGTTCATTTACCATCGATGTTCTGTGAATCACAATATATAAACTGATATTTTATCATATAATTGATCATTATCCGGTGGAAAGGACTTTGATTTAAGTACATACAACAGATATGGTATGTACTTTCTTATGAGAGATATACATTACACATCATGAACTTGAGAGATATTCGGTGGAACAACCAAGCGATAAGATATAGATGGTACTTGATTAAGAATATCTATGCGGATAATATACCTAGGTCTCATGTTTCCATTATTTTTGAATTTCAGATCCTTATTCCAGATATACATTCATATCAATAACCTCTCACCAAATACAAATTCTATATCACATGGATGATTGTTAGGATATAGTTTTTTTCAAGTCTGGTTTTACATGACGTGATATTTAATGGTCCTGACTCTCACTTATATTTCATTAGTTATTACAGGTCCCAATATAATACATTTTACAACCTCATCTAATAATTATGTAGTTCTATAAATATTTCGCTTGTGATAATCATAAGAAACCATCGAAATACACATGTTAAATTTATTTTTGAATGAAAATTCATCTTGATGAAGGTATGGATCTCAACAAAATTTATAGTAAAAAAACATTATATTATAATATCTTATAGGATTTTTGTGCTTATATCAAATAATCTAAGAATTTGAATCTATAAAAATATGATAAGTGGAAGAAAACCAATATATGTACCTTTTTACATCTCAAAATATTTACCATAATTTTGAACTAATCCTAGGTTCTTGATGATACAAAATATAATCTGGTCCACAATGAAATCTATCCACTTACTTAATGATAATTATAGATACATAATCAGTAGAAAATTTGTATTTGATAGAAATAATGTTCAATTACTTTTTATGGTGATTGACTATATAATAAATAACATAATTTACATTAGTTGTTTTGGAGAGTCCTATGAAAAAATCGATGGTGATGTTTTCCCATTCCCATTCTGTTATGATTACTAGTCATAAAACCCACTGTTACATTTCTCCCATTGATATAACTTCAACACGTATAAATATTTATTATAAAATATTTACAATATATCACTTAATTTTTCCCCTATAAATACTCGTTCATATCTCTATCCTTATAAAGACATCCTTATTGAATATAAAATTAATAAGTATGAGACACCTCTAATAGAAACCTCCTCCAATATGTTATAGATGGAACACATACATGGACCCTATTCTATAGTTCCTTATCTTATCAGTTCACTAAATTAGTATTCATATTAATATATGGTTAAACAATCATTTGATAAGGATAATATTTATCCCCTTACTTCAAGATTATCAGGTCCATCAACTAAAATCATATTGATATTTTATCTTTTTTTATCTGTACCATACCTATTCTACCATGATCATTTAGGATCAAAGAATCATCATTGTTTTTCATATTCTTAGTGTGATAATTTATTTGGAAATAATAATCTTTGATCAACTATATCCACCTTCTCTCCCATATATTCAACACTTTCTATTAAAATATACACTTCATCCATTTGTGATCACATTATATATTACAAAAATCACCATATATATATAGTAAATCTATATCATTGATTAAATAATTATAGAAACTAACTCTATATCATGGTTTTAATAATTTTTATCATTAGAAGTCTATTTTCAGGATGCATGATGTATTCCCCTATTATATTCATGATAATTCATTCATTTCCCTTCATATATGAATCACTATAGATAAAAAACCATTCGCCACTCTATGGTAGTGTTAGAACATGTGCACTAACTATCCATATATTATTTTCATTGAAATCATCCAAACATTCATCTTTCTAATGGAAATTTATTTATTCATTTTTTATTTTGGAGTTGAGAAGAAATCCAAGGAAAATTATCGACAAAAAAAAATTCCTACAAAATAAAAATCAATAGTGATCTTAATTAAATCAGCTTGTTTAGAAGATTATTTAATAAAATACATCTATGATGGATCCAACGATGTAATCTTTTTGGAGATTATATGTATAAAAATGAATCATTTTTATGTAAAAATTATTTCTTTTCAAATTATTCATAAATTTATTCTTTTGTTATAGTTTTCATTACGATTCTCAGGTGATATTCATTCAATTCATTTCCCAATTAATAAATAAAAAAATATAAATAACTGAAAAAATGATCAAGGTAATATTTTCAGAAAATATTTATGAAATACATGATGATAGAATGGGATATATTAGGAAAAAATTAAATCACTATAAACACAATGTATTAATACCTTATATATAATGAATTCATGGGTATATCCTCTTTCTTGACACACAATTGGTGATATCTATAATAGTGGTCAATCATATAATATTACTAAACTTTTCCCAATTGATCATTAAAGTCATTAATATGGGCTTATATGATAATATTTTTATATTTTTATCATGTTCAATTCAAAATAATAATTATAGAGTCATATAAATCCATCTTTTATCATAAAATAAATAATAGGTTCATCCAATGGTGACATGGTTTGATGAGTTAATCCCACCTTCAAGATTATCCTAGATTTAAATTTTCAATTCTATAAAATCAATTATGACTATTCTATTTATATTTATTTACATTGGTGAAGTATTATGTGTGATTTTTTATTGAGAACTGAACAACAATATTCAGTGAAAAACAATGAAACTCTTCTAAAAAGGTATGGAAAAAGTCCAGTACAATAAGAATATCAATAATGATGAGGTTATACCAACCCATATTTGATAGACACAATAATAAAACTGAAAAAATGTCCCTTACAGTGGATGTTATTAATATTTAATATTTTTCATTTCACCAATTGATTAACATGTGTTTGTTTTAAATATCAAACATGACTTGCACTATTCAAAAAATAATTTAGGAATTTTTTTAAAAAATTACAGTCATGAGTTATAAACCAATTTAGAAAAATTGATAATAAATATATTTTAAATAATCACATTCCACCAATAATCAATCAAATATGAGTAATTTTCTTGAGATCAAATCATCATACCATTGAGGGTTTTCACAGATGATCTAGTATCTAACTTTTGGGGTGGAATTTTAAAAACCATTTAAAATTAAATACATATAACAATATTAGTATATTTATTGTAAAATAAGTCATTATAGTTTCAAGTGTATATTACAAGTTTACCTTTCACAAATTGATATCATACCAATAATATAAAATTGTAATTACAAGAGATTCCTCATTATCTCTTTTCTTAAGAGGTTTTAGACATCGTTCATCATCATTAACCAGTTGATTTTAGAACTAGTTAACATAATACCCATACTCATTTTAATTGATTCACTTCACTATACTTTGTTAATTATTTGGATGTTTCTCCCTATTCAAATATTTGGATATAATCTTCTCATCACAACAACAATCGAATGAATGATAACCTTTTGGTCTACATATAAAACTGGTAACATAACCTTAGAGTAATTTACTTTATGAATCATTATCATATTGAGTATAATGCAATGATACTTTTCTACTCTAAATATTTATTGGAATTTCATTCGAATAATATTTTACTTTTCCATTCCAAACCATGATATTGACTTGTAACTTAAATATTTGTTTCCATCTTGATAGCACATTGAATGAGTCATTCATAGAAAATATATTACTATAGGTCTATGTAAATTATGAGAGATGAATTTATTCCACTAATGACTAAATAAACGTCAAATTTAGGTTAGATGATAATACAAGAAGAGTTCCATGAATGTCAATTAACACTTTTCCAATTACGTGCAAAAGTATTCACTATCCTTTTTCTTTAGTGAAATGAATTTATTATCCACATAAATAAAATGATTATTAGGATAATACTATATGAAAATATTTCTATACTCACATGCACATAAACGGAGAAAATTTATTCTTATTACCTTTTATACATGATAATATTCCTCCATGTATCATAATCTCATTCAAAAAATTTAACAATTTAAAATATTTTAAAATTATCTTAACACTAGAGACCAAAAAATATCCATTTAGTAGTTTTAAAATGTTTCTAAAAAGCTATTGAATTAGTGAACCAACTAATTAATGGTGGGATATTCTTCATAAAGGAATCTAATGAATTTTGTCCCCCCTTTTTCTCATTTAAATGGTTAGTATGATTGATTTTTTGAGAATGTTTTTTGAGAATTTTAATATTGTATTTTATTCCATATCCCATATAATCTTGTTGATAATGAGGAACATAATTACATTGACCATAATATTCAACATCAATCCAACCCATCTAGGTTATAACAATTAACTAAATCATAAAATTTATGTTTTAACAACAATTGTAAAAGTTTAAAACAATGTAATCCTGAAAAATCAATTATATGGTGTCTGAATAATGACTTCTTCAATTAAATCAATAACACATTAGATTTACCTATTTCATTAACAATCATTAACTATTAAAATCAGTAAAAAAAATTAACATAGAAAATTTGAATTAACTTATGAATATAACATGTGCATATCAAATTAGGTGCATAGAAATGTGTTGGTCGGAGTGGATACTCAAGAGGGGGGTGAATTGAGTTCAAATTAAAACTCTAGTTTAAAAATGTTTCTATTAAAATTCCCCAAAATGAATAAGAATATAATCTGTATTGAATTTGTTTTATAGTAATGGGTCAGTTAGGTTATCAAAGATTGGTTAGTTCTCAGTTCATCTAACCTGATGATTAATTAACTTTTGAAGCTAACATAATACTTTACAAAACATACAAACACTTGCTAGATTAACTATAAAAGTAAATTTAAAATAGTTGTGTATTTCAATGTAACAGAAACAAAATATAAATTAGATATTGTATACATTAAAAATAAACCAAAATGAAAAACAGTTATAACCAAGAGGTTTAGTATCAAGCAGAAACGTAGTCCTCTCAAACAATTTATTTAATTTTGATCCACACCCTGGATCCGGGTTAACAACAGTTCAGAAACTGTCCAAATCCTAAGACCTATACAACTGTTCTTCGTGGAAAAAAAAAAGAAAACATCACACATGTTGTCTAGGTCCTACTTAATCTCTACCACTATCCTCTGTGGGACACAAGAAGTTGTAGAAAGATTGGAATGAGGATTTCGTATCCTCTAGTTTAGCACAAGAGATACTGTGTGTGTAAAATAAATAGACTACACACACTGCTCGAATTTAAACCAAATAATCACTAAGAGTAAGTATGAATGAGTTTTGAAAATCTCTACTGATTGGTAGTGCAACTCTGGACACGTTGGATTCAGCAAAAATGATTCTGAGCATTTTTCTGATTTTTCTTTTGAAAATCAGAGTGTTGTGATTCACCTTGGTGTCTTTCACCAGTGAAGATGTTCTCTTGATTCTTCGTTTTTTCTTCAGTTGAGTTGGATTGCATGCATGACAGTTCTTTGAAGATCTTGCAATGTGTTCTTCAGTTGTGCTCAAGATTTCTCTTCTGTTCAGTACAGTGCACTCGCGTGTTTCTCTTGTCACGTGTGTGTTCTGTATTTGCGTGTCTGTGTGTATATTCTTCTTGGGCACACTATTCATTGTCTTCAAGTTCACGAGGTTTATCCAATAGGTTACCAAGTATTTTGTTCCTCGTACCTCATACAATTTCTACAAATAACATTAAATATGTCAGTGCATTAGAGGCATCAAATATGACCGTTAAAATGTTAAATAGAGAATTGACAAAAAGGTTAAAGAAACGGTGTCATAGTTGTTATGGAAACGGTTTATCATTCACGGTACTTCCTTCACCGTATCTCCTTCACGGTTTCTTCATGTCACGGTGAGTCCCTCATGGTATGTCCTACATGGTGTCTGAGTCACGGTTTCTCCTTCATAGTGCATTCTTCATGGTGTCTGACTCAGGGTTTCTGGATTCCAGTTCCTTATTCATAGTGTCTCTATTCACGGTGTTAGGCTTACCGTTTCATGGTGTCTCATGGGTCACGGTGTCTCATTGGACACAGTATCTGAGAATTAGGTTTCACGGTGTCAGGTTTCACTATAGCAGGGTCACGGTGTCTGTGTCTTTCTCAATGTGTCTGTCTGACTGTTTGCAAGCTTCACAGTGGCTTGTAATTAGGCAAATAATTGTGTTCAAACATAAATAGTAATTATCATAAAATGGATTGAGCTTAACCATTATATAGTATAAGAAAACTTCAAACATAAATACACATGAGTAATAAGATATGTGAGATTTCTGACCAATGTATGATATGTAATTATTATTATGATTGGTAACTCATAATGAGATTTGTGATCAATGATAAGATTTGTAATTAGTAACAAGATTTGTGATCACTAAAACATGATTAATACATCAATAGTCCAACAATCTCCCCCTTTTTTATGATCAAAAATCATGTATAGGTAATGTATAAATTAAATGCAACTGTAGAGAAAGTCACATATAGAATAACATATTCTAGAATAACACATAACTTAGAATACATTTTCTCCACCTTTTGGGATTATCAAAACGTTAAACAAAGAGAGGAAAAAACATTTCATATTGCATTAAAAATGTTCTAAATACACCATATAGTAGAAATAAAAACAATAAACAATCAAATACATCTGCATTAAAAAGAAAGTAGTTACTGGGCTTCTTCAGGGATTGGCCTTCTCATTTCTTTTATCAGTTGTGGATGTGGAAGAAGGCATAGAGGTGGTAGACAAAGAAGGTAAAGGTAGACCTTCAAAGATAGAGGGATCCAATGATAGAGCTGTAGAATATCGAGTTTGTGTCTGATCAAGAATGACTGGTCAGATCTGAGTTAGAGCTTGGTTAACTAACATGGATGTGGAGGCTAAACCATGTGGTCCTCGTTTAAGAGGGGCAACCGCTGGAGGAACTATTATAGTACTTTAGACATGGATATAGGGCTTCAGAATGTTGATGATGTCTGTGATAATTTCTCCTCCATATTGCATAGCTTTTTCAAAATTATCTTTATTCTCCATGAGTTTTTCCAACAATACGGTGATGTCAGTGTGCTTCTGAACATGAGTTTTGAAAGCCTGAGTCACAGGATGTGTCTTTAAATTTTCCACAAGATACATAAAGTTATTTTTCATATCAGATTTGGATAAAATCCGGTTGAGATAAAAATATATCATCTTGGGGATCTCTTGTTGAGAATCACTAGAAAGATTAGCATTAATTCAAATCAGGTCAAGTGCTTTATCACCGTTCTTTACAACTTCAGAAAAAGGAGACAAATCAAAACCATTGAAGGAATTATGAATTTATTCCTTGATTAAATATCTATGTAGAGAATCATCCAAAGAAGGTATGGAGGTCTGACGAGTGGAAGGAGAAGCCTTGACATCTACAATTAGAGCTTTGAGCTATTTCAATACCATTTGAAGACAGCCAGTGTATTCATCTGTAAGCTTATTCAAGTTCTCTACTAGATCTCTCATTCGGTGCAACAACTGCATGTGCCTTTCTCCAATATTTTCATCAAAAGATAGAAGGTATGGATGAAAATGAGATACAATATCTCGAGAAATATTCAAAACAGTAGGCTTAGGAGAAGTAACAATAGGTGCTGGAGCAGGAGCATGCTCTGATCATGAAGACAATTTTTTCTACATGTCTGCTACTATACTTTTCCAAGTTTCTACATCATCACTAAGCAATTTATTTTCAACCCATACCTCTTGAATTTCACATATCATCCTGGGTTGAATGTGTAGAATAATGTTTTCCACAAGCATAGAGACATATTACTGGAGTAGTTGAGTCATATGACGAGGTTGAGAGGACTAGATCTTCTCCACTCCAGCTAAGATTGTCTCTCCAATGATTTTCAAATCTTTCATACCTAAAAAAGACTTCTGATCAGGTAAATGTGAAGGTGAAGGTGGAGGTATAGGTGCTGGTTCAGGTTCAGGGTCAGTGACTGACTGCAATTAAAATAAGGAGGAATGGCCAAGTCCATGTGCAGTCACTTGTTTAGATTCACTCACATCATAAAAACTGGGGAATTCATACCGAGTATACAAAAATAATGACTCATTGGGAGGAGGTATACAAAAAAATTCAGATTCATTAGACTCAGTTGTATTAGTTTCAATGTTTTGAGGTTCCTCACCCTCAACAGGTGCTTCCATTATAAGAACTAGAGGCTCAAAAGTTTGGTCAAGATCCACAAGATCAGCTCTAATCTCATCAGCCTTTTCTTTCCTTGAAAAATTAATGGAAATTTCCATCCATTCTTCAGTAGAGGGTATGTACTCTGGAAAATATTGTTCCTCAGGTAGATCTTCCGGACTTTATTCATTTTCAGCAGGAAGTTCTTATAGATTTTATTCTTCCATTGCAGGTAGTTCTTCTACAATAGGATTTTTCTCTTCCATGGCTTGCTGCTCAGATTCAGAAACAACTAGCTCTCTTGCTACTTCAGATTGGGTTTCCTGATTAACATGGGTAGGAGGTAGTTCTTCCTCAAGAACAACAGAGGACGAACAATGCTTTCCTTTTCAACAACAACCTATTCTATTGAAACTTCTGTAGGAACACTAGTCATTTTTTTATCAACAGGAGTGACATCCTCATGAGGTATTTCAGCCTCTTCTCTATGAGGTACTCTAGCTGCCTCTTCTTCCTCTTCTTCCTCTTCTGGATACTCATCCACCTCATCTGGTTCCAAACCAGGATCAGTAATTTTTTTAGGCCTTGTAGGATAATCCACGAGATTGATCTTTTCATAAACCTATTCTTTATCTTCAACCAACTGCTTCATCCAGGGGTTATAGTTTATCTTCATCCTTATGATGGTAGGCTTTGATAAACAGTACTCAAAATCCTCAAGCTTTTCTTCATTTGGTCTAACTAATCCCCTGACAACTAACATATACGAAATCATCCTTGAGTAAAATAGGGATGTGGATTTGGAAGTGACCTTAATCAATTCACACATGTGTTGAATGATAATCATATCCTCATGAGTTATAATCATAGAACCAAAGTGAGTTCTTAAGACAGAGGATAATAACATAAATCCATCAAATCTCAATATTGAAACATAATATTCATTTCGTTCCCCAAAAAAATTAACAAAATACATGAATCATGAGACAATAAAATAATAATTTATCACATCACTCAGCTATGTTAAAAACATTTTAGTATATAAAAATTATATTCAAGATTTAGACACATTCAACAACTCTAATGAGACAACATTATTGTACTCACGTACATATCACCATTGTGAGTTATAAAATTTTACCAATTCTATCAAAAATATAATTTTACAATGTACAAATATCTCGTGGAAATTAAACCTTTATCAAATTTACACGACTGACATATAGTGCCCCACTAATAATCATCCATAATTATGATATCCACATGGAAATTATTCACAAATAACATTATAAATAACCTATTGGAATGAAATGGGTTACATAAAACCATTAATTACAAATCATTCATATAATATAATTATCATTAAAATAAAATTTTGTAATAAAATTCATTCAAAATAAAATAACTCATATTTAATATAAGAATTAATGGATCAAAATATAATTTGTATTAATTTCATTTACACATATTATAAATACATGAATTTAATATATTGATAACAAAAACATGATCAACCAATACTAATCACATTATAAAAGAAAATTGAGGTTAATGCAAGAAAAAGACATGGATAAGTATTTATATATTTTAATATATATATATATATATATATATATATTATTAAAATCATGTAATAAAAGAGTTTTATAAAAAATAATTATATTTTATAATCGTCATTGAAAAAAAAAATTCACTAATCACTTTTCTTAAATTATAATATATTATCTTAAATAAGTGAAAATAAAACACTTTATTAAAGTGGATTAGAATTAGAATTTCCATATTCATTAAATATATAAGAAACATCCTCAATAAAAAATCATTATAATATTTTATATAGTATAAATAAATTCAACATTAAGTCTCTAACTCAGGTGATCATGTTTATTTTTGTGAAAAAATCCAACAATTTTCCCTTTATTTTAATTGAATTTATTTATCATCATATATAACTAAATCCAATCAACTAATCCCACATTTTGAAAAAAAATTAAAAAATACTCTTTTAATTAATTTCCTATAATTATTCACAACATGTTTATTAGTTAGTTCTCATCCATTTTCCACTTCAGGTGTGATATGTCTAGATCATTTTGACGCAGTTTCAAATTTTTTTGTGTTTTTATTAATTATTATCCCAAACTTCCTCATTTTTAGATAATAACCTTTATTAAAATTTAGACTTTTTTATTTTTTATATTTTTATAATATCATTCCTTGGGATTTATTATTATCCCTAAAATTTATTATGAGTTTTGCATTACATCCTTGGATCAGTATCAATTATTGAATTGTTCGATAATTAAGAGATTTATGATAGTATGAAAACAATTCCATTGGACTATAATCATCTTAAATATCATTATATATCATTGTTTTGTTTAAATTAGTGTCAGTTTTAGGGAAAATCATTGGGTGGAGATGATTTAGTTCAGACTTTCTTATGACTTTTATATCATCTCTAGACGAGTTTAATATTTTTTACTAATAAATCATGTTATAGGATGCTTCTTACCATTTGGTCCCTTTTATTTTTGTGGTTCCTTGATATCCTTTTTTCGTTACAATTTTTTTTTGACATTCTCTATTTTTATCACATATCGATATGAATGTGTCTTGTTCACCCATATGGGATACTTGAATGTATGATCATTATTATATATCTTGTTAGCCCACTATTGATTTGTTAACATATACTTTTATTTTTCTATGGTTTCTTAAGATGACATGTTATATTCCTCCGTTATATAATCAATCATGTTTTCTATATTATAATGCCTTTGTAGGTATTACTCTTGGGTCTCAGAATATGTGAAATGTAGTGGAATCATTGTCACATACAATGGGAGGGTGTAAGATATGTGATGTAAATAATGATGGACATGAACATATTTTCTATGAATAAATTTAATTTAATGAAAACAATGGTAGTTGAATCAGGGATATGAGAAATTTTGGGACATACTTGAAACATTGTGATGCGATACAGTGGACTTATGTCTTATTTTGTGGTAGTTTCAGGTTATCACAACCATCTGTCTGTACCGATGATAGTCATTATTAATTATTATAATATTTCTTGATAGGATACTTATTGCCCTTGTGGAGAAATGGACATATATGTGATGGACTTATGGTCTACCCATAATCATAATTTCCATTAAAAACACTCTTTCCAAATTGAGTTAAAGTATATATGTTCATATATAATTATGGCACAGATCTCACGTGAATTATTGAAATATTATTATTTATGATTTCTTACACATTTATTTTTATCATTGATTACACCTTCCATACATGTGACAATATATTAAGGATACATTGATGGTTTCATACATGGTCTTATTCCTCATATTATGCATACAAATATTCATACACGTGAAAACATCAATATTTGGGATCTCTATAAATAAAAGGGTCCAATAGTAGATAATTTATATATAGATCATGGAGTTTGTTACAATACTAGGATGAAAAATCAATGGACTATTATTTATATATTTGTTTTTAAACTTATTTCCTATTAAAAATTCTTTTCCGTTCTAATCTAGGATCCTAGATATTTTAAATATATTTTATGGCTGAAACTTTTTATTACATTATGATACATTATATTATACTATTATACACTATGTATATATATTTTTTTTATGATTTCTGGATATGATTTCCAATGGTATAGTCTCCCACATCACTATTAGATGTCATACACTAGTAAGAATACTATTTTATACAAGGAGGTGAACATGAGTTGATGCCCACATCTTGATCCTTACTATTGGTTCAGTTCAGGTCAAAAAAATATACCATATCCTTTTAATTTCTTCAAATATCTATTTCATTGGGCCCAGTTTTTAAGGGAAAGGACTTGTGGAACAATGTTATAGAATATTTCATGTTCCTATACAATAATGTGTTACTAATCAATATGATATAGTTTAATGTATTAGTTTTACAATTTTCTGGTATTTCAGCGTGTTAATGCATCCTGATAAGACATGTCAGGTCAAATATTATATATTTTTCTCTTGAGTGATAAATAATATTTCCTTAAATTAATTTTATTTCTTTATGTTCTCTATTATCAATATAGATAGTATCTATTTTAAGAAATATACCTACGCTCTATTGTTAGGATTTAACTATTCTATAAATAATTACTTGAACATGAATATACAATTAGGTTTTGTATATATATTATTCAGACTAAAATGAATGTACCTAAGACTATTCATGATCCCTGTATAGAAATAATGTGGTTATAAAATATATGTTTTTGTAACCTAGGTTATTAAATACAATATAAATCATTTATGTATACCATTAAATGGATTATGTTGTTTTCTATATTATTGAATCAACTAATAATCATTTTATACTTTAAAATAATGTCACCTAATAGTGTCTTGAGTGCCCCATTAATGGAGCCACCTCTAGTTCTCCAATTTTCTATGTACTAGGATCAACCTGAAGAGGATACCACACCATATATAGTGGTTTAGGAATTGGATCCACTCATGCTGAGGTTCATACATTGTATTCCTTCAATTGAGTAATGATTATAGAGGACCCTTGTTAACTACACATGTAACAAAAAACTAGAAAATATAATAGAATTAATGGGTAATATGTGACCATAGGATAATAAGGAATATATATAAATCCTTGAGGTGATATTCCACAAGGTTGAGACACTAGTGAAATTCCAATTTAGGGTTGAGGTGTTTCGGATTTAGAGACCTACTTGGAGATTTTGATGGGTCATGTCTTAAGAAGGTTGAAATTACTATCATTATCAAGAGGCTATCCATTTGATATTCATTGTGGAATTACACCATTAAAAGTTGATGTTGGATAATTCCTTTCAATTAATAGAGAATCATATGGGTTCAATGGAATTATCGATGCACATAACTATTTTCAAATTACTACAATGTTTTTCCAACTTAGATTTGAATTAGAAACGTAGGGAAATGATGTTTGAGATCAGTCATCACACTGATATCTAACTATAGGTTAGGGAATTTATCTATCAATGTATGGGCAGTTTATGAGTAAGGAATTCACTATTGATAAGGGAATGAAAGTGGATAAATAAGTTTAAATCCCTCTATCCTTCAGAACTTATGTTTGTGGATCTCTTGTGTCTCTGGTGGGTTTCCCTAATAGAGGGAATATGTGGATGATAAATGGCATGTAGTGGGTAGTAGAATATAGGATGAGTATAACATTCCTTCATCATCATAACTTGATGGTTTTCCAATGATCATGAATTTTTATAATGAAAAAAATTATTGAAAACACTTTTCATCATCTATGAGAAATTGTATATAGGGTGGAAATATTGGTCATGTCCCACAAAACTTCAACATATCAATGAATATATGTTTCCACATAGGTGATTTCAAAGAAATAACAATGACTCAGGGAAGTACCTGAGGAGCTTAGTAGTTGGTTTAGACTCATCAGTTATCATTGACATAGGGGATTCATGATACTCTAAGTATTTGATGGGGAGTTAAGGTAGGGTGGTGCGCGGGATGGACCTAGTTCCGACTGACTATGGAAGGGACCATCGATTGTTCAAGGTATGATATTTCTCATCATGTTCCTTTATTAATCCATTATATCATATAAAATTTAATACTCATTAAGATACATGTACTATGAATAAATTTCCCACAAAATATTACTATCATATAATGTTTAAACTATTAAGTCTTTTTTCATCATGAAAATAACCATTTTCATGAAATAGGTCATATAATATATGTATATATAATGCTTCAGGTAATATATCTCTTTTAATGAATTACACTTACTATATCCTATAATTCATTATTCCATTTATCCTTATTTTTATCTTATATTGTAACTAATAAAATCAAATATAATACACCTTTTGTATACATTAAAAAACATTTTTTTAAAATAAATCATCAACATCACCATTTATCACATCATATAAAATACCTTTTCAATACCCAACCGTTAAAACAAAATTACTTTTAGAGACTCTATTTTATTTCATCACAATCATCATTAAATAATTCCAAATTAGGGACACCTAGTTCATTTATGAAATTGAGAAGAGGTACGATTCATAGGATCCATAAATTTAATAAATTGTTCAATATTATAAGTGATTCAATTATAATCATTCTATAAAAGAATAAGGTATGATATAAATAAATTTTTTTTCTAACAATACCAATATCCTGTAGTTTACATAATATATAAATTTTAATATTCATAATTTCCATTTTTCTATGACATTTATGGACAATATTACATGAATCATGTCAACCCTATATAGCCCCAAATTTTTTATTTATTATATGTGTTTATTCTAATATGAATGATGAATATATCTCATTTCATTGATCTCTATAGATATAAAAAACTCATGTACATTACACATAATGGTATATAATATCTATATACATAATAACACTCAAAAAATCTACCTCCATCGATGGGACAGATTTCAAACTCATCAAATAATATGAATAATCAAATATTTCTTAAAAACTAAATGAGTACAGGATCATCAACTTACCCAACAACCCTTGAATTAGAAATTCCAATATGTAGAAATGAATAAGTAGGGTATCAATGTAAGAAGTTTATTATTATTTGTATCTCTACTATCATTGCGCCCAATGAATACTAATCATGTATAGTCTCATATTTTTTTAGTGTTATCCCTCTATATATTTTTTCATTACATTCTGTTGGTTGGATTCACCTGTATCTTTGATCCTTGGACGTTGATTATTGTTTAGATTCTGAGATCATATGATTAAGAAAATGATATATGGTTTTGGTATATATGTTATTTTTAATTAATAGATTATAGTTATAAACTTATTATCGAGTTTTATGAGGGTTACCCCTGATTTGAAAGGCTTTGTTGGTGATTTGGGATCATTTTTTAGAAAATTGGTTGAAAAATATCTCATGAATTTTTACACACCCTTTATATGTTCAACATCAGATAAATTCCACTAGAAACAATTCATGACTCAATAAAGGGTGTTAAATGATTATACGCTGTGTAAAATATTCAATTAATTTAAAATTTGCTTGGGATAAATATTCAGATGATAAGATGGGTTTTTTAGTGTATCAATCTAAATATAAATAAAAAAATTTAAAATAGATTCACTCCATGTAATTTACCAACTGTTAGATTATATTTTTTGTCTGGATGATGTTTTCGAGTACTTCTATTTCATAAATCTTCATCTCAACCCAATGTAATATCCCATGTAATTTTGGAGTTTCATCCACATTTCTAGATGTCATGTTTGAGAATTAGATCCATGGTAGGTCATCTCATGGTTTTTACCTTCATCTTTCATTGTTCTCTGTTAGATAAGAGGAATCCTATTACTATGATTGGTTTTGATGCTAATCTAGATCTTAATTGATCTTGGTTACACCTTAATCTCTTTTATAATTTATTCCAGATTTGTTTTACCTTTCAGAAGTGTTGTATTAACCACCAGATAATGGAAGGGGTTATAAATCATAACCATATCATTTGTTTAATTGTAGATTCTATGCAATAATGAAATTTATCTAATTTAACCTGTGACTAAATAAATTAATGGACGATTTATATTTTTCCTTGGAATCCTGATGCGTCAAGTTGTTGTGACCTATGTTATAGAAACCATTATGGGGGAAAGAATCTATAATTATAAATGTTATGGTTGGTAGATTAATGTGATTTTATGATGACATGGTATTTCAGTGATTTATTGGTATAGATTCACCTTGTAATGGATAGTTTATTGAAATGACTGCAACGTTTTCAATTTATGACCAAAGGATAAACAAAATGTGTAATTGAGAGATAAATGGAGATTTTATAAATTAATTACTAATCCTTATGATATGATATTGTGATATCCTCAATGCTATAAATCCTTTTGATATATGATGTGATGCTTATATATCAGGATATACGAAGTGATCTATGTTTATAATTTGATATATTGAGATATTCCTAGTAAATCATGTTTTAATTCATATATATATATATATATATATCGATACTGATTATAATTTATGATGTAATTCATATATGGATGGAAATTCCTAGTGGAACATTATAAAATAAAAATATACCATGCTTGACCCATATACTTTCTTTAAATCATATATAATGGTATTAACCCAGATTTAGTAGTAAAATGTTTTTATAGTGGGGTTGGCCTAGTTTATAATGATTTATGCCATGGGTTTTTCGTTAATGTTCTCATATTTATGAGACATGCTCTAAGATATTCTGATATAGTGTCGAGAAGGATATGTTTTTCCGTGGTTATATTGTTGGGGTTGACACGGTTGTGATACATGCTAAGAGATATTATGTCATATTGTTGAAGTACATCATTTTTTTACTAATTTAGTTGTATAATTACTTTATAAGAATATTTATTTAAATATTGTGTTCACTTATTATGAAAATATTAATGTTTGAAATGGTGGTGTTAACCTACAGAGTTATACTCAAACCTTATTCAGACCTTCATTCAGTACCCATGTAGATTACATGGATTCATGATTTGACAAGGACAATGGAACTTATTGTTTCAATTTTTAATCATTTATTGGAAAGGGTTTGGACATATAACTGTAATGGGGATCAAGATAGGTGAATTTTGAGAATTTATATAAGTCTACTATTTTTTATTTATATTATTTCTAATACGATATTTAGTTACATTTCATCCATCCATTACATGATTCATTAAAATTGGTTTATTTTTTACTCCTTTTATTTCACAGTGGTATCAAATATTTATTCTTCTTATATTTTACTATGCTTATGCAATTTATACTATTTATTTACTCTACTATGTAAATTTACACCAGAGGTATTTTCTGAAAAAAAATATTGATCACACCACCTACTAATAGATGATAGAATCTTGAATAAGGGATGGTGTTTTTGAGGACCTATAACCAACTTGTTTCGACCACGTAAAATATTTTTAGATTAGGGTATTTAAGAATGTGGTTTCATTGTAATGTTTCTCTTCCAATTCATTACTATTTTGGAATGGTAAAAACGAGTATATGATGTTTTGTGAAATATTAATAAGATTTTTAATTGGGATAGTTATCCTATGTTTGGTGGAAATTAAAGATCATAGTGATGGATTATGGTTTATATTTTTCTCTTCTTACAGTTGATGTTATTTCACCTGGAGTGATTTTTTGTTGTTTGAGGGTATTGTTCAATATTTTATTGGTTCTTGTGATTTATACACGCGGACTAGTATAGAGTCAGATGATTCCAGATAAGGCATGATATCCATAATGGGATATATATTGACATTCATTGTTCATCATAGGGACTAATCTGTTTTATGTGATATATAGATTCCAGTGAGAACTATTATATTAGATACTTGTAATATCAATGAACTGAAATAAATGAATTGATATTTTATCCCAAAACACATGAATGTAATTTTTAGAGAGACCCAGATTAGTGGTTCCCTCTTATTGTAATAGGTTTAGGTTTACCATGTTGTTATATCCTGATTTTTAAGGATTGTGTTATTCTTGATGAATTTATTCATCATCTTTGACTTTAAGTTGAGCATCCAAAGAGTCGAAATAAAAATTCTATTAAAACCACTGAATTAGAAATTACAATATCTCTTGATCATAATATGGTAGCATTACATCCCAAAAACTTTCTTCGGGTCATGGGATTTATGGAAAGGGAGATTGTTTGCACTGTGACATCGATTTATGAGTTGATGATACAGTTACATCTATATAATCTAAAAAATCTCCCTATATAGGGAGTACTATGGGAAACTGAGTTCAATATTTATTTCATTCAGATAAACATAAATAATATTGAGACTATCATAGGTAGGATTTTGAATCTTGTTACACATATGGTTCATGGGCCTTCGTAGTGTTTTTGGGATATTCTATAGAAGGATAGGCAGTATGATGAGCTATTTTGGAAGACATTTTATTTGATTTTCTTGAACCACTTCTATCCAAATATGTTGATGGATTATATGTATCAGCATTTCATTAAACAATCATAAAAGGGCACGTCAGTGATGGACTAAATTGAACACTTCAATTACATAAAACACATTACACTATCCTTATTAAATGATGAGATCTCAAGGATATAGAATTTTCTAGATGTGATTTATTATGAGATGAGATTACATATAAACATGTTCTTTGAAATCCTTCTCTATTATGTGATATGATTGGATCAAATTACGGAATGGAATATGATAGAGGAACCCAAGTAGAAACTAGTATATTTCATTAGGCACATCTAGGATCCCATATATTATAAGAATGAATAATCACTATTAACGTTTTTCAGAATTACAAAGAAGTAATAGAAGTCATGGTAGTGTGTAGCCAAATTTTGAACACATTCAGTGGAAGTAATAATTGTGTGGAAATATGGGACACATATTACATCTGTGTATTTACCACTTTTTGGATTATCATTATTGATGTAGGATGGTCCCCATAATTGTGTTTTGTAGAGGAATATAACCGCATAAAAGTGTCTTAGGATCTGGATATGAACCAGATTCATAGATGGAATCAGCAACACCTTAGCAGGTAGGTAGAAAGATTTTGATACGATGTTCTAATCGAGGAAGGCGATGTAGTAACCCAATTAAAGAACAAATGTACAAGGAATATGGACTAGTAATCGGTGTCATTATGGGACCCATTATTGAGAGGATACTTAGCTGAATACTACGTAGGCTACTCAGGCTATTGTGGAGTACGACCCATATACCATTAAAGGTAGGATTCCTGTATCATCTACCCCTTCACGTGTTTTGTTCGATATAGTATTATCATATTAATTTTTATCCTATACCATTGTATATGGTTTGGGATTTTATGTGGAAATCATGGATAATTTTTTTACCAATAATACACTATTGGGTGTGAAGTCAAAAAACATCGAATTTTGTAAGGAGTTATCTCTATTTATTGGTGGTTAGAATTCTTTTGGGATCTCTTTGTGGTGGAAATAAAATTCAGAAATTTGAATCTTCATGTAGATTAAAATCTTCTATACCATACTAATATCCAATATTATTATAGGAGAATTTACTTTCTACCACCAGAAGGTGGTTGGTATTCTCACCATGATAAATATGATAATTAGTTTGGTCATACTTCAATGAGTAAGTGAATATTGGATTGTCTCATGTCTTAGATATACTATTTTTGTTTATAGGATTATGGTATGTAGACTGATTATCCTCCTCTAGTCTTTGACCATATTCTAGATGTTTATCCTGATTAACTCTTTGTCTCACCACCCAATTGAGAGATCTAGTTCACCATTGAGTTAACATTTGGACAAGTGTATGTTTTTATCACACCATACAGAATGGAACCAATATATAATAAGGATTGTAATGTTCAATTAAAATATCTATAAGATAATTGTTTCATTTTTCCTACTACATCTCCATGGGTTTATCCCGTTCTATTTTCTAAGGAGGATGATAAGACATTGCACTTATGTTTGTGTTATCGTATATTGAACCAGATGATGGAAAATTAAAAGTATCATAATCCTAAAATAAACATTACCTGGACTTATATTTGGAGTAGATATTTCATGTATGTGTTCATAGTGATGTCATTTTTTTGACCAATGCACTTCACGTATTAATGTCCATAATGAATAGGATCATTAATCATTTTCCTTAATAGTTTTAATGGTCTTTGTTGATGTTTTATTAGTGTACTATCAATTAGTATATGATATTTCCCATATATATTGACATAATATTGAGTACATTGAGTGAGTATCTGATTACATAGATCTGACCAAAACTAGTTTCTATATTTAAATTGTGCACTTTTAAGGCCATATCATCTCGGATGGAGTGTTTTGGACCCTGAAAAATTTTATTTCATCATATGTTTGGAGAATCCCATGAATTTCTTATGGATTTAGAACATTTTGGGTTTAGAATAGTATTATTGCTACTTTATCCATGACTTCACCTTTCTAGTAGAAACTGTGTCATGGTCGACGAAAATTGGGGTAATGATTTTTTAGTTGGATGCTTATGTGATATATTTTCAAGAGATGAAGGGAAGGATAAACGAAGCACCTATCCCCACATTTTCTAGGTTGGGTAATGCATATTCCGTATAATATTATGCATCATGAAATTGAGTTAGAGTGGTTTTTATGAAGGATGATAGATAGGTTTCTTACCTCCTTAAATACCTAAGACCACATGAGTGATTTTACACTTATAATGATTTTGGGATAGTAGTAGTGGTATATTCCATATGATGGTGGGATAATTATCTAATGGGTGAGAGGTTTTTGGTATGCACAAACTCCAAAAGTATCACCTAAATTTTTCCTAGTGGGACATTAACCATTGGTAGATGAGTTGGGTTAGGGATCTATAATATTTTAACATATATTTTTTATATACATAGGGAAAAGGGGAATTTTATTTCCTATTCATTGATCCATAATATTTGTTACAAGGTAGTATTGGATTCTTGCGATGAATGGAAGATGATTTCACCTTTTCAAGCATGAATCTGTCTGTTTTGATGTATCAGGGATTAGAAACACTTACAACAACATATGTTATGCTATTTTTTGGACTGGATCAAGACCAATAAGTTATATAATCCACAATAATTAGTTCTCATATATTGTTTACATGTTGGTGATAAACCATCGTGATGGTATCTTGGTAGTCAAATCCACTTCTATTTCATGGATGAATATTTTGTCCTACAGGTTTACATGAGAAGGTGAGGAGAGACTTTCATTCATCAAGATGGGTTGTACATCCTAGTTTGAAAAAGATATATCATGATATTGATAGAGAGTATTGTTTGTCTTGAATGAAGAATTAGGTTGCATGATTTATTGAAAGATGATTCACTTGTTGATAAGTGAATGTCAAGCATCAGAGGCTATTTTGGTTTTTTCAGCCTTTGACAATTCCTAAGTGGAAATGGGATGATATCACCCAATAAATTTTTACAAGATTACTAGGACAATTCATATGTATAAGGCTGAATGGGTGATTATGGATCAACTAATGAAGGGTTCCCAATTATTACCTATTAGTGAGACATAGATATTAGATGATATTGGTAATAATTATGTGTTTTGGGTAGTTGTGCTGCATATATCTAGGAAGTATTTTTTTAGATATATATCTGTGTTTCACATTATTATTATGAAAAAGGTCTTCCAAAATATTTGGTAATTCATGTTCATTGGACTATTGCTTATAATCCTATGATTGATTGGAAATATTAGGGGACTATTCATGTTCTCTAGGATATAGTGGGAGCTTGTGTTTTTTCTTTTGGTGGTCCATTGTAGAAACATAATTTAAACATGAAGTTTTTATATAATTACAGTTTTTAGTAATTAATATAGATGGATCCTTTTAAATTATACATATAGATGTTAATTTTTTACCACTTTTATTGTTAGAGGCAGTTGAGTTAGCACATTTATAACCATGTATAATTGAGGAAACATTTGGTAGGTTTATTTGATCATGAGGCAGTTAGTTACTTCCCAAAGTATGAAGATGTCCTATCCTAACAATTTGTGAATCCTTTGGAGTTTGATGTTGATTTTCATGATTTACATTGGGGTTTTCCTTGTTTGGTGTAACACAATATTATAAAAAAAGTAATCTTAGAAACCTGATTTTGCTGGTCATTTGAGATGGTGGCTACGGTCGGTGCATTGGAATACAGATTACACCTTCTACAATGATAATTTTCCATTAAAGGCATGTTCCACATGTCATAAATTTAGGGATATTATCCAGACCCTTATCATGTAGTGGCTGTCAGTGATGATAAGATTAGATATCTTGTGACATTTGAGGAGAATCCAATACATATTTTGGACCATAATGAGTTATATATTTAGTCTAGGTGTATTACAATATTTCAAGTGTAGTGAAAGGATTGGTTTTGTTAGGAGGATACCAGGGAGAGTGTTTATTGTATGAGATCACATTGTACAAATATTTTTATATAGAACCCTCATTTATGTTTAAGGAATCATGGTGCAGAGATATAATATAGTGGTTATGTTGTAATATCCCTTGTTATTCAAGGTATATCCCTCTCTGAGTTTTTTTGTCAGATTATATTCCTTGGCTTCACATTTCTCTTTGATACTTGGTGGAAAATTCTTGTCCAAAGATAAGGTTTTTTTTGGATAAAGAGATGTAAGGTTTTGGGATATATGTTTCATTGAATTATTTTAGTCAATGTATAAATGTGTAAAATGGGGTTTTTATGTTATATAGGGTTTGGAAGCATTTTGAGGTTATTCAGGTAAATTATATATTAAATGGGATAAAAACAATCTATAGAAAATTTGAAAATATTGTACATGTCACATGACAAGTAACTATCGCCACACACATGTCGTGAGCCAGTACAGTGAGGGAAATGTTTACAAGTTGTGTAAACCATTCACATCATGTAATTGTAGAGTGTGTTAAATAGCTATCCTAGATAATGGGTTGTCAACATAACCCTCTAAAATGAAATACAAGATGTGAAAATAGTTATATATCATGGGAATTTTTGATTAGTGGTTTAATGGTCATGTGTTGCTGATGTTTTTCGTTACATTTTTTGTACCCATCTATATCTATGAAATATAGAGTATCCTAGCCGTTTTTTAGAGTAACATCACCCTTTTTGGGACATCCCATTTGTGAAATATATCCTAATGTCGGTCTTTGTATTTGGATTTCCCATCCTCTTCCATTATTCCCAATTAGAACAAAGGAATTTTTATACCAAATTTCGATTTGATGTTAATCACGATTTGATTTTTTATCGGTTTAATCATGAACTCTTCTTCACCTTTTTCTTCCTTGGTGTTACCTTTTTGAATAATTGTGATATTATTCAGTTAAATGTATGGGGTCTAAAAATTAACCATAAATTCTATTTAATTACAATATCTATGAATTATTACAATATCATCAACATAACAACCACTAAATTAATTAAATGACAAGTTGAATAATATTTTGAATCCCTATGGATAAAATATTTTTACATAAATTATGGATACTATTTATGGGATATAACCCTTGAATATATATTTTATTATTTCTGTATTATTGTTAGTTTTGGATGATATGTGATTTATGTGATATCTAAAAATAGATTCACCTTAACATGGAATTTTTAATGAAATTAATGGAATGATGTTGATTTATGACCATAGGATAAATGATATGTGTAATTGAAAGATAAATGGTAATTTTCAAAATTCACCATTGAGATTATAATGATATACTTTGATATCCGCATTGTTATGAATAGTTGGGTTACATTATTTAATTCTTATATAGTGGGTTACAACCAATTATTAATTAAATATTTATTATATAGTATTCTTTGTAGGGTGACTCATGTTTTAATGATTATATGCCATTATTTTACCAGATACATGTTTTAAAGCTTATATAGCGGGCTATTCGAAGTGAAAAAAAATTCTTATATACTACTCTTGGCTTGTATAAATTATTTAAATCTTATATACTGGGATCAACCATGAATTTTTTATAAAATTATTATATATCGGGTGTGGTCTGGTTTATTTATTATTTATCCCATGGGTATTTTATCATGGTAGATGTGGTTGTGACATATGATCATAGACATTCAACCATGGAACTCAATAATTAAATTTTTTCCATTTGGTGTAGGCATGGTTGGGAAAAATGATTTGTGATATTATGGAATGGCGATGAAGCAGGTTGATGTGGTATTAATTTAATTGATCAATTAATCAATAAATTAGATTATTGAATTGTTACTTGCAATTATTATCATGTTAGTTATGTTTAGAAAAGGTGGTGTCAACCTACTGAGTTTAAATCATACATTATTCAGTATTCTGTTTGGTTCCTGATAAGTTTAACTGGATGCATGGATTGATAAGGGAAAGGGACATTTGTATTAATTTTTCTCCTACTAGATGGGTTGGAGTTTATAGACATGATTGACATAGGTATTGTGATTGGTGACTTTTGAGTATCTATTTGAGTCTTATAGTCATATATTTTTATATCTTATAGCCTGAAATTTTGATATGTGTAAGCTTTCCATTACCTGGTTTATTCTATTTGGGTTATTATTTATCCTTTTATTTCCTACTGTTTTGAGATATAGATTCCTATTATCTATTAATATTTGTTTTATAATTAAATTACTTATTTATACTTATATATAAATCAATAGTAGGGGGTATATACTCCCCATCATACAAATCACACCCTCACTACTAGTCATCAGCCTCTAAAATACGGGGAGAAACACTTAGGGCCCCGTAGCCAACCCATTTCAGCCCTATAATACAGTGACATATTGTGGGATGTTACAAGTAAAATCTATATAATAGTCCATGTGGTATACCTAGTCATCCATAAAACACACCAAAATAAAAATATCATTTTTTGTCCCTCATGAACATATTTTATTTCTCTACACAAGAATCCCACTAAAATTAACATTAACAGTTTAACAAAACCACAAATAATTCATGATGAACATTGGTTCTAGATATACTCAATGTCACTAGTCAAGAGGCCAATAATCATTGGACATCCAAAATGTATACAATAAATAATTTTATACATACATGGGAATGAATGATAAAATGGTCGTTTCCTATAATATTGTACATTTTCAAATTATTAAATTTTTTAATGAAATTTAAAACCCCATTCCAAGTACAATATTAACATAAAATATATTAAAAATAACAGTTCGGGAATATGATTTCTAAAATTATTGTTATTGTTATCAAATTTCATCATTTTTAATTTATATAATATTTCAATACAGCTCTCTAATAAACCTGCACTATTAATCCCTTTTCTGAGAAATAACTATTCCGAAATGTGGATTCAAAAATAGTTAGACATAAAATCATATTCCATGAATTATAACATCTTGAACATATTAAAACATAAAAAGTTCATCCAATAAAATGTTTAGAAGCCAACTGTTGTATTCTATTTAGACAAATTTCTGTTCATTATCAAAATCATTGAAATTTTAATCAATTAAACTTTTATATGGGATAATTTTACTACATATATTATTCTTCATTGATAAATCCAAACACGCATGGTTTATTATTTACTATAACATTAGATTTTTGTAATACCTTTTTTTATCAACATTGATATTCATTAATTTTAAATATATTACATCTATCGTCTTAGAAAATTTGTTGTACTCAAAATATTTTTGATTGAAAAAATGAAAAAATTTTTGTAAGGAAATAGCTATTATTTCTTTTTTTATGTGAATGTTAGAAAATAAACTATTATGTCTATATAATATATGGTATTTTTTGTGTTTTAAAATTTTCATGTTTAATGCATAATTTATCAAGATATACCAAAAATGGGTGGTAGAAACTCTTTTCCTTACTTATTAAAAAAATATTTGTATTAGTACTTTATCTAGAAAAACATTTTTATCCATATTTTCTTCACTAAGCATGTTATAAAAAATAATGAATTATAAAACATATTTAAATTACTAATATTCACTTACCAACTATTTGGTAATTATTATATTCTAATATCACATGAAATTAACAAGATAATGTTACAAATTCTTTACATGGATTAAATTTAGATTGATAAAATCCATTACATTCATATACTCAATCATGTAACAATTTAATTTATATCATGAAAATAGATCATATTATCAATCGACTCTTCCTATGTTTTTTAACTCTTGAATATTTAAATTTTATTGAAAAATAATCATTTGGTATCACATACATTTATAAATTGATGATATAATTTCTATGACATCTATACTAGTAATGTAAATTCCTGGAAATTTCGAAAAATTCCTCATGGATGTTTTAAATAATCCAATAATATTGAAGTAATACTCATCATTCATAATAACGCTAGATTTATATGACCTTTATTAGATTGTTGATGGAAAATTTTTTAATTGCTGAACCAACAATTCGACATACAATTTTATATTTTACCCATATTTAATAACTATAATTTTCTTTTCATCTAAAAAAGCATATTCCTAGTTCATATATATTTCCAATATTTGGAGAATATCATATAGTCATTATTCGAATTCAGTTATACTATTTGAGAATTTATATTAATGGATATACAATATATTATCATAATCGAACATTCCATTTTTAGTTTCCCCATAATTTATTATATATAATTATAATAATTATAAACCATGTGTACTATGAAAAAGATCTCAATTTATTTAAACAAATAATTTTATATGAAATTCTCATTAGAAAAATGTGATAAAATGAACATCTTATGAAATGTTGATCCAATAAATAGGAATCCAATTTAACAATTTTGAAACTCACTTTTTACATTACATGACTAAAAACATTCAACGTCTAAAATTTAATTCATTATGACATTTGGGTATAATTAAATCATTTTAAAACAATCATTTTATATATTATATCTCTCAAAATAATATAAAGAATTTATATAAATATTAAAAAATTTAGAAATCATTTACTCTCAATGAATCATCAATATATTCAATAATGTAACATATAATTTTAAATTCCTAATGAAATTTAGAATAGGGGACTAAAAGTCTGTAAATAATTGATTTTTATAGTCACATTGAGTATACTTATGGGGAATAATTTTTTTTGGACATTTGGAATATAATACCTTCGAAACTGTATTTTTATAAGTATAAGCATCATAATAATACAAATTCTCTTATTTAAAAATCTCAAAACATCGTTACACATTAATGAACAAACTTGAAAAATTGAATATTTAATTCACATAATAAATTTAATTATGTTACTAGTTATATGAGTACCATATAATATTTTTCTCTTTTTATGGATCTATTTCAATGATTTATGATGATGATGAAATATTTTAAAAAATGAAGTTTTATATGTTGAAATCATGATTTATAGAAATTTAATTATGCATTTTACTAAAAGGGCTCCCTCTAAAATGATTAATCCTTTTAATGAAATTCATCATATATATTACAATTCTAAAATTGAAATATAAATTAGAGATGATTTCTCATGGATGTTCATATCACCACTTATCTTTTTAGGTAGGGAATCCCCCCAATGGTTCCATATATAATTAATGAATATTTTAGAATAGAAAACTCTATGAAATCCATAAAATGGATAAAACCAAATTTTTTCCTATTGTATCCTGGCCATTTCGGTTTTTAATCAAGTTTAATACAATGAATACACCATGAATATACTAACTAATTACAATCCAATAGCACTCAGAAATATTATAAAACTACTAAAAGACCATCCAATGTCACCCATACAACTCTCCAAAAAAAACATAGTCATTGTGAACACATATATGTAATCAGAATACACAATTATATGATCGATGTATTGTTACTAAAATCTATATAAGGAATACAACACTTAGTAAATTGATTGGATTTAATATCTCCAATGTATAACATGTTTTTCCTTCAATGCCTGTATAATTCCAATGTTTAAATTTTTAATCCACTTCCCTCATCTAGGAAAATATCTACATACAATATTCATATGAATCTTTTTACAAAACCAATAATATTTTGTTACATTACCAAAAATATAATTCATTTTTATTAATATATTACTAAATGATTCATATTAATTAGGTAAATTAAGACATAATTTAAATGTTCATAATTATATGGGATTTATAATCTCCTCATGACTATGCATGGAGTGTCATATATCCTACAACATTGACATTCCTAGACACGACATTGGCCTCTAGGTAAATATGTTATTTGCTACGAAGTCCCTCTACAAAAGGAAATATTACACACGAGATAATTAAATTCATAAAAAATCTAATATTAATATGAAAAAAATTTCATTAAAAAATTAAATTCAGGTTCATAACATATATTACAAACTAATAAATATTACATTTAAATATTAATTGATATTTAAACATTGTATCATATTAAGTGTTCTATTTGAATTACTTTACAAATTCAATTAAATCATTCAGGATAAAATTATTTCATAAAAATTAAAAATCATAAATATATCAGGAAATAAACAATATATAAATAATTTATTTCAATATATAAATATGAGTTAAAAATTTTCTTAACAATTCAAAAATAAAAACTACTTATAAAAAATTCTCTAATATCATCATGGTAAATTATTGAGATTATAAAATATTTCTTACAACCCATTTATTTTCTTCTCAATATGAACTGATTAATGAAAATAATTACATATTTTTCTGATATAGATTTTATAATATTATTTTAATTATAAAATATTAGTAATTAAATATTTATTTTTTAAACATTTTAAATAATATATATATCATATATACAATCATTATTTATTCCGTGATCATATAAATCATCAAAACACTTTTCGATGTGACTTAAAATGTATTCCAATATAACCATTTTAATATTACAAACTCTATTTAATTACTTATAAAAAATTAATATTTTGGATTTATTTCCCAATTTATAAACCATTATAAATTTCCTCATACGATTTATAAATAAATCCTTTTTTCTACTAATCCTATAACATGCCTCATAATTTTAATATAAGGTATTTCATATATTAAAATTTAATATTTGGAAAAAATATTCACATTATAAAAAATTAATTAATAAATTATAAACCAAATATAATTGATAAATTTATTTTTAAAACCAATAAAAATTTAATATTCCTTTAAATAAATTTGATATTTTATAAAACAGTTTATAAACTATTAAAATAATTTAAATTTTTTAAAAACCATTAAGTATTTTTTACCCTTTCACTAAATTCATATTATATGAAAGGATATAATCCTTCTATCATTTTCATACACTCTATATATGTGAAAACATGGATTGACCCATATGTCGTGTACACTATGTAAGGGTACTAAGAACTTTCCTTTAACATCTTTTATTTTTTGTCAAGGAATATTATATGTTTCCTTTATGTGAATTTCAAAAAACCTCATTTACCCTTATGTGAATCCAATCATGTAAAGAAACATTTCATGTAAAATATATTTATCCACCAAGGTATAGGTAACACAATAGATACCTTTATGAAATTCTTCTTTGTAATGTTAATAATTATTTTCCTATACCTGAAACATCTATGAAAATGTATTGGTACAATTACCAATATATAGGCCCTATATATATGGGTAACCCGTTTTAAAAACCTATTTTCATGACTTCAAAATGATTCTATGATTTTTAAAATTCTCTTTCATCTTACACATAATTTCACAAATATAAATCATGGGTCCCACAGATTCCAATGAATGATTTTAAATGAGTTTAATAACTATTATAAATGTAACATCCCGAGCTTCCATGATACACTTATCATTCAATAATGCAATAGCTTGCATTGTATGCAACTTCGAGTTCTAAAACACCGCGACTAATCATAGTAGCCGTTATGAATAGTAATAACGACTTTTTAAAATTATGGAAATTTTATATTTCAAAATGGACTTCATTTTTGTATTCCTAATATTGAAATTAGCATATGTTGAATTTTTTGTAATTTTCTGAGAACTTCCAAATTTTTATGAATAGTGAAAAATAATTAAAACAACTTTTTTAATCAAAATAATTTATAGTGATAAGTTATATTATTGAGTGGTTTTAAATTATAATTATAATATATTTTTACCATTTTATCCAATGGTGGTCATTATAATTAATTTAACATTGAAATTGGACATAAACAATTGCCAATCTTTTGATATAAATTGTTTCTTAAAACACGCTATTTGTTGTAACAGCGGGAATTAATTATAAAATTAATTAATGCAACTTATATGTTTGGAATTTTATAAAATAGACATCATTGTTGAATTCGGAATATCAATTATAGCTTAGGGTGAAATTTTGGCATTGTTCTGAAAAACTTCAATTTTTGATGAATAGTGAAACCACTAAGTGGTAGTTAAATAACTGATTTTTCGTTTAAATGAAATATTACCACTTCTATGATTTGGTTTTCAGAAATCCGAAATACATGGTTTTCATTAAGAAGTAAAATGTGGTTCAATGATATCAAAATAATTTTTTTGTGAATAGTAACTTTTAAGTTCTTAATCGCGATTAGAGGTAATTAGTGTAGTTTAAGGTAAAAATAATGTTTTAATAATATGATATGAGCTTGACTCTTGTCCTACTCCTATTGGATAAGTCATGGCCGACCAAGACAACCCATGGGTCAACTTGGGGACCCCATGGAGCCACTTTGGTTGGAAAATGACATTAATATATATTTATTTAATGTTAAAATTAAATTGACACAAACATGAGTTGTTTTACTAAAACAGTTTTTAAGTGGGGTTACACAAGTCCAAATTTTGACTATAAATATTCATTAGAAATTTAAAAATATTTCCTACATCATAGTATTTTTTTATAATTTTTAGACATTAAATAAATTAAATTATTTATGACATCAATATGATGCAGCGATGACCTCATTATTTAACGATTTTAATAAAATGAAAAGATAATATCAAATTCAAGGCTTACACTTGTCCAAAGACTATTGGATGGGTAGATTTCGAACCCTTATCACCTTAGCCACGAATTATATAAGTGTGGGACCTTTAGAATCCGAAAAACATTGTATAATAATGTAACATTTCAATCTTTCCAAAAGAGCCCCTCCTCTCCTCTTATAAAAGGCCCACACCTCTACCACCTCATTCACACTTTCAAGCCATTTGGCTCGGCCAACCTCTGACCAAATACTCTCCCAACTTCCCCCTCTTACTCCTAGAAGCCTCACTTTGGGAAGAACTCTTCTCAAGGAAGCCTTTGGATCAAATCAAAAAGAGTAACCCGATTTTGAGGAGGTTAAAGAACGGTTGAGTCAAGTCAGACACGAGGTAAGGGAATTTCTTAACCCAATTTCCATTCTTTGGGTTAATCTACTACTTTCAAATTATGTCATGATATTATTATGTCTTATTTTGTATTTTTACTTTCTTTATATGTACCTACAATTAATACACATAATATATCTATTTTATTTTAAAAATAATCTTTGTAAGGACTTCATCTCAATCTCCTTTCATTGAGGCATATTTGGTTTTATACACAAATTTCTTTTATACAGTGTATAAAACACTTTGAATTTTACGTTTATTCAAAAGGAATCTTTTTTATACGAAGCGTTTACTAAACGACAAAAGGGAATGTTTTTGTCGTACGTATGCGGCGACAACGACTTCTCCGCCGCCGTGACCACTATTTGAGTTTCGGCTTCCTCTACAAGCCATCATTTTTTTTAATGAAAAATAAATACAAAGTTTTAACTTTCTTTTATTTTGGTATTGAAAATGGTTTTGAAAGCATTTTTATTAAATCAATGTGTTTTATTGAAATCTTGTGATTAAAATGTGGAAATGTTATGTTTCTTTTATGCATGTTTTATGTGATACGATTATGTTATGGTCTATGATATGTTTAAACCTATTCATATGAGGAATGCATTGGACATAATAAGTGACGGGTGGAGCCCGCTACAGCTCCTCGATGCATCGGCAGGTCTCATGAGACAAACTAGTGTCTTGGCACGAGGCCTTGACAAAATCTAATTTGTGGTCTTGGCACGAGGCCTTGGCTACGTGGTTATGATAGACTGGAATTATGCATTCCATCATTATGAAAGTGGTTATTGATATTTCATGTGATTATTCGACTAGTAGAATATCCATGTGAGTAAGTAAATGGCATTATTTAATTTTATTTTTGCCATATTATTCTGAAGTTCAAGTTTAAAAAAGCTTTTGTTTTAGTTATACATTGCCTTAAATGTTAATGTTTATTTGTGAAAGCTTCTGCAATATTGTTGTCTTTACTGAGCATCTGAGCTCACCCGTTTCAATGTTTTAATATTTTCCATGATGTGAAGAAGTATTTTATGAATGACCTGCAGGGATTGTCAGAAGAGGATATGAGTGTGGTCAATGGAGACTTTGTTATTGTAGTTTTTCACTTTATGATGTAATGTAAGACTTATGAATGTATCTAGTGTTTCCAAGGCTACTAAACTAATCGGTCTTTCGAGACTTAATATTTTGCGATCATGCCAATGTTACGAAGTAATGCACCGACTCTTGGTAGCTGGGGTCGGGGCGTTACAGTTAGTATCAGAGGAAGTTTAGTACAAACCTTGGAATCTAGATTTAGATAAACTCTGATTAGAGCACATAGACCTAAGATGAACATTGAGGATTAGTATAGAAGAACTTCCTGGAATTTTGGTATTGTAGAGATGTTGTGAGTTTTCCGAGCAATACATCCCTGTCTGGATACGAGCAGGTAGAGGCGGCTCTGGCACAGATGTATCTAGGGGTAAAACCCGAAAACACCGGTTTGAGCTAGACTCAAACGGGAACTGGTGCACGATAACAGGCCTTGCTGCACTCTTGGTTACGACACTCCCGGGGGATTTTCTTAGGATAATTCTCATTTTCTTTACAAACCACTATGAACGGTTATGAGTATTACTTCCCCAAATAAAACCTTTTTATGATTATGGATTATATCCATAAATAGTTCAATTTATTTTAAGTATTTTACAAGTATGGAATTATGTATTTTGATTCATAAACTAATCTAGTTTATGCCATTGTTTAGAAATGGCGCCTAGTGGAAGGAATGGAAACCGAATCAATGCACGCACTCCGTGTAGGGATTGCCCTCCTGCCCAAGATAATTATTGTGGATCTGGAGATACAACTAGTGTTGATCAACTTATTACCATACTGGGACAACTCACTCAAGTTATGAATAATAACCTTACTCGTATGGATCACCCTGATCCACAACGTGGAGGATCAATGTTAGACCGCTTCATGAGGCAACAACCACCAACATTTAATGGGGGTACAAATCTGTTAGTAGCTGAGAAATGGATAAACTCCTTAGAGAAAATATCCCATGCCTTGGGGAGTAGCGAAAGGGAGAAGGTTGTCATGGCAGTTTACCGCCTCACTAGAGATGCCGATCAGTGGTGGTCACTGATTCAAAACACAAAGGAAGATGATGAAGTATCAAATATGGAATGGAGGGAGTTCAAAGATCTTTTCTTAGAAATATACTTTCCTCGTGACCATGGAGCAGATATGGAAAGGCAATTTTTGAGTCTGAGGCAGAAGGAGGATGAGAATGTCGCAAAGTATGAGGCCAACTTTACAAGGTTAGCGAGGTATGCTGCGGATTATATACGTAACCCAAGGAGTAAGATTGATCGTTTCTTTGATGGGTTAAAACCATTTCTCTGTCGATCTCTAGTATCACAATCCTTCTCATCATACGAAGATATTGTCTCGTGTGATATCAAGACAGAAAAGGAATTCTCTAAGTCTTATGACAACAAAGTAAAGCAAGAGAAGAAGAGAACGGTGGAACAAGAGACAGATAAAGGGAAAAAGGGAATGAAGGATTTTACATTATTTGATAATTGTGGGAAGAATCACCCTGGTACTTGCCTAAAAGGAATGGGAGTTTGTTATAAATGTGGAGAAAAAGGTCACCAGGCTCGTGATTGCAAGGGAAAGAAAAAGGCTATCAAAGTTGAATTCTACAATTGTAGAGAAATGGGTCATTATGCAAATGAATGTCCTAAGTTTCAGGGAAACTTACCTTAGAAAAGGCCAAGGGATCAAGGACAATCTTATGCTATTACTACAGTTGAAGCAGAATAACTAATGTAATGGTGCTTTTGGACTCATGGATTATATTCTGGTTATTAGAATAATGTGATATATATATAAGGATTGTACTGCAGTACTTGTTGATTTCAGTAAGGTTTTAATATGATGAAGGTAATTATATTTTTAGTATGTGACAATAAGAGAAACTTTACTTTGTTTGGGGAATCTGATAAATTGATTTTAGAATTAAGAGACCTTTTAGAGAATGTCTGGACATAGGTATTTTGGATAAGTATAAAGGTTGGAATGGATTATGTTAAACTTTGGATAGTATTGTTTAAGGATAAAACATTTCTGAAGATTATTTTTGGAATATTATAATACTATAATTTTAGGAAAAGGACATCCTGCAGGGTGGGGCATAACCCGTCGCGTCGGACAAAGCTGCCGGAATCGAACCCACAATCAAAGTGTGACAGGCCTTTATTTCCTACCACTAGCCTACAGGAAGTCCTTGGTTATTACAAAATAATTTTACTATTCTAAATGGTATGTGTTAACATTTGGAACCTTATACAATTAGGATAAAGAGAATATTTTTGAGTTCCGTTACCATTTGGAGTAAAAGTTGGGTTTGTGGTAAAAATTTATTAACGAATGAAAGTATACATAACAAGTATGTATATTCCCTTCCGTTCTTAGTAAATCTCCTAAATAAATTCTTCAACATTATAAAAGGTAACTTAAAACAAAAATGTTGTCGGTTAACTTTTCCAACTAGGGATTCAATGACCGTTTAACCAATCACAAGTTTGTGATTTTCTTGTAGTTAAACTTTCTCCAAATCCTGTTTTCTATAACTCTCCATCAGACCTGGATGGTTTGTTTCTCCTCCATATCCATATTTTCATAGAATCCTAGAATGGGCTATATCGGGTGACCTTTGTACTTATCTTGCTTTGTTTTAATGTTATATATTTATTAACCTTATTTCCGATGTGGGTTTTCCACAAAGGTATTTTCTATTTTGAACCTTTTATTTTCAAAGAAAATTTTCAAATTGCGAGGACGCAATTTATTGAAGGAGGGGAGAATGTAACACCCCGATCTTCCATGATACGCTTCTCATTCAATAATGCAATAGCTTGCATTGTACGCAACTTCGAGTTCTAAAACACCGCGACTAATCATAGTAGCCGTTATGAATAGTAATAATGACTTTTTAAAATTATGGAAATTTTATATTTCAAAATGGACTTCATTTTTGTATTCCTAATATTGAAATTATCCTATGTTGAATTTTTTGTAATTTTCTGAGAACTTCCAAATTTTTATGAATAGTGAAAAATAATTAAAACAACTTTTCTAATCAAAATAATTTATAGTGATAAGTTATATTATTGAGTGGTTTTAAAGTATAATTAGAATATATTTTTACCATTTTATCCAATGGTGGTCATTAGAATTAATTTAACATTGAAATTGGACATAAACAATTGCCAATCTTTTGATATAAATTGTTTCTTAAAACACGCTATTTGTTGTGACAGCGGGAATTAATTATAAAATTAATTAATGCAACTTATATGTTTTGAATTTTGTAAAATAGACATCATTTTTGAATTAGTAATATCAATTATATCTTAGGGTGAAATTTTGGCATTGTTCTGAAAAACTTCAATTTTTGATGAATAGTGAAACCACTAAGTGGTAGTTAAATAACTGATTTTTCGTTTAAATGAAATATTACCACTTCTGTGATTTGATTTTCAAAAATCCTAAATACATTGTTTTCATTAAGAAGTAAAATGTGGTTCAATGAGATCAAAATAATTTTTTGGTGAATAGTAACTTTTAAGTTCTTAATCGCGATTAGAGGTAATTAGTGTAATTTAAGATAAAAATAATGTTTTAATAATATGAGATGAGCTTGACACTTGTCCTACTCCTATTGGATGAGTCATGGCCGACCAAGAAAACCCATGGGTCAACTTGGGGACCCCATGGAGCCACTTTGGTTGGAAAATGACATTAATATATATTTATTTAATGTTAAAATTAAATTGACACAAACATGAGTTGTTTTACTAAAATAGTTTTTAAGTGGGGTTACACAAGTCCAAATTTTGACTATAAATATTCATTAGAAATATAAAAATATTTCCTACATCATATTATATTTTTTATAATTTTTAGACATTAAATAAATTAAATTATTTATGACATCAATATGATGCAGCGATGACCTCATTATTTAACGATTTTAATAAAATGAAAAGATAATGTCAAATTCAAGGCTTACACTTGTCCAAAGACTATTGGATGGGTAGATTTCGAACCCTTATCACCTTAGCCACGAATTATATAAGTGTGGGACCTTTAGAATCCGAAAAGCATTGTATAATAATGTAACATTTCAATCTTTCCAAAAGAGCCCATCCTCTCCTCTTATAAAAGGCCCCCACCTCTACCACCTCATTCACACTTTCAAGCCATTTGGCTCGGCCAACCTCTGCCCAAATACTCTCCCAACTTCCCCCTCTTACTCCTAGAAGCCTCACTTTGGGACGAACTCTTCTCAAGGAAGCCTTTGGCTCAAATCAAAAAGAGTTATCCGATTTTGAGGAGGTTAAAGAACGGTTGAGTCAAGTCAGACACGAGGTAAGGGAATTTCTTAACCCAATTTCCATTCTTTGGGTTAATCTCCTACTTTCAAATTATGTCATGATATTATTATGTCTTATTTTTTATTTTTACTTTCTTTATGTGTACCTATAATGAATACACATAATATATCTATTTTATTTTAAAAATGATCTTTGTAAGGACTTCGTCTCAATCTCCTTTCATTGAGGCATATTTGGTTTTATACACAAATTTCTTTTATACGGTGTATAAAACACTTTGACTTTTACGTTTATTCAAAAGGAATCTTTTTTATACGAAGCGTTTACTAAATGACAAAAGGGAATGTTTTTGTCGTACGTATGCGGCGACAACGACTTCTCCGCCGCCGTGACCACTATTTGAGTTTCGGCTTCCTCTACAAGCCATCATTTTTTTTAATGAAAAATAAATACAAAGTTTTAACTTTCTTTTATTTTGGTATTGAAAATGGTTTTGAAAGAGTTTTTATTATATCAATGTGTTGTATTGAAATCTTGTGATTGAAATGTGGAAATGTTATGTTTCCTTTATGCATGTTTTATGTGATACAATTATGTTATGGTTTATGATATGTTTAAACCTATTCATATGAGGAATGCATTGGACTTAATAAGGGACGGGTGGAGCCCGCTACAGCTCCTCGATGCATCGGCAGGTCTCATGAGACAAACTAGTGTCTTGGCACGAGGCCTTGACAAAATCTAATTTTTGGTCTTGGCACGAGGCCTTGGCTACATGGTTATGATAGTCTGACATTATGCATTCCATCATTATGAAAGTGGTTATTGATATTGCATGTGATTATTCGACTAGTAGAATATCCATGTGAGTAAGTAAATGGCATTATTTAATTTTATTTTTTCCATATTATTCTGAAGTTCAAGTTTAAAAAGGCTTTTGTTTTAGTTATACATTGCCTTAAATGTTAATGTTTATTTCTGAAAGCTTCCGCAATATTGTTATCCTTACTGAGCATCTGAGCTCACCCCTTTCAATGTTTTAATATTTTCTAGGATGTGAAGAAGTATTTTATGAATGACCTGCAGGGATTGTCAGAAGAGGATATGAGTGTGGTCAATGGAGACTTTGTTATTGTAGTTTTTCACTTTATGATGTAATGTAAGACTTATGAATGTATCTAGTGTTTCCAAGGCTACTAAACTAATCGGTCTTTCGAGACATAATCTTTTGCGATCATGCCAATGTTACGGAGTAATGCACCGACTCTGGGTAGCTGGGGTCGGGGCGTTAAAGTTGGTATCTGAGGAAGTTTAGTACAAACCTTGGAAGCTAGATTTAGATAAACTCTGATTAGAGCACATAGACCTAAGATGAACTTTGAGGATTAGTATAGAAGAACTTCCTGGAATTTTGGTATTGTAGAGATGTTGTGAGTTTTCCGAGCAATACATCCCTGTCTGGATATGAGCAGGTAGAGGCGGCTCTTGCACAGATGTACCTAGGGGTAAAACCCGAAAACACCGCTTTGAGCTACACTCAAACGGGAACTGGTGCACGACAACTGGCCTTGCTTCACTCCTGGTTACGACACTCCCGGGGGATTTTCTTAGGATATTTCTCATTTTCTTTACGAACCACTATGAATGGTTATGAGTATATACTTCCCCAAATAAAACCTTTTTAGGATTATGGATTATATCCATAAATAGTTCAATTTATTTTAAGTATTTTATAAGTATGGAATTATGTATTTTGATTCATAAACTAATCTAGTTTATTCCATTGTTTAGAAATGGCGCCTAGTGGAAGGAATGGAAACTGTATCAATGCACGCACTCCGTGTAGGGATTGCCCTCCTCCTCAAGATAATTATTGTGGATCTGGAGATACAACTGGTGCTGATCAACTTATTACCATACTGGGACAACTCACTCAAGTTATGAATAATAACCTTACTCGTATGGATCACCCTGATCCACAACGTGGAGGATCAATGTTAGACCACTTCATGAGGCAACAACCACCAACATTTAATGGGGGTACAAATCCGTTAGTAGCTAAGCAATGGATAAACTCTTTAGAGAAAATATTCCATGCCTTGGGGAGTAGCGAAAGGGAGAAGGTTGTCATGGCAGTTTACCGCCTCACTGGAGATGCCGATCAGTGGTGGTCGCTGATTCAAAACACAAAGGAAGATGATGACGTATCAAATATGGAATGGAGGGAGTTCAAAGAACTTTTCTTAGAAAAATACTTTCCTCGTGACCATCGAGCAGATATGGAAAGGCAATTTCTGAGTCTGAGGCAGAAGGAGGATGAGAATGTCGCAAAGTATGAGGCCAACTTTACAAGGTTAGCGAGGTATGCTGTTGATTATATACGTAACCCAAGGAGTAAGATTGATCGTTTCTTTGATGGGTTAAAAACATTTCTCCGTCGATCTCTAGTATCACAATCCTTCTCATCATACGAAGATATTGTCTCGTGTGCTATCAAGACAGAAAAAGAATTCTCTAAGTCTTATGACAACAAAGTAAAGCAAGAGAAGAAGAGAACGGTGGAACAAGAGACAGATAAAGGGAAAAGGGGAAAGAAGGATTTTCCATTATGTGATAATTGTGGGAAGAATCACCCTGGTACTTGCCTAAAAAGAATGGGAGTTTGTTATAAATGTGGATAAAAAGGTCACCAGGCTCGTGATTGCAAGGGAAAGAAAGAGGCTATCAAAGTTGAATGCTACAATTGTAGAGAAATGGGTCATTATGCAAATGAATGTCCTAAGCGTCAGGGAAACTTACCTCAGAAAAGGCCAAGGGATCAAGGACAATCTTATGCTATTACTACAGTTGAAGCAGAATAACTAATGTAATGGTGCTTTTGGACTCATGGATTATATTATGGTTACTAGAATAATGTGATATATATATAAGGATTGTACTGCAGTACTTGTTGATTTCAGTAAGGTTTTAATATGATGAAGGTAATTATATTGTTATTATGTGACAATAAGAGAAACTTTACTTTGTTTGGGGAATCTGATAAATTGATTTTGGAATTAAGAGACCTTTTAGAGAAAGTCTGGACAGAGGTATTTTGGATAACTATAAAGGTTGGAATGGATCAAGTTAAACTTTGGATAGTATTGTTTAAGGATAAAACATTTCCGAAGATTATTTTTGAAATATTATAATACTATAGTTTTAGGAAAAGGACATCCTGCAGGGTGGGGCGTATCCTGTCGCGTCAGACAAAGCTGCAGGAATCGAACCCACAATCAAAGTGCGACAGACCTTTATTTCCTACCACTAGCCTACAGGAAGTCCCTGGTTATTACAAAATAATTTTACTAATCTAAATGGTATGTGTTAACATTTGGAACCTTATACAATTAGGATAAAGAGAATATTTTTTAGTTCCGTTACCATTTGGAGTAAAAGTTGGGTTTGTGGTAAAAATTTATTAACGAAAGAAAGTATACATAACAAATATGTATATTCCCTTACATTCTTAGTAAATCTCTAAAATAAATTCCTCAACATTATAAAAGGTAACTTAAAACAAAAATGTTGTCGGTTAACTTTTCCAACTGGGGATTCAATGACCGTTTAACTAATCACAAGTTTGTGATTTTCTTGTAGTTAATCTTTCTCCTAATCATGTTTTCTACAACTCTCCATCTGACCTTGATGGTTTGTTTCTCCTCCATATCCATATTTTCATAGAATCCTAGAATGGGCTATATCGGGTGACCTTTGTACTTATCTTGCTTTCTTTTAATGTTATATATTTATTAACCTTATTTCTGATGTGGGTTTTTCACAAAGGTATTTTCTATTTTGAACCTTTTATTTTCAAAGAAAATTTTCAAATTGAGAGGACACAATTTATTGAAGGAGGGGAGAATGTAACACCCCGAGCTTCCATGATACGCTTCTCATTCAATAATGCAATAGCTTGCATTGTATGCAACTTCGAGTTCTAAAACACCGCGACTAATCATAGTAGCCGTTATGAATAGTAATAATGACTTTTTAAAATTATGGAAATTTTATATTTCAAAATGGACTTCATTTTTGTATTCCTAATATTGAAATTAGCCTATGTTGAATTTTTTGTAATTTTCTGAGAACTTCCAAATTTTTATGAATAGTGAAAAATAATTAAAACAACTTTTTTAATCAAAATAATTTATAGTGATAAGTTATATTATTGAGTGGTTTTAAAGTATAATTAGAATATATTTTTACCATTTTATCCAATGGTGGTCATTATAATTAATTTAACATTGAAATTGGACATAAACAATTGCCAATCTTTTGATATAAATTGTTTCTTAAAACACGCTATTTGTTGTGACAGCGGGAATTAATTATAAAATTAATTAATGCAACTTATATGTTTGGAATTTTGTAAAATAGACATCATTTTTGAATTCGGAATATCAATTATAGCTTAGGGTGAAATTTTGGCATTGTTCTGAAAAACTTCAATTTTTGATGAATAGTGAAACCACTAAGTGGTAGTTAAATAATTGATTTTTTGTTTAAATGAAATATTACCACTTCTGTGATTTGATTTTCAAAAATCTGAAATACATGGTTTTCATTAATAAGTAAAATGTGGTTCAATGAGATCAAAATAATTTTTTGGTGAATAGTAACTTTTAAGTTCTTAATCGCGATTAGAGGTAATTAATGTAGTTTAAGGTAAAAATAATGTTTTAATAATATGAGATGAGCTTAACACTTGTCCTACTCCTATTGGATGAGTCATGGCCGACCAAGAAAACCCATGGGTCAACTTGGGGACCCCATGGAGCCACTTTGGTTGGAAAATGACATTAATATATATTTATTTAATTTTAAAATTAAATTGACACAAACATGAGTTGTTTTACTAAAACAGTTTTTAAGTGGGGTAACACAAGTCCAAATTTTGACTATAAATATTCATTTGAAATCTAAAAAGATTTCCTACATCATAGTATTTTTTTTATAATTTTTAGACATTAAATAAATAAAATTATTTATGACATCAATATGATGCAGCGATGACCTCATTATTTAACGATTTTAATAAAATAAAAAGATAATGTCAAATCCAAGGCTTACACTTGTCCAAAGACTATTGGATGGGTAGATTTCGAACCCTTATCACCTTAGCCACGAATTATATAAGTGTGGGACCTTTAGAATCCGAAAAACATTGTATAATAATGTAACATTTCAATCTTTCCAAAAGAGCCCCTCCTCTCCTCTTATAAAAGGCCCCCACCTCTACCACCTCATTCACACATTCAAGCCATTTGGCTCGGCCAACCTCTACCCAAATACTCTCCCAACTTCCCCCTCTTACTCCTATAAGCCTCACTTTGGGCAGAACACTTCTCAAGGAATCCTTTGTCTTAAATCAAAAAGAGTTACCCGATTTTGAGGAGGTTAAAGAACGGTTGAGTCAAGTCAGACACGAGGTAAGGGAATTTCTTAACCCAATTTCTATTCTTTGGGTTAATCTCCTACTTTCAAATTATGTCATGATATTATTATGTCTTATTTTGTATTTTTACTTTCTTTATGTGTACCTATAATGAATACACATAATATATCTATTTTATTTTAAAAATTATCTTTGTAAGGACTTCGTCTCAATCTCCTTTCATTGAGGCATATTTGGTTTTATACACAAATTTCTTTTATACGGTGTATAAACCACTTTGACTTTTACGTTTATTCAAAAGGAATCCTTTTTATACGAAGGGTTTACTAAACGACAAAAGGGAATGTTTTTGTCGTACGTATGCGGCGACAACGACTTCTCTGCCGCCGTGACCACTATTTGAGTTTCGGCTTCCTCTACAAGCCATCATTTTTTTTAATGAAAAATAAATACAAAGTTTTAACTTTATTTTATTTTGGTATTGAAAATGGTTTTGAAAGCGTTTTTATTATATCAATGTGTTTTATTGAAATCTTGTGATTGAAATGTGGAAATGTTATGTTTCCTTTATGCATGTTTTATGTGATACGATTATGTTATGGTTTATGATACGTTTAAACCAATTCTTATGAGGAATGCATTGGACTTAATAAGTGATGGGTGGAGCCCGCTACAGCTCCTCGATGAATCGGCAGGTCTCATGAGACAAACTAGTGTCTTGGCACGAGGCCTTGACAAAATCTAATTTGTGGTCTTGGCACGAGGCCTTGGCTACGTGGTTATGATAGTCTGGCATTATGCATTCCATCATTATGAAAGTGGTTATTGATATTGCATGTGATTATTCGACTAGTAGAATATCCATGTGAGTAAGTAAATGGCATTATTTAATTTTATTTTTGCCATATTATTCTGAAGTTCAAGTTTAAAAAGGCTTTTGGTTTAGTTATACATTGCCTTAAATGTTAATTTTTATTTATGAAAGCTTCCGCAATATTGTTATCCTTACTGAGCATCTGAGCTCACCCCTTTCAATGTTTTAATATTTTCCAGGATGTGAAGAAGTATTTTATGAATGACCTGCAGGGATTGTCAGAAGAGGATATGAGTGTGGTCAATTGAGACTTTGTTATTGTAGTTTTTCACTTTATGATGTAATGTAAGACTTATGAATGTATCTAGCGTTTCCAAGGCTACTAAACTAATCGGTCTTTCGATACTTAATCTTTTGCGATCATGCCAATGTTACGAAATAATGCACCAACTCTGGGTAGCTGGGGTCGGGGCGTTACAATAAATCTTGGAGAATAAATATAAACAATTCATGGTGATTTCCAATGAAATAAAATATTAAAATTATGACAAAAACATATGTGATGAAAAATTGTAAATTTTACGAAATGTATTTGAATGAGTTTTAATAAGATGAAATTAATCTATAAGTTATGGTAAAAATTATTTACAATTTTTCATCACATATGTTTTTGTACACTTTTGGGGATCACCAATTGAATGTTTCAAGGATCAGGTGTTTCCTCATGTAATATTAGTACATCAATGGTTTTATTATGAATTCTATCACATTAAATAACATATATATAGTATTACTAAGAACATAGTTATGTTTTTATAAAAAATTTAGTGTGATGATTTTTTCCAAAATCGTAAGAGGAGTTTGGATTAAGCTAATTTTTTTCATCCATAACATGATATCATAATGTGTGTGTACTATGATGCATCAGGTGTGGTTCTCAGAGTTGATATAATTTTGAGGCATAATTTAGTTTCTTTTGATACATTTAATATATGAACTATTGAGTTTAACATTCCATTACATAACATGGATACTGACGAAGATGTCTACAATTTTATGTTTTTGTGACATTATATCTTTTATAGGAGGTTTGTTATTTATACCAAATAAATGATTCTTATATGTATGTATTCTATATAATGGATACCAATTTGAGTTGTATATATTATAGGAATTATATATAGACATTCAAAATTTATATGTCCATCACACCATGGGAATGTGGTGTCATTTGAGGTGCTCATTGTTGCAAAATGTTTTTGTTTCAGGACCAGGGTTAGTGGAAATCACTAGAGAAATGGTGTATTATGAGTTTATAGGTGAAAGAATTTTGGATAAATATATAGATAATGGATTCATGATATTTGTTACCTTCTTCATCAGATCTTCTTTATATGATTTGAAAATATCTAGTTCTGAGATATATCACATATGTGTAGCGATGGGAGAATGCTTGGTAGGTAGTGACAAATCCCCTGACAATTAAGAGATGATGATTTTATGTGACCAGTATGAATTGATATAGTTTTGTGACAGTATATTTGAGTGGGTATTATATAAGATACACGCATTTTATTATTTAGGAACTGTATCGGGGTTTGATGGATATTTTCCATGATATTCCATGTAGGTTCATGTGGCCCTATATAAATAGACACATCACTAGTTTTGTTTCATTATGTATTAAATACGAAAGGATGAAGGAAAATAATTAGTTTCATTTGGTATAATTAATCCAAATATGTAGGTGGATTTGAGTCTAAATGATGTGGCAATAGACATTTTTTGGTTATACCTCAGACATTTAGTAGGTGTGATGTATTTTGGGTGATACTTGGTAATCTAATGAGATTTTCCAATTTAATGTAGATCAGTGAGAATATTAATGTTGATTATCTAATATATATATATATGATATTTTTAACATTCATTGTGGTAAAACAATATTTTTATCAGAAAGGGATTTGAATTTCACATTTCAATTTTGGTAGGGATGGAAGAAGACATTGGGTAATCAGTTAAAACTAAGTAAATTATATAATCAATAGACCAATGATCTTTCAAAAAGGAAGATACATATATTACTGAAAATAATATAGGAATTAAACCTATATTTATATGTAAATTATGATGTTTATGAATTATATTTTATGTTTATCTACCCTTATAATGCATTGGATTCAATTCGGATGGAACTATTTAAATATCTAGGTTACTGTTTGTACTATTTATCTTTATTTTTTCATGAGCCGGTTTTGGCTGTCATTGTTCGGTATAACATGAAACATGATACCCCTGATTGTTCAAATGATAATAAATCAATTTTACACCACTAATAGTAGGTGGTGATTTTTTTCCAACTAGAATTGGTGGATTTTTGGAATTCATTATTGGGGAAATAGTTTTCATAAGGAGACTACTATTAAAGGGAATCAATATTTATATAATCTAGGTTCTCTATAATGAATATTTCATAGTCTTAAATAAATTTATGAGCATATAGTGAGGTTATTTTCTGAAATCATCCATTTTCCCTGATACTAAGGTATTCATGATTTGTTTTATCTGTCTTAGCTCTAGAGTTACATTACTGATTCAATTCTTGTGAATATCATTGTGGATTTTGACCAAGAGCTTCATTTATTATGAATTTAAATTACTATTTTGATTTAATACCAATTAAATAAGGTGTTTTGTGGAATATATTTCCAGTATTTTAGATCCTATGGTTGTAAGGAAGGATAAAGAAGAAATAATGGGAGTGGGAGTCCAATATTTTATCCCAGTAGATTGGTTTTCTCGAGAAATATACCTATAGAGTCTTCTCACGGATGAGTAGCCATAAGAGTGGAATATATTATTGGTATTATTAATTATTTTCATTATTTATTAATTTTTTTAATATTTAATTAATAGTATGGGATTCGGGGGTTCATGATTGTTATTATAGTGATTTATTATCATTTTTTTGGATTCATGGTTTTGACATGGTTTTCCCAAACCATGCAGATCCACCTCGTATTTGTTATCATGTTTAATAAGCACATAGTTTGAAACATAGTTAAATTACATGTTTTATAATATCTATGTAATCTTGTAGATAAACATGAAACACCGTCACATGAAAAATTAAATAGTTTGTTGTAACACAAGAATAACCCATGTAGAAACCACTAGGATGTTGTAAGACTCAAATGGTTGGTTCATGGATTGATGTACCTTGTGTTGAAATCATATTAATTTAAAATAATGTTCCAAAAATATCCCTTGAAATCGACACTTTTCCCATTTCATCTTCCTATAAATTTTCTTATCAAAACTATATTCTAAACTAACCTTCCATGGTTAATTCTAATCATTCCAATCTCAACTCTGGTGACTCTGTGTGTGTGTGTGTTTGTGTGTATTATTTAGAATTTTCTTTATATGATCCATGAACAAATGTTCGTTGAGTTTCATCCAGATAAACCTTAATTCAATTGAGAACAATAATAAGTCTGTCATTTTGTTGTTAGATATATAATTTTTTATAGAATCTAATAATGAATTCGTGGTTATTTTCTTGATCAGTGGATGATCTAGACTGTTAGATGAACCTCATTTTATCTATCCCAAATTATGATGTGTTGAAAAATCATAAGAGTTATTTGATGTAAAAACCATTTTGTTGGATTGGAAACATATTGTATGTCATTCTATAACCTTGATTTTATTTTCATTTGATCAAATCTATGAGTTCTCACTATGAAGGATCAAAATGGATAAAACATGGAGGTTACATATATATAGTCTCATGATATGTTTTAGAGATTTTAATCTAGAATATTGGGGATGGAAGTTCCGTAATTTTTTTACCACATTCATACTCATGTTTTTATGACATCATTCTTATATTGTAGTGTCTTTTTTTATCATGCTTAAAATTTATTAAATTTTTTCATGTCTATAGCCAGTGATACCGATATATTTTTTCTAATTCAATTAGTATGATAATTAATCTAATTAGGTAATCTATCATCCTGAACTAGGTTCCACTAACCTGATTCTGTTATTCAGTTTGATTCAAGACCTCAAAAAATCCTCCCAATATTCCAGCGGTCGTTGACCAGATGATAGGGCCTAAAATAACGTTTGGAGAGACTATACACACTATACCAATGTAATAAACAAAATATGAAATAAGAAAATAAATAAAATATATTTTAATATTTATTCATCTTGAAAAATATCCCAAAACTAGGTACATACACAATGCTGATCGTAAATAATCCATGTCATTTCATAAATAGAAAAGTGTAATGGAAAACCCAAAATAAAACACTAAAAAATAATCCCCACGCAATTCCCAAATATCAGGTATGATCCATTTTTCTATGGATATCCATATTCCCCAGTCAACCCTCAAGAATAGATCCATTTCCCTTCTCCTAACCTATATATATGTTGTCTACTCAGGTACCAAATGGTGTCCCATGAAATGTGTCAGTACAACTCAATAACACACCACCAATAGTGTCGACAAAATAATCCATCTAATATAGTTTAAAAAGAAATCCATATAATATAAAAAATTTAAAAATATATCTTTTTTGTTTATTTAACATCATTTTAAAGGATCATGAACCATCCTAGATAAACTGGAACCTGTATAATTGATCATTTCCTAATATATCCTAAAGGGAATTCATGATCCCCATAGGTTGTTGGCTTGAACCTGGAATCATACCAGATAAAACATGGGATGTCTTTTCCCCATAAATAGAGGATGAAACATTTTCATGTCCGTATTCTCAAATGAAATCTCCACATTGTGAACAAGTACTATAATTCAAATAGGTATAAACAACCGAATGAACAATAAATATATAATAGAAAACAATATAAAAAACTCAATGCCCCACAAACACATCACCTGACTTCTAAATGATCAATATCAAGTACCACCACAATGTGGGGCTTTCCCCATGCTCTAACATGGAATGAGGTAATCTACAAAAACACAAGGGCAAGGATAAAGTGTTATATAAATCCCAATATTGTCTCCCCAACAAATCTATAAAAATCTAAAACTATTAATTGACCATTTAATGATTTGAATTTTAAATAAAACTGGAATTGCAGTTGAAGATATTATTTAAAACAAATCCATATATAAATTTGAATTGATGTATAATCAATTTTAAATAATTTATTAATATAAATTTTATCTATATATATTTATGTAAATACACAATACATTTTTAAAATGTGGTAAAAACAATGATATATATATATATATAAGTAATCACATTCCAAACTAATTTTCATCTTCTAAAAGGCATGATGGTTCCATGTTTTGGGATCCTCAAAGACTCAAATAGGTGATCATTATAATATGTGTACATGAGTCCCATAGACACTGGTGAAATATGAATCCTCACAATCCCATTGGGGATGTATCATATTGAATTTGTTTTCTAGATTTGTAAAGCATAAATAGAGTGTTGTCCCAAATCACCCATGAACTAACTTGGATTTCAGGTTCTCTTACAACATTAAATAAAGGGTATTTTCATTCAAAATAATATAAAATAAAATTAACCCATTTCCTATTTCAATATTTCAATTTCCTTTTAAAACCTAAAAAAGGATTTTAATCAAATCAAGCTTCTTTTAAGATAAAACCACTATGATTCAAAAAAAAAATTAATGGTATTTTCTCAAATAATTTTTTAAATCATTTTCACAAATAAATTTCAAAATTAAATTTCACAATTTATATTCTCAAATTTAAATTTAGTAATTCAATTTCAGAAATGTTAATTAATTTCAACAACATAATGTAATTAAATGTAATTGGGTGCTTTAATAGATTTTTTCCAAATCAACTCTAAATAAAAATTTATATCGAATTGGTTTATGACAATAAAATTGAAATAAATGAAATCTGATTATTTATTTTTGGGTTAAATCAAAGTAAAATCATAGATAAAACTACCCACCTCTGGAATGTGGGATCAGAAATCCCAACACATGTGGTGGGTTACGCTAACAAAGAATGTTTGAAATGGAGATATAAGAATAAAACCTAGATTCAAAATCTAAAACAACATGGATTGGACCTTGAAACAAAAAAAAAATATGACATAACCTAAGGAAGAGATTGTATGAGGTTGGGATAGAAGTAATGAGTATGGAAAACTTATTTTTAAAGGACCTAGAGAAGATTGCCTAGATATGATCCACCTTGGAGAGGGGTTTTAGGAACTAAAATGGGTCCATGAGAGCCCTCTCAAACATTGAAAATTTTATAGGTCAATTCTGAGCCAAGTAGACGTTAATATGGTGTATTTAAATAATTTTATTAATTTGATGGTTAATTATAGTTGTATTAATGGATTACATCGTTGGGCTATAAGATTAGAAAAATCACACCAGATTTCCTCAATTTTCACCCAAAGACCCCCAAAATGAGACACAACCTATTCATGATCCAAAAAGCCGTTAAAGATTATATAAAAATAAAAACAATATATAAATATCTCGCCAACATAGAAATTTTTACCCATAAATAATTTTATGAATATTTTATGACAAAATTTACATGACAATAATCTCTCATAAGTGACCCCGCTACCACGAATCATGAGGATAAGAACATTGTTCGTATAGAACTCTTACTAAAGTAATATTCCTCAATTGAAGAACTGTAGTTTTAGAATCAACTATAATGGCTTGATGTGTTGTTTTGGAAAATAAAACTAAACATTATGATCACTCTAGATCTCAATTTTATAGAGATCAGAAAGATTATTATTTTTATTTGATATGTGAAACAAGTTTTGTATCAACATCAGCTATAATGTAAGTGAAAAATGGTGGGCCACATTCCCCACCTAATAATCAAACTCAAATGTCTCAAAAAATGTGGATAATGATTCTATTTCCTCCAAATCAATCGTTCACCTAAACATGGTGAAATTTTCAAAAACACATAGTCACCAACTGAGAATTATAGTTTTCTGTGATGATGATTATCATAAGACTTATACAGGTCCATTGATGTCAACATTATCTGATTAATCAACTAATTAATTAATTTCATCTTTCGAACCATGCCTAGTCCAAACATGGATCTTCTTCCAATATGTGACCAATATTATGTTGAATTATATGTCCAAAAATTGTATTTCCTTAAAAGGACAAATTATCACAAGGGACTGGTAGTAGTTCCTATAAGAAAACATAATCATCCCGAAATGATAATCCCAAGAACCAACATTTTCATGAATGCGGGTATGAATAATATAATCATGAATATATATATATATATATATATATATATGTCTATCCAACAATGGATGGTATGTCATACTCAAATGAAAATAAGATCCCAGTGCATCCTGATGGAATCATTAAAAGAGAGAAGTAAATTGGGGATCTCTATCAGAGACTATTATAGATGGAACTCCATAAAAATTAACAACTTCTTTCCCATAGATATTTCCCAAATCTATAACATTATTTTTATCCAATATGGGTATAAAGTTATATGATTTAGTAATGTTATTTATTACAATATATATAGTATTTTTATTTCTCTAGGTAGTCATCACCCCAACCACAATGTCTGTAGAGATCTTATCCCATGTTCAAGTCATCAACAGAAGTGGCTGTACAAAACAATGAGGTATGCAGTGCTCGATCGTAGCCTATTATCATGTACAACATAGATAGACCAAAAAAGAAATTATCTATCTAATTCATAACCACCGAAATCATCATTTTATAAATAATTTTCATGGTACTTTGGATCATTTCACATTTGAAGATTTGGATATTTCCCATTAAAGAGTTATATATAAATGATGCTACAATATACTGATTTTAGAATCATTTAATGTCCTCCATAGTGAATATCCACTCCGGGTTGTTCTCTGAAACATAAATAGGATAAATGGTTCTATCAAAACCATCAGGAAGTGGTTTCTCATCAAGGATCCTATCAAGATGTGCAGTGGTCATCAGAAAACTAGCTATGTAAACGTTGGACTATGATTCTGGGACAATAATATGTATCACAGGAAAAATAATCATCAAGATATACTATTATGATGATTTATTCATGGAATGAGTTATAAGTTAAATACACAAATAATCAATGGTTGAATTCACATTTCTCAAGGTATAGGCAATGACTAGGTAAAAATATTGTATGTATTCCACCAAATTACTCCAGTTGTGTTTTAAATTTTTTTTTGAGAAGATATGACTCGATATCTAATGTTTAGAATACACAGTAAACCTCTCCCCAAAAAGGGAATACCACCAATCCTAAGAATATACATCTCATATGCACGTCCAAGTTCATAGGTTAGATAATTCATCTTGTGCATCCTAGTCTATCGAGGTCCATAGGCAATGACATGATCACCCTATATAATAAAGAAACCCAAATACAAACATGTTGCATCACAAAAGACCACATTGCTCTGCTCGACCTCTCAAAGATTCAACAGTAGCAATTAGTCAAAATTTGTTTCATCAACACAAAATAACTCTGAAATTTTTAATCACAAAACAAATTTACTCTTTTTTGAGTTAGTGAAACCATCATAGAAGTAAAATTTCTGAAGTCGTTTAAAATTTTAATACAATGCCCAACTAAACCCATGAATCTCAAAATATAAAAAAATTCCACAAATGATCATCCCTTTAAAATCACATTTCGATAACTTTTAATTAAGTTAGTGATTTCTAAAAAATAACAGAACTGATCTCAAATGATGCATAAGATCCTCATATAAATTAGTGTAGATAAGTATGTCATCCAAGAAGACTACAATAAATGTATCAACATACTAATGGAAAATAATTTTCATTAATGGCTTAATGACTATAGGATCATTGGTTACAACAAATGTAATGAGAAGGTATTCACAATGGTGGTACCTACTCCATAAGAAAGGTTTCTAGATTTCAAATTCTTATATTATTATCTAAAGGTAACCAGATCCTAGAAAATCATAAAGAATCACTTCTCCCTTATAAACAGATAAAATATGTCTTCAATGCATAGAAAAATATACAGTTCCTTTTGAATAACACTATTGTGTTTTTATTAATCAACACAAAGGAAATGTGACCCAACTACTTTCTTCACAAAAATGACATGTACCACCCATAGTGCAACACATATGAGTGAAAACCATTCCCTAAAATACCATCCATATGAGAATTTTACTCTATCATTTTGAATAGTTCCATGTTCTCGGAGGGAATAAATATAGGATGAGTACTGGACATTAAATTGAAAGAAAAATATACCACCTTAACTGTTACAAATGAGATAATTCTGATGTAAAAAGGATGGGAAATAGGATGAAAAATGGATGGAGATAGCCTCAAAATTAACCCATCTTCAGATAAAAAACAAATATATCAATTTACCGAACAATGTAAAATATTTTATAGATCTACATTCACTCAGTTCCCCTTCTCCTTGAATGACCTAAAATACCCCATTAAGGGTAGTAATAGAGTCTCGTTAATGATAACAATCAATCCAGGCTTTAATAGTAATGATCCAATCTATCCATAATATTATATATAGAGGTTTGATGCTGAGAAACCAAAAATACCAGTCTTGCACAATATCTAATGTAGTGAAAACATAAGTAGGACTCTGAATACCGTGGTCTCTCGTCATTCCATGGGGTGTATTAATATCCATAACATAAGAAAAATGTTCCATAAGAAGTATAAGAACTACCACAATATAGTTTGAAATGAATGAAAAATATTCCCAAAAATCAAATAATGTTGTCAAAATTGAATAATCTATAGTGATGGAGCCTCTAATTGTCACATGAAAAGTATCTGCCTCCCCTAGAGACCCCTATACTATGTGAGGAATATCCGTTCTGGATACTTATGGATGGAACCCCACTTTTCTTGACGAAATTTCATTCACTATAGTTTTTGAAAAAATTGATGATCTTGTTCAACAATATAGTTAATAATAGATATAGATGAACATATGTATGTGTTTTCAGCATTGACAGTAACCACATATCGTGGGTTCCATAGTTAATTTTTTTTGGAGTGATAGAGCATTCTACACTAGTAAAAAATAAAAGGCCCCCTTCCAAGAAAAACATGAGTTTTAGAAGATCCATGCTATCTAGAATGAACACTATAATAATCACACATCTTCTTACCTTTATGGGAACTCATAGAGCTATTAGTGGGATTGATGAGAACATTATTCGACCATAAATTTCAATCCATGTACATTTTAATCAATAAATCTATATTCAACACATCAACCATACAATGATTCATTAAGATGTTGTCATGGGATTTTATATCACATTGATGTCCCATATTGATATGTCGTGTCTTCATATTCTCATTTGATAGACTCTGAGGTAAAAATTAAAAAATATCAGCAAAGAAATTTTCATATTCTCTCACGGTCTTATCAACCGACTCGAGTTTGAAGAACACTAAAGCCTTATCCAACCCTATAGAATCTAGATATAATTTTTTATTGAATAAAACATTAATTTATTTCCATTTTAATCTCTAATGCTTAAATTTCATCTCCATGATGTTCCACCACCTCTTACTAGTTCCCCAAAGTGTGAAAGTGGCACATTTCACATTGATTTAATTAGGAATATCTTTAAACAAAAAATCATGATATCTATAAAAAATCTTCAGGATGTTTAGGATTATTAGATCCTTCAAATGTTAGTGTATTTTGGTGATGGAATTCCTAAACATGATTTCGTAAAATACACCATTCAGGTTCAATAATTAGAGGCCGAATCGAAGCGGATGAAGATTCCTATCTAAAAAATTGGACAGTTCATATGATACCTCAACTATATTCAAATCCATAAGAGGATTTTATCTTTTTGGTTCATCAATAACATCCTCCTGTATCCAATTCATAATCTTCATGGTGGAATGATGCTATAAAACATTAGCATAAAATACTGAAGACATCATATTAAAACTTAAATAGTGAAACAAGGGAAAATTAATCCCACCTAATAGGTAAACATGATTTTAATTTCAAACTATCCTGGTCAAAAAATTTGATAATAAAAGAACTAATATTCAAAAATCCTATCCCAACCCACATCATGTTACTAAAGGCTTATTATAGTTAGAGCTAACCATGCACTCAATCGGATCCACCTCCTATGACCCGACATGATTATTGAATGACATAAAAACAACAATTAAATTTGATAAACATATCCCTATAATACCACTTCTATAATAATTATCCTAGATACCCTAGTTCCCATGTAACTGGGTTGTTCATAACATAGCTTGAAGGGCATTCCCATTTCGCGTGGGTTGGTGAGTGGATCCATTAATCATACAAGATAAAATTGGGAATGGATTCTTTACAATTACTATGGATAAAATAGTCACATGATAATAAGAAAAACATAAATCTCTATAGAGGGATTTGTATCAAAATTCAAATAGATATAAATAATCCAATGTAAAACCAAAATGTACAAGAAAACGAGATAACCAAAACGTGATCTAAGTGACACAATAACTGAATTATCAAAGTTCAACATCAATTACCTCCATCAAATTGTTCTTTTTTCCTTTCTTGATCCTAGTAGGAGGAAATACAGAAACTCACAATGACACAAGTAGGGTGTGAGATATAATCCAAGTAGGTTTTATCCAAGGATTCTATAATTATATTCCATAATTAATTAACCAATAAAATATTTCAATTTTAAATTAAATAGGAAAGTATGTTCAAGAGAATATTTAAAACCAATATGTATTTACATTTCAATTAATGGATAATAATTTATAAAAAAATTAATTAAATTTTTTTATGTAAAACTATTTATATATATACATATTGAATTTGTAAAATATTTTAAAAAAAAGACATATATATCAACATATTTTCAAGTGAGCATTATGGTCATCTTCTAAAATGTATACTAGTTTAGGGTTATGGGGTACCCACATAGTCAGATAGATTCTCACGAAAATATGTGTACACACACAATCCAAACACAGGTCAAAGAAAAATCATATCCATCACATCAGTAATGTGACCTAACAAATACATTTTTTAGAGTTGTAAAGAATAAATAATGTCTTGCCCCAAATAAATCACTTAATTTATTAGCATGCATGCTCTCTATCAAAGAAAAATAATGGTTAATTTATTTAAAAACTTTTTAAAATATAACTAACCCTTTTTCCATTATTAATTTTTTTATTTAAAAACCAAACAGATTTTTAATCATATCATTCATTTCTCCAGGATAAAGTGATAGGGTTTCTATAAAAACATTTAAATCCATTTATCTCAAATTAAAACATGAATTCAATTTCAAAAATAAATTCCCCAATATTAATTACCCAATTTACATTCCATAATTCAATTTACCAAATATCCAACAACTTCCACAATGCATGTCCTTAGTGAAGATGCAATAGAAAGTTAAGTATTCTAGGGGGAAGGGGGTAAAATCATATAGCACAAGAAGTAAAAATATGAAGAGAGGTAAAAAAATCGCAATAAAATCCTCTAAATGATATGTTTAGTCCTATAGACCCAAATAAATCATAATTAAGAAAATCAATTATGTTTTGGAATCGGGATACATGGAATTGTCTAATCCTAAAACCATAATGACTAATCTTGAACAAAATGTGTCCCGAGAAGGTTCTAAGATATATCCGTAGTATTCTGGGACCCACTATTTCTATACCATTCTATTCCATGTAATATAATATAGGATGTGGTCCATAGTAATTCAAATGCAATGAAGAATAATTAAATAAATACATTGGATAAGGTTCCACTCGGAGACCCATCCTATTTACCTACTTTGGGAAATACCAGTGAGTCTGATCCTAAAGGATCCTACAATGGTAATGTGAAAAGTATGTAATGATGGATGTTGATAATACCAAAAAAAAATTTGTTGGTCTTAGAGGAAACATCCTTGAATTTATAATCCCATGGATCAATTATAATTTCAATACATTAATTCTTCTTTTAAATTAAATAAAAAACTACCTTATATAATATAAATAGACACCCCAATACCATCCATATAAATAATGCAGGACAATTCATGTTTCACTTGAGGGGTACATTTTATATCCAATTCAAATGAGTCCATTAGTAGGCAACTACGTATAATGTCCCATGTGTCACACTCGCATGCTGTGAAAATTTCATGACTATCCTTCAAGCCCATACATACGATTTTACATAGGTTTTTTGAGTTCCTCTTGAGTCATGGTAAACCAATCGTGCCATCAGGCTCATCCATAGGGTCTCCCCTGAGGAATTTTCATCACTCGTTCAACGGTAAAAGTATTTAGCGCTCAACGATCCCATCCATGAAATAGATTTTGACTCCCCTAGTGTGTTTAAAAAACATTTAGAGTTTTAATATAATGGAATGAGAGTCTATCCAAGTGTTCCTTAAGTTGGACACCCATGTTTCACTCAAGGAATTAAATTGATGAATATAATTAAGAGCCACATATATAAAATGTCTATGAAGAGTGATCAATTCATATTATCTAATACATGATAACTCAATATAAATATTATTCAAGGCATCTAATTAAGCAACAGTTTATTAAGATAAAATTATATAAGGGATTATAACATTATATATCACTCTGAACCTTAAATTCATCAAATCAGTGTATTTACATGGTGAATAACCCCTAAATTGTGGTCGAAAGATTATTTAAATTGGGAAACTAAGAATTTAAGGCGATACACATGAATTTGGGTTGATGTGTTCAAGGAGATTAACCCAGGGATTTAATTATTCTCTTTCTTGGTTCACAAACAACACAATGATACATCTATTTTAATTCCATTGATATTAAGTGGTGACTCATGAAAAATTCGACTCATTAAAAAATATTACAATTTATATAACACAATGAACTTATTATAAAATACATGTCCTCCTACCAAGGGCCTTTGAACGAATTCATCATCCAGCCTTGAATTTGGATTTGACCCTGGTTGGAAGAAATTAGAGAAACCATCATCTATCCTGAAAATAGTGAAAATGAGATTTCACCAATATACCGCTAAAGATAAAAACAATAACTTAAAATATATTAGAGGGGACCAATGATCATAACTCTATCATTATATTGGATCTAATATTGAATTCAACATATGAAAAATGAGAGAGGTGTCTTGATCTTTAGTTTAGAGGGGAGGGGAGCTCCTTCAATGAGAGGTGGTGTGAATCCAATTGAAACGAATGAGGGGGGATGGGAAAGTGGTTTAAATCATTTAACATGAGATGTTTTGGAATTTCACCAACAAACACTTCTGGTCACTATTTGGCAGTGCATTTGGCCAAATTTTGTGCCACTCGTGTGATAGTAACTATTATAAAGGGGATATCACACAATTTGTCACATTTTTTTAACCCCGAATGAGGTATGCATAACCACTTTTGAAATACATTTAGACATATCACATGTCCATGTTAGTTTGGTTTCATGGTTGCAGACAAACTCTAAGGCCCCCAAGTGCCCATATTATACAACATAGTGGTTTAGGGAAACTGTGTGGATAGGGATGGACAGTTTCTCATGACTATGTGGCCGAGTCTTTTCTTCCCATTATAGGGATCAAATATTCATATGAGAACTAGACAAACCTCATCACTCTTTAACGTTATTATTAATCATCAAGAGGGCCAATTAAATTAATTAGAATAAATGATTTAATTGTTTGTACATTTAGGAAAAGATGTACATTACAATATCCCCTACAAAAGAATACACATCCTTGAGTTTCTTTTCATTGGGTGGTAGAGCATCATTTGTGAAGAGTTCCATCCACTGAAAATATACATCAGCTTCTTGCAAACAAATCTCATCTTTTATGCGTATTTTGTTCCATAACATGTATACTTTAGGAAATTACCAACTTTAGAGATCCGTCTTTCTGTAATCGATGGTCAATTTTAGATGCTCTGTAAGGACATGTTCCCTTCCAACTGGATATCCTCATGGTTGAATATATGTGATAGGTCTTAAAGATACTATAAATTCTATGATAAATGTAAGATTTTATGCATTGAATGGTACTTATGAGGTAACTACAACTGATAGGATACCAGAACAACTCTCTAAACTCTTAAAAATGTCCTGACATATCTAAGTGACAACCTTCCATGTCTAATGATTCTTCTATAACACAATCTAGTCGATAAATGTAGAAAAAATTATGTAATATCTATTACTATTGAGTAAAACACTGATGATTGGTATAATACTTTTTCATAGACTGATATGTTTCCAAACAATTTTGAATCAGCAAGACTTTTTCTTAACTCTCTATTATAAGACATGGACCCACATGAGCTGCCTCATATACCTCATGATAGTATAGAGGGAAAAAATGTCATACCATAGAGATAATCTTATGGATCCATCTATTTCATTGCTTAAATTATATTTTTATTGTAAAACTAAACTATAGGAATATACATTTCCCATGAAGCAATATATTCAAGGTAAAAATCCCATTTCATTTCACTAACAAATGTATGGTCCACTCAGATAGCCCAAAGACCCAAGGGTGATATGAAATACATAATAGAACATATGAAACTTGTTACTTTTGAAACCCTTTCTAAAAAAGTGAATTAAACATAGATTATAAATTTTGAATGACACAATGTTGTTCTGCATAAAGTCACAATATCATTTTGATGGAATGACTTCATAAATAATCAATATAAAAAGACTCTCAAATTAGTAAGAAGTGTATAACCTTGGTCAGATATTCGACTATCACCCATACAACATCACATCCTCAAGGAGATATCGGAAACCATTCACAAATTCACTTGTGGCATCATTCAATTTCCATTACCAAATAGGGAGAGGCTTTAGAATCCACACTGGTCACCCGTTCTCTAACTTCACATGATGACAGGTGGAGCACTAAATGATGACAACTGCAATCTACAACTTTATACACGACCATCAATAAAAAATATTTATGTATCAGTAGGGTCTTACTCTCATCCACAGCCTAACCCGGAGGTGGGTTATCTCTTGTGACATGCTGCCTCTAAATGAGACCGCCAGAATTAGATAACTATATAAGATGAACCCATTCTAAAAGTTAGTATTTCACTTCTAGAGATTCTAGAAATGGTTTCCCATGCTTTTCCTACACTTCGATATTCATCTCAGAGAACATATCAATAAAACACAAATCACATGTTCCCTAATTAATGACCTGTGTCTAAGTATTCCTGTTCAATGTATCATCTTGGTAATTTCACCTTGTATGTGTATATGGATTCTCAAAATAGAACCATTTAATGAATTCCTCTTACATCTGTTGACTTAGAATCATGTCTCAGTGTATGGATACTTGTTTTAAACACTTTTGATCCATGTAGATGATTACTCCCTATCACATAATATCTTTCATCCACTATTTTAGACCATGAATCATATTTCTAGATCGAGGTCTTCTTCCTGGTAATTTCAGTCATGTGGCCTCACCTAGTTGGATCAATTGGATACTACCCTAATAACCCTACATCATAACTACACTCATGATAATAAATGAAGCATCCAAATAAATTATATAACACATACTCAGCTCAGGAAGAATCCAGATCGTCACTGAATTTAGTGTTCCCATTAAATCCTAGAAAGCATTCTCTTATGCTTTAGTCCATTGAAATTTCAGAACCTTCTTGGTCAATCATGTTTGTGGAACATCTAGGCTTGAAAAGTCCTAGATGAAACACCTATAATCTCAATCCATCACTAAGAATCTACGTAAATCAAATACATTCATATGTTTATCTAAGTAGACCATGATAGTAACCATATCCAGGTTAATAAATACTCTTACCTTGGATATGATATGACCGAAAAAGTTAACCATAATGATCCAAAAGTGGAATTTACTAAGAATTTTATATATACGGTCCACTCTTTAATGTACTCGGCATGATTTCAAGATGGATGGCCTGGTCGTTTATTGTTTTTAAGTAAACTAAGTTGTCATCAATGAAAAAAACCACAATGAAATCTTGGAATGAGTGGAAAACATGATTCATTAGATCCATGGAGACTGTCTGTGTGTTGGTAAGTCCAAACATCATGAACATATAATTTTTCAAACCATAAAATCTCTATAATTTGATATGTGGAATATCTGATGACTATACATGAACATAATGGTATCCCCACAAAAATTCTTTTTTAGAGAAAATACTTTCACTTGGATGTTGGTTGAAGAGATTGTCTATACAATGTGGATACATGTTTCTTCACATTAATATTATTTTTTCTTCAGTAATCCATGGGAAATATGTTTTTACCATCCACCATCATTACAAAAATTACTGCTGAACTCCATGGAGATGTTCTAAGTCATATAAAAGACTATTCTATTAAATTGTTATGATGTTTCTTTAGTTCCTAGAGTGATGTCGGGGCCATCATATATGGAGGAATAGACATCGGTTACACACCTGAAAAAATCACAATGATGAACTCAATATATCTCTCTAGAGGTATGTTGGAGATATCATCATGGAAGATATCTCTAAAATGATCCATGATAGGAGGTAATTATATGAGGTGTATTCTCTGATCACTCATTATGGGACAGATCATCTCGGATGTTACTCTACATTGTAGAATATTTTAGAGTCTAATAGACTCTCATAAAGATTCTATTCTCCATTATATATACATACATACTACCATTAGTTGATTTTATAGATAATTGATATTGATTTTAAAGAACCTTGTCTTGATAATGCAGGAGCCATCCATACCGGGAATGATGTCGAAGACAATCATTTCTATAATGAATAAACTCCAATGAAATGGGTACCCACTTATTTCAAGGGCTAATTAATTGAAATGTCGTATACCCCCATTTCAAACTCATTATAATTGGTCAAGGGTCATAAGAACACTAGATCATTATTTCCCTCGACATGAAATTCCAATAGACAGAATAGATAGAAATGATTGTGACTCACATGTATTAAAAAAACAAGATACTATTGTAGAGTCTACCATAATAGTACCTCTACCTATTAGAGTCCATGGAATATCCTAATAATGAATAGGCTGATCATAAATTATATTTCATGCACCATGACCCTGATTTTCATCATGACTAGCATCAGTAGGTCTACTATACTGACTAAAAAACACTAAAGCTTGACTACCTCGACCTAAACCACAATCTCAGCCCGAACAGACTGTAAACGAACATCTTCTGATCGGAAAGGATTCAATGATCCTACATCATATTGTTGATATTGAACTGAACATCTCTCACATATAACTAATGGAAAATATCGGCATAAGAACATGAGGTGACCCATCCGACAGAGTACTAGGCACTTAATTGGGTTTCTCCAAATGTGGGTATTTTTATAACCTGGACTTCCAAACTAGTGACCCAATACATGTGTGTTAGTGTGTTCCACCTGGATGTTATTGATTACATCTGTATCCTTAAGGCATCACTTCTCATCACTGGATAACCCACCTCTCTACATGGAAGTTGGGATACCTTGTTATTCATCAACTGATTGACACAAGTTCCACTGAGCAATGATAGATTGGTTTTCTATCTCTAAAATGGTTGTGTACAGAATGAACTTTACCTATGAGAAGATTTCATAATATATCTCATCCACAAAATGACATAATATATTCCTATCATGACTAGTCACGTTCGGTTAAAAATGCTGCATTTCGGTGAAGCCATCTATGTATTCCATCACTGGATTTTCTCCATCATCAAGGTTCATGAATTCCCAATCGTGATCTATTCACATGGAATTTGGGATGATGTATTCACGTAATTCTATCTATAATTTATCCCAGACCATTCCCTATTTTCGACCAGATTGTATCAGAACACCCCACCAATGCTAGTTTGAATAACATAACATATTGGTCATTAGCTAGACACAAGACCCTAGAGGCATCATAATATGCTCAAGGATAGGTAACATTTATTATTTCAAATATTCAATACCCTAAAGAATTCCATCCTGCAAGAAGGAGGGAGGATTCTTCCACTGAAACTCATGGGTTGTCAATTCCATAGAATCAGTTGTTCAAGGTGGTCCCTAAATTGATTGTATAATGTTAAGGAAGCTATAACCTAACTAGAAATCAGAATGCAGTGGAATTTCTATAAGACAAGCCTTATTTGTACGTACATGATGTTTCATGGGTGGAAAAGGAACCACCACCTCTAGGGTATGCTCATTGATTCTTTCTTGGAAAATATTTCGATGTCCTTGTGGCGAATTACCTCTATAGATTCCAATCGCATACCATATATAAGATTTAAAATAGTTTTTAAAAAACATCAAAAAAATGCATGTACAAGGCACTCCTACTAATGAAGCACACCCATATTCCTGCTTATGTTGAAAGATCTAGGCAGTAGAATGTAGAGAAGAGGAATCAAATGAGACATAGCCTACATCCCACTTCTATGATCAGGTGAGTTGAAAGTATCATGTTACAATAACGAATGTGACCATTTAATATTTTATGTTGTTTTTGTATTATTTTATGTTTTACTAGTATTATGGTAAAGTTAAAATCATCAAAAATTTCAAATCATAAGGACCCATACACCTTATAAATTGGAATTCTCAAATCACCTAATTGCATGATAAACATTACACCAAACTAATGATTTAGTTATTGATAGTGTGGTATGATCAGATGAGCTACAATTGGCACTCACCAATCAAACCAACTAATTATGGAGTTGTTGGTCATGTGAACCAATTAGACCATCATAGAGAATAAAATATCACTTCAAGGAATAAAAAAAGTAATAAACATCAATAACATTCTATATAAGGAATTCATGCATATAAGTAAATATGTCATGGGAAAGTGAAATATAATTTTTTCCAATGGTACCTATTGTGACATTTGAATTACATGTCATTATATCATCTAGGTAGGGAAAACAACCCATTTAAATAATGTAACATTAATAAAAATAAATATCATGTGAGTCATGGAATGTGGAAATCCATGATTTGGGAATTATAGAAACTACAATATGTTTTTCTAAACACAAGAAATGTGTGTTTTACCTAAATGATAGATAACTAATCACTAGGACAATATTATAAAAATATGTCATGATTCTATCATCATACTGAAATCCAAAAATTTAGATAAAAGGAAAATTAAACCCTATATAACATTGTAACATCTTTCCCCAGATTACACTCACCAATGTTCAAAAAATTTTATTATAAGACCTCTTGTGTGCCTCTCAAATTTGTAAAGGCTAACGACTTACACTGAGGTATTAGGGTGTGTCTTTCGGGATATTATTCTCTCATTGATTAGAGTGTAGTTTAGTAGTTCATCATTAATAAGAAATATATGAAATTATTATAACCACAAGATAGCAGTTGAATATGATTATGTAATCTTTCATGAGTAAGTAACAATGAGAGGATGTTTAATAATATTAATAAATTCTATTTATGGTAATTATATTCAAAAATAACTATTCATAAGGGGTAGGTTATACAAGAATACATAGTATTCTCTAAAATATACAAAAAGGGAAAACAATACTAATACTAACATCTCGACCATAGTCTCAATCATTTTCTAGAAAAACAATCCTAGTAAGGAAAATACATCAAGCACTGGAAACATGCTACTTCCCATTGTATAAACCTACTTCCATAATGTCTACCTAGGTACCATATAGTGGCCAAACAATGTAAGAAAAGTAATTTTAGTAAGTCGAAACCCACAGTGTCTAGTCCATTCCATTCCATGAAATATAATATGTCTGTTCCTTAATAATTTTAAAAAATTATAAATGAATAAATACATTGGACTATATTATACATGGAAACCTATCTAGTTGACCTTATTCAACCTAATTTGGCTAGTTTGGAATTAAAGGATCCTAATATGGTAATGTCTGATGTATATAATATAGAAGGTTGACTATCTCCAAGCTTGTGATTTGGCTTGAATGACACCCCATTATGTTTCGAAACCAAGGGATAAAATACATTTTGAAAATATTTATTTACTATTTTAATTCAATTGAAATTCACATTATAAAATACCGATAAACACCCTAATCAAATACATATAAATCTATAAAGTCATTTCAATTGTAGCTTGAGGGACTTGGTTTATAACTAATACCAAGTAGTCTATCTGAGGTGACCCAAGTATTAATTACCAATTATTACTCTTGTGTGGAGATAAATGTCCAATATTATCCTCTAATTCCAAACCGGGTGTCCCACATAGGTGCTTGAGACTTTTTCAATGTATGTAAAATCCAATCATGCCATACATCTTGTTTAAGGGGTCTCGCATACTAAACCATCATCAATCATCTTGAGTTTAAAATAAATAACACTCTAGGTGCTTGTTTCAAATGTAGAATATGTGTCCCCTAGATTATTTAAAAAACATTTATAGTTCAAACCTAAACTCAAGTGATTTTTTCCAAGGGGTTATTATGTTGGAACACCATGTATCACCATCAGCACTACACTTAAGTATCCTATCAATGATCACATATATAAAAATTCTATCAAAAGGGATCATGTCATATTTATTCATGTCATTATAAATAAATAATAATATTAATAAAGGATTACTACTAAGAAACAATATATTAATGGAAAAGGATATAAGGTTATACAACATATCACATCCCTCTAAGACTTTAATTTAGAAATTCAATGTATTTTCAGGATGAAAAACTCTTTAAAGGTGATAAAATATCCATGTTAAATGGAAAACTATGCATATAATGAGAAACACACTAATTAGGGTAGCTATAGTTAAGGATATCAACCCAGGGAGTTGATATTCTACTTTCTTAGGACTCCAACGACACTGTTGGACTTTCATTTGAATTGAATTGACAAAAAGAGGTGATTCCAAAAAAACTATGGCCCGCAACACAAGGGTACAATTTATTGAATGAAATGAAATGGTAATAAAAATATAATACCACCAAATATATCCTAATATAGCTTCTCTCATCCATCATTGACGTATGATTCGAGTTATATTGGAATAAATTAGATAAACCATCAAATTTCATTTAAATTGAAAAAATGATATTACACAGATATATAGAAACAAATACCAATAATTATCTGATATATATTAGAGAGTAAAAATTATAGTACATCTATAATTATATAGGATCTACTGATGAATGAAATGGACAATGAACGATATAGGTGGCTCAATCCTTAGATTGTAGGTAAGGGCAGATCCTTGTGCAAGAGGAGGTAGGGATACAATAAAAATGAATGGGAATAAAGGGAATTATTTTTTAATAAATAGAAAGGGGATTTTTAGTAATTTCAACCTCAAACACAACTACATTAGGTTTTGTCTCATGATTTGAAGAACCATATGGTAACCAAGCGCTAGTCACATCTATAAGGGGGAGCCCTGCTAGGTTTTCCACACAGCTTTTCTTTCCATTTGAAACAATGAAAAACTACAATTCCAATAATTAAAAACGTATCAAACAGTATTGTGCACTGGGTCACATGGGTAAAGAATATTTTTTCTACCCCCAAGTGTCTGATTTCTGCAACCGCACAATTTATAGAAACTATGTGGGTTGGGATACATATTTTCTCCTAACCATAAAACTCAATATTTTCTTCTCATTTTGGGGTTCCAAGCTTCTAGAAATACATTGATGAACCATTAATATTTTTATATTAATCTAGGTTATTCTAGTCTTTAACAGAAGTAAAAATGGTTGTTTTTAATTTTTTATAGGAAATTTCAAATAAATTAAAACTCGCATGCAATGTTTCTTGGGAAGGGCTGCATGGATAGACACATAGTTCAAAAATTTCATGAGCCCATACTATAGGGGTTTCATATTTTTCCCTTGTTATAAATATATCATTAAACACTATGTAAAACCATAAAAACCCCATTTCCTAGGATTTCACGATTTGCACTAGAAGGGTGTATAGTTTAGTAAATGATGCACCGACTGTGCATATCCTGAAATTAATTCAATGTATCTAAAATTATACCTAAATAACACCTAAAATTTCCCCACTAAATAATTATCTTAACATGTGTATAAGTTTACCTGAAAAGTGTAATCTGATTCTATAGTAAAAAATAATTTCATTCATAGATCCATTATTTAAAAAATATTTTATCAAGACTACCTCGGGAAATTATAGTCATCTATTATATTTATCACTGGGTAATATATTTGAAAATAGATATAAACATTGATTAATCCATTCAAGATTCAGAACATCATGTATTTCTATACATACCATGATATAAAACAACATGTTCATACCCTTTCATTCATGATAATCTTTCTATTACGAAAAAAATACATAGAATAAGGACAGATGGAGCATCATTATGGCCCTACCAAAATACTAGAACATTAGTCCAACATCTAACCAAACATTATTCACATTTTTATAGGCTCATCATCATTTACCATTTCATCATAGTATCAGGAAAGGGAGAATCATTTCCATTTAATCAAATTTTCATAGTTCTTTACATTCATCATGTAATCAATTTCCATAACCACTACATTATACCAATTCAATACATTATAACCATTCACCCCATTAAATTTAAATTAACCATTAGGACAATCCTCATTAACCATTTATCATAGAATATTTTTACATTACATAACCAATTTACTTATTTAGGTTATTCCTAACACCACATCATGTATATTGACATGTTAATATCATTTTCAATTGTCATAATCATATAATCCCTCCAAATCAAAATTGAACCTCCCAATTTTTTTGATTAAGGGATTGGTTCACCCATCGGTGTCTATATGCTTGATATACTCACCTTCAATGATTCCTATGAGAAATATGAGGGGTTCAACACATAATTTAAACAACTATTTTATCATTTCTATATATGGCTTCAAATCCATATATCAATGACACAAAGGCACAAATACATAAACATAAATTATATATAATGACTTTGGGTTATAATTTTAACACCATATACCTAATTTACATTGATTAATTATTAGATAACATTATCCTTTGATTCAATCTCAAAAAACCAAACAAGACTAATCTAAGAGTCTTATGAGAATGTATGGTGTTGGGATCTAGAAGGATAAGAACAAGTACACCTGGAATATCCCATAAAATTTAAGGAAAATAACTATTAGACTCCATTGGATCATCGATGTGCACCAAATGACCCTCCAAACATCCATGAAATGATAGAGAACTATTTTTATAGGTATTGGGAGGATGAGGTCATCCCCTTGGTTACTAAAGCATGAACTGTTGGAAAATAATGTTATAATTCTAAAATACCAAGAGGAAAAATGGTAATTTATCCCCAATTTCATGATACACCTAGTTTGGGCACACGGTTGGATGAACTGTGTGCCAACCATGAAGCTCCCATAATCTAACAGGGGTACATAATGGATTAGCTATCCATGAATACCCTATGGTATTAAAAAACTCTGTGATTATTCTCTATCATCTATTATTAAATAGGAATACATACACAAGTACATAGGTAGTCCCACACATATATCAACCCACATGAGGGATATGCCCTCTATTATTCTAAAGACACTACACCCGTAAATAGTTATATAGTATGGTTAAGCTAACATTGCACCAATCATGAACCTACACTAGATGGATATTTTATCTCTTTATCATGTATAGAATTCTTATGGCTCCCCAAAATCCCCTATTATTCTTAGATAGAACATTATAAATAAAAATGGAGTTCACACAGAATTTTTTTGTACCTCCTCAAATGGTCAAGATCTTACAACCTCCCTATCTTATAATAGATTATCCTTGGTCATCACTCCAATGAATCGGTACACTTCCATGTTAAATAGTTTGTGCCACTGGGCCCACATACCCACCTCCAACTACCAGGACTCCTCTTAAATGAAAATTTTATACTAAAAACCTCAGACTAATTAAACCTTCTTACCATTAAATGTTATCTCTCTATTATACATTATAATAACTAGATGTTTCTCAATGGATACATAAAAAACCATCTCATTGTCCTCTACAATGATCAAATGATATGGGTTAGGGTGATACTTCCAAAGATGTAAACCATGGAGAATATTATGCTTGATATTGTACAACAAATAGAGAGAAAATAATTAATCCATCAATCTAATCCTCTCTACATCTCAAATGCCCCATGAATATTTGTGCTAGGTTCCCCAAATTTCGAATATGATGGTACACTAGTCTCAGAGACTCCCGAAGGAACACATTATCAACATCCAAAATCTATTGAGATCAAGAAATATCAATCATCATAAGACTTCTTCCTAATTTTAGCTGTATAAATATATTTTGAAAAAAAAAATTTCATTCCAAAATTTCTCTATTTCAATACTAATTCTTAATAATTATGACTCACTAGCTTCAAACAAAAAAATGGTGATCAACCCAACTAAACATAGTGCCCCTTATTTGGTACAATCTGAGTAGTCACCTGGTACATATTTTTATATGATTACTCAATAAGAACCATGATATTTTCCCATGGTAAACTCAAAATAAATTACATGTTCTGTCATAATGTCCTCTATAACATGGATGGAATGTCTGATTTATCGTCTATCTATAGTTCATTTGACATACTTAGAAATAATTTCATACTAGTAACATTCTGTAATCCTTTCTATATGTGTGATGTAAAACAAAAATCCAGATCAGAAACTATACATTATGGAACCACGTGCAATAGAACTATTACCAATGTATATAATCCTACCACTTGATCAACTCTTAATGTTTACTGAATTGGAATGAAATTTTTTACTTGTTCAACAATCCCAAAAACAACTATATTTCCTCATTATTTTGAGTGGTCTTTGGGAAATGTACCATAATGTCCATGGTGTAGTAATTACATATCAATTCTGGATTTAAAATGAGATATAGCAAACCACCCATACATTGATTCTAAACCTTCAACTACGGAACGTTGTATCATCAAATCAACATATATTGAATGTCGATATTCATCCTTGTATAACAATACTATCTACAAAGGTCACGATACATTTTGATTATACACGGATGAACCTCCCACTTTATGGAATCTCACTCATGCGACAAATCCTCTAAAATACATGTAGGAAAAACTACATAGACAGGAACATAAAATATCTCACCATCATCAATAGTCTAGATGGAAGGTGACACTGTACCTCCAAGACATTCTATAAAATTCAATGACTTCTGATACTGCTACATTCTCCCCTTTATCCAAATTATATGTGTGGAATCAACTAACTAATATCTGAGGTTTATTTATCCTTGGACCTCTCGAGTCACTATATTATTCTCAAATTACAATGTAAAAATCTTCAACTAAGAACTAGAATCTTATATATATGGGGTATGTTTATTCTATCTCAATGTCTCAGCAAAAGTATTTCCCTTTCTAGGGAAAGTGGATAAGTCAATGTTAAAAGGAAAAATGTACTCATCCAATCTTCATTAATGGATATTTAAATCTCACTAAGAAAATATGTACCTTAGAAATTAATGCTATGTACGCATAATAAACTTTTCACCCAACATCAAATGTAGCCAAAACATTAAATCCTAAACTATAATGGCCAAATCAAGATGATGAATAGGGTAATTATATTCATGTAGTAATAACTATCATGACCCTTAAACCATGAATTAAATCCCTACATCAAATCCTCTCCAATTATGATTTTGGATACATCAGAAAATAGGGTATACTCATCAGCTAGCTTGGGTAGGATAAAAATATGTGTGGTAGTAAAAATATTTATCAAATCCATTAAATAATTATCAAATTCTATATACCATTCCAACAATATACCCATATTGGTGTGACGTGAATGTGGGGCTTAAAAGTGAGGAAAATCATGGATAAACCTTAAATAATAACACACTAAAACCAAAAATATTTGGATATCAGAAACATTCTTCTTCTTCCCCCATTATAAAACAATCGTCTCATTATTTAGGTCTTCCCTGGAAACTTCCAAGGATATTCTGTGACCTATTAAATGTAACATAGCTATCAAAAATAGAAAAATGGATAGCTTGGAATGCATCATATGTTCTCTTAGTTTACATGGGATGATTTTAAGAGTTTTCATGATTTTCATGTGTCTGGGTGTATACCATGATTTCACTTCAAAAGTCATCCACCAAATTGTCCAAAAAGAGGTGGAATATTCAGTTCATTAATGTTTGAAACACATCTAGAGAACTGGTCAACCTGAACAACATGATAATAAATGAATATCAACCATTAATGATATTAAAAGAATTATGTTGTATATATTAGGGCCTCACTGTCATATGATTATACCCTAAACACAAATAGATCATGGAAAAAACACAATAACCCCTTGTTCGATCAATATGTTCATTAATTTGTGAATGAGAATACCAGTTATTAAAATTCACTCTACATAACCTCTTCTGATCACTGAACAAGTGTAACATTTTGTCATAATAACTCGATAACTAGACCGGTGATATCTAAGGTGGATTACACGGGTGGATAATTTCCTTACCCTTCAACTAATGTAGATCAATCACAAGACCTTACGGACCTACTGGTGAAAATCCTACAATGTGGAATGGAGACTACTTCATCTCCAAGAATCAAATCCATTAGTAATGTGATGCCCCTCTTTTGAAGAAACTCTAAAATGTCAAAAGAAAACATGAAATGAATGTTATACACCATTTGAGTAATTAAATAAAACTATACTCCACCATAATTGAGTCAATATATGAAAATTTGTCTCTGATCACACTTAACTACTAAGGAATTAGCACTGCATTCCTTATCTGGATATTCCATTCCCCATGGCGAATATAACTGTCACTAATATAAAAACAAAACATTAATCAATTTTAGTAAAAATTAATATGGTATTGAAATAAAACTAACCATCATATCCCCAATATTATCTCATAAACTGACCTAAAAACCAAAAACAATCGGAAATGGAAGTCGTGCCCATCATCATCAATGGAACACTCCATACATAGATAGATTCCTTCTTTTCATACTATTAGCAGTGTTCCATTCAATATAACCCCAAACATATATTCCATTGGAAGAACCATAAAATTCCCAAAACAAAATGATATAATAGAATAATAGTCCCTTATAACAAACAAAAAACTTCATATAATGGAATATATATAAATAATAAATGGAAACGTCGATTGTCTAGTGTCACCCCTATAAGGAGGAAGATGAACTATCTGAAGCTTGATTTCACATCTACCTAGGAATATGGTATGACTTATAGGTGAATAAATAAAAATTATATATGGACACACTTGTTCTTCAATACTACATCATCCAATATGACTAGCGAGACTTATGGAACTGCAATGTTTTGACAGATACGTGGTAGTTTCCACAATTCCATTGCTCTGTACTGGCCTTGATCGTCATCCAATTCCACCCAACATGGGGTTTGTGGAGATCCTATTTATAATACACATCATATCACATTATCATTATTATAATTGTGGTCTTGGAAACTAATCCATTATTTAGCCAGGTCATCCACACTAATTTTGGATTACCGATTTGCTAATATAAGAGATAGTTCATCTTCCGTGACTTATTTTTCTTCAACTAATATAGTGAAAATTCTCAAAATGTTCTTCCTAAAATAAAATGAAATAAAACTATATTTTCCAACTAAAACAATAATTCATCCAATATATGGTGCATTTATTTACTCTTTAGAAATTAGATCCTCTTCCACCACCTATAGATACCTTGTTAAATGATATATTTTTTTTGAACATGATCATACATCAAATCCCATCCTGAAAACTGATAGTCAATTTCACCATATCTACTTTAAAAAATATAGTGAAACATAATTAATACATGATCTATCCATCATAATCCATCATAATCATGCTTCCTTGAATCAAATGAATAAACTCTTCATATTTATTTTTCCTCAATGTCTCAATTTAATTATGTCTGAAGAACCTATCCTGGACGTCCTTCAATTCCATTCCTTTCATCTGGTCATCATGAACCCGTATATCCCATCAAAAATTCATATGTACTCATAATATATGATTTTATTGTTTAACGATATTCCTATAAAAAATATACATGTGAATATTAACCATTAAAATAGACCCAATCCAATACACTACCACCCTAGTTCCACCATTTACTGAAAACATATGAGGGTATTATAGTTGAAACTATCTTACCAAGATGAAAAAAATCATCATAGCCTTTCATGGGTCTTGATCCATAAACAAAATAAATTATTTATAGTTCTTATTGAATATTTCTTCCCCAAATTATGCAGTATCAACGAGGGTTCATGCCCCAATACTGGTGAAAAATTATTTGAAATGCCCTATTATTACCCAACTGGAAGACATTGTCATGAAGGATTCCTTATATAGTGGAAAACATACATATCGAAACACCTAACATAATATTTTTCAAACTTATGAAAAATAATACTATTATATTGAATTAAATATACAAATCCTCATTTAAAATCCAAACATATATAATCATAACATTACCACACATCTAAAAAATCCCTAACTGGATCCATGACAAACATTGGTAAACCAAACACTCAAATTTATATTTTCATTAGACACTTATTAAAACATCCCAAAAACATCATTCAAAACTTCATAAAATTTTTTAGATTTTTATTAGGGACATTTTATTAAAAATCACAATATAATCAAGATGGATTTTAAATTTTAATTCTTGACCATAAATTGTATTCACAGGTATTCATAACAAGATGCATGTCACTGATATTCTAATTTTTTTAAAATGATGCATGTATATTTTAACCTCATATCATACTGATCCACATGTAATATCTAATAATATAACAAAATCACAAATCAGTATCATCATAAAAGGTAAAATATCATCCCATTATAATGAAAAAATAGCAACTGAAATAATACCACCCTAGCCAGTCATGTTTTCCCACTTACATGGGATTCCCACACCCACTCACAAGATGCTTCTAAATTAATGACACCTATATTACCCTAAATACCATCCACAAATATAATAAATAAATGAAGATAAATATCATATAGAAAATTTTATCATCCCGACATGGGTTCCACTATACTGATGCCTTTAGCAGGTTTATGACATGGACACATGCGCACATCCCCATATGGAAAAGGTTATCAACAAGAAACAAGGGTCTAATAAAAAATGAGGGGAGAGTATAACATCTCTATCAGAGTAATATATAATAGATAAAATAATAAAATTATGGAACATAAAATCAATAATCATTAATCCCTAAAAATTTACAAAAAAATTTGTGCATGCCCAGAGCTAATAAAAAATATGCCTTATCATGTCAAATAAGGAATTGTGTAAAGGAGAATCCAAATTAAAGGTACTCTAAAAAATATTTCCCAATACCCTTCCCAACATCATGTCTATTACCTTCATCTGTTAAAATCTCTAGGCCCCAATACACCCAATTACATAAGGCCCTTTCCCCTATCCTAACATGAAACCATGATGTATTCTCAAGTACCCAATGGCCACCTGAGAATGGTGTCAATATAACTCAGTAGGACAACACAAATGTTTCCATCAAAATATCTATTCTAATACAGTGAATTCATATGTATAGATAATAGTGAGAACACAAAATGAACTAGGGAACATCATTTGTCTTCATTCGAAACAACCACTGTCATTATTAGTTCCACAATTTTCTTATTTATTTTTATCAAACCTACTTCAACCCATGCTACTCAACTGACCAATGTATTAATTGGTCACATGTTGGAATATAAATATTAACATTCCATGAATAGAACCGGGATTCAAAACAAAATTTCAATCCCTCCAAACCATGAAATATAATTTTATGTCAATACACCTGGGTTCAGTAGCATTGGTCTTTTTCTCAAAAAGTACTCAATATTATGGAACCTGAAGCCTGAGTCTTGTCCACCCACAATAGTAGTGCATCAGTACAGTATCCCACCAACCATTTTTAGCATTTTCATGTTCTCATATTAATTAAAAATTTCATCAAATAATACAACATTGGCGAAACATTTCCATTTAATGACATTTATATGGTTTTTTTACATTCATCACGTTCTGAATTTCCATAAACATCAAATTTTACCATTTCAAAAATTTATAAGAATTCTTCAACTATTTAAATCCATTGAACCATGATCTCATTCCTCGTTGAAAATTTATCACAAAATCTTTATATATTCCATATTCAATTTAACTTATCATGTTATGAAATACATCCCTTCACATATTTTATCATTATAATTATTTTTAAAATTGTTTTAATATATAAATTCATTAAATACATAATTTATCCTCCATATTTGAATCTTCATTAGAGGGTCACACCCCTTGGGTTTCCATGGTTTAAAATGCCTGTCTCAACTGAACAATCTCAAAACCAAAAAAACATAAATTAAAAACAATAATATGTTATATAAATTTTAGAACATGAACCCAATGTTTGTCGATCAACATTCAAATAACCTAAGACTCTAATTCAAATATAAAACAAATTAAAATCCCAATATAAGAATATGAGGGAATAGATTGGATTGATGGACTGAGAATTTAAAAAATTAGTAATGATGGCATCCCTGAAATAGTGAAGGATGATAGTGTTAGAATATCATATATCTTCAAATATAACCCAAAACACTTTAAATCGACAATAAATGAAGGATAACCACCCTTATACGTTTTTGGAGGGAATGGTTAATCACCTAGGTAGGTGGAAATGAAATGGGGTAAAATCAGGTTCAAAAAACTAAATCCTGATATGGATAATTGAAATTTTCCCACATTTAAGAGGTTCACAATTTGGTTACATTGTTGTTCATATTGTTCACTAACTATATTGAACCCTCTATCTAATATGGGTCCATGTTACATGATCTGGAAAACCCTTGTTGCACACATATACTACCTCTCACTAAGGGTAATATAAAAATGAGTACTTGGGTGTGGCGACATTGTTTTCTAATAGTGTGAGGGTCGTGTGGTCAGTTCTTCCAAAGACACTACAACCCCATACTATTGTGGTAGTTGGTTACAGTAATCATGTTCCAATGTTCCTCAAGTATTATATGGTCATTTTCTCCCTCATTCATATCATGAACCACAGGGACACTGCCAAAGACCCTCATATTCTATAAAATGACATTTTTATTCAAAACATAAGGAGTTAAAACAAAACATCAATCAAGGACATACCAACACGAATGTTCTGGAGCTTATAGACAATGTTTTATTTTTTTCACATGACCATGTATGTTGATGTTGATTCTCATGATGTAATTCTCTATTCATACATTATATGGTCTTTTTTATTATTTGTATTACCGATACTTTAGAGGAATTTGTTTTGGTATTCAGATGAGGTGAAACATCATTATATGGTTATACATTAGAAGTGTAATATGAATATCATGAAACAAATATTATGGGTTATGTAATGATAGTGTATGGTTACAATGGACTTGAGGCCTAACCCATGGTATTGGAATTTTGTGTATAAAGGCCTCAGCACTACAAATATAAAATTTTGGAAGGGTATAATGTCCCTCTGTCTAACTCTAGGTACTATAGGGATATGAAGACCATGTATAAAAACTCGTGATAGTGATGTGTTATAAATTCCATATGGACTAACAACATAATTCATGGATGTATTTGTCCATAGCGACCCGAGTTATGGAATTGTCAACAACTCATGATAATAACTTCTACTATGGAATCTCTTTCAAGGTAGAGCTAAATTAGGTACAATAGGTGGTCATGGTGGATTGTTTTTTTCACAAAATGTTCGACATAATTTTTTTATTTAGTGATTATTCATTATTATCATGTTATAAACCTATTATAAATTTGAAAACCAATTACAAAAACATCTGTCGTGTCCTGCATGGATTCATTACTCTCACACTGCACTGGTATCTTGATGCATTTTAGTACATTTTGATTTGAGATCTGGGTGTTGGAAAATGAATTTCATCAGATAGTTTTTCTATAATGTTATATTCTTGTAGTAGTGTAGGTATAAACACTAGAGTTTTACAGTGTTTTTATTTATCATTTCTTACCTTATATAATTTGATTTGGATTGCTTCTTTGAGGGCATGGATTTCTAATTTATATTAAATGGGTATCACTGTTTTTAAATAAATTAGTAGTTTATATTATGAAGTTATCATATTGGTGGTTATATGATATTAATGTTATAGTTATTTTTTATTATTGAGATTAATTTCCCCTCACAACAATCTTTAACCATTATCGCTACAAAAAAAATCATTTGCATATAGGGAGTCATGTATATATTCCGGGGTCTATCTCACTTGAACCCAATAGTTGTTTCGAGAAATACCCTTATGGAGAATATATGCATATGTATGTAGGAGTGGGTTTATGAGAAACAATAAAGAATATTTTATTATGAAAACTTATAATATGATGTGGTAGAAGTGTTCCCCTTTTATAAGTGAAGAAGAGGAAAACATTAAAAAGAACTACTACATTTTTAAAAATATAATATGTGTATTCAAGGTAAAATTGTATAAAATGAAAAAAGTGGTGGTTAGGTGTGTTTTTTTCGATCCACACCACAATCATCCAGTTAGAAACACGTTTTTATCTTTTTTTGGGACATTTCTTTCAGAAAGTGAATTTTTTAATTCTTTTCTTCAGATGGGGTAATAAATTTTAATCCTAATTAATTAATTTAACTAAAAATGAATATTTATCATTATAATGAATTTGATTCGTCATTTTTTGAATTAAAAAATCTTTTTCTAAAATAATGTTTGTAATGGTGTCAAATATTATATTTAAAATAAAAATACATACCAGGTAAATTCAATTTCAATAAAAATTGTATTTTTAACCATATAAATTATTTGTAACCCATTTTTTGTCACTATTATCAATTATCCGGAATTAAATATTTTTTTAAAATAAACTAAGAAAATTGAATCTATCTTTTTCAGAAATTGGAAAAAATATTTTACAATGAAAAAAGTTATTTAAAAGAAAAATCATAAATCATTTTTCATTAGAGTCAAAATATTAATTTTTTATAATATTAGACACAATGTTTATAGATTTTGATAGTATAATAAATATGAATAACATTATTCAATATATAAATATTATATCTATTAAAAAATATTTGTTCGTTATTATTGAATGAAAAAGTATTAAAAAATTATTTTTTTGAAAATTATTTTTTAAAAAATATATTTATATTTATTTTTTCTATAAAATATCCTTTTAAATAGTCACAAGATATAATTGAAATGTGGAATTAAAAAATGTATTTATTTCTTTCATATTCAATTTTTTAATAGTGAATGTAACTAATTTAATATAAAAACATCATTCTAGATAAGAAGTTTATTAAAATTAATAATATATTAATATAAATATTTCATTTTTTTATAGGAAAGTAACTTATATTTTAACCAAAAATATTAGTGTAATTAATTTTTTCATACTATGTAAAATTTGATTTTAATAATATATTTATATTTTCATTTGAGTTGGGTGTTCCATGTATGAAAATCACTCAACAAGAAATATTATTGTGGAAATATATTTATATGTATAATGTCTTCTTATAACTTATATTGAAGAAATTAGTGGAACACATCCAAGAGATCACCATCCATTAAATTTGTATGTATAGAAAGGCCAATTTTGGGGAGAATGTAATATCCTCCCATTGAGAAATTTATCTATGTTTTTCCTTGATAAGGAATTTTTCAATTAGAATAATCATGTATTTGAAAATATGAAGTCATGTATTTGATTAAATAATGTTTTAGGACGCAGTTTATATAGTAAATGGCTAGACAACCTATTATCGGATACTAGTAAAATTCAAATAAAAATTTACATTAGTTCATTTATAATTTCAAATAATATTCATTAAATGAATAGGTTTTAGGATTTTTTATTTTTGGCACCTTTATTTTGTTTATAGCCATTAATCACCAAGAATATGGTAATTTATTCTTCAATCAAGTAATAAATGAATAGAAATTAACACCATTTTGTTAATTCTAATTTTTTTTTCATCCTTCATTACCATTCATTTATTTATTTTGAACTATATGCTTCCTCCATGTTGTTTTATTTGATCCTATTACTTTTATTAACAAATTCCAATGAATATTCAAGATGTTTACCTGAAGGTTAAACAAAAAGAAATTATTTTTATTATCAACTGAGTTAACCATGTTTTTAATGAGATAAATAACTACACCAAGGATTTAATTCCTAGATATAAAGTCATGGGATCATTTTTATTGTCTTTCATTGTAATTACATGAAAGGTCTTAAAGGGAAAACCTTATGTACAATTAAAATAATATTTATTCATATTGAACATATCAGAGGTACATGTACTTTACCTTAGTACATTTTCCCCTAAAATGTGAATGGACTAATTATATAATTATATTTTTTCAATTTAGTTTGGAAAACATTTATTATAATCACATAAGAGACTATATTATTTGGATCATTAACTCCTAGGTATGGTTGATTCCCAAAGTTTGTTTGATAAAATTATTATATGGATTATATGAAAGGGAAATTTTCATTCATATCCATATTTAATGGTCCTTATAGATTAATAATGGTCAAAATTACAATTATGGGGAATAATAGATATTATCGATGAAACAAGTTATTTTTAAGATTTATTTTCTCTTAGGGTTTCTAATTTTTTATATAAATTAATAATATTTAATTTTTTAATTACCCATACACATGGAATTGGTTTAATGGAAGGGTAAATTCCATATACCTATACAGTGGATGGTTTCATATAGGTTTGTGAATGTACAACAACTACTATTTAAGGGTCATTCTGAAAATATATTTCTCACATATTATTATATTATAGTTCATATAAACATAATAAGGGTTTATCCATATTTATGATGAATGAATTATGGTAACTTTAGTTCTTTGTAAATGTAATGTTATTATTATAAGGGGTGTTTATGGGTAAACCCAATTCACATAAAGGGAAGTAGTTATTTTTTTGGGTAGAACCTTAGTTTCTAGGGTTTATAGGGATAATAATTTCTCATGTAAGGTTATATAAGAATTTATATTCAATTTTTATGTGTTTTAGAACTAAATTAGTGTAAAAATAAATACCCTCAGTAGATAATTAATAGCTTTGTAAGGGTAAGACCACGTAACCCTTATATTACACTGTGTTTGGGGGAAATCTGTTTTGAATAATAAATTTTCAATTTTATATTTCCTAGAATTAACATAAAATGAGTTTGATAATTTTCAAAGAATATTATAGAAGTAATTTCTTATTTTTAATTGTTGCAAAGTTATATTTAATTTATAAAAGATTTGAAATGATCTATATTCATTAATAACTTTTAAGAAAAATAAATTATGATTAAATTTGAGGAATTCATGTTCTATGAACTAGAATTCATTTTTTATTCTTAAAATAATTGAACCTTTTATAAAATTGGATTTTTAAATAATCTAATGTTTGGGTAGTATATATAATGCTTACTGAAAATCTGAAGTGTTTTATTTGAATGAATCAACTTCTTCATCTGGTTTCCTATCATGAATGAACAATCTTATTTTTCTAATTATTGAGTTCATCCTTGACCAAGGATAAAATTACTATATATAATTTTTATTTTTTATCTTTATCATAATTATTATATAATTTGTGATTATTTTATTTCATAATAATTTTAGAAAAATTATTTTCGTTTAATAAATGATAAAATACAATGAATTATCAAATAATGACAAAGAATAATTTATATTCATATCGAGAATTATTTTATTGAGATATAATATTAGATCAAGTGAAATGTTAATTATTACATTGAATGGAACTGTTATACAGAATCCCAAATCTATAATTTTGAAATTATAAAACTAATATAAATTGTAATCGAAAATTCTATTTCTGGTTCATTTCGAAAAATATATATTTTAACTATTTTTTGTAACCCTGGAAAAAATATTATCCAACTATTTTTTAGATGTGATTCAGGTGATTATTCCTTACCAACCCTTTCAATTATAATTGAAAATAATATTCTATGAAGTATTTAAAATAATAAATGTTTTATTCAGTTTGATGGAATGTTTTTTTCATTCATGTGTACCAGATTGAGAGATAATTTGATGCTTGATCACATGATTATTGACCTATACTTGGTATGCCTTCATATATATTTTTTTAACATGATAACTACATGATATGCCTTAATTCTTGATCTTTAATTTATATCATGTGTCTTATGTTTCATTTTTCTTTTATTTTATACATCTGAGCTCGTCGGTAGATCACATTGGATGATTCATGAAGAGGTAATTTTCATATGATTTTTCAATATGCATTGAAATATCCCATTGAGGTGGCTTGTCTAGAAGTGTTTCTAGAGAAATACCATAAGATGGGATTTGATAGGCTCCCATATGATGTTCCATTATGCATAGTTCTAATGTAGGTTGAGTTAGTATATTAAGAAACAACATATGTGAAATTATTCTTTGAGATATATTTTCATATGTTTTTTTTTAATATTAATAAATTTACATTTTTATCAAATTCATATTTTAAAGGTTCATCGATGATTTACTACTAATTTTTATAATGAAATAAAACACGATCATTTCTATGTGGTTTTAGATTTTATGACATGGTATTTGATGCTATGAAAATAACCTATAGTGTTTTCTTTGAGCATGCTCAGAATGGGGATGCTGACATTGATGGGTGGAGTTCATGTGATATTAATTTATGTTATTTTATCCACTAGATTTACCCCATAATATGGATCTTTTTTTAGTTTTGATTATTATTTGGATTACCATATTGATACTCAAGGGGATATTTTTAATTATATAAAATTATACTCTAATTGCAATTAATTTATTAATTATCTAATGATTATTTATTTTTGTCTTCATTATTATACTCTAATGTTTATTTGGTTTGAGAGAACAATATTCCCACAATTTTCTTCATTACCTTATTAAGAATCAAACACCTCTTCTTTAATCATATATTTTTTCAATGCAAGGCTGGTACAAACGTAGTTCTTTGGATTAGGGTGTTAAAATTTTTATTAAATACTTAGGATCAATTGCATTTCATTTCATTTTTCATTGATTTGGGATGTGTAAAAATGTTTAGGATGGATCAAACTCAACTATAGGAACTTTATATGACATTATAGAAAATTATTATGGCTATATGATTTTTATTAAATTCTTATTTTATGTTTTACTTGTGCTCGTGCATCATTTTAAGAAATAGTATCACAATATGTATGCTTATAACCCTCATTAGATAATGAAAAAATAACAAACTCATGTTAAAATTTTGATATGTCCCTTAGTGTATTATTAATGAAATTGTTTGTTTTGAGCTTATTATATTAAATACATGATTTTATATATGTGTTTGTTGTTAACATGAAGTTATTGGGTGCTTAGATTGATTTTTTTGGAAGTGATTATGCAGATATTCATTGTTCTAGTGGGTTTCTACTAAGATTTAACATTTTTATAAATACATGTAAGTATCAATGTGCTTATTGGGATTCTTCTTTAAGTTGTCTCCATTATTTAATGTTTATCTAGAATTTTAGAAAATTCAATTTCCAGACATCTGATGTATCCAGTCGCATGAAAAGCCTTATAATTTAATAAATCTCATCATTCTCTCTCAATTTATGTTGTTGTTCAGGCCATATAAGTATGTATCAGATAATCATTCATACTCTTCCATTTCAAGGTAGAGGATACCATAAGCTATGAATGTTGATTCTCAATATATCTCTCAAAATAGTAGATCTAAATCCTCTATTATTCCAGGGTACCATAGACCCTTGGGACATGGATGACTATATATTGGGTTTTAGTATATTTCAAACCCTATAAAGACCCTATGTGATAATAACATCAATCTCTAAACCATTACACTTTAAGGTGAATATGTATGATCTTGAAGTTAAAGGATTCCTCAGTTTGATCACATCCAATTGCGGTAATTTAGTTTTTTTTGCATATATGATGGATTTTATTCATTTTCATTCTATTTTCTATAGAATGATAATTATGATCATTATGATTTCCATATTCCATGAACCTATTTGATCAATTATGTGGTAAAAATTGGTTTTCTAATAATTTTATATGTTTGAAAACCAATTATATTTAGGTTAGATAGGGAGACATATTGAAGATAGAGTTTAGGAGTAGTTAGGTGTTATATGAATATCTATTTATTTCTTTTGGGTAAAAATACACGAAAGTTCCGATTTCCCTAATGAATAAGACACTTCACCAATACGTAGACTCCATCATATTTTCGTTCATTGATGAGATCATTGTATATTACATTTCATTGGAATCACATGTCAGACCCTTGTATTTCATGTTGAGCATACAATATGTAAATGAGTGAAATTGTAGGTATGTGATGTGTATCTTTTGAAGACATAAATTTACTTCCTCGGAAATGTGGATTCTTAGGTACTAATATCATTTCATACAGGGAAGTATAATTCAAGAATATCTTTGGAACAGAAAAATAATATTTATACTGTTTTCCCCAAATATATTTGTAATATTGAAGTTTCATTCAAAAAAACAATCACCTAGAGGCTCTGATGACCCTGATGATGATGAAGGTTGTATGGGTTGAATGGATATAATATTGTGAATGAAGTATTCTTATAGCCAAATAGTATGTCTATGTCAGCTCTAGTAGTGACCATTCCAAATCCTAGTGATGTATATAATGTGTATTGGTTTGTATTTGAAATTTGATTAGTTTTAATTTCTAATATAGGTGATAATATGGTCACTTACAGGCCATGCAAATATCAATTCCAATAGTATAACAACAATACTCAGGATTTAGAATCATATCTTTTGTTTATTTTTTGAAATTATGTGGTCATTACCTCTTTGGAGAGATAAATTTCATCTATATTAACAATCAAATTTTGAAGCATATTTTCTCAAAATCTGAGACTAATCTTTTCACAGGTTTTTCTTAGAACAATATAAATTTTAAATTTTATATTTAGTACTCCCTTGTTAAATTAAATGTAGTTTCATATTAACTAAAAAATACATATGGGGTTTGGTAGTGAACATCATATGATAAGTGGATACTCATGGACTTGTTGAAAGACTGTATAGTGTGAGTAGATGAGCATTGAGGGGAAGTCTCTTGTAAACCTTTAGAGAATACTTCCTCCATGGTGTACAATGTTTGCATCCTAGAGTACAATTAATCTATTCTCTTTCTCTAGTTTCCACATGTCCTCAGTTGCACCTCCTTATTTGGTAGAGGTAGTCGAGTTACATAGAGGATCTAATAGAACACATTGGGAGACTTTACCCTATTTAAAAGATTCGTCTTTATTAGATACCATATAAAATAAATGAACCATAATAAATAAACCAGAAAAATGAATTACCATCAAATTCCCAAATATGGTATTTAACTTCCCCGACCTAGAATCCACTACATTTGTTCCCTATCCAAGTGGCCAACTGAACTCAAGTGCACCTCCCGATATTCCATAGGTTTCATACAACGAAAAATTATATAATATATCATGTGGGGATTCAATACCCTCATTACTATAGTAAGACACAATTGAAAAAATATAGTGGAAATAATATGTAATATCCAATAAACATACAAAAAAACCAAATCCCAAACAGGGTACAATTCAATAACCAAGTAGTGAACATGTATTCTAATTTTGACCGTGCTGATGTAAAAAAACCAAAATTAAGGAAATATCTAAATCCTAAAATTTATACTGACTCCATGTTTGTAACCTCTTGCATGAACATCCTAAGCCCATCTCAACTCTCATGCATACTGCCTTTTCCACTATCCTGACCTTCAATAATGAAATCTTCTCATGTACCCAATAGAGGCCCAAGTAGGGTTTCAGTACCAAACTCTATAGTCCACCACCAATGGTGTTTGAAAAATATTTATTCTATAGATATTTCATGAATGTATGAAATAAATGAGAATTTAATGAAATGAACAACTCATTATCCTTCATTTAACAATTTGAATTCAAATCATTTCTATCATTATTACTATTTTCACTATTTAGGAACCATCTTTACATTATCCATCATCTTCTAGTGTTCCAAGTGTTATGCAGAAAACTCAAATACACATGGGTTTAAGGAAATGAATAAATATTAATAACAAAATAAGTCATTTCCTAGTATAACAAGGGATATAATATCACATAAAACACATTTCCCTCACCCTAAAGCATCATTCTAGATGGAATACATCAATTAAGTGATTAGAGAAATGCCCCATTTTTTATCCCATGCATTATGGTCAGAGTTTAGAGCATCAATTTAATATGTACTAGTGGAAGGATCCTCATTCATTTTTCCAACACCCCAATATGTGTGGACATGGTTATATATACATTCACCACACATATCATGTTGTGGTTTGATCATCAGTCCAAAATCGTCATTTGGGAGGAGCCTCAGTACTTAATCCCACTAAAAAAATAACTTATCCCATTAACCACAACCAATATAAATAGATATCATATCCCATAATAATCAAAATTGAATTAACATGAGCCTACATCCCTTTAAGTCAATTTTTAGTTACATTACATTATTGTTTATCCCCACTCTCATTTTTATACCTCAACTGATTATGTATATTCAACAAATACCATTAATTAAGAAATATTCACCAATTACTATACATTAACTCATTTGGCCCATTTATAATTTCAAAATCATTTCCCCACATATAAATTTCAAGTACATTTCTTATTCCACATATCACAACCACTTTATTAAATTCAACCCATTAGGTATATCTCATAATCTCCATGTATAAATCCATTAAACATATTAATCCATTCCCTTTAGAAATCATGTTTACATGTTCTTCAATTAAAAGTGAATTCTTATTTAACATGGTCACCATTTCATATATATTTTTATATATAATAATCCTTATAGGGACTTTTACATAATTCATAAGCAATTCAACAAAATATCAAATCAACTAATTAACCATTTTTGTAAGCCATTACAACAAACCCTTATATCATAATCAAAATATATGAAAAAATTAAAATTATTCTATTTTCAATTCTATAAACATCTTAACATGGTCCACATAGGTTGTAAATTATTTCAATTCAACTCTATAGTCGTCCATTCCAATTTAAATGTTCATGAATGTCATCTCATTCCATTGGTGTCCCTAAATCATACTAATCATCGTTGAAACATCCCATGGGGAATATGGAGGTATAAATGATTAATTATAAAACCATTTTTCAAATTATTACCCACGTTAACAAATTCACCACAATAGAGAATAAATGTCCCTACACATTTACAAAAATATAAAACGAGACATTGGGATATAACTTATGGACCACCCACCATAAATCTGGAAATGAACGCACTGTTAATTATCACCTTATATTAGAGAACAAAAATCCTTGTAATCCATAACCTATATTACACAGAAAAAATACTGTTTTAGTGATTACAATGAATGTATCCAAATGATTAATGGATAATTTAGAAAAGACAATGAATGGGAGGATTAAAATTACCCAGATAATTGATCTCAAATAGAAATCCCTCTAAATGACCATAACCTAGGGGATATCGATCTATTGGATGATTTGGGTGCCTTCATTTATACCTAGGTCTGTAAAGGAGTAAATGGGAGTGAATCTCATCCGAGGTTCATAAAATACCATTATGGAAATTTTTTAATTTTTCAACTTTACTGGGCCACAGGGTTTACCCACACAGTTTTCCAAATCTGTGCACAAGCCACTGTCACAACGGAGATGGGACACAAAGTTACCTGGGATGTTCCACATAGTTTAACAACCTTGAAGTAATAATTTGTCAATAAATAGTCCAAATCTTCATGGTTTTCCTATAAAGGTCACACAATTTACCTAAATGTTTATGAACCATGAGCCTTGCATAGTTTGGCAGTATTTTCCTTCCATTCATTCCTCAAACCCCCAAAACACCCGTAAACCCGCATACTGTAGGAAAAAAATTTATTGACTATAAAAAGAAATTACAATAAAAATTAAAACATCGACCTTCATCCTCTAATTCCAGAATAATTAAACCTCCCCACCTTATAATAGATTCTCATCAATCCTCTCTTCCCGAGCATCCGAATGTTTCCAAGGTAAAATGATCAGAAACTGAGCCAAATTTATGATTTCTTCTCCCTATTTTATCATTGAACATTTGAATGTTATCACAGAATTAGAACCAAAAGTATGGTCTTCTCATGCAAGAATTCCTCACCACAACCCACAATATGAACTGGATATTCCTCAAGGGATGCATAAACATCAACCATACATCAACCAATAGTACTTCATAGATAAACTATAGCCATCATTTCTTAATTTAAAACACACATAATGCTTTCACATGGGATCATATCATTGTTGATGAACAAATCGACATTGCATTGATTTGATCCCCATCACAACTCATGACCCAAATAACATTTCATTGTTTCAATATTTTTAAAACTCTAACATTTAACTAAATACAATATCACCCATAGGAAAATGATTGATCCTTCTAACCAAATTTCCCAACAAACGTCGATCCAGGACTCATGCCTCGATGATCCCAACCCATAACCATACATCCAACATGATAAAAAATAACGGGAACTCACATGATTAAACATGTTCCAACACGTGTTGTCAGGGCCAACTCAAATGAACAATGATCACTCAAGTCCCTCCAAACAATCATTGGGATCCACATCACCCATCAACATTCCCAACTAAATCACTCCAACCATTTATAAAAAAAATAAAGAATACTAGGGTATCAGTCAATCCCATTCGAAAATTTGTAACATACTTCTCACCCTAAAACATCAATTGAAAGAGATTTACAACCTTCCACACCTATCCCACAAAACTATACAAGAGGATCTATCCCGAAATGGATAATCAGGTAGTTCTTAGATTCACTCTTTTTATGAAAAATCATCGCATGAACAAGGTACCTTGAAATATCAAGACATTCCAATACCATCCAAAGATACCAACCTAGGTATAATCCCATTTTTTGGAGTTATTGAACCCCAATATCTCATTCCATAAGCGATTAAAATGGATTATCACTCCTTTAACAACCTTAAGGAAAGTGTCGTTATTTTTCATTTGTGACAACCGTAATACACAATCTACATCTTGTATTAATCATCCATTAAAATCACGGCCCACCATGACTCTCAGAGAGACCCCAACATCCACCTCATAGGTTATTCAATGGCATTCTCAGGCCACTATATCAACTCAACATTCTCCTCCCCACACCGAGGACTGACTCGTCGCTCCCTGCATTATGAGTGTTATTTCCATTTCTCCCTAAAATGGTTTCCAACTACCACATCTCACACATGATCATAAGATGATCCCCAAAAAAAGACATGGACGTCTAATAATTCTTTAAAAAAATGTGAACATCACCCAATGGGAATTCCCGAAATCCATGAATGGAACACATGGCGTTTGTTTACATCTAGTCCATCCCAAGTAACTCACCTAAAACAATTGATATTGTAAATCCCATCATCAAAATCAACATGTACCACCCATGAGCATAAATTCCTTGTTGTTTGTCACCCCACCAAAATACCTTCCAGTTCATAGTACTAATTTCAATGATTCTCAACACACATGGGAAAATGTCAAGATGTTAGGAATGATTGACACTATTTATGGTACACTGAAATGTTTTTAGAGATCACCCGCCCTAAAAATAAATTTCTGATGCCACCTACTACTTCAGGACACCATTATATTCTAATCATCTCATGATTCCTTGCTGCATAGAACTCCTACACACATACCAACCATTGTTCATGTGTGATTTAGAAAAAAGACACTTTACCTATCCCTTAACATCTGCAAAGTATATATGAAGAAGTGTTCCATATGTCACTTATTCCACAAAGCTACTCATATACTTTTGGAGTGTACCTGAACTTTAACTACTGAAGGACAATGTTCAACCCCACTAATAAAAACAAAAGTCTCTCAGAAAATATCCTTAACGTAAGGATATCCCAATTCCTTCTTACTTACCGAACCATGCCTCTTGGTATGTCATATTCATCAGCCACAATGAACCCTCTACATCTCACCCAACAACCAAACCATTCACACACCAAGCTCAAACATGGGAAAATTATCACCTCAGTTTTAACTTCAAAACAAAATAATCTAACCATGATTCAGTCACCCTTTTCACTTCCACTTCAAAATAAGAGTGTGACCTCATTTAATCACCATCTGAATAGAAAGTTCATTAATCCATATGAAACTACCCCTCTATATAGACCATAAAAATTACTAAGAGCACAATAGTTATACTCTGAATGAACCAAGACATGACCATGCCATTTACTAAAACATTAATATACTCACTATGAATCGGCCCCACATCTGAATCATATCCCATGATTCATATTCTATGGAACATGTATGATTGTGATAGCCTCCCATGGGGTCACCATTGTTTTTTCACTAAACTATCAATGTGTAACAACAACTCATGTCACTTCATAGACAATAAATAATCCCACATATCCCACTAAGACAAATCAACAGTATGTAAACTCTTCTACATCCCAATATCATAGTCCTAAAATCCATGTATATGAAACACACTCAAAAGCACTAGGAATCTCTTCTGAAATCTCTCAAAGGTCACGTTGGAGTTCAAATTATACCATCTTATCCACTAGATACCGGAAAAGAAAAATCCATTGGTCCTCCCTCCAACCCATACACATTAAGATAGAAACAAAACAATTCATGTGAACAATAATCTTACCCCCCATCCCGATAAAAACTACTCTCACCACAATGTATGACCATTTACTCCGGGTTCCATACCAAAGGGATCCATAAAGATACTTCGACACTACATCCAAACATACACTATAAGATCCAATGAACCACTTGCAAGGTCCCTAATCCAATGGTCCTCAAAATACTAGCACCATCTATGAGGTCCATCATGAACTCCATACAGTGAAAAACCAAAAGAGTTTCCATTATTGAATTATTGAACAATTCCTTTAGATCTAGAGACCACATCCAACTGAGGGTTCCATAAGTAAAAATCCTATGACATATCATAAACAAAATGGCCTCATAACCAAAACCCAATTTCTTATACTAGGTCAGTCTTACTACCCCAAACCAAACACACATGGGTCAAATTGATTACACAATTTGGACCCACTAACCAATTATCGCAAAATTTCAATCACCATTAATAATTATATAAATAACTTCACCACTATTGGACACAAGAATTACAATTTTAAAATAAACATTCACCATTATTTGATTGTCCCTACCCATTTCAAGACTATAACTTATAACATTATCCTTAATAGAGTGTTATTAGAATGACTGATAGGATTAAACCACAATTGGGAAATATCATAAACCACCATCTTTGAACAAATCCCTCCACTTAAACTATTTCCACAATAATAAACCAACATATAACACTAACATCTACTATCTCTACACTGGATAATGGATAACATGGGTCAAACCAGATTACTAAATCATAGGTTATTTTTTAATCACATTTTTATGACATTTTCCCTTTCACAAGACAAATATTTTTTCCAAGGTTCATTCCCCACTTCAAAACATCTTAGAATCATCTTTTAATTCAATTATACCATTCATTGGGTGAAATTCACTATCTTATTTTCCATCACAATGAAAAAAAATTTAGACACCATTAAATCTTTAGAATTACCCAAACCCAAAATTTTAACATGGCCATAACATCTCTTTATAAATAATATCCCATAACTATTAATTGATATTCATTTCATTTTCCAAATTTCATTACCAATATTATACAGCATTTTAAATATATTTTTCAACGAAGAAAAATCCATTCTACTATCTATGCCTCGCATGTCCATCTCTTGTTGGACTATCATGATGCATGCCACATATATAATTAGGTGCCTAAAATGATCTAGGAAAGAATAAACTCATTCAATTATGGCCTTGATAAAAATAATATAAATCATTCACCACACACAACATGTGGATCATACAATTGTGAAATATTATTCAACTATTACAACACACATCAAGAACTACAATTCACGCCCTGTGTGACTTGGCATTGCCCTCATACATGGGTCAGCTACTGCTAACCACAACTCATTATAATGGCCTAACACATCCCAACCATCTATATACAAGGAAAAATTCCAAGAACCCAAGAAAGAAATAATCAAATACCACTATTTTAACATCCCCAACCTTGAAGCCACTAAATTTGTTTCCCATGTTGCGTCACCACATGACTTCAAGCATGCCTCCCGCTATGATAGTAGGTTCAAACAAGTAGAGATGGTCAAATAGATCACATGGGAGACTATAACCTCATTACTAAAGTAATAAATAGCAGAAAAATGAAACGATGGATTCAAAAGGTAATAACCATTAAACATCAATTGGATACCAAATTCAAAATTGGTTTCATATCCATAACCAAGTAGTAAAATCTTCATGTTATGATAACTATTGAAAATAGAATAAAACCCAAAATTATGGAAACAAATGAATCCCAAAAATGGATCTGATTCAAATTGTAGAACCTCATCCATTCAGATCCCAAACACAAATAAAATCATAATAATAGGGTATGTTCCCTTGTCATGACATGCATCCATGAAATATTATCGAGTACACAATGATGGCTCATGCATGGTGTGAGTACAACACTCAGTAAGACACCACCAACATTGTCTAACAACCATCCAATCTAATGATCGTTTATATTAGTAAAAAATAAATGAAAGGTAATCCTAGAGTCACTCGGTAGCCATTAGTTAGCAATGTTCATTCTAAACATTTCTATAATTATTAATATATTAAAAATTTATCCATATTCATTACATAGTTTACCATCATCATGTTTTCTATGGATTTGGCATATACATCAAATACACATTTGTCTAAGGATATCAATCACTTAGAATACTAGAATAATTCAAGTCCCCATATCATTGGTGGTTACATAACATAACAAACACAATATCATTACTAAAAAGCCTCAGTCCATGTGGAATGCATCTATTAGTGCAATAGAGCATTTTCCACTTCCCTAACTAGTGCATTATGTGTGGAGTTTAGACCATCAGTCTAACTTGACCAGTGGGAGGAGACTCATTCTTTTATTCCACACCCCAAGTGATTTGAAACACATTTATATCAATTAACACCATAAATCAGGTTGGGTTTAGTCCACCAGTCCAAACCTGATTGGTGGGATGAGCCTCAGATCTTAATCCCACCACACACATAGCATATCCCAAACAAACAAAACCAATTAAAATTGAAATCATAGAACATCATAATCAAAAAGGTAATTAATAATATTCTTTATCTCATGAAATATTTTTCCAATTACATTACAAAGTAGTTTATCCTAATTTTAATTCTTGTTCCTAGAGCCATTAAGTAAATTCATCAATTTTCATACATTATAAAATATTACCCAATTTCCATACATTTTCCCATTTACCCTATTTATCATTTCTCAAGAATTTTATAACATATGTTTTTCAAAAAAAATTCATATTTCACATAACAGAACCACTTTATTACATTCAACCCAATATCTATACATCATAATTACAATTTATTAATCCATTCAATATATCAACCATTACCTTATGTAAATTTATTTACATGTTGTTCAACTCACAATCTATTTCCAATTCAACATGTTGATCATAATATATATATATATATATCAATCCTTTTAGACATTTCAGCAACATTCATAAGCCAGTTGTGAAAATCTCAAATCACCTAATTAACCCTTCTGGAAAACCACAACAAAAAACCTTACTCCATTATTGAATCATAGGAAAAACTATCAATTATTCCATTTTAATATCCACGTAATTATTATAAATGAACAATATGGGCTCTACATAATCTTAAGTCAACTCGACACTCAACATTACCAATTTCTATATTCGGTAATGTCATTTCACCCAATGGGTGGCCCTAATTCATTCTAATCTTCTACGAAGCATCCCACAAGGATCATGAGGGTTATAAATCACTAAATACACAAAAATATTATTGAGTCCTGCTCATGGTAACAATATCACTACAAGAGGTAAAAAAGATCTGAACACACATGAAGAAATCTATAACATGACTATTGGATATAAATAGTAGACCAACTACCTCAAATTTGGTGTTAAATTACTCTTAATATAGGCCTTATATCCTGATAACTAACTCATTGTAATAAATAACCTAGATTCCACCAAAAAAATAGTTTTTTTGGGATTTAAAATTAAATCTCCCAAAATAAAATCCCTAATCATGAAAATAGAATAATGGAAAGGATTAGACATACCAAGAGAATTGATCTTCCAGTGATGGAACTCAAAATGGCATAGAAACGAGGTAGATTAATTTATTTGATGATTTTTTATCATTGGATAGTTCCTGAGGTTGTAAGTGATGAAATTTTAGTGAATATAAGGTTAGGTTTATAAATTATAGTAATTAATTTTTTTTAATATGTCCTTCTTTACAAGGATGCATTGTTTACCCACACGATTAGACAAACCTTTTAGAAACCTTGTGTAAACCTCATTATGAAGGGTGTTTGATCACACATTTACCTAGGATGTTTCTAATAGTTTTAAAACCATACACCAATTGTGCATCAGTCCACTTTCCAATGATTAATGGTTTTCTTGGGAAGGTCGCATGGTTTACATAACTGCATTCCAACTGTGCGCCTTTCACATTATTACTTGGTATTCATTCATTTAATACATTAAACCCCCATAACACCCCTAAGGCCCCTCATACACTTGAGAAACCATTTATTAACCCAAAACTAGATATTAAAATCATAATTTAATGGAGTACATATGTCCATGATGTATGTGATCTTACAAGGCACAACCATAACCAAATAAAAAACATGTGATGTATTGTTAATTTTTCTAAAATGGGAAGAAACCCTAAATCAGGACAGATAGAAGCATACCCAATATAGGTAATGACTCCAGTTATGGATCCTCATTATTTCATAAGGGAGTAGTTCATCTTCCTTATGTCACTGGGTAAAATTTTTCATAAATAATACACCACACCTACCTTAGAGCATTAGTCAACGTTGTTTCATCCGATGCCACCATAAGGGGCCTAGATTATCATTCTTACTCACTACCCATGAATTCAAAGTGTTGGGTTATAGAATCAATCTAGCACAACATGTGATAGGATACTAATTCCTTTATCCCACACCACCATGCCATGAACAAATGCTCATTCATCCATTTAGCACACATACCATATCACAATCCTTACCAGAATCAATACAGATAACCTTAAAAAGTAAAATTTTGTTTATCACATTATTAATCCATATGCATTAAACCATTAAAAAATTTACCATTTCCCTCTCATATCCCATTGAACATTTTAATTAATTAACTAGAAATAAAACATTTAACACATTCACCATTTCATCGGACATAGTATATTTATTAATTTATATTACACATTCATATACCAAAAATTCATATTAATCAATTTAACCCTTTTAAAATTGATCCACACAATCCAGTAATCCTTCAACAATGACTAGATTAATCAACTTTAGTTCTTATTTATAATTTAAACTAGCATTTCATCGTAATTATCTTTGGCTCTATTTTCATTCTAATCAACTCCATGATTAACATTATAATTTAGCATGTTCTGAAATGTTGGGGCACCCCAAGGATAGACCAATACATGACATACTAACCTCATTTCAACACATCAGGATCAAGGGGGTCAATTCCTATATTTAGAGAAACTTTTTCCATAAACTCACTAAAGGAATCAAACACAAGAAAATGTAAATAAAAAAACTCAACATAACAAGAACAAAACCTCAAAGAGACCATCATATATAACCTTTATACCACATACCATGAATCCTCATATGAATGAACCCTTATCCTAATCCTTCGATCAGGATTCAATCACCCTTTAATGGCCCAATATATTATTCTCTAAAAAAATTATTTTTTGGGATTTTTAAGAAGAAAAATAAATATGAAATCCCTAATCTATAGAATAATTTAAAGAGGAGTGGTATACATACCCATAGATTCTATACACACCCAATGAAATTCGAAATAGCCATGAAATGAAGTATACTGACCATCTAGAACAATTGATTGAAATGGTTCACCACTAGGGTTGCTTGAGAAGAAATGTGAGAATAAATTAAGTGAGGAACATAAAAACCTTACGGGGGAAATATAACTTCTCAATTTTTAGTGGCGAACACGGTTTGGATGTACTATTTCCCAAAAAAATCCAACAATGCACAATCCTCTTTATAAGGTTACTATGTAACATGGTAACCTAGGGATCATCACATATTTTTTTAAAAATATGTGCTAACAATGTGGAATGTACTATCCCAAATTATATGGTTTAGATTCTCCCTTTTCAGTTTGTTCTCTAACTCTGAACAAACAAAGACACATACACAGGATGAGAACATTCCTATTTATTTTGTGTATCGAACCTTGGAACACACCCAGGTTCCGTAATAAACTCATTAAACATTTAATTACACTTATTAAAGGGAATCAATCAAAAATATAAATGATAATTCACTTCCATGATGTCTTGGAAGTTACATAGTTTCCACCATATAATGAATCATCCTCGATCCACACTACTGAGAATCGATGTGCTTCCAAAATAAAAAGAGGTGGCCAATGGGATCCCATATAATATTCTATTTCATAGTTTTATTCCTAAACATTACCATGTCACCACACGGAATAATCCAATGGAGTATTTTTAACCCACAATAATTTCTCTATACTATCCACATATGAACCAGATGCTCCACAAAGGATGAATCATCCTCATGATAAACATCATAAATATTAATCACATGATATTGGTCTAGGTGATACTTTCAAAGAAGTGAAACATGAAGAAAATGGTGAATAGAACAATAAAGCAGTGGATGGTCCAATCGGCATTCCACCTTTCTGATCCTAGCTAAAATATCAAAGGTCTGAAATTCCTATGAACCAACATCACATTTTTTTGAATCAGATAGTGATCCAACCATGGTAAAGCCTGAAAAAATAGGATCACCCATCATGAACTCAATAGGTCTACGAAATTCATCTGCATTCCACAGGTACATACTTTGAGCTATTTTCAAGTACCTATGAATCTTCTAAACCTATTCTAATTTCTCTTAAATAAAACCTAGTCCCATGAATTCTGATTCTCCAGCCCGAAACTGACACAATGGAGATATACACGATCAACCATAGTGCCTCTACTACAGTGCCATATGAATCATAATCTGGTAACAAATTTTGTAGGTAAGATAAACGTACCATAGATTCTATTAACATAGTCCTCCAAAATCCTGGAAACAATATTTTAACATGTCTTCTAATCTGAGAATAGTATACTTTGACTGCTCGTCCATCAATGGGTGAAAATATATACTCGAAAACATATAGGTACTGCGATACTACTATAATCCCTTTGAGAAGTGCAATGTGATTCATGAATCGTGATCCAGAACTACATTGTGTGGTAGATAATATATCCAAAAATTCATTTGAACGTACAACTCGGACAACTGTTCCATGATTAATGTCTCTAGAATCATAAAGAAGTTATCCACCTTATCATCATATCTACAATGACCTGTATTACATTAATCTTCTAAGGTTTCCTCAAAAAATATTCCACAAAATCCATCACCACTTCATCCCATTTTAATTCTGTAATCAAAAATTGCTAAAAAAATATCATTTTGTCTTCGATGCTCTTCTTTTGTATTCTGGAAGGTAAGGCATCATGATACCAAACTTACAACCTCATTCTTCTTCCATGAAAAATGATTCTTCCTATGATGATTCGATTACATTTTGGTTAAACCATGATGGGATGTCCACTTCATTGGGGTAAACACACAGAAAAATCATCTTTCATAGATGTTGGTAAAATAATACAGATATGAACAACACTGAACCCAAAATCTCCAGCGGTCCAACCATATAGGGACACACCACCTTCGAGTATTTATATCGAAGCTATTCCCACCATTTACTCACACTATTTCTACTAGATCCTACATCGTATCATGGAATAATCTTCCGTGGATGAATTTTTCCCATTCCCTTGTCCATCCTACACCTCTAGATTTATCTGATTAAACAATGCCATTATCATCTACTAGTACCTAGAGTCATCAACCACAAGATTTGTAGACATTATACTCAAATCATATACAACATTGTTCCCTTTTCCCAACATATATTATAGAACAAGGTAGAGAGACTACACATACACAACATACCTTAACTACCAAAGGTTTAGATCACTATTATAAAAGACCTATATAAGAATTTTATGATCTGTTCGAACTTTAACTATTCCCCCGCAATTAATGATACCATCAAATCACAGTGCAAGCCATTATGGACAACTCAATTGCACGATTTGGGTAATTACTCTCACGAGGACAAAATATTAATGAACTATATTACACAACATGGCCATCCATCATTAACACATCCCAAGTCCAACAATACAATCTTCAAAAAACATATTACTCTCCTTACCTGGCTAAGGTATGACCAAATTCGTCATGGTTTTCAACCTCTTCAATAACTCTTGGAAATAATTCTCATGTTACTCAGACTAATAAAATTTCATTCCCTTCTTAGTCAGTATATAATGTTGTTATTTCAAACAATTAAAGTATATAATAAACCTTCAGTAGTAAATGACCTATCCTAGAAAAATTCAGATATCAAAAACATTCTTGGAATGCACTTAGGATACAACTGCCTAATCATTCTTTTTGTCCACTTCCATGCCTTCCATTGAGATTATGTGACCCAAAAATAGAAATATATCAAACAATAAATGGCATTTGGATAGATTGGGGTATATCACATCCCTTATTAGAGTACATAGGACAATGTCAAAATGTTTGGTAAGATTGTAATAAGAATTTCACTACACCATTTTTTCATCAATGAGTAAAACTAAAAACTAATATAAGAAGATTTGAAATATTAAATTCATTAGGTCCGTAAATATGATCAGTTCATTGGACAAACATAACAGCATCACCACAAAATTGTACACCTATACCTATTTCCAAATGCATTCTCTGGTAAATCAGAAGGTCTAAACCTTTGCAGATGATAGCCTCATATGAAATAAATCTAGGAGAACAAAAACCCACCACTTATCCAATTAAAAAGATCATCAATTATAGGAATATGGTATTTATTTGTAACATTTATTTTATTCAACTTCATATAATTGACACATAATTACATAAATCAAGGGTCTTTATATAATATAGCACAAAAGATCTCCATGGAGACATGATAGAAAAAATAAACCCCTCATTCTCTAGTTACTATATCTGATTCATAACATCATGGATATTTGTAGAGTGATTCTTTAAGGAATAATATAAACAAGTTCTCCACCTGATAATAACACTATCATGATCTCAAAATCTCTCTCAGGTGAAAACCCCAAGACGTCCATAGGAAAATCATCCTTCAATAGTGCCTCCATCGAAGTAAAGTTAAACTTCTATAAATTCCCATCATCAAGAATTATTATATCTACTTGGGCTATGAGTTCACCCATATATTGATAATATATCACGATATAGCTTACCCGAACAACCCACTCTCCACGAAGAACATAAGTGTCTCCCTTGTGTGACATAAATGTTACCCTATGACAGTATCAATCAATACGGTCTTGTTATGACACCAACCAATCCATACTCATGATAATATAAAAACTCTATATATCATTAATGAACAAGTCCAATTGAAACCAGATGCAACCAAACATGAGATCACACCCCTTAAATTATCATATATTTTATTCTCACGCCCCTACATGTGTATCAATAAATATATCCCCACACAACTGCTCCACTGCAAGACACAAAATAACCACAAACTGAGAATAAATAAAACAATGTGACATATTTTTATCGAATAAAGAACTAGATATTGTTGAATATAAAGGCCTCATAGCTTTAACCAGTGATTTTCCACCCTCACCACCTCTTGGTGTAGACTGAACTGCATAATGCTTACCTACACCTTTACCCTCATTCCCTTTCTAAATTCTTGATGTTTCACTTCCATAATGATATGGATTCTCCCATAATAGGTTTCCAATTATTCCACCTCTACCAGTAAGAATATTAATGCTCCAACTACCTTTCTAATAAGGGGTAATTGACCTGGCACCAATGGTCGTCATCTTCCTCTGTCCTCCATAGCTTCCTTGATGTTGAGGATTTCTACATAACCTTTTTACATTCCCCGTTCCCCCATACAAATACCACTTAACGGGTGGCTGGGGGAACTAACCCGACACATGTCTGGGCCCACCAAACTAAAAACTGTAGACTCAATCACTACCCAAAATAATAGGTTCATTTCTCTTACTACATCGTCCACCATTTACCTGGTGGGGACTATCAAAACTACACTTTATACTATCAGAAGTAGCATCAATAGATCACCCAAGTGAAACTTCATTTCCACCACCCGATGGCTCCTTGACATTTCTCTATGGGTTAAGGACAAGATCCATTACCTCCATAAACCCATTTAAATGGAATATATTTACCAGGGACCTAATCTTATTTCCATGTCCATCCTAGAATTGTATCCATATAGTTTCTTTATCCCCTTCCAAATTTGGATAAAACCATTACATATTAGTGGGTCAGCCTACACAATCCATTTCCGACGTAGACCCTTGAGTTAATATCATAAACTCTTTAAATTTGTCCTTATTTGTGTTTTTAGATAGTAATTATCTAGAATGATTTCTCAAAAACCCTTCCATAGAAATACCTCAATCTACTTTGTCTGAACCAATATTTCCCTCAATAGCTTTTCTATATTTCACAACATATAAGATTTCATCATGACTATATTATCAGGATGCGACTCTATGTGGTACAGAATCATCTATATAGTCTCAATTCAGAACTCACATGCATCTGGTCCTCCCTCTCTAGAATAGGTATGAGTGTGTTAGATCAAAAATCCCATAATAATCTAAAATTGAATTGATAAAACCATTCCATGTTATGGTTCCATTAATTTCATAAAATGAATGATGTTATCATAGATCATATCCTCTCTTCCTTTAACCTTGTTAAATGGGTTTCCATTCTCCACTTCTGGAGGGTTGGTCTCCACAACGTCCCATTTTCTACTGACCAGAACACATCATCTTTGTGGAATTTCACTACAATTACAAACACACATCCTAGAACACATAACATAAAATGTCAATGGTTTTTATAGAAAATGATATCAACTATCACTGTACAACCCATTTCACTAGAACTTTACAGTCATATTCCATCACATATAGAACACTACCCTCAACAATTCCTAGAATGGGTAAAAGATAACCTTGTCAATCCTCATTACGTAGAAACAATTCATTCATTATTATTGTTTTTAAACCATTCCTACTTTCAAATACAAATTTTATCTCTATAGGAACATTTCCCATTTGACAGCATTTTAGAACCAACATAGTTAACATAACATTAAAGAAAATTCATTAAACATTCCTTAAAAACTATTTAAATTTACCGATTTTATCATCTTTATCTCCAATGGCACGAAGCCCTTCATTTTTTATTGATTTTTAATAATCCACCATTCAAGGGGTGAGGTGGAAACCTTACCAGGCCCGTAGGCGTATGTATTATATGGCTCGTAGGATTTAGAGGAATTAATTTGCCCATAGGCTTCAAACATATCATGAAACCCAGACTAACTACTTGGAACAACTCCTCCCTAGCATCTTCATCATGAAATCAGCTCTCCACCTTCAAATGGAAGTTCGGCTAGGCATTCTAGTGCATGCACAAGCTTGTCCCGATGGTAGGTGCCATACCCTTTCATTCTTGCAATCCGTTTAGCTTCTGCTATGGTGAAAGCATCATCCTCCATGTAGAGCATGTTCCTCATAGGTCGTCTTGTTTGCATCTGCACTTATGGTGGCCTTAAGGCCTTGAGGTGGCATGAAGGCCTTACTGACCCGAAGGCCTGGGTGGCCTGAAAGCCTTAAAGGACTCAGGGACCAAATTGGTGGCCCGAAGGCCCAAACATGGGCATATTCTAAGCTGTTACAATGCAAAAAGTACCTACTATAGTTCCAGCTATAGTACCAACTACAGTACTGCATAATTCCTGCTACAGTAACTACTATTGTATCTTCAACAATACCCGCTCCAGTAATGTTAAAATAATGCTACAATACCACGATAATAACTTCTCTGTCTAGATTCGATCCCAAGTCTCCCGGATGCACTTGTAGAGTCCTTACCAACTGGGATAAGGCTCATGTGCTTATCATCATTATTAGACACCATATTCATAATTTTTTCATGAATGTTAAATGCATTCTACCCTCTACATCCCACAAACCCATCTCGTGTGTGCATATTGTGGTGAATGTCTTCTAATTCCTTAGGTGTCTATAATTATGCATGAATGTAAAACCAAAATTCATTTTGGTAATGAAAAAATATCATAAAATAATCACATTTAAAAAATTTCCGTCATCCATTGGTGAAATATCATCCAACTGTAACAACACACGTCAATAACAACAACTCATGCCCAGTGTACTTGTTTTTTCATTCATACATGGGTCAACTAATCCCATACATGAGATCATTTCCAGGACCCAACAAATTCTAATATTCTAACTACCATCCCATGTAATAATAACACAGAAAATAAACACTCTAATGAATCATTGTAACATCCCCTACTTTGAATGCACTAAACTAATTATCCGAGTTAGGTCTCCACTTGACCACAAGAATGCCTCACTATGTGCCAGATGTTTTAAACATATTGTGAGGGTATAATGGATCATATGGAGAGATAATACCATATATACCAAAGTAATACACATAATATTACATATGAAATAAACTATTTATATAAAATATACAAAAAAATTTCATTGCCAATAAATTACTAATAAGGGTGCAACCATAACCAAATCATAAATATGGCATTTCATGATAACATTTTAAAATCTTACAGAAACCGAAAATAAATAATGATAGAAGAATCCAGAAAATAAATCATGAATCCAAGTCTAGATCCTTGTTATTTCACATCATTGGCCCAACTCAACTTTCTATAACATGGCATTTTCCCTTATCTCGAATTAAAACAATGAAATATACACATTTAACAAATTAATTTTCAAGTAGTGTGTAAGTACAACTCAGTTGGCCACCTAAAATGTTGTCTAAAAATTATCATATATAAAGAGACAGTTCATGAAATAAAATGTTCATGAGAATATAAACAAGGGATAACATAGTTTCCATTAATTAAAAATTATTAACATCATCCATCGTAATAATTTGATCTATGGTTTATGAATTTACATGGTTTACGCAGGGACCCCACCCGGTCTATTTCCATCTATAATGGAGTAAAAATATTTCCCTATCTCAAAAGTTATAAATATTTCATAAACAACATATCACACATACCATCGAGCATTAGTATAGGTCATCTCATCCAATGCAATAGTTAGGGGGTTAGAGAATTAGTCCAACTACCTAACCCATGCATTCAAAGCGGTGGGTTAGACCATCATTCCAACCTAACCCATTGGAGAAGCCTCAATCCTCTATCCCACACCACCAAGCCTTGTTCAAATTCGTATTCATCCATTTATTACATAAAAAATATCAAAATCCATACTAAATCCTATACACATAAAATTCACATTTCACATATCATTTAGAAAATAAATAATATCTATAGCTAAACACATTAACACATTTACTGGTTCCCTTTCATACCCCATTGTACATTTTCCTAAATTCTCAAGAATTAAAACATTTATAATATTTATAATATGATATTCATTATTACATGTATAAATTTCATGTTAAAAATTTGACATAAAAAATATTTTCAAATAGTTTACATGGAATTTCTATGTTTTTAATACCAAACAATGTAAATTTATGGTCAATTGTCAAATTTTAATATCATATTGTTATTTTTATCTTTAATAGGAATATATAAATACTTTGACCATAAAATATCATATATGCATCCAAATCATTAAATTAATAATTTTTGGGATTCTATTAATCTTTGAATAAATTTCATTCTTGTTGACTGAAATCAAAATCCACCATTTGGAAACCCAAAATCATCTTCCATATTGGGCCTTGAAAACTGTTCAATGATATTAAGTGATTTTATTTATGAACCATAACTCCTTATTTGAGTGACCACATTCTCTAAAGGCTGGAGGATATATGCACAAGACATTTTTGTTCAACAATTATGAAGGCATGTGTGTGTGAATATTCCTTTTTCAAGGCTATTACTAAATGGGATACTATATGAATGTAATATGGAGAGTCAGTCTGGGAAGAATATGGTATCCGATTAAAATGGATATAAGTTTCTGTATAATAAGAAAAAATATGATGAAACTTGGATTAAAGATGGCTAAAAAATTTAGGAAAAACTTTTTCGAAGAAAACATTTCATAATTCTTCCATTTAATTATGATAACTCATGGAAAGAATAGAAGGAATTTTGTTCCTGTAAAAAGTTGTTAAAAAATCCATTCATAATCATCTTATACCATCAGTTTACCACAAAGGGGGATATCTCATACAATGAGTCACGTTGTACCATCTTCTTCCTCCCCCATTTTTTATTCGTCAATTTTTAATATTTTATTAATTTATTTTTTGTTTAGTTTTCTTTTTATTTAAATTGAAATTTGAAGTATTAGATTTCATAAAATTATCGATTCATTATTTTAAATTATGATCTTCTTTCATCAATCAAAAAATTTATGTGTAATTATAATAATAATAATAATAATAATTAAAATTTATTGTTATCATTATTGTTAAAATTATATCACATTCTTATTTAAAATTTAATTTATTATTTTCTTTATACATTTTCCAAAAATTAAATCTTTAATAATTATTATAATTATATTAATAATAAATATTATTTTAATTATTTTTAAATTCTTTTTAAATTGTAAATTTTTTAGTTTTTTATTTATTTTTATTATATTTATCTCGCTCCCCTCTCATCCCAATTCTATTTTAATGTATTCTTCTACATTATCATCAACAATCTATTAATTCTTCATTATATTATTTTATTATATTTCTCTTTCTCTTCATCCATCCACTCCACCATTCGGATCTATTACTCATTGAAATGATAGGCTAACCATGATATTTGGTTTATGGGATGGTCAGTGTCTTATTGAATTTTACATTAACTTTAGTTTTATGTTTGTGATAAATTTGAGTACCATACATCGTGAAGTGAATGTCTCTAATTAGATGTCTACCTACAAATGACATATAACTCAATTTATTTCTATTATTTTATTCCAATCATTTTTCCCTTTCTACATTGTATAAATATTCATACAATATGAGTTTATCTTATCAATGGATGAATAAACAATGATAATGTCGGTTCCTAATAGATGGAACTTCCAAGACTAAGGAGTGTCATCAACCATTATTATGGGAGGAGGTGGAATTCAAAGTTATTAGAAATTCAATGATATTAATAAATTTTATAATAATTAATAGTATTCCAAACGTGATATTTCATTCATGATTTATCAAATTTGGAAGAAAAATGATAAGGATAACAATGAATAAACCATAATAGGTTTTGAACACCATGTGATTTCTTCCATAACTAATTCTATCTAGTTTTCATGACAGTTTAAAATATAATTTCCAGTAATTCATAACATTCATTAGGAAACCTAAAATAATTTAATTAAACACTCAAACTAACAAAAAAATAGATATATTAGGTGATTTAGAATATATAAGTGAACTAAACAGAATGGATCCTCAAGTGAGATGGCCCTGGTTAGCCACTCTGTTTCTATAAGAAAATTAACATTTATTTTTCCACACACCAAGATAGTAATGCTTCAAAATTTTCACCTTTTTTGATATTCAAATCATATGATTTTGTATATTTTTCTATTTCACAATTTGATAATTTTTTATTCATTTTTTTTAAATTAAGTTAAAATATTATTGAATTTTTCAAATAATCATTTTCAAAATTCATGGAACAACTACTATTAGGTGTAAGAGATAGTACCTCTAGGACCATGGTCTAAAAATGTTAGTGTTTCATTATTATCATGACAAATTTGTTGAACATAGAGCCACATTTTCATAGATCCTGAATTGAAGGAACTCATCGATGATCTCATAGAGAACATCAAGCAACAAGTGGTTCAGGTATTGGTCATTAAACCTACTTAATAATGAGAGTATTTCCTATAATTATCTTAATATGTGGCCAAACCACAATAATACTTCTCCTTGTTTCCTACAAAAAAATTTATGAATTTCTAAGAGATGATTTCCAAAACCAATTGATGAAACACAAACTCAAGTATGATTTTCAGGATCGTGATGAATGGGTGAAATCTATCTAAAGTAAATGGTATTAGATAACTGAATACATATAAGATTCAATAGAAGAACATATAAATGAGTTTTAATGTGAACTAGTGGATGAGGAACTTTTCATAACAGAGTAATAAAATGAGGAATAATTTCCTCATGGGATACAAATGGGGGATTAATAAAGAACTAGATAAATTCTTGAATGAATTTGAGGATCTTATTGATCTACAAATCCTTTTAAAGAAGAATAAACATCATAACTAGAGGAATAAACCACACAAGTGGTGTACAATGAAGTGAAAATGGTGGAGCCCAACTACCTACGTCCATCCACATAGAGCCTACTCCCATAGGATCTTACCAGTTGGGAAGAAATTGATATTGAACCATTTAGGTAGTTGATCTCTCATAAACTCAAAATCATTCTATTAAATTGAATTTGAATTGTGAATCACTCTAAATTGTTTTGAAAAGCCTGATCTAGCCAACCATTTACATGTCTTAGAGGATAATGATTAATCATGACTTGTACCTATAGTGGTAAATATAAGGATCTATGATTTCAATGAACATATATTTGAGGAGTCCATCTGGAGATCCAAGAAGTTGAGGATGAGGATATCATAGATGATTTTTCCAATATTTAATGGGTGATATTATTTTTAAAAAAAATCATGTTCATATTTTAATCAAGTATAATTACCTTCATATTCTCCCATTAATCAATAAATTCATGCATCCAATGCAAATAACTCAATCGATGTGAAGGAGGTTTCACAAGTTTCAACCAAGAAGGAAGATAATTGATACATCATATTACCCTAAATAACAAGTTATATCTCATTTATAATGGGGGAGTCTGGTGTACTATATCCATGCATAATTTCTTACAAAAAGGTTTCAGAAAAATCATGGATGATCCACATGTGGTGATCAAATCAATGAAGATTCCCTACCATCTAATTTTAAATAACATATAGTAATTTCCTCTGATAGTAGTAAACATCATGGGCCACTTCGAGGATTATTCCAATACTTATCGCATTAAATTTATTTTATTAATTTATATTTCAATTATGATTTATTAAAAAAAGAGAAACATGTTTCCCACTACTGATTATTGGTTTAGAGCATTAATTCCATGATTCTAATGATTAATGGTGTAATTATATTGTGTTGGATCAATATGGTATATAGAATACTCAAACAATGAAGGGGAAGGACCAAGAATCATGGGAAATGGAGTTCAAGTTTACTATTTTATCATATCATCACTATTTTTTTTCAAATCATGTTTTCTTATTTTTTTAAAAATTTTATTTCCTATAGTTTCATTGTTCTTTACTTGAAATATCTAGTAGACATGAATTTATTTGGAAACTCACTATTCCATGTTTTAGAATTAATTTTTTTTGAATGTGAATGAGTAAATTTGGAGATTAAAAATTTAAAATGACACAGATATATTAAAATTTGGAATCATGATTTGAGGAAATTTATTCATTCATATAAATTAAATTTCCCAATAATTTTTCATGATTTGAACATTTTTTATTTCATGTTAACTAATTTATTTTTTAAAACATTCCTTGAATTATTTTCCCAAATTATATATCCATTCTTGAGATGATTTCTGGACCATGTTCTTAATATTTTACATGTAGGATATTTCTTGAGTGATCTTGGTACATTCGAAACGCCACAAATTTCATTGTAACTTGACAAGCCTATGATAGTGAAATAAAACATTTAAAATTAATGAGTATTTCTTTGAAAATAAAAATATCCATAAAAGACCACTTTTACATAAATCCCTCTTCCACCAAGAGAGGCCATGAATGACCTTGTTAGGAATTATTCATGATTCAATCCATTTTTATCAATTCCTACCAAACTCTGAATTTTTTTATGATATTTTAAAGTTGATGTGTGGGGGTGCAGGGAGACAAGGTAAATTGGATTATTTGTAATTTAAGGAAAAATTGTGGTGTGATTATTGATGGAATTTTAAATGGTTAAAGAATAATTCGATGTACTCTATTATGTTACCCTATTGAATATAAAAAAAATAAAAATAAAAAACAACCCAAAAATTTATAATTTTTTTGTGTATTAGAAGAACAAAAAATCCCCATCACTGTATTGATGAGATTTATTGTACGTTGTGAGTTGGTGGATGTGAGATTTATTATATAAAATATCATTTGAAAAAAATGAAATGAATCTTTATAAAAAATTGATTTTATAAATAGTTAAATAAAATATAATCATCAGAGGGAACAAATCATTTGTTGTGGTTATACTAATTGTGAACTTTACTTTGAATTTTGGGTAAGTTGAGAGTATTTTTAAATTGAAGAGGATAATTTTATAAAAAATATTCATATAATATCATGGATTTTAATTAATAGATAATGGTACTCTATGATGTTAAATTTTTCTCTAATGAATTATACCTAACCTTAATCATTAGAGTCACTAGAACCTTAATAGCAGGACCTCATTATTTAATGTTTATTTTTTGGATTATAATATTGCTAATGAAGTTCATTTCCAATCATATGTATACTAAAAATGGTTTCATGATATGAGAATAATTATAATTGATTTTTATCATGATATACGAGTGACAAGATTAATTTGAGCTAATTCATGAGTTGTTATTTTTGATAATTATAATTTAAAAAAACTGAATGAAAGTGAAAAGAATCTTCCATCAATTTCAAATTAAAAAAAGTAAAATACATGATTTGATTACATTATTGTTTTAAGATTTATGTTGATATTTTATATGAGTCTTGGAATATGGATTCTACAATGATAATAGTTTAATTTTAAAACATTAAAATTTTAATATTGGTAACGTTGTAGTCCTCTTTTACATAATCTGGAGGTTTTATGCGTGAGGAAAATAATGTTTTTTGTGTAGGGGAATTAATAAAAGAAATGTTCAATAATTTTACTTCAAATATGAATTTTATTAATATGAAAAAAATCATTTTAATTACAATTTTAATATTTTATGCTTTTAGTTGTATTTGTATATTAATTGGAAAATTGCCTATTTTTTATTTATATTAATTATATCTATATTTAGGCCATAAATTTTTCCATAAATATTCATAATGTAAAATTATTTCTTTTCAGGATTCCATAAATCTTGATATTCATTTCCGTATTTTTGAATCAAATTTAAATAAACCATTTGGAAGCCCAAAACCAACTCACAAGTGGGTCCATGAAGATTGTTCAATGATCGAAGAATTTTTATGATGGGACCATTGATCATAGTTGGAGGGAACACATGAGCTCAATTTTGGAGAAGAGACATGGGAGACATTAAAGAATACATTTTATGAAGTCTCTCATGTTGTAATTGGGTGTTTTCCAGGTAATTAAAGAATAAGAAACATGCTATTTGGAATATAGACCTTATTTTGGATATAATAAATTCATTAAGTAAAAATAACATAAGTCTCTTTAAAAATTACTAAATATGCTGAAATTTTGAAGAAAGACGACTTATAAATATATGAATAACTTTTATGAATACACCATTACCAAATAATTCACTTTATTAGAGACAAAATATATTTACATTTTATGTAATTTTTTTTCTTCAAAAAGGATGAAAGCACTTCCTTTAACAATCATTCAACCACTCTGGATGATATCTTCAATATGTACCCACACAATACCATATTTATCCTCCCCAATATAGTTTTCTTTTTTTAATTGTTTCTTAGTTTTCAAATTATTATAATTTTATTTTGATTTTTTAATTTTAATAAAATCATCCATGAATTGTTTTAATTTTTTTCTCCATTAATTCATCCAAATATTCCTCTTTAATTATTGTAATAATTATTATAACTAATAAATATTATTAATGTTATTATTTTAGTTATTATAAATAAATATCATTTTTATTTTAAATATATTTTATTATTTTCTTATCATCTTTAAAAAAAATATTCTCTTAATCATAGTAATAATATTAAATAATATTATATTTATTATTCAATCATCATTCCTAAAATATATAATTAATTTCATTTATTAATTTTAATTGTACTTCCCTCCCACTCTATCTTCACTCATCCAAATTATATTTCCATTTATTCTTTTATCTTCTCATTCCCATTCTTTTAAATTATGATTTATTTTATTTTATTCTATTTCTCATTTCCTTCTTCCATCCACTCAACCATTGTGAACTATTACCCTCAGAAATGTGGGGTCGAACCCCAGGATTTGAACCACGGAAGGTCAAGGTGTTCTTTAATTTTCCATTATATTAAATTTTATGTTTGTGACAAATTAGATTATAATGTATGATGATATGAATATCTCTGATTAGATGAACTTCCACCAATTACGTGCATCAATGTTTATTTATATTTAGTAATCTAAATAATTTTTCATTTCTCCATTGGTTAATTCATCATACGATTGTATTTAACCTAATTAATTGATGAAACAACATCCATTGTGCTATGTCCTCGAAGATAAAAACTCTTAAACCAATGAGTTTCAACAACCATATTTAAAGGAAAATATAGAATTAATTGTAAATAAACATTCAATGATATTACAAAATTTTTACATAAAATACAGCAGTTTAAACATGACATTTTATTCATGGATTATCAAAACAAAATGAAACCTATATTGGAAAATAATAATTTCATGTTAAATTGAACCCCAAACTGAATTGATTTATTCTATAAATCAGTCTGTCATGTTTTCATGTTACATGAAATTATAATTTCCATTATTGTGTCATTAATCAAAAAAAATATTTTCATTATTTTAATTAAAAATTCCAAACAACCACAAAAATAGCTACATTATGTGATTTATAAGAAGTAAGTGAACCAAACTGAATGTCTCTTCAAGTGATACATCCATAGTCATCCATTGTGCCACACTTCGAAAGATAATAGATATTTTTCCACTCTCCACGACAGTCGTACGTCTATATTATTATTCAATTTGGAACATTCACATTAATCAATTTATCCCCTATCAACATTACTCTAATCAATCCCTTATGAAATCATCAAATAATATTCCAAACCAACATTAATTCCACTTCATAACTCAGACATGAATGCCATCATAATTATCATGGGATCTATTGAAATACAAATAATCTCAATTCATAAAATTATCATTTACCAAGTTTATAAATGTTGGTGTGCCACAAGTGTGTCTCCAATTCTTTCAAATCAACCTAAATGCATTCCACAAGGGTTATTGGGGTTCAATTCATCACTTTATCAATCAATTATACAAAAAATCAATAAATTCATAAAACAAACAAAAAGGGAAACCCAATAATTCGACCAATAATTCACAAAAAATAAATAATTCCATGGGATTCAAGTTGTTGAAAATTTTACATGAAACTGAAGATGAATATACCATTAACCATGGAATTAGATCCAGATTCATGAAAGGATATGAAGCCCCAATCCACTATCCACTAGAAAAAGTGTTTTTTAAGTATGGAAAATAAGAAGAATAAATATAGAAACCCGAATTAGAAAAATAGAAAAAAAAAGATAATTTGACATATTATGAGCTTTGATCCACACACAATTACACTAACAAATGTACTAGAAATGAAGAAGATAAAAAATTGAAATTTTTTGTCGAAATGGTTCATCACTGGGGTTACTAGAGAAGAAATAAAAGAATAAATTGGATCAGAAATAGAAAATACCTAGGGAATAAGTGTAAATTCATATATTTTAATGTGGTGCATGGCCTGGCTTCATGATTTTCCAAACCATGTTCAAACCATGTTATAACCTCTATTGAAGAGGGCTATGTCACACAGTAATCTGGGGTGCTTTTCATGACTAAACAATATATACTCCAATAGCTCATAATACAACTATACCAAACTGCATGGTTTGGTATCCCCCTTCGAATGGATTATCTACCAATGATCCAACATTAAAACATGCACAGGATGAACCGATTTCACTGTAATTCATTTCCCAAACCCCTGTAAAACCCTATGTAAACTCATACATCCATTTAACTTTTAATTAACCAACACTAATGTATTTAATCAAAATTTAAATTAAGAATTCACCTCCACAATGTTTAGTATCATATATGGTGGAACTAATGATTTCCATTAATTGGAATGATCTAGATAATATAATGATTTAGATTTTTTTTTGCATCAAGTGGTTTCTTATGAGGATTGAAATTGCATTGATGTTGTGTAAAGTCGATTCATCAATGTGTGTTGGATCCATCTTATTTGATAGATGTGATAATGAGATCTTGTCATATTTCATTGTGAAAAAATCAACCATCATTGACCAATAGGTATCATTATGTAAATAGGATGTTCTCATGGACCATAGTGAATAGGGATATCAAAGGATTGGTATCCCATTTCCCAACATGTAAGAGAATCACAACCAAGAATCAAAGTCTTGGATTTTTACTCCATTAATTTGTTTTTTGAATCTTTATAATTTGGATGAGGTGAATTAAAACTTCTTGATCGATTTTTTGCGAACTCTAATAGGTTGAGATATAATTATGGTGGTAGTGGAGCCCTATACTATGTAGGATCATTTCATATAGATCTAGGAGGTGAATTCAATAGAATATATATGAAATTTTGGGATTTTAAATAAAATTTTATTCAAATGAGTTATATCAAGTGTGGTATATGATAGAGATTTATAGTATACGTTGTAGTTTTGGAATGGAAAACCATAGTTAATGGTAACTGAGTTGAATATTATTACTATAATTAATCCTAAAGGTAATGGGATGTCAGAGGAAATGATCATTAATTTAGAGGATATTCCTTCAACATTTAATGTAAATATCGTACAATCTTGTGATGATTTCCTTGAATATGTGTAATTGTCCTTAAATAGAATTATCTAGTCCATGATTCACAATGATCCATTTAAGGATCATTAGGGATGGTCTTGTCATTCACAACTGTACTAGATTTATATATGTAATTCTTACGTTTTTGAGTATGATTGGTATAAGATACCTAAATGTGGGTTTCATTGATTCATAAATTTAAGGGTATAACATAGAATAAGTTGAATTACATTGTTACTGATGTATATGACCCATGAATTCCGTTTATTGTGGTAACACTTTCTAATTGGATCTACCATGGTTATCTAATAAGTGTTCAAAGAGGAAATGAATGTTTTCACTGAGATATAATAGTCCTTATGAGGTTATCGAATGAACATGAAAATTATCCTATTAGTTAGATCATCTATTGAGTTCTCAGTGTATGGAAAATGTATTCACATGTATCAGCATTAGATTATTGATCCTATTCATGTGAATGTATTCCACTAATAAGATGTTCTGCTGTAAAAATATTAATCATTTGTGGAATAGACTACTAGTACATCAGATAGAAGTTTGAATGTCCTATGATGAAATTTTTTTCTAGTAGTTTGGGTTTTTTTTGTATCATCATATAATATATAAAAAGAGGCATGGGAGAGGGAAATTGATACCCTTGTGTAATGGACTGAGTCTTTAGAGATGTAATCTTGGAATACTTATTATGAATCGAAATTACTTATAATGGGTCATTTTTTACATGCATTTTTTATCTGTCCTTTTGTTTATTTTTTATAGGTTTATTCATGGAGAAATATTAAATTGAAAATTGAAAATTTAACCATACAAAAGGAATATGATCTATATAGTGAAAAAATCCTTATAGTTATCCACATTTTTCTTTTTGGGGATATTTTTAAATGTAAAAAACTGTTTCATAGGGGATAGATGGAAAACATATTACTCGCATAATGGTACTGAAGTTCCATAGGATCAAATAATATCTTTTAATGGTGGATTGAATTAGTTGTTCACATTTTGTAACATCCAATACATTTAAAAAATAACCTCTAAAAACTAATAAGGTTTATATCCATATCATCATTTATTAAATAATAATCCTTGAAAAAGAAGGACCCCATGATAGTTTTATAACCTACATCGTTTCCACATCCACTCCTATAGGTTTTGTGGAAATTTAATATATTGAAAACGTGAATTCAACATGATCCAACTCCCATTAGACACCGTCTCTATCTTTATATTAAATATTGTACATATATCTATTAGTATAAAAATACTTCTTATTAAAATGTGTGCCAAATCAATAGAATAAGTTAATTTTTCATGATTCTCTACAAATTTTGCTTGGTCTAATGACCATGAGTCTGATGATTTTCATTCTGATGAACCCAGCCTAATTGACTAAAACTGATCAAGTCAATACAATGCTCCCATTATCAATCTATGCATGGAGAGAAATTGTTGTCTATATGGATAAAAAAAATGTGATTCAATAAAATTTATCTAAACTCAATTGAAACATTCTCAATCAGATGAAGTCATCCTGATGGACCATGTACGATGACCTCAATATCAATCTACAAAACACAAACTCTATCCCACCCCCATTCTATTCTTCCTTAGTTCGTCAAACAAAATTTCTGGGTGTCTAAATATCTTGTGACATCTCATCCTATAAATAATACCATCAAAATAATTATATAGTTATCAACCTTTTCTTAACATGTAAAATGTATCAATTTATTAATGTCCTATATATCTATTTATAGGATACTCAAAATCAAAATGACTGATAATTTTATGACTTTTCCCACATACTTTAATTTCAAAAAATCACAAAACTATCTCATTTCTACATTATAGTTTTCTATATATTCATATCAATATTTCATTGGGAGATTTTTTTTGATCGAAATAACTTTTTATTAGTTTGATATAAATTCCCCAGATAAATTATGAAAAATCATTATATGATGCCCTTGATATAAAATTATTTTGGTATTAATTATAATCATACTATATTCATCTTATTAATATGGGGATATAATCAACTCATTAATATGGACTGTCGCAATATATGACTTATAGGTGACACATTGATGTTTTTCCTCTGTTGTATTTTTGGTATAAAACAATCATTTTTTTAATCAGTGCATGTTATAGATCAAATGGATATGTGACTACTCTAGGTTTGATAGATCTACCTTCTCAAAGTCAAACAGGTTAACATTCCTTCTCAATGTTAGTTTGATATAATCCACAATATGATATATTTCTAATTATAATGACAACTCCAATAAAAATATTGAAATTATTCAAACTTCATTAGCTGTACACATTTAGAATTCTAAAATATATTTAGGTATATTACTTTTTGATCAAATCATTTTTTTCTATGTTTTTGGAACTAATACAAACTATCCAGAGGCCTTAAAATAACTCCATTCATCAAAATAAATTATCATCATACTTTATGAATATTAATGATAACTCTATGACCATAAAATTATTGTATGAATTTAGTATTAGAATGTTTAAGAACATTATATATCTTGACATAAATATCATCATTAAACCTCTTTAGTAATATTTTTACTTTGATTATCAATAACATATTAATTTCTAAAAAAAACCAAGTCCAATTAATTATATACATCAGTCTGATGAATCTGATTCAGAAGGCGTGTATGATCAGAAACATTACAAAACTCTCATTATGTATCTTTCTAACACCATATTAATCTTGTACATCTCAGTCTGAAAACATTATTTTAGAAATCCATGTCCGAATAACAACATTTGAAGAGGCAAAAACATTTCACCCCATCTGTGATTCTATTCAATCATTAATCTCACTAACAAGAAATAAGACCGATAGACCATGCCTCATCTTGAGTAACAAAAATATTACGTTAGAAAATGTGATTTATCACTAAATACAAATAATTTTTATGGAAAATCAGCACAATGGGTCTTCAATATAACCCTTTGAACTTTTTTGAAAACTTTTGTAATCAAATTTTACAACTCACCTTTTTGTCAAATCATATTGAATAGTTTCTACCAAAACACATAAATTCTATAAATAGTTCGTCATGATAAAATATTATAGGGTAAATTAATTTCAAGGAAGGAATTACATACCTTGATATTAAGATACATTTATAGACATGTTATGATAAAATCCTCCAACATATATATTCTCTCACTTTTCTCTTTCTATAACATTTATTTTACTCTCTCCCGTTATTTGATATCCAGATATTTTGATTAAAAAAATTAATATAATTAAAAACATCTATAAATGTAAATAGTTATTAATTATTCACCACATTTTTCAACACAATCCAAAGAACGATTTGGGATAATATTTTTGAGGGTAAAGAATTGATAATAGTATGATGAACATGATGTTGATATATCAATTCCAAAATATCTATTTTGGAATATCATTTTTGAAAATAATAAAAATTTTCTACTTTGTTAACATATATTCCAACATAACATCTTTAGTAGAATCATTATCTTTTTTAAATTAAAATTTTATAGTAATGTTTTTTATCTTGAGTGTTAGAAATGATTTTTAGAATGATCAATTGCAATTTTTTTATCATAAACTGTATTTAATGGTTTGTAAATAATAACATTAATGTTTCCAAGATAAAAATTCATCCAAAAATTTGAGTACATGTCTGACTCAGTAAAAAATATTCAGATATCATTGTGAATGAAGTTACAAAATGTTTTTTCTTACTATGAGAACTAACACAACATTCACCCTAGAACAATGTTCCTCTTGAGGTTAATTTTTTATAATTACAATATCCATCCTAATCAACATCACTATAACCATGAATTATCATATCACAATTTCATTTTTATAATAACTTAATTGCAGTTGTTCATTTGACATATCTCAAAATACACTTTACTTCCAATATATGATTTTTTTTTGGATTACACTGATACCTGGAACACAAAGTCACAACATGAAAAATATCATTCCTTAAGGGTGTAAGGTAATTTATAATAAGAAGAATCATCTGAAAGTCTCTCTAATTTACACTTTTTCTGGAATCATCTTTAAAAACATTAAGATCATAATAATTATAGTATAATCTTCTTTTGATAATTCCATAAGAAATTGACTGAACAATTCCATATAAAAAAATTCATAATATAAGAATATGTAATTTTAATTTTGTTGATATTGAAATCCATAGATGAATATTTTTATCAAATCATAGAAACGTCAATTTTCTTCTTAAATTCCTCAAGAAGTTATCCAAAAAAATTGTATTTCTCCCCATACAAAAAATATAACATCCACATACACTCAAAATATTATTTTTATGGTGTTATATTCTATCACATATAATTCACCAAAAACTATTAATTTTGAAAATTAAAAAAATCTAAAAAATATATCATGTTTTAATTACCATACATGTCGGTATTTTTTCACCAAATTAAAGACATCCTTTAATCAACAAAATATGTTTTAAAACATTCATCTTAAAAATGAATAGTCTTTTCATTATAAATGTTTTCCACAAAAACACCATTTATGAAATATGCCATTACATATATCTAATAATCAATTTAAATTTTATGTGATCCTGCTAATAGAAATAGTATAATTGTTTCTAATCTTGCAACTAGTAAAATAGATTCTTTAAAATTAACACCATCCACCTATGTATATCCTTTATAGAACACAATGTCAATGTTTCTTGAAACTTACCCATGTTCATTCAACTTATTTCTATAATCCCACCTTATTTTGGTAAACTTTTTTACCTTAAATATGTGGAAAACGTTCCCATGATTCATTTTTCTCAATTTGATTCAACTCTGCAATCCTAGAATCCACCAATTCATTGTATCACATAGCTTCTGAAACTTATTATAGTTCCACTTTTTAGATATGTGAGGTTTAATTTTCTAATTCCATACTTATTCAGGTCTAAAATAGCTTTATGTTATTCATAACAATATTTTTAGTCTCAATATGTTTTTTATTGTAGATAATTTCATGTTTTTTGTCCAAGTATATGTTTTCTCATCCCAAAATTCATCTGAATCCTGATAAGTTTTTTAATTTCATGGTCACATTCATTTGATTCCTTCATTTTATCCTTCTCATCATTGTCAACAACTTTTCATGACAAATTTTTTTTTCTAAGACTTTCACAAAAAATAATTCAACTTATATTTTGAAACATTTATTCCAAAATTTGTAACTTATATTATTTGGTGAAAACCCCATAAAAGTTCATTCTTCAACATTCTCACTAAACATTCCCAAATTTGGATTATTTATTTTATTTAAACATGGACTACCAAAAACATTGAAGTACCTAAATGAATGTTTTATGTTATTCAGAATTTAATAATATGTAATGTTTGTATCCCATCTCAATAATCATCTTTTTTGAACATGCAAATCTGCAAAAATAGATTCCCTAAAATCTAAATTTGATTGTTTTATTATGCTGACATACTTTTTCCCATTTCCACCAAATTTATATTATATATATCTTATTCTTCATTATTTATGGAGTGATGGGATTATTATAATAATCATTGATTCCAATCATTCTTAGATAAGATTCATCAATTTATCTTTTGATTTTGGTACAATAACATGCTCTCCACTACGTTATATAAGCTTCCATTTTTATGTAATTTTTCACTGAAAAACCTAATCATTTCTATATCCTCCATTTTATGTTTCATAAAAATGATATTTTTCATCCATGTAATATCATAAATAAAATTTATATTGTATAAATATTTTTTTATTGTCTCATCGTCCCACATAAATCAGAATGAATATTTTTAAGAGTTCTGGTAGACCCAATTTCATCTCATTTATGAATTTTGCATGTCATATTCCCTTTTTTCATGAAAAAAACCCGTATTCATATTTTGATTTAAATTTTGTAAAATAATGGACAACCTTAACTATAGATGGTTGTATTTTAGTTTTCATCCCAAGGTTCCAAATTCTACAGTGCCACAATTTGTTTTCCTGTTTAGTACCCAAAGTACATTAGATTTTAAATTCTCCAAAATGAAACATAATAATACTTGTTCATTCTTATTTGATTGATAACTGTTCAATATATCATAATACAGATGATATGTGAATCATTTATGAATATAATTTCTTTTCCATCATCACAATGTTGGAAATAGATTATGTATGTTTGGTTTGATACCATAAAAAATAAAACATCCTTATATTTCAATTTTTATTCATCATCAGTCATTCTTATGACAATTATTTTTGAGGAAGTAAAATTAAAAAGGGCACTTATCCACCATCGTGACTTCAACCAAGTTTCAATATTTTTATATCAGTAGTGATATATGAAGAAAAATCCATAAGAAGTTACTATGGGTTTTTGAATTTAATTTATTTCAAATCTATATTACAACAAAACTATCCCTTATCAACATTCTTCTTTCCACCATCCTTTTCTTTTATCCCATAAGACACTCCTTATAGAAAAATTGTCAAAAATATTCAGCATCATGACCAGCTTGATCATATCTTCCCAAAAAAATTTCTATACATTCAAATTTATTTTCTCTTGGAACAATTATAGAATCTTTTGTTTTCTCTTCACTAGAATTATATGGGATAGGAAAGTCAGTCATCCATCATAAAAAATTTAATTCTCAATCATTGAACCTTCTTCGTGGAAGTTAAATGTTTTTTAAAATTTTATAAGCATTGTTGCCATTAAATCCCCAACATCAGCAATAGCCATCATATCAGGATTTTTATTCATGTAATATCTTTTTTTACATATATTTTTTGATGTTTATATATTATTTCTTCTATAACAATCTATTAATGTGGACCATAATTTCTCCTTGTTTATTTTTCACCATTTTTAAATGAAATACGTTTCTCACAGCGTTTTCCAACAAAGATTAAAAAAAATTCATGGTGAAATGATAGAATAATCAGATGAAACATTATTTTTATTGTGTAGGGATTTTACTTAATTCTTGATATGATCTCTCTCTCAAACTTTTTTAGTCTCATATTTTACTTATAAATCATTGATGGAGTTTAAATTAATCTTCCTCATGGTAATTTTGGAATCAAGAAGTATTCATTGAATATTGTTAATATTTTCTTCCTCATATTCTATTTTTATACCGAGATCATCAACCACCTTTAAATGGTCCAATTTTTTTATTAATACCATTTTTAGGAAAAATGGAAAACTAAAGTCCAGAATGAATTACCACTACGTGCTGAAATAGCTCACAAGATGATTAAACACAAGACTAATATTACATAACCCAGGTATTCTATAAATATCCCATTGCAACGAACTCACCTAGAGACCTAGGTCTAGTATGATGAGCTCTTCATGATTGGAGATCATCCATTCCATTGTATTAATAAATTCCTCTGATTTGATTTTAATGTTGTTGAAGCCTCAGTCCAAAATTTTATCTTGATTATCTATCCATAATTCTTGCTCCTTTGTATAATCCACTTGCAACCTTCTTTCATAAATCCTCTTGAGTTACTCTTCTGAGACATTGGATCATATTTCTTTCACAAGTATATCATCTTTGAGTGCATAATTATTTTCAATTACTCCCCATATTTCCATTTTATGTATCTTTTCTATCAAGTTTCTTCTTCACTTTCACCTAATCTGTAGGAATGAGCATTCTTTGTTCCCTTCTTTTATGGATAATCGATCTTCCATAGGTTTAGGAAAGTAAGTGTAATCCATACATCAGAGCATGCAATCCACTGAAGGTAGGCTATTACATTCATCCATGACGAGTCATCCTCCTCATTCCATGGAGGTTCTTCATCTTCTAATCCATCAAAGATATTCCCCAGTTTTGACCTCGAGTCAACTAAAAGGGTCCTCTACATAAATTGATAATTCCTTTTAACTTCCATATTCTCCTCGCTAGTAATCTTCTCTCCAGACCCAACCTTTGGATGGACGAGGGTGTTTGGGTCTAAGTCCTTCAATATATTCACATCATCAAATGTACTTTGACCATTTTGAGATATTCCAGCCAACAAGTAAGGATACCCCTACACCAATTTAGATTCATTGAATTGCACATAACCTCCTCCCATATACTGCTACTGTTGATTATTGTCCTCCCAACCTCTATTTTGAGATCCCCTAAGACTATAGACCCCTCTTCTATCCAATATAATCTCACCATCATCGAATTTGGATGTAGCTATTGGATTCACTGAGGTCACTGCTAATGAAAAATCCTCTTAAACTCCTTGGATGCCCCTGTATTTCTTAAAACGGGTGAATATTTCCTAAACCGCAGTGCATGCTCCCCTGGCCTTACCTTATTCACATCCACTGTGGAAATCAAGGGATTTTATTACTTCTGAGCCTCCCCATTACTGGCCCCTGCTGCTGTAGAATCATTTTACCTAAATAGATTAAGTTGTTATGGAACTTCCCAGTGTGTATCTTCTTGCACGACCAAGTCTCCATTATCCTGCCACTGATGCTCAAATGTTGCATCTTCTTGCACTGCTGAAAGCCGGTCCTGGTTCGTACGACGACACTCAGTAGTGAAATGTCCAAATATGATGCATCTGGAGCAGAATGTGGGCCATTATTTCGACACCACTCTATGCTTCCATCTGAACTACTCTCTGACCGATATCCACATCAACTCTTATCATGGTTTTGATTCCTCAACCTCAACACAAGTGCAAGGCAAAATCTAACGACAGATCACTGAGGTACGCTTATCTAGACATAGAAATCTCTCCACCAAATTCCATGTCATGGATACAATGGAAGGATTCTAGAATGGTACTAGATGGTTAGGAATGCTTAACCACACTGCACCGAAGGTAGGACACGATTCATGTTGAGATCGAAAGACCATCGCATGAGGAAAAAACTACATCCATTTAACACCGGAGGAGCGATGGTCCAGGTGACATCCAAATCCTCCTCAGATGAGAAGAAAATAATCAGTTGGAGTAGGCCAGGAAGACCCACCACCACTTGATTTTAGAGACCCTGTACTTCAATGAAAAATCCGTCAAAATCATCAATCGAAGGATGGAAACCCCTGAAGCGAGCAACCAGTGTCAATCTGTGAATATTTGATGTTGTATTGAACTCATCTAATGAAATCACAAGATGAGGATATCCTTATTGATGTTCGGGGACCTTAGAGAATAGAGGGGTCAGTGTGAATGGAGGAAGATGGCCTGGGTTGGTGAAGGGGGTGAAAGGACAAGCCGTCGAGTAAGACACACCCCCTCCCACTGGTGAGGAGGAGGGGGCGGGATCTGCAGCCATCTTCGGGCTAGGGAATCTCCACCATTGAGGATGGAAGACACTCTCGTTACTCCGGGTTCAATTCAACCACCTTTAAATGTTTAACCATTCATAGTCGGTAACATATCCTCACATTGATTTATTTGTATTCTTACATGGAAACATCGTTTTCACGTCTAATAAATTTTACACTATCATTATTTATTACTGTGACTTATTTCTTAAGATGTTTTTTCACCATACCTTCATTGAATTCATTTCTGAGTTGATACATTATTTAATATTTATAAACATCTTTATCTTCACTATTTCATATGTTCCCTATTTTCTCAACATTCATGATAATAGTTGAAACCATTTTTTGAACATTCAACTTCTAGATTTTTTTTTAGTTTAGTCCAAATTAGATTTCTTACTCAAAATATTTATCTTATTCCTAGAAAACATGTTCTTTTATTTTTTTAGTAAGATATTTGTATCTATAATTTTTAATCCAATTATTCTATAAATTTGTTTTGTCAGAATTATCTTAATATTCGCCACCATTCGTATTGTGTAAATTCATAGTGAAGTTCCGAATTCCACCACAGTCTAAAAAATATTTTATGTTTAAAACTATAATTTCCTCTTTCTATAATATAGTTATTGAATTTAAGATACATTATAGTTTAATTCAACTTTTCATCTTATTTATTTTATTTGTTAAAAGGATAAATATCTTTAGCATCATGTATTTTCATTTTTGGAATGGATTAAATATCTATTTCAACATTAATATTATTTTTTAACCTAATATTTTTTATTATTTATTAATAAATAAGAATGTTATGAAAATCAACAAGAGATAAATCATATTTATCTTTTAATGATTAAATTTTATAATAAAACCTTTTGAGAGGGATTCTCATAAGTTTCTTCACAATTTCATAATATTATAGGACATATCTAAATCATATGATATTCTAAACCATTTATTTAACACTAGTGAAGTAGTCAACAATAGTTTCATCTACTATCATGCATATGTCATCATACATACTCTCCCAGATTTCTAGCAATACATACTTCAATTTAGTATTGTAACATCCCAGGTAAAAAAGAAATATGAAATTTTAATATTTATTAATATTTTTGAATTAAATTTTAATTTTACTTTAAAAGGGGTTTCTATGTTCGATGGCGTACCCAATACACAACAAGGGGTTTCATTGAAATCATACGTTGCACACTAACAATATAATATTATTATTTTAAATGGTAGTTAATGGATAGCCATTGTATTAGAGGGAATGAACAGAACTGACTAATATATGATTATAAATGTTTTTTAAATATTTTTAAATTTATCCAAAAAAAGTTAGAGGATTAAAGTGTTAATGAGTCTCATTTTAAGCATAATTTACTATAAAAGGTTTATTTTCCGCCTTTTGATGGATAACCATAGTTAAATGACAGTTTGGCTACTTTAATATGTGATATTTGTAAAACTAAAATTATTAATTAGAATCAGTACATCAAGATTTACATTGTATAAAATATGGCAATTCTTTTATGAACTTCATTTATTGATTAATAGTGAATAATACTCTATTTTATTTATAATCTACTTTTTAATCTAATTTATTTGTATGGTTAGATTATGTTTTTTGTTTGGTTAACTATGTAATTAGATTATATTTCTCCATTTAATCCAATGGTGGTAATTAGAATTAATTTTACATTAAAATTGGACATAAACAAGTGTTAATCATTTGATAGATATTATTTCTTAAAAACAAGCTTTTTTGACAACATGATTTATTTTTAAATTAATTAATCCAACCTCTATGTTTTGAATATGGTAAAATAGAAATAATTTTTTAATTCGGAAAATCAAATAAAGTTTGGGCTGATTTTTTTGTATATTTCTTAAAAAAATCATTTCTTTGTGAATAGTAACATTTTACTTTTATTTACCACGGGTAAAGGTAAATAGGGTAATTCAAGGTAAAATTAATATTATAATAATATATAATTAAAATAACACTTTTCCTATCCATTTTGGATGAGTCGAGGCCGACCATGGGTATCCTTGGGTCGATTTTGGGACCGCATGGAGGCACTAATGATTTATAATGATACTTTATTTTAATTAACTTAAAGAAAAGTCCCAAATGACACAAACAAATATATTTACATAAAATAATTTTTACATTGGTTTATGTATTTTATCATTTAGAATATAATTATTTTTTGTAAATCTAAAAGTATTTCCCACATTATGCTACTTTTATATAATTTTTAGACATCATATAAATTAAATTATTTATGACAAAATAATGATGCAGTGTTTACCTTATTAATAAATGATTTAAATAAATATGATTATAAAGATTAAAATAATATCCTAAACGTGTCCAATTATAATTTGATAATTTTATTTCGTCCACGAGTAATCTTGTCTTAATATTTAATTACTTTTGGACCATTTGAAACCGAAAATCATTAAAAAAATATTTTCACACTTTCCTAAAGAGCCCCTCATCCCCCTTATAAAATTCCACACCTCTAACCATTCCTCACACTTCAAAATCTCCTTGGATTTCCCAAAATCAACCCAATTAAGCTCCCTATATCCCTTTCATCCTTTTATAATCCATAACATGGTCATAAGGCACTTCAAAATTCCCTTTTAGTTCAACCCAAAGGGAGTTTCCCGAATTAAAGGTAACAATTTCTCTTAAATTAGTTTATTTTGTTTTGCTTTTTTAATTCTCCAACCCATAAACTCTTTATATTACTTTATTTAATTACAAAACCAGTATCCTAAATATACTAGGTTGTTTTTATGAGAAGTATTCGAACTACACTTACAGACACATTCGTCAAATGGGTAAAGAACATACTATTTTTTTGGAAAACGAACTACTGCCTCATGAAACAATGATTGTTATAAAAACTCCAACCACCTCTCACGGGGCAAACTATTATGTAACTATATTTCTATATGATATATATTATATTTATATTGTTTCTATGATTCTTTATTCTTCATTTATTAAATACCATTAAGGTTTCTATAGTGGCTAAATATGATAATCTCATTTGAGGAAGTGCAGACTACTGCCCCTCAAAGTGATATGACTCATTCATGACATTTGTGGAACATATAAAGGGTAGATTTAATGAAATTATATATGATTTTATAATGTATTTATAATATAATTATTTATCATTATGTTTTCATTCCATTAAAAAATGAAATAGAAATAGAAGTTGTGTTCATGCGTACGTACGACTAACTATCTCTATGAAGGGTGTATTTCATTTATTATCTCCAAATGTTATGTACTATTATAAATACATCTATATAATGAATATATATGATATAAATTATATCTAAATCATGAATACCATTATGGATATAAGGAAAATTTGACCACATGATCCACTTGTAATTATAAGAAGTCCATTTTTGACTCAAGTACCAAATATCAAACAATTGCAAATTATTAACATAAACGATTACATAATGTTTATAACATGGTAATAATTGACATAAATGGAATAATAAAATTGAAAGAGGTTCTTATGAAAGTATAAATTAACTTTAGTTTATTATTTAGGATATTAAATAACAAACGGGTCAAGTCAGACATGAGGTAAGGGAATTATTCTCAATCTCCTTTCATTGAGGCATATTTCATTTTAATACATGACATTATTTTATAAGCTATATAAAAAATTTGATATTTCATTTCATTCATTGGGGATATTTTTCTGTGAATCATTTTACTATATAATAAAAAAAATATTTCTATTAATGTAAGTAGTGACAACGACCTTTCTACTGCCATGAGTATTATTTGATATATGGCTTCCTTAATAAGCAGTATTGTTTTTAAAAGGAAAATAAATACAATATACTCATTTATGTATTTTGGTATTGAAAATGGTTTTGCTAAAGAATTTTTTATGTCAATATATTTATGTGATATATTATGATTAAATTTAGAAATGTTTTCTTTCCATTATATATGTTGAATGTGTTAGGATTTTATAATGGTACATGGACATTTGAAGGGTGGTTACACAATAAACCAAATGACGGGTGGTGACATAATAAACCAAAACTAGTGGTTACGTTATATCCTCCAATGTATTGGGTATATAATTCAGCCGTATGACTATTCCATTTAGTTATATGCGTGGAAGTCAACCGTATGGTTATTCCATTTAAGTATGTTTAGGTCCCACGTTACCTTTATATGTTATGTGTTATTTATATGGGTTCTATGGTAGTATTTTAGTTACAATAGGGTAAGAAATGATATTTTTTTAGTGAAGAGTATTTACTACTTCATAATGGTGAAAATTATTACTTATGATAAAGTATTCATGTTTTACTTTTTTTAAAAAACATACCATTTTCCTTCTTTGTGTATCCCTTACCGAGCTTTTTATGCTAATCCCGTGTTTTTGGAATGTTTTTCACATGACATAAATTGGAATAGGGTCAAGGATTAGATCAAGGAAATGTCATGCTATCTAAAACATTGAACTATACATTTCACTTTATTCAAAAATTTATATTTTGTGATAAATATGGGAACTAAGTAGAAGTGTATACATTGTAACTTTTGGGATGTAGTGTAACAATTATGAGATAATTCTCTAAAACTCTAAACCTAAAAAGATACACAATGTAATTTTTTCATTTACTTAATGATTATGAAATATTTTAAGCTCGTGTCCTTTTAGTTGGTATCATAGGTCGGTTTAGATAGCATTAGGAGTTATTATATTGTTAAATTAATATCCATAAATTAATTTATGATAATTTTTAAATGATAGAATTTACATATTACCATAATGCTTCGCCTATGATATTTTTGTGGTCTAAATGTTTTTCCGCAGGGGGAACATGGCAGCTATGATGGGACGACATCAGGAGGAAGACGGCCTTCCAAATCAACAACATGAGATGGTCAGAATCAGAACCGAACTATTTGTTGCAATGATGGCACAATTGACTCAGAATATAAATGGTTGTGGTATCAATGCATGAGGTCAGTGAGATCAACCACAGAGGAACATGTCAATAGTGCAGCATTTCAGGAGGCATCATCTACCATTATTCAGAGGATCATCTGACCCTGTGCTATAATAAGGGTGGATTATAGCACTAGTGTAAATTTTTGATGTCATGGGGTGTTCAAAATATGAAAATGTTAGTCTCGATGGTTACCGTTTTGAAGTGGAAGATGATTAGTACAAGTCGATGGTGAAAAATATGAGGGATTGCGATGATTTTGATGCTATTGATTGTGATGAATTCAATGGTATGTTCCATGAGAAATATTTTCCTAAGGTGGATCGACTTGGGATGGAAAACATATCTTGGAATTGAGGTAGTAGGATGACTCAGTGGCTGCATACAAAAAAAATTTCACTCGATTGGCAAGGTGTGCCCCAAATTTGATCTGATATAATGATATTAATAAAATTTGATTTTACTTTGGAATAAAGCAATGATGTCCAAGAGCATTATCCACTTGTGAGTTCAAAAGTAATGAAAAATGTGTTTGATGCGCGAAGAAGGTGTAAATGGATTATGTCGATGATCATGTTTTCTTTGACAAACAACAGAATAAGAGGTCCACTTGGCAGGAAAAGGGAATGAATTCATCAAAAAGGATTGTATGTAAGATAATCTAAATATCCAAATTTTGAGAAGTGAGGTAAAAGGAATCCTGGAGAATGTTTATCAATTTCTAGAAAATGATTATGGTGTGGTAAGTCTAGTCATATTTCATGTAATTATATGGAAGATGATCAAGGAGGCAATGAGAAGCCAACAGTAAGATGTTTTAAGTGAAATGAAATGGGGCATTATTCAAATGAGTGTCTAGAGATGAACTCGACTAAAGGAAATCAACTGGACTAAAAAAAATATAGGGGCGGTGGAGTCCTTTTCCACTACTTCAGTAGATGTTGGGCCTTAAAATAAAGTTGTATTAGGTACACTGTTTGTTTGTTCAGATTAAGCCAATGTGTTGTTTGATTCAGGGTCTACACAATCGTGCATTTCAGAGAAGTTTCCTAGTAAATTTGGAATTACAAATCATGATATGAATCCTTAACTTTTGGTAAAAACACCTAGAGGAAATGTTTAAACAAAAATAAATTTTAACAACATTCCTATCATTGTGTGTGGAAAGAATCTACATACAAACCTTATTGCTTTGCATCTAGTAGAGTTTGATGTTATTTTGGGCATGAATTGGGTGTTTGTTTATCATTATAAGATTGACGACAATGATAAATAGTTTTATTTTTAAAAATATTTTCATCTTGTGTAGAAAAATTATCCCTTACTTTTGAAAACATATTAGGAAGCTGAGAAACTAGTAAAAGATGGAAATGAATGTTACCTTACAGATATTGTTGAAAACAAAGTAACTTTTCAGATAACTGATGTTATAGTGGTAAATGAGTACCATAATGTATTTCCTTATTAGTTTTCTTATATTATACCTGATAGATAAGTATAATTTATAGTTTACTTAGTTCCTGATGCTATGAAAATTTCAAAACACCCTTATCTAATGACTCAAATTGAACTTTTAGAGTGAATGAAGAAATTGAAAGAGATATTTGATGAAGGTTTCATTCTACCTAGAAAATCACCATTGTGTGATACTGTCTTATTTGTAAAAAATTTAGATGGTGAAATGACACTTTTCATTGATTATAGAGTATTGAATAACATCAATATTAAGAATAGGTATCCATTGCCTCATATCGATGAATTGTTTAATCAGCTCCACGTAGCTCAACATTTTTCGAAGATTGACTTGAGGTCGGGGTACGATCAGTTGAGAGTAAAGGAAGAAAACTTTCCGAAGAACATGTTTCGTACAAAATATGTCCATTATGAATTGGTAATCATGCCTTATTGGTGAAACAATGCACCTGCTGTATTCATGGATCTATTGAATAGAATTTTCCGTGAGTTCATGGATAAGTTTGTGGTTTTGTTAAATGATGATATTTTGGTTTATTCTAAAGGAAAAGAGAAACATAAATGTAATTTAAGGGTTTTCTTTAAATCCTTAGATGAATAGAAACTATATGGGGAATTAATGAAGTTTTAGATTTGGTTACACCTAATTTCCTTCCTTGGTCACATTGTTTAAAAAAATGGCATAACTTTTAATCCTGCTAAAACAAAGGTGTTGATGAATGTCCAATACACAAAAATATAACTGAGATCCATAGTTTTCTTGGTTTAGCAGGTTATTAATGGAGGATTTTTAATAATTTTTAACATTAATCAAGTTAAACTATTCTGTTAACTCAAAAAGTTGTTATGTTCATTTGGACAAAAGAATGTGATGATTGTTTTTAAGAATTTAAAAGAAGATTGTTGAATTCTCTATTTTTGGAATTACCTTCTATAGAAGGTTTATTTGTTATCTACAGTGATGCTTCATTGAAAGGACATAGTTGTGTCCTTATGCAAAATGATCGGTTAATTGCTTATTCTTCACATCAGTTTAATCCTCATGAGTTAAATCACCTTACACATGATTTGGAATAATCTACTATCGTTTTTTCTTTAAAAAATTAGAGGCATCATTTGTATGGAGTAATGATTGAAATATATACTAATCACAAAATTTTGATGTATATATTCAATCAGATAGAATGGAAAATGAGACACAGGAGATGGTTGGAATTAATCAAGGATTATGATTTCACTATCCTTTACCAACCAAGAAAATCATATAATGTGGCTGATGCTTTGAGTCGAAAAAATAATGCATCATTGACCATGAAATGTTTGGAACAAGATCCTATGGTTTTTATTTGATAAACTGTGGAATTGAATTTGTTGGTGCAAGAAATTCAACTTTTTTTTCTAGTGTTAGTGAAATCATCTCTATTGGACAGAATAAATCAAGCGCAAAAGAAAAACATTGAGTTGTAGAAAAAGGTAGAGTTGGTTAAGAAGTGTACGTTGCCTAATATTAACTTTAATAATTATTGTTTTTTTTTGAGTTAGGGTAAGAGATTAAGTGTGCCTTGTGATTCCCAGTTTAAGAGTGAGTTGTTATGGGAATCTCATAGTTCTCTGATTTCAGTTCATCCTAGCAGTACTAGGATGTACAAAGATCTTAGGGAGCATTACTAGTGGGATGGAATGAGAAGATATATTGTTGATTTTATTGTGAAGTGTTTGAATTTTCACCAGGTTAAAGTAGAGAGGATGTTTCCTAAAGGGATGCTCCATTCATTAAAAGTGTGAGAGTGGAAATAGAAAAATATATCCATGGAATTCGTTGTGGGATTACCAAAGACTTCTCAAGGTAACAATGAAATCTAGGTTATTGTTGATTTATTGACTTAATCTACTCATTTCATTCATATTAGAGATATTTTATCTCTAGATCATATATCTTTGTTCTATGTTAAAGATATAGTCAGGTTACATCGTGATATCCTATCCATTGCATCTAATTGTGATCAATGTTTACTTCTAACTATTGGAAAGACCTCAAGAATTCGTTGGGTACTGAATTAAATTTGAGTAGAACATTTAATCAACAATTATATTGGCAGTTAGAATTAAAAATTCAGAACTTGGAGGATATGTTACATGCATGCTTGATGGATTACCAGGGAATTTGGGACTGAATTTATTCATTGGTTGATTTTTCATATAATAATAGTTTTCATTCCGGAATACAAATGGCTCGATTTGAGGAATTATATTAAAAGTGGGTTCAAACTCGAGTTCTTTTGGATGAAGTAGCTGAAATAAAGATGATAATACTAGAATTGGAAGAAGAGATGGATGAAAAAGATCAGTTGATTCAGAAGCACATGAGAATATCTTAGAGTAGGCAACAAATTTATATGGGTAACTGGAGGAAGAATCTTTCTTTTGAGGTATGTGACCATGTCTTTCTCAAAGTTTCTCCCTGGAAAAGTGTGATGCATTTTTGTTACAAGGGAATATTGAGTCCGAGTTTCATTGGACCTTATGAAATCCTAGTAAATGCTTGATCACTTGCGTAGAGTGTGGCTTTACCTTCATGTTTTTCCCAGGTACACAATGTTTTTCAAGTTTCAATGTTGAAAATGTATATTCAAGATCCATATCATGTTTTGAGCCCAGAGGTAGTTCAGTTGGTAGATAATCTCTTTTATAAGAAACAACCATTCTGTATTATTGACAATAGAGAGAAAGTGTTTCAGAATAAGTTAATTCACTAGGTAAAGGTTTTGTGAAAACCCCATATGATTGAAGAGGCAACATAGAAATCTGAAAATGCTATGAGGGATAAATACCCCCATTTATTTGATAAGTGAATATAATAGAGAGTATAAAATTGTCAAAAGGGAGAATAATGTAACATCACTGGTAATTAAAGAAATATGAAATTTTCTTATTTATTAATATTTGTTAATTAAATATTAATTTTAATTTAAAATTGGTTTCTATGTTCGATGGAATACCCGAGCCGCAATAACAGGTTTCCTGAAAAATCTAACGTTGCACACTAACAATATAATATTAATATTTTAAATGCTTGATAACACATAGACATTGTATTGGTGATAAGGAAAATAACTATCTAAAATATGATTATACATGTTTGTTAAGTGTTTTTACATTTATCCAATAAAAGATAGAGGCTTAAAAATTTAATGAATCAAATTATAAGCATAATTTACTTTAAAGGTTGAGTTACGACCTTTTGATGGAGAACACTCAATAAATCACGGTTTTTTCACTTTTATATTTTTTATTTGTCGAAATAAAATTCTTCTTTAAAATCAAGACATCAAAATTTACTTTGGGTAAAATTTTGTTATTTTCGAATAAAATTCATTTTTTTGTTGAATAGTAAGAAATACTGTATTTTAATCAAATATGATTTTAAATCTAATTTATTTATATAGATAGATTAACTTTTTAATTGGTTATAAAGTTTAATTTGATTATATTGTTACCATTTAATCCAATGGTGGTCATTTAATTAATTCAACTTTAAAATTGGACATAAACAAGTGTCAATATTTTTCTAGATATTGTTTCTTAAAAACACGCTATTGGTTTCGACAACGGGAATTAATTTTAAATTAATCAATCCAACTTATATGTTTTTAATTTGTTAAAATAGACTTCATTTTCGAATTCAGAATATAAAATAAAGCTTAGCCTGACGTTTTGGTATTTTTCTGAAAAATATCATATTTTGGTGAATAGTTTTTTTTGACTTTTATTTACTGCGGTTAAAGGTAAATAGGGTAATTCATGGTATAAAGAATATCATAATAATAAAAAATTACCTTAACACTTGTGATAACCTTATTGGTTGAGTCATGGCCGACCATGGGCATCCTTGGTTCGATTTTGGGACCACATGGGGGAACTTAATAGTGAACATGACACATTATTTTAATTAACATTAAGAAAAGAAAAAAAGATATAAACAAATATATTTTTTATAAATTAATTTTTACCTTGGGTAATATAAGTTATAATTTCAAAATTAAATATTCATTGTAAGGATAAAAATATTTCCTACATTGTGGTATTTTTGATAATTATTAAACATCTAATAAATTAAATTATTTATGACACAATAATGATGGAGTGTTTAGCTCATTTATAAATAATTTAAATAAATAATATTATAAAGAATAAAATAATATCCAAAACCTCTACAATTCTTATTGGTTGATTTTATTTAGACCATGAGTCATCATATCATCAACATTAATTAGTTTTGGATCTTTAGAAAAGGAAAATTATTATATAATAAAAGAATATTTTCACACTTTCCTAATTTGCCCCCTCCCCTTTATAAAAAGACATCACCTATAACCCATTCCTCACACTTCAAAAGCCCCTTGCCTCATCCAAACACTACCCAATTATGATCCCTAAATCCCTCCCCTCCTCCTTGAAGCCTTAAATTAGGAATAAGGCAAGTCAAAAATCCTTTTTGGTTCAAACCAAAGGGAGTTACCCAATTCAAAGGTAAGAATTTCTCTTAAATTGTTTTATTTTATTTTATTTTATTTCACTTCTCCAACCACATAACACATTTTATTACTATATTTTATAACCACACATGTATCCTCAATATAATTTGTTTTTTTAATGTGAAGTATTCGAACTACACATACACACACCTCCGTCTAATGTGTAATGTACATACTGTTTCTGTTGATGGCGAACTATTGCCTCACGAATGATGATTGTTCAAATATCTCCAACTACCTCCCAAGGTGGCCATTATGATGGAACTATATTTATATATGATATATGTTATATTTATAATGTTTCTATGTTTTTATCTATTTTTCTTTTATATAATACCTTTATGGTTTCCATAGTTGGTAAATACGATAATCTTATTTTAGGAAGTGATGACTACCGCCCCCTCAATGTGATATGACTCGTTCATGCCTCTGGTGGAACGAATAAAGGGTAGAGTTAATTAAATTATATATGATATTATACAGGAATTATAATATAATTATGTATCATTATGTATTCATTCCATTAAAATAAGAAATAGAAATGGAAGTAGCTTTCTTGCATACGTACGACTTACCATCTCCATGAACGGTGCATTTCATTTCTTATCTCCAAATGTTATGTACTATTATAAATATATGTATATACATTATATATATGATATATATTATATCTAAATCAAGAATATCATTATGGATATAATGAAATTTTGACCACATGAACAACTTCTAATTATAATAAGTCCATTTTTGACTCAAGTACCAAATATAGACAAAATGATCATTATTTACTTGAATGATATCATTATGTTTATAACATTGTTATAATTTTTATAAAAGTAATAATAAACTTGAAAAAGGTTCTAAAGAATGTGGAAATAATATTTAGTTTAGTATTCATGAAATTAATGAACGAACGGGTCATATCGGACACGATGTAAGGGACATCGTCTCAATCTCCTTTCATTGAGGCATATTTTGTTTTCATACACGACTTTCTTTTATAAACTATAGAAAACCCATTGAATTTTCATTTCATTAAAAGGGAATAATTTTCTATGAATATTTTTACTAAATGAAGAAATGGTTGGTTTCCTTTAACTTAAGCGGTGACAACGACCTTTCTGCAACTGTGAGTTTTATTTGATCTTTGGCATCCTTAACAGGCTAAAATATTTTTAAAAGGAAAATAAATACCATATACACTTTTATGAAATTTGGTATTGAAAATGGATTTTATAATAGATTTTTTGTGTCAATATATTTATGTGATATACTATTATTGGAATTTGGAAATGTTTTCTTTCCTTTATGTTTTTTCTAAGTGTTATGATTTTATATTGGTACTTGGACATTTGATGGGTGGTTACGTGATAAACCAAATGACGGGTGGTGTCTTGATAAACCAAGATGAGTGGTTACATTATAACCTCTTATGAATTAGGTATGAAAGTCGTTCGTATAGATATTCCATTTAGTGATATATGTGGAAGTCGACTATATGGTTATTCCATTTGTGTATGTTTATGTCCCTTGTTACATTTATATATTATGTGCTCTTTATATGAATTTTATGATAATATTTTTCTTTCAAAAGCATAAGAAATGATCTTTTATTCAGTGAAGAGTATTTAATACATCATAAAGGTGAAAAGTATTACATATGATAAATTATTCATGGTTTACATGTTGTTTTATAATAATATTATTGTTTCTCTTCATTGAGTATCCCTTACTAAACATTTTATTCTCATAAAATTTTTTTGAAATGTTTTTCACAAGAAATAAAGTGGAATAGGTTCAAGGATGGGATCAAGGAAAAGTCATTCTATATAAATCATGGAACTATACATGACCCTACTATCAAGAATTTTTATTTTGTGAAAAATATGGGAACTGAGTAGAAGTGTCTACTTTGTAAATTTTTGGATGTACTGTAACAGTTATGACCTAATTCTCTAAAACATTAAACCTGAAAAGAACCTAAATGTTAATTATTCATTTAATTCAATATTATGTAATGTTTTTTCGGTCAGGTCCTTATAAGTATTCCCTTCAAAACTAATTTCCTCTAATACCACATACACATTGATGTTTCCAGGCACATAAACTTCATGTAAACATTTTTTGATCTGTAAAAAACATTGAATTTCTAGATTTTACAACACCATAAATAATTATATTATCATATAAATTCATTGCAGAATCCATATCAATAATTTATTACCCAATTATAGTAGAATAAAAAACTCCATGGAATGAGATAATAGATAATGAATCATTATATTTTTCAATGCATATTAATTTTTCTATATAATTTATTTATTCTTATACTTTTGATAAAATTGATATTCTGAATTATAAGGATTCATCACATGAACCTTTTCTCTGATACAACATGGATTTCCAAATGATCAATTTAAAACTGGGGGGGGGGTTGAATCAGTTATTTTTTTTAATGTTTCTATAATATTAAAACATAACACCTTTAAACTATTTAATTTTATATACTTATCAACTTTTAGTGAATACTAATGAATTAATTTGTAGGAAATAACCTAATCTATATGAGATTTACAAGGGTTTTCCTTAGTGTAAGAACCTATATCCTTTCCATATCTACTCTTATAGGTCTATGTAAATTCAATATTATAGATAATGGAACACAACTAGTTCCAACACAAATTGCACACCTTATATCTCCCGATAGGAATGATTATACGAACTTATTTCATTTTGAAATTTATTTTAATAAAAAATTATTATAAAAAAAGAATAAATATTTTTTTTTAATTTTGTACATAATAGATCATTGTTCGGATGAATCAAATTATAATGGCCTTCAATCAGATGAATCCAATTTGATTTACATAAACATATTAAGTCAATAAAATTCTCCCTTTCTCTATGTATTCCAAAATAAACACATTGGTTTGTATGGGAGTGATTATTATCTTGTGAAACTACCCAATACCCAATCATGAACATTCTATGTCTGATGAATTCAGCTTGATGAAAAAATTATAATGAACTCGGTCTCAATATAAAAAACCAATACTCTTGACAAATTTTTAACATTATTTTCCTTAGTCTGGTAAAAAAATCAATGTTTCTTCCCTTCTTCTAAGATCTCGTCAAGAAAAGAATTGGATGACAGGAATTATAAAACACTCAACCTTTTAGGCACACATTAAAATATTCAATGTATTAAAGTACTATGATTCTATATTTAGATAACTCAGAAGAACAAAGGCGGGAAGTTGTATGAAATCTCCTTCACAAAAAACATCCAAAACATAGAGAAACACTTACATTTAAATTTAAACTCTAAAATCATAAAAACATTTCAATATTTATCAGAAAACTTTCGTATCAAAAAAACTAAATTTTCTTAGGTTTCAAATAAATTCATTAGCTTCATCATTATACTAATTTCGCATCACTCCATACTCTGAATATATTCCTCTTGTCACTCTGATTTGATTTTCATCATCATATTATGACATGACTATCTTTATCTCAATATTATGAACATTAACAATAGATTAATTATCATTAATACAACTCATCTGATTTCAAATTTAAAATCTCGCATTGTTTCTCCTCAGGTAAACGCTTCTCTATTGAAAAGTTTACATATTTTCATAACTGATTCCCTTTTATGGATTGACATCAGTAACTCTAATAACTCAAATTATCTGGCATCAATGTGTTATATATGTGTTGATTTCATTTGATTAATTCTTCCATGTTCATAATCAGATTGATTGGTGTCTTCTCCTGGTCTAATAGATCAACCTCCACATAGGCGGACCAGTTTTGTTTCCTTATAAGAGTTAGTATGATGGTATCCTTATAGTGATGGAATTATTATTATGATGAAATTATCCTTATGATGAAAAAAACATCTTGTTCGAAATTATTAATGCTTCTTCATCATTACATATTCATTCTTGTTACATAATTTTGGGTTCGGTACATCTGGATTAGCTCGGCTATATCTGGGTTTCTAGAAATGATTCAAACTATTCTGAGACCTTAAATATAATCCAATAATACATATAATTTATCATGGGAAATTATCATCAATTATGATAACATCATTACCAGTAAAACATTATCTTCCTTTAGAGTTATATTATTGAAGTTATTTTTTAACTCCTTTAATCATTGCCTTCATTCAACATCCTCTACAACACTATGAAATTTATTTTCATGAACATATAAGTTTCTAACCAAAATAGAGTTTGATGAATCATGAAAAATAATTCAATAGAATCTAATACATATGTTGTTTCAAATCATCAAAATTAAAAAACACTCATAACATTTCTCTCTAACAACATCTTTATTTGATACACCTCAGTCTGAAAAATTATGTCTGGAAACTTCTAACTGAAGAACTACATTAATAATGGAAAAAAATTCTCCCATTTTTTTGGATTCAAACATGTAGACACATTAATATTTCTTAAAAAAACTCATACCAATGTACTGGGTCCAATCATGAAGTAAAAACATTTGTTTACACAATGTTAGTTGTCAACAATACAAAAAATTGTTACGCAAAATCATCTAAAAGGCTCTTCATGTAAGATAGAGTTCATACACCCTACATAAGTAATTATTTGTATTTAAAATGGGTGTCTAAGGGTAACCTAGGAACTTTTTAAAATTCTTTTGATAATTAAATGGGTTTTATAATGGTACACTATGTTCATGAAAAGGTACTTTCAGGATTTCGTAAGGGTGGCACCATTTTTTAAATGTTACATTGGTGGAATCTTTAGATAACTCAAGGGAATGAATTTCCATGAATTGTGTAAGAATAAGAGACCCACTAATTGATATATTTATTCACTTTCATGATTCTTATATTTTTTGAATATTGGTAAAACCATGTTACCCTTACATAGTGAACCTTTTTGAGGGAATGATCTTTTTAACTAGTTCTTCCATTTTCCTTGTCCAACATGAATTTAAAATTTGTATGATCATTTTAAAGGGAAAAAAATCATGGTAATTTCTTCATTAAAATCATTTAATGGTTGTATTTACTTTATTAAATATTTCAAATAATCTTAATTCAAGAACTACATCATAAAACAAACATTGGTTCTTTAATTTGAGGTTTTATTATACTATGAACTAGACTTACATCTAAATTTATAAAAATATTTAACCATATTTTACTATCAATTATTTATAACATATTATGATTATACAATACAAAAGACACTTAATTAAAATATGAAGAGACTTCTTTGATCAAACCAGGTTCAACTTCTTGTTTTAAGGTGTGGTATAACACTGATTTATTTCACACTCCTAGGTCAAGTGAGAAATGGTGAATAAATTTCATATTATAATTTTTATGAGGTATCTGATTTTTATTTCATGAATAATTTTTTATGTAAGAATTCTAGAACCATTTTGAAAAAATAATAAACAACTAAAAAATTATAAATAACCCAAAATTATCAAATAATGATAAATAATATTTATCATTCTTATCTAATATTATTATAATGACATACAATGATATGTCGTTAGAAAGTAATAATATTTACATGTAAGAAACAATGAATGAGATTAAAAATGATTTTATTTTGAAATTTCCATATAGGGGAACTAATTGTTGAATGTTGTGATTTGATTTTTTTTCAAAATGAAATATTTGGAATCAGTTTGAAGAATCCATAGAGATCTATTTTAAATAAAAAAATTCATGAATGTATTTAAAATTTTGATTTCATAAAATTATATTTGAATAAGCTTAGATAATATTGAATTAGGAATTCTAATAATTTATAAAATATTTTATTTGTGATCTTTTCATGATTTAGGAATGTTTTTTATGCCAGATTTCATAGATTTTGAAAAGTTCTTGTATTTATTTTATATGGATTTTTTTCATTATGATACTTTTTTAAATTGAAATTATTTTGGATCTATAACTTCTATTCAAAATCATATTTTTTTTCATTTCTCCTCATTTGGTGAGGGTGTAGGTAGAGCCTAGTGTACTATACCCTAATAGGGATGTGTCTGATGGCTAGTTATTATTCATTGTACTATTTTGTATTGGGTGGTATTTAAGGAACATCATTGGACGATTTAATCAAGGGTTTCTTTTCAGTATATTCTATTTCATTGCTCACATGGTATTGTAGTAGGCATATCTACTCTCCAAGGGCCCAAAATATGTTGTATAATAATATTGTAAAGTCCCGAAAATCATGTGGAAATTATTTTCATTAATACATGGGATTTTTACGAGTTCACGATAATTTATGGAGCATGATTCCAAAGCCCAGCATGCCCGGAATCAATTTTTGATGTTTTGTTCAGGTACATTTAGTAAATCTATAAGTGGGTTTTTATAACTTTTGAACTGGTGCTCAGAAAAGAAATCCGAGGGCACCGTTGAACTCACAACACCTGAATATGCTTATGAAGACTTTCACTTCGACAATAGTGAGTCAAGAATAAATGAAGATTTTTTGGGTTTTTGAGGGAAGTAATAAAATAAATTAATATCACTTTATTTTATTTTGAACCACCATGTAGGGTTTGGGTTGTTAAAACCAGCTGATGGGAGTTGGAGGTGGGACCACCACACCTTAACCCTTGTTGGGAGGTTATGGTGGTAGGGCCCACCCGAGCATAACCTCCTATGAGAGGTTATGACATGGGCAACAAACTAGTATTATCCCCCTTTTAATGGAGGAGGGTAAAACCTCCTCAACTCCCAATTAAATGGGAAGAGACCCCTAGACCTTCTCCACCTTAATGGAGCCAACTCGAAATTAATTTAATTTGTGCTACCTCTCAAGCATTAATTAGGTGAGATGAGTTAATTAATTATTTCAATCATTTGAATTTTAAATCCAACATTCTAAAATAATAGACAAACTATTATTTTTGTTGGACATTATTCTTTGGTTGGAATTTTCTATTTTGGTGGAGCATGGGAAGAAAAGAGCTTGAGAGAAATGTTTTTCCAATGATGAATGCCGAAAACAACCTTCTTTGACTTCCTCCCTTGGATCCTACTGATGTGGAGTGTCTTCCAAAGACGGCGCATCCTGGGTTTGGGAGTGCGTGACAAATGCGACAAACGGCGAACTGCTTCGTTCCCTTTCCGCGACACCATCAACGAACTATGACCGACACTCAATAGGTAGGAGGTCTATTAATTGATGTTGTTATACCATTTCATATCATCTTCATTGGATATAAAGGGTTTGTTGTGGACGTGTTAATGATCAACTGCTTATCTTGTTGAGCCAATTGATACATCCTTATACGTGTAGGGTGCGGGCCAACCTACAATAGCCAAACATCCTCCATCATTTTTCATTCTTGTGGCATTCATCAGCTTGAAAACATAACAAAAATGAGGAGATAGATACGACAACGACAAAGATCGCGCTACTCGTGGCCTCCATGAACCACGTGCCCCTGCGAAATCCTACACCACCTCCAGCAGAGCCCGCCCGCAGCCCACAGCCTGTCAGCATACCCGCGCGTTTCCTGTGGCCAGCCCGCCCGCCCAACTGGTCGGCCCATGTGCTGCCTGCACCCCTCTAGCCTACCCGCTCACCCCACGTCAATCCCGCACACTGCCCTTGTGCACTGCCGGTCTTCCTGCTTACTGCCCGTGCACTGTTGGCCTAACCGCGCCCTGCATGGTACCCCGTGGCCTGCCCATGTGTTTCTCGCACAAACTTTCGGCCTGCCTACGCCCCGTCGGCCTACCCACTCCCTGTCCGGTGCCTCGAGCCTCCTTCTGGCACCCTTCCTAGCACCCTATGTGGCCTACCCGTTACCTGGCTCCCAGCCGAACTGGCCGAACCACGCCAGCCACCCGAGCTAGCCCGTAACATCCTTCGCGGTGTGTCTTGCCGATCCGACTCCGCTTATAGGGCTGATGTGATAGAGTCGTGCCCCACGTGGTGCTGTTCGAACCTGCCCGGACCTCCGGGCCGAGAAGCCTATGCGGAAACCTTCGGGCCGAACCACCCCTGCAGTCCGTTGGGTCGGTCCCATTGGAACAGGCTGAACCTAGCAGGGTGACTGGGTTGACCCAGATGGGGTCGGCACAGCCTGTGTTGGGCTGAGTTGGTCCGACCGGGTTGGACTGGGTCCAGGCCCATTACTGACAATATTACTTCATTTGGCCATATCATTGGCACCAGACGACCATTTGACAAACCTTCAACAGCACAGGTTTTCTTAGAGCATGAAGGTCCCATTGAGTATACCCCACTAGAGATCAGGTTAATTTTGAGATACAGTCAGGTTAGTTCGTACATGAATCCAACCAGGGCCCCAGGTTTAAAAGGCTAATAATTCTCACACCGGGCTTCCGATCGATGCGTTGTCAGTTACGTTGAGACCCCATTGACGTGGAAGACCTTTGAGATACTTCTACGTGGGACTTCGAGATAGTTGGAGTATCTACCAGTAGCTCATGGAGCAGATCCTCTCGGAGATGAGTGAGCAGAGTACGGAGACCTAGTAGCTGGATAAGACCTGACGACTGCTTGACCGATTCGACTCGGAATGATTCAACTAGCCTAGTGTTGAGTGCCTGGTAGATGGCTGCAGACCCACGGTGGAGGAGTGCCGGGTAGTTGGTGGAAGACCCATGGTACTCAAAAGGAGGAGTACCTTAGCAGGCAATTAGGGGGAGTACCTGGTAGTTGGCGACAGACCCACAGTGGGGGGCACCTCTGTGGTAGCACGGAAGACCCATGGTACTCGACATGAGGAGCAAATCATTAGTCTAAGGTTAGTGGTAAGCACCTAGTAGTTTGGGGAAGACCCACTTTACTCAACAGAGAAAGATTTCTCCAACAGCTAGGGTTTTGAAAATGTGATTAAAAATAGGGGTTGAGCTGAGTCAATAACTTTTCTGTTTACGAAATGATTGAGATGGATTACATGATAACTTAAGTATATGTATGGGCATACACCTATGTGGGGAAATCTATTGATTTCATACATTTTGGGATATCCTTGTTGATTTTTTTTGAGACATTGATTGTCTCACAGTCCTTACTGAGTGTCGTTATACTCACCCTTGCACGTGTTATGCCCGCATCTCATTGTGTTGGTCGTAGATGATGAACAACTCTGACCTAGGCTGAGAGTGACAGTACTAGACGACGCCCGGAGGTGGACCACACGGCGTGACATTACATGGAAGAGATGGACAGACATGGAGCGTCGTAGAGGCTATCTGTACCTACCCTTCAGTTAAGATACCCTGGAGGACGTCCCGACAACTATTTTACTTTTCTTCAGTTGTATGTGATTTTTAGTTATACTTGTACTTTACAGTTGTGCTTATATTTCTGGTCCCTTTTACTTTTCAGAACTCCTTTGTATACAGTTTTACATATTGTTTTACATCCAACTCGTACTATGTTGTGTTTGTTTTCAATTTATAAAGGCAATGCCTTCTAAGTATTTGGGATGTATGCCTTTCGTACTAGTCGCTATCCCCTAGCCTATAGATGGAGGGCTTAGCATTGTCACGTCACGGGCCTTGGGGGATGGGTCATGACAAATTAGTCTCAGAGGAGTCTGTTCTACCCCAGAACATAAGACTCTTATCTTTCTTTTTTGGAAGTAATAGTTTTAAGGGTACCTAGTTTGGTCTCAAGTTCATGGTGTCCAGTGTTTGTGTGGCGGCCGACGTATCCATACACCAGGACCTTGACTTATGATTTCTGACTCAGTGAATGAAAACACTGATTGCATGTGTGTTTTCAAATATTTTCTTTATGTTAGTTCAACTTGGTCATTTCAGCAGGTAAAATCATTGACCATGTCACATTTGTTTCATTCAGGATTCCTCCCTATGAAAAAACAGTTAGAGCCCTAAGAGTTGTACGCGTAGATATTCTACCAAGTCATGAGGCTGCGGTGTATGGCCCTTTACTAGCGGAGGCACCAGTGGTACCACCCCCATTGTGCCATTGATTCCACCAGCCCCATCAGCAGACGATTCATTGAGATTGAGCACACTGCGCGAGTTCCAGCACCAAAATCGACCTAGGTTCAGGGGAGAGTTGATCCCACATGTGGCTGAGGATTGAATGGAGGCCCTGGTGAGAGTCTTTAGACTGGTAGGGACACAAGCAGACTTTATGGTGATTCATGTTTCCATCCTTCTACAGGCATTAACAGGCAGATGGTGGAGCCTGATGCTCCATGTGAATGACGAGGTAACACTACTCTGGGAAACATCGAGATCATATTTTGGGAGGAGTTTTCCCAGCCACTCTCTGTGCGGTGTGGATATAGGAACTACTGCATCTATATAGGGTAGCATTACTGTAGATCAGTACTCAGTATGGTTCACAGACCTCTCGTGGTACTACACTAATATGGTACGAGACTCATTCTTCCGGGCCCGGACCTTCAATAAGGGACTCGGGCGAGATATTAGGTCTTCGATGAACTCCGTAAGTATCATGACGCAGGAAGGGGTGTGGGAGAAAGCCCTCTTAGTAGAGAGATTCCTTACTGAGAAGCCTCCAGCAGCCAGACCCACTACGAGTCATCATGAACCAGAGTCTTCTACAACTAGTATTTGACAGATGAAGCATTGTTCTAAAAGGACCAGACTTACAGGTGGACGACTGCACGACTCAGGATCGGTTGTGAAGGGCACCCAGAGTAGAGAGAGAGCCAGACATTCCATGAGAAGACAGTGTTACTTATGCGGTGGGCATGGCCACATGGCTCATGACTGTCCAACCCGCCGATCAGATGACCAGCCGGTATTCTAAGGACCGCACAAGAAGAGAGAGAGATTCAATCGAGGTGTTCCGTAGGGAGCAGGAAGACGTGGCAGATGAGCTGGTCATGCAGCAGGCGGTGAGAGAAAATTTGAGATGTTACCTCCACTACAACAAGGAGTTTCACCCCGATCGCAGGGAGTAAGTGGATAGTGGAGAGCTCAGCTCCAGGCAGCTGAGGCTTACGATCATGGTGCTCCATAGGTCAATAGAGGTATGATCTGTGTCTACTCCACCATGGCGATAGTTCTTATAGACAAAGGTTCCAGTCAATCATTCATTTCCACATACCTCGTTCAAAATGTGTAGATTTTGACGGATCCATTGGTTCATTCCTTATGTGTAGAGACTCCTATTGGAGTAGACTCGACGATTAGGAACTGGTTCCTGCAGTGAAATATTACTATAAGAGGCGAGAGATTCGGCTGGGATATCATTGTAGCGGCGTTGAGGCATTACGACATCATCTTGGGTATGGAATGGTTATCTACAATCAATGATCAAATCATCTGTATTAGGAAAAAAGTGTGGGGTGCCCGCATGGATGGGACAATGTTCACCTTCACTGGGGAGAAGGGAGCCTTTGAAGTAGAGGATAGACTTACATGGATGAGGGTGTAGAGGATCACTAATCAGTTGGGATACATTACCCTCAAAATAGTTGACGTCGAGAGTCTGAGCTATCCTATAGTGGTAGACCAGTACACAGATGTTTTCTCTGAAGATGTTCCAAGACTACCTCATCGCATAGAGGTTTACTTCTACATTGACCTGTACCCCAGGGCAGCACAGATATCTACACCATCATATCGGATGGCTCTCGCTGTGCTTCGTGAGTGTGGGTGTAGCTGGAGGACTCGCAGGGGAAGGGATTCATCCAGCCCATTGTTTCTCCCTAGGTAGCCCCAATTTTGATATCCAATAAGACGTGTGGGAGCATTAGGATTTGTGACTACTACCATCTCCTGAACCAGGTGAGCGTGAAGAACAAGTACCCACTCCCGAGGATTGACGTCCTCTTTGATCTGCTGAAGGGATCATGGTGGTTCTATAAGATAGACCTCCGATCATGCTATCACCAACTCAGAGTTCGAGATGAGGATGTGCAAAGGACGACCTTCAGATTCTGTTATAGCCACTATGATTTCTTGGTTATTCGTTTCGGCATAACCAATTCTCTAGAAGTGTTCATGGAACTCATTAACTGGATCTTTCAGCCACACCACTATCATTTTTCATAGACATCATCAACAACATTCTGATCTAATTGACTACTGAGGAGGATCATGCCTACTATTGACAGGTAGTACTTGACACACTCCGAGAGCACTATATTTATGGTAAGCTCTCGAAGTTCTAGTTCTGGATACAAGAGTTTCACTTTCTGGGTCATTTCATCTTTGAGGCTGGAGTTGCAATGGATCCCATGATGATTGAGGCAGTACATGCTTGGGATCCACCAAGGAGTGTGACAGAGGTACGATGTTTCTTGGGTTTGGCAGGTTACTACAAGAGATTACTTCCTGACTTCTCCAGAGTTTCATCACCACTTTCAACCATGGCGAAGAAGAGGAAACCCTTCATGTGGTTGGAGAGATGTCGGTAGAGCTTTCAAGAGTTGAGGAAAAGGATGACTAGTTCCCCCATCTTGAGGCTTCCATAGGAAGGCATAGGGTACATAGTCTACTGTGACGCATCAGGGACCGGTCTCGGGTGTGTCCTAATTTAAGAGAGAGCAATGATCGATTATGGTTCTCATCAGCTAAGACAACATGAAAAGAACTATTCTACCCATGACCTGGAGTTAGTAGTAGCTGTCTTTTCCTTGAAGTTCTGGTGACACTATCTTATGAATGAACATTTTACCATGTACTCTAATCACAAGAGTCTTAGGTATATCTTCTCATATAAGTACTTAAACCTGAGACATCAGCGATGGATTGCGTTCCTCCAGGACTATGACATTGAAATAGTATATAATCTTGGGAAGGGGAATGTTGTTTTGGATTCTCTCAGTAGGAGATCTAGTATACAACTACTAGGAGAGGAGACAGAGGATCTACCTACTATACAGATATCATTTGTGGATAGGGATGGATAAGAATTTCTAGAGTCTCTTACAGTCACTCCACAACTTCTTCATCGAGTCTGGGAAGCACATCATGGAGATACTGACTAAGAGATGCGACGTGCTCATATATCTATAGGGCATGCACCTGATAGATTCTCTAAAGGTTGGGAGCATGTCATCCTCTTCAGAGGACGTACCATGGTACCGGTGACACTTCATGAAGAATTTTCAAGGGAGTTCCACAGTTCCTCTCTAGCGGTATATCCAGGTATGGAAAATATGTATTAGGACCTTAGACGATAGCACTAGTGGTCAGTTATGAAGAAGTCGGTAGCAGAGTTTGTCTCATGATGCCTCACTTGTTTGCAAGTGAAGGCGGGGCACCAAGTACCAGCAGGGTTTCTTCATCCTTTAAAGGTCCCAGAGTAGAAGTGGTATGAGATATCCATGGACTTCATGATAGGTCTTCCACAAACATCCAGGGGTCATGACTCAATTTGGGTGATAGTCGACCGACTCACCAAGTCGGACCACTTCATAGCGATTAGAGAGTAGGGTAGAGTAGAGTGCTTGTGATGCTTCTATGTGCAAGAGATTATGTGGAAACATAGAGTACCTTAATCTATTGTCTCCGATCGTGACTCACACTTTAATTCCCAGCTATGGAAGGGGTTGCAGGAATATTTTGGGACGCAACTTTGTCAGAGAACCACCTTCCATCCTCAGATAGATGGTCATATCGAGCGGACCATTTGGTGGAGTTTGCATACAACAATGACTATCACACCAACATCGGGATGGCACATTTTGAGGCCTTTTATGGGCAACCTTGCTGATAATCCTTGTGTTGGACAGACCCTAGGGAGTCATCACTTATGGGACCAGAGATGGTACAACCTACCATAGAGAGGTGCTGGTCATCCAGGTGTGGATGAAGACTTCACAATGCAGGTAGAAGTCATATGCAGAAAGGAGACGGAGACCTCTGGATTTCGAGGATGGCCACCATGTCATTCTACGGGTCTCATCTCGATGAGGTCTATGGAGGTTTGGCCAAGGTTGAAATTTATCTTCAAGATTCATCACACCATTATAGGTCTTCAACAGAGTAGGTTAGGTGGCTTACCACTTGGCTCCTCCACCGCAGTTGCACAGGGTGCACGACATCTTCCACGTTTCCCAGCTGAGGGGATACATGCACGACACCTCTCACATAAACAACCATGGATATCTGGACATCGATGATGGGGTGACTTTTGTGGAGGTTCTAGTGGAGATTGAGTATTGACAGGAGTGAGTCCTATGTGGATGATCGATACCTCTAATGTGTGTTCCCTGGTAGCACATGAACCTCTAGAAGAGTACATGACAGCGGGAGGCCCAGATGCGTGTTCAGTACCCCATTTGTTCCCTTAGTTCTAGTTGCAGCTTACGAGGACGTGAATCCCTGAGGTGGGGAGAATTTAAAGACCCGGAAATCCCATGGATTTTTTTTATAAATGGGATTTTAACGAGTCTTCCAAAATTTACGGCACTTCATTTTGAGGCCCGATGTGCCCAGAATCCATTTCTGATGTTTTTTAGGTATGTTTAATAAACATACAAGAGGGTTTTTATAAATATTGTACCGTTGCTCAGAACTGAAATCTATGGGTACCGTTGAACTCGTAGCACTGATATTTTCTTAAGAATACTTTCACTTCGATGGCACTAAGTCAAGAATAAAAGTTTATTTTTGGGTTTTTGGGGGATGTAATAAAATAAGTAAGCTCACATTATTTTATTTTTACCTGCCATGTGGAGGTTGGGTGGTTAAACATGCTCATGCCAGTTGGAGGTAGGACCACCACACCTTAACATCCCTTAGGAGTTTATGGTGGTGGGGCCCACCAGAGAATAACCTCCCGTGAGGGGTTCTGACTTTGGGACCACACGAGGCTTAAGCCCTTATTAATGGAGGAGGGTAAAAAATCCTCAACTCCCCATTAAATGGGGAGAAAACCCTTGAACTTCTACACCTTAATGGAGCCAACTCACAATTAATTTAATTTGTACCACCTCTCAAGAATTAATTATGGGAGCTACGTTAATTAATTAATTCTCTGTTTTGAATTTTAAGTCAAACATTCTAAAATAACAAGAAAACAATTATTTTTGTGGGACAAAATTCTTTTGATTGAATTTTCTCTTTGGTGGAGCTTGGGAAGAAAATAGAATGAGAGAATATTTCTTTCAACGAAGAATGCCGACAACAACCTTCTTCAACTTCATCCCTTGGATCCCACCGACGTGGAATGTCTTCCACAGCCGACACAGCCCAGGATTGGGAGAGCGTGATGAACACGATGAACAACAAACTCATTTGTTCCCTTTCCGTGACACCGTCAATGAACTACGACCGCAAATAAAATGGTAGGGGGTTTATTAATTGACGATGTTATACCTTTAATATCATTTTCATATGAAAGAAAGGGTTTTCTGCAGACGTTTTAATGATGAACTCCTTATCTTGTTGATCCAATTGATACCTCCTTAAACACAGAGGGTTCGTTCCCACTTAACATAGACCGACATCCTCCATCGTTTTTCATTCTTGTGGTGTTCTTTGGCATGGAGACGTAACAATGACGATGTGACAGATATGGAAAAGACAAAGGTCGTGTTACTCGTGGCCTCCGTGAATTGCGCTGCCCACACGTCATCCTGCACCACCTCCAGCCAAGCCTGTGTGATGCCTGTGCCCCACCGGCCAACCTGGACACTACCCGCTGCCATCCCGAACACCCCGTCGGCCTCCCCGCGCGATTCCCCCGCCCCACTGGCCTATCCGCGCGCCCCGAGGCCTGCGTACGCACCTCCATCACGCCCCGCTGGCCTGCTGGCATGATTCTCGTGCCCCGCCAGCCAAACCTTGCCCTGGCCGGCAACACATAGCATGCCCGCGCGCGGCCTGCGTGCCCCGCCGGCCTCTCTGCGCCCCGTGGGACTTCCCACGCCCTGCCCGGTGCCCTGCCAGCCTGCCCCCACCCGGTGCTTCGTGCGGCCTCCCCGCGACCCGGATCCCAGCCAAACTGGTCGATCCGCGCTGGCCACCCGAGCCGGCCCGTGACGTCCTTCGCGACGTCAATGGCCGGACCGACTCAACATTCCTGGACAAGCCGCCCGAGCCGCACCCCACAGGGTGCTAGCTGACCTATCCCCAACCTCCAGGCCGAGCCGCCTATGCGGGAACCTTCGGGCCAAACTGCCCCTACAGTCTGATGGGCTGGGCCTAGCGGACTGGGCCTAACCTAGTGGGCTGACAGGCAAAATGAGCATAGTTAGACCCATCGGGTTTGACCGGGTTGACCCAGACTGGGTCAGTCCAGTTTGGGTTGGGCCTTGTTGGTCTGACCTGGTCGGACCAGGCCCATGCCCATTTCCGAACCTGTTACTTCCTTTGGCCAAATCATTGGCACCATACAACCGTTTGATGAACCTTCAGCGACACTGGTTTTCATGGAGAATGAAAATCTCTATGACTATACCCTAATGTATTTTGGGGTAATTTTGAGTTACGTTCAGGTTGGATCGTACACGAATCCAAATGGACCCTGGGACTAAATGGATAATAACCAATAGATCGTGCATCTGATCAATGATTCGACTATTGTGTTGGGACCCCTATGACATGGAAAACCTTTGAGATATGTATACATGGGACTTCATGCCAATTATATTATCGACCTGTGCCTCGTGGAGAGGACCCTCCCAAATACAAGAAAGCAGAGTATGGAGACCTAGTAGATGGTTGAGACCTAACGATTTCTTGACCGATTCGACTCGATGTGATTCGACTTGCTCAGTGGTGAGAACCTGGTAGTTTGCGGCAGACCCATGGCAGAGAAGCGCCTACTAGTTGGCAACAGACACACAGTACTCTACATAAGGAGTACCTTTGCAGGCAATTAAGGGGAGCAACTGGTATTTGGCAGTAGACCCACTGGGGGGAGCCCCTCTCTAGAGCGAGGCAGAACCATGCTACTGGACAGGAGGAGTACCTCAGCAGTCCAAGGTTAGTGGGAAATGCCTGATTGTTGGCGGAATTCCCACTATACTCGACAGAGGAGGATTTCATCACCAGCCATGGTTTCGACAATGTAATTAATAATCCTGGTTGAGTTGTGTCAGTACCTTTTGTGTTTTCCTTCTGATTGAGATCGATTACTTGATAACATAGTTATATGTATGGGAATATACCTTACTGGGGTCATCTATTGATTTCATTCTTTATGGTTGATCCTTGTTGGATTTTGTGAGACCTTTAGGGTCTCTGGGTCCCAACTGAGTATCATTATACTCACCACTGCACGAGCTATGCCTGAGCATCATTGTGTTGGATGCAGACGATGGACAATGCTAACTGAGGCCGAGAGTAGCAGTACTTTATGGCACAAGGAGGTGGACCACATGACGTAATGGTAAACAGGGGAGATGGAAAAACGTTGAGAGCCGTGGAGGCTATCTGTTCCTACCCTTCAGGTAGGATTCCTCGAAGGACGTCCCAATAGCTATTTTACTTTTCTATAGTTTTAATTGTTTTTCAGTTGTACTTTTACTGTACATTTGGTCTTGTATTTTCGGCCCCTTTTACATTTCATAAATATTTTGTATACAATTTTTCTTATTGTTATACTTCAATCTCGTAATCTGTTGTATGTGTTTTCAGTTTATAAAGGCAATGTCTTCCTGGTTTTAGGGATTTACGTCTTTGGTACTAGTAGTCAGCCCCTGGACTATGGAAGATGAGATTGGTGTAGTCATGGCACGAGCCCCGGGGGACATGTCGTGACATAAATGAATTGTTTTTCATAAAAATTGTCTATCTGTTAATAAAATGCACCAATTTGGCTCATATAATTTTTTTAGGGACAGTTTTGAATCTCTATAGATTCATTTACTTATACTCCACCAAATAAATTCACTAAGCTTATATATTTCATTAAAATAAAACTGTTGAAAGGAAATAGCGATGTGAGGAATGGTCAAGGAGGTTAAGTAGAATGATTAATATGACTAATGTTGGTGTTTCAGAAGAATGTGAGTATAATCATTTACATACATTATTAACATCATCATCCAGATAATTTTTTTAGTTTTGATAATTATTCGTAATTACATATTGATATTTTATGGTTGGTTATTATTTTCATATATTTATAATTTGGTGGCTATTGATTTATAAATTGTTTTTTGGATTATTTGTTGCAAATGGATTTATTGTACATAGATGGTTACCACGTATTGATTTAATATTCTCCAAATTATGTTTCCTCTAACCTCATTTCTAACTAGAAACAAAATGTATTTGGGGAGGCACAGATGATTCCCAGAGGAAACGTCACTCAAACACAATGGATCATGTCAGGATAATAAAACTAAAATGTGAATGATTTTGAATTTTTCAATAGGTTTCCACTCTTAGGAAATACATGTTTTATATTCTATTTAGATATAACATTCATTGGGATTTTTAATTTCATTATTCATAGGATTCTTATAAGAAGTATGTTTTGGTGTGGGTTTATTTCATGAAATTAGTTTTATTACCTAGACAATAATTTCATATACATCTCTTATATTAATATGATATTACTTTTTCCTATTTTTTGTTAATGTTGAGGAATTCTAAGGATTTTATTATAGGGATATATACTCACCACTATATATGAACCTCAATGGGGATAAAGAAAATGGATTTCAATATACATTTAATGTGAATATCTCATAATTCACTAATTGAGAATTGGGGCGTTTCTTACTAGGTTAATGTAAATTTGGTCATGGTTACAGACATAAAATAATGTTGACGTTAGTGAAACCATAATTCCATCTGACATTTATTTTGTTGTACTATAGTTTCTTATTTTATTTAATGCATTATATTGAATTTTATTTTTATATGTTTCTTTTTCTATTGGTGGTTTTCATTATATTATATCATTAAGGAAATTATGACCCATTATTATAATTGGTTTCAATTTTTGTACATATGGGAAAATGTTATAATTTTACTAAGTATATCATATACAACATATTTTGTCAATTTAGTCTACATGGGAAATCTCCAAATTTTAATGTCATGTCTGTCCATCTCAATCCAATGAGTCAGGGTTGGTATAGAATGACTACATTCTCACTGATTAAGTATATTATTTATTATTTTCATGGTGGAGGGTATGGATATATACAAGTAAAAATAAGGTAAATGACTCACTATTATCATATCCAAAAAATTTCAAATATGATGGTTCCAAGTCATCCTTCATTATTAAATTGATGTATCCCATACTGAATTACACTATATCTACTAGATCATTAAATTAAAATACCCTTTTTATCCCATCCCATTTTCAATGGAAATATTTTATACTCATTAATAAATAAATTATGGGGAGTAGGTGGAAGTATAAAAGTTATTTCTGTTTTTTTATGAAAATCATTACTAAGGAATAATGACTCACTATCAGGATAGTTTGATTTATATATAATGAATATTGATTTATCAATGATATTTTTCATCAATTATTTGTATATCAATACCATCAAATTTATTACCATGTATCATTTTACACGTACCAAAGATATATTCCATAATCATAAATGAGAATAATAGTTCATAGAGAAATAAAATTTTTCTATTTTATCATAAATAAATATATTAAAAGGACAATGAACCTAAATTGGATTTCTAAACAATATATTGTAATATTGAGTTAATTGTAATAATATTTTGATTACAAACGTCATGGTCAATAATTATTGATCACATGAAAATTTTCATGATGAACGATCAAACTAAATATGTTACGGTATTTATTATTGAAATATATTATACACTCTAATATCTTCTAAGATAATTATCCCTAAAAATGGATTGTTTTATATACTTTATGAGAGATTTAGTTTTAAAGAATATTAAATAATGTGAAATTTATATTCTATATGTTATATTTAAGGCCATTGTGTCTTCATGGATGGAATATTTACGGGAAGAATAATGAAAAATGATATTAAATAATTTCCCAAAAAATATATATTATTTAAATATGTTGTATCCACAGTTTATATAGTCTCCAATTTGTATTTTATTAAAAATTACTGAATAGATGTCCAATTAAAATTTTTAATACATAAATGTGTAATCATATCTTTATTGAATTTTGTTTATTAACTCTTTAGAGAACAAAATATGATATTATGCAAAGAACTCCTATTAACATTACTAGCGGGGATGAATTTCTTATTTTTTAGTAATACTTAAAAAATGATCAAGGTTTTTCCTTTTTATAAATATATAGTGTTTTTATTATTAATAAATAGAATTTAATAATCAAAAAAATATATCCACCTCATCATCTATAGTTGGAGGAAGTAATCAGCAGTTTAGAGATATAGACACATTATCTGTATGGGGTAAGATATGATAGATTCAAGAATAAAAAAAATGTAATTTATATATTCAGTTATGAATAGATCTATATGAGTAAAATAGTATAGATATAACCACTCAAGGAATGTGATTATTCAATACACCACCACCCTAGACATTATAAAATTATTTAATATTCATTGATTATGAAATATCTTGGATTTACATCCATATTGAATTTTTGAAAGGACCTAATATGCATTGATTTTGAAAATTTAGATATGTAAATTAATAGGTAATGATATATACAATTTCTTTAACAAATAACTTTCTATCCATATTTATTCAAGAATAAAAATAATTATTAACAAAATGAATGGGGTTAAATATAAAAATTCATAGCTATGTAAGATTGAAAAATGTTGGAATATATCAATGAGGATATATGTTTTATATTTTTTAATTGATTATTTGTAACATAATATCTTAATCTAATGAATTTATATTTAGATAAATCCTATGGATATAATTTCCCTATATAACCTTGAATCACAATGATGTATTTTTATTTGAGAGAAGAAAATTTTTGCAGGACAACATGATGTGATATGTCAATGTATTTGTCATTTATCCTAGATATTTTGGAATGTAATTCTTGATAATGAAACATCTATGTATGTTATACTAACTCTTAATATACTAGGGTTCACGCGGGACATGATTTTAAAATACATCGTAATTTCACATCCAAAAAAAATTACGGGGAATAAGAAAGCATCAGTCAATATGGAGACCTTATAAATGTTTTCATAATTCATGTACGTAAGGGATAATTATTACCCCATACTGCAAGTGTGGACTTATATTAATAATATCATGAGCCTTCATAGTAAAATCCTGTCATTTTTATCTAATAATGACAATCATTTCAAAACCACATTTTATTCAGTATCATCATTAGGCTATAAATACTAAAAAACATTTTCGAACAAAAAATCCAAATCGAATTGATTGTACGGCTAAATGGAATATAAAAAATTAAATTTATATATTAGGTTCTTTACCACTACTTTGATGGAAAATATGATTAAAACCAACCTCTAGTGTAAATTTCATAAATGTAAATCTTTCAGTCCAACATTTACTTGACATTTTACAGAGCCTACTATATAATGTGATGTCATTCAGTGAATTACAGAGACAATGTTAGGTAATGAAATGTAGTAGGTTATAAATTACTTCTAGAAAAATCTATAAATGTTTCATCAATCTAAAAATAGATCAGGACAACTCAGTTTGTTGAATAATGTTTTTCCAAAAAAAATTATAATTGACATGAGGTTTTAATTAGGGAATTATGTCTTTATAAGGGTATCACCATAGATGAGAGATAAATGTTTTTTGAATTGTATGATAATTCTGTAGTGAATTAAATATTTTAATATTTCACATACAATTATAGATGTATCATGTGATTTGAATATTACACAAAATCCCTCCATATTTAATGATTTTGTTTTTTCCTCATTGTGGAAGATGTAAATGCCGAATGAATACATATATTGAGTACCAATGAATTAGAGATAATACCAATAATTCCAAATCAGAAAGAGAATATAAATATTATTTACATTATAGATCATTTCTAATAGAATAATACCATGCAACTGATGACTATTCAATAGAGGGAAGAAATTATTTAATAGGATATGCATGATCATTATGATGTAATAAACATGGAAATTAAATAGTTTTTCAAGGATTCATATACATCTCAAGGAATGATTCATATGTAGTGAAGAAAATTTAATACATATTCATATAATTCAGTAAATACTTCATAACAATATTTTTTTAAATATTTAATATTCGTAAAAGATAAAAAGAAAAATACATTCACAGTAATATATGTAACTAGAGATATAAAATAGATAAACATATATTATAATAGAATATTCTTGATATTTTGGGATCAAACTCTATAAGATATAAAAAAAAGAAAAATTAAATTAATGTTTTTATGAACATTATAAGAAAAGTAATATATATGATATATTAACATATGTGATAATATGAATAATGATATATGTCATAGTGAAGTATATTGACAATGTATAAGATGATTATGGGAATTATATGATGACCATTGTAATATTAATGAAATTGTGATATGTAAATTAAAAATACCGTCTAATATATATTATATGATATTGTAAATGAATAATTATTTAATATTATTAATGTGTATATATAAAATAATTATAATAAAATTTATATTTTTTAATGAATAAATGTTTAACAAAATTGGGAATTTATATAAAATTTATTCTAAAATTTATCCTTTAAAAACACATAATGACTATTTATATTGCAACTAATTATCATATATATATATATATAATGAAATTTATTTATAAAAAATGTCTTTAATTCATTTTAATCAGTCCATATAAATTACATTCGAGTGAATTTTGGTTATTATTTAGAAAATGCTTATTTTTATGTGGAAGGTAAAAAAATAATGATTTATTAACATTAGAATATTTATTATAATGTTGCGATGTAAAAAATAAAAAAATAATTATTACTTATTTAATAGTATAAAAACAATTTCGTGATCAAAATAGTGTATTAAAAATTCATAATGATAATTCAAATCAAATATATCAAAATTACAATATTCTATTATATTCATTTATAATAAAATCAATTTATTATTATTGACAATGATAATAATGTTTCAATTTAAATATAAAAAATTATTTTTTATATGATAAGAATTTTGATTTCATTTTTATTTAAAAATTACAAAATAATATATTGTACTTTTTTCATGAAATAAAATATAAATAATCAAAAACAGAAATCATTAAAATTAATAAACTTAATTTTTAAATTTATATGTGAACATTCAAATCCATAGTTTTATTTTTGTTGTAAGTAATATTTTTATTTATTGTATTGAAAAATGGTTACTTTTATGTGAATAGTGACAAATTCAGCATTTGTGTATATCGTAGGCTTTAAGACGACATCATGTGATAAATATTATTTAAAAAAATTCCATTTTTTGAATAATATAATTCCTATTTAATATTAAATATTGTGTATCTAAAATTATTAAACATAACTTCCAAAAATATAAGTAATTTCTCAATCACGAAGTTATTTTTTATTCATATAAAATATTTTTTATTCCTAACATTTAATGAAATAATTCTACTATTTCATTTAATTTTTTCTGTGTTTAAATATATTGGAAAATTCATTTTTAATAATAATTAATTATAATTCATAATAATGAGCATAATTCATATTCATATTCAAATAATACTAATAATTAGTATTTTATTATGGAATATCGCTCCACCTTTTATTATAGATGCCCTTCCTCTATCTATTCTTCATTTCTTATGAAACATTTTTCAATACCAATGATCTGTCCAAATCACTCTCTATGATCTCAAATCCATTCCATATAACTCCTAGTGTAATCAAAATTCCAAACTTTTTTGTCTTTAATATAAATCAAATGTGGCGATTCAAAGAGTATGTGTGGGTCTCGTGTCTCTCTTCACATTCATAATTAATATTCTAGTTTCATAAAAATAATATAAAAATTCTATTATTTTACATACATGATAATATTTATGTGTTACTAATATCTATTTTGAACATTATTGATGCGATGTTGACCATTCCATCACATCAAACACATTTACATAATCAATTATGGTGTACAAAAATTGGTTCCACAACCCATATATGTAACAAACTGTGCTGGATAACATGGAAACCCATTTAAAAATTTGGGTCAGACAAGGCCTGAAAGGGGTTCTTAATCTCCATGGCTTGGATACTAGCACCTATAATCATACAAAATGTATGTTGGAATTATTTTCAACAAAAACTATTCTAGAATGATAAACCTGAAAACATTTATACAAGATAAACTCTACTGAGATAAGCGTACTAGAACAAAATCAAATAAACAACCAAAATTAATATAGAAGTGTTCCACAAAACTGAAATAACATCCCATGTGCCAAAGGATTCCACTCTCCATGTCCACATATCAATATCTTGAACCACCTCCAACTGGTTCATGGACCATGCTCAATCCTGGAAGTAGATAATCTACAAGCATTGGTTAGAACCCATAGGGTTTGAACTTTTGGACATGTTAGGTATGACAATTGAATATTTAATATGATAAAAACATTCATTAACCAAATAAAGCGCTTTAAAATTATTTTTTCTGGCATTTCAAAATAAAATTTAAACAATTTATCATTAACACTTCAAATTATGTATAGACTGTAATCAAATTTCATAAATAAAAATATTTATACAAAATAGTATTTATACATTTGAAATCATGTAAAATAGTTTACAACCATTGGAATATAATTATATATCATATATAAACAAGGGAGAAACATGTTCATCACCCAAAATGTACAATAATTACATATTATGGGATCCTCCCACATTAATGTGATAGTTACCAAAATGAGTACACACGACCATCGAAAGTAGAATTAGTGGACACTTTTACGTCCCACCAGGGAAAATGATGCACTTGAAGTTGTATTAATAGTGTTTTAAAACATCAATATGATGTTGTGGAAGTCCTATTCTTTTATGATTTTTCCAAATAACTGAATGACTTATTAATATTTCATGTGATCTAGTAAAAATAAATTATGCGAAATTTATTTTATGAATTCATAGAATAAAATTAAATCCCATTATCAAATTTTATAAATTAAAATTTTTCATTTAAATAAAAAATTGGGTTTTTTAACAAAACATTACTTTTTTCAAGATAAAACACAGAGAATTATATAAAAACAATTTAAATCCATTTTTCACTAATTATAATTTCAAATCAATTAATGATTAAATTCAACTGATTAAAGTAAACATTTTAATTGAAAATGCTTCTTTAAATTTCCCAATTTTAATTCAAAATAATCATATTTCCATAATATTACATCAATTTCCCAATCACAGAACAATTAAATGTAATTGGGGATTCTCTCAATTTCATTACAAACCCAAATTTTCAAAACAAAATCCCCCAATTTAATGAAATTCTGTTTTTAAAAAATTCAATTTCATAAGAATGAAATTAAATATACTCCATTGAATATTATTTAATCAAATGAATCAATTTAGGGTTCAATAAATCATCATATTAAAATGGAACCTCCTACCTTAGGATCATGGGATCGTGAAACTATAAACCCTATTCAAGATTCTCAAATGAAAAATGGTGATAACAGAGTCATTGAAAACCAGAATCAAACCTTTTCATTGATTAAAATTATTGGGTAATAGATCCTAAAAAATAAAAACTGCTATATAAAACCTTATGGATTAAAGGATTATAAAATAAAGATAGAGAATAGGAAGAGGAAACTGACTAGGATAAGATCTAACAACATTCATTCATTAAGATTTAATCAAGTTCTAGGAAGGTTCTGAAGGAAAAAATGTAAATATAGGTAGCCTTAAAGGATGGAGAAATAATATTGGGGTCCTACTAGCCTATCATATATCTAAATAAAAGATTTAATGATTTTTAAAAATATATTCCGATGAAAAAAACCATTATGCATTGTTTCCAAGGAAATTTCGCACTCTTTGGACTAACCATGCTCCATAGACATGATCCCCCTTTTCTATATGTTCATAGTTTCTCCTTAGTCGCACATGGGATTTAAAATTATGTACTGTCATTGTGAAACACTACATCCTAGGTTTGTAGGTTTATTAATAATAGGGCAAATGGTTTGGACTAATAATGCGCAAACTGTGAACTTTTCAACAAACTTCCAAAATTCTAAAAATTCTACCCGAAGTAACCACAAATGAAACCCAAATAATGAATGCTAAAATAGTGTGTAAATGATACATGAAATAATTTATATGATGTTAAAAAATCACCCCATTGACACATTTTATCCATAGAAAGGCCATTAATTTTCTTACATGTCAGAAAAGTGAGGCCACTTCTCTCTCGTCAGTTCCTCATTCTCCCATGTAAATTGATATTCAGAACAATGCTTCCAAATCATATTCACTATAGGTATCTTCCACCAATAAATAATTTGGATTAATAATCAACTATATGGACTTCCCATTTGGTCATGTATAAATCATGTTCAACCTCATAATCATGCATATTAGATCAATATGTGAATTAGATAGATATTTTCATAGATGAGATACATTGAACATGTTATGAATCGATCTAAGAAGTGGTGGATGTTCTTACCGGTAAGAAAATTTTACAACCTACTCAAAAACCTCAAAATCTATCACAAAATTAATAGCATGTGTCCCCTATCTATGAATCCATCGATGAAACAAATGTTTTTAATCATTCAAGAACACCTGATCACTAACTAATAATTCCAAAGGTCTCTGAAGACGATCAACATAAGACTTATACTAGTTTTCTTCATTCATAATCCTTTGATGAACCAATTGGATCTTTACTATTGTATCTTGAACCAAGATTGGTCCAGCCAAGGAACATTCACCAATCATGGACCAACACAGTGAATATCATTATGGCTTGAAATAGAATGACTCAAAAGGATCCATTTTGATAATTAATGGGTAAATAAAAATAATAATAAAACACATTAACCCTCATATGATCATCCCAAATACCACTAATGTCGAGAACACAAGAACATAGCTTATCCTCAAGAATCAGTATAGCAATTTATATCTATCCATATGACTGTGGATGTTATGTGGTACTCAAATGGACCTGAGATCCAAATTGATCCTGAAGACCTCCCAAAAAATTATAAGTTAGTCTAGGGTCCCTATTATATAATATAGTATATGGTACACCATAGATGTGAAATATATCCTCCACATTTAGGTTTCTTAAAAAATTTATATCATGAATGGGTATAAATATAGTCAATTTATCAGTTCATCAATCTTTAGCCAAGACATAATCTTCTTTTTATAGGTACATGAAATGACACCCATAATATCCATAGAGATTTAACCCCATATACAAGTAGGGAATAGAATTGATTGAAGAAAAACTAATGGTTTCTAATGATAATCCAGAACTTATGGGCATGAATATCAATAGAATACAAATGATGAAATACCCCATCTGACACATGGACACCAAAATTGATTTCAAATGTAATAGAACATCAATCTGGTTCCTGGTGGAATAGACCACTTCTTATTATGTTAACACAAACAAAAAATTTCCTCTCTGATAATATCATATCAATGAAATTCTGATAGCATATAATTCTATATTTGGGGAATGTCCACTCAGTAACTACCTCCCAACCAAAAAGAGGGTCTCCAGGGCTACAAAATTTCTCATCAATCTACTGTTCATGAAGAATCAAGTTGAGAAGAGTGGATTTCAGCTAAACACTTTTCAAGGAATCCTCATCCTATGATTCTTGGACAATACAATGTAATTCTGCAATGAGATCCATCAATTCCACTCTTTAAAAAATCATTCACTGGCTTGAGTCATAAATTTCCTACTCAAAAACTTTTCACTGAAATTAACTTTTCCCAGAGTATAAGTGATGTTGTAATAAAAATAATACTGGTATTCTAGCCAAAAACTTTTTTGAAGATTCAAATATATTTTAAAGAAGATATAACTCATGTTCTTTTGGATAAAAAACATTGTAAAGCTTTATATATAAAAGGTAATTCTTCTAAGACTTATGTGCATTCATAACAGCTTTCTGTTCAATGTCATGGGATAGATAATTAATATCAAGTGGAAAATCCAATGAGTTCCATATGAAACAACCTGATCACATTGCATATGAATGAATATGAAACCTGCACCTGATGAATCACAAAATACCATAGAGCCCTTCTCAGCCCCATGAAGAGTGAACACCAAAAGAAGTAGTTAGGAGTTGTTTCTGGTCAAAAAATGAATTCTGAAATATTTAAATCCATTAAAACATTATGACCATCCAAGTTAGGGAATTCATCAAATAATCAAACATTGAGAACCCCTATAAAAAATTATGATAATAACAGGCTAAAACCAAGATTAATGGTTCTCAAAATGGTCATAAATTCTCCCAATAATGATTCTATGACAAATAGATTCTTTTACCCTCAACTGACGGAAACCAAAATGGTGTCCATTCCATGAGAACCAATTTTCACCTTTATAATGATCAAAGAGGAAATCAATATGTATAAATAGATACATTCTCTATATTTTAAGTTTATTTAATTTTTCTTAATCCAAAAAAAGGATAAAAGAAGCATATGAATTCATTGGAAAGAGAATTGCAACCACCCAAGGTGACACACTCAACTGTATCAAAAAATTATATAAAAGATCATCCAACCGAGTTGTTATCAATTCCAATTCAGATGCTTAAATGTGGTTAGAGGGACTATAAACTGTTTGAGTACCAGACACTATGTATTTAGGTAACATTTTCTCCCTTACTAGTGGAAAACCCCATATGTCAGAAGTAAACACATTGAGAAACACAAAAAACTATGCAGAGATCACAACCCAATGATTCCCACTCGAGATCAATATAGAAAACCAATATCACATTCCCCGACTCAGGATGAGATGTTTTTTACCTACTCAACCTTGGGTACCATTATCCTAAAAAGATAAAACACACACCATTGGGTGTATTAAAGGTGACCCATTAATTTTAATAATCAATATTTTCTTTATTTTTAGTGATCCATTCCATCCAAAAATGAATTCATGAGGATTCATGTAATGATCTATAAAAATACATGATCTCTTATCCCCAGATTGAGAGAAAAAAGAGGGGCTACCAATACCTTTTTCTCTCATTATACCAAGGGGATTAGTAATATCGATGAAATAAGATAAAATATCCAACAAAATATATAGATGATATACAACATCGGATTTAAAAAATGAATGTGTTGAACCAGAATCAAATAAATAAGTCACTAATGATGTAGCTATCTTGATGGTACCTCTCACAGTCACTAGACTCGTGTCTAATTCATCTAGAGACTATTCCACTACATGAAGATGATTTGTTCTAGATGTATTTGGATGGAAGACTATTGTGTGTGAATAATTTAACTTCCCCAATTTTCAGAAGGATTTTATGATCTTATTACAGTAGTAGGAGTTAAATAGATATTGGAGAACTTACGTAGGTGAACCAAGTGTTTGCATGAGCCACATCACTTTGGTGCCTTATTGAAAACCCAATTACAATGCCCTAGTATTCCACACATGTAGAAAATAAAATTACCCCTACCATGCATAGAAGTTGTTATAGAAGAACCTTAATGTTGTGGACCACCATGAGAAATATCTTTCTTATACTTTCATTTTATAGAACATTCACCACAACTGGGAGAGAATGAATCTCATAGAAATTTTTCCCCTTCAAGGCACGTCCATTTAAACTATTTGTTCCCTATCCAGTACATTAGTATAAGAGGGAAGATTCAGAAAGAAACATGAGATTAAATATCAATTTTAAATACCAACTGAAACCATTGTTCTATATATTATTATTCTAGATGATCTCTAGTTATAACTACAAAATCATAATAAAATGGATTGTATACACAATTACGGTCATGTCTGCCTTGTCATGTTTGTAAATATCTATAGCCTTGGGTAAAAACTCAAAATATGGATAGAACTAGTATGTGAAAATAATATTGACGTCTTACCACTATAATCTTCATGCTTCATCACTATCTATATAGTGTCCCAACATCTCCTACTTGGTCCATCCAGCATAATGGTGGAACACATCACCTTGATTTCCATAGGTGTATGCCTGAACCCAAAAAAAATTCATATCCCGATAAACCATTCCTCAACCTCTTGAGGATCATTTGAGCCTTTCAACACTTAAGGATTTTGGAAACGATATTCATGAGAATGATCTTGGATAATGTCCATATAAAGTTCCAATGCTAGATCCTAAATGGAAACTGGTGTTTGTTCCTTTCCTAGAGCTTGGACAGTATGCACAATCAACATAACCATTTTGTGTTCATAAGAGGATTAGCTCACTTATTTTCAAAAGTATATTCCTCCTAGATCTAAATATCACATCTTCCTATAGGTATGAGGCTTCAAACACCCTAAAACAATAATGAATACCTCTGACTAAATCTAAAATAGAGTAATAAGAGATTATTAATCCCAAAAGATTGAAAAACTAGATTTACATTTTAATCTATAAGAATAAAAAGAAGTTAAAATAATAGAACTAATCCTTATGAAATATTTCACTTACCACCCATAGTGAGTTTAGGTTCATTTTTGTTAGAGCTGGTCAAGAACTCAATTGACATAACCTCATTAGTTCGGTCAACATTACACAAATACATACTAAATTCAAGAAAAAAATATCAACCCATATCTCTAGTGTCACTTTAAAAAAAAGAGTCTGAATACAATAGTAACCCATTAATAGATCCAGTTCAAACATGGCTAGGTGGGAGCTCTTGATCCCTATGGGTTAGCAACTAGAACCAAGAATCATAAAAAATGAAATTGGTAATGATTTTTCCACAAACACTGAAAATAAATGATAAAAAAGACATTAGAGATACAAGATAAACTCTACATTGATAAGCGTTCCATAATTAAAATTGGTAAACATCCCAAAGTACTATAGAAAATTAACATAAAATTCAAATAAAATCTCAATTCCTAAAGGATTCAACTCTCCATTCTACATATCAACAGCTAGAACCACCTCCATGTGGTTCTTTACCCCTGATTGAACTGAGAAGGAGATAATGTAAATTCACATGAATTCATAGGTATGGTGTGAAATTACATACTAGAATGGTCTCACCCATTATTCCATACTATCATTATAACATTAATTCACCAAATAAATATATTCCAATTTTCAATAATAAAAATTTCAGTTCCAAATCATATGAAAACAAATCATTATTTACATTTCAAAAGATGGAATATATTTAAAATTATGGATTTAATTTAAACAAGTTCTATAAATTAAATCGTTTTTATAATACAATTATATAAATATTAATTCATGTACAAAAGTTTACACAAATTTAAATACATTTATATCAAATATATAAACATGTGAGAAATATAGACATCTACCATGTTGTATGATAGTTCTAGGTTATGAGATCATCATACACGCATGTGATAAAAACAAAAATGTTTTCACTCAAATGTTATAAGTGGAAATAGTTGACTCGTCAATGTACCACATGGGAATCAGATATGATAAAGAGTTTTTATTAGTGTTGTAAAATGAAAATCTAGTGTTAAGTCATTCCCATATTAGCATGTTTAGCCCAAAAAACTCACTAACTATCTAGGAATACATGTACTCTAGAAACAATCATTGATAAAAAATTTATCTTATGAATCCCAAAAAAAAATTTAAATCCCATTCTATTATTTCAAAAATACCAATTTTTAATTTAAAAATCCAAAGGGTGTTTTAATTAATACATTAAATTTTTCATATGAATCCAAAATGATTCTATCAAAACAATTTAATGATATTTTTTTAAAAAGTGAAAAACTGAAGTCATTTCATAATTAAATTTCGCAATTAATTCTGAAAATTAAATTAATTAATTTAATAAAAATAATTTATATAAAATTAAAAATTTAAATTAAACAATTTAAATCTCTAAAATGTTTGATCAATTTCATAATTACACACCAATTCCAAAGAATAGTGGGTTTTCAAAATTTCATGTCCAAAATAAATTTCCAAAACAAAATCCCAAAATTCAATGGAATTGGTTTTTAACAAATTAGATTTCATAACAATACAATACCAGGTATTCAATTGAATGAAATTTAATCAAATAAAGAAATTTATTGTCAATTAAATTATACAGTCAAAATGGAACCACATACATCAAAATATCACAATATTTTTAAACTTCAATCCCCAATCTAGATTCTATAATTGAGTGTGATGGTCATGGAATATTTGGAAAATATAAATAGACCCTAGTTTTATATCCAAATTTATTATTATATCCCATAATATATGTAACACCCCAAGCTTCCACGATACGCTTCTCATTCAATAATGCAATAGCTTGCATTGTACGCAACATCGAGTTCTAAAACACCGCGACAAATCAAAGTAGCCGTTATGAATAGTAATAACCACTTTTTATAATTATAGAAATTTTATATTTCAAAATGAACTTTATTTTTTATTCGTAATATCGAAATTATCAAAAGTTGAATTTTTTGTAATTTTCAGAGAACATCCAATTTTTTATGAATAGTGAAAATTACTTAAAAACAACTTTTTTAATCAAAATAATTTATAGTGATAAATTATACTATTTAGTGGTTTTAAAGTATAATTAGAATATATTTTTACCATTTTATCCAATGGTGGTCATTAGAATTAATTTAACATTGAAAATGGACATAAACAATTGCCAATATTTTGATATAAATTATTTCTTAAAAACACGCTATTTGTTGTGACAACGGGAATTAATTATAAAATTAATTAATGAAACTTATATGTTTGTAATTTTGTAAAATAGACATCATTTTTGAATTCAGAATATCAATTATAGCTTAGGGTGAAATTTTGGCATTGTTCTGAAAAAATTCAATTTTTGATTAATAGTGAAACCACTAAGTGGTAGTTAAATAACTGATTTTTCGTTTAAATGAAATATTACCACTTCTGTGATTTGATTTTCAAAAATCCGACATACATGGTTGTCATTAAGAAGTAAAATGTGGTTCAATGAGATTAAAATAATTTTTTGGTGAATAGTACCTTTTAAGTTCTTAATCGCGATTAGAGATAATTAGTGTAGTTTAAGGTAAAAATAATGTTTTAATAATATGAGATGAGCTTGGCACTTGTCCTACTACTATTGGATGAGTCATGGCCGACCAAGACAACCAATGGGTCAACTTGGAGACCCCATGGATCCACTTTAGTTGGAAAATTACATTAATATATATATTTATTTAATGTTAAAGTAAAAAATGATACAAACATGAAATGTTTTACTAAAACAATTTTTACATGGGGTCATACAAGTAATATTTTTGACTATAAATAGTCATTGGAAAGCTAAAAAGATTTCCTACATCATAGTATTTTTTTATAATTTTTAGACATTAAATAAATTAAATTATTTATGACATCATGATGATGCAGCGATGACCTCATTATTTAACGATTTAAATAAAATGAGAAGATAATGTAAAATCCAAGGCATAAACTTGTCCAATGCCTATTGGATGGGTAGATTTCTAACTCTTATCACCTTATACTAGAATTAAATAATTTTGGAACCTTTAGAATCAGAAAAGCATTGTATAATAATGTAACATTTCCTTACTTTCCAAGAGTGCCTCTCCTCTCCACTTATAAAAGGCCCCCACCACTACCAACTCATTCACACTTTCATGCCATTTGGCTCAGCCAACCTCTGCCCAAATACTCTCCCAACTTCCCACTCTTACTCCTAGAAGCCTCACTTTGGGCAGAACTCTTCCCAAGGAAGCCTTTTTCTCAAGTCAAAAAGAGTTACCCGATTTTGAGGTAATGTCTTCTCTTATGTTATTTTGTTTTATTTTTCTTCTCCAACCCCATAAACTCTTTTTATTCATTTCTTTTGTAACAACACCAGTATCCTCATTATAATATGATGTTTTTCTAATAAGGATTTAGCTACACTTACACACACCTACATCTAATGGTTAAAGAACATACGGTTTCTGTGGATGGCGAATTTCTGCCTCACGAAACGATGATTGTTCAACACTCATATAACACCTTAAAAGGTGGCCATTAAGATGTCACTATATTTATATATGATATATAATATGTTTATGTTTTACTTATGCTTCTGTATTTCTCATTTATGGCATAATTTATGATTTCCATTATGGGTAAACGCGATAATTTCATTTTAGGAAGTGCGGACTACCGCCCCCTCAAAGTGATTTGAATCGTTAATGCCATATGTGGGATGTATAAAGGATGGAGTAAATGGTATTATACACAATATTATACTGGAATTATATTATAAATTTATATCATTATGATTTCATTCCATTAAATATGAAATAGAAATGAAAGTAGCGTTCAGGCGTACGTACGGCTTACCGTCTCCATGAACGGTGCATTTCATTTCTTACCTCTAAATGTTACGTAATGTTATAAATGAATGTATATACTGGATATGTATGATATATATGACATCTAAATCATGAATATAATTCTGGAGATAATGGATATTCTACCACATAAACAACTTGTAATTATAAGAAGTTTATTGTTGACTCAAGTACCAAAGATCGACAAAACGACCGTTATTAACTTAAATAATTACATAATGTTCATATCATTGTAATAAGTGATATAAAAAGGATAATTAAATTGAAAATGGTTCTTAATAAGGTATATATTAACTCTAGTTTATTATTCAGGAGGTTAAAGAACGGTTGAGTCAAGTCAGACACGAGGTAAGGGAACTTCTTAACCCAACTTCCATTCTTTGGGTTAATCTCCTACATTCAAATTATGTCATGATATTATTATGTCCTATTTTGTATTTTTACGTTCTTTATGTGTAACTATAATGAATACACATAATAGATCTATTTTAATTTAAAAATGTTCTTTTTAAGGACTTCGTCTCAATCTTCTTTCATTGAGGCATATTTGGTTTTATACACATATTTCTTTTATACGGTGTATAAACCCCTTTGACTTTTACGTATATTCAAAAGGAATCTTTTTTATACGAAGCATTTACTAAACGAAAAAAGGGAATGTTTTTGTCGTATGTATGCGGCGACAACGAATTCTCCGCCGCCGTGACCACTATTTGAGTTTCGGCTTCCTCTAAAAGCCATACATTTTTTTAATGTAAAATAAATACCATGTTATAATTTTCTTTTATTTTGGTATTGAAAATGGATTTGAAAGCGTTTTTATTATATCAATGTGTTGTATTGATATCTTGTGATTGAAATGTGGAAATGTTATGTTCCCTTTATGCATGTTTTATGTTATACGATTATGTTATGGTTTATGAAATGTTTAAACCTATTCATATGAGGAATGTATTGGACTTAATAAGTGATGGGTGGAGCCCGCTATAGCTCCTCGATGAATCGGTAGGTCTCATGAGACAACTAGACGTGGAATTGGCTGAGGCCCTTTCCCAATTTGATTTATGGTTTTGGCCGAGGCCTTAATCATTTTAGACGTCTTGGCCGAGGCCTTGACAAAATGTTACAGAATGTCTGGCATTATACATTCCGTCACTATGAAAGTGGTTATTGATCATTCATGTGATTATTCGTCTAGTAGAATATCCATGTGAGTAAGTAAGTGGCATTATTTTATTTTACTTTTTCCATATTATGCTTAAGTTTAAGTTTAATAAGGCTTTTGTTTAGTTATACATTGCCTTAAATGTTTATGTTTATTTATGAAAGCTTCCGCAATATCGTTATCCATACTGAGCATCTGAGCTCACCCCTTTCAATGTTTTAATATTTTCCAGGATGTGAAGAAGTATTTTATGAATGACCTGCATGGATAGTCAGAAGAGGATATGAGTGTGGACTATGAAGACTTTGTTATTAGTTTTTCACATTATGATGTAATGTAACATTTATCAATGTATCTAGTGTTTCCAAGGCTACTAAACTAATCGGTCTTTCGAGACATGATCTTTTGTGATCATGCCAATGTTACGAAGTAATGCACCGACTCTGGGTATCTGGGGTCGGGCCGTTACAGTTGGAATCAGAGGAAGTTTAGTACTAACCTTGGAAGCTAGATTTAGATAAACTCTGATTAGAGCATATAGCCCAAAGGTAGACTTTGAAGATTAGTATAGAAGAACTTCCTATAATTTTTCTATTGTAGAGATTTTGTGAGTTTTCCGAGCAATACATCCCTGTCTGGATACGAGCAGGTAGAGGCGGCTCTGGCACAGATGTACCTAGGGGTAAAACCGGAAAAAACCGCTTTGAGCTAGACTCGAATGGGAACTGGTGCATGACAGCGGGCCTTGCTGCACTCTTGGTTGCGACACTCCCGGGGGATATGCTTAGGATAATTCCCATTTTCTATTCAAACCACTATGAATGGTTATGAGTATATACTTACTCAAATAAAACCTTTTTATGATTATGGATTATATCCATAAATAGTTCAATTTATGTTATGTATTTTACAAGTATGGAATTATGTATTTTGATTCATAAACTAATATAGTTTATGCCATTGTTTAGAAATGGCGCCTAGTGGAAGGAATGGAAACCGTATCAATGCACGCACTCCGTGTAGAGATTGACCTCCTACTCAAGATAATTATTGTGGATCTGGATATACAACTGGTGCTGATCAACTTATTACCATACTGGGACAACTCACTCAAGTTAGGAATAATAACCTTACTCGTATGGATCACCCTGATCCACAACGTGGAGGATCAATGTTAGACCGCTTCATGAGGAAACAACCACCAACATTTAATGGGGGTACAAATCCGTTAGTAGCTGAGCAATGGATAAAATCCTTAGAGAAAATAATCCAGGCCTTAGGGAGTAGCGAAAGGGAGAAGGTTGTCCTGGCAGTTTACCGCCTCACTGGAGATGCCGATCAGTGGTGGTCGCTGATTCAAAACACAAAGGAAGATGATGACGTATCGAATATGGAATGGAGGGAGTTCAAAGAGCTTTTAATAGAAAAATACTTTCCTCGTGACCATCGAGCAGATATGGAAAGGCAATTTCTGAGTCTGAGGTAGAAGGAGGATGAGAATGTCGCAAAGTATGAGGCCAACTTTACAAGGATAGCGAGGTATGCTGCAGATTATATACGTAACCCAAGGAGTAAGATTGATCGTTTATTTGATGGGTTAAAACCATTTCTCTGTCGAGCTTTAGTATCACAATCCTTATCATCATACGAAGATAGTGTCTCGTGTGCTATCAAGACAGAAAAGGAATTCTCTAAGTCTTATGACAACAACGTAAAGCAAGAGAAGAAGAGAATGGTGGAACAAGAGACAGATAAAGGGAAAAAGGGAAAGAAGTATTTTCCATTATGTGATAATTGTGGGAAGAATCACCCTGGTATTTGACGAAAAGGAATGAGAGTTTGTTGTAAATGTGGAGAAAAGGGTCACCAGGCTCGTGATTGCAAGGGAAAGAAAGAGGCTATCAAAGTTGAATGCTACAATTTTAGAGAAATGGGTCATTATGCAAATGAATGTCCTATGTGTCAGGGAAACTTACCTCAGAAAAGGCCAAGGGATCAAGGAAAATCTTATGCTGTTACTACAGTTGAAACAGAATAACTAATGTAATGGTGCTTTTGGACTTATGGATTATATTTTGGTTATTAGAATAATGTGATATATATATAAGTATTGTACTGCAGTACTTGTTGATTTCAGTAAGGTTTTAATATGATGAAGGTATTTATATTTTTAGTATGTGACAATAAGAGAAACTTTACTTTGTTAGGGGAATCTGATAAATTGATTTTGGAATTAAGAGACCTTTTAGAGAAAGTCTGGACAGAGGTATATTGGATAATTATAAAGGTTGGAGTGGATTAAGTTGATCTTTGGATAGTATTGTTTAAGGTTAAAAAATTTATGAAGATTATTTTTGGAATAGTATGATACTATAGTTTTAGGAAAAGGACAACATGTAGGGTGGGGCATAACCCGTCGCGTCGGACAAAGCTGCAGGAATCGAACCCACAATCATGGTGCGACATGCCTTTATTTCCTACCACTAGCCTACAGGAAGTCCCTGGTTATTACAAAATAATTTTACTAATCTAAATGGTATGTGTTAACATTTGGAACCTTATACAATTAGGATAAGTATAATATTTTTGAGTTCTATTATCTTTTTGAGTGAAAGATGAGTTGAAGGTTGAAACTCTAATTGTCAAGCATAAATATATATATACCTATCTCTTATTCAATGAATAAATTAATTCTTAAACTTTAGTAAAGGGATATTAAAACAAAAAATGTGTTATCCTAATACCTTATGTCTTTTTTAACTGATGATATTTTAAATCAACACAGATTGAAAGCTTTGAGGCCCTCAATTTGACAGTTGATTGTGATTGATGACCTCAATCACTCCCTACAAATATTTACGTTTTTCCTCCAATTATATGTCTCTAATTTCCACCAATGTTCTCCTAATCGAGATCATAATTGGGTGGTGACTTTTTCATTTCCCTTTCCCTCTTATTAAGGCTAAATTTTATTAATATTATTTCCGATGTGGGTTTTCCTCAAAGGTATTTTCTCTTTTCAACCTTTTATTTTCAAAGAAAAATTTCAAATTGTGAGGACGCAATTTATTGAAGGAGGGGAGAATGTAACACCCAAGATTCCACGATACGCTTCTCATTCAATAATGCAATAGCTTGCATTGTACGCAACTTCGAGTTCTAAAACACCGCGACTAATCAAAGTAGCCGTTATGAATCGTAATAAGCACTTTTTAGAATTATAGAAATTTTATATTTCAAAATGAACTTCATTTTTGTATTCGTAATATCGAAATTATCCAAAGTTGAATTTTTTGTAATTTTCTGAGAACTTCCAATTTTTTATGAATAGTGAAAATTACTTAAAAACAACTTTTTTAGTCAAAATAATTTATAGTGATAAATTATACTATTTAGTGGTTTTAAAGTATAATTAGAATATATTTTTATCATTTTATCCAATGGTGGTCATTAGAATTAATTTAACATTGAAAATGGACATAAACAATTGCCAATCTTTTGATATAAATTGTTTCTTAAAAACACGCTATTTGTTGTGACGGCGGGAATTAATTATAAAATTAATTAATGCAACTTATATGTTTTGAATTTTTTAAAATAGAAATCATTTTTGAATTCGGAATATCATTTATAGCTTAGGGTGAAATTTTGGCATTGTTCTGAAAAACTTCAATTTTTGATGAATAGTGAAACCACTAAGTGGTAGTTAAATAACTGATTTATCGTTTAAATGAAATATTACAACTTCTGGGATTTGATTTTCAAAAAACTGACATACATGGTTGTCATTAATAAGTAAAATGTGTTTCAATGAGATTAAAATAATTTTTTGGTGAATAGTAACTTTTAAGTTCTTAATCGCGATTAGAGGTAATTAGTGTAGTTTAAGGTAAAAATATTGTTTTAATAATATGAGATGAGCTTGACACTCTTACTACTCCTATTGGATGAGTCATGGCCGACCAAGACAACCCATGGGTCAACTTGGGGACCCCTTGGAGCCACTTTAGTTGTAAAATGACATTAATATATATATTTATTTAATGTTAAAGTAAAAAATGACACAAACATGAAATGATTTACTAAAATAGTTTTTACATGGGGTTATACAAGTCATATTTTTTACTATAAATAGTCATTAGAATGATAAAAAGATTTCCTACATCATAGTATTTTTTTTTATAATTTTTAGACATTAAATAAATTAACTTATTTATGACATCATGATGATGCAGCGATGACCTCATTATTTAACGATTTAAATAAAATGAGAAGATAATGTAAAATACAAGGCATACACTTGTCCAATGACTATTGGATGGGTAGATTTCGAACCCTTATAACCTTATCCTCTAATTATATAATTTTGGGACCTTTAGAATCCGAAAAGCATTGTATAATAATGTAAAGTTTCCTTACTTTCCAAGAGTGCCCCTCCTCTCCACTTATAAAAGGCCCCCACCTCTACCACCGCATTCACACTTTCATGCCATTTGGCTCGTCCAACCTCTGGCCAAATACTCTCACAACATCCCCCTCTTACTCCTAGAAGCCTCACTTTGGGCAGAACTCTTCCCAAGAAGCCATTGTCTCAAATCAAAAAGAGTTACCCGATTTTGAGGTAATGTCTTCTCTTATGTTATTTTGTTTTATTTTTCTTCTCCAACCCCATAAACTCTTTTTATTCATTTATTTTGTAACAACACCAGTATCCTCAATATACTAGGATGTTGTTATAAGAAGCATTATATCTACACTTACACACACCTACATCTAATGGTTAAAGAACATACGGTTTCTGTGGATGGAGAATTTCTGCCTCACGAAACGATGATTGTTCAACACTCATATAACACATTCAAAGGTGGCCATTAAGATGTCACTATATTTATATATGATATATGATATGTTTATGTTTTACTTATGCTTCTGTATTTCTCATTTATGGCATAATTTATGATTTCCATTATGGGTAAACGCGATAATTTCATTTTAGGAAGTGCGGACTACCGCCCCCTCAAAGTGATTTGAATCGTTAATGCCATATGTGGGATGTATAAAGGATGGAGTAAATGGTATTATACACTATATTATAATGGAATTATATTATACATTTATATAATTATGATTTCATTCCATTAAATATGAAATAGAAATGAAAGTAGCGTTCATGCGTACGTACGGCTTACCGTCTCCATGAATGGTGCATTTCATTTCTTACATCTAAATGTTACGTAAAGTTATAAATGAATGTATATACTGGATATATATGATATATACTACATCTAAATCATGAATATAATTCTTGAGATAATGGATATTCTACCACATAAACAACATGTAATTATAAGAAGTTTATTGTTGACTCAAGTACCAAAGATCGACAAAACGACCGTTATTAACTTAAATAATTACATAATGTTCATATCATTATAATAAGTGATATAAAAAGGATAATGAAATTGAAAATGGTTCTTAATAAGGTATATATTAACTCTAGTTTATTATTCAGGAGGTTAAAGAACGGTTGAGTCAAGTCAGACATGAGGTAAGGGAACTTCTTAACCCAACTTCCATTCATTGGGTTAATCTCCTACATTCAAATTATGTCATGATAATATTATGTCCTATTTTGTATTTTTACGTTTTTTATGTGTACCTATTGTGAATACACATAATAGATCTATTTTAATTTAAAAATGATCTTTTTAAGGACTTCGTCTCAATATTCTTTCATTGAGGCATATTTGGTTTTATACACAAATTTCTTTTATACGGTGTATAAACCCCTTTGACTATTACGTATATTCAAAAGAAATCTTTTTTATACGAAGCGTTTACTAAACGAAAAAACGGAATGTTTTTGTCGTATGTATGCGGCGACAACGACTTCTCCGCCGCCGTGACCAATATTTGAGTTTCGGCTTCCTCTAAAAGCCATACATTTTTTTAATGTAAAATAAATACCATGTTATAATTTTCTTTTATTTTGGTATTGAAAATGGATTTGAAAGAGTTTTTATTATATCAATGTGTTGTATTGATATCTTGTGATTGAAATGTGGAAATGTTATGTTCCCTTTATGCATGTTTTATGTGATACGATTATGTTATGGTTTATGAAATGTTTAAACCTATTCATATGAGGAATGTATTGGACTTAATAAGTGACGGGTGGAGCCCGCTATAGCTCCTCGATGCATCGGTAGGTCTCATGAGACAACTAGATGTGGAATTGGCCGAGGCCCTTTCCCAATTTGATTTATGGTTTTGGCCGAGGCCTTAATCATTTTAGACGTCTTGGATGAGGCCTTGACAAAATGTTACAGAATGTCTGGCTTTATACATTCCCTCACTATGAAAGTGGTTATTGATCTTTCATGTGATTATTCGTCTAGTAGAATATCAATGTGAGTAAGTAAGTGGCATTATTTGATTTTACTTTTTCCATATTATGCTAAAGTTCAAGTTTAATAATGCTTTTGTTTAGTTATACATTGCCTTAAATGTTTATGTTTATTTATGAAAGCTTCCGCAATATCGTTATCCTTACTAAGCATCTGAGCTCACCCCTTTCAATGTTTTAATATTTTCAGGATGTGAAGAAGTATTTTATGAATGACCTGCAGGGATAGTCAGAAGAGGATATGAGTGTGAAATATGAAGACTTTGTTATTAGTTTTTCATTTTATGATGTAATGTAACATTTATAAATGTATCAAGTGTTTCCAAGGCTACTAAACTAATCGGTCTTTCGAGACTTGATCTTTTGTGATCATGTCAATGTTACGAAGTAATGCACCGACTCTGGGTAGCTGGGGTCGGGGCGTTACAATATAACATGAATACAAACTAATTTGGAGAATATTGAACGACATTCTTAAAACGTCAATATGCTTGTGGTATCAACACTACAACAACAAAAAGGCCATTAAAAGTGCTATAATAGGCCATTATTAGCGCTAAAAAGAAATAATAATTAGAGCCCCATTACAAGTTTGAAACTTCATTCAGTGCTAAAACAGTGTTGTTAAAGGGGCCTTTTAACAATTTTGTATCCCTAATAAAGGGGAACATTAACAGTTCTTTTTTACTACTGATTAAAGAAGCAAGGATAAATGGGTAAAATTATTTTTTTCAGAAGTCTATGTGTCGAACCCCCTTCCATGATCCCATTATTAGTGTTCCAGCCCCTAATCGTTTATTTTCTCTCCACCACCTCTTTATCAGTGCTTTTCGAATTTACATCCTCATGTGTGCCTCTCTAGATTTTGAACCCTACACCTCTCCTTTGAAGATGGAATGACTTTACCACTACACCATGTTTATTATAATTATATGTAATGGTATTTATATATATATAAATATACATATATATTGACATATATTTCAGTAATTATTTTTAAATACATTTATAAAACACGTGTGTGTGTGTGATATAAGAAAACATTTTTATTTTTAAAAATAATATATATTATATTCCTTTTTATATACTCTAATATAATATAAATATATATTTCTTCACTAATACATATATATCTGTATATATAAAAAATTTCATAATATTATAATAGTATAAATAATGGTTAGATAATATTATAAATAATTATTTAGAATACGTATTTAATTTGATATATTATAATGTACATTTTTACATAAATATGTTGTTATATTTTTTTATACGAGTGATTAATTATATCTAAATATAAGAAAACATGCATATATTTTTTTATAAATAAATTAATGTTGTAAAAATGATTAAATTTATCAACAATAATATAAATATGAATGTAATACTTGGTAATAAATTCATTACCCACTATAAAGGTGGAATGAAGCCCTAAAATGAGGCTAAAAATCAATCAAATGTTAAAAAATTAGGGTACCCCAAATAAAAATATAGTTTTAGAGGACTTATTTGATTTTTAGCACCTAGAAATGTAATAGAGTTTTAACGCTTTTAGTGAGGGTGTATACCTCATCGTATGTTATTATTTGATTGGTCGTAGAGTCAAAATAGAATGTCAGGTCAAATGATACGGCATTTTGATGTTCGAGGTATGTTTTCTTCGTATTTTTTATCTTTTATTAAAAAAATTTATTTTTGTTATCGTAAAATTGATATTAAATTACTATTACTAAGAATTAAATAAAATATAATTAATTGAAAATATTTTATTAAGTATTTTATATTCCATTTTTAATAAATATCTTATATATTAAGTATAAATTCTTATTTACCTTATCTAAAATATATTTTTTAAAAAATATATTATAATTATATTAATATCAATATGTTTATATATAAATATTTTTATATGATATATAATGTTTTTAAAGTATACTTTCATCAATACTTGTAAAAAAAGTGAAGATAAAAACATCATTTTATACACTTGTTTAAAAGTGTAGATAAAGGGTTGGACTTTATCAGAACCTGTAAAAACTCTGATAAAGGCCCCACCATTAATAAATATTTTTTAGTGCTAAAAAAGTGGGTCTTTTACCTTGTTTTAGAGGGCGCTGTTAAATCCATATAACTGAATAAACCTAGTTCGGTAGTAGCGGGTTACGAAGGGACGAAAACTATTATTGGGGTCCATTAAGTAGGGAGAAATAAAGTTGGGGTCAAACTGGACCATCAGTAACATAAGTATGTTTTGGGATATTTAAAAGTTTATTCATATTAAACAAACCAACATTTATAATTTCTTAGGAAGAGAAGCATGGTTTGGACAAATGGTGTTCCATGTCCATATAACCCATTTTCTCCAAAATCATGGGTTCTTCTTACTGAGTAATAGTATTTAAAATGGTGCATAAATTATGAAAATACCCACTATCCGGGTTTTCATGGTTTTAAAAGAGAGGGTTCATGGATTGGGAAAATCATGTCCCAACCATTCACTAGCCTTGATATAATCAAAATACTCAAAATTCCATCCAAAATAACCCAAAATGAAACCCAACCAAATCATTGTAAAAAGATATGTTTTCGAATACCTAAAAATAGTGACATAATGTTATAATAAAATATCATAAAACTTATCCTCTTACCAAATTTAAATAAAATATGTAATAATTAAAAATAAATTAATATTGTAATACTTTACTATTTTTTGTAAAATTAAATATAAAATAATCTATCTTTTTATTGAAACAATTTTAAAACCCAAATGCAACTGTTTTTTTGTAATAATACTTATGTATATGATTATGTTTTCTTTTAGATTATTTATTTCATTAATATTGTCAAAAATGGATTTAAAGAATTAATATAAGGTTCAAAAAAACTATTTTTATGTTTATTATTATAAAATGATAAAAATGTCATGAAAATAATTATATTAAATGTAACCATTAAAGGTCATATTAACCATTTAAAAACATTAGGTTGGGGATTATTATTTGAATATTAAATATCTATTAAACTACGAAAGTCACTCAATTTTGAATTAAAATTATCTTTATACCTTTATATTTAACAAAGACATAGATAAATTAAAATGTGACCTTAAACTACTAGCATTACATTGATTTAGATTCCACACATTGAACTGAAATACAAGATTATGATTAGAATAATAAAAAATAAACAAATAAATCAACCAAAAAATAAATTAATTAAATTTAATTGAATAATAAAAAAATAAAAATAAAAATAATCATATATATATAATAATTAATTATTTTTTCTATATTCATGTGGTTTTAGGTTCTAATTTTTTTGGTTTAAAGATAATTGTTTCTCTTAATAATATTACCACTTCTAAAAAGTTGAATACTTATTTTCTACTTCAATTATATTAAATTTTTAAAAGGTTTTTTATATACTGAGAAACTATATATTTAGGATTTCTTCTATTCTCAATAACAATATCAATGTTTTATATGTCATACCTTACATGACTTACAAGGGGCCATTCAAATTCATCACATTCTTGGGATTTCTTTCTCAACCATTCATTATCCCTCACTATTTTCATTATCCATAAAACCCATCTCCATTATGATTATCTCAAATATGTATTCTATAAAATATTTATAATATTGATTTTTTATATATATTTATAATAACATTGTAACAACCCGACCTATACCACCGAGACCGAGTTGCTGGTTCTACATAACCTCATGCATGCCTCCCAATATACAAGAGGTTACAAACTAATAGTTATGGTATCTATAATGGGGTCGAAGATTATTCCCTCAACACCATGTTAACATTAAACTATGAAAATTTAAATTTGTCCAATAAATCAATAAATAATAAATAATTTAATCATAATCAGATTTATAATAATTACAAATAAAATCCTTCAAATATAATAATAATATTTATTTCCAGGTAAATAAACCCAAACTAGAAATAATCTTCTAGTTTATGGGTAATATAAAGAAACAATATCAATATCAATCACTATGTCCATCAAAATCATTTTCATCATTCTCATATCATTCTCAATCATCCACTGATATGACCTTTCCCTATGCTAGATCTCCTCTTTTAAAATCATCAATGGAAATGAAATGGCCAGACAGTTTGCGAGTATAACACTCACATTGAAACCTCCAAACTCCAATAACTGATGTCTAATAGATATACATGTTTTTTAACTGAAATAAACAAGGTACATATATCAATAAAATATTAAACATGTCCAAAAACAAATATTTTGTCTTTAAATAGCGGCTCATCCTTTTTTATCCATATTGGAAACGACATCATTAATTATGCTGAAATAACACCTAGAACAATGGATATTTTAAAACTCGGGTAACACTTCCCATTATCATGGAATTTTCCAATTCTTGTTGATCAAATTCACAACACATCCCTCTCGAAACATAGTTCACTATGTTGGACCAATCTGCATAGCCTCAGAAGGAAATTTAAAAAAAAATATAATATAAAATTAAAATTATAGATAAAAAATATTATCAAGTCATCTTTAATCATCATTCAAAAAATCTATATGTATGTAACACAAGTTCATGTAAAGGATACACATGCAAAAATCTTATAATCAAGCATCAGACATATGAATCTTAGATCTACACTCATGCAAACAATCATTCAGAAAAACCTATATAAATCATAAAAATTTATTAATGTATCCCTAAATTATGTAAAATAATGATGATCAATGAATATGTAAATGTCCATGTCTAGAAGTACCCTAAGATATATGAAATATTTACTACCAACATTTTTCATGATTGAAAATGTATAAATAACATAAATCCTAGAATCCATAATATTATTCTATCAATGATCTTCAAAATCATTATTACATCAATCCAAATACTTGTATATATAAAGATGTAAAATATATAATTATCTTAAAAAATATATAGAGAGGTGAAAATTATCTTAATAAATGAAGAAATTAACACATTGGATATATAGGATGAAATGGGTGTTCGATCCAGGATGGGTCTTGTGGTAAAGTGAGAAAGTAGTTAAAAATATCCTTGAATGTTGTTAGGGTTTGAAGAACCTAGAAACGTGGTGAATGAGATTGAAAAAGGGAATTGAGTCATTTAATTATAGGGAACTAGAAAAATTCATAAAAATTATATTCGTTTACAATATGAATATTCAGGATTAATGATAGGATTAAAATATTATTTCTTCAGCATATAATCCAAAAAACCCCATTCACATCAAGAATTTTATGTTCATCTCATGAATATTTTTATCATCCTAACTATTTTTTATAGATTAATACTAGAATCCATTGAAATGTTTAATATTAGTTGATGGATTGAACCATCCTTTAACAAAAGTCTTATCATTTCGTCTATTTCTTTATTTCCACACCATATGAATCCTGAATTCATTTAACTACAACCATAATAGTGATAACATCACCAAAGAATGTGTACTGTTAGAATGAGTATGTTAAAAATGTACCCTACTAATTACATATCATCTCCAGGAAGTGTCTCTAGACGATTTCATGAACAAATCATGCCACTAAACCATAATTTAAATATCTAATTTCATTTCTATCCTCCTTATTATTCTTGTTCTTCCATTTAAATATGACTAGTGGAATGGTCTTTACATTCATAACCATACCGCTTCATTCCACTACACAAATAGTTCTCTCTAAAAAATATGCATCTTGTTATATATATTATCATCTTCACGTTCAATCACATTCCTAGGATTAGGCTCATATATCAAATAATGATAATTATAAAATAATTTTTGTTTACTATTCAAATATGTAGGAATCCCCAAACAATATGACACTATTTCGACACATTAGATAAATTCAAATAGACCAATGTATCACAATGCCAAATTACCATGCCTCTTTATTCATATATTCCCAATAAAGGGGACACCTGAAATAAATAATTTCAATATATATTTAACTCTATGGGTCATATGCTTTGATAATAAAAATATTGATTCCATTTCGCATCCATAACAAGTCATTTCCATATAAACATCACCCTCTTAGAGGTATCATATACCATACCAAAATGAACCACTATTGACTCCCCTTCGACATGCTAGTATAGAGAAGAACGACATGTCTTCCCACACATGGACTAAAGTAAATTCAAATGAATTGAATATTTATTGATTTTATTGTATTAAATCTATATAAAATCCATGTGATTTTCCAATGATCAACTTAAATCAAGTATATGAAAAAAATAATGTCAAAATACAATATCACTCAATGATTTCTTATCTCTTAGTGGATGAAAGGTCAGGAAAATAACAAATTGGGTACCCATTTCTTTATATAGGACACTGAAAAACAATTAGGTAAACCTAATATCTCTATCATATACCATGCTTGATGAAGACCCCGAAGTTGAACGGTGTTATGAAAATTGATCCTTACCATATCATCTAATGAGTTTGTCTCTCAAATAATTATGAAATGATCCACCTTAGTCAACAGATCCACCACCACCCAAATTGTACCACTGCATCATATGGTCCTGCAAAGCACTATATGGATGTTTGTGGTTATCTGATTATACATAAAGGGATTGTGTAACCCTCTTGGAATCTAATTTTCAATCACAAATATATTAAAATTCATTAAATGGGAGACAAATATTGTGATATACCTCGTCATATAGGGCCTCTGGAACTACCATTGGATGTATTTTTACATATTGGTCGACATTGTTTCTACTACACACTATGAAGCATGAGTGTCACTCATCAACTCTTCAGTCATGGAATATAAAACCATCACCCTTAAATGAACCAGGAGCACTCCCTTTATATTAAATGGAAACCTTAAAAATTTACCACTTACTGAATACCTCTTACAAGTCAAACAAAAATCTTTATAGAGCTCATGTGTAGTGCTCACAAATTCCACTTATGAGGACATGATCACCAAGGGTGTATAAACATTTCCTCCTTGATCCTCACCTATTACCATATTATAGTGTTCCAACTCATCCATGATCATTCAACCAACTACTAATGTTTATTATCCAATCTCTAACATTTTTCTATTTAGCACAACCTCAACCACATTACATTTTTTCAACATCATCCTCTATCTAAAAATAAATCATTTTCAAATACTCAATACAACATCTCTAATGACGAATATGATCATACTATGAGAAAATATATCATTAAGTACTGTGGATAATGTACATGATAAATATCTAACGAATGTGTTACTGTATCAAATATTTTGTTTAATATACCTCCTTATCCAACTCTAATTCAATAGTAGGGTAGTTCGGTCGCGGGGTTGTGAGTGATGATATACATAAGTGACTGACTTATCACACTATATTTGAACATCAATATATGAAAATTACTGACGTGTCATAGTACATATTATATCCAATTATTTCCTCAGTAAGGGTTTGGATCATAACTAACATCAAATTTTTCTTCAATTAAATTAATTAATATTCACATTTATTAACACACATATATTTAGGTATTTGTTAGTAATTTAAAATATGGGGTTTTCAAGGATATTGTTTTAATGAATTAATCTCTAATATTACCATATAATTTTAGAAACATTTTAATCCCAAACACATTCCAGATTCATTCCAAATAAAATACCAAATAAAAATTCTATAGATCAAATATCATCATTACTTTATAAAAAAATCCCAATAAAGAACACATAATATATCAAAAAGTGAGAAATAATGTACTTGGGGTAAAACTAATGTTTCTAATGAGTAATAATCATGATATATTTGTTTTTATCATGTGATTTTTATGCCTTAAAATATAAAATGATGTTGACAGTGAAAAAATGATAATGGGATACATTTATTTGGGAAAACATTCATTATGATATCCATGATTATTTGTAGGGTATTATTCAGAAAAAGGATTAATTTGATACTCATAAAACATGTGGATTCTCCAAAATATTTGTATTCAAGATTTTATCCACTCTAATACAAAGATGATGGTATATAAAAAGCAGATCATTATTAGAATACAATATAATCAGCATGAATTATCGAATGATTTATCTACTATATTAAGTATATAACTTTGGATTAAAGGGATATGATTCATCTTTTTGTACCATGTACAATTCTAAAGTATCTTGTTCTCATTCATGGAAAAAAATTACAGATTATCGCAAGGAGAAGTTCTCCTTCTTGATGATTTCATTTTCTTCATGGTAATCCAATTTTACGTTGTTATATTTCGATTGATTGCGGTCCAAGTGATATGGATGAATCACTGTGGTCTACTCCCTAGATACCTCCAATTTCTCCAATTCAACTCCATTATGTGAGGGAAAAAATGAGATGTATGTTGGAATGACATCCTAATATATTTATGCTATAATAGGCTAAGATTAGGGAATAACTCATGATACACTACAAGTATATTACTATACAGTTAGATTAAAAATACATCTCTCTAGTTATGGTATGATCCTACCTTGAATTTATTGAAATATGATTCAAAAATAGGCACAATATTTTCTCCCAAAATATACAAAAAGGGCACTCATCTTAGATAAAAAAACATTGTGTTCATTGAAACTAGTCTACCAGCCCATTATATGAAATTCTATACTTTCTTTCCCTATAATTTATCAATTGAAAACATATTAGAATAAAATTTAAATTCTAAATCCAAACTATAAACTAAATGAGTCAACGTGAATAAATTGAAATCTATTGTATAAAAAATAATATAAATAGTTGAATAAATTAAGTCCATACCTTGTGCTATAGTAGGTCCCTCACCACCACCTGCCACTACATGAAACCCTAGATGATTATGAGTCACTTAGTTCATTAAAACATGTGGGATGTTTTCCATTTATTGAGGTATTGGGCATATATTTGCCAAGAGAATCTATAAATACATGTTATAATATTACTTGTGATTCCAGGTCATTAAATATTAGTAACATTTCTTAAGAGAAGTATAAGATTCCATGAGAAATTTTCCTTTCATCCCATAGGTATAGAATTAAGATAAATTTCCCAAGGATGGTTTTAGATATCCCATATTATGTTCATTGTATAGAAAATCACATGAACTTCCTTCAAATGAATTCCACTTCTTTTTTCCATTAATAGGTGACATGTACCTTACTGTAGAAGGTACATGTCGATCCATTGAAATCCAAAAGAATAACTATAACAATATCTTACGTATAACCCTTTTCCATCATCAATTATTTTATATAAATGATCTATATATAATTAAATTGATGTTAACAACATTATGTATAAACTATAGACATAGTAAAATCATAAAAAATGTTTCTTTTAAAACATCATTTGAGTACATAAAATTAGAGAAGTGATTCTTGTTTGTATCGTGAATATAGTAGTTGTAAATTGTCACCTTCCACTTCTAGATCACCTTAAAATCATAAACATTGTATAAATTCAAATAATCTTGAAATAATCCCTCAATTATAATATCCTTAATGTATTTCTCATTCATCCCTTTACATATACCATTATGCAGCATCATATTTGTCTATCTTCCAGGTGTGCCTTGATGTATAATTGTTTGAAGCTTAAATATTTGGTCACATGTATTCTTTGTAGTAAAATATCATATCAATTAACTATATCATATATTCCATGTCCTAAAGAATTTTAATTCCCTAAAATTATGGGGGTATAGAGGTTAAAATAACTAGCATAATAAACCATCATTGAGCTAATCCTATGAGTGCCTCCGCCTAGAATAGTCACCAGTTAATGGGGTCCCATTTAGATATGTTCTATAGTTAGAAAAACTGAAGTAACCAAGATAATCTTGTAAGTCATATCATCATTCACAGTATGTGTAGAAAAATGTATAATGAGTCATATAAGGGGTATCAATTACTAATATTCTTGATAAAATCATAGAGAAATAAATCAACTTAAATAAAAAAATATTATAATAGAACAACAGAAACAACTATGTTCAAAAAAGGGTCAATTTATTAGATTCAAAAATAAATAGGTATAACCCCTTAAGAGATACCCAAAACCTTTGTAAAGCCTAAGTTATATGAATTCTAGTTGGAGTAAAACATATATAAAATCATTTATAGAACACATTTATTGTAACTAATGGATGAAAGCAATAATGAACTAATGGGTATTCCACAATTTCAATAAACATTTTATTTTTTCATCTACATATAAAAAACGAAACATGTATATATGGAATGTATACCTATATACTAAGAATGATGCATGAACTCTAACTAATTTAACATGAATTTATAATTTAAAATCATAATAATTACCCAAGGTGAATTTAATCTGTAGTAACATCAAGAAAAAAATTATGACCCCCCCTTTCTGAAAACTCACAGGTCTACAATATAGTGTTGGACATACACTAAAAAAGGTTCCCTTCCCAGTTCCCAACCATATTATCACAAGTTTAAACTATCCCATATTAAGTAAAATATTATAAAAAAGTAAGTGAACCAACACCATTTATTATATTTAATAACATATTAGACCAGTCCAATCAGTTTGTGTTAGGGTTTCCACACTATGGCATGTGTTCCACAACATAAACAATAGGTTGTTAAAAAAATTTTATAGCCTAATGAATCTAACGGGGATTCTATACCCTTACTAAAAGGTTCACATAATAGTATTTGTAAAAAATGAATTATCATATGAGCAGTAGAATTTACCAATAAAAACAATCCCATATAGTATTTTTAGGTAATGTCAAGTAAATAAACAAAAAAATTGAAACAACCATTTAATTTTTAATAAAATATAAAATGTACATAAATCACACCTAATATAATTATAGCATCATTATAATCTTCATATATAAATTACCATTCATGCATTAAATATACATTTACCTTTGTGAGAAACATACTAATTAAATATACATTCACACTAAAATGATTTAGATAGTATCAGTAAAATACTCAATATGATTCCACCAATGGACTTTATCATATGTAAATAACATATACAAAAGGAAGGGAAAAAATTAATAATGTACATATATCACAAAAATATATCACATAATTCAAAAACATATTTCATATCCATAGTGACCAACTATAACTGCTTCAACTCTATGAATGAATTAACATCAAACATCATCATAACACATCCCCATAAAATAATCGACAGTCCTAAACATGGATGTCAAATACCATCATAATGTGATAGTGTAATGCATACTAACCTCGCACCTAACACACCCATATAAAGGGATATTCCACTTGGATCAAACTGTATGCTCAGCAGGATAAGAAGATTCATAGCTCATATCTTGTAAAATCCAAATGATTGATAAAAATTACCTTCATGTCTTGATATATAATCATTAGAAAAATAAATATGCTCAAAATAAAATAATTTGTCAATGATACAGATGATACAAAACCCAAACCCAAACATCCAAATCTGGTATTAGATAGTCAAACTTCATAATACATCACAATAATTACAAAAACATTCAAGATTAAAAATATGGTGTTTTTTAGAATAATATATATTTAAAACCAAATATATTGTACTATAAAAATTTCAACCCCACTGATTCACTAGACATGTAATTTTAATTCACATATCTATTTCTATAAAATTACAAGGGACATGGGGAAACATAATAAATTGGATTTAAATAAATCCCATTAATGGAAACCAATAGAAATAGGGAATAAATGAACTCTATGGGTATAAAATGAGGATTGATAAAATAATTTAAACATAAAGACAATGGTCATAACATGATTTTATGTAAAAGAATTAATACATGATCATAAGTATAGTTGACATAACATGATCGAACTACATAATACATATCACGATTGAAATTAAATGTCGCATGCCATGATCATAAGTAATATATTCATGAAATGTTCATAAACACATTACACAAAATATTGAAATGTTTCTAAATAATAAACATCAATCAATAATAAGAATATCACCGAGGATCATCACCAAGGATTCATAAAACATTACAAAGGCTTACTGCCACTGTGTCTTGAATATGTCACCTCCGGTGATTAATTCTTTGAAAAATTAGTTTGAAAACATTCAGTATATAAATTAATCAATCAATAAAAAAATTTGATAAAGTAGTTCAAAATTAATCATGTGTCGAATGAAATATAGAATCATTATAAGTAAATAACCATAAATTGACACAATGATGTATATGTAATTAAAACAATATAGTTAATGGTGTATGATTTTGTTAATATTACCCTAATTCAATTAATTTGGTATTATCTTATTCCATATCCTTCAATATGAATAAACATTCACGGAAACTCATAAAATTAAAAGGTTACACAACACTGCTGATAATGAAAGAAAAAAAAATTGCTAAATAATTATGAAAATGGGGCATACATCCACTATAATCCATTAACATATGAATATGGAAATTTATAAAATGGATACAATATGTGATAATGTTGTATAATGATATATAACCTAAACATTTATTACATATTTTTTTGGAAAGAAAACCTTTCTATGAATTTGATTGTATATCTTCATGAATATCAAATAATCAGATTTGGAAACTAAAGGATATTCAAAATGAAATGGGTAGTGCCCTAATCGAATGAATGATAATATGAGGCATTGAATAGTAAGTTGATTGAACAATGGGTTAATGTTAATTAAAATATAAAACTATATATTCCTATCCATTATTATGGATCTTAATGTGTATTTCAATAAACCAATGAAACTGCCCCGAGAGGCTTAATACAGGTTCATAACAAGATCCCATTCGCCAATCAACAGAATGATGGTAGGGGTGACCCCCGCCATTTATTTTTGGGGGGTTTTCCATGATTAGTCAGAAAAATCCATGTCTAATAATAGTGTCGAGACATGGGTATCATTTATAAAAAACACACACACTTTTCACTACAAAATATATGATTGTTTAGTTATTATGGCATGCCAAGAGCATTGAATATCCTATTAATGTTGTAAGATCAGAGTAAATGGTAATATATATTTTATAAAATATTAATTAAAAAAATACTAATATTTCCTATTGAAAACTATTATAATTAAAATATTAATGAATAGTATGTTTTATTATAGTGATAGGGAATCCTTATTTCAGAAATTTAAAAAACGTGGAAATTGAAATATTTTTAGGGAAAACAAGTATCTCAAAACAAGACATTATATGAAATATAACGGTTTTATGTATAATCACATGACTATATAATAAATTTAAATTTAAAGTCTTATAAAAATGACCCACTAGAAGAGAAAGAAGTTGATGAAAATTAATTTTCCATGAGTGGATGCTTCATAATGCTAGTAATGGACTCCATCAGACCTTATAACCAACAAGTACAGTCTCTTGATATGGATATTGATAGAATAATCCTTATAAAAGGCTTTGCTGAGGAATGTGGGTAATTAAATGATTTATTTATACATAACGATATGTGGTTTTATGTTTAATGATATAGAATATTTTATTATTTAAGCTATCCTATTTAGGGTTAATTCAATTGAAATCAATTTTGTAGTTTATTAATTTTTTGGGGGGAATTTTTTTCAATAAAAGTATCCATAATTCTAATTAAACCATCTACTTTTACCCAATAAATCACAGAATGAAAAACAAAAATTTTAATCGTAAAAATCCAATTTTTTTATCCCAAATGTAATGTATAGATTTCTAAATTAATTTTAAAATTTATAATTTTTTGAACTACAAAATTTTATATTAATTTAAATAAATAGGGTCAGGAAAATTATTCACGGTCAGAAAATAATTATTTAATAATATTTTAGTTCTTTGTAACGCGCCATTTTTCATTTTTTCAACAAAATATCAACTCTATGAGTATATTCCCAAAATATCCACACAAGTTAGTTTGGATATGATTAGTAAAATATTTATTTTTATTTTACCAAACTAAATCTCTAAATATTTATATTTTATGTTTTAAATAAATGTTTTAATTGAAATTTGGGATTATTATTGAAAATTTATCATTCATACCGTTATAAAAATTACTAAGGAAATCATTATAGAATTTTATTTTTTAAAAGTAGTTTTAAAATATTATTATTCATAATAAAATTTATTTATTACATATACATTTACCATGAAACACATTTTAATTACATTATTTTTATAGTCTTAAAATATAATATTATTTTTATTATTTATTTAAAAAATCATATTACAATTTGTAGTTGTAGTTTTCCATGATGTGTAAATATATTATGAAATTTAATGTATATAGATATGCATATAAAAATATTAATTATAAAATAAATTTTCTATTGATAATTGTAATAAATTTTTATAGTGTTATAGTCGACACCCTTTATAGAATTTTATCCTCATAGTTTATTACATGTATTAACACACGTGAAACCAAATTTTTTCAAAATAATTATATATCTATAAATGAATCCTTATAAATAACCAAGAGATGTTAATATTATGGGGACATAATACTTATGAATAACATAGTACACTAGAGAATATTATTTCCTATATAAGATTCTATATCTAAATATTCTGAATTCTAATTCCTATGAATTTCCAAACATTACACTGATACCAAATAAGACACTCTAGAAACAAAATTCCAGATCTGGTGAAAAAAATTAATTTTTTAAATATTTTATTGTAATTACAAAAAACCCTGGGGAAAAATATATTTTTTAATTTGGAAATATTCACTTTTAAAATTAAACACATTAAATGATTAACATTTCTTCCATAAATTTTTCACATATATGTAATTTCCTTATACATATCCCTTTCATTGATATTATGTTGTGTATATTGAATCATGTGAAATTGTTTTTCTATAATTACTTCTAAGTGATCATGAATTAAAATAGAAAATAAATGAAAATCATTGATAACAGACGAGGCAGGAAAAATGAAAAAAAACATGGTGAAAATAGGCATAACATGATCATTAGTTCTGGAAGCATTACCTGATCAAATGTACATGATACATAACATGATCAGAAGTATATGAGGCATAACATGATCAACTATTTTTAAGGCATGGAATGATGATAAGAACAAAATATATAAAATGATCCTAATTATATGACGAAGCACATTGAAATTTGGCTTCATCATAGACTTGAGACATTCATAATCATATGACCAAGGTTCATCACCAAGGTTCCATAAAACCATACCAATGAATACCATTAATATGATGAAATTAATGTGATCCACATAAGGAAACCATTCAAAACCCCATAAATAATCATAGAATGATATACCCATTTGAATGTATATTTCATCCAATCAAATTCTATACATTATAGTTAAATACACAACAATCAACGTAATGAGTTATTATGTATTTTTACCATATATATTAAGGGAATATAGCTTAGTCAATAATTTATACACTCAAAATATGTATATGAATCTAGGTGAATAAACTTCATTCATAATAATCAGGTGAATTTATTCATATAAAAGTATATTATTATACTCAACTAATGATAAATCATGATAAATTTAGTTTGGGAGCATTCTATATTCACTTTTTTTATACAAAATTATAAATCAGTGAACTACGTTGTTGTTGGAGGACGATTAGTGAATATTAATTGTTCCATTATCTATTATATACATTTACATGATTAATGAATTTAGTTTTAAAGTGATGTATGAGGTTCTAATATATATATCCCCAAGTTGAATAATCAGTTCTAATGAGACATACTAAGAACAGAATCTGGTGTATTCTTATCATATATGTGTTATATATTTTCTCTTTCCCATGAATGTTTGGTTATGATGTATGTTATTGTGAATATATCTTTATATGATTACTTTTTATTATACATGATACTATTTATATATATAGTTATTTAATCCATGGATATTTTAGACATTCTTATTAATTCTATATGTTATTCATTATCTGTTAATCCTATAGTAATATGTGTTTAATTCTTTTTTCCTGATTAGATTCTAGTTTACCCCTCCCCTTTAAAAGTTATTGAGTACATTAGTTTTTATTATATCCTCATTTTCAATGAATCTATGAATAATGATATATAATATATATGGATATTCAACTTATGGATAACTATTTCATAACATATTATTTATTATTTATTTGTAAAATGATATACAATGATATATTATGAGTTTATTATCATAATACTACAAAACTATTGGATACCTAATATTTTAATATATGTATATTATTTCTAATGTATTAAATATCCAATGTCTCTAGGTATTTGGAATATAGTTTAATATAGAATAAAAACCATTTTGAGATAAAATTGGTGTAAAATGAAATGAACATTATTGATCGAACCATTACTAGGAAATGAAATGTATTGAATATCATGTCATTAATTATACAAGTTGCAATTTAATTTATAAAATTTAAAATACCTATGTGACTTTAAATGAAGATATGATGAATTTATCATGGATGTAATTTCATTATTAAGAACAAAAATTCTTGAATCATTGAGAGTTTAAAGTACCCAAGACAGACAAATTAATTTTAGAGCATAGTTCAATTATAATGGATTCTACATGCCCATATAAAAATATAAAGTCATGATTATTTCCTCTATTATAAGATCCATTGGTGTGATCTATAATGGCCCTTATCAACTAATACATAACAAGACTTAATGATACCATAATTTTCACCAAGGTGAAAATATATTTTCAGGATCCTAATCGATTATTACTCTATAAATAAGTTATCATGACATATATTAGTGTAATGGTTGGTGAAATCTGTGAATGGTTCATATCATGTGTGTGGGTGAGGAAAAATATTAGAATAAAAAAGTGTTAATATTGGGGATAATCATTAGTTTGATAATTCATTGTTAAAGGTAATATAATATGGTGTTATTTGGAAAAAGATAATGTATTATTGGATAACCATGGAGTTAGAAGATGTATTTCATGTGTAAGGGATGTGTGGTCATCACAGTTATATAATGTACAATAACCATTTAGAAGGCTAGTGGAAATGATTTGGTTTTGGGTTTATGGTCCATAATGAGGTTTTTGTTCTTAGAAGTGTTGGAGAATGTAACACCCTAGGAACATTAAGATATAAAATTCTAAATATTACAATACCTTTCAAAAAGGATCAAATTTCCTTTCAGTATTATGGTTGATTATAACTCCTTGGTTATAGAAAATTTCTTGGAGTAGTTTTAGGGTCAGTAACCTCTTTGGAAGTATCTTGCAGAGTGTATGAGTGAGGAAACATTGCAATGAAAGAAAATGTGCTGGATTATAAGAATATTAATAATCTGGATATATATCCTTGGTGGGTAATATATATTAGAGTTCATTGAATTAAACAATGTTATCCAAATAAACCCATTTGAATTGGCCCCTTGATCCAATTTATAAATTATAATTTTAATAATTTCAATATTTCTATTTTCTCAGGAACTATTTGATATTTTTGTTTTTGTTTTTTTTTATATTATTGTTAAATCCACATGTTGATATATTATTGTTAATTTCATCTTGATTAATAAATTCTAAAAATATGAAAGTGACCACACATTTAAATTAAGTGACCATGTGAAGTGGCCGAAGCAATTGATCTTCTAATGAAACCATGTGAAGTTTCATTTTCAAGTGTAATTCTATTGTAACCATCTAAGGACTAATCTAGGGTAAAATTTGAAAAATTATTGAAGTGGATTCCTATGTAAAAATAATGAGATAACATGAAAAAATGATGTAACAATGTGAATAGATGTTGAGTGTCCACATGTAATAAAATTACAAGATCACATGACCATAAATCAAGAGAACAGATAAACAAAATTATGGTGATTTAATCAATAAAAATGACGTGATCCCAAGGGAAAATATTATGTGACCACATGAAAAAACATAATGTCCCCACATGTAGTAATTTTTAAAAGTAGCGAATGATCCTTATGAATTATTGTATCTTAATTAAATTTTCATACATTAGTTCAAAATATACTCTATTTTATTAATTCATTAATATTACAAAGTACTCCATAAATGATTAACATTTATATCTTGGTAAATTATAATTCAGATAATTACCAATTATTTATACACTTGAATATTTTATATGGAATAATATTGTATCTTATTAGATGCGCATCCCAATGGTTGAAGTATCACACATATATCATCAGAAAATAAGAGTTTTAAATTGAATATGGTTGATATTTTAATATATTACCATCAATATTTAACATGAACAATCTACAGAAACTAATTTAGAATATTTTTAAAATATTGTATTTACTATTCTAGTATATTGCCAAAATATAGTGTTTTATATTATTTACATACCATATCGGTATGTTTTTCAATTGAAATCAAGGAAGTAATCACTTAATAAATTAGGAGAGTTTAATTCAATCATGAATCATGATTTGAATCTATTTTAAGTTGAAAAAAACATATATGAAGTTCGACTAATCCATATTAATAATCATGAGGCTGAGGATTATTTTATAATTTAAAAGTGATAAATATATTGGAAATCAACTATATCTGTCAACTAAATATTAATCCTATGATCCATTTTTTTATTGAGAATATTTCTACATTGAAATTAAGTTCATATGTTTTATATATGATTATATGTATTGATTATTTATATGGAATTATTCATAATTTATTGGTTTATCCAGCCTATTTAACTGTATCATAGATTGTTGTTACTACAAAATAAAATTTATGTTTGGGTTGATGCTCTTGGTGTGAAAACGGTAGTATAATTCATGTTCATCCAGAATTATAAAAAAAATTGGATTCAGTTATTCTATATACTAACTAAACGATATTTTTTTAAACCACTAGTTCAAAATATAACTAATAGTGTGTTCCGCTAAGAGGGAAATGAGAACTGTTATTTTTTAAAATAACCTTGTGTGAACCGTTTTTCATCTCGGGTTGTGAATTTAAATAGTACAAAGGTTCTTGAAATGGGGATTCATATCCATTGAAAATTTATTGAGTCTATTATATTGGTTTCCATCTCTCTATGTTCATGAGAGAGGTGAAGAGTAGATTGGGATAATTTTGATCAAAACTATTATAAAAATCGAAATTTTCATTACTCATTATATTTTCACTATATTAATATAACTATGATACAAGGTTAAAATTATATAAAAAGTTAATTAACCCCCTATTGATTTTGTTTTCAATCTCATTATGATCTAACTATTACTATCAATATGGTTTACTTATATATTGATTTTTTTCTATCATTTATTGTAATCAAATCCTAATATAATCATTATTGGGTAAGATTTATATTTTGACATGGCATTAATTCATTTGAATGATTGTTATACACTTCGAAAATGTATACTGCTTGATTTAACTAATTAAGGGACTTTGAAGTATAAAGGGGTGTATTTCCAGAAAAAAAATTCCATTTATAGTCATACAACCATAATGTAGCTATATATACTTCTTAAATATGATCCTGAAACATTAGTTGGTAATGTTGTTGTAATGTTTGATAAAAAAATAAAATCTGAGGAATATTTTCTGATGCCTAATTAATTATAATCAGTGTAGTAATATTTCAAGATGAATAATATCACATGAAATTTAAAAAAATGGTGTATGTTGCATATATTTGTTTTGATGAACCTCTAAAAACTAAATTGGGCATGTCAATAGCTAAGTATCTAGATTTGAAAATTGTAGATGAATATAATGGGTATGTTAAATGACTATAAACGGAATATTATCAATATTTCTTTTTTATAAAAATGTTTCATATATTCATGATTATTTGAAATGGAATGAGTGATTTGGGATAAATCATTAAAAATTATATTCTTATTGAATGGGTTATAAGAGAAATTCCAAATAACCAGAATACTTTTGTCATGAACCGTCCTAGTGGGGCCCGCGCTGTGACTCCCCAAGACCGCCTCCAATAGGCCAAGGGCTGGTGAATAGCACCGAGTAGGCATATCACTAATAATGGGAGGCATTGCCTAAGTACCTATACACACAAACACATCTACAATCCCACAAATGCTATAATGTAAAACACAATGGAACAAAATGAATGCATTCAACTAAATCCCAACCAATAGAGTACGACAAAAGGTAGAGAACTGTGAATGTAAACTGGGCCAGAATAAAAGCCCACAAAAAACAGGAGCCTAAAAACTACAAAGTCCGAAATGTAAGCACAAAAGGTATTGGGACTAACGCGCGTAGCCGTAGGAAAGCCTCGGCCTATCGGGAACTCAGAAATCTCAGTCCTGTCATGGTCTGCACTGGACTCTATCAAAAGGCTGCTCGTCTGCACAAGACAACAGATGTGCGGGCAAATCCCATGAAAGGGTGAGTATAACAATACTCGGTAGAGGACACCGAAAACCACAAAACATAACACAATGTAATGGTACAGTCAGCTATGCACAGTATATGTCTACAGAAGATGTAGAAAAAACCAAATATACTCAAAACCCAAACCTGTGGTCTAGAGACAAGTCACACAACCGCAAACCCCCGCTAGGGAATCTTTTTGAAGATTCTGTGATGTACTCGTTCTAGGAGAACACACTCCATGAGACTTATGGATCTGATGATGTCCATCCGAGAAGTTCTGTTCGTTGGTAACCATAACGAGAGGTAGCTACACTCATTTCGAGAGACACACTCCTGAGTGGAAAGGTTACGGTATATAGAAGCACTCATTATAGGAGACACACTCTTAGGTGGGAAAATCACGATACACAAATGAGGATCCCTGCCAGGGCCATGGTGGATACCGCGACTCATCCAGATTCACCAGTTAGGTGATACACCATATATGTTGAGGTTCACACCCGGTAAGGTTTGTCACATCGATTCCTGACTCTACCTAGGGTCAGGAATGGATACATGATCTCGATCTGGGCCTCTCAGATGGATGCCTAACTCTATCAGAGAAAGTCTTGATGAAGGGATAATACTCTTGAGTTGTAAATGATGCCTGACCTTCAGGAGAATGAGAAGAAGGGGAACTAACCCAAATGAATGATGTCCAAGGTACGGTGAATGAAAGGACCATGACGTTTTCCAAAACGTACACGGCATGTAGAAAAGGTACACGTTGTGTTGTCTGACCCCGGGTATTTCCCTTGTACAACGGCCCATATCGAAGGCTGGTCGTATAGGAATAACTAAGTACACGATGTTTAGTACGATGTACATTCCATGTCCGAGTAACTGGGGTTGGCTCCGTGTACTCTGGCCATGTGCCCATACACGGTCATCAACCAGTGTACATCAACCCGTGTAATCTGCACACGGTGTGACCCGCGTTACTGGCCTCGCCTAGCCGTGTGATAGTGTACATGGTAGTGTACTCTATCCAGTGTCTGTGTGTCTGCAAGATACACGCCGAGCTCCATGTAGCCGCTTCTGTCACGCTTTACACTATGTGCCGCCTGAAGCCCTGTAGCTCATCCCATGTCCGTGTACTACCCAAAGTACACGCCGAGTTTCCGGGGAAGTCCAACATGCTGTGTGACTGGGGTCACACGCCCTGTTATTCCTCTTTGACCCTGAACCCCTAGCGGCCACCACTACTCATACACGGCGTGTTCTGCGGAAGTACACGTCCTCTATTCTAGAAATTTCTAGAAATGGCACCCTTCGCCGGTGCGCCTCCCGTGGTGCTCCGATCATCGATCTAGGCATCTGTTCACCGCAAAACATCAGGTTTTGGTCGGCCCAACAATATGAAGCCACTTCCGTCATTTTTGGTCCTCTGATCGGCCCTGACAACATTATTTGATCTTCCGCGCGAAGAATAGTCGAAGAACACCCCGTTCCAAACCGACCCGATTCTTCGTCTTCCATCATCTCTGCACCTCTACAAGGCCGTTGCGGTGTTGATCCTTTGATTTGGGATCATTGTGTCGCGGAACGGATGCACAATGATCTGTTGTTCGTTGCCCCATGAAGAACGCGAAGAACACACAAGAAAGAAAGGGGGAGGAAATCAAACAACCAAATCAAGGAACGAACCTCCGCCGTCATTCGTCACGATGTTGATCTGCCCCCCTTAATAGGTTTACACATTGAATAGATCAACATAGAATAAAATCATGGGTCAATTCTCCAAAATCAACCCAAATAAAACCCTTCTACAAGAACATAAGAATCTGTGGATCAACTTGTTCGTGGTTGATCTGTGTTCATTGTTTACACTCAAAAATGGGTAAAAGGAATTGAAATAACAAACCCCTACCTTTCGAAAGGATCGATCTTCGATGAAGGCGCCATGATGCCATTGCCATCGAGATCCTTCAACGTCCATGTAGTGATTCTCAACTTCGAACCGTCATTGTTCGTCGCCGAGAGTTTGGTCCAACGCACCATAGATCCTCCAGCAATTTCTCCCAAAAGTTCGTCAGCAACCTCGAATTGCTTAACACATAAAAAGGGAAACATGATTGGAAGTTAATTACGCGGCAGTATTGATGAATCATACTTGCCTATTCTTGAGTCATTATGACAAGCCTTTCGTTAAGGAAATAGGCGTCCAGTTGCTATGCTGCAGTGGATGTTTTCATAATATAAAATAAATGTTGAGAAATTTATTTTATTTTTACTTCACTAAAAATGTCTGAAAATTAACTACTTCCCTCGACCCGAGCCGGTCGATGTTAGGCTCATTCATAGATAAATTCTTCGTCCCGGACGCAACGGTGCCCTCAGATTTTTAATCTGGTCATCTGTTTGGAAACTGCCACAACTGCGCACAATCACCGACTCACTAAACTAAAAAAAATTCAAACAATCATTCCAGACTCACTAGACCTCAGAATGATGTGTAGTCTTCACACTCAGTCTTGAAATAATTCCATATAATATTTAAAATAAAAAATGGAAAAATACGACACATTGCATTCTCCCCACCTTAGGTATTTATGTCCCAAAAAATACAAAATAATGGATACTAAAAAAGATGAGGGTACTGAGCACGAATCTAGTCCTCCCGCTCCCACGTGCTCTCCTGAGGATTCAGGTGCTGCCACCGGACACACACCAATGGAATTGATCGCCCATGAAGGATCCTCTCCTGCCGATCCTCGATCTCTACCATGTACTCAACAAAGGTGACTACATCCTCGATGTCCAGCTCGCACCATGAGATGACATCTGATGGGTCATCCACGTACCTCATCTGCATAGATTCTGGAAAGGCACGATGAACCTCGGAGATAGCTTGCTGCCCTGGCCAAATCTCCACAAACCCCATCGAGGTGTGACCTGGAGAAAGAGGTGGTGTCCCACTTCGAACTCCAGAGGTCTCCGTCGCCTGTCAGCATAACACTTATGCATGTTCGGTGCAGTCTTCATCCGTTCCTGTATGATCTGCACCTTCTCTGTGGTGGTTCGCACTAACTCTGGACCCATGAGTGCTGACTCTCTGGGGTTGGTCCAACAATGTGGTGACCGGAAGGGTATCCCAAAAAAGGCCTCGAATGGTGCCATACCGATGGTGGAGTGGTAGATATTGTTGTACACAAACTCCACCAGTGGTAGGTGGTCCTCCCAACTGCGACCCAAGTCCAAGATACCGGATCGCAACATATCCTCCAGAACTTGAATGGTCCTCTCCATCTGACCATCCTCCTGGGGATGAAATGCTGTGCTCAAGCATAGCTAAGTCCCAAAAACCTCCTTCAATCCCTTCCATAACCGGGATGTGAAGAGGGCATCTCGGTCTGAGACAATAGTTGAGGGGACACCATGAATCCGAGCTATCTCTTACACATATAGGGGTCCCAAGCTCTCTACGAAACTATGATCCCTGATAGCTAGGAAGTGGGCTGACATTGATAGTTGGTCAACGATCACCCAGATGGAATCACGCCCCTTGAACGTCCATGGTAAGCCCATCACGAAGTCCATCGATATTCCATCCCACTTCCACTATGGAACTTATAGAGGTGAGCTAACCACGCTGGAACCTGGTGCTCAGCCTTCAACTGCTGGCATGTGAGGCATCGAGAATCAAAATCTGCTACTGCCCTCTTCATGCTAGACCACCCGAACTGTCGCCGGAGATCCTGGTACATCTTTGGCAGTTCATGATGTACCGCCAAGGGGGGTGCATGAAATTCCCTCAGGACCTCTTCCCGGAATGCCACTGGTACAATAGTGTGTCCTCTGAAAATAATTATGTGTTCCCCACCTTGAGAATATCCATCAGGTGCATGTATCGTGGATAACTAAGCATGTAAAGATACACAGTCGACATCCCCAAGCTGTGCCTCCCTAACTCTCTATAATAGTGGAGGGGTGACAACCATCGACTATACGTAAGCTGTATCCTCTCCATCCATGAAGGATAACTATAACGCAGCTAACTGTTGTGTCTCCTCACTCAACAGTTGTGAGCTCATGCTTCTGCTAAGTGCATCCTCCACATTGTTCCCCTTTCCAGGTGTATTAATGATCTTGAAATCTTTGTCCTGGAGGAACTCTAGCCAACGCCTCTTCCTCGGATTCAGATCCTTCTATTAGAAGAGGAACTTGAGGCACTTTTGGTCAGATTAGACAAGAAACCGCTCACCCATAAGGTAGTGTCTCCACATCTTCAATGCAAAGACTACCGCTGCCAACTCGAGATCATGGGTCGCATAGTTCTACTCATGTGGCCTAAGCTGGCACAAACCATAAGCAATCACTGCATGCCGCTGCATCAGGACACAGCCGTGCCCGGTCATTGATGTGTCGCAGAAAACAACGTATTCCAAACCCTCCATTGATACCACTTTATCAAGACCCATCCCAGTGGGCCCCGCGCCGTGACTCCCCAAGCCCGCCTCCAATAGGCCAGGGGTTGGTGACTAGCACCGAGTAAGCATATCACTAATATGGGAGGCATTTCCTACGTAAATGTACACATGCACACATCTCTGATCCCACAAATGCCAAAATTTAAAACACTAAGGAACAAAATTCATGCATACAACTAAATCCGAACCAACAGAGTACGACGAAAGGTAGAGTACTATAAAAGTAAACTGGGCCAAAATAGAAGCCCACCAAAAACAAGAGCCTAAAAACTGCAAAGTCTAACATGTAATCACAAAAGGTAAGGGGATGGCTGCTCATAGTCGTAGGAACGCCTCGACCTACAGGGAACTCAGAAAGCTCGGTCATGTCCTGGTCCGCCCTGGACTCTGTCAAAAGGCTGGTCGTCTGCACAAGACACCAGATGTGTGGGAAAAGCCCGTGCAGTGGTGAGTATAACAATACTCAATAAGGGACCCCAAAAACCACAAAGCAGTACAGAAAGTAAAGGCATAGTAATCTATGCACATTATATGTCTTCATAACATATAGAACAAAGCAGATATACTAAAAACCTATACCCATGGTCTAGAGAAAAGTCACACAATTGCATACCCCTACTAGGGATTCTGTTCGAAGATTCTGTGATGCACTCGTTCTGGGAGAACACACTCTACAAGTCTTATTGCTCTGATGATGTCCATACGAGAAGTGTTGTTTCTCGGGAACCGTCACAAGATGTAGCTACACTCATTTCGGGAGACACACATCTGAGAGGAAAGGTTAAGATAGATAGAAAGACTCATTATAGGAGACACACTCCAGAGTGGGAAAGATCACGATACACATATGAGGATCACTGCCAAGGACATGGCGGATACCGCGACTCATCCGAAATCACCAGATAGGCGATACACCAACTAGTTAGATGATCGACACCTAGTAATGTTGGTCATGTCGATGCCTTACACTACCTAGGGTTAGGAATGGATAGAGGATCTCGATCTGGGCCTCTCAGATTGTATCTTGACTCTATCACAGAAATTCATGATTAAGGGATCATACACTTGAGTGGAAAATTATGCCTCACCTTCAAGGGAATGGGAAGAAGGGGAACTAACCCAAACTAAATATGTACAAGGAACAGTGAACTAAAGGACCATGTCGTTTTCCAAAAAGTAAACGGTGTGTAGAAAAGGTACACGCAGTGTTGTTGACCCCATGTACTGCCCGTGTACAACAGCCCGTGTAAAAGGCTGGTAGTGCAGGAAGAACTAATTACACAGCGTGTATTACGATGTACACACAATTTCCGAGTAACTAGGGATGGCTTCGTGTACTTTGGCCATGTGCCCGTACACGGTCATCAGCCCGTGTACATCAACCCATGTAATCTGCACAAGGGGTGACCCACATTATTGGCCTCGCCTGGCCGTGTGATGGAGTACACAGTTTTGTACTCCATCCCGTGTCTGGGTATCTGCGAGATACACACTGAGCTCCGCATAGCCACTTCTGGCGCGCTGTACACGCCATGACGCTTGAAGTCGTGTAGCTCATCCTATGTCTGTGTACTACCCAAAGTACATGCCGAGTTTCATGGGAATTCCAACACACCATGTGACCGGGGTCAAATGACGTGATATTCCTCTCTGACCCCGAAACCCTAGCCGCTGCCGCTAGTACTACATGACGTGTTCTTTGGATGTACACGACGTGTATTCTAGAAATTACCAGAAATGACGCCCTTCGACAGTGTGCCTCCCGTGGTGCTACGATCATCGATCCAGTCGTCCGATCGCTGCAAAACTTCTAGTTTTTGGTTTCCCCAACACTACAAAGCCACTTACGACATTTTTGGGCCTCTGATACGCCCCGAAAACATGATTTGATCTTCCACATGAAGAACGCTTGAAGAACTCCCCTTTATGATCTGGCCCGATTCATCGTCTGCCATCGTCACCGCACCTCCACAAGGTTGTTGCGGTGTTGAACCTTCAATTTGTGATCATTGCGTTGTGGAACGGATGTGCAACATTCTGTTTTTCGTCGCCCCATGAAGAACGCAATGAATGTGCGAGAAATAAAGGGGGAGGAAATCCAATATACAAATCAAGGAATGAACCTCTGCCGTCATTAATCACGGCATTGATCAGCTCCTGTTAATAGGTTTAAACAGAATAGAGATCAACATAATATAAAAACATGTGTCAATTCCCCAAAATCATCCAAAAGAAAACCCTCCCGCAAGAACGTACGAATCCGCGGATCAACTTGTTCATGGTTGATCCGCGTTCGTCGTTTAAACTCAAAAAACAGGGAAATGGAATTGAAATAACAAAACCCTGCCTTTCTAATGGATTGATCGTTGATGAAGGTGCCACACTACCATTTCCATCGATATCCTTCAATGTCGGCACATCAATTATCGACTTTGATCTGTCGTCGTTCATTGCTGAGAGTTGTCTCTAACGCACCCCAGATCCTCCAACAATTTCTCCCAAAAGTTCATCAGCGACCACCAATTACTTAACCCATGAAAACGGAAACATGATTAGCAGTTAATTAAGTGGTGGTATTAATGACTCCTACCTTCCTATTCCTGAGTCATTATGACGTGATATTAGTTAAGTAAATAGACATATTGTAACTATGCTGTAGCGGATATTTCTATAAAATAAAATAAACATTAAGCAATTTATTTTATTTTTACTTCACCAAAAACATTCGAAAATTATCTTCTTCCCTCGACCCGCACTAGAAGAGGTTATGATCATTCTTAGGTAACTTCGTCGTCCTAGACGCAATGATGCCCTCAGATTTTTAATTCGGGCATCCGTTTAGAAACTACCACAACTGCGCACAAGCACCGACTCACATAACTAAAAGAAATTCAAACCACCATTCCAGGCTAACTGGACCTCGGAATGATGTGCCGTCTTTGCGCCCTGTCTCGAAATAATTCCATATAATATTCAAAATAAAAAAAAGGAAAAATCCAAGATGTTACAACTTTAAAGGTAGAAATTAATTAAAGTATGAATTTTAAAGAATATACCTCTGTTGTTATTATTGTGTCTTTACTATAGTGAGAGTTTGACTTGAAAAATGTCTCCCAAGATTTGAATTCAATAATGAATTACGTTTATCTGAAATAAAAAATGATTCATACCACTAAATCATCATATTCTGATATGAAATTTATATATAAAGACCATGTTTTATATGTTTCCAATGGAAAAAATTAGGAAAGTCCACCCATGATGAACTAATTGAATTAAACTCTAAATATAGTAAGTAAAAATTATAAAATCAATGATGAAGTTATCTTTGATGATTGTATAGAAAGAGGGAATGTAAATCCCCACAACTCAGGGATTATAAAAGATAAGAAAATAAAGCCAATTTTAAACAGTTAATGGAATTAAAAGGGTGTTAGATGAAATTACACATGGGATTTAGATTTAGGCAATAAATATAGTTGAAGAATGGAATCATCATTTCTATGCATAAGTGAATCATTAAAATATTTAAGTCAATGTGGTTATTAATAATCATCAGAATAAAATAATAATTCTTATAAATATGATTTGGATGAAGATATTGGTTGAATAAATCATAATTTTAACAAGATTAACAAATTTTATAAACACATTATGAGAAAATTTACAGATATTCCCATTGAAAATAGAAAAAATAAAAAATATTCCATAAATATCAAAATATAAATTATATTTATATCTAAATATTGTTCATCATTAAAATCACATTCATATGTTTTTCCCACATGTGAAAAATCGTAAAAAGTTAAGATAAATTAAATTTTAGAACAGTGTTATACGATTAAAAATGAATATGAATGGTTAAAAGATCAATCCAGATTAGTTTGATAAAGGGAAATTTACTAAATAATGTGAAAAGTGATCAAATTAAATAAATCAATGACATGAAATGGTTATGATAATAAACTATAAAAATATATAAAATTCGCATTGGTAATGGTTAATGCATAACTGTTTCAATTATTACGTTTATAAGACATATGAAGTTCCATTATTCAAATGAATGTTCCTAGAGATTTCCACAATATCTTGTTCACAATAATAATTTTATCAGAAAAAATTATATTATAAGCTACAAGAAAACTCTTGATGGAAATTCTGTTGGGGTCATAATAATATTTTCCAAACCCACATTGACCTAAATTTATATGGGTACAATCAAATTATGAACACTATTTGTATAAGGAAATTGTATTGGATGTATCAAAAAATTTGTGTGACACATGTATAGGGGATTTCCATTATACTTTGGCAATTATATTTATATATTTTTTAATTTTATTAGTTTGATGGTGGTGGTTTTTCATTCTTTGATAACTAAAAGGAAAATGTAAAACATATTGGGGGAATTTATTTTCTCACATTCATTTTTTATTTCTAATGTTTTGTAATATAATTATTAAAAACTTAATTTAATATTTATCGCTTATATTTGTGAAGATAACATAGATATGAAGTTCGAAACTTTCAAGTTAGTTTTTTCCAACGAATAATATCAAATGTTAAAAAAAACAGACAATATATATTAAATTAATTATGTAGAGTTGACTAAAGTGAATTATAAATGTTAATATATTTTTCAATTTGACAATGATTGGTTCTATATGAGATTAGTCTATGAAATAAATTGGTACACAAGCTATCCAATGATAAAAAACTATTTGATCTTATTTATTTGAAATTGAAAACCATATATATTTTTATCTAGTTGACGCATAGAATTTCTGTAGCATAAATAGTCATTAAAATATTTCCAAGAAGTACAAACTTATATACTACATAAAATTTACATTTAAATATATTTTTTCCAATTAATTCATTAATTCACAGAGGTTAAACGTATATATTCCTTATTTTTTATGACAATATTAAATTTATGTAGAATTATTTTCGTACAAATAAATCTAAGAATGCTATAAATTTATTTCATATTGAATATTGGTGCAAAATGAAAATGTTATCAAATATTATTAGTTTGAAGTGATAATGGATGTCAGTTTTAAAATATATATATTGATAAATTTTATTTAATATAATTGGTATATTAATAACAATCTACCCCTAAGACTCTATAATAAAATGGTGTTGTAGAATGAAAATTTATTTTCATATAATAAATTTACATGTCAATGTTAAAGAGTTCCCTTTCCTAAAATATATCTAGGATATTGATTTTGACTAATGTTTTCATGTATCTATTCAAATTTTACTTATAATATTTTTAAATAACAACCATTATGAAATGTATAATCAAGGAGTCTGAGGATTGGGTTTTTGAGAGTATTAAGTTTCAAATGTCACAGTATTTATATGAAGGATTTGCTAGATCTTTTTTATGCTTATATAAATAGATTTTATTGTATTATATATTACGTATTGATTATATTTTTTTTTAAAGCTTAAAAGTAGTAGTTGGATAATCCATCCATTTCATATTTGATTCACATAATTTAAAGGAATGATAATTGGAAATGGAGTAGTTAGAGAAACAGTATTAATATTTAAACATTGGAATAACTAAATATTCACATTTTTTGAATTTATTGAGGGGTTATACTTCTTATGAATAATTTTTTATAATCTATAATTATTCTCCATTTTAAAAGGTAATTTTTGACATAATTTCCTCTATTAAATCCATAAATTCTACTATAATTTCTTTTCCTTATCTAAATTATAATCCCAATTTTGTTCCCCAAAATATTGATAAAGCGTTGTCTAGATCGAACTAGAACATGAAGATTATTAAATAAATTAATTAATTTTATAATAATATTGTATTAACATTATTGTATCCCCTCTAGGATAAAAATATTATTAGAAAAAAATATATCTATAGAATGAACATAGATGAGTTAGGTCAAATAATTTGAAAATAGTCCAATTTAGTGGTCATAGATACTATCTAGAAGTGGGAATTTAATTACAACGATATATTCCTCGTGTATATTTATTACAATCTAAATTAATTATTTGGGCATAGGAATCTCATTTTTTAATTAAATGTGTTCAAATTGCTATCAAATAACATTTCTGAATGGATATTTTTATGAAATTATTTGTATAAAGAACCCACCAATATTGTTGACTGAATATAAACCTATCCATTTTTTGGATATATAAAATTATAATTTTGATTTAAAAATATCTCCATGACCTTGGTATGAGATATTTTTTGAGCTTATTTTCATACAGTTTTGGAAGAATGAAAACAAGATCCAACCTTATTTACCAAAATTTAATTAAAATATATTTTTATATCTTAAATATATGTAGATAATGTTATCATTGTCTATTTTTGTGATATAAAATGTACTAATTTTTTATTATTAGTTCCTTCATAATTATACATAAGTTATATGAGAGACCCTATCTCCCATTTGGGATTAAAATTAGTTTAATTTAATTATAGTATTTTTCATAATCAATAAAAATATTCTAAAAAGTTAAACAAAAGATATAGTCATCACAAATGATAAATATAAAAAAATTAATTTAGAGACACATGTAAATTATATTCTAAATAATCTAGAAAATATATTAATAAATATATATTTAGATATATCATTAATATATTCCATTATGGTAACTTTGGTTGACCTAATTTAATTATTTAGTAATCATATGTTTTTGATTCATTTCCAATACAAATTAATGAAATTTAATGGATGTTAACAGAGTAATTGTTTATATTAAACAATATATGAATATTTAAATATTTTATCCCACATATATTTTGACCCAGATAATAGTTTTATCCAATTGATATTATAATCGATGTATAATTGATATAAAGAGAAATATAGGTATGTGTCACATTATTTTTAAATTTTTAGTTTCCTCGAGTGACGAGAAACAAAAAAAACAGTAGATTTATCCACTGAACAATTTTCGTATATTGTTTTATATTTTGAATGAATTCTCATAATGGAATGAGAGATTGGATTAAATCAATGGTTGACTACATGGGTTTCAATTTCATGTATAATAATTGACAATGGGTCACCATTGTTTTTATTATTATAAAATCCCAATGGTTTCCACATCCATAGCATGATGCATACCTGTTTTCCGGAGGGAGGCGGTCAGCTAGGGTTTCAAAAAAATGGTTCTTGGGAACTCACTATGGTCGGCATGGGGTGAGGCCTAGCATATCACACATAATTTTTTGGGAAATGTTTACAACTCTAGGATTATATTATAAATTTATGATATTTCTAATATCCATTTAAAAATATTAATATGGTATCTTTTACCCCAAAAATGACCATAGGTTAAACATCATTATATCTTGGATACGAATTAGTTTCTATCACAGAATTAAAATAGGTAAAATATATTATATCCACAATGGGGAATATTTTAGGGAATCCTTCTATATTTAACTCGGATTATTCATCCACTTACCCTGATGGGTGGAATCATATATGATAGATTTGTATAGTAGGGTGCTTCCATATTTTCTACCATGCATGGAGGCATTTATAATATGAGGATGATGGGGATGACTGTCTTAGAGGAATCCATCGTATCCTTCTTATAAGAGGGATCAAATCCCATATATTTCATTGAACCTATAAATTTTAACCTCATATGGAAAATACATATATTTCAGCACTTTGGGACTGGGTATTTAAGATTGAGTCTTGAGGATAAATCCTATGTATATTCGTTATGGGAAGAATCCGAATTATTATAGATCGATCATGCAATTAATATTGTCTCAAAGGATGATGTCCTCATATAGAGGGAGTCATATCATGCCAGCCTTTGGGGATTACACACCATGCTTTCCCTGTATTTTGTTGATTCATGGTCCATATGATTTTACTATTTTGACTCCCTAATCCAACATGAGACATTCTCGGTGTGAGAAATAAGAGATAAAAAGTAGTCGGTGACCCTGGATATGGATATGAGACATATTTACTAGGACAACACATTGGATGTTTAATATAGAGGTCATGACATATGAATTAATCCTACATATCATTGTTACAATAATATTTCGATGCATTATATTTTGATTCAATTCTCAGTTCACAAATAGATGAGGTAGAATTATTAGACCATGTGAATGATTAGGTCCCAATGGATGAAACATCAGAGACATGGTAGGACATACACTAAAGTAGATACCCATTTGAGCTCCATCCTTGTGAATGATTCCTAGGTATATTTTTATTTAAATATCATAATTCTAATAATTTAGATGAACGGGGCTTCTAGACCCTTTTTACCTAGTATAGAGGTTGGAGACATGTCATATTATTCTTCTAGTTGATGCATAAAACAATTGTTTTTCCATATAGTTTAAAAAATTTATCATTTATTGGGAAACCTTCTTGACCAGGCCTAGTCAACTTCCTGGCATGTTATGGTTTTCTTCATATCATTCCTTGATTTTATTCTTCATATTTAAGATGATGCATGTCTAAAATTTAGATATGATACCCCAGGATATTGTATTTTTGTCGAAGGTATGTTGCATAATCTTGATGGAATGTCTTAAGTCCATCAAATGACCGTGGTTTACTTCCTTAGATGACATCGCTAGAGCTGAATAGTTGATCCTCGAGTGAATCACATGGCCTTTGGAGACATTCTTTGAGGGTGTGTGTAAGGACCCAATCATTTATCAATAGAATTTCTTTAATTATAATTATGTTATATGGTATAAAACACTTACATAACATCATAATTTCAATGAAAACATCATATTTATAAATAAAGAATTATATAACTGACAGTCAATGAAATTAATGAACATATATCCATGGAATAGTAACATTTACCATTGAATAGTAACATAACCATTAGGAATAGTAATCCATGTAATAGAATAGTAACATCAATTTTTAAACTATAAATAAAATCTATCCAACTTATTATAAAAAATATGATATTATTATATAATAGTATAAGTAATTGAATGTTTTACAAATGGAAAACAATGTGTTGGTATTCTTATAAAACATAAATGTTTATTAATAATTTTTAAAATTTTTATACTTAAATGAATGGAATATGATTTTTTTCATATAGATTCATAAATTAGTATTTATTTTTTAAAATATTATTATATACATTAATTAGATTATAATTAATTTTTCAATGGGTCATAAAAGCAGTAATCATTTTAAATTGCTAAATTTTGTAAAAATGATGAAATATTTTAAAAAATAAATTTATCATAAGTATAAAATTATTTTCCCAAAATAGTGTCTCTTTTTTATTTATACACACTATAAAATAATTAGGGTTATTTATTTGGGTTTTTCTAATATCATGGTATTTTTAGTGAATAGTCAAATACGATAATTTACACTATAAGCTAAATACATGAATTTTTAAGTAATTTTTGATGTATGAATAATGTAACCACCATTTTCTAGAAATATCATTTACTATTTGTTTTATTTATTCATGGGAATCAAAAAAATTCACAGTCTTAAGTAAAAATAATAAACTATTGAATAAAATAATCAAAACGCGGCCATCTCTTCCCCTATTAATTCCACCCTCTCTACACCTTATCCTCACACATTCTATGAAATTAATAATTTATGAATTATTCCAAATCAAAATTAAAAATCCAATCCCCGTGTCTAGTATATTATGATCTCATCCAATGAACAAACCTAACTACCCAAAAGAGGTTCTAAAGGAGAATAAATTAAGGGGGTAAAATCCTCTTCCGTTTTCTTTTAATTTCATTCTAATTTCATAATTTTCATATCGTCTCCTCACATCCCTACCTAAAAATGGAATGATAAATCCATTATATTTAATATAATATAATATTATTGTGCTTGTGTAATAATATATCATCAAACATCTAGTTCTCTCCTTTATATTCTAAAAATGAAAGCATCATCTGTGATGTGTCGATTTATGATCATCATAGATGATGTGTTTTCATTTTCCACTACCACCATCATATATGGACATAAAACATTTATTCTATTTCAATTATTTTTTATTATACAAACTATATTTTATATAATTTTTTCAAATAATTTATAGGAATGATATTAAATAAAATCATATATGTTCTTTATTGTCATCAAAACTGCCAAAATAAACTAAATCATTTTTTATTATTGTTTTATATAATGATCCACCCCCATAATATATAAATAAATTATATTAAATATCATTTAAAATTATGAAATTTCATTAATAAAATATAATTATATTTCTGAGAAAAATTAAAATTTTACATGAACTTACATTCTTGTATACTAGTGAACCTTCATGAATCCCAAGAAAACAAACACCTCCTGAGTGACATAGTTGAACTATATAACTCACCTAAAATGGTTATAAATTACAATAATAAAATTATAACATATAAAATACATGTATAATAGTCCATGTATTTAGTAATTATTGTATCTACTTTTATTATCCATTATATTAATGTAAAGAAAGAATTAACGGATAATGTAAGGGGATTCTCGATCCAAACTCCATTTTTTGAGTTTCCCTATTTCTCAATAATTTAACTATCAATATTAAATTAATTTTCTTTAAATATAACTTCAGGATTCTTCCCTTTTCTGTATATATATTTTTTTCCTTCTTTGTTTTATTGAAAATATAATGAGTTTTCTAAAATAAATCTTCTTTACATAAAGCATCTTGACTCCCTTCAGATTGTTTCTTCTTCACTCAAGATTGATGAATCTTAGGAAAATTAATATATTCCATTTTTCAGTTTTGGAACCCAATGTTTTATTCATGATTGTATTATTTATTAAAAAATTATAAAATCCATTTCATTTTAATGGGATATTTTATTACTACAATTGTTAAACATTCTATGTGGAATGCATGAATAAGTAAATGTTGTTATGGGACTGATGGTATCATAATTATATATCCCTCCAATGAATTGGGTAATGTGATGTATGTCATCATATAATGTGAAATTATAAGAATAATTATTCTATATTCATTCAAAATTATGATGTTATGATTATGCACATATGTTATATGTGAATATGATGATGGCCTTGTTCAAAACTATGTATAGTATTTGACCACTACGACCAGACGTTTCATTTATATTCATTACAGCGTTACATTAAATTATATATTTATTCTTATCATGAATAATATTATGTTCTTGTGTTTCTGTTGTAATGATTATTTTTATTCTCATCCATGTTATATTTATTCATTCTATTATCTATTATCTTACTGAGATTTCATCTCACCCATTTCATTAATGTCTTTCCTCAGGTTACTGCATGTACTAAGGTTATCATTAAATTTATTAGATATAGATGAATATTTTAATTAATTTATTATGTTTTATTAGGAATAAGTGAATTATTTTCCTACTTTTCCCATGATACTAAATATTTGTATACTTATTTTTTTTAACTATAAAATTTTTATATTTAAAATTATGTAGTTGGTTTATAAGAAATGTAGGGTTACTAAATTCTATATCAGACTACAGTTTAGATACATTTGGAATCAATATTAGAGAAAATTAGTGAAAAAACATAGTATGAGATTAAGTATATGGAAGCACCTAAGAATCACTATTTTAGAAAAATGGAAAACACAGTGATCGCCCTGAATATTTCTAAGTGATTATTTCATAAAGGAATAAATAATTTATTCATGAATTTGTTTCTTTCATTTTTTCAGAAAAATACAATTTTATATAACGGTGGGATCTAAGAGAAATTTGGAGAATAACCCTTATCATGAAAAATATAGTGATTTTTGGAATGATATACCCAAAACATTAAAAGGTGGAGTTCAAAATTTCATTGTGATTCTTACCCAACAATCCCAAGATATGAAAAATAACCTGATAATGTGGAACATCTGCCTTCACCTTATAAATAGAAACTAGATATAATGTTTTTTGAATAAATTAACAGTTAGATATAGTGGATATTCTAATTCAATAGTCATAGAATATAAGTTCAAATCAATGGAGAATGTATTTTTTTCACATCACTGTTCGTAGATGTAGAAGGTAACTCAAGCCTTTTATCATTTAAATATAGAGGCTGATCCATGGAAAATATATCTTACGCACACGAAGAAAAAGTAAAAAATAGAATAAATGTAGTGGAAATAAAAAGTGAAAATTTTACTTCACAAGTATTTCTGTTGAACACTTCATAAAATAATTTAGATAGAAATCATTAAGCAGAAGACATATTATGGTGAATCTATCATGACATATAAAGATTATTTCAAATGGATTTTAATGTATGCCTTTTTTTAATAAAAAGTTTAGAACAATTGATATATTCTTTAGTGGTATTCAACTACACCATCAAAATGATCTATCTATATGATAATTTTGGAGTGCGGAAGAAGGGTTCTGATGTGATCTCAATGTAGATATCGAGATTTCAAAATGGTCCCAAGGTTATTGAGATTATAAGTAGAGAATGCATTTTCATGTTGGTGGATAAAATGAAAGTATAATTCAGAGGATCCAACCACACATGTTTCAAAAATTTTGGGGGATACATCATGGAATTTCCTCAAAGGGATGGGTAAATGCCTCATGTTTGCGATAAAATTACATCATGATCGCGAATATTTAAGAGGCGTAATGAATCTGGAAAATATAAGGGAGGAATGTATAGAACCACTCATAGTTCAATGCTTCATATTTAGGTAGAAGGAGTTTTATGCAGGCCATTGTATTAAACCGCGATTCCTCATGGGTAATTAGCGTCATCATCCACCAATGACAAAGGGCAAAGGGAAATCTTATTCATTTTTTATAACTAATAATGAGTAATAAAATAAAGTCATACATGGTAAAAATCTTATTATCTAAAAAAAGTAAAAAGTAGTATTATATTTTTCTTCTACACATTTCTTTATATCATTAATTCTATCTAGAACATTTAAATCTATACCATGAAAAATTGATGTATTATTACACATAAAAAACTTAGTTTTGCGATCATTTCATCCCCATTGTTGCAATCCTATCTTGTTGGAGTATGATAAAATATTATTCCAATGGATCTCATGTTACATTATTTTTATGATTTTGATAATATAATTAAAAAGGATTGAATCTATTTATAGAGACTACATATCAACTAAGTTGGCTCACCGACATTGTGATGATGGGAGGCATATGGCCTAGACGTTCGACACGATGGGTGTACGATTCGAGGCAGTCACTTGGCTCGACATGACTGAAAGGTGATGATGAAAATTAAATTTTGAAATTTGAATTTGAGGATGCGCTGTTGTTTTTTGGTCAATCCTGAAAATTTTTGGTTTTTTCTTATCCTTAATGAGACTTTCTCAAAAATATAAAAAAATAGATTTGCTACTACTACATATCAACTATTAGGAAAATGAAATATATTTTCCAATTCTGAACCATCTTGTAGTCCTCTACAAATACATGGAATATCAGGAATATACCTTGTAAAATCTGTCTATGGTGTAGGTGTTGATTCTTTTTTAAGAAGAATAAATATATAAAAATGGTTGATTTAAAACAAGAACCCAATAATGTGGAAATTTCCATTGTATGGTAATGCAGTGATAAATTTCTTAAAGAGTTAAGCAAACATACCCTAGATTGTAAGGCATAGTTCTCAATTGGAATCATACACGGATCTAATCCTATCTCAAAATTCACTAATAGGATTCCCTCTTTCAATCAAGAGGTGTTGAAGAAGTTGATGTACAATACTTTTTCATATGGTTGATAATCCCTTGTGAATAACCTTGGGGTGAAATAGGTCCTTCTATAAATAATGGATGGATGATTTTGGATTTGTATCGATTATCATGAAACTCAACAAGATCAATATAAAGAACAAGTATCCACATCCAAGGATTGATATATTTTTTAGTCAACTATGAAAATAACCATACATATCATAGGAGGATCTTAATTCTAGATATCATTATCTAAAGGTTATTATGGAATATATTTAGAAGACTTCATTCTCCATAACCTATGTTCACTAGGAGATTCAATTAAATCCCTTTGAAATTAATAATTCCCCTGTTGTTTCCATGTATTATATAAGTAGACTCTTTTGATATTATATTTAAATTTTTTTGGTAGTATTTATTAATGATATTATCATCTATTCCATGATTAAATATGAACATGAAAAACAATTAAGGATTTTTCTAGCGACATTATGAAAGGGGATACTATACGCCACATTCCACAATGTTGACTTCTGGATGCCTGAGGAGACAATTGGGAAATGTGATGAGATGTGACTGAATTTATATAGAACCTTAAAAATTGGAAATTTTGGAATGGCCAATACCCAAAAATGTCAACAAAATCTATAGTTTTATTCGAATAGTACTGTTCTAGAGAACGTTTTTATAAATGTATCATCATTTTATAGCCTAATAATGAAATTAACATGGAAATGGATAAATATTTTCTATACGGAAGAATGTGATGAATTATTCAAGGAGATAATGAAAATCTTGAACACAACACCTTTACTCAGATTACCAACAAGGAGAGAATGGTTTATAATATACAATGATTCTTCAAAAAAAATGGTTGGGTTGTGTACTCATACAGAATGATAATTTGAAATCCTATTCCATACAAATGATTAATATCTAGGAGAATAACTACATGACTCATGAGTTGGATCTAGAATCTATTATTTTTACCGTAAAATATGGTTTCACAACCTATATGCTGAAAATTGTGAAATATATAATGATCACAAGAAACTAAACTATTTATTCAAAAAAATGAGCTACATGTGTCAATGGGGGTGGTTAGAGTTAATCATGGGCTATGAATTCTCTATTCACTATCCTCCTAGGAATACAAACAATGTCTCTAGTTCACTTTGACGAAGATAACATGTTACTCTATTCCTATTCTAGATTGAGAAATAATCTATCATCGTGTATATGAAATGTTGTATTTGGGAATCTTAATGGCTGGGGATACATAATATATTTCCCAAATGATCACACAACCTTATATCAAGGTGAATATCAAGGAGGCATAAAGGGATAATCTTGAGATTCAAAAGTAGTTGAAATCATTAATGTATGGGAAGATACAATATTTACATATCAATGATGATGGTGTCATCTGATTTAGAACTAAAATATGTCTGCCTTCATTACCTCAGATAAATAATGAGCTATTGGATAATGCACATGGATGTTCTTTCTCTATACATACATGAAATTCACTGATATACCATGATCATGAGGTGGAATGTTTATGGGAAAACATAAAGAAGGATATGAGGAAGTATAACTAAATGTGATTGGTTTGTCGGTATATTAATGTATGATAATAAAATTCCATAAGATTGATAAAATCAAATCCTATAACCATGTTGAAATGGGTGATTGTCACCATGGAATCTTAAACTGATCACCCAAAAACAACTGAAGGAAATAATTCGATATGGTTTTCATTGATCAATAAACAATTACTACCCACATTTCTGTTATTCGGAATGATCTCTCACTTGAACAACATTCTATGATATTAATGTCAGTATTTCTTGAATAATTGATGAATTTGCCTAAAAATGTAATTTCTCAAATATATTAAAGAAATTAGAAAAAATTGATTCAAATGTTAAATTCAACATATTGTTAATTTGATAGGGTTAATATTTTGGATTTATTTTATTACAATAGAATTTTAATGAATAGTGAAATATGATAATTTACGATATATGGTAAATCTATTAATTTTTTAGTCATTGTTGTGGTATGTTTTATTATGGTACCTTTATTTGGATCATTTCTCATCTATTTATTATATTTAGTAATTGGAATTAAAATATTCGATTTCTTCAGCCAAAATAATGAAGTAATTAATTAAATTAAAAACACCCCTCTCCTCCCCTATAAATACCACCATCAAAACCCCTTCTCCTCACACCTTATAAGACATGAATGTTTTCTATATTATTCCCAATATAATTTCAAAACCCCAAACCCATGTCTACGATCTTATGTTTTTATCAATAGAATAATCCCAATTCCCTCAGGAGGATCTCAATGAGAAGAAATTCAAGAGGTAAGATCCTCTATCATTTTTTATTATGTTCTTATTTATTTTTGTCACGAACCGAATCTGGTTGCAGTGAAAACCGACACCAGACCCAGCCTGTGACAAGGACCGAAGGGCGTTCCCTATCCCCACGGGCTGGAAAAAGTGCCCGGGTATCATTTATCTTGTGTTGGGAACGATTTACCCGAATATGAAAGCATAAAACCTTAACAATAATCCATAATATAAATTCTGAAATTTATAGCCAAACAAGTCTTAATAAAAAAACCAGAACTAAATACATTGGATTAAATACAATAAAATAGGTTCAAATTCAAAAATGAAAATATAAAGACATCCCCAAGGACTCCACACGACAAGGGGGTCATCACCTGCAAGTCGTCTCCACAACTCTACCCCAACGATGGGGACTAACACCGAGAACTGCCATCACCCTTGGCCTTTCCTTTACCTGAGTCAAAAATAATAATAAAGTCTACTTACACCCAAGGGGTGTAAGTAGGTTGTGAGCCTAAGCCCAATAGGATACCACCCAATGATTCCAAGGTGAATGCAATACAAGGTGAAAAAGCAAGAAGTTTTAATATGCAATGAAAAGCGGCGACAAATTCCAAGAAAGGCTACTTTAAATTGAAAACATTTTTCAAGATAAAAATTTTAGAATGTTAACACATTTAAATAGGAATGTTATCAAATTAAATATAATTTCAAAAGACACCCAAATACAACGGAAAATACCACAAAACCAATGAGCAACAAAACCTGGAACGCCCCTAGGCACTAGATAGTCTCGGGCCCCATGTACCTTGTACCTTGGTGTTATGTAACCATAGTAAAATCTGTTCTCGTGCACGAGCCACTAGTAGGGAACATACCCATATCCTAGTGGTCCCCAATCATCATCCACATAGTTTAGTTAGAGTTGTCGTTATCCAAATGCTAAGTGAAACAGGGACAAAACCCATCCGGTCCACTAGTCGTACTAATACAAATCCGCCCCACCGAGGTACCCGGGCTTCCCCCTTTGTGCTCAAACAATTTCAGGATTTAACACATATCAATTTTAATCTAAAACAACACTACTGGTGACATATACAAAATACAGTAGCTATCTCATTTTATACCACTTAAAATACACAACAAACTCATTGAATTTGAATAAATCATTTTCTCAAAATCTCGTGTTGTTTTGCACACAAAACACCTTAAGAAACCCACTTGTACACTATGTTCACACTTGTAAGTTACCAAAACAATAATGGCAGACCAATAAATTTTAATTAAAATAACTAATCAATTTTTAGGAATCCCCATGTTAAACAAGAAGTGTTCTCTTTGTAAAACCTTCATTTTCACAGAAAAGTGGAACCAAAACTTCACTTTCATTACAAACACAATTAAAACCCATTTTTTGTAGAAATAACAAAAGGGGATAAACATTATAAATATTATTTTATGCCTTATTACAGATCAATAAAAAAAACAAAGTATTTATAGGGCATCCCCAAATGATAAAAAAAAACACATCTTTGGAAAACCCCCAATTTCACACCAAATTGGCATTTTAAATTCAATTGCAATAGAAACATCATTAGAACCAATTATTGCAGCAATAATAAAATTATGTAAATCTGAAAATATGATAAATACAGCATTCTAATACATAAATATTTCATCAACATTGGAATCACCTACAAAATAAAATGAAACCATTGAATTCTTTGTGCGAAAACACAAACGCACCACCGCTGCACATAAAGAAGGGTAGATCAAACATAAAAATTGAAAATTGTACCAAGAAAACCCAAGGTTAAACCATAGGTTCGAACCCCTAACCACTGGTCATTTTTTCACTTCAATAAAAGAGGGAGGAAACCCTAAAAATAGAATGAAACCCTAATCAATTTGAAAGGGGAAAAGAAATGGACAAACTTACTTGAGAAATCTAGAATGAATGTTCCCAAAACACGAGTATCTGAAATTGAAAATGTCCAAAACTCAGGGGATGTTATCAAAAGAATTATTATGTAATTTAGGAATTTGAATGGAGGGAATAGAGTATGAATTGAGAGAGTTATTATTGAATGAACATACCTCATCAAATCTGCCCAATTTTAGATACCCTAAGATGTTCATCCCTAAATCGAGATCCTAAGAGATCCAAAGAGGAAGTAAAGAGGCTGGGGGAGCGGCTGTGTGTATTGGAAGCATATGAGGCTTGGCATCACCGAAAAATACTTAAAATTGAATATTTTATGAAATAAATAATATTAATTTTTAAAACTGGATATGGTCTTCCGGGCAGGACCAATCCCTTAAATAAAAACTAAACTAAACCTTGGTTATGGATTTCCAAAGGCTCCAAATTTTAATTTTAGTGTTAATATATCAGGGGATGACATTTAGGAGTTGGAATGAGTGAAAAATATAAAAACATTAATACATTATAAAAGAAACAAAATTTATTTTTAAATCTGGAATTGGGCTCACGGTTTGACCCAAATTTTCAAAACTCACCATTTTCACCAAAATGAGTGGTAAACCCCCCCAAAAAAACCAGGAATGGAAATTAAATGAAATATTAATATATAAAAAAGTCACGTCAGTGACAATTCTCCCCACCATAAAACATTCCATCCTCGAAAAGCCACATCAAGGACAAAGAAAAAACACCAAACCCAACTGAAAGGCAGAAATGGACTCCTTTGCTAAGCTTTGCCCCCAAAGCCCAAAACACCTCCAGTGATCAATTAAGTAAGGAATACTTCACAACCAAAACATACAACTCTTTACTGAAATGATCAATAACATTCAGATTTATCCTAAAGGAAAACCCTTCAAACACTATCTGAACAAGGATCAAGAAATTTACCTAAACAAACAAGAACATCGAATAAGGTTACACTTACCTTGATATAACTAAACCATTGGGAACTCTCCAATCTGGATGTTTACCCAAGGATGATTTAGGTGGTTATATAGCTCTGAACGAGACCACCTAATTCCAAGACAATACCAAGTTCAAAAGTGTGTTACTGGTACAAGGATACACAAATGGGCTCCCCACTATAATAACCAACCATCTTAACGGACCAATATGGGCTGAAACAGAAAGACCCCAAAACTTAAAGAGTTAGGACAACCGCATGGTTAGTTTTCACGGTTTGGGATGCCATACACTAATAGTTGGGATCCTTCTTTCCACATGGTTTTCTAGGGCATGGTCACTATTATCCAAGTGAAAACCGTGTTCTCAAACAGTGTTGACAAACTTCAAACCTTTCTCTAAAGACTCAGTGGAAACCAAAAGGGGAAGGGAATAACATTGGGTGATGACATGGGCACATGGCCCTCCACCTAATTCCAGTGAACATGGACTATAGAAGAATGATTATGAAACCATAGGTTTAAGATCTTCCAAACTTTCATACTGAGGAAATGACTTTCTAAAAGGGTTTAAATGACCCTGTGATTTCCCATGACTACGAGCCAGGTTCTCTCCGAGACCTATGGTTGGAGTTCAAATGATTGAAGCATCTTTGGCCTCGCAGTTAGGATTTGGAAACCCCATGAATGATAATTCTTCTTTCAATGAAACCAACAACTACAACACAATCCCAGATAAGTTTTCCAAACATAACACATTCCAAACTCACTTTACCCGATCCTGATATTTCACTGAAACAAGGGCTAAGAAGATACACACACATCACACCTTGTTTCATTAGGTGAGAAAAAATAGAAGTAAAGAACACCAGCACTCACCTTCGTCTAAAATGGAAGATTTTGAAGTTTTTCCAAGGGATACATTCGCCCAACATAACAGGGACTCTCATAGGATTTCACGACATTCACCTCTATGGTCAATCGAGCACATGACATCATAAGGCATCACCGAACATGACCATTGCGACTGATATAAACAATTCATGGAGAGGGACCTTATACAACATCCCCAAACAACACACAATTCTAGAAAGTGGCCACAATATCCTATCATGACCATATTTCCCACACTGGTGGTTTAACATGAATTAATGCATCAAAAAAACTTCAAAGAACCCAAAGGTCCTCTTAGACACCATCGAGACACTCATCCACACTTACAACCTTAGAACACATCCACCTTCGACGTATCAGAAAACATAAGAAACTAAGGTCTTTATCAACCTTCCATGAGCAATCTCCTGTTACAAGAGGATCTAAAAATCAAAGAAAGGAAAGGGTGTAGACTCAATCTAAAAATTTCAAGAAAAATATTCCTTATATTGATCAACTGGAGGGTCTTCAAAAGGTAAAACAATCTGGGTTGCACTTTAGTTGTGCACTAACCATTAATGGGTTGTACCTTATCCAACGATTGAACCAAAGGACCCAACCAAGATGGTCTATTGGTCACGATATACCACAGTCCAGATCCAGACACATGAAGGGAACCACTGCAAAGTCATCCCAAATCATTCTTCAAAAGAGACCACTAACCGTCCCTACAACACAACTCACCGACCAAACACAAACACAAAACACAGTTCAAACAGGAGGGGTTCTTGGACTCAAAACATCCCACAACATCAACATTATCAAAAACACACAATACAAACTATACAAAACTATTCATCAATACATCATGTTTTTCTTTAAAACTATTTCTTTGAAAACAAACTGTTTAGCAGTAAGCATATCCACCAATGGTACCCCATGGGCCTCACACATGCATGTTTTTGTGCCACACCCGGAACCCTCCTCATATCCGTCCCGACACTCATAAGTCATGCCATCAGACATCCATCATAACATTTCACCCCATGCATGTGGTTTCTCATGGAAATACCAAAGGTTAAAACAAATATTGTTTCCACTTTTCAAAACCAAAACGATCAACCAACACATCCATTTTTTTCAAAAATGCTAACCAGGAGATCAAAATCCCAATTCAAATATTACTAAAATTTTTTGAAAGACAAAAACATTTATACAAGAACTCAATTTCAAGATATTCACATCAATTTCAAAACATCTCATCCCATTAAAACACCCTTTTATTGTCTAGAAATCTCTATTAGAAACACTATTTCAAAACCAACTTCAGTATAGTTTCTACTTTTAAAAAGAGGTGTAAGCACACTAGATTCCATTTGAATATAACTTTGAAAATTCAGTTCCACCATTTCATAAATCAAACCATTCCATATTTATTTGAAAATCATTTCACAAAAACTTTACACTTCTTAAAACCAAGTCACATTAAAACCAAAGTTCCATGATTTCAAAATTAAGGAACACAAGACAATGCGAGAGGAAACCAGTTTCAATGGGTGACTTGGAAATATGGTTGGCGACCATACCCCAATCACTTCACCATCACAAAGAGTGTTCTAGGGAAGATCCCTGGCTCTACATGGCTTTCCAGGCCCTACGAGCTCACTAAGACCATTAACCCGACTCTCTTTTCATTTCCCCTAACCATAATTAAAACAAGAAAACCAAAGGACTTAGATAAATCCTAACTTCCCCAGAAAACTTGAATCTTGTCATGAGGTGTGGTGATCAGGCACACTACCCATAACTAGTATACCAAGTCCCTACAATACTAACTCCATAATATCCTGACTCTTCCCCAAATAACATGAACCAAAGAGTTAACCTGAACCTCCTCTGATACCATTTTGTCACGAACCAAATCTCGTCACGGCCAAAACCGGCACCAGAACCATCCAGTGACAAGGCCCGAAGGGATTTCCCTATCCCCACGGGCTGGCACAACTGCCCGGGTATCATTTATCTTGGTTTGGGAACTATTTATCTGAATATGAAAGCATAAAACCTTAACAATAATCCATAATATAAATTCTGAAATTTATAGCCAAATAAGTCTTAATAAAAAAACCAGAACTAAATACATTGGATTAAAAACAATAAAATAGGTTCAAATACAAAAAATGAAAATATAAAGACATCCCCAAGGACTCCACACGACAAGGGGGTCATCACCCACAAGTCGTCTCCACAACTCTGCCCCAACGATGGGGTCTGACACACAGAACTGCAATTACCCTTGGCCTTTCCTTTACCTGAGTCAAAAATAATAATAAAGATTACTTACACCCAAGGGGTTTAAGTAGTGTGTGAGCCTAATCCCAATAGGATTCCACCTAATGATTCCTAGGTGAAAGCAATACATGGTGAAAAAGCAATCAGTTTTAAATGCAATGAAAAGCGGCGACAAATTCCAAGAAAGGCTACTTTAAATTGAAAACATTTTTCAAGATAAAAATTTCAGAATGTTAAAAAATTTAAATAGGAATGTTATATAATTAAATATAATTTCAAAGACACCCAAATACAAGGGAAAATACCTCAAAACCAATGAGCAACAAAACCAGGAACACCCCTAGGCACTAGATAGTCTCGGGCCTTATGTACCTCGTACCTCGGTGTAATGTACCCATAGTAAAATCTGTTCTCATGCACGAGACACTAGTAGGGAACATACCCATAACCTAATGGTCCCCAATCATCATCCACATAGTTTATTTAGTGTTGTCTTTATCCAAATGCTAAGTGAAACAGGGACAAAACCCATCCGGTCCACTAGCCGTACTAGTAAAAATCCGCCCCACCTAGGTACCCGGGCTTCCCCCTTTGTGCTCAAACAATTTCAGGATTTAAAACATATCCATTTTAATCTAAAACAACACTACTGGTGACATATACCAAATACAGTAGCTATCTCATTTTATACCACTTAAAATAGACAACAAACTCTTTGAATTCGAATAAATCGATTTCTCAAAATCCCGTGTTGTTTTGCACACAAAACACCTTAAGAAACCCACTTGTACACTATTTTAACACTTGTAAGTTACCCAAACAGTAAAGGCAGACCAATAAATTTCAATTAAAACAACAAATCAATTTTCAATAATCCCCATGTTGAACAATAAGTGTTCTCTTTGTAAAACCTTTATTTTCACACAAAAGTGGAACCAAAACATCACTTTCTTTACAAACACAATTAAAACCCATTTTTGCATCAATAACCAAAGGGGATAAACATTATAAATAGTATTTAATGCCTTATTACAGACAATAAAAACAACTAAGTATTTATAGGGAATCCCCAAATAAACAAACAAAAAACTTCTTTGGAAAACCCCCAATTTCACACCAAATTGGCATTTTAAATTCAATTGCAATAGAAACATCATTAGAACCAATTTTTGCAGCAATAATAAAATTATATAAATCTAAAAATATGATAAATACAGAATGCTAATACAAAAATATTGCATCAACATTCGAATCAACTACCAAATCAAATGAAACCATTGAATTCTTTGTGCGAAAACACAAACGCACCACCACCACACATCAAGAAGGGTAGATCAAACCTAAAATAGAAAATTGTAACAAGAAACCCCAAGGTTAAACCTTAGGTTCGAACCCCTACCCACTGGTCATTTTTCACTTCAATAAAAACGGGAGGAAACCCAAAAAAATAGAATGAAACCCTAATCAATTTGAAAGGGGAAAAGAAATGGACAAACTTACTTGACAAATGTAGAATGAATCTCCCCAAAAAACCAGTATCTTAAATTGAAAACGGACAAAACTCAGGAGATATTCGCACAAGAATTATTAGGTCATTTAGGAATTGGAATGGAGAGAAAATAGTATGAATTGAGAGAGTTATGATTGAATGAACATACCTCATCAAATCTGCCCGATTTTAGAAACCCTAAGATGTTTGTCCTTAAATAGCGATCCTAAGAGCTCCAAAGATGGGGTAAAGAGGCTGTGGGAGCGGCTGTGTGTATGTGCCGCATATGAGGCTTGGAATCACCTAAAAATACTCAAAATTGAATATGTTATTAAATAAATAAAATTAATTTTTAAAACTGGATATGGGCTTCCGGGCAGGCCCAATCCCTTAAATAAAAACCCAACTAAACCTTGGTTATGGATTTCCAAAGGCTCCAAATTTTAATTGTAGTGTTAATATATCAGGGGATGACATTTAGGAGTTGGAATAAGTGAAAAATATAAAAACATGAATAAGTTATAAAAGAAACAGAATTTATTTTTAAATCTGGAATTGGGCTCGCGGTTTGACCCAAATTTTCAAAACCCACCATTTTCACCAAAATGAGTGGTAAACCCCCCCAAAAAAACCAGGAATGGAAATTAAATGAAATATTAATATATAAAAAAGTCACGTGTGTGACAATTTTATATCTTTATTATCTAATCACCTCCCTATAAAAATGTGGAATTATAAATATAATATATTTTATATATTGTAATTTCATTTTGTTAAATTAATAATCCATCATCAAAAGTCTTCTCATCTCCTGTTAATTCTAATAATGATAAAATCTTCCTTGATGCGTTGATTTACCACCTTTACAGATTATGCATTTTAATTTTCCATTACATCATTCAAGGATGGTCAGAAAAACATTAATATGGTTAAATCATATTCTATTATAATTATTATAAATTATATTATGTTCTGAAAACACTATATAATAATGAAACTATATAAGATGTTATATGTTAATTATGGTCTGAATAACAGCTAAAATAAAATAAATAATTTTCATAAACATTTTATCTAATTAATTATCCTCATATTATATAACCAAATGATATAATATAAAATTTAAAATAATATTAATTTTATTAAAATCATATAATTGTAAATTATATAATAATTCCATTCTTACTTGACCTTCAAAAACTATATAGAACTGAACCGGTCATGAAAACCAAGAAAATGAACACTCCTATAAGGATGAAATTAAACAATATAACTCCCAAAAAATTGATATAAGTTAACACATTAACATTAAAATAGATAAAATACATGTGTAAGAAGTCCAATATTTTTTTATCAATGAATCTTAATTGATTATACATGATACAAATATGAATAAATCATTCCGACATAAGGTAATTGTATTCTTGAACCCATCACAATTTCAGTAAATTCGCCCTCTTTATCAATAATTTAAATATGTATATTAATTTTATTTTCCTTATAAATATTTTAATTTTCTTCCCTTTTCATTTTTAGGATATTAATATTTCCATCATTTTAAATGAAATATACAATTATTTTTCCAACATAACTATTCTTTCCATAAAGAATATTGACTGCGTTGAGATTGATTCTTCTTCAATCGAAAATGATGATTCCTATACCAATTATGTTTTTCATTCATTAGTTGGGAAACCCATATTCTCTTCATGAATATATAATTTATTAAATTCTATTGAATCTCACCCATTATCATGGGTTATTGTATTAATACGATTTTTATAAGTTTTATGTGGAATGAATGGATATGTAAATGTTTTTATTTTATGGGGGACCGAAATAATATATCCCTCCAACAAATTGGGTAATTTGATGTTTCTAGTGACATAAATTTCAATATTCATGAACATGATGCTATCTTTTTTTCCAATTAGGATGTTAAAATATTTCAAGTATGTTCTACGTCAACATGATTCTATCTTTTTTCACAACTATGTGTGGTATTTGACCACTAATAAATGATGTCTCATTTTTGTGAATATCTATAATCCATTAATTTATCAATTTATCTCTCCCATGATTATAATTATTACCCTATGATTATTTTATGATGATTATTACTCTTCTCATTGATAATATATTGATTCATTCCACAATCTATCCTTTTACTTGTCATTTATCTAATCCCATTATTGGATTTATATCCTCAGGCGAAGACATGTACTAAAGAGATTTTCAACATTATAATGTAAAAAAAGAATGTTTTTAATTAATTATTTATGTTCTATTTTACATAAGTGATGTATCTTCCTAATTATAAAAAGAATCTAAATCATTGTATCATTGCTTTGTAATTCTATTTTCTTGATTAAATTTGAAATGAATTAATAGTTATGTAAGAGTAGTATGTTCTCTATTGTGTTTCATGTTACAGATAACATGCCCCAGTATCATCGTTAATGATGGATGACACATTTAGAGTGTTTTAGGATATTCAATGTGACATGTATAAAGGTTTTTTCCGCTCCTAGATGAGTTTTTTGGGTCATCAAGAAAGTTAGATGACATGTTTGGTGGATGTTGCAAGGTCGGGCCACCTTGTATAGAGGACCTTGTAAGAGCCTATTAATATGATATGGTACCACCATGAGACATAGCTGACTGTATGGGTTCCATCATATGATTTATGGAGCATGTCTGAAGGACATCAAAGAGTCAATATGGTGATCCCATGGGGTTTCACGAGACCTTGGTGGCATGATTGGAGGCAACAAGTTACACTCTAACATGTCCAGGGGACATCACATGTTATAAATAGTATACTAAAGGATAATATTATGATTTGGGAGACATATACTAGTGTTGTTTAATGATATGGTTGGTTTAGGTGATGTGAATAAAGATAAACATATATATTATTCGTATAATTCTCACATATTTTTAGTGTTTTTTTCATTGTTTTAACACATATTCCATTGATATTTTAAGTTGTATACTATTTATATCATGCATGGTTCAGAAGATTTATGGTATTTCCTTCTCATGATCAATAAAATTTTCTTCATATGATCTATAATTAATCACAAGATGTTCATATGCATGTCATATGTTGACTTATGTAGTTCCCCACACATTACCTGACTGGAAAAATAATGATCCTGGGATTAACTATTCTAAAAAATCACCTCAATTCTGTGATTGATCTAATGTGATGATCTGTGGTTGACGTTTTTCATTATAGGGTCGGGGATTTACAAGCCTCACCACCTAGATAGTTCACATTGAGTGGAGTGTCTTGATAAATTCTATACTAGAGTCAGTGAATAGAATTAATGTCATGTGTTTCAGAAGATCTTGTTGTGGGTCACTCTAGCAACGTCAAATGATTTTCAATTACTGTTTTACCAATACAACATTTGTTAGAATATATACAATTAATGGTGTACTTCCTAATCATGATTTCATGATAAGATGGCTCTCATTTTTAGGTCAAAATGTACAACGGGCTTCCCAAGATCAATATTTCGATTAAAAGGATTTCATGTGAACATGGGTGAATTATCAGCGACCATATACAAGACAATGATGGCTTGACCTGGGGCCTTCGTAAGATCATGATATCATTCCAAATGGGTATTGTTATGTCTTTTATATTATAATTTCATATTTCATGAATTTTATGACAAAAAGAGGCTGTCTCATTTCATCCTTTTTAATTCCTTGTTTATTTTACATGTGTATGGGAACTCATGAGTTATCTTGAGTTTTTTCAAATACAAACATTTGCCGCATTTGTAATGCATCAGGTGGCCTGAAAAGGGTCCAATAGTGATGTGCAAGTATTATCATGGAAAAACATACTTCAAGAATTTCAATTTGAAGGGGGATTTTTCAAATTTCTCTACGTGTTTGAGGCCCTTCGTGTGATGAGGGAGACTTTCTAGAGGGCTCTCTCACATAGAAGTGGACATGTCAGCATGTGATTTTAGTGTCTCATGAACTGCATAGGGCATGTTCCATGATTTTTATAACCATTATATGTGATCTAATTTTATGGTTTTTATTTCCACGATTATTTTACATGGTCTAATAGTACGATATGTATTGATGAGTGTGATCAAAGACAATCATTCTCAATATTTGTGATGCATCGTGTACCCATCAATGGTTCTTATGGTGATGCATGATCATTATAAGAGAAAACACTTAATTTCTCCTTTAATTCTTGAGGTGGAGTTCATGTTTTATTACACAAGAATAATACCCTACAAGTGGTGACAGATAGATTCAAGAAGGATTTCATGAGATAAGGTGAACATGTTATTTGTGGCATGTGTTGTCTTCTTTGCTGCCTTGGTACGTCCCATGATAATTATGACCTAAATAGTCAAATTTTTTCCATTTATTTTCATACAATTTTTTGATTTTTTGGCATCCACTAGTCAAAAAGTCACATGGAATTTTGGAGTTTAACTGTATCTTTTGGCATAATCATTAATTTCACTACATACCTACTTGAGAGAAGAAATACTCATCAAATGGTGCTTCATGAGATATTCTAGTTGGTCATGTGATATACATGGAGAAAATTTATTATGTTATGAAAGTTATGTGGTCAAATATAATTTTGAGTTTCACATGATCCATATGATTTTGATGACATTTTCATCATTTCCAATGTGGGGAAAATAATACCCATATTTAGGTATTTTGTCCTTTTAGAATTTTTTGAAACTCATTTTATGGTTGTCAATTAATTCCCCCCTCTGGAACGACAAATTTAAGGATAAGGAATCTATTTTATGTAAATTAAATTCCCACCTAAAGCATTGGAACTATCTACAATTATTATCTTGGATGATGCATAGCCTTTTAGGCATCATTTATTGTTCTGTGGAATGCTATATTAATAGGGGAAATGAGTCTATCTCATTGACCAGCTACCCATATTTTGAGCTCAAACAACCATCCTTTATCCTATGACATCATCACAAGACCATCCCAAAAAAAATAATCATGAGATTTAGTGGGAAATGCTTCGCAAGACATGATTTTCCATACACCCATACAAAATAACAATGAAATTATCTTAAGAAACTATTTAAACCATGTACATGGGGAAACACAATTATCTTTTTGATTTCATGGGATCTTCTAGCATTATCAAATGATCCTTTAATTATTTTGTGTATCATTTGACCATATAAAATTCTATTTATCATGAGTCTTCATAGGGGTAATGTGGTCATGAGATGTTCAGTGGGTTTATGTGTCCCATGATATATTCATGATCTAGGTAATTCATGATTCCCTTATGTGATAGGGAGTCCCCTATATTAATTCATGGGATTTTCATGAGGCTTCTTCTATTTATTCCCTTTCATTAGTAATATTTTTATGTCATCTATTTTAAATTTTTCCACTTAATTTTGTTCAAATTGATTTCATCTCCAATTTTAGTTCTCCTAATATTTCGCAGAATGATGGAAAATTAGTGTTGGTTCACTCGGTTGATAATGTTTTTATCTTGGATATTGTTTTTAACCATGTTATTTGGCTCATTTTAGTTGATCTTGATAGTGTCTAGGGGATAAATACCTATGGAGTACCAGCTTTTAGATTATATGACACTATATCATTTTGGTCTCACTAATGAAACTCCCATCCCTTCTATTTAGTCCACATCATACCCTCCTCATGGGTTAAGAAAACACATATAATATTCGGCGAGAAAATCTCTCACAAAGTGGTATTTTGTTGTTGAGGGAGAGCATACAAACATATATGTTCTCATGTACATTCCCAAAAACATTGACTTGAATAATTGTAAACCTGTATCAGATTTCCATATGTACCATTCGATAATTTGGAAGTATACCTCTATCCAATAGATTGGGTGGGCTCCCAACAAGGAGATGAAACGTGGGGGAATTGTGGGATTCATTCGTGTTGTGCCTTCTATATAAAATACATTGCTTCAGAATTTGCTAAGGAACTCAAAGAATATTTTGATTTATGAGGCTGTGTGGAATCATAGACATTTTCAAACAATGACAAGGATCTGAGGCATGTCTTATTCAACCACTAGATCCCTGACACAAATACATTCAACATAACACATGTTGATGGGGGCATCAATCTTTGGGATGGAGATATGATCTATAGTTCACCCAAATAGAATTGATGTATGATTTGTTCATACCCCCACAACCCACCATGGATGATGTAATAAGGAATCCTCCCAACACCTGAGATATGATCAGGCTAGATGAGTAGGCCCTCTATAAGGAGCCACTTCCTTGAGGATATATCATGTTTAATAAGGTCGTTGGATAATTCATCAAGAAAAACCTCTCTAAGATAATGTATTGAAATACAATGGTATATCTTATGATGAAATCTATCTAAACAGAGGGTGTTTATTTTCCAACATATGAGGAAGCGAAATATAATGAGTGGGGATTTGAGGTTATCCATATTTTGGACATGTCCATCCAGTTATCCTGCTTACTTTCCATGTACATGAGTGGTTAATTTCTCATACTAGAGGAAAAATGATCAGTTAGATTCCCCTAATTAATAATGATGACTAACACAGAAGGAGGGATGATTGTTAGGTTATTCTTCACTATTTAGAAGAAAAATTACCAGTTTGTGCATCTTATATAAAATGAAAATTCCCCTCAAATAATATTAAGACCCATTTTTGTGTTATGGGTTGGATATTGGATATTCTAGGAGGAAATTAGATCCTAAATATCCAAGACATTCCTAATTTTCATTTCAAATTATATTTACATTATATAAATGGGTTTAAGTACAATAAACTAAAGGATTTGGATGTCAGGGTCCTCAAGTGTCCTCATTAATATATTTCATTTTAAATATATTTGAAATTTCCCACCAGTGACATGGTTGATAATGGTGCATCCAACCATGAGGCTCAGGAATATATAATGTTATTCTTTGAGGGAATTCCTTCCACTCTCATTAATGGGGACCTTTTTATCAAATCATACACACCATGCTAGTTTATCCTTCATTTCCTGTGTTTTTTGTTGATATTTCCTTCCTCTTTTTATGCATGTTCTGAAGAGAATATTATGGTGGACCATTATTTTTGGTTGACGTTAACATGGGAGAAATCTAAGGAAAAGATATACCTTCGTCACATTGAAGCAGCAATTGGTTGGTCTCGACATTTTAATGAGTTTTTGATCTAACAATTTCAAATAGGTAGATTATCCAAAATCTCAAGAAAGGATTCTCAATTAGCACAAGTTTATGAAGAAAATTTAAGGAATAGAAAAAATCATGATTTATATAGACAGAAAACATAAAAATTACCACATAATGAAAAATGAAATTTTCACTACAGAAAGGAGCGCCAACAGGTGTAGATCCCGCAATTGTACTAACAGAGTGTAGAGAGACATCAGAGTTTTAACCTCTAGTCACATTACTATAGTGGAAATATTAGACTATTCATAACATACTTGATAAGATCTCAGCTATACTACACCAATCAGAGTTACCTTTGGAAGGGTTTTCTGATGTCACCACCCTTATTGGAATAATTTTCAATGGGAGACCTAAGGAGGTCCAGACAATTTATGGAAGCACAATAAAATGTTGTAAACTCATCAAGGATAATGATTTCTCTTCGTCTGTGGTACAAAAAAAATTTTGTTCTTGGAATACTAAAAATGGGCATGGATAAACATGGTTACCCCATTATAGACGAAATGGTAAGTATAAGATTAATGTTATTCATTAAAGGGTTGTTGTTTGATCGTATACATCTTGATATCCTTTGTGTATTTTTTGATGAAGTGGTTGCCTACTAAATATATGATAGTTTTGTTTCCCCATGAATATCTTCTCTGAGGTACGACTATTGGAGATGATCTTGGTAGTGAATGGAGGACAAATAATGAGGCATCCATGTGTCAATTGGGCCATATGATTGATGAAATTGTTATTTTTTGAGCAACAACCTCATCTTCACCACCTTATTTGGGGAATTCGCTAATTATTTGGGTATATGGGGAGATTTTTTATAGTGTAAATTTAAAATAAATAATTATGAGTTATTAGAGAAATCTCACATGGATTAATCATGTATGTTTTATGTTTCACTCTTTTCCCATTATTTTGTATTATTCAAGATACAGACACTAAATTTTCAACAGTGAAAGACCCCATAGGGATAATTTGGAGGATAATTTATTCACTCATAAGTATGTGAGAAAAAATTTGATTTCCTTGGAAGATGCTTCCCTGTTGGAACTGGCCCCTCATGAAGCGAATATAGTTAAGGGGTTGATTTTTTAACTTTCATTACCATTTGTAGACATCTTAATTAACATAAAACATAATTTAGAATGTTTGAACACACTTTTTGTGCAAACTAATATACTTATGTATTCTTATAGTGAGTTATCCTCTATGGAGCTGAGTTTTGTTGAATGTGGATACTTATTCAGAAACTGGGAACTTTATACTCTTTTTACATTGTCACCTAATATTATATTTTATTCCTTCAACCCTTATGGGTGGTTAGTAACTGAATTTTTTAGGTATATCACCCAATGTTCGATGAATATACTCATCACAATAAGGTGTCACCTCTTCCCCCAAGGATGGGTTAAGGGTAATAGATGTCTTTAGGGATGGAAATAATAAAATTATGTTTCTAACACCAGTATTATTAAATGGTTACCTTATGATATCATATCATTTCACTTGGGACTATTGAACTCCATTTATCCTTGTTTTAGTGTCTTCACCCCGAATCATGGATGTCTAGGACCATACTTCCTTATGGGTTCTTCTGACAGAGTCAAAAAACATGCCATTTATATCCCTTCCAACATCATTAAAGACCATGAACAAGAATCTATCTCGCAATGAACTACTCCCAAAATACGACCATATTCCCATTATGGGTTTTTATTATGGCTTGTGGTCTATTTAATCCTACCATTCAATGAGGAGAAACATATGGATGGTTATTTGGGTGGTAGATTTAGAATCTTCATCAGACCAATTGATAGTATGGTTGGGACCCCATTGATTAATTTGTAACACCCTTGATTATGATGGATTTAAATAAACCTCCCTATATTCATAGATGAAGGAGTTGGAATAACTAAGATAGAAAAAGATGGCCCTTGAAACAATGGTGGTAGACTCTAAGGGTTCCACATCAGTGAAGAAAAAATTGGATGAACCAATAAAGGAGTTTTCTTATTGTGTGATAGAGGCAGCTAGTCATCGAGGTGTATTCAGTGCTAGGAAGGTTAAAATCGACCATCTTTGGTATTAAATTATCCCTCATTAGGTATAGATATAATAATTTCATCATGGTCATCATATATCACGGAAATATATGATGGATCAATAAGGACATCATAACATGGAAGAGTAGGTTATGTGGAATGTCGGTGCTCAGGAAGAGGAGTTTTTATTGGTTGTGAAGAAAGATACTTAATATTTTGATCAATTATGACAATATATTACCACCATATATAATGTTCTTGTAGAGATGAAGGAATCCTCTGAGAATAATATGTTGCGAGATCATAATTTTCTATCATTTCATTGGCTTATATGTTCATGGGAGAGAATATGGTATATATACAATCCTACATTAGTATGCTACCAATGTATTGATATGCTAAAACAAATATGTTAGATTCCATTTGACTTTTAATCTTGATGTCCTTGTCATTTTTATGATATGATGTTTTTTGAATCACCAATGATACCAATCATTTTCAGAATATCAATTAATCATGACTGACTAGAACACAATTTTTAGATCATAGAAAGTTAATCCCAAGAAAGAATCATTAATTCCAACAACAAAAGATTCACTAATGATATATATAATCTAGATATTATGAGATTACATAGTTAATTGAAAAAAAAATTGGAAAAATATATGTCCCATAAGAGCAGTGCTCTATCTTTCGTCGATGTTTTTGGACATAGTGAGCATAGATTAATTTTTCATAAATCCATATGGTGGGACTCACATTCTTTCTATGTTTTCCATTTTAAAAATTTATATTGATAGTGTGATATATTTAAGGTTCTTCTATGTTAGACCATCTATTATTGTATTTTATATAATTTTAGCTTGAAAATTCTATTGTTGTAGTTTGGGGCGATTTGGATCGAACTTTATACCACTATAGTTTAGGGCAATTTAACTCGAACAATGATATTACAAGAATTTATATATCTTGCATCCATGATATGACAAATTTTCATGGAACACGGGCCAATCATTCCATGAATAACCCATAAATCACTAGGATGTTGATTTTGGTCTTAGTGTTTCTAATGATCTTTCGGATTAAAGTGTATTTCTTTCAAGAATGAGATTCCTCTGGTTGGTAGGGATAAGCCTTTATGAGTTTGAATTATTTTCAAAAAGATGCTCTTATACACTTATTCAAGGGTCGTGGATGATTTAGGGGAATTAAATTGGCTTAGGGAGACATGCTATGGATGCTAGGTCCACATGGATAGTTGAAATATGCGTGATATAACTCATAAACCACTGTTTGTGTCTATCAATATCGAATAGGGATGACATGATGGGGGATGACACATAACACCATATAGTTCTAGGTTCTGACATAGTGCTATCAGAGATCACAATTATCATGGTACATTTACATTAAGGATGATATTCTTTTAGTTTGTAGGTCAATTTCCTTATTTGTCTGTAGCATGAGGAATAAAAGATTATATCCACTAGATTCCATGGGGTGGGAAATATTTATGAACATCCAATAATTTAGATGATGAGGTTGGGTATGGAAATAATGTCTATATAGGAAGGGTTTTTTGAACCCATGGATAGTTCATCTATTAAATTATAAAGATCACACTATAAGCCATATAGTTTTGAATCCCGTGATCTGGGCCGTCATTGTGTTTGAGAATGGAGAATCACATCCCATAACTAAGAAATGGTATGAAACACGGTGATGGAATTTTGAGAATGTAGAATCCATATGAATATTCTTGGTATGGGGATTGTAAATCAGGGTCCAATGTGTTGAGATTTCGAAGATGGTGTGGTAAATAATTCTGGGAGTAGCCCAAAACACATGAAGATGTTGAGGTTTTTTATGGTGATTTCATGGTTCAGAAGAATTGTGGATCCCTTTTGCAGAGTGACACATTTTTTTGGTGACATTAGTTCAATATTAATGATGCATATTCATATAATCATAGTAAAAAAAGTTTCCCTTAAAACTAGGTATCCTTTTCCATAGTCCATGGAATATTACATTGATCTAAGGCACCAAAATAATGAATTGTGGTTTATGGGGAGTTTATTATTCAAGATGGATCCAAGTACCATATAAGTTGGGTCACCTCCAAGTGAATATTTAATCATAGTGAAGTAATGTGACAAACTATTAATCAAGCATTATCTTTAAATGTAGGGTCCAACACCCCTAACTCTACATTTATTATGGCCCCAAAGTGGACCATATGAATTTTATATGTCTTTTTTTCATTCCCTATTTTCTCCCTAAACTCCTCAGATTATGAGTATAGTGAGAGAAGTAATGAATTATTATTAGGAAACACTTTTTTGTTTTTAACCTGAAAATATTTTTTCCACATTCACGAGTATTTTAATGTATCATTATTCGGACCATAAAAGTATAATGTTTATGGTGATACAACTTGACCAAAGTGGAGACAGTTTATGGTGATGACACACATTGTTCTTATATGAGGAAAATTTTAAACAAGAACCCAATTAGGACTCCCATGGACAATAGTAATTATACATACTACTATGCAAGAGAATATAATGTTGTAAATTATTTCTTGGTATTCACAGTTTGTGAGTAATGATATGGGAAAATCATATTAGGGATAACCCCAAAAACACTAAGGAGGAGAGTTCGACCACAGTGACATAAGGCTCGTAGGGATTATAACGACCTTCTTACAGATCCACAAAACCTATAGTTGCTATGTCTGAGACCATATGCATTGATAGATTTATCATTAAGTTTGACCTTGTTTCCCTTCCAATTCCCCTGAAATTATTCCAGAAAACAAACGAAATTATGTTTTGAAGTGAGATTTATGGATTTAGGGGCATAAAATATGATGGAATCACCTGTTACTCATGTTTATTAAGTTTTAGATCTCATGGTACACTGATAAGTGAGGAAAATGGGTGATGATATTTATAGTTTAACATTGGGTAGTTGGAACATAATAGACATGTATTTTTATTTCTTATGACTATGACATTTTTCATGGTGTTTAACGTCATGAGGTAAGGACTTATTTTATTCCTTGTATTATAACATCATGTGTTAAAGGCATGGGAATGGAAATTAGAAACATTAGAAAACATATTAAATGCAGAAGATATCCATAAATAGATATTACTCATTCATAAGAAAAACGATCTTGTATGGCCCTTCAACAATATAGTGGGGGGAGTATCTTTAACAAAATTTCTAATATATGAGGATGGGTGGAATATTTTGTTTTATAATTGATCGAACTAGGAATCAGAGATCTTTGCATAACTACATTTCCTGTGGGGACATGAATCATTCGTAAAGTAGTTCATAAATGGGAATCAATGTACCCATGTCTGATTCATGGGGAGTGGGGGAATTTCTCTTGTTTATTGATTTAGTTGGTCACTAGATTAGAGATCTAGGCATCACTACATATCATGAGATGATAGGAATCCTAAAACATGTATTATTGGAGAAACCTCCATATGTCTACCTCACCCATACATAGAGTTGTGGAATTTAAATGTTGACTATTGTATATTGGAATGGGATTAGAAACTCATGATTTAATCTACATCATGTGATGACATAAATCATGCTACACATAATTCTAGAAACTCATGTAGTTTAGTGTTTTATGGAAATGAAATATAAAATTTACTATAATAATCATGTGATGAGGACCCGTGATAAATAGGTCTATAACTAATATGCCTCTATCACATGGGTAGTGCCTTTACCAAACCTCTTAAGCTCAAATGGGCTATGCCTGGTGTGAGAAAAAATTAATTGAAAATTTTCCAGATGATATATTGGAAATGGGAGGATATAAATTGGAATTTTTAGCAGGTGGTTTTTGGATAAGATACAATATACTGGTGTCCCTAAATATCTTATTACAATGTGAGTCATTCTCTACCTAGTTCTAAAAACCCATGCTGTTTAAATTAATATAGAATAGACAACATCCGTACAGTTTAACATCATGTGATAAAGACGTGGGTGGGTCATCATGAATGAATTGGAATTTTGGCGATCTATTTAGATTTATGATAGGTTGTTTGTAATTCTTATGTGAGGTTTATGTCTTATAGTATTTACAAGGGTCTTTTGAATTGGATGGAATTTTTTTTAAGAATTGAATCATGAATGGAGGTCTAGGAATCATTATATATCATGAAACATTAGGAATTAAGTAACACATAGATATTGGATGAATATATTCCCTATGAGGATATATCTCTCAAACATGAATAGAGGAATTTCATCCTTATTTTTCATTCATCATTATCATGTGTGTTGAACGTTCAGTGAGAAAATAAATTATATTTAGTTTAATGTAATGTAATGGGGACTTCAACCATGTAGTTTAATATCATGCAATGGGGACAACAAGGCTGAATTCCAAGCAGATTAATGTCATGTTTTCAGATCAAGAGATGATGTATAGTTTAAATCTTATTTCGTGGAATTTAGAAATATAGTTTACCATTTTTTAGAATTGATGAAGAACACTTTATGAAGGGTATGCAATGTATTTCTTGGGAAATATTTCATTTTTGGGGGTGTGACATATTGTTCATCATTATGAAAATGAAGTAATCTCTATTGTGATAGACCTTATGTATTATATAATACCATAACCATTTGGTTTCCATATTCGTAGGATTCATTCCTAATATCATTGCGTCCCTAATATCCAATACTAATTTTATATGGACGAACGAATGGATGGAGTCCTTTCTGTAGAAGGATTGTCTAACTAGATTTTTATAGACATCATAGTTGTGAACTGTGACAATGTGTTCTAATCTGGCCACTCAAAATCATTCATCCAATGTTTATATTTATAATAATCTCTGAAGTTTCTACAAATCGATATTTGAATTTTAGGAAATTGGAATTATAAGGGTAACATCACATCGGTCTCACACAATAATGAATATGATTTTCATTCTATATAATTATGTGTTGTAGTATTTTAGGACCATAAATCATTGGGGAGATTGTCTATCTAATACTTCTTGCCTTTATTCCCCATCATCTAAATTATATTTTATAGAGTCTTATTATAATTCTTTATATATCCATTTGATCATCCATGAACGTGATCTGAGAGATTTGACTCGATGATAGATTCCATATACAATTTACTCAAATTTTTAGAACAAAAGATGGTTTCATTATCCATCAGTATTGTGTGAGGGAAACCAAACCATGTTATGATATTGTAGTTTAAGAAGATGATGATGTTTTTCATACTTCCTTATTTTAGGGGTATTTACTCATCCCATTATAAAAATAATTCAATATGAGTAAGGACGTACATGAACTTAATAACAGTGGATTGGGGATATGGTCCCCATCAACTCTTTCCTACTCTGTAAATGGCGAGGAATATTTATCTTTATCTAGTAATTTTTGGAGTTGATGGATGTGGTGTGCATTGACATGAAATGCATGAAATTTCTTACTATATTCTACACAGTCATTTATCATGGATTTTTAAACTATCCCAACATACTAGGTTGGTGATAGAACATTTCCCATGACAATTGATCACTATATGATCCCACGTGGACTTCTTCAAGGATGGAGGGAATTTATCCATAGAATTTTTAACTAAGGATGATTCCATTAAAGCCTCTCTTGTAGATATATTTAATCTTATTTAGACTATACAACATGGTAAATTTTTCATCTCTATATAAAATATATTCCCTTTGAGCTCGATCTATATGGATAATCACACTTTATAAATAACTGATTATGGGTTCCATTTATCCATAAATGGATACTAGTTTATCATGCTCTAGGTATGTATTGACAAAGATGATTTCTATCATATCATAGACTGTGATTGATGAGAACATTCTACAATGTCTGACACAAACTATTTCTTCATCCTGAATAGGGTCACCTAGTGCTATGGTTGGAATCGCCAATCTTTCGTCATGGGTAATATATGATAAGGGACCATGATGTAGTGTGGGATCAAGAGGGAACTCTTCCTCTTCTACCAAAAATGTAGCTAGTGAGAGGGTCTGATTCTTCTTTTTTATGGTGTACTCACCATTGATATTCTTCATTACTATTTCTAAATACACATTGTTTTTTAGGTAGGGTATTTTCATCTATTTAGATAATACCTAGATAGTAATGAGCGAAAGGTAATCATCAAAAAAATTTGTGCTTCAGTCAAAAAATGAGAAATTGTAGGAAAAATATTAATTTTCAAGAGAATCAAATATAATCCTTAAGAAGACCTAATTGAGTCTCGATACTTCCAGTCTCTTAATGATATAAAAATAGGAGGTTCCTTCAAAATTTATCTCACATTTCTGGGGTGTTTCAAGGGCATAAAAAATACACATCATTTGGATGTTTGGTGTATATTGGTTTAATTATTTGTCTGTAATATCTAACAAAACATCATCCAAGGCCATTCCTTTCATTATATTCTGTGACATGAAAGGAATGTTGTATTGTTATCAAATGAGTTCTCATTTCGACAAACACCTAGTCGTCATGGGATGATCAAGGATGTAGATGAGAGAATTAACATTTGATACTAAATGGATATTATGTTTCTATAAAAAATGCCTCATGTTATTCATTGAATAGATGAGTTTGAGGTAGTTATTCACGATATTATAGAATCGATTATCAGTACCTAGCTTCATTCACCTATGGTAATAGAGACATTTATAACTCCCCACATCATTATTCTATGTGGGAAGTGTACCAAATGATCATTCCTTGGTATCCATATATAATTGTTAAATCCTTTATTACACTTGTTGCATCAAGGCAATTTGGTGGGGTAGGTACTGATTGAGTCTCTCAAAGGATTTCTAGCAGTCACCATCCGATTAATAGGCATTTACCTTCTTCATTTTCATATTGAGGTGAAGATAAATACTGTAATAGTTGGATATCAGACAGTAAATATATGTTTGGTTCACTATTATCCCCACAATTCATTGATATTCTGAGGGGTTGATATTGATATAATTGTTGATGAATTTTAGGTTTAAAATTGATTCCCAATAGAATATCATAAATCAATGGAACAGCCTCAATGATACCTTGAAAGTGAATTTTTACAAATTCATCTTCATAATTTTCTGTCAGAGCATATCGAATATTTATTGTAAATCTATTATGTTACCACATCAGTATCTATATTTTACCTCTAACATAGAAATCTATCATATTGTTATTATTAAAAATTATGACTTAGATATATTATAAATGGCATGTCAATATGTACCACCAACATTCTTTGATTTGAAGGACATGACATGATAGAAAATGATCAAATGAGGAGATCTAAATGAACTGAATTCATCATTTTTATTGGCCATATTTACCTGATTATACCATTAATACCAATATAAGAGAGAAATGGATTGTAATCTAGTAGTTTTATCGGTCTATTGTTTTGTGATCGAAATGTGAACATATTTTTCAGGAAGTGTTGATTATAGTCTCGGAAATTGATGCAGACCCTAATCTACCATTTATGTTTTTTAACATGGACGATATTGGAATTCCATTTTGGGTATTACACATATCATACGATGTTGTTTTTGAATAAGTGGTCGATATGTGCCTCTTTATCAGTAGCATTATAGTGTCTCCCTCTATTGGATACCTTCTTGAAAACTTGATATTCATCGGCTAAGATATGGTGGTGCATGGGCACATCTCGGATTAGTTTAGACATGTAATTATTTTTTAAAGTGAACTCATACTAGTGTTTCTTTATAAATTCAATGTATATCTCTCACTCCTTGTTAGGAATAATGGGACTAATTAGTGTGGGATGCATGTTATATTTTTTTTTCATATACTTACTTTTATAATCTCATAAATGTTCGTTGAAAATCATTCATAGAATGATATAGTGAAATTCCTAAGACCATCATCATCATCTTCCACCTACGAATATGTGAATATTCTTTCAGACGATGTTGCTAATATAGGGGAATATCTAAAACTATCGAGGTGATAGAAGCCATGAGAAAAGACATTATGAACCCCTATTTCTAGAGGGGATATAGATATATTTCATAACTACTCTTATTTTACAATATCATTGGATACATAAGGTGCTTATACATCTAGGATCTGGTCTATTACCACAACTATATTTTTTGGGAGAAAATAGTCGCCATCAATCATGATTCAGATATTTTCATGGGAGGTCCCTATATTTTTTGGGGATCCAAAAAATATATAATCATTCACCATTAATTATTTTCCTTTCATTATGTATATTAATTCATTGGGATATGTTCATTTTTAATTTTTAAAGTGGGAATAGTCACAATGAATTTTGTTGATTTTTCAATCGATTTTTTATTTCAAACTCGGATTGAATGTTGAAGGTACCTAAAAATGGATATGAAACCATGGAATTCTGAGTAATACATTGTATATTGTATCTTTCTAGATAACCATAAACTCAGATTTAGATGTGATATCTCGAAATTGAGTTTCGACAATCATATTCCCAGGGAGACATTTTTCACTCATATCATACCCTTGAATGGTCATTGTTTTGGGATATAATTCCCCTTAGATATATCCCAAATGTCAGAGAGTACAAATGATGATGAGGATTATCCCAGTATAATTGTCAATAAGATCCATTTGTTTGTCGATATAATTGATTCTACCCAATACATATTTGGTCTCGATTTCTCAGTGTATGACCTCCTACAGATCCCGATATATGAATGAGATTGTGAAATAGAACTATATTAGCATGGCCTCCTGTCTACAGAACTCTGCTTCATTGACTCTTTTATCAATATATTATGTGAAATTAGGGGAATCAATGAGGGCCTCTCAATGTTATTTTGAAATATGTATAAAATAAATTATTCATATCTTGGATCATGAAACTGAATGTTGTTTTATAATGTCTTACATCTGTTCTAGAGGTCAACGATTCCCATGGTGGGGTTTCTCTTTAGTATATGATTCATGATCTTGGATCATTGAGTTTAATGGGACTTTTTCTTAGGAAGAGGTTATGAGAGCATCTATTTCCAGTGGCATATGTCAAACTGGAATTATTTATTTACATTGATAATCAAATAATCGCAACCCTATTATGTCGTCATACATGGAGAGTGGGAACATATGACCACTCGCGGTATCTGGGGAACCTCTATGTCTTTATTGGAAAATATTGAGTTCTTTTCATCGATTCTACACTGAATATATTTTTTCTATGATTATTTGAACACAATATTGGGTTTTTCCAGTCAAATGTTATCCCTATAATCATTTGTTCCCGCTAATGCCAACTCATGATTACTAGTGTGGTGTGGGGAACTAATACATATATTCATAATCATCATCATAGATGGTTTTTTTAGAATGTATCATTTTTAAATAACTTAATATTTTACTTTCTTTTGATGAGTGTTCGGTTTTGTGGGGTGTTTCCTATTAATTAGATGTTTTGTGAAAGAAAGATGCAAGAGTAAAAGATTTTTTCAGAGAAGAAATTAAATCTTACTCTAATGTTTATTCCAGTGTCTGATAGATGAATCATCCTTTAAGAGACATATCTAATGTCACCTACTAAGTTAGTGAATCTATCTTCGATCAGTGAACCTATTATCTCATGGTGGTATGAGCTCATTCAACAATATTTCATGTCATCCAGTTGTTTAAAATATTACCACAGTCTGTTAGAAATTTATTCCAATCACATAATACTTCTTAATAGGTTACAGTTTTTCATTTTAACATATAATTGGTTATACCCATCATAACCTCTTAAAAATTGAACATTACTTTTATAACCAATTTGAGGATAATGAAATACAATATGTTGTGACACAACATTCTATAGAAAGGGAAGTTGTTGGGATTGTCGGTGTGATTGAATTCATTGGGATTCTTGTGTTGTGGAAGCATGAGTAGGTTATTTTCCATGGATTCCAACAAATAACTGGAGAATTTTTCATTTCAGATGAAAAATATTATTATTCATTTTTTTCAAATCTCAGAATACCTAGATATCTTTTGGCATATTGAAAAGTGAGAGTTGTTGGTTTTTTTGTTTTATTGGACAATTAGGGTAGATCGCGGCCTACCTCAGTCCGTGAATATGAACCACTTTTAGTTTTAGGGAAACATAGGTTGTTTTTGAATTTTCAATCCATTTTACATATGCTAATGGATTGATTCTATTTTATAGATAATGATTTCTGAATAGAATCATTCACATATTGTTCCTTTTCTAAAAACTGATAAAACCCACCTAAATACTTAATTAGGATTAGAGGGTCAAACTACTAATCCCATGAGATTCTCATTATAGTTTTCTAGAAATTTCCCCTGTGATAGTGGTATTTTATGTTTATAGGTATAACCATTCAATCTTAATATGATGTCTCGCACCCTCTGATTTAACATTGATTGCAATTAATGAGGTTGAAAATTCTCACGTTACTCATCATGGAGCCATATTCGTAATGGGAAGGACAATAATGCTCTAACCATCCTGAAATGTATCCAAATACAAGAATATTGCACCATATAAAGGATTTCTCTAACAACATCTATAAAAACACGTCATATTTTCACCTCCTAATGATCTCGAGCACCCATCATCAAACCAAATCAGGATACGATGTGAGTGAGATGTTTTTAGGGTCTATCATTCCATCAAAGGTGGATACGACTGGATTTCAAAAATTGGGTGGGGTAAAGTGTCATCCAACCATTTTGGATATTGATTCTTCACAAGTTATAAACATGCATGTCTCACATCCAAAGAATTTATTATAGAATTTGTGGACTACATGGTTTTGAGGAATTTTGGAGGAACTAAAGTTTGAGCCACCACTCGTCTACATGGAGTTAGTGAGGATTACCAATGTGGCCTTATTTTACTATCCCATGACTCTAACACTGTGCATATACTGAGTGATTACCATGGTGATAGAGAGGTTGTCATCGTAATGGATGATCGTAATGATAATTCTTCACATCCCTATTTATATTTAAAAGATTTATGGATCTAGATCCATTCTAATTCTTAGATGCTTCTCTTACAGGAGGATCATCTCTAGGATGAAGAATAATAATCTATTCTTAAAGATGATACCCAGTGGGAAAATTTTCCCTCTGTAGCTCCTCATTGATTTGTCTGAATGTCATTATCTCATTCTACAATTATGAAAACTGGTACACCGTGGAATGAACCTTGGTTCCCTTTGGTTGTGATTCAGATGTATCCCCACCATTAACATTATCATTGTAAGTGTTATACAGTAGAGGTGACACTCAATATTTAGGTGTTCCATGATTTTTAGCATTCTCTAATTTGAGGTGTGTGCAACTTTGGTTGGTGCATCTAGATCACCCTCCTCTCAAGGATTTTTCTATATGTTTTGAGCCATTGGGTATATGTCATTATCCACTTTCTCTATTTTTTTGAATGTGATGAAATTTACAGAGGTATATTGGGAAATTATGGTTGTCTTATTACTTTCAACACAAACATATGATTATACACTACCTACATTTTTTTTCATTCCTTAAATCCTTGTACAGATTTTAGTTTGTTGGATTTTTAACCTGATGGGGATTTATTTCATTCATCATACGCTCCTCTGATCTCGGTCTATGATAATGAACTTGTAGGAGTTAATAGTATTGAATTCTAAGCAATCCACAAATAATAGTGGTTCTGTGGGTCGGGGTAGGAACATATAGGATGTCGACACTCAGTATTTACCTCCCAGCCAATAGAATACTCATTCCAATTGAGATTATGGGGATGAAAATGAGCCTAGACTAGGAAGATATGGATTATTTTGGGGCTGAAATTTTTATTTATTGAATTTTTTGTTGAGTATTAAATGATTCACGTCAATGATTTGATTATTATCATGATTCACATTGAGATATAAATGATCCAATCCCAGTGGGATGGGGTTTATCAGGAACCATAATTGATTTCCATAGAATACTATTAGATTATATTGAATCTGGTCTTGGAGATTGAAATATAAATTCCTCTATTGCTTTGGGATGGGATTTTTTTTACAGCTTTTAGAAATATGTCTTGAATTCTCTAAGTAATTAATGATCCATGGGGTGGAGGTGGGGGTATATATTGCTTTTACTATGGGGTGGGATATCTTTTAGATGAATATTATTTCATCTTTTACTGTGGCCTACATGATATGGTTTAGTTTTTCTCATGTTGGTGATGGTTGAAACTGTATTCCATGATATGGTTCTATTTCAAGGGAAGCTATTATGTTGATCAGAACATCAGATTCTATTTTCAAAATTAACTCATAAAATTTTGAGTTGACATGTTTAAAGATATTTTTTCTATCAACTCCCTCCATTTTTTTTGTCATGGAATTTTTGAAGCAAGGATATTTAATTATATTTTCCTACTAGATCGGGTGATACCCAATTGCTATTATTTATCTAGAGGCCATCACATTGAAAGATTTTATATCATATTAGTTCTCTTTTATTAGGGGTGTGTTGAATTTTAACAATAATTTCATTCCCCATCCTCAATGAATGATACATAATGTGGCTTCATATATAATTTACTAATGAGTTTTGATGCATTGGATGTAAGTGTATTTGTAAGTTGTCCTGTAAATTTTTGGTTTTGTTTCCCAGTCCGTGGAGATAAAATCTATGTCTAGCTAAAAATATATTACATTTATGGAATGAAGGATAACATCATATCTTCGATAAGGTAGGTATATATCCATTAGTAATTGTTGAGTATCCATCATATTTTGGCTTAGATAATGAATGAACTCCATTTCTATATAATATTGGACAATACAGTCAGAATTGGAATGGGGGATGAACATGGTTGGGATGTTGTTTTCGACTAACTATCTCCATATATCAATGTTGAAATAATCTTCATCAGAACATTATTGCTTCCTTTGGTCAAACCATCAATGATGCTTTTTTGGGTAACATACTATCAAGAGTGGATTGTTGCTAGCTGTTAAAGGGGACCTCATTGTCATTCACCCCGATGGTTTGAGAACTTCCCTATACAAAGATGTATTTGTTTCGAACACCCATATATAAGTAGTTTTCCAGGATATGTGGGTATTTCTATATCAATGGGAGATATCAAAAATTAGAGGTTGACCATTTAGTAAGATAGGAATAAATTCTCTCCAATCCATCTCTGAACAAGCACGATGACTATCGTGGTAATGATAACCTTCTACATCAGTTGAATATTTTTTGGAAACTATTGGTGTGGACCATTTGTCCCAAACATCCCCAAGGAAACCTAAATTGAATAGATTTAGAATATCAATCTTCCTTTACATCATGGCTATAATATTTGACCATCCTTTTGAAATTTTAAAATGTTATGAGCTTGTTGTATGACAGCTTCTGAACATTGTTGGTAACTGTCTTGCAGTGGGGGAATATGATTCCACCACTAATATGTTGTTTGAATATTCCAATGAGATTCTTCATTAATGGTATTTATATGATCCTAACCCAAGGTATGTTTCCCCAAAACAGGGTAGGCCTTAGTTATAATATGGATATGTGGCTAATCTTATGGCTTAGTAACATAGCTCTCATCTTTCTTGATAGTAATATGGTCATGACCTGAGGGTTGTTCCACTCTCACATTGTAAGAACTAGTTTCAGTGGGTGTATGATCCTAGTTTAAATATTAATTCCATATTATAATGTTTTCAAGGATCAATGGAATGTGATATAGGATATTAGCCTCATCTTATATCACCTTATAAGGATATTTATGCAATCGTTCATCGGTGGAAGTAGGAATATGTTTTCACATTCGTGATTTGTTAGAATATACCATGATGATTCACTGAAAAGAATATGAGCATGTCTAGGTAATTTTCCACACTCAATTGGTGGTTGAGGATAGAATGGGGGTAAGATCTTGATCCTTTCCCTTCAAATTATTACTATTTTCTTCTTTAGTAGGAATATGTTTGTGTCCTGAGCTGTGTGTTGGTCTCACTTGTTGAGCCTTGTATAGAGTTGGTATATTATCCTGATCATATTACATTGGATTATTATTCTATTGATACTCAATAGGAATGTTCACCTATCTTAATTCATGTTTTCTCTTACTTGGTTATCCTTGTTTGGAATGATAATATGATCATTATCATATTCATCTTCATTTATCAGAATATTCTGATAATCCTCTATGATGGGAGAAGGAATTTGTGCATTCTATATATATAATAATTGGTCATTATGATCATATAATTGTGATTTCTTGGATTAATGTTTAAGAATATGCACTATAACATATATCTGTACCAGTACCAGAATATTTCTGGAGAACTCCTATGTTATTTCCACGATGTATTGAAACTTCATCAATGTATGAATATGAATTAGAGCATGATCATTTTCTACCACCACAACATATTACAAGATATCTCCAAATGTAGTGGGAATATGAGCAATATTCTATCCTCCTTGTTCCATCAGAATATATTAGTGGACGTCATGCATGGGGATAGAGATATCCCCCCCATACTTGCTTTTAGAATATTCCTTCATACATGATCAGAATGTTCGAGGATATATGTGTGTTCGTTGGATTCTGCTAGAATATTTCAGTCAACATCGTCTGTGAGAGTGAAGATATATTCCCAATAACATTTAACTATATAATTATTCTCCGGATGCATCATCCATGTTTTTTGTCTATGGGTAGTAGAGGTGGAAGTGTGTCTGGTGGTACCCTCCATAGGTGACTAAAGGACACCAGTGTGGTTGTGTTGGTGACAGTGTTTGATAGGATCCCTCCTAGGTGTCCCCTATGCTAAGAGGTATAAGTAGTTGAATATAGGGACCACATTCATTTGATATTAACGGTGGTGATTTTTATCTTCAATCTTAATCTCTCGAAATATTTAGGTATGATGACGAGTGCCACATGTGTTACTGCACACATCCATTGATGTGACAAACTCCTTGGTTTTAGTGCTTGTAAACTCTCATATGTATCTTCAAGGATCGGGGTTATACTATGTAGATGGCACTTGTAGACAATTTTATTCTCCATCCAACATTGAATATGTCACGTGGGTGAAGTAATTCTATGGATCTTTGAGGATTTAGTTGCTAAAAATTGTGATGATCATTTGTTGTATGTAGATGTGTCAGATAATGGTGTCGCATCTGGGAAGATGATCTGTCATCATGGACATGTCAAAGAAAAAGTTCATTGATCTACGAATCATCATAGGCAATATATATTCCAAATAATATATGCATGGGTACCAAAATTATCATTTTATTCATGAACTAGTCATTCTTATCTCATGGACTTATCAAATCAAGGATGAACATATTTCATAAGAACCTCATATAGAGAGGATCTTCCATAAGATTCAAGTGTGATTCCCATTTTTTTAATGATATTAGAAAAACATTGAATGATTCTTTTTCAACCAATAATTCTATTATTTGGGAGATTCACAATGGGTTCACAATTTTTAATATTTCGGTAAAGACCCAATGGAATACGTGTTTGGTTTGGCCAAATATATAACTATGGGGGGTCCAATTTATTGTACAATAATAGACATCATGTCACCATTTATGTTCATAACTAAAATTGTCGATGGCTCCCACATATATAAAATAGTTCATAGAATCATTATAAAGGAAGGAAGTTAGTTGCGGTTTTCAGACCTAGTGGATCTTTGTAAATCAAATTATTCAAGATGATGGGAGGTATAACTCAACAGAACCATTTAGAGGGAACATTTTCCTACTTCCAAATTCTCTTATAGATTTATGATATGATCATGACTCACATTTGAATCAAAAAAATGGTAACCCTTACAAAATGATCACTGCTTAAACCTCTTTCTATCCTAGATATGAATCAGTTTGTCTCATGAAATAACCATAGGTTAAAGGTATTTTATAAACGATGGAGAATCATTTAGTGAATCCATATAGACTACGTGATATCATGAGAGCTAGTGATCATTCATTAATTTTATTGATAAACTCACCATTCATATATTGGTGCTGACATATGATTTGGGTTTCATGTATAAAGGTTATAAAATGTTCTCTATGGTGATCCCTATGGGTTTTGTGAGACTCGGGTGGAATGTCTAGTGGTACGATGTGACATACACTGACATTTTCATAGAACTTTTCATGACCCAATAGTATACCAATGGGGCATCACATGATTTGGGTGATATGTCCTAGTGTTTTTGCATGACATGGGTGGTACATGTGAATATCATGAGGATTAGCGTATTTAATTTTCACATAAGTCTCCAAAATTCATATTATTTTTTCTAACCTATTATCACATGTGCCATATATATTTTTTAAATGTTATCATATCTATGTCTCAAATGATTTAAAAAATATGCGGGATTCACATTTCATGGGCCGTCAGATGTTCGTTACATGATCTATGAGTGGTTAGGAGTAGTGACTATGCATAACACATGAGCACATAGGTTGTTACCTAGACTTTACCGGATAAAAAAACAATCTAATCGGGAGATCTTTCACACATATAAATCCACTCTATTTAATTGGTGTGAAATTGTCAGTATTAAATGATGTGTTTCATCATATTGGGATGGAGGATTTATAGGCCTCAAAACCAATATGATTCTCTTATTTTTGTGAAGCACATTGTGCCAATAAATCCTAATGTGGTGTAGGGTTTTGATTTCATGTGTTTTGTATGATCATGTTTTAGGTTATTCTGAGGGAATAAAAGGATTATCAGCTACTATGGGACAATCCAATCAATGACCCATTTATTTAATATGTCCTATTAATGGGGTCTTTTTTAATCACGTGGGAAATAAAATTGTATTTAACATTGTATAAAACTTTTTACAAATAACCTTCATGTTATCTAGATTCCTTTTGACAGAATATCTCATGACCTATGATGACTAGTCATGGACTATAATCAGGGAAAATATGGACTTCTAGGGGGCCTTCACAATATCGAGTTGTAATATCGAAGGACATTTTTTAGGTATTATAGAATTCTCAAGGGGATCACATGAATTTTATAACCATAATAATCTCCCTTTTTTTCTATATTAAAATAATTATTTATTATACAATCGGCTGGGTACTCAAAATGTTTCTCAAAATTTTCAAGGACAATACTATAATTTATACTGAAATGCATGACCAAAACTGGCCCAAGGGCGATGTGTGATTATTATCATGAAAAAACCATCCAACTTCTGTGGGATTAAAATGGGGGGGGAACATGATCAGATATAAATGTTTGAGGACCTTTACTTGATGAAGGTGACATGAAAATGGACTCTCAGGTAGTGATGTGGACATTTCTCAATGGGCTTGTACTATCTCACAATCTATATATGGTGCATCACATAATTATTCGACTAACAAGAGGATCCTTCATTTTCCCATTTTTTTCATTATATAAATTACAAGTTCTCTAGGTATCATGTGTTTTCTTGAGTGTTGTCATGGGTAATAATTTTCCCTATTAGTGATGTATCATGTGACCAATATAGGGTATTATGGGGTTGTGTGAGCATTATCATGGAAAAATTATTCTATTTTAATTTGAATCCATAGAGGGTGGTAAGGCCCCATAAATTTTTCCAGATCCCCACATGTGGTGTTGGTGATATGATCAAAGACATTCATGAGATAAGAGTGACATGTATCTGTGGGATGCGATGACTTATAAACAACCTAGTCACTCAGAAAAGATATTTATGACTGCAAGAGGTTATATCCTTTTGGTTTTTATATACTTATTTTCCAATTTTTTTGATGGTTTATGAGGATAATTTTATTTGACATGTTTAATGTCTTGGGGGAGATTATATTCCATCTACCATGTGATACATGAGTACCCTAGGAGACATTTTGAGAGAATTACTCATCAAAAGGGGATCCCAGAGATATTCTAGTAGTATAATAATTGTGTATGATGCATCCACATGACCTTTTGAGGATCATGTGATTGAGTGAATTTTGGGGGATCACTAAATTCCCATGATTTTGACCACCATCTTCTTTCTTTCCTCTATGTGGAAAATAATACCCATATCCAGGTATTTGTTTCATTGAATATTTTATATTCTCATTTGGTGGGAGTGAACAGAACTACGTTTTTTATATACATTATGGATTAAAAAAACACATTCTTAATGTTGTTAGAATTTTTGATTATGTATTGAAAAATTGTGATAAAACTTATTCATTGTCTATTTTTCTATAAAATATATAGAGCTTTATAACTAAAAACATAGGTGTTATAAATCACTTCATTAATATCCATGATTAAAATTCGAATACAAATCTAAAATTATATCATCAAAAAAGAAGATAGCTGATATTTTGAAAAATCCTTTGGATTTATCTAATTTAAGGTAAATTAAATATTAAAAAGTTCATAATGTAAATTAAACCCTTCATCATATATTTTGGTGTATTTTGACTTAGATATTTTAAAAACAAATCAAATACACTTGGAAAGTGGGCATATTTTTTCATATTTGTTATATTGGATCACAAGAACGTTCTTAAATAGTCACCTATTATTTAATTCAATAAAAATAGTTAAATAATTCGGTAAAAATCATGACACTATTTTATGTAGCCCTACAGATTGTAGAATATATTTTTAAAATAGTTTATAATATTATGTATATGTATATTATTTGAATAGACATACTACTTCAAAATATATAAATTTAGTGTATTCCTTTTTATATGATTGATTTAACATATAGAGGTTCTATTATTCCTATATATTGTGGGGGTTTGTTTTAAATTTTATCATTAGGGGGTCAGTTTCTTACCATGTATTTATTCTCTAAGAGCTGTCATTGTTTAAATTTTCTACAACGAATAGTTATTTTATATCCTAATCATCACAATTTATATTAAGTACAATATAGATACCACTAACATTAAATAAATTTAATGTGTCACTGAAATATAGTTATGATGAAATTCAAGATGGGAGATAAATTTTTTTAATTGAAATTTAGGTTTTAGATATCAAATGTGGGATGATTTATAATTGGATCCTTGATGTATTACATTTATTTATATTATTGAGAATATAAGTAATTATAATTTGGCATAAATTGTATGATTGATTAGCTTTTTGATTTCCCATAATATGGTTAAATCATCATTTCATTTTCTATGTGTTGAACTGTGGTTGGGTAAGACTTTTGAAATGTCTCTAAGAGGAAGCTTGTAGACATTTACTAACCATCTGAAGTGACCTTGTCGAGTTATAACATTATGTGAACTTTGGTGCACTGAAAAAGTGTGAAAATTTTAAAAAACGATGATGTGGCTAAATTAATATAAATGATCATACCACAAGAAAAAATTGATGTCACCACATTAATAAAAAATATGTTACAAAAGTAAGAAAAATAAAGTGGCCACATAAAAATTTGAAGCGACCACATGATAAAAAATTAACACATAATAATTAATGTAGTGAAAAAATAAACCAAAATAAACTGTCCACGTGAACAAAAAAAATTAAACCATGTTTATATTACAAAATATACCAATTCAAACTTATGACCTATAATTAGTTAATTAAATTGTCATATTTTATTTCAAAACAAGCATAGTTTTTTTATAATTATATATTTCAATTTTTTGTATGTTTATTTCACATATTTATATTTAATTATTTTTTACATGAATAATTATTACTTATGTAAATCTACTGAATTATTAGAAGGTGTAATTTTTTATAATTAAATGTTCCTTTAATTGGATGAGTACTCTTGCTATATCCTTGAGAAAATATGTGTTTGAAATTTATTATGTTTTAAATTGGATTTATTTTACTCGTATACATTATAGAAATATTAAAAGGGAAATTAGTGTTGATAATTATTATTATTTGGTACTATAATAATTATTATAACATTTTACCATTGTAAAAATATTTTTTATTGTTGCAGATTATCGATGTAAACCACATGGGTTTGTTTTCCATGCGCATTAAATAATTAAATCATATGTTTAATTTGTAATGTTGAAATGCAATGGGATTCATTCATTACATATTTTATGCATGGAATAACTCTATATGAAAACATTAAAAATTATTGATCATGAAAAATGTGGTTTAGGTTATTCTATATTTTTACAATTGAGTCATGTTTTGTAAATAATTCAGTTATCTCAAATAATGTATAATCATTTGATCATTTTTAATGGATATAAGACTACCGCCACAACACTTAGATCCCATGTTGTCTTTCAAGATCAATAGGATTCATTATTCCTATAATTTTATCTCTGTATAATTTTATTTGGTTATACAACCAAATATAAGTTGGGTTACTAGGTTGTGACTCTAAAACAAAATTTTTGGTTTTGGTTATTACTTTGGGTTAGGAGAAGGAAGAGTTATTTTATCATCTCCATAATAGAAAAAATGGTATGGATTTTGTCTTTCAATGGCCTAGTTAAATGATAGGTTTTGAATAAATCAACACTATAAAAGACAATGTCTTCTTTGTGCCTCTAGTTCTATAAAAATGAATAGTGATTAGATTTTTCCACTGGGTGTGAAAAATGTATTCTTGTTGGGATTTGATCCAATGTAAATAAATTCTGTTAAGAAAAGGTTGATTTTTTTTACAAATTTATAAATTAAAATCTGTTGGGATAAATATCTCTTACTTTGTTAGAGGGGTGAATTGTATTCTTGGATAATTTAGATCTAGACTTCAATAAATATTTATATGTTGATTTGAAATTAATTAGTAAATGTATTAATTTATCTTTGATATATTTCTAAAAAAATTTAAAATCAAATCCCCCCTCTTAACCTCTCATCCATTCTCAATAGGTTATACCTAACCCATGGATTAAGTTAATTATTTTCATTGATTATGGAGGATGATTCATGAAATACCCTCTCAAAATATCCCATAAATATTTTTTTCAATGAATATGGATAATATTAAAGGATCATGTTACCTACTCAAAATGGGGTTCCACATTTCAATATTAGTCCCATGGAAAAAATAAATTTGGGAGAAACCTAATGTTTTCAATGTCAAATTTTTTGTTCCCTAAATCTACGGAGATGAGTAATATATATATTGGAGGTTTTTAATAGTAAAAATCATATAATAAGTCATTAGTATGTATAAATGGGTCATATCCCAATAAAAATACATTTTGAAAGTCATTTAGTCTTGATCTATATTGTTTATACTGATTTATATAATTGAATGAGAATTCATTTTTTGCTTGTTTATCCATGTAATATATAAGAGATCTCTCTTAGTGGGAAGAGGTTTCATAAGTTCATGGTTTAATAAATGTAGTGAATCCAAGTCTTCCTTATTAGTTGAATTTTTTATATTGGTTTTCTTCATCTATAATATTATGTCACCCTTGACATTGTGTTTCAAAATTATGATGATTGATTTTATTTTCAAACAGGTGATTAATTCTGAGAAAACATATTTTTTTCTTGGTGAATATCAATATGATAATGACTAAATATATATGTAGTTACATTCTTGGGAAAATTAATGTTATATATAGGTAATCCCTGATTAATATCGAAACATACACATTTTTTATGATGGGATTTATAAAATAAATTAAATTTATATTTTTTTTCTTTGATAGGATAAATAATTTATGAAGACTCCTTTTTTTGTTGTTCTATTTATATGAAAAATATCCCATGAGCATAATGGTTTTATCGGATGTCTATGTGTGCATATCCCATGGCTTTTATGGATAAAAATTTAAATTTCAAAATGTGGAATTAAAACAAACCTTATTCTTAAAATTAATATTAATGTGGTTGAAATTTAGGATTTATTTCAAGTGATGAATATGTGATACTGTGTATTACCTCTAATGATACATTTAATGACAAATATATTTCTTCATAATTCTAAAAATGAAATATCTCTCCCTTTTTATGTTGTATCTCCTCACTAAATTCTATATTTTCTAAATAAGGTAATACAAACATTATACCCATACAATGTCCTTTTTTGGAAGAACAATGAACCAAAAAATTCCTTCATAGAATCAAAAATGGATAAGTTTCCTTTATTCCTCTGGATTCACTAAACATTGACACTATTAATGGTATAACATGATATTATAATACTCATGATAAAAATTTTAAAATATTATTATAATAATTGTAAATATATTATGGAAAATATATATAGTTATAAAGGCTGAAGCACAATTCAAAATATTTTTACATAATTATTGAAGATATATTGATTTAATGATATTATATAAAAATTAATTGTACTTTCTAGGGAATATATAATTAATTACAAATTTAGTGTAACATAACAACTATTTTATCACCCATACTTTCAATTGTTTATTGATTTTTAATATTTTTATTCAGTGGAAAAAATTTCATAACTTTTAGATATGTTTTTTACATTGTACATATATGAGGAATGAAAAAATAATTTATATATTACTCAAATAAAATATATTAAAATAGAATTTAACAAAATAATTTCTAAACTTTCTTTAATCATATCTCATAAATTCCTAATTTCTACATCCTTGGAGATGAATTGTAATTTTCTGACTGATTTTTAGTCATTCATGAGTGAATAAATTATTATATAAAGGTTAATTAACAATATAAGGGTGGTTATTTATTATATAATTGAAATATAATTTTTGATGAGTTGTTCTGATTATGTGTCAATTATTTAATAATTATATTATCATTACATTAGGGTTATTAATTAAAATTATTCCAAATTCCAAGAAATATAGTTTCTTCATAGAGGATTTTTATATTATATTTCCATTGATATTTAATTTTCTACAAGTCTTTTTCATAATGAGCGATATTTTATGAAACATATTTTTTTCATAATGAATAGAATGTGGTAGGATGCAATTTTTTGAAATTAATCTAATGGATGAAATTTCATTTAGTGTTACAATAATAAATGAGGAACTTTTTTCCCAATGTAAATGATAATATATTGTATAATAAATCTTCAAATCTTATAAATTTTACATATCTTTATTCCATATAAGATTAATACATTTTTTATGATTTTTTTTAAATTTTCAATTCATTATTATTTTGAAATTAATTATTATGAAATACTATATTTTGGATGCCATGGATTTAGGATGGATTTGTGTTCTAAGTGGTTCAAGCTAGAAATTATATCCTTGAGTTTTTATGGATCCAAGATGAAGGTTAACTACATAATCATTTATATAATCATGATGTAACAATATAAATATATAATTGAAACCAAAAATAAAATTTATTTTCATTCCTCCATAATATCATTAAAAAAATCATGATTTTATTTTTCACATAATTATCTTGAGAGAGAACATAGAATATTATTTTTTAAATTTAGTATATCATTTATTCTCTACTTGGACATTAAATAATGTATTAGGAAATTATAATTTTATTGATTTTAAAAACATAGAATTTACATCATCATCAATAATTATTAACCAGTCTGATACCTTTAATTTTCCATTACTCATTCAGATCCCTCATATATATTAACAAAAACATGATCTACTATTATTGAATATTCAGATACATAGAAAGCTCTAAATTAATATTGGGTGAGCTTGTGTATAATTATATTAAGATATGAAATATTTTACATTGATTATATAGTATGTAATTGATATTCAAACCATATCATCTTATAAAATATTAATATATGTTTAAAAAAATTAAATATATATCTATTTATAATATTAATATGTTTTTGTGTAATTCCTTTTGAACATAGTCATATTTTTTAAAAATAAGTCCAAATTATTTATTAAAATGATATTATTATTGAATTAATCTATTTAATTTTAAAATAAATGGTTTATTTATAATTATTATTCACCCACATTAATTATTCAAATTATTTGTTAGGATCAATATATATTGTGATGTATCTATATCTATTTTCAATTACTATGGGTTCAGTAACTAATGGGTACTGATTAAGCACCCAATAAATGAAGAGGTTGAATATCCGAGTTATTTTCATTATTTTTAATGATAAATGTACTAACAATGATAATATTCGCATTTTCAAAATTATATTAAAGATTGAATAAGGTAATTAGAGGTTAATCCTTTAAAAACTATTAGAGAGTTGTACCTTTTGTTTTTAGATGTCATAATGATAGTCTTAGGATATGAAAATATCACATGGATGAAAACTGATATAAACTAAGTATTAGTTTTGTAACAGTGTTATATAATTCAATAATTACTGATTATATAATGAATTTTTGTTTGAATTATTATAAATAAGTAAATTTAAATTTGTTACTTGTTGAAATCATTATTGAAACATTAAAAAATTATATTTATGTAGAGGAAAATTCATTTGAAATTGTACTGAAATTATTTCTTCATAAACTTAATGAAAACTTTAATTTTTATTCAAATGGATTGATTTGGATAAGATGGACTGGAAATATGATTATAATATTATAGAAGTGTTTTAATAATTATGGTGTTTCATAATTTTATAAAATGTGATTTAATTTTCTGAATACATTGAAAATTTCCTTCTTTAATTATATCACATTATATCAAATATTTCAGAGGGAAAATATATTCTTATATGACTGATTGTAAACCTGATATGGACAAAAAACATCAAATATGCACTGTAAATGATAGGAGATGTCAATAATAAAACATGATTTTAAGGATTAGATATTAGTAGCTAAAAATATTCTATGAGACATCTTAAATATGATTTATGATGTTATGTTACAATACTTCAAAAATAATAAAACATGCACCTCAAAAACATGTTTCATTTTAATTATATATATATATATATATGAAAATATTTTAATAGATGTATTTTATTATTACTATAAATAGTGTATCCTAAAATGTGTATTTTTCAAAAAATAAATTCTGTGAAAGATTAACTTATATTTATGTATGAATCAATTTGACCTATGTATAATTATCATTGATTCTTCTAACAATAAAGTTTGATTATTTTTATTGGATTATTTGGCAGATAATGTTTGAATATAAATTAATGAATATGGGAGAAATATTAATAGAATGAAATTAATTTAGACTGATGATATTCATAAATTAAATATAAATATAAATTTTTTCAATAGTGAGTCATGATTTAGTCTAATATTTTATGAAAATTATCCTTGAATAAATGAAATCAATATACTATAAAATTGTAAAAAGGGAGAGTTATAGGAATATGTGGCCCCATATTTGGGTGTTATCAAAATAAGAAATTCATCTCTTGTGAGAAAAGATTAATTTTCACCGTAGTATGATTGTTGTGCCATATAAAATTAAAACATGGTTCCAAGTGAGTGGAATTTTTTTGTTGATTTTTATATTTCATCTAAAATTATTAATATCATGTGATAATGAAAAAGTGATATAAAATTAATAACTCTTGGAATCATAAATGTTGAGTATTCCAATTGATAAAGAAAAAATCAAATGAGGGAAATATTTTTTGGAACATTATATGGTAATTAAATAATTTCAAATATTATTAATTAAAATGAATGATTAGTGGTTAAATATTTGATATAATATAATTAATATTCTTCTATAATTATTTTGGATGTTAATTTTTATGATGATCAAGTATTTTCAAATTTAGATTATGGAAATATTATTCCCATTTTATTATTATATGTTTACAAAAATGTATAAGATAATAATTTTAAAAAATATAACACAACTAAATAATTAATTGATACATAATGTGCATTGAGGAAGAATGATTGAATAATAATATAGTGTGATAAATATATGTAAACTATTTCAAAATATTCTATAATTATCGAAGGTAGGATAGGATGTTAATATAATTTTATATAATATCTAAACTATTGATATATATTAATAAGTTATTTAGAGAGTGAGTGATGCTATTATTATTATACTGGTGATCCAATACAATTAAAATCGTAATAAATAAGTGTATCATTATTTTGTAATATGACTATAAATATTTATTAGGGTTTTGTAGTATGATGACAATGAGTGTACAATGTCTATGAAATTTTATATTATCGTATTAATGAAATGAGGAGGCAAACACGAATGTTGTAGTTTCTAAGGATGAATAAGTTTTTGATGAAATATATTTGTTGAAAAATATATACCTTTGTGATTTTTTGAAAACCTAATAATGAAGATGATATTATATGATATTTTTATCAGATTCGACCAATGCAATATTTAAGGAGTTAGAATAATGAACTAGTCAGAAGAGTATAAAAATTCCTAGAGATATTAAAGGATATTAATGTTTTAATATTATTGAAGAAAATATGCATTGGAATCCATTAGAAAATATAAAGAAACTTATCAAAAACAAAAGGGGATAACCAAGTAAAAATATTATGTAAGATACTTTTTCTTCCAATATTCATTCATAAGTTTTATATTTGTTTCAAGTTTAACATAATGATCAATTTATCTAAGTCGGTTCAGAGTTCCAAATTAAAAATGAGAAATTATAAATTAAATAACTGAACACATTAATTCAAAAAAATACATTACTATGTTTTAATGATATTAAATGGAAAAAATGAGTCTCTGGGTGTATGTTTTAAGCTTTGTTTCAATATATTTCGCTTCCAAATTGATTCATTGTATATAATTATATACGAAAAATAAATGTTTTATTTATTTTGTTATTAAAAAATGCATAGAGATTAATACATAGACATTGAAGAATAATAATATAATGGAATAAAATATTTTTATAATGATATTATTTAAAAGGATTGTAAAATTAGATTCACTACCAGTTTAATGTATTGATATCTATAATTTATCTATCATAACTATTGAAAATTATTCTCATAATGAATCAATTTCATATTATGATGAGTTTTTGAATGATGAGAATGTTTTTTACCATTATTATAAGGATAATTCTTATAAGGATAAATTGTTAATTAATAAAAAATATATTTTTTTCATCAATGATCTATAGGTGGGAAAAGAAATAAGTTTCTAAAAGAGGATTATATGGAAAATTATTTGGAAGGGAATGTGATAACTAAAACACAATCATCCAATATATCAATCTCTTTGAAATAAAATTATGGTTTTATAAGAAACAATATTCCATATTAGAAAAAGTATTTATTATTATATTTGTTCATATAGGCAATAGATATAATCATTGTGATGTGAACAAACTTTTATTCTAGAATGAAGTCAAAATACAACAAATTATGTCAAAAATTCATAAATAGAATACATGTTAAATAAATAAAATGGTTATTAAAATTAATGAAATATCATTATAAAATTCATTAATATCATTTTGAGAAAATCAAAATTATTGGAATGATAAAGTTATATTTATCAAAAATTAAAAAATACCCTCAACATGAAAATACATTTGTTGGAAATACGAAAAATATAAATTTGGACTCAGAATGATTATTATTCTTAAATTAGTAGTTTGAGAAGTAATTCAAAGAAATCATATTATAATATTTTTTCTATAATTTGGATAAAATATTTTTGAAACTAGGGTTTGAAATAATAAATTTATAATTATACTATAACATTAAATTAATAGATTACACATGTTATAGAAATGTATATTTGACTGATTTTTTATCAATAAAAAATAATGGTCATTTTTTAAAATATAGAAAAATATTTTTTTATAATAGTGACAGGAATCCTTTGATTATATCAAGCATGGGTGTGAGAACATTGTAGATTTTTATTTAAAATCCACAAATTAGGGTTGTTGAATTACGATGAGTTATTGGTTTTAGAAGAAACTCTCAACCATAGTTCATTCATAATGATTGAAAGGAGAATCCTCTAAAGTAGAATATATATAATAGTATACATTATTATAAGAAGAATTAAAGGATATTGTTATATTCAGAGGGGACAATACATTTGAAATAATTGAATTACTAGTTGAGAAATCCATCATTTATTTCCTTGATTATGTTGATTGAATATTTTTTCCTTATGGCTTTTAAATTACTCTATTTTTTTAAAACAAAAAAAACATTATCATAAGAAAAATTATATTTCCCTAAATATTATTTTCTTATTGAAAATTGCCCTTCTCAAAAGAAAATTTTTATCATTACTAAGATTTTCATTATCTGAATTTATGTTCTCTCAAAACAATGATCATTTTATTAATATGTATAAAATTTGGATTCTATTTAATGACCTTGGAATATTATAGTTCCTTGGATATAAAGTCTTATGTTTTTGGAATCCGAATTCTCAAAAATTTAGACTCTAAATTCTCTAAAATTCAGACTATGATTTCTCTAAAATTTAGACTAAAGAATCCATGAAATCCAGACTCCCAATTCTCTTAAATTATGACACTAAATTCCATGAAATTCGGACTTTGAATTATCTAAAATTATTAATCTGAATTCTCTAAAATTCATATTCTAAATTCATTGAGTTTCAGACTCTGAATTCTATGAAATTCTAACTCCAAATTCAGTAAAATTTAGTGTCCAAATTCCATATAATTCAGACTCCAAATTATTTAGAATTTAAACTCTAAATTCCTCAGAATTCAGACTGCCAATTCCTCAGAATTAGCTCTTTGAATTCTAGAGAATTAAAACATTGAATGCCTCAGAATTTAATATCTAATTTCCTCAGAATTCAGACTCCAAATTCCATAGAATTCGTACTTTGAATTCCCCAGATTTCAAAATACATATTCCTTATAATAAAAACTATGAATTTATTGGAATTCTGACTATGAAATCAATAGAATTCAGATTCCAAATTTAATGAAAAACAGAATCATAATATTCGTATTTATAGAATATGATGGTTTATATGATTATACTCTGAATTCTATTTTTCATTAGAATCCAAATATTCATATTTGGTTAAGCTAATTCATTTTTCTTACAAATTTATTATTATGAAATGATGTTGTACAATTTTTTTCAAACTAACAATTAATTGAGTGACATGTGTACACGTCGCTCCAATGTTCTAGGAATAACATGACTATTGGAGGAGGGAGTCGACTGTTGAATATTTTCTTATAATTAGGATAACATTTGAATGAGCTCAATATCATTCCAATAACCTAGAGATTACATGTTGTGATGTGATTTCTATAGAGATAAATATTCTAATTCTTTATACATTTCATGAACATTTGGTTCATCTGTGAACATCATGTTTAGCTTGCATCTTGGGAATCTGAGTATTTCTGACAAAAATCGAGCCCTTCTAGGGATAGGAAGAAAGATGAGACGACTACCTTAAAGATTGAGGGACTGCGGGGATAGCAAGTCAATCTCCAATATTTCTATCGAGGGCATACCCTTATGTGGGTAAGATAGACTTTTTTTAATGTATAAATCAAGGTACGATTATCCAAGGTTCCTGGATACCCTACTCTTTGGGTTAAATGATTTTCTACTTGTTACAAGTTATTGTTTCATGTTTAATTTATGTCTTATTATGATTAAGGAAGAAAGAATAAAATTATTATAATTTCTTGTACTTATCTTACAAAAATGAATAAGATTCTATATTTTTATTGTAGAATCTTCCATTAAGAAAATTTTTCTCAATTTTATTTTTGGATTCATATTTCCAGACCCTAAGAAAGATTGTTTCATATAACTAAAATAGGATCTGTGAATTTACCTTGTTTAACATTGATAAACATATTTCTCTTTAAGGTTAAAAATTAAAGTTTTTAAAATTACAACTCACCACCCCCACTTGTAATTGAGCATCGATAAACAGTATTTAGATCCTACAGTTTAGTATCATGTTTCCAACAAGAAAATATTCAGTTGATATAATATTTATATTCCAAGAGATCATTTTTAAAAAACATCATCAATGTTGAAATGTTAATATAGATTATCCTTTAGGGAGGAGATCAGTAAACGATTTTTCTGTGAGATATCATTATTTTATATGAATAAAATATCTATAATGTACTAAAATATTTCATTAATGTGATATTTTAATCATTATCATATTCACTGCTTAGTGTCAATTTTACACGAGTACTAGAAATTCCCAATGAGTACACTATCAAGGGGGTATAAGATATCGTAGAATGATAGAATACAGCCTAACAATGATATTACATGTTGTTTGGAGATATCACAATGTATAAAATAAGAATCTCTAATCCTCATTGGTCACCTATTAAACCATATCATTGTCTAACTTATTCCATCCATGAAAATTATGAATATGAATCACCCTTGGATGGATTAGTAATACACCTTTTTAAATAAGGTAGATGATAGACCATGAGATTTGAGTCTTCATATGTATCTCTCCATAGATCATAGTAAAATTTATTTCCACCACTTTGAGCCTGATGTTATGACTACAACATGTCACAAAACCATTCAACATCACATATGCCTCCTCCACAATAGAGTCCCCATACCCAAATCCATAACTCAATTCCATACGCACCTCCCCATTTAGATCATGACCCCACATCCCCTCATGACCCTATGGTATATGATCTATCAATGTTCGGTTTATGTCCACCACTCAGGGGCACCACCTCACCCCAACATCACTATTAGCTAATATTATGTGGAGTGTATTGTAATATATTACCTTCCACGATTCTCATTAATATGTTTTTTGTAAATAATATATTTTAAAAAATTTAAGAATATTCCAATTTAATATATATATATATAATATTATCATAGAATTTATTCTATGAAAATAAGTTAATAAGTAAATGTGTTAAAAAAATATTAATTTCTGGCAGAAAAAATATATTTTCTTTGTCTAATTGGATTATTGTTTATGTTATATAAGAATTGTAAAATAGGAATCATGTTTATAGATGAATAACAAGAAAATGAACATATTATATTAAAAATTAATATATATGCTTCAATAGCAATGTTTGATGACCTTATTGAAGTAATGACTGTTCATAATATTAGATTCTGATGAAATCAGACTACTTTGTATTAACTTTTAGCTATTGATGATAAAATTAGGACATCATATAATTAATTTAGACCAATAGAAGAATAAAAAACATATATTTTTAAAGGATCATTAGGATGATGTTATGTGAATTTAAAATATAAATTAAGATAAACATATCATTGGAATAAATTTAGATAATGAAAATGATTATTTTTAAATAAATAACCTCACATTTCATTTATGATTGAATCATGATTTAAGAAAATATTTGATGAAAGTATTTCATTCAAGTAGATGAAAATTTTATTGAAAAGTGGGATAAATAGAAATTTTTTTGATATGTTTTCACCATATAATATTATTGTAACACTCTCACAATTTTATGATATTTTTTTTTAATAATTTCAATTCATTGATGTCTTGCGTTACACTCAACAAAATATTTTCTAGCATTACACCGATCACTAAGTGTCTACCAAACACCATTTAATTTAAATAATATAATATCATAGATACTAAATTACCTGGTATGAATATTATTGACTAATATACAAAAATAATTGTTTTATAAGATGAAATTAATGGATACTAATTAATTAAAAAAGAAAATTTATAACAATTGAATATTTTGAAAATTATTTTTATTATCATGATCATAGAATTTTTTTTCCAAATATATTAAATAAATTTCATCTAATAAATGATAATAGATAAATATATATGATATAGATTTGATCAAATATTTATGATATTCATCAAATATATTTAATTGGAATAATATAAGAACATACCCAATTTTACGAATAAAAGCATAAATTTTTTTAAAATATAATTTTACAGCCTTTTAAGGGATAACCCATTTTACATCCAATTTTCTAAACTATTATATATTTTATTTAAATAAATAAACAAATTTTTTTAAATTATAAAATAAAAATTGTCATTCCATTAATGTTTAATATTTTTCTGATAGGATTCATGATTAAATGAATAGTAAAACATTACAAAATTTTATGCCAATTTATTTCATCAAAATAATTTATAGTGTAAAATTATATTTTTATGTTTTTCAAGTATAATTATAGAAAATTTAAATCAATCAACCTAATGTATGTCATTGGAATCATTTTTAAATTGAAATTTTATATAAACAGATTTAAATATTTTTATTTTTTTACATCAATAAATTTTTTTTCTCATGACGTCAATGAGATTATTTTTAATTACTATAAATTTTGTGTAATAAATGTTAAAAATAAAATATATATTTAGAATCATAGTTACTAAATTATTTAAATATTTTTTTGGTGTTATTAATATTAAATATAGTAAATTTCTATTTACACTGTAAAATGTAAATCAGTTAATTAAGGGTAGAAAATAATAAGTTATCATTATAGTTAAAATTTAAAATGGTTATAAAATAGTTAAAAAAAGTTATGGTTTAAAATAACATAAAACATTTCTAATAATTTTTGTTTTTTTGAGATTAAAACTTACTGTCATATTGTATTATAATACATAGACTATTTAAGGTATGTTTATTTGTAATTATTTTTTTTTAAAAATTTGTAATTTTGAGAGTTTCCAAACATGCCCCTCCCTTCTCATATAAAAGGGAACCTCTCTTTCTCATTTATTCACACAAATGAATCCATTGTTCTCTACTTACAAGTTCCAATGTATCATACCAAAATAATTCCCTTCATGATATAATCTATAATTTGGTCTTAAATCTGAATGAATAGGTTGTTTTTATAAAATCAAATGGGGATTAACAAATATGTGATGACACTCATCGACCAGCATTTTAATTTTATTTGTTCCTCGAAACCCCTTAATTCGTTATAATTAATGTTAATATATTAACACCAATATCATTAATACAAAATGATGTATTATAATAATTTTTCTTTCTACTCATTCATACACTTCCATATAATGGGTAACGAACATGTTGTTCATGTTTACAGAGGATTACCACCATAGAAAACGTTGATTGTTCATTCATCCTTCAGCACCTCTCATGGTTAGAATTATGAGGGAAATAACATTTTTATGATATTGTTGATATTTATGATATTATTATACTTCTCTAATTATAATACCATATCAACACATTTTTCCATCTAATCATTTGTGAAATGATAATGTCTCTCATGCGTACATATGGCTTACCATCTCCAATATACGATGTGATTCATTTTTTATCTATGTCTAATATGGATGGTAATAAGGATGAATTTAATGAATATATATGATATTTATGACATAATAAATTATTATTTTATGATAATATATGATTCAGTTTTCAATTTTTTTAATATGGAATGATAATGCAAACAATGTTCATGAATATGTACGGCATACCGTCTCCATGAATGACGTGTTTTATATTATACAACTAAATTTTATGGATCCATATAAATAAATATATAAAAGCTTTTAAAATATTTTTTTCATATTTATACTTCTATAATTGATTAAATCATGATATATTTAGTAGATTATGATAACAATTCAAAACACATGTGAAAAAAGTGAGTATTACATGATGTGTAACATTAACATATAATTTTTAATAAAAATGTTATATATAATCAAAATAAAATCATATATAAAATTGTATATAATAATATTTTTCATTAATAGTTATATATAAAACAAATATTAATTATTCTAGAGGTTTGAATGAGTACAATGATAGTCAAGATATATGTTAAGGGAAGTACATATGACTTTTTCTTTCCATGAGATGCGTTACATATTAACCAATGGCTTATTTTGTGGTATTCTTATACTAAATTCTGAAATATTATACAATTACATTATATTTATTATGTTTTTATAATACCTAATTGACATTATTCTTTCATGGGGTTAAATATTTACACATACTCAGGAAATGATGGATCCCCATCTAACATTTATTTTCCATGTGATACAAATCATGCTCACCAAATATTTCTTATAATTGATATATATATATCCTTTGAATTTAATATATGATTTTATTTCATAATTTTCTTGGTATTTACAAATCACTAATATTATCTCTCTTAAATGGGGTTTACGGTTCAAATGTTACCAAATTGGAAAAATGATTTTGTCTCAATTTCTCATCTTTAAGACATATGTTTTGTTATACACATATATTATTTTATGAGTTGTATATAACTCTATTTGGCATTTTTTTCATGAATCTCCTTCCATTATTTATATTATATATTTCATGTAAATTTATTCTCATTCTGTTCGGAATTGTATGTTCCTTCGAAATAATGATTTCTAAAAATGAAATAAAAATTTTCTAATGATCTTATAATAATTTTCAAGAAAATTTATTTTGATGATGTTTGAAATAGTATTCAAATATTATATAATTTTATAAAATTTTATTTTCAATTAAAATATATTCCGATTATATTTTTTTAGTTAAGAATCATTCTTCCAAATAGAAACGGTATTTTCTTCATGAGTTTTTTCAAGTGATACATGAAAATAATTTTCCAATTATGACAAAATTATTCGATGTTACAGATATTTTATTGGGGATATTATCCCATTATTAAATTACTATTAATTAAAATAATGGTTTATTTTCAAGATGTAATGATATTTATGAAATCAATTTCTTTTCTATTTGTATTATATTATTGAATAATATTTATGAAACCCATTTCATTCCATGTGATCAGATATAATGATTGATTTATGTTCTTGTGGAACACATATGAATAGTTTTCATTATGTGATGGGTGGGACATATATACCTATCCAATGAATTAGGTAAATATTTATATCTCATGAGATAGGCATGGATTGACCAGGGAGTGGACTCAGTTCAGTAGGGGATTTTGTGTGCTACGATGGGATTGAATGTGAGATCTGACTACTATGATGATAATGTGAGTGAACTATAACTAGAAAATGGGATATGGGGTGAATCCTTAATACTAATATGGCCTTTTAAGATAATCCATGACTATTATATAAATTTTTTTATATGTATATGTGTTTACCACAATTCGATGTACTATTTCTATGTTATGCTTTATTGGATTATACTCTTCAATACCTTCTGATTTATGTCTTATGATTTTACAATATTAACCAAATTACATATTAATTTAATCTTTCATATTTAGGGTATTGAAAAAAAATGTTATTTTTTTTATTCTCATACCTTTATGTTCATGTTAATCTTAGGTATCTCCCATGTCTACAATTACTGATAATCTAAGCTCAGGCATTATTATTTTTGTTTTCCCTAGGATACAAATAAGGTAATTATATCTGATATGTCAAAAGGGTTCTCGTAATGACATAATATGCAGGATATGAATTATATGTCATATGAACCTATTGTTTATGTTTAAATATTCCAAAAGAACTAATCTAATATTTCCTTTGGGTGTGTATTTGGGTAATATTTGAAATGTTCAACATATATAACATAATTCTAATGTACATTAAGAAATGTTCATTATAATAATAATGAGATTTCAAATTTTATTTGTAGTTCTACACCACCTAAAAATGATAAATGTTTTTGTGAAAGAAAAATAGTTTTCATTCAGTACTGGATTCACACTATAATTTTTCTACATCATGTTTTAATTTAGAAATTGAATGAGAATGGGGATTTTATTGAATCATAAAAAGAAGAAATAATTGAGTCTTAATGTCTAAAAAATGGAAAGAATATTTTGAAGATAATGATGTCATATTTTATATATTTAAATAGATTTTTTAGGAACTCATTATTGAATATATAATCATGGATACCCTATTAAAGAATATAAAACTAGATATAAAGTAGAAAACCACATGGTAGAAGATAAATGTTTTTTATATTTGTATTTATGAAATAATATCTAAGATATATTATTATGTTCTTATAGAAAGTAAATTTTAAAATTTCAAAAAATACAAATACAAATCATAGTGCTAAAATGGATCATGTTAATTTATTATTATAAAAGAGATAATAAATTATAATTATAAACTATCCTGAAAAATAAATAAATAATAAATCATTTTTCAATGGAGTAATATAATCCTAAAATTTATTTATAATGATCTAATATTTAAATTGATAAGATAATGATAGAGAAATATACTAATATTATTCCATTGTTGACAAATATACATTAAAATGATTTGCTGGAAATTAATGATTTTTATTTTTTGATGATAACTATAAATATCAATAAAGATTTATGGGGGTCAATGGAATGAGTCCCCATATTTCATGCATGCATTGACTAATCTTATTTGTAGAGGAATATATAAACTTCCTTACTGTTATTGTTGAAAATTAACTACCTATTCATGAAATTAGTCTCTTTATAGATATCTACCATTTGAGGTTTTGAAATCCACGGAATACTAAATAATGTGGTCAAGAGACTTTCTATGGAAGAAAATTATTTAACTGACAGAGATAGTATAATTAAATATCTAGGAAGATAAAAAAATTTAATAATATGGTAAAAATTATAGATTGGATTTGGTCTAAAGGACTACACCTTTCTCATGTGTATTGATTTAATCGAAATTGTGTATCTATTTTTCATAGACTCAACTCAAACAATAAATGGATGCACTCACTGATATGGGGATACCCTTGATAAAATATTTAATAGTTCACCCTATTCCCTTTCTATCTTAAATGATGTATCTTTATATTGTATGATTATTTTGGATATCCATTCTTACTAACTAGTAAACATTATTAAATAAATAAGTTAAATATAATTTGGTTAAAAATGGACTTTAATGATTTACCCCCCTCCCATAGTGAATGCTCTATCATACTACTCAACCCAATTTCATCGATAATATTCAATAAATAATTTTATTAATGGATTTTAATGTTCACTATTAACATCGACACATATTCTTATAATAAATACATATAATTAAATAATTAATTATACACATTTTGACAAAAAAAATTAATTTTTATAGGGAATCAAAATTCAAATTTCTCAATAAAATAATAAAAAATTAATTTATATATTAAATTTAAATATTAATATTATAATAACATGAAATAAATACATTAAATAAACATTACTTTTATATACATGTACCATATGTTTTAATAAATATTGTTATTTCACATCACTTTTATTATTTAGTACCATGAATTTTTATTTTTAAAATATATATATGCAATAAAGTTCACCTAAATATGTTGTTAATATAATAATAATGAAATTAAATTTATTAAAATTAATATTCAGCAATAATTTAAAATATTTTAGAAAAAATATTATATAATAAGGAATATTTTTAACAAACAATATTTCATTTAAAATAAAAAAATTCTAATTTGATTCAATTTGTTAATTAATTTAATTACTATCCATGTACTAACTATTAATAAAAAATATTTAATACTAATATGTATATAGAATTATCTAGAATTTATAATAATACATTCAACATATCAAAATATAAAATAAAATAATGATTAATATTTATACATTAAGTTACATATCATCAATGTGATAAATAAACCATAATTTCAATAATGTACAATTAATAAATTAATGGTCATGGAACATACAGATAATTAAAAACATAATATGAATATTTAAACTAACTTAAATGATCCTATAATATTTAGATTTTTTTCTTTATAAAAACCATCAATAATCCTAATTATTATATTTATAATAGCTATATATACAGTAGATAATGAATGATATTACCATCATGGATATCATTATATTTTAACATATTTTGAACATCATAAAATTAAATTATTATCAAAATGATATACATAGAGATAATTTTTAATAAATATATACCATAATATACAATTACAACAATTCATTATTTGAGTTTATGATGGAGATTACATGATCGGGTTCTTAAATATTACCATAATTTGAATAGTATAAATGAATCACATGTATGATTATTTATTGATATATTTCAAAGTATAGAGAAATATCACTTATTATCTACACTATATTAGATCTGAAATACATCGAGATTGTTAATTTATGGCTCATTCATTATGAAAATTGTGATACATCACATATCATTGGTGCATTTACTTTATTAGTATTAAGGGTAGATAAAATTAGAACTACTAAGAATGTGGTATCATCTATTAATATATTTAAATTGATAATAAATTTAATTATGGGATTAATGATCCCTTTCGATTGTGAAATTGATTGTATTTTTTTCAATATGTAACCTATAAATATGTGTTTGGCGATGACAAATAAGACAATAAAAATGGTAATGGATATTAAATTTGTTATAATTTTTTAATGAAATGTAGAATAATATTTAGAATGATAAAATATTAATATTTTATATTTATGATTTAAAAATAGGTTCACATTTTATTTATTTAGATGATATTTTAGAAGACTTTTCTATCCTGGCGAAACATTACAGCATTGTTTCGAAATATCACACTGATGATGAATGAAAGAAACCATTTTCAATCTATGTTGTTAAGATGATTGATTCAATTTATATAGATTAATAAGTGGACATTTTTTTTGAATAACTATTATGAAAATATGTTAACTTATTCAAGTCATGTAATATATTGTTAAATATTAATTAAAAGTATTCTTATTATGTATACTAATTTGGTACTTTGTTTGAAGATATAATTAAATGTTAGATAAATAACTAAAATTATTTTAGTTTTTTTGAGGTTGATTAATGAGTCTCAATAAATTTTAAACGACTTTAGAATCCTTGAGATGAATTATACAACATCTATCATTTCTAAATGTAATGGAAATATCATTATTCACTATATGTAATATTAATATTAAATTTTCATGAGTATGTTGGTGTAAATGAGACAATGATAAAGTATATTAAAGTATTGAATGGAAAATGAATCTATGAGGGAATACGTTTAGAATTTACCAATTTATATATGAATTTTAAAAGTGGAATCATTGTTGTAGAATATTAACTATCTAATGTTCAAAGGTTAATAAGAATAAACATGTGTCTCTATATATCATTTTATGATAAATTATTGAAGTAAATTATCTTTGTATGAGTTTTTTTGTAATAACCAATGATATTTCAGATTGACTATAGTATTTATTGAGAAATATAGAGGTGTGTTTTATTTATGTTATTTTAATGATGGATAAAATTAAGATATTCTTAGTGTCTACTATATTGATATGATAATAATTTAAATGCGCAATTAGTGTATAAATAACATGAATAAAAAAATTTTTACTGAATATATTCATAAATGAGATAAACATAAAAAAAATTTATGATTAAAGTATTATTCAAAATTATTTTTATTGATAGGTTATATGAACTAAATATAAAACTTATTTCAAAATATGTGTAAAATCAATATTTCTTGGATAGTATTTCACAAAAGAAGAGTACCAAGACCATATAATATTAATATCAATTTATATGAATATTAAATTAATCCAACAATAGTAGTTTTAATCCATGTATAAATGAATCGTATAGAAGAGTGAGAATATGATTATGTTGTGAGTAGAATCTTGAAATTTTAAGGGTTTAAAATACAATATAATTCGTATATGGATAATGAATTTTGATTTTATGGATAACAAAAATAATGAAAAAGATTATTATTAAGTACTAAAATAGAGTGAAATATTCATGGGACCATGATGTGATAAATATGGATTTTTTAAGATAAATTTTTGAAACTCATTTATGATAATATAATATAGGATACATTATTACAGAATATCTGAGGGTATCTAAATAAAAAAATTACATTGTGAATGATAAGGTATTTTGATATTTGAATAATTAAAATTATAGTTTGGTGATAAATTATGTTACTATAAAAATTAAATTTTTTTAATTGGGAACAAATAGAAACTTCTGTATTTCTTCTAAGATATATCACATAAATTTTTTTATATAAAATGGATATTGAATACATTGCGATAAATATGTAAAATATCTCCCAATATTCCCATATAATTTAAGTAATGGAAATATTTAGATTAATGTAATTTTATATCCGATGTGTCAAAAGATAAGATGAATATATTGAGAGTTGACGATATTAAAACAATATTATTTATGATTATTTACGTTAATTATTTTTTTAATAAAGAGTTGTTGATCATTATGATTAGAATAAATACAAATAAATATTGATTGTGTGAAAGATAATGAGGTCCATAATTTCATGTATTCATTGATCATTTTTCTGTTTTAAGGAATATGTATCCTTATATGTTGATTCATTTGAAAATAATTTTGGTGTACAATACCTTAGTTCAAGTAAGAAGATCAACCTTTCTTATGTTGTAACATTGAGAAGATACTAAAAATAATTGACTTGATTCCAGGTAGGGATTATTACTGAAATATGGAATGATTCTTTATAATGAACCTCTAGGAAACAACAAAACTTTTAAGAGAGATAAATGTATTTTTTGGAGTCATAGTTATAGTTAATGTATGAACTATCATGTGTATATTCATGTTATTAAATTAGTGATTCATTTGTTTCATATACTAAACATGAAAACAGTACAGATAAAATCAAAAATATTTTTTTTTCAGAAAATTATAGAAGATCATATGTTGTGAACTCCAATCATATTTTATTTAATTTGGTATCATTGTGTTTTATGATTCGTTGGGTGATCTATTCATATTAATAGGAATATAAGATTCAAAAGAGAACTAGTTGAAAAACTCTGAATGTACAAGATCACCCCCTACTGAAGAGTTGTTTTATGATCCTTCTATTGATTTCAATATGATAAATAATTTTTTTATAAATTCTTATTACAGTGTGGAAATGATAACATTGAATATGATTTCTTATCACACAATTATTTTTATAATTTAGTGTGTAATTGAATTCAATTTCATATGAGAAACCTTTTTTGGGAAATATAAATTCAAAAATATCAACACCTTAATACCAAATAAAATTATTTATAAATTATGAAATACTGATCCAATACCATTAGTAAAAATAATAAATAAATATAACTATTCAAAGATTTTTATATAAATTGCAAAAAAATTATTTAATTTCAAATCACTTTTATTAATTTCTTCGATAATTTATAGTTTATATAAATTTTTTACAAAATAAATTCCATCTAAATATTATATTATGATTAAAATAATAAAAATAGTTTACGTAAGATAATTATAATATTTGTAAATAATAAAATTTTTAACAACTACATATCTCATAATAAAAATATTATTTTTAATAATAAATATAACATTTCAAATAAAAAATATTCTTTTATCATACAATTTAATAATAAATTATATGAAAATCGTAGTGTTAAATAACATAATAAACTTATTAATGTCAATAAATATGAATATGGGTCTAATAATTAAATGAATAAATTAAAAATTAAAAATGATCAATAAATAATAAATAATACTTTTAAATTTAAAACATATATTTACTATGTTAATGTAATATTAAATATTTTACTTTAAAATTAACCTTTATTTGTAGATGGTACGTTTATTTAATGAATCCTATAAAATTAATAAAAAATTTAATTTATATGATCATATATTTTTTGACATTATTATTATATAAATACTTTTTATATCAATTCCACACCACCCTCATATAACCACTTAACCTAATTTAAGTCATTGGAATCAATTTTAAATTGAATTTTTATATAAAAACATTTCAATTTTTTCCTTTTTTTAACCTCAATAATCTTTTTTCTCATTCTGTTAGTGAAATTATTTTTAATTATTGTAATTTTTTTTCATAAATGTTAAAAAGGAATTATATATTTATAATAACAGTGCCTAAATTATTTAAATAATTTTTTTTGTTATTATTAATAGTAACATTAGTATATTTTTATTTACATGGTAAATGGTAAATCAGGTAATTGAGGGTAGAAAATAATACGTTATCGGCAAAGTTAAAATTAAAATAGGTTATCTAAGAGTTAAAATACATTATGGTTTAAAATTACATTAAAAATATATAATTATTAATTTGTGTTGAGATTAAAACATACTATCATATTTTATTCTAATACATGGACTTTTTGAGGTATGTTTATTGATAATTATTATATTAAAATTTATTAATTTTGAGAGTTTCCAAACGTGCCCCTCCCTTCTCTTATAAATGGGAACCTCTCATTCTCTTTTATTCAAACAAATAAATCGAATTTTCTCTACCAACAAGTTCCCATGTATCCTCCCAACATCATTAACTTCGTGATATAATCCATAATTTGGGCATAAATCTTAAAAAAGAGACTCTTTTTAAAAAATCAAATGGGGATACACAAATAAGAGATGACACTCATCGACAGGAATTTTTATTTTATTTATTCCTCGAACCCCCTTAATTCATTATAATTCATGCTTATATATTAACACCAATATCATAACTACCCTAGGATGTATTTGTAATAATGGTTCTTCTTACACATTCATAAACTTCCATATAATAGGTAACAAACACGTTGTTTATGTTTGCCAAGGATTACCACCATGTGAAACATTGATTGTTCATTCTTCCTTTAGCACCTCTCATGATAGGAATTAGAATGTAAATACTATTTTTATGATATCTATGATATTTATGATAACATTAAACTTCTTTAATTATAACAACACATCTACACTTTTTTCCATCTAATCTTTTGGGAAATGATGTTGTCGCTCATGCGTACGTATGGCTTACCGTCTCCATGATACGATGTGAATCGTTTTATATCTGTGTTTCATATGGATGTTAATAAGGGTTAATTTTACATATATATATGATATTTATGAGATAAAACATTCTTATTTAATAACAATATATTATATAATTTTTATTTTTTAAATATGGAAAGATAATTCAAACTGTGTTCATGTATTTGTACGACATTCCGTCTCCATGAACGACATGTTTTCTATTATACCACTAAATATTATTAATCTCTATAAATACATATATAAAAAAATTTATTATATTTATTTCATGATTATACTTTTTTAAATGATTAAATCATGATATATTTAATAGATAATGATAACAATTCAAAATACATTTGAAAAACGTGGGTATTACAAGATGTGTAACATTAAAATATAATTGTTAATAAAAATGTAATATATATTCACAATAAAATCATATATGATATTGGATATAATAATATTTTTCTTTAATATATATATAAAAACATATATTTATTATTCAATAGATTTTAATGAGTACAATGATAGTCAAGATATAAGTTAATGGAAGTACATCTCACTTTTTATTTCCATGAGATGCATTACAAATTCACCAATGACTTATTTTTTGTTTTTTATATAATGAAATATGTAATGTTATATTATTAATTTATATTCTTAATGTTATTATAGTCTTTAAATGTAATTATTCATTCATTGGATTCAATATTTACACTTACTCAATAATTGAAGGATCCCCATCTCACTTTTATTTCATATGAGATACAAAGAATGTTAACCAACAATTTATTATATCTGATATATATATATATATATTTCCTATGAATTTAAAATATTATTTTATTTCCTAAATTTATGGATATTTACATGTCCATTAGATTATCTCTCTGTTAGATGGTTTACAGTTCAAATTTTAACAAATCGGTAAAGACATTTTGTCTCAATTGATCATCTTTAAGACTTATTATTTTTTAGAAACCTATATTATTTTATGAGGTTTATATAACCCCCTTTGACATTTTGTATCTTAAAAATCCATCCATTATTTATATTATATGTTTCATTTAAATTTATTCTATTTCTTATCAGAAATCTATGTTCCATCAAAAAAATGATTTCTGAATATGAATTAAAAGTATTTTAATGATATTTTAATTACAATCATTAAAATTTATTTTGAAAATGTTTGAAATAGTTTCCAAATATTCTATAATTGATTTCAATTTTATTTTCAATTAAAATGTATTTTTATAATGTATTTTATTTAAGAAGTATTCTTCTAAATATAAAGGGTATTTTCTTTACGAGTTTTTTCATGTGATACATGAAAATAATTTACCAACTACAACATAATTATTTGTGGTTACATATATTTTATTGGGGATATTATCCCATTATTAAATTATTATTCTTTAAATTAATGGTATATTTTAATGATGTAATGATATTTATGCAATCAATTTTTTATCCATTGGTATGATATGATTGAATAATATTTATGAAAACTATTTTATTCCATGTGATCAAATATGATGATTGATTTATGTTCTTGTGGAACACATATGAATAGTTTTCATCATGTGATGGGTGGGACATATATCCATATCCAATGAATTAGGTAAAGATTTATATCTCATGAGATAGGCATGGATTTAACAGGTAGTGGACTCTGTTCACTATGGTACTTTTTGTGCTATGATGGGATTGAATGTGAGATCTGACTATTATGATCATAATGTGAGTGAACTATGACTTGAAAATGGTATATGGGGTGAATCCATATTACTAATATGGCCTTTTAATAGAAGTCATGACTATTATATAAATTCTTTTATATGTATATGTGTTTACCACAATTCGATGTACTATTTCAATGTTATGCTTTATTGGATTATACTCTTCAATACCTTATGATTTATGTCTTATGATTTTACAATATTAACCACATTACATTTTTATTTAATCTTTCATATGTAGGGTATTGAATAAAAATGTCATTTTTTTATTCTCATACCCTTGTGTTCATGTTAAGATTAGGTATCTCCCATGTTTACCCTTACTGATAATCTAAGCTCACGCTTTATTATTTTTCTTTTCCCTATGATACGGATAAGGATATTAGATCTGATATATCAAAAGGGTTCTCGTAATGACTTAATAGGTAGGAGAAGAATTATATGTCATATGAACCTGTTGTTTATGATTAAATATTCCAAAAGAACTAATCTGATATGTCGTTTGTGTGTGTATTTGGGTAATATTTGAAATGTCAAGCATATTTAACATAATTACAATGTAAATTAAGCATGTTTAAATACAAGAATAATGAGAATTAAAATTTTAGTAGCAGTTTTACACCACCTAAAAATGATACATTTTTATGTGCAAGAAAAATATTTTGTTTTCAGTACTGGATTCACAATATCATTTTTCTAGATAATGTTTTAATTTACAAATTGAATGAGAATGTGAATTTTATTGAATCGTAAAATGAAGAAATAATTGAGTCTTAATGTCTAAAAAATGGGAAGAATATTTTGAAGATCATGATGTCATATTTTTTATATTTAAATAGAATTTTTTGGAACTCATTATTGAATATATAATCGTGGATACCGTATTAAAGAATATAAAAATAGATATAAATTAGAAGACCGCATAGTAGAAGATAAATGTTATTTATATTTGTATTTATGAAATAATATCTAAGATATATTATTGTGTTCTTATAGAAAGTAAATTTTAAAATTTCGAAAAATAAAAATAGCAATCGTGGTGCTAAAATGCATCATGTTAATTTATGATTATAAAAGAGATAATAAATTATTATTATAAACTGACCTAAACAATAAATAAATAATGAATCATTTTTCAATGGAGTAATATAATCCTAAAATTTATTTATAATGATCTAATATTTAAAATTATAGGATAAAGATAGTGAAATATAATAATATTAATCCATTGTTAACAAAAATACCTTAGATTGAATTGTTTGAAAATAATGATTTTCTACATTTGATGAGGAATATAAATATTAATAAAGATTTATGGGGGTGGATAGAATGAGTCCCCATATTTCATTCATACAATGACTAATTTCATTTGTAGAGGAATATATAAACTTCCTTATCGTCATTGTTGAACATTAACTACCTATAAAAGAAATTAGTCTCTTTATGGAGATATACCCTTTGAGGTTTTGAAATCCATGGAATACTAAATAATATGATCAAGATAATTTATATGGGAGAAAATTATTTACCTAAAACATATAGTATATTTAAATATCTAGGAACATATAAAAATTTAATAATATGGTAAAAATTATAGATTGGATTTGGTCTAAAGGAATACACCTTTCTAATGTGTAATGATTTAATCGAAATTGTGTATCTACTTTTCATGGACTCAACTCAAACAATAAATGGATGAACTCACTGATATGGGGGATACCCCTGCAAAATATATAATGGTTCACCCTATTCTCTTTCTATCTTAAATGTTCTATCTATATATTGAATGATTATTTTGGATATCCATTCTTACTAACTGGTACACATGATTAAATAAATAATATAAATATAACTTGGTAAAACATAGACATTAATGATTTACCACCCCCCCAGTGAATTCTCTATCATACTAATCTACCCAATTTCATCGATAATATTCTGTAAATAATTTTATTAATGGGTTTTAATATTCACTATTAACATCGACACGTATTCTGAAAATAAATACATATAAATAAATACTTAATTATACACATTTTGACTGAAAATTTTAATTTTTATAGGGAATCAAAATTCAAAATTTTCAATAACATAATAGAAAATGAATTTATATATTAAATTTAATAATTAATATTATAATAACCTGAAAAGAATACATTAAATGAACATTACTTTTATATACATGTATAATATGTTTTTAATAAATATTGTTATTTCACATCACTTTTATTATTTAGTACTATGACTTCTTATCTTCATAAAATATGTACTCAATAAAGTCCACCTAAATATGTTGTTAATATAATAATAATTAAGTTAAATTTATTAAAATTAATTTTCAGTTAAAATTTAGTATATTTTAAAACAAATATTACATAATAAGAAATGTTTTTACAAACAAAATTTCTCTTAAAATACAGAAATTCTAATTTGATTCAATTTGTTAATTAATTTAATTACTATCCATGTATTAACTATTAATGAAAAATATTTAATACTAATATGAGTATATAATTATCTAGATTTTATAATAATACATTCAACATATAAAAATATAATATAAAATAATGTTTAATATCAATACATTAAGTTACATATCATCAATGTGATAAATAAACCATAATTTCAATAACTTACAATTAATAAATTAATGTACGTGGTACATATAGATAATTTAAAAGATAATATGAATATTTACACTAACTTAAATTATCATATAATGTAATGATTTTTTTCATTATAAAACCCATAAACAATCCTAATGATTATATTTATAATGGCCATATGTACAATAGATAATGAATGATATTACCATCATGGATTTCCTTATATTGTAACATATTTTGAAAATTATAAAATTAAATTATTATCAAAATGATATATCTAGATATAATTTTTAAAAAATATATAACTTAATATACACTTACTACAATGCAATATTTGAGGAGGAGTTAAGGTGTTGACCAAGTTTTGAGATATCAATATTTGATATGAGTTATGAAAAAAATTATTGTTCTGTAAATGTTCATTGATGGTTTATGATATATATATTTTATAATTAATATATTTTCGTAAATTATTTTTTTCAAATAAATGGATGACCTTTTCTATTCAATGAAATTAATTATAACTGATTGGGGTTCATGTTTTTCTTAATGATTTAAATGTGTTTTTGAGTTTATGTAGGAGATTACATGATCAGGTTCTGAAATATTACCATAATTAGAATAGTACATTTGTATCACATTTATGATTATTTATTGATATCTTTTAATGTCTAGAGAAATATCTCTTATTATCTACACTATACTAGATCTCAAATACCTAGAGCGTGTTAATTTATGGCTCATTCGTTAAGATAATTATGATACATCCTATATCATTGGTGCATTAAGTTTATTAGTATTAAGGGTAGATATAATTAGAACTACTAAGAATGTGGTATCATCTATTAATATATTTTAATTGCTAATAAATTTAATTAAGGGATTAAAGATCCCGTTCAATTGAGAGATTGATTGTATTTTTTTCAATATGTAACTTGTAAATATGTGTTGGGTGATGATAAATAAGAAAATAAAAAGGGTAAGGGATATAAAATTTGTTATAATTTTTTATATAAATGTATAATAATAATTATATTAATAATATTTTAATATTTTCTATTGATGATTTAAAAATATGTTTCCATTTGATTTATTTATATGAAATTTTAGAAGACTTTTCTATCCTGGCGAAACATTACAACATTGTTTGGAAATATCACACCGATGATGATTGAAAGAAATCATTTTCAATATGTGTTTTTATGATGATTGATTCAATTTATAGAGATTATTTAGGGGGAAATTTTTTGAATAAATATTATGAAAATATGTTAAATTATTCATGTCATGGAATATATTGTAAAATATTAATTAAAAGTATTCTTCTTAAGTATACTAAATTTGTAATTTTTTTGAAGTTATATATAATGGTTATATAAATTACTAAAATAATTTTAGTTGTTTTGAGGTTGATTAATGAGTCTCAATAAATTTTAAAAGAATTTTGAATCCTTATGATGAATTATACGATGTCTATCATTTCAAAATTTAATGACAATATCATTATTCACTATATGTAACATTAATATTAAATTATCATGAGTATGTTGGTTTAAATGAAACAATGATAAATAAGATTGATGTATTGAATGGAAATTGAATCTATGAGGGAATAATTTTATAATTTACAAATTTATTTATGAATTTCTAAAGTGGAATCATTATTGTGGAATAATAACTATCTAATGGTCAAAGGTTAATAATAATAAACATGGGTCTCTGTATATCATTTTATGATCAATTATAGAAGTAAATTATCGATGTATGAGTTTTTTTTGTAATAATAAATGATATTTCAAATTGACTATAGTATTTATTGAAAAACATATAGTTGTATTTGATTTACGTTATTTTAAAGTACAATAAAATTAGGATATTCTTAGTGTATATGATATTGATATTATAATAATTTAAATACACAATTAGTGGATAAATAAAATGAATATTAATAAAATTATACTAAATATATTCATAAATGAGATAAACATAACAATTATTTTATGATTAAATTATTATTCAAAATTAGTTTTATTGATAGGTTATGTGAACTAAATATAAAAATTATATCAAAATATGTGTAAAATATATATTTCTTGGAATTTATTTCACAATAAAAGAGTACCAAGATAATATAATATTAATATTAAATGATATGAATATTAAATTAATGCTACAATAGTAGTTTTATTACACTTATAAATAAGTCATATAGTAGATTGAGAATATGATTATGTTGTGAGTGGAATCCTGAAATTTTAAGTGTTTAAATTACAATATAATTCGGACATGGATAATGAATATTGATTTTATGTATACCTTAAATAATGAAAAATATTATTCTTAAATACTAAAAAGGAGAGAAATATTCATGGGGCCATGATGTGATAAATATGGATTTTTTATTATAAATTGTTGAAAATCGTTTCTAATAATATAATATAGGATACGTTATTACAGAATAAGTGAGAATATTTAAATAAAAAAATCTAATTGTGAATGATAAGGTATTTTGATATTTGAATAATTGAAATTACATTTTAGTGATAAATTATGTTACTATAAAAATTAGATTTTTTTAATTGGGAACAAACCGAAACATGTGTATTTCATCTCAGATATATCACAAGAATTTTTTATAAGAAATGGATTTTGAATACATTGCGATAAATATGTAAACTCTCTCCCAATATTCCTCTATAATTTAAGTAATGGAAATATCTAGATTAATGTAATTTTATATCCAATGTGTCAAAATATAAGACGAATATATTGAGAGTTGAAGATATTAAACCAATATTATTGATGATTATTTACGTTGAGAATTTTTTTAATAAAGATTTTTTGATCATTATGTTCAGAATAAATACAAATAAATATTGATAGTGTGAAAGATACTGAGGTCCATAATTTCATGTATTCATTCATCATTTTTTGGTTTCGAGGAATATGTATCCTTATATGTTGACTAATTTGAAAATAATTTTGTTGTACAATACATTAGTTCAAGTAAGATGATCTAACTTTCTTATATTGTAATATTGAGAAGATACTAACAATCATTTACTTGATTATAGATAGGGATTATTACTGAAAAATGAAATGATTATTTATAATGAATCTCTAAGAAACAACAAAACTTTTAAGAGAGACAAATTTATTTTTTAGAGACATAGTTACAGTTAAGCGATGGAACCATCCTGTGTATATTCATGTTATTATATTAGTGATTCATTTTTTTCATATAATAAACATGAAAACAGTACAGATGAAATCCAAAATATTTTATTTTCATAATATTTTATAAGATCATATGTTGTGAACTCTAATCATATTTTATTGAATTTGGTATCATTGTGTTTTATGATTCATTGGGTGATCTATTCATATTAATAGGAATATAAGATTCAAAAAAATATTAAAAATTAGTTGAAAAACTTCGAATGTACAAGATCACCCCTATTGAAGAGTTGTTTTATGATCCTTCTATTTATGTAAATATGAAAAATAATTTTGTTTATAAATTCTTATTATAGTGTGGAAATGATAACATTGAACATGATTTCTTATCACACAATTATTTTTATAATTTAGTGTGTAATTGAAATCAATTTCATATGAAAAACTTTTTTTGGGAAATATAAATTCAACAATAACAACAGCATAATACCAAATAAATTTATTTATAAATTAAGAATTAATGTTCCAAAACCATTAGTAAAAATAATAAATAAATATAACTTTTCAAATAATTTTATATAAATTTCCAAAAAAAATTATTTAATTTCAAATCACTTTTGTTAATTACTTCGATACCTTTTAGGTTATAGAGTAATGTTACAAAATAGATTCCATATAAATTTAATATAAAGATTAAAATAATGAAAATAGTTTACGTAAGATAATTATACTATTTTTAAATAATAATATTTATAACAAATACATATCGCATAATAAAAATATTATTTTTATTAATAAATATAACTTTTAAAATAAAAAATATTCTTTTATCATACATTTAATAATCATTTATATTAAAATAATAGTATTAAATATCATAATAAACTTATTAATGTCAATATATATGAATATGGGTCTAATAATTAAATGAATAAATTAAAAATTAAGAATGATAAATAAATAATAAATATTATTTTAAATTTTAAAACATATATTTCTTACGTTAATTTAATATTAAATATCTCACTGTACAATTAACCTTTATTTTTAGATGGTACATTTAATTAATGAATCCTATAAAATTAATCAAAAATTTAATTTATATGATCATATAATTATTGAAATTATTACTATATAAATACCTTTTGGATTAATACCACACCATCCTCATATACCCAGTTAACCAAAATTAGGTCATTGGAATGAATTATAAATTGAATTTTTATATAAAATCATTTCAATTTTTTTCAATTATTAATGTCAATAAACTTTTTTCTCATGCTGTTAGTGTGATTATTCCTAATTATTGTAATTTTTTGTCATAAATGTTAAAAAGAAATTATATATTTATAGTAATAGTGAATAAATTATATAAATAATTTTTTTGGTTATTATTAATAGTAACATTAGTATAGTTTTATTCACATGGTAAATGGTAAATTAGGTAATTAAGGGTAGAAATTAATATGTTATCAGCATAGTTAAAATTAAAATAGGTTATCTAAGAGTTAAAAAACGTTATGGTTTGAAATTAGATTACAAATATCTAATTATTATTTTGCGTTGAGATAAAAACATACTATCATATTTTATTCTAATACATGGACTTTTTGAGGTATGTTTATTGATAATTATCATATTAAAATTTAGTAATTTTGAGAGTTTCCAAACGTGCCCCTCCATTCTCTTATAAATGGGAACCTCTCTTTCTCTTTTATTTGCACAAATAAATCGATTTTTCTCTACGAACAAGTTCCCATGTATCCTCCCAACATCATTACCTTCATAATATAACCCATAATTTGGGCATAAATCTAAAAAAGAGACTCTTTTTAGAAAATCAAATGGGGATACACAAATAAATGATGACACTCATCGACCAACAATTTTATTTTATTTCTTTCCTGAACCCCCTTAATTCATTATAATTCATGATTATATATTAACACCAATATAATTTCCACAGTAGGATGTATTTATAACAATGGTTATTCCTACACATTCAAACACTTCTATATAATTGGTAATGAACATGTTGTTCATGTTTGCCGAGGATTACCACCATGCAAAACGTCGACTGTTTATTCTTCCTTTAGCACCTCTCATGATAGGAATTAGGGTGGAAATAATATTTTGATGATATCTATGATATTTATGATATTATTAAACTCCTTTAATTATAATAACACATCTACACTTTTTTCCATCCAATATTTTGGGAAATGATAATGCAGTTAATGCGTACATATGGCTTACCATCTCCATGATATGATGTGATTCGTTTTTTATCTATGTTTGATATGGATGTTAATAAGGATGAATTATATATATATATATATGTATGATATTTATGAGATAAAAAATTCTTATTTAATTACAATATATCATATAATATTTATTTTTTAAATATGGAAAGATAATTCAAACTGTGTTCATGTATATGTATGACATACCATCTCTATGAACGATGTGTTTTCTATTATACCACTAAATATTATGAATCCTTGTAAATACATATATAAAAAAAATTATTATATTTATTTCATGATTATACTTTTGTAAATGATTAAATCATGATATATTTAATAGATAATGATATGAATTCTAAACACATTTAAAAAACGTGGGTATTACACGATGTGTAACATTAAAATATAGTTGTTAATAATTTTTTTATATATTCACAATAAAATCATATATGATATTGGATATAATAATATTGTTCTTTAATAGATATATAAAAACCTATATTTATTTTTCAATTGGTTCTAATGAGTACAATGATAGCCATGGTATACGTTAAAAGAAGTACAACTCATTTTTTATTTCCATGAGATGCATTACATATTCACCAATGAAATATTTTTTGTTGTTTATATAATGACATATGAAATGTTATATAATTAATTGATATTTTTAATTTTATTATATTCTTTAATTTTCATTATTATTTCATGGGTTTCAAGATTTAGACTTACTCAATAATTGAGGGATCCCCTTCTCACTTTTATTTTTTATGAGATAAAAATAATATTAACCAACTATTTCATATATCTGATACATATATTAATATTTCCTATGAGTTTAAAATATGATTTTATTTCCTATATTTATGGATATTTACATGTCCATTAGATTATCTGTCTATCAGGTGGATTACGGTTCAAATATTAACAAATCAGTGAAGAGATATTGTCTCAATTGATCATCTTTAAGACTTATTATTTGTTAGACAATTATATTATTTTATGAGTTTTATATAACTCCCTTTGACAATTTGTATCTCGAAAGTCCTTATATTCTTTATATTATATGTTTCCATTAAATTTATTCTCTTTCTTATCAGAAATCTATGTTCCATCAAAATAATGATTTCTAAATATGAATTAAAAGTATTTTAATGATCTTTTAATTATATTCCTTAAAATTTAATTTGAATATGTTTGAAATAGTTTAAAAATATTCTATAATTGTTTTCCATTTTATTTTCAATTAAAATGTTTTTTTAAAATGTTTTTTATTTAAGAATTATTCTTCTAAATATAATGTGTATTTTCCTTATGAGTTTTTTCATGTGTTACATGGAGATAATTTTCTAGCTATAACAAAACTATTTAATGTTAAATATATTTTATTGGAGATATTATCCCATTATTAAATTATTATTCTTTAAATTAATTGTATATTTTCATTATGTAATGATATTTATACAATCAATTTCTTTTCTATTGGTATGATATGATTGAATAATATTTATGAACCCAATTTCATTCCATGTGATCAGATATGATGATTGATTTATGTTCTTTTTGAACACATATGTATAGTTTTCATTCGGTGATGGGTGGGACATATATCACTATCCAATTCATTAGGTAATGATTTAAATCTCATGAGATTGACATGGATTGAACAGGGAGTGGTCTCGGTTCAGTAGGGCACTTTCTGTGGTATGATGGGATTGAATGTGAGCTCTAACTACTATGATGGTAATGGGAGTAAACCGTGACTAGAAAATGGGATATAGGGTGAACACATACTACTAATATGGACTTTTAAGAGAATCCATGAATACTATGTAAATTTTTATATATATATATGTGTCTGCAACAATTCCATGTATTATTTTCATGTTAAGCTTTACGAGGTTATACTCTTGAATACCTTATAATTTATGTCTTATGATTTTACAATATTAATCACATTACATGTTTATTTTTTCTTTTATATGTAGGGTATTACAAAACAATGTTATTATTTGGTTCACATACCAATATATTTATGTTATGCTTATGTATCTCCCTTGTGTTCCCTTACTGATAATCAAATCTCACACTTTATTATTTATTCCCAATGATATGAATAAGGTTATTATATCAGATATTTCAAAAGGGTTCATGTAATGAAAAAATATGCTGTAGAAGAATTTTTGGTCCTATGAACCTATTTTTTATGTTTACATATTCCAAAGGAACTTAAATAAAATGTCCTTTGGGTGTGTATTTGGGTAATATATGAAATGTTACACATATATAACTAAATTATAATATACGTTAAGATAATTTCATTATATTAATAATGATAATTGAAGTTTAAATTTTAGTTTTACACCACCTAAGAATGTAACAATATTATGTGTAAGAAAACTATTTTGTTTTCTATACTGGATTCACATAATAGTTTTTGTACATCATGTTTTAATTTAGAAATTGAATGAGAATGTGGATTATATGGAATCATAAAAATAAGAAATAATTTAGTCTTAATGTCTAAAATTGGGAAAAATATTTTGAAACTCACGATGTCATATTTTTTATATTTAAATATAATTTTTCTGAACTCATTATTGAATATATAATCATCGATACCCTATTAATGTATATAAAACTAGCTATAAATTATAAAACCACAAGATGGAAGATAAATGAAATTTGTATTTCAATTTAAGAAATAATATCTAAGAGATATTATTATATTCTTATAGAAATTAAATTTAAAAATTTAGAAAAATAAAAATAGCCATCGTGGTGTTAAAACGCATCATGTGAATTTATGATTATAAAAGAGATAAGAAATTATTATGATAAACTATCATGAACAAATAAACTTATATTGAATCATTTTTTAATTGAGTAATATAATACTATAATTTATTTATAATTATCTAATATTTAAAATTATAAGATAAAGATAGTGAAATATACTAATATTAATCCATTGTTAACACAAATACCATAGAATGAATTTCTTGATAATAATGATTTTCAACTTTTTATGATGACTAGAAATATCAATGACGATTTATGGTGGTGGTAGGAATGAGTCTCCATATATCATGAATGGGCTGAAAAATTTAATTTGTAGACGAATATATAAACTTCTTTACCATTATTTTTTTAAACATTAACTGTCTATACCAGAAATTAGTGTCTTTAAAGAGATATAACCTTTGATATTTTGAAATCCTAGGAATAAAAAATAATGTGATCAATTATCTTTTTATGGAAGAAAATTATTTACCATAAAGAGATAGTATAATAAACTATCTAGGAATGCAGAAAAATTTAATAATATTGTAAAAATAATAGATATGCTTAGGTGTAAAGGATTGAACCATTCTCATGTGTATTTATTTAATCGATATTGTGTAGTTATTTTTCTTGAACTCAACTCAAACAATGAATGGATGTACTCACTGATATAGAGGATACCCCTGAAAGAATATCTAATTGTTCACCCTATTTTCTTTCAATCTTAAATTTTGTATCTTTATATAGTATGATTATTTTGGATGTCCATTCTTACTAACTAGTACACATGATTAAAAAAATAAGTTAATTTTTTTTTATAAAACATGGAATTTAATGATTTTCTCCCCTAGTGAATGCCCTATTATACTATTCAACCAAATGTCATCGATAATATTCTATAAATAATTTTAGTAATGGGTTTTAATGTTCACTATTAAGATGGACACATATTTTTAAAATAAATACATATAATTTAATAATTATTTATAAACAACTTGACAAAAAAATTTATTTTTTATAGGGAATCAAAATTTAAATTTGTCAATAATTTAATAGAAATTGATTTATATATAACATTTATAAATTAATATTATAATAAAATGAAACATAAATATTATATTAACATTAATTTTATATACATAAACCATATGTTTTTAATAAATATTGTAATTTCACATCACTTTTTTAATTTAGTACCATGACTTGTTATATTAAAAATATATATACTCAATAAAGTTCACATTAATATTTTATAAATATAATAACACTGAAATTAAATTTTCTAAAATTAATAATCAGATAAAATGTAATATATTTTAGAAAACATATTTTATAATGAAGAATATTTTTAACAAATAAAAATTTCTTTTAAAATACAGAAATTATAATTTTATTCAATTTGTTAATTGATTTAATTACTATCAATATACTAACTATTAGTAATAAATATTTAATACTAATATGTATATAAAATTAACACGAGTTTATAATAATACCTTCAAAATATAAAAAAAACAGTTATTAATATTTATACATTAATTTATATATCATAAATGTGATTAATAAACAATAATTTCTATAACATACAATTAATAAATTAATGGACGTGGTATATTTAGTAATTTAAAAATATATTATGAATATTTACACTAACATAAATGATCATATAATATCTAGATTTTTTACTTTACAAAAACCATCAATAATCCAAATCATTATATTTATAATAGCTATATATACAGTGGATGATGAATTGTATTACCATCATGAATTTCTTTATATTGTAACATTTTTTGAACAATAAAAAATAAATTATTATCACAATGATTAACATGGAGATAATTTTTAATAATTATACACCTTAATATACAATTACTACAATGAATTATTTGAGGAAGAGGTAAGGTGTTGACCAAGCTGTGAGATATCAATTTTTCATATGATTTTTGAAAATAATGATTGTTCTATGAAAAATCCTTCATCTTCTATGGTATCTATATTCTCTAATTAATATATTCATAAATTATTTCATCAAATAAATGGATTAATTTTTATATTAAACGAAATTAATTATAACTCGAAGGGGTTCATGCAATTCTTAATGTTTTAAATGTGTTTTTTAGTTTATGTAGGAGAATACATAATCATGTTCTTAAAATATTATCATATTAAGAATAGTTTGTCTATATCACATGTATGATTATTTATTGATATATTTTAATGTCTAGAGAAATATCTCTAATTATCTACACCATACTAGATCTCAAATACCTAGAGATTGTTAATTTCTGGCTCATTCATTAAGTTAATTGTGATACATCCCATATCATTTGTGCATCATTTTTATTATTAGTATGGGTAAATAAAATTAGAACTACTAGTAATGTCGTGTCGTCTTTTAATATAATTTAATTGATAATAAATTTAATTATGGGATTAAATAACCCCTTGGATTGTGAAATTTATTGTATTTTTTTTAATATTTGAACTGTAAATATGTGTTGGGTGATGATAAATAAGACAATAAAAAAGGATAATGGAGATTAAATTCGTCATAATCATTTATAGAAATGTAGAGTAACTGTTAACATGATAAAACATTAATATTATATATTGATGATTTAAAAATAGGTTTTCATTTGATTTATTTAGAGGATAGTTTAGAAGATTTCATTTATCATCGAAAAACATTATTGCGTTGTTTGGAAATAACACATCGATGATGATTGAATGAATCTATTTTTCAATATGTGTTGTTAAGATGATTAATTCAATTTATATAGATTAATTAGGGGACAATTTTGTGAATAAATATTATGAAAATATGATAAATTATCCATTTCATGGAATCTTTTGTTAAATATTAATAAAAATTATTCATATTAGGTACACTGATTTGGTAATTTTTGTGAAGATATTTATAATTGTTTGATAAATAAATAAAATAATTTTTTTATTTTTTTATGTTGACTAGTGAGTCTTAGTAAATTTTATATGAATTTATAATCATAGAGGTGAATTATAGAATGTCTATCATTTCAATATGTAAGGACAATATAATTATTCCTTTTATGTAATATTAATATTATATTTTCATTATTATATAGGTTCAAAAGGAAAAATGATAAATAATATTAAATTAAGAAATGGAAAATAAATCTATGTGGGAATAATTTTAGAATTTACCATTTTATATATTAATTTATAATGTGGAATCATTCTTTTGGAATATTAAATATCTAATGGTTAAAGGCTAATAAAAATAAACACGGGTCCCTATATATCATTTTATGATCAATTATAAAATTACATTATCTATATATGTGTTTTTTTGTAATAACTAAATATATTTCAAATTGACTATAGTACTTATTGAAAAAAATATAGGTGTGTTGGATTTATGTTATTTTTTACGAAGAATAAAATTAAGATATTTTTTTATACTATATTGATATTATAATAATTTAAATGCACAATTAGGGGATAAATAATATGTTTATAAAATTATATTATATTAAATATATTCCTAAATGAGATAAACATAAAAACAATTTTAAGATTAAATTATTATTTAAAATTAGTTTTATTGATAGGTTATGTGAATTAAATATAACAAAATATGTCAAAATATGTTAAAATAATTTATTTATTGGATACTATTTCACAATAGACGAGTACCATGACATCATAATATTAATATTAATTGATTTGAATATTATATTAATTATACTATAGTTGTTTTATTCCACTTATAAATGATCCATATAGAAGAATATGAATATGATTATGTTGTGAGTGGAATCATGAAATTGTATGGGTTTAATATACAATATAATTCAGACATGTATAATGGATTTTGATTTTATTGATACCTAAAATTAAAAAAAATAATTATTAAGTACTAAAAAGAGAGAAATATTTAGGGAACCATGATGTGATAATAATGGATTTTTTTAATTTAAATTTCCGAAACTCATCTCTGATGATATAATATAGTATACATTATTACAGAATATGTTAGAATATTTAATTAAGAAGTTTGCATTGTGAATGATAAGGTACTTTGATATTTGAATAATTAAAATTACATTTTGGTAATAAATTATGGTACTATAAAAATTAGATTTTTTAATTAGGAAAAAACAGGAAACATGTGTATTTCTACTAAGATATATCACGTGGATTTTTTATATTAAATGGATGTTGAATACATTTTGATAAATATGTAAACTATCTCCTAATATTCGAACATATTTTACATAATGGAAAAATCTAGATTAATATAATTTTATATCTGTTGTGTCAAAAGATAAGAGGAATATATTGAGAGTGGAAGATATTAAAGCACTGTTATTGATGATTATTTACATGGTATATTTTTATTAATAAGGAGTTGTTGATCGTTAAGATCAGAATAAATACAAATAAATATTGAGGGTGTGGAAGACAATGAGGTCCATAATTTTTTGTATTCATTGATCATTTTTAGGTTTTGAGAAATATGTATCCTTATATATTTATTATATTTACCATAATTTGGTTGTAAAATACCATAGTTCAATTAAGAAGATCTTCCTTTCTTATGTTGTAACATTGAGATGAATCTATAAATCATTGAAATTATTCTAGCTATGGATTATTATAGACAATTTTTATGATTCTTTATAACGATCCTCCGAGAAACAACAAAACTATGAAGAGAGATAATTGTATTTTTTGGAGATATTGTTACAGTTAATGGATGGAACCTTCCTATGAATATTCTTGTTATTTATTACTGCATCATTTGATTCATATACTTAACATGAAAACATAACAGATGATCCCAAAAATATTTTTTTCCGAATATTTTAAAATATCATATGTTGTGAACTACAATCATTTTTTATTGAATTTGGTATCATTGTGTTTTCTGATTCATTAGGTTTTCTATTAGTATTAATTGGAATATAGTAATCAAAAAAGAAATAAAAATTAATTGAAAAAACATAGAATGTACATGTTCACCCCTCTACTAAAGAGTTGTTTTATAATCATTTAGTTCATGTCAATATAATAAATAATTATTTCTATAAATTCTTACTAAAGTGTGGTAATGTTCACATTGAACATGATTTGTTATTCACAAAATTATTTTTATAATTTAATGTGTAATTTAATTCATTTTATTATGAAACACTTTTTTTGGGAAATATAAATTCAAATATATCAATACCTTAATACAAAATAAATATCTTTATAATTTTAAAATTAATGTTCCAAATCCTTTAGAAAAAATAACAAATAAATATTACTTTTCAAAAAAAATTATAAAAATTTCCAAAAAATTATATGATTTCAAATATATATTTGTTAATTACTTCCATTAAATTTAGTTTATAGAAAAATTATACAAAATTAATTCCATCTAAATATTACATGAAGATTAAAAAAAAAATATTTTTAGTAAAATAATTATAATATTTGTAAATAATAAAATGTTTAACAAAAACATATATTATAATAAAAAGAATATTTTTAATAATAAATATATATTTTCAAATAAAAAATATTCATTCCTCATACTATGTAATAATTAATTATATGAAAATCATAGTATTAAATATCATAATAAATCTATGAATGTCAACACATATTAATATGTGTCCAATAATTAGATGAATAAATTTAACATTGAAAATGTTAATAAATTATTAATAATATTTTTAATTTTAAAATATATATTTCATATGTTATTATAATATGAATTATTTTTCTGTACAATTAATATTTATTTGTAGATGGTATGTTTAATTAAAGAATCCTATAAAATTAGAAAAATAATTTAATTTATATGATCATTAATTCTTGACATTATTATTATATAAATACTTTTTGGATCAATCACACACCACCCTTATTTAGTTATCCAAAATATTTTTTATAATTTTACTCACGAATTTCATGTATTGTGTTAGTAAATGTTGTTTTTGTCCAAAAAATTCAAAAATATACATGTCTAAAACATACTATTCCACATTTCTATGTGAATAATTTGAACATACCATGGTGTCATGTCACTGTGTGATATTACTACATATTATACTCCACCATACATCATGTTTACTCTATCTTACATGCACCATTTAATAAATTTTTTCAAGGCAATGAACATATCGTAGGGTGTAGTTGAACTTACCATGCATTGAATATAACCTAACTACATTTTAAATCAAAATATATTGTGTAAAAAAGTCCTAACCATGTGAATTAGTGATGTTACCACATAAAGGAAACTACCTACTGCATGATGAAATAACGTTAGCATGCCAATATGTATATAATAAACAAAAATTTTATACTCATCACATATAGTATTTTAGTGACTGTATGAAGAAAAAAATATGAAAATGACAAACAATATGACCAAAAATGAATAAGTTGACTATTATAGCATTCTGCATCATTAAACCATTCCAACTAAAAGTGTCATGTGCTTGTGAAAGTTAAGCATGTTATTTTCTCATGAAAAGTGACCATGTAAAATTCTCATAAAACTAACCATTTTTATTTAAATAAACCATTATGTATATATCATGTTATTGGATAATTTAAAATCTCAGATGGATTGGTTTTTATGTATTAAATATGGCATTAGGCCATGTAATACTACACTAATGGTTATCCAACTACTAATTTTCGACAATTTACTCCTTTAATGATAAAACTGGAACATCTAAATACAATAACCTATATGATATCTTAAATATAATAATATTATATCACACACATGGAACAATGTTACAAATAATAGTCTACAACAATATATTTTCCTATACTTATTTTTAAACTTTTGTAGGCTCCTTCTAGAGAGAAATTCAAGGACTCTAAAAACAGAATCTTTTTATCCTTATTAGAATCAAATTTCGATAACTCAAATCACATTCGAATTATTTTTATAATTATAAATTATGATGTTTTATTTCTCCGTATATTTATAAGAACACATTTTTCATTTCTAAACTAAACAGTACTTGATACTCCCTCAAAAATTATATTTGGATTAACATGGAAATATTGGTAGTGGTATTTAGTAATATTATATCTTGTTTAATCCAATGTAAAACTTCGGTAGAGGCTCTGTTCCTAGATCTTCATGTGTATTATATTATGTAAAACCCATTTTTTTTATTGGTATGTTTATTTTATAATAATCTACCTGGAAGGAGGTGATTACAAAGTGTAGGTGATTAAGTCGTAGATTGAGATAGAATCCCTTGATAAATTCAATTATGCACCTTTCCAGTTTGATTATAATAATTTCTATATCAAACCTATTTCAATTATTGTAATGGTTAAAAAATTATAATTATAGGTAAATTAAATTAGTATTTTATACAATGTTCTTATGGGTATATTAGTTTCAATAGTTAGTTTACATTCTAATGCATTTGAATTGAGCGATGATCACTATTTTGTGAACTGTTTCTATAGATAAAATTATATATTTATACTATTTATTTTAATAATGTAGTTTTTTTAAATTTTATGATTTATTATTACCTTCTTATGGAAAAAATAAATTTTAAACGCAATTTTCCACCCCCACTTATTAGGTTTTCCACTCTGAACAATATTCGGTATCATAGGATTCTGAAATATCATTTTACAATGGTATATTTTTTGTATATTTTAATTTAATTTTTAAATAAATATAATTTATTATGGATAATCATTTAAAATGAGCAACATCCAATCATTATACACTTTATATTAATGGAACAATTTATGATCAATGAAAAATTAATAAGAATATTCAATTCGAGAGTATAGGATATAATATATGGACTACAATTGAAGGAAAATATTGAAAACATAAATCTTCTATAGAATCATGTTGTGATCTAGTAATTAAGTATTTTATTGTAACTATAAATCCTATAATACTTTATATTGTGATGTAATAGAAGATAAATTTAAAATAATATATTCTAATATACATATTTTTATATTTGGGAAGCTCTTTTTATAACTCATGATTGAACATCTAATGCTATAAAAATTAAGTTGAATAATAATACTATTAAATATGATTATTCCAAGTTGAATCTAGATAAATTAATCTATGACTATGATGTTAGGACCGATGATATTGGTATCATCATGCATACACTAAGAAAGAAAATAGTTGATAAGGATCATGTAGTGTGAATTCTCATATAATTATCCAATATATATGTGGGCACATTTTTTTATACCATAGAATCATAGGACAATATCACCCTATTAGTAAATAATATTAGTGAAAATCCAATTTTTTATAAATAATAATTACATGGGAACAATGAATATGTAGATTATAAAATTGGAAAATAGTATCATTTAGGGCTAATGGATATATGGTTAAATAAAAGTTCGAATGTGAAGGTTTAAGTGGTGAGGTATCACTATTAGATATTAATTAATAAATGTATTATTTATCCAAACATTTCAAAACAATCTACATCATGAGTAGGTTCATTGAATATTAATACTATAAATTAAAATATGGAATTAAAGGTAACTAGAGTATAGAATTGATAAAGTATGATTCATCCATTGAAGTAATCTTCTATAAATGTTAAAGGAAATTCTAATTCAAATCATACTATTACAAGATAAAATATAACAAGAAGTGTGAGTAGAAGTGTAATAATTATAACAATGGATATAAATTTAACTTGGACTTCCTATGAGGATAGTTTAAGTGACTCAGAATAAATCAGAGATGAAAAAAATTATAAAATTAATATTATTTATACCATAACATTATTTTGATATTCATAATGTTAATCACATATTTATAATTTCAACAATATATTTTCATAATATCATAAAACATTTTTATTATATACTTGTTCGTGAAAAAATGGTTTCATTAAAATTTATTTTTTTCATATATCATTATAATTCCTTTAATGTGATTGTTTTTTAATACCACAATTTCAAATTATTGACCTTAAAATTAGTTATTTCTAAAAAATATCATAATTTTACCATAGATAATTTTGATATGGAGTGTTAAAAAAAGTGTACTCATGCCATAAAATCAGACTAATACTTATTTTAATTTATTCTTTAATCAAATATTTTGTAAATATAAGTGCATTATTTTATTTTTTATTTATAAATTCAAAAACAATAACTATAAATGAATCTTAGGTTCTACGTTATTCCCTCATAAAATAAATTTATCCTCAATATTTAAAATAATTTACATCAGGAATAAACATGGGTAGTTTGTCCTTATGACTTATTTAGGTTCCCACATCGGAAAATCAATATAATTATTTCCTATAATAACCATTACCAATCGAGTCATACATTTCCAAAAATCTTGTTCTCTAATGTCTCAAATCTACATAGCCACTTTTCAAGAAAGATAATGTATGATCCATTTGTATTTTTTAATGGTGACCACATTCATTGGATCGATTATTTAACTCTAAATTAAATTTATATGGAACCAATCATGAAATTTGGAGAGGATATGATGTAGTTGTAAATGGTGAGACATATCTTTAACTTATTTTAATGTTTTGAAATACCTAATGAATATATTATTTGGTTTATATTTAATTTTGAACATTAAAAACCCATTTCATAGATATTACCTCATTGAAACCTGACCTCACTCTTTTAATTTCATATCTATGATTCATTTATTGGAAAAAAGTTATTTTCTACTTTGAGAGACCTTAAATTGACTCTGAATAGTATTTATATTCAATAGTTTCTCCTCAGCAAGATCATGTCTGATAAGATTCCATTCAATAACATCATCAAAAGAAGATAGATAAAGACACATATTTCAATGAAAATATTTATATGGTTTCATTTAAATTCATGAATTGAATTTATTGTTAATTTAAAATCCCACCAATGATAAATAATATTCCAACATAACATTAATTTCAATCATTAATTATTTAAATATATCTTATATTTTATAAATATTCATTTTATATTTACCATATATTTGATGATGATAGGTAGTGTACAACTCTAGACCATAGTTGGGATACCATTTAAATACTAATCCATAATTTTGAAATAAATCATAGGTCATGATCATTTAAAATTGAAAGAGTTGTACCATGACGTATAAACAATTATTAATATATAACAATGATATTTTGAAATAATTGATATATTCTTTTATAGAGAGGAAATGGGTATAGTTGGTAATGATTTAAACAATATCCCATATTAAAATATTAATTATATGAAACCTTCCAAATCAAGATATAAATAACAATGTAATATCATCCAATATCCACATTAGAAGAGGTTGAGGTTTTAGGACTCCATTAAGGTGTTGTCACTTAGATTTTACTTAATAACAATCCATGAATTTTGATTCATAATTTTGAACATTCCAATTCATATTAATCTAAAAAAATATTCATCAAATCCTAATACATTTTGATTCATGAAGGGTGTATAATGAAATTTATGGTATGGGTGTTGACTAATCCTTTGATAACTAAGATGAATTTAATGGGAGAAATTTAATTGAAGGTGGAAGTATTTAAAAATTAAATATTTTTTAAAATATATTTTTTAAAATGAATTTATTATATAAAATATTTTGAGTTATACTCTACACCATATTTATATTTCATTGCATTCCACGTCATGTTTAGATTATTTTTCCCATATTAATTTTTTTCGTTGATAACATGATTGATAGGAAACATCGAGATTCAAAAAAACCTGAAATAATATATTTTTAAAAATTCACGTTATATTATTGAAATTAAATAGCCCGATGTGAATAGTTTTAACTACATTATAAAATATAAATATAAATGCACTACTAAATATATGATTACTATTAAGTTCATAGTAAATGATCAATCAATTTTTTTAAAGTAATTATAATCATTGGGAATATGATATCATGAAAAATTATTTTATGTATTTTTGTGAATGATATTTTATAATTAAATTATTTAGATTTTAGAACATTTATTTTATAAGATAATATTCATTTTTTAAATCATCATATCAAAATTGAACATTGGTAAATTTTGGGGAAAACTCATTTTTTTAGTAAATAGCGATCAAAATCGAATTATTTACAACTATAAATTGTTTTAAAAAAATTAAGAAATTTAAGTTAATTTCTTTTAAACAAAACTAGGAGTTTCTGTAATAAAATAATTAAAACATTTACATTGATTATGGGTCCTGGCATGCTAGGTTCCACCGGTTTGCCCCACAAACACATGGTCCCCTCTCAATGGCCCACCCACATGCTCCAACAATCCTAAAACTAATGTATATCCCTAGAGGAGAAACATGTTATTTATAGTTTTTTTCACAACTCAAACATATTCTTGGAAACTTCCCATAAGGCCACTCATCCTAATCCCTACTCAAAACCCAGCTTGCATAACATTAGAATTCTGATCAGGTAGGCCCCCAAAATGAATGTTCACCATGTTGATAAGAGTTATATCATTTAGTCAATTAAAACAATAGTAATCTAAGGTATTACATTCACCATTCGTTTAAGGAAAAAAGAATCCTTATTTTTTAGCCCATGCCTTAAACATAGTTAGTACCTCTGATCTTCTGACATTGTTTTGACTCTGATATCATTTTTCACTACCAAAAGCTCTCAAGCCATGTATATATTGATCTTACCTCATCGGTTACATATAAAACCTATGTTTCCAACTGACAACAACACAAGATACTTCACATTGGGGTCAAAGAAACATTAATATTATTATTTTATATTTAAAACACTTAATTTATTATTAATCAACATTATATAAAATTTTAGTATATGTTTATTTTTGGGATTAAAAATTAATTTTTCTGAACACTCTTTTAATGATCTTAATGTTTATTTATTTTAATTAATTTAAAAAAACATGAAGATTAATATTTCAAATTAAATTTATACATTACATATAAATAAATTTAAATATAGATCCATGCATTTATTATTATTGGACATATATTTATTATAAAATTATCTTGTTCCGGGAATGGAATATAAATCTCAGAAACATGCTTTTTCATTATGTCTGTCTATTTAATTTTAAAAATAATTTTTTCAACTTATAAAAATAATAATATAAGAAATAAAATTATTTTTATAAATAATAATTACCAATTTATCAACTATTTAATTTTTGATATTATTATAAAAACATTCTTTTTTTGATGAAAAAAAATCATAATTTTATTTGAGAACGTCCTTTTTCATTTAATTTATTTAAAAATTAAGAATTTATTTAAAATTTTTAAAGTATAATTACTTAAATTATAAATCCAATAATATAATTAATTTTTTTCAAAATAATTGCCATATTTAATGTTGATATAAAATTCGTCGACAAGTTTGGACATTTTATTATTAAAAACCTACATTATCATCAGGTATAAATGAATACTTTTAAATTAAAATTAAAAGGTTCTTCAAATTGGATTAGGAAATATGGAATGAATATTTTGTATAGTCATAAATTATATTATATAAAAATTTCAAAATAATTTTTATCAATAAATTAATAATAATAACATTAAAAATTATTTATTGTGGTTACGTTATAAGTAGTTTTACATGGGTTTAATCTAAAAAGGTATGGGTTAAAAATAACCAAAAACATTTCCAAAAATAATTTAATGGACTTATTTAGATAATATATATTATTATATTGATAATTATCCATTATTGATTAATTTTTTCATTAGTAAAATTGGTGTGAAATTCCTTACTTCACAAAATAAAAAGTGTGTCACTCATGTCACTTATAAAAGGCTATAATTATCCTATCCTATTAAAATAATAAAACGCTTTTGGTTCACAAAATCCATTCCAAAATAACTTTCTATATTTCCTAATATAATATTTCTATTATAATTTTTTATATAAATCCATCTTTGGACAATATTTTGTGCAATGCAATGGAGGATACTTGAAGAAGAGGTAATATTCATCAACAAGAATTTTTATTTTATTTATTCCCCCACCTAATTAAATTTTTATTATAATATTATGATATAATAGAATTCGTGTCATCCGTATACATATATTTTATTTAGTTCAGGACATACAATAATTTCCACTACCATAAACTGTGTTTTGAAATCATTATTCTATATATACTGTGGACTACCACCTCACGAACTGATATCTTCTGTCCTCTAATTACCACCTCCAATGGTTGGGAATAAAGATTTATTTAGAGTCTATATACTATATTGTTAATATTATTATTCTTATGGAATTTTTATATCATATCTATTATCCTCATTAAATTTTTTTAGAATAGGCTGATGAAGATCATGTGTATAATCGATTGTTGCATCACAGAGCAATGTGATTGGTTCATGCATTAAATAAAATGATTATGTGATGGTTTAAATTAAAATATGTAAAAAATATTGAATAAAAAATATTATTTAATGAATATATATCATTTAAAATTATTTACTTCAATTCCACAAGAAAAAAAATAATGATCATGAGTACATACGAACTTTTATCTCCATGAAAGTAAAATTTAATTTTATATTAAAAGATATTATAGATTACTATATATAAATACATGTAAAAACAGAAGAAACAATTGGAGGGTTCCCCACCTAGAACCATTATTTAATGAACAATAATTTACACCTAAAATTGGTTGATACAATAAAAATTGAAGGAATATTAGATCTTGGAAAAAAATTAAATAATGATCAATTAAAATAGAGTATATGTACATCCAAAACATAATGATCTATCAAACTATGTAGAGGTAGTAAAGGTAGATCAGGAGTTGTAAAATGCTAGGAGATCCACTTATTGGAGGGGGTTTGGCTCTTCCACTAACACAATCATTCACTAAAGGATTTGTTTATAGAACAAAATATCACCTATAGAGAACCCTACCAGCTATGGAATTCATGTTATTTTCATCTGAAGAGACTAGTGATCTTAAACAGGTCTAGAGAACATTTAAAATATTTTTTGGAATAAAATAAACTAGTGTTCATGGTTTCTATGTGATGTACAAATGGGTAGACAATCCATGTGCCCTTACAATGTTACCCCTCTAGAATCATTATTCCCGGCGTACAAATTCTCCTAATTGGAATCATGTTGGACCAATACATGCCCCATATATGTAAACCCACACTCTCCATGATTTCAAAGTTTTTTCTAGGAGTTCACGGTTCGGTCCAACAATGTTCAAACAATAAACTGTCCAATAAATCCAACAAATATCCAAATTTCTCCAAAAAGAGGCAGACACAATCCCAACCTATGGAATGATAAAAAATGTTATCGGAGTACCTGAAAACAACTAAAAATATTTTACAACCTACCAACCATAAAAATTTAATGTCCCCAAAAATCAAGTCATGAATCTTTCATAAAGAAGAGATAAGGCCACTAATCCCACATTACAACCTCCCTCTCCCAATTATCAATAGAATCAATAACATGATTCCAATGAAAATAAAACAAAGGTTATTTCATCCCATGGATACATTTTTTATAAGAATAAACTATATTGTCTTGATGCCTAGTCAGGGATAAATATGGCTTGGCATCATGATCCTCCCAACTCAAGACATGAGTAAGGTCAGATATATTCTTTCATATCTAAGATACATGGAACGCATTATGCATTGATGAAAAAATTTATGGTAGTTATAAATTATAATAAACATTAAAAAACTTTTTTGAATCCTCAAAAGGTCCCAAAAAATGATCACTAATATTCATTTTCCACCCAATACATTGATTACCCTATATAGGTGAAAATCTCAAGAACACACAAGCACAAACAATGAACTCCAACAATCTTTGATGATGATCAACATAAGACCAATTCCAAATATATATCATCAAAAATCATTAAAAAAATAAAATAATTATATTCTATCATCTCATTGATGAAGCATTACCCAAAAAATGAAGATTCCATAATCTCTACCAATGACAATTATGATTTTCACAACATTCCGTACATGCCTCAAACAGATTTATTCTGATTGGGGACACATAAATATTTTTATAATTAAACTCAATTAGTATAAAATGTTCTTATCAAAATCCACCAAAATTGATGAAACGATCATGCATCATGTCCTCAAGAATCTATATATCCCTCCCAATTGGTCGTTCATTCTCCAAAAGGTTTTCCATAACCAAAAAAACTGAAGATCCCATCACCTCCACACATCCTATAAAAAATTGAGAGGTAATATGGGGATCACTATAAAATTATATAGCATATAGAACACCTTGAAAATAAATTATCACTTTCCCATAGATATAACATAACTGAACAACATTGGCTGTGTTTCAAATGGGTATAATTTTAGTTAATTTGGTTAGTAGATTGATCACATAAAACATTGCATTATTCATTATATGGGTGTGAAGAAACCCAAAAAAATTGTGTTGATATCTCTTACCACATCAATGAAAGAACTAGAAGGGTCTCGAGTAAAATGGACGGTTTTTGTTAATCCAAATTAACCAAAGGGTAGTTATTACAATGTGAAACAATATTAGGGATTCCCCATCTCATACCTGGCCACCAGAATCACACACTCATGTCATGGAAACCAGTTATGGATCCATCAATAATTTCCATTTTTGAATTAGGTAAATCCCACATCACAGCCTTCCTCAGTGAAAAAGGAAAAAACAATCCAATTCCAAAAAAATTACCCATCATGGATAATGACCACTCTACCACAATATCCACACCATAAGGTGAGTTCCAAATTATAACATATTCATCATCAAGATGCAACTAATGAAGAATCGTCTTAATAAGTTATTAGGTCGAATGAATACTTAATAAAAAACATTTCACTCTTCTTCTCAAACTTTAATATGAATCTGTGAAAGAAGTTATATGAAAATATACTATTTAGATGATTCTTTCATGACCTCGGTCAGTTTCTACTCAATTCAATAACAATGTTGTTTTGTTTCTATATGGTAGAGGCAATGTCAAACTATATATATTCTAGGTACTCCACCCAAAAACTCTAATAGATATTAAAATACTATTGAGATAATATATAACTAAATTTATTTTGATTTTAATACACTATAAACCAATCTATTTAAAGGTAATGTTCCCATCAATAAAGTATGTGCATCACGACTATGATTTCAAGATTATGGGTCTCAGAATTCTTATTATGTTACCTCAAAATTATGGATCCATAGCAGAGTACGTGATAATATTTCATAAGTACACAACCTAAAATTTAATCTATTGAGTAATTGAAAACAACATAGAAATGAATAGCCTCTTCAATATTAGAACAAAAAGTATTCATATGAAATTTTAGCTTAATAATAGACCTCTGAAATATTTCATAAAAAATTTACATTACTCATATCTAAGTGAGAGTGGTCATCAGAGAATGAAATAGTGATATATCCTTTAAAAACTATTGATAATAACCTACTAGACACAAGATTATTAGAATCTAAAAAAATATGTATTTTCTACAACTTCATAATAGATTTATCCTAATCTTGATCCACTAAGATACCTATCATGAGAAGATGCATCCCATGAAATCCACATCCTAATCTAGGAATCAAATTATTTTATCTTGGTATAATGTATTGTATTTTTAATGATTCCAGAACTTTTATCTGATAATGCGCATGATCCTCCTATGACTGAGAGTAAAACCATATGTTATTCAAAAACTCCCCCAAGTATGTGTTAAGATACACATGGAATATCATTTTCATCCTATCTATGATGATTTTTTAATAATTCATTAGACCAAATGGAATGACAAGATACTCATAATGGTTATACCAATTATGGAAGATGGTTTTTTAAATGTAAGATTCATTTATTACCAGTTGGTGTTGACCAGATCAATGAAAAATCTTTGAGGACATCTTAACCCCTTTCAACTAGTCAAATCAATATGTGAAAAGGATACTTGTTTTTTACATTAACTTTATTTATTCCGATAATTAAAATATAGGTGATGTGTTCCACCATCTTTCTTAATAATTAGAGATGTACCTCCCAAAGAGACATAATTCAGAATGTTAATCCTTAATCTAACATATTGAAAAACTAATTCATAAACTCAATCATTTATGATGGGTTTATGCAGTTTAAGGAAATAATAATTGGTTATGTAATGTACACAATTTAAATATATATATATATAATCATATCTTTCCTATGTCTAGGTAGAAAAATAATAATGAAACATATTGAAGAAACTCAATAAAAGTAGTGCGAGATCATCAATCAACGATTACTAATATAGATCAAAACAAAACAATTATAACACTTTAACCATCTCTAGCATATAATTACCAAATCTATTCTACCTTAGATCCAATTCTCCATGAACTATATGCCACACCCCATGAGGAAAAATAAAGGAGACCTGTCCAATATATATGTCAACTTGGAACATTTATCATTGATCCAATAAATCCAAATAATCATATTGAGCATTCATGATTTGTCCAAAAAAATCCCTAAAAACATTGAAATATGATAAATAGAAAACATAATTAGAACATTGGAAATGCTTATCAATCTTAATTTTGCGGTGTGTAGTTTTATCCATCACATACAACTAAAATATCTTATAGAGATTTGGTATGGTGAAAATGTGATTAAATATAAACAAATAAGATGAAACATCATCAAATTACTCATTCAATGAATGTGATCCTATTTGGATTCAAATAATCGCTGGACCTGTATCAGCTTTATCTGATGACTGTTCCACTATATTAAGAAGATTGGTTCTGTACACATGTGGATGAAACCCATTTGTTCATGAAAAATCTCATTTCACCATATCACTTTTAGGTTAAAATGATCTTATTAAAAACTATGGAGTAGAAATGTAATTGAATAATTTATGTAGGATTCTAGAGAGATTACAATAACAATTGATATTTTGATAATTTGAATAACAATCTCTTTAATACCCAACCATACCAAACAAATTGTAAGTAAATGGTCGTCATCTAGAAACTGTTGGAGGTCTAGTGGATGCCTTCTTTCATGAACCACCATTAGTCACCCCATATTTATTTTTTCCCATAAATGTTCTCATAGAACTGCCACTAGGAGTAAAAGGAACTCTCATCATCAAGGAATTACAATCTAGGTCAAGCTTAACAAAAAATTCCCTATCTCACAAATCAGTATATAGAGTGAGATTCACATGGAAATCATGATAAGGGATATCTAGTAAGATACCCATCTCAAACTATTGGGTATTAATTTTCTCATACGATACAATCTCAGGTGAAAATTTTAGAAACACATCAATGAGGTTCACAAACACACTCATTATCCAATTAGATCATTGTTTTATAAAAAATACATCACCTTAGAGAGAACTATAGAGTCTAGATAAAAACAGATAATGAGAAGAACAACGAAATCATTCCACTCTAAACTCTCTTGATTATTAACTTTAACAATTGAATACCACCTTATCCTTATATGTCAAAATAGATTGATTTTTTAAAAGTTCACATTAATTTAATCAAGAATTTCTGATAAATCTAATATTATATCTGTCTTTCTCAACCATTCCTCTACCTCTTAATTATGATTATTGCCGTTTAAAACTAGTGGATTCTAGTGAAGGATATCTTGATAAAAATTCTTTGATTTTTACCTTTTAGTATCCATAGTTGGATCCAATATGGGAAGTGTTGAAGGTTCCTTTCTCATAACATGGATGCCTATCACAATCATATCAATATTATTTTGGTCCATGAGATGATTGGTTAATTATAGTTTATTAGTATCTTCCTTATAGGGACTATTTAAATGTTTGCATATATTCATGATTCTACAAAACATCAAAAAGAAACATTGAATAAATCAAGAAGATTCCTATGATTTCCTAATCAAAAAATATTACATATAAAATAAATCACATCAGGTATGATATTTAGATTTATATTTCAAAATAAAATAATACAAATAGTGTAAATAACTAGAATGATATAAAATTATTCCTCAAGACACCATTCCCAAATCCATAAATGTGTAATTAAGTATCATTATAGCGCATGATACCCAAGATATAACCTATATATTCTTCATTTTTAGTAACAGTAAATCCTAAAATGAAAACAATCATCAAGTAATGATGATCAAAATTCTTCTATAATAATATTTTCAAGAACCATCATAGATCACATGGTACTCGGATACCTAATTGGACACTAAGAAGGCTTAAAGGGAATTCATGATCCACAGGGGTAGGAGAATATTATATGTAACCATTCAAGATAAAAGAGGGAATTAATTTTCAAAAAATAGTTGAAGATAAAATATACAATTCAGTTTGCTCAAATCATCCCAGAAAGAAATCACCAAAAACCAAACAATTATTTCAAAATCCCAACTAGAAAACCATAAAATTACTCAGTGTAATGGAAACATCCCAATATAAATATAGAAACACAACATAGAATGGAACATAAACATAAAACACCACCAGGATGATTTTTCCATTTACCCACACCTGGCATAAAAAATATAAAACATCCTGAAGGAAATTGAAGGATGAGTGTTATAAATCCTAGTACGGTATCATCATGTGCTCCAAAATCCATTATAAAAAAATATATACTATATTTTATATTAATTTACATAAAAATAGGAATGGAATTACATATTATTATATTAAAAAAATTCATTCATTGATAAAGGATGGTAGATATATTGAAACAACATTCAAACTATATTAAATGAAAACATTATATATAACAGTATATATAATTTAGTTTTCATGAATAAAATAGTTAAAAAAATCAATATGATGAATAATCAACTCAATAAATACATAGAAATGAAAATATACCAAAAAAATCATTGTTGTAAGATTTTTTCTCATGTTATATGATCCTCAAACATCTCATAGTGATCACATATTTTATGGTGTGAAAAAACATCTTAAACAAAAAAAGGGGAAACCATCAACGGTAGTTTACACCCATATTGGGGATGACATTGTGGCATGTCATTTCAATGTTATTTTAGTAAATTTTTTCATCATCAGTCCATTAGAAGGGATGAAATGTCCTAGAATGCTTGTACATGTTTCCACTAAATACCCAAGGAAAAATGTTGTTCATCATCCATAAAATTGTAAGTCATTCATTTCAAATCATATAACATATATTTTTATAATTATAATTTCCAACAAAACATTATCATTTAAAAAAATAATAATTTGTTTTAACATTGGATAATATTTAAAATCACTATTCAAATTAAGCCCTTCTTCCTCAATATCAACACAGAAAAAACTATTCGTATCAAAAAAATTTCAAAATCAAGATTCCAAATTTATTAAATCCACCAAACAATTTCATTCCCATCGATGTTTTTTTAATATATTTCCATAACCATTCATTATTAATAACCATGTCATCATAATCAAATGTTTATAAATACATTAAAATTTATATTCAATTTAATTTTCTTATTAAAGGATTTAATTAAAGGGAAATGGATTATGGAACTACATAAATATAATAAAAGGTTATAAATTGACACAATCAATAGTAAAATCCAAAGAAGAATGAAGGTGTCGCAAATTCAGAAACACAATCAAGATTAAACATTCGATTAAATTGAATTTTGATCCACTGAAAACATGATGGACAATAAAAATCTAATGTGGAAGGAAGAAGAGTTTTGGAGAGATTAACTAATTGGATATCCACATATTACTAAGGGATCAAACAATCTACATGGACATTGATTCTCAAAATTATGTGTTTAGAGGAGCCAAACTCACATCTAGGGAGACTTACCAGACAATGAATTTGTGTTAGGGTCGAGTGAGGTTATTTGACATTAGAAATAGGTACTCAGTTTTTAATAATTTTGATAAATTAACCCCAATATAATGTTATAATTTTGAGGTCAAAATGGTTTGGAAAACCATGTTCTATAACCATGAACAACATTCGAAATCATTATCTGAGGGACACAATTTTTTCTAGGTTTGTGCATGGTTACAAAAAATATGAACCAATCCTAAAAACCCATAATATATGGTTGAATGATTTTCAAAATGGGGAACACGTTTTGGGAAAACTATTTACCGTCTAAGGACATCATTGAAAAACTCAAAAAATTTCCATGGTTCTACCAATACAACCAAAGATTATCCCCAACTAATGTGTGATCCAAAAAATGGACGAGTACCTAAAATCAAATATCATGATTTATGTATTAGTAATAAATGTTTATTTTTAGAGAATGTTTAATTTCATAATGTTCATTTTTCAATGATTTTTATTTCAAAATCATTCTCCATGCAAGATAACATACATTGAGGTTTCTAATGATTTATCGGGAATATGATACAAGGTTAAAATTAATATTTCATTCTCTGAATGGTTTATTTTTATGGTTGATAGAATTTTATGAAACATGTATTGGTTCCATGGGTTACACAACTATAAATTTCATTAAATACCTCTTATTTCAATTGGTTATACAATGATGAAATGATGGATATCATATGAAACATTTCCCTTTTCTAAAGGATATGATGGAATGAAATGTTCATTAAACCCATTTCATTTAATGTGTTATGATATGGATAGTGTTTAAAGATATTCTAGAACCCATACAAGTGCTTTTTATTATTTTATGAGTGGGACATATATCTACCCATAGTGTATTGTGTATTGATAAATGTTCTTCGAGATCAGAGGTTAAACAACTTGTAAGATAATTCCTAAGATATAGGGTATAGAGATGGTTATTCCAATGCCAAAGATGGTACATAGGTGTCAAGACCATGCCTAACTTGCAATGAATGTCTTAGTGGGTATCCATGACATAATTGTTTTATGATTTTTTTTGTGCTGAAATTTTATTTCCAAAAGTTATGATATTATGGAACTTGATATTTGATTCCCTTATGATTCATGTCTTATGAACTGCCAATAATTTTTCAAAAACACACGTTGATAGCATTTATTACGGAGGGAATGGATTTAAATTTTTATTATCATGTTCTCATACCCTTATATACATGTTATTATAACACATATTCGTTATTTTACCCCATTGAGCATCGGATCTCACCCTACTTATGTTTCTATTAACCAGGTTTAAAGAAAGTCTTTAAGTAGGGTGTTTATATGAAATGCACACAATGGGAAAATATTTATTGGGGAAATTGTGATCTTTCAGAAGTAAAGAATATTTTGTACCATGTTTCCAACAGAAGTAAACTATTACACTCCTCATGCACGTGTTTGTGTAATGTAATGAATATTCATCAAAAAAATATCTAATATATATGCATGAGAATCAAGTGTAGCAATATGAATATTGAAGAGTGGATGATTATAGATTATGTAAAATAAATACACTATCACATTTGTAACTCCCCAATATGACTTATCTAGTGTCGGTGCATTATTTCATAAAATTGGCATGATCACAAGAGATCATGTCTCGAAAGAGAGATCATTTTAGTAGACATGGATTTACTAGATATGTACATAATTTTTACCACACATTATGAAATGAAAAAGAAACATTGGATCTCACTTGAACACAATCATATCCCTTAGCATATCACTATAAGTCAGTCATAGTATACTTCGTCGCCTCATAGAAAATTAAACATAAGAAAGGGGTGAGCTCAGATGCTCAATTAGGATAACAATATAGTGGAAACTATAAAAATAAGTATTAACATTTAAGCCAATGTATAAGACTAAATGAAATGAATTTTAATCATAAACTTCAGCATAACATGTAAAAGATATATCCAATAATTCCATTTACTTGTTCGCATGGATATTTTATAAGATGAATAATCACATGTAATATCAATTGTTAATCTCATAAAGATTGAATGCATAACGTCATTCATCATAACTACATAATCAAGGCATCATTCCATGACTACAAATAAAAATATTGTCAACGTATTGTGCCAAGACACTAGTTTGACTCATGAGACCTACTGATGCATAGGTGATATAGTGGGCCTCGTCCATCACTTACTACATCCAAAGCATTCCTTATCTGAAAAGGGGTGAAACATAACATAAAAATTCTTATAAATCAATAATAAAAATGTTAATACATTATCCATACATTGTTATTGACATAATATTAGCACATCCATAGTCAAATTTATCATAAAACAATCAATAAAATATCGAATATTTTATCATAATAAATCAACTTCAATTAAACATAAAAACCAAAGATAGATGTTGACATAGATGAAATGAATCTAATAACAATTTTAGAGAAATATCTATTTCTACATCGAAATCATATACTAGTCCCTTAATTTTAAAAGAAATTATGTTTGAAATTATTCTTATAATCGTGGAATGGATGCTTTAAAAGTGATCTATCAGCGGAAAATAGCCACACCCTCTGTGTAAGTTAAAAAAAATTCATTCCTTAATTTGTTAAAAAGGTCAAAAAGGGCCTCGTATGGAAAACAATAGAATGATTTTTTTAGATCATTTTATAAAATTTCAAAAAAATGTGTCAATTACTTTAACACATAGTCTAGTAAATAGTAAAAATGGTTTGGAAAACATTTTTATGAAACCTGGATATGGATGATAATGAAGTCTCAGTGGATAGATTTGTATAAATAACCTGAGATAATAATGATATAGTAATATTAATCATTACCTTGAACTTTTATTTAGTTGAGGGTATGTTATCCTCATGTATAATAGTTTAATAACTATTTTTAAATTATAAAATAACCACATACATAATTATTATATCATATATGACCCTATAATATTATGTTATTAATAATATTTCATTAGTATTGTTGTTTTTGGTGTTACTGAATCATTTTACATTATATGTTTTGTTACGTAATTCATGTTTGTTATTGACAGGAAGTAATTGATTCATATCCAGAATCTCATTAATTATTTAAAAATTATTTTTTTAATCATAAAAATGAAAAATATTTTTTAATGGTTACATTGGGGAATAAAATCTCATCGCGTCGTGGATATGGTAATCTGTACGTACGCACGAGCGACAATTTAATTCAATTGATGGTAAAATAACTTGTAATTGGATAATATATTATAAATAAAGATTCATTAAAATGTTATATTTTTTATTTATATCAATTTTACTTATTATTATACTCATCCAAATAATTAAGTGTTTAATAACAATCTACACTACAATGTGGAGACATTATGTCATACGTACACACGTATAGTGAATTTATCATTCATAGGATGGGTAGAATAAAGACTTTGGTTGTACCATATTTATAATAACATAAATGTATGTAGAATTTACTATATTTATTATTTTTTTATGGAAACAACAAAGAAATATGAATTAGAATAAGAAAAAAAACTTGAAATAGGAGATTAAATAATTACCTCTTCTTCAGGTGTTTCATTTTGATTTGAAAAAAGGGCTCCATAAGATGGATTCATGATAAAATTTAGACTTATAGAATGAAATGAGGGGTTTTTTGATGAGATTTTTGTAGGTGTTGGCTGAGCCAAATGGATTTGGAGGTGTGAATTTAAGATAAGGGGACCCACTGTTTTTTAAAAGAGGTGAGAGGCACTTTAGGAAAAGTGTGAAATATTAATTTATTTTAAAATAATTTTTTGTATTTAATAGCACCATAAAATTTATTTCTAGGATAAGGTGGTTATGTGTCAAAATCCCCCCAACCAATAGGTTTTAGACAATTTTATGTCACCATACTAACCTTATATTTTATATTTAATGAATAGTTAAATAATTTAACTTTTTCCATGTCTTCTTGTATTTTTATACTACATGGTCAATATATTTACTATAAAATTAAAAGAGAATATAAATTAGATCATTAATGACATATGTATAATTATCTATGTCATTTTTCTGATTCATATATTTTTATAACTATTATACATTTTAATAAAAAATTATCTTTTTAAAAAAACAAATTTAAGTAAATTTTGACAATATTTATTATTTGGTTTTTGTTAAAGTCTACACAACATGATTACTTCGAAAAAATAAAATAAATAAAAACTAACATGTTATTTTAACCTTGTAAATTCTTGTATGGCATGAAAAGTTTTAATTTACATTTATTTTAATATTAATAATATAATTTATTTTTATATTTCATTAATAAGGTAATTACTACATCATCATTGTGTCATAAATAAATTTAATTATTTAATGTAAAAAATTATAAATAAAATACTATGATGTAGGAAATAATTTAATATTTTACATTAATATTTATATTTGAATTTATATTTATTATATCCATACACTATAAATGGATTAATTATTAATATTTGAATTTAACAATTTTAACTCTCATCTAAATAAAATATAATAAATGTCGTACATTAACCATAATGGATAAAAAAGGATCTTATTTTTTTCCTAAGGTTGATTTTGGTCGAAAAACACTTATACAACTGAATTAGGACATGAGTTGGGGTAATTTGATATTATTATAATTTTAATTTTTTACCATTAATTACCAAATTTACTTTTAACTCTAGTAAATAAAATTCAAAATTTACCATTCAACAAAAATTATGTTCATCCTATTAAAAAAAGTTTACTTACTGATTACAATCGTGTCTGTAAGATTTTTAAAATTCAATTCACATAATTGGTAAAATTATATTTTATGTAAATTTCTAAATGTTCCTAGGATGTGGGTTCAAATCTTTAAAAAGTTCAATAAAATTTTATATATTTATTCATATTATAAAAGAACTGCAATGAAAATAATTGGACAAATTTATGTATAATATATCTATTTTTTCATTAAAATAAATTTAAATTTAAAAATAATTATTTAAATAAAAATTCAGTTTTAAACAATAACGCAATGTTTTTCACTATTTTTTTAAAAATTTAATGTTTTTAGAAATATTCCAAAAATTCATCCTAAGATATTTTTTATTATCTGAATCCAATAATGATGGTCATTTTGGAAAATAAAATCTATTAAATTTTAAAAAGTGGGCATTACTATTCATCACTTCTTTTTAAATGGATAGTTCGATTGCTCATGGTGTGCTAGAAATCGGAGTAGCGTACAGTGAGAGATATTGTATTATTTAAAAGAGAAGAACATCGTAGATGATTGGGGTATCATATTCTTATCTCCTTCAAATAATTTGGTCCTCAATGTTTTCTAGAATTATTCTACCAAATAAGATACAGGTTTCTCTTCATCATAACTTCCTTAGGTCCCCACGTTGCCTCAGCCATTTTATTGTTTCTCCAATGAATATTTACCAGAAGAGTCGTCTGGTTTCTCATCATTAGTTCTCTAGTGTCTAGAATCATGATAGCCTCTTCACAATAATATAGATCGTGTTCCAGTTCTATTTCTTAATATGTGTGCACATGAATTGGTTCAGGCATGTATTTTCTCAATAGTAATACATGGAACACATCATGAACTTCGATGAGACATGGCATCAATGTCATACTATAAGATACAACAACAATTAATTCTAGAACATTGAAATGTCTGATTTTATTTGGACTTTATTTACCCTTCAAACTAATTTATATAACACCCTTAAATATAGATACCTTCACGAAAACATGATCTCTTACTTGAAATTCCAAATCTTTCCTTCAATTATCGACATAGATCTTTTTCTACATTGATTCACTTTGATGTGGGTTTGGATAATATTTACCATTTCTATTGTTTCCTCAATATGTTTGAGTCCTACAAGGTTCCTTTCACCAACATCATCATAGAATTATGGTCAGAAACGTCTCTTTCCATATAACACTTCATATGGTGCCATCTGAATACTAGAATGGAAGCTATTGTTATAGTAAAATTAAACAATAGGTAAATATTGATCCCACATAATGTAAATTCATGTGATAAGGATATAAACATTTCTTCTAAGGCTGGAAGAGTCCTTGATAACCTTGTAATGTTCACCTTATAAATTTAAACATTCTCATCCTCCTTTTACCTCCAGCATAGAAGTGGACATTCCATATCATCTCGATGTTCACAAGGAATGTGTTCATCTAAAAAAATCTATTTAAACTCCCCCCATTTCATATTTTCTAATTCATTATCCTCCTTTGTGTTTTGAGTTAATGACCTCCATTGATATGCATCTCCTGAGAGGTTATAAACTGCCATGAGAACCTTTTCTCTTTCACTACTCCCCAAAGCCTAAAATATTTTATCTAAGGAATGTATCAATGCTTAGCGAAAAATTGATTTATAATACCCTTAAATGTTGGTGTTTTTTCCTCATGAAGTGTTCTAACATTGCTCATCAGCATTTTGGATCACAGTGCTCCACAAAAGTAAGTTTATTATTCAAAACCTATGTGAGTTGTCCCATTATGGTTATAAGTTGATCATTACCAGTTGTGTCACCAGATCCAATATAATTATCATGAATTGGAGGGAAATACCTAAATGTATTATGGGCATATATATAGTTTCCATTCCATCTACTATACTCCATTTATAAAAAAACAGAATACACTATAATAGTTTACGAATAAAAATTCATAATTCCAAATCTGTAAAAAAACATAACAGAAATGGAATTTTTTAAGCATATAATCCATAACCATAAAACATGTTTTTTTGGGGAAGTATTTACTCATAAATCATTCATAATGGTTTATAATGAAAATGTGAATTATCCTAATAAAATTCCATGAGATTGTCAAAGTAGGTGCATATTAAGTCCAGTTGGTGTGGGCTATGATACCGGCGGTCAAGCCCAACACTCCTTGTTGGAGTTTTAACTCCAATGTACATCTGTGATAGAAAAACGTCCACTTGTAGCATCTTTACATGGATGTATTTTTTGTAAAACCCACATAATTTCTCCATTAACAAAAAAATTATGTTATTCTATATTAATCCTCAATCTATATCTTCGGGTAATATTCTCTAATTAGAGTTTTCTAAATTTTGTTTCCATGGTTTTTACTAAACTTCTCTGATTCCAACTGTAATGCCCCGACCCAAGTTACCAAGATTTGGTGCATTATTACATCACATTTAAATGATCACAAGATTCATTTCCGGATAGAATGATTAGTTTAGTATCCCTAGAAGTAATAGATACATAAATAAGTTTTAAATTACATTATGAAATAAATAAAAGTGTGCCTCCTTTGATCACGCTCATATCCTTTATCCGATTCCTATAGGTCCGTCATAATATACTTCTTTGCATCCTGGAAAAAATTTAACACAAGAAATGGGTGATCTCAGAAGCTCAGTAAGGATAACAATATAGCGGAAACTATCAAAAATCAATATAAAAATTTAACCCAATGTATAAGACTAAATCACAAGAATTTTAACATAAAATTCAACATAATATGGAAAAGATAAATCAAATAATTCCATTTAATTATTCACAGGGATATTCTACTAGGTGAATAATTACATTTAATATTAGTAACTAATCATATAATGATGGAATGCGTAATTACAAACATTATAACCACATATTCATGGCCTCATTCCAAGACTACATATACAAATATCTTCATGGATAAGTTCCAAGACACTAGTTTGTCTCATAAAACCTATCGATGCATCAAGGTGTTATTGCAGGCCCCACCCATAACATACTACGTCAAAAACAATCCTTATATGAAAATGGGTGCAACATGACATAATCATTCGTATTAAACTATCATTAGAAATGATAATTCTTTAACCACTATCCATGAATGACATAAAAATATCCCCTCCACAGTCAAATATATCATTAAATGTTCAATACAATAAATAATATTCTATAATTATAAACCATCTTCAATTAGAACATAGAATTTAATAAGAGATTTTGTCATAGATGAAATCAATCTAAAAATTATTTTGTAGAAATTTATCTTTCTATATAAATATATTTTAAAAATCACATATCATTAAAAGAAAACATTTATTTTGAAAATATTTTTATAAGCTGGAAATGGACACTTTAAAGGTGTTATAATAGCAGAATATAGGATCACCTGCTGAATATGTTAAAAACATTTTTTTCTTTAATTTGTCGAAAAGGTCATAAAGGACCTTGTTTGGAAAATAAGGAAATGATTATTTTCAAAACAAATTTTCAAAATTGTAACAAGGGTATAAATTATTTTAACCCTTAGTCTAGTAAATAGAAAAAATTGATTGAAATAAATTTTTATGAACCATGGATGTGGATGATAAAGAAGTCTCAGTATATACTTATGTATAAACAACATCAAATAATAAAGGGATTGTAAAATTAACCATTATCATGAATTTTTCCATAGTTAAGGGTATGATAACTTCCATTAAAATAGTAAAATAAATTTTATTAAATTATACAAGAACCACATACATAAATATGATATCATATATGATCCTCTAATATAGAATTATTAATAATATTTCAGTAGTATCATTATTTATGATGTTGTTGATTCATTTTCTTTTATATGTTTGGTTACATAAGTCATGATTGTTATGGATATGATGTATTTGATTAATATCTAGAATGATATAATGTTCATAATCATTATTTTTTATTCATCAAAAGAAAATTATTTTTTAATGGATCTGATGGGGAATGAAATCTCCCCATGTTGTGGAAACGGTAAGTCGTACCTACGAAAAAGAGACAATATGATTATATTTATTGTGAAATAGTTAATAATTGGAAGATATATTATATATAAAGAATAATTAACCTGTTATATTTTATATTTACATCAATTATACTCAATATTATACAAATGTAAATAATGATGTGTTGAATAACAAAGTACACCACGATGTGGAGAGGGTAAGACGTATGTACGCACATATGGTGACATTGTAATTCATAGGATGGATAGAATAAAGAATATGTTTTTACCATATTAATAATAATATCATAGTATGTAGAAGGAACTGTAGTTATTATTTAGTAATGGAAACAACAATGAAATAATATGTGGAAGATGAAAATAACTTTGGAAGAGGTGATGAAATAATTACCTATTTTTCATGTGATTCCATTTGTTTTGAACTATATGGCTCCATTGGTTGGATTTGTGATCAAATTAAGGTATCCATAATGAATTAGAGGTATATGGGAATATATTTGGGAAGGTTTTGTCAAATCCAAATGGATTTGGAGATGTGAATTTAAGAGAATGTAAAGTTCCCTTTTATAAGAGAGAAGAGGTCACTCTAGGAAAAACTTGAAATATTAAATTATTATAAAATTATTTTCAAATAATAATATATCCAAATGGATTTATTTGAAGAATATGGCGGGGATGGGTTGAAATAATTTCATCAAATAGACTTTTTACATGTTTAGGTCACCATATTAACCTTATATTTTATATTTAACTCTTAGTTAAATAGTTTATCATTTTGTATTTCTTCTTCTATTTTTGTACTACATGATTAATATATATACTATAAAATGGAAATATAACACCATGTGGATCATTAATTTCATATGTAATATTATATAAGTCATTTTTAAGAATATAATATTTTTTGACTATTATATAATTTAATAAAATAGTATTTGTTTTAAATACACATTAATGTCATTTTTTGAGGCTATTTAGTATTTGGTTTTCGTTAAAGTCATAAAAACATAATTACAAAAAAAAAATTGAATCAACCCTAAAATGTCATATTAACCTATAAAATAATTTTATGGGATCAAAGGTTTTACATTACATTATTTTTAATATTTAAAATATTGTTTACTTTAATGATTCATTAATAAGGAAATTATTACATCATCATATTGATTTTCAAATAAAAAATTGAATACCATGAGGATATTGAGTTTGGGTATATGATGTATCAAATAGGATTTTATGAACCATAAATTTTTTTTGAATATGTATTATATCCAACATAATTAAATGTTATATAAGAAATCATTATGTTACACTTTAATTTGGTGGAATTCATTTTAATATCCTCTTCGGAGGAGGACATTGTTTAGACATATAATAAATGTATTTAAGATTATTTTGATTGAAAGATAAGTACATCTAGATTGTGGATATGTAATTTTATAAGATTAGTCGGTATGTTTTAATCAATATATAAGGCCCAATATGGTGTCAATAAGTGAAGGAATAAGTTCCCTTTTATAATTGTTGTGAGGGTATATTTTGGTATCTCTCTAAATATTAAATTAATTTTAATAATATTTTAAGTAAAAATGGTTAGAAATGAGTTATTTATATTATTTAATTCATATGTTTCAAAATAATATCTAAAAATAGTTTTTAAACAAATTTATGTCACATTCTTACCCTTATCTTATAGTTTTAATCCTTATTAAATCCATTTATCTTCTGTCATGGAAAAAAGGATATTTACTCTTTAAGGGTGAATATAATAACTATTAAAACCAAAAAACCAATAAATGGATCATTGATGATATTTTATAACATTTTGAAATATTCTATACATTATTATGAATTTAATAAATTTTATATCATTTAATAAAATGATATTTATTTTAAAAAATCAGTTGCGTCAATTTTGAGTTTATTTAATATATTAAATATAAAATATATCAAAACATCAATATTACATAAAAAAATGATTTAATAATCCCTTATCATTTAAAATTAATTTTTAAATGTTTTTGATCACATTAACAATATAAAATTAAATTATATGAATATTTATAATAACATTTATTTGATATTTCCATTAACAACATGATTATTGCATCATAGTTGTAGAAGCATTTAGTGTAATTATTTATTAACTAAATTTCACGACCCGACTCTACCCGGGATTGAGCCGCAACTACCCCAAGCCCGCCTCCATAGGTCAGGGGATGGCGACTAGCACCGAAGGCACAACATCTCGGGGAGGTCTTTTCCCAAGTACCAGTACACGCACACGCATCACACTCAATGAAAAAGTGCAGAGTAAAAAGAATAGAAAAGGGAAACTTCAATATATAAACCACAAATGTGCATCGAACTCTAAAAAGTACAAAGTACAAGCTGAAGGTAAACTGAAAAGAAAAGGGGCAAAACACATGCCCATCCCAAAAGTGCCACAACCCGCAACATGTAAAAACAAAAGAAACAACTGGAGGGTTCCCCACCTAGAACCTGACTATGACAACTGCATGCGGTCCAAGTGCGGGAAGGCCCAAGCAAGGGTGAGTATAAAAATACTCAGTAGGATACCCCGAAGGCTCGAGGGAGCAACAAAGGAGGTACCTAAGGGTGAGCAGTAGAGTGAATAGGAAAAGTAAAGGAGTACAACCAGGAGTGCAGTAAGAGTAACAGTAGAGAGTACAACTCAACCCAAGAAGAGGAAAGAACGTAGACTCGTCCAGACACAAGGATCTAGAAATGGTGAGAAGATTAAATTCTCTTCGAGACTTCGCTACCTATAGCAGAAGATTAGACTCATCCAACCACGAGAAGCTAGACACGGAAAGCACATGGAATACCCCACGCGTCTTCGCCTCTCCTGGAAGGAGAGTAACCAAACACAAGAAGTGGGTACTAGAACAAGGTATATACAAGTCCATATGCTCAATGAAGAAGCCCAGACAAGATCGTAAGGGGATCTACATCCCGTAGCTCATCCCAAGAAAAGTGAGTCACCAACAGTCCCAAAAGAAAACACAATCGATGCCCAGCATCCCTCACATCTTCTCCGAACCTCAAGCCAAGGGTCTCAATTACCGCACCTCGAAACTATCTGCTTTGGGAGGCACTGACTCGCCCGCATGGTTGTAGATCGCGTCACAAGAATGCGTCTCGGTGGGGAATGTGCATGTTGTACTTGAGTGTTCTAGGGAATGTCAAACCACACATCATCACTGCCCTGCAGTCGAGAGGTCTTCTAGAAGTAATAGTCGGCACAACATTGACCCTTATGACCAAGGGTCCTGATCCGGTAATCACAGAGGAAAGACAAAGAGTAGCATAGTCAGAAGTACTGAGCTTGGAATTCCAACAGATGTCCCACTGCACATCCCTGCTGGAGGGTAATTCATAACCAGATATCGGGTCACCCACTGCCCATCCCTGCTGGAGGGTAAACCGTAATACATCATCAGGCGACCCACTGCGCAGCCCCGCTGGAGGGTAGACCTCAATACATCATCAGGCAACCCACTGCCCAGCCCTGCTGGAGAGTAGACCTAGAATAAGTCGACAGGCGACCCACTGCCCAGCCTTTCTGGAAAGGAGAACCTGGAACTATATGATGGGAGACCCACTACCCAGTCATTGCTGGAGGGTAGACCCTAAGAGGCTGTCGAGTGACCCACTGCCCAGTCTCTGCTGGAGGGTAGACCCTAAGTGTGTCGGGTGACCCATTGCCCAGTCTCTGCTAGAGGGTAAACCCTAGAAGTCAGTGAGCAACCCACTGCCCAGCCCTGCTGCAGGGTAAACCCGAAAAAGTCGATGAGTAACCCACTGCCCAGCCCCACTGGAGGGTAAAACTCGGAATTTCTCTGCCATCTCTTCTGAAGGGTACAACACTGGCCAACCGAACACGGATTCAGTATCACACAACCACCCAACTCCAGAAAAACTCACCCAAAAGTGGTTCAGCGCCTGTTCCATCACTGGGTGTCATTAGCACCGCTACCGGCCGATCCATCGAGAACTAAACCAGGGGGAGACCACTGAACCCTGATGGTCAAAGAAACGAGCACAGAGGGACCCTATATGTTGTGAGAGTTCAAAAGTACGTAAAGTAGAGCAAGACACGCACATGGGTTCCACACGTAGTGTAGCCCCAAGTCAAACCAAATCGAGCACACAAATGTTCTCAGGTACAACCAAACGAACCTCCAAGCGCTCCCGTATACTCCAAGAGTATACCTCGTCTCTAGCCCAACGACTAACATGCACCTAGCACCAAATGTCAATGCGAAGGCATGAACATGAAAACTCCACCTCAAAGGCCCATGCACGGACAACCACATCTTATGAATCATTTATATCACTCTCCCAGGAGTGCGCGATCACACGTCAAGGGTCTGCTACAAACATGGTAGGATGAACCACCACCGGAGAACCTTTTATTACACATTTAACAAGATCGTGCAAGAGGCTCTGCACAACCAATCAGATTGCACAGTTGTAATCCTCATAGAAAAACACACGAGATCGACTACTTACTCACCTCCAACAAATATCCGATGGAAAAGTCACCAACACCGCCTCACGCCCAAACGACGTCCCGTGATCCCAAGCCTCAGCCCCAAAAACAGTCGGGTGCATCACACCATTGCGATCCACTCAGGAAAACACGTCAAAAGCACTACTCACTTGAGTGCAACGGATATCCAGAAGAAAAGATATGTTCCTGCTCCCCACGCATGAGCGGTACCACACAGAACCCACCCCCAGTCCTAAAGTGCTGCCAACGGATCGTATCATTGCAATCCTCTCGAAAAAGCAGACGAGATGGACTAATCACTTGTCCAAAAATGGACACCCGGTGATAAAGATGGAAAATCACCATCAACGATCAAACGGACCTCACGGGGCCCGCACCGTCGTCCGGAATTACAATGGGCAGACCGCGCTAACGCGATGCCCTCAAGAAAACACCCATCGTCGACTGCTCACACGCCCCGAGCGGACGTCCGATGAAAAAGAAACAAAACGCTGCACACAGCTCAAAAAAAAGGTTGTGGGGCACGCGCCTCAACTCCGACTTCAATGCCCGAAACCACCCTGGAATGCATCACCCCGGCGCCAGTGTCCCAACACCACTGACGGCGCTCAAAACAGACAATGGACGCGTCCGCGCCCTCCAAAAGATGAATCTCAGGAAAAATGCTTGTCCACTTAAAGTCACATCGCACCTCCGCTGCCCCTCGTTTCGGGAATTAAAAAATCCTGAAACCATCTAAAAAGTGCGTCAATACTTAAGGGACGCATCACCATAGACGGCTCGTGAAACCAACTCGTGGTATATGATTTCTTAAAATATAAATCATTTTATAATAATAATAATAATATATTATTAATACTATTATTATATCTTTATTATAATTTTATTTTTATTTTATTATTATTATTATTATTAATTTTGTTTTAAAGGGCCACCGACCGGCCAACGTCGGTCGGCCGTTTCCCCCGCGGAGACCCGCCGCTAGCGGGTCTCTGTCTCTTGAGCAGGGTCGCGCGCCGCGACCCTGGATGTCTCGTCAACCGGCCGACACAGCCGGCCGGTGCTCCTGCTCCACGTGCCGGCGCCTGCGGCCAGCGTCCCCACGACACCTCCAGAGCTGCACGCCCCACCGGCCGCCCTCTTTCACCCGCGCTGAAGCTACCGCCCGGTGCCTTGCTGCGCGGCCGTCTGAGAGCCCCACTTTTGTGCCAGAAACCTGCGGCTGACCACCCCACTACAACCGCCGCTCCACCGAACCCTCTGAAGGAACCGCCGCCGCCCATCTCGCCGGACCGCCACGTTCGACTGCCGGAAAAACCAAAAACCCACGTACTTCTCCGAAAGTTTTCAAACACATCGGGACTCAGATTTTAAATCTAAGAATTGCGTTGGGGAGATTGGGATGAGTACTACGCAAACATGGAATTTTCTCAGAAATTAAATTTCAATTTGACACATATAAATGGGTTCAAAGGAGGTGCAGAAATTAATAAAGAAAAATGCACAATCCTACCTCTTGGGCGATGCCTGAAGCTTCGTGGGGAGTCCGCCGCCGCACCGCTGGCTTGCCGGAGTTGCCTCGCCAAAGATGCCTCGCCGGAGTGGAGGAGGAGAAGGAAGGGGCTGCCCAGGCTAAGAAGAAGAAGATGAAGAAGGGGGGGTGTTTATGTAGAAAAAAATACTTTAACCATCCTCTCGGCATGCCCAGACTCCGCTACCGACGTAGACCAAAAGGAGGCCGCCCCTGGGGTAAACACGACCTCTTGAGCACAACAAATATCTCAGAATTTGATTCCGATATTCCATTTAGAAGTTATAAAATTTAACGTCTGAAGCCGCTGAATTACGAAAACGCCCATGGCGGCATTTTTCACAGACGGGTCGCGCCCGAAAAAGTTACACCCCTCCTAGGGTAAACAGAACGCTCAGAACTCAACGGTGCACTCAGTTTTCCAATCTGAGCCACCATTTAAGAGATACTTTATTTTAACCATTAAATGAATAAATAAATAAATTAATTTATCTGTTTAATGTTCCGAAAGTGAGCGAGGGGTCCAAACATCCCGCACCGACAATTTTTATGTCGTTCCCAAGGTAAACACCCCATTCCGGACACAACCGTACGCTCAGATCTCTGATCTGAAGCACTGTTTAGAAGTTATCCAATTTATTTTGTGTTTCCAGTGTGAACGCACTGAAAATTTAATTCCGGCCACTCCGGGGCTCGGAAGTGCACGCCGTTTGAGGGCACTGCTCTGGAATAATATCAAAGAAGATTCCAATGTACTCTTTAGCCAATAAAAGGTCTCTTAAATCATTCCCTCTTGCAAGATTTTAGTCCCAGAAAATCAAAACAAGGGAACAACTCAGGGTACTAAGCCCACACCTGGCTCTCTCTATCCTAGAAGAACTCACACACAGCTCTGCATCACGACACACAGACCAAAGGATTTTATCCGTTCACGTGAGGTCGGCCCTTGCCGATGTCGTGCACCCACTCCAGAATTTGGGGTTAGGGAATGGCGGAAGGGAACCTCTCCATCCCCTTGCACGGTCTCAAACGCCCCTAAAGCTCTCGGGGGTTGCTCACCTCCCCGACCGAACCTCTACGTCGAATTCCGTGACTAGAATCACCGCCCTCACCTAGAACAAGTCATGGTGATACCCTCCATCAGAATACCCATATCGTGAAACACTCAAGGATATCTGATCACACAAAATTTCACAGTCGATGTCTCGCAACCAAGACTCTCTTACACGCTCGGGGAGTGATGGATTCAACACCATCGACTAAAGAGAAAAGGTCCTACGCCTTTTACTTTACCGACACAGGGCTACACCGACGCCCTGTGTCACCCCAGGTAACACCTCAAGCAAGGAGCAGGGAGGAATGTATTCCACACATAGAGTCTAACAATTCTACTGCAAAAAGTAGAAGACCTGTAGAACATGCCTCTTATCAACTCATGCTCTGCAGGATCGTAGACATCCAAACCTTGCGACTGTCTGTGGTCCCAACTGTCAGCACCCGGAGCCTGACGTGGACTGCCTAGTGGTGATGGGAAGATCTCATAAAGCCGTCCCCCACTACCAGCTGCTCTCGTTCCACTACCCGCACCACCTCTCTAGGAAATACTCCGATCACGACACTACCTCCATCGTGGTGGTGCACCTGCTGCCCACCCGAAGCTCTCTGCCTTCCTGGTCGGGCAGTCCCGTGCCAGGTGACCTCGCCCGTCACAAGCATAGCATCAACTCTCTCTGGGCTGAACTGGTGCCCTCCGGCGCCACTGTGGTGTATGACCACACCCCTGAGTCCGGTGGTCAGATAGCCACCTGTGTCGAGGTTCTGCATGCTGACGCCCACTAGCTACGAAAGACGTCTCGGGTCCAACATGCCTTCTACCACCACCAACTCTAGAATGTGACATGAATCTCTCTGTCACCAGCGCATGCTCTACCACCCCAGAATATGTGGAAATTTACAAGGGTACTATGATAGCACGAATCTCTTGGAGGAGACCCTGCTCAAACTTCCGCGCTCGGAAGTTATCATCATGGACCAAGTCTAGGTAAAAGCATGCACAGTCTGCAAAACTAGTCGCGTACTCAGCCACCGTCATCCCTCCCTGCTGAAACTGCAGGATCTCCTAAATCCGAACAGAGCGCAAGCAGGAGGGGAAAAAATCCTCACGAAACAACAACTGAAAGTCGCCCCATGAAAGCGAAGACTCGTCAAGAAACAGAGTCACCAGACTCCAACAACACCAAGCTGCTCCATGAAAAAGGTTGGCTACCAAAGCCACTCTCTGATCTGTCGATGTCTGCACAAGCCTGAAAAGGCGAACCACTATCTCTAGCCAAACCCCTACTGCCTGAGGGTCTGGTTCACCAATGAACCTCAGCGGTATCTACCACTGGAACTCACGGAGTGCGCTCAACCTGCGCTCAAACTCAGCCTTCTCTGCTAAAGCTATCTACTGCTCAACAGGTGGGGGTGCTGCTACTGGCCCACCAGGAGAAAGGGGCTTGCATGATGGGTCCTGGACTGTGGCCTCGTAGTTCATAGGGTCGTCGTTATGAACCAAAGTTGGCATCCTGGCTGGCTGTCTTTACGGAGACATCCTAAATATTATCAAGGAGTGCTGCGGTCAGATGAGCATATATGTATATACTAATAACTACAATGATAGGGAGCTGACTCAAGAAGTATAGTCAAAGACTCAATCTTATGTCATGCACAAACCAAATTTTCCCTGCAACAAGTGTCTCCGCATGCCGAGTTGACAAGCGGGTTATCAAGGTCCTGGTGAATGGATACGTCAGTCGATGTAGTATCACTGGACTCCCCGGCCTGAGAGCCACTCTCGAGACACATTAACACCATTTCCCTATATCCCAACCAATTTCTTTTATTTTAGGGACGTTCGAACATCGTCCCAAGGAACGAACCAGCATCTGATACCACTTTGTCACGACCCAACCCTACCTAGTCTCGAACCGCAACTACCCCATGCCCACCATTATAGGCCAGGGGCTGGCAACGAGCGCCGGAGGCACAATAACTCGGGGAGGCCTTTGCCCATGTACATGTACACACACACGCAACACACTAAATGAAAAAGTGCAGATTAAAAAAGAAAAGCAATGGAAAACTTCTATATATAAATCACAAATGTGAATCGACCTCTAAATAGTTTAAAGTAAAAGGTGAAGGTAAACTGAAAAGAAAAGGGGCAAAACACACGCCCAACCAAAAAGTGCCACAACCCGGCAATAGATAAAACAAAAGAAACAACTTGAAGGGTTCCCCACCTGGAACCCGACTACGCCCACCGCATGTGGTCGAATGTCTCGAACTCTTATGCTCTACTGAAGTCACGACCAATCTGTCCATCGTCTGAAAGGGCACACCAAGGGCGGGCAAAGCCCAAGAAGGGGTGAGTATAAAAATACTCAGTAGGATACCCTGAAAGATCGAGGGAGCAACAAAGGAGGTACCGAAGCGTGAGCAGTAGAGCGAACAAGAAAAGTAAAGGAGTACAACTATGAGTGCAGTAAGAGTAACAATAGAGAGTACAGCTCAACCCAACAAGAGGAATGAAGGTAGACTCGTCCAGACACAAGGAGCTGGAAACGGTGAGAAGATGAACTTCCTGTCGAGTCTTCGCTACCTATAACAGGATAGTAGATTCTTCCATCCATCGGATGCTAGAAACAGAAATCACGTGGCATACCCCGCACGTCTTTGCCTCTCCTGGAATAAGAGTAACCAAACCCAAGAATTGGGTACTAGAACAAGTTATATACACGTCCATATTCTCAATAAAGATTCCCAAACAAGATCATAAGGGGATCTCCATCCCGTAGCTCAGCCCAACAAAAGTGAGTCGCCAACAGTCCCCGAAGAAAACACCATCGATTCCCAGCATCCCGCACTTCTGCCCCGAACCACAAGCCAAGGGGATCAATTAACATCCCTCAACAATATCGACTTTGGACTGCACTGACTCACCTACACGGTTTTAGATCGCGTCACAAGAACACGTCTCGGTGGGGAATGTGCCTCTTGTACATTAGAGTTCTAGGTAAATTCAAACCACACCTCGTCACTGCCCTGCAGTCGAGAGGTCTTCTCAAAGTCAAAGTCATCACAACCATGAACCGTATAACCAAGGGTCCCGCTCCGGTAATCTCGGAGGAAAGCCATAGACTAGCCTAGTCAAAAGGACTGAGCCTGGAATGCCAACAGGTGTCCCACTGCCCAGCCCTGCTAAAGGGTAATTCATAACTAGATATAGAGTGACCCACTCCCCAGCCCTGCTGGTGGATAAACCCTAATACATCATCAGGAGACCCACTGCCCAGCCCCGCTGGAGGGTAGACCTTAATACATCATCAGGCGACCCACTGCCCAGCCCTGGTGGAGGGTAGACCTGGAATAAGTCAACAGGGACCCACTGCCCAGCCTTGCTAGAGGGTAGACCTGGAACTAGATGACGGGCGACCCACTACCCAGTATTTGCTGGAGGGTAGACCCTAAGAGGTCATCGGGTGACCCACTGCCCAGTCTCTGCTGGAGGGTAGACCCTAAGTGCATCGAGTGACCCACTACCCAGTCTTTGCTGGAGGGTAATGCATAGAAGTCAGTGAGCAACCCATTGCCCAGCCCCACTAGAGGGTAAACTCGAAGAAGTCGATGAGTAACCCACTGCCCAACCCCACTGGAGGGTAAAACTTAGAATTTCTCTAGCCATCTCTACTGAAGGGTACAACACTGTCCAAGAAAACACGGAGTTGTTATCTAGCAAGAACCCAACTCTAGAACAACTCACCCAAAAGAGGTTCAATGCCTATTCCATCACTGGGTTTCACTAGCACCGCTACCGTCCGATCCATCGAGAACGAAACTAGGGGGAGACCACTCAACCCTGCTGGTAAAACAAACGAGCACACAGGGACCGTCTACGTCGCGAGAGGTCAAATGTATGTAAAGCATAGCACGACACGCACATGGGGCCCACATGACGTGTGGCCCCATGTCAACCCAAACCGAGCGCACAAACGTTCTCAGGTACAACCACACGTACCTCCAAGCGATCCCGTATACTCCCAGAGTATACCTCGTCTCCAGCCCAAAGGCTAACGTGCACCCGACACCCAACGTCAACTCGAAGGTGTGAAGATAACAACTCCACCTCAAAGGCCCAGGCACGGCCAACCACATCTTATAAATCATATATATCACTCTCCTAAGAGTGCGCGATCACACGTCAAGGTTCCTCTACAAACATGATAGGGCGAACCACCACCAGAGCACCTTTTATTCCACATTTAACAAGATCGAGCAAGATGATTCGCACAACTAAACGGATCACATCGTTGTAATCCTCACGGAAAAACACACAAAATCGACTACTTACTCGCCTCCAATGGATATCCGACGGAAAAGTAACCAACACAGCCTCACGCCCGAATGACGTCCCGTGATCCCAAGCCTCATCCCCGAAAATAGTCGGGCACATTTCACTATTGTGATCCCCTAGGGAAAACATGTCAAAAGCACTACTCACTTGAGTGAAACAGATATCCGGGGGAAAAGATACTTTCCGGCTCCATGCGCACGAGCGGTACCACATGGAACCCCCCCCCCCCCCCCCCGGTCCCGAACCACTGCCAACTGATCGCACCATTGAGATCCTCTGAAAATACCACACGAGATGGACTATTCAGATGTCCAAAACGGACACCCGGTGATAAAGATGGAAAATCACCATCAAGGCTCAAAAGGCCCTTGCGGGGCCCGCACCATCGTGTGGAATTATAGCAGGCAGACCGCGCCAACGCGCTGCCCTTAGAAAAACACCCAACATCGACTGCTCGCACGCCCTGGGCTGACGTCTGATGAAAAAGTTACCAAATGCTGCACGCAGCTCAAAAGGCGGGTCGTGGGGCCCATGTCTCAACTCCAGATTCAATGCCTGAATCCACCATGAAAATCTTTCCCCTGGTGCCAGTGTCCCAACGCCACTGACGGCACTCAAAACGGACATTGGACGCTTCACACCGTCCAAAACAAGAATATCGAAAAAAACTCTCGTCCACTTAATGTCACATCACGGCTCCGCGGCCCCACGTTTCGGGAATTAAAAATTCCTGAAACCATCTCAAAACGTTCGTCTCTACTTAGGGGGCGCGTCACCGCAGACGACTCGCGAAACCGACTCCCTATTTATGATTTATTAAAATATAAATCATTTTATAATAATAATAATAATAATAATATATTATTATTATTATTATTATAACCTTATTATAATTTTATTTTTATTTTATTTTTATTATTATTATTTTCTTAAAGGGCCATAGACCGGCCAGTGCCGTTTGGCCGTTTTCCCCGCAGAGACCCGCCGCTGGCGGGTCTCTGTCTCCCGAGCATGGTCACGCGCCACGACCCTCGCTGCCGCATCAACAGGCCGGCATAGCCAGTCAGTGCTCCTACTCCACGCCCCGGTGCCTGCGGCCGGCGTCCCCATGACACTGCCAGAGCCGCATGCCCCACCGGCCACCCTCGTTCTCCCGCGCTGAAGCCACAACCCGATGCCTTGTCGCGCCACCGTCCGAGAGCCCCGCCGCTGCGCCAGGAGCGCGTGGCTGACCGCCCCGCTGCAACCGCCGACGACCGCCGCTCCGTCGAACCCAATGAAGGAACCGTCGCCTCCCAGCTTGCCGGACAGCTGCGTTCGACTGCCGGAAAAACAATAAACCCATGTACTTCGCCGAAATTTTTCGAAGACGTCGGGACTCAGATTTTAAATCCTAGAATTGCATTGGGGAGATCGGGATGAGTACTAAAAAAATGAGGGCATTGCTCGAAAATTAAATTGAAATTTTACACATATAAATGTGTTCAAATGAGGTGCGGAAATTAAAAATGCAAAACGCACAATCCTACATCTTGGGCGATGCCCGGAGCTTCACGGGGAGTCTGCCGCCGCACCGCTGCCTTTCCGGAGTTGCCTCGCCGGAGATTCCTCGCCGAAGTGGAGGAGGAGAGGGAAGAGGATGCCCAGACTAAGAAGAAGAAGAAGAAGAAGGGGGTGTATACGTAGAAAAAAAATTTAAACCATCCGCCCGATACGCCCCGACTGCGCTCCCAACGGAGACGAAAAGGAGGCCGCCCCTGGGGTAAACACGACCTCTTGAGCACAACAGCGGTCTCAGAATTTGGTTTTGATCTTCTGTTTGGATGTTATAAAATTTAACGTCTGAAGCCGCTGAATTACGTAAACGCCCCTGGCGGCATTTTTCACAGACGGGTCCCGCCCGCGAAAGTTACACCCCTCCTAGTGTAAACGGAACGCTCTGAACTCAACAGTTCCCTCAGTTTTCCAATCTGAGCCACCGTTTAAGAGATACTTGAGTCTAACCATTAAACGAATAAATAAATTAAATAATTTATCCTTTGAGCGTTCTGAAAGTGAGCGAGGGGTCCAAACATCCCGCGCCGACAAGTTTTATGTCGTTCCCAGGGTAAACACCCCATTCCGGACCCATCCGTACACTCGGATCTCTGATCTGAAAAACTATTTAGGAGTTATCCCATTTATTTGTTGTTTCCAGTGTGAACGCGCTAAAAATTTAATTCTGGCCACTCCGGGGCTCGGAATTGCACGTCGTCTGAGGGAACTGCTCTGGAATAATATCAAGAATATTCCAAAGTCCTTTGTAGCCATAAACAGGTTTCTTAAACTAAAATGTTCAAAAGGTATAAATTATTTTATATAAAATTTCATATGGAATTTTATTACAATTAAAAAAAATATTTATTGATTTATAATATATATGTTTATACATTTAAAATATATAAAATATAATTTATATATATATATATTAGAATAAAATGAATTTTTTAATTATAAATTAACAATTTTTCATTATATATCAAAACATCAATCTTATCAAAAAAGACCAAAAATTCACATTAAGTAAATTTTTAATTAGTATTTTTAAAATTATGTTCTTTAGTTATAATATTTGTAAAATTTTCAAAATTATAATTTAAATCATATGTGCCATTAAAACATGAAAAAACTTGTTTTAGAAAAAATATAGCCTTTATATGTATATTGGGTTGATTATTATCATATGTATATCAAAACTATTGGATGAATTTAAAAAAAATTTGATTGAATATATAATATATATGTATTTAATATTATGTATAACACTATCATTCCTAAAAATTTTACAGTTTGGATAATTTATTATTGCTTTTTCTAGTTAAGTTGTGTGTTGCGTTCACGGTAATTTATATAAGAGATTAGATTTAAAAACATACATACCAAAAAAATCATTTAGAGTTTCATTCTACCCCACATTAAATAAATACCACCCACTCAATATTAAATTACTCTTCAAAAATATAAGTTTGATACATGAAATTTTATATTTGGGAAACCAACATCTCAAATAGGTTTCATAAAACATCCTCTAAATAAGAGGAATGAGAAATGACAACAGAACCACAAAATTAGTGTTTGAAATATGAGAATATTAGTGTAAATTTAAAACATTAACATTTATGGTAAATTTAACTATAATATTCTAAAATAATTGAGATAAAACATGATCATATTAAATTTAATAATCAAAAAAAATTTCTGATGGGATAAAAGATCATTGATTTCATATATATATATATATATAAGTAAATGGATAAGGATTATCTTCAAAAATAATTTTCCTTGAGTTGAGAGAATATTTTACAATATTGATAAACAGTTGTTAAAATAAAAATACTTGATTTATTTCCATCTTAGAAGTATAATCGCATCCTTTGGTTATTCTTTAATCTATCAAAAATTCATTCCATAAACAATAAGATAGATACTAAAAATGAAACTTTTATTCTGGAATAACATTAATGACTGACATGATCTAGTACTCATTCCTTCAGCCTTTAAATATTTACTGAAGACAAAATTTTTAGCGCATTTTATCAAAAAAAAATAACATACAATGCTCTACTTAAACCATCCCATAAGTAGTTAAACATCATACTCATCCAAAATATATATAACTAAGTTCAATGTCATGAAATTTAGAACAATGGTCCCAAAATTTCATAATTAAACATAACATTAGATTCCCCAAAAAATATATTGTATCTCTTATTTTTATCATATTAAAAATATGAATAAGTTGATCACCATAATACCATAATAAAAATGTTTCTAAATCCAAATTCTTAAAGAAGAACTAATTTAATAAAATACATATATATTTCATAATACATAAAAAAATTATATCATTGTAGCATAATTTATCCAATAATATTTAGGGATCCAAATGAATCAAAAAAGGAATCATTCTTCTTTAGTTATATAAATGTAATATGATCGACCATGATATCTTATCTTATTCAAAGTTATATTTCAATAATAGTTATGAAATTGTTTCTTATAGTGTTCCATATCATTACAGTAGTAACATGAAATAAAATCCCTTCATATAGTTCAATTTTCAATCATTTTCCTTGTGACCCTTATCATTTCACTTATAACAAACTCATAATCCCTTCAAGAATATCCCTCGGTGATTCTTTTCACAATTATAACATGTGGTAAAATCCTTCCATCCCTTCTTCTACATATCCTTATACTGTTTTTTCATCCTCTTATTATGTTTCTTCAAATCAATGTCATAACAAATGGATAATTATTTTATGTGTTTTTATATTAGGATATTATGTCCTCAAATGATGAGAATGTATGCATGACTACATCCCATTGAAATATTTACATAACAAAATAAGATACATTATCATTTTACTCTTCGAATCATATGCATTGGTCTGTTTCACATTCCCACTACTAGGAAACATTTCTAAATAATGAGATATACTATATTAGATAATATCATTATGAAAAATAATGTAAAATCCAAGAACTTGTGAAATAATTAGAATAAATTAAAAAATTAATGTATTTCTAATAACATAATAATAATCAGGGATTATCAAATATGTTTGTATACACCTATCCTCAAAGTATATCATATGGTTGATTTTTCAATTCTATGACCTCCAAAATCTAGTTTATAAGGTTTCTAAAAAATCTTCTATGGTACAAATCATAAAGACTCCGACTCCAGTATCCAAGAGTCGAGGCCTAACATTATTACATTATAATGGTTATAAGGAATCACATTTCAAATGACAAAATATTTTAGTAGTCTTCGTAGACTAGACATATATATGACAATAATTTTTTATCTAGAATATAAAAAAAACATGATAGATAAAAAATGATAATAAACTACATCCATTAATAGTAATTCAATGATATATTTTTTAAAAATATTCATTAAAAATCTAATAAACTAACTCCATGAAAACTCATTCGAATATATAGTTTTCATAAATATGGGAAGGAATAAAAAATAAAGATGAGGTGAAATGTAAATTAAGGGTTAAATATAGTTGACCTAATAATTAATAAATGAGCATAAGCAATATGGAAAATAAAATAACATAACACACATTCTATGCAGTCAATAAAATGAGAATAAATTGCGTCCATATATTTTTTTCATAATGAAAACCCACAAGATTATAATAGATGAGATGATGGAAATGAACAATACCAATTGTATGAACTATCGATATATATAATCTATATAGTTACTATCATGATCAATACACATTCCTGTTAAAATATTTGGGTACAAACCCATATAACTCCACTTGAAAATAAATATGAAGGGTTAGTTTCCAATTTATTTTTCCACATGAGACAAGTGATACATTGAGGGGCTTGAATAAACTGGTCTCCGAACAATGAATTTAAATTCCACAGAATTCATCTCATTTTGTGTAATCAATTTAATAATATATTTTTCAATAAATAAGTCCCACATGTAACACCCCAATGATCTACAAATAAATATAATATAGGTTGGAATTAATGTCACACTATTTATCTATGAATCAACACATTTTTATTTATATGAGATTGTTATGACCTAGTTTTTAAACATAATTTTTTATCTTCTCTGTTTTGAATTTTATGAAAAATTGACTTACATGGTTGTGATCAGAAAGATATTTATAGCCTGATAAGATCAAAAAACATTTTGGTTCAATAGTATCATGACCCTTAAGAATTATAATATGACCCAATTTATATATTAAATCATCCAATTAAATAATAAAAAACTCATGAATGTATAAATAAAATTTTGGAACCATATACATGAAATTATTATATACCTATATCATAGTACAAGTAATTGAATATTTTTTAAAATTAATAATTTTGTGTTATTTTTTATTGCGAAATAAATATTTAATAATTAATAAATATATTTAAATGAAAATTAATTTTAATAAAATTTATTCATAATTCATTTTTTTGTCCTATGATTGAAGATAATTTAACAAGACCAATGTTATATTTTTAGGTTGTTATAAAATCATTCTTTATCTTAAAAACAATATTTTCTGAGTAAATTATGTATTTATATTAGAAATTAAATTTCTAATATTCATAAAATTAATTTTATCAAATGAATTTATTTTATGATTACTACATTTATAAAAATAGTTATGGTAAATTTTCATTATTTTTATAAAATACATGAATTTTTAATGAATATGAACATATAACAATTTACGATAAATGAGAAATGCATGAATTATAGGGTCATGAATGATGTTTGGTGATGTAAGAAGAACTGGTTTTAACTCACATTATCTAATTACTAAATTTAGATAAAATATAAATGTTGTTTCTTCGCTTGGAAGAAATAATAAAATAATGACTAAAATAATGAGAATTTACCCCTCTCCTCAACTATAAAATACATTGTCATCCCCATCTTCTCCTCACTCATCTAGGCCATGATTTTTCAAAGAACATACCTAATACTCTTCCCAAGAATCTACCCAAAACCATACGATATTTTTCATTCAAAAAGACCAAAACCCATTTCATTAATATGGTTCTTAAGGAGGACAATTCAAGAAATAAATCCACTTCATTTTTATTTTAATTTCATATAAATTTACATTATTTTCATAACTAATCATCACAAATTTGGTACAAATGATTATTATAACATCAGTTTCATCTATATAATATAATGATATATTGATAATGTAACATCCATCATCAATATCCTTACACACTGTCTTTTATTATAAAAATAAAGTAATCATCCGGGGGGTACCAATTTACGACCCTTGTAGACCAAAAACATTCATCGATTAGTTTCACCATCAAGGATGGTAATAAAACCATTTTATGGTTGAACCATATTATAAAATATTTATTATATCTTAATAATGGTTATGAAACCATTTTATATAAATAAAATTATATAACATTACAAAATTAGTTAATTTTGATTGAAAACCTTCAAAATTAAGCAAAACGATTATCATTAACATGTTATCTAATGATTCATCCACATATGTGAAAACAATAATAAAAAACTCCAATTACACTTCTATTTCTTAAATAATAAAATTTTATTAATATTAATGTGGAATTATACCCATTTTACATGAACATTATAACTCATATACAAGTATACTAATCATTAAATCCAAGGAAAAAAATGCTCCTGATAAGTAATATTGAATATTATAAATCATAAAAAGTCCATAAATTAACATAAAAATTAATAATAAATCAAATATATTAATAGGATTTTATTAATTGATTAATTTATGGAATTAATTTTTTTCCATGATGTTATGGTCAAGTGTATAACACAATTAGAGATAAGGTATCTATTTTCCACTTGAACCTCCATTTTCATTCAGGTTACTCTTTTTATCAATTTTCCATAATGAAATTATTTATTATCCCTATTTAATCTTCTTAAATTATGTTTTAATTATATATATATATATATATATATATATATATATATTTGTTCCATCATAATAATTAATTCATTTATGGAGAGTTACATGTTTTTTTGGGATCTTTCTCAAATGATTCCCGATAAAAAAGCCCGATTCAGGGGAATATAACAAATTTTTACATATTTTCATGTGAAATCTATAATATATTTTAAACAACCATTATTAATCTAAAATGACTAATTTTATTATGAAAAAAATGATATCAGTTCAATTCATGTTTTATAAAAAAAAATTTGAAGGGACTCTTCAATGTAATGTAAAATAATATTTATCTCAATAATTACTCGATTATTTTGTAAAACTGTTTCCATATATTTTGAAAATATTTTTGATTCTTCTGTTTCATTTGGATTGATATTATATGATATAAGATGACATATTTTATTGAATGTTGTATTATTATATTTATTTTTGATGTGGTATCTTGATACCATTCACCACAATACTCCAAATGGTTAATGTTTGTGCTTATTGATTGTGAAAAGTTTTTTACATTTCTTATGTTTCTTTAAATATGAATGTATATAATGATAATGTTTCTCCACATTCAAATGAGAAATGTATTGGAAATAGTAAGTGATGGTTGGGGCCTACTATAGCCACTCGATTAATTGGTAGATCTCATGAGACAAACATGCCTAGTTCTTTACCAATTATTTATGTAGTTTTGGTCGAGGTCATGATGGTAGGATTATGATGTATGACATTATGCATTTCCTCATTATGAATCTAGTAATTTTTTATCAATGTGATTACTCTAAAACTATAATATGTATGGGTATGAAATATTATGTAATTATTTGATTTTAGTTAATAACTTTCTATGATCACGATTATGTCTTAACTCCGTGTTTATATTCAGTAATTCACCATGCATTAGTTTTTTTTCTTCTGTATTATTTTTCCATTCTGAGCATCTTATCTCATGCCTATTGTATGTTTATTTTCCCTACGATTATAATATGAATTTTATGATTTACGTGAAAAGATAATCTAGAAGAGTTACAATTATCAACCGGATTTTAATAACATATTTCATTTCAAGTGGTATTGTTGAAATTGTTTATGTATCTGGTTTTCCAATGATTATAAACTATTCATTCCTTCCGGATGTGACATCTTTTTTTTATATTAAAATGTTTTCAAATATAACACTGACTCTATGAAACTAGGTTTTGGGTTCTTATAAATGGAATTAGAGGATGTTTAGTAGAATCCTTGGAAACTAGATTTAGAAAACATTGAATCACGAGATTTGCCCAATGATATTCTTGGAGATAAGCATAAAAGAAAATCCTTGAACATTGGTAAGGTATATATTATTTGGTCCAACCTATAAATTGAATCTATTTTATGATACTAAAAGTTGATGTGGTTCTTGAAAAAATGTACATATGAGTAACAACTCCGACAAGGTGTTCTGGGCCTAACCCAGGGTAACCTGGTAAACGATATCAAGCCTTACTTCGCAGCTAGTTTGACACTCCCAATGGATATTCTTAACAAAATTCACAATTTTTTACAAAACATTATGAAGGGTTTAAATATAAATATTTCCTTAGTTAAATGATTCCTATAATTATGAGATTTTACATGCATAAATTTTCCATTTATGTTAACTATTTTTCTAGTTCGATGTTCTAAATTATGATTCATAACCTAATTTAGTGTTTTCCATTATTTAGAAATGGAACTTAATGTATTTAATGGAAACATCATGAATGCTCGTATCCTTTTTGGGGATTTCCCTACTATGAATATTAATCATTTTGGTTCTAAATATATGACAATTATTGAGCATCTTATAACTACACTAGGATAGATGAATACAGTTATCAACAATAATCTTACCCATATAAAGCATCCCGATCCAAAAAAATGGATTTAAAATTTTAATCCTCTTTATACGAAAGAAACCTCCATAATTTAATTGGAATAAAAAACTATTCATCAGAGTGCAGTTGATAAATTCGTTAGGGAAGTTATTCCTCATATTGGGAGGTGATGAAATGGAGAATGTGTCATGGAGGTTTATCACCGATCGGTAGGTGCAGATCAATGGTGGTCATTAATTCAAAACACATTGGAAGAGGAGGAAATTTCAAATTTTTGTGGTGGAATTTAAGGAGATTTTACTAGGAAAATATTTTTCTTATGAATAACAGGTGGATAGGGAAAGGAAATTCATTAGTTTGAAAGAAAACTTGGATGAATTTTTTTTAATATATGAATCCAACATCACAAGGATACCATGGTATATTTTGGAATACCTAAATAATACAATGAAAACGATTGAGCTATTATTTGATGGTTTAAAACCATTCCCCCAAAGGGTATTAGTCTCCCAATATTTCTCATCATATAATGATATACTCTCCTGTGCTATTAAGACAAAAAAAGTTTTCTATTTCATATGACATTAAACTAATTTAATATAAGAATATGGTTTTAGAATACCCTATAAAAATAAATAATAAATAGGTGATGAATGGAATAATTTACTTTATATCCTATAAAAATTGATGGAAGAAACACTCTGGTACATACCTGTAGATTATGTGTGTTTGTTTCAAGAGATGATGGAAAGGCCACCAAGCCCATGATTTTAAAGGGATGAAATAAGATATCAATGTTCAATACTTAATTTTAAATGATATTTTATATTGTAAAAATATTTTTCCTATGATTCAATGAATATTTCCTCAATGATGGCCAATAGAGAAAGGCTAAGCTTATGTGAAAAAAACTATTGAGGTTAAAGTTTCTTTATGATGTGTGGGAAGGTTCTTAAATAATTTCCTCAGTCATAGAGATTGATTTATTTAATTCTATATTATCCCATTATTTTATATCTCAGCACTATTCAATGAAAATTATACATTTCCCTTTTTAATTAATAAATGAATTTTTATTAGTAACTCTTAGGGGATGTATCATTGAAAAAAATTGTGTCACTATGTCCCCTTTATGGAACATACACGTGATTTATTTTTGAACCTTATCATAATAGCAATTATTGATTTTGATATAATACAAAATATAAATTGGAATGTAAATTTTTATGTGACAATCTATTTGAAGAAAAAGTATGTTACTGTAAATTAGAATGATAATTAATATGTTATCTTTGTTATAGAAAACTGACCATTTTATTCTTATCTGCACCCACCCCTAGAAGCTCTAATGAATTAAATTTTCATGGAGTATGATAATGAAATACTTATGTGAAAGGATATAAATCTTTAAATTCAGGATGTACCTATTGTGTAAAAATACATCGATGTTTTTTCATATGATTTACCTGGGAATCCTACAGTTCTTGTTGTTGAGGTCAATATTGATTGAATTCCTAGATCATGACCTATATCAGAGACTCCTTATAGAATTTTCATTATGTAATTATTATAACTGGAGAAACAACTAAAGTAATTGAGTGATAATGGATTCGTTTTCCCTAGTATTTCGTCATGGGTATCACATGTTCTATTTTTTATGAACAAAGACAGATCTATGAGGCTGTGCATTCATTATAGAGAATTCAATGTATAACCCTAAAGAAAAAGTTTGACATTCCTCGCAAAGATGATATATTTGATCAATTCAATGGAGGTAAATACTTTTCAGTGATTGTTCATAGATCTTGATATCATAAATTTATTGGTGATATTATGGTGTACTCTAAAATCTATTAAGGTCACAAGAATCACTTGAGCATGTTTCGGACAACTCTTAAATGGAATGAGTTGTAATGGAATTTTTGGAAGTGTGAATTCTGGCATCAAAATATCTTTTTCTTAGCCATATTTTGTTTGAGGATGGAATCATAGTTGATCATAACAAAATAATGTTAGTTCAGGAATGACATAAAACAATGAACATAACTGAGGTACATTTATGATCATAAGGAAAAAATAATGTGTGCAATGTTTTAAATAATTCAAGAAGACATTATTGAATTATCAAATCATGTGTCTACTATCGGGAAGTGGTGGATTTGTGATTTATAGTGATGCATCAAAGAAAGGACATTGTTGTGTCCTTATAAAAAATGATATAATTATTTACTATTCATCAAAGTAGTTAAAAACTCATGAACAAAACAATACATCTAATGTTCTTGAGTTAGCATTTGTATACTTTTCAATGAAGATATGGAGAAATGATATATATGGTGAATGATGTGACATATATATAGATCACAACAGGTTGAAATAAATCTTCTCACTGAAAGAACTAAAAATTATGAAAATTGAATTGCTTAAACTACTCAAAGATTATGACTATACAATACACTACCACCGTGGGATGGAGAATAACTTAGCAGATTCATTGATAAAAAATGATCAGGGTTTTATAAACAAAATGAGGATTGGAAAAGATCGTATGTTCATTGTTCTAATGATGATGGTTATGTGAATTCTCAAAGAAGGCGAAACATTATTACAATTTCAATTGGTTACTGAACCATCTATATTATAAATTATTAATTTTCTCATTGAGATGATGTGAATATTCAAATGTAAATAAATGTTTTGAATGATAAAATGTTGGCTATATCCATGTATGAAGATGGAATTCCAAAATTTTGGACGCAACTATGTGTTCCCTTTATACATGGGATAAAAAAGAGATTTATTGGACGACACCCATAGTTGTTATTTCCCTATACACCCTAGTTGGACTAATATTTCAATTGATTTGATGTAACATTTTTGTTGGGATTTTATGACATGGGAAATTTCCAATTATATATATAGATATTTAGTCATTAATATATAGTGGATTAAATAATAAATCCTTGAGGAGTCATGAAACCTCTTACTAATCATACATGGAAATGAAATCACATTGCATTGTATTATGTTGCATTATCTTCAATAAATCTATGAAATAATGATGCGATATGGGTAATAAAATATCAATTTACCATGTGTGCTCATTTTCTCAATAAGAGAGAGGATTTTCTACTAAAGTGCCTTGCATGGATATATATTAATGAAGTTTTAAGGCTTCGTGGAGAACCCCTCTCAATTTAGTATAATAGTGACCACCAATTTACATCAAAATTTTAGAAATTTCTTTATAATTATTTGGATATTGAGATTCATTTGATTATTTCTTATCACCCTCAAACTGATTGCATTCAGAAAGGAAAATCCAAACATAATAAGAAACGTTGATATCATCCTTACATTATTTTCACGGTATGTGGGATCAATATTTTCCTTTGGTAGATTCTTAAATCAATAATAGTTTCCATTAAAGTATAAAAATGGAAATATATAAAGCATTTTGCAAAAAGATATTTCATACACCAATATGATGGGATGATGTTGGTGAAAGAAATGTTGTTGGCCCAGAGGTTGTATATGAAATAAACCAAGGTAAATAGTATTCAAACCCATATCAAAGAATCATAATGAACGAAAAAATCTATATCGATAATCGAGTGAAGGATTTGGAATTTTATGTGGAAGTTCATGTTTTCATGAAATTACCTCCAAGGAAGGATGTTTGAAAAAATATGAAGAAATGGAAATTAATCCTGAGGTGCGTTGGTCCTTTTGATGTTTTGGAGAGAGTTAGGGCTATGAACTATAATTTTTTGATGCCTTTAAGTATTTTTAAAGTACACAATGTGGTCCATATCTCATATTTAAGAAAATACATGTCAGAACCAATGCATGTCCTCGCTTAATAAAGGAATAGATCTGAAACCTGATTTATCTTACTATGAAGATCCTATTTGAATTTCAGACATGAATGAAAATTTTCTGATGAATCAGATGACTCGTCAAGAAAACCTGGTGTCTAAAAAACATAAAATTAAATAGATATAAAGGATTTTGAGTAACTTATTATAAATAACTACAAAAATCATTTAATGATGTAACATTCTAGTAATTTAGAGGATGAAATATTTGAAGGAGGGGATAATGCAACACACCTAGGACTTACAAATAATCGTAATATAGAATGAAATGCAAGCATCAAAGATTTTTTATGAAATAAAATTTGTTATTTAAGAGGTATTGTTATAACCTAGTCATTAATCATAATTTTATCACTTCTATGTTTTTAATATCAAAAAATTAACATACACGGTTGCGATGAGTAAGATATTTAGAGTCTTGTTGGACCAATATACATTTTTTTATGAATAGTAACTGGATCCCTATGATTATTAATATGACACTTATGAATAGAAAATACACCAAATGAATTGTAACCACACTCATTAATTTACAGAAAAAAATTATCAACCTTCTAAATTAATTTATGATATAATTATATCATAGTACAATTAAATGGCTATTTTAAAATTTTAATAATTTTGTGTTGGTATTTTTGTATGTAATAAATATTAAAAAATTAATAAATTTATTTAAATGAAAAATAAGTTTTATAAAATTAATTCCAAAATAATTTTTTTCTTATCATTTTAGGATTATTTAACAATACCTTTGTTATTTTTTTGGGAGTTCTAAATTCAGTATTAATTTAAAAAATTGTATTTTTTGAGTTAGCGTTGTTTTCAATTAAAAAATTAAATTTCTAGAATTTGAAAAATTATTTACAAAAAATGGAGTTTATTTTGGAATTATACATTTTGAAAAATTGTTAAGGTGAATTTTTGTGATATTTCTAAAAGACGTGAATTTTTATGAATAGTAAAATATAAAAATCTGTGATAAATGCTAAATAAATGAATTATAGAGTCGCGAATGATGTTTGGGTGATGTAAGAACCATTAGTTTGAACGCACATGCACTTATTACTGTATATATTCACAAGAATCTATATTATTTCTTTTCTTGAGAAAGCTAATAAAATAATGAACGAAATAATGAGAATTTACCCCTCTTCACTACTATAAAAACCACACTCTCCCTCATTTTCTCCCCACTAATTTAAGTGCTAATGATTATAAAAGATCTAGCCAAATTAGTTTCCCTATTATCTCCCAACATCCAAGACATCTTAGTCCTTCAAAAATACCAAAACTCATTCCTTAAGGAGGTTCTCAGTGAGTATAATTCTAAAGGAAAATCCTTTTATTTTTTCTTTCAATTTCATTTCAATTTACATTATTTTTTTATCCTATCCGGACATCATATAAGAAAATGATCATGATAAATCAAATGTCATAAATATACTATAATTATATAATTATAATGTGACATCGATTATAAATATCTTTAGTCTATATCTTATATTTTAAAAATGAAATCATTGTATGGGAGGTAACGTTTTGTGACTGTCATGGACAATGAACATTCATTCCTCCATTTCTACATCAAGGATGACCATGAAAACATTTTCTTGGTTGAAACAGATTATAAAATATATGTTATATCATTTTAAGGGTTATAATATCCATTTAATATGATTAATATTAAATAATAGAACAATATCAGTTGATTATGATCAATGAACTGCTAAAATTAACCAAAATAATTATCATTAACATGGTATCTAATGATTCGACCTAATATATAGGTAAATAATAATAAATAATATAAATTATAATTATATTATGTTCCATAATAACATGTCATTCCAATTTGGAATATTATTCCCATTTACATGAACTTCATTACTCATATATGGGAATACCAATCGGGAAAACTAAGGAAACAAATGCTCCCAAAAAGTAAAATTGAACCTAATAACTCATAAAAAGGAGGTAAATGAACATAATAAAATTATAGTAAATAAAATAAATTTATTTTTAGGAACTGAATTAACTAATTAATTAATTTAATATGATTATCCATGATTTTATGGTCATGTGCATAACACATTCAAACATAAGTTAAGGGTTTTTCTAAACAAACATGAAATTTCTTTCAGCTAACATTTTTTCTCTCTTTACCTCAATGATATTATTAATTATTCTAATTTACTCCATATAATTTATTTATTAATGTTATATATATATATATGTTACAATATTAATATTTCTTTTTTATGGTGATTTGGATGTTTTTAAAGGATCTTTATCATTTACATCAGGATAAACAAGCCTGATTCAAGGGAGCTTCTTAAATTAATACCTATTATCAAGTGTACTCAATAATCTATTTTATTATACAATTATTTTTAATAAATTACTAATTTCATTATGAAAAATAAATATTTGTTTATATACCTTTAAAAAAATTAAAAATAAATCATCTTTGTAATGTAATAGAGTATTTCTCACAAGTATTACTCGATGATTTTATAAGAGTATTTCCATAAATTTCAAAAATATTGTTCATTTTTATGTTTAGTTTGGATTAATATTTTATGATATAATCTACCATTTTTTATTTAATGGTTTATGATTAGTCTGATTTTGAATGTTCTCTATTGATACCATTCCCCATATTACCCCGAATGGTTCTTGTTTTTATTTATTGATTTGGGGAAATTTTTTAACATTTAATATGTTAGATTCAATATATTTTTATATATTGATTATGTTTATAACCATTCATATGATGAATTTATTAGACTTATTAAGATATGGGTGGGTCTTTCGATATCTACTTGATGCATTAGTAGGTCTCGTGAGACAAACTCTTACGGGTTTCACCCATTATGTTATTGGAATTGTCTGTGGCCTTGAAAGTATGATTTTTTTGTCCAAAATTATGCATTCCTTAATTTTGAGGCTAGTAATTGTTTTTCAAAGTGATTATTATACGAGTTAAATATCCATGGTTATGATTTATTATGGAATTTTAAGTTTTTAATTCATGCCATTTTATGCTAAAAATTATGATTTAATGATATGTGAATTTTTAGTTATTCACCATTCATTATATTTTTCCTTCCGCTATATTAATTACCCTTACTCAGCATCTGAGATGGCTGATTTCGTATGTTTACTTTTCCCAAGATGCTTAGATGAATTTTAAATGAAGTTAAAATATAATCTATAATAATAAGATTGTTTTCATAGGGGTTCCTATGATGTATTCCATTTCAAGTTGTAATTTTGACCTTATGTATGTATATGGGGTTCCAATGCTACAAAACTATTCTCTCCATAAGTATATATCTTCTTAATTTAGATTGAAATGTAATATATTTAGGTACCAGCTCAATGAAACTGGTTTCTGGGTCCTTCCACCATTACAATTTGACACATTTGGGTCATAATCCCCATAAAAGTAATAATTATCAAATGAATCATTGAATACCATGATGATAATGAGATGCATGATATGATATATCAAAGGGAAGTATGTACACCACACACAAGAAATAATTTTCTAATGAAGCATAATTCTCATAGATGAAAAGGTGATACAAGAAAGCCTTCCCTTCCACATGATTTTGGTTGAATGCTCATCATCCTCCTCTTATTTGTTGTACTTCCTTTTTATTTCTTCCTAACAGATATAGGATTAGTCATTGTTGATGACCAGGACCTCCAAAAAATTATAAGGATGTTCATGATAACAATGGGTAGGCTTTTTTCAATCTAAAAGTCACTTATGTATTTAAATTTTGGAACGATATAATGACCTTTGTAATTGAGACGATGGTCACTTTTGGTAAGTCATAAATTATTAATTTCATATATAATAATTTTCAATTACAAAATAACCTATAAAGAGTCATTTAGAAGATATAATGATGATGTTGATAAATCCTTCCCTCCATTAATTTTTTTCCAAATATTTGGACACAGTAATACCCTTATAATTTGGTTTTAACACATATTTGACCCCCTTAACTCTTATCATGACTACTGGGATTTTTACACCATAATGATTGAAAGAGTTATTATAAAATGAAAAAAGACCTATAAGTGGATCATTGAATATATGTTAGTTCATCTCTTAATAATTTTGGTTAAATTAACATATTTAGTAATTTTATATCATTTAATAAAATTTTATTTATTTTAAATTATAGTTAATGTCAATTTTGAGGCTATTCAATAAATTGAATTTTTGAAATCTAATATAAAAAAAACTATATAAATTAGAATATTAACTCACTAAACCCCTAACATGTCAAAATAATATATATAACATTTTCAATTATTACTTATACAAAATTATATTTATTTTAATATTTTAAATAACCTTTATTTGATACTTCCATTAATAAATGATTACTCCACCATAGTTGTGAAAGCATTTAGGGTAATTAATTCTCAACAAAAAAATTAAAAATAAATTATAATGTTAAGAATATATAGGGTACATTTCAAATGAATATTTATATTCAATTATATCTCCTAGAAATCATATTCCTAAAAATATATTAGTTAGTAATAATATGAGTGAGAAATATTTTCCTTTTCATTAAATAAAATATAATAAATTTCATAATCATATATAAATTGAATATAAAATATTATATTAAATAATTGAGTTCTTATAGACGAATATATCTCATAAAATAAAATTTAGCCAAGTGTTACTATTTTTTATTGTCCTTATCATATTATTTTTACCCTTTCTTACTATAGTTTTAAACAATTAACACTTTATCATTGTATCAAAATTTACCAAATATACTTTTAATATTGTCTAAAAATAATTGAAAAATACTTAATAGATTAAAACCTTATGATTACAAATTTTGAATAAAATTTTCAAATTTCACTAAAATGAATTTTCAGAAATTAATTTAAAAATACTCATGCCGATGGGATGAAACAACGACATGTTAACGTGAAAATGTTCAAAAGCTTTAATTATTTTTATTTCCAATTTCAATATGATATTTATTCCAATTAATCCCATTGGAATTATTGATTTATAAATTAAATCAATATAAATTAATACTATTTTATACTGTAAATTTATTATTTAAATACATCAGAAAAACATGTTGTTTCCTATTAAAAGTTATTATCTTTCACTATATATCAAAAAAATGAACATTATCCAAACAAAAATGAAAATTTACAAAAGATAATTCAGATATTAATATTTTAAAATGGAAAAATATTTTTGAAAATATAATCTATATTATTTTGAAACTCTATTTTTAAAGTAAATTCTCCCTTAAAAGGTGGTGAAACATCCTTTATAAAAATATATATTTTTATGTGTAAAATTTGATTAAATCTTATCATATAAATTTAAAATATATTGAATAAATGAAAAAACATTGGATTAAATATAAAATATATTTAAATTTAATATTTTGTTTAACTATACTTTTCCCCCAATTTAATTTCTATGTAAAAATAATATATCGTTGTTCGTTTAAGTTGGGTGATGTGTGGAATATAGGCTGTCGAATATATTATGTTTAAAAAGAGACATATTATAAAATATTTAGGAGTTACATATCCTTCTGATGAATTAGTTAACTACTATATTAATTTTATTCAGAATTTTTTAAAACATATCATTACTAGTGTACTAGTTTGTCAGTCATTTTTGATTGTAAGAGGTAAATGATACATCATCATGAGATTATGGTTCTACTATACAGGGAAGTGATTGTACAAGAAATTTTGGTCTTGAATGTTTACATTGGTTATAATTATTATGGTATATGGAATATTTCAGTTTCCTCATATTTGATATATATTTTTCATTTTTTATTTTGTATGATATTGAAGATGATGATGTCACCAATAGAGTGATAGATGAAACTGGTGTAATTATAGGTTTACATAGTTTTCACATGAGGATTATAAGTGTGTAATTAACAATAAAAATCTATTAATTTTAAAAAGAATTAACGTATTTCATGTATTATACATCATTTAATCATTATTCTCCTTTTTTAATTATAGTATACATATTAGTTATGTTTTCCATTAGATAATCGAACAGTACCTAGACATCATCAATCTCTATATAAAGAAAACACATGATAAAGATAAGTATTAATGTAGCCACCAAATATTCAATGATATGGGGTGTAGTTGTGGTTGAAAATATAACCTACCTCATAATGTTTCATAGTATCTAGAAGTCTAATAATATTTTCTTTATTGGTAGATATAATATATGAGAAGAGAAATTCATGATGAAATAGATAGATTTTGTTAATGGTTAGTTAAATGCAATGGAACCAATAATAAATGTCTATAAAAATAATATTTCTGTTATATTACACATATTTATTCAATATATGAGATTCAAAAAATGTTCCAAATTATTTTTAAATTAGTTTTTGGAATGTTGTTGACGTCATTTTCTTCATGAGGCTAAAAATCACTATTTGCATCCATCTTTTTTTCTATATTTTGGTTTGTGACACGTTTTAGGAAATAATAATGGTTTGATGAATGGTATCTTCAATGAATTACTTAATTATAGAAAACTCTTTAAATTAATTATTAAATATCCAAATGATTACCATTTTTCTAGAACCATATTTTATATTTATCAATAATACTTAAAAAAAAATTTGTAATTTTTATATTAATAGAATATTTGAAGAACATATATGAAGACATATAGTAACATAGTACCTATTTATCATTTTTATCTTATTTGGGAGATCACACATCTTATTTTTTATCTACATTAATCTATCATTTTTGATAAATTAACATTAGAAACATCTAAAATTTTAACAGAATTGGCTACTAGATTTCTATATCATAAGATTATTGATCTCCAGTGTATTTGTAAAAAAAATAGAGATTTAATGAATATTATTTCAAATGTAATCCCATAATTAAGATACCCTAGTAGGTTTAGTGGGTTACATATTGATTTGAATCATTCAATAATTATATGTATTTAATTAGGGGGTTGTGGACGATTAGTCGGGATGTGGTCAAGACAACACATTTTGGATAATTCTTATTATCACGATGTAACCTATAATGCCTCAATTTTAAATAAATATATAATTATATCTAGTATGAAAATTTATGATAAAACTTATCATATAAGAATATATCCATGGAGGCCTTCTTGAAAATTACATTTTCTATATTTCTACAGTTAAAATTTATTGTACACCTTTAGGATTTTTTAAATCAAATATTTTTCTACCTATTTTTATTTTGGATGATTATATATATACATATAATTAATATATATTTTATTTATAACATGAATAACCTTCCAAAAATGGAGTAACCTTGATCAAAATATATTTTCCAAAACCCAAAAACCAAATCATTTATGAAAAACAACAATGTTATCACCCAATAAATTAATATAACAAAGAATTATAAATAAATTGGTGATATATGTATATAATTAAATAATATATGTTTTCAGTTATATTATTATTGTTATGAAGAATGTTAATAATAATTATATATTTATTATAAATTAGTCTTAAAAACATACAAATAAGATTGGCATTAAGTAAGGGATTTTTTTCACAATCTCATCATTATTTATAATTGTTTATGTTTCATTATCTGTTGGGGGAATTATTTAATTATTCAATCATAATACCAATATAATTTCGTTTAACATATTATTACACTAAGTTAATGTTTTTCCATTCATTTCCCACACATTATCAACTCAATATATTGACATAATGTTATTAAAGAAACCTGATTTTTTTCTATTATGTTGGGGATGATTTTTTTCACATCCAAATATTCAATAAAAAAATTAGGAATATTTTTTATAGTATATAATGATTTATTAAATTTATATTTAACTATGATTTACATTTTCCAGATGATTAAAATTAAATATACTTTTTCTTTTCAAAACAATGAACCTTTTACCAATGGTGTGAACAGAATAATTATTTTAACATATTCAGAATGAATTGAATTTCACAACATACTGACTAATATATTATTTAATGACTCATTTACACATTTCCATTTAACCAATAAATAAAAATGTTGGGGATTATCTTTTATATATTTTTTAATTTAAATAAGTGTTTTCCAAATAAAAATGCTATTTTCATCAAGAATTCATCCAGTGGTCTATTTAATTTATTTTTATCTTTTTCAGTATCCTTTGAGGAATATTATGTTGATTATATAATCAAATGACAATATTAAACATATATATCTTTGTGTTTTATGATTAGTTTGATTTTCAAATGTATTGTCATTCTATATTTAGTTTCTACCCAATAGATAGTAATTTAATTTTAAGTCATGTTACATTTGTTCTTTTGTTTTTTCATACCATAAATTTATTAAAAGAATTAAGTGATTTGTCATCCCAAAATTAAATCATCCCTAATTTTGTGGTTATGTATCATGAGACAAGATATTATTGGTATTTGGATAATTCCATTACAATTTTTGTAGATATCTTTTCCAAGGACTTTATAGTTAGTTTAAGATGTCTAGTAATGTGCATTCCATCCTAATGAAATCTGTTGTAGATTTACATGTGATTATTTTAATAGTTATGATATATATGGATAAGATTATTTTTCAAGGGAGTATTTATATATAATTATTTAAACATCATTTATTCCTTCCCTCTTATTCCTACAATATTAGCTTCTGTAGTATTCATACCCATATTATGAATCTGACCTCAAACTGTTATTTTGTTTAATTTAATGATTCTTCCATAAAGTGTATTTTGATTTATATGTTGGGATATAAAAGAGGCGATAATGTTTTTTAAGGATAATATTATGTGGTATTTTATGTTTTCAAATGTCATTTTAGATTCATCCATGAATCATTTTTACTACAATGTTTAAACAATTCAGTCATATAGGAGGTGATCACATGTATCTAGTAAATATTTATTAGTGTAACCACTAGATTAGTTATACAAGGGTCATGGTAACACGATTTGGTAATAGGGGGAAATTAGTAGAAGCATTTGGGAATATATTTAATAAGACATAGATTATGGACCATAATCCTATGACTAACATCAAGTATATGTATAAATATAGTAAAACATCCAAAAAATTGTAATGTATATATTATATATATTTTCTAGAAATAATACATTTTTAGGATACTATAAGTGGGAATGGGATTGGAATAGATAAATCTTGGGGTAATAACCTTGAAAATAGTTTGATGAGTATATATCAGTTATCGTTCTAGTGCATGGTTATTTTTTCCTTACTACGCACATTGTGTTGATCTCTAAAGGGATATTCTTATGTTGAATCAAATTTTATTCAAATCCATAATAAAATACATGAAAATAATTTAATGATTTTAGAATATTCAAAATGAATAATTTTTAATGATTTTGAAATTATATAGAAATAAATTTAAAATTTATGAAAACTATTTCATAGTTTTAAAAATTATACATTTTAAGTCATTATTTTATGATCATTTTTATTTTATTCAATTGTTTATAATTGTTGCACATTATAAAATATGGAAACACTATCAATTCACTTAATCTATGTTTGTATTTCCCTTAAACTAATGATAATGTAACTAGATTTGTAGTTCTATGTAAGTAAATTATAAAAAATATTGTGGCTGGTGGATCATGTTAGACCAATAACAATTCTGATATAGTGGACCTAGTTTTCCTGTAATGTAGTGTAACAATTTTTAATATTTTATATGATATTAATGTATATCATTAAAAGAAACCAAAAACCCATTTTAAACTAAATGAAGGATATGTTCATTAGATATGATATTTAATTCTTTCATAAATAATAAAAGTGATACGATTCTATTTTAAATTTAAAATTGTATATGGGATGCCTATAAATAGAGGTTGTTGACTAAAAAATAAACTGATAATGAATAAATAATAATCATTGATTGGAAGGATTTTAAGGTACATGTCATTGAAAAATATTTTCCTTTAGATAAAATACAACATATGGAGAGAAAATTTATATGCCATGGAAAGAAGGAAGAGAGAATTTTTTTCAAAACATGAATCTGACATTAAAATGATAGTGAGGCATGTTTTGGAATACGTATGTAATCTGATGAGCATGATTGACAATTTGATTTATGTTCATAAACTAATATTTCGAAGGATAGATGTCTCCAAAAAATTATAATCATATGGTGATATAGTGTTTTCTACTATAAACATAGAGAAATAATTAACTATTCCTTAAATATTTAATGGAAATAAAGAGAATGATATATATATTGAGGGTAAAAATCATAAGGTGAATAAGATAAAAATTATTTTTTAACATCAGATACTTATAGAAGGAAAAAAATTTATACATTATTAAAAGGAAAGGAGTTCTATTGATGATTATAGGAAAAGAAATAATTATCCTGAATGAAAGGTGGAGGGATATGTCATCAATTAATACATATTTAATAATATTGAGGTGGATTATGAATCCAACCAATTCATAATACATCAAGGGAATATACCATAAAAAGGCCAAGGGGATATTCCACGATCATGTAATTACTATAGATAATGTGGATGTTCCAAATGATGTGGTGAATGGGACACTTATTATAAACTCCAAGATTGAAAATGTATTATTTTATTCATTTTATATCAACCTTTTTATATCTGCTAAATTTTCGAATTGTTCCACAACATAGCCTCAATGATTATATGTTGTGTTATTGGTGAAAATTTATAATGTTAGTATAACTCCAAATCTTGTTTATATCTCCTCACCAATAAAAGTATGAGGGAATTTTCTTCCTAAAATATTATTATTCTTCCTATATTTAAACATGATTTATTTTTGGAAATTAAATGGCTCTCAAAATATAGATCTAATATGAATTTTTGAAGAATTGTAGATATATTTGATATTCTTAGTCTACCTTTATTCATCTATTAGTTTTATGATTAACTAAAAAATCTATGATAAATTAAATATTTCTTATGTATTATGTTACATTCTACTTAGGGATACCTATCTTAAATGGTTGCGGATAAACTCAACATTGAGAATTTTCTTATTGTTCATGAGTATATGTAGTAATTTCTCAAGGACATACCTATTCTTCCACAAAATCATCTAGTTATATATTAAATTGATCTCTTTCTAGGTGTTATAGACATTTCAAATAATTGTTATATAATAACCACAATTTAGTTCAATGAATTAAACGAGTTAATACAATATAATCAAGATAAGTGATACATTTTTAAAAGTTCTTCTTCGTGGGGTTAACCTGTACATTTTCATAAGAAGTAATTTGTGTCAACGCATCATTGCATTGATTATTATGAACATAACACGATCAGTATGCAACATATGTATCACCTACCTTTTATCGATTATTTTTTGTAACAATTGTGACTAACTCTATATTTTTACAAGAATTCGATTCGATCTAAATTTCATCTACTAAAGATCAAGAGTATGGATATTCCCACGATGGGATTCCATAGGATGTATGGTAATTATGAATTTATAGTAACTCCATTTGGACTTTACAATTCTCTTACTATCAATATGGATTTTATGAATATAATATTATGACATTTCCTTGATCGGTTTTTGGTAGTGTTTATTTATTAAATTATATTGTATAAAAATAAAAAGTAATGGAATGAATAATATTATAGAAATTTGTTGAAGAACATGATAATGATAAATTTGTATTCTAATTGTAAATTTTGTATTTATAATGTTTCATCATCGGGTTATATAGTCACTGGTGAGGATATTTGATAAGTTCCTTGAATGGTAAAAGTTAATAAGAAATATTTTTGACAAACCATGGAAAAAGAATTAAATAGTTTTCATGGGTTTGATAGATACTCTCTACACATTGGTAATGATATATCATAACAATATTACCGCCCAAAAAGATAATTCAAATGGGGGTATTATTATTATGGATGGATGCATATAAATAAAGTTTCAAATAACTAAAGCGATTGTTGGTTAGAGAAAATAAATGTACATGACGCTATAATAGATATGGGTTTATGATCTATAGTTTTGAATCAAAGAATAAATCATGGATGCGTCCTCATGATGATTGGAATGGTTGTATAATATTCTTATCATTAATTAAAAAAACAATGTCAAAATGATATGAATAATTTATTAGAGTTAGACACTATAATTTTTAAATTGAATGTTTTGATGCATTATTTCTACAGGGAATGGTGTTATATATAAAATGATCATAAAATATTGAACTATATATTTCATATAAGGAGGTGAATATTCCCTATATAGGATTATTAGAGTAATAAAATATTATGATTAATTAATACGTTACCACACTGTGAAGTCAAAAAAATTGGATGATTCTTTTAGTTTGAAGGAACATTATTTTTTCACCCTTATAAGGAGTAAAATATCACAAGTTTTTATCATTTTGTAAAATATGGCTATTTAAATTACAAGTAAAGAACAATTATATTATTCTTATTAAATGAATGTTAATCCAACCATTCACGAGAGAATTTAAAATTCATATAAGGATGATGTGGAATTAAAAAAGGTAGTAAATATTTTTATATAGATCATCCATGATCATCAAATAATTATTATGTATGAGAACTGATTATGGGTCCCATAAAATTCAATATTTAAAAAGGATTTGTGTGGTGAATATCATAGTTCATCATATTTTATTCATTCTAAACATATAGAGATTTACAAATATATAACAGTGTATTTATAGTGGTATATTATAAAAATTTATATTTTATACTATATATCAAGGTTTTTTGTACAAACAAAAGTTATATTAGAGATAAAGAAGTATATTGGGTTGTTACAAACATTACCCATTATAGAATATAAATTGAAAAATTCCACAATGTAATTTTTCATCAAACTCCACACATTTTTAAAGAGTCATAATGTTATTTAAGTTTTAATGATATCTATGGTGAATGATGTGACATATATACAGATCACAAGAGATTGAAATAAATCTTCTCACTGAAAGAACTAAAAATTATAAAAATTGAATCAGTTAAACTACTCAATGATTATGAATATACAATACACTACCACTGTGGGATGGAGAATAAGTTAGCAGATTCATTGAAAAATAAAGGTCAGGGTTTTATAAACAAAATGAGGGTTGGAAAAGATCATATGTTCATTGATCTAATGAGGATGGTTGTGTTATTTCTCAACGAAGGTGAAACATTATTATAATTTCAATTGGTTAAAGAACCATATATATTATATATGATGAATTTTCTCATCTAGAATATGAGAATATTATAATGTAAATTAATGTTTTTAATGATATAATGTTGTAAATATTCGTGTATGAAGATGGAATTCAATGATTTTGGAGGCAACTACATGTTCCCTCTATACATGGGATAAAAAAGATATTTATTGGACGATAACCATAGTGGTAATTTCCTTATACACCCTAGTTGAACTAATATTTATATTGATTTGATGGAACATTTTTTTGGGATTATATGACGTGGGAAATTTCTGATTATATATCTAGATGTTTAGTCTTTAAAATGTGAAGGATTAAATAATAAATCCTTGAGGAGTCATGAAACCTCTTACTAATACTACATGGAAATAGGATTAGATTACATTGTATTTTGTCACATTATCATCAATAAATCTATGAAGTAATGATGCAATATGGTTAATAAAATATCGGTTTACCATGTGTGTTCATTTTGTCAACAAAAGGGGGGATTTTTTACTAAAGTGCCTTGCATGGATATATATTAATGAAGTTTTACGGCTTCGTGGAGAACCCCACTCAATTTAGTCTAATATTGACCACCAATTTACATCAAAATTTTAGAAATTACTTTAGAATGATTTGGATATTGAGATTCATTTTAGTATTTATTATCACCCTCAAACTGATGTACATTCAGAAAGGACAATCCAACCATAATAAGACATGTTGATATCATCCTTACATTATTTTCACGGTATGTGGGATCAATATTTACCTTTGGTAGAGTCTTAAATCAATAATATTTTCCATTAAAGTATCAAAATGGAAATATATAAATCATTTTTCAAAAAGATATGTCATACACCAATATTATGGGATGAAGTTGGTGAAAGAAATATTGTAGGTCTATAGATTGTATAGGAAAAAATCCAAGGTAAACAGTATTCACACCCATATCAAAGAAGCACAAAGAACGAAAAATCTATATCGATAATCGAGTGATGGATATGGAATTTTATGTGGAAGGTCATGTTTTCATGAAATTACCTCCAAGGAAGGGTGTTATAAAATATAGGAAGAAATGGAAATTAATCATGAGGTATGTTGGTCCTTTTGATGTTTTGGAGAGAGTTAGTGCTATGAACTTTCATTTTTGGATGCCTTTATGTATTTATAAATTACACAATGTGTTCCATATCTCATATATAAGAAAATACATGTCAAAACCAATGAATGTACTCACTTATAAAGTAATAGATCTGAAACCATATTTATCTAACTATGAAGATCCTATTTGAATTTCAGACATGAATAGCAATTTTCTGATGAATCAGATGACTCATCTGGAAACCCTGGTGTCTAAAAAACATAAAATTGAATAGATACAAAGGATTTTGAGTAAGTTATAATAAATAACACAAAATTCATTTAATTATGTAACATTCTGGTAATTTAGAGGATGAAATATTTATAGGAGGGGGATAATGAAACACACTGAGGACTTATAAATAATTGTAATATAGAATGAAATGCTTGAATCACTGATTATTTATTAAATAAAATTTTTTATTTTAAATATATAGTTATAATCTAGTCATTAAGCATTATTTTATCACTTCTATGTTTTTAATATAGAAAACTTAACATACACGGTTGTGATCAGTAAGATATTTAGAGTCTTATTAGACCAATATACATTTTTTGGTGAATAGTAACTAGAATATTATGATTATTATTATGACCTTTATGAATAGAAAATATGCAAATGAATTGTAACCTCACTCAATAATTTACAAAAAAAATTATCCACCTTCTAAATGAATGTATGATATAATTATATCATAGTACAATTAAATTGATATTTTAAAATTTTTATAATTTTTTGTTGGTTTTTTTATATGTAATAAATATTTGAAAATTAATAAATTTATTTAAATGAAAAATTATTTATATAAAATTAATTCAAAAATAAATTTTTTCCTTTGATTTTAGGATTATTTAACAATACCTTTGTTAATTATTTGGGAGTTCTAAATTCAGTATTAATTTAAAAAATTGTATTTTTCGGGTAAGTGATTTTTTCAATTAAAAAATTAAATTTCTATACTTTGAAAAATTATTTTCAAAAAATGGAGTTTAATTTGGAATTATACATTTTGAAAAATTGTTAAGGTGATTTTTTTATATTTCTAAAAGACATGAATTTTTATGAATAGTAAAATAAAAAACTTTATGTTAAATGCTAAATACATGAATTATAGATTCACGAATGATGTTTGGGTGATGTAAGAACCATTAGTTTGAACTCACATGCACATATTACTGTATATATTCAAAGGAATCTATATTTTCTCTTGTCTTGAGAAACCTAATAAAATAATGAATGAAATAATGAGAATTTACCCCTCTTCTCTACTATAAAAACCACACTCTCCCTCCTTTTCTCCCCACTCCTTTACGTGCAAATGATTATAAAAGATCTATCCATAACTGTTTCCCTAGTATCTACCTACATCCAAGACATCTTGGTCTTTCAAAAATACCAAAACTCATTCATTAAGGAATTTCTCAGTGAGTATAATTCTAAAGGTAAATCCCCTTCTTTTTTCATTCAATTTAATATCAATTTACATTATTTTTTTATCCTATCTGGACCTCATATAAGAAAATGATCATGATAAATCCAATGTCATCAATATACTAGAATTATATAATTATAATGTGACATCTATTATAAATCTCTTTACTCTATATCTTATATTTTAAAAATGAAATCATAGTTTGGGAGGTAACGTTTTGTGACCTTCATCGATAATGAACATTCAATCCTCAATTTCAACATCAAGGATGACCATGAAACCATTTTTATGGTTGAAACAGATTTTATAATATTTTCTATATCATTTTAATGGTTCTAATATCTATTTAATATGAATAATATTAAATAATAGAACAATATCAGTTGATTATGATCAATGATGCGCTAAAATTAACCTAAATAATTATCATTAACATGTTATCTAATGATTCAAACTAATAAATAGAAAAATAATAATAAATAATATCAATTATACTTATTTTTGTTCAATAATAACATTTAATTTCAATTTTTCAATATTATTCCCATTTACATGAACTTCAATACTCATATACAGGAATACCAATCGGGAAAACTAAGGAAACGAATGCTCCCAAAAAGTAAAATTGAAACTAATAACTCATAAAAAGCTGGTAAATGCACATATTAAAATTATAATAAATCAAATAAATATATATCAGGAACTAAATTATCTAATTAATTAATTTAATTTGATTTTCCATGATTTTATGGTCAAGTTCATAACACATTCATACATTAGTTAAGCGTTTTTCTAAACGAACCTGAAATTTCTTTCACCTAACATTTTTCTCTCTTTACCCTAATGATATTATTAATTCTTCTAATTTACACCTAATAAATTATTTTTTAATGTTATATATATATATATATGTTACAATATTAATATTTTTTTATGGTGATTTGGATGTTTTAAAAGGATCCTTCTCAAATACATCAGGATAAACAAGCCTGATTCAAGGGAACTTCTCGAATTATAACCTATTATCAAGTGTACTCAATAATATATTTTATTCTATAATTATTTTTATAAAATTACTATTTTCATTCTGAAAAGATAAATATTATTTTATATACCTTTAAAAAAATCAAACAGAAAACTTCTTTGCAATGTAATAGAGTATTTCTCACAAGTATTACTCGATGATTTTATAAGATTATTTCCATATATTTCAAAATAATTGTTGAATTTAATGTTTAGTTTGGTTTAATATTTTAAGATATAATCTACAATTTTTTATTGAATCGTTTATGATTAGACTGATTTTGAATTTTCTCTCTTGATACCATTCCTCATATTACTCTGAATGGTTTTTGTTTTTATTTACTGATTGGGGAAATGTTATTACTTTTCATATGATAGTTTCAATATAATTGTATATGTTGATTTTGTTTATAACCAGTCATATAATGAATACATTAGACTTATTAGGCTATGGGTGGGGCTTTGTATATCCACTCGATGCATTAGTAGGTCTCACGAGACAAAATATTATTGGTTTCACCCATTATGTTCTTGGAATTGTCTGTGGCCTTGAAAGTATGATTTTGTTGTCCGAAATTATACATTCCCTGATTTTGAGGCTTGTAATTGTTTTTCAAAGTGATTATTCTATGAGTTAAATATCCATGGTTATACTTTATTATGGAATTTTTAGTTTTTAATTCATGCCATTTTATGATAAATATTATGATTTAATGATATGTGAATTTTTAGTTATTCACCATTAATTATATTTTCTATTCTGCTATATTAATTACCCTTATTGAGCATCTGAGATCACCCATTTATTATGTTTACTTTTCCCAAGATTCTTAGATTAATTTTTAATGAAGTTAAAATATAATATAGAATAATAAGATTGTTTCCATAGGGGTTCCAATGATGTATTCCATTTCCTGTTGTAATTTTGACCTTATGTATGTATATGGGGTTCCAATGCTATTAAACTATTCATTCCATAAGTATATAATTTCTTAATTTAGATTGATATGTAACAAATTTAGGTACCAGCTCAATGAAACTCGTTTCTGGGTCCTTACACCATTACAATTTGATTCATTTGGGTCATAAGCCCCATAAAAGTAATAATGATCAAATGAATCATTGAATACCATGATGCTAATGAGATGCATGATATGATATATCAAAGGGAAGTATGTACACCACACACAAGAAATAATTTTCTTATGAAGAATAATTCTCATAGATGAAAAAGTGAGATAAGAAATCCTTCCCTTCCACTTGATTTTGGTAGAACGCTCATCAACCTCCTCTTATTTGTTGGACTTCCTTTTGATTTATTCCTAACAGATATAGGATTAGTCTTTATTGATTACCAGGACCTCAAAAAAATTATATGTATGTTCATGATAAAAATGGGTAGGGTTTTTTCAATCTAAGAGTAACTTAGGTTTTCAAATTGTTCAACGATATAATGACCTTTGTAATTTAGATGAGGGCCACTTTTGGTAAATCATAAAATATTAATTTTATATATAACAATTTTCAATTACAAAATAACCCATAAGGAGTCATTTAGAATATATAATGATGATGGGAATAAATCCTTCTCTCCATTAATTTTTTCCAAATATTTGGTCACAATAATACCCTTATCATTTGTTTTTAACACATATTTAACCCCCTTAACTCTTATCATGACTACTGAGATTTTTACCCCATAATGATTGAAAGAGTTATTATAAAATGAAAAAAGGCCTATAAATGGGTCATTGAATATATTTTAGGTCTTATCTTAATAATTTTGGTTTCATTAAGATATTTATGAATTTTATATCATTTAATAAAATTTTATTTATTTTAAATTATTGTTAATGTCAATTTTGAGGCTATTCAATACATCGAATTTTTGAAATATAATTCAAAAAAATATATAAATTAGAATATTTATTTACTAAACCCCTAACATGTCAAAATAACATATTCATCATTTTCACTTATATTACTAATACAAAACTATATTTATTTTAATATTTTAAATTACATTTATTTGATACTTCAATTAATAAATGATTACTCCACCACTATTGTGAATGCTTTAAAGGTAATTATTTCTCAACAAAAAAAATTAAAAATAAATTACTATGATAAGAATATATAGGTTACATTTCAAATGAATATTTATATTCAAATATATCCACTAGAATACCCATTACTAAAAATATATTAGTTATTAATAATATGAGTGAAAATATTTTCCTTTTCATTAAATAAAATATAATAAATTTCATAATTATAAATAAATTTAATATAAAACAGTATTTTAAATAATTGAGTTCTTATAGACGAATATATCTCATATAATAAAATTTAGGCGTGTATTACTGTTTTTTATTGTCCTTATCATATTATTTTTACCCTTTCTTACTACAATTTACACTTTATCGTTGTAACAAAATTTACCAAAGATACTATTATTAGTGTCTAAAAATATTTTAAAAATACATACTAAATTTTAGCCTTATGATTCCAAAATTTGAATAAATTTTTCAATTTTCAATATAATGAATTTTCAGAAATTAATTTAAAATTACTCATGCAGATGGGGTGAAGCAACGTCATGTTAAGCTGAAAATGTTCAAAATTTTGAATTATTTTTATATCCAATTTCAGTATGAAATTTTTTAATTAATCCCATTGAATTTATTGATTTATAATTTAAATCATTATAAATTAAAACCATTTTATATGGTAAATTTAATATTTAAATACATTAGACAAAAATTATGTTTCCTATTAAAAATTAATATTTTTCACTATATATCAAAAAAATGAATCTTATCCAAACAAAAATGAAAATTTACAAAAGAAAATTCTGATAGTAATATTTTAAAATGGAAAATTATTTTCTAAACTATAATCTATATTATTGTGAAAATCATTTTTTAAAGGATTTTATCCATTAAATGGTGGTGAAACATCCTTTCTATAAATATAGTTTTTTGTGTGTAAAATTTGATTTACTCTTATAATATAAATATAAAATCAATTGGATAAATGTAAAAACATTGGTTTAATTATAAAATTTTTTTAAATTTAATATTTTTTTAATACTATTCTTTTACACCAATTTAATGGCTATGTTAAAATAATATATCATTGTTCGTTTAAGTTGGGAGATTTGTGGAACAAAGGTTGTCGAATATATTATGTTTAAAAAGAGACATATTCTAAAATCTTTAGGAGTTACAGAGCCTTCTGATGAATTTGTTAACTACTATATGAATTTTTTTTGGAATTTTTTAAAAAAAATATCATTATTAGTGTACTAGTTTGTCAGTCATTTTTTATTGTAAAAGGTAAATGATACATCATCATGAGATTATGGTTCTACTATACATGGAAGTGATTGTAAAAGATATTTTGGTCTTGAATGTTTAAATTGGTTATAATTATTATGGTATATTGAATAGTTCATTTTCCTCATATTTGATATATATTTTTCAATTTTTATATTGTTTAATACTGAAGATGTTGAGGTCACCAATAAAGTGATAGAGGGAACTGGGGTAATTATAGGTTTACATAGTTTTAACCTGAGGAATATAAGTGTGCAATTAACAATAAAAATATATTAATTTCAAAAACCATTAACGTATTTCTTGTATTATACATCATTTAATTATTATTCTTCTTTTTAATAATATCATACATATTAGTTATGTTTTCCATAAGATAATCAAACAGTACCTAGAAATCATCAATCTCTTTATAGAGAAAATACATAATAAATATAAGTATTAATGTAGCCACCAAATCATCAATGATATGGGGTTTATTTGTGGTTGAAAATATAACATACCTTATAAAGTTTCCTAGTATCTGGAAGTCTAATAATATTTTCTTTATTGGTAGACATAATATATGAGAAGATAAATTCATGATGAAATAGATAGATTTTGTTAATGGTTCCTTCAATGCAATGGAACCAATAATAAATGTCTGAAAAATTCATATTCCTATTATATTACACATATTCATTCAATTTATGAGTTTCACATAATGTCCCAAATTATTTTTAGATTAGTTTTTGGAATGTTTTTGACGTTATTTTCTTCGTGAGGCTGACAATCACTATTTTTATCCATCTTTTTCTCTATATTTTCATTTGTGACACATTTTAGGAAATAATAATGGTTTGATGAAATGTATCATCAATGATTTACTTAATTCTAGAAAAATCATTAAATTAATTATTAAATATCCATATGATTATCATTTTTCCAGAATCATATTTTATATTTATCAAGAATACTTGAAAAAATTAAAAATTTGTAATTTTTATATTAAAGGAATATTTAAAGTACATATATGGATAAATATAGTAACATAATACATATTTATCATTTTTATCTAATTTGGGAGCTCAAAAATATTATTTTTTATCTAAATTAATCAATCATTTTTGATAAATTAACATTAGAAACTTCTAAAATTGAAATAGAATTGGCTACATGATTTCTATATCATATGATTATTGACCTCCAATGTATTTGTAAAATAATCATAGAATTAATAAATATTATTTCAAATGTGATACCATAATTTGGATGCCCTGGTAGGTTTAGTGGGTTACATATTTATTTGAATCATTCAATAATTTTATGTATTTAATTATCAGGTTGTGGACGATTAGTAGGGATGTGGGCAGGACAACACATTTAGGATAATTATTATTATTCCAATGTAACCTATAATGCGTTAATTTTAAATAAATATATAATTATATCTAGTATGAAAATTTATTATAAAACTTATCGTATAAGAATATATCCATGGAGGATTTCTTGAAAATTAAATTTACTACATTATAACAGTTAAAATTTATGGTACACCTTTAGGATGTTTATAAATCAAATATTTTTCTATCTATTATTATTTTGGATGATTATATATATACATATAATAAATATATATGATATTTATAACATCAATACCCTTCCAAAAATGGAGTAACATTGATTAAACTTTATGTACCAAAACCAAAAAACCAAATCAATTATGAAAAACAATGAAGTTATCACCCAATAATTTAATATAATAAAAAATTATAATTAAATTGGTGATATAAGTATATAATTAAATAATATATGTTTTTAGTTATAATATTTTTTTATGAATAATGTTATTAATAATTCTATATTTATTATAAATTAGTCTTAAAAACATACAAATAAGTTTGGCATTAATTAAAGGGTTTTTTTTCACAATCTCATCATTATTTGTGAATGTTAATGTTTCATTATCCGTTGGTGGAATTATTTAATAATTCAATAATAATACCAATATAATTTATTTAAACTTATTATTAAACTAAATTAATGTTTTCCTTTCATTTCCCACGCATTACCAACTCAATATATTGACATAATGTTATTAAAGAAACCTTATTTTTTTTCTTTTATATTGGGAATGTTTTTTTTCACATCCAAATATTCATTAAAAAAATTAGGAATATTTTTTATAGTATATAATGATTTATTAAATTTATATTTAACTATTTTTTACATTTTCCTCATGATTAAAATTAAATATTCTTTTTCTTTTCAAAACATCGAACATTTTACCAATGGTGTGAAAAGAATAATTGTTTTAACATATTCAGAATGAATGGAATTTCAAACCATAATGACTACTATATTATTTAATGACTCATTTACACGTTTCTATTTAACCAATAAATCAAAATTTTGGTTATTATATTTATTATTTTTTAAAAATTTAAATAATAGTTTTCCAAATAAAAATGGTATTTTCAGCATGATTTCATCCAGTAGTCTTTTTAATTTCTTTTTATCTTTTTCAGTATCCTTTGTGTAATATTATGTTGATTATATAATAAAATTATAACATTAAACATATTTATCTTTGTGTTTTATGATTAGTTTTTTTTCAAATGTTTTTTTATTCTATAATGAATTTCTACCCATAGAGATAGTAATTTAATTTTAAGGCATGTTACATTTGTTCTATTGTTTTTTCATATCATGAATTTATTAAATGAATTAAGTGATTTGTCATCACAAAATTACATCATCCCTAATTGTGTGGATAAGTATCATGTGACAAGATATTATTGGTATTTGGATAATTCCATAACCATTTTTGTATATATCGTTTCCAAGGCCTTTATAGACAGTTTAAGATGTATAGTAATGTGCATTCCATCATAATGAAATCTGTTATTGATTTACATGTGATTATTTTAATAGTTATGATATATATGGATAAGAATATTATTCAATGTATTATTTATATATAATTATTTTAACATTATTTATTCCTTCCCTCTTATTCGTACAATATTAGCTTTGTAGTATTCATACCCATCATAAGAATCTGACCTCAAACCATTATTTTGATTAATTTAATCATGATTCTATAAAGTGTATTATGATTTATATTTTGGGATATAAAAGAGGTAATAATGATTTTTAAAGGATAATAGTATGTGGTATTTCATGTATTCAAATCTCATTTTAGATTCATCTATGAATCATTTTTACTATAATGCTTAAACAACTCATTCATATAAAAGGTGATCACATGTATCTAGTAAATATTTATTAGTGTAACCACTATATTAGTCAAACAAGGGTCATGGTAACCCGATTTGGTAATAGGGATATATTAGTAGTTGCATTTGGGAATATATTTAATAAGACATAGATTTTGGACCACAAACCTATGACTAACATCGAGTATATGTATAAATATAGGATAACATCCAAAAAAATTGTAATTTATAGATTATATGTATTTTCAAGAAATGCTACATTTTTAGGATACTATAAGTGGGCATGGGATTGGAACATATGCATCATGGGGTAATAACCTTGAAATTAGTTTGTTGAGTATATATCAGCTATCATTCTAGTGCATGGTTATTTTTTTTACTTTTTACACACATTTTGTTAATCTCTAAAGGGATATTCGTAGGTCGAATCAAATTTTATATAAAGCCATATTAATATACATGAAAATAATTTAATTATATTAGAATATTCTAAATGAATAACTTTTTATGATTTTGAGATTATATAGAAATAAATTTAAAATTTATGAAAACTATTTCAAAGTTTTAAAAATTAAACATTTTAAATCATTATTTTATGATCATTTTTATTTTATTCAGTTGTTAATAAATGTTGCATATTATAAAAAATAGAAAAACTATCAATTTACTTTATCTATGTTTGTATTTACCTCCTGCTAATGATAATGTAACTAGAGTTGGAGTTATATGTATGTAAATTATAACAATATTGTGGCTATTGGATCATGTTAAGACCAATAACAATTCTAATTTAGTGGATCTAGTTTTCCTGTAATGTAGTGTAACACTTTCTGAATATTTTATATGATAATAATGTCTACCATTTAATGAAACCACAAATCCATTTTTAACTAAATGAAGGATATGTTCAGTAGATATGATATTTCATTCTTTTATAAACAAGAACAGGGATAAGATTATATTTTACATGTAAAATTTTATAGGGGATGCATATAAATAGAGGTTGTTGATTCAAAAATCTACGGATAATGAATAAATAATAAGCATTGATTGGAAGGATTTTAAGGTACATGTCATTGAAAAATATTTTCCTTTAGATAAAATACAACATATGGAGAAAAAATTTATATGTCATGGAATGAAATAAGAGTGAATTATTTCAAAACATTATTCTGACAATAAAATGATAGTGAGGCATGTTTTGGAATATGTATGTAATCCAAAGAGCATGATTGACAATTTATTTTATGTCCATAAACTAATATTTCAAAGGATAGATGTCTCTAAAAAATTATAATCATATGGTGATATAGTGTTTTCTACTATAAACATAGAGAAATAATTATCTATTCCTTAAATATTTTAAGGAAATAAAGAGAAGGATAAATAGATTGAGGGTAAAATTCATAAGGTGAATAAGATAAAAAGTATTTTTGACCATCAGATACTTATTCAAGGAAATAAATTGATATGTTATGGAAAGGAATTGCGTTCTCTTAATGATTATAGGAAAATAAATAATGATCCTCAATGAAAGGTTGAGGGATATGTCATCAATTTATACATATTTAATAATAAGGAGGTGGATTTTGAATCCAACCAATTCATAAAACATCAAGGGAATATACCATAAAAAATGCCAAGGGGATATGTCCATGATTATGTAATTACTATTGATAATGTGGACGTTCCAAATGATGTGGTGAATGGTAAACTTATAATAAACTCCAATATTGAAAATTTATTATTTTATTCATTTTATATCAACCTTTTTATATTTGGTGAATTTTCTAATTTTTCCACAACACAACCTCAATGATTATATGTTATGTTGTTGGTGAAAATTCATAATTTTAGGATAACTCTAAATCATGTTTATAGATCCTCACTAGTAGCATTAAATAAGGCCCTATCCTTAATCATTACTTAAAATTGAATTAGATGAATAGATCCCATTAATGATCTTTTTAGGTTTAGAGTTTTAGAGAATTATATCTTAACTATTACATCTCAAAAGATTACAAAGTAGACGCTTCTACTAAGTTCCCATAAAATAAAAACTCTTAAAAAGAAATATGTCTAGTTCCATGTTTTATATATAATGACTTTCCCTTGATCCCATCTTTGACACTATTCCACATTAAGTCCTGTGAAAAACATTTCAAAAAAAACATGGGGTGAGCATAAAAAGCTAAGAAAGGGATACACAAAGAATGAAAACTATTAGTTTATCAAAACAACAAGTAAACCATTTATACTTTATCAAAGTAATAATTTTATCCTTTATGAAGTATTAAAAACTCTTCACTGAATAGAATATCATTACTTACCCTTTTGTAACCAAAATATTACCATAAAACCCATATAAATAACACATAACATATAAAGGTAACTTAGGACATAAACATACATAAATGGAATAACCATACGGTCGACTTCCACACATATCACATAATGGAATAACCATACGGCCGACTTCCATACCCAATGAATTGGCGGTTATAACGTAACCACCCGTCCTAGTATTCACGACAACACCCATCATATGGTTCATCACGTAACCACCTGTCAAATGTCCAAGTACCATTATAAAATCAAAATACATAAAACAAATATAATGGAAAGAAAGCATTTCCACACTTTGATCTCAATATATCACTTAAATATATTGACATAAAAAATCCATTATTAAAACCATTTTCAATACCAAAATACATAAAAGTGTATATGGTATTTATTTCATTTAATAAAACATTACGGCTTGTTCAGGAAGCCAAAGGCCAAATAATACTCGTGGCGGCGAAAAAGGTTGTTGTCACAACGTATGTTAAAAGAAACATTCCTTTTTTCGTTTAGTACAAAGATTCATAAAAAATATTACTTTTGTATAAAAGTAAAATTCAAAGGGTTTTATACACCGTATAAAAAAAAGTTGTGTATAAAATGAAATATGCCTCAATGAAAGGAGATTGAGACGAAGTCCATTACCTCGGGTCCGACTTGACTCGATCGTTCTTTAACGTCCTGAATAATAAACTTCAGTAAATTTATACTTTCATAAGAACCTTCTTCAAGTTAATTATTACATTTATATCACTTATTACCACTTTATAAACATTATGTAATCATTTACGTTAATAATGTTTGTTTTGTTGATATTTGGTTCTTAAGTCGAAAGTGGACTCCTTACAATTACACGTTGTTCGTGTGGTCAAAGGTTCATTATATCCAGAATGACATTCATGATTTGGATATCATATATATCATATATATCCAGCATATACATGTATTTATAATATCACATAATCATTTAGAGGTAAGAAATGAAATGCACTGTTCATGGAGACGGTAAGCCGTACGTACGCACGAACGCTACTTTCATTTCTATGTCATATTAATTGAATTAAAACTAAAAGATAGGTATGTATATTTTAATTCAAGAATTATATTCATCATTTAGATTTAATATACATAATATATAATATCTTTAAATCCATCCTTTATACGTCCCACATATGGCATTAACGAATCAAATCACTTTGAGGGGGAGATAGTCTGCACTTCCTAAAATGAAGATATCGCATATACCCATAATGGAAGCCATAAAGGTGTTCCATAAATGAAAAATAGAGAATTATAAGGAATAAATAAACATATTATATATCATATACAAATATAGTGACATATTAATGGCCACCTTTGAAGGTTTTGGATGAATATTGAACAATCATCATTTCGTGAGGCAGAAATGCGCCATCCACAGAAACAGTATGTTCTTTAACCATTATATGTATTTGTGTGTATGTGTAGATAGAATTATTCTAATAACAACATCCTAGTATATTTAATATACTGGAGTTGTTACAAAAGAAATTAATAAAAATAGTTTATGGGGTTGTAGAAGAAAAATAAAATAAAAGAACACAAGAGAAAACACTAACTTTAAGTCTGGTAACTCTTTGTTTTAGTTGAAAGGATTCCTTGGGAAGACTTATGCCCAAAGTGAGGATTCTAAGAGTAAGATAGGGATGTGGAGAGACAAAATGGGTAGGGGTTTTCTGAGCCAAAGGCTTTGGAAGTGTGGGTATGTTAGTAGAGGTGGGGGCCTTTTATAAGAGGAGAGGAGGGGTACTCTTGGAAAGTAAAGAAATGATACTTTATTTTAAAATTATTTTCGGATTTAAAAGGTCCCACATTGATATAATTCGTGTATAAGGTGATAAAGGTTCTAAATACACCCATACAATAGGTTTTTGACAAGTGTAGGTCTTAGATTTTACATTATTTTTTAATTTTATTTAAATCATTAAATAAAGAGGTAATCGCTGTATCATCATGGTGTCATAAATAATTTAATTTATTTATTGTATAAAAATTTTAAAAAAACTATCATGATGTAGGAAATAGTTTTATATTTCGAATGAATATTCATAGTCAAAATGATGACTTGTATAACCCCATTTAATTTTATTTAGTAAATCAACTCATGTTTGTGACATTTTTACTTTTACATTAAATAAAAAGATATTAATGTCCTTTTCCTTCAATGTGGCTCCATGGGGTCCCCAAGTTGACCCATGGATTGTCTTGGTCGTCCATGACACATCCAATAAGGTTAGTACATGTTTTAAGTTCATTTCATATTATTAAAACGTTATTCTTACCTTAAATTACACTAATTACCTCTAATCGCGATTAAAAACATAAAAGTTACTATTCAGCAAAAAATTATTTTAATCCCATTGATCCAAATTTTACTTCTTAATGACAAAAATGTATGTCAGATTTTGGAAATTCAAAACACAGAGGTGGTAAAATTTCATTTAAACGAAAAATCAATTTTTTAAGTACCACTTAGTGGTTTCACTCTTAATCAAAAATTGAAGTTTTTCAAAAAAATACCAAATCTTCACCCGAAGAATTATTTGATATTACGAATTGAAAAATTATGCCTATTTTAAAAAATTCAAAACATATATGTTTTATTAATTAATTTAATAATTAATTCCCTTTGTCAGAGCAAATAGCGTGTTTTTATGAAACAATAATTATCAAAAGATTGACACTAGTTTAAGTCCAATTTCAAAGTGAAATTAATTCCAACGACCACTATTGGATTAAATGGTAAAAATATATTCTAATTAATCTATAAAACCAAATAAAAATATAATGTAATCATATAAATAAATTAGATTAAAAAGTGGTTTTGAATTAAAATACAACAGTTTTCACTATTCATTAAAAAAATGAACTTTATCGGAAAAATACCAAAAATTTACACAAAGTAAATTTTGATGTCCCGATTCTACAGAAGAGTTTTATTTTGTCCAATATAATAAATAAGAGTTTCCAAAACTATATTTAATTATTGATCTCCATCAAAAGGCGATGAGTGAACCATTAGTGAAAATTAGGGTATATATGCCTAAAATTGAATTCTTTCCATATTTTAAGCCTTTATCTTTTATTGGATAAAAATAAAAACATTTAAAAAACAAATATAATAATATTTTAGTTATTTCTATCCATTACCTCTAATACAATGGCTACGTGTTAACTACCATTTAAAATAATATTATTTTATTACAAGTGTACAACGTAAGATTTCAAAGAAACTCTTTGTTGCGTATTGGGTACGCTATCGAACATAGAAAGCCCTTTAAACTAAAATTAATATTTAATATGAAAGTATTAATAAATATGAAAATGTATTATTCTTTATTTACCTGGGATGTTACATCCTTCCCCCCTTTTGAGAATTGTATCCTCACAATTTTATTCACTTATCAAAATAAGTGGGGGTATTTATCCCTCATAGCATTTTTAGATTCCCACGTTGCCTCTTCAACCAACTGGGTTTTCCAAAAAACCTTTACCTGATTAATTACCATATTTCGCATCACATTCTCTCTTCGGTCAAGAATCTGGACTGGTTGTTCTTCATAAGAGAGATTATCTTCCAACTGAACTACCTCTTGGCTCAAAACATGTGATGGATCTGGCATATACACTCTCAACATCGAAACACGAAAAACATTGTGTACCTAAGATAACCTCAGAGGTAATGCCACTATGTATGCAACTGATCCAACTCTCTCAAGAATTTCATATGGTCTAATGAACCATGGACCCAGCTTTCCTTTCTTACCAAATCACATCACACTTTTCCACAGTGAGACTTTGAAAATAAACATGATCACCTACCTTGAAAGAGAGATCCTTCTTCCTGTTGTCTGCATAACTATTCTGTCTGCTCTGAGCTGTTCTCATGTGTTTCTGAATCAACTAAACTTTTTTTGCCATCTCTTCTACCAATTCTGGTCCCATCAGCTTCCTTTCACCTACTTCATCCCAAAAAGCTGGAGTTCGACATCGTTTGCCATATAATGCTTCAAACAGAGCCATATGTATAATGGAATGAAGATTGTTATTATATGAAAACTCAACCAATGAAATATGTTTGTCCCAACATCCCTGATAATTCATAGAACAAGATCGTAGCATATCCACCAAGGTCTGAATTATTCGTTCCGACTGCCCATCGAATTGGTGATAAAAAGCTGTACTAAAATTTAATTCAGTACCCAACGACTTCTGAAGGCCTTTCCAAAAGGAAGGAGTAAACCTGGGACCACGATCGGACACAATGGAGAGTGTAACTCCATGTAACCTGACTATCTATTTAAGATACAATCGAGAAAGTTGATCTAGAGAGAAAGTATCTTGAATAGGAAGGAAATGAGCAGATTTAGTCAAGTGATCAACAATAACCCAGATTTCATTATTACCTCGAGATGTCTTTGGTAATCCCACAACGAAGTCCATCTATATGTTTTCCCATTTCCACTCTGGCACTGGTAAAGGCTGAAGCATCTCTTTTGGTAACTGCCACTCTGCTTAAACCTGCTGAAAAGTCAAACACTTCACAATAAAATCAGAAATATCTCTTTTCATTTCGTCCCACCAGTAATACTCCCGCAGATCTCTGTACATCTTAGTACTGCCAGGATGAACTGAAAAAGAGGAACTATGAGCCTCACATAACAAGTCATTCATCAATTGTGAATCACTAGGAGCACATAATTCTTCCCAATCCTCAAAACACAATCATTATCATGTTTAATTCAGGCAACTTTCCCTTCTGAACCAACTCTACCTTTTTCTGCAACTCACTGTCTTCCCTCTATGCTAGCTTACTTGTGTCTGATAGGGATGATCTCACTGATACCTGAAACAAGACAGAAGAAATTCCATCACCAACAACTTCTATGCCAAAGTTCATCAAATAAAAAACCAAAGGATCTCGTTCTAAACGTAGCATGGTTAATGAATCATTACTTTTTTGACTCAAATCATCAGCCACTTTATTTTCTTTTCCCGGATGGAAATGAATTGTAAAATCATAATCCATGATTTGTTCTAGACATCTCCTTTGTCTCTTGTTCAATTCATTCTGAGTGAATATATACTTTAAACATTTGTGATCAGTATATATTTCACACTTTACACCATACAAATGATGCCTCCATATTTTTAAAGAAAAAACAACTTCAACTAATTCCAAATCATGTGTAGGGTAATTTACCACATGAATTTTCAACTGACATGAATCATATGAAATTACCTGATCATTCTGTATAAGGAAACAACCAAGTCCTTTCAATAAAGCATCACTGTAGATAACAAACTCACCATTCCTGGAAGGAAGTGCCAAAACTGGAGCATTCACCAATCTTCTTTTCAACTCCAAAAAACAATCATCACATTCTTTTGTCCAGATAAACTTAACACCATTACGAGTTAGCTTAGTCATTGGACTATATAATCGTGAAAAATTTTCAACAAACCTTCGGTAGTAACCTGCCACACAAGGAAACTATGCATCTCGGTTACATTTGTGGGTCTTGGCCATTCTTCAACAACTTCTGTTTTAGCAGGATCAACAGTTGTTCCATTTTTTGAAACAGTGTGACCAAGGAAAGAAATTTTTTGTAACCAAAACTCACACTTGCTAAATTTTCCATATAGTATCTTTTCTTTTAAGGTTTGAAAGATAACCCTTAAATGACTTTCATGATCCTCTTTACTTTTAGAAAACACCAAAATGTCATGAATGAAAACAACCCCAAACTTATCCAAGAACTCATGGAAAATTCTATTCATAAGGTCGTTGAATACAGAAGGTGCATAGGTTAACCCAAAAGTAATAACTAATAATTCATAATGGCCATATCTAGTACAGAACGCAGTCTTCAGAATGTCTGCTTCTTTTACTTTCAACTAATGGTACCCCAACCTCAAGTCAATCTTCATAAAATACTAAGGTCCCTATAGCTGATCAAACAAATCATCGATATGAGGAAAATGATACATGTTCTTAACAGTAATATTATTCAACGCTCTATAATCAATGAAAAGTATCATTGATCCATCATTCTTTTTAACAAACAAGATAGGAGAACCCCATGGTGATGTGCTAGGTCGAATGAAATCATTATTTAATAACTCCTTCATTTTATTATTGAACTATAAAAGTTCAACTTTAGCCATTTGATAAGGGGGTTTTTAAATTGGCTTAGAATCAGGAACTAAGTGAACAGTAAATTGAACTTCCCGATCATGAATAATACCAGGAAACTCATCAGGAAAAAAATCAAGAAACTCATTTACCACTGGAACATCATTAAACTGAACAGTTCCTTTATTTTCAACAATATGTGGAAGGTAACATTAATTTCCATATTTTACTAGTTTCTCAACTTCCTGATATGTTATCAAAATCAAGGGTTCATTCTTATACACAAACTAAAAATCTTTCTGAAATGAAACCATTTTAGATCTACAGTCAATCTTAGCATGATAAACAGAAATCCAATCCATGCCCAAAATAACATCAAACTATACTAGAGGAATAACAATAAGGTTTGTTGGAAGATTCTTTCCGCACACAAGGATAGGAAGGTTCTTATAATTCCTTTTTCTCTCAACATTCCATCCATGTGTTTTTACCATAAGTCCAGGATTCATATCTTGAGATGAAATTTCCAATTTACTAGAAAACATCTCAGAAATGAATGAATGTGTAGACCCTGAAACAAACAACACATTGGCATAATCTGAACAAACAAACAGTGTACCTGATACTACTTCATTCGATGGCCCAACATCTGCTGAAGTAGTTGCAAAGGATTTCACAACCCCTTTCTGCTTGTAGTCTGGTTGCTTTCCCCAAATTGAGTTCTTCGTTAGACACTCATTTTCATAATGAACCATTTCATTACACTTAAAACATCTTACCGCTGGCTTTTCATTTCCTGGTTGATCATCTTCCTTACAGTTACGAGAAATATGACCAGACTTACCACACCGAAAGCACTTTCCAGACTTGGATAAACATTCTCCAGGATGAATTTTACCACACTTCTCACAGGATGGATATTTGGTTTTCTTACCTCCTTGCTTCTTTGATGAATTCTTCCCCTTTTCCTTCCAACTGGACCTCTTATTCTGTTATTTTTCAAAGAACACATGATCATCGGAAAACTCCATTTCCACCTTCTCCACACATTGAACAAGTTTTTCATAACTTTTTAACTCACGAGAAGCTAAAGCCCTTTGATACGGTGGCTCCAACCTTGAGTAAAAACAGTTTATTTTACTATCAAGATCTCGTATGAAGTTTGGAGCATACCTTGCCAATCGAGTGAACTTTGCTTCATAAGCAACCACTGAGTCATCCTCCTGCCTCAATTCTAGGAACTGTTTTTCCATACTAAGACGAACCACCTTAGGAAAACATTTCTCAAGAAACATACCTTTGAATTCGTCCCAGTGAAGATCATCAATCTCATCAATATCCATGATATTTTTCACCATCGACCACCACTGATCAGCTTCACCTTCAAAACGGTAAACAGCAAGACTAACCTATTGATTTTCTGAACACCCCATGACATCAAAAATTTTCTCCAGTGCTTTAATCCACCCATCAGCTTGTACAAGGTCATACGATCACTTGAATGATGGGGGATGTTGCCTCATAAAATATTCCACCACTGACATGTTTATCTGCGGTTGATCTGGATGATCTCATGCATGGATACCATAACCATTTATAGCCTGAGTCAACTATGACATCACTGCAACAAACTGTTTATTTATTATTCTGACCATCTCAGGATACTGATTTGAAAGTTCATTTACCTCTATACGCCTTCCCGGAAAAGCTGTTCTGTTTCCTCTATGAAATACCATTTTTAACAAAAATGTCTTAGATGAAGCAACATGGTAATCATGAAATTCTATATCATTTCAATTTGACCAAAAAAAAAATATATTTTTGGATAATCATTTAATAGAATTCAAACTCCTAAAGTTATCTAAACCAACCTTTGATACCAACTATAATGCCCCAGCCATAAACATTACTTAACATTGAATTAAATGAATAATTCCCATTGATGATATTTTCAGGTTTAGAGTATTAGAGAATTACATCTTAACTATTACATCTCAAAAGATTACAAAGTAGACACTTCTACTAAGTTTCCATAAAATAAAAACTCTTAAAAAGAAACATGTCTAGTTCCATGTTTTATATAACATGACATTCCCTTGGTCCCATCATTAACACTATTCCACATTATGTCCTGTGATAAACATTTCAAAAAACACGGGGTGAGAATAAAAATCTCAATAAGGGATAAAAAAATAATGAAAACTGTTAGTTAATCAAAACAACAAGTAAACCATGTATACTTTATCAAAGTAATACTTTTCTCCTTTATGATGTAGTAAAAACTCTTCAGTGAATAAAAGATCATTACTTACCCATTTGTAACCAAAATATTACCATAAAACCCATATGAAGAACACATAACATATAAAGTTATCTTAGGACATAAACATACTTAAATGGAATAACCATACGGTCGACTTCCACAGATATCACTTAATGGAATAGCCATACGGCCGACTTCCATACCCAATGCAATGGAGTTTATAATGTAACCACCCGTCCTTGTATTCACAGCACCACCCATCATATGGTTCATCACATAACCACCTTCCAAATGTCCAAGTACCATTATAAAATCATAAGACATAAAACAAATATAATGGAAAGAAAACATTTCCACACTTTGAACACAATATATAACTTAAATATATTGACATAACAAATCCATTATAAAAACCATTTTCAATACCAAAATACATAAAAGAGTATATGGTATTTATTTCATTTTAGTAAAAACATTATGGCTTGTTCAGGAAGCCAAAGGCCAAATAATACTCGTTGCGGCGGAAAAGGTCGTTGTCACCGCGTACGTTAAAAGAAACATTCCTTTTTTGTCCTTTAGTAAAACGCTTATTAGAAAAATATTCCTTTTGTATAAAAGAAAAATTCAAAGGGTTTTATAAACCGTATAAAATAATGTTGCGTATAAAACGAAATATGCCTCAATGAAAGGAGATTGAGATGAAGTCTCTTACCTCGGGTCCGACTTGACTCGATCATTATTTAACGTCCTGAATAATAAACTTGAGTTAATTTATACTTGCTTAAGAACCTTATTCAGGTTAATTATTACTTTTATATCACTTATTACCATGTTATAAACATTATTTAATCATTTAAGTTAATAATGATTATTTTGTTGATATTTTCTTTTTAAGTCGAAAGTGGACTCCTTATAATTAAATGTTGTTCATGTGGTCAAAGGTTCATTATATCCAGAATGACATTCATGATTTGGATATCATATAAATCATATATATCCATCATATTAATGTATTTATAATATTAGATAATCATTTATAGGTAAGACATGAAATGCACCGTTCATGGAGACGGTAAGCCGTACATACGCATGAACGCTACGTTCATTTCTATGTCATATTAATAGAATTAAAACTAAATGAGAGGTATGTATATTTTAATTCCAGAATTATATTAATCATTTTGATGTAACATAAATCATATATAATAACTATAAATCCATCCTTTATACGTCACACATATGGCATTAACAAATCAAATCACTTTGAGGGGGTGGTGGTCCGCACTTCCTAAAATGAAGATATCACGTATACCCATAATGGAAGCCATAAAGGTGTGCCATAAATGAAAAAATAGAAAATTAAGGAAGACATAGACATATTATATATCATATATAAATATAGTGACATCATAATGGCCACCTTTGAAGGTATTGGAAGAATATTGAACAATCATCGTTTCGTGAGGCAGAAATTCGCCATCCACAGAAACAGTATGTTCTTTAACCATTAGATGTAGGTGTGTGTAAGTGTAGCTCGAATTATTCTTATAACAAAATCCTAGTATATTGAAGATACTGGAGTTGTTACAAATGAAATGAATAAAAAGAGTTTAGGGGGTTGTATAAGCAAAATAAAACAAAAGAACATAAAAGAAAACACTACCTTTAAATCGGGTAACTCTTTTTGATTTGAGCTCATAGGCTTCCTTGGAAAGACTTCTGTCTAATGTGAGGCTTCTAAGAGTAAGAGAGAGATGTGGAGAGACAGAATGGGTAGGGTTTGGCCGATTCAAAGGCTTTGGAAGTGTGGGTATGTTAGTAGAGGTGGGGGATTTTTATAAGAGGAGAGGAGGGGCACTCTTGGAAAGTAGAGAAATGCTACTTTATTTTAAATTGAGTTTTAGATTTAAAAGGTCACACACTGATATAATTCGATGATAAGGTGATAAGGGTTCGAAATATACCCATACAATAGGTTTTTGACAAGTTTAGGTCTTAGATTTTACATTATCTTTTCATTTTATTTAAATCAGTAAATAATGAGGTAATCGTTGCATCATCATGGTGTCATGAATAATTTAATTTATTTAATGTCTAAAAATTATAAAAAAAATAATGAAGTAGGAAATATTTTTATATTTCTAATTAATATTTATAGTCAAAATATGACTTGTATAACAACATTTAAAAATTGTTTTGGTAAATCAACTCATGTTTGTGACATTTTTACTTTAACAATAAATAAAAAGATATTAATGTCATTTTCCTTCCATAGTGGCTCCATGGGGTCCCCATGGTGACCCATGGATTGTCTTGGTCAGCCGTGACACATCCAATAAGAGTAGTACATGTGTAAAGTTCATTTAATATTATTAAAACATTATTCTTACCTTGAATTACACTAATTACCTCTATTCGCGATTACAAACTTAAAAATTACTATTCACAAAAAACTTATTTTCATCCCATTGAACCACATGTTATTTCTTAATGACAACCATGTTTGTCAGATTTTGGAAATTCAAAACATAGAGGTGGTAAATTTTCATTTAAATGAAAAATCATTTTTTAAGTACCACTTAGTGGTTTCACTATTCATCAAAAAATGAGGTTTTTCAGAAAAATACCAAAACATCACCCTAAGCATTATTTGATATTCTGAATTCAAAAATGATTTCTATTTTACAAAATTAAAAACATATAAGTTTCATTAATTAATTTAATAATTAATTCCCACTGTCAGAGCAAATAGCGTGTTTTTATGAAACAATAAGTATCAAAAGATTGACACTAGTTTATGTCCAATTTCAAAGTGAAATTAAATTCAACGACCAATATTGGATTAAATGGTATATATATATATTCTAATTCAACTCTAAAACCAAATCAAAAGATAATATAATCTTATAAATAAATTATATTAAAAAGTGGTTTTGAATTAAAATACAACATTTTCACTATTCATTAAAAAATGATCTTTATCGGAAAAATACCAAAAATTTACCCAAAGTAAATTTTGATGTCCCGATTTTAAATAAGAGTTTAATTTGGTCCAATAGAATTTATAAGAGTGACCAAAACTATATTTAATGATGGTTCGCCATCAAAAGGTGATAAGTGAACCTTAAGTGAAAATTAGGGTATATATGCCTAAAATTGAATTCTTTCCGTATTTTAAGCCTTTATCTTTTATTGGATAAATGTAAAAACATTTAAAAAAACATATATAATCATATTTTAGTTATTTATATCCATTTCTGCCAATAAAACTGCTACGTGTTAACTACCAATTAAAATAATATTATTTTATTACTAGTGAGCAACGTAAGATTTCAAAGAAACTCTTTGTTGCGTATCAGGTACGCTATCAAACATAGAAACACCTTTAAAGTAAAATTAATATTTAATCTGAAAATATAAATAAATATGAAAATGTATTATTCTTTATTTACCTGGGATGTTACACAGTGTGAGGGAATTTTCTTCCTACAAATATTATTATTCTTCCTATATTTTAATATGATTTTTTTGGATATTAATTGGCTCTCAAAATATAGATCTAATATGAATTGTTGAAGAATTGTAGATATAATTTATATTCTTAATCCACCTTTATTTATCTATTATTTTTATGATTAACCACAAAATCTAGGGAAAATTAAATATATCTTAGGGATTATGTTACATTCTACTAAGGGATACCTATCCTAAATGGTTGTGGATAAATTCAACATTGAGAAATTTCTTATTGTTCATGAGTATATGCAGTAATTTCCCAATGAAATACCTATTATTCCACAAAAACATGTAGTTATATATTAAATTTTTCTCATTCCAGGTGTTATAGATATTTCAAATAATTGTTTTATAATAACCACGTTTTAGTTCAATGAATTAATGGAGTAAATAAAAGAGAATCAAGATATGTGATACATTTTTAAAAGTGCTTCTTCGTGGGGTTAACCTTTGCATTTTCTTAGGAATTAATTTGGGTCAATGCATCATTACATTGATTATTAGGAACACAAAATGATCAATATGAAACATATGTATCACCATCCTTTTATCAATGATTTTTTGGAACAATTGTGACTAACTCTATCTTTTTACATGACTTCGATTCGATCTATATTTCATCTACTAAAGATCAAGAATATGGATATTCCCAGGATGTGATTCCATAAGATGTATGGTAATTATGAATTTATAGTAACTCCATTTGGACTTTACAATTCTCTTACTATCAGTCTGTATTTTATGAATATAATATTATGACATTCCTTTGATCGGTTTTTGGTAGAGTTTATATAATAAATTATGATGTATAAAAGTAAAAAGTAATAGAATGAATAATATTTTATAAATTTTTTGAAGACCTTGACAATGATAAATTTGTATTCTCAATGTAAATTTTGGATGTAAAATGCTTCATCATCAGGTTATATAGTAACTAGAGAGGTTATTTGATAAGTTCATTGAATGGTAAAAGTTATTAAGAAATATTTTTGACAAACAATGGAAAATGAATTAAATAGTTTTCATGGGTTGGATAGATACTCTCTACACATTTTGAATGACATATAATATCAATATTACCTTAGAATAGGTTAAATCAAATGTGGGTATTATTATTCTGGAGGGATGAATATAAAGAGAGTTTCAAACAACTAAAGAGATTATTGGTTAGAGAAAATAAACATACATGATGCTATAATAGATATGGGATTATGATCTATAGTTTTGAATCAAAGAATAAATCTTGGATCCGTCCTCATGATGATTGGAATGGTTGTATAATATTCTTTCCATTAATTAAAAAAACAATGTCAAAATGATATGAATTATTATTTAGAGTTAGAAACTGTAATATTTAAATTGAATGTATGGATGCATTATTTTTACAGGGAATGGTGATATATATAAAATGATCATAAAATATTGAAGTATATGTTTCATATAAAGAGTTGAATATTCTCTATATAAGATTAATAGAGTAATAAAATATTATGATTCATTATTACATTACCACCCTATTAAGTCAAAAAAAACAGGATGATTCTTTTAGTTTGAAGGAACATTATTTTTTCACCCTTATAAGGAGTGAAATATCACTAGTTTTTATCATTTTGTAAAATATGTCTATTTAAATCAAAAGTAAAGCATTGTTCTATTATCCTTATTTGATGAATATTAAACCAAGAATTCACGAGAGAATTTAGAACGCATAAAAGGATGATGTGTAATTAAAAAATGTAGTAAATATTTTTATGTAGATCAACCATGATCATAGAATAATTATAATGTATGGGAAATGATTACGGGTCCCATAAAATTCAATATTCAAAAAGGATTTGTGTGGTGAATCTCATAGTTCGTCATCTTTTATTCATTATAAAAATATAGAGATGTACAAATATATAACAGTGTATTTATAGTGGTATATTATGAAAATTAATATTTTATAATATATATCAAAGTTTTTAGTAAAGAAAAATGTTATATTAGGGATACAGAAGTATATTGGGTTGTTACAAACATTACCCATTCTAGAATATATATTGAAAAATGACACAATGCAATTTTTCATCAAACTGCACACATTTTTAATGAGTAATAATGTTATTTATATTGTAATGATATCTATGGATAATGATGTGACATATATATAGATCAATAGAGATTGAAAAAAATATTCTCACTAAAAGAACTAAAAATGATGAAAATTGGATCCCTTAAACTACTCAAAGATTATGACTATACAATACACTGCCACCGTTGGATAGAGAATAAGTTAGCAGATTCATTGATAAAGAAAGATCGGGGTTTTTAAAAAAAATGAGGATTAACAAAGATCATATGTTCATTGATCTAATGGGGATGGTTATGTGAATTTTCAAATAAGGTGAAACATTATTACAATTGCAATTGGTTACCGAACCATCTATAATATATATGATTAATTTTCTCATCTAGATGTTGAGAGTATTCTAATGTAAATTAATGTTTTGAATGATATAATGTTTTTAATATTCATGTATGATGATGGAATTCCAAAATTTTGGAGGAAACTATGTGTTCCCTCTATACATGGGATAAAATAGAGATTTATTGGATGATACCCATATTTGTAATTTCCTTATACACCCTAGTTTCACTAATGTTTATATTGATTTGATGGAACATTTTTTTGGGATTATATGACGTGGGAAATTTCTGATTATGTATCTAGATGTTTAGTCTTTAAAATATGAAGGATTAAAGAATAAATCCTTGAGGAGTCATGAAACCTCTTACAAATCCTACATGGAAATGGTATAACATTACATTGTATTTTGTCACATTATCTTCAATAAAACAATGAAATAATGATGCAACATGGTTAATAAAATATCTATTTACAAAGTCATCTCATTTTCTCAAAAAAGGGATGATTTTACACTAAAGCTCCTTGCATGGATATATATTAATAATTTTTTAAGGATTCGTGGAGAACCCCTCTCAATTTAGTATAATAGTGACCAACAATTTACATTAAAATTTTAGAAATTCCTTTAGAATGATTTGGATATTGAGCTTCATTTGAGTATTTCTTATCACCCTCAAACTGATGTGCACTCAGAAAGGACAATCCAAACATTATAAGACACGTTGATATAATCCTTACATGATTTTCACGGTATGTGGGATCAATATTAACCTTTGGTAGAGTCTTAAATCAATAATAGTATCCATTAAAGTATTAAAATGGCAATATATAAAGCATTTTTCAAAAAGAGATGTCATACTCCAATATGATGGGATGAAGTTGGTGAAAGAAATCTTGTAGGCCCAGAGATGGTATAGGAAAAAAACCCAAGGTAAACAGTATTCAAATCCATATCAATGAAGATCAAAAAACAAAAAAAATATATATCGATAATCGAATGACAGATTTGGAATTTTATGTGGAAGGTCATGTTTTCATGAAATTACCTCCAAGGAAGGGTGTTATAAAAAATAGGATGAAATGGAAATTAATCCCTAGGTACATTGGTCCTTTTGAAGTTTTGGAGAGAGTTAGGGCTATGAACTATCATTTTTTGATGCCTTTATGTATTTATAAAGTACACAATGTGTTCCATATCTCATATTTAAGAAAATACATTTCAGAACCAATGCATGTCCTAACTTATAAATGAATAGATATGAAACCTGATTTAACTTACTATGGAAAGCCTATTTGAATTTCAGACATGAATGAAATTTTTTTGATGAATCAGACGACTCATCTTGAAAACCTGGTGTCTAAAAAACATAAAATTGAATATATTCTACGGATTTTGAGTAACCTATGAAAAATAACTAAAAAATCATTTAATGATGTAATGTTCTGGTAATTTAGAGGATGTAATATTTGAAGGAGGGGATAATGCAACACACCAAGGACTTACAAATAATTGTAATATAGAATGAAATGCATGCGTCACTAATTCTTTATGAAATAAAACATGTTATTTAAAAGATATAGATATAACCTAGTCATTAAGCATAATTTTATAACTTCTATGTTTTTAATATCAAAAAATTAACATACATAGTTGCGATCAGTAAGATATTTATAGTCTTATAGGACCGATATAGATTTTTTGGTGAATAGTAACTGGAACCTTATGATTATTAATATCACACTTATGAATAGAAAATACGCCAAATGAATTGTAACCCCACTCATTAATTTTAAAAAAAATTATCGACCTTCTAAATGAATGTATGATATAATTATATCATATTACAATTAAATATATATTTTAAAATTTTAATAATTTTGTGTTTGTATTTTTGTATGTAATAAATATTTAAAAATTAATAAATTTATTAAAATGAAAATTCATTTCTATAAAATTATTTCAAAAATAATTTCTTTCCTAAGATTTTAGGATTATTTAACAATACCTTTGTTAATTTTTTTGTGAGTTCTAAATTCAGTGTTAATTTAAAAAATTGTATTTTTCGAGTAAGTGATGTTTTCAATTAAAAAAATTAAATTTCTATAATTTGAAAAATTATTTTTAAAAAATGGATTTTATTTTGGAATTATACATATTGAAAAATTATTAAGGTGAATTTTTGTGATATTTCTAAAAGACATGAATTTTTATGAATTGTAAACTGAAAAAATCTGTGATAAATGCTAAATACATGAATTATAGAGTCACGAATGATGTTTGGGTGATGTAAGAACCATTAGTTTGAACTAACATGCACTTATTACTGTATAGATTCACAATAATATATATTATTTCTTGTCTTGAGAAAAATAATAAAACAATGAAAGAAATAATGAGAATTTACCCCTCTTCTCTACTATAAAACCCACACTCTCCCTCCTTTTCTCCACACTCCTTTAATTGCTAATGATTATAAAAGATATATCCAAATTTGTTTACCTAGTAACTCCCTACATCCAATACATCATTGTATTTCAAAAATACCAAAAATCATTCCTTAAAGAGGTTCTCAGTGATTATAATTCTAAATGTAAATCCTCTTCTTTTTCCTTTCAATATCATTTCAATTTACTTTATTTTTTTATCCTATCCAGACCTCATATAAGAAAACTATCTTGATAAATTGAATGTTATGAATATACTATAATTATATAATTATAATGTGACATCTATTATAAATCTCTTTACTCTATATCTTATATTTTAAAAATGAAATCATTGTTTGGGAGGTAACGTTTTGTGACCTTCATGGACAATGAACATTCATTCCTCAATTTCTACGTCAAGGATGACCACGAAACAATTTTTGTGGTTGAAACAGATTATAAAATATTTTTTATATCATTTTAATGGTTCTGATATCCATTTAATGTGAATAATATTAAATAATAGAACAATATCAGTTGATTGTGATCAATGAACTGCTTAAATTAACATAAATAATTATCATTAACATGTTATATAACGATTCAACCTAATATATAGAAAAATAATAATAAATAATATCAATTATACTTATTTTTTTCCAATAATAAAATGTAATTCTAGTTTTGGAATATTATTTCCATTTACATGAACCTCATTACTCATATATTAGAATACCATTCGGGAAAACTAAGGAAACGAATGCTCCCAAAAACTAAAATTGAAACTAATATCTCATAAAAAGGAGTTAAATGAACATAATAAAATTATAATAAATAAAATAAATTTATATTAGGCACTGAATTAACTAATTAATTAATTTAATATGATTATCCATGATTTTATGGTTTAGTGCATAACACATTCAGACATAAGTTAATGGTTTTTATAAACGAACCTGAAATTTCATTCAGCTAAAATTTTCTATCTTTACCCCTATGATATTATTAATTATTCTAATTTACTCCTAATAAATTATTTTTGAATTATATATATATATATATATATATATATATGTTACAATATTAATATTTCTTTTTATGGTGATTTGGATGTTTTAAAAGGATTCTTTTCAAATACATCAGTATAAACAAGCCCGATTCAAGGGAACTTCTCGAATTCTTACCCATTATCAAGTGTACTCAATAATCTATTTTATTCTACAATTATTTTAAAAAAAATAATAATTTCATTATGAATAGATAAATATTAGTTTATATAACTTTCAAAAAAATTCAAAATGAAAACTTCTTTGCAAATTAATAGAGTATTTGTCACAAGTATTACACGATGATTTTATAATAGTATTTGCATAAATTTCAAAATTATTGTTGATTTTTATGTTTAGTTTGGATTAATATTTTTTGATATAATCTACCAATTTTTATTGAATGATTTATGATTAATCTGATTTTTAATGTTCTCTCTTGATACCATTCCCTATATTACTCTGAATAGTTTTTGTTTTTATTTACTAATTGGGGATATGTTTTTACTTTTCATATGTTAGTTTCAATATAATTTTATATGTTGACTATGTTTATTACAATTCATACTATGAATTCATTAGACTTATTAGGTTATGGGTGTGGATTTCTATATCCACTCGATGCATTAGTAGGTCTCATGAGACAAACTATTTTGGGTTTCACCCATTATGTTATTGGAATTGTTTGTGGCCTTGACAGTATGATTTTGTTGTCCGAAATTATGCATTCCCTAATTTTGAGGCTTGTAATTGTTTTTCAAAATTATTATTCTATGAGTTAAATATCCATGGTTATTCTTTATTATGGAATTTTTTGTTTTTAATTCATGCCATTTTATGCTAAAGATTATGATTTAATGATATGTGAATTTTTAGTTATTCACCATTCATTATATTTTTCCTTTTTCTATATTAATTACCTTTATTGAGAATCTGAGATCACCCATTTCTTCTGTTTACTTTTCCCAAGATGCTTAGATGAATTTTTAATGATGTTAAAATATAATATAGAATAATGAGATTGTTTCCATAGGGGTTCCTTTTATGTATTCCATTTCATGTTGTAATTTTGACCTTTGTATGTATATGGGGTTCCAATGCTAATAAACTATTCTTTCCATAAGTATATAACTTCTTAATTTAGATTTAATTGTAATAAATTTAGGTGCCAGCTCAATGAAATAGGTTTTTGGGTCCTTACACCATTACAATTTGATACATTTGGGTCATAATCCCCATAAAAGTAATAATTATCAAATTAATCATTGAATACCATGATGATAATGAGATGCATGATATGATATATCAAAGGTAAGTATGTTCACCACACACAGGAAATTATTTTCTAATGAAGCATAATTCTCATAGATGAAAAAGTGAGACAAGAAAGCGTTCCCTTCCACTTGATTTTGGTTGAACGCTCATCAACCTTCTCTTATTTGTTGGAATTCCTTTTGATTTCTTCCTTACAGATATATGATTAGTCTTTGTTGATGACCAGGACCTCCAAAAAATTATAAGGGTGTTCATGATAACAATGGGTAAGGTTTTTTCAATCTAAAATCACTTAGGTTTTAAAATTGTTGAATGATATAATGACCTTTGTAATTTGGATGAGGGTCACTTTTGGTAAATCATAAAATATTAATTTTATATATAATAATTTTCAGTTACAAAATAACCCATAAGGAGTCATTTAGAAGATATACTGATGATGGGAATAAATCCTGCCATCCATTAATTTTTTCCAAATATTTGGTCACAATAATACACTTATCATTTGGTTTTAACACATATTTAACCCCCTTAACTCTTATCATGACTACTGGGATTTTTACACCATAACGATTTAAAGAGTTATTATAAAACGAAAAAGACCTATAAATGGACCATTGAATATATGTTAGATCATATCTTAATAATTTTGGACAAATTAAGATATTTAGGACTTTTATATCATTTAATAAAATTTTATTTATTTTAAATTATTGTTAATGTAGATTTTCAGGCTATTCAATACATTGAATTTTTGAAATATAATACAAAAAACTATATAAATTAGAAAATTTATTCACTAAACCCCTAACATGTCCAAATAATATATACAACATTTTCACTTATATTTCTTATACAAAATTATATTTATTTTAATATTTTAAATAACATTTATTTGATTCTTCCATTAATTAATGATTACTCCACCACTATTGTGAATGCTTTTAAGGTAATTATTTCTCAACAAAAAAAATAAAAAATAATTACTATCATAAGACTATATAGGTTAAATTTCAAATGAATATTTATATTCAAATATATCCACTAGAAAACACATTCCTAAAAATATATTAGTTGTTTATAATATGAGTGGGAAATATTTTCCTTTTCATTAAATAAAATATAATAAATTTCAAAATCATATATAAATTTAATATAAAACAGTATATTAAAGACATGAGTTCTTATAGACGAATATATTCTCATATAATAAAATTTATGCAAGTGTTACTATTTTTTATTATCCTTATTATATTATTTTTACCCTTTCTTATTATATTTTTACACAATTTACACTTTATCGTTGTAACAAAATTTACCAAATATACTAATAATATTGTCTAAAAATAATGGATAAATACTTAATAAATTTTAACCTTATGATTCCAAATTTTGAATAAAATTTTCAAATTTTAATATAATGACTTTTTAGAAATTAATTTAAAATTACTCATGCCGCTGGGATGAAACAACGACATGTCAATGTGAAAATGTTCAAAAGTTTGAATTATTTTTATATCCAATTTCAATATGAAATTTATTCCAATTAATCCCATTGGATTTATTTATTTATAATTTAAATCATTATAAATTAAAACCATTTTATATTGTAAATTTAATATTTAAATACATCAGACAAAAATGTTGTTTCCTATTAAAATTTATTATTTTTCACTGTATATCAAAAAAATGAATGTTATCTAAACAAAAATGAAAATTTACAAAAGATAATTATGATATAAATATTTGAAAATGGAATATTATTTTCTAAAATATAATCTATATTATTGTGAAAATTAATTTTTAAAGGAACTGCTCCATTAAAAGGTGGTGAAACATCCTTTCTAAAAATATAGCTTTTTATGCGTAAAATTTGATTTACACTTATCATATAAATTTAAAATCTATTTGATAAATGTAAAAATATTTGATTAAATATAAAACATATTTAAATTTAATATTTTTTTAATACTATTATTTTCCACCAATTTAATGGCTATGTTAAAATAATATATCGTTATCGTTTAAGTTGGGTGATGTGTGGAACATAGGTTGTCGAATATATTATGTTTAAAAAGAGACATATTCTAAAATCGTTAGGAGTTACAGAGCCTTATAATGAATTAGTTAACTACTATATGAATTTTATTCGGAATTTTTTAAAAACATATCATTTTTAGTGTACTAGTTTGTTAGTAATTTTTTGATTGTAAGAGGTAAATGATACATCATCATGAGATTATGGTTCTACTATAAAGGGAAGTGATTGTACAAGAAATTTTTATCTTGAATATTTACATTTGTTATAATTATTATGGTATATGGAATAGTTCATTTTCCTTATATTTGATATATATTTTTCAATTTTTATATTGTATGATATTGAAGATGATGATGTCACCAATAGAGTGATAGAGGGAACTGGTGTAATTATAGGTTTACATAGTTTTCACCTGAGGAATATAAGTGTGCAATTAAAAAAAAATCTATTAATTTCAAAAAAAATATTAACATATTTCCTGTATTATACATCATTTAATTATTATTCACCTTTTTTAATTATATCATACATTTTAGTTATCCATTACCTTAGATAATCGAACAGTACCTAGACATCATCAATCAATTTATAGAGAAAATACATGATAAATATAAGTATTACTGTAGCCACAAAATCTTCAATGATATGGGGTTTAATTTTGGTTGAAAATATAACCTACCTCAAAAATATGCTTGGTATCTGGAAGTCTAATAATATTGTCTTTATTGGTAGACATAATATATGAGAAGAGAAATTCATGATGAAATAGATAGATTTTTTAATGGTTCCTTCAATGCAATGGAACCAATAATAAATGTCTGAAAAATTCATATTTATGTTATATTACACATATTTAATCAATTTATGAGTTTCACATAATGTTCCAAATTATTTTTAAATTAGTTTTTGGAATGTTGTTGACGTCATTTTCTTCGTGAGGCTGAAAATCAATATTTTCATCCATCTTTTTCCTTATATTTTGGTTTGTGACATGTTTTAGGAAATAATAATGGTTTGATGAAAGGAATATTCAATGATTTACTTAATTGTAGAAAACTCTTTAAATTAGTTATTAAAAATCTATATGATTTTCATTGTTCTAGAACCATATTTTATATTTATCAACAATACTAGAAAAATTTAAAAATTTGTAATTTGTATATTATAGGAATATTTGATGAACATATATGGAGACATATAGTAACATAATAACTATTTATCATTTTTATGTAATTTGGGAGCTCAGAAAAATTATTTTTTATCTACTTTAATCTATCATTTTTTGATAAATTAACATTAAAAACTTCTAAAATTGAAACAGAATTGGCTACGAGATTTCTATATCATATGATTATTTATCTCCAATGTATTTTTAAAATAATTAGAGATTTAATGAATACTATTACAAATGTGATCCCATAATTAGGATACCCTAGTAGGTTTAGTGGGTTACATATTGACTTGAATCTTTCAATAATTTAATGTATTTAATTATGGGGTTGTGGATGATTAGTAGGGATATGGTCAGGAAAACACATTTAGGATAATTCTTATTATCACGATGTAACCTATAATGCCTAAATATTAAATATATATATATTTATATATAGTATGATAATTTATGATAAAACTTATCGTATAAGAATATATCCATGGAGGCCTTCTTGAGAATTACATTTACTATAATTCTATAGTTAAAATTTATGGCACACCTTTAGGATGTTTATAAATCAAATATTTCTCTATCTATTTTTATTTTGGATGATTATATATATACACATAATAAATATATATGATATTTATAACATGAATATCCTTCCAAAAAATGAGTATCATTGATCAAATTGTATGTACCAAAACCAAAAAACCTAATCATTTATGAAAACCAATGAAGTAATCACCCAATAAATTAATATTATAAAGAATTATAAATAAATTGGTGATATAAGTATATAATTAAACAATATATGTTTTCAGTTATATTATTATGGTTATGACGAATGTTAATAATAATTATATATTTATTATAAATTAGTGTTAATAACATACAAATAAGTTTGGCATTTAGTAAGGGATTTATTTGACAATCTCATCATTATTTATGATTGTTTATGTTTCATTATCTGTTGGGGGAATTATTAAATAAATCAATAATAATACCAATATAATTTCTATCAACTTATTATTACATTAATTAATGTTTTTCCTTTCATTTCCCACACATTATCAACTCAATATATTGACATAATGTTATTAATGAAACCTGACTTTTTTCTTTTATGTTGGGAATGTTTCTTTCCCACATCCAAATATTCATTAACAAAATTAGGATTATTTTTTATAGAATATAAGGATTTATTAAATATATAATTAACTATGTTTTACATTTTCCAGATGATTAAAATTAAATATTTTTTTTCCATTCAAAACAAAAAACCTTTTACCAATGGTGTGAACAAAATAATTATTTCAACATATTCAGAATGAATAGAATATCACACCATAATGAATACTATATTATTTAATAACTCATTTACACGTTTCCATTTAAATAATAAATAAAATTTTTGGGTATTATATTTTATATATATTTTAATTTAAATAAATATTTTTCAAATAAAAATGGTATTTTCATCAAGAATTCATCCCGTGGTATTTTTAATTTATTTTTATCTTTTTCAGTATCCTTTGTGGAATATTATGTTGATTATATAATCAAATGATAATATTAACCATATTTATCTTTGTGTTTTATGATTAGTTTGATTTTCAAATGCATTGTCATTCTATATTGAATTTCTACCCATATAGATAGTAATTTAATTTTAAGGTTTGTCACATTTGTTCTATTGTTTTTTCATACCATGAATTTATTAAAAGAATTAAGTGATTTGTCATCCCAAAATTACATCATCCCTCATTGTGTGGTTAAGTATCATGAGACAAGATATTATTTGTATTTGGATAGTTCAATCACCATTTTGTATATATCTTTTCCAAGGACATTATAGTCAATTTATGATATCTAGTAATGTGCATTCCATTATAATGAAGTATGTTATTCATTTACATGTGATTATTTTAATAGTTATAATATATATGGATAAGATTATTTTTCAAGGGATTATTTGTATATAATTATTTTAACATCATTTATTCCTTCCCTCTTATTCCTACAATATTAGCTTCTGTAGTATTCATACCCATATTAATAATCTGACCTCAACCGTTATTTTTTTTATTTTAATCATGCTTCCAAAAAGTGTATTATGATTTATATGTTGGGATATAAAAGAGTTAATTATGTTTTTTAAGGATAATAATATGTGGAATTTTATGTATTCAAATGTCATTTTAGATTCATCTATGAATAATTTTTACTATAATGTTTAAAAAATTCATTTATATATGAGGTGATCATATGTATCTAGTAAATATTTATTAGTGTAACCCCTAGATTAGTCATACAAGGGTCATGGTAACCGGATTTGGTAATAGTGATAGATTAGTAGAATCATTTCAGAATATATTTAATAAGAAATATATTATGGACCATAAACCTATGACTAACATCGAGTATATGTATAAATATAGGATAACATCGAAAAAAATTGTAATGTATAGATTATATATATTTTCAAGAAATACTACCTTTTTAGGATACTATAAGTGCGCATGGGATTGGAACAGATGCATCTTGGGGTAATAACCTTGAAAATAGTTTGCTGAGTATATATCAACTATCATTCTAGTGCATGGTTATTTTTTCCTTACTACACACATTGTTTTAATCTCTAAAGGGATATTCTTAGGTTGAATAAAATTTTATTTAAAGCCATATTAAAATACATGAAAATAATTTAATGTTTTTAAAATATTCCAAATGGATAATATTTTATGATTTTGAGATTATATATAAATAAATTTAAAATTTATGAAAACTATTTCACAGTTTTAAAAATTATACATTTTAAATCATTATTTTATGATCATTTTTATTTTATTTAATTGTTTATAAATGTTTCATATTAGAAAAAATTGAAACACTATCAATTCACATAATCTATGTTTCTATTTACCTCAGGCTAATGATAATGTAACTAGAGTTGGAGTTCTATGTAAGTAAATTATAACAATATTGTGGCTGGTGGATCATGTTAAGACCAATAATAATTCTGATATAGTGGATCTAGTTTTCCTGTAATGTAGTGTAACAATTTTTTAATATTTCATATTATAATAATGTCTAGAATTCAAAGAAACCACAAATCCATTTTTAACTAAATGAAGGATATGTTCATTATATATGATATTTCATTCTTTTATAAATAAAAAAAGTGATATGATTCTATTTTAAATTTAAAATGCTCTAGGGGATGCATATAAATAGAGGTTTTTGATTCAAAAATCTACGGATAATGAATAAATAATAAGCATTGATTGGAAGGATTTTAAGGTACATGTCATTGAAAATTATTTTCCTTTAGATAAAATAAAACATATGGAGAGGAAATTTATATGTCATGGAAGGAAGGAATAGTGAATTGTTTCAAAACAAGAATCTGACATTAAAATGATAGTGAGGCATGTTTTGTAATATGTATGTAATCCAATGATCATGATTAAAAATTTATTTTATGTTCATAAACTAATATTTCAACGGATAGATGTCTCTAAAAAAGTATAATCATATGGTGATATCGTGATTTCTACTTTAAACATAGAGAAATAATTAACTATTCCTTAAATATTTTAAGGAAATAAAGAGAAGTATATATAGATCGAGGGTAAAATTCATAAGGTGAATAAGTTAAAAATTATTATTGAACATCAGATAATTATTGAAGTAAATAAATTGATACATTATTAAAAGGAAAGTCATTTTCTTGATGATTATAGGAAATGAAATAATGAACCTGAATGAACGGTTGAGGGATATGCTATCAATTTATTCATATTTAATAATATGGAGGTGGATTATGAATCCAACCAATTCATAAAACATCAAGGGAATATACCATAAAAAGGCCAAGGGGACATGTCCATGATTATGTAATTTCTATAGATAATGTAGATGTTCCAAATGATGTGGTGAATGGTACACTTATAATAAAATCCAAGATTGAAAATGTATTATTTTATTCATTTTATATCAATCTTTTTATATCTGGTGAATTTTTGAATTGTTCAACAACACTACCACAATGATTATATGTTGTATTGTTGGTGAAAATTCATAATGTTAGGATAACTCCAAGTCATGTTTATAGTTCCTCACAAATAGTTGTATGAAGGAATTTTCTTCCTAAAAATACTATTACTCTTCATATATTTTAATATGATATATTTTTGGATATTAATTGGATCTCAAAATATAGATCTAAAATGAACTGTTGAAGAATTGTATATATATATATGATATTCTTAGTCCACATTTATTCATCTATTAGTTTTATGATTAATCAAAAAATCTTGGGTAAATTAAATATATCTTATGGATTATGGTACATTCTACTATGGGATACATATCTTAAATGGTTGTGGATAAACTCAACATTGATAATTTTCTTATTGTTCATGAGTATATATAGTAATTTCCCAAGGACATACCCATTCTTCCACAAAATCATGTTGTTATATATTAAATTGATCTCTTTCCATGTGTTATAGTAATATAAAATAATTGATTTATAATAACTACAATTTGGTTCAATGAATTAAAGGATTAAATACAAGAGAATCAAGATAATTGATACAATTTTAAAAGTGCTTCCTCGTGGGGTTAACCTGTGCATTTTCTTGAGAAGTAATTTGGGTCAACGCATCATTGCATTGATTATTAGCAACATAACAAGATCAATATGAAACATATGTGTCACCATACTTTTATCGTTGAATTTTTTGAAAAATTGTCACTAACTCTATCTTTTTACAAGAAATTTATTCGATCTATATTTCATCTACTAAAGATCAAGAATATGGATATTCCCATGATGGGATTCCATAGGATGTATGGTAATTATGAATTTATAGTAACTCCATTTGGACTTTACAATTCTCTTACAATCAGTATGGATTTTATGAATATAATATTATGAATTTTCCTTGATCAGTTTTTGGTAGTGTTTATATAATAAATTATGATGTATAAAAATAAAAAGTAATAGAATGAATAATATTTTAGAAATTTGTTGAAGACCATGAGAATGATAAATTTGTATTCTAATTGTAAATTTTGGATGTATAATTTTTCGTCAACGGGTTATATATTCACTAGTGAGGTTATTTGATATGTTCATTGAATGGTAAAAGTTATTAAGAAGTATTTTTGACAATCCATGGAAAATTAATTAAATAGTTTTCATGGGTTGGATAGATACTATATACACATTGTGAATGATATATCATAAAAATATTACCACACAACAAGTTAATTCATACGTGGGTATTATTTTTATGGATGGATGAATATAAAGAAGGTTTCAAATAACTAAAGCGATTGTTGGTTAGAGAAAATAAACTTACCTGACGCTATAATAGATATGGGTTTATGATCTATAGTTTTGAATCAAAGGAAAAATCTTGGATGCGTCCTCATGATGATTGGAATGGTTGTATAATATTCATCCCATTAATTAAAAAACATGTTCAATTGATATGAATTATTAATTAGATTTAGACACTATAATTTTTAAATTGAATGTATGGATGCATTATATGTATAGGGAATGGTGTTATATATATAATGATCATTAAATATTGAAGTATATATTTCATATAAAAAGTTGAATATTCCCTATATAAGATTATTAAGGTAATAAAATATTATTATTCTTTAATACATTACCACCCTGTGATGTCAAAAAAAGTGGATGATTCTTTTAGTTTGAAGGTACATTATTTTTTCACCCTTAGAAAAAGTGAAATATCACTAGTTTTTTTCATTTTGTAAAATATGGCTATTTAAATCACAATTAAAACATAATTCTATTATCCTTATTTGATGAATTTTAAACCAACCATTCATGAGAGAATTTTAATCACATATAAGGATGATGTGGAATTAAAATAGGTAGTAAATATTTTTATTTAGATCAACCATGATCATCGATAATTATAATGTATGGGAACTGATTACAGGTCTCATAAAATTCAATATTTAAAAAGGATTTGTGTGATGAATCTCATAGTTCATCATCTTTTATACATTCTAAACATATAGAGATGTACAAATATATAAAAGTATATTTATAGTGGTATATTATAAAAATTAATATTTTATACTATATATAAAGGGTTTTAGTAAAATAAAAAGTTATATTAGAGATATAGAAGTATAATGGGTTGTTACAAACATTACCCATTCTATAATATAAATGGAAAAATGACACAATGTAATTTTTCATCAAACTCCACACATTTTTAAAGATTAATAATGTTATTTATGTTGTAATCAACCACCATAATAATTATGTATACTTTTATACTATCAGATAATATTTATATCTAGATCATATTTTCAAAATATATATTTTTTATGCGGTGAGGTTTTATGGTGGAAAACATTCAATTTAAGCTGCTATAGATTTGCGGATTACATCGATGTTCTAGAAAATTCATCAGCAATCTCTAAATTCTTAGTTCATTTCAAGCATCTTTTATCGTCCTCTAATAGAAAATAAGTCTATGGGGTGAAATTCGAACCCTAAATTACTTATTTATATCATTATCTAGGGATTTTAAAGGGGATTGGGATCAACACCTTTCTCTAGTTTATTTTTTTAGCAACAAAATCATTGAAACATGTATTAATATGGCACCATGATAAAATATCAATGGAAATTTTTGTAAAACATCAATAAGATGGAACTATATCAGAGAAGTAAATATATTTGGTATTGATCTAGTTGAGGAAATGGTAGAGAAGGTTATTTTCATTAAACAATACATATCGGAAGAACATTGTCGATAAAAAATGTTTGTGGACAATAATTGATGAGGATTTGATTTTGATGATGGTGAGAATGTATTTATATGATTAACACCTTAGAAAAAGGTAATGTTATTATTAAATAATTGAAATTTTAGAACTATATATAGTAGACAATTTATGATTCTTGATTGAAATTGAATACTAGCATATCGCATCAGGCTTCCCTCAAATATCTATCATCATTAATATTTTATCCATATATCTCACATCATGATATATATAACTAATCCTCCAAATTTAATAAACTCAAGGGTAATACCATTATAGAAATATATCTTATATTGTGAATAATTGTGGGAGATTTAAAACTTTAGAGATAATTTTCAACGAAACTATGCCACTCAATTTTTTTAACGCTTTATAGAGACACCATAAATTTGGGAAAGGTAATTGACAATACAATGATGTGATGAAGAAGAAGTGTCCAGAATTTTCTACATCCGATTGATTTAATTTCATGTTAAAAATTAAATTTAAGGGGGTACAATGTAACACCCACATATTTTATGATATAGTTCTCTGTTAAAATATTTTCTTTCATTAATAACATACTTTACATAAAATAGTAAGTTTAAATAAACCCTGAAATACTTTTAAAATATTATTACTTAATGTCTTAGTTGTCACCTAAGAATTAAATTGGTCGGTATTAATAGGAATAAAAAAATTCTGAAAACATTATGTTGTGCACACATATAAAACAAATTCACTATTACAAAATTTCATAGATAATAAAATAAAATATGTAATAAAATAAAAGAGAGTATGTTCTTAAATTTTCTTACATGAACATTTATATCTTAATAAATAAAAATATTCATCATTCATTAGTTGTTTTAGAACAATTTTAATAGTATATGTAAAATAAAAAAATTCATTCATCTTATGTTTTGAATAGGAATATTATAAGAATAAATCAAATTTTCTGTTAAAAAATATATTTTTCATAAAAATGTTTTTCATTATGGTTAATGTATTAAAACTAAAATTTATTTAGAAAACATCCAGATATTGGATAACCAAATAATGATACCATATTTGGAATTGTACTTTTCATTAGGGTAAATAGGTCCCCTTTATTTGTTTCATTATGAATTTTATCATTTATAAACTTTTGTCCCCGCATTAATGGTAATATTTTTAAAATTAAGTGAAAATAATGGGATGAGCATTTAAAATTTTAGTTATTTTCTTATTTATTCTAATATATGAATGTAGTTCAGAAATTTATATCCAATTCCGGATTAATTTTTCTATTTTGGTCTATTTTTCATTGTATAAGTAGTTCATATTTATTATTAAAATGATAATTACATGTTTTCGCTTTATTGGATTTAATTATAAGAAATTTTAGATTCATGAGAACAAATAGGATAAGTATAGATAAAAAATTATTTTAAAGATGAAATAATTTTTTTATCATGATAATTTATCTATATTTTGTAGATATTATGTAATTACCATAAATTCTTATGAAACACTGATATAGTATTATACAATTAATAAAAAATTAGAATAATTGATTTGGAGAATATTACATGTAAAACAATTTTGGTGAATTATTTTTATAAATGAATTTTATATATTCATATTACTTGTTTTGTATATCTGAAATTATATATATGAATTTCATCTTCTCTTGATGTCATTAAAGAGAAATGAATTGAATAGTGTCAAAATTAAATATTAATAATATATTATGAAAATTAATATGTTTTTAAATTATTTAAAAATAATAATAAAATTTAAAGAGGATAATAAGTATGATTATTAGTCTAAAATTTCATACCTTGGACATTTATAAACCAATTTTTACCTTATATGTATACTTATAAATCATTACTAATAAAAATATATTACCACATTTTAAATTAAAATTGGTTAGGCAATGAAATATATAAAAATATAAGGATAAAAATGACACCAAAACAAGTTTAAATTTCATTGGATGTTTATATTTATACATTATACCGTTTGTAGTCAATTTTATTTCCATTAAGAAAAAAACATCTGAAAATTATTTAGTTATATTTTAACTTTTTTGTAATTCCTTGTGATTTATTTCCATTCCATATAAAACAGAACACCTTATATCTTTTATAAAAACCACATTAATCCCTCCACATCGACCAAAAACTAATAAAACAACCCCCACTAAAATCTTATCCACATTCTAGAGGTATTTTCCTTTCCAAAAGTCCACCCCTGGGGTCATAACTAGAAGATTTAAATGAGTTCATTCAAATATGAGGTAATCTTCCAACCCAACAACTTTCTTTTTTACTTCTTAATTTACCATCTATAAATATATATTATTTATTAAAATGATAATTAATTATATATCATTAATCATATGAAATTTAATAATTATTAATAAACTATAATTATCAACACATTACAGTAAAAGAAAAATTATGATGTCGTTCAAGCTAAATGTGGACTACCACCTCATCTTTGTGAGGAGGTTAGTTTTCCAATCAAATTTTCATGAATAGTAACAACATTTTATTTAATGAGAATAATATATATATATATATATATATTATTTAAAGCTGAACCTTCAATGGTGAATTACTATTTTCCTTTCTTTTCATTCATTTGTTTAAAAATTGAAAACATTTTTCATGTGTATATACGACTTAACATTTTATTGGATGGTATAATTAATATATATTTATATATAATAGATATTTTTATATATAAATGATATTTTTAACATGTAAATAATATTATAAATTATTAAACCATGATCAATGTACAAGTACCAAAACTATAAAACAAAAAACATTTATGAAAAGAAATGAATCTATCTCCCAAAACAGTTTTTATAATATATAATTGTTAATATACTAGTGATATATTTCTATAATTAAGTAATAAAAAATATTATATATAATTAAGGTTTTATAATATATTCATAATAAAAATATATTTATTATACCATAGGATCTAACACATATGATGGAATGAAGTCCTAATGTAAGAGTTTATTTAAAAATACTTTCTTTACTCATGATTTTAAACTTATAAATCTCTTCTGGTGGGATTGTTAAATCGTTTTTCATGACCCCCTCCCACCAAAGATGCCCCTCTTGAGCTGGAAATGGTGAAAGGGAGATAATGTCCCCCGAGTCCCGCCTCCAGTAGGCCCATGGTTGACGACTAGAACCAAGGGTATGAGTTTTCACAAATATTGGAGGCATTACCATTTTATTATTTTAAGATCGGGAAATATGACAAGTCAACCACCAAAAATGAAAAGAACAAGTGTATAGAAATAAATCCAAACCAAGCCCGCATGCATGTTTAATCAATTTTATAACAATGTGCAAGTATAAGAAAGCTCAAAGTACAATACCAAAAGAAAACAAGAGTACAACAACTCCAACAACTCCAACTGTCCGACTAGTAGGGTCCCACACGGCCCTGGTAGTCCTCCTGGAAACTTGAAAGTAAACTTAGGGTGATCATACAAGTATAATTAGTAGGGAAACCTAAAGCTCTCATGCACAAGTGGGGAGACATCCTAATGTCCTGTGAGAACAACAGAAGAAACCTAGTAAGGAATTCTATCCACCCAACCTCACCATCCACACTCACCAAAAAAACAATCACAATAGGTAGTAGTATATAAGAAACAAGAGTATTGGGTACCCCACACCATTTCCCAGTACTTAGTTTCTCTTCCTAATGGAGAACGTCCTGACGCTGCCACACTATCCCCGCCCGCACAAACATGGGCCTCACAAACCACACATCCTGCCTGCACACACCTGGGCCTCACAACCACGTATCCCGCCCGCACACACCTGGGCCTCACAAACACATATCCCGCCCGCACACACCTGTGCCTCATGCCGAAGATTCTTCAGAAATAGTATATCCTTCTCAAAGAGTCTTGGGCTAAAACTACCCCAATAGAAATATACCCAAAGAGTCTTAAGTGTATGGTCGCCTCAAGCCATCATAGCCAAGGGGAGAAGGAACAGGAAGGAGCTAGTAACTAAGGGAAAACACCCTCTCCCATGAAATGGGAGTGTTCGACACTAGGTGCTCAATATGTGTGGTGTGCGATAAAACACAAAAGATACAGATATATATATATATATATGTATACCAAACACACAGCCCAACCTATGGCATCTAAAAAGAGAAACTGAGCACGTGCCTCGGACCTGCTACTACGAAGCATGCATACGACAAACAACCCCAACCCAATTCAGGTTTTCACGTTTCAGCAGAATTAGTTTATTTAGTTCCATATCTACTGGGAAACTATCCATAACCAACCACATTGATCATTCGTAAAACATATCCCCGCCATCCACAAATCAAGTTAGGAAAACACAAGCAACACAACCAGGTCCCTTCTTATCATCCAACCAACCCATTGATTATTAATCTATTTCCATTACCATGACCCACCATTCATTAACTCTTCCACTTTTTATTTAATTTTCATAGCCCATAGTCCATTCACATTCAAACCCATCCCTGCTGCCCCACTGCCAACTGCCATAACCACAACTACACCGTACATCATTATCACTTTAATACAATTTATCGCAGCCCCGATGCCCGTTACCAACATAACATTTACACCAACCCACAACCAAGCCAACCGCAGCCCCACTGTTCACCCTATCCACAACATCCCACAAAACACACCCACCACATGCCATGTATCCAAGAAAACACCCACATGTTCATTATTACATTTTTTTTAATAAGGGTGATCACAAAAGGGTTCCAAATTTTTAACAGCCAACTTTACATGATTAAGCAAATTTCCACATTCCATGAAGATTCCATCCACAAAAATAGTCTAGAAGATAGGGCAACAGTTAATTGCGCATGCAAAGGCCCCCGACGACCGTTATTTTCAGTAGGCATAAGCCTATTCAATTCACAACATAATATGACCTGATATAAAGTAACAATAATCACAAACTTCCCAACCATGTTCTTTAACAAGTTATTATCATTATTTAACGGTTCAACTGGTTCTCTTGAAAACAAGAGGATACCCACCCCACATGATTCACAAAGTAGAGAGTCGAAGGTAAGATCCCGACCTCAATAGGTTCTGATCACAATGATCCCCCGGATCAACTTTAGAAAACGTCTGTCGGCGTCTGTCACTTCATCCGGGTCACAGAAAAATATAATCGGGTGGATGTAAGAAAGGAAAGGCTGATGTAAAGGCAACAGATCCAAGCTCGGAAGTTCCTCCTTGTCGTTACGATCCTGTGGCCACTGACAGATCATAAATCGGAGCTCAGACAAAGAAGTTATGGAAGAAAGAACCTTCAAGTCTCTTGGGAGAACTCTACACATAGGAAAGGGGAAGAGAGGGGTGAGTTGATAAGGAGGAGGGGACCCCTCCTTTTATAGGAGAGAAAAGAAAAATTACACTGCGTGTACATTATGGTACACGGTATGTACTCAGTTATTTCACATGGTCTCCACGTGGCTTCCAACATGGCTCTGTGGCCGTTGACTGGTCAACACATGGTTTGAGGGTAACACATATGCGGGGAGGGACTACACGTCGTGTAGTATTGGATACACGGCATATACCCATTTATTTCACATAGCTCCAACACAGCACACGGCCGTTGACTGGTCCACACACAGTAACACGTACAAGGGGAGGGACTACACGATGTGTAGTATTGGATACACCATGTGTACCCATTTATTTTACATGGAAATGACCTGGCCTTCAACACGGGGTATACCCGACAAGGGGGTACATAGCATGTACGCAAACTACACGGTGTGTAGTTTCAAAATTCTGGAAAGTGTGGGAAAAGTCCATCTTACCCTCTAGAACACTTCGTGGCCTTCTTTTGACAAAGGAATCTGCTGGAGAGGTCCGGGCCATTACATCAGATACCTCTAAAAACATTATCGTCCTCGAGAATTCAAAAACCAACCCAATGGAACCCAACAAGATACCTCTTAGGGTTCTCATTATAACAGGAACCCAACCAACAACCCTAATCATATGTGTTAATAATCCCCCCTTCTATGTTGAGATATTATCCGATTTAGGTGGCATTGACTCACCTGCACGGGTTTAATCACATCCGCATTAATGCATCTCGATTAAGGATTGGGCCTTCCCACTTCCATATATTAGGGTTTTCCAACTTAAACTTCCTCTAACATCATACAACCCACACATTGCCTGAACACGTGGTTTGGGGAAAATTCCTTCTTCTATGTTGAGATATTATCCACTTTAGGAGGCACTGACTCACCCGCACGAGTTCAATCACAACCTCATTAATGCATCTCGATTAAGAGTTAGGTTTTTCCCTTTCCCCACACATCCGGACATGCTACACACTTCCAGAGAACCAGGATACAAAAGGCCTCATAACCGACAAGCCAAGCATTCCATATATCAACGGTACAGATTGGAACATCAACACAAAGCTCAGAAGAAAAAAAGAAAACACAAGTCAACACAACTCCGGGTACTGAGCATACATCTAGGTCTCTCTCTCCCAAGTGCTCTCCTCGAGACCGCCATGCATCCACAACAAAAGAACCAATGGAATGGTTCGTCCACGGAGCACCTTCTCTTTACGATCCTCGATTCTGATTGGTCGTTCCTCGAAGGTCGCATCGTCTCCCATTTCTATCTCTCCCCAGTCGATAACGTGAGAGTCGTCGTGTAAGTACCGATGAAGCTGGGAGACGTGGAAGACATCATGAACCTTCTCCAACTGAGGTGGTAGGGCCAGCTGATATTCCACCTCACCAACTCTCCACAACACCTCAAAAGGTCCGATGAACCTAGGTGATAGCATACTCCCTTTCCCAGACCTATAATGCCCCCGTTGAGGGGAAACCTTCAAGAACACATGATCTCCCACCTCGAACTCCAACGGCCTCCTCCGACAGTCAGCATAAGACTTATGGCGGTCCTGAACCGCTTTCATCCTCTCACGTACAAGATGGACATTCTCTCTGGTGCTCTGCACTACTTCTGGCCCAAGAGCACCCATCTCACCAACCTCTCCCCAGCAAATGGGTGAATGACATGGTCTTCCATACAGAGCCTCAAACGGTGCCATGCCAATAGTAGAGTGCAAGCTGTTGTTGTAGGCAAACTCTACTAAAGGCAAGTGTCATACCCATGATCCTCTGAAATCCAGAACGCATTCCCGCAGCATGTCCTCCAACGTCTGGATAGTCTGCTCTGTATGCCCATCGGTCTGGGGTGGAAAGCAGTGCTAAGGCATAGCTGGGTGCCAAAAGCATGTTGTAACCCTCTATAGACTCGAGAAGTAAACTGAGTATCCTGATCTGAGACGATAGTCTTTGGGACTCCATGCAACTACACCACCTCGTCTATGTACCTCTGTTCTAAGGTAATAACCGGACCTGACACCTTAATTGGTAAGAAGTGAGCTGATTTTGTCAGTAGATCCACCACTACCCAGATAACATCATAACCACCCTGAGGTCTAAGTAGTCCTGTGACGAATTCCATTGAGATGTCATCCCACTTCCACTTGGGGACATCTAAAGGATGCAAAAAACCACAGGGAACACGTTGTTCAGCCTTCACTTGCTAACACACTAGGAATTTAGCCACAAACTCTGCCACTACCCGTTTCACCCCGGGCCACCAAAACAGTTCCCTCAGGCCTCGATACATTTTTGAAACCCCTGGATGTACTGCCAAGGCTGAGCTATGGAACTCACAGAGAACTCCCTCATGAATTGTCTCTAGGACAAACAACCTTCCATGGAAAAGCATCTAATGTCGGCTTTCCTCTGACCATCCTTCTAGAGAATTCCCCCGATCGACACGATCCCGCATCACTTCCGCCACATAGTACCCCCACTGAGACACTTCCACCTACTGGAACAAGGAGGAATACACTGTCATCTAAAACAAACAGCCTCTAACACCTACTACCCTGGCATCCAGGTGCAAGGCAGCCAACTCTCCCATCCCTTTCCAAGCATCAGTGGATTCCCAAGCCACTTCTTTATATGAATTCCTGCTCAGGGCATCAGCTACAACGTTGCGCTTACCTTCAGTGTAAGTGATCTCAAAATCATAGTCTTGGAGAAAATCGACCCATCTCTGCTGCCACAGGATCAGGTCACGCTAGGAGAAGATATAACGCAGGCTCTTGTGATCTGAGAAGACCACAAAGCGCTCCCCAATGAGGTAATGTCACCATAACTTTAGTGCGAACACTACTGCTGCAAGCTCTAGGTCATGGGTGGCATAGTTACACTCGTGAGGGCATAACTGACTAGACCCATTACAGATCACTCCCTTATTCTGCATCAGCACGCACCCCGGACCAAGGCCAGAAGCATCACAAAACACCTCATACATCAACCCTTCCTCTGGAAACCTAAGTACGGGAGAACTGACCAACTTCTCCTTTAGGTAGTCGAAATCTTTCTGGCATTGCTCGCTCTATAGGAAGACCCGGTTCTTCCTAGTCAAAGCTGTCAATGGAGCAGTAACTCAGGAGAAGTACGAAACGAACGTCCGATAGTAACCTACTAACCCCAAGAAACTAAGAACTTCTGCCATGCTCTTGTGTGCTGCCCAAGAAACAACTGCCTCCACCTTCGACGGGTGCACTGGCATTCCATGCTGAGACTCCACGTGCCCAAGTAAGTGTACTTATTGCATCAAGAACATACACTTCGAAAATTTCCTGTAAAGCTGGTGGTGTCTAAGGACTTCCAAGACTGCCCTGAGATGCTCAACGTGCTCCTCATGTGATCCTGAGTAGACCAGGATGACATCGATAAACACAATGACGAACCAGTCCAGAAACTCTCGGAAGACAAAGTTCATAAGTCCCATGAACACAGCCGGTGAATTCGTAACTCCAAACGACATCACTACAAACTCGAAGGGCCCATACCTACACCTGAAAGCTGTCTTCGAGATGTCACTGTCCTTTAACCTCATCTGATGATATCCAGATCGTAGATCAATCTTAGAAAACCAACTTGCTCCCCTCAGTTGGTCGATAAGATCATCTATCCTTGGAAGGGGGTAATGGTTCTTGACCATTACCTGGTTCAACCTTCGGTCATCTATGCATAGCCTAAGTCCACCATCTGCCTTTTTCACGAACAAAACTGGAGCACCCCATGGAGATACGATGGGTCGAACAAAACCTTTCTCCATCAGATCATCAATTTGAATCCGCAACTCACGCAACTCCGAAGGTGCCATCCGATAAGGGGCCATCAAAATCGGACGGGCAACATGATGTATGTCAATCCCGAACTCAACGTCACATTGGGGGGGGGGGTAGAGTCATGACCTCCTCAGGAAAAACATCGCGGAACTCCCCAACAACCTATGGGACATCCATCATCTTTGTATCAGCTGGAACCACTGAAACCCCTCCTAACAAGGAGAGAAGAGGCTTCACATACTGACTTCCTACAAGATATCTCCACTCACCTACAAAAGATACACACTGCCCATCCACGTCGGAGAACATGAATCTTCTCCGAAAGCAGTCGATAGCGGAACAAACATAAAATAACCATTTGATGCCTAGGATGACATTGTATGGCTACATATGTAACAGAAGAAGGGCCCCAGTAGATTGATGTGGTCCCAACGTCAGCCCACATCTACGGAAAACACCATATATGCTGGTCTGGCCTCTAACTAGGGTACTCAGCACCAGTGGTATGGAATGTCTTTCTACGTCTAGTCCCAAAGCATGGGATAGACTAGGTGTAACAAAGGAGTGTGAAGCTCCTGAATCGAACAATGTAGAAACAAAAGTGCTGAACAAACAAATCGTACCTTGCACCACCTCTGGTCCTGCTGGAGCTGTCAACTCTGCTGGGTGCAACTGTCCACGCCTAGCTCCTCTGCCTCTCTGATGTCATCCACCTCCCTGACCACACCCTTGACGAGGTCCCTGAGGAGCACCATGAGGTTGGCCTCCTCCCGCAATGTCTGCCCAGAGAGGAGCATGGTCCCGCTGCTGCTGGAAGTGCCTAGCTGGCAACTAGTGCTACTAAGGTGGGCGCTGAACCTTCCCACCTCCACTATACTGAGCTCGGGTCGGGCATCGACTCTTAATGTGCCTAAAACCTCCACAAGAAAAACACTTCGGTCCTGGGCTTGTGAAAAAGGGACGGGGACCCGATGATCTGAACTGAAACTGTTGGGGCCTGCTCCCCACTAGTCTGATCCTGGAAGGTCCCGTCGCAGGAGACCTACTGCTGACTCCCTTCCCCTTCGACGAGCCCGGTTGGATCCCCTCTCCGGGTGCACCTCCCAGCGAGTGCATCCTCTCTACAAACTCTGCCTTCTTCTGTACCTGCAAGTACGATGGAAGGGTGAAGGGGGTGACAACATACTGGAGTGAAGGAAGAAGCGCCTCCTCCAAACGTCTCGCCCGAGACTCCTCATCCGGAAAGTGATCCAGAGAAAAGTGCAGAAGATCCTTGAACTTGATCCCCAACTCTCGTACTGATATACTCCCTTGCTAAAGGGAGAGTAACTCCAGCCGCTTCTCCTCCTTGATCATGGAATAAAGGAATTTTTCTTGGAATTCCTTCTCAATGACAGCCCATGGAACCTCTACCTCTATCCTCTCTCCGAGGTAGAGCGTCCACCACTATCGCGCCGCACCTTTCAGCTGACGGACTGCTAGGGGAAACCAGTACTCCCCTGGAGCATAGATCAAGGTAAAAGTGATATCTAGATCCTCAATCCACCACTATGTATTTGTATCCGAAGTAATAACCTCGTACTTCTTGAGGGTCTGCCGCTGGAAAGAACGGAGAGTCTTCTTCCGCTGGCTATCTTCCTCCTCTCGGTCAATCCTTAACTTTTCGACCACCTGAATCTACTGGGCCTCAGCCTTCTAAGCCACCCGGGGACGACGTCCTGGTGCCATAGCTGTACGGTAATCAAGAATCGCCTAATCCCAAGTAGTATGAAAAAACTCAAGGTTTTATTTTATCATTTTATTCAATTTCTTTCTCAGAACACCCAAATCAAGTAAAACACAATGATGATGATGCATGTACCTTCCCTAGGGTCTCTACCCTGCAATCAATGTAGTCTCACTTTGTCGTTCGGTAGGCTCATAGTCCTTGCATCGGATCACGGGGGGCCCTAAAATCCCATGTCCTAGACGGTTTTCCATGGACTATGTCACACACCAAGATTAACTAACATTTTCGCCCTACCATCCCATGCAATCCTCACTGTGCCTAACTCTAGACTCCATCCTATCTCTAAACCATCACCTCTAATACTATTCTGTCACAACCCCCTCCCACCAAATATGACCCTCCTTAGCTGGAAATGGTGAAAGGGAGATAATGACCCCCCGAGTCCCGCCTTCAGTAGGCCCCGGGTCGGTGACTAGCACCAAGGGTATGAGTTTTCTCAAATATGGGAGGCATTACCCTTTTATTATTTTAAAATTGGGAAATAGGACAAGTCAACCACCAAAAAGGAAATGAACAAGTGTATATAAATAAACCCAAACCAAGCCCACATGCATGTTTAAACAATTTTATAACAAGGTGAAAGTACAATAAAGCTCAAAGTACAATACCAAAAGAAAACAAGAGTACACCAATATCAACAACTCAAACTGTCTGACTAGTAGGGTCCCGCACGGCCCTGGTAGTCCTCCAGGAAACCTGAAAGTAAATGTAGGGTGAGCATACATATAAGGCCCCAGCCATAAACCATACTTAATATTTAGTTAATACAAAATTACACACTGAGGATCTTTTCAGGTTTATATTTTTAGGGAATTAGATCATAAACTTGCATTATATTCTATATTTAAACAAAGTGGTTACATAAAAGATAGTATTCATTGTTTCCCATCAACGGAAACATATTTAAAATAAAACGCTGATTCTTTCTTGACACTTCCTTGACACTACCATCATATCATGTACCTTTCCCTTGACATGTGAAAAACATTTCAAAAACATGGGATGAACATAAAAAGCTCAGTAATGGATATAAAAATATATGGAAAGGAAACATGAGTACATGTACACATAAGAATCAATGAAATCATACTTTACTCATAAAACACAAGAAATTTAACATACCTATTCAAATCATGAATAAATCATTGAAATCATAATACATAAAGGTAACATGAGGCGTTCATAACATTCTTACGTAGGGAGTAACCCTCTGGATTACGTTTGTAATACCCACCATAATATATTACCTAAATCTCTTCGGAGAAACCTTAACGTTTCACTCCTTCGTGTTACCCAATGCATTGGAGAGCTATATCGGGCTCACCCACCCTTAGTTTATCACTGAACCACCCGTCTTCATAACAATTCCCAAGAACCATAACATAATCTTATCACATAAAACATGCATAAAGGAAACATAAAATTTCCACCTTTCAATAACAATATATCAATACAAAACATTGAATTAAAAACACTATAAAAACCATTTTCAATACAAAAATAAAATAAAATTAAAACATGGTATTTATTTTTCTTTTAAAAAGAAGGTATGGCTTGTAGAGGAAGCCACAACTCAAATAATGGTCACGGCGGTGGAGAAGTCGTTGTTGCCGCATACATACAACAAAAAAACATTCCTTTTGTCATTTAGTAAAACGCTTCGTATAAAAATGATTCCTTTTGAATAAGCATAAAATTCAATGGGGTTTATACACCGTATAAAATAAAGTTGTGTATAAAAGAAAATATGCCTCAATGGAAGGAGATTGAGACAGATTCCCATAGAAAGACTGTATCCTTGGTTTAAGGATAAATCAATTACGTAATTATGTGTAAAAAAAGAATACACCAATTATAAGTGGATATTAAGGGTAAAACAATAATAGGTTATTCACAAATATTCATAGAACGACATATTCAAGTAGTACAAGTTTATCCCAAGAAATCAAATTTTGGTTAAGAACTTCCCTTGCAAAAATTTGACAGCCTAACGACGTCACTACAAAATTCAGAAATTGAGTTGATGAGAGATAAAAAGGGAATCGCTTCACACATACCAAAAATTTAAACCAATAAGGATATAGAAGAACATATACAAACCTAATAGTATGTGAATTAAAAGACAAAACAAAATAAGTCCTTTAAAAAGAGGAGGGTGAAAGGATCCGTTGCCGACATGGGTATCCTTCGAAACATACACCCCGTGAAAGAAGGAGAATAAAACATTGATGTAAATAATCATAAATGAATGTATATTACTCAAATAGTAAAATAATTGGCAGTACATACAACACTCAAAGTAAATTGTGGAAAATGTAGCATAAATCTCACGGGAATAAAATAGAGATGAAAAAATCCCATACGAAAACTCGGCAGCTTAACGGTGCCACTTAAAACATACAAAAATGGATTGAAGAGATCAAATAGGGTCTCTCATCATATTAACATAATGTTTGCAGAAATAGGAATATAAAAGAAAATCCCCCAACATAAAAAATAGGAGCATAAAAGAAGTGACATAAAAGAGAGTACTTAAAAAGAAAGAGAGAGGTTAGATCTCTTACAAAAATTCGGCAGCCTAACGGCACCACTCAAAACTTCCAAAATGGATTCATGAGAGAGAATAGGGTCTCTCATCATATGAACATAAAAATTACAGTAATAGTAATATAAAATAACATCCCCATAACAAGAAATATGATCTTTAAAAGTAATGACATAAAAGAGCATACTTAAAAAGAAAGAGATGAGTAGGATCCCTTACCTCAAGTCCAACTTGTCTTGTTCGTTTCTTTATATTCCTGAATAATAAACTTTGGTAAATTTATAATTTCTTAAGGACCACCTATAAATATTAATATTATGTTCATATCACATATTTTAATGTTATAATAATTGGTTAATAATATGATTTAATATTAGACGTTTTTGTCGATGTTTGGTACATTATTAAAAAATTGAAGTTGTTGGAAAATAATTTTCCATGTAGTTATAGGTACATCATATCCAGAATAGTATTGATGTTTTAAATATAATATATATCCAGAATATATTCATTTTATACTATTCCATAACATTTAGAGATAATAATTAAAAGCACCGTTCATGGAGACGGTAGGTCGTACGTACGCATGAACGCTACTTTCATTTTTTGTCATATTAATGAATTAAAACAAAATGAGATATATATATATATATATATATGTTATAATTCCAGAATGATATCCATCATTTAGATGTAATATATTATATTTATATCCATTATATATATGTACTTATAATAGTACATAACCTTTTGAGATAAGAAATGAAATGTACCGTTCATGGAGTCGGTAAGCCGTACGTATGCATGAACGCTACTTCCATTTCTATTTCATATTTAATGGAATTAAAACATAATTATACATAATGGAATTTTAATTCCAGTATGGTATCATATATAATATTATTAAATATATTCTTTATACGTACCACATATGGTATTAACGAATCAAATCACATTGAAAGGGCGGTAGTCCGTACTTCCTTAAATAAACATATCGTGTTTACCCATAATGGAAACCATAAAGGTATAACATAAATGAAAAATACAAAAGCTTAAGTAAAACATAAAAATATTATATATCATATATAAATATAGTGTCATCTTAATGACCACCTTTGAATGTGTTAGAAAAATGTTGAACAATCATCGTTTCGTGAGACAGAAATTCGCCATCCACAGAAACAGTATGTTGTTTAACCATTAGATGTAGGTGTGTGTGTGTAGATCGAATATTTCTTATAAAAACATCCTATTATATTTAAGATACTGTATTTGTTAAAAAATAAATGAATAAAAAGAGTTTAGGGGGTTGGAGAAGCAAAATAAAACAAAAGGACACAAGTGAAGACATTACCATAAAATCGGGTAACTCCCTTTGGTTTGAGCTCAAAGGCTTCCTTGGGAAGACATCTGCACAAATTTAGGATTCAATGAGTTATATAGTGATGTGGAGAGTCAAAATGGGCAGGGGTTGGCCGAGCCAAGGGCTTTGGAAGTGTGGCTAAGGAGGTAGAGGTGGGGGCCTCTTATAAGAGGAGAGGAGGGGCACTCTTGGAAAGTAAATAAATGTTAATTTATTTTAGAATGATTTTTGGATTTTAATGGTCCCAAATTGATTCGTTTCTAGTATAAGGTGATAAGGGTTAGAAATAATCCCATAAAATAGGTTTTTGACATGTGTAGGTCATAGATTTTACATTATCATTCCATTTTATTTATATCGTTAAATAATGAGGTCATCGCTGCATCATCATGATGTCATAAATAATTTAAATTATTTAATGTTTAAAAATTATAAAAAAAAAATAATATGATGTAGGAAATATTTTTAGCTTTCCAATGACTATTTATAGTCAAAACTCTGGCCTGTATAATCCCATGTAAAATTGTTTTAGTAAAACATCTCATGTTTGTGTCATTTTTACTTTAACATTAAATAAAAAGGTATTTATGTCATTTTCCAACCAAAGTGGATCCATGGGGTCCCCAAGTTGAACCATGGATTTTATTGGTCGTACATGACACATACAATGAGGGTATTACATGTGTCTAGGTCATTTCATTTTATTAGAACATTATTCTTACCTTAAATTACACTAATTACCTCTAATCGCGATTAAAAACATAATAAGTAACTATTCACCAAAAAATTATTCTAATCCCATTGATCCACATTTTACTTCTTAATGACAACCATGTATGTCGGATTTTTGAAATTCAAAACACAAAGATGGAGAAATTTCATTTAAATGGAAAAATCAGTTTTTATAAGTACCACTTAGTGGTTTCACTATTAATCAAAAATTGAAGTTGTTCAGAAAATTAACAAAAATTCACCCTAAGCTATATTTGATATTCCAAATTAAAAAATGATGTCTATTTTAAAAAATTCAAAACATATATGTTTCATTAATTAATTTAATAATTAAATCCCGTTGTCAAAACAAATAGCGTGTTTTTATGAAACAAAATGTATCAAAAGATTGATACTTGTTTAAGTCCGATTTTAATGTGAAATTAATTCCAACAAACACTATTGGATTAAATGGTAAAAATATATTCTAATTTCACTTTTAAAAAATTCAAAATATTATCTAATCATATAAATAAATTAGATTAAAAAGAGGTTTTGAATTAAAATACATCATTTTCCACTATTCATTAAAAATTGAACTTTTGCGGAAAAATACCAAAAATTTACACAATGTAAATTTTGATGTCCTGATTCTAAAGAAGATTTTTATTTTGTCAAATATAACACATAAAATTGTCAAAAAGTGTTTTTAAAAGAGGTTCTCCATCAAAAGGCGGTTAATCGACCATTTATAGAATATTGGAATGTTTACGCTTAAAATTGGATTCATTCACATTTTTAATCCTATAACATTTATTATAATGAATAAAAATATTTGACAAACATATATAATAATTTTTTAGTTAGTTATGTTCATTCCCACCATTACAACGGCTAGGCATTAACTACCATTTAAAATAATATTATTTTATTATTAGAGTGCAACACAAGATTCCCAGGAAACTCATTGTTGCGTATTGGGTACGCCACCATGCATAGCGTCACCTTATAGTAATATTAATATTTTATTCACAAATATGGATAAATATGAAAATGTCATATTATTTATTTACCTGGGGTGTTACATCCTTCCCCCCTTTTGGGAATTGCTTCCTCGCATTTTTTAATATTGTGCTTAGAAACTTCATTGAAAATCCCACATCGGAATAGGAGTCAGTAAAAAAATCACTTTAAAATAAATAAAGATAAGTACAAAGGTCACCCGAGTTAACCCATAATAGGATTCCATGTATGAAAATATGTACATGGAGGAAAAAACAAAGGGTCATGTTCTGATGGAGAGTGATAGTAAACATGTCTAGAAGCATGTTAACCATAAGAAAATCAAAAACTTGTGATGTGTTAAACGGTATTCGATTCCCCAGTAGGAAAAGTTAACAGACAAAATTTTTGTTTTAAGTTACTCTTAATTGAGGAATTTATTTTTGATCTTAAGGAAACATACTCCCTTGTCATGTTGACTTTCAAATTTTACTAGATTTCATACACAAACTCATACTTTCCCCAAAGACGAGTATTTAGGAAGACTTTTTCACATTAAGAGTACTATAATCAACTTCTATAGGATCACCTAATCCAAAAAGAAAAATATATACTTCGCATATATTTAGACATTAACCAAAACAAAAACCAAAAAGGTTAGTACAAGATCAGATAATATCCAAAAAGGATAATCCTTTAAAAAAACAAATCTATTCTTAATCTCCAAAATTTATCAAAAAATACCCAAAGTTCAACAAAGACCATTCAATAAACAAAGTGTCCATAAAATAATTCAAAGTAAACCAAACTAAGATTGAAACCCAAATATTTGAAGGATTTAGTCACATAGTCTTCCAAGTTAAATCGTAACATTTATCTCCAAACAATATCAGTTGCTCCTAAAGTCTCGTATTGAAAAGTATTTAACCTAATCACATATCCTCCATGATAGGTTAATAAATTTCCATAGATAACCCAAAATAACCTTACTCTTAATTAATAAAATCATCTAACTAAAAATAATTAGTCAAAATAACCAGGGACTTCACGTAGTCCAGTGGTAGGCGATAAATACGAGTCACACTTTGGTTGTGGGTTCGATTCTCGCAGCTTCGTCTGGCGCGACGTGTTGTCACACGGTCTGCATGTTGTCCTTTTTCCAAAACTATATAATTCTTAAAAAATTCCACAAAATGAGATAAAATCTTCAAAAAAATAATCATAAAATATTTTAACCTCATGTTTATCTCATGCCTTTCATTTTCCATCATTACATATAATAACACATAATGACCTCCAAAGTAAGGATCATATAAACTCGAATGGTTACCTTTATAATTATTACCTGAACTTCCACGTCGATTGGTCATCTCGTACATGTTTCATTACAGAACATAGAAAGGTTCAAGTTGATGATCATGACTCCTTTGATAGTTGGTTTAGAACAACCACGAGTTTCCTCATTGAATACCCCGTTTCATCCAGTCTCTTAATCAGAGAACCACCAAAGATTCCTTTAAACCTATTGTCACTTTGGTGCTTGCTAGATCCATCCATTCACTAAAAACAGAAATGTCAGTGTGAGTATATCAACAAAACCATCATGTACTAATGAGGAAGATAACCACTAATATATACTTACATATTCACTTTATCTAAAACTAGGACTCTTTCGGAAATCCTAACCATTACGGTAATGTCACTTATGCTTAGAGGATACCCTAACCTCTAAAGTTATCTAAAATGACCTCTGATACCAACTATAAGTCCCCACCCTTAAACCTTAAATAATCTTCAGTTAATACAAGATTACACACTGAGGATCTTTTCAGGTTTAGAGTTTTAGAGAATTAGATCATAAACTTTCGTTACATTCTACATTTAAACAAAGTGGTTACATAAAAGATAGTATTAATTTTTTCCCATCAGCGGAAACATATTTAAAATAAAACGCCGATTCTTTCTTGACACTTCCTTGACACTATCATAATAACTTGTAACTTTCCCTTGACATGTGAAAAACATTTCAAAAACATGGGATGAGCATAAAAAGCCCAGTAAGGGATATAAAAATATATGGAAAGGAAACACGAGTACATGTACACATAAGAATCAATGAAATCATACTTTAATCATAAAACATAAGCACTTTAACATACCTCATCAAATCATGAATAAATCATAGAAATCAAAAGACATAAAGGTAACTTGAGGCATTCATAACATTCTTACGTAGGGAGTAACCCTCTTGGTTAAGTTTGGAATACCCACCACAATATATTCCCTAAATCTCTTCCGAGAAACCTTAACATTTCACTCCTTCGCATTACCCAATGCATTGGAGAGATATATTGGGCACACCCACCCTTAGTTTATCCTGGAACCACCCGTCTTCATAACAATGCCCAAGAACCAGAACATAATCTTATCACATCAAACATGAATAAAGGAGACATAACCTTTCCACCTTTCAATAACAAGATATCAATACAACACATTGATATAAAAACACCATGAAAACCATTTTCAATACCAAAATAAAGGAAAAGTAAAACATGGTATTTATTTATCTTTTAAAAAGAAGGTATGGCTTGTAGAGGAAGCCGAAACTCAAATAATGGTCACGGCGGCGGAGAAGTCGTTGTCGCCGCATACGTACGACAAAAAAACATTCCTTTTGTCATTTAGTAAAATGATTCATATAAAAAAGATTCATTTTGAATAATCATAAAAGTCAAAGGGGTTTATATTCCGTATAAAATAAAGTTGTGTATAAAACAAAATTTGCCTCAATGAAAGGAGATCGAGTCGGATTCCCATACAAAGACGGTATCCTTGGTTTAAGGATAAATCAATTACATAATTATGTGTGACAAATGAATACACCAAATATAAGTGGATAGTAAGTGTAAAAAAATCAGAGGTTATTCACACATATTCATAGAACGACATATTCAAGGAGTACATGTTTATCCCAAAGAATCAACTTTGCGTTAAGAATTTCCCTTGCAAAAATTTGACAACCTAACAGCGTCACTACAAAATTCAGAAAATGAGTTGATGAGAGATAAAAAGGGTATCTCATCACATGGAAATAAAATTTAAATCAATAAGGATATAGAAGATCATTTCCCAACATAATAGTATGTAAATTAAAATACATAACAAAAGAAGTCTTTTAAAAAGAGGAGGGTGAAAGGTTCTCTTACCGACATGGGTATCTTTCGAAACATACACCCTGTAAAAGAAAGACAATACAAAATATATTTAAATACTAATAAATGAATGTATATTACTCAATGAGTAAAATAATGGGCAGTACATACACCACTCAATGCAAATTGTGGCAAATGTAGCATAAATCTCATGGGAATAAAAGTGAGATGAAAAATCCCTTAAGAAAACTCGGCAGCCTAACGACGCCACATAAAACTTACAAAAATGGATTGAAGATATCAAATAGGGTCTCTCATAATATTAAAATAATGTTTACAGAAAGAGGAATATAAAAGAACATCCCCCAACATAACAAATAGAAGCTTAAAAGAAGTGACATAAAGGAGAGTACTTCAAAAGAAAGAGAGAGGTTAGATCTCTTACAAAAATTCGGCAGCTTAATGGTGCCACTCAAAACATCCAAAATGGATTGATGAGAGAGAATAGGGTCTCTCATCATATTAACATAAAAATTACAGTAAGAGTAATATAAAATAACATCCCCATAACAAGATATATGATCTTTAAAAGTAATGACATAAAAGAGCATACATAAAAAGAAAGAGAGGAGTAGGATCCCTTAACTCAAGTCCAACTTGTCTTGTTCGTTTCATTATATTCCTGAATAATAAACCTTGGTCAATTAATAACTGCTTGCGGAACTCCTATTAATATTATTATTCAGTTAATATCACATATTTTAATGTTATAATAATTGGTTAATAATATGAGTTCATATCAGACGTTTTTGTCGATGTTTGGTACATGAGTCAAAAATTGAATTTGTTGGAAAATAATTTTCCATGTAGTTATAGGTACATCATATCCAGAATAGTATTGATGTTTTAAATATCATATATATCCAGTATATATTCATTTTATACTATTCCATAGCATTTGGATATAATAATTAAAAGCACCGTTCATGGAGACGGTAGGCCGTACGTACACATGAACGCTACTTTAATTTTTTGTCATATTAATGGAATTAAAACAAAATGAGAGATATATATATGATATAATTCGAGAATGATATCCATCATTTAGATGTAATATATTATATATATATCCATTATATATATGTACTTATAATAGTACATAACATTTTGAGATAAGAAATGAAATGTACCGTTCATGGAGACGGTAAGCCGTACGTACGCATGATCGCTACTTCCATTTCTATTTCATATTTAATTGAATTAAAACATAATGATACATAATATTATTTTAATTATAGTATGGTATCATATATAATATCATGAAATATATCCTTTATACGTACCACATATGGTATTAACGAATCAAATCACTTTGAGGGGGCGGTAGTCCGCACTTCCTTAAATGAAGATATCGCATTTACCTATAATGGAAACCATAATGGTATGCCATAAATGGAAAATAAAGAAGCTAAAGTAAAAAAATAAACATATTATATATCATATATAAATATAGTTTCATCTTAATGGCCACCTTTGAAGGTGTTAGAAGAATGTTGAACAATCATCGTTTCGTGAGGCAGAAATTTGACATCCATAGAAATAGTATGTTCTTTAACCATTAGATGTATGTGTGTGTATGTGTAGCTCGAATACATATTATAAAAACATCTTAGTATATTGAAGATACTGGATTTGTTACAAAATAAATTAATAAAAAGAGTTTAGGGGGTTGGAGAAGCAAACTAAAACAAAAGGACACAAGTGAATACATTACCTTAAAATCGGGTAACTCCCTTTGGTTTGAGCTCAAAGGCTTCCTTTGGAAAACTTTTTTCCAAAGTGAGGCTTCATGGAGTTAGAGAGGGATGTGAAGAGACAAAATGGGCAGGGGTTGGCCGAGCCAAAGGCTTTGGAAGTGTGGGTAAAGAGGTATAGGTGGGGGCCTTTTATAAGAGGAGAAGAGGGGCACTCTTGGAAAGTAAAGAAATGTTACTTTATTTTAGAATGAGTTTCGGATTTTAATGGTCCCACATTTATGTGTTTCGAGGATATGGTGATAAGGGTTCGAAATATACCCATAAAATAGGTTTTGGACTTTTTTAGGTCCTATATTTTACATTATCATTCCATTTTATTTAAATCGTTAAATAATGAGGTCATCGCTGAATCATCATGATGTCATAAATAATTTAATTTATTTAATGTCTAAAAATTATAAAAAAACTAATATGATGTAGGAAATCATTTTATCTTTCCAATGACTATTTATATTCAAAACTCTGACTTGTATAACCCCATGTAAAAATTATTTTAATAAAACATCTCATGTTTGTGTCATTTTTACTTTAACATTAAATAAAAAGGTATTTATGTCATTTTCCAACCAAAGAGGCTCCATGGGGTCCCCAAGTTGACCTATGTATTTTCTTGGTCGGCCATGACACATCCAATGAGGGTAGGACATGTTTCTAGGTCATTTTATTTTATTAAAACATTATTCTTACCTTAAACTACACTAATTACCTCTAATCGCGATTAAAAACTTAATAAGTTACTATTCAACGAAAAAATTATTCTAATCCCATTGAACCACATTTTACTTCTTAATGACAACCATGTATGTCGGATTTTTGAAATTCAAAACAAAAAGATAGAAAAATTTCATTTAAACAGAAAAATCAGTTTTTATAAGTACCACTTAGTGGTTTCACTATTCATCAAAAATTGAAGTTTTTCAGAAAATTACCAAAAATTCACCCTAAGCTATATTTGATATTCCGAATTCAAAAATGTTGTCTATTTTATAGAATTAAAGATATATAAGTTGCATTAATTAATTTAATAATTAAATCTCGTTGTCAAAACAAATAGCGTGTTTCTATGAAACAAAATGTATCAAAAGATTGACACTAGTTTAAGTCCGATTACAAAGTGAAACTAATTCCAACAAGAACTATTGGATTAAATGGTAAATATATATTCTAATTTCACATTAAAACCAATTAAAAATATAATCTAATCATATAAAAAATTAGATTTAAAATAGGGTTTGAATTAAAATACAACATTTTCCACTATTCATTAAAAATTGAACTTTTTCGGAAAAATACCAAAAATTTACACAAAGTAAATTTTGATGTCTTTATTCTAAAGAAGAATTTTATTGTGTGAAATATAACACATAAAATTTTCAAATAGTGGATTTAAAAGAGGTTCGCCATCAAAAGGCGGTTAATCGACCTTTTAAAGAATATTGGAATGTTTACGCTTAAAATTGGATTCATTCGCATTTTTTATCCTATAACATTTATTGTAAAGAGTAAAAATATTTGACAAACATATATTATCATTTTTTATTTAGTTCTGTTCATTCCCGCCATTACAATGTCTAGGGGTTAACTACCATTTAAAATTATATTATTTTATTATTAGAGTGCAACGAAAGATTCCCAAAAACTCATTGTTGCGTATTGGGTATGCCATCTTGAATAACATCCCTTTTAAAGTAATATTAATATTTTATTCACAAATATGGATAAATATGAAAATGTCATATTCTTTATTTACATGTGTTGTTATAATACACGTATACTCAGTAGGGAAACCTAAAGCTCTCGTGCACATGTGGGGAGACACACTAATGTCTCGTGAGAACAACAAAAGAAACCCAGAAAGGAATTTTATCCACCCAACCCCACCAGCCATACTCACCAAAAACACAGTCACAATAGGTAGTAGTATATACGAAACAAGAGTATTGGGTACCCCACACCATTTCCCAGTAGTTAGTTGCTCTTCCAAACGGCGAACGTCTGGACGCTGCCACACTCTCCCCGACCGCACACACCTGGGCCTCACAAACCACACATCTCGCCCGCACACACCTGGGCCTCACAACCACGTCTCCCACCTGCACACAAATGGGCCTCACAACCACATATCCCACTCGCACACACCTAGGCCTCACAACCACTTATCACACATGCACACACCTAGGCCTCACAACCACGTATCCCGCCCGCACACACCTGGGCCTCACAACCATGTATCCCACCCACACACACCTGGGCGTCATCTTGAGGATTCTTGAGAAATAGTAGAACCTTCCCGAAGAGTCTTGGGCTAAAACTACCCCAATCGAAACCTACCCGAAGAGTCTTAGGTGTAAGGTCACCTCAAGAAATCACAACCTAGGGGAGAAGAAGCAGGAAGGAGCTAGTAACTAAGGGAAAACACCCTCTCCCATGAAATGGGAGTGTTAGGCACTATGTTATCAACATGGGTGTTGGGAGATAAAACACAAAAGATACAGATATATAGATATATACCAAACTCACATCCCAACCTATGGCTTCTAAATTGAGAAACTGAGCACGTTCCACGACACTGCTACTATGAAGCATGCATACAACAAACAACCCCAACCCCATTTAGGTTTTCACGTTTCAGCAGAATTAGTTTATTTAGTTCCTTAACTACTGGGAAACTATCCATAACCAACCACATCAATCGTTCGTAAAACATATCCCTACCATCCACAAATCAGGTTAGGAAAACACAAGCAACACAACCAGGTCCCTTCTTATCTGCCAACCAACCCATTGATTATTAATCTTGTTCCATTACCATGACCCACCATTCATTATATCCTTCACTTTTTATTTAATTTTCACAGCCCATAGTCTGTTCACATTCAAACCCATCCCTGCAACCCCACTGCCAACTGTAATTACCACAACTGCACCATACATCATTTTCCAGTTAATACCATTTATCACAGCCCTACTACCCGTTACGAACATAACATTTACACCAACCCACAACCAAGCCAACCGCATCCCCGTTGTTCACCCTATCCACAACAACCCACAAAACACCACCATCACATGCCATGTATCCAAGCCAACACCCACATATTCATTATTCCATTTTGTTTAGTCGGGGTGATCACACAAGAGTTCCAAATTTTTAACAGCGAAATTTAAGTGATTATCCAAATTTCCACTTTCCACGATGTTTCCATGCACAAAATGGTCTAGAATATTGGGCAACATTTAATTGCGCAAGAAAAGTCCCCCAAAGACTGTGATTTTCAGTAGGCATAAGACTATTCAATTCACAACATAATTTCACTGGATATAAAGTAACAACAATCACAGACTTCCAAACCTCGTTCTTTAACCAGTAATTATCTTTATTTAATGGTTCAATTGTTTCTCATGAAAACAAGAGGATACCCACCCCGCAGGATGCACAATGTAGGAGATGAAGGTAAGATCCCTACCTCAACAGGTTCTGATCACGACGCTCCTTCAGATCAACTGTAGAAGATGTTCATCGGCGTCCGTCACTTCTGTCGGGTCTCGGAAAAACCTCCTTTGGTGGAAGTCAGAATGGAAAGAACGAAGTAAAGATAATGGATCCAAGATCGGATGTTCTACCTCGTCGTTACGATACCGTGGCCACTGACGGATCATAAATCAGAGATCGGATGAAGACGTTATGGAAGAAAGAGCCTTAAAGTCTCTGGGGAGAACTCTGCTCAGAAGAAAGTTGAGGAGAGGGGTGAGTTGAAAAGGAGGAGGGGACCCCTCCTTTTATAGGAGAGAAAAGAAAAAGTACACGACATGTACTTTATGGTACATGGCGTGTACTCGGTTATTTCACACGGTCTCCACGCGGCTTCAAACACGGCTCCGCGACCATTGACTGGTCAACACACGGTTTGAGGGTAACACATAAGCGGGGAGGGACTACACGACGTGTAGTATTGGATACAATATGTGTAACCATTTATTTCACACGGCTCCAACACGGCACATGACCGTTGACTGGTCAACACACGGTAACGCGTACGCGGGGAGGGACTACACGGAATGTAGTATTGGATACACAGCGTGTACCGATTTATTTCACACGGAAAGGACATGACCTTCAACACGGGGTATATCTGCAATGGGGTACATGGCATGTACTCAAACTACACGGAAGGTAGTTTCAAAATTCAGGAAAGTGTTGGAAAAGTTCATCTTACCCTCCAGAACACTTTGTGGCCTTCTTTTGACAAAGGAATGGGCCGGAGAGGTCTGGGCCATTACATCGTTATATATAAAATAAAATATATTTTATTCCCATATGTTTATTTCTGTAAATTATATGTTTTAATTTAATTTCAATCAAATTATCTAATCAATTTTGCAAAATAATGTTTTAATGAAAACTACTTTCCTATATTGGTTTGGGAATATTTTTCTTCAATGTCATTATTTTTTTTTAAAAATTTCAATATTTAATTCAGAATTATTCAAATATATATTAAATTAATTTTTATCAAGGTTTTAATTTTTATAAAATTGATTAAAATGTTTCTTCATGTTTTCTTCAAAATAAGTAACCTTTTATGGATGGTTTGAACAAAATCATTTTTTAACATACAAAGCATGTGCATAATTTCATGTGTGCATGAACAATTAATGATATGAATGTCACACTAGATGTATCAATATTAATTTTAAATGAATAAGTTTTTTGTAATAATTTGGATCTCTTAGTCGTAATATATGCTAGTTAAAAAAATAATGTTGTATTTTCTTCATGAAAATATCCGCAGATCATTAGAAAATTATTTTAATCAATGTAGACATTATTCGTTTAAAAATATTTTTACATTAAAATCTAATTATTTCATACAACATATTTCAATGGACTTGTATGACCATTTTGATTGGGGAAATAATTAAAAATATATATTATAATTATTCTCTTACTAATAGATTTTGTATTACAAGTTTTTTTGATTAATTTTTACTATATATTCATAAGATGAATGCATTATAATTATTTATTGATGGGTGGGTCCTATTAATATATATCCACTCAATGATTTTTTTGGATTCATAAGACAACAAGGTTGGGTATTTGTGTGAGGCCTTACCCATTCATATAGCTGTCTGGGCCAAGTCCCTAATAGTAACGTTAGGATGTATAGAATTATTCATTCCATCATTATGAAATTAGATCCAAATTTCCACATGATTATTATAATTTTTATTATATCCATTGATAAGTATTAAGCCCAAGTGAATATTTATTTTTCATTATTTAGTCATCATTTATTTCTTCCACATTATTTATCCCATATTAACATCCACTATAATCATACCCATTAATACCATCTTAAATCATCCCATTCTTGTGATTTCATTCTCCATGATTGTAGTATGTTGATTATGATGATATGAAGGGATTTTATATAGTTAATAATGGTTTTCTAAAATAAAAAACAGTGTTTTATTTTATATTATCAAATATAATGTGGGATTCAAGTATGTAAATATTTTTTCAATACTATTATTCTATTTGTTCAATTGGTATTTGATCAGTTATATCTAATAACAATATAATAATGTAACCATCACCAATAGGGTACAAAGGTTTTATCTCCTTAAATACATAATTTTTTATTTTAATGGCCATCTAATCAAAGTATAACAAATTTTTTATGTTTTATTTCATATCATTTCCAAATCGTCGATATATGATCCATTTTTTATAGATGTTTTTTATATTCTATGTACAATACCGATTTTATAAGATTCATTGATAATTTTATCCTATTGATGTTCCTCTCAGTTCAACTTCATTCTATCCCTTTAAATGGTTTTTGATTAAAATGTTTTTCATACTCCATGGTAATCATTTCCAATAATATCATCAAATGAAGATTGTTTTTAGAAGACAATAAATCATGGTATTTTTTATCCATTATAAAATCCATCATTGTATTTTTTAGGAATTTTTTTGTGTGTAACGTCAATATTTTACATCTTCTTTACTAATATTTTTCATTATGTGTTCATTTTTAGTGAATCTAGCCCCATCTCATATTTTTTGATCATATCCTACACATTTTAGATATGTATTTACCAGATGCATATAAGAATTTCGTTATATATTCCTCAATAAATTTTTATTTTAAAATTATATTATTTTTCATTTCATTAATATCATTAAGATAAAGTTCTATGATTTTAATTTTGAGTTATTTCCATCAACATGAGAAAGGATTCTTATTGTAGATTTTTCCTTGTGAACACATCATGCCAGTATTTTTTTCAAAGAAATTTTCTCTAAATATATTCAAGGATTATAAAAAAAATCTCAAGAAAACCAATTTTTTAAATAAATATTTTTTAACATCCTATTATTTTAAAATAATAACATTTATTCGAAAAAAATATTCGAAATGCAACATTGAACATAAATGACCCGTGAAGTATACAACTATTATAAGATTGTCGTTGAATTAGTGGTTATAAATAGTATAATATACATTAAAATATATATATATATATATATATATAATTCATACTTAATATATAATTAATTTTAAATTCTCAAAAAATAACAAAGAATATTTTTTGAAAACTTATTTATAGATCAAAAAAATGTTTTCAAAAAAATAATGTTCATTTCATTTAGTGAAAAAATATTATAAAAAATTATAGAAACGTCAAAAAACTAATCAATTAAATTAATATTTCTTTTTAATATTAATATTAAAATTAAAAAATGTTGTAAATTAGGTATATTTTGGAAAATGATGATTTTTTCAATAAGTAGTGAAAATTTCCAATTTGTGTTAAAATATTTTTTCTTTTCAATAAATAATATAATTTTAAACTAATTATATTTATTATTATTTAAATTTATTTAATTATTTATTAGTTATATATATTCCACTTAACTGAACTTTTATCAACTTTATATTGGATTTTAAAATAAATCGATTTTTTGGGTTTAAAAACCAGGTTCGTCTTAAGACTATTTTAAGGATGATAATTTATCTTCATTTTAATTATGTAAAATAAACACTAAAAAATTATTATTTTACTAAAAAATTTATATTATATATTTATAAATTTTAATTTAAATTAAAATAATAATTATTACATTGAATAGAGATAATATAAAATTCCTTTTTTCGGAAAAAATACACTTCGTGAAAACCGTCTCATTCATCAAATCTACGTGTTATGTTTGAAAATAAATTCATCCACTTTACTGAATTAAAAATAATAAAAATTATTACAAATTATTAATCATTATAATTTATATTATCTATATAGTTAAAATTGATTTTTTTTCATAACGAATTTTTAAAATATTTGATATATTTTATAACGATTATGGTAAAAAGGGGTTTACATTGGTGTTTAACTAAAAATATAATTTTTCATGTGATGTGAAACATGTATAAAATATATTATATGGAAATATATAGACCATATCATGTCTACATATTTGTAATGGGTCAGTTTTTATCCTTTTGGAATGTAAAAAATGTGGGTACACCATTTTCTTTATAAATATTTACAAGTGTTCCAAACACCTAACATAAAAATGGATACTCAATATACTATCTTACTCACATATTAAAAAATATTATTAAGGTCCAATAACTATCTAAATATATTAATTAATTTCCTAAACACATCTTAGAATACATAGATTGATCATAAAAAAATCATATGAATGATTTTTTTTCAATCATATAGAGGTTTTCTTAAGAAGATGTGTTGTGATTACGTAAAGAATTTTACATTTTTTATTCATCAAAATATTTAAAATATTATTATAAATTTACCATATACTCTTAATTTTTTATGTTAATGGAATAACTGAAACTGATCTCCACTTAAATAAAATTGGAAAAAAATCATCATTTGTTTTTACAGTGGACTAGCTCCTCAAGAACCAATGTTATTCTTTTTTTATCATTTGATCCCAAGACATTATAAAATTATGTATTTTAAGTAAATATGTGATATTTCAGACATAATTACAATCTATAAATTATTATTTCACAAAAAACTTCTTAATTTCAATTCTGCGGTGGATACAATAATGTTTGTCTTGTGAATAGAAGAGTACTGCCTTCCAAAGCAATGTGAAATTTTTTTTAATAAGGATTTTTAATAGAAGGAAATAAATATATATTTAATTAATATATGTGATATATATAAAATACATATGATATTAGTTAAATATTTATCATTATGAATATATATTATTTCATCTCATTTCCTACCTTTCCACTTAATAAAAATTTATAACATTCTTTATGCATACATATTGAATACTACCTCAACAAAGAGATGCCACTCTATCTTCATCACCACATAACATGGATGATATATATATGTGTATTTAATAATATCAAATATGATATTAATGATACTTTGATCTTTATTTTAAGATAAAAGCATACTTAGCACCTTTAAATAATGATAATTGAACAATGGAAATGTCACTCAAGTGTGTGTATAGCCTACCGTCTCCATGATTACAACATAGTTAATTTTTTAAAATAATAATTGATAGATGATTTTAAAAGTATAATTTATCATTAAAGATGATATTTATTCCGCGATGATTATTATAGAGTTTATTGAACAATTACCCATTTAACATTGATCAACATACTGAAGCTATTGTGAAATATTGAATCAAGCTATCTCAAAACACATGATATATAATTATGTTTTTATGTATTTAAATATATCCTGAAATTAGAAAGAAAAGGATTTAGGTATGAGGTATTATACTTGATATATTTCATCATAAAAAAATTATATAACCTTATTATAAAGTATCTGAAGGAATAATTTGAAATTTCTAGACTCTAGGTAAGGGTTTCTTGTCTTGATTTTACTCATGGGAGATATATATAATATTTACCAATTATTTATAATTTTTTCTGTATATAAGAATCATGAATTTATTTTATGATTAATATTATCTAAATTTTTGGGAACTATAAATACACATTAGGTTCTTCATTTCATGAGGTTTTGATTTATTAGATAACAAATAAGTTAAGGACTTCGTCTTAATTTACATTAATTGAGGCATAACATAATATAATGAAAAACATTCCTTTAATTTTTTTATATATTCCAATTTTTTGAAAATGATTTCATGAATAATCTATACATAATGGTTCTTAAATTTTAATTTCAATTATTTCTTCTATGATTATTTGATTTGAATGTTACCAAGTCGTATGGAATTTTATAACTCAATTTCAATTCATTATATTGTATTATATCTTTATTGTCTATTATATTTTATGATATTATGTGTAATTATATTTTATCAACATATGTTTCATTTATATTTTTCTTGTATGTTTTATAGTTGATATATATAATTTATTCACTAATTAATTATCACTTAAATTTTATTATCATTATAATTTTATCTCATCTCAATTTTTCTAATCTAGGAGAAATGTTATGTTGTAAACTTATATATTTTTATGATGTCTATATACTTCCCCTTTTACTTGTTATGTCATGAAACTTGTTATTTTAGTGATATTTAACTTATCATAAGTATTTATTCTTCCCAATATAATATGATGGAATTGTTACGTTATATTCAATGTATTTATGTTACAATCTCATTACTTTTGAGATTACTTATATTCAAGGATCATTTAGAGGAAATAATATGATCATATTTTATAAAAAAAAATATTTATTCTCTATAGGTTATGAATGAGTTTAATATGTTCGATTTACATTTCCTCTATTATTCATTAATGAAACATCAATAATGTCATTTTTATGTGATACTGATCTTATGTTTTTTTAGAATTGTTATCTTCCACTCCCATGTCCACGTTTTCTAAAACGGTTTAGAAAATGTTCTTTGTAAAAAAAGGATTTCATATTTAAATTTTACAGGGCCTTTGACCAAATTGTAATAGTTTTTTAAAATTAAATTCCTTAACATTCCCAAAATGGGTCACTTTTGACCCTCTTTTAAAAATTCAGGAAAATAATATTTATTTTTAACTTGTACATCATGAATGAATTCTTATATTTTCATGACCATTATTTTTTTAATGAACCTTTATAATATTCAAAGTTTATTTCAATTAAAATAGTTTTCATAATATTTATTATATTTTTATTTTTTAAATGTTTTTTTCAACAAAAACAATTCAATACCCATTTCATGGTATTTCAATTCATCAATGAGAAAAAATCATGTGATGTTACATACTCTCCACTGGAGATATGTGGTATTGATTCCATCATTATTCTTTCTATGGGTGGACTATGAGATTTTCCTAGAACCTATTTATGTTCCATTAGTTAATAGAGCTATGAAAAATATTAGAATTTTTTTATATAATATTGAAGGATTACAAGTGCTTTATTTGTGTATGTTTCATTAATTGTTTCTATGATGAAACAGTGACCAAGATATTGCTAATAAGATTGGTTGAGCCCCATTGTAGCTCATGGGTGAAACAAATATAGCTTATATAATTCTTGTTCCCATTTATAATTTTATGAGATTTATATTGAAAATATAATGGGTGATCAAAATAGCACTCTAATGCATTGGGTAATGTTCCTTGATTTTATTGGAATGATTGATGGTGTTACTAGAGTGTTATCCTTTCAATATAACTGGGATATAATAATATAAAACATAAGAATAATATGGGTATTGAAGACGATGTTCTATGATACAGATACATTTAATTATTGGTTTCTAGGTTGTTTGTTGATTCATTTGAGTAAGATTCAGTTCACATAGATTATGGTTTTTTATTCTTATAACACATTCCTGTGATAATTATTTATTCCATGTTTCATGACAGATGATCCAGGTATTAATGGGTGTGAATATTTTTATGCTATGAACATACACTTTTATAATCCTATCATACCCATATGCACTTATTATGATCACTAATGAATTTCATTTGATAATGATTATGTTTTTTTGTATCATCTAGACCCATACCACCTCATACATGATGGATTCTATATGACCTTATGTGTGCTTCCCCATCTATAATAGACACCCAACTAGTAGCTAGGGGTTTATTTTCAATAGTGGGGAAACTACACCCTCTAAATCGTGTAATAAAAATATAGTAAATATAAAATAATAACAATAAATAATCAGATTTAAAAAGAAAAATTGTGAAATAAAAATTTCCTTAAATAAACATCTTCTAAATGGGAAATCCAATATATAAAGTAAGAAAAAGATATATAAAGATATAATAAAAAATTTGTGGGTCATTGAGATAATTTCTCAGCTTTCTCATGATCCATTATCTACTGTAAAACGATCCACGATTGGTCCATTTCCATTCTCCAGATTAGATGTTAATAAATATACACTCACACATAAATTCCTGAGTATGTTGTGAGTACAATGAATTATTATTCCAGACCCAATGCATCCATAACAGTTTTTCACATGCATTGGAGTGTATAAGAAATTTATAAATAAATAATCATGAAATAAAACATCAATTAATGAGTTTATATGCTATCCAAGACACCAAAACCTTGGTTATACTAATGCCAAAACCATATAAGAAAAAATTGGAATAACCATGAAAATTCCTCAATGTGAGATCTAACCTCATCTATTTAATATTCACACTGGCCCAATTCATCCAAGTCAAAACACACTTAGTTATAACACCACATCGCTATCTATAGGTTAGATCCCCTAGACCATAATTCCTCGTTGTTTCCATGATCTCCTGACCAGTAATGGTCATCATGCCCCATAGTCATCAAATATGGTTTTGGTCACAAATGATCACCAGAACCCATTGTTATACCACACTTGGACATTATGCCATGTAATTTTTCTTAGTATCATTTTCATGTCACAAAAAAATCTAAACATTCCCCCAACCCTTAAGGTATTCTAGGCCGTGATAGACCCACATATCACTTTAGTTCAATATATAACACAATAACAACGAATATGAATAGAATATCACAATGATGTACTGGAATCCTATAAGACATCTTAGGAGTGTGATAACATCAATGCATACAAAAATTTTAAAAATTCCAGATGGTTTATATCACACAAAAAGAATAATAATAATATATAAATCAAGAAACCATCGTTGCTTCACATTCACCCACATGCATCCCACAAAAAATATTAGTAATTCACTCTTAATTCACATGCAATAATAACATCATATACGTGGCCAAAAATGGATTGTAACCTCCTACCACTAATATTTCACTTTCAGAAAACAATCTATTGAAGGAGTTGTCACCCTATAAGTCTTAATTCAATAACCATAAATATGATCGCATGCCAAGGATTCCTAAACCCAAACCACCTATTTTTTCTAAAAGGAATAAATATTATATGTTTTATGATTTTCTATCTCATAGATAATATTCAAATTATCATTTTAATAAAATGAATTTGTTATAAATTCCCCAACATGATTAAATTTATTTTTCTAAATTATAATAAATTATCATCTTATATTTATATTATGATAATTTCTCAATTATAATATTTATCTCATCTATCTCATAGATAATATTCAAATTATCATTTTAAACAATTGATGTTATAGTATGATTGTATGTGATGGATTTTCGAGGGTGTATTATCACACAATTGTGGGATAATAGGTCTTAGATTTAGAATTGGAAAAATAGAAATTAAATATTAAATAATAAAATAAATTTTATCCATATTGGTGACTTCCTAAAGTCAAATTATTATCTTCAGATAGATGAGATAAAAAATGTTGTCTATTTCAAAAAATCATATTTTTTCATCCATGTTATTGGTGAAGGTATCAAATTTTGTTGCATCAATATTTATTCAACCTAAGGTTTTCTGCACTGTATTCATCAATTATGTTTTAGAAAATGTAATACCATTATTATGACTGTATTTTCTAAAAAAAAAAATTTTGATGGTTTACCAAATAAATTGATGGATAGTTACTAAAAATTTTATTTTATGGATCCATTAATGATATGATATGATTATATATTCATTAGGTGGATAATGGTGTTCTATTTGTTGACATTATAACCAACTTTTTTATTATATGAGACCCTTAATGGAGATAAATCATTTTCCTTTTTAAGAAGTCTAGTATATAAAAATGCACTGAGAATCGTATAAATTAGGATATTCTATCATAGAATAATAATTCCCAATGATCATGTTTGATGACATTGAAAAAAAAATCTTACCACCCTAATATATTTTATGGATAAAATAAAAATATAACAGTAAGACATATAATGTCTTACAAAATTCACACTAAAAAGGAAATTCCCCTAGAATATACACTTAATACTGAACATATATACTAGAAAACAATAATCATAATGCCTCATAAGTTTAAAATATGAATTTTATTTTTAACCCTATAGGTTTATAACCCTCATAATATATTTTCAACAGACTACTCTCCAAAAAAGATAGAACTCAATACTCCACTAAGTGACATATTGATCATAAATATTCCAAAAATGAATGTTACACAATGTTTGGTTATGAATTATATTTTTCCTTCTCTCACATTATGGATCTCTAAAAGTATCAATGATATTTCACCTATAATTTCATCTCTTATCCATATTCATCCATATCTCTATGGTATATAATTACCAATCTATAAATATATTATCATTTGATCACCATCATAATGTTTTTACTAGGAATATATCAGTATAAATATCCTTCAGAATTATTATATTACCCTTCATTAGAGACATTAATTATTCATTGATATCATAGATAAATCCATCAAATGTGGTATTTAAATTTTAATTCAAACTATTCTAATATGAATCCCAATTCATTCTATAAAAATATATAAAAATAAATACTAGAATTATTTCTACATTACCACTATCCCTCCATGGTTTCTATCAAAACTACATAAATAATTTTTCTGATAACATTAAATGGATTAGACCTCATCTCCTTCATAATATTTCAACATTATATTCATTTCAAAATATAAATAATAATTCATTATACAATTATATAATCATTCTATCGAAAAATCTCAAAAAACATAGAATCATTTAAATTTAATGATCTCCCCATTATAGTTGTTATTTTTTCCCTTTGGGTAAGGATGAGTTCTTTGGTTAGGATGTAGAAATGTTCTATTAATGGGGACCATTAATAGAAACATGGATCATGTGTGTGGCCATGTAACTTAAACATAGTCACCAATAGTGTTAACATTTCTTCTCTTCACCATGTTATCTATGTGTGTGCACATTCCACCTTTATACCATGGTATCTAAAAATAAATTATGGCCTCCTTTGAAAATGTTTTTCAAAATATTCTCCAAGATTAGTTACCCTAGATTCTCATACACAAATATTACTTATTTTTAGATGAATATTAATTACATTATACAAACATATACTAGGGGAATGTAATATATTAGTTCCTTTCAAAAATTGGAACACATTCATCTATTTAGGTTATAGATATTAACCATATCCAATAAAGATCTTACCCTTTAGTACTAATACTTAAATAAATTATTTAAAACATGGGGCGAGAAAATATTTGTAAGGGTGATTGCATATGATCACTAAGTTAAAAAAGTAAAATATGTATGCATAATATAAGAATATGGGTATGAGAAAACTAGAAAACCATTGTAAAAGAATAAATTGCATATAAAAGACCTTAATCATGAATAATGGAAAAAAGATTTGTTGTTCATTAGACATGAATCATTATATTACCAAATAACAAGATCCATGATAGTTATACAATATCATAGTTCATGGAATGTTTGGCTAACACATAATCATATAAAATATTATTTCAAGGAAAACAATAATTTCATTTCAAACATGTTGGTCTTAGGTTAATCATTTGTGTAACTAGTTTAGTATAAGGATGAACACTCATGTATCATCTTAATTCACGATTTATATGACCTCCCATGTACCATCTTTTTTTGGGTTTGGTATGACCTCTCGTGTATCCTCTTGTTTTAGGATTTGGATAATATCCCATATACCCACATGATGTAGGCTTCAGATAAACTCCCTAAAATCATCTTTTTTGGGTTTGTCTTACCATAGTTGTACCTTATGATATCATAGATCATTTATCAGTACCCAATATATTTGAGGGTGATATAGGTCCCACCAGTCACATAATGGATTTAAACATATGTGTGCCATAAGATAATAAAACGTTAAACATATTGTGTACCATAAAAAGATATGGGTATGATGGAAAACATATCTGAAACCATGGTATATAATGGGTATTATATATATTTCATCATATTATAACCTATGGAAAAGGCGGGTTTCATAATCAATTCATCAAAGAATAACCCGTGAAAGGAAGGGGGTTCATATGTTTTCTATCATGGAAAACACATGGAATATGAATTGGTTTCATAAAAATATTTCATATAAAAAATAAACTATTCAGTGTAAAATTAATAGTTTTTTCTTTGGATCATATCCATGTTAAATCATAAACTATATAAAATAATTTCATCATAGATGGAGATGAATTTTGAATGATCAAATGGAGCATTTCCTAACAAAAAATATCCCTTCCTTAAAAATCGCTTTCATACCACATTTTCAAAATACTTTTCATAGAAAATATAATTAAAAACATATAAATAAATCATTGAAAATGTAATTAAAACATTTCTTGAGGAAAATTTAATGTAGCCTTTCTGAATTTATTTTTGTAGGATGAAAAACCATTCGAAATCCATTTTATATGAAAATAACATTAAAAATGTTTAATGGAATCTCTGATTACCATTTTGAACACTATTAAATACAATAAAACATTTATAATTTATTTCCTATTGAAAATTAATTTAATTTATCATTTGAAAACAAGTTGAAAATATTCATAAGAAACACTATTTTTAATGAACTCTTATATCACTCTAAAAAGATAAATGAAGTCATGTTCCAATGAAATTATTTTATTAAGTATCATAAGTAGCAATTAGTGGAAAATGATACGAGTACTTGATGATATAGCGAATATCCAGAGGAGATTGAATTCAATGATAATTATTGTGTAATGGATCTTAAGATTTAATTGATGGATGAATAATAATTAAAAACCCCAACATAAGATCATATTTTAAAAATAAACTCTTACAAATTATGGGCATTTAATTAAAATACCCACGAATGAAAAAAATTACATGATGCATAAAATATCAAGATATATTATCTATATTTCTAATTTATGTAACATCCTCATATTTTAATGAGTTAAATATTCTTTTAATATTAATTTGATGTCTTATGTTTCACAATACACTAGGACAAGTTTTCAGTAAACGTAACACTTGCTTATCTTGTGGTATATTAAACACTATACTTGGCTTCTGTTTATTCATAATTTTGAGGTCTTATTTATGTAATTCATTTCATGGTCGACCGATATTATGTGAACCAATAAATATTACAATGTTAACATAAAAACTAGCCATTATAATAGAGTATATGAATAGTTTTATCTAAATTAGGAAAATATTCTTTTGGCATGTATATATAATTAATTATTTGGTGAGGAATTATTTATAAATAAAAAACACCTTTTAAAAGGAAATTTTTTTCATGGAAACTATTTCAATGAAAATAAAGGGATTTTATCAAATAATAATATCGAAATTGATTTATTTTATTAGAGGAATATATATTTAATATATTCAATCTAATTTTAAAATTCATCTTACTTTATTTATACTCATAACATAAGAGAAAATATAATTTTCATATAAAATAAGTATTTCCATAAATGCAGTTTTTCCACCTTTTGATGGTGCACACGTTTTAAATCTATTTTATACACTTTTATATTTTCAATTTAACAAAACTAAAATATAAATTGAAATTCGGTCTATAAAAATATAATTTGGATTAATTTTTATATCTTTCTAATAATATTCATGTTTTGATGAATAGTAAAAATATAATAAATTTTATTTTAGAAATATTTTTTAGGGAAATAATTTATATGGTTACGTTGTATTATTAAATGGTTTTAAAATAAAATTTTGAAATATTTTTATCGTTTAATATCATGTAGTTCATTGGAATTAATTTTACATTGAATTTGGATGTAAATATATTTCAATCTATTGAAATTTTTTAACGTTTAAAACTCTTTTTCTCGTTCTAAAAATGAGATTTATTTTCAAATAATTACTGAAACATGTATGTTTTTAGTTTTTAAAAATTTATTCCATTTTTTTAATCCATCGGCACATATTATATAAATATTTATCTTTTATTTTTTGCATTATGAATTAATACTTTAGAAAATTTTATTCACAAAGTAAAAGGGTAAATCAGATACTTAAGGGTAAAAATAATATTATAAAATACCATAACACTTGTCCTAAAATCATTTGATACATTATTATGAAATATATCATCTTTTTTAGAAATGGTATTTTTTAAGCCACATGGATGATATTAGGACATTTAATATATTTTATATTAAGAAACATTAAATATATCTTACTTGAATTTAATAATTATCATTTTTAATATATGGGTATTCATAAGATAAGATAGACTATAATTAATAATTTTAAATCTAAATTTTTTCCATATCATGGAAATTTATTTTTCATTTTTTTGAATTATTTAATGGCTTTAAAGCATTATATATTGATCATATAGAAATTATTTAATTTATTAAAAGTAAAAAACTAATTTTATTAAAATGATAATAACCGCAAAAGTACAATAGAAACTTGTTAATATCATATTTTCTGATTATATCTCAACCCTAAAAATCAATGTGTTATTTTATATACCATTATGCATACATATTAATAATATTATGAAACATATAAAATTTTATTTAAAGTCATGTTAAAGTTGTCACATTCATGTTGTAATAAATATAACATTTTTAGTAATGTTTTTTTAGAATATATATTCGAAATTATATATTTATAATAAATATATAGGATTTTTCATCATCATCATATTTTAGTTTTATTTTTTATTCAAAAAATTCGTATATTAAATAATTACACAAAAGAGATTTAGTAATTATTTTTTGATTGGAAATAACAAATTAATGTTTTTAAAAATAATGAAATAAATATAATTTTGGAAATTTAATACATCCATTGAATTTTATTGATTACCTTCAACCCTTAGGTATATATCAAACTATTCTGTTATAGGGTAACTTAATATATTTAAATTTTTAAAAATCAATAAATTGAATACTATGAAAATTGACACTATTGATTATTTATGAAAATATTGTATTATTAATTTACATAGAAATAAAAAACATTTTACAAAATTTAGAATACTTTTTATATGATGTAAACAGATATATTTTATTCATTTATGGTCCAGTTAACATAAGATAAGTAAATATTTCACCCTCTTAATATTGAAATACTTGTGACCTTTATTAAACATTAAACAGAATAACTGAGTGATAATTAAAAGGATATGGTATAAATTGACCAAAAAACTTGTCTAAAATTTATTTTTATATGATATTACTACTTTTTATTATCTCAACATAGAATCTGTTTAATTTTTTATGATTATGGATGAGTTTTTATTTTATTATAAATTAATATTTTTGGTGACTGCAAATGTCCCCCTTCCCACATCAATTAAAAAAAGGCACATCCTCTGTCACTTATTCACTTCACATTGAGCATTTAATATTGTCCATACCCTACCATTTTATATTATATAGGTGATTTTCTTACAAAATTACTAACTCTAGTGCCTTTATGAGGAGATCATGTGAGATATCATTAAATAATATGTAATCTGCTATACTGATGCTTTCACGTTTATTTCTTCTACCACTTCCTATTACTGATATGTTTCAATTATAAAATAATATTTTCATTATCACCTATATTCTGAGATTTTATTATGATTATATTGGTTCAGGTACCTATGTATGACCTACCGTATCAATGATGTGATGTGATTCATTCTACATGATCTTTATTAAATAATTATTTTATAAATGATATAACTATATCCTTGGAATATGAATACAATCTTATCTGACAAGTAATGTGTAAGAAAATTAATTAGTTAAATCCTAAAATGCGATTAATAATATTATCAACAAATGTGTAATAACATGATAACGTATGATATAATTAAAATGAATATGATTTTAGAATATGTTAATGACATTATCAAAAATCTAATACGGGAGGTTCAGAATCATATGAAGGATACCAGACGTAAGGTAAGGGGTAATTTTTCAAATTCATTATTATCCATGATTGTTTATACATAAGTATTTACTAGAGATTATTAATCATCCATGTCCATGTTTTCTAAAAATGTGTTCTCAAAATGTTATTACATTCTCCTATGGATGATTAAATCAATTTTCCCTCATTTTTTAATGTATATTACAAGGTTTGAAATGAATCATTTTTTTCTTCCAATTGAAGCTGATATTTACTCATCCCACAAAAGTACGAGAAGAATTTTTTCTTTTAACTTATATGACATGAATATTTTATATAATTTTCATAAATTCTAACCTCAATGATAATAATTTACAATATTTCCATTGTATTTTCAAAGAAATTATATAATTTTAAAAATGCATGGAATTTTTAGAAAAGAAAACAATTTTTAAGAGGAAATGATATTTTACTCAAGAATTAATTTCATGTTTTCTAAAAAAATTATTTTCCATCATAAATAGATTTATTCAATATAGTTATGTTTCAATTATACTATCTCTATTATTCATATGATTTGATTGTGTTTATGATGGAATTATATTTATAAAATACATATATTTTAAATGGATTATGTTATGGTGGAATAAAGTTTAAGAATCCGATTATATTAATGGGGTTATGGTATGATGAACGGATTTTATTTTTATAGAACATACAATAATGAATTCATTATGAAATCAGTGGGACCCATATCTCCCTTCAATTAATTGGGTAAATATGGAAAAACTATGTTGTATAGATCTTATGTGTGAAACTGATTTCATGTTCATAATTTTATGCATGAATATAGTTTTCATATCTATAATTCTATGTGTGGACCGAGTTTCCATGTACATATGATTACAAACGGGTCTGGTTTCATGTCCATGATTTAATGAGTGAACCTATTACCATTTATACATGTTCACAATGATATTATTTTATGTATATTCCACAATATTAGGCCTTATGTCAATTTTATTATCTTGTGGATTATGTTCTTTGATTTCATTGTGATTCATGTTTACCTTTGATATGATGGGAATAAAATTTTAATATTATAATCACATTATGCCCATTATACTAATGATTATTCTTACCTATCATCCTTGTTTACACTTACTAAGCATCATAAGATCATCCTTTGTTATGTTTTCTTTTCCCCAGGTTATAATGAAATAGTTTCATTACGAGTACCAAAAGGGAAAAACTTTGTGGGAATCGCTGAATATCATTCTCTAGATTAGAATATTTAATTCTCTAATTCGGATCTCACTACGTTAACATAGTCATTGGGTGAATATTTGTGTAATGTATTAATTATTCCACAAAAGTAATGTATTTTCCATATACATCACCCTTGTTTCGTTAGATTTGGTATCAGTGTGATGGTTTAGTAAACCTATAACAAATAGGATTTGAATACTTAGCGAGATCGCCAGTGATATTTATAAGGATAGTCTAGGAATTTATCAAAGGTTAAGCCTAAGGTGTCTTATAATTAAAATTTTGTGCCACGATTCAGGTATCCTATAAGTAATATTTCATTATTATGTGTTTCCACATTATTATAATTGTTTCTTACTATGTATACATGGTTTTAGTCAATGGATGGAACCCGAAGCAACCACATAAATACTGGATGAAATGGGAAATGTAATGCTTTTACTCCTATGAAAACAATTGTTCTAGGAGATGGAATACCAAATCTTGTTTCAATGACCAAAAAACATTATCAAACCATGAATCATACAAGGATTCCAAATGAAAAATGATGTGAATAATGTTCCGTTGAATATTTCATAATAAAACATCCACCTTCTTCTAGAGGAATGGTTAATTCACTAGTTGCTGAAAAATGGATCTAAATCATTTAAAAATTATTATTCATTATTCTCTATTAATAATATGGAATACTTTTTTTGGGAACACACCTATTAGATGTAAAAGCATATTTATGATGGGAAATTATCAATATTATAAGGTAACAAGAAAAATTTATCTCATTGGATTGGAAAATGTTCATGAACATATTTTTCTATATATGCCTTTATTTTATTCTTCTTAAAAAAGTTATATTAATGTTTCCCATCTATCGCATCGGTAGGATTAGAAAAAAATATATAATTCAATGGAAACACCAAGTCCTATGTATAAAACAATATTATATTTTAATAATTATAAATGTGTAGAAGAAAACATAGAGGAAATTATCATAATGGGATTGATAAATGTTTTATGTGTGGGAAATGAGGTTATCAAGAATTTTACTACACGCATAATGGGAAGAAACAAAAATATATAGAGAATTCACAACCTACATATAATTGAATCTAGTACAATGAAAATAGGCAGTATTCTAACCAACACCCAAATATAATTGTTAATGTTGATGATCAATGTTATCAACCTCTTAAGGCAATATGTAAAGGGATGTCTCATGCGATCACTGTTAGTATTGTGTGGTTTTTCAATGATGTTATGGAATGAATTATTATTTATGTATTGGAAATCATGAATAATGTTGCAGAAGTAAATTTATGATATTATGCAAGAATGAAACTTCTATGTACCGGTCTGCTATATTTTTTTCATAAGGATTTAAGACTAGATACTAAAATTTACTGGTAACCATGAAACGTTATTGAGGTAATAAGTAGGAATTTTTGGAAACGAAAAGATTAATGGGAGGATAACTATTAAAATGATCATGATAATGAGAAAATGTTTTTTGGATAAGGATATTTTGGTTATGAATAATTAAATTGGATAGTAATTATTTACATAGAACATATAAAATATTTTTAAAAAAGAGGTTTATTCTGTCATGGATGATTCTTATAGATTTTGGACATAATTATAAGGAAAATTTCATGTTTTCAATAAGTATGTATGGTAAATTAGATTATTAACATGTTTCAATAGAATAAATTTTTAAGGTATTTACATGTTTCGAATGTGAAAACCAAGAAATTCCTTATGACATATGAGAGTTAAATTTTAATCTGGTTTATTTCACCTATTTTTATTTTTTGGATTTTTCTGCATTCATATAAATTTTATGTTTATCAATTTATTTAATGTATATGTTCAAAATTGGATGTAGTTTGTTAGATTAATTTATTATCTCGCAATAGGTGGAATTTTTCATTTTTCATAACTTGTATTATCATTTTAATTATGATAAAGATAGATGAAATAAGATATCATTATTTTTTTGGATCTCATGATATGCTGATGATTAAGGAATTATAATTTCACCTTAATTTCATGGAATAAGAGATGACGTGTAAATTTATTAGGGTACAATGAAAGTATGAGATTATACATAGTCAAGAATGTATTCTTTTCATTCATCAAAAATATGGAAAAGATCTTGATATAAAAAATGTTATCATAATAGCTTCTCTACCAATGAAACAGATGGTCCCTTAGATCATTGTGGATTTTTGACATTGGATTATTATCTTTATATTAATAAAATTCACTATCGCACTCCATCATAACATGATAGTTAGATTTCACTTCCATATCTATCTTTTTACCTTCCACCTATGTTTTTTATATGAAATCCCAATCATGAGTTACATTGAGTAACATTTATATTTATAACATTCCTTTTAATAAAAAGTTGTTTTAGTATTCATTTTTACGATAAGGGTTTCTATAAAAGAAACTTCCTTGTATTAATTTATATAAAACCCAGATGAATTTCCAAAGATAAATTCATTCTAATGAGGGATACAACGTATCACCCAGATATTTTTATGAGATAGATATTTTTTTAATTTCATTGATGTATTGTGTTGTAAACTACACCAGCATAATCTTGGGATACATTCACCACTGACTATGCTTGGGTATATGAAACATTATTCTTGGCTTGGGATACACACAGTTTTTATTTTTTTAATGATGTTATTTCATGCACGACTAAGTTTAAGTGACAACTAATAATTACTATGTAACCTTATAAACTAGCCATTATAATGGGATGTATGAATATTATCAACTGAATTAAGAAAATATTATTTACACGGGTTCAAATAATTAATTATTTTGTGGGAAATTACTTATAAATGAAAATAAAATATTTTTTAAAAGGAATAGTATTTTTGAACAACAATTTAAATGAAAATAAGATAGGTTATTGAAATAATTAAATCACTCTTGATGGATTTTTTTAAGAAAATATATATGTAAAATATTCAATATTATGTTTATAATTAGTTTTATATGTTTTCTATACATTATATAAGAACAAATGAAAATTTTATGATAAAAAATGGATTTTTTAAGAAATATATCTTTATAGGCATTTGATGGAACACCCATTTATAATATATTTTTGACAAAATTATAAAATATTTTTAAAAAATAAACATCTTACTTAAAATAGGGATATAAAAAATTTATTTGGATGAAATTATAATATATTTCTGATAACATTCAATATTTTTTTAATAGTAAAATATACTAAATATTACATGAAAACAATTATTTTCATCGAAATAATATTTATGTTTAAGTTATATTATATTATGGTTTCAATATATAAATATATTATATTTTTATCAGTTAATATCATGTAAGTCATTGGAATTAATTTTTATTTTTTTATAATTAATTATTTGGGGGGAAATTAATTATAAATGGATATAAAACCCTTTTTAAATGGAACTTTTTTTTCTGAAAAACTATTTAATTGCACAAAATTTAGTATATAAAATAATAAATTCACTATTTATGGATTTTATTAATTAAATTTATATGTATTATATGTAATATAATTTTAAATTAATCTAATATGTTTTTTACAATGATATTAGAACAAATTTGAATTTTCAAATAAAAAAAAGTATTTTTCAAGAAAAACAATTTTTACCTCTTTTTTATCCCCACAAATTTAAAATATTCGCTTGAAACTATTATATATTATATTAAAAAAACTTCTTATTTTATAGAGGGAAATAAAAAAATTCCTTGGATCAAATTTTGATATTTTTCCTATATCTTTCTAATTTTTCTGAATATTATAATACACAAAATATTGATTTAAAAATTCATCAAAATAATTTATATGGTTAAGTAATATTTTTTTATGGTTTAAAAATATAAATTTATTAAATTGTTATCATTTAATCTCAAGTAGTTCATTGGCATTATGTTTACATTAAATTCATATATAAAAACATTACATTATTTTGAATCATTTTTAACTTTTAAAAATTCTTTTTCTCATTCCGACATCGAGATTTATTTTTTATTAATAACTGAAAATTCTATTCATTGAATTTTGAAAATTTTATTTCATGTTTTTACTCAGTAGGTCCAAATTATGTTAATATGTTTCTTTTATTTTTGGGCATATTGAATTGTAACTTTAGAAAATTTTATTAATAAAGTAAAATGTTAAATGAGGTAATTAAGGGTAAAATTAATATTATAAAATACCTAAAACATATCTTAATATTAATGGAGGAGTTTTTTTGAACTAAATCATCCTTGGGTCTAATGATTATCCTTTGGAAGCCACTTGGATGTGATTATGTCATTTAGTATTTTTTTATGAAATGTTAATTATGTCTTTCTAAAATATTAATAACTATATAATTTTTAATATAAGTATATATGAATGATAAGTTATAATATAAATAATCATTTGAAAAATAAATGTATTTCATTATATTGTTAATTTATCTGTAATTTTTAGGAAATAAATAAACACATTAAAGGCTTAGACTATGATGATTCATACATGATATAAATGATGAAAAATAAATAAAATATTTTTTTATTAAAATGATAATTACAACTAAAATACCACAAAAACATGACCAAATATTATTGGTAGAGTATATATCTACCCTAAGAATCCAAGGGCCCAGTTATGGACAATTTAGAGCCATATTTAAAATATTATGACCATAATGATATTTTATTTAAAGTGACTTTAATGTTTTCACATTCTTACATTAATTCCTATAACAGTTTGAACGTATAATTTTATAGAAGATATATTCAAAAATATATATTCATAATAAATATAGAGGATTTATCTTTTTTATAGTTATATTTTTTTTATTTTTTTCAACAAATATGTATATTAAATAATTTTAAAAAACTGATGCAATATTTATTTTATTAATTGAAATAGAAAATTAATGTTATTAAAATATTTTTAAATAAAAATAATTTTGGATAATTAATATATTCAATGGCTTTAATTGGTTACCTTTTCCCATTTGGGATATTTTTAAATATTGTTTCTCATAGATAACATATTATCTTTATATTTATAAAATTCAATCAACTGAATAGTATAAGAGTTGAAACGTTATATTGTTTCTCAAAATAATATATTATTAAATTATTTAAAAACTATAAATCATTCTGAGAAATATATAATACTTACAATATTGTGTAAAATTCTTTTAATTATTTATTTATGGTGTAATTTAAATCAAATAAGTAAATATTTTACTTTTTAAAAATTGATTTATTTATTAACATTTCAAAAATTAAATATTATATATAACTATTAATAAAAAAGATAAAATTTAAACTGAAAAAAAACGTTACTAAAATGTATAGGTTGATTATATTACATCCTTATCGCATATAATCTTCTAAATTATGAAACTTTAAGGTTTTCAAAGTGTTTTGAGTTTTTATAAATTAATATTTTGGGAGATTCCAAAAGTACATCTCAACTCAATTATAAGAGAGAACAACCTCCCTCACTTATTCACTTCAATTGAATAAATAAAGCTCATCCATATTCTAATAATTTCCATTCATAAATTATATTGGTTATTTTCTTCACAATTGACCAACACTAACTGCGTTAAGAAGAGATCAAGATTGATCTCATCAAAGAAGAGGTAATCTATTCTCCCCATTCTTTCTAATTTATTGATTATTATACTTACTCTGTCAATGTTTATTCCATTATAATGTAATAAAACTATATTAAAATATATTATTATATTTTATTATGATTATGGAAAACCCATATTTCACTTTCCTTCCATTCTACAATAAACAAAATCACTACATGTATGAATATAAGTCTTCATGTCTCCACATAGTGGTGTAATATGTTTTTCCCCAACTCATTTCATGGATGGGTATAATTATAAAGATACAAACTCTCTATGATTATTATAACTAGGTTTTTATTTTAGAAAAATATGTAGACCATCGGCTTACATTCCATTCATTAATTTAGGGAATGATATCATCACTTGTGCGTACATATGACATACTATCTCCATGATGTGGTGTAGCTCATTCTATATGATCTTCATTAAAGTATTATTATATATATGTTTTAATGAATAAATATGATATATATTATATTAATATAATTCTGGATATGATATAACTATAACCAAAGAATAGGACCATAAACTTATCCAAGAAAACATGCATAAGAAAATAAAGAAGGTAATACCTAAAGGGTGAGTAATAATGTTGTTAACAGATAGGTAATAATATGGTCTCTTATGATATCATAAAACAATATATGATTCATGTATAATAAAATTAATTTATTAAAACCATTATATGTGAGGTTCAGACATATATGAAGCAACACGTACTTAAGGTATTCTATAATTTTGTAAACTAATTATCATTCAGTATTGTTTATACATAAGTACTTGTGGTTGATTTTTTAACATTGATGCCCATGTTTTCTAAAGCATATTTAATAAAATGTTTTATTGCAATCATATAGATGTTTAAAGTAATTTTTTCCCATTTTTTTCTTTTTACAGAACATTTTGAGAAGAATATTTCTTTTTTACAAATGAGTTACTTTTTGACTTATCCGACCAATGTATGATAAGAATATTTTCTTTTGTATTATATGGAATGAACAGGTTATTATGTTTTCATAACACCTCATTTTCATGATTATTTACAATATTTCAATTTTTCTTTCAATGAAATTAATTTAGTTTTAATTTTAAAGGAATTTTTTTATGTATTCTATCAAAATTATTTTCCATAATAATTGTAATTCAGAAAAAGGTATATGTTTCAAGTATATTATACTTGTTATTCAAACGGATTGATTGTATTTTTGATGGAATGGTATTTATTATATCAATTTGTTTACATGGATTATTTAATGATGTAATTGAATTGAATAATTTCATTTTCCAATTGGGTTATGATATGATTAAAGAATTATGTTTTTGTGGAACATATGTGAATGAATTATTTATGATATGGTTAGAACCATATCTCCCTCTAATGAATAGTGTAATGATAGATAACTCATGAGGTATATATGTTATGAGTGGACCTAATTTCATGTTCACAATTCCTAGTTTGGACTTACTTTTCTTGATAATAATTTTATCTGTGGACTTGTTTTTCATGTCCATATATTTATGAAAGGGCCTAATCTCATGTCCTTAATTTAATGAGTTATCCTCTTACTATTTTTACTTGTTCACAATTTTATAAGATTATGTGTATTAATAAATTTCATTACATATTTCAAATTTATGATCTTATAGATTATGTTATTTTATTTACATATGATTCATGCTTACCTTTTATATGAAGGGACTGATCTTCTAATGTTATTATCTTGTTCTCAAACATTTTATGACCATATTTATGTTTACATATCCCCCTTTTTTACACTTACTATGCTTATGAGTTTACCTATTCTTATTTTTCATTTTCTATAAGTTTGAATGAAATTTTTTAGGTATGAGTACAAATAGTTTAACATATTTGTGGCATACAATGAAGATAATTCACTAGACTATAAGTGTGTGTTCCCTGTTTCCAACGGCACTGAACTAATATGGTCATGGGGAATTTTCTTTTGTAATTAATAATGAATTATAAAAAAATGAAATTTAATATCGATATGTGCAATCTTGGGTAAATGTAATATATCATGGTAGAGGGAAAATTAATATGCCTCATCAAATAATATAGGTTCATAGCATAACATGTGTTTCAAAGAAAAAAAAATTGAGACATAATTCTCTTACCTATTTGGTATCATTGAAACCATAATCCAAAGAAAAATATATAATAAAATGGATGTCTAAATACTAAAATTGTTAATTAAAATAATCATAAAGTACATTCTTGGTTAGTATATACCAAAAATTGAACAAATAGGTGGGGAATATGTAGAGACCGGAATCATGAAGTACATAGATATCACATTACTTTTGCGGAATACTTAGTACATAACAAAAACACACACCCAAGGACAGTAATAGTTTAGTGTCTTTGGAAACTCGGAACGTAATCTTCTAATCATGGTAAAAGATCTTCAACATCTCCCATAAATATCTTCCCTTTTTTTCTTAACTAAAACCTTTCTTTGTATCATGGGGAAAAGAAAACATAAAAGGGTGAGATCAAATGATCAGTAATGGTAAACAAAAGAAATATCAATCACATCATATTCATAAGAACATATCTTTTGTAAATCTTAACTTGAAAAAGAGATCATAATTTTATAACATGGGATAAATCATAGTAGTGAAATGGAATCCCAATAATCAGAACATAAAACATGAAACATTGTGGAATACACACATAATCATAGAGAATAATTTCTTATTATTCAAGACTCATTTCCAAGACTATCTTAGTGGACAAAGTCCATTTCTGAACCGAGTTCACTCCTCGTTTCAATCCTGTTTCACTGAACTGGTATAACCTACCATTCCATCCATGTCTATCTCATGAGATATAAAATCTTTACCCAATGCATTGGAGGGAGATATAGGTCCCACCCATCTCAAAATTATACCATTCTTATGTGTTCCACAAAATCATAAATCATACATCATTGCATAACCCATGTAATAAAAATTGGATTCTTAAACAACATGACATCATAAATCAATTCATATAAGATAAAGAAATTCATAAAAATAATTCCATCACAACATAATCAAATCAATGTAATAATAGGGATAGAAATAGAACACTATATTATCTTAGATGGAAAATAATTTTGATAACACACTTGAACTCCATTCTTGAGGAAAATATCCTTTCTACATCAAAAACATCTTCCTTTCTTAACATGTCTTACAATTTTAAACTAAAAGAAGTTCATTAAAATAAGCTTGATAACTTGTAAAGGAAGCTTCTTGGAAATAATGTTTTAAAAATCCATTCATGCCATATAAGTTAAAAAATATTCTTCTCCTACTTTTGTCGGAAAAGTCAAAAAGTACCTCGTACGAAAAACGACAAAAGATTCCTTTCATATCCTCCACTAAAAACTCACTGAAGGGTAAAATTGGATTTAAACTATTGTAAATGGATGAAACAATATTACATATTGAGGGAACATGGATTTGGATGATAAAATACACCCCAGTAAATACAAAAGTATAAACAATCTCAGATAAAAATGAGATTGTGATATTTTCCCTTACCTTAGGTCTGATTTGCTTCGTAAGTGTCCAAACCTCCTGTAAAATGTTTTAATTAATGTCATTGAATTATTCCAGAATCATACTCATTGTTATGATATCATATATGGTTCACTTATGACTTTATATTACCCATTCTTTTGTAAATTCCATGTTAAAGAGTATTCTGGGGAAAATCGTTTAATTTGTCATCCGTGTTTTGACTTGTTATTATTCATATGATTACATAGATCATGATTACTTAATTATGAATATAAAACATGATTATTATATAATATATATTCATAATATACATCTATATAATAAATCAGTAAATGGAAAGAAATACACCGTTCATGGAGACGGTAGGTCATACGTACGCATGAACACTGTTTTCGTTTCCTTATTGAGTTGAATGGAATTAAGTAGATGACATATATATATATATATACACACATAAATCCAGTATCATTATTATGTCATATATTTCATTAATAAGATAATTACTGCATCATATTTGTGTCATAAATAAATTAAATTATTTAATGTCTAAAAATTAAAAATAAAATACCATTATGTAGGAAATCTTTTTAGCTTTCTAATGAGTATTTATAGTCAAATTTAACTTATGTATAACCCTATATTAAAAATTATTTACTTATTAAACATTGATTTTAACTATTTTAACCCTTCTTTAAATAAATTAATAATAAATGTCCTAATCTAATCCATGTGGGTCTAAATGGTCATATTTTATTCCTAAGGTTGTATTTAGTCGAATTACACTTATCCAATAGAATTAGGACATGTGTTAGGATAATAATAATATCATTTTTACCCTTAATTATTTTATTTACTTTTAACCGTGGGAAAAAAAAGTAAAAAGTTACTATTCACCGAAAATTATTTTCATCTCATTCATCCACATTTTAGTCCGTGATATTAACTGTGTCTCTCGGATTTTCGAAATTCCACTCACAGAAGCGGTAAAATTATGTTTTATGAAAAGTTCAGTTTTTTAACTACCACTTAGTGGTTTCACTATTCATCAAAAAATTAAAGTTTCCAGAAAAATACCAAAAATTAGGCGTAAGCTATATTTGAAATTATGAACTCAAAAATGATGTATATTTTACCAAATTAAAAACTTATTAGTTGCATTAATTAATTTAAAAATTAATTCCCGTCGTCAAAACAAATAGCGTGTTTTTAAGAGATAATAACTATCAAAAGATTGAAACTTGTTTATGTCTGGTTTAAATGTAGAATTACAACCAATGAACAAAATTGTATTAACTTGTAAAAATATATTCTAAATATACTTTAAAACCACTCAAATTAATAATTTATCACTAATAATTATTTCGATTTAAAAGGATGTTTTTAATTAAAATTTATTAATTTTCACTATTCATCAGAAAATGAAAGTTATCCGAAATGTACCAAAATTTCACCTTAAGCTAATTTCGATATTCCGAATCCAAAAATGAAGTTCATTTTGAAAAATAAAATTTACAAATTTTCAAAAAGTGGTTATTACTATTCATAACAGCTAGTTTTAAGCATATCATTGTTTAGTGAAACTCAGTATTGCGTACTACACACGCTATCGAGGAAGGTCGTGATTGCATTTAATGCAAGGCAAGTCAAGGATGTGTGTTGTGCAAGATCATTTTGGTGTATCGTATAACACAAGACATTAATGAAATTAAAAAGAATATTTTTCATAAAATCTCGGGGTGTTAGAGAATATATATCTTGTGTCTAAGAAAAGATAAAAGTGGGACATAAATCCCATACCATATGTCTTGAATTCTATTCTCCTCATTCAAAACCAATATATGATAAATTTAATTTTATTATCAATATAATACAAAACCATATTACCATATATTATTTTATTTTTACCCTTTTATTAACCAACTATTATAAATTCCATGTTAATGTTACATTTCGAGTAATAACTACTTCTTTCGTATATGTTTTGATTTTCTATATTATTCATTATATTAAATTAATCTTGATTAGTTAAATTATGAATTGATAAAAATTATATAAATATAATAAATATTCTATGAATATATATTTATTATAATCTAAAAAATAAATAAATTTGAAATCAAATACATCATTTATAGAGATTGTATGTTTTACAAACGAAAAAACATTGTATTCATTTTGTTGTTAGATTGAAAGAGTGAAAATTATATGATACATATTAATAATAGATTCATTTTTTTATTTAAAATTTATCATAATTTTTTTTATTAAACCCAAATTAAATACATTCCATGTAATGCGTGAATGAATAAAATTGCTTCGTGAGGTGGTAGTCCTCCATTCACCAGATGATGTTATCATATTCCCACAAAATTGAATTCTCATACTAATGTATGATATATTATTTCCATAATAATAATGACATAATAAAAATTATTAATATAAATTATAAAACCTATCTCCATCATTGTTCACATACATTAAATGAGTTAATGGAAAAATGAATGTCATCCGTTCTTTGTTTACTAGTATGTCTTACACACGAACACTGATTTTTAGCCAATTTGATTAATGTGTGTGGAATATTCTGTCATAAAATTAATATAAGAGAACTAATTTTAGATACGATACTTATTTTATTATATAATTTTACTATAAAATTGAAATTATTTGTTTGAGGATGAAATATAAGAACAATGTTTGTTGATGAATGTTACATTTTCCTAGGGTATATACTTTTTATTTCAACAAAGTATTACATGGTTGGATTTCATAAAAAATTAAGGATGATAGGTTGAGAGGATGTATGTTTGAATTTATCTGGGAATGTATAGGATTATACAATGGTTCTGATATGTGTTAATAGAGAAGGATATGTGGAGGCCTTTTATAAGGGAGGTGAATGGAATGCTTGTAAATTTATGAAAGAGGAAATTCCAACCATGTTTTTTCCATGTAAAGTGGCTAGAATAATGTACTGAAATATATTATATAATGTATAATGGAAAACTATTTCCAGAAATTGGGTTATTTATCAATTTAGAGGCCCTTTTTATCCTAAAATTTAATGTTCACTCACATGGTAATCTCATTTTTTCCTTAATTGATATAATTAATATTTATTTTTCAACTAATCACATTTGTCAGAAATTATTTTTTCCTTTTTAGAAGTAATAAATTATCTAGATTCTAAATATGGTATCCATATTTTCAAATTTTAATTCACATTGTTGGAATATATTAATTTAAAATTATTCCTATTAACTCGATGAGGCAATGGTTTTTTAATGTGAAAATGTTCAAAAGTATGGAAGGATTTTATATCAATTTTCAATTTTCAATTGATTAGAACGACCTAAAATGGATTTATTGAATTATAAATTAACAAATTATATTTTAAGTCAAAAATAAAATATAATTTAACATAATAAATTATTTAAACTAAAAATGCAGGTTTAAATTTAAAATTTGAATTTTTCACTATTCATTTGAAAATAGAACTCTTTAGAAAAATACCAAGAAATACCTCTATGATAATTATTATATTACCTTTTCTAAAATTAGTATTATTTTATAAAATAAATTTTCTAAATGTGTCAAAAATTGGTTTTAAATAGGTGTGACGTTAAAAGGGGTAAAATTTACCTTTAGAGAAATACATCTTTCTCGGGATAAAATTGGATTTATTATTATCTATTTCTTGAAAATATATAATTTGAGTGTAATATAGTTTCATGAATATATAATATCAAAATTTAATTCAAATAATTCATCATAAGTTGTTTTTTTAATTTATTTAGATAAATTGTTTTTCTTCATAACAATAGTTTTTTTATGAAAATGAATTCATTATTTTCAAATAGTTCTTCCATTAATTTTTAATTAATTGGTCACCAAATACATAATTTTATAATCATACATAAATCTTATTTTCAGAATTGTGAAAATAATTTTCATGCCATACATTCCATCATCAATGTGATAATTATAAAAATAATTGGAAATATTTTAATTGTGGGAAATGATTCCTTCAGACTCGATGTTGTGTGCACCACGTGTCAAATTTAGTATTGTGTGTACCACAATCTAATATATTTTTTCATATATCACAATATTTACATTATGTCTTTCATAAATAAATTTTAACTTTTTGTATCATCCAATGGAATCCATCTACGAATTTTAATTTTTCTAAAAAATAATAAATCATAAAAGCTAAGGGTGGAAAATTTTATACCCCTTAAAATGAATTTTTTCCTTTATATTTCTATGTATCATCAAAGGTATAATCATTTACATTCCTTTCATATAATCCCACTTCATAAAATTGAATATTAAATATTATTTTAGAAAATAATTCTGTAAGAATAATTATTACCCAATATAACTCATAACTAAGATTACACATTGGATAACATAGGTGGGATGTTAAAACATGGACATATTATTAAAAATAAACAGCTGAATACTAATGGATAGTAATATATTACATGGTCATGAGAAATTTAATGATCAGAAAACCATAAACAAAAGAATCCTAAAAAAGGTCATTGATATCATAAAATTGATGATAAATGCACAACATTTAATTTTAAGACACATTTTCCTAATGATGAACAATTTTTACGAGATGATACACATACTTGAATATATTTCTTATCATTAACACAATATTTCATTTTTCTTATTCCTTGATCATTTTCCAAATCTCCTCATACTATAAAAAGTGAAAGCTTTTTTGTTATGCCTTAGATATATAGGGACCATACCATCCATATATAGAATGAAGATATTTATTTATCTTCATAAAAGATTATTATCATAGGTTATCCAACATGGATCAATCTTCATGTTTTGAAATAATTCATTAATCTAGAAAAACTCATTTAATTTCAAATATAAATAATTTCATAAATGGTTAACTTTTGATCCCATTAAAAGATGAAAATCACCAACATCAAAAAGAATAAAAATAATATATCAAACATCCCTTAACATTGATCCCCTATATATGATAATGTAGATCACTTATTTCAAATAACAATCATTTGAAAAACTTCTTCGTGTTTTCTCTTAAAACATGTTGAAAATATGAATTACCATAAATCCCGATTGAAGGCACACATGATTCCCCATTCCTTCCATAAAATGAATATTATTGGATCTATTAATTAAATCAAAAAATTATATAAACTCCATCAATGATAGTGTAAACCACATTGTAACCTTCTACTCAATTAATGACATATTAATCAGTATTATCTGATTTAATCTATATCAATCATCTCTCTATCTAAACGAAATAAAAAATTTCAACCTCAGTAAAAAGTTAAGGGATTTATTCCATTAGTCAAAATATCACCATTCAATTAAATAACATTTCATGGTCATCATTATATTTCAAAATATTCATTAAAATCCTTAATTAAAAACATAAACTAAAGAATAATTTTATATTTCAAAATTCATATAATATAATTTTATAATCCAAATACAAAATATCCTAAATTATTCAACATCATATTTAATACATTAATTAATATACATCATCATATTATTTAATGCCTCTTTCCCATCATATGTTATCCATAGACTCTTTATTTTTAATAGTTCAACCATTACCCATTCCATCATGATAATTTTATTCACTATCTTCCCCCCCTAGGACACTGATTCACATAATTCCCAAAATCCGTAGATTTGGAACACTAAATTTTGGTAGGTAAATTATATTTATATTTCTCTTTATCCCCATTAAATCAAAATATATCTACTCGATTGAATTTATTTCCTCAATTAAAACATATTGTATATACACTAATATAATTACATCCATTTTTTGTCCCACAATATGTTTCTAAAAGAAATATAATGTTTTCTCTCAATGGATTTGAATGTTTCCTTGGAACATTATCCTTATTTTCATATTAGAATTGGGATATTCATGGTAAACTCCATTCATTCTTTTTATATGAAGAATCTGAGGAGGTAAATAATGAAAAGTATATTATTGAATATGTCTTTATTGATGGATTCAATTTTATAATTCTTCTATGTATCCTTGATAAAGTTACACCATTGATTCTCTTCACCATCTATGATATAGTCATCCAAAATATCATTTCATGTTCTGAACAATAGAGAATGGAAAATATATTTTTGGTGATATAGATAAATTTGTCACTAACTTGTAAATCCCCCTCTCCGCTAAATGAATATAAAAATTCCATTTTAATGGATTAAAGAAAATTTTACCCCTACGTTGATCATTTTGAATCTCACCCATGGTCATGTCTTGAAAAGGTAGAGTGATCCTAACAATGAGGTTATCCATTCCATCCCCTATAAAACTCAGTAACATAGAAGGGGAATCTTTGAGATATCCATTATATTCCGCAATAACACGGTTGCTTTAGGTTCCATCCAATTAATAAAACCAAAAACATAGTGTGATATGTACTGATCAAATGGGAAAAACACATATTCATGAAAAATAACATATATAATGTCTAAATAATAACAAAAAAATTTAATAAATGAATCCATGGGTTAAATATAATATATTCATAATAATAATCAAAATAAATTATTCATTATCGTTCATTATGATTTTTGGAATTTCAACATCATATAACCCATCTATGTTAAACCAGGTGTACAATAAGTCGAATTATCATAAACAAGTTCAGGTTTGATTCTAGAACAATATGGTCTTTTCTGGGTTATTACCTATCGGTAATATTGTACCACAACCACATTAAATTTTTTTATATATATAGGGAGTTAATTTTGTAGAAACAACTCTCTAAATATCTTATCAAATTTCAGGACATTTTCCTAAACACTGAATCACCATTATTTTTATCCTTGGAGGAATCCCTATATACATCCTTAGAAATATCAAATTGGATATCACTATGGTTTTCTAACCCTAATTTCCAAATGATAATAAAAAAATTACATTAATACCAACTATATTGACTATGGATTATCGTACCTAGATATTGCATATTTTAAGATAAATAATAAATAAACTATATAAACACATTCCTAAGCATGATAATAGTTTAGTGCCTATGGAAACATGGAACTCATTATATTGATTTTGTAGAAGATACTCAACATATCCCATAAATGTAATACTCTTTAGTACTATTACATAAATCATTTCTTCATAACATTGGGGAACAAAACATAAGAAATTGTGATCTTAGATGATTAGTAAATGTAAAAAAAAGTGATATATAAGAATAACATGGCTATATAGGTACGATTTCAAGGTAATAACATTTCAAATGAATAATTTATATTTCATAGATCATAATAATAAATCAGATAATAAATATTAAAATCTCCTAAGACATTATTCATAACATAATAAAATTACATGGGCCATGATATAATCAAAATGGTATAATACAAGTAGTTTATGCATTCATATAAGGATATAAAATATAATCTCAAGGATTCCTACCAAGACATTAACAACATATTAGTCTTGGGATAATAAACAATGTACCTACTTTAGGATTCAGATGACCTCTCATGTACCCAATTGATTCTATCTTAGTATGAACCCCCTTACATCCTCTTATAGGTTTCTTGGAATGACCTTACATGTATTCTCTTCCTTCGAGATTAAAATGACCTCACATGTTATCACTTATTATAGCATTGGGTTGAGCACATTTTTACTCTAATAGTTTGAGATAGGGATTACCACCCTAGTTCCCTTTGATCTCATTGAACATTTTTCATTACCTAATGCATTGGAGGGAGATGTAGGTCCCACCCTTTACAAAGTGAAATCATACATATATGTACGACAGAATTTTAAATAATTCATCCTGTAAAGTCCCATAAAAATAGATGTTTTTCATAAACATCATATCCTAAACCATGGAATGGAATATGTATCATAATAATTTCTAATTATCATTACCTATGGAAAATAGATAATATTAACAGTTATTTAATAATAGAATAACCAATGAAAACACGTGGGTTTCAGAAGGGTTTTAGTAAGGTATAACCTAGGGAAAAAATATGTTACATAATCAATTTTCATCTTAAACATAAAACCATTAAACAAAATTATAATAACAGTTTCCTCAGATCATATCTCTAGTAATTCATAATCTATATCAAATGATATGATCTTATATGGATAATGGTTTTGAAATACAACTAAGAACAATTATTAGGAAAAAACATTCTATGAAAATAACATTCAGTAAATGATTTAAAAAATATTTTAATCGAAAATATCATTGTTGATATATAATAATTATATGAAAGTTAATTTAAATCATTACATGAGGAAAATATACTATCTTATTTGAAATATTATTCCTTAAAAAGAAAATCTTTTGAAAACATTATAATATAAAAACAACCTTGAGAACTAATAATGAATGATTTTTAAAACAATAAACAATTTTTAAAACATAATTATATTTAATATTATTTTATTTAAAAATTATTTTAAAATACCATATAAAAGTAATATGTAATTTTTTTAGAAACATTGTATTTAAAAAACGTAGATTTCTGACCAAATAAAAAAATAATTTTTCATTCCCATAAATCATTTTTTAATGTGAATTACGTACTATAGAGTTGAAACATAGAACCCTTACAAATAGATACAATGAGTAAAAATTATATAATAAATTCCATTATAATTTTTGATTTCTTTATAATATGTTTTAACCAATGTAAGAATAATCATAAAAAATCATGATAAATGATTAAATTGTAGATATATACTTTTTCTAATATGGTTACATTGAATAAAGTTCCCCATAAATGAAAAAAATTAAATGAAGTTAAAAATATAATTAATATAATGATATTCGTGATATAAAAATTATACGAGTAATTACATACACCTCATACAATAATATAGGTTCATAACATAACATGTGTCTCAATAAATTCAAATGGAGATAAATTTCAACCACAAATTTGGTAATGTTGAAATTGTATCCCATGAATTATAGATCCTTAAATTGATGCGTAAATACAAAAAAATATTTATAATTACAAAAAAGTACATTCATGGGAATTATATACACCAAATAGAAAAAAAGTGTTGGTGCTTATATTATGTCTCTAATAAAAGAAATAATTTTCTGTAAAGACCCATAAATTCCATGGAATTTTTTTTCATACATACATTGTAATTTTACGAGTCTACAAAAATGAACAGAGCGTGATTCTGAGTCCCGATGTGCCCAGAATCAATTTCTGATGTTTGGTTGAGGTACGTTCAGAAAAAGTACGAGTGAGTTTTTATAACTTTTGAACTGTTGCTCGGAATTGAAATCTAAGGGAACGGTTGAACTCGCAGTGTCGGTAATCGCTTAAAAAGGATTTCACCTCGATGGTAGATGGTCGTGGATGAAAGTTATTTTTTGGGTCTTACGTGGGAATAATAAAATAAATTATGTTCTAGTCTTAATTAATTTTTAGTTGCTTAAAAACCTCCAAGAGGAGGTTGGAGGTGGTGGCCACCACACCTTAACCTCCCATGAGAGGTTATGGTGGTTGGCCCCACCTGAGGTCTAAAACTCCTATTCTTAATTAATTTGGTGTGGACCACCCAAGTTATAACCTCTTGGACTCCCCATTAAGTGGGAGAACCCACCTTGAACTCCCCACTTATGGTGCCAACCCTCTCAATTAATTAATTGAAACCATTAAATTAATAAATTTAAACTTTTTAACTCTATGCCAACAGTTTAATCAGTTTTCATAATCAATTGTTTTTTCGCATTTGTCTTTTTCGTGGATCTTGGGTGGAAAAGAACTCTCCAACGAAAAACACCTCTTCTGCCGACAAAGAATGATCTTCAATCGGGGCAAGGGGGAAATCATCATCCTTGAAGAATGTCGACGATGTCATCCTCGACTTCTTCATCTTCTTTCCAGATGACAATGAATCGACGTTCTCCTTTTCATGACATCATTGACAGACAACGAACCCGAGGTAGGTATTCAAGCTTGTTAATTGTTGCATATTATTCATCATCCATCGTGGTTTTGAATCTGAAGACGCTTGATATCACCCTATTGTGGAGGGAACGGTCCGAAAAAACATGGTCTGAACCCTCCACATTCTTTGTAGATTTTGACACTAAATGCGTCTTGAGTCTGTGTTGAGAGTTACATGTCAAAAATTGTTTCGGGTCGAAGGTGATGACCCGAGGAATGCACAACTTCTTCTAGAGTATGAATCAGGCCACCAGAACACCTCTGGTGGCCCTCTGAATGTTCACCGATGGTTGGTGTGATGATCATAACTTCATGGATGATGGAGGCACAACCGCACAGCCGGAGAAGAAGGTCGTGGATGATGTACAAAAAAGGTGCCGTGGCGGCCGACAAAAGGCCGACCGCAAAGGAAGCCGGTGGCCCGAGCCTTTGGGAACTGGAGAAGGTGCGGTGCAATAGGCGCAATGAAATGGACCGAATGAGGGCCGCGACCCCTAGCTATAGTGGTGCAGCAGTGGTCGGCTCGATCCTTGCTACAAAGACGGCCGGTGGCTCAAACCATCGAGTTGCCGGATGAGGAGCGTCACAACTAGCGCCGGGTGAGGAGCCTGCTGCCCACTCGGCTAACCGGAATCAGCGGGACCCCACTAGGTCCCGCATCACACAGCATCACTAGCCTGGCGCCGGTTCCACCCACCATAACAGGTAAACCATTCGGTAACCAGGGGGCGCGTCCTTCCCCCACGATCCGGGTTGGATTGAACAAAAATCCAAACCAAGCCTTTGGAACATAAATGCCAATAACTCTCAACCCGGGCGTCCGATTGATGCAAAGTCTGTCGTGTTGTGTTACTTTTGATGAGACGGAGTTTCTGGATACATAAAATTGGGAAGACGCGGCAGTTTATGTATCAAATCTTGTCTAGAGGAGCATACACTTCCAGAATTAAGCATTCCAGTGGAAACCCTGAGGCTGGTTGTGCACTGTTGACTATTCCTGGATTATATGTTTGACCGACAATTCTGATGACTTTTCCTGGATCATGTGTTGGTCCGACAGTTCTGAATTCTTTTCCTATATCATGTGTTGGTCCGATAGAATAGTTGTTCTTGGATCATGTGTTGGTCCGACTACTCATACAACTATTCCTGGATCATGTGTTAGTCCGACAGTTCTGACTTCAATTCTTGGATCATGTGTTGTTCTAACAGAATTGTTGCTCCTGGATCATGTGTTTCTCCAATAGATCTGATGATTCAGTGGCTATATCTGATCATCTCTATCTCTCTAGAAAAGTTGTATACAAGTGTGAGGTGTTTCTGTAACTTGTGTTTTTGTCATGATTGATATGGATTACTTGATTACTTTGGTATATGTATGGGAATATACCTATGTGGGGTAATCTATTGATTTCAAACATTGTGGTTTATCCTTATTTGATTCTATGAGACATTGAGGGTCTTCAGGTCCCTACTGAGTATCGTTATACTAACCCCTGCACGGGCTATGCTCGCACATCGTTGTGTTGGATGTAGATGACAGATAGCGCTGACTAAGGCTGAGTAGCATGGATGGATGGTACCCGGAGGTGGACCTTATGAAGAGTCGGTATACGGAGGATATTGATAGAAGTAGAGTACTGAAGAGTCCATCTATACCTACCCTTCAGGTAGGAACCCCGGAGAATGACCTAGTAGTTTATTTTCTTTTTCAGTTGTACTTGTATTTCAGATGTACTTGCACTTTCCAGTTGGGCTTGTATTTCCAGCCCCTTTTCTTTTCAGCAATCCTTTATATACAGCTTTACATAGTGTTTACTTACATCTCATACTTTGTTGTGTGTGTTTTTATAGTTTATAAAATAATTTCCTTCCTAGTAGTAGGTATTTATGTCGTTGGTGTTAGTTTCCATCCCCTGGCCTATGAATGGCGGGATTGAAGTAGTCAGGGCATGGGCCCTGGTGACGGGTCGTGAAATTTTTTTATCTGAGGAGTTAGTTATACCTTAGAACACATCACTCTGATCATTATTTTCTGTGAAGAAATAGTGTTAAGATTACTGAGTGTGGTTTTCAGTTCAGGGAGTCCAGTTTTGGGGCGGAGGCCGACGTATCCATACACCAGGACCCTCACTTCTGATTTCCGACTCAGTGAATGAAAACACTGATTAAGTGCATGTTTCAAGAGATTTATTTTTGATCTCATTGAGTTAGCTCACCAGGTATAACTTAATGATCGTGGCACAACTGTTTCTTTTCTGGATGCCTCGACATAGACAACTATCTAGGGATTTCAGAGTTATATGAGATGACAACCCACCGAGTGATGAGGCCTTGGTGCAGGGACCTATCACACCAGAGGCACCAACTATACCACTACCTTTTGGGCCACCAATACCACCAGACCTAGTTGTAGAGAGAGCACGCCACATGACCACATTTCATGAGTTTCAGTGCCAAAGGCCACCCAGTAGCTGGGGAGAGACGGACCCACAGGCAGCTGAGGATATGCTGGAGGTTGTGGTGAGAGTCTTCAGACTAGTAGGGACACTAGTAAAACTTATGGTGATCCTTTCCATGAGTCACCTTCACGAAGCAGTAGGCTGATGGTGGAGCCCGATGCTTCAAGTGCATGACGAGGAGACACTACTCTCAGCTGACCTCGAGAGCTAGTTTCGATAGGATTTTGTCCCTTCCCCTAGGGGTAGTATGGATACATGATCTAATACAACTATAGTAGGGTACTATGATAGTGGAGCGGTACTCATCGAGTTTCACCCACCTGTCGTGTTACTCCACAGATATGGTACGGTACACATTATTCCTGTCTTGGACCTTCTATCAGGGGCTCGGGTGAGAGATCAGAGATTTTATGATCTCCCTAAATATCCAGAAAAATGATGGGGTGTTAGAGAGAGCCCTCTTAGGGGAGAGTTTCCTTGCTGGGTAGTCACCATAAGTGAGACCCACCAGTAGTCTACTTGCTACAGAGTCTTCTACAACTGGCAGTAGATAGATGTCGTAGAGGTCCAAGCAGACAAGACCATCCTATGGACGACCTCAGGATACGGGTTCAGTTGTGCGGGGCACACGAGACAGAGCCCGTCATGCCAAGAGCGGGAAATGTAACTCTTGAGATGGGTAGGGTGACATGGCTTGTCACTGTCCGACACACCGTACTGATGATCAGCAGACAGTTGAGAGACTTCCCAGGAAGAGGAAGAGGTTCGATCGAGGCAGACTGTATAGAGCAGGATGACATGGCAGAGGAACTAGCTGTACAGTTGGTGGTGGACGACGATTCGAGGTGTTACAGCCACGAGCATTAGGAGGTCCACCCCGGCCAGAGGGAGCATGTGGACAGGGACGAGCTTCGCTCCAGATAGGTGAGGCATATGATCATGGCACTTCGTATATGATTCTTGGTACGATCTATGTCTACTCCACTTTAGTTGTAGTTCTTATAGACACATATTCTAGTCACTCATTCATTTCCACTTCCCTCATTCGAGTCTCGGATATTTTGACAGAGCCATTGGCTCGATATTTACAGCTAGAGACTCTTACAGGAGCAGACTCGATGATTACGGACTAGTTCCGGTAGTGTCAACATACTTTAGGAGGAAAGAGCTTTGAGTGGTATCTTCTCGTAGCATCATCAAGACCTTCCAATGTCATCTTGGGTTTTGACTGGTTATCTAATATCCATGCTCAGATCAACTGTATTAGGTGCAATGTGCGGTGTGTCTGCACGGATGAGAACAAGTTCACCTTCACTGGAGAGAAGTGAGCCTTTGTAGAACAGGACAGACATACTCGGAGGTGGTTGCAGCTGATCACTCATCAGTTGGCATGCCATACCCTCAGAGTAGTTGATGTGGAGAGTTCGAGCTATCCTATAGTGGTGGACCGTTACACAGATGTTTTCCATGACGATGTTCTAGGACTACCACCTCACAGAAAGGTGGACATATACATTGACATGTACCACGGGACAACACCTATATCTACACCATCATATCAGATGGCTCCCACTGAGCTTTGCGAGATGAGGGTATAGCTAGAGGACTTACCGGGGAAGGGATTCATCTGGCCTAGTTTTTCTCCCTAGGCAGCCTCAATTCTGTTTTCCAAGAAGGCGGGCGGGATCCTGAGGCTCTGTGTTGAGTACCATCAATTAAATAAGGTGACTGTGAAGAACAAGTACCCACTCACGAGGATCAACGACCTCTTTGATCATCTAAGGGGAGTGCGGTGGTTGACGAAGATAGAACTCTGATCAGGCTATCACCAGCTTAGAGTTCGAGATGATGATGTGCAGAAGACAGCCTTCAGATGTCGGTACAAACACTATAAGTTCTTGTTTATGTTTTTTAGCGTAACCAACACTCCATCAGTGTTCATGGGACACATGAACAGGATCTTGCAGCCATACCTCGATCTCTTTTTCATAGTCTTCATTGACGACATTCAGATCTACTCGACTACTGAGAAGGAGAATTCCTACTATTTGCGGGTAGTACTGGACACACCCCGAGAGTACCAGGTTTATAGTAAGCTCTCGAAGTGCCAGTTTTGGATTTGAGAGGTTCACATCTTGGGAAATGTCATCTCGGAGGCTCGAGTTGCTGTGGATACAACGAAGATTGAAGAGATACATTCTTGGTAGCCACCCAAGAGTGAGACGGAGGTGTAGAGATTCTTGGGCATGGCTAGATACTACCGAAGATTCATGTCAGATATCTCCAGATTTCTAGCACCACTATCATCTTTGAAGAAGTAGAAACTCTTCATGTGGTCGGAGAGATATCGACAGAGCTTTTAGGAGATGAGGTAGAGGCTGACTAGTGCCCCCATATTGAGGCTTCTAGAGGAAGGTATAGGGTACATAGTTTACTGCGATGCATTAGGGACCAGACTCGGGTGTGTCCTGAAGCAGGATGGAGCAGTGATCGCATATGGTTCTCAGTATCTGAGACAACATTAACAGAACTGCACTACACATGACATGGAGTTAGCAGTAGTGTTCTTTGGCTTGAAGATGTGGTGACACTATCTGATGTTTGAATGTTTTACCATGTACTTTAATCACAAGAGTCTCAGGTATATCATCCCTCAGAAGGACCTGAATCTGAGACAATGGTGATGTCTTGAGTTCCTATAGGATTATGACTTTGAGATAGTCTATACTCCTTGGAAGGGAAACATTGTTGGAGATGCATTCATCAAGAGATCTGGTATAAATCTGCTAGGTGAGGCGATAGAGCAGCTAGCTACTTTATAGATATCCTTTGTGGATAGAGATGGACCAGCCTCTCTATAGCCTCTTACGGTCACTCCCCCACTCATTTAGCGAGTCAGGGAAGCACAACACAAGGACGCTAACTGCGAGACACAACGTGCTCAGATATCCATAGGGCAGGCACCTGATGGATTTTCTGATGGTAGGGATCATGTCATCCTCTTCAAAGGACGTACTATGGTACCATTACAACTTCAGGAGTAAGTGTTTTGGGAGTTTCACACATCCCCTATAGCGGTACATCCAGGAGTGACGAAGATGTACGAAAACCATTGAGGAAAGCCTTGTTGGCCATGTATGAAGAAAGTAGAAGCGAAGTTTGTCTCTCGATGCCTTACTTGTCAGCAAGTGCAGGCGCAGCATCATGTACCGACATGCTTTGATCAGCCATTAGAGGTCCTAGAGTGGAAGTGGGATGGGATATCCATGGATTTTTTGACGGGTCTTCCACGTGCATCCAGGGGTCATGACTCGATTTGGGTGATCGTTAGCCGACTCACCAATTCGGACCAATTTCTATCGATCAAAGAGCAGGGTCTAGTAACGATTTTGGAATGCCTTTATGTGTAGGAGATTGTGCGGCTACAAGTAGTACTTTCTTCTATTGTCTCCGACCATGATGAATGGTTTACTTCCCAGCTATGGAAGGGGTTACAGGAGGCTTTGGGTAGAAGCTACGTCTCAACTCCGCCTTCCATCCTCAGATGGATAGTCAGACTGAGCGGACCATATAGACCCTAAGGACATGCCACATGATTGTGTCCTCGACTTAGGTGGAATATTGGAGGATCACATTCCCTTGGTGGAGATTGCATACAACAAAATCTATCACTCTACAATCAGTAAGGCACCTTCAAGGCATTGTACGGGAGACCTTGCGGACCACCCTTCTGTTGGACAGTCCCTGGAGAGTCAGCACTGGTGGGACCAGAGATGGTGCGAGCTACCATAGAGAAGGTTAAGATCGTTCAGGAGCAGATGAAGACTGCATAGTGCAGGTAGAAGTCATATGTGGATAAGAGAGGGAGACCTCTGGAGTTCGAGGATGGTGACCACATCTTTCTACGGGTCTCACATCGATGAGGCCTAAAGATATTTGGCTGAGGCATCAAGTTAACTCCGAGATTCATCAGACCTTTCTAGGTCCTCTTCAGAGTTGGAATGTTGGCTTACATCTTAGCTCTTCCACCTTAGTTGTACTAGGTGCAATACATCTTTCACGTATCTCACCTGAGGAGATACATGCATGACCCTTTCCACATCATCGACCGTGTAGAGATGAACGTCGATGATGGGGCGACCTTCACGGAGTTTCCAGTAGAGATTGTGGATCAACCAGAGCATGTCCTACGTGGATGGTTGATACCTCTTGTGCACATTCGCTGGTAGCACGGGAACCTCCAGGATAGTACATGGTAGCGGGAGGCTTAGATGCGTTCTCAGTACCCCCATTTGTTCCCATAGATCGAGTTGTATCTTACAGGTACATAAATCCCTGAGGTGGGGAGAATTTAAAGTCCCAGAAATTCAATGGTAATTTTTTTCCTTAAATACATGGGAATTTTACAAATCTACGAAAAAAGACGGCACATGATTCCGAGGCTTGGTGTGCGCAGAATCAATTTCTGATTTTTTGTTCACGTACGGTCAGTAAACGTACAAGTGGGTTTTTATAACTTTTGAACTGGTAATCAGAATTGAAATTTGAGGGCACCATGGAACTCGCAGTGTCGGTAATCGCTTAAGAAGGATTTCACCTCGATGGCAGATGGTCAGGAATGAAAGTTAGTTTTTGGGTTTTACGTCAGAATAATAAAATAAATTAACTTATTGTCTTAATTTATTTTTTGTTGGTAAAAAACATCCAATAGGAGGTTGGAGGTGGGGGACACCACACCTTAACCTCCAATGAGAGGTTATGGTTGTGGGGCCCACCCGAGGTCAAAAACACCTCTTCATAATTAATTTGGTGGGGACCGCCCTAGTTTTAATTTCTCGGACTCCCCATTAAGTGGGGGAAACCCCCATGAACTCCCCAATTATGGTGCCAACCCTATCAATTAATTTTTTGAACACATTCAATTAATTAATTTAAACCATCTGAATTCTATGCCAACAATTTAAAAAGATTTCATAATCTATTGTTTTGTTGGAATTTTTTTTTGGTGGAGCTTGGGTGGAAATGTACTCTCCAATGAAGAACACTACTTCCACCGACTAAGAAAGATCTTCAAGCGTTGAAAAGGGAAAGCGCCAACCATGAGGAATGTTGAAGATGCCATCATCGACTTCTTCATCTTCTTTCCTGACGTCAAAGAATTGACATCCTCTTTTCCGTGACATCACCAACGAATAATGAACCCTATGTAGTGGTTCAAGCTTGTTAATTCTTGCATGTTCTTTGTCTTCCATCGTGGTTCATAATTTAAAGCCGCTTGATATCACCCCAATGCGGAGGGAACAGGCCGAACAAACACATCCTGATCCCTCCACATTCTTGGTGGATTTTGATGCTCAACGCGTCATGATTCATGGATGAGTGTTACCTGTCAAAAAATAGTTGCAGATTGAAGGAGATGACCTGAGGAATGCGCGACAACTTCCATAGTGAGAATTGGTCCACCTGAACTCATCCAGTGACCCACAGAATGTTCACCGAGGGTTGGTGCAACAATCGTCACCACATGGACGGTGGCGGTAAAACCAAACTTCCGGAGAAGAAGGATGCGTCCGATGGACCGTGGAGGTGTAGTGGAGGCCAGTTCAAGGTGGGACACCAAGGATGTTGGCCGACCAAGCCTCCGAGATGCCGGAGAAGGCACATTGCAACTGGCGCTACGCGGTGGACCGAAGGAGGGCCACGAACCCTAGCCGCGGTGGTGCAGTAGGGGCCGGATCGAGCCCGCTCGCAAATAGGTCCGGCGGCCCGAGCCGCCAGGTCACCAGATGACGTACGGCGCAACCAACGCCACGTGAGGAGCGGGCTGGCCGCTCGGCCAGCCGGAAACATCGGGACCTCGCTGGGTCCTGTGTGACACACCGGCTGCAGCCTAGTGCCATTCCACCTCCATAAATGACTCTGCTGTTTAGGAACCAGGGGCGTGGCCTTCCCCTAGGATGCAACTAAGGTGAAACCCCATGGGCCGCCCAGACGCCAGGCTGCCAGCCCGCCAGGCCGAACCCAACGCGGGCCGGACCCAGTGCGGGTCGGGCCGCCATCTTGGGTCAGGCCTCCATCGCAGGTCGGGCCACCCCTGCGGGCTAGTCCACCCCCTTGGGCCAGGTCAGACCTGTGGACCTAGTCAGACCTGTAGACCATGTCAGACCGTATTCTGGACCCGGGTCGGGCCGGGGCGGTCCGATTGGGCCGGACCGGACCCGGACCTGTTTGACCTGATTTCACCTTCCACCCAAAACTTTGGCTACGGGTGTCCGATTGTCAAAATGCATGTGGCGAAGGAAAGTTTGGAACATGGAGTTTCGTTTTGTATACCATAATTTTGGTTTGGACGTAGTTGGGGTACGATTGGGTTGGATTGAACCTAAATCCACTGGGCCCTCAGAACGGAAATGCCAGTAACTCTCAGACCAGGCGTCTGATTGACTCATTCTCTATCGCATTGTGTTCCTTTGGACGAGATAGAACATCAAGATACATCAACATGGGATGAAGTGGCAGTTGACATACTGACTACAGGCATAAAGAGAATACCCTCTCGGAATCAATAATGCTAGTGGAAACCCTGAGGCTCGCTGTGCACGGTTGATTGTTCGTGGATCATGTGTTGGTCTGACAGTTTTGATGACTGTTCGTAGATCATGTGTTGGTCTGACAGTTCTGACTTTTGTTCCTGGATCATGTGCTGGTCTGACAGAATAGCTTGTCCTGGATCATGTGTTAGTCTAACGGCTCTGATGACTATTCCTGGATCATGTGTTGGTATGACAGTTCTGAATTCTCTTCTTGGATCATGTGTTGGTCTGACAGAATAGCTGGTCCTGAATCCCGTGTTGGTCAGACAACTCTAATGATTCAGTGGCTAAATCTGATCATCTCTATCTCTCTAAAAAAGTTTTATACCTGTGTGAGCAGAGTCAGTATCTTTTGGTTTTCTCATAATTGAGATTGAATACTAGATAACTTAGGTATATGTATGGGAATATACCTATGTGGGGTTCTCTGTTGATTTGATACATTGTGGTTTATCCTTGTGGAATTTTGTGAGACCTTGAGGGTCTTAGGGTCCCCAATCAATATCCTTATACACACCCCTGCACGGGCTATGCCCGCACCTTGTTGTGTTGGATGCAGATGACAGAAAGTGCTGATTGAGGATGAGTAGCAGGACTGGATGGTACCCGGAGGTAGACCTTACGACGAGTCGGTACACGGAGGAGACTGACATACGTGGAGTGCTGAGGAGGCCATCTGTACCTACCCTTCTAGGTAGGAACCTCATAGGATGACCAAGTAACTGCTTTTCTTTTTCAGTTGCACATGTTTTTTTATTGTACATGTACTTTCCAATTGGGAATGTATTTCTGGCCCCTTAACTTTTCATCACCCCTTTGTATACATCTTTTCTAAGCATTTACTTTCAACTCATACTCTATTGTGTGTGTGTTTTCAGTTTATAAAGGCAAAGCCTTCCCAGTTTTCGGGATTTACTTTTTTGGTTCTAGTCGCCAGCCCCTGGCCTTTGGAAGGAGGTATTCGGGTAGTCACGCCACATGCCTAGGGGGACGGGTTGTGATAGCGAGATATTAATCACATAACATAAGTATTGAATTCTATTGTACTCATTTAATCTTCTTGTATAGTAAATAAATTTTTTTTATTCATATAATTCACAAACAATTTCATATATATCATATGATATAAAATTTTCTTATGAACATTTTTAACTCTTTATAAACAAATCCTTGTTAAAGTTTCATTTTAGATGAAACAACTTTTTTACATATATTATTTGTTTTTTTTTAAATTTTTTGTTCAGTTAATTTATTATTTATATCATAATATTATTAATTATAACCTTGATATATATAATATATTTCAGAGTATGTATTTATAATATATATATATATATATGTAAATACTAGATATTGGAAATGTAATACACTATTCATGGAGACTGTAGGTTGTATATACAAATCAACATTGTTTGGATTTTCTTATCGGATTGAAAGAAACAAAATTAAACGAGATATTCTCATTATATAATAATATTTATTTCATATTTATTAAAATAAATTATTAAACCAACCAATTATATATTATATGTAAACTGTTAATGAATAACATCTCTCTACGAGGTGATCGTCTAACCTACAGACAAACAATGTTATCGCATTCCCATAAAATGGATGTTCTGAAGGAATGATTGATATAGAAATTAATGATTCATAATAATATAATAAATATCCTATATATAATTTATTAATAGTTTTTTCATCATTACTAAGAACCATGGATGGTGGTAATGGAAAAATGAACTACATCAGTATGTGATGTGGTAGTCCACCATACACATGAATGATGATTTTACAACCCATTTGATTGAATTTTGAGTGATTTTATCTGATAAACATATCAGAGACACATATATTTATATTTAATATACGTATTTTATTATATAATAATGATATAAAAATAAAATATTCGGTTTGATTACGATATAAGAAAAATGTTTGTTGATGAACGTTGCCTCTTGTTTAAGTATCTTCGTTTGGATTGCACCAAATGACTTACTTGGACAGATTAATACAAAAATTAAGGATCATAAGAAAAGTTTAGATTTTGGGGAATTTATTTGGGATGTTTTTTCCAATATAAATAGATTTAGAGGTGTGCAAAGAGGAGGAGAGGTGGAGTCCTTTTATAAGCGAGGAGAGTGGAAAACATGTAAGTCTTTCAAAGAGGGAATTCCACCCATGTTTTCTCTAGGTCTAGTGTGACCAATATTGAAAAAACAATCAATCACATAAGTTAAATGTTCAGTATAATTCCAAAATTTGAGTTTTAGAATAGTTCTTAGGTCATTATATTCTTAATTTTGATATTTAGTCACTCAGTAATCTCATTTTTACTATAGTCTATGTGATTAATATTAATTTTTTTTTCAAAAGTAAAATTTGTCAAAATTTAGACGAAAATAATTTAAATAAAAAATTATTATATCCCCAATTATGAAATTAATTTTTAATAATTTAATTCAATGATTTTGGAGAAATTAATTTAAATTTAATCATTAAAATTAGAAAAGACGATGGGTCTTTATAGTGAAAATGTTCAAATGATTGAATGTTTTTATATCAAATTTCATAGAAAAATTGATTACAATGACATAAATTGTATTGATTAATTTATAATTTATATAATTATACATTAAATAAAATTTATAATTTAATTTAACATTATTAATTTTTTAATGAAAATGTGGTTTTCAATTAAAATATTGTAATTGGCACTATTCATAAAAATGAAATTTTAAATAAAACAAAAAATTCATACAAAAATATTTTTTATATAACTATTTTCAAAAATAATTTTTATTTTAAAAAATTGATATTCTAATAGTTTCTAAAATATATGTTTGAAATATGTGTGCAACTAAAAGGTAGTATAAAAATATTTGTACAATACATCCTTTTAGACATAAAATAGGATTTATTATTATCTCCTATGTTGAAATTACATAATGGGAAGGTTATATAGTTTATATAAAATATAACATGTATATTTAAATAAAATAATTAATAAAAAGTGTATTGATTTAAATTTATTATGATACAACATTTTTATATATAGAATAATAGTGTTTGTTGAAAATGAATTCATTAATTTCATATAGTTTTTAATTTCATTTATAATATATGTATCACATATGAATTAATTTTATAAAAAATTATAATCTATATTTTAATAACTTTTTAATTAATTTCATAACACCAATTCCAATGGTTAGGTGATAATTATCATAATAAAAAGTAATCTTTTAATAGTATGAAATGTTTTATTTAAAGTCAGTGTTACTTGAAAAAATCCTAATCATGGTATTATATGTGTCAAAAATCAAACATAGTGGTTCATGTTCCACAATAAAATCTTTTTATAATGAATTGAACAATATGAACTTGAAGTTATACATAAATAAATCTTAGCATGGTCTCGCATGCTAGGAAATCCATTAGATAATTTCAATTTATCATAAAAAAATAATTCATAAAAAACTAGGGGTGTTACAACTAGGCCTCCATCATGCCCTAGATTCCAATGTCTTTAATAGACTTCCATTAGGACATGAAATACACATTTTCATTCAATCCTTTATTTATGATTGTAATATCCTTTCCCAACTAGCATGTCCATGTTATCAATCAGTGAATATAAAAAAACATCCCTATGGTGTTAAAGTAGTATCAGAAATAGATTTTATCCACTTTTCCATTTTACTATAAAGAGACATGATTCATTCACCCCATTTTAAAGAGAAAATTTATAGATTATATGATATTATGATATTATAATGGTTCCATACCCAAATTATCAAATCCATATTCACATTCTCTCAATTCACTTCTTATATTCCATCTTAAAAAATAGATGGGTATTAAAGTAAATTAAAATTGATATAATTATACAAATAATTTTATATATATATAACATTCTTAAGGCTATTTTCCTTCTGATCCTTATGCCCTATAGAAAACTAAAACATCCCAAATGAACTATTCATGGGTTACACATGCCCAATTCACCATGGGAGTGTCGTATAAAGGCACAATATGCCCATGTCATCATGAGTGGTCTATAATATGAAAACAAATTTCCATAACAACTATATTATAGAGACATGTCTATTTACCATTTAAATGGAAGATAATTCAACTTATTTTATTCATCATAAATCGTTCACCAGAATCCCTTAATAAGGAATGAATTTCCCCCCAAGATCATTGGTTGTTAATTTCCTCTCTTAGGTATCAAAACATGAATGCCAATTAACCAAGACCTCACATATGGGTGCAATATTTCCCACATCCTCACACATTGGATCAATTAATTACATTGTAAATTACATGGTATCCAGATTACTAAGGACTACTCAATATATTATTGATGCATATTTTCATGCTAATCACATTAGTGTTCACCCTGACAATCCACTATTTTTTATGGGCCTAATCCAATTTTTCCTCTTAAATTTATAAGAAATTTATTATGATATCAATGAGGTTTTAACCTAATAAGAAGGGTCCACATAATGAAGATACCTTTGAAAAACCCCCCTATCATGTGTTTCTCAAAATGGATGACCAATATACCAAATTCATTCACCTTACGAATCAGGTGCATCTCTTTATATCACAATGTGGCCCTTTGAAATTCCATGCTCCACCTATTTTTATTATTACCTATATCTTATTTCCTTATCATTAGTTTATTAATTTGTTTTGAACCTTCCAATAGTATATTTGTAATCTCCCGTGTGTATTTATTTTTTATTGTTAATGTTAAGGCCTCCTACCGGTTGTTAGCCCCAAATTTTATCCACATTGTTCTATATTCATCCTTTGTCCAATCATCCTACGTCAGTTTGAAAAAAAAACATGTTAGAGAACCTTACTAAAAAATACATATTCTTTTCCAATGAAACATTCCCATCTCATTTTTATTGAAAAAAATGATGATCTATAATATTCCATCCATATGTATGTTATACTCCATAAAATATTAGGCACCATTTTCATTAATGTCCTATCAGTATAGAATTAATCTGTATGAAAATTATTCAATCATAATAATGTTAAAATTAAAGGTCCATTAATTTCACAACACATTATCTTATACCATCAAAACAATATATGATTTAAAAATTTATGAAATGGATTTTTATGAGGCATCTTGAGTTTGAATCCTAATAACCTATATATGAGTGATGAAATAATTTAAAAGGAACATCACCAAGTCCGAGTGACCTAACCTTAAAAAACGAAAACATCAGCCTTAATAACAGGACCATCAATGGTGCAATGTGTCTCGATATATGGTATTTAACAACATGGTAATTTATTCTCTTCATTAGGGCATGTTGGAAGAAACTATTGTATTCCTTATTCAAACAATGAAACCCATAATTCCTCCATACATGGTAGTAAATTCAATAGTATATAATTGTGTTTAAATAAACCAAATTATAAAAACCATGTTAATGAATATTGGGAATCTATGATATAATATTAGATTTAATTTGATAAAGGGTTTCAATAAATAACTATAAATAATAGAGACCTATCACAATAATTTTACAATAAATTATTTCAAAAATATCTTAAATCTATAAGATAGTGATCGAGAATGAAATAAATCTACCATAATGGGTACGATGAAAATAAAATACTACCCTCTCAACCAAATGGAACCCATTATATTACTATTAAATTCCTAGGGATATCATAACCTTATATAAAATGATTATATCCTCATAGAACTATGTGTGCATGATGGATCCTCATAATCATAATTTAGAAACAAATTTATATTATAATGGTGAACTGAATGTTAAATCCATTCCTTCAACATTAAATTCTTGAGTGAAATCATTCATCAAGAATGATATTTTTAAACGACATTGCTCATTAAAATTAAAACTACATTAATTTTCTTAATAATGTTGATTTTATAATTTTCATATGGTAAAATTTATGAAATCCATATATATCTATTAAACACCATAAATATGAATTTTTTAATGAGATTATTTATTTTTATTGGGAAAAAACAACGGCTTAAAGCATCACATAATTATATAATAATGGTCTCCTACCCATGATTTAGGATTTTTCTTCTAAATGAAATCATGTAAATTTTGATGTGACATTATTCCTCAAATAAAATATCTATAGAACATTCTCTTAACATATCGAATTTTATTTATACTAATCAACATTTATTTTATTAATATTTTAGTTCATTTACTCCATTATTTATGAAACAAAAAGGAAATAATGAATAAAAATATTTATTCCAAAAATATCACCCAATATGATTTCTAATAATGAAATCCATTAGTATTAGTTTTCTAAAAAACTAAACTATAAAGAAATGTTTTATTTCACTGATTATGAAATTTAATGATTAATTAGTCATCTAATCTATTCTCACTTGTATCATTATCGATATGAAAAATAATTGATAATTGAATATTTCACTATAAAAAACTTAATAGTTCACTATTAATCACTATATACGTGTCTTATTAAGATTATATTTTCTAAAATAATCACTAAATACTACTTCTTGATTCCAAAATTTCATAGAAATCACATTTCACAAAAAATTCCCAAGAAAAAAACATTTTGAGGCACATGTTCCACTAAATTTTGAAAATAATTGAAAATACATCATCATAAAACTCCCTCAGGATAATAATTTAAAGAATCTCTTCAGACACATTTTGAATGAAAATTCAACATTAATATTTTAACATGAAAAAACAAAAAAAATATCAATTTTATATAACGATTTTAAAAATATTTTCTTATATCTACAATATTTTTAAAAAACCAAGGTGTATAAGCTTGAAGATCTTGTGTACAGAATTAAAAACAAAATTGATTCAATCGTTAGGGATAACATACCATTACATAGATAAATTGATTATTATCATATTTGATGAGAATAATAATTTGGAATAACGGAACAATATACTTCTTATGAGAGCTGTGATCTGTTCTTTCGACCAACTATGTCAATATAGATTTTTGTACACCAAGATCAATATGATGCGTCCCAATGATTTCATTAAATTTTTATTTTATCTGGACATCTAGAACATAAAAATTTTTAGATAAATATTTTTAAATTATTAAATGATAATATATTTAAGTTTACCAAAATCAACATAAATTATTTTCATGAAAATCATGTGATATGGTGTCATTAATCTTCAGTGAAAACTCTAGTAACATGTATTGTTATTAGACACATTATACATATTAGTTATCACTATTAACTATCAATATTAAATTAAACCATAAATTAATATATTATAATACATATTTAAATCAATGTATTATGGTGATATCAACCTATAATCATTAATGTGGATTAATTCCTATAAACGTGTCCACTTATTTTATTACTTATTTGAAGTCTTTTAAATTCTCTTTAATTTTAGGAAATTATCACATGTATGACTATGATAATGTTGAACCAATGGAATAAAACATAATCCTTATTCTATATTATTCTAAGAATTCTATATCTAATGTGGTCTATATTATTTTCCACTCCCTATTTTTATATTTTACCAATAGAATTCACATGTCATCTTATCCAATAATGAGGTAGTTATTCAAATTTTAATAATTTCTTCATGACTATTTCACTATTCACCCCAATATTTCTAAAATCATTATAAGTTGTGTTTATTGGAAGCATTGAGCCATGATATTAACTGACACTATGTTTAGTTTGACAATGTCTATCAAAAACCAAGACATGTATCACTACAAGAAAACGGCCAATTAGTGGTGGTTATTTTTGCATATAATCGTGGCTTAAACCGCCGCAATATGATTTGTGGACAGTTTACATAATCCACCACTATATTTGGCGTCGAAAATCTATTAGTGGTGGTTATTTCCATTTAGAATCAGTTTAAGGGAATCGTTATAGCTGACTCATTTTGCGTCGGTTATACTCAATTTAGCTGCGGTTTTTACGAGCCCAGGATAATATTTTATTCACAGCGGTTATAATCAACGTGAATAAAATAATATCTCGTGGCTGTAAAATGGCTTATAAAGTCACAAAAAACACTACAGAATTCATGTTTGTGATACAACACTATATCTGCAGTTAAACCAACTGATTAATGTATGCCAATAACCATGGTTATAACCGCCGCTAAGTAATAAAATAATTATGTTTAGCTGTGGTTTTAACCACCACTAATGTCTTATCAGTATACATTAGAAGCAATTAGAACCGCTGTGAAAAGATGACCAGAAAAAATATATGTGTTCTGCTTCCACTTCACCACTTCCCTCAAAAACAAATCAAACCAGAAATACCAATAGCCTAACAGATTAATGCAAACAAAATTTAAAAAATAATGGAGACAACTAGTAAAAATATTATGGTCATTATTCTTGGAAAATATAGTGGAACATCATAAATTGATATGTGTAGTGAGGATGAGTAAAATACATGACCTGAATTGATAGAGTATGGGTACAACACCAAACAACACATTCTAATAATGATTTAAAATTATTTTAGATTAGTGATTCAATGAAATGGAATACTCATTTAAAGTTATATAATTAAGACCATGTCATGGTCATAAAACTCATCCATGCTTGAGGTGGACTTCCTCCCAACCTCTAAGCCCTACTGAGCCATGATTGATTCAAGAATCAAGGATATTTATATAGATATAATTGATTATAGGGGTGAACTCAATGAGGGGAAGAAGTGACCTGAAAAATATCACGATGAAAATTAAAACATTTGAGAACTTGGAAGTGAAATGGGAGTAATCAACCTATATATAATTATTATTGACCATGTTTGAAACATAGGATACCTAATCTAGTTGGGGATAGGATGAAAAATATCATGATCTACTATTCATGGAGATCAAATAATGAGATCCACTTTTTATCCTTAAATATACTTCATTGAATGAGCCTGAGATGGTATATAAGACACGATGTCCATGAATCATTTCATTAGATATTCTTTTCAGATTGGTTGGGTGAGGATTATCCAAATAGTAGAATGTGTGAACCGCGTAACTGTATGTGGGGATGTACCATATAGAATATTAGCTTCCATGGGAGATATTTCCTCATTTTCTCAAATTTTCTATTTAAACATGTTGGTGGACAAGATTCAAGCCTTGTCCGGAGGGAAATGTCTCCATGATGAGTTGATGGTAGGGATGGGACTGAGATGAAATATACATGCATCAATATGTGTCTCCTCATAATGGGCATCAAGACTAACATTGTTTTGTTGTGTGACATTGTAAGAGACTATTGTCGGTGGAGTGATTTCATCTCTGTCAAGGATATCATATCATCTCATACTCAGAAAAATCTATGTTTTATACAGATATAGTGTGGCTCATTTCATACTTATCATATGAGGAATCTCAGTTTAATATTTGGTAATTTTTTTTATAATGATCCCACACTTATCAGATGAGGCATCCTTATTTCATTTAATAGTGTATGGTTGTTAATTAACATTGTTTTCTTAGGGAATTGGGATTTTATGTTTAAAATAATACACCATAGACTATGAATAAAACTAGTTTAAATTCCTATAGCTCCAAATATAGGTATATGATGGAGTTAAAGCTCTCCTAGCTTTGACCAATGTAGATAGGAAAGGGAGAAACCTATAATGAGTCGGTGATAGGGTTGTGCCCTTGATTAAATATTTATATTTAACTACTTATATAGTTATTAATGGAATCAATCCACATGTTTTTATGATTCACGGTGTCATAGGATACCAACGCTTGAAGGGTTAAACTTCTTGGATGGTGATATTGAATAATTATATATTATAATATTTGGAATCGAGAATTTATAAGAGGTGAAATTATCTCTCTTTTAAGTGACATATCAATTTTTTATTTGGATAAATTATCTATAAATAATAGGTATATATAATTTACATGAGCTAATGATATAGTTTAAATTCATCATATTAGGATTTTAGAAGGACTTTTGCATCTATATATCCATTATTTACTTCGTCATATCAGGAAATGAGAGCATCTTGGCCCACAGATGTGTCAACATAAATGAAAGGAGATTGTTCATAAAAAATTGGCTCATGTGAGTGTTTTGGGGAAATGAAACCTTATGTAATGGATTATTCTATGGTGAATCATCAGCATGGATCAATGAAAGATGATATGTGCATCAATACGTATCCCATTGAAATGGGAATCAATCCACCTATAGTTCTATAATGTCATGGAAATAGATGTTTGATGAAACTCCAGGGATGAATAAACCCATGTGATGGATGTACGAGTGTATTTTATTATCATAATTCTTGACTAGGGATCTCTTGATATAACCTGTTATAGTATAGATTGGTGAGGTGGGGGAATCAAGAATGTTTTTGTGGTGAATAAAACCTGGGGTTATAGGATAAAATATGCTCTTCAACCCATGACGAAATCCTAAATATGATTGCACACAGTGTAAGATCATACAACATCGACCGTGATGAAAAATTTAATGTCATGATTCATGGACTAAGATGATGATTCTCTACATGTTATATATGTGTCATGGTATGGGTAAAAACCAATGTATGAGGGGTTAATCTAGTCCCAGGTACCACATGAACATTTTGATATGAATTGAACATTATTTAAGGTTATAATATATGGGCTGTAAATGGAGCAATCGGTCCAAAGGATAAATAAATTTATATCTAGACCCAAAAAAGGACATCTAAAATCATTATGTATCCCATGAGAGTGTGAATCAAGACACATGTTGTTCTAGAATATGGTATAGTATAATAACAACATTGGAACTATGGGTAATCCTATATATAGAAGGAAATTTGGAATATAATGATTATCATGAGGTTTCACATTTCAAAGGAATGAGATAAAGAAAAAGTTTAATGTCATGTCTTGAAGAAAATGATTTTTTTCATCTCACATAATGTGATGCTTCTAGGTTTTATATGAGGTAATGTTTTTGAACATATCATAATTATCTTAAGAGAAATCCATATTTTATATAGTGTATGCATTTTAGATAATCCAATACACATCATACAATGAATCCCATTTTTATACGGTTTTATACCATCTCCCATTAAGAGGAACCTATGTTTTATATAGGGGTTGACCACATTTTATCATCATGAAAAGAATATGATAACCATTAACAACGCATGAAGATTTACTATGTACACATTCTTCCCCACCGAAGTGTACTCAAAACTAACCCCTCGATCACTATGAAATGAACCAATTTGTTCAACACAACAACAATGGGTTTAATTCGAAGTCATCCAAAATCTCAACTACCAATTCAAACAGAAAACCTAAAAAGAATGATGTATACCACACTTGAGAAATCAAGACATGAAAGGAATGATCAAAAATAAATAAAATTCATAAAAGGAAACATGAGAAATTAAGGAAATATTAGGACATCAAAATGTTTGGTGGAATCTATGTACCACACATGTTACATATACAAACCAACTATTCCCATATTTTTTCAACACATCAGCAATACAACGACTCACGGTCCGATGATACATCGTCACCCTCTCCAACTCCATCTCCACTTCTGATGTCACCTGTATGAAACATATGTTGAAAATTTAATAATATTGAATATTTAAAATTAAACATAAAACCAATGAATGTTTGGAAACTAAATAATTTTTATTTTTTATTATTCACCTGCTTACCACTAGTCAATGCACTACCACTGGGGGAATATATACTCATCTGCTGATATATATCAGTAATCGCTTTCTGCAAAGTGGATATATGAGACCCCTAGTATTGAACTGTGGTTAATAGAGAAGCAATCTCCCTCTGAGCATCTTCAGGTATGGACTGACTATAACAAGGAGTAGATACAGCTGTAATCTCGGGTGTCATGCCAATGACCTCAGATGGAACATGTTAGAAACCCATCATGTGCACTCTACCAGGATGCTCCTTCCCAAGGACTTTAGCAATTGGGTCATCTTGGGAGACTGAGTAGGACTTCCTATGATTGGAATCCCACTGTTCTTTAATTTTTTCATTTAAATAAAATATCAATATATATTAACACAATAAAAATTTCTAATAAGTTATTATAATAAAAAATTTACCTCATACCCCAACTTCTTTGGCTGGATCATTAACAAAACTTCCATTTACTTTTTTGTGAACATCCAACCACAGTTCAGTTCGAGATGCTTCGTGACATATACTTTGTGACTGCGTTACGAAAAGATAAATCTATAATTCAATATATCAAAAAGATAATATTTTCATATAAATATTTAAACTAATAAAAATATTACCAATGTCGTTGGTCTTCTAGAAAATCTTTTTGATCCTATAGTGTGAGGGATGAAATGCTTAGTCCGGTTTGATACATTCTATGTTGAGAGATCCTTAAATAAAGAAAATTCAATTTAATAGTAATGTATTAAATTTAAACTCCTCTTCATATTCATGTATAAATTTCAAATGAGGATAATATAATAATATATATTTTAATACCATCCAATTTTCATCACGATGTCTGTCAACAAAAACATTCCAATGTTCTTTCGGTACCCCACCGGGTAGCTTCTCATACATTTGTTGCACGGTCAACAAAGTATCATTGAAATCACACCACAATCTCCATTTGAAATCTTTCCATTTTTACCATGATTTTTCAATGTCCACTTCCGTGCTATCACATCAGTAACTATAAAGTTGAAGAACATCTGTATAAAAAAATCATTTTGAACATATTCGTAACATGGAATTCAATTAAACCATAATTTAATAAAATTACCTTAATTGGGAAACAAAAACTTCATTTTTCCATCTTGGAGGTATATGTCTCTAATCATCATAAGAAATAGTAAGGGAAATGGGCTCCGCTGCCAGCTGGCCTACAATGTGGCCATGTAACACCGCGACGTCATTTGTAGGGACCCCATAAGAATAAAATGGCACGACTATCTTCTCACCATTCATATTCCAAACCTCTGAAATTTTTATGTTTTTTTCCATGGTTTCATTTTTTTAATCTCCAATGAGAAAAAAATTACTATACAAAATGCAATAAATTTATTTCATTAAAATTTGTACCTATGACAGTGGAACTCTAGTATGTCTGTGATGAACTAGAATGGGTGTGTCGCTACCCCACTGATGAGACTCCTGAAGGGGGAGTGACGACTTAGCCTCTAATTGGACACCCACATATGGTGTGAGTGGTGGTGCAGGGGGAGATTATGTAGGGGTGTAGTCAAATGGTGCCTAAGATGATGTGGGGAGGGTTCAAGATGGATCGTCATCTATCAGAGAACTAGATTAAATAGTGTACCACTTCCTCCTTGGCATTCCTGTCATTTAATCAAAATAAATTATGTTTAGATTATATATTTTAAAAAAATTGTGCAAAAAAATAATTTAAAATGATAATAGATGCCCAGTACTAATAGAGAAAATATATATAGCAATGACAATGAATGACTGTAGAAATGAAACAAGTGGATGATGAATGAATAAATAATTGTACATACACTCATTTTCCCATTCAATCATGTCAGTTTCATACTCTAATTATTCATCCACTCCATTCATCCTTTCTAGATTAGTATTTTCAATATCATTATGGACAAATAACTTTTCTTCTTATTGTTGATTAAATTCCATTTCAGAGGTCAAATGATCTACATCATCACCCATATCATACAAATATCGTTGTATTACGTGATAATATACACTACACCCTTCATCCATGACATCATTCACATAATATATCATTTTTTCTCACGATGCTAAGATATATAGATCATGCAGTTCATGATCACCAACATCCATCAAGTGAGAGAAGTACACATAAGTAAATTTCATGGAATCTCTTTTAACACCTATGATAATATCGACACATTTTCATTTGAAAACAATAACAGAAAAATGTATGTGGTATTTTAAATCAATAATATCATGTAGATTTCCATATCATCTCACTTCATAAAATGTATATATACCACTATTCTTTATTTTCAAACCCACATCTTGATCGACTGTATGAAATCTAAAGCCAATCACATTATAAGAATCGAACATTCTTACTTTTTTGATAGAAAATATAGAAAGAAGTTTAAAATATTCTGACAAGTCTGCTCAAGTATCAGTATTCATGATATGAAAAAAGAAATATAATTTAATAGATTTACAAAATGTGTTTGTCAAACTAATATTCGTATTTATTGCAATATTTCTGAACGTACACATCGTGAAAACCATTATACAAGCTATTTATTCACAACATTCATTATATAATTCTAATTTCATGTTCGGCCTCTCATTTATCTCTTTGTTTGTATACTTATCTCTTCAATAAATGGATCTGAAATATCACTATTCAGCAGCACATATTTATGTGTCGGTAATAATTCCAATTCTGTCAGTGTCACATTTGATGTCCTCCCAACTAATCGGCCAATAGCAGGAAATATTTTTTATTTCTGATTCATTTGAGATTGATTTGATGTTTCTTCAACACCTCAAACTCGATTAAATCTTGTTTCAAATATCATCCAAATATCTGGAACAAAAGGTAATACAGTCCTCATCCAAATATCCTTCAACAATAGAGCCTCTTGATTGAATGTATTTCTCACGTATGCTTTAAAATGCCCAAGATATTTTGGAAATAAAATTATAATATTAAGAATTTACATTGATGAAAAAAATTACATAACTGAAAAACATGTAAAAAAAAATACCTCTCAATTATGTACATTCATCGATAATGAATAGAGCCTCCTAATTTTTCTTGCTCAACCAAATTCAAAGTTAAATTCATTATGAAAGTAAAAAATAATAGACGGAAGATAATCTCTATTGCACAAAGGGTCAATACAAACCTCTCTTATTGGTTGTCAAGCTGAAATGGATGTAAATATTTCTCACATAATTTCTTGGAAAATGTGCAGAATTGGAGTACAACAGTATTAACTTTTTCAGGTAATAATGTACGCAATGGAAATTGTAGTAACTGTTGTAAAAAAATATGTGAATAGTTACTTTTAAATTCATTTAACTTATGATTATTAAAGTCGACACACCTCGATATGTTACTCAAATACCCATAAGATACCTTCACATTCTTTAAAATTCAGTGGAATGTATCTTTATCCCTACTTTTCATTGCAATAATGGTCGGAGGATACTTTGCACTCTCATCTAGCCAGAGATCACATTATATGTTCATTACTTGTAAGTCATTGCGAGCATTGAGATGATCCTTCGACTTTCCATGATCATTATTTAATGTGAAAATAAAATTATCACAGACATTCTTCTGAATATTCATCACATCAATATTGTTCCACAACAAATTAAATTTCCAACACATAAGATTGAAGAATATATTTTTTTCTTCCATTATTGCGTTCTGATTTTCAATTGACGATGCACTTCGGACCCGTTTTCTGTTATAATTCAAATGATAAACCTTCCCATATTCTGTGTCTACATTTTCAAGATGTGTAAATATTTCAGAACTAGTTAACAACATTAGAGGGGTCTATGATCAATAGAACCATTAAATTTTGATCTGTTCAGCCGAAATCTATAAGATACATCGAGAAATCTTTGATGGCACAAGAAGCAAAAATTTCTAATGTGAGTTAGCCTTTTGGTCTCAAAATCAATATTACAAATGGGACAATCCAATCCTGTGTATGTGTTCAAAATATATAAATTCCCATGCCCAGGTAAGTCACTAATGGTCCACATTAATGCAACATGAATTTTGATCATTCTTTTAGAAGAAGCATCAAATATCTCAACACAGTTGCTCTATAACACCTGCAATTCATCAATAAAAGGCTGTAAGTATACATAAATATCATTTCCAAGCATTTGTTTTCCAGTAATAATAATTCAAATGATAAAATATGTTTGTTCCATACACATGAACAGAGGCATATTATAAGCGATAAAAACAACTTTCCAAATGCTATAACTAGTACTCAAATTATCAAATGGGTTGAATCCATTAGTAGCCAATCCCAATAAAAAATTCCCAGGATCAGCTGAGAAATATGTATGTAATGAATCAAATGTAATCCACGATTTGGAATCTCATCGATGTCTCATTAACCTATCATGATTATTATCTACAAAATTCAACTTCATGTGTTCGGCGGTTTTCAATGACATGAATAATCTTTACAATCGAGGATTCAAAGGGAAGTAACGCAAAACTGTTGCAGGTGTGTTCCTTTTCCTCTTCTCCATGAAATTATGTTCATTCATACTTCCAACATCACCATTTGACTACCATCTAGAAGAAGAACGTTTATTGTGATTTTGCCTACATGAATCCCTTCCCTAATAAAGCATAGAATCATTGGGACATGCATGTATTTTTTTATAATTCAGACCAAGATTTTTAAAAACATAGTTCATATCATAAAAAGATTCTGGTATTTTTTCTTCAAGAACTGCATCACGAATCAATTCCAATATCAAGGAAATTTCCATATTTGTAATTCCACATAGACATTTGATATGGTACAACGTTAGCAGAAATGAATGCTTTGAATATTTCAAACAGCCACTATAAAACTCTTTATTTCCATCGTCAACTAAATCGTGAATCACGTTTTACTCGGTGAAGTTTTCTCTTAGGTTGACTACACAAAATCAAGAGGAATATACAATGATATGTTACAATTATGATCTTCTTGAGATAGAGTCTCAAAAACATCACTTGTCATGTTCTAACTTATAGCACCCTATTCAGGTTGTTCTGATATGTTTTGATGCTGATAGTGTTGTCTTGATGTTTCTAATGCATCATTTATGAGGGTTTTCATTTCATTTTCCATTATTGATGAACTTGGGACCTCATTCTATGGATTAACATTAGTGCTAAATATCTCTGTAATGTTCGATTATCCATGCCAAATCAAACCCAAACATTGACCAGGGAATTGCTTCAGTATTAATTGTTCATAAACATCACCTCTATTCAACCATGTTCTAAATTTACATTTAGGACATGGACATCTTATTCTACCTTCAACAGATCGATAGAAATTGAAAAATCTAAAAACTCATTCAAACCCATAATATACTGAGGTGTGTTCCTCAGTAATGTGATCAATCTTTTATCAATGTATATCACAATGTTCCCACACAATAATAATAAATATTAAAACACATATTTACTACTAAATATAGAAGGAGATTTGTATATAATATAGTGTAATATTATAGAAACATTTTGTAGCGACTCGGGTTTTTGGCCCTGTCAGACTTTGGAATATTTCTACGAATAATTCCAGAGCTAGGCGTGAAGACGACGTGCGATTCCGAGGCCCGGTGTGCCCGGAATTAATTTTATAAAAATATTAAGTATTTTTATACTATGCACGTAGCGAGGGTGTGATATCTTCTAAACTGTAGCTCAGAACGAGAATTTGAGGGCACGGTTGCGTCCGGAACGTGCCGTTTACCCTAGGCGGGGTGTAATCTTTGCGGGCGCAGGCCTGCGGTGAGAAACGCCACCAGGGGTGTTTCCGTAAATAACTGGCAAGTTAGTGTGCGAGCGTCGGCTCAAATATCTTCTGAACGGAGTCTTGGATGGAAAACCTGAGACCGCTGTTGCGTTCAGAACGGCGCATTTATCCTAGGGGTGACCTTACTTTTGTTCACATCGGGCGTCGGGTCTGAGGCTGGTTTGGCGCCGGCGGGCGGCTGATATAAATATCAGCGCCCCCCCCCCCCCCCCTTTTATCGTTCTTCGTCGTTCTTCGCCGTTCTTCGCCGCCACTCCGCCGAATCGAACAAACAGAGCGCCCACGAGCTCAGAATTCGACGGCGGACGTTCCAGGAGCGCGCAGCGGAAGCTCGGGAGCGCGGATCTGAGGCAGAACGTAGGCGTTTCGCCCGCGAGGTAGGCGGATTTGAGTTTTAACCCCCGATCCCGTTTTTGCTGCGTTTTTCTGCAAATTGAAGTCGTAGCAGTGTAGATCGGGTCTCGAGGGTCGTGTAGACGCCTCCTGATCGCAAAACGGACCACCGGGGTGCCCCCGACGGTCCGCGGAAGTTCCGCCGGCGCGGCACCGGCATGGCGGCGCCGTCGCCCGCGGATTCCGACGGCCCGCGGCAGAGCCGCGGCAGCCAGCCGCCCGGCGCGGCGGCGCACGGCGGAGCCACGACGGCCAGCCGCCCAGCACGGCGGCCCGCGGCGGAGCCGCGGTGGCGCGCAGCGGAGTGCCGCCGGCCAGGGCGGGCCGGCGACTGCGGCCGGTCCGGGCCGGCCGGCCACTTTTCGTATACGGGGGTCTTTAAACCCCCGTATCTTGCACTCTGGGAGTCAGATTCGCGCGCCGTTTGCGGCGACGTGACCCTGACGACGAGGCGAACCCTCTGGTATGTGTTAGAGGGTTTAAAGGTTCGGTATCGTGGCCCGGGATCTTGAAACGACGTATAAAATAATATTATTTTTTTTATTTTACGTCCTCGGGCCGTTGTAACTTCTACCCGGAGCGTCCGATTGACGTGCCGTCAGTGGATTTGAGACCCTGATGGTACGACAGACTTTTTGAGATGGTTTTCGTGTGTTGGGTATGAGGACGGGGTGCGGGCCCCACGAGGCCGGGTTTTGGCGTTTGCGGAGAAACGCAGCTTTTGCACCAGGAGTCCGATTTTGGCGGATGAATAGTCGATCCTGTGTGTTTTTCCGAGAGGATCGCAATGGTGTGATCCGTTCGATGAGTTTCGAAATCCAGGCGTGGGCCCCACCCGAGCCGGCCTTCGGTGAATAGTACATTTTTCACCGGGTGTCCGTTTTGGGCGAGCGAGTAGTCGATTCCACTTGTTTTTCTGAGGGGATCGTCGTGGTGTGATCCGCTCGATGGGTTTCAGGATCATTGTGTGGGCCCCGCACGAGCTAGCTACAGTGAATACTGCCTTTTTCACCGGTGCTCTGTTTCGGGTGAGTAAACAGCCTATCCTGCGTGTTTTTCCGCATGGAACGCGATGGTGGCCTCGGTTTTGGCCTAGGAGGTGCGCAGTGTGGCATTGTGGCGGGTCGCTCGGGTTAGCGACGTTTGGACCAGCAGTGGTTGAGGGTTCTCCCTTGGTTCGTTCCCAAGAGGGTTCGTGTGGCATCACAACCTTCGTATGGGTTTGTAATCATCTCGATGGGATGTTTAAACTGTTAAAGTTGTAGTATCCCTCTGGTGTGCCCGGAGTGGATCCTCTAACATCTTTACCTATATCGGTTCTTGGTATCGCTGTGACCACTTATTTACGGGCATCGATCCACTATTTAGCTTGTTAACCCCGTAGGGTTTGTGGCATCATCGGACATATGATCCCCTACGCGGTGGGTCGTGCACAGTAGGGTTGTGGCATCGTCGGGCTTACGATCCCCTACTCAGCATGATGTTTATGGTAGGGTTGCGGTATCATTGGTTATACGATCCCCTACTCAACGCGTGGTTTCGGTAGGGTTGCGGCATCGTCGGTTCGATCCCCTACATCACGAGTTATACCAGATAGGGTTCCGATATCGTCGTGACCATCTTTATATGGACGATGATCCTCTATCTGAGTGTGGAGCTTCTGTCGAGCGCCAGATCGGGTTGTGGAATCCCCCAGCGGATCCTGGGTGTGATCCCCTATCTGTGAAAACTACGTATGCCAGATCGGGTCGTGGTATCCCCCAGCGGACCTTGGGAGTGATCCCCTATCTGTGAGCTACGTATACCGGAGTGGGTCTTGGTATCCCCTAGCGGACCCTAGCGGTGATCCCCTATCCGAGGAGTTTGGTGGTTATGGTGTTTCAGCGATGTTTCCCCAGTGATGTTATCCGACGAGTGTGGTCTCTCGGGTGAGCGTCTGAGATGTTTGCGAGTATCCCGATGGAGTGTATCTCTCGGATGAGTGTCATCTGGTATGACAGTGTTCGTGTGGTGTACTCTCCTGGTTGGGATAGTTGCTGGTCATGAGGTCGGTACCTCTTGTGGCTTTTTGGCATGAGCTGTGTATATCTGTATTGTTCAAGGTGTATGTATGGGCATACACCTGAGCTGAGCTGAGCTGACTAGTTGTGTTTAGCCGAGGATGGTCACGAGATGGAGTTTCTCTCTCGTCTGGGTTCCCTCTGGCAGGGTTGAGCGGACTGTTGCCTTTCAGTTGCTCCCTTGGGTTTTGGGTTTTTGGGGTGCCTACTGAGTATGTTTATACTCACCCCTTCACGGGCTTTGCCCGCACATGTTTGTGTCTTGTGCAGACCACAGGCCTTTTTACGGAGTCCCAGGAGGACCCGGAGTAGGCAGAGCTTAGTGAGCGAGTTGACCGGGGTGTTCACCGTAGCTGTGCCGAGGGAGCTTTCCGGCGGGTGATTGTGGAAGCGTTCCCCTTCTTCAGAGAAGTTTGGACGCGCTTGTAGTTTTCTTTTGGTGGGCCATGTTTTGCCCTTGTAATTTTGCTGTTGTACTCTGGTTTGGGATAGATTGTATGCATGCATTTACATTTCAGTTTCATTATCTATGCACTGTTGCATGGAGGTGTTTGTTGGTTCGTGTGTACAGGTACCTTAGGCTAATGCCTCCCATGTGTGTGATAGCCTACTCGGCGTTGGTCGCCAGCCCCTGGCCTATTGGAGGCGGGCTTGGGGAGTCGCGGCTCGAGGCCCGATGGGTCGGGTCGTGACAGAGTGGTATCAGAGGAGGTTCCACCTTTGGGATCTCAGAGCGTAGCTAGTCTAGCTGTGAGATTGGTTTGGGTTGCATAGCGGCAGTGTTAGGGTGTTTCGAGTTCGGCTTTCAGGCCAGGGACTCCAGTGTTGGTGCGGCGGCCGACGTATCCATACACCAGGACTCTGATAACCTGCCTTTCGACTCGGGACATTCGTACACTGGTCGTGGGGACATCATGGTACATGCATCATATAGGACTGGGTTTTTGGTTTTTTCCTTTTCCTTCTTGAATCAGCTCTCCAGATATACTCTTTGACTATGGTGCGTCTTGAATATATTTCAGGATGCCTCCACGACGACAGCCAGCGAGGGTTCCGCAGCAGGATTGTGCTGATGACCTGCCCCGTGTAGTGGCTGTGGAGCAAGGCGCAGGTTCTGAGGTTGCACCTCCAGGTGGTCTGCCAGTTGAGCCACCACCTGTCGAGCAGCTGGTTGTGCCGGCGGTGCAGGACGAGGTTGCACGCAGGCTGAGTGCGTTGCACGAGTTCCAGAGGCAGCGACCTCTGAGGTTTCGGGGTGATCCAGACCCCCAGGCAGCTGATGACTAGCTCGAGGCAGTTACTCGAGATTTGCGCCTAGTGCGGACACCTCCTGATCAGATGGTGGTCCTAGCGGCGAGCCTTCTGAATGGTTCGTTTGGGCGATGGTGGAGTTTGGTGACATAGTCCCATGAAGAGGTGACACTCACGTGGGCAGAGTTTGAGTGGCTCTTCAGGGAAGAGTTCTATCCGGTGACGCTGAGGTCAGTGCGGATCCAGGAGCTTCTGTAGCTTTGTCAGGAGAGCATGACTGTGTCGGAGTACTCAGCGAGGTTTACAGACCTGTCGCGCTACTCCCTGGATATGGTTCGAGACCCGTTCTCTAGGGCTCAGACCTTCGAGCATGGCTTACATAGTGACATCCGAGCAGGTGTGGTTTCCTTGTGCCTGCCCACCTATGCTGGAGTGCTGGAGCGAGCGTTGGTGGTGGAGAGTTTTCTGGCTGAGCAGTTTCCCCCTGTTAGTGCTGGGCACTCGAGAGCTGAGATTTCGTCGGTCGGATCGGCATCTGGTAGCCGACGACAGACTCAGGGGTCTGGACGTGGCCGATGATACAGGAGGCGACCCCAGGATGGAGGATCTGAGCCTCGGAGCTCACAGGGCTCACAGGCCAGTTTTGGTCAGCCGCAGGAGAGGCGGTGTTACGCTTGCGATGGTCGGGGACATCTTGCTAGAGATTGTCCGACCCGACGTGCTGCTGAGAGGGAGCCGGTCGATGGACCGCCTTGGCAGAGGCAGCATCTCGATCAAGGAGGTCCGCAGGGCGTCAGACGTGTCGTCGGAGCTGGTGCAGCAAGAGGCGGTGGTAGACAGTACCAGTTACCACCACCCCCACCCCCAGGTGGTCCACGCCAAGCTCAGGGAGCTGGTGGTCGAGGGTAGGACAGTTGCATGCCCTGGAGGCTGTTGACCCAGAGGCACCGTAGATGGATAGAGGTACGCCTTGTGTCCTTTCTACTTACTGTAGTAGTTTGTCAGACATTGTTTAGCGGTACTCTTTCCTTTTGTTGCTTGCTCGAGTTTTTTTCAGGGCGTTGGTAAGACCGTGAGTGGTTGTTTGTTGGTGAGCTCGCTGGTGTGTGAGACCCAGTTGAGAGTCCAGTCGCTTTCCTTGTGCTTAGGGCTTTTCGGGGATGAAAAGTTCTAAGGGGGGGAGGATGTAGCAACTCGGGTTTTTAGCCCTGTCAGACTTTGGAATATTTCTACAAATAATTCCATAGCTAGGCGCGAAGACGGCGTGCGATTCCGAGGCCCAGTGTGCCCGGAATTAATTTTATAAAAACATTAAGTATTTTTATACTATACACATAGCGAGGGTGTGATATCTCTTAAACAGTAGCTCAGAACGGGAATCTGAGGGCACAGTTGCGTCCGGAATGTGCCGTTTACCCTAGGCGGGGTGTAATCATTGCGGGCGCGGGCCTGCGGTGAGAAACGCCACCAGGGGCGTTTCCGTAAATAAGTGGCAAGTTAGTGTGCGAGCGTCGGCTCAAATAACTTCTGAACGGAGTCTCGGATGGAAAATCTGAGACTGCTGTTGCGTTCAGAACGACGCATTTACCCTAGGGGTGACCTTACTTTTGTTCGCATTGGGTGTCGGGTCCGAGGCTGGTTTGGCGCCGGCGGGCGGCTGATATAAATATCAGCGCCCCCCCCCCCTTATCGTTCTTCGTCGTTTTTCGTGGTTCTTCGCCGCCACTCCGTCGAATCGAGCAAACGGAGCGCCCACGATCTCAGAATTCGATGGCGGATGTTCCAGGAGCGTGCAGCGGAAGCTCGGGAGCGCGGATCTGAGGCAGAACATCGGCGTTTCGCCCGCGAGGTAGGCAGATTTGAGTTTTAACCCCCGATCCCGTTTTTGCTGCGTTTTTCTGCAAATTGAAGTCGTAGCAGTGTAGATCGGGTCTCGAGGGTCGTGTAGACACCTCCGGATCGCAAAACGGACCACCGAGGTGCCCCCGGCGGTTCGCGGAAGTTCCGCCGGTGCGGCACCGGCACGGCGGCGCGCGGCGGCCGGTCCAGGCCGGCCGGACCGGCCGGTCGGGGCCGGTCCGGCCACTTTTCGTATACGGGGGTCTTTAAACCCCCGTATCTTGCACTCTGGGAGTCGGATTCGCGCGCCGTTTGCGGCGACGTTACACTGACGACGAGGCGAACCCTCCGGTATGGGTTCGAGGGTTTAAAGGTTCGGGATCGTGGCTCGGGAGCTTGAAACGTCATATAAAATAATATTATTTTATTATTTTACGACTTCGGGCCGTTGTAACTTCTACCCGGAGCGTCCGATTGATGTGCCGTCAGTGGCGTTGAGACCCTGATGGTAAGACGGACATTTTGAGATGGTTTCCGGGTGTTGGGTATGAGGACGGGGTGCGGGCCCCACGAGGACGGGTTTTGGCGTTTGCGGAGAAACGCAGCTTTTGCACCAGGAGTCCGATTTTGGCGGATGAATAGTCGATCCTGTGTGTTTTTCCGAGAGGATCGCAATGGTGCGATCCGTTCGATGAGTTTCGGAATCTAGGCGTGGGCCCCACCCGAGCTGGCCTTCGGTGAATAGTACCTTTTTCACCGGGTGTCCGTTTTGGGCGAGTGAGTAGTCGATTCCGCTTGTTTTTCCGAGGGGATCGTCGTGGTGTGATCCGCTCGATGTGTTTCGGGATCGTTGTGTGGGCCCCACACGAGCTAGATATGGTGAATAGTGCCTTTTTCACCGGTGCTCTGTTTCGGGCGAGTAAACAGCCTATCCTGCATGTTTTTTCGCGTGGAACGCGATGGTGGCCTCGGTTTTGGCCTAAGAGGTGCGCAGTGTGGCGTTGTGGCGGGTCGCTCGGGTTAGCGACGTTTGGACCAGTAGTGGTTGAGGGTTCTCCCTTGGTTCATTCACACGAGGGTTCGTGTGGCATCACAACCTTCGTATGGGTTTATGATCCTCTCGATGGGATGTTTAAACTGTTAGAGTTGTGGTATCCCTCCGGTGGGCCCGGAGTGGATCCTCTAACATCTTTACCTAGATCGGGTTCTTGGTATCGCTGTGACCACTTATTTACGGGTGGCGATCCCCTATCTAGCAGGTTAACCCCGTAGGGTTTGTGGCATCATCGAACATATGATCCCCTACGTGGTAGGTCGTGCACAGTAGGGTTGTGGCATCATCGGGCTTACGATCCCCTACTCAGCATGATGTTTATGGTAGGGTTGCGGTATCGTTGGTTATACGATCCCCTACTCAGCGCGTGGTTTCGGTAGGGTTGTGGCATCGTCGGTTCGATCCCCTACATTGCGAGTTATACCAGATAGGGTTCCAGTATCATCGTGACCATCATTATATGGACGATGATCCTCTATCTGAGTGTGGAGCTTCTGTCGAGCGCCAGATCGGGTTGCGGCATCCCCCAGCGGATCCTGGGTGTGATCCCCTATCTGTGAAAACTACTTATGCCAGATCGGGTCGTGGTATCCCTCAGCGGACCCTGTGAGTGATCCCCTATCTGTGAGCTACGTATACCGGAGTGGGTCTTGGTATCCCCTAGTGGACCCTTGCGGCGATCCCCTATCCGAGGAGTTTGGTGGTTATGGTGTTTCAGCGATGTTTCCTCAGTGATGTTATCTGACGAGCGTGGTCTCTCAGCTGAGCGTCTGAGATGTTTGCGAGTATCCCGATGGAGTGTATCTCTCGGATGAGTGTCATCTGGTATGACAGTGTTCGTGTGGTGTACTCTCCTGGTTGGGACAGTTGCTGGTGATGAGGTCGGTACCTCTTGTGGCTTTGTGGCGTGAGCTGTGTATATCTGGATTGTTCAAGGTGTATGTATGGGCATACACCTGAGCTGAGCTAAGCTGACTAGATGTGTTTAGCCGAGGATGGTCATGAGATGGAGTTTCTCTCTCGTCTGGGTTTCCTCGGGCTGGGTTGAGCGGACTGTTTCCTTTCAGTTGCTCCTTTGGGTTTTGGGTTTTTGGTGTGCCTACTGAGTATGTTTATACTCACCCCTGCACGGGCTTTTCCCGCACATGTTTGTGTCTTGTGCAGACCACAGGCCTTTTGACGGAGTCCCAGGAGGACCCGGAGCAGGCGGAGCTTAGTGAGCGAGTTGACCGGGGTGTTCACCGGAGCTGTGCCGAGGGAGCTTTCCGACGGGTGATTGTGGCAGCGTTCCCCTTCTTCAGAGCAGGTTGGACGTGCTTGTAGTTTTCTTTTGGTGGGCCCTGTTTTGCCCTTGTACTTTTGCTGTTGCACTCTGGTTTGGGATAGATTGTATGCATGCACATTTCAGTTTCTTTATCTCTGCACTATTTCATGGAGGTGTTTGTGGGTGCGTGTGTAATGGTACCTTAGGCTAATTCCTCCCATGTGTGTGATAGCCTACTCGGTGCTGGTCGCCAGCCACTGGCCTATTGGAGGCGGGTTTGGGGAGTCGCGGCTCGAGCCCCATTGGGTCGGGTCGTGACACATTTAATAATAAAGATGAGCCCCTGAGTTTGATATGAACCCTCTAGTTTTTGGGATAAGGGAGGATTCTTTGGTAAAGAGAAATAGTGTGCTAACAACGTAGTAGTAACTTTACCATGAAAACCAAAGAACATTGATAATTTGGAATAACTACGTGGATATAAAAATCATTCATAGGGTATGATAAGACATCTATAATATAGTCCATTCATCCAAATTGTTTTCATGGAAATGAATGGTTATGAAACATCTGCATAAATAATAAAAATCTTCAATAGAAACAAAAATGAAATATTACTCAATTACCACATGGTCAATAATTTATGTTATGCTAAATAGTATTCCTATAATGTTTCTACCAAATCTCTAAATTTTAAACCCTTGACTTTTGAAATTTTTATATCATCAAAATATAATATTAAATAATAAAACTATGAAACCATATGAAGTAAATCCTCAACCACCCCTAAGTCATATAAAACCATGCAACCATTTGATGGGAAAATCACTACCACTTATCAAGGGTTGGCGCAACATGATACGCCTAATAGGATCACATTCTCTATTTAAGGTGGAACTCATCTCGTTTACAAAACCACATAACAGCATATAACAATAGAAATGGGTAACCAATACAAACCACATAAGATACTATTGGGTATCATCTCTAACAAAATAGAATTTCTTGAAGGAACCCTTTCTCCATTGGGGATAAAATAAATTTACTTGAAATTATGATTGAAAGATAGTCTCCATTAGGGGAAATTCTCTAGTTGATAAAAGGAATGATAAGGGTCTAAATTAGAATCTATAACTCCCAAAAAATCTATACAGAAATAATACCATGACCTGTATCATCCAGTATGAAGGTACATTAAGAGAGGACACAAATCATACCTAAAATCATACTATATGTCACATAAATCATCTATACACATAAAACTATATATATAACTCTTATCACTTTGTTATTGACAAGAAACAATCAAATGTGGTGATTGTGGGAGTGTTTCAAAGTGTCATTCATCTCTTACAACACCTACACCACCAGCTTCAAAACCAAAACCAATTCCAAGTAAGTCAATTAAATTATAATAGTAGAGTCTATGACCTCAATGTTACTTCTAATATAGAGGTTTTACATATCATTTCTCTTGAAATTTTAAATAAAACATTAACCTTATCCTAAATCTAAGATACATCCCTACCAGGAATTCTCAACCTAACAACACTAACATGAGGACTCCAACACGGGTGGAGTTTTGTAAGAGATAACCACAACCTATGTTCTCTGTAGAGCCTTCATATAAAACTCTATTATCGAATAAATCTATTATAAATAATATTTAGGGAAAACCATATGATTCTTACAAAACTCAACACATTCTTAGATATGGTCATGCAACCCTACAAAGGGTATAACATATCTAGAACTCGTACTATCTTTAGTATTTGTGGATAGAATCTCATTTAGAACATGTTCTTAAATTAAAACCATAACATGGAGTGGAAAGAACCATGTGAGGGATGGTAGTCTTGAGGATTGATAAGTAGTGTTGTTCATGGTAATGCATGAAAAAATAACTTAGGAGATTAGGTTTTAAGGTTCAACGAACCTTGTGTGGATTGAATTCCTCAACCTTTCATTGGTTAATTCACATAAAAAGAGTGTTGGTGTTACTTGAGGGTGATTTGGATCATATATGTGTTAGTTATCATGAGTGGAGTATTATGGCTAAATAGGACGATCAAGGATTTGACCATGGAGTTGAACTAATAGTCAGATTTTTACCTTGGTGTGGTCATTGAACATTTTTTTATTCCTTATATTTTACGGAATCATGGTCGGGATATGATAGAGAATTGGTGGGTGGGATTGAGTGCCTTTTCTATAATGCATCTAGATAAGTAATTACTAGTATTGTTGCATAAAAATTGATCTGGTAAGGTGGAGACCACATCAGAAATATCATTCAAGATGCGACTGATGTGGTTTGGGGATCAAACTATGGTATTTAAAGAATAGTTGATGTGTTTGATCTTGGTGTTTGGAGTTTCATATTAGAATCTTGTTGGGAATTTGGAGATGAAATGTGGGGTGTTGGTACTATCCTCCAGGAAAACATAATAAGATAATCAGAACCACGTAAGTTGAAATATATCCCAGAAGGAATTCTCTCTAAACATTATATTTGGGAACTTGGAAAATTATATTCATCCAAACCACTACAATATGTTATAATGAATTTAATACCATTCACTTCAACACCAAAAAGAATGTTTTGAAAAGTAAAGTAAATGAAAGTATGAAAGAACACTTAGGTTTTATGTTGTTTGGATTGAAATTATAGCTTCTAATAGAGAAACGACACTACATTCAATATTACCAAAAATAAAATATTACAAATTCTGAGTAACAATCCATGTCCTGAGGCATTACTCAGGCTTCCCTATAAAGTCACTAGAGTCTCATATGGTAGTATGGGATTCCATACAAATGTATTAATAGTATAAGGGATTCCATGACCATATATCACATGTATGAGGTACTCCATACTAGAGTAATAATATAATTAGGAATGTGATTACCATGTATTACAAGTATAATGGATTTAATGACTAATTATTATAAGTATAAGGGACACCATGCTTGGGTGTTACAAGTATAAGGGACACAATTCCCATGTACCACACATATAAGGGATGCTATGCTTGAGTAACACATTTTTGATGGACTCCATGATCGAGTATCAAAATTATAAGGAACTCCATACCTAAGTGTAATAATTCATTATAGTCATGTATGAATTATAATCTATCAGCATTATAGTTTAACAAGGGAGTATCCTTTTTTATGTAGAAAGAGGTTATATGGTTTCATGACACCCTTCTCATCAAATTAATTATAGTCATTACAAATATGATTCAAGGAAAAACTACATATAATGTTGTTTGGTCACTTTAGAATGAACAGTGCATATAGAGATTCCAATTGAACACCTTAAGTTGTTGAAATAGTTGACAGGGATGAAACAAAAATAATAAAAAATTGATAATAAGTTTTTCTATCAAGTATAACATATTAAAAAATGGTTATGCGTATGATTAATGAATTGAATAGAAAATCAACTGTGAATATTAAAAATTCATAATATAAGAAGATAAGAATTGAGGCAAAATTACTAGAATTCAAACCATAGGATTCGTATAGGTCACTGGGGTCGTGGGGTGTCAGGGGAAGCAGGGTCGTCGGGGTCACGGGGTCGCCAGGGTCGCTGAGGTCCGGGGTCACCGGGGTCATGGGGTCACCGGGGTAGCAGGATTTCTGGGGTCGCGGGGTCGCGGGGGAAGCAGGGGGTCGGGGGATGTGGGGTCGCGGGGTGGGAAGGAGGGTCTGGGTGGGGTGGAAGGGTCGGCAGTGTAAAAAATATTGTTTTTCTGTGGTTTTTTATAAACCCCCATGAAACCATATTAAAAAAGTGTTTAGTGGCAGTTCCCAAAACCACCACTAAAAAAACACCACTAAAGACAATTTCTGTTGTAGTGTATCTCTTTATATTTCTTAGTTATTATTGATTTCAAAATATAAATAATCTTAATTACACCATCTCTAAAGAACTAAAAAAAATATTTTATGTTGATTATAATTTCAATGTCAATATATTTTCTTTTCATACTATTGAATGTTAAAACCTGATTAAGAATCTACAAATTATTATAGTATATTATTTCAATGATATGTCTAGTAAAAATACATTTTAAACACTTTTATTTTTAAACAAAACCTTCTAAATAACATATGTTACATATTGATAGAAATTTTACTTCTTCAAAATTGACATCTTAACCTATTTTTTAAAAGCTTCAAGTTTATTTATATGCCATAATTTTTCGGGAAAAATCTTTGACATATTATATTTACCCACATTGAGTATCATTATACACATTCCTCATTATTCAGAATAAAAAATATATGAATGTATATATATATCCTTTATATAAATAACACTAAACATTAATAACATATAAATTAAATATATCTTTTCCTTCTTATAATTTTTTCTCCCATATATTTATGTTCGTATAGACCATGGTACACAGATTTTGGGTAAGAAAATTCATTCCAAAATACTAACCCTACATTTTTGGGTTATTAGTGTCTATATTCAATACAAATATAGTATTTTTTTATTTTTTTACAAATAAAAATACTAACTAGCATGTCGAAGATTATAGATAAGTATCCACCATGATTAACATTTTCCTAAGGATAAATCCAAACAAATTATTTTTACTTATGATATTCTTCATCATACTAAATAGGTCATGTTACTTTTATCAAGTGATATACAAAATTTTCCATCACATTAGCTTCATCCAAAAAAAATTAAATTTTGATCATATCTTAGATATCATGGTTCTATTTTTTTCTTCTATGATATAACCTTATCACAATGACTTCTCCTTCTTTCTCTATAATTTTTTTCTCTTTTTATATATATTAGAGCACATCAATGATGTATGATTTCATATCAACATTGATCTCAATATCAGTATCTAACTGTGATCATTAATTATTTTTTGATTTAAAATTATTTATCTCATCCATCAACACAACATTTCTGACATATTATTAGTATATATATATATATATATAGTTTGTAATGAAATTACACTCTATTACTCTTCTTCATTTAAACCATCCAAAAAACTATTTCATTAAATAAAACCTACAACCAAAAAATTAGATATAAAATATCAACATCCACTACTGGAAAGATGATATTTCCCAACACTTCTATACCAACGGTTTGTAAAAACCGTTGGTATAGCTACCCTTTCCCAACGGTTCACCAAAACCATTGGGAAAGGGTCCCTTTTCCCTCCCCCCTCTTTCCCAACGGTTCACCAAAACCGTTGGGAAAGGGTCCTCTTTCCCTCCTCTTTCCCAACGGTTCACCAAAACCGTTGGGAAAGGGTCCTCTTTCTCTCCTCTTTCCCAATGGTTCATCAAAACCATTGGGAAAGAGTCCTCTTTCCCAATGGTTCACCAAAACCGTTCGGAAACACAAGTATAACCCACCCAAACCTATCCCAACGGTTTTGAAAACCGTTGGGAAAGGGTTATCCCAACGGTTTTCAAAACCGTTGGGATAGATTCTTTAATTTTATTCCAGGCCTTCTAACTGAGAACATTATATAAATAAAAATTTTAAATAATTATGATAATACATATATATATTTATGAAATTATGTTTACAAAGTGATGTTATCTTAGTGGTTAAGTCGTTCGATTATAAACGAGGGGTCCTGGGATCAAATCCTGGCGGATGTTTTATTTTTGGAATTTATATACCAACGGTTCCATTACCGTTGGTATAGATTTCATATTACCTATACCAATGGTTTCTAAACCCGTTGGTATAGGTCTATACCAACGGTTTTTGGAAAACCATTGGTATAGACCTATCCCAACGGCTTACTTGGCTACGGTTCTCCAAACCGTTGGTATAGGCTATACCAACGGTTTGGAGGCCTATACCAACGGTTCCAAAACGTTGGTAAAGGTTAGTTTTCCAGTAGTGATCATTTGGATCATCCCAATAAATTCTCCCCTTAGTTTTTGGTTTGGTTATAACAACCATAAAACCACTTAATTGTGTTTTTATGACCATTAATTTACATCAATTATTTTTATATAAATCTATCTTCTTTTTTAAATGAATATTACAATTTTTTATTCCATCATTCATAATAAAACATTAACCCTTCACTTTCATATATGTTTCCAACATTTAAAAAATATTTTCTTTATTATCATTGAAATTTATTGGTCACAATGTGGTATGATTAAAAAAATTCCACAATTAAAAATGTGAGTGTATTTTTTCCATTAAGAATTAATTTTACTTTTATTATTTTTATAGAATGAAATTTCATAACATTTAAATCATATGTTTCTTTCTGATAAACCTTTACTGAATTATTCTTCACACCCTTAAATATCACATATTGATATTTCTCTATTTCCAGTAGATCATCATCAATTTTTTTATCTTGTTTTCTAAAATATTATGATGATCAATTTCCAATGATACCTTCTGTGAATACATTCAATGGAGAACTAATATATTTTGATTGTATTATGGTAGAAACCATATTGGTGTATTATTCAAAATTTTTATATCTTTAATTATTTCTCAAATTATCTACTTCTCCTCCAGAATCACATTATCTCAATAAATGAATTCATTAACAGATTAATTTCATTGAATCCTCAAGTACTAATAAATTTAAAAAATAATACACATATGACATCATGTATCCTCATCTCACATTAATATAATTTCGAAAAACATTTTCAAATGGTTTATAAGGTTATACTTGACATCACCTACCTATAAATTCGTATTGATAATATTCCATCAAAAATGATAATTATTTATTAATTATCATTTGTTTCATTATAAAATATTTATCATTAGGATTAACATTGTATGTTTAGCATTATTATATGTGTCGAATCTTCATAAAAACCATTTGAAAGGGACTAGATGTAGTGTATTCTTTAATCTTATAATAATGAATGATGTATCTACTTATTATTGGAAAACCATTGTGATTGAAAACAAAATCCAAATAATTCAAGGAAATAAATATCATTTCATTCCAACGACCACATATGATACAACATTTTCATCAAACACATGGTGTCTACCAAGAATGTGTTGTGAATTAGGGTAAGAATAGTTAAAAAATCCAAATTGTATTTCTAAATTCTTATAGAAATCAAATTTTATGCCATATAATAGTTATATAGGTATTAAAAAATTAAATATAAAAAATAGATATTACATGGTTCACCCTTACTAAGATTTAACAATAGACAATACACTTGATAGTGTGTCATTATAATAATATAAAAATTATAAAATATTTTAGTTATGTATTAAAATAATAGTTTTATTTAACCTCTAGGTATAAACCACTAAAATTACAATTAAAATGATATTTTCTAATGTTACAGAAACATCACACTGATCTTCTATGTGAAACATTGATCAACCAATGTAAATGAATTATAATTAAACTATCATATGATAATAAATTCAATCCCTCTTTAAAAACATGATGAATATCCACACATTATAAATAATGATATTCTATAATTAATCCCATTATCATAATTTTACCAATAATCATATGTAAATAATTAGTTTTTTGTAAAACCTTAATTACTCGCTCATATTATTCACCATCTTGTATAAGAATTTTTCATCAATAAATCTATAATAGATTCTCCCAATTGTAGTTTATCATTTCCATTACATATCCATCAACATCATTTAAAAATGTATCAATCATTTTATTCCTATTTTGAGTCAACAAATCCTTATTTCAATCCATTATTATTTTATAAATGAATGAATATTAAATTACTGATTTTATTATGAATTACCAAAATGATATCATGATATATAAAATCATTTTTTTACTCATTGAGCCTAAAAAATTATTACAAATGGATTCATTATTTTTATAATTTTTGGGAATTTTTTTATTTCAATGTATAAAAAATCATGTATGTCATGATGAAACTGGGCTATCCTAGATAAATCTACAAAAAATAGAGAAGAAATGAATTTTAACTTCCACTCCTTTATAAAGTAGTACATATATTCTTCAAAACACTTCTATTATAATAGTAATATATTTTTCACATTGTCCAAATTTCATGGAAATAAGTCCATATATAAGTATATTGTTTAATATATTTATTACTTTACAAAAAAACCTACAAAAGACATCAAAAAACATACAACTACAAAATCATAGGGCCTTAATAATGAGATAGTATTTTACTTAATGTTGTAAGACAATAAATTTTAAAATAAATATATTTTAATGGTATAATCCCACTTAGTGATTCTTTGGACTTATTTAAATACTATTACACTAATACAGAATGGTTTATTAATTATAATAGTGTATTTATTAACTATTTATTAATAAAAACTATAAAATAGATCATATATGAAATTTTGCATTAATTTCAATAGTTGAGAGTACCGACAACCCATTCATCATTATTTTTTATGAATTGTAAAATCCCATTCAATATTGAATAATTAGATAAAAGTGATGACTTGTTTAATTTTTTTGTTGAGAAATTATGATATTGAAATCAAAATTTACTTAAAAATAGAGTTGTTGAATGGTTAAATAATATTATTCATGAATTTTTAAAACCCATTAAAAATTATAATATTTGATACATGTGATGACATATTAATTATTATTTATTAGTAAAAATTACAATATTTTCACAGTGATCTTGTTATATGGAGTTGATTCCACATTTACAGTTTTTGTTTAGGAATGACGATATCTTATTTATAATTTTATTATTTGTAAGAGGTGATAAAAAATTTACCATTATTGATCAGTAATGGTAATAATAAATTTAGTATTAAATAATTGGATATATGTGATGAAAATATACACGATCATTTGTAAGGATATGTGATATCCCATTTTCCAGTTCTTAGATCAATAAACGTGTTAATGCATTCATGAATATTTTTTGTAATTTTGATCACTCATTCACCATTTCCTTATTTGATAGAGGTGATTACCTATTCACCATTATTGTATATTAATTATGATAACCCACTCACCATTTCTATTTTACATGTAAGTGATTTAAAAATACCTATTATGTTGTTTAATAAATGTGTTAATAAACTATGTTCTATTTATATATTATATGATATGTGATAAATCAGTCACTATAACATGATATAGTACATTGATATTCTTATCGCTATTATCATAGGTCATATTCTATTTAGAATAAAATTATGTGAACATTATACCATTAAAGGAAAAATTTATTACTTTTTGTTTTGAATTAATTCCATATGTAGATAATGGGAAACCTTATCCCATTCATGTATTGGTTGAGATATGAATGAGTCAACCACATGGTTTAGTTATTGCATACATAATAGGGTCTATTATATATATATATATATATATGATAATTTGGGCTTTAATTTAATTCAGTACAAACATGAAAAAATATAGTCGTTATTTTATGAGACATAGTTAGTGGTTGCATACAGAGATAAATTCTCACACCACCCAAATGAAGCATTTTGGGGTAAAAAATACATAGTTGGTATACATGATTTGGAAATCCCTTTTACTTGATAGTGAGCTATATAAGTCTTGTTCAGATTTTGAGATTGGTCCAGGGTGAGGATAATGAAAATCATATTAGTTTCCTTAGTCATTATTTGTTTCATAAAGTAAATTGGTTCATCTTACAAAAAAGAGATATTATATTAATAGAAAACTATATATAACGAATTATTAAATAAAATTATATTAGTTTTGTTGTTATTTATTATTTTATACATTCCATTATAGTTATATAGGTGTGTTTATTAGTTAATTAGTACATTAATTTTTATATATATTTCATATAGTTTTTTAGATAATACTTCTTCTTTCCTATATTTAAAATGATTTATGTTAGGAATGAGAATAGGGATACCATTTCATAAGTTTGATAGAGTTCATATTATTTAGAAGGGAATAATAATTCGAAAAGGATTTATAATATTGAGATACTTTAATGAACGTAGAATAATGTGTTTCATAATAACACATTATGGATTAACATTAGATGAATTAAATTTGAATCATGACTATGATTGGACAATGAATATTTCACCAAGAATATAGTAGAACTATTGAATGATTCAATAGAGTAATTTACAATAGTAATTAATTTTTTCGCGGGGATATACTTGTGTTATAACATGATGAATTACAATGTGACAACAAGAGGTACACCACAATAATGGAATGTAGACAGAACATATTTTTTAAATTTTTATTAATATTCCCATCAGAGTATGATCATATCGAAATAAACATATAAAAAACATATGGATTTAAATATTGCTTGGTCATACAAATATATTTAAAGATACATTAATTATAACTTGAAAATTAAAATATCACTTTGATAAAAGATGTTGATGTAAATCTGGAAGGATTTAATATCTTGATCAATTCAGGAACTCAATGAAATACATTAATCTGATTTTTTTAATCTTGCATTCAATATTTATGTCAAATTTAGAATTTCACTGATTTATAATGAATGGAAATAGGATAAGATACATATGTAGATTTTGTATTTTATTTTCACATTATAAAATAATCCATTATTTTAAATTATGAATCCATTGACATGAACAAGTTAAATAGAATTATGTTTTCATGATTGAGAGAATGATGAAAATTGTTTTAAATTTCATTAAAAAACATTTTACTATTCTAATGTATAACATGATTCAATTTTATTGGATGAAACATATTGGCGTAAAACACTTGTGTTTAATTTATTAATAATGGGTGATTGAGTTATTAAATTAATCAACTTTTAATAAAAAAATGTGTTAGGTTTCTTCACTAATATATAATTCTATGTATTTTCATAATTGTTTTCAATGAGGGGTATTCTATTTAATAAATAAAAAATTACATAGATTAAATTTTATCATTGATTGAGTTATAGTGGATATATTTATTGATTGTGCTGAATCACATACTCACTGATAAATTAAAATTAAATTTCCATTTTGAAGGAGTATTTAATTTAGTATTTTGAAATATATTGATGATATTTAATTCATGTTAAATGATTATAACAAATAATATTAGAAATTAAGAGAATTAGAGACTAAATTATCTCATATTCACATATTAATAAATACATATTAAACATTATTCTAAAAATAATTCTTTTAAGAAGGATTTAGTATTTTATTACATCAATAAAATAAAAATTCATTAATTTTTTATCAGAATATTTTTCTAGTTGCCACAATTACCTATAGGTTTCACATCAAAAATATTATATAATATATCCTTGTAGTTTTACATCAATAGAAGAGAAACATAAATATATAATCATGATTCATTGTGATATTTAATAATTACTTAGGGGTAAAAAATGTTTTTGAATATTGTTTCCATTCAATAATTAAAATTAATAATAATTAGGTTCAATTGATTGGGAAATATTAATTATTTTTCCTTTATTTTTAACATATATTCTATTTTTACTTCTATGTGTTTCCATTTTTTATTTTCATGTTAGGTATTTCGGATACAAATTTACACATCTAATGAGAAGGTCCTATAATCAATGGAATGTCATTCAAAAAGGAATAAAAGTATAATAGTATTATTGGGAAACACATTATAAATAAAGATTTCATAAAAGTAGATAGACTTTTTATGTCTATCAAAATTGGTATAGAAGGAAACCAACACAAATAATATAGATGGTGTTTCATTTTGCTTCATTCATGTGGGTATTACAATGTATCATTATAGCCTCAGTTAAAAAAATAACTTTGAAATAACTGTATATATCTTTTAAATCACCTGAAATTCAATTCTATTCCTTTGGAAAAAAATAAATATAAATTTTTGATTTTTTCATTTAACATGGTGATACTTTTTATTTTGATTAATCCTTAATGATGTTTTATCACTATGATTTTTTAATTTTTAAAAAAAATGAAATTAAAATATAGAATTGATAAAATAAAACTATAATATAATATATCAATGGATTATATGGAATGTTGAAAAAATAATTTTATCTCTAAAAATAAATGACAATTAATTTCCAAATTAAAATTTTCAATATTTTTTAATGTATAATAATATTACACTATGTGAGATTTGTATAAGGGAATTCACATGATTTCTGTTAATTAAAACAAGGACATGTGGTTACCAATTCAATCATTAAATAAGAATTTGTCTCTAATTAGTTAACTTATTTTCTTCTGTTAACACTAGAGGTTCTCTAATGAAGTGCGTACTATGAGAGATTCATCAAATTTTATGAAAACATTGATGAAATTTTTTATAATGGAAAATTATTTGAAATTAATATAAATACTTTTTGTTCTAGTTACTAATTAACATATAGATTCATAATTGTAATCCTAGAAAAGGGAAATTGATACAATGTTGGTTATAAATCAACACAAATGCAAAAATATCAAATCGGTCAAATATACTAACTCTAATAATGACAATGTCTTTTATGGATGGATTCCACCGTAAAATCATGAATTTTAACCTAGAATTAGGGAGCCATAGTTCTTTAAAAATGTTCTTACTAATTAATGTCAAATACGTTCATTAAATGTTCTATTTTTTTTTTAATTTTTTACAAATACTAAAGAATCTATAAGAAAAATCGAATATATTATTTAAAATATATAAATTGTAATCATTTATGGGATGAGAGGATTTTAAAACCACAAATAGATAAAAATATTTTGAGAATATTGAATAAAATTAATTTTTCGAGTTATAATAACAGTGATTATTATGATAATTTAATTTTGAGAAATAAATAATTATAAAATAAAAATAAAAAAAATGGTGATTAGTGATTGTGGGAAAATATTGAATAATTAAGATATAGGAGATCCTCAACCACTATAAAAAACCCCACAATCATTCAAAAAATAAAAAATAAAAAGTTATTGATCAAAAGAATACTTTTTAATAATATTTTTAATTGATTTACTTACATTACCTCAACAATAGATTTACTGATTATTCATATATATATATATAGAAATTATTATTATAAAATAAGAATAATCAAGATGATATTATCAAAACACCTTCTATTGTAAAATATTTAGAATTTGTGTCAAGGAGTCTATGAAAGAATAAATAAGAGGTGGGTTGTTTTTAAATTCAATTATTTTTTGGATTATATGATATAAAAAGAGTTTTTTAATTTATTTTTTTATTCTTCACATCATATCATAAAAAAAATAAATTTTGTAATTAGAGAGTAGAATAATATAAATACTTATCTAGTGGAACTTCCTTTGTATAAAATGGATGTTGATAAGATACACCTCACCATTAGATGGACATTTTATGAATCCATAATGAACATAATTGATGATTGAATTTGGGGATTGTCACTAAATGGTTACTAATATATAGTTATGTTCAAAATTAATCCGGTGATGTGAAAACTGTATAAATAAGATGATATGTTAAGTCAGGATATGATATAAATAGAAAATAACATGCATACATTTTATACCATTATGCTTGATAATACATTAAGGATAAAAAACACTCATAAAACATAGGTTTTACTTTCATTATATAATAGCTAAAATATTGACTTATTTTACAAAACACAATGCAGGTTGTCTATAAATAAATTTAACATGACTCTATAATAGATGTATCATATTGTATACTCTTCATTATAATGTTGGGAAAGAAATGAGAATAAATTTTGCGATTAGATTATTCGTAAAGAAAGAATAATAATATCTATTAACTAATTATTTATAGGTGATCATATTTGAGAACATAAAAAAATTCATAAAATAAACTTCTTGGTATGAGAGAGAAAACATAAAATCATAAACATAATGTTAAGAACAAATCTTAATGTGAGACAAAAAATATTATTATAAAATTGAAATATGGAATAATATATAAATTTGTCAAATGTATGAGAATGTAAAATTATATATTATGTTAAGGATTAATACCATTACAATCATCACATTTTGGGAAAAGATTAATCATGACCCCATTAGCTAGGATAACCACTAATTTCAAATAATAAATTATCTCATGATATAAAAATTATACTGAGTACATTTTAGTGATATATAATTGTTGGTACAACCATCCCATGATGATTAAATATACATATTTGTACCACATGAACATAAATTCATTTATAACTTCATAAAAACATTATTACTATTAGATAAAGAGATTAGTTTCATAAAATATTTCACATACTAAACAAATAAACTATTCTATGAACGAATGTTGATATTTTTATAAAAAATACAACAAATGAAACATTAATGGTAGTAAAGGGTATGTAAAAACATCAAAATCGCCTTAGATGAACATTATAAAAATAATTAAAAAATAAGTATAAATATCAATTTTATTTTATTAACAGTTAGAATGAAATAATTTATAAATTAATTGTTAAAAAAATTGAAATTAAACAAAAAAATAAGGGTCATAGAAAAATGAAAATAAATCATTATAAAAAATTAATGATAATAGTAAGAGAAGGTGATCGAGCATGAAATAATATAGATCTGAGATATTAATAACATATTCTTTATTTCTTATGTTAGTAATATTAATAAGTAAAATACCTTATGTAATCGAAGATGTAAATATATTTATATTCAATAATCAATATTATAAGAACATTATTTTCATATGAGGTTCATATCTTTTAATTTTTACTGTAATCTTTTCCTATTGACATTTTATGGATTACTAGTGATTATATAGATGAAACGAGGGTGACAGGGGAATGTTTGATACTCGAAACCACACTTTATGGAATAATGAACAAGGATTCATAGTTAATAGAAACTATGTGGCCCAACCCACATGGATTATCCTAACCATAATGGGAATTTTTTAGGGATAATAAGGGTGAGAATTTTCTCCTAACTATTCTCCCAGGGCCACAAACCCAAAATAAATGTATACAACTTTTTTCATAGCCAAATCACATGATTGCTGAATTCTTATTCAAACTATGTTGTAAACTATGTGGGTTCCCTCAATGGATATTGGACTAATGACAATTGGAGCATGGTTTAGCTATCCGTATATAAAATTCATGTGTCCTAATTTTTTTTCCTAAATTAACAATTTACCCTTGATTTTATAATAACGCTAAAAATATATCTTATTTCATCTTATATAGTAAAATATGATTCCTTCTCCTCTTTTGAGATCTATTCAACACCATTCAACATATTTTCATAGATTGTGCCATTGTAGGAGCACATATTATAGTTTCATTCGTTTGTTTGGATTCATATTGGTTAGTTCATCGGTCCATAAGCTCATTTCACTTTTTCTCTTCTACTCTATAATTTTATATTGATGTAGTCTCATATGAACAATTTTTAATGCATTGATATGTTTTTCAGTTTTCATCTAATCCGGTCCAAACTAGGGGATGATACATGATGAGGATAGTAGTACAAGAATAAGATAGGATGCCTATACATTTCCATAAATGTATTGTCATCTATAAATTTCATTTTTTGTGTTCATTCTAGTTTCACTAGTCTTTGACCGTAAATTTCATATTCCATTCATGTAGTTATAAGAATCAGGTTCTAGTGCCTTTTCTATACATTTTATTTATGTCATTATATGTTTTTACTTCAATTCCACTCCTAGTAGTTTGTTTCCCTTTTCATTCCCTTTTACCACATTTATGATAATTTTAGACACTATTCGGGTGCGTTGGATTGACCCTACTAATAGTACGAAACTTTTAATTTAAATTAATTATGACTTGATTATGAATATAATTTTTATAATCAATACAAGAATATCATGATGACTAAATGTAACTATTTCAATTTAATTAATTAAAATCAAAATGGGTAACGAGAAAGTATATTTATTGATATCTCTTAGAAAACATAAATTATAAATTGTAATGGGAATTGGTTGTATGTTCATATTCACCTTATCCTGATTATAGTAATGGAATAGAATGAACCTATTAAATTATTATGTAATTAATGTGAAACATGGTTGAAAGTTCCTGATTATCCATGGCACATTGATGAAAGGAACAATGTGACTTAATGAATAATTAAATGGATTAATTATTACATGAACTAATGTGAATTATGAAATATCTATAAGGTTCATATTTTATATAGATCATTTATCTTCATATGAATAGTCAGACTTGATCCAACCTTGGATTCTGGAGGGAATTCTTTGAGCACTTATAGGAACCACTTCTAATTGAAGAAAATGGATTACTATGAAGATACCTAAGGAACGATGTAGTCGAGAGAGGGAGTTGTCTCTCTTGGAAGTCTAGGGCTTCCACCGCAGCCCTCTTCTCCTTCCTTTCCCCCTTATCCATCGTGATTCTCATTCCACATTACGCATCAGGTTTGGCTCTATCGGCACCCGGGCTCTTCAGTGAGCATTGATTTCATGAGATGTGTTTTCTCTCAACCGGGGCCTCATCAATGGAATTCGAGATCTCTTACGGTGAAGCATCCCACTTCGATGGAGCGACGCTTGTAGTCTTTGATGCTCTGATTCTTGCATCCTTTACCACTCTGCCTTTTTCTTGCCTCCTTCACCGATCTGTCATTGTTGTTTGTGTTTCGTGGGTTCGTGAAGGTAGGGATGATGTTCTTATGTAGGCACGGACCTCTACTAAGGCCTTCGTCCGCTCAAATCTGCTCTGACCTTCTGGTTCATCACTCATTCCAGGTTAGTCTGGTGTTGTGGCCTCCATGGTTGTTTTTGGATGTGATGTTCGAGCAGCCGACGATTTCCAGGAGGTGCATCTGGAACAGGCTTCTCCCCATTTGGTCCATATTGGTGATTCTTCGTAAAGATTAATCATTGATGATGGATTGTAAAGAGTTGTTTGTTGTGGATAGTTCTATTTACTATTTTATCGATGTGGTTTCTTCAATTTCTAGTTATGTTTGATGTTGGGGAGTTCGGTTCTCTGGTGTCGTCGGTGTTGTTCCATTGGTGGTGCGGCGACCTCTTTAGCGCAGTCGTTGTTTCAAGGTTAAATGTGATTATGGTGAAGACTTTATTAAGCATCGAATGTTCTAGGAGATTCTTACTGCTGTTTTAACCACCATTTGTCCATTTATTTCTTTGTTCTAGATCCAGTTTTCCCCCACTTTCGTTGAGGTGCAGATATGCGGTGGACTTCAAGGCTCTTTGGGATGTGAGATTGAGCGGAAAAATTCAGGAGGAAGATGGTGATGATGGCTTGACCCTAGATGACGAGGATGTGTATGGGTGCGACTCCAGTGATATTGATGGTTGTGGTTTGCAGTGATGCGACTACTAGTGTAAGGGTGATGTGGGCTAGCTAGTGGTCCGAGTATGATGGTGTTGATCCATTTAAAGTATTAATTTTGGAAGTCTTAAATCAGTTCTTTGAAATTTGAATCTGAAATTTGAATTTGGTGTGGTGGGATTATGCGTTGGTTGAACTTGTAACTATTTTTTGAGTTGTTTTGGTTCACAATTACTCTTTTAAAGTGTCAATTGAAAAATAAAAATATGGGTTTTGGTGGTGTACTAAGAAGATACCGACCTAGTAATATATTCCTGTCCTATTATCAAATTCTGGACATTATTTTTGACGATCCTATCATTATTTATAAATATATTCGGATTCCACATACACTCCTTGGATAAAGTAGGATGTATTCGAACGTGTGGAACCATGAATTCACACCATTGGTCACAGTCATACATTTCCTAAGATTACATTGTAATATTTATATGGACTCTTTTAGATTCATTTATATTATAATTCATTAGGCATTCCTCTTGTATTACACTTGGACCCCCTTATATTCAGACTGCCTGAGTTATTATTTTGTGTCGGCTGACCCCTGTTTTCTTGGACACCTTGTTTACACATTGGATCCTCATGATGATTATTATTTTAAATTTATGTTATTTTGATACATTAAAATGATTTATAAATATGAACTAAAAATAAATTAATTAATTATTAATCTCATTTTAAGAGGCACTACCAACTGAAGTTGTTGCTGGTTTCAGTTATATTTTATTATTTAATTACATTTTATACACATGATAATTGTTTTACTTCATATTTATAGGCTAGGGTTGTTTATATGACTTTGGTGGTGGCCTACTAATATTTATATCACACACTATATTGGACATCATTTCTACCCAAGAAGATAATATTGTTGTAGGTATGGATAGGGGTAAGCGTACCACCATGGACACATGACATGCTTAGCTTCTTGGGATGGATCTTGGAATAACAAAAATGTGAAAGTTCTCAGTTTCATTGATAGTTTTTTTATTTTTCTCATTTTAATATAATATAAATTGATGATTTCTATCATCCATGTATACCTATATTCTTATTTTTTCAGATACATGAAATTATACCACCATCTCTTTTATATGATTTTGTTCAATTTTTGAGAATATTTCTATTGAGGAATATGTATGCATACATTCTATGCTATATTTATTATACGACATCCTCTTTTTAATATATTTTCATGTTATTAAATATCTATTTTGATCCACTTTCACCGTAAGGCATAATACCTCCACGAACACAACATATTCCCTCGCTAATAGTTGGTTGCCTTTGGAGTACATGGATAGGCAATTAAGACCATGTGGCCACCAGCTTAGGGCACCTTTGAGTGGATCTTGGGTCAGGGCATCCCAACTTATTATCATATATTTCATTTATATTGACTTATTGTTTGGTAATTTTGGTAGGATATTAGGAACATGTTTGAACCTTCTCATATGTTGTCCCTAGGAGTATCAAACTCGTGTTCAAGATAAATACCAATTTTCCAATGAATGGGAGGATGCTGTTTAGTAATATTATTCTTATAGTGTATATACTTCCACAATTGGGTTATACACATGATTTTTGGGATTGATATTCTGTATGGATATTTTCCTTGGTCTGGTAAGTTATGTGTAATTGTCACAAGAATCATTATAGGCACCTAGAATTCTCATTCCCTGTATATATCGTGCTATATTGGTTCATTTCGTGAATGCATTTCCAATTATTTTTGACTGAGACATGGTATTTTTATAGGTATATTTTCTCAAAAAAAATTTAGTTAAATAAAATTTTTCATTTAAAATATTTGAATAAATATAAATATTTTTTTTCTTATATATTTTTATGATGTCATCTTAAATAGATAGCTTTCACACATGTAAACTACGTACTCCTAGTTAGATGAGATGTGTCTTGTAGGTGATCACATGATTAATAATTTCAATTATTAGTTGTATGGTCCCTTATAAATTAGAGAAACTAATTTATTGAGTCAATCTACTATACATTTTATGAGTTATATATTGAAACATGATTTAATATAGATAATTATAATTAAATGGGTGGTAATTTTTGTTATAAATTAGATTGTCCATTATTAGTTAGGTATGATGCTCCTTTAATCAAACCTTGTTATGTGTTTATAAGAACATGAAAATATTTAATGAAAATCTTTACTAATAAATAAAAAAGTTTCCAATAAATTGGGAGGATAACTGTATTAAAAATAATATCATCCTCTTTGAATCACTGTTGACCCTTTCATATATAGTTACCCCTAAAAATTGAATCATGAAAACATCTATGTTCCCGTGATATCTATGTAGCTAGTTGTCATAGTAAACTTGGTTGTGATCCCTTTTCTTATTTTATGTTTGTAGTAATATTTTTTATATACCCTCAAATCTTGTTTGTAGGTGTGTTCATGTTAATTTTAGAGTAATTCCGCCAAGAAAATCATTATTCTTGCACCATGGTGGTGGAGACAACCAATATATAGAGATGGAGTCCCTATGCTACTAGTCCTACTGCCAAGAGTTCCACTTCAGGAACCACGTGTTATATCCTTACTAGGAAGAGGCTCATAGCTTTTAGAGGTTTTTCTACGCCTAAATTAGTCTATGAATGGTTGTCCATAACCTCGACCTATGATGGAAGATCTAATTCATGAGTTTCAGCAGAAATGTCCACCCATCTTATCAAGGGATTGAGATCCTTAGGATACTAAGTATTTTCTATATTATATTCAATATATCTTTGATCATACGGTGACTCCTCTATAGATTATAGTCAATCTTGACACCAACATGTTGTGTGATCCCATCGAATTTTGTTGGAAAATGATTACTCTCACCAGTCAACAACAAGGTATGGTCAGGGTGGACTTCCAGACTATCTTCTAGGATTACTTTTTCCCTCAGATGCTGAGAACTGACCAAGCCATAGAATTCATGCTCATAGAGTAGGGTTCTATGTAAATAATGGACTACATAGTGTGTTTTACTTAGTTGCAATAAGTTTCACTGATTGAGAACATTGATGAGATATTACGAGTGAGATTTTTCGATGATGGGATCAAGTCTGAAATAATCTCATAGGTTATTGTGTATCTCATATATACATTTCCAAAGATCATTAATCAATCTCATATAACAGAAAAACATGATATAAGTTGATAGTACTGATCTCATAAGTCTACTTCCAATACATGGATGTAGTTCATTCAGTAAAATAAAGAATATCCTTAAGGATTATTAAAAGAGTATTTGTGGACAGGGTGTCATTATTGGTAGCTTTGTTATATTCCACCAGTGTGTAAGACAGCTGACTTTGATGCCTCATTAAAATAGATACCTTCTAGAGTCTCATTATTTTATCCATATGGGTTGTCTTTAGAGATTCTATTAGACTATTCCATATAATTCAAGTGTAAAATGTTTCCCTCGGGATTAACCTTGTTAGGAAGGATTGGTTGTCAAGTATCCAGATGGTTGAGAATGTGTCTTTAGAAGGACAATATGATGGGGATTTCATGGAAATTGAATCCATAATTTTTATTAACATCCCCATCAGAGAAAATATTCTTTGGGTTAGTCTAAATATTGCTCAGAGTTGTAGATCTGGCTAGTTGAATTCGTTATATTTGATACTTTAAAATCATAGTACTGGACTGTCAATAGTGATTGGAATTTTTCTAGTAACCTCTAATATTTTATTTTATTTATTTGATACATGTTTTTCTCAATCATTTATCTCTATATTGACTGTGTAAATTATAAGGATTAAAATTCATAAATTCAATGGAGTGATTACCCTGAACACAGAATGGAGAGTTCATTCATAAAGAATATTCTAATAAAAATATTGTCCCCTTGAGTTAGGTATTTTTAGTTTCTTAATGTAAATCTTAATCTTTGAGATGATGGGAATATATTTCATTATTTGGATGGATTATTAGGATCCATATCATGCTTTTCTACACTACAATCACGATAGGGTATTGTTTACATCACCTAAGGGTGGTAGTTATGTTTGTAAGTGTGAGTGGAATTTTCATGATATTATAGATAGATGAGAGAATCATGGGTTAGGTGGAGTAACCACTCATATTTATAGTAATTATATGGAGTAATATGGAATAAATATTACTAATTTCATCCAATGTTAGATCGTTTCAGGATGTTTTCCCTATTAATTTTCCATCTTACCTCATTAGATAGAGGTATAGTTTATGATCAAGAACATTCTAGGAGAATATATAGTGTCAATTACGGCCTAAAGGATGCCACCTACTAATTTCCAAGAGCTCAAAAAACAGTAGGAGGATTTAAAATCTAATGGGTTTATCTGGCCCAACACATCATCGGGGGGATAAACAATAATATTTGATAAGAAATATGATGAAACCCTAAGGAAATGTGTGAATTATATATGGTTTAACCATATTATACTTAATAACTGGAAACCACTTCCTTGGATAGATGATATTTTTTACAAGATCTGATTAGAGAAAGTATTCTAAAAAATATACCTTATATTAGGGCATTAACAGGTGCAGTTCATGACTTTAGATATACCACATATGGCTTTCCAATGTTGGTATGGTTTATATGAGTACCTCGTTTAGCCATTAGATATTACGAAAGTGGAAACTATTTTCATGGACTTGATGAATATGGTTATCCAACCATAATTGGATGTCATTTTCATGGATCTCATGGATAAAATCTTTCTATATTATCATACATGGAGTGACTATGATTAAAAAACATGGAATCATTTTGAAAACACTAAGAGATCATCATCTATATTCAATGAAATCGAAGAGACACTTCTCAATTAAAAAATGGTAACTTCATGGGTCATATTATATCAGAATCAAGAGTATCAATTGACATATATAGGGTAAATGTTGTGGTTTCATAGGATAAACACAAGAACATGATTGATATGACTAGTTTCTTTGGACTAGCTAGATATTATTGGTATTTTATAAAGTACTTATCATGACTCTATTCACCCCAAATAATATTACAAAGATTGGTGTGAGGATATTGTGGTATGAATCATGTGATATTTCCTTTCAAGACATCAAAGGAATGCTTACGTTAGCACTTATTCTGATTCTTCTATATCCTTATAATGGATATATAGTTTTTTTGTGATGCATCACACATTGGGATGGGGAAATTATTGATTTATGAGTATAATAACATTGAAAACATGTCTCTCTATTTTACACATCACAGTTATAATTACCTGACAAACAACATCGAGCTTGAAGATGTTTCTTATGTCTTATGATTTTGGTAACACTATCTAAATGGATAAATATTTGTGGTGTATACAGGAAATAACAGCCAAAAATATGTATTTGCACAACATGGCATTAATCTCATATAATGATGATGGGTCAAACAAATTCATCCCTTTGACATTGAGCTTTACTAAATGCATAAAATTTCAATGATGTTAATTATGTGTGAACCTGAAAAATCCAACGTTGGATGTTTAGGATGACAATGATGAATGTAAATTTATTTCTCTCTACATTGAGTTACATCTATAATTTTAGAATAGTTGAAAGATGTTTTTTCGATGGACTTATCATTTAACTCATCACTTCATTATAGGGCGAGGAGAAGCTAGTTTTCCATGGACTTATCAGTTAACTCATCACTTCATGCACTACATATTCCAAATTTCACAACCTTATCGTTATCATGCCTACATGTCTCATAGTCTCGATCTCAAGGATGTTGAGTTAGATTCTAATGTATACTTCAAGGAGTATCCCATACACATAATTGGCCAGATCATGATGGTTCTCTAATTCTAGTAATTTCATTTTAGTATTGTAGCTTTGGAATCATTTTTGTGTATAGAATGGGTCTTAGGAACAGGAGGCCAACATACATTCCAAGTGCCCAATGTTTTTCTTAGATAGTGTTGTACCACCCTTGGAAGAGAAACTAGAAAATGTGTTCTATCAAGTGAGAATATTTTAATAAAAATATTTTTCTCTCTAGTAGATATCCTTTATTTTTCTATCTAATCCATTTAGTTTTTCCTTATATGAATTCTTAGTGAGGCTATAGAGGAAAAGGTTGATTTAGGGGCTCACCCGAAGCCCTGATCCCCACTCTTTGGAAGAGTGAAATTGTCTAAATGGTTTTGAAGAGACTCTTCGACACATCCCTCTTGGTTTCTCATTACCATGTAGGGAATTTTGGTGGGAAAATTAGGGGAAATAGTTTTACCAAACATTCATCCTAGGGCAGCACACCTGTGCTAAATGAATATAAATTTTAGGAAAACCAAAAGGCATGGTGGGTTTATGGTTACTCAAATCATGATGCCAAACATTTAGGTTCCCTCCATAGATAGTTACATAAATATGGTTGTAAAACAATTTGGGGGAAAATGTACACAATGTATGATACATTGAATTTAGTTTGGTGAAAATGCTATTTTCTCTAAAAATTTCTAATAACCACACACCTCTTTATTATTTCTTCCACTAGTGGACCATTGGATGCCTTATCCTCCATTAGGATCTCTTAAACATCCAATGAAGTATGATCATTTGTTTCTTATCCTCTCTAAGAAAGATACAAGATCCATTCATCTCTTTAAATTTATTTTGGTAGGTACATCAATATATAAGATTGATCCACTGTTTTTATTCTCCTCGATGGTGTAATTTTTATGCAAGATCATATTCCCAATTTTTAGTTCATTGATAATTTATTTAGTATTATTACAATCCATTCCAAACTTCAGGTTGATACTAGATGGGGAGAGTACTAATCGAATAAGGTATATGGTCTATGATTTTTAAAAAAAAATAATTTTTGTTTATAAATTTCCCTTAATGTGTGAATTTTTGTTTCCCCATGTGTTTACCCTTTATTCATATAACTTCATTTTTGTTGTCAGACTACTTTTATTGAGGCTATGAAATACATGTTTTTTCATATAAGTTGATGTTGTGACCATAATTTTAACAACCTTTAGTAGGGTTCTTTCCTTTTGATGCCTTTTTACCCGGGTTATGATTATTAGAGTCATCATTCTGGTGTGTTGTATTGACATTTATTAGGGTATGTCCCTTTTATATAAATAAATTATGAAATGATAATGGATAGATAATGTATAATGATTAAAAGTATTACATGAAAATTAAATTTAAGAGTTTCAATTTAATTAATAAATCATGTAATGGTTAATTAGAATATATATATTTATAGATATCACTTGGTATAGTTAAATTATAAATTAAAATTGTAATCAGTTACATGTACATATTTTTCTTGTAATTGTTATATAATGGGGATATAGTGAACCTATTATATGATTAAGTAATTAATGTGATAAATGGTTGTATGTCCCTGAGTTACCTTGCCGCATTAATGAAATGTAATGGAATCAACCTAATGACTAAATAGATTTCAAGAGTATTACATGTTCTACGTGGAATAATGATATTATTATAAGGTTCCTATTGAATATGGAGATTTAATCTTTATATGAATGGTCGGACATGATCTATCCTTGGATTCTGGGTGGAATTATTTTGGAATTCAAAGGATGTCATTTTGATTCATGGGGGTGTTTTGAAGGGAGATACCCACCTTCTAAAATGTTAATTTTCTATTAACTTATTATTAGTATGATATCATAGGATCCTATCATTATCTCCATGGATGTTACGATGAATCGGAGAAACATCTTGGATCTATCATGATGTCTTTGGACATGCGGTGCATTGTATTCATCCCAGAGGGCCTAGTCAAGATCATCATTAGATTAATATTTCCAAGATCCATGAACTAATTTAGATTCATTTATAGTGGAATTCATTGGGATTTCCACATGGATTACACTTGGACCCCCTTATATACATAATGCATGAGTTATTACTATGATTTGGCCAACCCCTAATGTCAGGGATGCCTTGGATAGACAATGGATCCCCATTATTATTATTATTATTATTATTATTATCTATTTCAATACTGTTGAAACATTTCCAAGATTTATCAATATAAATTAATCTAAATGAATTAATTGAATGATCTTATCTTTACAGACATTATAAGACAAGGATGATGTTGGTTTGGGTTATATTTTTTGAATTATTATAAATTTATATATACATATAGACTATTTTATTTTATATTCATATATTGGATTATATAGGTGTTGTTTGTGGTTTCCAACTGAGATTTATCTCATAACCTTTCCAGATGTCATTGGTAGTTAGGTAGATTATATGATCACTGGTATGGACAAGGGGAAGAATCCCACCTTGGAGAGCTGACTTGATTTATTTCTTACTATGAGTATTGATAGTAGATGAAAAGTCCAGTACACGTGTTGGTCGAATAGTTTGTTACTTTTTTTCTATTGTATATCATATACTATACTGATTTTATGATTCCATGTATAAATATTTCCTATTATGGTAGAGACCTAAAATTATATAATCATATATTGTATATTATATTCTTCAAATATTCATTTGATTATTATTATGGATTGTTTTAGCTTAGTTCCACTACCATTTTTTTAATATATATTATAATTTTTACTTATTCCTCTACTATTACATATATGTAGTGCTCAGGTCTGGCCACCGGGAATTTTCTCCCCACAATAACACCCCTGGCCCGCACTTTTAATTAGCAACCTCTAGCGTACAATGTATCACACATGAGGCCATGTGGAAAATCACTTGGGGAACCTTTGATTTCCCCCTATGTCATGACATAAAAAATATAATGAATATATACATCCATGAATAAAATTAAAATTAACAAAATTATGATGAACACAATTCTCCTTTAAAATACAATGATCAGGGGAGTATGATCTAATTGGAAGGGCAATGGTATGAAGATATTTTAATTACTAAAATAACTAAGGGATAATAAAATAAATTCAAAATTAAGTGGCATGTACATTCAAATAATTTAAACAACACAATCACATATATAATCTCAATTATGAAGAAATATTGATATAATAACCATTAGATTATCTTCTGACTTCAAATAATGATCTCTAAATCCCTATAATATATATATATATATATATATATATATATTTCACCTAAAAATAATTCATATTAATATCTATTTAATTATCTTATATTCAATAACATAAATTTATTAGATACATATTAGTTGATTATGGTTTTTATTAATCATCAGATGTAATTAATTTTCATTGTTTAAAAATAGTTTTTTTTTGGATTTGTCATCATTCATTTTCAAAACATACATATTTATCATATCTATTATAGAAGAAGAATGAAATAAATATTGTGGTTTATAGGGAAATTTTTTGATATTATTTTGTGAATATGTATGGTTTGTAAGAATGTATTTTATAATTTAAATATTTAAAGTGACATTATGAATAACCATGAGTTACATTATGATGATAATTTTGTTTTTTCACACTTCTGTAAAGTAATAAAAATATAGATTACTAATTAATATATTATATTACCATTATTGATTTCTTTTTACTAATCAATTATTAAAATTTAAATGATGTTATACCATTATTAATATATGTTGTTTAACTAGTCCAAACAAAATAAGGTCATACTAATGATTGATATTATGTATAGAGTTATATTATATAATTATTTTTATTAAAAATAATAACTATTTTAATAGAAAATAATTAGATTGTTGATTTTTATTGCAGAAGAGTAGTTGTCAGAAATAAATTGTATATGATACATATATACAAGATTTATATAATTTTTGCAATATCACTTTGTCATAACAACTTCTTTCATAATGGTGTATCGAGAATATCTCCATTAAAACATAATACTACCTCCAACATTAGGGAATATAAAGGAGAAATATGTTATATAAATTTATTATAAAACAAAAGGATATAATAGGTATTTGATGGGTAGGTGAGATATCCTTTTATGGAAAAGTTTGAGGGGTTTATTTTCAATATCGAATAAATTAATGGTTAATTAGAATCATTTAATCAAGTAATGTGTCATATATATGGAAAGAAAAAGTGATTTCATGATTTACACAATGATAAATATGTATTTTCATTAAATTAGAATGAATTATTATAATCATATAGTTTATTTTATAATTTTTTTAGATTACCAGTAACATTCATTATTCTCTTTTATCAAAAAGTTTCCCCAAAAATGAATTAGATAATATTAATGATTTTGATGACCTGATTAAAAAATAAAAAAAATTACATAAAAATATATATTATTATGTTTAATTATAATATTAAATAAAATCACCTAACATGTTTATAAAATTCAAAAATTAATAATTCAGTGTTTATTTAATAAATTTACTTTTTTATGATTCATAATTTATTTAATTAATTTGAATGTTATATTATAAATGAATAATTTTATATTTATAATTAATTACTCATTTCTAAATAATTAATTTAAATCCCATTACAATAAAAATTAAAATACTTTTTAAGGAATATTTTAAACGAAATTCCTTCATAAAAATTAATATTCATTGAATATTTTATCAAAATAGGTCGATGTAATAAATACTTTTAAAAATAAAAATATTTTTTATATTCATCACCAATAGTTTTGAACTAAATATATTTTCAATGTACCAGTATTTATATTGAAAATATTTTGGGGCCATAACTATTTTATAGGTGTGATATTATTTTGTCTCAAATAATTATAAAAATGGGCAATAATAACAATAATACAAATCATTCACCATAAAACTAAAACTAAAATATAATCTAAAATATTTTCATATAAAATACATCATAAAATATCACACAGGGCGAAAAATTAGATTCAGCATGGGGAGAGAAATCAATTCCACATGGAGTAGAGAACTTCATCCCTAAAACATGTTTCACTCACCGTAAGAACTCAATCATATCCCCATATTGTTGATCTTTCTATTGTCACACATTTTCCTACTCTCTAGTAAATCTTTTTTGACCTCAAACTAAGAACAAAGCCTCTCAAAAAACTCTATAGTAATAAAGGAAGATGATGATGAATCTCTATTTAATATATTTTAGGACATCACCTCAATGTTATGTAAACTAGAGACGTTCAATCGTGAATCAATACTGATTAGCCAGCCCTTTTTATGGACAATCATCGTCACCCACATCTAAAACATCTCATTAAAACACGAGTCACATGATTCCTTATGTCCAGCATTTTTATGAGCCGGAATCCCATGAATTTGGTAATCCACTATCATAGATTTCTATTGCAACCATATATATAAATTTTTTGTAGGAATATATATATATAATGTTAATTGAAAAAAATTATAAAGGCACACACATACATATTTCAATAAATTTTTAATTAATGATTTTTATGATTCTAGATTCAAATTTTCTTTCTTGGGAGATTTTATGAAAGTGGGACCATGAGCATCTTGCACTAAATTTTGGAATTGTGATGATTCTATAACTAAATTTATTATATTCCCTTATGAATTATTTTCACCATATTGGCTCTCAATAAAATAATAAAAATTAAAATAAGACATGATAAACATGAAAAACTACATTTTTAAAATATTCATGTCTTCTGAGGTGACACTTCTAAAATGGTCACAAAATGGTCACTTCTGAAACACACTCAAAAATTAATTTCTTGGTAAATAAATGCTTTGACACCATCTGTTTTTAGAAAATTTATACAAGAACCATTTGTATTATTGTGTTCATAATTTATCCCTTCTCAATCTCTTAATAGACACTGTTTTCTTATTTCTAGGTCAACATTTATCAAAAAATTGAGAATTTTATTTTTATTTGCATATTTCTATACTCTATCATATCAATATATTAATTTATTGGACATTGTGAAGATTTAAACTATTTAATTATAATTATTCATAATTCTTTTTAATTCATAAGATTTTTACTCATTGTTATAAATTTTAACTAATGATTAATTATTTTTAAAAAATATAGTAATTTATATCAATGTATTTTTATTTATATTAATTTAAAAAAAAATTATTAATTTTTGATAATTTATATAATATTTTTTTGATATTATAAATTCTTTTATTAATTATTAATAATTGAAATAATTTTATTCATTAAAAAATTTTATACAAATTTATAAGAATGTAAACAAAATTTTATCAATTTTTACTAAAGTATAAATTTTTATAAATTTTATTTTATTTGTGGTAACTGATACAAATTTATTATAAGGTGTGATATGTTTAATTAATTTATATTCATTTATACTCCATGATGGTATTTTATACCATTTTATAATAATTTAAGGTAATTTATGCTAATTATATCACATTATATCAATTTATACTAATTTATAATAATTTAAATTATTTTATCTCAATTTAAAATTAATTATTCATTAATAAATATTAATATGAATTTTAATAGTTTATAGAAATGTTTATTTGAATATCATAATATATAAAAATTAATCGATTATTTAATAATTTTTAACAATTAATAATTTATGATAATTTTTTAATTTACAGTATTTTGTATTAATTTATAATAATAATTGTGAATTTATACTAATTTATAGTGATTTTTTTTAAATTTATCATAATTAATTATATTTTAAAATATATTTTATTAATTTATAAAATTGATTATTAATTTATACTTATCTTATTAACATTGCAAAAATTTTTTTTATTAATTTTTACTAATTTTACATAATATATAGTATTTTTAAATAAATTTTGGTGAATTTTAGAAATTTTTTATTTATTATAATAATTATCGATAAATGAACACCAATTTTTATTTATCTAAAATAATTCTATTAAATACGAGGTAATTTTAATTAATTTATACTAATTCATTTTAAATAAATCTAATTTATAGAAATATTTTTTAATTATCCATATTTTATAATCACATAATACTTTTTTAGTTTATACATTATTTAATTTATGATTATGAGTTTTATTTAATTTATAGTAATTGTTATAAATTTATACTAATTATTATCTATTACATCCCTGACCCGGTTTCCACAAAACTAGCGCCATAGTCAGGTCATCACATGACCCCATGTGTGCCTCCCCATATGCCAATGGTTTTTGAATAGGAGTGGTGTTTTAAGAGTCACGTGGGGAGACTATACCCTCTTTATCAAAGTTATCCAAGATTGAATGCATATAAAAAAGAAAAAATAAGACAAAAAAATCAAATGAACATGCATAAATTACCATTACCTAAACTGCGTACAAACCACAACCAATAGTATATATGTCATATCATGCTAGAGTTAAAAGTAGCCACAACTCAAAATAATGATAAACAATAGGATTTCCAAAATGGTTTTGACTTCATGTCCGGAACCACATTCCCACACATCCCAAATCTAACTCAACTCTCAAGAACTAGAACTTTTCCCTTTACCTGAAATGCTTCCATGAAATTAGCTCGGGTACCCAATAGTGGCCCGAGTAGAGAGTGAGCACAACTCAATAGAACACCACTAATGGTGTCTGAAAAAATACAGTCTAAACAGAAAGTGCGTGACTTTATAAAGGAAATGACAGTTAAATAAAAGAAACTTTTACGGCTACTATTTGACTATTTCTTCATTATCCCTTCCTAGACATGGTACCAAATTCATAGTTAGAATTTTCTCTAGTAGATAATTTATTATCAACATAGGTCATATGGTCAAATAAATTTCATTTTCTAGGAATGTGTCTAAAATAACACAACACATAAGGGGATTTAATCATGTCCCCACCTCTCTATGGATGAGCATATCAAAACAAATTATCGAAGATACCTTGGATCCTCAATCCATGAAGTTTCGTCGAATGAAACATTTCAGGGGCGTAGGGCATCAGTCTAACTCCCCAACCCATGCATCCCAAGGTGTGGTTAGAGCATCAGTCCAACACGACCCATGGGAGGACAATCATTCCTTTTTTCCAACACAATGCCCTGTGAAAATTCTTATATATGTATGTATGTTCACCACATATACCATATCACAATTGGTTGTGTGTAATCCAATTACTGATCATAACCCACAACAATCTACCTGGGGATAAATATTATGCCATAACCCATTATCACCTTATCATTTACCACATTACCATTTATCAAAATTACCATTTCTTATACATAATATTATTAAGCCAATCCAATAATTCCCAAGCATCAACCCATTATCATATTACAACATTTCCCATGTATTATCCTGCTTATACATTTTAAAGACAGAACACAATTCTTTGGAGGCATTCCCAATAATCCTATTCAACCCATTTTCTAGTGCATGCTTGACAACCCGTAGGTCCATGAATATTGGAACACATCATGGGTGGCCTTAAATATGAAAAATCATCCTCGATGTGTCCCGTGTGGACCATGAGGTTCTCCTTTCATCATTTAAAAACCCATTCTACCAAACCTCACCACAGGAATAAAAATCACAATATGTAGTGGCCAATAACGAAATTGGACAAGCATACATATATAAAAAAACAAAGGGATATTACTTTTAGAACACCTACCTCAATTCTATTATCGATATCACCCCCAATTAAAGACCTTGATCCTGATTCAAAAACCCCCTAGATGTTTCAACCTAAGGATTTGATCAGCAACCAACAACACTCCAAATGGACAAGGATCAGAGGAGAATCACCTTTCGGAGGATTTGGTTATCCAAGACCATATCTTCATGATTTGATGGATCTTACAACCTCCCCAACCTGTGATGGATCATCCTCGAGCCAGTGTTCCTATGAATTATTTGGTTTCCAAATAAAATAGATCAGGACACTGGGCACATATATCAGATTCCCGCTCCAAGATTTCATCCTGAACATTTCCACGCTACCAAAAAACCCAAACTAAGGGGAAAATCATTCCCCTCAATAATTTCTCTCTATATTCCAAAATATAAAGTGGGGACTCCTCAATTGACACACCAGCCTCAAGATTAATATCCTCAACATTTAACACAAGATATGGGTAAGGTTAATACTTTCGAAGATGTGAAATATGAAAAAATTCGTGTATCCCACTCAATCGTTCTGGGAGATCCAATCGGTAAGACATTGGACTGATCCCCTCTAAAATATCAAATTGTCCCACACACCTACGAGCCAACAATTCCTATTTTCAAATTTGATGGGGAACCAACCTTGGAAAAACCTGAAGAAACTTATTATCACCCACCACAAACATAGTAGGTCTAAGTAGATAATTTGAATATGACTTCTACCTACACTAATCCATTGAAATGTGTTTTTGAATCCACTAAACCATTTCCAATGCCACCTGCATGAGACTCTATCCCAAAATGTCAGAATCCCCAGCTTATAATGAACTAAATTGGGATCTACAAGGTCTCCCGTAGATTTCCTCAAAAGGTACCATCTGAATCAATGCCTGAAAACAATTTTTGTAAGAAAATTCGATGAGAAAAAAGTTATTTTCTCATGAACCATCAAAATCTAGAACATAAAATCTCAACATATTCTATAATACATGTATTTTATGATCTAACAACCTGTCCTTTTTCTGGTGGTAAGACATACTAAAAAGACATGGTTACCAATATCCTTATGTATCCCCTATTAGAAGCACGATGTGAAATGTGCATCACGATTTGAAACTGTAGTTATTAGAACACCATGAAACTAGACTATCTCTTCAACTTACAACTCAACCAACATATCAACTATGCAAGCTTCCAAGATCTTCAAGAAATGATCCATATTAGTCAACTAATCCAAAAATACCTTATACTTTATAATGCTTTGGGTGTCCTCAACGTACCCACTACGAAGTCTATCGTTGCGTAATTCAACTTCCATTCCAAAAATGTGAAATGGTTGCAATAACACACTTTTACACTACTTTCGACCTTCACTTGTTGATAGGTAATGCATCGCACCATGAAACCTAAAAATTATTCCTTCAATCCTGGCCATTAGTACTGCCTCCGTGGATCACGATACATCTTAGTGAAACATGGATGTACTGACCACAATGATTATTGGAACTCAAACAAAAACTTTTCGTGCACACCTATTAGAACTACAATAATTCCATGAAAATAAAAAATTCCATCAACACCAAAATCCCACCTATAAGGTTACTCCCCACCATTAAGACATTCCATCATATCCAAACACTCATGATCCACTAGTAGACTCTCCTTGACCCAGCTCAGTAGAACAGACTCAACATCTATAGATATATTGGTCATCTAAACATGCCCAGCCTATACTTATAGGTGTATCTTAGAAAATAGGGCCATCATTATCCATTTAGATTTGGATTCCTGAACCACCAGATATTGAGTCTTCCATCTCAGGGAACCCACAACATTATTCACTTTTCCGAGTGTATAAACCATTTCAAAATCATATAATTTCATTTACTCAACACACCTCCACTATCAAAGAATCAGATACTAATGAGATAAGATGTAAGTAATTGTTTTTTGATTGGTAAATTCCATGAATCTATCTCCCATCAAGAATTTCCTCCACACCTTGAGGCATAAACCACAACAGCTAAAACATGATCATGAGTCGGAAAATTTATTTCGTGTTCTCTCAAATATCGTGACCCCTTTGCTACATATCACTCATCCTGCATCAAAAATGCCCCAAGTCCAACACCAAATGCATCAAGGAACAAGGTGTACCTCTTAACAGGTTTGGGTAATATAAAAATTATTATCGTAGTCAATAAATTTATTAGAACTTGAAAATAATCCAAACACCCATGTAACCATTAAAATGTATCCTCATCATGGTTAATCTAGATAGTGGTGTTGTCGAATTTGATAAATCGTTAATGAACCTTTGGTAATAACTGAACAAACACAAAAATCTATCAACATCAACAAAATTATTAGGATTCTTCAATGACACCATAAAATTCATTTTCTATGGATACACCGACACACCTGACTCAGAAATTATGTGTCCCAAAAAATGCACATTATCAATATAGAACTGACATTTTGATTGATTTTCATAATTCATGTTCTTTCTTAGTGTACACAAGATGATGTCAATATGTTTTAAATGATCTACTATAGTAATTAATTATACCAATATTTCATCAAAAAATATATCTAAAAACTAATATAGATTTGAGAATACTATTCGGTTCATTAAATCCATGAACATAGCAAGTGAATTGGTAAATCCAAGCAGCATCACCACACAATCATACAACCCATTTGTACTCTGAAAATCTATCCTAATCATGTCAGAAGGCCTCACCATCACATTATGTTGTCCTAATCTCATATCAATCTTCGAAAACACCGAGACACCCCTCATTTGGCCAAATAGGTCATCAATTATGGGTAGTGGTTATCTGTTCTTAAAAATCATCTAATTCACCCTTCTATTGTAACGACCCGAAATTTTGAATAAATCATGTTTCCTAATTTTGTGTGTTATTTTATTTTTTATACTCAACAAAACTGTTTCATTTGATTACATAAGTATAATTAAATAGTGAATGTTGGGTTTTCACTGTTATATGACAATTGGTCAATATGACCACTAGAAACTAAACATTTCGATATTTGTCTCTAAATACAAGTGTTCTTGGTTAATTAATATATAAAGAAGATTCGATGGCCTCACCCAATAGTCTTGGACCGATCGAAGCCCATCTAATAGAACTTGGGAAGGAGGTAGCACCATCGGGCTTTGATCTAGACCAAACCCAAGCCGAACTTCATCGTGTGAAGCTAGAACGGAATCAACTTCGCGAGAAGATCAAACTGATAGAAATTACTACTCGTGCGATGTTGGCTGAGCCTCCCTCAGATTCTCTCACTTTAGCACACCTTAAACATAGGTCCTATGCTAGTGTGATAAGGGGCTATGTAAGGAGACTGTAACTGCCTTGTGTAATCCTTTGTTTTAAATAAAAATTTTGATTTCTTCTTATGATGATGTTTATGAATTATCAAATGTCTGGATAAATATAGTATGCATATTTTTGGTAAATTTTTGAGAAAGGATATTTAAAAAAAATGTTTATGTAAACCTTAAATAATTAAAAATGTGTAATGATTTTCAAAAAATGGTCTTCAACAACTATGTTCAGTACGAAATTTAGAGTCCAATAAGATCAACTTAATTTTTGATGAATAGTATATTATGAATAGTGATTCTATGCTTAGGATTAGTAATGTGACCAAATGGATTAGTAATCTCACTTAAATAAAGCATTAATATAATCTATGCACCTTGATTAAGTAATGTGATTCAATAAAATGGTTAAATAACGGTTTCATAAATTATTTGTCAAGTATTAGTTTTTTCGGGTGAATAGTGTTTTTTCATTAGAAAATTAATTAAAAATATTTAGAAAATAAGTTTTTTAAATTCGATTTCATTTTTGAACTCAGAGCATCGATATTATGTTATGGTAATTTTTGGGGATTTTTCTTAAAAAAATGAATTTTCGGAGAATAGTGTATTTATTTAAAAATTAAATTAAAAATATTTAGAAAATTATTTTTATAAAATGGATTTTATTTTTTAAATCATAGCATCGATATTTGGTTAAGGTGATATTTTGGGAGTTTTCTGAGAAAGTTGAATTTTCGATGAATAGTGAAAATACAGTTTTTAAGTTACGGGTGTTTAATGACATTATTAAATGATGTATTAAGTATGTAATCAATATGGTCGACTTATGAATAGTAAGATAAGTTATGAGGTGTCCCATGTGGCCAATACCATGGGAAAATACCATCGGCAAGCCCATGGTTTTGCCAAAACCACTAATGAGGTGTCCCTTGGCCATTAATGCCTTGTGCCCTCACTTTCCCTATAAATACCAAGCCATCCTCTCATACATTCGACCCCCAACTCTTCCCCAACGAATCTTTGGTCTCATTACCTCCCAAGGAGTCCTCCCAAGGTTCCCCAAGCCCTCAAGGTCCCAACCTTTGAGTTTTAAGAGTTACGTTTTAAGGTAAGGGATCTGACCCCTCTCTTTCTTTTCAAGTGATATCTTTTATGTCATTTCTTTTATGCTCCATGTTATTATGTTTCAGGATGGTCTTTTATATTAATTATACTGTCATTTTTATGTTCATATGATTATATAACCCCTTTTACTCTCATAATTACATTTTATGAATGTTTAAGTGGCGCCGTTAGGCTGCCAAAATTTTTGTAACGGATTCTTTCACCTTTCTCATTTTTTAAAGTTCTACTTTCATTATATGTATTTGAAGTTCCTTTTTATTATTTTGGGGTATGATCTCTATATATATCATACTGAACAATCATGTTCATATGATTAGAGACCCTATTTGATCTCTTCAATTCAGTATTTCGATGTTTTAAGTGGCGCCGTTAGGCTGCCGAATTTTTAAGGGATTCTTTCACCATTCTGGTTTTCAAGATCTATTTTCATGTCAAGTCTTTCAAATTCCTTTTTATTATGTTGGGGTATGATCTATATATCTACCATACTGAACTCTTATGTTCATATTATGAGAGACCCTATTTTATCTTGTCAATTCATTTTTGGTTGATGTTTAAGTAGCGCCGTTTGGCTGCCGAATTTTTAAGGGATTCGTTCACCTTTCTCATTTTTCAAAGTTCTATTTTCATGTCAAGTATTTAAAGTTCCTTTTTATTATCTTGTTGTATGATCTATATATCTATCATACTGATCTCTTATGTTCATATGAAGAAAGACCCTATTTTATCTCTTCAATTCAGTATTTTGAAGTTTTAAGTGGCGCCGTTAGATTGCTGAATTTTTAAGGGATTCGTTCACCTTTCTCATTTTTCGAAGTTCTACGTTCATGTCAAGTCTTTCAAGTTCCTTTTTATTATGTTGGGGTTTGATCTATATAGTTATCATACTGAACGCTTATGTTCATATGATGAGAGACCATATTTGATCTCTTCAATTCAGTATTTTGAAGTTTTAAGTGGCGTTGTTAGGCTGCCAAATTTTTAAGGGATTCGATCAACTTACTCATTTTTCAATGTTCTACATTCATGTCAAGTATTTCAGGTTCCTTTTTATTATGTTGGGGAATGATCTATGAATCTATCATACTGATCTTTTATGTTAATATTATGAGATACCCTATTTGATCTCGTCAATTCATTTTTTTGAAGTTTAAGTGACACCGTTAGGCTGTGGAATTTTCATAAGAGAAATTTTATTTTTGTCTTCCTTTCATGTTATTCATTTCATATGGTAAATATTTCTATTTTCATTATCATGTTCATATATCCTCCATATTTTTTCCCTCTACTGTTTTATGGTTCATTTATGAATGTTTGACCCATGTCCCCTCACTTTTCAATGTTTTCTAAAACCCTAAAATGTAGCCGTTGTGCTGGTGAATTTTCGTCTAAAAATACCTCTCTTTTTTCTCAAATTTATTTTATGTTATTAAGTGAATACTCAAATATCTTATTTCTATAGGGGTATTCACATATATATCAAAATTTTCTATTTTAAATTTTGGGATTTACATACATGAATCCCACTTTCCCTTTCCGTGGGTTTAATGTGACATAAAGATCATGTCTTTAAAGCAGTTCTTAAAACAATATGATTATGAAATTAAACCCATTTATTTTATGATATATGTGTTGTTTATGATATGATTTATGATGATATATTTGTATCACATGATAATAAATACATGTCAAGGGTGTGCCCAGATAGCGCTCCAATGCATTGGGTAAAGACTTAATCTCTAGAGATGACCTTTTAGACTGATACCTTGGCGAATAACCATGGTAACTTTTAATGACACCTTGGGGATGGACCTTGGTGAAACGAAATGATTGTCAATATTAAATGTTGTATCCACATATTCATGTTATGAAAAACGTTATTTTCATTATAATATGCCTCATGATTTCTTTCTCATGCCTTAAAGTTCTTTTTCATGACATTGTTGATGTATCTCAAGTTCACATGTTAAATGATTCCCCTTGTTTCCCTTACGAGGCCTTCTGCTCACCCTTTCGTTTGATGTATGTCTCCAGGTTATGAGATGAAGTAATGAACCTAGGATGAACCTAAGGAGAAGCCTTTCAAGTTTTTAAGAATAATTTTTTATGTTTCATGTTTTAAGTTCCTGGTTTCCAAGACACTAAACCTTAAAGATCCTCGGTTTTGTAAAATGTATTGAATGTTTATGTGATAAAAAGGAGGGATGTAATAGATAGTATCAAAGGATGATTTAGTTATTTGTGGAAATTAGGATATGAAAACTTTAAGATGAATCCTTTAGAAAAGTTTAAATATAGAAAATCTCCCTGATATTTTGGTGAGTATTGAGTAAGGGGTTGCCAAGCAAATACATCCTTGTCTGGATACGAGCAGGTAGAGGTGGCTCTAGCATAGATGTACATAGGTGTAAAACCTGAAAACACCTCTTTGAGCTAGACTCGAATGGGAACTGGTAGACGACAACGGACCTTGCTGCACTTTTGGTTACGACACTCCCGGGGGATATGCTTTGGTAAATTCATAAGCTTAGTATGAACCATTATTAAAGGAACAAAGGTAAAATAAAATAAAGATTCACATAAGAATATGAGATCATGGATAACATAGATTGGAACATAGGGGATCACAAGTTAGGTTATACTTTTTTCTACAACTTATCCTTCTATGCTTTAAGTTCTTTTTCAAGCTTATTGGCTATGTATTTAAGCCCCTAATTTTAAATTCTTTTCTTAGTTAATGGGTGAAATGGAAGAATAAGTCCCAACAACCAATGTGATAGGAAATGTGATGATTTCCATATTAATATGATAGAGATGATTAGGGGATTAAAATATGAATATTATTTTGGAAGACGTTCACTATTTCAGGAACCCTATTTGATCAAGGTAAATAGATTACTATGGTATTTTCTTTGAGGAGTAAATGTTGAATTATATTATGAAGAATCGATGAATTTAAGATGAACTTATGGTATTATAGGTTACTTATGGAAATGATTGACCTATCATGGGGAAAATATGTTTAGTTTAGCTACTTTTGTTATAAGATGATAAGAGTGGTTGATGTTGTTTGGAGATGATTGATAAATTTTACCTTGGAAGACTATGTTATCAAATCTTTCTTGTATTTGGGTTTCAATATTAGTTTGGTTTATTTTGAGTATTTTTAAGGACAGTTATTTACGGAATGGTCTATGATGAACATTGGGTAGTACCGTGGAACATTGATGATTTAAAGTAGTTTTCCTTCCTCTGGGGTTCTTTATTTTGGAAAGGTTGTTCTATCTTACCCTTTCTATTTCTGGGATAATTTTTAAAGATTGAAGAAATAGATATTTAATCTTTGGTGGATTATGTGTTTCTCTAGAAGATGATTCTTGTGCTTTTATGAGACCAATTAGTTTTTAATGCTCGTCATTTGGAGAAAAGATTAGTTTTGGTAGAAACTTATTAAAGGATGAAACTCTACTTGAAAGTAGGTATATTTCCTTATGTTTTTTTTCTATGTAGTAAATGAATTCCTCAAAAATATGAAAATGAACGTAAAACAAAAACGTTTTCTGTTAACGTTTCCTGCTGGGTAATCAAAGACCGTTTATACACATCATAAGTTTGTGATTTTCTTATGGTTAACCTTCTCCTAATCATGTTTTCTATCACTATCCCTCAGAACTTGACACTTTTTTTCTTCCATATCCTTGTTTTCATACATGGAATCCGAGTATGGGTTAAATCGGGTGGCCTTTGTACTTCCTTTTTTTCCTTTTAAATTAATAGTGTTACTGACTCTTTTTCTAATGTGGGGCTTTCAATCAAATTTAAAAACCCAATTTTAAAAATTTAGAGGACGCAATTCTTAAGGGGGGAAGATTGTAACCACCCGAAATTTTGAATAAATCATGTTTCATAATTTTTTATGTTATTTTATTTTTTACACTCAACAAAACTATATCATTTGATAACATAAGTATAATTAAAATAATAATGTTGGGTTTTGACTGTTATATGACCATTGGTCAATATGACCGCTGGAAACTAAACATTTCGATATTTGTCTCTAACGATAAGTGATCTTGGTTAATTAATATAGAAAGAAGATTCGATGGGCTCACCCATTAGTCTTAGACCGATCAAATCCCATCTAAAAGAACTTGAAAAGGAGGTAGCACCACTGGGCTTTGCTCTAGGCCAAACCTAAGCTGAACATCATTATGTGAAGCTATAATGGAATCACCTTCGTGAGAAGTTCAAACTGATAGAAATTTCTACTCATGCGATGTTGGTCGAGCCTCCCTCAGATTCTATCACCTTAGCATACCTTACACATAGGTCCTATGCTTGTGTGATAAGGGGCTATGTAAGGAGATAGTAACTGCCTTGTGTAATCCTTTGTTTTAAATAAAATATTTGATTTCTTCTTATGATGACATTTATGAATTTTCAAATGTCCGGATAAATATAGTATGCATATTTTTGGTAATGTTTAGAGAAAGGATATTTTAAAAAAATGTTTATGTAAATCTTAAATAATTAAAAATGTGTAATGATTTTAAAAAATTGGTCTTCTAGAATTATGTTCAGTACGAAATTTAAAGTATAATAAGATCAACTTAATTTTTGATGAATAGTAAATTATGAACAGTGATTTTATGCTTAGGATTAGTAATGTGACCAACTGGATTAGTAATCTCACTTAAATAAAGCATTAATATAATCTATGCACCTTGATTATGTAATGTAATTCAATAAAATGGTTAAATAACGGTTTCATAAATTTTTAGTAATGCAATAGTTTTTTTCGGGTGAATAGTGGTGTTTAATTAAAAATTTAGTTAAAAATATTTAGAGAATAATTTTTATAAAATTGATTTCATTTTTGAACTCAGAGCATCGATATTATGTTAAGGTAATTTTTGGGGATTTTTTTGAAAAAAATGAATTTTCAGTGAATAGTGTATTTATTTAAAAATTAAATTAAAAACATTTAGAAAATTATTTTTATAAAATGGAGTTCATTTTTTAAATCAGAGCATCGATATTTGGTTAAGGTAAAATTTTGGGATTTTTCTGTGAAAATTGAATTTTCGATGAATAGTGAAAATACAATTTTTAAGTTACAGGTGTTTAATGACATCATTAAATGATGTATTAAGTATGTAATCAATATGGTAGACTTATGAATAGTAAGATAATGTATGAGGTGTCCCATGTGGCCAATACCATGGGCAAATACCATGGGAAAGCCCATGGTTTTGCCAAAACCACTAATGAGGTCTCCCATGGCCATTAATTCATTGTCCCATAACTTTCCGTATAAATACCAAACCATCCTCTCATCCATTGGACTCCAAAACATCTCCAATGAAGATCTGGTCTCATTACCTCCCAAGGAGTCCCCCCGAGGTTCCCCCAATCCCTCAAGGTCCCATCCTTTGAGTTTTAAGAGTTACGTTTTAAGGTAAGGGATCTGACCGCCTCTCTTTCTTTTCAAGTGGTCTCTTTTATGTCATTTCATTTATGCTCCATGTTCTTATGTTGGAGGATGTTCTTATATATTCATTATACCTTCCTTTATATATTCATATGATGAGAGACACCGTCTTACTCTCATAATTTCATTTTATGAATGATTAAGTGGCGTCGTTAGGCTGCCAAAATTTTTGTAACGGATTATTTCACCTTTCTCATTTTTTTAAAGTTCTACTTTCATGTCAAGTATTTCAAGATCCTTTTTATTATATTGGGTTATTATCTCTATATCTATCATAATGAATTCTTAAGTTCATATGATAAGATTCCCTATTTTATCTCTTCAATTCAGTATTTTTAAATTTTAAGTGGCGCCGTTAGGCTGCCGAATTTTTAAGGGATTCTTTCACCCTTCTCGTTTTCAAGATCTATTTTCATGTCAAGTCTTTAAAATTCCTTTTTATTATGTTGGGGTTTGATCTCTATATCTATCATACTTAACTCTTATGTTCATATGATGATACACAATATTTTATCTTTTCAATTCTTTTTTGGTTGAAGTTTAAGTGGCGCCATTAGGCTGCCGAATTTTTAATGGATTCGTTCACCTTTCTCATTTTTCAATGTTCTACTTTCATGTCAAGTGTTTCAAGTTCCTTTCAATTATGTTGTTGTATGATCTATATATCTATCATACTGATATCTTATGTTAATATTATTAGAGACCCTATTTGATCTTTTCAATTAAGTATTTTGATGTTTTAAGTGGCGTCGTTAGGCTGTCGAATTTTTAAGGGATTTATTCACCTTTCTCATTTTTTGAAGTTCTAATTTCATGTCAAGTATTTAAAGTTCCTTTTTATTATGTTGGGGTGTGATATATATATCTATAATACTGAATTCTTATGTTCATATGATGAGATACCCTATTTGATCCCTTCAATTAATTATTTTGATGTTTTATGTGGCGCTGTGAGGCTGCCGAATTTTAGAGGGATTCGTTCACCTTTCTCATTTTTCAAAGTTATACTTTCATGTGAAGCATTTCAAGTTCCATTTTATTATGTTGGGGTATGATATCTATATCTATCATACGGATCTTTTATTTTTATATTATGAGATTCCCTAATTGATCTTGTCATTTCATTTTTTTGAAATTTAAGTGACCCCGTTAGGCTGCCGAATTTTCATAAGAGGAATCTTAGTTTTGTCTTCCTTTCACGTTCTTCATTTCATATGGTACATATTTCAATTTTCATTACCATGTTTATATATCCTTCATATTCTATCCCTATACCGTTTTATCTGTCATTTATGAATGTTTGACCCATGTCACCTCTCTTTTCAATGTTTTCTAAAACCCCGAAATGTAGTCGTTATGCTGCAGAATTTTCGTTTCAAAATGCCTCTCTCTTTTCTAAAAATTATTTTATGTTATTAAGTGAATACTCAAACCTCTTATTTATACAGGGGTATTCACATATAGATCAAAATGTTCTATTTTAAATTATGGTATTTATATACATGAAACCCACTTTCCCTTTCTGTGGGTTTAAAGTGACATAAAGATCATGTCTTTAAAGAAGTTTTTAAAACGTTATGAATATGAAATGAAACCCATTTATTTTATGTTATATGGGTTGTTTATGAAATGATTTATGATGATATATGTGGCTCACATGACAATAAATACATGTCAAGGGTGTGACCAGATAGTGCTCTAATGCACTGGGTAAAGACTTAATATCAAGAGATGACCTTTTATACTGATACCTTGGTGAATAACCAGGGTAATTTTTAATGACACCTTGGGGATGGACCTTGGTGAAATGAAATTATTGTCAATATTAAATGTTGGAGCCACATCTTCAAGTTATGAAAAACTTTATTTTTATTAAGATATGCCTCATGATTTTTTTCTCATGCCTTAATGTTCTTTTTCATGACATTTTTAAGGTATCTCAAGTTCACATGTTAAATGTTTCCCCTTGTTTCCCTTACTGGGCCTTCTGCTCACCCTTTCTTTTGATTTATGTCTCTAGGTTATGAGATGCAGTAATGAACCTAGGATGAACCTAAGGAGAAGAATTTCAAGTGTTTAGGAAGAATGTTTCATGTTTCATGTTTTATGTTCCTGGTTTCCATGACACTAAATATTAAAGATCCTCGGTTTTGTAAAATGTATTGAATGTTTATGTGATAAAAAGGAGGGATGCTATATCTATAGTAAAAATATAACCTAAATTATCATTCTACCTTCTTGGTAAATTGTATGGAGGATACCCTTGGTGACATACTATGATGGACATACCGGTTTCTCTCCACAACTTCTAGTTGTACCTTATGTTTGAAGAGTTCTATATGTTTCATTCGATTTGGTGGAATGGAAACTGGTTCTTCCCATGGTACCAACTCGATCATGAGCTCCATATCCCTCTATAATGTTATTACAAGTAAATATTTAGAAAACACATAATGAAACAGTTCCACCATAGGAGGAAATGTTTATTCTTCCACTCCTCCATAATGAAATAATAAGGCATGCCACATGGGCTATGAGTTCCCCAACTACTGGAAAACTAGCCCTGTATGGATCTCTCAAACATCCCACTCACCATGAAGGATATAATTATCTCTATTGAGATATGTGAACATTACCCTAAAATGGTAAAAATTTATGTGGCCCTAGTATAAGAGAAGCCAATAAATTCTAGAATCAGATCAAAACCTAATATCTCAAGGAAAAATAGAGTCCACAAGAAACAATACCCTCAAACCCCCATGGAATAACCTATGCACTATTAAATTTCTTCAGATCTCACCCCTAACAGAGTATACAATGACATAACCCCACATACTCATTCAATATATAGGCCCAACACAACTATGAACTAAGAAGAGATAAAAGAGTGTGTGGTACAAATATCAAATAAATGAAAAGTGAGTATGGAAGCAATAAGAGTCATACCTCGAACAGTAGATGGTCCATCCTCACAACCTCCATGTGTAGAATGAACAGCATGAAGTTGGCCTACCCCTCTACCTGGGGATTTAGACTAAGCTCCAATCATTTTACTTCCCTGTTAAGGTGGATGATCTCGTCTATGGGTACCATGTCCACCACCCCTACTAGTATGGCCCGTGGAGATCCAAATTCCAACTTGATATGGGGAAACCAACCCCTTACCGACACTTTTAACTAATCTATATACTTCATCATTTTCTATCTCATATGGGTTCATATAAAACCACATCACATGGAAAAATATTTCCCAGGACAGAAAATATACCATTTGTCAGGAACACTAATTTCATACATGTATAATCCCTCCACAATGATAGTAGAAAACACTATCACAAACTTGAGGGACGGATTCCATTTTGGAATAGGTTTTCCACCACATCCTTGGAGGTAACTCTCGATAAGGTTTTTCCAACTATCAGAAGATTCACAAATATGTCACCCTGATGGAACCACATGCATTCCTTTGGAGGCCTCCTTGAGGACTGCTTCCTAGAAGACGTTATGATAAATAACTTCAAAAATCCCCTTAAACCAAAATGTATTTACATTGGATTTGATATCATGTCGTAGTACATCCTCAATGCAACATGATATAGCTGCCTCATCTCCTACTAAATTGGAGATGAAATGTTGCATGTCTGTGAACAGACCATCATACTTCATCACTAACATCATCTAATGAGTTTGACTCATAAATATTTTACCCTTATCATGCCTCATGTTTTCCAAATAGTAATGGTCCAAAAATGATTCTTGAAAACCATTCCACAACATGCCATCTATCTATTAAATTAGAACATCGATATCCAGTTAATTCTTTTCCTAGACCCAAAACATATAGTCTTATAACTTGACTCACTTCTCTGAAGGAGTCTCTAGATGATCAAGAATTTTATGTATAGAATCTATCTAGAACTTAACTACCTCTGTCCCACCCTCTCTAGTAAAGTTTGGAGGTTGATCCAGTTGAATCTCATTTATCATCTCGAATATACATGGTGAAACCCTCCATAGGTCTCATTCCATCATCTATATAAATTGAGAAAAGTTATAAAGAATCTACAATTCCCTATTATCTTTAACAACATGATTTTCTTTCTCCACTAATGGGGGTCATTCTCAGCAAAATCCTCTTGTCTCTAAACTAGCACATGTCTTCTAGGTGGTATTTCTATACAATTCCAAACACAAAATTTATAACACAACCATAAATACCTTACAATATATATTGGATGGATCTTCACTATCCATAGACAAACCATTTATCATAAACTAATCAGTTGGGTCTTTTCATACGTGGAACACTAACCTCATCCATCTCTACTAATAAATATGGTTAACACTAGATAAGTAACTCACACAGTTAAAAGCCCCACATTCTACCCTCTATGTCCCACATATTCATCTGGTGGGGGCCTACCATGATGCATGCCTCATATATACAAGGTTCCAACAATGATGCATGAGTGCACAACATCGTTCTATTTTGGAAATGATAAAAAATCATAAAACTGTATCATCACACAACAAGTGCATCACCCATCATGAAATATCAACAAATGTACCAATTCATATCAAGAGAAACAGTTACCACTCAGAGTGAATTGGGTTTTCACTCATATATCGGTTAGAAAATCCAATGCATGATCCCATTAGCAAGCCCTAAAACTACCTAACCTCATGTATACTATCCCAAATTAAAAAAAAAATAAAGTGAAAGGAATATCCTCTAATACAACATTGTAACATCCCCAAAATGGCTGCCACTATACCTGTGCCCTGGTCTGATTTATCACACGACCTCATGAATGCCTCCCCATATACCAGAGTTTGATGATTATAAACACGGTTCCAAGGGTTATGTGGCGATACTATACCCTCTTTATCAGAGTAAACCACAATAAAAAACATATACAATTGTGAAAAATAATAAAAACCCAGTGAACATGCATAAATAACCATTACCCAAACTAGGTACAAACCACAACCAATAATATATATGTCCTGTCATGTTACATTAAAAAGTGGAAAACCGCCAAAAAAAATGAAAAATAGAATCCTGAAAACAGTTTTGACTCGATGTCTAGAACCTCATCCACACATATCCAAACCCAGACTCATCTCCTTAGCACCATACCTTTTCTCTTTACTTGTCAAACATCTATGAAAACTGCACAAGTACCCAATGGAGGCCCAAGCAGGGTGTGAGTACCACACAATAGGCCACCAAAAATGGTCTCTAGAAAAAATCATGTCCAAAAAGATAGTGCATGCCTATATAAAGTAACTGGCAAGAATATAAAATAAAATTCAGGGGACACTAGTTTACAATATCTACTTTAACCCTACAAAGACTTGGTTCCAAATTCATCATTTTCATTTTCTCTAGTACGTTATTTATTATCAACATGTGTTCTATGGGAATTTTCTAGGAAAGAGTTTGAAATAGTATACTCTACACATATGGGTATTTAGTTAAGTTACTTACTCTCTAGGGTTGATCATATCAAAATTAATGATCAAACATACAATTGACTGTTAGTCCATATATTTCCATCAAATGAAACCATTGGGGGAATAGATCATCAGTCTGAATCCCAAACCCATGCATCCCTAAGTGGGTATAGAGCATCTATCCAACACGTCCTATGGGAGGAGTATCAGTCATTTATCCCACCTCCAAGACATGTGCACTTACTGATATTTGTATTTCCATTCATCATAAATACCGTATCACAAATGGGTGCATACAATACAATTAATGACCATGACCCACAACAATCAACATGTAAATAAATATTTTTCCATTTCCCATTAGCACCTTATCATTCAGCGTATTACCATTTAACCAAATTCCAAATTCTTATTCATAAACTCATTAAGCTAATCCAACAATTCTAATGTATAAAACCATTTAACATATTCAACCATTTCCCATTTATTAGACCACCTATAAATTTAAAATACAAAACATAATTCCTTTTTCACATTCCCGTTATTCTCATTCAACCTTTTTTCTAGGCTACGCCTAACAACACCTTTGTAAAGGAATATCGTCACACCTCATGGGTGGCCCCAAACATGACAATATATACTTGATGCACCCATGGGGACCATGAGGTTTTCCATTCATCATTAAAAAACACATTCCCCCAAACCTCAACAATGAAATGAAAATAACAACAACAATTTCCTTGGAACCAGATCTAAAAATCACAAATCTATAACAAAAATAAGGGATATAACTTATAGACCATGTACCTTGATTCTGTTCTGAGAAGAACCATCAATTAAATCCCTATATATTGATTTAATGACCCCCTTTAAGATTCAACCTGAGGCTTCCCTCCACAACCAATATCTCTCCAAATGACCTATAATAGTAGAAGAATCAACCTTGGGAGAGTTGGGTCATCCAAGCTCCCATGTTCACAAAGAATGGGTGCTTACATTATCAAGATATAATAATTTACGCAAATATTTATTTAGTTATGGTAATTTATAATTATTATTTATATAATTTTAATTACTTTCTATAATTTTATTTTATTGATCCTATTTTTATTAAACATATACTTATTTTTATCAATTTATACTAATATAAATTAATATAAATTATCTATGTTTCATTTATACTAATTTATTTTAATTATATATTGACTATAGAAATAATTAAAATATTAATATAGTTTTATTATTAGTATTTATAAACTTTTATTAGTTTATAGGAATTTTTATTATTTTTTACTAATTTTCTTCAATTAAAAATAATTTATCGCAAAATATATGAAATTATTCTTTATTTTTATAACAAATAAACTTTTTATATCTTTCAAAAAAATTAATTTAAAATAAATTTTTTAAATGTATTCTTATGTTTATATATTTTCTAATAATTTTACTTAAAATAATATATTTTTAATTAACATATATTATTTTACACTAATTTCATACTAATAAAACAAATTATAAAAATACTAATACTACTATTAAATAGGTTTTATATTTTTTACTAATTTTCAGTGATTTTAATAAGTTAATACTAATTATTAGTGATTTAAATTAATAAATTTTAAAATATCAAAATTTATACCAATATAACTTATTTTTTAAAATTTAAAAAACAAATTTACTCTGATTAATTATTATGATTTTCAACAAATTTATACTAATACTAAATAAATTGACATAACTTATAGTAACTTAAAGTGTTATTTAATAGTACATCAAATTTTTTATTAAATTATAATAATTTTATTATATTTATAACTATTTTTGTTGTTTTATAATAAGATTAATTCATTTACACAGAATTTACATAATATTAATTATTTCTAAATTATTTCTATTCATTTATACTAAATTTTAGTTAATTATACGAATTAATGATAGGTTTAGATTATATTTGATAAATAAAATATATTATTAATTATTTATAATAATATTTATTAATTTCTTCTAATTTTTTAAACATTAAACGTATTATCAATTTATATTAAATAAATAAGAAATAATAAAAAATGGTAATAAAAAATTAAAATAATCTCAAAAAATGTATAAGATTTGTTGCATTGTAAATTAAAAAAATTTAAAGATGCTTAGAGAAAATGAGAGGGCTTAGTAGAGAATGACATGATTACAAGGGGTAATTATTATTTATAGTATTTTTCATGATGGAAATTTTTCATAGATTTCCATGTGAATATGTTCTTTTTGTGATGAATATTTTTAGGCAGACGATGTATTTGGGATGATTTTTTATGACTATATAACAATGTGTCCTAAAAACACTACTAAAAATAATCAATGAAAATCTAAAACTATTTTTTATGGATAATTCATGGTGAATAATCCTAAGAACATATTAAATTAAAATGACTATTTACAAAAATCATTCTTGTGATGAATGCATCATTAAAACCTGTTCCATGGTCCCTATTTACAATGTATTATTTTAATGTCAAAAATTCCTAATTGCTAACATAGCACAATGAATCGTTCCAAATCCCTCTACAGGGGAATACTTGTTATATCACAATAAAATTATATGATAAATATTTTTTATTATGGAATTTATTATATGTTGAAATAATAATTTCCCATATATTTATTTTTGATGTTATTCCAACAATTCTTAAATTATCCTCCACAAAAAAATTCTTTTGTGATACACATTTCTATATATTTATAATAGTTGTATATATTTTCAATGACCATATAACGGTAATATTACCCATTTAAAATATTATATTTATTGATACTTTCTTCACAAAAAATCATTTGTCGTAAAATTTCATTAATATATAAAAAATTATATCATATTTATAATATTTTCAACAATTTTGTAGGCAACATTAGTGGGATAATATTCAAGATTTATTAAGATGATGATGATTTAAATTTTTTAGTTTTTTTCTTTGTAGTTTTATTCATTTATAATTTTATTAATGTTTTTTCATATTTATTTTACATCATTAATTAATGATCATTCCCATTTAATATTATTTAACAGTGAATTAAAGGTTTCTTTAATAATGTTATGTTATGTATGTTAAAACATTTATCATTGTAGTCATGGAATAAAAAATTTTCATGTCCCATTCTTTTCCATTCTAGAAAAACTATCTCAAAATTATATTATTCTAAATCAAATAGTTGATATTACATTTTACAAATTACATCATCATGTTCTCATATAGATTCACGAATCATATTATTTCTCTAATGAACATTAAGAATTTTATTTTTCATATTTATTAAGGTAGTAACTCCATGTTGAAGGAAATAAATTATATATTCCCCTAAGAGATATATATTTCTAGTTGTATACCATGGGAGTGCATATCATGTGATGGATTTGGTATACACTTCCCCAAAATTAAAATATAGCATGTCTCATTCACTTGAGAGAGTATCAGTGGAAGGCATATTTGGTAAGAAACATTCCCTGGGAAATCTTGGATCTTGTAGGGGTCAATGTATCTATTGATCAATATTCCCTTCTTTTTAAATCTCATGACCCACCTTGGTAGTGATATCCAACTAAATTCTTTATCAAAATCTGTTTAATCTAGATATTAAGGTGAATTTTCCGTATTTATTTTCTATTCAATTTTTAGTGATTTTATATATTGATAATGATTTCAATATTCTCTATTATCTCTTGACAATGATCTAGTCCCAAAAATAATCCATCTATGAAATCATACCTCCATTTGGGATTTTAACACATTATTTCACATAGATCGACATATGATTTCAATTTTTTTGATGAGTATACAATTTTAATATTTAGAAACTATGCTAAAATAAACTATTAATCCCAACATCCATTTAAATCCATCATGAATTATATTATCATATCTTCCAAAGATTAAAAACCGCTTTTTGACATACTGTATGATTTTTTATTATAACACATGATAAAACATAGATCTATATCCAATTATTTTTAACGCATATAATAAAATCATTAGGTGCACCATGGATCATGATAAGATAAAACATTTTGTGGTATTCCATGTATCCTTACAAAAACTTTTAAGTATAAATTTCAACATTTATCTAGTGATAAATCCTCTAGAATATAAATAATGTCTATTCACATCATATGTAAAACATCAATAATGAATATGACCTTTTGACTCTATGTTGAATTAGAAAGGGATATAATGATACACATGTTTATATTATCCCATTTAACCATAACTTCCTACTGGTCTACACTTCAATATGCATTCCTTACAATCCCAATATTCTTTTATCCCTCTATATATAGTCATTCATAACTCTATATGTATTTTATCATTCTGTATTAATATAGATTGATGAGATATACATATCATCCAATAGATCTTTATTAAATTCGAATATATATTACACAAAAATTATTTTATACTTATAATTTCATCATTTTTTAGGTTAAAATGTAAAAAATTCTATCCATATATTATATCTCTTTCTGACCCTTTATTCCACCATGATCATCCTAGGGTTGTGTATTTGATTAATCAACTAGGAATAGATGGATTTACCCCTATTGAAAATTATTCGCATGTACATACATTGAAAATCCATGAGTATTGGGTAAAATTTAGTTATGAAAATTGATTTGGTATCATAATATTTTTTAAATAATGTATCAAGCACTTAATTTACCTTTTTGTAGAGGAAATATGTTGTGCAATAAAACCCCATAATCAACTCTGATAATATATTTTTGTGCCTATTTAACTCCAACAATTTTAATATATATTATAATATTTTTAATCAATTTATATATTTATATATATCACACTTCACTGTATAATGATATCAAATATAAATATTTAATGAATAAATTATATCACATTAATCTTGATCAATCATTTGTTAATATTTCTCATGGACCATAAATTTATGCTAGGCATAAGCTACCACGCTGATATTTTATATAATGAAACAAAGCATTCCATTCATTATTATATAAATATTTTTTACAAACCCATTTAAAATAAAATATATTTTGTTTATAGGTGAAGTGACCAAAATTATTTTAATATCCCCAAAAAATTCTTTAAATTCATCAATCAAGAGAGATATAACTCCCATAAAAGTTAACACATTTAGTTTCCTTGATAATCATGAAAATTATCTCATAAAATATATATTATATCTAGTTAATCATGAAAATTATATTTCATTGTATATATTTCTCAATGGTAATTAACAAATCATATCAGTCATAAAAGGGTCTAGATATAGACCATTACTTGTTGTAATATGTATCACTATGGATAATTATTTCAGCAAAAATTCAGACTTTCTAAATATAGAATAATGTTTGAAATTGTTTTTTATATTAAGAATAGTCCTTAAATTCTATTCATGTTCATCATTTAAAATGGAATATATAATAATTTCATTATAAATGAGTTATTAAAATTTATTTTGGTAATTAATAATGACTCTATTTAATAAATTGATAAATATTATAGGGTAATTTGAATGATTTAATTGCATAACTATGAATTAATATTCCCACTATCCTACATAAATGTTTTCCTTAGGAATATTGTTTCTCTTCACCCTTAGACGATGATATCCATATCAAAGGTCAGCCTTTCAGAAGTATTGATCACAATTATGTTGATTGAAAATTTCATCAATATGGGATCCATGATTCTTTTTCATTATCATGATCTTTTTTATCTCATGATAATCAATTAATAGTTTCATTGATCAATCATTTATTAAATTAAAAAATATGGGTTCAAAAAAATTTGGAGAACGTTTGTATATATAATGTTTTTCTAAATTTTATTTTAGTATTTTTTTCCAATAATAAAATGTGTTATATTCATTAACGACTCTATTATATTCACATATCCACATGTATGTGACCAATAAAAAAAATTATCCAAAAAAACTAATGGAAGACTGGGAAACTCCTTAATAAATAAATTGATATATTCAGAAAAAATTGTTAATAATATCATGTTTCATCCCATAAATGGGTTCCTAATATCCACATTATTGGTTCTGAAGTCCCATATATATGAATTGTATTCCATATGTTAGTCATAAACATCGTTTTATCGATATATGATCATGGGATTACATAGAACATGAAATTTGATTTCCAAATCCTATATATTTTCATGTTCAGGAGATAGAAATTGATAATCCATATAAAAAATAAACTAAATTCCCTCTATTGGGAGAGAAACTAGATTTAAAATATGCATCATCCCATAAATTCAATTGATGAGGAGTAATAACTATCTATTGAAATCATTACAACACTAAGTTATCACTAATTATTGAACATAAATTTCATCATATTCTGAGTTAATTTGTTTAAATAACTTTCCAAATATAATGGAGTTTGCACATCTAGAATTAAATATCATTTTAACTATTTTTTATTTTATGATAAATGTACTTATAACAACATTATTTTTATAAACAATTATTATTGTATTGGTTATATAGGATTTATCTTTATCCCATGGATTTGGATATTGATGAAATCAACTATACTAGTGGACCCATGGGTTTTTATCAATTTATTTCAATACCCAAACTACTAATTATTAAAACATTTCTTTTAGGATAGTTCCTTTGGATAAACCTTCAATTATTCTATTTTATTTGACATCCTATTCGTATATTTTCAAAATGAAAATCTGATATGTTTTTTATATGAATATCCATTTATATTTTAGTGGGAAAATACGTTATTATTTATTATTTTTATTATTTTATTTTTCATATGGAATGAAATTAATTTATTTGAAATGTTAATATTTTGGATGGATTTGGATGATTTTGGTATGTTTTTTAATAAATATCAAAAATATTAAAACAAAATGTGATACAAAATATTATTATTTTCCTTGAGTAAGTTTTTATTTAATTGAAAATCAGTAAAGTCCTTTATAATGACTCATAGTGATACAATAATTTTTTGAGAACAACATCTTGAAATTCATAAATCTTGACATATAAGGGTACACAGAAAAAATAAATTACACTGATATTTTTTAATATATTTTTTATAAAATTTTTAGTGGTTACATGTATACATAAGAATTTAATAGAGTTGTAATAAATATATATAATGGTAATTGTCACATTCTAACCATGATATTTTCAGCCAAATTTGTTTATATGATGTAAAAAAATACTTCACATTTTTTTTAATCCTATGAACATAATTATAAATATCTACATGAGTTCTTAATGTAATTATGATGAAAAAATGTGATTAATACCATCCATACATAGAGGATGTAGTGATGAAATAATTATCAAGCTTGTTAGATGAAAAATGATTACTAGAAACTCTAAAAAATAGATACTATAAGCTAATATCCACACATGTATGGAAAACTATAGACCAAAATCACTCTATGAGAATAAAGACACTTATATGAGGATAAAAAAGAGTGGTTCTTGAAAAAAACATGTATGAAAGGCCATACATGACGAAGTCCCAATAGATCAAATATCTTAGTCTAGGAACAAGGAAGAACATAGAATGTTTATAGGATTCATTTCATGGATTTCCATATTAATCATAAACATTTTGAATAACCTACTATAAAAAATAATGAAGGTTACACTGATTCACTCAATAAAAAAAATTACAATGATACATCTTTAACAAAAATGGAGAGGATTCTACTAGGATAAATCTCAACTCTACAGAAGATACCACGAAGCTAAAAATTATAGACACTGCATGGAACTACTTTCCAACAAAAATATAACAAAATATAGTGGAGTCTATAAATATGTCTAAAATGGATGGAGTTTTAATAAAATTTGTGATAAATGGTATCCATATGTGTAACTAAAAATCATTGATCTCAAGCTCGAAAAGATCCAAAAGTGTTGAATACATGAGATCATTTAAACATCATAGACTATTCTTGTAGGGGACAATGATGTATAAAATGCCCAATAATAAAAAATCATTTATTATGTAAAATTGAAAAAATACATGTTTTGTAAAGTTCATAGTATGAAACATTATATAAATTAAGATATTAATTTTTTTAAAAACTTTATGAATCGGTTGACAAAAAGGTTTGAAGACAGTTTTTAAAATATCATTCCAATATATATGATAAAAAAATATGAAAATTAAAAAAACATAGATATATAGGTCTTGGATTATTGGGACTCTCTAAACCAAAAACATGTATCGTTATGATATTTCATAATCCCTGGTCGAGATTCTTAATGAAGATATTAGAAATATAGTTTTGGAGGTTACATGTTATGGTTAGAGGGTGAGAGTTCACAATTGATTTACAAAAATATTATCATCAATGAAATAGGTTATATATTTTTGTGATTAATATTCTATGGAATGGAGTAGATGAGAAGGGTAGGAGCAAGGAAAATTTTAACCTAAAATTGGGACTTCATTGTCATATTATTGAAGATAGTATGTTATATGATGTTTATTTCCATAAATTATTGAGATTATATCTCATATTGAATAGACGTTTTAATTATATTTTTAGTAGATACTTCATTGGATACTAATATGATTATTGATGTCTTTATTGGGGTATGAAATATAAACTTAATAAGGAGTGATCTAGATATATGGGTAGAGACAACTAGGATATTTTTGTCATCGACTCTGTTGTTTAATTATTTGGTTTACATTCATATTCATATTACGTTTCCACTAGGTAAATGTGTACTAAATATGTTCGATATGTTCAAATAAATTATAAAGTTTCTTAATTGTATTCAAAGAACAATTTCCCTATATTATATTTTATGAAATATAGATTATTTTTTTCCATCAACCACTCATCGTTGAATGGATTAACTCATTTTTGAGAATATTATTAATGGAAGAGGTTGTTCATGACATGACATAATTCATATTTACTCATTGGATAATTTTATTCCCCAGTATCATGTTTTAATAAATTTTATTCAACATATTCATTATTGAATCATTTATTTAATTTTTTATAAATGATGAACTTGAACAGGGTAGAGGTAATTAAATCCCTAAATGTTTTGTGGGATACTATTCTTGATTCATTAATTCTCATTGATTCTCTTTATCAATTTCTATTTTCCTGATCACGAGGTTTCATCGTGATAAAATAGTATTGAAATAATGAGCCACAAAAATATTGGTTCCAATTATATTAATTAAATTGCTATATCTGGTTGTTCTTATAATTATATCATTGTTTCCATTTAATAGAAACTATCCTTGGGAATGTATTACCTTATATTTTTCTAACTTACTCTTCCATTTTCAGGTCCATGAGTCTTAGGTATGGTATTAATGATTATTTTATTTTTCATTTCATCGTTTTAACATTATTGTAATGATATAACACGTAATTTAATGTTATCACTAAGAATTTTTTATTATTCATGTGCTTTTATCAAAAATTTACTATAAAATTATATAATATTTAGTATGAACTATAGAAACATAAATTTAAATCATTATTTGATATTGGAAATTAAAAATTCATATTATCTAATATAATTTTTTTTGTTTCGACATCATAGATTCTTATACAAATTTCTATTTATTATGTGTAAAATATGTTATTATTTATACTTATTATATTTTTATTAGTTTTATTCCATGGAAGTTAATTAATTTTTGTTTCAAAATGTAATGATGATTTTGGATTATGTTATATGTTTATGTGGAAGTGAATATGTTTAGAATATAAATATGATTCATAAGTGTCAGTTACCACATAGGTTTGTTTTCTGGGAATTATAAATTTGAAAAATCCTTCAATAGGAACGGAACCTAAATGTATTTCATTGAGAAGAACCATTAGGGATTTTTTAAATTCCCACACATTTCATTTTTATATAATAGAATACTCAATGGTCTAAATATATTGTTATTTTTAAAATACATAGAGTAGTTTCAATATATACTTATAAGTTATGGACATTTTCACTAAGAATATGTAAGAGTGAAATTTATTCCGAGTTTAAGTGAATTGCCCCATTAGTTTTAAATTCAATGAATATAATTTTATAATTATGGGTTTAGAAAACACTTATATCACTGTAAGACTATTCATGAGTTCGTAATGGTAGTATAAAATAAAACACTTCTTGGATTTCATGCATGTGTGGAGGCTACTGTGAAGAATTAAAACACCAACATATATAAAAAAAAATGATAAAATAAAACATTGTACATCAATATATGCATGGTGTGCTTATATTATTGGTGGAAAACATTGTGGTAGGACTACTTCATGAGATTTAAAACAACTATTGAGGTATAACATGATTGTTTTAAAAATATCAATTAAGAAACATCATGTGTGATGTTTTCTCAACAAAGGTTGATTGATTATATAAAAGAATTGAGAACTGAGAATAATGATAGTATGAATAATCCATGGTTTCCAAGATAATAATTTAAAAATATTAAATGTAATTTTATGTTAAAGAATAAATCTACCACTAAAATAAGTATCATCAATATCTTAAAAAATGTGTTTAGGGGTTATAAAAACACCATTAAGGTATAGAAAATCATGATCTTCATCTTGAGGAATATCTTTAATTATTGATACAGATGACATCACATGAAACATATTTCCAATATAATGATAAAATATACTAATATATGTTTTTAACATTGGATGTACATGTGATGATCCATGATTTCTATAACTTCCTAATCCATAAATTCAAATAACTTATCTCATTATTGATGGATTCATGGGGGGGGGATGACCATATGTTCTAGTTAAAACACATTTTTCAATGACTTCATGGAAAAATAATTACAATAATTTTAATACCACAAACTAAAATACAATGTAAGACATTTAATAAATTTTTTGTTTTTTCGGTCGAGATATTAAACATGAATGAACAATAGAGGTTAAAATAATGAATTATGATTTATGTGTAATGGTGAAAAAAACCTAGTGAATGTAGTAGAAGATGAAAAATATATGTTAAACATCCACAAAAGAGGTGTTCAAAACTAAAATTGGTTATATAATCCTAAAACATATATAGTTATGTTACACCATAAGCTATGGTTGGGGTGTTGTTTGATGTTCGAAAAATGAAAATTTTAGAATTTATATGCCTTGGTGCATGGGTAAACATCCATGATTGAAGAAACAAAATACACATATATTTTTTTGAGTTAAAATGTTTTTAATATTATTTTATGGCATGGAGTTGAAGTGAAGGGTTTCATAATGGAATTTAATCACTGAAAATAAAGACATATACAACATGGTTTTGAATGCAATGTAATTTTAAAATATATTTAAAATATTTGAAGAACTATTATCCCTATTTTATTAGAAATGAAAAGGAATTTTACAAGAAAATTGATATCAAAACTAAGATGAATTTTGATGCATATCTATGGGAAATATAATTTTATATTTTATTAAAAATAACTATAAGGAGGAGGGTTAACCAATATGGGGAGTTTTCATGCAATGACATGTGATTGTCTAGTTAGATTGAAATTTATTTTTTATTAATGTTATCATGTAGTAATTTTTGATATCATGAATTGGATGTGTGGTCGTAAGTCAGTTATGTTTTCGAATTTTATTCAATTATTTCTTATGTTTCTATTATTTATTTAATGTAGTATATTTTCATTTCTTTTTCAATGACCACTCTTCAATGAGTGTATACTGTCATAAGAGATAGTGGGATTTATGGAAGAGGTTTCCTAAGGAGTACCATGACAATTATTTAATTATGGGAAATTATTATTCATTATTATCATGTTATGGTCTACATTGTTCTATTTTATATTGTTTAAAAATTGACCTATTATGGTTGATAATGGAAAACCCAAACATGGAAGTGAAAATTAATTCTTTAAATTTGATTTAATTGATTACTGATATCATAACATTAAGTATTAATTAAAATAAAGTATTTCAATTCATCTAATCATAATTCAGTTGGATAATAATGTAATATTGATATAAATTAGCCACATGGATATCAATTTCAATTAAAATTATTGAAATGTGGATTTTGGATGTTTTATGAATTAATTAAATTTATTCATTTATCATATATCATCCATGGAAAATAATTCCCCTAATATAATAATTTTATATTTTCCTATACTCATTCCTTTAATAAATTTCTTGGTAGTTTATTTTTGTTATTATTTCATGTCATTCATTTCAAAATATTTGATAAACTGATGATTAGTTTTAAGTTATTGTTTGGATTAATAGTTATCCTTGTAATTGACACCATTATTTCACATTACATTTCATTTTTAGTTATTTTTGTTCATTAAATTATAAATTCTAATCAATATTAATATTATAGAACAAAGGATGCCTGATTGGATAGAAAAGCATTCACTGATTAAATCAAAAATTATATTATTATAAAAAAAATATTTTCTCATTTATATTTCTTGATTTTAGAATATGTTTTTTCTTTTAAGGTGTATGGTTTATTTATGGTGGTGTGTCTTGTATATATTACCTAGTGAACTGATATTATATAAAGTAACTGGATTACACATGCTATAAACAATATCCTATATCAGGAATTATATAAAATCTCATATGGGGGATTATGTAAGGAGATGGGTGGAATGATTAATCCTTTATTGGATATGATGGATTCCATAATTATAAATGATGTAACACATAATAATAACCATATGTAGTGCCATCTTAATTTTAGAACATAAAAGGGTAAAAATGGATTTAGTATAATTATAAAGGTGAACATGTATTTTAATGAAAAATGTGATGATCAATAAGAATAATTGATGGAAATTTCCATCAAGTACACAATTTTCATGAAATTAAAGATCAAATAACACTAGTAATAAACAAAGGACTAAGATGAGATGATCACTAATTTTGTTGAATTATATAAGAAGTTACATACCCCTTTTAATAATATACGATCACATCATGATGTATTAATGAAGAAAAAGTATAAAAAGAAGGATAGGGAAGGTAAATATAGTTAATGTGATGAAAAATGAGCAAGAGGTTATATGATTTTATTTTTCTATGAATTTTGATATATAGGATCCTCCAAAACCTAAATAATTTAAATTAGATCTAAAATTCAAAGATCCATGAAATAATGAAAATTGAAAAAAATATGATGTTTTTGAGGAGGACGAATGACATAATGTTAGGTTAGTTTTTTATATTCTGGTTCATCCAGTAATACCTAAAAAAATTAGTTCACCATAATGAAGCATCAAGATTATATCATTTAGGATAATTATAATCAATGAAAAATATAAGAAAAATTTAGAGTCATCATTAAATATATATCTTTTAACATTGTTTCACTCATTTATAATGTTACACAAGAGGTAAGATCTTGCTGACACCTGCAAACATAGTGCAATATGGAGTTGAAATAATATTTACTCTTTCCAAGGAATTAGTAAAAAGAAATAATTTAGGAACCCTCTTTTAGTATAGGTTTTAAATTTATATCATTTTTAACTGAAATTTATTTAATGTTAAACATGGAATGGTTTTTTTCTTTTATAGGTTTTAATGAAGATGATGATAAAATAAATTATAGGCATAAGGGTTAGAATTTCAATAAATGTGAACTAATATCATATCCTGTAAATATTATTATATTCACTTTACTATAACATATCATAATAAATAAATAATAATAAATTTTTATACGAACTAAAATGAATTCAGCCTTCAGATACTTTTATTTTCATTTATAACCTAAGTAGTATATGATAAGTCAACACTTCGGTAATATATTTTTTTAAAAAAATTAATATTGATTTGTCATGTTCATAAATGATGTAGATATAAGTGGATTTGGTTTATTCTTATTCAAATTATTTTTATACATAACATGATTTTAGATATGATATCTATTTTTGACTTTGATTCTTGGAAAATATTAATTATTAGACTATTCATTTGTTCTTATTACATGGCTTACATAATTAATTTATTATTCAATTTCATTGAGTAATCCGAGATTTTTTTTGTATTATTTATTATACTATATTTTATAACAGAACATATGATATTCATAACTACTAGAACATTCATGATTTTTCTCGCTGATGCATGATGATTATAAACCAAACTAAGAAGATTCGTACAAACAATTGATTAAAATTGAAACCATTTTTCCTCGAGAAATTAACTATATTTGATCTATTTTTTGTGATAGAGACTATAAAATTCATTATAATAATCATCATCATAAGGATAATTATCCTTCTTTTTCTTATTCTTTGTTATTATTTTATGCTTATTATTTTGAGTTTAAATATAGAATTTTTTTTTAGTTTAGGATGATAGTTACTTTATTATGTGTAGAGGAAAGAATTTCATGATTATAGGGTAAGGTGTTTCACAATTCCTTGACAGAGTGTTGTATTATAAATTCTACATTAAAAATAAATGAATAAAATTTTTTGATTACATTATACCTTGGATTGACCATTGAATAAATAAAACAGCCCCTTATTATGTTAACTACTGCATTAATTTTTTATAGAACAACTCTTTAAAGGACCAAGATGCAAGAATAGATTGAATTAAGGGGTTTGAAATGTTCTTTCAAACACAACATTTTAAAATTTGATCAATAAGAACTATCATCAAAAATAAATATAAAACTTTCATCACTATTTAATGTTCATAATGTAATCCATGAAGTAATAAGTTTAGGAAATGGTCATGATCTAATTTTATGGGATACTGAAGGTCATAGTTAATTTCCTGAATCATAATATTTAATAAATTTTATTATTCTAAACTTATATATAACAGTTTTTAAATATTCTATGTTAAATTTTCATGTCATTATCCAAAAAACATTATCTTAAAATTCAATGGGACCTAATGAAATCCCTCATTATTTTTTTGGTGTAATATCAATGTGTTGGCATATATTACATACAATCTTATGGGTAGATATTTTATACATTAAATTGATCTTAAATAGAATTAAATTTATATGAGTGGTGAGTGATATGAATTTCCAAAAAAAATTATCATATAATGAATGAATAAAAATTACATTTTTTATAATGTATATGAAAGAAAAAATATTTATTAAATTATAAACATATATATAAATCATTATTTTGATCTTTAATTAGGTAAGTTTTATTCTTTTGAAATATCAAATTATAAATTTATAATTATGAGAAAAATAAGTTGACTTTTTAAATTAATTAAGTACAGGTCCCTTGTGATTAGATGTTTATATTTTTCTTAAGAGTAAGGAAAATCTAAGGTCTAAAGACTTTAATATCATGGTATTTTATCTATATGTAGAATAGTTTTATATGGTGAATTTTATATAGCTTTCAATGTTTTTATTTTGTTAATTTTATTTAATAAGTGATGTGTTTTATTATGGATGTGAATAGGTTTTGATTATTTTGGATGTTTCTTGATATTTTTAGAATAAGATAAAACATTTTAAAATGGTAAAATATATGGTAGGGTATTTACTCAATAAATTAGAATTTTATATGTGGTAAATATTCAAATTCCTTTAAAGGGACTCTCTATATAAGAGTTTTTTACAGGAATAGCATCAATGAATTCATAAAGTAACACATAGTTGGCACATATGTAAATAAAATCTCCTAAATATGAGATGATCCATAATTTGTAAAGGTTTTCAGTGGATTCCATTATACATAGGTATATTTTGGAGAAAAATATACAAAATTAAGAGAAATAGTGAAAGATATTTCATTATGCTTTTGTTTTTTCATGTATTGAACAATATAGCCATCACATAGGTTAAATTCCCAAGAAATTCTGCATAAGGATCATTATGTGATCGTAATTCTAGTATGAGGGAAACACTTTTTCAAATCCATGAATGTGTTGAGGATTCTATGATGACATCTCGAACAATCTTTTTTGATGTATAATTATTACTTCAAACATGAAATGTAATAATCCATATAATTTGATCATTGAATTCACGTAAATAAAATTTTCTGGACCTCAACATGAAAATAACATACCTACCGTTTGATAATGAGAGCTATGTATACCAAAATAGAAATAGGAATTATATATATTATGAGGTCCCAATAGTGGGTAAATCATAGGCTTCAATCTATAAGAACTTTTATTGATCATCATATCCAATATCTAGGCTTTCCAAAGAAATTGTAATACAATATTAAATTGATTGGGATGAGAAAACATGAAGGTGAAACCAACAGCTTTATGATGATCATAATCCATGTGTGAAAAAAGTAAAATTCTATATAGTAATGTGAAATCTCGAACTCAATCCTAAGGATGTTGTTTTGAAGCATGAAATTTATAACTACATTTTGAATTACACTCTCACATGATTAACAAAATGGATACATTAAGGTTTTTAACACGATATGATATATATTGCATGTCTGATGAAAACTGATTCAAATATGATCCCAATTACATCATAAAATACATCATTCTAATCTTAATAATAACTCGAGTGTCTAACCACATGATCTAGTTAAAAAATAAATTTATGTACCTCTATAATAAAATAATGAATAATATTCTTTTTAACATGAACAAAAATTAAATGATAAAAAATAAAGGAAATATGTGTGTCCAAGGTATCAATCTAGTGAAAATAATAAGGATGGATTTTCATATGATTCAGTAATCTTCGGATTAAAAGGTTGAGAAAAAAATTAAATTCATTGTTTTAATCACATGGAAAACTGAATAGAGATGTTTTATGATGAAAAAAACATGTATAATGACAAAATAGGAGTAAATTGATTATATTTATAATTTAATCCTTAAATGGGCATTTTTGTAACATATAACATGCCAATGTTTTTGAACAACATGAATATAGAAGAGTAAATCATTTAAAAGGTTACACACTATGCAAATTGGTTGATAAACCATTAATAAAGATCAGAAAATATTATCATCTTTTGGGGAGTAAATATATTTCTCATTATTTTTAAACAATGGCATGTAGAAGATGAAAATTTCATAGAGAAGGATAGTTTAAAAATAAAAACGTTACATCCATGATGGGGCGCAGAACATAATTATGTTTTATTTATTATATCTAGAAATAAATTTCATTATATCTCCTATATTATGGTTGTTTGTAATTGATATTCAGTAGATAATTTAAATGTGATATATGATGAATTTCAAATCCCCTTTTTTGGAAATAGGAAATTTATTTGTATAAGATTAAACTAGATGGAAGAGGAACCAAGTGATTTAATGGAATACACTCAGGGGTTTCATGGTGAGGGTTAATTTTTTTATTTTAGGCTTCCATTTTGTATTTATGTGTTTAATTCAATAGGCATGTCTACACAATAAAATTATATTGTTTGATTTTATTAAATGTTTTCATAGTTTATAATTTTTTTCTACCTTGGAGAAATTATTATTTTTATTTCAATGAACACTCAATGATGACATGATAAAATCATAAATTTGAATGTGATTAACGAACAAGGAAACTTTTTATGTATTTTATCTTATTCATATGTGGAATAATGTTATTTATTATTACCATGTTAAATTGTGTCTCATTCATCATACTCATTTTTGAAAAATTATCATAGTTTTTTCATAGTGCATGAATCTTGACATAGTAGAGGAAATTAATTTATTAAAAGTGACATATTTTATTTATTTCCTTTTGTGATATTTTCATAATTAATATTAATTATTTAAATAATCCTGGTAATTATTTATAGTGATGTGGAGTAAGTATTGATTAAACATTTCTATGTGAATTATAGTTCAAATTATAATCAGTCGATTATTGAGTTAATTTTATTTGTGGGTGATGTTGAATTTTTTAATGATGAAATTCACATAGATTGTTTTGTCCCACTCTTTATACATATTTATATCACTGTAATCTAAACCTATATTTCTTATTAAATATCCTATTTTAGTATAGATTACAGTTTATTGTTTTTACAAGACTGTAAAAATATATAATTTAGTATTATGTTGTCACTATGATGCCTAGTTATGCATGGGGTCTACAAAATTTTATATTTTTATTATGACTTAGATGAAACTATTATTATGATAAATATGCATTCCAATCATTGCACCAAATGATTAAATAATGACTCTTAGTGAGACATCAATCTCCTTAATAATCTTATTTTCAAAACATAAATAATTATCATACTCTTTTGTGGAAATCTCCACAGGTGATTCTTTCTACGATAAGATCACGTATAAACATGAATCCTCATCCTCGATTTAATTTAAAATATTAGTTTCCTTAAAATACAATTTCCCACGTATATCCCCTAATACTATGAGTATAATTAGAGTATCTAATTTACATTTTTACCTTTATAAAATATTAAATTATTTCATTTTAAATTAAAATATCCCCACTAAATAAAAACAATTTAATATATGGTTTTATGAAACTAATGAAATATTCAATATTACATTCATGATCAATGATAAAACCATAAGCAATGCCTTATTGGACTTATGTTTTTTTCATTATCGGTTTAGAATAAAATCCTAATGTTGGGTAAGATAAAGGTTATATAGATTTTCCTTGCAATGCAACCATGTATGGGTATTAGAAGTAGAAGTAGTTTTTCAAAAAAATCATCTTGGGGTAATAACCCCAAAATGAGGTGGCTTACTCTGTCTTATCCATAATTCTGGTTCACAGTGACTAGGCCCTAACTAAACACCATTTTTATCACATTGGGGGACATTCATAGGTTAATTCACATTTTTTATAATATGTTTTGAAAGACATTAACAAATAATCACCATTCATGAAATAAAATTAAACTATGATGTTATATATGGAATAAATGTTACTCTGATTTAGATGTCCTAATAATGATTTTTTAGAACAATTTCTAAACTACAATGCTCAATTAGAACACCAAGAGAATCATTGGATAACATTGAATCCATTCATGCAACTTATATTTTTTAAAGAATGACAATACCTTAGAGAAGATGTTTTGGATGAGGAAAATGAAGTTGGTGCAACCACTTCGAAGATTCTTGCACAAACTCGAATGAATATTTGAATGATATCCTCATCACACACATGATATTTCCACCTTGTAAATATGTAACCCGCAGTGTGAAGGAAACACTAGAATATCTCGACATATCTTCAAACCCAGATTTTAATATTTCAAAACACTCATTATCTTAGTGATTAAAGCCGCAATCATAATGGAATATCATGATGAATTTGAATGTAGAAAATATTTTATCATTTCATAAAAAAATAGAACAATGGATCTACGATGAGACTGATAGTCCAAAGCTTTCGAGGGCTATTTTTTTTATGAAATACAATATCCCTGATATTCTAGTTTCCAAGGGGAAAGCATGATATAAAAATTGTTCTGGGTTTGTGATGTGTGAAATGAATACCATTCAGGTTTTGCAAAGATTGTGATTCACAAACTACTCTTGGTTCGTGATGTTAGGTCATGTGAACCATTTTAGGTTCATGAAGAAATAGTACACTACGTACCATTTTGAATCCTACAAGGGAAGGTCCCACGAACTAGCTCAAGTCCAGCATAAGAGAACCACATATCACTAGGATAGTGTAGGATACCCGTATACCACATGGTTCGCGAAGATGAAAATTGTACCACATGATTCAGCAACAACGAACTATGCACCACTCAGTACAGCTGCGTACCACTTTTTTATGCAGAGGATGGCCAAACTCTCTATTCATTGGTGAACCACAAAACCCTTGCGAGAGGATGATCCAATAACCATTATGGATGTTTTTGTGAAGGAGATCTAATGGAAAATAGTTACAACCATTCGGTTTCAAAGTAGAACACATTTGAAACCTAACAGAAACTAAACCAGGTGAATCTAAAGAATGAGAAGAAAAATAAAAAGAAGACAATGTGTATACTATGTGCTCTAATTTTATACGTTGTGCACAAATAGAGGATAATATATTCATGATGAACAAGATTCCATATGAATTAGATGAGTCAAATGAGCTTATGTGAATGAATAGAAGATGATTGAAGAAGGAAATAGAAATTAAGTACATGCTTGAACTTATAAGATGAATAAACTCAAGGAAGAATGTGTGTGAATTTGTGAAGGAAAAATAACTAAAATATAGAGTACATTTTCATGAATAAATATATACATGAAGACATTTAATGAAAAATTCACAACCATGGGTACACATGAGTGAAGCTGAAGATGAACTTAAAGTAGGGGATGATTTCATTTAAATTCTACATGTATGATCTCATGCATACCTGTGGAGAATTATGAAGAAGTTTTTGATTATGAAGATGCTAATTGAGCTGATCTTCAATGAATGAACATTCAACAATGTACTTGTGATTCATTCCAAAATGAAGAAGAATTTTAATTGCATTCAATAATTTCACAAATGTATAAAAGTAAATATGAAAGATCAGAATTTCAGGACATAAGTGCAAGATGTTTATATTTCTGAATATATACAATGTATTCCATTCCAATCTGTTGAAGAAAGATTCATGTAAATAAATGGAGTGACACTTCACCGAAGGTAGTGATCCATGAGGAGTCAGCAGAAATTATCTGAGGGAAGCAGCGGGTTGTCCCTCAATCATTATAAATTCAATGTGCCTGGGACAGATTGATTGGGCCCGAAACATTGTAATCCACACCTTGTAAAGATTAGTGAAATTTTTTATGATTTGGAACCTGTGGTCGTATGCTCCTTGGACATTTCCCTTAGTGGTTATCCAAGTAAAAGTGATATGTTTTCCTTCTCAATGTGATTGCTTTAATTTCTCCACATATCCATCATACAGGGTTTAATATGTTCCTACCAATGTGGGAACAAGATTCATAAGTTTAATAGAATATGGTGACACCCAGATTCATCCTCACCATTAGGGTGGTCTCGAGTCCTTCTTTTGGTATTAGAGAGGAAGGTTTACATAGGATTAATAATATACCGTAATTCTATTAAAAAGATGATTTGTGTTTTCTTTCCAAGGAAAACAATCAAGTGCAGTGTGGATGAACATCCAGTCATCTCTGAGTAGAATTCTACATGTAGCAAGACCATGTCAATCAGGAAAAAGAAAGAGAAGAGAAACTTTAATAATACACACATGTATATGGATGATTCAGATTCCAGTTCTCCATGGCCTTCTAATAATGAAGAAATTTAAGGATATTAATTTAAAGAGCATTTGTACTAGGGTTCCACACAAAATAAGGATACCAGTGCAAGTGGAGATGATGATCAATTCATAACCTCACATGAGATTCCAATTATGAAATTATGAAATTATCTAAATGGTAATCCTAAAGATACAGTTACCATTGTTTGTTGTATATATGAGTATATGCTGGTTGAGATCACTTGACCGGAAGGATATGATGATAATGTAGAAAATGGCTTGGAAGAAAATTTTATTTACTATTTAAAGAACTCTAGACAGATTGAAACCTTTTAATAGAAGTAGGGAGTCAATTAGAATCTGGAAGAAAATATCTATCCATTTAAAGATGATTTGAAAAAGAGCACTAAATTCAAGGTTCTTAAATTTTAATACACTTACATGAAGGACAAAGTTCTTTACTCTTTGTTACAAATAAAAATTAAGAGGCATGAAGGTGTGGTTAAAAGACTGAAAATGATTTGTGATGATAATATGATCGTGATTGAATATCATATAAACATCTTCAATAAGGAATGTCTAAAATTAAAATCCAAATTGACCAATCTTGAGAAGAAAAATATTGAGCCTTCACTAAAGAAGGAGATAGTTGTTTCTGGTATTCAATTCTCAATAAACGAGTATATTGTCAAAATAGCTTAAAAATGTTATTTGAAGATCATGACTTTACTCATTGATCTATCACAAGCAACTGAGATAGAAAATTTACCATCCATACATACTCGTACTATTTTTTCTAAATGTGTTACTATAGAAAATGTGGTTTGGAATGAAAATTCTAAACAAGCATGGATGATGAATATGACGAGAAAAAACCTACAACCATAGATAGGGTGGATAAGAAGAAGAAGATGGATAATGGTTCCCCAGATAGATAACAACACATTAAGAAGAAGGCCTGACAACCCTATATAGAAGATATCATGAAGACAATATTTTTATGTCAATGTTGGTGTTGCAATATATTTGGGCACTATGAACTAGATTGTTGATACAATACCTAAAATGAAGAAACATAGATAAAACCTATATCAAAATGGATAATGTGAGAGAGAAAAAAGACACATGAACATATCCAGAAGCATTTGTATACTCCAAAAAGATTTAGAATGAGAGACAACATCTTTGATGTATTATATGGGAGTGGTAACAAGAATGGAGTATAGTTATCTCAATATATATCCAGATTTGATAAGAAAATAATACCACATAATCCATCTAATAAAAAAGAAGCTACCATGAGAAGAAATTAGAATAATTTTTCAAAATAAATATGTCTCATGGAGACTCTAAGAAGGAAATGAGAGAAGACATTATATTCAAAATCCAATAATTTTAATAGTGGTACAAACTAAATAAATCCTAAGAATAAAGAAACTCTATAGAATCCATTTGAAAAATCGAAACATGTTCCGATAGTTCTAAAAGACGTATTGATCATCCGACATACAGATTTGGATAGAATGGGAATGAATGTTTCATCAGGATATTCTACATCATTGAATTCTATTGAATAAAGAAGACTCTCAAACAAAGATATGGAAGAAATTATGAGATCCACACAACTATAGCCAAAATTGAAGATCATTTGTGCATGCGTGAGGAGTGGAGAAAATGTAGAATCTTGCTTGAGAAAATCATATAATCCTTTATGCTAACTTTGATGTAGCAATGATAATTCACCTTATTCCCTTAAATATTTTTGTATTATATTTGGTATTATCATGTAGGTAATTGATGATGAATCATGCTCATGGGGGGAGAACTTATGAATCAATGGTGAGAGTGTTCCCTTTAGAGGGAGGCACATGAAGAATCTTCGAGAGTTATTAGTTAAACTAGTATCCACACCGGTTGGAATAAAATTAAATTGCTCTGATGATTTTTTAAAGGTATTTTCATTGTAAAATGATTTTCATGTTGATAATATCGTATCATACTTATTATCCTCATCATGGAATGAACTTGTAATACCCTTAAAGTAATTTACATGAGTTCTAATCTCATGAGGTATCATGATTAGAGGATTATGGAAACCATTGTTGTCTAAAAAATCTTTTTTTTTCTGTACTGAGTATTACTCAGGTGGACATAGTGTGAAAGGATTGAAGGCACACTTCTTAAGTATGAAAGCATACCCTCTCTAGAATGAACATTGTATTTCCTTTCAATAAGGTGGAGATAAAGTGAAATGAAATAGAGAGAAAAAGAAATGTAAGGTGAGAGAGTATAATTCCATTTTTACATTGACACGTTCATTTTTTTGAAAATTGTGAGGTATTGAAAACAAAATACATAGGGGGGATTGTTTGGACCACATTATTGTATTGAGTTGTATTTGTTGTCAATGATGTCAATCATGATCAATATTAAGAAATAGATCTCCAAAGACCAATGTTAATAGAGAATGGACAATAAGTTGATTGATGCACTAATATTAATGTTCAAAGAACATGTATCACAGTTGATATATTGTCTACAATATAGATGACGGTGACCATGAAAGGGTGGTTTTGAGATTAAATGTGTCCATGAATTTTAGTACATACATAGTTTTATAATAAGTATATTTTATTTGATATAATAAAAAAAGGGACCTAAATCCATCTAACAAGCCTGGTAGCCAGGGATGTGGCTCGCACCACAAGGTGGGCAGCTGAGCCTGACCGCATCTAGACAACAAGTATGGATAGGCTACGGTCATGGGACGCATGGCATATCATGGGAATAGTGAGAGACTGTAGAGCATGTTCATCCATGTTTGGAGGCATTAAGGATTGGATGCATAGGGTGGGTGAACAGTGCTCCCACGTTAGGCACGGTACAAGGTGGTACCGTGGAGGGAGGAGAAGAGATTATTGAATCAATGCATGAGCAAGTTGATTGATATACCACACCCCAACCGCATCTACATTTTTATTTGAGATGAGTTTTAAAAAATTAGGATGTAATCCCAGCCGTCTATCCAATATGTTGTCTCACTCTACCATTCAATCAATTTGTAGTTGATGGATGCGATCATGGTCATCCATCACTCCACATAATGCCTATTTGAATGATGGTCATATGATTTCCCCATGACCAATATACAAGTCATCCCATCGTCCAATCCAACACTGCTCAACACCGTCACTGCCTCTCTTCAGAAGATGATCGGGAACCAATTATAAACTACCATTATCTTTCATTGGGACACCATGAGAATCATTGGATCACACTGAATCAATTCATGTAACTTATAATGTTCAAGAATGGAAATACCTCAGAGAATAATGTTAGGATAAAGAAAATGAAGTTGCCATGACTACGTCGAATATTTATGTGAATACTTGAATGAATATTTTTTTGAGATCCTCATTTCACGCATGAGATTTCCTCCCTATAAATAAGGATCCCACAATAAAGGGGAAACACTCGAAGATCTTCGTATATCTTCAAATGTCGATATAATGATATCAAATTTCTGAATATCCCATGATTTCAAAGCCACTAACATAATGGAATATATCAGGGAATTTGAACAAATAAATGTTTCTATATTATCTTATAAAAATAGAACCACCAAATCCGAGAAGAGGCTACTGCTCCCAATATTTCAAGAGCTCTTATTTTAAGAAACAAAGTCTCCTAGAACATCTAGTTCACATGGGACAATAATGTTCCATGAACTGTTCTAGGTTCATGAATATTGAACCACTTAAAATTTTGGTTCTTGAAGTAGGACATCCACTAACCACTCTTGGTTCCTGAAGAGAGGTCTCGTGAACCTTTCATGGTTCATGAAGAAATGTTACTACATACCGTTCTGGTTTTTCATACTGAATGTCTCACGAACGACCACTTGTCCAGCAAAGGAGAAGCACATATCACTTGCTTTTTGAAGGATAATTTCATAAAAACATGGTTTACAAAGGTGAACCTTGTACCATCCATTTCCATAACAAATAATTGTGAACCACTGAGTAAAACAACATACCACTTTCTACACAAATTAGGTCTTCACTCTCTGTGCATTGGAGAACCACACATCCCTTGTGTGAGGAGAAGACACAAACCATTGTGGAAGAGTTTTTGAAGGAGATCCAGTGGACAAAGAACTACACCCCATTTTGGGTTCAATGAAGAACAAATTTGAAACCAAACAGTATCCAAACTATGTTAATCCAAAGAAAGAAAATAAACATAGAAATAAGACAATGTGTTTAGAAAGGAATCTCTTTTTTTATGGTGTGGAAAAATAGAGGAAAACATTTTCATGATGCACATCCATCCATATGCACGGGTTGAGACAACTGAGATTGTGTGAACGTAGTGAAGAGGAGGGAATAAAGCAATAGAAAGTACATAAATGCATGTACATATGAGTTTAAAAAATTCAAAGTAGCATGTGTGTGTATTTGTGAAGGAATATTAATTAAAAGGTGGAGAACATTTTCATTATTCCATTAATTTTTGAAGAAATTTAAATAAAAATCCACAATCATGGGTGCTCAAGTGTGAAGAATAATAATAATTAAATGAAATGGGGGAGTTCAATTAAATGCTACATCAATGATTTAATGAGTACATATGGATAAGAAAGACTAATAAGCTGATTCTGAATATTTCTAGTGAGATGATCTTCATTACATGAACAATCAAAAAGGTACATGTTATTCTGGCCAAAAAATCAGATGATTTTAATTGCATTCCGTAATTTCACTAAAGGATAAAACTAAATATAAAAGTTCATAAATTCAGGAATTAGATACAAGTATTGTCTCATGCTGAATAGAGAGAATGTATTGGATGCCAATATATTGAATTGACCTTTAATTCAATAAACTATGTGATACTTCACCCATGGTAGTGAGCCAGGGGGAGTCATCGGAAGTGATCCTATTGAATAAGTGAGTTTCTCTCAATATTTTTAAAGGATGTGTTCCTAGGACATAGTTATTATGCCCTAACCTTTTTAATCCATATCTATTGAATATTAGATAAATTTTGTATGATTTAAAACCTACTATAATATGCTACTTGGACGTAGCCCTTTGTGGTGAACTAAGTAAAATTGATGTGTTATCCTTATGTATGTGAATTTTTTAATTACTACACATATCCATCATACATGGTTAAATAATCTCCTACCAATGTAGGAACATGATCTATTAGTTTAAGAGAAAATGTTGAAACACTTATTCACTCCCCCACCCTCTCAGGGTGGTCTAGGGTCCTTCAAAATATTCATCTATTCTTTAGTATCTTAAAACAAAGACTCTAAAATGTGTTTGCTATAACTATATTTAGTATTTATAAAGAAATTTCCTGACGTTCACTATTGTGGGAAATGGAAGTTGGACATTCCCACTATTCCAGTAATTTTTATAAGAAGAAGAAGTTTGTGTATCATGAAAACTCTCATAATACTCAGAGTGTAAAGATGATTGGGTAGCCTACATGTTAAAATTTTGGGAAGAAACATGAATAAAATATCTATAATAGATGTAGGGTTTTCTTCAAATGTGGAATGTTAAGTCATACAACCCATGAATATTGAATGATGATGAATAGGATAGATAATTAAAAGCATGAAAACAATATTCACAATAATTCACCAACCAAACTCAAATTATTCATGTAAATGTACTATGAAATTTATGATGCACATTTTATGAATCCTAAGGATTATATCAAGTATTAAGAACATATTAATCCCAAATTCAATGATAATTCTCATGTTATCACCAAAGACAATGTGGGTTATGATAATGACATAGTAAAAGGATCACCTATTATCCACTATATAATAGATAAAGACATAATTTATTCTATAACTATTGAGTATTTTATATTTAATTAATTTAATAAGGGTACAACATAACAACCAGAAGGATTAGATGTTGTGTTAGGAGATACAACTCTTAATGGTATGATGACTACATCTTTTCTATATAGTTACTCTAAGATTGAATTTTGTGGGAATGTGATTCCTGTAAATCTTATGATTATCCATAGAAATGAATTTAATGTGATTATAATTATGGATTGGAATAATTTATATATACAACTTATCAACTTTTTGATATGGGAAGTCACATTTCATATTCAAAATTAACTTATGATCATTTATTAGTTAGATAATTAATAAGAACATCCAATGGTAATTACTTCTATGTTATTGTTCATAATTCTTATCCAGGATGGGTATTTGTATTATATTGGTTAGGAGAACACAAATTAGATGATATTACAATTTTAAAAGATTTTATTAGTGTCATACTAGAAAAGATTCTTTGTCTTTCTATGAATATTTATGTAGTGTTTCTTGTAGAACTTATACCTGATTTTATACCTATTTCAAATTATAGATATAGAGAATTTCCAATTGAGTTACAAGAATTGGTGAATAAAATTATAGATAATATTGATAAAGTATTTTTATTCCCTGTTTTATCACCTTGTGGTTTTTTTGTCCATTTTCTTGTTAAAAAAAGATAAATGAATGAATCTTTGCATTTATTTTCAGGAACATAATATGATCACTCTCATAAAATAGTACCCTATCACATATTGATGTTTTCTTATCAATTATTAGGATCTAAATAGTTTTACATGATATAACATCACTATGGATATCTTGAATTCAGGGTTAAGATGATGGATATACCTAATATATCCTTCCATGTGAGGCAAGGGAATTATGAATTTTTACTGATTCCATTTGTGCATGTTAATGCCCCTAAAATTTTCATGGGTTTAATTAATATAGTGTAAGATAATAAAGTGATCGGTCATTGTTTTTATTTATAGATAATATACTTATATATTCACAACGTAAGGAATAAAATAAAGATGATTTTAGAATTTAGTTGAATTCCCAAGCGATGGTGACGTTGTATGAAAAATTAACTATGTTATAATATTTTTTCTTTGGAATGTTTTGTTCATAGGTCATATAATATCATGTAATGGTATGATAGTGGATCCTTAAAAAATTATCGTTATTGATCAATGGTCTAGGCCAATTTTGGTAACATTAATAAATAGTTTTTTTGTTTAATTAGATAATACTTACTTTTTTGAGATATTTATAATTTATATCTAATCCACAAACTAGTTTGACTCAAAAGGGTATTATGTTCTTGTTTATAGAAGAATGTGAATAGAAATTGAGGGAGCTAAATAGATACTTATTCAGTGGACCTATTATCGTGCTACCCTATAGTGGATAAGGTTTTATGATCTATTTTAATGATTTAAATAAGGGATTCAGATGTGTCGGCATGAGGAATAATATGGTGATAGAATATGCCTCACACCAGTTCATGATACATGTTAAAATTACCCAAATCATGATCCACAGCTGGGAGAAGAAATATTTTTACTGGAGATAGAGACAAATTATGTTTATGGTTATATGTGTGACAAATGTAGAAATTATAAAATCATGAGGTAAATATTCAGATCTAAATAGTTGGATATACAACAAATAATATGGTTAGACATGATTAAATATTAATAATTCCATATATATTACAAGAATGCGAAGGAATATTTGGTGGTCGAGGCAATGATTCAGAATGAACATTCTAGTTTTTCTTTTATGAGGATTAAAATATATCCAATATGTATAGATTTTTATAATATGGAACAAAATCGAATGTAATGAGTAAAAACACTACATTTTCAATGTTATTTTCAACCATCCATCCATTTAAGGATTAAGTATGTGTATAAGAAATGTATAGAACTAAAAAAGAATGTGTGGAATGTTGCCAATTATTTTTATGGTTGTGTTAAATTGACCAGGTTCTGGAATATATTATATGTCCCATCAATACCAAACATTTATAAGGGACTATTAAATGAAGCTATTATTTCTCTATTATCTATTTATCTTTAAAGTATGATGGTTTCAAGAAGAATAAAATAATATTTCAAAATTCAAATAATGAAATAGGATATTGGATATTTTGTATCATTATGGATAATATACTAGCATATCAAAGTAAAAAAATATTGATATTAAAGGTGATTTTATTACCATTACCCATTCCATAATGGTAATGGGAAAACATTATCATTTATTTATTCATCTGAATCCCAAAAAATATAAAGGGAAAAATGTTATTGTTTTGTAGTCGATCACCTAGTGAAATCAAAACATTTCATTTTAAATATAGAACATTACCCTCTAATTCATCTTGTCATGTTATGCATTAAGAAAATCGTAAGAGTTAATGGATTATAGCATTCTATTTTATCTAATCTGGATTTGAGGTTTATCATGAGTTTCCGGAGAAGTTATTATCATGATTGTAGTAATGAGTAGAGTTTTAGTACTGTTTATCATACTCAAAATATAGTCTATCACTAAGAACCATTAAAACTTTATAAGGAACATTGAAATATTTATATTTCAATTTCAGATGTGTTTTGAATCAACAATTTTTTGGGTGTCATTTTATTATAATAATTTCATTCATTGGAAAATTGAGATGTATTTTTATTAGTACATATATTGTAGGAAGTGAATATCTCCAATATTTTCGGGTGATGTAAGAGAATGAAAACAATTTTTACTTGATATATCTTCGGAAATAGTAGAGAATGATAGAGTGATTTATCATCACATAAGGGAATCTAAAATTTAGAAAAAAAAGTTATTTCTGAAAATAATCAGGGAAATAAATGATTTAATGATTGTTATATGTTATTCCCAAAAATACCTTATAATAATAAGGTTATGATATTTTAAAATAATGAATATTTTATCCCAGGATATATTATCCCCTTCAAAATTATTGATCATCTCATAAAAGAAAACTTATAATTTAGCACTTCCACTGAATCTCTCTCTATTTCACAGTGTGATTCATGTATCTCTCTTAAAGAAGTAAATACCTAATACTTCATATATACTATACTTAGATAACATTAAACTATAGAAATATCTCACTTATGATGAATACCTAGTTGAGATTCTATATTATAGAGAGAATGTGTTATGAAACAACATCAATCACCTAGTCAAAGTATTTTAGATAAACCATTAATCTATGAAAGATATGTGGGAACCTGAGGATGTGATACAATAGAAGTATCCTTAGTTTTCTATAACAGAGTGATTTAATTTTAAAGAAACATTTCATATATGGTGGTATAATGTTTCACCATGATATTGTATTATATATTTCTATTTAAAAAATAATAATTTCTTTGATATCTTTTTTACATGCAACCACATGTTTAAAAAAACCTTGAGATAGATAATATTTTTTAAATGTGACCAATTGACATTATAGTTAAAATTAAAATCATGAATTCAGTAAACACATTGTAAAAAATATGTATATAGTGTTTAAATAATTTAAATTTATTTATAAGTAGTGACATAATTTTTAGTAATGTAGTTATATACTTAAAACAAATTTAAAAATATATATTTTTATTAAATTTTATACAAAGATATTCTAATTAACTTATGAAAATATTAATAATTATTTATTATAGAAATTATATAAAATTTTAAATTAACATTCCAATAACATTTAGTGGGGATATTTTTTTTATTTTTCAGATAGGAATTATTTTTCAGTGAATATTGAGAAATATAAATTTATGTAAAACATTCATTTACATTCATTGAAAATGTATTATAAGGCATTGAATTTGATCAAAAAGTAAAATTAAAATTTTCTAGTTGTAAATAAACAAATTATTTACCTTAAAATATTATATATACATTATTATGATAGATATTAATTTTTGTGCATTAGAATGATTTTTCTAAAAACAATTTTCCATTTTTTATTATGCATTTATAATAAAATAAATTTATGCGTCTATTAAAAATATAATAATGAAAAACAAACACCACCTTTCTAATTATAATGATTAATATTATGTAATTAGTTTAAATTATGTTTTGGTCATTATTAATAGTAACCATTGTAATGTATTTTCACCACCATAAAAGAAATAAAATAAGGTTAAATGTAACACCCCAATATTTAATGAAAAATATTCTTTTTAGTTTCATTAATGTCTTGTGTTGTACGTTACACCAAAATAAGGTTGCACAACACGCATACTTGACTTGCCTTGCATTACACGCAATTACGACCTTCCTCGATAGCGTGTGTATTACGCAATACCAAGTTTCACTAAACAACGATATGCTATTAAAATATTATTAAAACTAGCCGTTATGAATAGTAATAACCACATTTCAAAATTTTAGAAATTTTATCTCTCAAAACGGACTTCATTTTTGGATTTGGATTATCGAATTTAGCCTAAGGTGAAATTTTGGTACATTTCGGATAACTTTCATATTCTGATGAATAGTGAAAATTACTAAATTTTAATTAAAAACAATTTTTTTAATCGAAATAATTAATAGTGATAAATTATTAATTTGAGTGGTTTTAAAGTATATTTAGTATATATTTTTACAATTTAATACAATTTTGGCCATTGTATGTAATTTCACATTTAAACTAGACATAAACAACTATCAATCTTTTGGTAGTTATTATCTCTTAAAAACACGCTATTTGTTTTGACGATGGGAATTAATTTTTAAATTAATTAATGCAAATGATATGTTTTGAATTTGGTAAAATAGACATCATTTTTGAGTTCATAATATCAAATATAGCTTAGGCCTAATTTTTTGTATTTTTCTGGAAACATTCATTTTTTGATGAATAGTGAAACCACTAAGCGGTAGTTAAAAAAATGAATTTCTCATAAAACGTAATTTTACCGCTTCTGTGAGTGGAATTTCAAAAATCCGAGACACACGGTTGATGTCAGTAAGTAAAATGTGGTTCAATGAGATGAAAATAATTTTTGGTGAATAGTAACTTTTTACTTTTTTTAAACACGGTTAAAAGTAAATAGGGTAATTAAGGGTAAAAATGATATTATTATTACCCGAAAACATGTCCTAATTCTATTGGACAAATGTAATTCGAACAAAAACAACCTTAGGAATAAAATATGACCATTTAGGCCCACATGGATTAGATTAGGACATTTATTATTAATTTATTTAAAGAAGGGTTAAAATAGTTAAAATCAATGTTTAATGACTAAATCATTTTTAATATGAGGTTATAAATAAGATAAATTCGACTATAAATATTAATTAGAAATAAAATAATATTTCCTACATAATGGTATTTTATTTTTAATTTTTAGACATTAAATAATTTAATTTATTTATGACACAACGATGACGTAGTAATTATCTTTTTAATGAAATATTGACATAATTGATGTTATAAATACCCAAATAAATGTAATTTGAAACTTTTTATGACTTAAACTAATTTTATAGGTTAATATGACATGTTATTGTTTATTTAAGTAACTTGGTTCGAACTTATCATTTTGTTATGAATTTCATAAAAATCATGTACCAAATAGTGTCAAAATTGACATAAATTAGTTTTTAAAACAAATATTATATTATTAATTGTTATTTTATTCCTAAACATCTAAGGTTCGGCCAAATGACTTAGATAAGGTTATATATATAAATAATAAACAACTTGGGGTTCGTTTGGCTTGATATAGTAAGTTTATTAACCATATAGTGTAAGAAAACAAAAAGACACTGTAAAAGATAAATTATTTAACTTAGAGTTAAATCTAATTGATAAGGTTAAAATAATAACCTAAACTTGTATAAATCCTATTTGATGAGAGGATTTAGACCCATCCCCACCTTAGCTTCGAAATATATCAATTTGGAGCTATTTAAAACCAAACTTGTCTTTATAATAAAATAATATTTTTAGTTTTCCCAAAGGTGCCCCTCTCATCCCTTATAAAAGGGCACCTCCTCCCTCTTCTACTCACACCAATTTGAGCATTCAATCTCGGCCAAACCCTCCCAAAATCTCTTCTCCACTTCCCTAGTATCATCCTAGAGGTCCTGGTATTCTTCAAATACCATCCTTAGTTCTTTAAGTGGAGGATAAGAAAAGGCGCGTCAAAAAGAGGTAATATACATTACCGATCTTTTTCAATTTCTTTCTTCTTCAAGTTCTTCTTCTTTAGTTGTTTCATGATAAAGTAATAACATAAGTATTTATTATAAACTGAAATGTTATTATAAATATGAAAAAACTCTAATTAACCTTCTATCCATCCTACGGAAAAAGGAAATCATCGCGCGTGCGTACGTACGGAATACCGTCTCCACTTCGTGGTGTAATCTATTTTCCCCCACCAACTTAATTGGATGGGTATAATGGTGTAATGAGTAACTATATATGATTATTATAAAGTGATATTTATACTGAAATAGTATACATACACTTCAACACAATTTCACGATCATGAGAACGATATCATCGCTCGTGCATACGTACGGACTACCGTCTCCACGATGTGATGAGATTCATTCTCCATGTTAACCATTTAAGAATGATTATAAAGTATATATAAGCAATAATAATGAAATATATGACATTATAAAGCTACTGGATTTATTTTTATATGTATGTCATCTACTTACTTCCATTCAAGACAATAAGGAAAGGAAAACAGCTTTCATGCGTATGTACGGACTACCGTCTCCATGAACGGTGTGTTTCATTTCATTTATCTATATTATATATATATATATATATACTGAATATATACGATATATAAATCATGTTTTATATTCTAGAAGTAAGTAAATCATGATATAAGTAATAATAATATCAAGAACAACAAGTCCAAACACCTACAATAAATGAATCGATTTTACCCAAAACGCTTCTTTAACATGAATTTACAAAAGAATGGGTAATATAAAGTCATAAGTGAACCATATATGATATCATAACAATGAATATGATTATGTAATAATTTAATGACATTATTTAAATCATTATACAGGTGATTCGGACACTTACGATGCAAATCGGACTTAAGGTAAGGTAAAATATCGCAAATCTCAATTTTTATCCGAGATTGTTTATACTTCATAATTTAATATTGAATATTTATCATCTACATCAATTTTTCCTCAATATGTAATATTTATATCCTTCTACAGTAGTTTATATCCAATTTTACTCTTCGGTGAGTTTTTACTAAAGGATATGAAAGGAATCTTTTGTCATTTTTCGTACGAGGTACATTATGACTTTTCCGACAAAAGTACGAAGAATGTTTTTTAACTTATATGGCATGAATGGATTTTTAAAACATTATTTCCAAGAAGCATCCCTTACAAGTTTTCAAGTTTGTTTTTAATCAACATCTTTTAATTGAATGACATGTTATGAAAGGAAAAGTGTTTTTGAAGGAGAAAGGATATTTTCCTCAAGAATGGAGTTCAAGTGTTTTATCAAAATTATTTTCCATCTAAGACAATAAAGGGTTCTGTTTTTATCCCTATTATTACATTGATTTGATTATGTTGTGATGGAATTATATTTTTATGAATTCCTTTATCTTATATGAATTTTTTTATCATGTCATGTTGTTTAAGAATCCCATTTTTATTAAATGGGTTATGCTATGATGTATGGTTTATGATTTTGTGGAACACATAATAATGGTATCATTATGAGATGGGTGGGACCTATATCTCCCTCCAATGCATTGGGTAAAGATTTTATATCTCATGAGATAGACATGGCTGGAACGGTAGGTTATACCGGTTCAGTGAAACAGGACTGAAACGAGGGTGACTCGGTTCAGAAATGGACTTTGTCCACTAAGATAGTCTTGGAAATGAGTCTTGACTAATAAGATATGATTCTCTATGATTATGTGTGTATGCCACAAAGTTTCATGTTTTTTGTTATGATTATTGGGATTTCATTTCACTACTAAGATTTATCCCATGTTATGAAATTATGCTCTCTTTTGCAGGTTAGGATTTCTAAAACGTTATGTTCTTATGAATATGATGTGATTGATATTTCATTTGTTTACCCTTACTGAGCATTTGAGCTCACCCTTTTATGTTTTCTTTTCCCCAGGATATAAAGAAAGGTTTTAGGTAAAAAAGGAAGATCTTTATGGGAGATGTTGACGATCTTTCACCACGATTAGAAGATTATATTCCGAGTTTCCAAAGACACTAAACTATTATGATCCTTGTGTGTGAGTTTTTGTTATGTACTATGTATTCCGCAAAAGTAATGTAATGTCCATGTACGTCAGGCTTCGGGTCTTTACAGTTGGTATCAGAGGAAAGGTTTAGTAAACCATTGGAAACTAGGATGCGAGAACTTTAGTGAGATCCCGAGAGATATTTCTAAGGTATGTCTAGGGATGTCTCTAAGGTTAAGTATACGTATAGGTTATAGTCCTAGAATTGCGCTAACGATCTTAGAATTTATCCTAAGATGTTATATATTGAGGGTACTCCCCCTTTATTATGTTGTTTTCTCTAGCATGATTTTTGCCTCTCGCACTATTCTTTTTGGGTTTTAGACGATGGATGGAGCCCGAAGGAACCGTGTTGATCAATGTAATGGACAATGCAATGATTGTCCTCCTGAACAAACAAGTGTTATGGGAGATGGAGTGAAAAATCTTATTGCTATACTTACACAAGCTATGAATCATTCTGGACTTCCAAATGAGCAGATAAGGGAACAATATTCTATTGAGTCCTTCATGAGGAAACGTCCACCTTCTTTCAGTGGGTCTTCCGATCCACTTGTTGCTGAACAATGGATCAGTACCACTAAAAAGATATTCTCAGTTCATCATTGTTCTGAACATGATAAAGTCATCTTTTCCGAATATCGTTTGGAAGGTGAATCTGATCAATGGTGGAATTTTATCAAGAATATGAGGCCAAGAGATGAAATTGAGTCCATGGAATGGGACGAGTTCAAGAACTTGTTTTTCAGTAAGTACATCCCTCGTATTCTTCCAACAAATATGGAAAAGGAGTTTCTTGAGCTAAAGCAGAAGGATGATGAATCTGTTGGTATATACGAAGCGAATTTTACAGGACTTGCAAGGTATGCATCTGGCATTATCATCCAACCTGAAAGTAAAGTTGATCAATTTTTCAGTGGCATAAAACCAAGTCTTTGAAGGGCATTAGCTATAAGAGACTTCAGTATCTATGAAGAAATTGTGCGTTGTGCTATCAAGGTAGAAATGGAAGTTGGTGTTACATATCCAACTCATGGTTTTGAACAGAAACGAAAGATGGAGTTCAAGGAGAAATCTCAGAATAATGGTGAAAAGAAGATGAATGTTTCCTTATGCTCAAAGTGTGGAAAGAAGCATGGTGGAGATTATCTTAAAGGGACTAGAAAAAGTTTTAAGTGTGGAAAAGAAGGTCATCGAGCAGCTGAGTGTCGAAGTAATGGAAAAAGGGTTTCTAATGATGTGAATAAAGCAAAGACTGCAGAGAACGCACCACAAACACTTCAATGCTTCAAGTGCAAGGAAATGGAGCATTATGCTAATAAATGCCCTAATCCAAGGGTTAGTGATGATCGACATGAGCAACCACTTAAGGAAAAGGAAAAAGGGAAGTCACATGCGATCACCATTGGCAATGTTGAATATTATAACGATGTGCTGGAATGATTAAGTGTATATGTAATGGGATTACAAAATGATGTTGTATATAGTATCGCAGAATATTGTAATATTTATGTATTGGTATATTGTGGTTTTCAATGGTACCGGTAACCATGGAATGTGATTGAGATATTTTTGGAAAAAAATATGATATGCGCATAATGAAGGGATAAGGATAAAATGAAATGTTTGACAGTATTCATGAGCTCATGATTAATATATCATGGTTTGAGTATATAGTATTTTGAGGATTTTGGTATGTGGAAGGTGTTAACTTTTAACTGCATTCATGTTTTCACTAAGGTTCAATGGGTATTCAAGAGAATACATGATTAAGGCCTTTGAATGTTTGGAATGTGACCAACAAGACATATCTTATGATATATGGGGATCAACGATGGTATTAAATCTCTGGTAATCGTTTTCACTATATTATGAGAGTGGACTGCAGTATTATGGATAAGCCTAAAGATTGGAATGGATTTTGTTGGACATAAGTTACTATTGATTAAGGATAGAATTTTTTTCGATATTATTGATGGGATATTATAGTAATATAGTTTTAGAAAAAGGACAACCTGCAGGACGGGCGACAGTCCATCGCTTCGGACAAGGCTGTGGGAATCGAACCCACAACCGAAGTGCGACTGACCTTTATCTCCTACCACTAGCCTACAGGAAGTCCCTGGTTAGTAGAAACTAGTTTTATTTTATTAAGCGGTATGATATATAAAGTAGAAGATCATTTTTGGAACCATATATGATTAACCATAAGATGGACTTATAACTTTTGCTAACCTTTTGTTTGAAAGAGATGGAATGACCCATCATTCAATCACATGATCTGCTAACACATCACGAATGACAAATTCAACTTCATTTCTTTAAGAGATTAAGTGGAAATTGTCCAAAGAACGACAAATAGTGAGACTATACCAAAATCACGAAAGTATTTCTTCTAATTCCAATTTCATCAACTTTAGGGAAATGATCTTGAAAACCAAAAATGTTGTCCTAGTGCTCTTATATCTGATGAATCATATGGTACCTTAGATCGTCACAAATTTATGGCTTTGTGATTGCTGGCTTTTCCATAGCCATGTTCTCTACCACTCTCCATCAGAACATGATGGTTAGATTTCTCTTCCATATCCATATTTTCACCTATATGGAAACCTAGTGATTAGTTTATTTCGGTAACCGTTAAGTTTCATACATTTATTTTTAAAGATTGGTTTTGGTATTCCTTTTTACGATGTGGGTTTCTATTAAATAATCTTTCGAGTAGTAAACCATTTATAACCCCGACGAATTTCGAGGGCGATATTCATTTTAAGGGGGGTAGAATGTAACACCGCAAGATTTTATAAAAAATATTATTTTTAGTTTCATTAATGTCTTGTGGTGTACGCTACACCAAAATAAGGTTTCACAACACGCATACTTGACTTGCCTTGCATTACACGCAATCACGACCTTCCTCGATAGCGTGTGTAGTACGCAATACCAAGTTTCACTAAACCACGATATGCTATAAAAAAATTAATAAAACTAGCAGTTATGAATTGTAATAACCACATTTTAAAATTTTAGAAATTTTATCTCTCAAAATGGACTTCATTTTTGGATTTGGAGTATCGAATTTAGCCTAAGTTGAAATTTTGGTATTTTTCGGATAACTTTCATATTCTGATGAATAGTGAAAATTACTAAATTTTAATTAAAAACAATTTTTTTAATCGAAATAATTAATAGTGATAAATTATTAATTTGAGTGGTTTTAAAGTATATGTAGAATATATTTTTACAATTTAATACAATTTTGGCCATTGGATGTAATTTCACATTTAAACCAGACATAAACAAGTGTCAATCTTTTGGTAGTTATTATCTCTTAAAAACACGCTATTTGTTTTGACAACGGGAATTAATTTTTTAATTAATTAATGCAATTGATATGTTTTGAATTTGGTAAAATAGAAATCATTTCTGAGTTCATAATATCAAATATAGTTTAGGCCTAATTTTTGATATTTTTCTGGAAACTTTCATTTTTTGATGAATAGTGAAACCACTAAGTGGTAGTTAAAAAAAATTAATTTTTCATAAAACTTAATTTTACCGCTTATGTGAGTGGAATTTCAAAAATCCGAGAGACACGGTTGATGTCAATAAGTAAAATGTGGTTCAATGAGATGAAAATAATTTTTGATGAATAGTAACTTTTTACTTTTTTTTACCACGGTTAAAAGTAAATAGGGTAATTAAGGGTAAAAATGATATTATTATTACCCTAAAACATGTCCTAATTCTATTGGACAAGTTTAATTCAAACAAAAACAACCTTAGGAATAAAATATGACCTTTTAGGCCAACTTGGATTAGATTAGGACATTTATTATTAATTTATTTAAAGAAGGGTTAAAATAGTTAAAATCAATGTTTAATAACTAAATCATTTTTAATATGAGGTTATACATAAGATAAATTCGACTATAAATATTAATTAGAAAGCTAAAAAGCTTTCCTACATAATGTTATTTTATTTTTAATTTTTAGACATTAAATAATTTAATTTATTTATGACACAACAATGATGCAGTAATTATCTTCTTAATGAAGTATTGACATAATTGATGTTATAAATACCCAAATAAATGTAATTTGAGACTTTTTATGACATAAACTAATTTTATTGGTTAATATGACATGTTATTGTTTATTTAAGTAACTTGGTTTGAACTTATCATTATGTTATGAATTTCATAAAAATCATGTACCAAATAGTGTCAAAATTGACAAAAATTAGTTTTTAAAACAAATATTATATTATTAATTGTTATTTTATTCCTAAAAATATAAGGTTCGGCCAAATGACTTATATAAGGTTATATATATTAATAATAAACAACTTGGGGTTCTTTTGGTATGATATAGTAGGTTTATTAACCCTATAGTGTAAGAAAACAAAAAGACACGGTAAAAGTTAAATTATTTAACTTAGAGTTAAATCTAATTGATAAGGTTAAAATAATAACCTAAACTTGTCTAAATCCTATTGGATGAGAGTATTTAGACCCATACCCACCTTAGCTTCGAAATATATCAATTTGGATCTATTTAAAACCAAAATTGACTTTATAATAAAATAATATTTTTAGTTTTCCCAAAGGTGCCCCTCTCCTCCCTTATAAAAGGGCACCTCCTCCCTCTCCTCCTCACACCAATTTGAGCATTCAAGCTTGGCCAACCCCTGCCAAAATATCTTCTCCACTTCCCTAGTATCATCCTAGAGGTCCTGGTCTTCTTCAAAGACCATCCTTAGTTCTTTAAATGGAGGATAAGAAAAGGCGCGTCAAAAAGAGGTAATATCCATTACCGATCTTTTTCAATTTCGTTCTTCTTGAACTTCTTCTTCTTTAGTTGTTTCATGTTAAAGTAATAAAATAAGTATTTATTATATAATGATATGTTATTATAAATATGAAAAAACTCTAATTAACCTTCTATCCATCCTACATAAAAAGGAAATCACCGCGCGTGCGTACGTACAGAATACCGTCTCCATGCTGTGGTGTAAACTATTTTCCGCCACCACCTTAATTGGATGGGTATAATGATGTAATGAGTAACTATATATGATTATTATAAAGTTATATTTATACTGAAATAGTATACATACACTTCAACACAAGTTCACGATCATGAGAACGATATCATCGCTCGTGCGTACATACGGACTACCGTCTCCACGACGCGTTGAGATTCATTCTCCATGTTAACAATTTAAGAATGATTATGAAGTATATATAAGAAATAATAATAAAATATATGACATTATAAAGCTACTGGATTTATTTATATATGTATGTCATTTACTTACTTCCATTCAAGACAATAAGGAAAGGAAAACAGCGTTCATGCGTACGTACGGACTACCGTCTCCATGAACGGTGTGTTTCATTTAATTTATCTATCTATTATATATATATACTGAATATATATGATATATAAATCATGTTTTATATTCTGGAAGTAATTAAATCATGATATAAGTAATAATAATTTCAAGAACAACAAGTCCAAACACCTATGATAAATGAAACGATTTTACCCAAAATGCTTCTTTAACATGAATTTACAAAAGAACGGGTAATATAAAGTCATAAGTGAACCATATATGATATCATAACAATGAATATGATTCTGTAATAAGTTAATGACATTATTTAAATCATTATACAGGTGATTCGGACACTTACGATGAAAATCGGACTTAAGGTAAGGGAAAATCTCGCAAATCTCAATTTTTATCCGAGATTGTTTATACTTCATAATTTACTGGGGAATATTTATCATCCACATCCATGTTTCCTCAATATGTAATATTTATATCCTTCTACAATAGTTTATATCCAATTTTACCATTCGGTGAGTTTTTAGTAAAGGATATGAATGGAATCTTTTGTCATTTTTCGTATGAGGTACTTTATGACTTTTCTGACAAAAGTAGAAAGAATGTTTTTTTTAACTTATATGGAATGAATGGATTTTTAAAACATTATTTCCAAGAAGCTTCCCTAACAAGTTTTCAAGTTTATTCATAATCAACTTCTTTTAATTGAATGACATGTTAAGAAAAGAAAAGTGTTTTTGAAGTAAAAAGGATATTTTCCTAAAGAATGGAGTTCAACTGTTTTATCAAAATTATTTTCCATCTAAGACAATAAAGGGTTCTGTTTTTATCACTATTATTACATTTATTTGATTATGTTGTGATGGAATTATATTTTTATGAATTTCTTTATCTTATATGAATTGTTTTATGATGTCATGTTGTTTAAGAATCCCATTTTTATTACATGGGTTATGCTATGATGTATGGTTTATGATTTTGTGGAACACATAAGAATGGTATCATTATGAGATGGGTGGGACCTATATCTCCCTCCAATCCATTGGGTAAAGATTCTTTATCTCATGAGATAGACATGGCTGGAACGGTAGGTTATACCGGTTTAGTGAAACAGTACTGAAACGAGGGTGACTCGGTTCGGAAATGGACTTTGTCCACTAAGATAGTCTTGGCAATGAGTATTGACTAATAAGATATGATTCTCTATGATTATGTGTGAATGCCAAAAAGTTTCATGTTTTATGTTATGATTATTGGGATTTCATTTCACTACTAATATTTCTCCCATGTTATGAAATTATGCTCTCTTTTGCAGGTTAAGAGTTCCAAAATGTTATGTTCTTATGAATATGATGTGATTGATATTTCTTTTGTTTACCCTTACTGAGAATTTGAGCTCACACTTTTATGTTTTCTTTTCACCATTATATAAAGAAAGGTTTTATGTAAAAAAAAGGTAGTTCTTTATGGGAGAAGTTGAAGATCTTTCACCACGATTAGAAGATTATATTTCGAGTTTCCAAAGACACTAAACTATTACGATCCTTGTGTGTGTGTTTTTGTTATGTACTAAGTATTCCGCAAAAGTAATGTAATTTCCATGTACGCCAAGCTTTGGGTCTTTACATTAAAACAATGAATAATGCCTTAAAATACAAATAACACATTCATTGATCTTATCGTATGTGTTTTTTTAGAAAAAATATACAATTCGGTAAAAAATGTTGAATTTTAAAATATTATTTTTAAATTTGAAAAAACAATCTCGACTTTTTGGAAGATAATTAATATTTTATTGAAATTATAAATACTTTTTGGGACTTTGAATTTCAGGTAAATGATAAGAGATTCTATTTGGTTTTGGATTTCCATAAAATCATAAAACCCGTTAATAATTTATTACTTCATAGAAAGGATTTAGGGAACCAATTTATTTTTATATTCCAGGTTGAAATTATTTTTAATCGTATAATTGGGTATTTTCCATTAAACTTATATCCATGTGTTTTATTCTCCTATATAAAAACTAATTTTAACCTTCTATAAAAATTTAAATTAATACTATAGATTAAAAATATTAATTAACATGTATATCATATTGTCATTGAATTTTGAGTTACATGTTTCCAAAATAAATGATTATTATGTTTATTTTAATTAATCTTTTATTTGATTCCTTGTGTTTATTTTCTCTCCCTCATAAAAGGATTCCAACTATCCTCTCTTCTCTATAATTATAAAGCCTTATCGATCAGCCAATCCTATATGTAATAACATTCTGTATATCTTCTCAACATCCGAGAAATTGTTTAATTTACATAATACCTTCCATTAAAGTCTTTTTTTAATAGAAAATTAGTATCTCAACTAAGATATATAACACTGAAATCAGTACATTCAATTCAATTATAAATTTTACCTCTTCTATTTAAATGGTATCCATTCTAAAATAATATATCTATTTTTCTTTTCAAATTAATTTATCATTGATAGAAATTATAGTGCATTTAATGTGTATATATGTTTTGTATTTTATAAATAGGGTTCTTTAATGATACAATATAATTTATTGTTATTTCCTTCTTTTAATTAGAAAATGAAAACAGGGGCCATGCATGTGTAAGTCTAACCATATCAATAAATGGTGTAAATTATTTCTCTGTATCTACCTTTTATAAATAATTATAAAAATGTATATAAATTTTATATAGTATGTTTATTTAATCAAAAAAATGTGCACATTATGGAACCATGATATATATTAAATGGCCGAAATATGAAATAAAAAATGAATGAAATACAATGAAATTACCTCCTAGAATAGTGATTTAATTATAGTTATTAGTGAATCAAAGATTAGATATAATAATTATATAATATATAGTATGATAAAAATTATTATGATTTCTGAAATATATTTATAATAAATATAAATTTATTATACAAAAGTTTTTAAAACATGTGAAGTAAAACAAGACTTGATGTAAGTCAATTATTTTCCAATTTCATTTTAATCAAGATTGATAATGGTTGAATTTAATTTTATGATTATAAATTATCCATATTTAATAAAATCATTAACTATTTATTCTTATAGTGTTATTTCTATAATTTTTAGGTATAATTAACATTTGTTTTTATTTTTATCTATAATGATCGGCAAAATATTTTTAATAAAAATAGTCATTATTTCATTTAAAGTGGGTAAAAAGTTTCCTCCATTCCAATGATTTCTTAAAAAATGATTTCAAAAATTTATCGACTATTATATTATTTTTAGAATAAAATTTTACATGTTTTTTAATTTATATTAAAATGTTTTAATGGAATATTTTTGTTGTTTTCTAAATGAGGCACATTAATATTTTTACTAAAAAAGTTGAAGGTGGTTTTGTTTTCATATATTTGGTGTGAATGGGATAACCAGACATCTAAAATATTAAAATATTTTAATATTACATTAAATTTAACATTTCCATTATGAAGAAACAAATTTCCATTATATTCTTTACATAAATGGATTTTAAAAATTTTATATAAATATAATAATGGTATTTTCCTCTCAAAATAATTTATTGATCTTAAAATTTAATTTTTCATCGATGAAAACATATTTTGATGAAATTTACAATTTACTTTGTATATGATCAAGTGATACCATTCATATTATTTATCTGAATGATTCTTTATATTATAATGGGATTTTTATGAAACTAATTATTTTTCAATGGGTAATGATACGATGGAATTATAAAATGTTTATAAAACTCATTTTCTTTGCATTGGTTGTGATTATATGATTAATGTCCTATGATATTTTTTCCCAAATATATATGATTTTAATTGTGTGATTGGTGAGTCTTGATTTATGTCACCCTCTAGGTCATTAGTAGAGCATTATATGTCAATATATAATTATTGGAAATTATTTGATGATCATGATCCACTATTGGAAATATATAGGGATTCTGAATAAACTATGATACATGAACCGTGGGGTGTTTCCTAAACCATTATAATATTAGAAATATATTTTGATGCCTATTACACTATGATATGATGGTTTTGGTAGAAAAACATGTCATATTATAAGGTTTATATTTCTATGATAGTTCCAAATTAGTTGTATATGTTTTTATACATATGATGAAAACTTGTGGTTCATGATGTAATTATAATGATATCATAATCTTATGATTTTGTATTTAAACGTGCTAATGTTCTATTTTATTAATCTTAATTATGATCTATGATTCATTTGGTGTGATATATTTATGTAACAATGAATATATCATACCATTAATCTTATTTTATGATTTTATATGATTATTGATTTATATCTTCAATGATTAACATTCCTATGCTTTTATAATAATCCTTTTTTATGTGTTATTTTCATTGTTTTAGGATAATTATTATAAATAGGGTATGTAAATAAATGTACAATGTGAGAAGAACAATGTGAGAGATGGTGAATAATGTACCAAAATAATATGTCTAGCTATATAGTTTGTAAATAAAATAAACCATTGTGGTCATTTGATGGAATTTACATTCAATTTTTAAAAATTCATTAAAATAAAGTAATATTTATATATGAAATTCATAGTTCTATATTGAAAATATATGAAAAAAATTGAAAATAAATAAAATGATAAATTCCTTTAAATATTATTTTTTTATATTTTTTATGAATCAAGTATTTTTCAAGGTTAAATTGGCATTAGATTTCCTTTTAAGCCTTATATAAATAACATTTTATAATAATATGATTTATGTCATTAGAATCATTATCCAAGAATATTTTACCTTATATATAAATTTAAATCTTAATAATATTATATATCTAAAAATGTTTTCTTTTAAATTTAGTGTATTTATTTTGAAATTAAAATCCCCCAAAATTAAAAATTTTATTTGATGTATTTATTTTCAAAATTTAAATTTCAAGTATAAAATTTAGTAAAATTTTAAATCATAATGTTTTCTTTAAAATTGATTATAATAGATCCAAGATTTATTTCCCAGATTAAAGTACGACTGGTTAAAATTAGAAATGTTATAATAAAATTCCATTAAAAAATTATTTTTTATCAAAATGTTGTGGTAATGATGTGTTTCCACTTAAAATAATTTTTCCACTCCTTATTTTCCATTTTTTCACATTTAAATACATTGATAGTGACCCTACATTATTCAAAATGCAAGGGTCACTCATTAAACTAAACATCCATTTACCAATAAAAATGTAGCATCTCTAGCACATCAAGACACACCTAACCATAAAAATACTCTTTCATGATCTAAATTTTTACAATCCCTAGAACACACCCTAATTAAAATAAATCCCTGGCCACTCATTCATATACTATGACCTTTTTATTCAAATATTTTTTCCTAGAAAATTTATATCCCCAACATTGGAATCATTATCCAATTAGAATCGTTTCTGCTTATCATCCTTCACATTTATTTTGTTACATACCATATTTTCTCAATTGTTTGGGACCTATTAACATTTTCTAATGGAGTCATGGAGGTTTTTATAGTTTATTGGTCTCATTCGGATCCTGGTGCCCCAAAATTTTAAGGGTCAAACTCATCATCACAGTTAGGAGAAACCTTATATCCCAACATGCTTGGTTTTTCTAAATAGTAAATCTTGAGATAATGGGGTGTTGGGGGATAAATGATTTTTTAAAACAATCCAACTCTAGGAACATTGTCATGTGGTGATGCAAGCCTCTTTGATAGAAGCCATTCCCATGGTTATCCCATAGTTTCACAAACCACACAAAAATACCATGTGCCCCTATCATTGTGGGTAAAATTCCCATTTTTTCATTAATAATGATAAAAATCATACCATCCTTATCCCTACATATTTTCTAGTAGGTGTCCCATCCTTCCTCAAAGATGAATCTCCCTCCTCTGATAAGTTAGGTTTATTTATATCTCCTATATTAATTATCCAAATCACTCATTGTCAGAAGGATTAGAATGATCAACGTAATCTATATAACCTAATTGCTTCTATTTATCCTTGATTATGTCCCATGTTTCACTATTTAGGTGTTGCAAATTTTTCTTTATTCTTAGGGAGATGTAATATTTCTTCCATAACATTATTTCTATATTGATTAAATCTTAAATAATGGTTGAGTGTAGAGTTACAAATCCATGTTAGGTTGCTTATGTCTCTCGATTTTTTGTCACTTTATAATTAGAGAATCATTGTTCTGTTCTCAAAAACTATATGATAACACCTCCAATTGAATAAATATATTAAATTAAATGTGTTTCCATGTTCGGCATTGCCCGAGTGAGCAGGGAATCACCTCTATCGGTGACCTATTTGAGATAAGCATCCGAAATGGGTCTGTCTCCTTCTTAGGGGCCTCTTCCATTATCAAATATAGTTAAACTCATATTTAGGGGTAATAAACATTCAATAAATAACTAAAATTAATGAACTGAATTGTAATTATGATAAATTATAGGTCACAGGTTATTCTCATGATCCTTATTTATATTACATTATGCCCCTTGGATTATTATTATGTTTGTGCCTCATACTAAATATGTATGCCTCATATTATATTCCATATTCTATTTTATTGTGATTACAATTTATGCCTCATTTTATATGGTTATTTCATGTTTCTTATTTATCAAGTCTTGTATCCCAGATCTTATACATGTCTTTATATCCTTCATTCATTATTGATGGTTTTGAATTAAAGTAATTTGAATAGCTTGATTAACTTGTTCTATATACAATGACTTATTTATATGTTTTCATGGTTTCCATTCATAACCTATTTGTGTTATGGTAGAAAACATAGGTCCTGATGTAATGATGTCAGGTATGAACTCTCCATGCTTGGATTTATTCTACATGACATGCTAATGGTGACCCTTGGCATGCCAGGCGAGGGCTCTCTAGGAGGATTTACTTTTACTCATGAGTGACACATGCTTCCATGTTGAGAAATCATGGACAGAATTGTTGGAATGATGTATATGCCATGCCTCAGGTGATACTTAGTCTATAATTTGAGATACCTAGTATGGACTCCTATTTCACCATAACATTAGTGATAAATGTGATTCCAATATGATTTTCCTTATAAGGACTCCGTGGTATTGGTTACATAGGAGGCTCATGTAGTGACTGTTGGTATTCAATATGGATCATCTTGGACAGTCTCAAGATTTTACATTGGATTTGACAATTTTCATTTCCCATTTCATATGTGATTCCTCTTATTAAATTATTATCATTCTTAAATAATATTTCATGAAATTGTTTAACAAGATAAATAACAAGCTTGGGGTCGATCGACATTTAATGTTTTATTTTTGATATCTCATACACATACCATATCACTTATAAAGGAAAACTTGGTTCAGACATCCGGCTTATGACAAATCAGGTGGTATCAATCAAGTTTCTATTTAGGACCCATTTCCAATTTATTTATTTATTTATTATTTAATAATATTTATATTTTATGGAACATTGTACATTTATACATTGCACAAAATGGAATAATTTAAACATTCTTGGTGTGAACTATTGGGATTGTATATGACACACTACTTGGGCTTACATTGGTACCCAAGAAGACATAAATATTATAGGTATAGATAAACTGAAGTATCCACCATTCAATTTTTCATATATATCATTAGGATGGAGTATGGGTTAGAGAACCAGGACAATGATTTGATATGCTAGTTATATAAATTTTTTGATTTTTAGGTATTTTGTTAGTATGAGGTATATGTCTTTATCCCATGTACGACTTGTAATCATATTTTTTTAGCACCATTAACATCATCATCATTGATATCTTTTGTTTATTCTTCATACTGATATCATTTATATGGATTAATTTGATGCTATTATTTATGTTGATGTTTATTGTTTACAACTGCTTCTACTTGGGAGGGTTACTATAATAGTCATACAGTTCCTTATTATATTGTTTCATATATATATATATATATATATATCAGTGCTACACTATGACCTATGAGTGAATAGTCTCCCCACATAAACACCCAAGGATCTTGTTGTTAGTTAGCATCCTCTGGTGTTTAGGGAGGCATGATTGAGGTCGGGGGTCCATCGTCATAAGGCATCACTATGTGGAATCAAATGTGGGATGCTAAAATGTGGTATTACAGAAATTCTCAATTTTTTCATTCTTTTTTGTTTTTGAAATGTGACAATCATATTGTAATTTTGTAATGATCTTGTTCTAGGGAGTGGATGATCCTTGTACCGGGGATAACTAAATTACCTAGGATGGGTAAATGTTGTTATTTCGTATACTCATTAAACATTTTTGGGATTTTAAAATTGGGTGATGCACTTAAATTGTACTAATATTTATTACATATCAAATTAATAATATTTTTATATTTCTTCTAACATAGATTGATAACATGAGGGTGTATCAAAGAATGCATCATACAATGAACCATGGGAATAAAATGTCATTCCTTATTTCCATGCTATGTTTACATTATATGTTCATTTTTATGACACATTTTATTGTTGTAGTGACTTTTATATTATATGTGGAATTGTGCATCCACCCCATGAAAGACAATGAAAACATAATTGACACATATTGTGCCTACCTTAACCTAAGAGTGTTTTCCTGCGTAGGATAAAGAAAACACATTTTGTAGTCGGTTATCTCAATTTGATCCCTAGACTCTAGGTCGCATTGGACGAAACTTTTTATGGTTAGGATTATATAGAGGCCACATTATAATTTATAAGGTATTTTGACCCTTCTAAATTTGAAATGGTGATCCATCTATTAAACCATTTAAATTAATTTAATATCATAATAAAGATATAATCAAAACGATTAATATATTTAAAATCAAAATTGAAATCTTATATGTTTAATTCGAGACCTTGACTTGAAACGATCCTTTTGGTGGGATGTATCCTATGTCTCCAATGCCTTTTATAGTGTTTATATTCCTTATTATCACATATACGTAGCTCCAGGAGAAGGAGGATAGGTGTGACTTGATCATATAAGGGGATAGAGAATGTTACTTTTTTATATTTTATATTTTCATATCTATTATAAATCCAATATCATGAGTGTACATGGTAACTATTGATATATTCCACCAAGATTTTCACATGATGTAAACTGAGATAGTGGTGATGAGCATACACTAGATGTTGTGGTCCCTAATCCACCCATAGTAACTCCTATAGTTCCACTCGAGTTTCCTCCTATAGATCTTCCACTAGGAGTCAAAGCGCAGTTCTGTGACAACTTCTTCCACTTTAATCATTATTTATAGTGTTCTCTTAATCCTCTAATACAATATTAGAGTTGGCCTTGGATTATTAAAAATAGAATCATCCCACAATATTTGTGATGGTGGACCCCGAGATACTGAATCAAGGCTTGAAATCATTGTATCGATCTTCGACCATCTTTAGACACCATCATAGGGGAGGTCCAAGCTCACTACCTACATGTTGTGTTATTCTTCTGTACACTAGTGGGACCTCATATCTCAGGTTGAACATCTCAATGGTATGGTTTGGTATGACTTTTAGAAATCCTTGTATGTTAACATCTTTTCACAAACTGTGAGGGCAGATGACACTATGTATTTAATTCATCATCAATAGGGAACTATGATCATTATTAACTGTCCATATCACTTCTTTAAGATCCAAAATTTCACTCTATTTGTGATTACTGACGATTCAAAGACTGCAAGGAGTTTTGCGAATGAGCTTCTATAAATTTTTTGGTCGCATATTATTTTCATCTAGTTGTTAAATATTGAAGATATAGTGATCCAGGAAATTATCATTGTATAGAACCTAAGATAATATGGAACTGTGAGCCCTAAAAATTCAATTTTTAGGTAGGGTGATGGTGTTTCTAGTAACAGGAAGATCCATTTCAATGATCCATGTGGGGGGAGTACCAGCTATATGAAATTCACTTATAGACATGTGGTGTGTAACTAGTGTGGTAGTCCAGGACAAAAAATTCCCTAGTGCAAGAGAAACCTGATCAAGTGTCAAGCTTGGGGTGGGGCGGGTCACCTTCATAACTTAGTTCTATCTTATCATACATATTTCAGTGAATAGGGATTCATATTGACACCTATATCATGTTTAGGATTTCTGACCACACATCAAGCAGTGTTTTGGTCTTCAACCAGCCAATCAAGATGACATGGAGCTGGTTGTTACTAAGAGAATCAGGCCCCATAGCATTACCATCAACATAGTGGATCTATTAATGTTATTCAGGAAATATATCTGGGCCATAGTTTATTCGATTTTTAAGTTGTATGGACTATGCATGAAGAGTATATGCTAGTTAATTATAAATTATGTGATATTATTTTAGTAACCTCTAGATTAGTCTATTTAATTTGTAGTATAGGTGCACCACACTCTTTTCTATATATTACAACTATGGGGTGTCTGTTTATAGTGAGAGAGTACTCTACCAGCATAATAACTCTTGACACAATATTGAGTGTTTTAGAATAAATTTCATTCCTATAGAGGTAGTTCCCCCTTGAGATTACTAGGTAAAATTTACTGTGGAGTTTCTTTATCCTCTACATCACTGGCTTCGACCTCATACTCAGTATGAAAATAGAATCTACCTTACTATGCCCAGGTGGATTTATATCACAAATGTGTGCAATTCACATCACCCAAGGGCAGCATGTATATCTATAAGGGAGTATGGGATATTAAGGAAATTTTAGCTGGACCCAAGAAAACTAGGTTATGTGGAGTCACATTTCAGATGGAGAGTCTCTTTATAAGCAATCGTGAGGGGAACATCTTTTAAAAATTCCCAAATATTTTGAAACATTTCAATGATGTTTCCCTATAATGATTTTTCTGGCCAACCTCCTTAAATGGAGTTTTGATTCAACATTGAACTAGTTTTAGTTGGTTTTCTAGTGTCTAATTATCCTTATAGGATATCACATATAGATCTACATTAACTTAAGAAGTAACATGAAGTTCTAGAGGAAAATGATTTAATATTACCTAGAACATCATCATGGGGTTCACCTATCATATTTGTCGAGAATGTAGATGGTACACATAATTTTATGTTGATAATCGATGGTTGAACCAACTTGTGATGAAGAACTACAAAGCACTACCTCATATAGAAGAAAACATTGACCATCTTTGAGGGGAAATGGGTTTCCCCGAGATCAAATTGTGGTCAGGTCATCATCAGGTGTGTGTGAGGCCATCTGAAATACCACGTGCAGTATTCTAAAATAGGTACCTATTGTACAAGTATCTAGTTATGTTTTTCATCCTGAAGAATGTGATAGCATTATTTATTCTTCCAATGAATTGGTATTTCCCCATGTATCTTGATTACTAGGTGGTGGCCTTTATAGAATACATATTTGTGTATTCATTCCATAGGCATGACCACGCTACCCATCTGGAGATCGTGCTATGTATACAAAGAGAGTACCATATGCATTTTAAGATCAATAAATTCCACTTTTGGATCATCAATGTTTACTTCTTGGGTTATATAATACAAAGGCAGGCACATCTGTTGACCAATAGAAGTCGATGGTTGGGGTTTATATGATCATCCCATGAATTTATTTCAAATATATTTATTCTTGGGGTATATTTACATTATAGGATATTCACATAACATTTTTCATGCTTGGATATGCCTCTTATGGACTTGATTGTGAAATTTGTGAAATTAAATTGGACTGAAGCTTATGAAAAAAAATTTCAGGTGCTAAAGGGGATACCAACTATAGTGTTGATATTTTTTTTCTTCTAGAGCCAGAAATAGGCTATATTATTTACTATGACACTTCAAAAATTAGGCTGCGATGAGTTCAATGGAAATTGGATTTGGTTAAATTATATGGGTCCCGCTAGCTAAAGTATCATGATAGGAATTTCCCTATATGTGACATTGATCAAGAGTTCTTGGTTTATGTTATATGTGGTTCATGGAATAACATGTTGGGTGGGATATTTTTCTTTACATAGATCATAAATTTATCAAGTACATTTCCATAGGTAAAGTCTTGAATCTGAGGTAGCACCGTAGTGTTGAATATGTGAAATCATTTGACATTGATCTCTCTTATAAAAATTTAAAAAGAAATGTTGTAGATGATTCATTGTTCCAAAAGACTCATACAAAATCCATGAAGGAGGTTTGCAGTGAGTGTAAAATGATGGACCTATTCACTAAGATGAATTTATCGGTTCAGGAGAAGAATAAAAACCCAATTTTAATGCTCTGGTAATGACATCCTATATTCTAATGTGGGTCTAGATAAGGAATTTATCATATTATGAGGGATCTCCTTTAGAGAGGGTTTCACAGGTTAAAATCCACCTCCTGGTTGGGTTATTAATGTGACTGAGACTCTAATTTTTTGTGGTAATTTTTGGGTGCCTTCTAATATACTTGAAGTGATGATGTGGAAATATCATTCAATGGTCTGGAAAGTTCATCTTGGTATCACCAATATGTACTGTGATGTGTGTCTCTAGTATCGGTGGACATTTTGAAGAGGCATATAGATGTTTTTATCTCTCGATGCTCCTCTTATCAGAAGGTGGAGGTAAGGAACCAGTGACCAGCTGGACCCCTACAACTTATATTCATTCTATAATGGAAATTTAATGACATCATAATTGATTTTTTTGAGGTTCTTGTTAATAACCCCTAAAGGTAGTGATGTATTATGGGTGATCATTGATCGGTTGACCAGGGTTTCACACATTCTACCTTTTAAAGAAACCATCTCTATTGAAAATATTAGGAGGCTATATATCGGGGTGATAGTGAGCCTTCATGGTGTTCCACATTCCATCATTTTGGGCTAAGACACCTAGTTTATTTCACTGTTCTGGTAGGGTCTGTGGAAGGAACTGAGTTCATATGTGCTCTTGAGTACAAAATATCACCCTCAGAACAACGATAATTCCAAGAAGATGATACGATAGTTAGAAGATAAAATCTAGGCATGTATCCTTAATTTTGGAGGTTTTTAGGAGAAACATATACATTTACTTTATTTTTTCAATTATAAATTTCTCAGGAAAATATTTTGATGGTTCTTTATAAGGACCAATATAGTTGGTCATTCCATTCATCAATATTCATGTTATAGGTAGGTGAGGTAGCACTATTGGGTCCTCATCTCATTCAATAGACTCCAGGAAAATTCTATATGATTCAAAATCATTTAGATATATCTCAGTTTATGAAGAAGTCTTATATCAATCGTCATTGTAGACCTCTAGAGATTGAGGTGGGAAATCGAGTCTTCAATGACTGTAACCAATACTGATTCATAGACAAATAGATAGACAAGGTATGTTATTTCCTAAATATTGCAATCCATTTAAAATAATGAAGAGAGTTAGTCTCATAGCTTATCAGTTTCTGTTACCTCAATGATACCAGGCAATGAATGATGTTTTCCATGTATAACAGCTTCATCTCTATCATGTTGACCTATCTAATTTATTTCACCTTGATGATATTGAGATAGAGGTAGATGTATCTTTCTAGGAGAATCCAATACATTACATTCATTAGAATAAGAAGGTTCTCCATGGTAGGTCCAGTTAACTTTTCTATGTGTTGAGGATGCATGATCGTTTATAGGTTGATACTTGGGAGTGAGTGGTTGATGTACATGCACAAGGGCCTAAACATTTCTAAGATGATGTTTTACCACCCTTGAAAGGGAAACATGTGGATGAGTAGTATTATGGTGGTGATGTTTTAAAATAATATAATTTTTTAAAGGCATGTACCATCATTTTTTTTGTTTTTATTCCTTTTTCTATCCCTACTAACATTTAATAATGGATTCAAGGTGTCTCTAATGGTATGGGACTCGGTGGGATCTTGGAGCCCCAAATTTGAAAAGGATGACTTGGCCACAGAATTAAGATAAACCATGGATCCTTCCCTCATATTTTTCCTAAACTATACAACATGAGATAGTTGGTTGAGAGGGGATGGAAATTTTTTTTGCAACCATTTTCCCCAAAGAGCATGTCCATATGGCATTGTTTTCAACTTTTCTAGAGGTCAGTCACATGGTTGGTGCATGATTTGTAAATTCATGCATCCAAACAGTGTTCCCCTTTCTATATTGGTAAAATCCACATTTTTTACTTAATGAACCAAAAAATATAACCCTCCTTCTCCCCCACATATTTTCCAATGGGTTTCTACTCCTCCCTCACACATGATTCTCCATCCTCCTATAGGGTGGGTTTCTTGATATCTCCTCCAATCTTCATCCAAATATCTCATCGTCGAAAGAAGAGAAAAGAACATGGTAATATATATATACTGTTAATGTTTTAATTTCTTCATGATACCATCCTCTGTAGTTCTATTTATATTTGAACTCTATATCCATATTTTTATTTTTTTGAACAATTTCATTGACAGCTGTTGCTCTAGATTAATTTAAGCATCAATAATGGACAAGTTTACAGACACTAATCCATGGATTGTGGTTTAGGTCATTCAAACTTGTGTATTATAATTATAATAGTTCTCTACTGAAGAATACAGAGAAACTGTCAGATGAAACATCTAATTTGATAAATAAATTAAACTGAATGTGTTTTTTTATTTTCCATGACCCGAGTGAGTAAAAAATCACTACTATGGGTGATCTCTTTGACCATAGATACCTAAATGGGTGTGTTTCCCTATTATATTCCTATTTATCATATCCAAAATCCTTAGACACCTAATTATGTATAATTCACATTTAATAAATGTATTAAATTGATTAATTTAATTGTAATTTAGATAAATTGTATATCTTAGGTTAGGAACATGAGCCTTATGTTTGTTACCTTATTCCCCTTAGGTTATGATAATTCTTATGCTATGTGATAAATTCTTATGGCTCAAACTATATTCCCTATGTCATTTCCTAGTTATTATGATTTGTACTTCATTTTTAATAATTATTGTATGTTTCCTAGTGATAATGTCTTGTATCATAGATAATATGATTATTCTCAAGGAAATATGTCCTGATTAATGGGTTTTAATTAATCTTTAATGGTTAACGTTCTTAACTCATTGTATTTGTTATGAATTTTTGATATGTGGTCTTGGTTTCTATTCCTAACCGACATGATGGCTGGGTTCACTCATGGGAACTGACATAAGGATTTCATGGATGGAATCAATGAATTTGTTTCGGTTCTAAATGACACACATGGTGGGAAAATTTGTGTTCCTTGGATGGGCTCTTTGAGAAGATTTACTTCAAATCATGAGTGACACTGGTTCCAAAGGGGAGTATCATTGGATAGACTGAATGGAAAGATTGGTATACCATAACATGGGTGATACTCGATCTCCTATGTGAGATACCTGTTATGGACTCATAGTTCACCATGCCATGCGTAATACATGTGATGCCATTATGGATTTCATTGGAAGGACTTAGTGGAATTGGTTATATCATATTCTCTATAAATTCCCTTTGAAATTACATACTCATCGAGTAATGAAGGATTTGGATGCCACATTATATTTGATGATTTTAATTTAATGTTTCATATCTGATGCCTCATATTAAATTTTGAGCATGCTTGAATAAAATTCCAGTGATTTTTCCACAAATCGAAAGAATAATCATGGGGTCGGTCCACACTTGATGTATTATCTCTGGTGACCCATACAAATTCCTTATCACTTGTATAGGTCCCCTATGTTCAGGTATATGGTTTGGGAGGAAGAATGTGTAATCAATTAGGTCTCCATTTAGGAACCTTGACTGATGTATTTATTTATCTATTTATTTCCTTACATTTATCATTTATGGAAGACTGGTAATTTTTATTTCAAACAAAATGCATTGATCTAGACACTATTTGAAGTGGACAAATAGGTTAGTATCTCACAACCTGCTTGAGCTACCTTTCGTATCCAAGAAGACTTAATTATTTCATTTTTAGATAAATGGAAGTGGCCAACATTTTATGTTTGATTTAAAACAATAGAATGTATGGGGGAAGATGAATGATCCTATATTAGAGGAAGTACAGAACAAGAGGTAATGATTTACTTCTCAACTACCCATCATTGAGAAATGATCTATATTTTAAAGATAATTTAGATCATAATGTCTGTATAATTCAAATTTTAGATAATTTATCTGGATTTTTTTATTTTAAGAAATATAAATATAAATTTTATGTTTTAACAATCAAGGGTTTCTATTCCGAAATGATTACTCTATGCATGACTTTTTTTGTACAAATTTCCACTTTTTCAGACATTTATATTATTGTTTAACTAAATTCATGTATGTGGCGTGTATAATACCAAATTGAGATAACATATCCAGAATTATCAATTAATTTTATCACTAATAAAATGTTTTACATATTTATTTTAATAATTATTTTACATATTGTATTACAGGAAACATTGATTTTTATTCAATGTTTATTTACTTTTAATATCATTATTTTAAAATCACTATTGTAACCTAGATGTTACAGAAGAAAAATGAATATAAATAAGTAAATTGTTATAAATAACTATCCTAGTTTTAGATAAATAAAATATATTGATGAATAAGTAATTTTTTATAATTCTTTATATGCTTCCAAAATACATTTTTTTATAAAAATTATTTTTATTGATTTTGGTGTAAATATATTAAAATTATTTTTTCCCCTTTTATAAAATATATGTTAAAATTAAAAATTCATTTTTTAGTATACATGTCAAAATTATCTTATAGTGATTTATTTGGCTTTTTTGAAAACGGTGTTTTTTTATGAATAGTTAAAATGCTTATTTTTATTGAAAACAATATCATATTATAAATCATTAACAAGTACCATTTCATTTTAATATTGTTTTATAATTAAATTTAGTTCCATTATATTTTTCCAAATCTAATTTAGTTAATTATAATCAATTAAATATTTATTTTTGAAAAAAAAAAACAGTTTATACCTTAGAAAACATTTTCTTTGCAAAACCATTTGTTCATCATGTCGACAAGTTTAATTTGAAATCTAATAATTCCACTTATATGTATTGAATTTGGAAAAATGATTCCATATTTGATTCATAATTATTAGTATTATATAATAAGTTCTATATAATTTTTTTAATAAATAGTAAAAATATTATGAAATTATTATCGTGGTTATGGTTACATTGGTATTATAGGGGTTTAACTAAAATAAAATGGCTTAAAATGACATAAAACATTAAATAGTTAATATTTAATGGATCTATGTACACATTATTTCATATAATATTCGATAATAATCCATTTTTTACCAGTTGAACTTTTTTACACTGTTGGTATACCTTTTAATTTTGATAAATTGGAAGATATTCTTCACTGCCTCTTATAAAAGGGTACCCCCACTCCTCTCCTATTAAAACTCCTAGATAAATTTAAATTAGCTGATTCCTACCAAAATATTTTAATTTATTCCTTAAGAATATATTAATGGACCTATATTTATCTTTAAAAAATCTAGTGATCTATATTGGTCATCACCTATGGATGTTATACGAGGAAGATGATTTATTCTTAACATGATTTTTTTATATTTCCTACGGATCCTATATAAAATATTCCTAAAAGATTATTGAATAATATGAATATTGTATATAATAAACTTAAATGATAGTATTTTATTATATGAAACAAAATTAATATCCCCTTCCATAAAAAGGTATTTTAAACTGTTTATCATATTTACAAAGGAAAACAGCCTCGCAAAATAATGTACTTTTTTTCAATCACCACCACTCACAAGTAGATATAATGATGGATTAAGTTAATATATATTTTATTTATGAAATATTTATACTTTTGGAAGTATTATAACACATCTATGTTCTTACCATCTAATCCATTGGAAAACGATAATGTCGCTCAAGTGTACGTGTGGACTACCACCTCCAAGAAGTGAGGTTCCAAATTGTTCATTTTATATTTAAATGGATGGTAATTAGAAAATATTAAATGAATATATATTATATATATGATAAAATGGTGTTTATTTAATGATGAATGAAAAATTTACCATTCATTTTATCTATCCATCGAGAAAATGAAAACAGTGTTAATCCTTATATACAACATATTGTCTCTATGAAAGGTGTAATTCATTTTCTATATAAAACTTTTATGAATTAGTATAAATTAATATAATATATATATAATATTAATATCATGGTTAACAAATTTATTATGGAACCACGGTGAAAATAAATGTTCAAAAAGTACCAATACAAAATATACATGAAAAACGATGCATATGATGACTGAACCGTTAATTTAATAAGAAATAGTTAATAAACGTATAATAAAAGGTCATAATTAAATCAGGTATGGTTTGATATATATCATTATGGCTCTGAAATACATTTATAATAAATAATATATTGTTATTCTAGATGTTCTAATGTGTACAAATAATTTTGAGACTTGAGGTGAGGGATTTTCGTCTCACTTTTATTTATGTGAGATACATGCCTTATTCACCACTTGTTTCTTTTATATGGTGTATAATATGAACATGAATTTATATTATTGTTCTTATTATGATAATTATGGGCATTTAAATATCAATATAATTTTTTTTATTTCCTAGAGATTATGATTCAAACATTACCAAAGTGGTAAAGGTTTTCTTTTATAATCTATTTGTTTATCAGGATATTTTTTATTATGATTCCAATGATGAAATCATAAGACATTTCTCTAAAAAACAATATTATTTTCTAATCTTATAGTTATTTGTAGATAATATACATTTCAAATTTCACTATTTATATACTCAATAGACGGGAAGAACTTAATTTGGGAAAGTTGACTTTATTTCTATCTTCTGAAGAAAATAATTTTTATTCATTTTAATTGTTTCATAAATTTTTTTAAAGAATTATTATTCTTAAATGATTGACTAAAGAAACAGTTAAACATTTTTTCATTGTTATAAAATTGTTTAATATATTTTTTTTTGTTTTTAGGAAAACACTCTTTTGAATTTTTACTAAAAATGTGAAAATAATCATAATTTTAACATGTAAATAATGGAATGTGTTTTCCAAATTAATAGATGCTAAATTATATAGAGATTCCATTACATGATTCTAAGGGTAATTTTCAACAAAAAAAATTCATTATATTTGATAAATTTTTAGATTTCAAATTAGTTTTTCAAAATATACTGTTAATTATCATGATGAAATGTTCCATGTGGTCTTACAAAATAAACTTCCATTATGGTTGGAATTATTTAATTTCACATAAGATATAGTATGGATATAATTCAATTATATTATCCTTATTCTTCATTTAGATTATTTTTGATTATGATGAAAAGTATTTATGAATCATATTTCTTTCCCATGGGTTATGCGATGATGAAATGTTTTTTACCCCCATTTTCATTTCATGGGTTATGATATGGGGAATGTTTAATGATATTATAGAATAAAAATTCATTTATTATATGATAGGTGGGATTTATATATCCTAATGATGAATTTGGTAATGATTAATGTTCTATGATCCCAATGGGTACATGGGAGGTTATCCCAATCATGATAGAGGGTATATGTGAGTTTATCCCAAGCCTGAACGGGGTACATTTGATTTTATACCAATCCAAAAAGAGGGTACATATGATAATATCACATGAATAAAATTGTGTACCATGGAGCTTATTCCATGCCAAAAAGAGGGTACACAGAAGTTTATATCAAATAAAAAATTTTGTATTTGGGTTCTTATCCAATTCCTGATGAATGTACCAATGTGGTTAGCCACTTAATACCATGTTCTTAGTGTCATAGTGCGTACCCTTAACATAATATTTTCAATTATTAAGTTTATTCTGCAGATAATTATCGTATGATAATTGTATGTTCTCAATTATCTCATTCATTGATTATATTATGATTCATGTCATACAAAATAGAATGATTTATTCCAGGACTCAGTTTTATGATCTATGATATGAAAGGTATGGTTATCAAATTATATATTAACATTCTCATAGCCCTATGCTCATTTAATATTTATAAATATATTTTTTACCCTTTCTGAGGATATGATCTCACCCTTTATTATGTTTCAGTTTCCCATGTTATCAATAATGTTATTTTGTATAATAAGAATAATAAGGGTTCTATTTATGAATAATATAGTATAGGATAATATAGTTTAACTGTGAACAACTTGTTTATGTATCCATGATTCTAATGGCACTAGACCTATACAATTTTTTCATGGATTAGTATGTTATGTGATGAATATTTTTCTATTAGGAAGGGATATCAATGCATGAATGTTTTGGATATCTATAGTTTGAATTATATTTTGGTATAGTTAACATTTGATTACTTAGATAAAAAAAAGTGAGAAACATAATGAAAATTATATGTATATGAAAATATCATTTTTTATTTGTGATAGATAGAGTGAGAGGTTTACAACCTATTAAATCCCTTTCAAGATTATATAAGAGGTTGTGTCTTTGGAATAGATGTACCTAGGGGTAGTAACATTGAAAAATGTGTATTAGACATTGATTTGATATTCACCTAGTGCATGATAATGTGCATTGCTACAAATCTATTTGGACACTCCCAGAGGATATGTTTATAAAATCCACAAATTCTTTATGATAATCCATGACGTATTTGAATATTCACCATGAATAAATTAGGATAAGCCTGAGGAGTCAACTATTGAGAAAAAGGTTTCATGATTTAGACATCTTAAAAGTAATTTTTCATTATTATTTTGTTTTCCACTATTATTATTTTTTCATAGACTATGATTTTTTTAGTTGATGGATATATCCCGAATAGATCATGTTAAAACAAAAAACATTCAAAAATGAAATGATTTCCACGAACCTATAAATCATTAGGGAAGCTGAAATAAAAAATCTCATAGTTATTCTCACACAACATCCAAAAAATATAAATCATAATGAATGTAAAAATTATAAAGCAGAAGAATAATTGTAATTGATCATTTCCTAAATAAATTTCCACCTTTTAATGGTTTTTCTGATCCACATGTTATTTATAATTGGATGAGTATAATTGAAAAGATATTTTCAATTCACTAGAGTTTAGAGAATGAATTTGTTATTTTTTATATTTATCATCTGAGAGGATATGTGGATAAATGGTGGGATATTATCAAGACTATAAGGAAACATTGTGAAATTGATTCCATGGAGTGGGAGGAGTTAAAGATCTTACTTTTAATAAATTATTTTTTTATACTTCATATGCTAATGTATAATGACATAATTGAACTATGAAAAAATGATGATGAATTTCTTAGTACCAATTAGGAATATTTTATGATACTTTTGAGTAATGTTGACAATATTCTTACACAACATGAATATAATGTTGATCGATTCATTAGTAGAAAAAAACCATGTATCTGAACGGAATTATCGTCAAGTGACTTCTGTATCTTTGAATAAATTTTTGGTTTTTATATCAAGGTTAAAATGGATATTGGATTTACCAACCAATCCTATGGTTTTGATATGAAAATAAATATGGTATTAAAGGTAAAATCTAAAAAACAAGGTGAAAATAAGATGATCGATCCTTTATTCTGAAAGTGTGGATGGAAACAAGGTTGAAATTTTCTTAAGGGGACTACAAAATGGTTTTTACGTGTGTAAAGGAATATCATTATGCAAGACAATTAACTAATGATGTGAAAATATATAAATCTTCACAGAATGAACCTCCGAGACTAATTTGTTTTGAATAAAATGATTGTGTTCATTATGCTAACCAATTATCAAATTCAATTTTTAATGTGACCTATCAATATCAGAATCCTCTTTAGCTGATAGATAAATAGAAATATCATGAAATCGCTATTTATTATTAGGGTTATGTTAACGATTCGGTGAAAGATACACTTATAAAACACTCTATTACTGCTAATATATTATTTGATTTAGGATGTAGAGACTCTTTTGTATCTGAAGAATTTTATAAGGGTATAAAAATGAAAACAAAATTATTATATGAGTAATTTTAATAGAAACCCCCTAATAGTTATATGATTACACCTAAAATCAATTATTATTCTCTAGTATATGTTTTTAGGAATGTGATTCCAGTTGGATTTGAGGTTTTATTACGTTTGGATATCCATTATCTACAGAAATCCCACATCAATTTAGATAGAATAGAGTTTTCATATTATATTTTAAAACAACTGATGATCATCTATCAGTGTGATGATAAAGGTAGAATTATCCTAGAAATTTGACCCATGGTATGGGTACGGATTTTGATTCAAAATTGGTGTTTACCTCTGATGGTTGGGATAGAGTCAACATCGATGATTTTCATATTTTTTATGAGTTTTCAAATGCATTCAAGGAGTGTTTCATAGAATTACTATGAATCATGAAGTTGTGTTTTCAAAAGAACTCATACATCAATGTAGGGCTCATTCAATGACTCCCTATGGAATGGCCCTGATAAATTATAAAAATTATAGAATAAACACCAAGAGAATCATTTCAAGTGTTTCATTCATCCTAGTGTAACACTATAGGTTACACTAGAAGATTTTGTTAAGAATATAAGTGAATCAATGTGAAAAAATTGATTATATAGAATAGAAATAGATCCTAATCAAAAATAGGTATCCTTTACCTCGTGCTAATTGCTTATTTTATCAACTATATCATGCTCAATACTTATCCAAGATTTAAATTCACTCTAGATATCATCGATAGAGTGTTACGAAGGATAATTTACCCAATGGATATTTCCTTATAAGGTATGAACAATATGAATATATAGTGATTCCATATCGTCTAACAAATGTCCCTGAAATTTTTATAAATTAAATAATTATAGTCTTCATATATTAACATGATCATTTTTTCATTGTATTTATATACTATATTCTTATATATTTAAAGAACATGAATGATCATGAAGATCACTTGATATTTGTGATGAAGAACATGATTGATGAAAAAATATATCAAAAATTTGGAAAATGTGAACTTTTCAAAAAAAACATTCATTTTTTTGTCATATAATCTCATGACAGGGTATATTTATGGATCCATCATAGATTGAAGTTATTGAACATTATAACAGACCAACCACTAGATTATGATCAAAATTATTCCTATCGCCTTTTGGATATTATCATTGGTTTATGGAGATTTTATATTGCCTATATAATACACTCAACAAGTTAACATAGAATGGAGCCAAGTTCCCTTAGAAATATGAATGTGAGAAAACAATTCAAGGAACTAAGGAGAAGGTATGTCAGTACACATGTGGATACATTATCCTATAGTGGAGAAGGTTTTTTTACTCTATTTTGATCTATTAAAGAAGGTATTGAGATTCATAATAATAATTGATTTTATGGTGATAGATAATGCCTAAAAAAATTAAAAGTTTATGAAAAAATTACCCAATTCATAATTTGGAGTTGAATAATGTAATTTCTTCTTTAAATATATTCAAGAGTTATCATTAGGTCGAACGGTGTGACATATACACTGATCATAATATATTATTTTTTATATTTGGATAGTAGTATAATATGCTGCAGATAAATTTTTTTGATTAGATTATTGAATATGTATACTCAATACATTACCACCCAATGAATGAAAACAAGATGGATGATTGTTTGATTCAAAAGAATAATGATATCTTATATACGATGAGGATCACAAAATATCCATTACATTGGATTTTCAAAGGATTGATCTAGAACTTTTAATGGAGAGAGAAATAATATCTTTGTCAATGGGTATTCAAACATCAATACAAGTGAATATTAAAAGGTGTAAATAGAAGATATAGAGTTATATAATATGTTGAGAAATGTTCCTTATTCTAAAATTTATTGTGATGTAATGAGAATATATTGTATATATGTATGTGTTCTATCTATACTCTATTTGTTGAAGTCCCTATTAGAGTAATATCATTGTTCCTTATTCAATATTCATCCTATAAGTAAAATGATTTATGGAGATATTATAGTGTATTTTTGTTGGGATAGTATGACGAGATTTATTGAAAAATATATATCCCAGTTCATAGATGTCATCAAGTGAAGGATTATAGAAAAACGTATAAGTATATGTTACAGCCACTACCCATAATAGAATGAAAATAGGAAAACATCACCATGGATTTATTCCACAGGCACCCCAAAATAGCTAATGGGAATAATATTATATGGATTATAGTTGATCATATTGTGAATAAGTCACATTTGGTCACTATTATAGAATATTTCTATCTACATTATCATTCTAGGACAAAGATTGTGTATTATTTTAGGTTTAATAGATTACCACATTCCATTATATATGATCTTGGTTTGAGGATTACCATATTTTTTTAGTGACGACTTCAATAGGCTCTAGATACATAGATGAGTTTCATCACTATCATCCTAGGGGATATGGTCATTGTGAGAGGACCATTATAAAACTAGAAGATATTGTACAATCTTATGATATTGATTCCCTAATCTTTTGGATTCAACACATTCCACTTTTTTGGTTTCTAGAAAAATATCTTTTACTCAAGAATTTATATGGCGTTTTGTGATTCCCTCTATGAAATGTTCTAAAAAATAAAATTTTCTATGATTAAGATGGACAAAAAAATATCTTATGACTTGTACTATCATAGGAATTTTAATAAAAATTCAGATCTATTAAAATGAACATCAATGAATATTAGATTCAAAAAAAATGTTATGTTGTAAATAGTTAGTATGAACATGATTCTGAAGTTACTGAGAAAATGTTTCTTTGAATTACCCAATTGAAAAAGGGTATGGGATTCTAAAATAATGTAATGTTAAATACTATTCATATTGGACCTTTTTATATTATTGATCAATCATTGAAGGCTTCTTATCACTTGTCACTCTCACGTGACCTATATCAAGCCTATGATGTGTTATATAAATATCTCTAGAAATACTACATACCTGATCCTACACATGTAATGAACATAGAAGTTGTACCACTACATCATGTCATTTTATATGAATAACAACATGTGGAGATTCTATTTCATAATGAAAAAGTTCTATGAAACAAACCATCTCACTTGAATAAGGATTTATAGCGAAACCACCTAATTAAGGAATGTACCTGAGAACCTGAGGCTATAATGATGTAGGGTCATCTTCATTTATTTGTATCATATTGATAAAATTTTGTGGTAAAAATAAATTTCAATGTGGTTGTGATTGAATATATCTCCCTTATAATTTATGAAATATTTTTTTTTAAAATAAGATTAATATTTTTTATAGATTTCATTTCCAACTACATTAATATTTATGGAACAATGGTGTACTATTATTATTATTTAAATGAGACTATTACAACCAATAATTGAGAAAATGTCATATGAATATAAAAAACAATTTTTTGTAAAAATAACTATGAATGTTTTATTAATATTTAAAATATAGTAATAAATAAATAGTTAAATTTTGGTGATATCATGAGATGATTCGAAACTAATTTTTTTATATGAATTTTATTGGTTTTTCATGTAAGAAGTATTTTTTCTAATTTTAGATCATTATTTTAAAAAATGAACCATATTTTTATAATAAATATATATAATTATATTACATAATGTTTTTTATTTTTTTGAAATGTATATAATTCTAATGAATATTCAAAAAAAATTATTTCAAGATTCATTTTCATATAATGAATTTACAAGATAAATTTATATAGATTGTATTAATATTTTATTCAGTTAAATTATATCATAATTAATGAAAAATAAGTCATTACATTCTGTTTCATATTGAATTTGAACGTCAAATAATTTTATATTTATGGAAAATATTTCATCAAAAAAACATTTTATGCATCTGGTCTGTGTGTTTACTATTAAATCAAAATATACCACCTAAGTTAATTGATATTAGAAAAATGGATTCCATATTGGAAATAATATAAATTAATATTATTTAGAATGTTCCACATATTTTTTTCCATAACAAATTGTAAAAGACTAATGAAATATTTAACACGTTTACGATAAATACAGGTTTATAGGGGGACCCACTACAAGGAAAAGTTTAATAATGACTTAAAAACATTTATAATTCCTATAATTTGGCCATATATTGAACTTATAAAATATAAGGTTCTTCAATGAATGGTTTTATAGCCTTTTGTAATTTTAAATATGTAACACCTTGTTATATTTTTTCAGATATACTTTTACTTTTGGTTTAGGATTTCCTTTTTTATTTGGGTGAATCGTTTGCTTCTTAGTAATAGAGAGCCTTTTTTTGTTAGGACCAAGCTAAATAGGAAGGTGTATGTTTTGAAATATTTTCTTTTTTTTAATGAAATATTTTTTAGAAAATAATATCATTTATCTTTGAATTTTCTGATTGTTATCAAAAGAATCGGACTCATGTTTTCAAAAGAATCAAACCCATGTTTTAAAAACAGTTGGAATCGTGTTTCTGAAAAATCAAAATCAGATTTTCCATTGTAACGGGAAGAATAAATGGTTTTTATCATACACAACATTGGTCTAGTATGGGAGAATATCGTAATGAGGAATGTTTTTTCATCGGATTCACTAAGTATTAGTTGTGAATGATGTAGTTATTTTGATGCAAAATTAGTGTCTCTTTAACTACGAAAAATTAAATGTGAGGATTTTTTATTTATATTTAACATCAATCATAATTTCATTAGAGAAATTATATTTAATCATTAGAGGAATAAATATGAAAATAGATTCATCCAGTTGAAAATAAATCACAGTTAGTATAATCAGATTTGGGTTGATAAGAAAATAAATGGTTATTGGGAATCATACCCATAAGCCTATACCCAAATTTGTTTTATCTAGGTGAAAAAGAAGAAAGAGATGCTTCAAATTTAAAATAAAGAATATAGGGGCATTGTAGTATATATTAGTCCATCATATGTACAATAAAACTTCTATAACCATAATGATCATGCTCAGGCACTGTAGCATCTAATCATCCATCATATACATAAGGAAAATTTCATATGCATGATAATTACACTGAGGATTATGAAGAAAAATATCATACCTTCTTTGATCATATTTATAATGATCATATCCTAGATAGTAATACTCATAAAAGTTCATAATCAAAGTATAAAATAAATATGTTTGAATAAAAACAATTTTATGATTAATTATAATTGTTGTATGATGATGATGAAATGATTATAAAATAAATTTAAATCATTAAAGGAAGTCACAATACAATAACCTGTTTCTGAATTATGGTAGTGGTTGTAAATGTGCCACAATTAGTTTTGAAATGTATTCATCATGTGATTAAATATTTGAACTACATTGTTGTTCTCTTCAAGTGAGTTTATTAAGTGGGTCAATAGAATAGGAGAATAAGAAGTTTTGTTTTTCAATTGGGTCAAGAGCCTTTATATTTGAGTTGAATTGTATTATACATCCAATTGGGTCAAGAGAAGTAGTGAATAAGTAAAATTGATATTAAGGAATATTTTGATGGATGTTCTATTAAAGGGGATCTTAAAATACAAAATAATTTTTTCATTCAGCATTTATAATGGATATCCATTTTTTCATATACTTTATTAAAATTGGTACAAAGCATCATTTTGATGAAATAAAATTCATAAAATCATACACATGAATTGAAATAATACTCGTAATTGAAATGAAATTATAAAGAAGAAGTAAAAATCATAGAAGAACCAATATGATTCAGGAAGAGTTGAATAGTAAATAATTTTCTTGATATTTTATGGTAAATTGAGATTATGGAGAACTTGATTAAGTGGAATTTTTTTTGGGATTCCCTCCAAATCATCTCAAGGGTCACCTATAAAAGTTGAAAAGTACATTGTACTTTTTTGATAAATAATGAATTGTTTATGAGAAAGAATCTGTAGGATTAAGGGAGAGAATGAATTGTGAGTTTTGATCTTGTGTTGAAAATTTTGGATGGAGAAGTGAAAGAGAACATGAAATACCATAATGTTCTATTCAGCTGATCATATAACTCAGTGTTAATTTTCCTCAATGAATTATCAAATTTTACTTGTCTGTGGTATTTGGGTGATCATCTCATCAGGAAAGATTAATCGAACCATTATTTCTATACTGGGATTTCTGAATTGAGGAAGAAGGAGAATTAAATTGGTTCTCATTCATCACTACCATATTCTATCAAATTCATATTCATTCGTTCTGGGAAGAATTATATATATTTTTTTTACCAAGAACAATTGAATCTGGTAGAATAATACTCGTAGAATAGGACATGGAAAATCATACATGGTTTTTCCATAACAAAGTCCAAAAATAGTTTACATATTTCTAAATAGGAAATAAAAGTAGTGATTGAAATTTAATAATTTTTTTAATAAATTGAGAACAAGAACAGGTAACATGTATTGTTATAAAACAATATTACCCTATTTGTGATAAGAGGATTCACATTCACGGTTGGAATTTTTTCCACAGTGCTACATTAGTGTATGGTTATATCCTACTTGTTTTAATCCATTTATTGATTTCTAATTGATTTTTTGGTATTTTATTACGTCCAAACCATATCAAGGTTGTATCTATGCTTATTAAATTGATATTCGTGTAAATATTGGTGTTTCCTTGAATGTGTGGTTGAATTTTTTTTAGCAGGAAATTATATAATTAATTGTAGGTGAATTTTGTTTCAAGGAAACATAAAAGAAAAAGTATCACTAATTCACCCTCCCCTCACAATGAAACAATGATCCCGACATGGAAATTTCACGTGGTATAAAGCGATTGTTCCCTTTACTTATTCTTTTCTCATGGAGAATTTGAATAGTGTAAACAATAATTGTATTTTTGTCTTCAATTGAATGAATTATCATATCTATAATGAAATAATGTTGAATTATCTTATGTCTATGAATATTTTGTTCTTCAAGCTGCCATAGATGGTTTTCCTCCTATTTATTTTAAGGATCACCTTACATCTATTTATAAGAAGAAACTGGAGAATGATGGTAGCGCCTATAATTCTATAATATAATCACTTTCTCAAGGGTAATTATTATGAGTGATAGAAAATTCCATATAAAATGTTATATCGAATAAATAGGAAGAAATATATGAATGAAATAAAAAAATAGATGAAGTGAAATTTTCCAATCCCAAGATTAAAATATAAATATTTGATGATGAGTGAGCATGAATCAGTTTAAGGCTTCGTTAACAGGGTAAATTAAATTATGATTACTATAAGATTTCTTGGAGAAACGTTGGATTACTCTATAGTATTTGAAAATATATTTAGAATCATTCTCAATATGTTTTAAGAAAAATATTCTTTTTTTGAAGATAATGACCCTAAAACATTTCTCCTAGTGATTTTCTTAGCACACTCGTCACTTATTAACAAAGAAAAGAAAAAAATTATTAAAAGGAAAACAAAATTTGATAGTGAAATTTCATTCAATGATGGAGAGAAAGAAAATTCTAAGAAATAATGAAGATGATAGTGACGAAGAATATGTAAATGCAAGAAGATCATGTGAGAAACATGATGACTATGGAAAACTAAATTCCAAATGGAAAGGAAAAAATCATTAAATCGAAAATAAGATTTTTATTGTCTAAAGATGAAGAATAAGAATAATTTAAAAGTATTATATCATAATAAGAAGGAGAAAATCAACATAAAATAAATTTTAATGATGATTTTAATGAATTTCTATGAAATATTAAACGTAATGAAAAGAGTAGTAAATGGTTGGAAGATGAATTCGCTTCAAAAATAAATCAAGAATGTTTATTTGACGAGAAATTGAAGCTAGAAAAAGGGATTAATTATGTGAACCGATCTTTTGAGGAATCAATAAATTTTAATGTGCATTTGAATATAATGATGAAGGAAAAAAAGAAGAGTTGGAACATTTTACCAAAATCATTCCAAATATGAAGAGAGAAATACTAGTTTCGAAAACACTATTTCTATAGATGGTGAAATTTATCATAATGATAAACCTGAGAAGGATAAAAAAAATTAACTTCACAAGGTGAGAATAATGATGTATTTTGTTTTAAAATCAATAAATTTTGGAAACACATGTATATGGACAAATCCAAAAAAGTTTTAAATTAATAAGTCCCAAAGAACATTGAGTCTGAAATTTATTTGAAACATTCTGGCAACAGAAAATATTCCAATACATATTATTATGATAAATATGAAATGAAATTCAACACTCAGATTGAAAATAAAAAGGTTGGTGGAACAAAAAAGAAATAAAAGTCGGTTGATGAAAAATGTATTTACAATTTCAATCAGTATAGAAGTTTCAGAGGAAAATATTTTTTCAATGGATATTGCTTGTTTTGTGGTTGATTTGTAAATAGAAATAAAATAGGTTGGTTCAACTGAAAAATTTATTATCCCACTGGTTATTAATGTCAATGGTTGAGTGGGATCAATCTCCTCGATGAAGGATTTTTGAGAAGGCTATTATGAATAAACCTAAAAAGAATGGAGTAAAGATTTAAAATAAGTTCCAACCATTAGAAACTATTTATGAAGGATGTGAAAAAACCAATAAACCTTATAAAAAGATGTATTGTTTTGTTCCCAACATGATAAATGTTTCTTGATAGTTCTCACAATCCCGAAGAGAATTAATAAGAGAAAAGAGAAAATGCTTTGGTAGGTGAAAATTCATTGAATGTAATAAAAGAAGAATGGCCATAGATTAATGATTGTGGGTGTTCTACTTGCATGATAAGAGATCTGAAATTTTTAAATAATGTTAATGATTATTAAGAATGAAAAGTGGCATTTGGAAATGATGAATCCATTAAATCAAAGGTGTTGTATCTTCCATCGGTTAGAAAATCAAGATGAAATCCATGAAATATTTGTATGTTGAGATGTTAAAACAAAACTGTCTAAGAGATTCACAATTCTGTGATGAGGGTGACAAATTTATATTTAGAAATTGATGGGTTTGTTTTCAAAAGTCACGAATATAGAATCATTATTACAAGAGGACAACATACAAATAGAAACTTGTTTCAGGGTGTTGAAATATAGAACTATTGTTACCTGAGTATAGTATAAGAAAATCAATTTTAGAATAGAATTTTGGGACGAATGTTTCAAAGAAACATAATAAATTTATCTAAAATATATAATGCATGAGACCTTCCGGGTATTCCACGAAGAAGAGATTGGAGTTACACTCTTTTTCATAAAGTAAATATTATTATTTTTGTGCATATAAATGTAGATATTTTATCAAGAAATCCCCTAGACATGATTAATTCTAATTTATATGGGACAATGAGAAAATAGTCATAAAATATTGATAATTTTATCATCACATTAATTAATGATTTTAATTGCATTATTTTTGTTATGTATATGAAACATAAATCATTTCTTTGAAAATGTTTAGGTGTTTCAAAATGAATTTTGATAAAGAATGAGAGTATTTGATGAAGAAGTTGAGAATAGAAAATTGTGGTGAATACAGAAGTGAATATTTTGAAAATAATCTTGAGAAGCATAGAATTTTCCATGAGTGTAGATCCCAATACATACCTCAACAAAATGTGGTTTATGAATTAATAAATAGATGTATTTTTGTAATGGGAGGAACTATGTTACTTGAACGTGGCCTTTATCATTAATTTTGGAGTAAATCCATCAATAATACAATTTATATTCAGAATTATTGTTTCTATAAGACTTAATACAATATGACTCCATTTGATTTTTTTTTTGAAAAAACTCCATGTTAGAAACACATGAGAGTTTCTTTGAGTCAATGAATTATAAAGAATAAAGGTCGAAACTATGGAATGTTTGAGCAGAAAGGTAAATATGAAATTGATATTGGCTATGATTTAGAAGGAAGAGGATATAGATATTTCAACAAAAATAAATAGTAATAATTTTTTATTCAATTTATGTGAATGTAAATAAAAAATCCTTTAAATAAAAACATGCTCAGAAAGAAAAGGATGTTGAGTAAGTTAAAGAAAACAATTATGATAAGGATACAAACAAATTTATCATAATAAAGAAAAATAATTAGACTCGTCTATTTAAAGTGATGTGGAATATATTAGAAAATAACTTCCAATAATGAGGAAGCAAGTGAAAATTCAGAATATAATTTCTGATCAACATAATAAGTTTCTAACAAGATGAAGAGCACATACAATTAGACACACTTATTTGTATTCAAAGTGGATTTGAATGTTGTGAAATAAGTTTTTGAGTATCTGGAATGGGTTTAATACATGATTAAAGAGTTGTATCAAATAAAAAAAATGATACATGGGAACTCATACCCAACCCTGAAAAAACATTATCGGAACAAATTGGCTTTTTAATAAGAAGATGACTAAATTACTTGAATTGATTATAAATAAATAATTATTTTTATGCAAATATTATTCACAAATTGGAGGTATTTAAATTGATTAAAACTTTGTATGGGATTAAAGACATGATGAAATAAGAATATTTCTTGATATTTCCACAAAACAAGGCTATAATATCTTTCAAATTAATGTTAAATCAGCATTATTTAATAGAAATCATAAATAGAAAGTTCATATTGAAAGACCATCTGGATTTTGTTCTGGATAATTTAAAGGTAAGTGTTCATATTGAAAAGGGATTTGTATGGCATAAAAAACTTCTTGTAGAATGGTATTCCATATTGGATATACTCTTAAGAAAGATGAATTTAAAGAAAGGATGAGTGGATATAAATATCTAAATTAGTTAAATTCATGATTATTCCATCATTGTGATTGTTTAAATTGGTGACATTATCCTTTCTTGGAATTATGAATTAATTTCTTAATTGTTTTCTGAAGAAATGAAAAATGTATTTGACTATGTTAGGGGAAATGAAAAACATTCTTTGGTTACAAATACAATCAAGTAAGGATTAAATTTTTCTTTCCCAAGAAAAGTATATAAGGAACATCTTAATAGGTTAGGAATATAAAACTCAAATCCAATTTTCTCACAAAATTTAGTGGGAATGATGTTGTCCAAAGATTGTGAAAGAAAAAAGTCTTATCATAAATAATATTGAAAGGTGATTTGAATTTTTGGTAGTTGAATACCTTAAGACCCCACATCATTTATTCTATTACATTATGTGTAAGAATTTAATGTGGTCCAAAATAATCGCATTTACATGATGTTAAAATAATTCATAGACACATAAAATGCATAGTAGAATTCACAATCAGTTATGTAATCTCAGATAGTATTGAAATGATTGTTCATTTTGACGTAGATTGTGTAGAATATGTTGACAATAGAAGATCCACTTATAGAGGAGTATTCTTTATTGATATTTATTGTTTAACCTAGAATTCAAAGAAACAAAATTCAATAACTCGTAGTAAAATTTAAGATGACTATGTTTCTTTCACTCAAACAACTACTCAACTTATGTGAAAGAAAACTCAATTGTATGATTTACTTGTTGATGTGATGATGCCCTTTCTCTTCTATTTTGACAATCAAATAATAAACAATCTCACTATAATTCATGTAAAATATTCTTATTCAAAACATATTCATATCAAATATTATTTCATCAAATAGTATGTGGAGAATTGTGAATTCAAGATGGAATATTTTCCATCATCAGAACTTGTTGCTGAAATATTCACAAAACCATTACTAAATGAATCATTTTCTAAATTTATGGTGAACATGGGTGTCAAACATCTTTCAATTCTTGGTTGAGGTATATATTTTAATTCCTTATCTCATCTTACCTTTGGATAGTGTTGTTAAGGGGGGGGGGGAATTAATTGTTTCATAACACTATAAATTTGATGCATGTAAAAAGTTGGAGTTATGGGTATGATGTGATTTCAGAATTGTTGTGTGAGTGAACAATTTTAACTATTTGTTAGAGTGGTGGTAGGGAAATTATTGTTTTCAGGAAGGTCAAAAAGAAGTTGAGGTTGAAGAACATCTCAAAAAGGAAAAATTAAAAGGATGGCATAATCACTAGTTTTGGTCAACATGGTTTTTCTTTTGATAATTCTTATTTCCTAAAATGCGTTAGCACACATAGGCTCAATATTATTGATAAGTAAACCCTTTCATGAGAATAAAATGTTCAGTGATTTCTGAAACATGGTTGACAAAAAAAATCCAAATGGAGAGATTTTTAGGACAAGCTTAATAGGATGGTTTTTTTCAACTATTTTATTTTGTTGTCAAGGAATTAATTTGAATATAGAAAATCACCTCAGTCTATATTTGGTGATTATTTTCAAATGAATCAGACTCATGTTTTAAAAAGAAATAGACTTATGTTATCAAATGAAATGGTCTTGTTTTTCTGGGAAATTAGAGTCACATTGTCCATCGTAATGAAAAGAAGGAATGGTTTTGATCATACTCACCGTGGGTCCGGTATGGGACAAGATCGTAATGAATAATTGTTTGTCAATATATTCACTCAAAATGCTGTGTGACATAAGTGTTAGTTTTGATGATTAATAATATTCATTATTACTATTATAAATTAAATGTGATGTTTCTTTAATAATTTTGATTCAAACATAATTCATACGTTGATTGGAGAACATACGATGTGACTTTGATGGAAGGAAATAGAAAAGACATGCAGTCGATTGAAAAGAAATCATACTTAGTATAATCTTATTTGGGATGATAATGAAGGAAAAGGTTGTAAGGAATTGTACTCCAAAGCCATACCCCAATTGTTTATATCTTACGTGAGGAGAATAAATACATTTTTAGCGTTGACAATGAATATCGTACTTAGGAACAGTAGCATCCGATTATCCACTATATGCATAATAAAACATTTGTACCCATAATGATCGTTCTCAAGCACTTTAGAATATGATCATCTTTTGTATTCAGAAGAAAACATTTCTACCTAGGATATTCAAACTCAGGATCCGGAAAAAAAGATCATACCCTGTATCATTGTATTTATAATGATCATACCATGAACAATCGTACAAAAAAATTATCATACTCAGGCTGGAAAATACAGAAATGAAATGGAATGAATAAAAGTAATGATAAATTCCAATTGAAGTCTAACGATTCTGAGGTTTTTCCAAACTGAATTAAAATTCTTGAGGGAATTCATTATACTAGAAAGTGTTTTTAAATAAAGGTATTTATATAAAATGAGAATTGATTTGTTTTCTTTTGTCTTTATCAAGTGGTTCATGTTTTGAATTACTATTTTTTCTCTTCAAGTGAGTTATTGAAGGGGGTCAAGAGATGATGAGAAGAAGAAGTTTTTTATTTAAATTTGTTCAATAGTATTTATATAAAAGTATAATTATTATATATATCCATCTAGGTCAATACAATAAGTGAAGAAGAAATAAAGGTTTGAAAGAATATTTTTCTGGATTTACGATTAAGGGGTAGCTCGTCAATAAAAATAATGATTGAATTAAATATTCAAAATTGATATGCATCATACACATTCATAAAATTGTAAAAGAGCTTATATTTGAAATAAAATGGATTAAGAAAACCATACCCATGAATTGAAATGGTATTGTAAATTGAAAAAAATGTTTGATGAAGAAGTGAAAGTTTTAGAAGAATTGAGAATCTTTAAGAAGAGTTGATAATGTAAAAATTCTGCAGAAATATTAGGTGAAATTCGGATTAGGGTGAATTTTTTTAAGTGGGAATGTTTCTGGGATTCCAACCAAATCATCTCAAGGGTCACCAATAAAATAACAAAATTATGATGAAATTTTGTGATGACCAATGTATTATTCATGAGTCAGATGCTTTGAGACTAATGAGGAGAAATAAGGGTCTATTTTGATCTTGTGTTGAAGTGTTTTTGACTGAGACTAAATGAAAAGAGAAAAGACCACCATATTGTATTTCGCTGATCATTTTACATAGTGTTTATCATACTCAGCATATTATCATATTCAATATGTCAATCGTATTTGGATGATCATCGTATTGGGCTGGATTAATCGGATGGGATTTCCGTACTAGGATTTTGTGACTGAGGAAGAAGGGGAATTTAAGTGGCACTAATTCATCTCTACTATATTCTATCAAAGTAATATTTTCTCATAGTAGGTAGAATCATTATAAGAATTATTTTACCAAGAATAATCATATCTTGCAGAATCGTATTTGGAGAGATGGACTACGAATATAGAACTTGGTTTTTCCATAACAATGTCCAAGAGTTTCTTACCTTATTCTAAGTAAAAAATTCAAGATTTTTTTTCAATTCCATTCATTTTTGGAATTGAAAAGAAGAATAATAGACATGAATTGCTTCAAAAACAATATATTACCCTCTTTTACTAATAGGGCGCCCATGTACTATTTAAACTGTTTACATAGTGATACATTAGTGTAAGGGTATATCCTACTCATTGTAATCCATGGTTTTATTTTTAGTGGATTGTGTGGTATTAGATTGAATCCAAACTATACCACATATATAGCTATTCTTATTGAATATTAAACCATGAAAATATTTTTGTTCTTTTGGATGTGTGGTTGAATTTTTTTCAATAGGGAATTGAATATTTAACAGGAGATGTTGGTTATTTCAATGAAAAATATAAATGTAAAAAGTTTAAATAATTCAACCCCTCCCCCTATCAGTGAAACAACCATCCTTCTTGGGTGCTTTCATTTTCCATATAAAATGACCTAAAGTTTAGGGATGTATGTTTTTTTCATTAACGGAGTCTGTATGTAAACTTATAAATTTGATTTGAGAGGTTCTATTTATAAATAGAGAAAATTAGTTTCTAGTTTGAAAGATTTATACTATAAAATGGGTTGTTCTATATCTATTGGGTGATTATAAATAATGTATTGTGATAATGCTTCATGTAAGGGTTTTTGGTATGATTTTATGAATCTGGTTCACGGAATGATTGGTTTGCACTCCATTAAATGGTTTCACATCATGTAAAGGTTGAACTATGTATTTTTATGAGTAGAAATGTTTTTTTTGGATTCATTTTAATATATGGGATTACACGCCATGTAAACGGATTAAATAACCTTTAATCCTTGAACCCAGTAGATTTATGTGAATTGTAAACATGATTTGTGGCTCATTTGTGCTACAACACTTTCATCTAAAACCCTATATTATTTTGGGAGATTTTTGAAATCTCTACTCTTTCTGAACCATTCGTTTGGTGATTAGTCAACATTGTGGTTTTGGATTGTACTTTAGAGTAATAATACTTTTTCTTAAATATTTTATTAGGTCTTGGATATGGAATTGCATTTTATTTTGGATAATATTTGTGATATATTGGTGTTTTTTATCAGTCCTTTTCATTTTCATTCCACCCCTAGTCTTCAAATGTTAAATCTAGGTTTTTCGATATCCATTGTCTAAGGATGATAAGGATCCATTGCTTTTGGGGTTGATTATATATAATTATTTAATTAGGTGAATTTAATACCATTATTTAAAATCCCCTTTGGGTTTTTCATTGAATAGAAGTAATTTTTTTAATGATGTTTCATGGAAACATAAATTTTTTTAATGGGTTTTCATAAGAAACGGGTATTCATGCAATAAATAATTGTTTAAATGTTTGAGAGGGTATTTTATTTTGAAATAGGTTTTAAAACTGTAATTAGGACTCTCTTTCCATTGAATGTTTTTATTAAAAGTAGTCATGTCTTGAAAATGTATTTTTTTACAAACATGGCACATTGGGAACCATGAGTACATTAGAAAATAGGTATGTGTAACTTTAGTGAGTTTTGAACCAATGTCGGTATCTTTTAGGATCTTTATGCACTATGGAACGACTCTATATTATATGGAACCAATGTATAATAGGTTTAGAATCTATTATGTCTAGTACGTATTCCCATATACTAGGGCCCAATATGTAGATTGTATTTATTTATATATATTTATCGCTTGATTATTTTAATCATGGAATGATGCTCACATGATTTATTATGAGGTTGTCACACATTGATTTCAATGGTAGGTAATTTCATGGATATGGTTCTTCTAGATTACCTCTTAATGTAATGATTTTATTTCATATTGTTTCACATCTACATGTCATATTTCAAGCTTTGAGAATATGAAATGATTTTATGAAAACCATAGTAAAATTACATAGATATGGTTTTGGATTTAAAAAAAATTTTTGTAAAAAAAATTTTCTTTTGAAATCTATAACTATTTCATTCTTGATATAATATATTTTATAGAATATGTAGTGGTATCCTTATAGAATTTATTTTCACACCCTACTTTTTTTGTGGGTGGTTGTAAATGTTGTAGTTTAGGATCCAGGTAGAGGTAATGGAATAATATGGCTTGTTTTATACTCATGTTTAAATTTTCATTAGTACAGGATGGTTTTATAGTGATCGTATGTAACATTAAGTGTTTTATATATTTTATATTTTGTATTTTTATATTTTTGTCTATTTGGAATTTTTTGTATAAATCTAGTTATATCTCTTTTCTTCCACTATGTACTATTTTCGTATGCCATGTTTCATTATATACAAGGCTTGTTCCCATTAGTATTTTTAAACCTATCGATGTTTATTTGGAATAATGGATTTTTAAATTTGACTATGGTTGTTCTATTGCTTAAAATTTTGTTATTACATTTTATTTTTAAAAATTCTTAATATGTCATCTCTCCCACATAAAAAAGGGATCCCCTCACATATCATATTCATGCTCCCATATACTTTTGGATCATTAATTACCTCACCAAATATATTCCTTAACTACCTCTTATAATCCTAGAAGAATTATTTTAATTATTTATACCTTCTCTGAATGAATTTCGGGCTAACCTCCGGAGGTTGTCCCAACAAGTGGCATCATTCTTAACCAAGACTTTTTTCACCACTGTAAAATATTCTTAAAAACTTTGTGAATTATTTTCATTTAATGATTAATATTTCTGATATTTATAACATATTATAATTTTTGGAATTATAATATCACAACTACCCTATAATCCACTAATCCATTCAAAAAATGATAACTACACACATGCGTACTTGTGGAGTACCACCTCCACGATGTGATGTCATATGATTGCCATTTTATTTTGAAATGGATGTTAATGAGTGTATCTTAAATAAATATGTATGAAATATAAAATATAAAAATTATTATAGGTTGGTGAATTAAGATTCATCTTTCTTTCACTCTATCTATCAAATAATGTAAATAGTGTTATTGCATATGTATTGTCAACCATCTCCATGAATGGTGTAATTTATTTTCTATATATAAATATTATAGAATAATATAAATACAAATATAAAAAAAATATGATATTTATAAAATTTTAAACATTTTTTATAAAATTTAGCCATGATCAGGGTAAATGGACAGAAATTACCCAACTAATAGGAATATCAAAGAACGATGCATTTACTGCCAGAAACATGATATTAATGGGGAATTTATAAAAAATGATAATAAAAGGTTATGAATAAATAATATTTCTGATTATATATATCTTTTCTATTCTGTAATATATTGATAAGAAATGAATATTTATTATCTAGGAGGTTCAAACACGTGGGGTTAAATTTGATAGTTGAGGTAAGGGATTTTTGTTTATCTTTTATTTTATGAGACACATGCCATATTAAACACTTTTTTATTTTAAATTTTTTATATTATGTATAGAATTTTATATATTATTATTAATAATAAAATTATAGGCATTTACATATCTCTATATCTTATTTCTTTCATGTGGCTTACTATTCCGACACTACCCAATTTGATGAGTTTTAATATGAAAATTTCATTGATTGTTAGGATTGTTTCTAATCATGAATATGATGATGAACTCCTGTAAAATATATTTAAATAAACATATTTCTCCCCTTATCATTAATTATATACATATTAAATAAGTTTTCCATTCACTTTATTCTATTTATATACTCAAGATACTAAATGATGTTTTTTAGAATAAATGACTTCATTACTCCCTTTGGCCAAAAATCATTTTACTAGAATGTCCATGAGTTATAAAAAGTTATTAAAAAATTATCCTATTATTTTTTTGAAAAAAATTTACCCATGTTTTACTTTCTTATAATTGGTTTATAAGTGAAATTATATTCATTATCCGAACAAGTCTCTTTTGAAATTTTATATGAAATGTGAAAGGAATATTCCTGTCAATATGTATATCTTGGATGATATTTTATAATGTTATAACTAATCATTTATTTTAAGAATCATTTATTTTTTTCCAAGGATATCTTAAATGGTAATTTTTTTCTTTAACATTTATGAAATTTTATTATTTTAATTATATGTTTTCTATGTGGAAATGTTATTTTCCTCAAGAATTATTTGGGTGATATTTTAAAATAATATTCCATAAATGTTAAAATCATTCCATATTTATTAATATTTACAAGGTATATGATCCCATGATACCATCCTTCTACATTTTCTTTATGATTTATGTTTATGATGACATGTTTTTTTAAAACCATTTCTTTCTAATTGGTTATGATATGATGAAATTCATATAAAACCCATTTCTTTTTAAAGGATCCTAACATGAAAAATGTTTTATGATCATTTAGAACAAAAATATATGTATTATATGATAGGTGGGACCTATATCTACCTTTAATGAAATGGGTAATTTTTAATATTATATGGTCTCAAAGAGAACATGGTAGGTTATCCTAGTACATAATGAATGTACACATGAGGTTATCCCATGCCAAAAGGTGGATACATTTTTGGTTGTCTCGTGCATGAAATAGTGTACATGAGGGTTTATCCATGTCTTGAAAGAGTTTATATAGGATTTTATCCCAATCATGAATTTGGTAAACAAGTATTTATCTAAATCCAAACATGTTATGAATATCATGGTGGATTTTATTGATATATTAATTTCTATGTCGATGTGTATGCCAAAAATCTATATCATATGACAATGTTATGTTATCATAGATCATGTTCTTAGATTCCATTTTCATTTGTGTCTTATGAACTTACATTATTTTTCCAAGAAACATGTTAATGATATTAGATATATAGGGTATGGTTTTCATATTTTATTTTTTGTTTGTCATAGTCTTATGCTAATGTTATTTTAATAACTCCCGGGGTTACCCTTACTAAGAATCTGAGCTCACCATTTGTTATGTTTACATTTACACATTTAGGAAGAAATGCATTATTTATGATATTTCTAATAAAGGTGCAAGTTATGAAGAACATGGGTGGAGTTGATGTAGTACACTTATGTGACAATTGGTTATCTTTCCATATTTCTAGAGGCATTATACTTTATGATTGACATGTTGATTAATAGGTTATAAAATTAATATTCATCTATAAATATGTGACATTTTTTTTCAAAAATCACGGTTTGTTATATAAATCATGGAATTTGGTGGTCAATTTTAATACCACCCTTTCATGTAGTTTTATTAAATTTTTACTCAATATGCTAGACTTTTCTTAGTATCAATTATGTTTTTATGAGATATCATATATTTTTTTCACCATTTTTCTATTATATGTTTAATTCAATATCCATGGTTATATTTTTTTAAGAATCATTGTATTTCATTAGATTAACTAGAAAACATATTCCATTATTCATGTGTCTAGTGATTCAGTTCTTTCTAAAAAAGTGAGGAATTTTGGTTAAAGAATTTTTATACATCCATTTACCTTATTTCATATAGTTTGCATACATTATCCATTTTTCTTTTATAATACATCATTACCTCATTATTTTCATTGAATACACAATGCTACCACATAAACCCTTCATAAAAATTACCACTTCTTGGAATATGTTCTTTTTAATCCATCCATATTCTTTCTCTAGATAGACTATAATAATGTTGGTATACTATCTAAATAGTCATATAATCATTTTAACATGTTTCTTGAACATTATGATTCACAAATTTATCATTTATTAATGATCACCTGAAATATGTGATATCCAATTTCCATAGATCATGGTATTGGGATTCCTTATAATTTTATTTCATTATGGATATTATTGGGGTACTTTATAATGTATTTTTTATACATAGTCACTTTTGGGGAATGAACTATACATAAATAAGTAATGGGTTGGGTACAACATTATAGACCCCCATGATGCATTGAAAAGTGTCATAAGGTAAAATAGTTTCGGTTTTAGTGTATTCCTATTCCAATAATAGAAAAGTATATTGTAAAAATACCGTAACTATAGGATTTATTTACTACTGTCTCTACACAATGTAATTATCTTTAGCACAAGGCATTGGAAATAGGTTTTTGATTTCCATCATTATGCATTACATCATTATAAAATAAATTTTATTGGTATCCATTTATTAATTTATATTCATGGATATAGAATATTTCAAATTTCATGTGGATTGTGGATTCATGTGGTTTAAATATTCATTCCATAATATTTATTCCTGGTTTATTCCATGACTGTATTAGTTATATGGTTCCCATTTTGAACATTTGATCTTAACCCATCACAAGATTCTATATCCCAAAAATAGAGATAATATTAGTAGTCATTTTTGTGAAGGAATGGCTAAGAAGAATATTCAATAGGTTGTGAGTATTGTCCATTCAAAAATATTGAAAAAAGTAAAACATACCTCTTGATATGAAGCAATCATGAAATACTTTCTTAAAGTTTAGAAACAAGAGTAAATAAATAAATGAATAGAACATAGTGATATACAGTGGTCCATGGTATATAAAACCTCTAGTCCAATCTAATGATCCCATACTCCATGAGCTTGTAGATTTCACTAAAAAGTATTCTTATCTAAATACCAATAAATCTAAGGACACGTAGTCTGCATCTTATAATACTTTTACATGGCCTTTTGGTTCATTTACAGGGAACCAAAAATATGAATCTTATTTTAAGAATCTAACACTCATCTACATATTATTTTGAGTAGTGGACAAAACAATAAGTTAATTAAGTTTAATATTATTGAGAAATTATATTTCTCTCATAGTTATATATGAAATTGATTGTTGAATTTTATATTCAATAATTCATTGTAGCAACAAAACAATCCCCAACTTCAAGCGAGATTATTATTCTTTAAAAAATATATATATTGGAAAATTTTTTGCAGGATTCATTATTATTAAAACTATGATAAAATATAGTTTTACAAGGAATATTTCATATTTATTCAATATAATGATTAGGGGAATGAGAAATATTTCATCAATATTTTCATCTGATTATTCACGTCTCTGATCTTTTTCATATATTATTGTTTTCCAACTATAGTAATATATATATATATATATAATAAATATATTGTTGTAACAATAGCATTATATATCCTTTGGATAATCAAAATAAATAGATTCAATAGGCTTTATAAATATCAGAATAATATTGTTGCATCTTCTTCTTCTTTCTGCAGAATAAATCACTAATAAAATCATTCAATATAAGTTGAATAAATATTCATATAAAATAACACCATTAATATAAGAATTGAATCATTTTAAAATCCCATTTAAATCCATGAAAACCACTTTAACTTATATAAAATTGTTCCTAAAAACTATAATCACAATCCGAATTCAAATTCAAATATTTGAATTTGAATTAAATTGATTCATATGACTCTACAAGGAAAATATTGATAGAATAAAGTAGACAAATTTATATCCATATAATGGGCCAAAATAAATTTAATCTCTTCAACTATTATGCTATCTATTTATTTTTTATTATGCATTAAATAAATAACTGAAATAATTCTAGATAAAAACACAGTAATTTAAAATACCAAGTAGAAAGTAAAATAGAGTATCGTAACATACTCAATCTCCATTCTCCAATTTCTATATATTTCATCTTTTAAATGTTAATTACATAAAAAATTTCAATACCAGTATATGTTTTTCATGTAGAATCCATGTTCAGTTATTCTTATGAATGCATGGTTTTTTAGCATGATGAAACTCAGTGAGATGTGGTGAGTAAAGGATATTTTATGGCTTGATCGAGATCCTCTAACATGACACTATCTATATATGGTGACATAACACATGTGACAAGTATATAGAAACACCTATAGTATTCCACATGTAGTTCAAAATCAATTATATAAGTGTACAACAAATCATATTTTAGAAACATCATCCTATAGTTATGTGTAATTTTCATGTGGCATAGAATGGAAAACTTCTGTTTATCATACAACATGACTTCCATCCATTGAGAACACTTATCTTTTAATTTTATATTCATTAATTCAAAATAAATAAAACTAATACATTATATAATATATTTTACATTGAAGGAATGTGATTTACATAACTTTATATTTGTTTAATATTTAAATAGAAGAAATAATAATTCATGGATGAAGATATCCATCTCTATTTCAGTTTGGGTTCAATAGACACAGTTTAAAAAATATACATAATACTTCACATATTATTTCAGTATTCTAGTATATGGTACATATAGATCCAATTCAAATAATATTAAACATCCATTAATAATAAACTGCCAAAAATATAAATGCACCATAGGTCGTGATTCTATAATTTATTTTTAAAAGTATGTAGTGAATTTTATCTCCTTGAATATAGTGTTTTATCTTCTAAATAGATGGAAGATAGGTTCAGTTTGAGTATATATGAAAAATAACACATTAAAGAAGTAGAAAAGTTGGGTACATTATCATCAGAATGTAGGGTGGAAGAAAGTTGGTTTCACGAAATTAGTTTTTAGTAATGTTGAGTTCATTTAATTATAGGATTCATAAACCATTATTTATATCAAAGATAGGGCTTCCAACATATAGTTTATCAGAAATGTAGGGTTAATAAACATTACATTAATTTTTTGAACCATAAGGGTTATTTATAGTATAGGGTATATGAACTATACTTTAGTAATAGAAGTAGGGTTTTACTATTTAGAATGATGTGTTCAACTAAACCCTCTAATGATCTCGATAGATTACATTTAGATACTTTAATGATTTTTTAGAGGCCTTTATGGTCAAATTAGTCCAACATCCAAGAATTCTTATATTTAGGAAATATAAATAGTATTATAATGTATGCATAATCAATTAGATATGACATATATAGGTATTGGTATCATTAAAAAAATAGAATCAATAACATTATTGAAAAACCATAGTTTTGATAAATAATTTCCGAACATTGAAAAATTTATTGACCAAACAAACAACCCTTTTGTTATTTTATATGAACTTATGAAATAAATATAAATTTCTTTTTTTTCCATCAAACCAAGTTTCAATAAATTCTAATATCTTTAGAACACACCCTAAATAATGTATATTATATTTTCAAATCTGTAATGTGTAGAGTTGTGAAAGTAATATACCAAATTCAATGATTTTTTAGTGTAAAAATACAACCTTATAATATTTATTTGTAAACCAATTATTTTTATAGAATTATATTTTATAACAAATGGTATAAGGCTCATGTATATAAATTCAACGTATCTTGATAAATATTAAAAATTTAGATTTGACTTTAAGATGAAAACTACAATGTCACTTGAACAACTTATAACAGCTTCAATGAGTTTTTTCACCATATAAACAAGTGAATTGGATGTATACATTAAAAAATTAAATGAAGATAATGTTTTAATATTTTTAACAAAAAAACACTATAATTATCTGATCACTACTACTACACATATAAAATAAATCCTTTGACCTACTAAATCTAGAAAACAAAAACAAAATTTATATAAAAAAACAAATCATGGATTGAATTTATTATCAAAACATAATCAAAAGGAGAATGATATATACCCACTAACAATATACCAAATGATAATTAACAAACCATGATTAAATACCAAATTTTCTCTCCCTTTTGTATGGAACAAAATGATGAGTTCTTCAGTTTACTAATTAATACTATATATTTATCAATTTTTATAATTATTTAAAATTTAAAATTTTAGTAGTAAAAATTTTATAAAATATGAAAATAAACGATTCCCACCTTTAAAAAATATCAAAAATACATGTTCTTGAAACAGATATGAATAATATATTTTGAATAAATGTCTTAAAATAAACTCCCCCTAATTCATACATCCTTTAAAAAAGATAAAAATTTATAATCAAAGATCAATGAAAAAATATAAAATATTATTTATATAATAATAATGATTTGAAATGAATTTATTGAAAAATGTAATTCATTCGATAAAAATTAAACATTTAATCACATGATAAATATTTACAATAACTACCCTTAAAAAATACCATAATTAGAAAAGATATTCGAGGAACTAAATAAAATATATTTAATGAGTTTTATGTAAATGAATGGGTTTAAATGAATTTAAAATAATTTTTTTGAAAATGAATTTTTTGACTTATTATAAATGATAAAAACATTTTAATTTAATAATTTAATAGATACAGTAATATTTCAATTTAGAACATGTAATTAATATGAATATTATGACATTAAACACATTCTTACACATAAAATAACAGTTTCTATAAAATTTTAAGGAAATTCTGAAGTTCATTATTTAATAAAATAATTTAATGAATTAATTTATAAAGAAATATTGATTAACTGATTTATTAGTTTAAGAAAATAAGTAATTAAATTTAGTGTAATATAAAGATTTAAGAAAATTCTACCTATGTCAAAAAAATTTGGAATTTAAATTGAATATTTAAATAACCCGAAAATATTTATTGTATCTTAACAGTTCTAACTCTATGAAGTCTTTATTAAAATATTGAGAAATAGAAATATAAAAAATTTCAAAAATTATTTTGAATCCAATTTTTAATGTAAATATTATATCAAGTGGTGGAGACCTATAAAATATCAAGTATAAGTCTATTTTGGTACCCATATTCTTCTGGTAGTGTCGCAAATTAAATGATTAGTTAAAAAACATGATTATTTTGATTAAATATTTAAAAAATAAATCTATATAATTATTCTGAATAATGAAAATTATTGACCAATCAAAATTGAGATTTTATAAAATAATAGATGTTATTATAATTATTTCTAATACCACAACATAATATTTTAATATTAGACATGATTTTCATGTTCGAACAGTAAAAAAATTAATTATTACATAATTGTGGTTGTTATATATTTCTAAAAATACCTAGTTTTCTAGTGTGACCATTATTTTTCCATTAATTTTATTCAAATAACTCTCTCCATTATTAATAATACTTGCATCTTGATTTAAATTTTTAACTTTATGCAACAAATTTTTAATTTTATTCTCATTCTGATTACAAGAAATTTATAAATAATTAGATCGTAAATCTAGAATTTTCTTTGATGGAATTTCTCTATAAATCTAAATATAATTATATAATTTTCAAAATTATCTAAAATATTTATTTATGGATTCATATTCTTATTTAAGTATAATTAAATATTTACAATGTTCGTCATGAGAAAGAAATTTAATCAAAATTTTTTGTGTAACGTGATTGTTCTTTATTAGGGTGAGCTATAAGAATTGTATTTACCTTTTGATTTTCTTTCTCAGCATAAGAGTTTGTAGTAGATTCATTACTTTAATTAAAATTACCATAATCAGAAAAGATAATCCTTTGAAATTTTCAGAGAAAAAATTTCATTTTTGATAGGAATATTTTTTTTAGTTTCTTCTTGCATCTCATTTTTCACTTCTCAATCAACTACATTAATTCTTGGTTTGTTTCTAAAATTAGATTTCCTAAGGTATAATCAACATTTTTAACTTCTATCAATTTATCAATTCCTTTGTAAGAAACTAAAATTTTCCTTCACATCTCAAATGTGTTATTACCTTGAGAAACGTGATTATATTCATCTGGACCAAGTCTAAAAATAATATCTTTCATTTTTTAATTAATATCATATTAATAATCCCTCAAATAATCCCATATTTATGATTCTCTTGGTATTTCATAAGGTTTTACAATATCAACATAAACATTGAGACCATGATTTTTTAAATATATAGTTATTTGAGCATTCGAGAATCCATAATTATAAAAAACAAAATTTGGATAGCGGATCATCGACCTACTCACTCAAAGATAATCAATTGATATTTATCTTCTTTTAAATATTTTAATAATTAAGATTATAGCCAAAAGAAAACTTTAATATTTAAAAATATCCCAAACATTAATATTACTTTTTGTGTAACAGGTAGAAATAAAATATTTTTTAAGTATTTCTAAAACAATACATATATCTCTAGAGAACATCCTCTAATTAAAATTCTTGGTCTTGAATGGAAAAAATTTTCCAAAAATTGAAATATCTTAAGTAGAGTGAAACTATTGATTCTTCTGATTGTTTAAAACTTTTAATGATGAAGATACAAGATGGTGGGTTAATTATTTCCATTCAAAAGTCTTGACAAATGTAAAATGTACCTCTAGATATAATGTGATCATTTATTTCTCTCATAAAGTAAAAATAGATGTTAAAATAAAGAAAAGAATAGAATGATGTATAATGGTATAGGGATAAATCCATTAGTCCACTCCACCAACACTCTATTGTGAGATCTTTGTAATTTACTCTAACATGTACACATATCAAGAGACATATAAAACTAAGAATAGGAATTTGAAACCATAAATTACTATTACATGGCCTTCTGATTTTTTAAAGGGAACCAAAAATCCAAAACATAGTTCAAAAAGCGGAAAATATACCCTGAATGAGTACGAGTAGTCGAAACTCCAATAATTAAATAGAGTTCTATTTGATCGAGAAAATATATTTCTCTCACATTTGATGCATCAACTGATTGTTTTATTTGACCATCAACAATGAGAAACATCTGTAAAATAATAAACAATGTCTTAAAGACATATTCTTCTTTAAATAATAGAAAATATAATATAAATTTTTGTTCATGCTTCCTTCATTTTTAAAAAATGAGAGAATATGGATATATAAAGAAAATCTATCTCTCATTTATAATGAAGAGCATCAAAATGAAAATATTTTACCACTTTATTTTCATCATTTTTTCACATCATTGTACTTCTTATTAAATATTTATTTTTCCCTCAAGATAAATTTAAATAAAGAATAATAATCTAGTATCCATGAAAACATTCATATTCCATCATATACTCAATATATACAGAGTTTTTAGCCTTCAGAAATATCCAAAGAATAGTGTAACATTGTTGGATTCTTTCTGTTGAATGAATCTCTAAAAAATAATTCAATATAAGTTGACTAAATATTCATAAAAAAATATCTATAATAAGATAAGAATGTAATGATTTAAATCTGTCATTTAAATCAATTAAAATCACTTTAAACACAGTCAAAACAATTTTTGAAAACAATCATCACAATCCTAATATAAATTAAAATATTAGAATTTGGAAAAAATTGATTCCTTCAACTTTACTAAAAAAATGACATAACAACACACATGATATTTTTTTCTCAAAATACTAGAAGAAAGTATTTGAATTTATTTGACTATAATCCTTTGGATATTTTTTAATTTATCCCATAGATAATTCACTAGAATAGTTATACATAAAAATGTAGTAATTTAAAATTCCAAGATTCTAGTAAAACATAGTACTATAACCTTCTCACTCTCTATGCTCCACTTTTGGTATATTTGACTATGGAAATATTTATTCGATCAAAAATTTCAGTTGTAGAATGATTTTTCCCATGTAGAAACCATCACATGTTATGGATGTTAATGTAAGGTATTTCGGCATGATGGAACTCGATGAGATGTATTGTATAAATTATATTATCCACCTTGATCGAGATTATGTAACATAACAATGTATTTTTTTGTAATAACACATATAGTAAGTAGATCCCAACAACACTTTTATTCAACATTTATTTCATTATCCAGTATTTCTGTGAAAAAAATTATTATTTTAGCATATTCATCTTCTGATTTCATGTGATGTTAATGCGGAGTACCATGGATAGCTTATGATCATCATAAAAAATTACATAAATGCATGTATAACACTTATCTTATATTTTTATGTCCATTAAAAAAATACAGAACCATATTTCTGTATATAATCTTATTTACAAATAATGAATATGGATTCCAGTATTTTAGATTTGTTCAATATTCAAATGGATTTTATAGTAGTTCTTGTATAGAGATATCAAGTTTTTTTGAGTTTAGGTTCAGGGGATATTGTGTAAAACATATACAACATGATTCCCATATTATTTCATAATTTCATGATGTGTCATATAGAGATCCCATGCAAAATATCATGCAATATCCATTTCCAATAAATGTACTAAAATCATTGTAAAAATTAGGTCATGTTTTGATATTTTAGTTGTATAAGTATGTAGTGAATTTAATCTATTTTGATGATGAATTCTAGATTGTAAAAATATTCACAATAGGCTATGTTTTTTATTTTTAGAAAAATAACACATTATAGTAATAGAAAATTAGTGTCATTTCTCACCATAGTTTCGGGTTCATGAAAATACAGTTCATTTCAAACATGTAGTCCAAATATCATACTTTTGTATCAAAAATGTTGTTGAAAACGTTTGGTTTTTCACTAACATAGGGTTGATAAAAAATAATTTCCTTTTCTCAAATGTAGGGTTTATTCAAGTTTTATTTTATTGAAACTATACTTTTGTAAAAAATTTAGGGCTTTACTATTTTGAAAGTAGGGTCTACCTAAACCTTTATAAAAGCTATACAACTTTAATTTAAAGAATTGAATTATTTTTAGGGTCCTTTAAAATAGGATTCGGTGTTTTTTAAAAGAATTATTTTTACGATATATTATTATATTTATAATAGATCAATATTTTAATAAATCCATATTTTTCATCACTTCATATATTTGAAAATTATAAGCAATAACATTCTGGAAAGACTATTTTTCAGAAAATATCATCGCGGAAATTAGAACAATTTATTTACCATCCAAATAACAATTTTTGAATTCTATATAAACTTATGAAATAAATATACAATTATCTTATTTCCATACCCCAATTTTTAGAGTTATTCAAATATTTATTGTACTTTTTGTAAATCAAATAATGTAGCATTTCAAATGTGTTCACTATAGAGTTCTGAAACTACTATAGGAAATTTTGTGGATTTTTGTAATATCAAAAATGACTTTTAATACTTAATTTATAAATAATAACGTTTAGATAAATTTATTATATATCCTATTTTATGAAGTTCACAAAAATTAGATCACATTATCTTGAGATATAATCAGAATTTAGAAGTAATTTTAAGCTAAAAAGAGTAATGTCTCCTTAATATCATGTAACAGCTTTAGAGAATTTCATCACTATCAAAAAAACAGAATTGGATTTAAACATTAAAATATGAAATGAATATAATATTTTTATCTTAATTAAACATCATACATAGTATGAATCTTATAACTATTTATTTATATATCAAATAAATCCATTAAATACTAAATTTGAAACAGATAAATAATATAATTAGAGAAATAATGAATGATGCCATTAAGTAATTGTAAACACAAAATAAATATGAGAATTAAAAAAATTCACACAGAATTAATGACATGTTTTGATGGATAGCATGTATAAATAATTTTTTTCATTTTTAAATACTTTTTTGGAATTAATTAGTTAGGTATATAATGGGAAATTTGAGATTTTGATATAGAAATCATTAGATTTATCATTTTATGATTGTTTAAAGTACACCACATAAAAATAGCCTTTATATTTGTGGATATTTTTTGCTTATCAAATTAACGGTGGAATTATCCATTCTTTTGATAAAGGTTTCATAGAAAGTATTTAATGATTGTTTTTATCGAACCAGATCTGGGAATGTGGATTTGGTGCATCACAATTGGTGGAAATGGCTAGATAACATTATATATTAAGATGTTTGTTTGAGAAGAGTTTAAGGTTTTATAGTAAGTTCAAAGGTATACATAACCCTTTTGGATAATGATATGATTTATTATTAAGGTAATAATTCACATTTAATTTGTGCATTTAGAATGGGAAACTTTAGTGACAACCCTATGAATAAGTCTAATTTATTGTTAACATCATGATGTTTGGTGAAATTGGATATTATTAGGTTTTTCATAGTAATATGTTCTTCTCTAGATACTATAAATTTGATGAAGTACTCTAAAAAGGCTTCTATGAATAATAAATCAATTATAGATAATAATTTGCTTGGTAAAAATGAACAATTATAACATATATTAATTATTATTGATATTATATTTGACTCCCAAATTTAAATTTATGAAAAAATATTTTTTTATTAATTTATTAATTTCAACAAATATTTTAACGGTAATTAAATATTTAACTCTTTTATTTTAATAGTTACAATATTTTACCAAAAAAATAATGTTTTTTAATAATAATTATTACCAAAAACATTTTACAACATAAAAACATTTCACTATATTTTATTAAGTACAAATATATCATTAGAGACATAAAAATTACTAAAATTTAGACTTCTATTACAAACATGATGATATTAATTAAAAGAAGGTTTTATAAGACAAAAAAATAATTTATTCCCTAAAAATCATGCATCTATTAATAAAATGTTCTTAATCAAAATTTACAAAAGATTGATAATTTATTATAGTATATATTATATTCTAAATAGATTTTATATCATATTTCAAATGAATTTTATTTCTAATGGAATATATTATTAAATTATATTTTAGGAAAACATCAAAAAATAAAAAAATTAAAAACAGTTAATGATCACTCCCAAAAAAAAGATACCCCATTTTTTTACACACGGTTTTGCCTCCCTTCCCCCGAGTTCCACTTTATATGTGTCTCCACATTGGGTATCCATGTCATCATAGGTTGTAATCAATTGACCAGTTCCTCAATGGTTCATTCATCAATATCCACAACCTTTATTCTCTACTGTCTCTTATAACCCTCTATCCACTAATGTTCAACCGATTATTTCCTCTTTCTAACATAAAGTCGAGACATTAGGAAGGGAATATGAAGAAACCAATTTCTCATTAAATTATCCCATGTTTGAGACTAAAGGTAGTTGTTTCTTATCTTTATTTTTTAATAACAAAAAAAATATGAATCAATTGTTTGAATTGATTTCTAGTTAAGGTTTTTTTGAAATTCAGAGAAAATGGATGTTTTTTATTATTATGTTTTATGATTTTTTATACTAATTACATTATTCACTGGTTCCAAACTGGTTATTTATTTGGATATTTTATCACGTCCACCTGTTTTTATAATCTTAAACTTTTGTAATCCTTACAAGTACCTTGATCGAATCAATTTATATCTTAACGAATGAATACCACACATTCTTATATACCTATACATTATATAAAGTCAACAATAATGAGGATTCACTGAAGACTCTCATATAATATAATTACATTATTTTTGATGCATTAGTTGTTCCTTATGCATTGAATTCTATATTAATTAATTATAGGGTCATGATTTCGATGATAGCATTGTTGTTTTTTATTTTTTATGTTTCAATATATTAAAAAAAATAACCATGAATATTATTTTTGTGTGTTTTTTTCTTATAACTATATTCTATAATGTTAAAAATAAATGATCAAATTGTGGATGGAGAATAACCAAAATAGATAATTAACTTGTATTTTGGAAATGAAAAAACAATTATTACTCTTTTCATGTTTTGATTACAGATTATTAATGAAAACTTGTTTTTTAATATACACATACCATGTCACCAAACTTCATAGTCAACCCTAAATTGGTCACCCGAACTGATCTATAGAAATTTTTATATGGTTTTCGTGATCCCCACAGGGTAGAAACAAGTTTTGGGCATCAAAAGAGTACAACAAAAGGATGATTTTCACCTATAATTAATAAAGACATGTATATCAGAAATAAACCAAATATAACAATATAAAAATGAAACTGAACTGAATATAATTTTTACAAGAAACTAATAAGTGTAACAAAACAACAAAACTAGGCCAAATAAACCTGACTACCCCAGTATCTTCATTTGACCTTGCAGGTCACTCTCAAATATTAAGATCAATTGTCTCCCAAGGTGAGAAAAAGTAATGTTGGAACCTCCAAAAAGGATAAATACCTAAAATAACTATAGGAGTGAGTATTAAAACTTAGTATTTTAGACTAATACTCTATTACCATTGAACATCGATTATAATAAAATAAAAATTTCAAGTTTGAACTAAAATATATCAAATTATGATTTTCTAAACATATTATTTGAAAAAAATTTACAACTCATTTCCCTTATTCATTTCCAAAACCTGGTTCATTCCATTAGTACGACATTGATATTTTCAAGGGGAAAGTGTTGAATAAATTTTTCATATTATATAAAGGTGATAAAAATCATTCCATTGAAAATAATTTTCAAAAGACTTATAAAAATCAACACATCACTCTCCAAGAAAAATAATTACATAAGAATGAACTGTAGTAATTACACAACTATGCAATGGAAATAATCTTATAAGTATCACATAACCACTGAAATCTGCTAAGAACCATTAGATATATGTGAACCCATGAGTTTAAGAATAATCCATAAGATACTAATACATGATACCTCATAACCATTAGCATTCCACACATGACGAAATAAAAAACTCTCAATATTCTCAGCCTCCCAAACTTAGAATAGATTGTGTGGAAATCCAATAGTAATAAACATAAATATATCCACCTACTATGGGAAACTATTCATTAAGTCAACTACAAGTATATCAATCATACATAGAAAGTTCTTGCAATATTCCATGTTCCCATGTATAATGTATTTAACAAGGTGAGGCATCTGATACCATCCGAGAATCCAATCACAAGTGTATATATTAATAATAGTTCACAATAGCCTTAATTCCATTTATCCATAAGGACAAATCCCATGCATTAAAATAAAGAAAACTCAAAGAGTTCCATGTGAGGAACCATGATAATGGATTTCTAGGATCCCAAATTGATCACATTTCATCCATTATTTTGGACAATATATGAGAAACATCCGACTCAGGTTTTTATAATAAACATTTTTCATAATTTTTACAAAGTGGCCAAATGGGCCCTTATGCATTTAAAAAAACTACCATTATTAATGATACATAATAAACTTTTCATATAGTGTAAAAACCCATTTTTCAGGATAGAATTTATATAATATCATCTTTAAACATTCACACTACTTTTTCAAGACAACCCATTTCTTATAAAAAAATACCAAATAGGACATTCATTGATAACACCTTCTAAAGAAATACTAAAACCCAATACAAAATTCATTATAATAAAAGAAAACCACTTGGTAAACCATATATGGGACCCAAAGTATTATTTATCATGATTCCTATATATTTATAGAACCACACCAACCATTTTATATCACAAAAACCCATAAAATCCAACTGGAAAATTTACCAAAAATAAGGCTTGGAATATTTAACAAACAATTGAAATTTAATGCCCAAAAAGGCATAAAACATGGAATTCTTGCAATAAATTTAATCAATCTAGTAAAATAAGTTATAAATAACAGAAATAGAATTTTATGGATAACATCACATTTTATCAAACATGCGGTGTCACGATTTTAGCAAAACAGTGCAATTTTTATCAACAAATGTATCGACTACCATTTTCAAAAAAATTATTTAATTCAAGGGTTTAAAAACAAAATTTTTGATATATATAAGGTGTTAATAGTATGAAAAAGATGAATCTTAAATTAAAAAGGGATTTTCATGTGAAAACCGACCACAAATATTTGGGGTAAAGGAGACACACACCCAAAATAACTTGCAGAGGGTTCCAAAAACCTTATTCTATGAAGAAAAACAATAAAAAAACAACATGTATAAAAATCATGGAAAAAATATCCCTTGGATGAGCATGACTAGGAGATAAGATAAATCCAAAAAATATAAGAAGAAGTAAGAGGGAGGGGAAAGGAGAACGAAATTACCATGAGAATGAAGTCCCGCCTTGAGGGTTTCATATATCTAACTCAAATGGATAAGGGAAAAAGATTGGAGAGCATGGGATAGACCTCCCTAGGTCTGGACACACCTAAAAAATCCAATTAGGTATAATTTGGGTATAAAAAACTTCTGGGGTATTTTACGAATTACATATTTTTTATTATTCTGGGAGGTTCCACATGGTTAGGATGTACTATTTAATTAACTATGTTCCAAACTATACGTCAAACACTGGAGTGACCACATGGTTACTCATAAGAAACTGTACACCCATGGGTCAACGATGAGTCATGTTTTAAACCATCTTCAAGATTAAGTAGGTTTGTTGACACAGTTTATCTAATCGTGGGCGAAACTGTGAATAAGACCCTTTTAAGATTAAAATACATTATTTTTCTTAAAAAATTCAAACAAACCATTTAACCACCACGATGAAAATAATAGATAAAGAAAAAAATCAAAAAATAAACACTTGTTTGACCTAGAACCTGATAAAATACCTGGATTCCCAAAAAACCTGATCATAAACCAAAACACGAAAACAAGGTGTGAAAATTATCCCCACTATTAACACTATCTGTCCCGGGAAATAAATAGCACTTTCCAGCATATAGATCACCACCTAAGGATTTCAAATCGACATGATCCAACCACATAATATGATTTCACATAACCATCCACTAACAAAACTCATCTCATTACCAAAAATGAAACAACTACCCCGAACCACTTCCCAAGAAGCAAGGAAGTATCAAGACACCACATCCACAACCAATCCAAAAACAAGATCATTGGTCTTCCCAATAATTCACATCAGTCACACAAACTAAGGAGGAAACTGAAAAAAAAAACATCTTTAAAAGAAGCCACTTCAACCAAATCAAACTGAATGCAAAACAAAAATATATCACTCGTAAAGGGGATACATGAACGAACTCCCCAACATTCTAAATCAACTAGAAGCTGATGACTTCATGAGATAAACCCCAATAAGACCCACAATGGATCTCACCACCATTAAGAAAAAACTAAGAATGACCAAATGAAAATTAAAATTAAACCAGAAGCTACCCTTTCCCACCCAAGACAACAAAAACAATTCCACCATTACTTACCCATGCTATGAATTGCACATAAAGAGAATTTATGCTACCCACTCCTGAACACAGGTGACAAGAACTCAGCCCAAACATCCCACATCGACCAAAACAATCCACCACATGAGGAGGGGATGGAACATCCCAATGATTGGACTGATGATAAAATATTTGACAACCACCCACCTCTCTTCACCTATGGAGGGATAAAATCCAAGACCTCACCTGATTCACATGTACAGTCCACCCAAGATCACTAATCAGAAACTCATATCCCAAAAGACATAACCGCATACACTGCCTGAGGTGTAATTCCTCGATACTATTTTAAATTATTCAAAATTCCCAGCGACGAGAAGACACACTAAAAACACTAGGAATGACTCATTATGATGGTAAACCCATGAACTTATCCAAAAACCTTAAACCCTAGTGGTTCCTATCTATGCATTGTCTTCACTCTAGGACCTATGATTTGATCTCTAATGTATGAAGAATATATTTCCTCACTGTTAAGATATGCTAATACCTATCCAGAATCCTTTATTCTAGGGCCACATGAAGCCACATAACACTCTTATACAGAAGTAATGGATTACGACACACTATGAAACTCACCTCCTCAAACAACACACTTTTACCCAAACAAGGACGTGAAGAAACACATCATTGTTCTATCTCACTCTATATGAAGAGTTTAATGAACAATAAACATAATGAATCACAACGGACACCACCTAAAACTTTTGTGATAACCATGGGAATTATCGTAATTGAAAAACACCTGGAATCGATCCAAATATGTTTTTATTCCAACAATGGGCAGGGCATCATTCAAAGAGGTGGATCTAAATTTTTAAATCTGAAAAAATTAATAATTTGGTTGGTTGAATGGAATTATTTACAATGTATAACCCCCTATTTCCTCATCATAATCATCCGTAATATCATTACCAGGGAGAAAAAAAATGCAACAAATAAACCACAAGCTCTATCAGAACTATCTCATGAACTAAAACTCACATGAAACAAAAACTATGTCAGAGGGAAACCAGCTCAAATATCACCCAGAAACAAGAAGGGTAACCCTTCCATATCATAAGGAAGTATATCATATAATCAACACCTCTAATACATAGAAAAATAAATCCACAAAACTAATGTTTTGTAAAAACACCACAGTTTCCATCATAAAACACTTTTGAACAACATAAAAAATTAAAAATGGTGGATTTTTGCACTCATCATTGGTGTTTCATTGAGTATCACTTGCATGATCATATTTTTTTCCACCGTGAGCACCCATACACCATGTCATACTAGGTATCCATCAACATTTCCATATCAAACCATGCATGTGAGCACTCATTAAAACACAAAATTCTAAAACAAAAAAACCCCATTCTCCTAAACAAACTGTTCATCCCAATTAAAAATAAAGCACCTTCCCAAGACACACTATCCACAGAGTCAAAAACCAATTTTTGATTCTACACATCAATCCATTTTACCATGATTGAAAAATGAAGTCACATAGACTTCAATTATAAATAATTTCTATATTATTCAAAAAAAAATCTAGCACCTCAACAAACCTCATTTCATCAAATCCATTTGAGTAAAACTCACTCAATTTAATTTATAAACAACATAGAAAACAAACATACACATTACATAAACCCCATTTTTTGAATAATAAATCCCAATTTCGTTAAAAAAGTCATTTTTACCCACAACAAGTCACTTTTAAAAACTCATTTTCAGAAATCCTTCCACAAAAAATCATTTTGAAAATCAATTTTCCAACTTCCCAAAATCTAAAAATTTCCGAAAAAATAATTTTCTCTAATCCAATATAATTTTATTTAAAAAAGTTATTAAAATTCAAAAAATAATAAAAACAACTCACAAAAGGGAACAAGTGTCAGTGGGTGACTTGGCCATATGTTTGGAGGCCAAATTCCAAACACACAACAAACACAAAGAACCATCTAGGACCATGCCCGCGGCTCCACATGGATTTCCTAGCCCTGGAAGAACGTATATACCATTTTCCAAACTCCCATTATCATATCCGAGTCACCAAACAGCCCATATGGATGAAAGAAACTAATGAAACAATAATTCATGTGCAAACCTGAGGATTGAAACAAGTAAGAGTTCACGATTCACTTCTTTCAACTACCACTCGAGTCCTAAAAATCTAACTCCATCTACATTGACATACCCAAGTAACAAATGGTACACTGAAAAGCAAGGTCCTCAATGAGTAGACCTCATCTAATACAAATTTTCACAAACCAGACAGGGCCATCCTTGGACCAGTCACCCAATCCGATCCATGGTAAGGCCCAATGGGCATTCCATATCCCCATGAGCTGGAAACTCATGTCGGACATAAACAGTGTACAACAAGGGAAAAAAGTTTCAAAATAAATAATTAAGAAATAGACATCAGAAAGAATCCATACATCCAAATATGTAAATGAAACTGAACTAAATATCATATATATAAGAAACTTAAAAGTGAAACAAAATAGCACAACTTGACCAACCAAAAAAGACAACCCCACTATCTCCATGTGACCTCATGGGTCACTATTGAACAAAACCTCAACTATAACCCAAGGCAAATGAACTAAATTTGAAACATACAGAATTGCTAAAAAATTACTATAGGCATCAGTATTAAAACTCAGTCGGCTTGCCCGATAAACTATTCACAATTCACTTCCTTCAATATAAAAGAAAATTCAATTTCCTGTTTGAACTACAATATATCAAAGTATGATTTTCAAAATATTTTACTTTAAAAAAGTACAACTCATCGCCCTTATTCATTTCCAAAATCATGTTCATTCCATTAGGAAAACAATGTTATTTTCAAGGGGAAGGTGATATATAAATTCTTCATATTGTATAAAGTGGATAAAACACTTTTCATTGAAAACAAGTATCATAAGCCTTATTAAAATCAACATATCACTTTCTTTGAAATTCATTATATAAGAAGGCACTATAGAAATCACACAACATGGTAAATGGAAATAAAATTATTAGTATCACATTATCACAGCAAGATACTGAGAAACAAGAGACATATGTGAACCCATAAGTTAAATAATAATCGAGAAGATACTAATACACAAGTCCCCAACCTTGGTAGCATGCTACAAATGATAAAATAAAAAACACTCAATAGGCTCATCCATTTGAATATAGGAATGAAAGAGGGAAAATTCCATAGCAATAAACCCAAATATATCCACCCACTATGGGACACAAGTCAATACATCAACCGCTAGTTAGGTAATAATTCCTAAGAAATTATCATTATAAGTCAGGTACCCATGTCTTATATATATAACGAGGTTGATCCATCCAATGACAACCAAGAATATAATCACATGCATATATAATAATAATAATAGTTTACAATAGGCTTCACCCAAAGTTTCCCCATGGACTAATCTCATGCCTTAAAACAAAGAGAACATAATGAATTATAATTGAGGAACCCTGATAATAGATCTTGAGGATTCCAGGAAAATAAAATCTCATCCATTATTTGAGACAAGTTATGAGAAACATCTAGAGGAGGTTTTTATAATAATCATTTTTTTCATTTTTACAATGTGTCCAAAATGTCCCTTATGAAATTCACAAAACCAACCTTTATAAACAATACAAAATACACTTTTCATAAATTTTGTAAACACACCAATTGCGAGATCAAAACATTTATAAAACCCCCTTAAAACATCCACACCACTTTTCCATACAATCCAATTTTTATAATAATTCCAAAAGCTTCGTTCATTGGAAACATGTGCCAAAACAATATGACAACCCAATATGTATTTATTCATAAAAAAACACTGTGGAAAACATAATAATAGACACAAAATATTAATTTTCACGCTTCTAATATATTTATAAAACAAAACCGACCAATTTATATCCCATACAACCCATAAAATCCAACCAAGAAATTTTCCCTACATAAGGCATGAAATATTTAACAAAAAAATTTCAATTTAATGCCCGAAAATCTATAAAATGCTAATTTCATGTCATAAATTTATTCAAGATACTAAACCATGATCCAAATAACACTAACTGCATGTTTAATGTAATAGGTAATTTTAACAAACAAGTGGTGTGAGCGTTTTTAAGAAAACAATGATATTTTTCAAAAAAACAAGGCACAAACAACCGTTTACACACCAAGTAATTAAATCAAAGGATGAACAGTATCATATAACATATATATAAGCTGAGAAAAAAATGAACATATGAAACATTAATTAAAAATTCTTGTGCATTGGAATACCTACCTCAAATCCATGGAGGAAAGGATACACACACCCGGAATCACTATCTAAGTGTTCCAAAAACCCTAGATCTATGAGGAACAACCCTAAAACCCCAAAACCACCATAAAAATCATGTAAAAATAGATCCATAGGAAAATAATGACTTGGGGAAGAGAAATGTTAATGAAAATGGAATAAGAAGGAAGAGGGGGAAGAAATGAGACATAAATTACCTTCAGAATCAAGCCCCACCTTGATGGTATCTTAGTTCTACGTCAAAGGGGAATGAAGAAGGGATTTGAGATCATGGGAGAGACCTCCCTAGGTCTGGATTCACTTGTAGAAGCCAATTTGGATGGATTTTTGTTTAAAATCATGAGTGGGTAGATTAGGAAGATTCATTTTATCGAATTCTAGGAAATTCTGTATGGTTAGGCCAAATGGTTTGTTAAATTATGTGCATTCCCCTTTTAAGCCAAAATTACATTTGTTTTCTCCACAAACACCCAAATGAACCATCTATCAACCACGATTGCAATACTATATAATTAAATCACTCCAAACCTCAATACCCATCCCACCCAAAATCCATGAAATGACCGGTATTCCCAATGAATTGGATCATAATCCAGAACATGAACAACTGGGTGAGTCATATAATGATATAATTATTGGTCATATATTGTTCACAATTATAGATTATAATTGATTTAAAAAGACTTCAATAACCATATTACTAATTTTTTATATCTCTCTTATATACTTGTCCTTATCAAATGTTTTTATGACCAAATTTGGTACTTACAAGAATACAAAACATGATTAAAAATTACAGAATCAAAATAATGATTTATGCTTAAAACGTTTTATTTAAACACTTTTTTGTGGAAGTATTTTCAAAATGGAAAATATAACTTTTATAATTTTTTATTTATAAAAACATTACTATTGGGATTATTAATATCTATGTTCTAAGTATTATTGGGGTGTGCCAAGGGCATGGAAGGAATATGCAAATTTTAATATCTTCTAGCTTATTTGTTTTCCCATGTTTTACATGTGATTTATGTTTGTATTTTATAACCTATACTTTATATTTCTAATGTTTTTTTCGATTTTATATGGGAAATATTTTTTAATATCGTTTATTTTTTATACAATCATTAATTTAATATTTTTGAATCACAATTTTTTTATTTTCTAACACTACACACTATTAGGTTTTTATAAAAAATTGATAATTCTTCAATATTGGTGATTGATGCTAGAAATATTGAAACAAATCCCCTATAACACCCTTCTTGTTTATATCCCTACCTATTTTTTACCATGAACTCTTTTAATTTTCCATTTTTTATATTTTTTATATATTTATTGATTATAAATAATTTGATTGTTTTTTAAAAATCATAACTCCTCCACTTATTTAATATCTTTTGTTCGATTTTTTAAATGACCATTATTTGGGTTGTGGGAACACATAAAAAATTAATTTTCTTTTTGGGGAAAGAGAATAAAACAATAAATATTCACCAACCTAGCATGAGGATGTTCCAGTAAACCGATAATTAATATTGTATTGAATCAATGTGGCATGCCTTCCCATCAAAACACATCTTGGTAACAAGTGTCTTTGCCTTATTTCTCTCCGAAAAGTGTTTTATATTGATGGAAATGTTTTTATAGGCTTTATGTTCTATATTGATTCTAGAGAAGGATTGAACTGAATTTAGATTTTCTTGGGTTAAATAGTCAAGTATTTTTTCATACATATGGTGCAGTTGTAGCCATTTCATTACAAGAATAATATGGTTCTTCACATAATCATAAGAGATTTTTCTACTATTAACTATTACTAAATGCACAGGTAATAACACATCGAATATCCATGTGTGACCTGATAGAATTATCTTTATTTCTAGAATAAAAAAACATTGAATCATACATTCTTCACCACTTATATAATTGTAACATAAAACATAAATATTATTTATGTAATCGGATCACATAAAAGGATAGTGTTTAAATCATTATTTCTAAATAATTATGTGGTTTCTTTATATGATGATAGAAGATCGTGGATATTTCCTATCAAGTCCTAACTATGTCACATAAACTCTATTTGGAATAAATAATCTCTATCATGGATGGTTTTTGACAAAATATATGTGTACTAGTGGGTATTTACTAATGAGTGAATTTTCATACCCATGTTTTTTGCATGTTCAATGTTCTCCCTAATAAGATATCATTATAAATTTTTTGTAATCATTTTTTAATTTTATTATTATGATTTAATTTTATAAAAAAATTATTTAAATATGAAAATGATGATTAAAATCCAGATGATTTTTGAGTGAAATTTGTAATAGAATCATTAATATTAACAGTTAATACTTGGGAAACAAAATTTTGAATTAATGATATTATGATTAATAAATTACAAGACAATTATTCTTTTACATATGTATGTTGAAATAAAAAATATATTTTGTTTGTGGTTTGTGGGACTCATCAATAAGTAATTATATTCTTATTCAGTTTTTTTAAGTGTTTGTAATAAATGAGTGGTTTCATTCCATGGAGAATATATAGAAATAAATTCATGATTAAATAAATTATAAAAGTGAAAAAATAGTAATTTAAATAAAAAGCATGAAAACAATTTTACATGTTTAATGAAAGGATTATTCCATTTTCAATAATTATAAATTAACATTTCGAGATATTGAAAATGTATTATGAATTAATAAAACTAAAATTTTCACTAACTGTGAAGTATTATATTATTTATTATATTGGATATGATATGGATCTCGATGCCTACGATCCAAAAATATGTGAGTCCAAATATTAGATGATATATGATATAAAATTATTTCTCATGTATGTCTTGGAAGACATTTTATTACACATTACAATCATTTAATCCATATAAACATATTTCTCATGTAGAATCCTTTCAAACATAGTAGCATATCATCTTCACGTTTCATAATAGATGGAATATATATGATATAGATTAAGACATAATCCCTTATATAAGACTATTTATTCATTTTTTCATAAAATATTTACTCATTCATCTCATAAAGGGTGGAATATTTTATGGTCAATGGTGAATCCTACAACAACACTCTATTGTAGGATATGAAAGTACCTATTAATTTAATACACCCCGATAATCAAAAATTGATTCATTGAATATCCTTTAGCCACCATGATCAAAGATAATATAAATCCTTTCTATTTACTATGTGATAATCTATAAATATGACTATTTGTATATATAATGATTTTATATATATGTGAAGTACACAATTTTTCCCCATTTAAATCAAAGAATAATTCTTACAAATACTATAAAAACATGTTAATAATATAATATTGTACATCCCATTCATTTTCCATTAGAACACATAACATCCCACATGTTTCTTATACTTATTTGATGATAGTTTATAAACATTGAATTAATAAGAACTAAATATCTATTATAATTATTGAAATTATCATCAACTCAAGAAATATATTGTACTTTATGAATATTTTATTATGATGTACCATTGATATATTCTTTATATCAATTCAAATATGTTTAATATTTTTAAGATTTTATCATCTGTTTTTATTTTTTTATTTTCCAAATTTTACCACATATAAAATTTATTTTTCATGTTTTTTTTACATAATTTATTATGCATAAAATGTATATATTCGTAGAGAATGAATTTATATTCAACTGATTCCATAAAACATTGATCATCATAAAAAAAGTTTGAAAATGATGTTATAGGTTCAATGAAGTTGGGAGAAAAAATAGATGAAGAAAAATCAGATCTACCACTTTCAATATTTAATTATGGTTGACACTGAAGTTTAACTGTTACTTTACATATTGATTGTTAAATGTTTTTCTTTATCTGTGTTTGTATATTGATTAATGAAAAAATAAATTATTTCATATATTTTTAAGTAATTTAATCCTAGAATTCAAGTGTGTTTGTGTAACATCCCTCAAGTTGGCACTCACTCAAATTTCCAAATCTTGTTGGTTACTAGACCACAATAGAGCCTACTCATATTTCAAATGTTGCTAATTATTATCATGGGTGTATTGAAAATGGTGAAGAGACTATACCCTCTGGTATAATGTTGTAATATATTATAATTAAAAATATATCATAGTAGTTGGAATAATGTAAATAGTACATTATACAACTAAATGATAATGGATAAAACATGCAAACCTAATAATAATAAACATTGTAATTTTATGGTGGAATATATCGAAATGTAATACAGAAATTAAAACACATATAAAACAAAAATACCATGATCCTAAGACCATGTCATTTAGGTCTACATTCTATAACCCATCTAGTATAAAAACAATCAACTGTAGGATCCCTTGGCCATGTCCAAACCTATATCCAATTATTCTTCATGGGTACCAAACAATGTCATGAATTACATGTTAGTAAAACATAGTAGATCAACACCACTGTGTCTAAACAAAACTATTCTAATAATAATTTCATGAAATAAATAAAAAAGAATATGTGTAAATTAATCCACTAATATGATACAAAAAGCAATCTACATCATCACAATTCTAATATATCTCAATGTATGTAGCACAGCCATACTAATCGTGATCATATGTCACTTGAATAATCACATAACAAATAAAATCCCAATAATCATTTCATCATAACTAGGACATTCATAGTATATAATCAATTTAGCATAACTTGGAAAATACCATTAGAAACACTTTTTCATTATAATGTAAATCCATTTGTATATGAATTTTAGCATAAACAAAGAAATCCATTTATATAATAATTTCAATGTCACTCGTAAAATCCCTTTGTGTTATAATTTTAGTATAACAAATAAAATAAGTCATAATGGTTGGAATACCATCACAAAACATCATAATCCACAATGTTAAATTATGATAATTATCATTATAAAAATTCATCAATAAATACATTGTCTCCAAATTTATGATCTTTATATTTATGTATCCTAATACGTAACATGAATTTCATTACATTAATATTTAATTCATAACTGTTTTTCATCATTTCTCATATTCCTTTAGCTATTCCTATTTCTTTAATTCTCGTAAATTAAATTTCAATGAGTAAGGAAATTATATACTTTTGATCCCTCTCGTAATTATGTATACTCTTCTTATCTATTTCTATTAACAGTGAACCCTTAGTAGGAGGAGGTAAACAATCTATATAAGATTCAATAAAATCATATCTAGTGGATAATAGAGAGGGTATCATTTTCCTCTCCTCATATGACAGTTATTACCATCTAATATAAGAATCCCCATACTATTAAATGAGTTGTGAACATCAATGGATAACATATCCTTTTCAAAAATCAATGAAAAAATATTCAATCAATGAAAATTATCTTATACTAATTGAAATGACTAGTTAGGTTCTTTTTGTTCACATAGATTGGGTGAATGAATGATGTATTGTTTTTATGTTTTGTGTTTCAAACAACCCCTGCATCTAATTATAGAGAATTGGATATTCTGAAATGAAAAAATTATAGATACTCTAGTTTTGAAAAGTAATTATTTTGAATACTTCTAGGAATATTTATGATGACATGCATTGAGTTGGTGTGAGGTTCAGGGCCTGAAAAGCTTCGATGTTATGATATTAAAAATATTGAATATATTTTATCACATGATTTCACTTTCATTGTAAACATTTTATATCTCTAATGTAGAGTCTCGTATCAAAAATCAAAGAGCATTTTTAACTTAATAATTTGGGGTTTTTCATAGGATCGATATAATGTTTTTCATAATCATGTGCCCAGTCAAGGGTGAGCATTCATGGGGTGTTAGATAGAGTTTATTTATTTTAAAAAAATTAATAAATAAATCCCCACCATTTGCATGGAATACAATATATTTTGAGAGTAAATGTCCAAAATAATTACACTTTTACATATGTATGTTGATATAAAATATATATATTGGGTGTGGTGTGTGGGAAAGATCAAAAAGTTATTATATTTTTATTCAATTGTGTTAATTGTTCTGAAACAATTATTGGTTTCATTCTATGGAGAATATATATACATACATTCTTGACTCAGTGGATTATCAAAGTAAAAAAATAATTATTATTTTAAATAACAATCATGGAAAAAAAATTTACATGCTCATTATTATTCAATTTTCAATAATGATAAAATAACATTTTGAGGTGTTGAAAATGTATTATATTGTAATAAAACTAAAATTTACCCTAGTGGTGACGTATAAAAAAATATTATCTTGGATATGATATGGATCTCAATGTCTATGAACCCAAAATATGTGAGTATAGAATATCAGATGAGATGTCATATAATCAGACATCCCATGTATGTCTTGGAAATCATTTTACTTCAGCATAATATCATTTCATTCATATAAACATATTTCTCACGTAGAATCATTTAGATCATAGAAGAATATCTTCTTCACAAATAATAACAGATGGAATATATATGATATTGAATAAAACCAAAACCATTGTAAAAGACTATTTATTTATTTGTTCATCAAAACAAGTAACTCATCTATCTCATAAAGGGCGGAATTTTTTTTGGGAAATAAAAAACTAACAAATTTACTCCATTATAACATGGGGCAATAACCATTAATAAATACACCTCATTCTTCATACAATGATTTATATATTATTCTGCAGTGACCATGATCCTAGTGAAATTAATGACATCCTATTTACTATGTGACCATCTACGAATAAGACTATCGAAATAGACAATGATTTTCTATATATGATAAGAAAACTATTCTTCCCTTGTGAAATCGTAGATAAATTCTTATATATATTATAAAAACACATAACAATATAAATATTCAATAGCCCATGCACAAGTGATCCGAATGCACAACATCCCACCGGTTTCTTAATCTTCATTGATGCTAGTTTGTAAAATCTGAATGAATATGTATAGAATAGCGATTATGATTATTGATATTTTGTTCAATTAATGAAATATATGGATCCTTTTATGATATTTCATTATGATTTCCAATTTTTATTTTATTTAATTCTATTCATGTAAGGATCATGTTTTCAAGTTGTTGTCCCATGTCTTTATTTCAAATTGTTCATCATTTCAGCACATATAAGATTCATGTTTCATGTCTTATATTATTTTATTTGATATTCATGAAATTAATATATTTGTACTGAATGAATTTACAATTAACTGATTCCTTAAAATCATTAATCATTGTATAAAATATTGACACTGAATATATAGGTTCACTGATGTTTGATGAAAATAATTATTGAAAAAATCAAATCAAACTCAATAAATATTAAAATGTTGTTGCCAATGATGTTTAAGGGATTATTTTGAATATTTATTTTTAAAGGTTCTTCTTTATATGTGTTTATAGATTGTTTATTGAAAAAAATTCTTTCATATATAATTTTATGTTATTTTTTTATTGAATTCAAGTGTGTTTTTATAACATCCACCAATCTATAACTCTCTCACATTACCAAATTAGGTTGGTTAATAGACCTTAAGAGTGCATCCCCATATTAAAAATGTTGTTGACATAAAACAGGGGTGTAGAAAACATTGTGAGGAGACTATACCCACTTTACAGACTTCTAATAGATTATAAATACAAATATATATATATCTTAGTAAAGGGAATAGTGGAAATAGTACATCATACAATTTAATGATAAAGGATAAAACAAGTAAACAAAATAATAATAAACCATGTAATGTTATGTAAGAATGTATCAAAATATCAAACTGAAATTAATATAGATAATATACTATGATGAAAAAAATAAACTAAAAATCCCTTGATCAAAAAGACCATGTCATTCAGGTCTCCATGCACCAACCCGTCTTGTAAGAATTAATTAGTTGTAGGGTCATTTTACATATTCAAACCTATATACATTTAATCTTCTTAGGTGACAAAATAATTTCTTGAAGTTCATGTTAGTAAAACATAGTAGGTAAGAACCACTTTATCTTAACGAAACTGGTCTGATAATAAGCTAATAAAACAAAGAAAAAAGTATTTTTATTAATTAATCCATTAATATGATACAAATGTCAATCTACTAGGTCATAATTCCAAAATATCTCAAAGCATGTAGCACAACTGTACCAATATTTATCATAATTCTATGGAATAATCTCATTACAAGATGAAACCTTATACACATTTAAAAATAACCAGGCTAGTCCCTTTATATAATCACTTCATCAAAATTAGAATGAACCCTTTATATAAGGATTTTTTTCATGGATGTTGAAAGCCAATTATATATGAATATTAGCATAAATGTGGAAATCCATTTTTATTATCATTTAAATGTCACTAATAAAATAGTCTTATATAATAATTTCAATATAACGAAGAGTATAAGTCATAACGGCATGAATATCAAAATAAAACATCATAACAAACAATGGTTAATTTAGATAATTACTATTGTAAAAATTTTATCAATAAATTCTTTATCTACAAATTTATGTTCTTTATAATTATGAATCCTAATATGTAACATGGATTTGGTCACATATGTATTTCCTTCATAAGTGTTTTTTAACTTTTCTCATATTTCTATAGCTATTCAAATACCATTAATGCTCATAAATTCAATTTCACTCTGTATTGAAATTATATAATTATGTTCCCGCAATAAATTAGGTAGATTCTTATTGTCGGTTATTATTATGGTAGAACCCTCATCATGATGAAGAATTCCATCTATCATTGATTAAATAAAATCATTTCCCAGAGATAATAGAGAGGGAATCATTTTCCCTCTGTGGATATGATTGGTATTACCATCTAGGAAAAAAATTCCATACTATTAAATGAGTTGTGAACATCCAGGAATAACATATACATATTCCAACAACCACAAGAAAATACTCATCCAAGGAACATTATGTGATACTAATTGAAATGATTAGTCGTGAACTTTTTGATCACTAAGAGGGGTTAATTAAAGATCATTTATCTTTATGTTTTTTATTTTAAATAAACCCCCACCTATGAATATATAGAATGGGTCTTCTGAAATAAAAAACACAATGTATAGACTCTGATTTTGAACTATAATGATTTGAAATATTTCTAGTAATATTTATGAATCTGGAAACTAAGCCGGCACAAAATTTTGAATCCCAATGAGCATTTGTGTTGTGATATTAAAAATAATAATTATATTTTATCACACGAATGTAATTTCCTTGTAAACATGGAATATCTCTTGATTAGTTCTTCATATCAAAAAACCTGATATCGTATTTGAGTTCATAATTTGGGTTTTCTCATAGGTGTGATATAATATTATTAATCATTGGGTTCCCAATCATGGGAGATCATTGGCGGGGTGTTAAATAGAGTTTATTGATTTAATAAAAATTAATTACATAAACCCTCCCACTATTTTTGTGGAATACAGTAGTGTTAGAGAGGATCCCCGCCCCCACCCCACCCCTTGCATCACGGATTATATGAGGCCAATCTGAGGCAAGGAGGTGTTATCGATCCTTATTTTTGACTATGATAATCACTGAATCAGTCTTCAATGACTCTTGATCATCATTTTTATCCCAATTATTTGGTGTTATTCAAAGAGGTTGGAATTTTTTTTTAACTCTTGATCACCCTTTTCATCCATTTTTTTGGTTTTAGAGAACATACACGATTGTTAAAAAAGCCCATGGGGGTCGATCTGTGGGTTTTAGTGTAAATTGGGTTGTTACAAGTGGCATGTATGGAATTATTGTTTATATTTCCCAATAAAATGGTTTGTAGTGAATGGTAACACTCGTTTTGTTCTTCCCATTCTGTGAAGATAAAATTATGTTGACTATGCACTATATACCATCGATAAAAACCTTATAGTGAGCCCATGTCATCTGGCTAAGGGATATGTCCAAAAATTCCATGTTAAGGGAGAGGGGAATGTAAAAATACATGTTTAGAGACATGAAAAAAGAGTGTCATACATGAGTTTGGGTTGAGGATATGTTCAAGAGGCCAATAATCTAGAACACTCCATATACTAGAGGTGCACTCCATGTTTGAGACACTACATTCTGATCCATGTGGGGAAAGACATGTCCATGGTCCTGGTTGAGGAAAGACATGATGTTTTCACCATCCACATTCCATGTAATATCACATGGAAAGAAAAACATGTGGAATAGGTCACAACATGGATTTTCAGGTGGTTTATACACCATGTAGACCCTAATACATGCCTAGTACTATTCTTGGAAACATCCACCTAGAGTATCTCCTTTTTCAAGGCCTATATTAAGGACTATGAGTCGCCTACCCTGACTAGTATTCCAAAATGAATGCAATGATAGGAAATTTCTGTTGTTTTAGAGATATGATATGTTGTTATTAAATCACAATGTTGTGTTTTCAGTCTTTTACAGTGGGTAGTTATCAGGGTGGATCACTTTTCACGACTCGTTCCCTAGGGCCCATGTCATGACTACCACAAGCCCAAATTTCCTAGGACAAGGGCTGGTGGCTAGCACCAGAATGGAATATCCCTAAAGAGAAGGAATTTAATTTAATATTTTACACACACCGACATAGAATACTAAACAAAAAAGAAAAAAAGTGAAAAAAATTACAACCACCTCAAAGTACCACCAGTGAGATTAAAAGGTGTAAACGAAATGTAAAAGGGCCAGAATACAAGCACAAGAACCCAAAATGTAAATAAAACTATCAATGTACACCATGAAGTCTCTACCAATAAGGTAGTGGGAGTAAAGACTGAACCTCTAGATGTCTGCCACATCCAGTCCGACCTCACTGAGTGTAACAACCAGAATTCAGAGCCTCTCAATAGGTGCCCCGTACCAGGTTAGCCACATGACCTCAAAAGAATTTCCAAAAATTCCAGAAGCTGCAAACTAGCAGCGAGAGCCTTGGTGAGTCATTGGGGAAACTATGCACTCATTTGGTAATGTATTCAAGGGAGAGGAAATAACAGTCAATAGCAGAAGCAGTAAACATCATACAATAACTGAAACAAAACATCAGAATAAATGAATATATATCGTAATGATGATAATGATGCAGCAGGTACAAGTATCTATGTAATGCATGAAACAAAACAACATGATGAAATACAACTGAGAAACAATGTGCTAATGTAAACAGCAACTCCAGCAGCATTGCAATCCAAACCACGGTCATATGCTCTCCGACTCCAACAAGCAATCATGTACCAGAAGTAGAAGGGCCACAATTTTTATCCACACCTTCAACTATATAACCTATTTGGGCCAAAAAGTGGGACCAAAATAGGGTGTGAGACTAATCCTAGTAGGAATCCACCTAAAGATCTGTGCCCTAGTGTCAGTGAGAAATATATCAAAAGTAATGGAAATAAATGCAGTATAGAAACATGAGTACATTAAAGTAAACAATCCTACAAATCAAAATTATCATTTATTTATTAATTTAATTTAATCATTTAATTATTAACCAAGGAATCTAGCAAACAGCTCTATATTCCAAAGTCATAGCAAGTTACACAACATGTATCTCAGCAGACTACCTAAACAACAAGCAGTACATAACCCAAGCTTGTTCTTCGGCATAGTGGACTCATCACAACCAACCAAACAATATTCACACTGACTCTATGGGTGTATCATACTGGCAGACCCCTCTATTCACGTAATCATACAAAGGAACAGACACTCTGGGAAGCTCTCCCCATCAATTCCACTGTGGTCTTGCAACGATAGCTATAGACTCTCTAAGGAAGCTCTTACTTCTAATTCCACCTTTAGTAACGATATGTAACTAAGGAAACTCTGAGGAAGCATAAATTCCAATTACCATATGTCCTGCGAATTATACAAATTTATAACAGACACTCTAGGGAATCCCTTAATCGTCAATTCCCTCTTTAGTCTACCGCACCAGGTTCACACAGCCCTGAGCAGTCCAGTCGTGCGTAATCGACTATCAACAACACTATGTAAGTTCAACAAACTACTTTTCTAATAGCTACAATGCATCAAAAGAATATAAATAGTAGGAAATACATGTAATCAATTATATCAAGGCAGGAAATCAGTGCAACAAGGTCTTCCTCACAAGGATCCTAAGCCAAACGGGGATAAAGATCCAAAACAAGGTAAACACCCCTGGGGTGATCCTCAATCATGCTAACAAACAATCATTATTCATCTAATGGCCTCAAGATTACAAGCAATCTAAGGAAGACTATAATGCAGCATCAAAACCCTAACCCGAGTTACCTGATACATGGGTATCCAGTACTTTTGTACAAAACTAAAAGAGGTTCAATGTAAGGAAAAAAACCACCTACCTCAATCCTAGGATATAGATATACTTCAACCTCATCCCGTGAATCATCCTAGAATAGAGTATATCTTCAAAAAAATTTAAACTTTCAACCTACAATATCTCTCATAAGAGAATGAATCCGGAAACGTGGCCAAAGAAGAACCATGAACTCACCAATGTGATTCTATTACAACTGATGGCATTCGATTCGGATAATCTTTGATGGATCGTCAGCTCAGAGAAGTTCCACTACCGTACCCTCACTCTCAGTCAATGAAGCTAGAGAAGAAGACGTTTTTGGGGTTAAGACACGCCCCCGGTCCGTTTAATGAAAAACAAAGAAAGTACATGGTGTGTACATTTGGAGTACATGGAGTGTACTAGGATTTTCCCTACTCCACATTATGCGACCTCCACATCACCTCTACATGGCCATGTGTGTGGCCATGACACGACTTGCACATGGCCTAGAGAGGCACCAAAGTACACATCATGTAATTGAAAAATTTCCGAAACTACTCTTTTCTAAAAAACTCTAGAAAAAGGAGAAACATTCCTAAAACAAAGGTCCACGTTCATACAATCTTCCCCCCATAAATAAATTTTTCCATGAATTTTCCTAGAGAGGCGTGGAAGAAGAAACCCCAAACAGCTCCGGCCACTACAATCATACATCAACCTCCCTCTCCCATGTCTCATCATGTACTCGTCTGTGCGGCCATAGCACCCGTACCAGAGGAACAGACCAGCCACATAGTACCTTTTCACTACGATCAACAATCCTGATTGGATGCTTCTCGAATGATGCATCCTGCTCCAACTCAACCTCCTCGGGCTGAAAGATATGAGACGGGTCTGAGAAATAGCGTCAAAGCTGAGAAACATGGAAGACGTCATGCATAGCCTGGTACCTCTAAGGTAACTGCAACCTATAAGCACCCGACCAGACTCTCTCTAGAATATCAAATGGCCCAACATATCTTGGTGAAAGCTTTCCCTGCCTCCTGATCCTCCTGTGTACCAACCTCGGGGTAACACATAAGAAAACCTGATCTTTGACCGTGAACCCCAAATATCATCTCTGTTGACCAGCATAATATTTCTGTCGAGACTGTACAATAGCCATGCTTTTCTAAATCTACTCCACCTATTCTGTGGTCTCCTGAACAAGACAAGGTCCCAGCATAGTTGCCTCTCCTACCTCTATCCAACACAAGGGTGATTGGTACGGCTTACCGTACAAAGCCTTGTAAGGTTCAATCTGAATAGTTCCTTGAAAACTATTATTGTAGGAAAAATCCACTAGAGGTATATTTCTCTTCCAAGAACCTCCAAAATCAACGATTCAAGCTCATAGCATGTCCTCAAGCACCTGAATAGTGGATTTGACTGGCCATCTGTCTAGGGATGGTATGTTGTACTCAGAAGTACCTATATACCCAAAGCCATTTGTAACCCTTGCCAGAAATGAGACATAATGTAGGAGTACCTATTTGAAATGATAGTACTCAGAACCCCATGCAAGCATACAATCTCATGGATGTACAACCGTCCAAGCTCATCAGTACCGAAGGTCTCCTTATTCGGAAAGAAGTGAGAAACTTTCGTGATCCTGTCAATGACAACCCATACTGCATCATTCCCTGGAGGTGATCATAGTAACACTATCACGAAGTCCATCATGACATCATTCCACTTCCACTTGGGGATGGATAGCTACTGTAAAATCCCTGCTAGTTGCTGGTGCTCCGCCTTCACCTGCTGACAGATGTAACACCTCATGAAAAAACCAACAACATCTCTCTTCATACTTGGAAACCAATACTGGTGGTGTAGATCACCATACATCTTGGTGAAACCAGGATGAAGTTCCCAAATTGAGGAATGAATGTCTCGCATCAACTCCTTGCGTGTATCAGCTGGCACCCATACGTATCCCTGGAAATGCAAGATCTCACCCTCGCCTAAGGTCCATCTGGGAAGAGTGACGTCTCCGTACACGCTTTACAATAGGACTAGGTCTTTATAATCAGATAGATTCCACATTTGAACATGGTAAAGAAGGGTAGAGGAAATGGCTACATAAGAAAGAAAAGTCTGACCCTGTCTTTCGTGCACCTCCAAATACATTTCAGATAACATAGCCATAAGCTGCCACTCGCTACTGGCCTCCTAAACTTCTTGTATTTGTGTCCTCATTCTCATTGCGTCTGACACACCGTTGCCTTTCCCAGGTATATAAGATAGCTTGAAATCGAATGACTGTAGGTAATCAACCCACATTCGCTGTCTTAGATTCTTGTCACACTGTGTGTTGATATACTTCAGGATCTCGGGGTTAGTATATACCACTAAATTCTCTCCCAGAAGGTAATGTCTCCATAAACGCAAAGCATGAACAACTGAAGCCAACTCCAGTTCATGCATAGGATAGTTCCTCTCCTGTGGCCTCAACTACCGAGATCCATATGCAACAACACGATCCTCCTACAAAAGCACTGATCCATGGCCAATGCTAGATGCATCACAGAAAATAGTATAACACTTGCTCGCCTCTGAAAAAATTAGAATCAGTGATGAGGTCAATGTAGGGACCCGATTCCTGACGTACATTGACATTACATTACATTTGAGGAATGCTTAGTATATAACAAAAACACACACACAAGGACCGTAATAGTTTAGTGTCTTTGGAAACTCGGAATATAATCCACTAATCCTGGTGAAAGATCTTCAACATCTCCCATAAAGATCTTACTTTTTATTATACCTAAAACCTTTCTTTATATCCTGGGGTATAGGAAACATAAAAGGGTGAGCTCAAATGCTCAGTAAGGGTAACCAAAAGAATGATCAATCACATTGTATACATAAGCACATAACTTTTGGAAATCTTACCCTGCAAAAGAGATCATAGTTTCATAACGTGGGATAAATCATGGCAGTGAATTGTAATCCCAATAATCATAACTTAAAACATGAAACTTTGTGTCATACACACATAATCATAGAGAATCATTTCTTGTTAGTCAAGACTCATTTCCAAGACTATCTTAGTGGACAAAGTCCCTTTCTGAACCGAGTCACCCTCATTTCAGTCCTGTTTCACTGAACCGGTATAACCTACCGTTCCAGCCATGTCTATCTCATGAGATATAAAATCTTTACCCAATGCATTGGAGGGAGATATAGGTCCCACCCATCTCATAATGATACCATTCTTATGTGCGCCACAAATTCATAAACCATACATCATTGCATAACCCATGTAATAAAAATGGGAATCTTAAACATCATGACATCATAAAACAATTCATATACGATAAAGGAATTCATAAAAATAATTCCTTCACAACATAATCAACTCAATGTAATAATAGGGATAAAAACAGAACCCTTTATTATCTTAGATGGAAAATAATTTTGATAAAACACTTGAACTTCATTCTTGAGGAAAATATCCTTTCTACTTCAAAAACACTTTTCCTTTCTTAGCATGTCGTAAAATTATAAAATAAAAGAAGTTGATTAAAAATAAACATGAATACTTGTAAAGGAAGCTTCTTGGAAATAATTTTTTAAAAATCCATTCATGCCGTATAAGTTAAAAAAACATTCTTCGTACTTTTGTCCGAAAAGTCAAAAAGTACCTCGTACGATAAATGACTAAAGATTCCTTTCATATCTTTTACTACAAACTCACCAAAGGGTAAAAATGGATTTAAACAATTTTATGTGGATTGAAATAATATTACATATTGAGTAAACATGGATTTGGATGATAAAATACACCCCAGTAAATACCAAAGTACAAACAATCTCGGATAAAAATGAGATTGTGATATTTCCCTTACCTTAGGTCGACTTGCTTTGTAAGTGTCTGAAACTCCTGTATAATGATTTAAATAATGTTATTGACTTATTCCAGAATAATATTCATTGTTATGATATCATATATGGTTCACTTATGACTTTATATTACCCGTTCTTTTGTAATTTCCATGTTAAAGAGCGTTTTAGGTAAAATTGTTTCATTTGTCGTCCGTGTTTTGACTTGTAATTATTCATATGATTACTTAGATCATGATTACTTATTTCCAGAATATAAAACATGATTTATATATATATATATTCAGAATATAAATATATATAATAAATCAGTAAATGGAATGAAATACACCGTTCATGGAGACGGTAGGTCGTACGTACGCATGAACGATGTTTTCGATTCCTTATTGAGTTGAACAGAATTAAGTAGATGACATAAATATATATACACATAAATCCAGTATCATTATTATGTAATATATTTCATTATTACTTATTATATATAATTTATAATCATTCATGAATGGTTAAAGGGGAGAATGAATCTCATCATGTCGTGGAGACGGTATTCCGTACGTACGCACGAGCGATGATACCGTTCTCATGATCGTGGGACAGTATTGGAGTGTATGTATACTATTTCAGAATCAATATCACTTTAAAATAATAATATATAGTTATTATTTACACCATTATACCCATCCATGTAAGGTGGTGGTGGAAAATAGATTTCACCACGGCGTGGAGACGGTATTCTGTACGTACGCACGCGCGGTGATTTCATTTTTCGTAGGATGGATAGATGGTGAAATAGGATTGTTTCATACTTATAATAACATATAAGTATATTAGTGATACTGATGTTGGTACTTCATAATGAAACAACCTAATAAGAATAAGTGGAAGAAGAAATAAAGGTGAAAGAATCGGTAACGGAAATTACCTCTTCTTTGAAGCACCTTTTTGAGACCTCCTCTTAGGGCACTAAAATTGGTCTTTGAGGAAGACTAGAACCTCTAGGATGTTGCTAGGGAGTGGAGAAGAGAATTTGTCAGGGGTTGGACGAGCATGAAGGCTCAATGTTGTGTGAGGAAGAGAGAGAGGAGGTGCCCTTTTATAAGGGAGGAGAGGGGCACCTTTGGAATAATAAAAAATATTATTTTATTATAAAGTCATGTTCGGTTTTAAATAGCTCCAAATTGATTTATTTCGAGGATAATGTGGGTATGGGTCGAAATACTCTCATCCAATAGAATTTAGACAAGTTTAGGTTCCTATTTTAACCTTATCATTTAGATTTAACAATAAGTTAAATAATTTTACTTTTACTGTGTCTTCTTGTGTTCTTACACTATAAGGTTAATAAACATACTATAAGAAGCCAAACGAACCCCAAATTGTATATTATTAATATATATAACCTTATCTAAGTCATTTGGCCGAACCTTAGTTTTTTAGGAATAAAATAACAATTAATAATATAACATTTGTTTTAAAAATTATTTTATGTCAATTTTGACACTATTTAGTAATTGATTTTTGTGAAAATCATGACAGAATGATAAGTTCTAAAAAAGTTAATTAAATCAATAATAACATGTAATATTAACCTAGACAATTATTGTAATTCATAAAAAGTCTCAAATTATATTTATTTGGGAATTTATAACATCAATTATGTCAATATTTCATTAGTAAGATAATTACTGCATCATCGTTGTGTCATAAATAAATTAAATTATTTAATATATAATAATTACAAATAAAATACCATTATGTAGGAAATCTTTTTATCTTTCTAATGAATATTTATAGTCGAATTTATCTTATATATATCCCCATATTAAAAATGTTTTTGTAAATAAACTTTGATTTTAACTCTTTTAACTCTTGTTTAAATAAATCAATAATAAATGTCCTAATCTAATCCACGTGGGCCTAAATGGTCATATTTTATTCCGAAGTTTGTTTTTGGTCGAATTACACTTATCCAATAGAATTAGGACATGTGTTAGGGTAATAATGATATCATTTTTACCCTTAATTACCATATTTTCTTTTAACCGTGGTAAAAAAAAGTCAAAAGTTACTATTCACCAAAAATTATTTTCATCTCATTGTACAAAATTTTAGTCCTTGATATTAACCGTGTCTCTCGGATTTTCAAAATTCCACTCACAGAAGCGGTAAAATTAAATTTTATGAAAAATTCAGTTTTTTTTAACTACCACTTAGTGGTTTCACTATTCATCAAAAATTGAAAGTTTTCAAAAAAAATACCAAAAATTAGGCCTAAGCTATATTTGATATTATGAACTCAAAAATGATGTCTATTTTACCAAATTCAAAACATATCAGTTGCATTAACTAATTTAAAAATTAATTCTCATCGTTAAAACAACTAGCGTGTTTTTAAGAGATAATAACTATCAAAAGATTGAAACTTGATTATAAGTGGTTTAAATGTGAAATTACATCCATTGACCATCATTTTATTAAATTGTAAAAATATATTCTAAATATATTTTAATATCACTAGAATTAATAATTTGTCACTATTAATTATTTCGATTGAAAAAGTTGTTTTCAATTAAAATTTAGTAATTTCCACTATTCATCAAAATATGAAAGTTATCCGAAAATTACCAAAATTTCACCCTAAGATAATTTCGATATTCCAAATCCAAAAATGAAGTCCATTTTGAAAAATAAAATTTACAAAATTTCAAAAAGTATTTATTACTATTCATAACGGCTAGTTTTAATAATATTTTAATAGCATATCGTTGTTTAGTGAAACTCGGTATTGCGTACTACACACGCTATCAAGGAAGGTCGTGGTTGCATGTAATGAAAGGAAAGTCAAGGATGCGTGTTGTGAAAGCTCCTTTTGGTGTAGCGTACAACACAAGACATTAATGAAATTAAAAGGAATATTTTTCATAAAATCTCGGGGTGTTATATTCTACCCCCCTTAAAATGAATTTCGCCCTCGAAATTCGGCGGGGTTATAAATGGTTTACTATTCGAAAGTTTCTTTAATCGAAACCCACATCGTAGAAAGGAATACCAAAACAAATCTTTAAAAACAAAAGTATGAAACGTAACGGTTACCCAAATAAACTAATCACTGGGTATCCACATAGGTGAAATTATGGATATGGAAGAGAAATCTAACCATCGTGTTCTGATGGAGAGTGGTAGAGAACATGGCTATGTAAAAGCCAACAATCACAAATCCATAAATTTGTGACGATCTAAGGTACCATCTGATTAATCAGATATAAGAGCACTAGGACAACATTTTTGGTTTTCAAGACCGTTTCCCTAAAGTGAAAGAATTTGAATTAGAATAAATACTTACTTTATTTTGGTACAATCTCACTGTTGTTCGTGCCTTGAACAATTTCCACTTCATCTCTTAAATAAATGAAGTTGAATTTGTTATTCGTGAAGTGTTAGCAGATCATGTGACAGAATGATGGGTCATTCCATCTCTTTCAAACAAAAGGTTAGCAAAATTTATTATTCCATCTTATGGTTAATCGTATATGGTTCTAAAAATGAACTTATACTTCATATATCATACCGCTTAATAAAATAAAACTAGTTTCTACTAACCAGGGACTTCCTGTAGGCCAGTGGTAGGCAATAATGGCCAGTCGCACTTCAGTTGTGGGTTCAATTCCCACAGCCTTGTCCGATGTGATGGGATGTTGCCCGTCCTGCAGGTTGTCCTTTTTCTAAAACTATATTACTATAACATCGCATCAATAATATCGAAAAAAAACTTCTATCCTTAAACAATACTATCTTATGTCCATTCCAATCTTTAGGATTATCCATAATACTACAGTCCACTCTCATATCATAGTGAAAACGATTACCAGAGATCTAATACCATCATTGATCCCCATATATCATAAGATATGCCTTGTTGGTCACATTCTAAACATTCAAAGGCCTTAATCTTGTATTCTCTTGAATACCCATTGAACCTTATTGAAAAATGAATGCAGTTAAACGTTAACACTTTCCACATACCAAAATCCTCCAAATTCTATATACTCAAACCATGATATCACTTAGTCCTTATATCAATCGTGAGCTCATGAATACTGTTAAACATTTCATTTTCTCGTTTTCCCTTCATTATGCGCATATCATCTTATTTCCAAAAATATCTCAATAACTTTGAATACCACATTAGACCAATACATAAATATTCCAATACTCCATGATACAACATTATTTTGAAATCCTATTACATAAACACTTAATCATTCCACCACATCGTTGTCATATTCAACATCGCCAATAGTGATCGCATGTGACTTCCCGTTGTCCTTTTCCTTAAGCAGTTTCTCATGTCAATCATCACTAACCCTTGGATTAGGGCATTTATTAGCATAATGCCCCATTTCCTTGCACTTGAAGCATTGAAGTGTTGGTGGTGCGTTCTCTGCAGTGTTTGCTTTATTCACATCATTAGAAACCTATTTTCCATTACTTCGACACTCAACTGCTTGATGACCTTCTTTTCCACACTTAAAACATTTTCTAGTCCCTTTAAGACAATCTCCACCATGCTTGTTTCCACACTTTGTACATAAGGAAACATTCATATTCTTTTCACCATTATTCTGATATTTCTCCTTGAACTCCATCTTTCATTTCTTGTCAAAACCATGAGATGGATATGTAACACCAACTTCCATTTCTACCTTGATAGCACAACGCACAATTTATTTATAGATACTGAAGTCTCTTATAGCTAATACCCTTCAAAGACTTGGTTTTAAGCCACTGAAAAATCGATCAACTTTACATTCAGGTTGGATGATAATGCCAGATGCAGACCTTGCAAGTCTTGTAAAATTCGCATCGTATATACCAACAGATTCATCAACCTTTTGCTTTAGTTCAAGAAAATCCTTCTCCATCTTTGTTCGAAGAATACGAGGGAAGTACTTATTGAAAAATAAGTTCTTGAACTCGTCCCATTCCATGGACTCAATTTCATCTCTTTGCCTCGTATTCTTGATAAGATTCCACCATTGATCAGCTTCACCTTCCAAACGATATACTGCTAAGATGAATTTATCATGTTCAGAACATTGAAGAACTGAAAATATCTTTTCAGTGGTACTGATCCATTGTTCAGCAACAAGTGGATCGGAAGACCCACTGAAAGAAGGTGGATGTTGCCTCATGAAGGACTCAATAGAATATTGTTCCCTTATCTGCTCATTTGGAAGTCCAGAATGATTCATAGCTTGTGTAAGTATAGCAATAAGATTTTTCACTCCATCTCCCATAACATTTGTTTGTTCAGGAGGGCAATCATTGCATTGTCCATTGCATTGATCAACACGGTTCCTTCGGATTCCAGCCATCATCTAAAACCCAAAAAGAATAGTGTGGGAGGCAAAAATCATGCTAGGGAAAACAACATTATAAAGGGTGAGTATCCTCAATATCTAACTTCTTAGGTTAAATTCTATGATCGTTTGCGTAATTCTAGTACTATAACCTATACGTATACTTAACCTTAGAGACATCCCTAGACATACCTTAGAAATATCTCTAGGGATCTCACTAAAGTTCTCGCATCCTAGTATCCAAAGGTTGACTAAACCTTTCCTCTGATACCAACTGTAGAGACCCGATGCCTGATGGACATTGTCATTACATTACATTTGCAGAATACTTATTATATAACAAAAACACACACACAAGGACCGTAATAGTTTAGTGTCTTTGGAAACTCGGAATATAATCCTCTAATCCTGGTGAAAGATCATCAACATCTCCCATAAAGATCTTCCTTTTTATTATACCTAAAACCTTTCTTTATATCATGGGGAAAAGAAAACAAAAAAGGGTGAGCTCAAATGCTCAGTAAGGGTAAACAAAAGAAAGATCAATCACATTGTATACATAAGCACATAACTTTTGGAAATCTTACCCAGCAAAAGAGATCAAAATTTAATAACATGGGATAAATCATGGCAGTGAAATGTAATCCCAATAATCATAACTTAAAACATGAAACTTTGTGCCATACACACATAATCATAGAGAATCATTTCTTGTTAGTCAAGACTCATTTCCAAGACTATCTTAGTGGACAAAGTCCCTTTCTGAACCGAGTCACCCTCGTTTCAGTCCTGTTTCACTGAACCGGTATAACCTATTGTTCCAGCCATGTCTATCTCATGAGATATAAAATCTTTACCCAATGCATTGGAGGGAGATATAGGTCCCACCCATCTTATAATCATACCATTCTTATGTGTGCCACAAAATCATAAAGCATACATCATTGCATAACCCATGTAATAAAAATGGAAATCTTAAACATCATGACATCATAAAACAATTCATATACGATAAAGGAATTCATAAAAATAATTCCTTCACAACATAATCAACTCAATGTTTTAATAGAGATAAAAACAGAACCCTTTATTATCTTAGATTGAAAATAATTTTGATAAAACACTTGAACTTCATTCTTGAGGAAAACATCCTTTCTACTTCAAAAACACTTTTCCTTTCTTAACATGTAGTAAAATTATAAAATAAAAGAAGTTGATTAAAAATAAACGTGAATACTTGTAAAGGAAGATTCTTGGAAATAATGTTTTAAAAATCCATTCATGCGGTATAAGTTAAAAAAAATTCTTCGTACTTTTGTCGGAAAAGTCAAAAAGTACCTCGTACGAAAAACGACAGAAGATTCCTTTCATATCTTTTACTATAAACTCACCAAAGGGTAAAAATGGATTTAAAAAATTGTAGGTGGATTGAAATAATATTACATATTGAGGAAACATGGATTTGGATCATAAAATACACCCCAATAAATACCCATGTACAAACAATCTTGGATAAAAATGAGATTGTGATATTTCCCTTACCTTAGGTACGACTTGCTTTGTAAGTGTCCGAAACTCCTTTATAATGATTTAAATAATGTTATTGACTTATTCCAGAATCTTATTCATTGTTATGATATCATATATGGTTCACTTATGACTTTATATTACCCGTTCTTTTGTAATTTCCATGTTAAAGAGCGTTTTGGGTAAAATTGTTTCATTTGTCGTACGTGTTTTGACTTGTAATTATTCATATGATTACTTAGATCATGATTACTTAATTCCAGAATATAAAACACGATATATATATATATATATATATATTCAGAATAAACATATATATAATAAATCAGTAAATGGAAATAAATACACCGTTCATGGAGACGGTAGGTCGTACATGAACGATGTTTTCGTTTCCTTATTGAGTTGAACGGAATTAAGTAGATGACATTCATATATATATACATAAATCCAGTATCATTATTATGTAATATATTTCATTATTACTTATTATATATACTTTATAATCATTCATGAATGGTGAAAGTGGAGAATGAATCTCATCGCGTCGTGGAGACGGTATTCCGTACGTACGCACGAGCGATGATATCGTTCTCATGATCGTGGACTGTATTGGAGTGTATGTATACTATTTCAGAATCAATATCACTTTAAAATAATAATATATAGTTATTATTTACACCATTGTACCCATCCAAGTAAGGTGGTGGTGGAAAAAAGATTTCACCACGGCGTGGAGACGGTAATCCGTATGTACGCACGCGCGGTGATTTCGTTTTACGTAGGATGGATAGGTGGTGAAATAGGATTGTTTCATACTTATAATAACATATCAGTATATGAGTGATACTGATGTTATTACTTCATAATGAAACAACCTAAGAAGAAGAAGTGGATGAAGAAATAAAGGTGAAAGAATCGGTAACGGAAATTACCTCTTCTTCGAAGCGCCTTTTTGAGACCTCCTCTTAGGGAACTAAAATTGGTCTTTGAGGAAGACCAAAACATCTAGGATGTTGCTAGGGAAGTGGAGAAGAGAATTTTTCCGGGGTCTTCCAATCTTGAAGGCTCAATGTTGTGTGAGGAAGAGAGGGAGGAGGTGCCCTTTTATAAGGGAGGAGAAGGGCACCTTTGGAATAACTAAAACTATTATTTTATTATAAAGTCAAGTTCGGTTTTAAATAGCTCCAAATTGATTTATTTCGAGTCTAATGTGGGTATGGGTCGAAATAGTCTCATAAAATAGAATTTAGACAAGTTTAGGTTCCTATTTTAACCTTATCATTTAGATTTAACATTAAGTTAAATAATTTTACTTTTACCGTGCCTTCTTGTGTTCTTACACTATAAGGTTAATAAACTTACTATAAGAAGCAAAACGAACCCCAAATTGTTTATTATTAATATATATAACATTATCTAAGTCATTTGACCGAACCTTATATTTTTAGGAATAAAATAACAATTAATAATATAATATTTGTTTTAAAAACTATTTTATGTCAATTTTGACACTATTTAGTAATTGATTTTTGTGAAAATCATGAAAGAATGATAAGTTCCAAAAAAGTTAATTAAATCAATAATAACATGTCATATTAACCTAGAAAATTATTGTAATTCATAAAAAGTCTCAAATTATATTTATTTGGGTATTTATAACATCAATTATGTCAATATTTCATTAATAAGATAATTACTGCATCATCGTTGTGTCATAAATAAATTGACTATTTAATGTCTAAAAATTACAAATAAAATACAATTATTTAGGAACTCTTTTTATCGTTCTAATGAATATTTATAGACCAATTTATCTTATGTATAACCACATATTAAAATTTTTTTAGTAAATAAACATTGATTTTAACTCTTTTAACCCTTCTTTAAATAAATTAATAATAAATGTCGTAATCTAATCCAAGTGGGCCTAAATGGTCATATTTTATTCCTAAGTTTGTTTTTGGTCGAATTACACTTATCCCATATAATTAGGACATGTGTTAGTGTAATAATGATATCATTTTTACCCTTAAATACCCTAATTACTTTTAACCGTGGTAAAAAAAGTCAAAAGATACTATTCACCAAAAATTATTTTGATCTCATTGAACCACATTTTAGTCCTTGATATTAACCATGTCTCTTGTATATTCGAAATTCTACTCACAGAAGCGGTAAAATAAAGTTTTATGAAAAATTCAGTTTTTTTAACTACCACTTAGTGGTTTCACTATTCATCAAAAATTGAAAGTTTTCAGAAAAATACAAAAAATTAGGCCTAAGATATATTTGATATTATGAACTCAAAAATGATGTCTATTTTACCAAATTCAAAACATATCAGTTGCATTAACTAATTTAGAAATTAATTCCCGTCGTCAAAACAAATAGCGTGTTTTTAAGAGATAATAACTATCAAAAGATTGAAACTTGTTTATAAGTGGTTTAAATGTGAAATTACATCCAAGGACCATCATTTTATTAAATTGTAAAAATATATTCTAAATATACTTTAATACCACTAGAATTAATAATTTAGCACTATTAATTGTTTCGATTGAAAAATTTCTTTTTAATTAAAATTTAGTAATTTCCACTATTCATCAAAATATGACAGTAATCCGAAAATTACCAAAATTTCACCCTAAGATAATTTTGATATTCCGAATCCAAAAATGAAGTCCATTTTGAAAAATAAAATTTTGAAAATTTCAAAAAGTGGTTATTACTATTCATAACGGCTAGTTTTAATAATATTTTAATAGCATATCGTTGTTTAGTGAAACTCGGTATTGCGTACTACACACGCTATCAAGGAAGGTTGTGATTGCGTGTAATGAAAGGCAAGTCAAGGATGTGTGTTTTGCAAGCTCCTTTTGGTGTAGCGTACAACACAAGACATTAATGAAATTAAAAAGAATATTTTTCATAAAATCTCGGGGTGTTACAGTCAATCTCCCCTTCAGCTCCTGAAAGGCTGAATCGCAGGCTTCTGAACAAACATACATCACCCCCTTCTTAGTCAAGACCATCAATGGAACTGATAACAATGAGAAGTCCTATATAACCCGCATGTAGTAACCATCCAACCCTAAGAGACGTCATACCTCGAATATATTCTTTTCTGCTCCCATGTAACTACTTCTCTCACCTTCTATGGATCTACTGATACTTATATCTCTGAGATTACATGACACAGGAAGTGAATCTCATCCATCCAAAAGTGGCACTTTGAGAGCTTAGCATATAACTGATGCTCCCTCTGTGTACTCAAAATGATCGCAAGATGGGTAGCATGGTAGTGTCAAGTGTGAGAGTACACCAGGATATCGTCCATGAAAACCACCACGAATAAATCCTGGTAAGGATGGAAAACTCTGTTCATCCACGCCATGAAAACTACTGGCATGCTCGTGAGACCAAAAGGCATAACCAAATACTCTTACAGATGATACCTACTCCAGAAGGCTGTAAGAGGTATATCAGATTGTCTGACACGCAACTGATTATAGCTGGATCTCAAGTCAATGTTCAAGAAAACTCTAGCTCCTCGAAGCTGATCAAGGAGATCATTTATTCACGTTAACAGATATCTGTTCATTACCATAAATTGGTTAAGCTTCTGATAAACCACACAAAGCCTAAGGGTGTCGTCTGCCTTCTTAACAAACAGGATAGGCAACCCTAAGGAGAAGTATTTGGTCGGATGAAACCCTTTTCCTGTAACTCCTCGAACTACTTCTTCAGCTCATGTAACGCAGGTGTAGCCATCCTATATCGAGCAACGGACACCAGTGCTGCTCCTGGCACAAGCTCAATAGAAAATTATACCTCACGCTCCAGAGGAAAAACTGAATAGACTTTTGAAAAAATATATCGAAAGCGATCAACCACTAGAGGAAAATCTGTCTGAGAAGCCCCATGTTCATCTAGATATAACATTGCAATCTAGGGCGTAACAATGCCCAACCCATGATGCTCTGGTCCAGCTCTGCTCTCCTGGACATCTCATTCACCCTTGTGAATAAAAGATCTGCTCTCTAGTGATGTAAAACTCACCCTACAACGATTGAAATCGACAAAGACCTAGAAGGGAGCTAACCAGCCCATCTCAAGAATGACATCATAGCCTGTCATCTCCAAAACAAGGAGACTCCATAAAAAACGACACCCACCAACCTCAAGGGGGCAGTCTAAGAACTGACACACGCTATCAGTTCTAATTCCCAAGGGACTTTCCGGCATCATCCTATCCTCTGAAATTATAAACATTAAGTATAAGTCTTTCCACAAATTTCACAGAAATAAATCTATGAGAAGCTCCTGTATCGAAAAGTGCAGAGGAAAAAACTGAGGCTACTAAAATCATACCTTGAATGGTAGAAGGTCCAGGATCCTGCTCCTAATGAATCTGCTCTACTGTAAAAGTCTGGCTTGTACCGTGGCCCTGTTTAGCGGCCTGAGATCCCTGAGATGACCCTCCATGAGACTTACCACTATTTCAATGGCCTCTAGCCTGGGCTAAACGACATGAATAACTCTAGCCCCCAGTCTGATGTGGAACTGGTATTCCTGTTCCGATACGCGAAGTAAAAACTGATCATCCTTTACTAGCCGCTGGGAGGAAAACATTGCAGAAAGGCTGCTGATGATCCATCTTTCCACAAGATCGGCACTCCAATAGGTCTCTCAAGCACTGAGTCTTATTATTACCACTTTTTCTACATTGATAGAACACCACTTGGATACCAGAAGGAAGATCACGTCTACCCGAAAGAATACCTCACTTCCTCAAGTCACCTCGTGTAGACTCTCGGTGGTGCTTCCTGCTGTCTATCTGAAATGAATCAGGCCTAGATTCTAAACTGCCCTGGTCTACAGCTCCAGTATCCCTCAGACTAATCTCCGTGATAAGATTCTGGTTGACTATCAAATTAATAGAATTCAACTGAAAGACGTTTACATGTGATCTGATGTTCGGTCTGAGGCCTTCCGAAGACTTCATTGCTAAAAACAGCTATTCATTCACAAGAATGGTAGTGAAATGCTGTAACTATATGAAGTGAGTGGAATACTACATAACTGTGAGAGTACCCTGCTGCAGGTTCATGAACTCTCTCGCTCTGTCAGCCCTCAACGTCGCTGGATAGAAGTAGTTGTAGAACGTACGCTGAAACTAATCCCAAGCCATTGGCAGTTGGAGCCCTACCTGTGAAACAACATCCCACCGTATCTTGGAGGAATCTCACCAAATTTAAGTCTCGAGCTTCACTCTCCTCTCCAAAGGCATCTCCTGGAGCTCGGAGATGGATAACATGGCCACTAGCCATGACTCTACAGCCTGTGGTCCTCTATCCCCTGTGAACATGGGAGGATGTTATTGCTGAAAAACCTGCGTCAGCTCTTCCATAGACGGGCTAGGATGCTGATCTCCCAGGAAGTTCTGCATAAATCTCATAAAACCGTCTATGAACTGATCATCGGCACCAGTGTCTGGAATAACTGTAGGTTCCATGTCTGGAATGATAGGCAGAACTACTGGTAGTCCCTGATTTGCCGTATCAGGCATACGGTCACAGCCTTGTAACTGGCGAATAACTGAAGGACGTCTTGGTGCCATAGCTTTGAAAGGTTAAAAGAACACCTCATATTCAGGATTAACAAATATAGAAAAACTGAAGTCACAAGAAGTAATAGTTAAAAGAAGGAATAAAAGTTATGAAAAAACATGAATACATGGTGTGTTATTTCCCTACACGGTGTATTCCCTTAGGTCATTCACATGGGAATGTACTTCCACATAAACTGGTTGTGTAACACCCCAAATACATGGCGTGTTGTCCTAAAATAGGGCGTGTACTTGAATCTTCATCCCTGCCTGAGTCCTTCTACACGGTTAAGCCACACTGCTCCAATAAGAAAAAATTGAACGGTGTGTTCAAGGAAGACACAGTGTGTACTAGACTTTCCTTACCCGGCCTATGTTGTTAGGGACATTGCCTAACACACGGCCGACACTACACGGCGTGTTCAAAGAAGACATGGCATGTACTAGACATTCCTTACCTAGCCCGTGTTGTTAGCGACACGACCTGCCACAAGGCCGACACTACACGACATGTTCCAGAAGGACACGACGTGTTCTAGACATGCCTTACCTAGCCTGTGTTGTTAAAGACATGGCCTCACACACAACCAACACTACACGGAATTTTTGAGACGGACACAGAATATAGAAGGAAGGGTAACACCGACCGATGTTGTTCATGACATGATCGGGTACCTTGATCAAACAACACAGCGTGTAAGATTAAGACGCATCGTGTATATGAAAAGATAACACGAACCATATTGTTCGTGTCATGGATGGGGTACCTATTTCATACTACATGGTGTGCTAAACTAGTAAACGTCGTGTTCCTTCAAGATTTTTAGAACCCCATGTTTCTTCTTACACAGTCAGTGACACGGTTTAAAAACTATAGGGTGTGTACTAATAAAATGCATGTTGTTTATTCTAGGTTTTTCCGGGCAGTAGCTCGGAAACTACTCTAAAGCCTAGAAAACACAGAAAACAATAGTTAAGGTTCCAAATTCTGATCTGTGAGGGTCCATAATCCCCTCAAATCAAATCTTGGCATCTTATATAATGCATATAACAAGTAAACATTATAACAAACTCACAATCCATCAAATTCTGATCCTCGAGGGCCCATAACACCTCTAAGACCAAGGATTGGCGTCCATGATAAAGTCTAAAAAAATGATACCCTATCAACATAGCAGATATTCTATTACAGCAGCTATCAAAACATCATTCCTTGTCTATCAAAAATTCTATAACAACAACATGCAATTTCTAATGTAATTTAGATGGGATGGAAAAATGGATGACATGTGATTTCCAATCAAGTGCCTATTAGATGCATGATATGGCACACCATCATCTCATCGGGTTGCAACAAAATAGAACCACAATCATATAAACGGTAACAACACAACACAAGTGAACCACCCAATGGTGAAGTAAATTGAACTGTAACATTTGAAAACCTCGAACATTTCAATATTCTAGGTAACCTGGTTTTTTCCCTATACATGGGTTCTAGAACTCTCATGCACATCTATTTACCATTTACCAATTCCATCTTATCCCTGTCTAATGTCGCTAAATAGTAAGTCAACAGAAAAGAAAAGAACCTCCTTTGATACCACTCTATAACGACCGGAATCTGGAGCCACACAACTGGTGCCCCGTACCTGGTTCACCACAAGGCCTCAAGAGCATTTCCCTAAATGCTAGAGACTGCCGACTAGCAGTAAGGTCCTTGGTGAGTCATTGGGGAAACTATGACCTCATTTGGTAAAGTAAACAAGGGATAGGAAATAACAGTCAATAGCGGAAGCAGTAAACAACATACAATAACTGAAACTAAACAGCAGAAGAAATGAATATATATTGTAATGATGATAATGATGAAGTAGGTAAATGTATGTAAGGAAAGCAGAAAACACAATAATGTACTGAAATATAATAGAGAAACAAAGTACTAAAGTAAACACAAACTCCAGAAGCATCGCAATCCAAATCACAGTCCTATGCTCTCCAGCTGCAACCAGCAATCATGTACCTGAAGTCGAAGGGCCACAATCCTTATCCACACCTGCAACTATATAACCTATTTGGGCCAAAAATAAGGACCCAAAAAGGGTGTGAGACTAATCCTATAAGGCAAACACCATAAGATTTGTGCCCTACTGTCAGTGAGAAATATTGAAAAAGTAATGGAAATAAATGCATTAGTGGAACATGAGTACACTAAAGTAAACCATCCTACTAATCTCCATTCTCATTTATTTATTAATTTAATTCAATCATTTAATTATCAACCAAGGAATCTAGAAAACATCTCAATATTCTAAAGGCATAGCAAGTAACACAACATGTATCTTAGTAGACTACAGAAACAACAAGAAGTACATAACCCAAGCTTGTTCTTCGGTGTGGTGGACTCATCACAACCAACCAAACAAAATTCACACTGACTCTATGGGTGGATCATACTGGCATACCCCTCTATTCATGTAATCATACAAAGGAATAGACACTTTGGGAATCCCTCACCATCAATTGCATTGTGGTATTGCAATGATATCTATAGACTCTCTAAGGAAGCTCTTAGGTCTAATTCCCCCTTTATTCTCGATACGTAACTAAAGACACTCTGAGGAAGCTTAAAGTCCAAATCCCATATGTCCTGTGAATGATACTAATTTATAACAGACTCTGTAGGGAATCCCTTAATCATCAATTCCCTCTTTAGTCTACCGCACCAGGTTCACACAGCCTTGAGCAGTCAAATCGTGCGTAATCGACTATCAGTATCCCTATGTATGTTCAAAAAACTACTTTTCTAATAGCTACAATGCATCAAAATCATATAAATAGTAGGAAATACATGTAATCAATTATATCACGGTAGGCAATCAATGCGACAAGGTCTTCCTCACAGGAAACCAAAGCCAAACGACGATAAACATCCAAAACAAAGGAAACACCAATGGGGTGATACTAAAACAAGATATCAAGAAATCCTTATTTATCTAACGGCCTCAAGCATATAATAAATATAAGGAAGAAAATAATACATGATCAATACCCTAACCCAAGATACCCGATACATGTGTATCCAGTACTTTTGCACAAAAACTCAAGGTCTTTCAACGTAAGGCAAAAAACCACCTACCTCGATCCTAGGATATCGATATACTTGAACATCGTCCCCTGAATCATCCTAGAATAGAGAAGATCTGCAAAAGCGTCTTAAAAATTAATCCTATTATAACTCTCATAAGTGAAAGAACCATGAAAACATCGCCAAAGAAGAACCAAGAACTCATCTACGCGATTCTATTGCAACCGACGACGTTTGATTTGGATAATCGGTGACGGATCGATGGCTCGGAGAAGATCTGTCGTCGTACCCACATTCTTGGTCGAAGCATTTGGAGAAGAAGACGTTTTTGGGCTTAATACATGACCCTGGTCCGTTTAATGAACAAAAAATAAACTACACAATAGGTATATAAGTAGTACACGTCGTGTACTGGGCTTTTTTGTACTCCGTATTAAGTGGCCTCCACATAACCCCTGCACGGCCATGTGTGTGGCCATGACATGACCAGCACACGGACCCAAGTGGCAGCAATGTACATGGATTGTACTTATAAAGTACACAGTTTGTACTTCAAAAATTTCATAAAATCATTTTTTTCTCATAAACTATAGAAAAATGAAAAACATACATGAAACAAAGGTACGAGTTCTTACACTAAGCTTAACCGAGCCATGGATCATCGAGTTCTATGTCGTAGAGTTTCTCATCTGGACAAGACATAACACATGTGGGAGAAGCCCATTCAGGGTTGAGTTTAACAACTCAGAAGGGACACTAAGACCTTCGAATGAATCTCAGAAATCCACCAGGAAAAATTAAAACAATGGAAATTCAACAAATGAAATACCAACAAGAAAGAAATAAAATACATAGCACAATGTAAATGATATCTCACACTAGGTATAACAAAAGTAAAAATGTAAAGATGATTATTTGTAAAGCTAGATCAACATATATTGTTGAGAGGCTTTGCTGTGGATCCACGAAGGGTCACTCTACTGCTGATCCATGAAGTGTCACTATGTTGTTGATCCATGAATGATGTCTCTCTCATGCTAATCAAATATGGGTCCCTATCACACTTATCCACAAAGGGTCGTTCTACTCCTGATCAATGATGGGTCTCTCTCTTGCTCATCCATGGAGGGTCTCTCAAATGTTGATCCATGAAGGGTCACTCTACTTCTGTTCCATGAAGGATTTATCTCATGTTGATCCATGCAGGGTTGCTATGATGCTAATCCTTAAAGGGTCTCTCTCTTTCTGATCCACAAAGGGTCACTCTTAGGTTGATCCATGAAGATTCACTCTCATTCATCACGTAACGGCCAACCGCTAGATTCCCACACTTAGCACGCTTGATTCCAGGACGATCTCCTCCTCAAGACATCATTCATTACTCAACTACCAATAAGCCCCCCCATAAAGTAAACCAAAGGACTGTCTCATTGTAAGAGTCCCAACACAATATATGGCATGTCTAAAGGACGTCTGGTGAGTAAGAAATGTGCATTTTTGTAATAAGGGTTTGGATGGAATCATGTTTGATCGAACCCAGCCATACACTAACCTCCGCTAAAACTCATGTAGTGTATCTCAGAAGGACCCACGCACACGTTTAGTTAATTGAACTAAAGAAAAGTTCAAAATTACATTCCGGGAACCCCTTTCTCAAGAACCACATGTCGTCTCTGCACCTGGCCTCAAAATAATTCCATATAGTTTTAAACAAAAAATTACACAGAAATTCCAAGAAATTATATTCTCCAAACCATATGTCATTACATCCCCAAAATCTAAAAAAGGCTAATAAAAATGGCGGTCCTAAGAACAAACTTGAGCCTCATGTTTTTTTGTGCTCTCTTATAGGTTCATGTGCTGCCATCTAACACGCAACGGTGGAATCGACCATCCACGAAGGACCCACTCTTGTCAATACACTATCTATAATGGAAACCCCAAAACACTTCCCCATCGTCAATGTCCATATTTCATAATTCAGTGATGTGTGATGGATCATACACATACCTCATCATCTACGACATGTGGAAAACATCTTGCACTTGGTGAATTTATGAAGGAATAGCTAGGTGGTACCTCACCTTGCCAACTCTTCTAAGAATCTGTAAAGGGATGATGAACATTGGACATAACATGTCACACCAACCAAATCTATACAATCCCCTTCAGGGTGAGAATGGATGGAAAACATAGTTTCCCTCATCAAGCTAGATGTATCTCCATATCCTGTCAGCATAAGGCTTCTGTCTACATTTTGCAGTCCTCATCTACTGCTGGATAATCGGCACCCTCTCAATGGTAGACCGTACCAAATCTGGACCCATGTGCTCTGACTCCCCTTGGTCTATCCAGCATAGAGGTGACCTTCATGGCTGCCTGTACAAGGCCTCAAATGGTGCAATGAAAATGGTGGAGTGATGGATATTTTTTACGCAAACTCAACCAGTGTTTGGTGGTCCTCCCTAATGTGACCAAAATCCAATACGCAAGCATGAAGAATGTATTCCAGGGTCTGTATGGTCACCTCCATCTGACCATCTGTCAGAGGGGAAAGTTATTCTCAAGCGTAGCTGAGTAACCAACACCTCATGAAACCCCTTCCACAACCTGTATGTAAAGCGTCCATCCTGATCGGGTACGATCATTGAAGGCACCCCATGAATCTATATTATCTCCTGGACATAGAGGCACCCCAATCCCTCTATTCATCCCTACTCCTAGATTGGTATGAAGTGATCCGCCTTTGTGAGTCTTTCAACAATCAACCATATAGAGTCATGGTCCCTAGATGTGTGTGGTAACCACATCACGAACCCCATGGTGATACCATGACACTTCCACTCCGTTACCTCAAATGGATGTGTGAATTTTGCTGGTACCTAATGCTTGGCCTTCACATCCTGACAAGTGAGGCATTGTGAAAAAAATCATCCAATACTTTCTTCATCCTTGGACACCAGTTTTGACATCAGAGGTCCTAGTAAAACTTCACCACACCAGGATGTACTGCCAATGTTGATGTATGGAACTCCCTCAACACCACATCCTTTAATTTTACTAGTACAATGGTGTTTCCTTTGAAAATGATGACGTACTCCCCACCTATCAAAAATCTATTAGGAGATTGTCCAAAGGATATCTGACCACATCATGCCTCACAGTCAACATCCTCAAGTTGTACCTCCCAATCTTGTGAATGGAGTGGGGGAGTGATAGTCATAGACTAGAAGTAAGATACTCCATCATCAGCAGTGAAATATATCTCCATCATGACTAGCTGCACTATCACGACACGCTAAAGATACAAACCAGACCTCCATCTGTGTGCATCAACCACCACATTACACTTCCCATAGTTGTAGACTATCTCAAAGTCATTGTCTCGGAGGAGCTCTAGCCATCACCACAGTCTCATGATTAGGTTTTCTATGAGAATACATACCTGAGACTCTTGTCGTTAGAGTAATTTGTAAATAGTTCACCAATGAAGTATTGACGCCACATCTTCACGGAAAAGACTATTGCTCCTAACTCCAGGTCATGGGTCACGTAGTTCTGCTCATGCTGCCTCGACTTTAATTAGTCGTAGGTGATCACTGCTTGCTCTTGCATCCGTACACAACCCATTCCGGTCATTGATGTGTCAAAGAAGACTACATACCAAATGACATATTCTGGTAGTCTCGGGATGGGGGCACTAATGAGTCTCCACCTCATCTCTTGGAAACTCTTGTTGGAACCTCTATGCCCATACGATGGGTTGAACCTTCTTTGTCAATGATTAAAATGGTGATGTTACACTGAAAAAGATGTGTACTAACCTCTAGTAGTACACAGCCAACCACAAGAAACTCCGCACCTTAGTCACAGTCCTAGGTGGCTCCCATGAATGAACAACTGCTTTCTTCGCTAGACCCACTGCCACTATAGCCTCTGAGATGATGTGTCCTAGAAATTGGATCTCCCGAATCCAGACATGGCACTTCAAGAGCAGACTGTAATTCTACTGCTCTCAAAATGTATTCAGTACTATATACAGGTGTGTACCGTTCTCCACCTCTATGTCTGAGTACACTAAGATTTCATCGATGAACACTACCATGAAATGGTCGAGGTAAGGCTCAAAGATCATCTTCATTATTACCATGAACACCTCTGTGGAATTGGTCATGCATAAAGGCATCACCGAAAACTCATAGTGGTGGTTCAGCCATCAAAAGGATGTATTCATTAAGTCATGATCTTGTAACTAATGCTGATGATAGCCTGATATGCGGTCGATCATCTTGAACCACCTCATTCCCTTCAGCTGATCAAAGAGGTCATTAATCCTTGGTAGTGGAAACATTTTTTTCATGGTCACCTAGTTCAGGTGTCGGAAGTCTTTGAATTTTCTTAAGCTTCCCTCTTCCTTCCCAGAAAACAACATTGGGGCTGCCTATGGAGATACTCCAGGACTTAAAAACCCCTTTCTCTATGGTAATCAAATTGTAATCTCATCTCCCTGAGCTCTGCATGAGACATCTAATATGCAAGTGTAGATATCAATGTCATATCTAGGTACAAGTCAATGCATAAATCTACCAATATGTGAGAAGTTATTCCTGAGACATCTTCTAAAAATAATTCCACATATATTTCCACCACTACAGGAAAGTTGTGACTCCACTCTTGGACCACAACAAGGGTGGGGATTGACAACTAGTGAGTGATCAGCTGTACCCTCCTCTGAGAAAGACCATCATGGGCTAGAAAGGTTCCCTTATCACCAGTGAACGAAAATCTAGCCCCATCCTGGAGGAAACACCACACATTTATCCTAAAATAGTATATTTGAGCATAAAATATAGATAACCAATATATACCTAGAATGACATCAAAATTCATCAACGCTGCTACTATGAGATCCCAGCCGAAGCTCTCGCCTCCTATAGTAAGCTTACACATCTGACCGTAGTGTGTAATTGCCGAATCCCATCTTATAGGAGACTATAAAAATAAGGATATTGCCAATGGATCTACTAGAATCTCTGATCCTAGAATGAGGTCCATAGAATGGAAAAAGTAATTAAAACCTATGTCTATAATAACATCAGATAAGTTGGAGAAGACATAGATCATAACTCTAATCATCTCTGGAGTGTCTTGGTCATAGGCCTTTACTACCTGAAACTAGGATTTCCCCTATCTTCTGGCTCTGGAGGCCCATGGTGGACCACCAGGGGTGGTGGAGGTAGTAACCCAAACCATCATCCAATGTCTGCCACTCGGACTCCTCCCTTACTGTGTTTTGTCACCCTGTAAACCTCCTTGCTTGAGCCTCTGTCACTTCCATGGAAGCCCCTCAATTGTATGTCGATCGTCTATGAGGATGGTTGGGCAGTAATGAGCTATGTGTCTCTACCTGCCTCAGAGTAATAAAATCTACCCTTAGCTAACCACCTATAATCGTGATATTTTCACCTCCAACATTGCATTCTGGGTTCTTCCTTCAGAATGTATGGACAATTTGGTCCTATGTGTGGTCTTCATATTGCCTCTTACAAGTGAGTCAGTCATCTTTCATCCGTTGGAGGCTCTCACCATCGGTTCTTTCTCGACGTCGATTCTCTCCACCAATAGATATCACTCTAGCACTCCATCCTGCTTTGGGATGCTGAGTAAAATCATTGATTCCCTTATATCCCATCGGAGACACTTCTCAAAGGTCAAGGCCGTGAAGAAAGGGTCTTGTACCATATTAGTGAATTATCGGGAGAGGTTGGTAAACTTTGTCGACTACTGGGTCACATTCTGTCTTCCCTACTATAGGTGCAGTAGATCATGAATACCCAATGAGAAAAGTGTAACCGGTACGTACTCCTCCCTAAAAAGGACCTCGAATACAATCTAGGAAAGGGACACCAACCCATGTGTCTGATGTGTCATGATCCACCATCTCTAAAATATTCCCTGAAATAGGCTAGCATATAGGATCACCATCTAGTCTATAGGTGTCTATACTAGGTAAAACAAACTTGTGTAATTTCCTCCAAACTATCCTCATCTTCTTGAGGATGTATTTCACCACGAATCATTAGATGCCTCCCCCTCCAGAACTCATTCAGTGCGCTCAGTCATCATGCATTTTCCGTTGGTGGGGCAGGTAGCAACAGCTTCTCTACGGGTGGTGGTACTTCTAATACGCCACTCGATGGTGATATCTCTATAAGTGGTCCATGCACTAATGCCTCTTCACTCGGTGGTCTATCTTTATGATCCCTCATTGGAATCCTCATCAGATTCCTTTATGTAGAAGTCTTGTAGGAAAAAAGATGTTTCCCATTCTATAAGTTATACCCAGAGAGTTGAATCAAAGGTGATCAAGATAAAAACATGTCCAAAACACATGCAACCAATGGTTTCATGTACTATGAAGGAAAATAGAATTCAAGGTCCTGGTGTATATATTTTCTTGTCGTCGCACCAACACTAGACTCCCCATACTGATATCCTAACACAAGACACTTAACACTCTTTCCTCCATAAAAAATACATACTCTTTTTTCTTCTAGTAATATCGACCACCCTTTGGTACTACTTTGTCATGAACCATCCCCTAGGGCCCTTGTTGTGACTACCCCAAGCCCACCTTCCCTAGGCCAGGGGCTGGTGACTAGCACTAAAAAGGAATATCCCATAATAGAATGTAATTTCCATTAAACTTTTACACACATGGACATGGTATAGAAAACAAAGAAAACCACAATGGAAATAACTTGAAACCACTACAAAGTACCACCACTTAGAGTAAAAGATGTAAACTAAATTTAAAGGGCCCATAATACAATCCCAAAACCCAAAAGGTAAATATAACAATCGATGTATTCCCTAGAATCTCTTCCTTTAGAGTAGTAATAGTATAGCGTGACGATGGAGAATTATTCCCCAATAGCTTTTACCTCACTGAGCTCCATTGAGTCACAGACCACTAAGATCTGCATCTTTGCATCAATCATCTACACTAGACACAACATGTGTGGGAGAAGCCCATGTAGGGGTGAATATAACAACTCAATAGGGTCATGAGACCCCTGAAGGACTCTCAGAAATACACAAAGTAAAAATACCACAATGGTAGTACCAAAAAGGAAACTCCACCTAGAAAGATCTCAAATACATAGCACAAAGTAAAAGACATCTCACACTAGGTATAATTTAAGTACAGAAGTAAAGATTATTAGTCATAAAGCATGCACATTTTATTCTGTTGAGAGGCTCTACAACTGAACCATGAAGGGTCTCTCTGTTTTTTGATCCAAAAGGGTCACTCTAATGATGAACCAAAAGGGTATCTCTCAAGAGATTCCATGACGGGTCGCTCTCATGCTGATCCATGAATCATTGCTCTACTGCAAGTCCATGAAGTGTCGCCCTCATGAAAATCCACAGAGGGTGAATCTACTATAGATCCATGAACGGTATCTATCATGTTGATCCATGGAGGGTCAATATCATTTTGATCCATGAAGTTTCACTCTCATGATGATCCATGAAGGGTATCTCTCATGATGATCCATGAAGGGTCGCTCTCATTCTTCACATCACAGCCAGCCACGGGATTCCCACACATAGCACGCTTGATTATGGGAGGATCTGCTCTTCAATCCATCAGTCATGACTCAACCACCAAGAAGTCCTAGATATAGTAACCCAATGGACAGTCTCACTGTTAGTTTCCCAACGCAAGAGATGGTGCAACAAATAGATTCATGGTCTGTAAGATATGATAATTTATGTAAAAAGGGCCTAGTTGGATTCGAGTCTTATCCAACCCGACTGTGTTCTAATATCCTCCAAAAACTCACATATATTATCTCAGAATGACTTACGAGCACAATTACATAAGTTAACTATATAAAAGATCCAAATTAAATTTTGGGCACCCTAGGCCTCAGAATCATGTGTCGTCTTAGCACCTGGTCTCTAAATATTTCCATATAATTTAAAAAAATACACATAAATTCATGGAAAATACATCAAGGGAAATATTTCAGGTCGATACCCTTCCCAAATATCTCATAATTTTGTTACCTCTAGACTATTTAGTATATCAGAGAAAATCTCCCCAACTATCAAGGGGTGGTTCTCCTACTCATGGTTGTGTTGCGATGTGAGGCTTAATAAGAATGATGGACCTTTACTTGATATATGACCAATTATGGTGGTTAGTTTTTTTATCAGAGCCACATTGGGACAAGAACTCCCATGTCATATCAATTCATCGGATTCCCTTAACTCATGGATCAGTAGAGATAGAACACCCCTATATAGGGTTCGAGTCCTATACACACAGATTAGTTCTTTCGGGGTAGGAACCCCCCAATCGGACCAAGGTTTTGTTCCCCTATATCATCCCTATAGAGGAAGGTGTACATCATGAAATTTATCATGGTGTGGTCCTTCCATAGTCATTGAGTAGATAGATTTGATACTCCTCAGTCATACTAGGTTGAAGATCATCTATTCTAGAACCTGGTACTCCCATGTTGCACCAGGGCGTGGGTCCTCCAAATGCGAAGTTCAAGTAGAGTAGGTACCCAACTGTCGTACTATGGTGTGGGTAACCTAATCTAGGGTCAGTTATATAGTGAAATGTTATGTTGTGGGTCCCCCATTGAGATCAAAAAGGTATATATGGATCTCCCATACACACAGGGTGTGGTTCATATGTCTATGGATTGGTACTCTCAAATGTTATTGTTCTGATAGGGAGAAGGTCCTCCAAAGGAGTTGGAGATCCCATCATTGTGGAGAACTATTATGAGGAAAAGGATCTCCACTTGTTATGTGTGAACCATGGTTAGGATGTACTACACCCTTGATATGGTGAGGTGTGTGACTCTTCATATGGGCACTACAGAGGTTTCTAGAGATAGTTAAGATCTATTAATCTCTTGATTGTGGGTCAGTTCCTATGTGTGGGTCTCACCACACTCTCTCTTTAGAGAGTATATATGTGGTGTATAGTCTATAGTCATTCTCCCTAATTTTTTTAGTAGTGATGTGAATGCCTCTCTGCATGGTGTTATATGAGATTGTGGGGATGAAAGATAATGGTGATATGACCTATGATATTGATAACTAGAGTTTTACCTAGAGAGTAGTTCCAGATGAAGTGTGTTCTCATAAATGTTCAATAAGAGATGGAAAAGCTACTCCATGTGGTGTGATATATCTCTGACATACTATCTGGTATGGTAGGATGATAATCAATGTGGGTTTCATCTTGAATGTGCCATCTGGGATGAAAGGGATCATGGAGTGTGTTCTCTGGGAAGATCATTACCTTTGATCGTTAAGTAGAAACTTTTGAGAGTATATGAGGATTGGACCTCCAAAGACTTGGAGTCTAAGATGAGTATCTCTAGGTGATTTTGGGTGTCCTAACGGTGGTGTCACATATCCAGATTTGCATTCCATGTGGACTGATCTGGCTAGTCATGAATAGCCATGGAATGGTCAAGATTTAGTTTCTTGTTCTCTATCATTTTATATCCCACTTTCATTGTTATATAGTAAAATTTATTTTAATAATACCCTTTTATTTTGGGTTTTTTGGGTGCCTAATATTTATTTTTAAACTCACCACTACATGTTATTTTCCCACACATGTCATGTCCAGTGATGATGGAAGTCCATTCAATGCAGTTCTAGGAAGACATGGAGTAAGCACGACATAGATATCTAGATAGACCGAGGTGTGTTTCGTTGGTTACATTTGATGGTGGTCCCATCCTTCTGAGTAGTTTGGAAATTTTTTAGTTTTGAAGGTAATTTAGTTTTCCATTTTAGTACTTTCAGTACTTCTATTGTACAATATTATGGGATAGATGTATTCGAGAATATTAGATTATACTTTAATTATCACTACATTGTTTCATTGATATGAATGTTTTTGTGTTCATATATCTAGTATCGTCTAAGGTCTTGAATATGTATGATATACCCAGTTAGAAATGGATTCCATCCCCTGGCCTTTTATAGATGACTTGGGGTAGTTATGGATCAGAGCCCTGTGGGTTGGGTGACGACATAGTGGTATCAGAGAATTTCCATCCATAGGATCAGAGTCTCAATGTTTGTTTTGGGATTTATTTTTATACTGTTAAATTTTTATTGAGTTCTTATTTATTGCTAGAGAATCAGGTATTGGTGTGCTGATAGAGGTATTCATTTTACTGGAATCTAATATCCTCCATTTTGACCTGGTATACTAGAGCAGTGGTTGCAAGGAAATTCTAGTACATACATCAAATATGATTATGCTGTGGGTTCTAAGATCTTAACTCAACTTCCCAAACATACTCATTGATCATGGAATATCTAGATTTTTATTTTAGGATTTCATCACGATGATAGAGTGACAAGGTTCCAGGATGGGATTTTGATTATGATCTACCAAGTAAAAAGTATTTAGTGCAACAAATTGATCAAGATGTAGTGCCCCGAGGTGGTCTGTCAGTCGAGAAATTTCCCATTGATAGCAAGTTGTGATAACTATTTAAGACATATATGATCCTAATATGAGTTCACTCCCAGAGTTCCATATGCATAAAATTCACATGTAATAGGGTGAGCGATATTCCCATGAAGCTAATGGATATATTATGATAGTCACACGTGTTTTACCGCTTATAAGGAAACATCTCGATCAATTATTTTTCATAGAGGAATGTCATATGTAAGGATCAGTCGATAATTTTTTCAGTATATTGATATATACCCATATTGAGATGACACTCAATTGGATAGAGTCTGATCATCTCTTTAGGGAAAATTTGAATCGATACACCTTGAGATCGGTGTGTATCCATTTGATTTTGTAGATTCGGTAGGGTATTGGGTCCAGGGAAGAGTTCATGAATTGGTCTAGAGACCATTGTAAATACTCTATGAATACATTTTGAGATTCATTTATAGATAAAATACCAATGATTAGGCCCCCCAAAGATATGTATGAGTAGGTTTGGTAACATTGTTCCTTCCCACTTATGTGGGGCGTTCTAGAGTGACCTATGGTGATAGATATTTTACTAGTAAGGGTTCTGGATAATTGATCTGATAGTGGTGATCATAGAACTATGTCCTCTCTAGTAGCTAGAAGAGATAAATTTATATGATTGGGTCATAGGAGGCACACTCATGCCTAGACACAAACACAAGGGTTAGTTTCATATGAGTCACAATGGGGATCTGTTAAACAATAGAATGGGATGTGTTACGCTTACAAGGGATAGGGATATATTTTATGAGAATTTCCAACACTCCATGATTATGATAAGGATATAGTTGATAGACCAAACTAGAAGTAGAAATGTCAACATCATGCTGCTTTTCATGATGGAGGATGTGGTGGAGGAGTAGGGAGATCATGATGTAGAGGAATATGGTTCCACATATTTCCACCACCACCCGCAGGTGGTAAACACCAAGCTAAATAATTTGGATGTTAGGGGATAAGATTGCTACATTCTATATAGGCCTATTATTTAGAGACTCTAAGGAAGATTAGTGTTACTCTCGGTTTCCTTTCTACATTTCATTATAATTGTTAGAAAATTTTGTGAGGTACTCTATTATTTTCACTTCATGATTTAGGATTATAAAGGGTGACATAGGGAATTGGTAGAACCATGTGATAGTGTTATTTATATATCATTTGATTCATGTGGAAGATCTATATTTCACCCATCGAGAGATGCTCTATTTCAATGATACAAAATCTTGTGCATGAGTCTGTTTCACCAAAATAATATATTTTCTTGCATTGGAGGATTATTTACCTTGACTTGTTAATTCTAGATGTGGTTGTGTGTTGTAGTGTTAGAGGAGGCCCTATAAATATCAGTGGATCCTCTTCGCATTCCATATATACAAGGAAACCCTAGTGGTAGAAAATCCTCAACTTGATCCATTATCTATCTATAGAGGGAGGCCCAATGATGTTTCCTCAATGTGGGGTTGATTCCTACCATCCATACCAAGATGGCTTCACCTAGTGGGAGTGGTGTTGTTTGGGGTTTTTGGGATGCAATCCATCCTTTGTGTTTAAGTGATCCTTATCTAAGAAGGATGAGCTCAGTTATGTAAATATATATTAGGTTTATTATATGGCTGGTATGAGCATTCGATTAGTGTTTCAATTATATTTTTAATTCCTCTAAAAGTGATCTAGTTTTGGAAGACATATTGAGGATTTTTTAGGTTTTCCTCCCCACTAATAGTTGTCTTATTCATATAATTGAAACTAGTGAATTCCCAAATATTTGAATCACCATATCATTCGACTCATGTAGGGATTTTGTTGTTGTTATGTTTTCATGTCCCACCCCCTAGGGTTCGTTCCATGACTACCCCAATCCCTCCTTCCATTGGCAAGGGGCTGGTGACTAGCACCAGAAAGGCATATCCCAAAAAGGGAAGGAATTGCCTTTAAACATGTACACACACAGAAAGGGTATAATTCGCAAAGAAAACCACAAAAGAGTGCAAGTAGTAAAACCACCACAATGTTTCTATACAGAGAGTAAAGTGTGTAAACTGAAAGTAAACAGGCCAAAATACAAGCCCAATTGAAATGAATAGTACATCTATAGAAATAAAATCTCTAGAGGATGTCCGTCGAGGATCCTACCTGAAGGGTAGGTACCGATCTCTGTCATATTTCACTACAGCATGACATATCTATTGATCCACCACTGAGCACGGTATAGTCATGGCTCCATAATTTCCCTGTCAAAGCCATCTGTCATATGCACAAGACACAATAGGTGTGGGAGAATCCTATGTTGGGGTTAGTATGACAATACCTAGTAGGGACCCCGAGACCCCCGAAGGTCTCTTAGTAATCCAAAAATGAAAAAACCACAATAGAAATACCTTAGAGGTAGTACCGACACAAATGATCACAAACATATAGCAAAAATAAAAATATGTAACTCATATAAGGTATAAATTAAGTACATAAGTAAGGATTATTTTTCGTAAAGATAGATCATCTTATTCTGTAGAGAGGGTCTAATGTTGATCTACATAGGGTCGCTAGGTGCTGACCCACAAAGGATTACTTGGTGCTGACACCCACAGAATCGTTGGGTGCTGAGCCAAATAGGATCACTCAGTGTTGACCCACATAGGATCACTGGTGCTGATGCACACAATATCAGTAGGTGATTACGCACATAGGATCTCTATTCATTATTCATTTCACAGCCAGCCATGGGAATCATGAAAATAACAAAATTGAGGCCCGAAGGTTCTTATCCTCAAGAAATCAGTGTATCTCAACTGATATGAAATCCCACATAGAAGTATCACAAAGTATCGTCTTATAATAATGGTTCCAACGAAATAGACGGTGTGTCAATCAAAAGTCTGGTCTGTAAGATATGGGATTTTTATTAATATGGGCCCAGCTAGACTTGAGTATGATCCAACCTGACCATTCTCCAAAATCGGTGAAAAATCAAGTGGATTATATCAGATAGACCGCCCCATCGCATTGGTCCTAATTCCATAAACACCACATCAATTGGATGTGTGGATTGCAAGATGTGGGTGTTTTAATAAATAGGGAGTCAGTTGTGTCTGGGCCTGGTCGGACCCGACCCGACCAACCCATCCCGGGGGTCCCCAGATACCCCACTTCAATTATATGGACTCAACCTGACCCAATTCGGGGTCGGGGTTGGTATGGTCCAGCCTTTCCAGTAGGACTGGCCCAACGTGCCTCACTAGACCCGACCTAGTTTGGCCGAGGGTCCAAGACTCGGGGTCACTCGGCAACGCTGTCTCTCCCAGCAAGGTCCAAAAGGGTGTGGGCCTGAACTACCAGTGTTGGGTACAGCCCGCTGTGTGTAGGTATGACCTGCTAGCATGGATCTGGTTCACTAGGAGTGGGACCAGCCTACATGGCCTTGGGTCCAGCCCACCATCTTGAGACCAAGTCGCAAGGGCGGCTCGTGGTGCACCATCCAGTCGGTACGTTGTAGCTGAACAACGTCTGCCCCTGCTCGCTCCATGTTCAAGGGCCTCATCCAGATGAGTTTGACGAACCGTGGCTCTCCAGCGGATCAGACAGCCTAGACACATATCGTCCCTCTATTCGGTGCTCTGCGCCATGTCACTTCACTGCCTCTATGACCGCTGATGCCTTTGACGGGCCACCAGAGTCGGTCTAGTGGTCCATTTTTTGGAGCTGTCAATGCCTATTGTCTCTGAAGGGAACCACCATCACCAAAAAGCCTTCAAATTCATCTTGTTGACATGTTGACCGGTCGACTTCGAAGAAAGTACCAAGAATGAGTATGGCGGAGGTACTGGGCCATGATCAGGTCGGCATGCACCCTCCGCATTAGAGTTTAAACATGGGGATAAACATGATGATAACCACATAGCTTGAAAACCCTCAAATCAAACCCATGTGCAATATCCACCCGTAATAAAGAGAGAATCGTGGATCAACTCATTAGTCAGCTCATCATCGTTATTTCTTAATTTTCAATAATGATGAATAAATCACCAAATACATAGAAAGCATAAACTCCCACATCATTGAAATTCAATGATGAAGTGTACATCCTCAGGGATCAAGAAGATGACATCGCTTCTGGCTCTGTTCTTCGAGGCACATCCAAGATGAGGAAGTCTCGCCAGCATTCTCCTTTCTTTTTTGGGGAGGATATTCTTCAGAGGTTTTTCAAAGGATCCACATTGATTAATTCCCATCCCACAATAACATCAATCAAATAAAAGGAAAACACATCACAGAGTTTTAGTTACACTGCAACATCGTGTCGTTATGCGATTTCATTGATGAAAAATAGTCATTGTTATGCTTCCATTATTGCATCGTTAAGCTATGTGATATGGCAATTAATGAGCCTCATTAATGTTCCTCATTTCCACCACGTTGTTTCACCATAGTTTCTCCATTATCCACTAAAACGGTGAGAAAGGAAATATAATAATTTTTTAAAATTATTTTATTATATTTCTTGAAAAGATTGAAATATAAATGTTTTGCTCGACCCTTGTCGGCCGATGTGAATTAATTTATAGGGAAGTCCAGGTATTCTGAGTTCAACAGTGCCCTAATATTTCAAATCCATTAACTAGTACAAATGATAGAAAAACAGCCTCGCACATTTACTGAATGTACCTTAAATAAAGTTTAAAATTCCATTCCGGGTCTACGAGCCTCGAAATCACATGTATTCATTATATCTGGTCTCAGAATAATTCCATATAAATTAATTACATTGAATTCACGAGATATTACATTCTCTACCTTAGGTACTTACATTCCAGAAATCCAAAACAAAACAAACAAAATAACTAGGGGTACTGAGCACAAATATGAGCTTACCGCTCCCATGTCCTCTCCTGGAGGTTCCAGTACAACCACCGAACATGCACCAGAGGAATCAACTATCCATGAAGGACCCTCTCCTATCAATCCTTTATCTCCACTGGGAACTCCATAAACATCACTACATCATCAATGTCTAGCTTTCCCCAGATGATGATGTGTGATGGGTCATGCATGAACACCCTCAATTATGCCACGTGGAAAACATCATGCGCACGGTGCATCTTTGGGGGAAGATCAAGGTGGTACGCCACTTCACCAACTCTTCCCAAGATCTAGAATGGTATGATGAACCGCGTAGATATCTTCCCATATGAGATGAATCTTTGTAATCCTCATTGTTGTGAGACCCTAGGAAAAACATGATCACCCTCCTCAAACTCCAAGGGTCTTTGTCTCCTATCGCCATAATACATTTTCCTTCTCTGTGCAGTCCACATCCACTCCTCGATGATCTAAATCTTCTCGGTGGTATCTTGTACCTACTATGGATGCATGCGTGTTGACTCCCCTATGTCTATCCATCATATTGGTGATCTGCAAGGCTGCTCATACAAGGCCTCAAATGGTGCAATGCCAATGGTGAAGTGATAGCTGTTGTTGTATGAAAACTCCACCAGTTGTAGTTTGTCCTCCCAAATGAGACAAAAATCTTGGACACAAGACTGAATCATGTGTTCCAGGGTCTATATGGTATGCTATGTCTGACCATCCGTCCTGGGGTGAAAAGTGGTGCTCAAGCGAAGTTGGGTCTTGAACACCTCGTACAACCCCTTCCACAACCAGGATGTAAAGCATGCATCACGGTCTGAGACGATCTTATAATGTACTCTATGAATCTGTAGTATCTCTTGGATGTAGAGGCATCCCAAGACCTTTCTTGATCCCTAATATTGGATAGTTATGATGTGAGCCGACTTGGTGAGTCGTTCAATGATCACCCAGATAGAATCATGGCCCCTGGATGTGTGTGGTAACCCCATAGTGAATTCCGTAGAGATATCATCCCACTTCCACTCTAGTACCACAATTGGTTGTATCAATCTCGTTGGTACCTAATGCACGGACTTCACTTTCTAACAAGTGAGGCATCATGAAACAAACTCTTCCACTTCTTTCTTCATCCCTAGCCACTAGTAATATCATCAGAGGTCCCAGTACATCTTCTCCATACAAGGATGTACACCCAAAGGGGATGTATGGAACTCCCACAACACCCCCTCACCAATCATCATTAGTACTATGGTGTGTCCTTCAAAATGGTAGATGTGTTCCCCACCTATTGGAAATCCATCAGGATCATGTTCTTTGGATATCTGAGCACCGTGTCTCTCGAAGTCAATGTCTATAAGTTGTGCCTCCATAAATATTTGTAAGAGTGGGGGAGTGGTAGTCATAGACTAAAGGTAAGATGCTCTATCACTATCCTCGAAGGATATCTGCATCGCAGCTAGCTACTCAGTCACCTCCCTCAATAGTTGTAAACCATACCTCATACTTAATGCGTCTACAATCATGTTTCCCTTCCCAGGAGTATAAACTATCTCAATGTCATAGTCCTGGAGGAACAACATCCATCATCACTATATCTTGTTCAGGTCCTTATGTGAGAAGATATACTTGATACTATTGTGGTCAGAGTATATGGTAAATCATTCACCCATCAAGTAGTGTTGCCACATCTTCAAGTAAAAGATCATTGATACTAAATCTATGTCATCGGTTGCATAGTTATGATCATGAGGCCTTAACTTCCCTGAGCCGTAAGTGATCACATCTCGCTCCTATATCGATAAAAAATCAAGTCTGCTCCCAAATGCATCGTATTATACAACAAAAACAATTCCATCTTCTGGTATTCTCAATATGGGGGCACTCTCCAGTATCCGCATCAGCTCCTGAAAACTCCGATGGCAGCTCTCTATCAATAAGATCTGTTTTCCCGTCAACATCAATATTAACAAGGGTTATTCTACTTTTTAAAAGTCTAGTATGAACCACCGATAGTACCATGACAGCCACATGAATCTCTTCACCTCATTCCCGCTACCTAGTGGCTCCCAAGAAATCACTTCCCATATATTCTCCAGATCCATTACAACTCTAGCCTCTGAGATGACATGTCCTAGAAAGTGGAAATACAGAATCTAGAATGGGAACTTTGGGAGCATTCCATAAATCTATTTCTCTCAGAGTGAATCTAGGACTATCTGTAGGTGTGTAGTGTGCTCCTCCTCTGACGCCAAGTACACAAAGATATCATCAATGAAGAATACCATCAAAGGATCAAGGTAAGGATGGATTATCCTATTCATGAGTCCCATGAACACTGTAGGGGGACTTATTATACCAAATGGAATAAAAACACATAGTGATCGTACCAACGTCTATAGGCTATCTTTTGTACATCCCCATCTCATACCTAAAGCCGATCATAGCATTATCTCAGGTCGATCTTCAAGAACCACCTCACCATCTTCAGCTAATTGACATGGTCATCAATCTTCTACAATGGATACATGTTCTTCATGATCACTGGGTTCAACTTTCGGAAGAATACACATAGACTCAAGAAACTTTCTACCTTATTGGAAAAAAATAGGGGCTGCCATGGAGAAACTTTGGGCCTTACATACTCCATCCTCTAAAATTCCAACATTTATATCCTCAACTCATGAATCTCCATTGGAGACATCAGATATGCAGGTGTAGATATCAGTGTCATCACTAGGTACAAGTCAATTCAATTTTATACCTCTCTATGAGGAGCTAGTCCGGGTACATACTTTGGAAATACATCCTCATACTCATCCACCACTACAAGAAATCTCAGACTCCCCTCATCTAATTTCACAAGGGTAAGGCTAGCCAACTGGTGGGTGATTGGCAGCACCATCCTTTAAGAAAGTCCATCCTATATTGTAAAGGTTCCTTACACGTTAGTGAATGAAAATCTAGTCACGACCTCCTAAACATGCCACACTTTTCACCTAAAATAATCGATTGGTGCATGGATTGTGGATAACTAGTCCATACAAAAGATGACATCATAAGGCCTCGACGCCACTACTAGGAGATTCTAGTCGAAGCTCTAGCCTCCTGGAGTAAGAATACACTACTTGAACCAGTGTGTAATCATCAAATAATCTCCTATAAGATTCTTTATCAATAAGGATTGAGCCAATGGATCCACCAGAATCTACGAGATCTGACCGAGAGCCATGGAGGAGTGACTAGAACCTGTGTCTATAAGAACTACAAATAAGCTGGAAAAGACAAATATTGTACCTCGAATAATCGCTGGAGCATCGTGGTCATAGGAATCCATCGCCTGAAGCTGGACTTGAACCATTCCACCTTCTCCCAGAGCTCATTGTGGACCTCTTGGAGTTTGTGTTGATATTACCTCGAATCATCACCCATTGCCTTCCAATTGGCATCCTCCCATTCCACGTCTTCCATCCTATGGACCTACCCGATCGATAATCTATCACAGTCTTGGTAGTCCCTTGACTACCTACTAGTCATCCATCCTTGTAGTCGAATAGTCATCATCCATGTGTCCATGTCTGCCTTATGATTAACAAACTCTTTCCCTCAGATGACCTCCTCTACCTCACAATATCCAAACATTTTACCCTATATCCAAGGGTCATCCTCGGGAAGGTCAGGCCCTCTTGGGATTCTACATCGTTTGCCTACTACCTAATGCAGATGACTCGACCACCTGTCATCGGATAGTTGATCTCACCATCAGTGCCTGCTCGGTTTAGAAGCTCTCCACTTTTAGGGATATCTCTAGAACATCATATGTCATCAGGATGCTGAGCTAAATCATCAACACACTAATCTCCTATCGAAGTCCCTACTCAATGGTCTGGGACCTAAAAAAATTGTTTTATACCATGTCGGTGGAGTAGCAGGAGAGGTCGGTAAACCTAAATTAGTACTGGTCCACAGTTAGGTTTCCATGTTGTAAGTGTAGTAACTCTTGAATATGCATTGAGCGTAGTGTCGCTGGTACAAATTCTGCACTGAATAGGCTCTTGAAATCTGACCAGACATGGGTACTCTCCTTGTGAGTCTGTGGAGTCTAGATCCACCACCTACATGTTGGGCCCTGAAATAGGCTAGTGACTAGAACTACCATATGGTATGTCGGTGTCTCTACTATGAAAAACACCCAAGTAACTACCTCCATCCAACTGTTAGCTCTCTGAGGATATGTCTCGCCTTGAAACATTATAGGCCTCTATACTTGGAACTCGTGCAGTGCACTCAGTTGGCATGAATTGTCCACTGGTGAGGCTGGTATAACCTACTTCTCTCCTGGTGGTGATGTTGCTGGTAAACCACCTGAATGTTATATTGTTGTAAGTGGTCCCGGTACTGATGCCTCTATGCTAGGTGGACCATTGTTAAGATCTCTCACTACATTTCTGGGTGGCTATCTTTATGGATGCATCATGAAGGAAAACAGATTCACCGTGGTCAATAAGTTATACATGGTGAGCTGACACAAAAGTGATCAAGAGAAAAACATTTCTAAAAAACATCCAACAAGTTTTTTCATGTACTGAGTCAGAAAATAAAATTCAGGGTCCTGCTGTATGGATACATCAGCCACCGCATGAACACTGTACTCGCTAGACTAAATGCCAAACTCAATATAGTTTACATTATTACCCCCATTGAAATATACAGACTCTCAGTTCTTCTGGTAGAACCAACCTCCCTCTAATACCAATTTCTCATGACTCGTCGCCCGTGGTCTGTGCTATTGCAATATATAGTAATTTCGATATAATTGATTTTAATTATATGGAATTATTTTGAGATCGTGAAATCTGACGACGCGTGATTCCGAGGCTTAGAGTTCCATGACTGATTAGTCGATGTTTTGTTAAGGTTTATTTAACCCTTGTAAGTGGTTTTTTGGAAAAAGTGCAATAACTCTTAAATAGTTCCCCTGATCAGAAATCTGAGGGCCCCGTTGCATTCAATATGGATGTTTTACCCAAGGTGTGACATATGATTAGTCTGCATAGACCTCTAGTGGGAAAACCTGAAAATCGCATAACCGTTAATAAAATAATTTAATAAAATTATTTTATATTTCTAATTCTTATAACACCCGAACTATAACTCATATTGAAAATATGGGACCACCACTAAACCTATGAGGCTATGCTTTCCTTATGCTAAAAATAATATTGGCTAACGTGAGCCATCAGTGAATGTTAGTTTTTGGGCGTAAATAAAATAATTAAGTGAAAATTATTTTATTGTAAAATTCATAACATCTAAACGATAACATGGATTGAAAATACAGGAGTACTTTTGATCTCATGAGGGAATTTTCTCCTTAGGTGGAGCCTATCCTCAACCAGCGCGAGTCGAGGGGGGTTGTTAATAATTTACTAAAATTTTTTAGGGTATGTTCAGTAAACACGCCGGTGGCAGTTTTATACTTTTGAATTGGTGATTAGATTAAAAATCTAAGGGCACTATTGAATCCACAGTGCCGAGATTCTCTTAAGAGAGGATTCACTTCGAATGCAATTTGTCTGGAGAAAAATTAAGATTTTGGGACTTTAAAAAAATAATAAAATAACATTGTTATATTGTTTATTATTTTCTTTCCCTCCATCGGACATGAAGTATAGTAGTACTAGGGACGAGTCAAGCCATTAAATGGATTGACCCTTCAAATCATAAGTAACAACATCATTTAAATATTGGAATGTTACTATTAAATGAACCCCCATAAATTCCATGACTGTTACATACCCTCTATCTCTCCAATTTATATGGAGATCGAGGGGAGGTATTGGAATAGCTTCACTAAGCAACGAAGCTTTGGTAATGTGCCATGATGCCCAACACTTGGAGGATAGAGCAGACACCAACGGGCAGTGATGAGTGACCCTGAATCACAAACTGATGGAAGATGTTCAAGAGACAATGTTGGTGGCTTTTTGGAGGGATGAAAAATGTCAACCCACCCTCAATCGATAGGTTCTCCAACGATATTGAGGTAGGGATTTATGTTGAAGTAATTTTATTTGATTGTTGAATCCTTTTCCATCCCTCATTTTTTAAAGCTAATGTGGAGGGCTCAGGCCAAAAAACATGGCATGGATACTCTGCTACCTTGATTACCCTGAATTTCTCTCCCCATGAATGATCGTCGGCATGGAGGCACCGGCCAACCATGATGGAGGTGGTGCCCCATCACACTCCATAAGAGGAGGCTGTGGAACTACACTGCAGTAGTTAGCAGGGAGGCCGACACTGGTCGATCGTGGTAGGTGGTGCGGCGCGCCTTCGTGCGCCCCTAGAGGAGGTTGTGACTCGAGGCCGCGGAAGGTGGAGAGCGGTGCGGCCCTGCTCCGCACCGGTTTGGAGGGACCTTGGTCAGACAAAATGGTCACTGTTACATGGTGGGGTTGCACACCACCGGCTGGACGAAATGGTCCCGCACCCATGGGGCCAGTTGGGAAGATCAGTCCACCTTCTGGCAAACCGGGCTGGACATGGGGTGGGCGTTCGAGCCGGACACTGGACGGTTGTGCTGGTCGGACACACGCAAGCCATTCAGGACATACATGCCCAATGGGTTAGACACACCCAGTATACTAGGTCGGACCTATGGCCCAGTGGGTTGGACCCGCCAACGAACCGAGACGAACCCGCGGCCCAGTGGGCCATCGCGAGTGGGCAAAGCCCCACCCGACGGGCCAGGCCAACCGCGACGCAGGAGCGAGAACCTAATCGGGCTAACACTTAGTGGGCCAGAACCAAGAGGGGTCATTTGGACCCCGAGACCTATTGCATTAGGCTGGTCTGAGCAAGTTCGACTGGGCCCAGACCAAACTGGTCCCAGGATAATGAAATGCTTGTAATCGAAAAACTGGTTGTTCATTCAACACGCCTTCAGTAGCATTGGGATCCCTTTTGGGAAGCAGTCCCTTTGACATATTCTCACAGGCCTGACCGAGCTTGGCCGGACCAAGGTTCGCTCACCCCCGTTTCACGGGAAGTGACTAACAGACTAGGCATCAGTTAGACGAACTGTCTGCGGCTTCAGAACCCTTAGGATGATGCATTCCTTTTGGTATACTCCACATGAGTTTTGGATAAAGTTGGAGTGTTACCGGGAAGGATCGAACCTGAATCCAACTGGGCCCTCAGAACTAAAACCCTTATAAGTGACAAACCTGGAGTCCGGTTGAAGCATCGTCTGACATGCAGGAACCCTTACGACATGGGGGTCCTTTGGGATAATTCATCATGGAAATTTGTGGAACTTCGTGGAACTTCATGGCGGTTGAGGTATGTATGATATCTTGAGGGCCAGTTCTTCCAAACCTGATATGAGCGAGAACCCAGTGGCTGGATGGGAGGCGGAGGATGGAGACATATCCTACATAGGTTAGTGCCAAGCAATCCTGTGTGGGTATGTACCGATCATGTGTGGGTCAACACTCACCGATCTTGTGTTGGTTAGCACATATCGATCCTATGTGGGTCAAATCCTGTGTGGGTTATTGAGGGGGTTTGTACCTATCTACTCCAGGTGGGTCGAATCCTATGTAGATCATTGAGGGGGTTTGTACCTATCAATCCTCTGTGGGCCAGACTCTGTATGGTCACAAGCAGTTCCTCTTAACAGAATAAGATGATCTAGCTTCGCGACTAATCACATGTACTTCTATACTTCAGTAATACCCGGTGTGAGCTGATTCCTTTATCTTCATGGTGATACATTTGGTGTACTTCTACCTTTGTTGTGATATATTTGTGGTGATACATGTGTGTTGATAAATGTGTGGTACGTTTAACTTTGTGGAGATTTTTTCATGGTGTTACATGTGTGATACTTTTATCTTTGTGGTGTTATCATCACGGTGTTACCAATGCGGTACTTTTACCATCATGGTGTTACCTTCATGGTGTTACCGTTTTGATATTCTTCCCACATTTATGAGATGAGTATATATTAATAAATTAGGTATATGTACGGTCATATACCAATGTAGAGTTGTTAATTGCTTCGTGCTCTATGATTGAGGTCTTGTTTTGTGGTCTTTCCTTTGTGGAACTCTAGGAGACCATTGGGGGTCTTGGGGTCCATATTGGGTTTTTTTATACTCACCCCTACACGGGCTTCGCCTGAACCCTGTTGTGTCTTATCATTTCTTATGTTGGAAAAAAATCCCCTAATCAGATTATGATGAAACATCCTTATCGTCCTTCTACTCTGCTCATTACGATCTACCTTTATTATTTAGCTCATTACAGTGAACTTACTCATATTTTGACTAATGGAATCATCATAATTGTATAATTCACATTATAATGAAATTATCATGATGAAATATTTTCCCATTAAGATGGAAATCCTATTATAATTATTTTTCCATAATGATGGATTTTCCCATTACAATAATTTTTCTAGAAACGATGGAATTTATTCATTGGTGACTCAACATTGAAATATTTATATTCATTAAACCTTATTATTTATAACTCATTCAGTCTATTTAATACTTCTACATCTAGTACTTTTGGATCTAATGAAAACATTGTCTTGATTTTTGTAACTGATTCAATTTTCATTATTATTCAATTTTTTCAAAATATTTTATCACGAGTATCTTTCATGATATATGATAACATACTTATTAGAAAATAATTATCTTGCATTATTTAAAAATTATGAAAATGTTCTAACTCATTACTTCACTATCATCTTTTAGAAAATTCCATCAATAATATGACTTCATCCCTTTGAAACTTTTATCAATATAACAAATGGTGTGCCTTATTGAACTTGAATATCATTTTGATGGACATGAAATAGATGGTGTGTCTAATACATAACGTCATCATTCTGAACACCTCTTCATCTAGGGATACTCATTATGATTATCTTATTTTAGTGCTACTCAGTCCAAAAAAACATTATAATGAATAAAACTATTCTCCCCCTTTATGTTTTTGTTAGAAATTTCTCCATATTTCAACATTCATTCAAATCTTAATACGATGGACTAGGTCTGATCCTAAAAACATTATTACAAAAAAAATTATCGTAAAAAGTAGAAACAATTGGTTTACACAAAAATATCAAAACGTTTTTTCAAAAGGAACACCTAGGTTTTTAATCCCAAAATCAAATTTTGAGGATTGAATTCATTTTATGTGTGGAGAAAGATATCTATTTAATTTCTCAAAGATATTTAAACTTGATAGACTAAAAGATACACCACACAAAGCTTATATGACCAAAAAACATTATTATTAAGATATGACCCTTATAACCTTTCCATTAAATTAGAATATATGAATACGATTAACTAATTCTTGATGTAAATATATTTATTATAATAAAAATAATTTTTTTATTAATTATTAGTAAATATGAGCCTATATTTTAGTAAAACCATTTTATTATTTAATGTTTTGTTTTTATCAAAATTTATTTTTGAGTGATATTTCTGATTGAGTAATGTAATTAATTCGTATAAAATATAGAAATTTTATTTAATAAAATAAATTTAATTTTTAAATTATCATATAAAAATATCATATTTTTAAATTCATGATATTTTTCTAAAAAGATTTTTTTTTCATTGAATATTTTGAAATGTTTATTTTTATAGAAAATTTTATTTTCATTTAATTTATTTATAAATAGAAATTCTATAGGAGAATTATTCATAAAATTAAAATTTTTATTTTTTTAAAAAAAATATATAATTATTATTTCTGAAAATTATTTTAATCTTGAATTTAGTATAAAACATTTTATTTTTAAAAATTATATTTTTCTGAAATATCATTTTTCATTGTGCTTTTTCTATTTAATATTAAATTATAATTTTCCAGTCGTGTGTCCTAAATATTGAGAATTTTATTTTTTATTTGGAATCATTTGTTTTATATTTTTTAAATAGGTCCCTTTTATTTTACGTTAATATGAATAAAACCCTCAATTATTTTAAAATTTAAATGATCTGTCTTAATCATGGAAATTTATTTTTAATTGTTAGTGAGAATATAATTACATTAAATGTTTTTAAAATGGGGTTTTTCAACCAGGAAAGGGTACATAGAATGTAATGGTGGGATTCACTTTATATCAACCTATGTTTTTTGAAAACCCTTACGCATCCACTAAGTAGGCTACACACCATGTGTGATTCATTGAATATGGCATGTAGTGCTGTTTTTTATAGAAATCCAATATTTTAAAAATCCAGTATTGACACCTCAATTAAATCCTCTCCTCTATAAATTTTTTTATAAACTCGTCAAAGTCTTCTGGATTGAGAAGGAAATCTCAAATCGGGGTTGCTACTCGCTGAAAATCGCCTCTACTCGAGTTAGGGGTTTCCATCATTCGTTCTTCATTCCCAATAGCTTCACCCCTTGATTATCTTACCTCCATCCATCAAATTGATCATTGTTGTCCCATAAGCTTCTAGACATATGCTTCGCTCATCAAAATGTTAACATTTTTTCAATCCGTTGTGAGTGAGGGGGTTCGATCAAGCATGGTACCTCCCAAAAAAGTCATACCGGGGCTGTGGCTATCCAACAGGTGAAATACAGGAAGAAATGATGGATAAAATATCCAAAACTAAGGTTTAAACAATGTTGTTCAAGTTCCCTTTGACAATGATCAATAACGGGGATTCCAGAATTATAAAATAAGTAATAAACCATTTAATTTATTTATATCGGAACATGTATATTTTTCAACTGGTGAAAATCCATGAAAGTGAGTGGATCATTATAATTATATAATATATGGTAAAAAAGTGGAGTCATACCTCTTTAACAGATCTAACATCAATAAAGAACATGTTTATCAATTATTTGGAAGGATTCGCCACATTTGTTGCATCCTGATCAGGTCTGATTCAGATTTATGTCATCGTCTGAGATGATCTACCAGAGCAAGGAGGATGGATAGATTCACCAGGGGTTTTAGAATCATAAGACAAGCCTATAAAATTCTATATAATGATATATTTATAATTACATCATTTTATGTTAAATGTATTTTTTATATAAAAAAAACTAAATAGGTCCACTTAAGGTATCTCTAATGAGGTTGTGATCTAAAATCCCAGTGTTGACTCATTTTAAATCGTGTGTAGGGTAAACACTATATTCTGTGCACAAAAATGGTCTTGTATTTCTGATCTGACCATCCCCATAATAGATATACCATTTTCTATAAGGCATTGAGTGCAAAATATATAATATTTTTCATATTTTTATGAAATAAATTTCTAGCCAAATGGTCTTGGGAATCACACACCATCTCAGTGTATAGCTATGTAAATCTATAAAAAAATATTTCAATGTATTAAAAGTAAAAAATATAGTCTCTAAATCATTCAGTAATTCAATATTTTCATCCTTCTAGAGAAAAACTAGTGGAAAAGTTTTGGATATTGAGCCGACACTTGGCTATCCCGCACCCAGTAACCCTACTCCATGTTTCCATGGTACCACAATAATGTCATTATATGCTTCAAAAATACAGCTTTCACAAAAAATTAATATTCATTTCTGTTGGTGAGTAATTTTTTTATCAGATTATATAAAATTTATTCAAATTAATGAACATTATTATATAAATCATGATGTAAAAAATTATATTAGAGTTAATTTTTTATAATTTTTTTAAAAAAAATTGATTTTTATGAATTGAAAAAAATATAGATTTTTATTGAGGCATGTCTTTTGGAATTGAGAAATTTTGAGTTTATATTTGTTTTTAAAGTGTATAGAAGTAAAATTACTAAATTAAGATTACTTTTAATTAAAATAATGACATTTTATTCAATAATATGATGTATTTGCGTATATAAACATTTTATACAAAAAAACAAATTTTTTGTAAAATTACTTTTCATCGCATTTTTCATATGTAATTTAAAATTAAATTATAACTCTTATGTTAATATAATATCATTGAATATATTACATATTTTTAATAAGAATAATAAACATTTCTTAATAATTTCATCTAAATTCTTTATCATAATTACTAATAAAAAATAGTAAATACTTGTTACCATGCTTAATGATAAAATGTGTATATCCAGGGTCAAACCAATAGATAAATATATTTTTTCATTTTAACCTTATTTATATCCAATTTTATTTCTATATTTAAATTTTATACTATCCCACATTAAAATATCTATCCATTTGGAAGTGTTTTTAAAGAGTACTAAATTATTACATTTTACTCATTTTAGAAATTCAATGTGTTCCCACAACCCAACTTATAAAAGAACAACCATCCATCATATTTATAACTCCCCCTTGATCCATATAACTCAACAAAACCATAAGTATCTTATAAATATTCCTATAAAAAATTAGTGATTTTGTTTTCTTCCTAAAAGACTATTAAAAGGGTCCTTAAGGAAGGATCTAAAGAATAAAAACCAAATGTGAGGTTATTAGCTTACATGACATATTTTATATTATTTATTCTTCCAAATCTTATAAATCTATGTTATTCAACATAAAATATTAAATTTTGTATAAAAATAAAAATATTTTTTTCTAGGATTATAGAAGAACCATTATTCACCTTCATTCCTAATTAATGCAAAGTGAAATTATAACAGTTGTGTAGCATAGACTACCACCACAGCATAACTATAAAATACATTTTCCATAACCACATCTGATGTATTTTTTTAATATGTTTTTAAATATTATATATGATACTTTTGACATGATGTGTTATTTTTAATTATAATATCATGTGTAACATATTTCCTTCCCATATGCTGGAATACGATAACATCGCTCTTTTGTTCATAGGAAATATCAACTCCATGAAGCGATGTGATCCGTTTTTAAATTACCCATAAAAGGAATGGAGAAGGTTATAGTTAATGAATATGTATGATATAATAAATATTTAATAATTGGGAATTATTATTGACCTTTCATTGGTTACATCTTTCAAAAAGTGAAAACAACGATCATGCCTGTGTACGACCTACCGTATCCATGAATGATGTAATTTTTTTTACTATATCTAACCTTTATGGATCACTATAATTTTATATAAAATATTAATATAATAATTAAAATTCTAAAAATGGTGGAAAAATGATAAATTTACAAGGAACACTCATTAAAAATGAAACAGTTGACACTCAAAAATGGTGATGGTAATAATTAATTATTAACAAATGGGTGTCAAAATGTTATATGTGGATCATATATGATATAATAATTATGTACATGGAACTAGAATATAATAATAATAAATTAAAATTTTATATAATTTAGGGTAGAGAACATTCTATGAAATTCATACTTTATGTAATGGAGTTTCATCTAACATTAATTTCTATGAGAAACCTACCGTGTTCACCACCTTTTCCCTTTTGTTTTGTATATACATTCATGGTACTAACCATAAAAACTACATATTCTAGTAAAACTAAACAATAATTCACTTTTTTAAATCCTCATAGTCCATTAATGGTAGATTTTTAGATAATTAAATCAGAAAACTTACATAACAAACTGATAAAATACAAGGTCGATATCACTACTCAGTATACATATTTCCCACAATTTAAAATAATTAAAATGGAAGATGTTTTTTTATATTAAATGTATTCCTTAAATTAACCTGGTATTATCATTTAACAATATGAATCTTTAAATCCTATGATTTTTTTTAAAAAACATTGGATGAGCACAAAAATTTTATAAAGGGACATAAAAGATTGAAGGAAACAGTCATTACATGAATACTTATAAAACATTACTTCTTCACAATAAAAATATGCTTAAAAATAAACCATTTTATTTTTAAATAAATAATCTTCTCTCCCCAATAGTTTTCATAATTCATTTAATTATAAATATTAAAGAAACTAAAATCATATTAATTTCCCTTCAAATTTGAAAATCACATAAAATATTTTTCACAACACTATAATTTAGATTCTTTTTTAGGGAATAACAATAACAGTTATAAATTAATTAACCATCATAGATACTAATGTGAGAAAATCATGGTTATATTAAAATAATTACCTTCGAGTATCTATAATAGGTACTCATAAATTAAACAACCCAGTTATTCTTTTAATATTTATTGTAGTATATTCCCATTATCTCTTATAAGAAGCCCAATCAGTTACCTCTATTTCATATTTGGAATAACCCTATGATCAAATTTCATACCCAATGCATAATAGGTCTATCATGATCCCACCAATATTTTATTTATAATTCAACCATCCATTAACATAAAATAATTCCATAATCAATAACATGATATATACAAGATTGTATCATAAAAATAATTCTTGAGGAAAATAAAATTTCCACATTGAAATTACATATGAAAAAATAACTTAATTATTAAGGTTTCAAACATAATTATAAATATTTAATAGGATATTCATGAATAGATTATTCATCATTGTAGGAAAATATTCTCATGCCGTATAAGTTATAAACAATAATTAAACACCATTTTCTGAAAAGTCACAAAGTAACTCATTCCGAAAATGAAAAACGGATTCCTTTAAAACATTTTTGTAAAAACTAAAACATTGGGAAAAAAATTAAAACAAATCAGAGAATGTTATAAAATTTAGGAAAATATTTTTTATAAAATAAGGATATGGAATAAAAATTATGTCTAAATGAAATCTTTAAAATACAATTTTTAGTAGAAATACCCTTACATTTAGCCAAACATTCCATGTAAGATTATTATGTTCTTGAGTAATAAAATTTATTTTATTATTTATATTCTTAAAAAAATCATTTTTATTATTCCAATTAAATTTCTTATTTCTATGTTATATACCATTATATAATCATTTAATTTCATTTATGATGTTTTGATGATATTTGGATCATAAGTAAAAAATGGATTTGGTAAGTTGACTATGGTTAAAATGGACATTATTCAATAATATCTGAAGTTATAGCCATGAAATAATTTTAGTTTTTAAATATTAATAATAAATTTTCAACCAATAATGAAATATAGTTATGAAAAATTAATTTTTATACAACCATAGAGATGGTAGGTAAAAAATACTCATGAATAACATTTACATTTTTAAATGATAATTTAGTAAAGATGTTAATTATTATTTAATACTTATAGAATCATCATAAAATCATAAATATAAAATTTATTCTTTAAATATACTTATAATTATCATCCATGTGATGAGGCGATGAAACAAAAGAACATTTCCTCATGGAGGTGGTAGTCTATAGGTACACAAGAACAACATTGTCATTTTCTAGTGTGTGGAAGTGTAAGAATTTTTATTGTGTTTTCTTTATCTAATGATAAATTTGTCATAAATTACCTATATATGACTTAAAAACATCATTATAGTCATTATTTAGAGATGCATATGGAAATAGAATTACATAAGTTCACGAGGCTATAGTCCACCACACACATAAAGAGAGATTCGTATTCCATTTTTTCTGGAAAAGGATATGGGCATGGGTTGTGAAACTAACATAAAAAAATTTAATATGTGGAAGAAATTTTTTATATCATATATTAATGGTTGATTATTATTTTAATGAGGTGTAATAAGAAATTAAACTAAAACATATGGTTAAAAATTATACATCTTTATTAGAATTTCTCCTTTGATTATCATCTCAAGACCTATAATGTTATTAGTATACCAAAAAATTTTGTCTATAATGAGGTGAGAGATTATAAGAAGTTATTTATATATGTAATGGATTAAAAATAAGATATTTAGTATTAATATTGAGATGTAGAGTTTATTTTTTTCTAGATATGGGATGGGGAACTCTTGAAATTCCCCTAAATATTAAATTTATATAAATTAGGGTTCAATTTGATATAGTTATGAACTGATGTATTTTGAAGATATTTTTATTATGTGTCAAAATAGGCACATAAAAAAATAATTATATATGTTTTTACTATGTTTTTATACTTATATTTTGTTTTTATCCCCTCATTATCCCATTTTTTAACTTACCATGACAAGAATGGTTTTACTATTTATGTATCATGATTGTTTCAATAAATGGATGAATAAATCATAAATGGACCGTGGATGAAATTGTCAACCATAACCTGATTAATTTCCTAAATAAATTATTATTTTTATTATAATATCATTTAATGAGTAATTATTTATTATAATGTATAATGATTATCATTTTTTAGATCTATTAATTACATTGACATTAATAATATCAAAAAAATTCTTATAAGTTTATAAAAAATATTCTAAAACATCATTAAAATTTTAAAGTAATCTATAAAATTTGTAGATCATGTGAATTATCTTAAACTAAAATACTTTATATATTTTAATATATTAAATTTTATTTTTCATTAATTTAATAATTATTGTATCAGTACAGTGAAAACATTGAAGGTAATTATATTTTTTCTAACACCTAAAAATAAATTTACATGATGAAGATAGATCATTTATATTTAAAAATAATATTTATATCTAAATATATAGTTTAGTAATTTAAATTTTAAAAATATTATTTTTATAAAATTTATCGTAATATTATATTGTCGCAAAAAATTGATGATAAATTACCTATATGAAGATAGGTTATTTAAATTTCAAAATAATATTTATAACTGAATATATCATTAATTTTTTTCAAAATAAAAATTTTAAAATAGATTTTATTCAATTATAATAATTTTATACATTTATAAATATGATATCTAAATTTAGGTGATTTATCATCATCAAAGTAATTTATTTTTAATATTAATTGAAAATATAATATTTCTTAAATGTTTTCAAAATAATATTTTCAAAACAAATTTTATAAAAGTATATATTCAATTAGAAATAGTATTCATAAATTTATATGATCTATATTCATCATTATAATTTATTTTTATTTTTTAGGGAGAGTATAATATTACCTTCAATATCCTATGATAATATCTGTGATAATTTTTTTACAAAACATTTACGGTAATATTATATTTTCACAAGAAATGAAAAATAAATTACCATGATGAAGAGAGATCATTTAAATTTATAATTAATACATATAACTGAATATTGTTTTTATCGTTTATATTAGAAAAAATATATATTCAGTTATAAATGTTATTGTTTATTTAAATGCTCTATCTTTATTCTGGTAATTTATTTTTAATTGTTAGTGAGAAAACTATATTACCAAAAACCTTTTCAAAATATTATTTTTATCATTAATAATTTCAAAGGATATATTTAATTATAAATATTATTATGAAATTTATATAATCTATCTTCATTATGTTATCTTATTTTTTCATTTTAGTGAGAATAAAATTATAACATAAATGTTTCAAAAATAATATCTTTCAGATATATGTTATTTAGTTTTAAATATTATTTTTAAATATTAATAACCTATCTTCATTATCGTAAGTAATTTTTATCTTTTAGTGAAAATATAATGTTACCAGAAATTTTTTCAATATAATATTTTTATCCCAGATATTATCAAAGGATAGATTTTATAATAAATATTTATTGAAAATTAAATGATCTATCTTTATCATGGTAATTTAATTTTAATTGTTAGTGATAATATAATATTTCCTTAAATATCATTTGACAATAGGTATGTTAAAATTATTATTTTGAAAAAATTTATTGTAATATTATATTGTCACTAAAAAATAAACATATTTTACCATGATGAAGATAGATAATTAGAATATCAAAATAATATTTATATGTGAATATATATTTAATTATTTTTTAAAATTATTTTGTTAATCGAGTTTTATTCAGTTATAAAAATATTATACCGTTTTAAATATTTTTCAAAAATTTAGATGATTTATATTTATCATGGTAATTTATTTTTAATTTTTAGTGAAAATATAATATTTCCTTAAATGTTTTCAAAATAATAATTTTAAACGAAATATTATCAAAAGCTATATTCAGTAATAAATATTATTCCGAAATTTAAATGATCTATCTTCATCATGGTAATTTATTTTTAATTTTTTGTGAGAATATAATATTACCTTCAATGTCCGATGATAATATCTATGATACCATTTTTATAACAAGTAGGGTAATATTATATTTTCAGAAGAAATTAAAAATAAATTATCACGATGAAGATAGATCATTTAAATTTAAAAATAATATATATAATTGAATAATTTTTTAAACATATATAAAGATATATTCATTTATAAATATTATTTTGAAATTTAAATGATCTATCTTCATCCGGGTAATTTTATTTTAATTGATTGTGAGAAAATAATATTACCAATAATATTTTCAGAATATTATTTTAACATTTATATTTTCAAAGGATATATTTAGTTATAAATATTATTTTTAAATTTAAACGATATGTCTTCATCATTGTAATTTATATGATTGTTTGTGAGAATATAATATGACATTAAATGTTTTCGAAAATAATATTTTCTAGATAAATATTATTCGGTTATAAATATTATATAGAAATTTAAATGATCTATCTTCATCATGGTAATTTATTTTTTTAGTGAATATATAATATTACGTTAAATGTTTTAAAAATATTATTTTTATCATATATATTATCAAATTATATAATAAGTTATAAAAATTATTTTGAAATTTAAATGATCTATCTTCATCATGGTAATTTAATTTTAATCGTTAGTGAGAATATAATATTACATTAAATATCCTTTGATAATATCTATTTTAAAATTATTTTTTTGAAAAAATTTATGGTAATATTATATTGTCACTAACAATTAAAAATGAGTTACCATGATAAAGATATATCACTTAAATTTAAAAATAATATTTATAATTGAATAATAATTTCAAGATAGATATTGTCAATGGATATATTCAGTAATAAATATTATTATGAAATTCAAATAATCTATCTTCATCATGGTAATTTATTATTAATTGTTAGTGAGAATATAATCATACCATAAATGTTTTCAAATTAATATTTTTAACACAAATATTCATACTAAAAATGAAAAATAAATTACCATAATAAAGATAGATTATTTAAAATTCAAAATAATATTTATAATAAAATTTATCCTTTGAAAAAAATATATGCCAAAAATATTGCCTTGAAAACATTTAATGTAATATTATATACTCACTAATAATTAAAAATATATTACCATGATAAAGATAAGTCATATAAATTTAAAAATAATGTTTATAATTTAATATATCCTTTGCTAATATCTATTTTAACAAAATTATTTTGAATACCTGTAAGGTAATATTATATTCTCACTAATAATTAAAAATAAATTACCATGATAAAGATAGATCATTTATGTTTCAAAATTATATTTATGACTGAATATATCCATTGATAATATCTATGTTAAAAATATTATTTTGAAAACATTTAAGGTAATATTATTTTATCACTAACAATTAAAAGTAAATATCCATGATGATGTTAAAACATTTAAATTTGAAGATGGTATTTATAACAAAATATAACCTTTGATAATAACTATTCTAAAAATATTTTATTGTTATAAATATTATTTTTAAAATAAAATTTTATATCTTCAATAGGGTAATATATTTTTAATTATTAGTGAGAATATAATTAACTTATATGTTTTCACAATGCTAACATAATAATTATTTAAAAAATATAAAATTAGATAATTGATATTAAATATATAAAAATAATTTTATTGTGAGATAATTCATATGATCCACCAATTATACAGGTATCCTTAATCTTTTTTTTTTGTTTTTTTAAACAAATTTTGTAAATTATAAAAATTTTTGGATATTATAATTGTCAATGTAATGAATAGTTCAAAAAATGTCATTGACGATATTTTGAAATAACTAAAAACCAATTAAATGATATAAAATTCCTAATAATCATTTATTTAAACAATTTATGATGATATAGTTCATTATATCATCCATGATCCATTCTACCATTTTTGGAAACTACCATGATCCTCAAATAGTAAAAACCTCATTGTTTGGGAAAGTTTAAAAATGGGTTAACGATTGGTTAAAACCAAAGGATATGTATAAAAATATAGTCCAAACATATATAATTATTATTTTATGATATTATTTTTACAAATTATAATCATATATTCAAAATAAAACATATTTGAAACCATATGTAGTTAAACTCTAATTTGTATTAATTTAATATTTCAATGAATTCCAAGAATACCCATCTCATATCTTAGAAAAGAGAAACTATTATTCTAAATCATAATAAATTCATAAAAAAAATTAAAACCAGTCCATACCTGAACCTTTCCTAGAATATCTCCCTTCATTCTAGAAATAATATTTAGGTATACTACATATATTAGAGGGCATAATGTGTTAATCAAATGAGACATTCCAAAAAAGATGTATTGTTTTAACTACTTGTTTTGGTTTTATTTCTTATTCAAACTCCTTAAAATATTCATCAACCATGATAATATAATATAAAAAATATATTCCATATATTTAGGTTTTTAAGATCATTTCACAACCTATATACATCCCACAATCCATCAAATGGAAAACAAAACCCTCACTCATGTGTGTGGTGGACTGCAGCCTCGCCAACCGAATTAATTTATTTTCCATCACCGTATCTCAAGAATGACTATAACGATGAATTTATGTTATATATATGTCATTTAGGACATATTATCATTATATAAATATAATACAACAAATATTTTTTTCCTTTCCACACACTAGAAAATGATAATGTCGTTTGTTCATACGTGTAGGCTACCACCTCTATGTAGCTATGTGTTTCATTTCAAATCAACGAATCACATCAATGATAAATATAATTATATTAAATGAACTAATATTATTTTTATTATTTTATTACACTTTTAAAATATAAATTTATAATTACAATTTTCTATAATGATCATCGAAAAATGGAAATTTTAATCATGTGTACGTACGACATACCATCTCCATGATTTTTACATAGTTAATTTTTCATGACAATATATAATTATTAATTAAAATTTTATGATTTATATTAAAAATTGATTATTATGTAATGATTATGACTTTTTATAAGATAGAATAGTGATAAATTTAACAATAGTCAACTTAACTAATCCATTTTAAACTTATGATCCGAATATCATGAAAATGTCTAACATCAACTTTAATGATAATATAATTTTATATTACATGGTAATAATTTATATAATAGAAATAATAAACATTAAATTTTTTTAAGAAATAATATAAATAACATGATTTTCTTATTCAGGAAGATAGTGATCTTACGTGATGATTCAGACTAAAGTTAAAGGATTTTATTTTAATAATTATATTTTAAAGTTTCCTTTAAAACTCACTTTTTCTTACATATCCATATTTTATAGAAAAATAAGATATTAATTTAATATTCTCTTGTAATTTTTTAATGTTGTTTTTTCCATGTTTTAATTTAAAAAAAATGTTTGAGATGAACCTTTTTGTAATTTTTTGAATGAGATACTTTGGGGTTTTTTGATTAAAGTAGGTAATGATCCTTTTTTAAATTATACAAGATGAGAATATTTTCCTTACATCCTGAAAAATCGTTTCATGAATCTTATTTTACAGGTTTAAAATTAAAATTTCAAATAAAAATCCCTAATAATTTTTCATATTTTTAAATAATAAATTTCATAGTGGAAAAACATTTAACCATGAAAGGTTATTAAAATGCATGATTTTATATATCATGTTATGGAATTTTGAAATTGTATATAATGAGAAGTGGTTTAGTTATAAACAAAATTTGGTTGGGTCCATGATATCCCTAAAATTAATTTGGTATGGAATTGGTCATATGGTTATTCTAAATATAATGTGGAGTTAACTATTTTAGATTCTTTAAGAGTTAGTGGGAATATAATATGATGATTATTCCACAATTAACAGTGATGGTTAATCCATGAGTAGTTATTATGGTCACTCAAAGGTAATATTGGATGATAACCATGAAGGTCTCACATGATTATCTATAATGGTTTCTCCATTTATAACCATTATGGTAAATCCATATGAAATAATGAAAATAATAACACTGTGAAAGAGATTTCATGTGATTTTCAAATTTGACGTGAAATCATTATAATTTTATTTTACTTGAAGATCTATAATGAAATGTTTTATGACAGGTTTTTGGAAGAGAATATGATTAATTGGGAATTAAATGGGTTATTTTTAACCTAATATCTATTTTTAATTAGTAATAAATTAATAAGTATTTGTGTATTGACTGTTTCTTTTTTTTATTTCCCTTGCTGAGATTTTTGTGTCCATCCCATGTTTTAAAAAATCATAGTATTTAAGGACTCGTAAGGAAATATGTGTTTACAAGTTGAGCTTTATGAATATTTTTTATAAAAATAAAACATATTCCATTTTAATGATTTTATATTACAGGAAATATCGATATTGAGTAGAAATATCCACCTTATATTATATTAGTTTTTTATTTAAGAATTTTTACTTAATTATCAAATAATACAAACATAAAAGATATTTGGGGATGTAAGAAAGTTAAATTTAGTTAAATTTCACTAGAATATGTAGTTATTATATTCAGGTTTGTGAATGTATATAAAAAACATAAGGGCATTGGTGAACATGGCATGTTTCACATAGAAATAAAAGTGAGATGAAAGTCCATTGCCACAAGTTTGACTTCTTTCGAACAATCTACAACAATAATTATAATAAATTTAAATTTATTATTATATATTAGAGTCATTTAAATAATTATAATATCATATATGATCCACATGTTACATTTTAACACAAATTTTTAAATTATTCCATATTGACATTACAGTTTATGGGTGTCAACTATTTCATTTTTCATGACAATTTCATTTCGGTAGTTCTAGTCCATATACAATTATCACAGTTATAGAATTATTATTCTATCATATTTATTCACAACGTATATCCTTATTACAAATTATTATATTGGTAAATGAAAAAATAGATAACATCTCTTCCTGTAGGTGATATTCTTCAGATACAAATGAGTGATGTTATCGTTTTCTAATAGATTGGATGGAAAGAGGGTATATCTGATAATATAACTCAAAAAATAATAATCAAGTCCTAAATATCGTATATAATCATTAAAAACAACATAATAATAATAAAAGAGATACGGTTATGGAAAATTAATTGTATAGTTATGTGGAGGTGGTAGTTCACGCACACACACAAGTGATAATTTCACATCCAATTTGTTTGGAAAGATGGTGAATAATGTTTATTATATAATACAAGAAATAATTATGTATAATTTATTCAATTAATTTATTATATAATTATTAATACCATATATTTATAGGTTGGGTAAATTAAATAATCTGAAAGAGGTCAGGTAAGATGATAACATATCCTTCGGTTGGTATTATTTAGATCCATTCTTAAGGACGCTTTGAATAGTCATTTAGGAAGATCAAACCTATATATTTTTGGATATGGGTGTTTATAAGGTAATTAGTTATGGTTTTTTCAAGTTATATGGATCAATGGGGAGTAATGAATATAACGGATGGTTATCCTTTAATAAGTGTGGGTGTGGGTATGCTTTGAATTTCTAAAAATATTAAAATGTAATAATTTCAATCTCATGGAAAATGCTTCCAGATGGATAGAGTTTTGAATGTGGGATAAGTTGAAATCTAAAAATATCCATAAAATATGATTTAAACATGGTTAATATGAAAAAAATATAAATTTATTATTTTAACAACACTCCCTCGTATACATGATTTAACCTAAAGCATGTTAATTTTATTTAATATTTTTATTAATCATTGTGATAAATAAATAGTTGAACTTATTAAATAATAATTACTTTATAAATAAAAATATGGAGTCCATTTTATTATATTATATTAAAAGTAGGTGAATAATTTAATTATAAATCCGACATGGGAAATGCGATGAAAAAAAAATTATTGAAAATTATTTTCTTATGTATAAAAAATATTTATACCATAACCCATCATAATATTGAATAAAAAATCTAATAATAAAATGTATCCAAAAAATTATAATATGTTCACTCTAATATAATTTTTGACCTCATGGTTTAAATAATAATGTATATTCATTCAAATTAATATTATAAAATGTTTATAAATAAATAATTTTTTTACTCATAAAAATAAACAAAAAACTATTTTTTCAAAAAAAATGACATTAATAAAAAATGAGTAACTGATTATCAATATATTATAATTATCTATAACCATTATACATAATTTTAAAATTTTGGTTATTACTATTTCTAGGATAAAATTAATTGCTATGTTATAATGATAAATTATATGAAAAATAATTTAGACAAGGTGTGGTGTGTATCGTAAGAAATCTATGAAATTTAAGTCTAATGAAGATAAGTATATAATAAAATCTCAGAGTGTTTGTATAAAACCTTGAATGTTTATTTCATTAATTAAAATACATATTCTCCCTTATATTATTCCGCTTTTTTGAGTAGTTACTAGTTTCGGTAATGGCCTCAAGGATTTGGGAATCTTAATGATGCTTAAGTGTGTTTTTTGGATAACATTATACTAAAAAATATGTGATATGTTGCAGAACACATGAACATGTGCCAAATGAGTAGGTTGTACTATAGTGGATATGGTTACTCCATATTGGTTTCATGGATGAAGGTATATTCTATAGATCCTAATGATGCAAAATTGTGTGGAGGGTGATTTGGGTTTACACTATAGACTTCATCGCCGCAAAGCTTGTTTTCATGTTAGTCTGGTTCTCTCATTGGTCTTCTCGAGTTCATCCTCTTAAGGTGGCTATTTTTATCTTGAATTGATGGGGGAAAAATTGGAATGAAGTGGGGAATTTATAGTCTTTATGTGGATTCTTCATACAGATTTACCCTCGGATGAGTCCGCAACATATACCACATATACCAATTCATTTCTCCTTATTTTTTAAAAATGAATTGATTCCTCATTCTTATTTTAGTTCTCAAATGTTCATTGATGTAAGTCAAATAGATTTTTAAATTAAATTTTATTATTGTAATGGGTCTTGTCATGACCTGTAGGACACACCATGATAGCCTACTAAATGTAATTGAACTGCAGAGATGTACTATGAGATTTTTAGAAGCAGTTATGTGTGCCGCAGCGACCCTCGAGTTGTTGTCACTACCAGGGTGTGTGTCGTTTTATTAAATAGTGTTATGTCTTAGCTTTTGAGTACTACCCCATAACATCCAAAATTTTTTGTATTTTTTCCATTAAAATAAAAAATGAGTTAAAATAAAGTCTTAGAAATAAATCCAATTATGGTCTATTATAAAAAATAAAATACAGCAACCCAGGTATCTAATAACTCATCATAAAATTATAAGTATATAATTGTAATATAAATGGAAATAAAATAATAAATATTATATAAACAATAATAATTGGACAATAAATATAATTAATCAAAAAATGGAAAGATTTTATAATGGATCATTTTGAAAAGCTATGATGAAAACTCTATCAAAGATAATTATAGATAGAATGTAGGTAAGAAGAATTAGGTGAATCATTTATCGATTGAGGTGTGAGAATATGATGTGATGGTATATAAATAATGATGAAATTTCTCTAGGGTGTGTTCTGAATCTATCGATAATATAGTCATCCGGGAAAAGACATAAAATAATTTGGAATAATGGATGTGTTTAAGGATAAATCAAATTAAAATGTTTATATTGTAAAATTACTAATTTAATTACATTTTATATTATATAATATAATGATTATTAGATATGTTGAGTAATTTTATAGGTATTTGGTAATGAAATTAATTATCAATATTTGGATTTATTTGATGATAAATGGTGGTAAATAATAAATATAATTATTACCAAGGTAATTATTATTATAATCCTAAAAATTTATATAATTATAAATTATAAATGTATTATAATATTTAGCATGGTACATTAATTGTAAAAGATATATATATATATATATAAAGATAATTATAAGAATATTTTATTATTTTGAAAACAATATATTTAATGATAAGTGTTAATTTTTATAGGAATGTACAATTAATTATCATATAAAATTTAAAAAAATTAAATGATAATAAAAATAAATATAATAAATTATATTTTATTTGAGAAATGGATATATTTAATTTAAATATACAGGTTTATATATTAAAAATATAGAAATTATTTTAATTAAAAATATAGAAAATTATTAAATAATAAATTATCAATTAAAAAAATAAATTGATGTACTATAAGAATTATATTAAATAATAACAATAATGAAGAATTGAATTTATTATATAGAATTGTGTCTATAATATATAAAATTATATTTATAAAATATAGACATTATATTTAATTTTCATAGTGATATTTAAATAAAAATATTTATTAATTGTTGATTATTTTGGGAAAATAATGTATAGGACTATTAAGAATATAGGGTCAGTGAGACCCACAATGGGATATTATTCCATCTACCTCAGTTATCGATGAATCATCTAACAAAGGCAAGACTAGCGATGTGTAAGGTCTTGCATGGGCCTAACATTAGCGGACACTAAGAAAGAAAATGTGGACGTGTAGTGGTTCTAAAGATGGGGATGGTTACCATCTTCAAGGATTGGCCTAAGGGCCTTGATTTCCATTTCCTATTGCATCCCAATATATGAAGGACAGTGGACCATCCAAATAATCAATGTTCGATGTATTACAATTAGCAGATTTTATTGATAATTGAAATGATTGTGTGATTCATTTTCAATGACATGGTATTCATCTTCATCTTTCTTGAGCTACAACATTATCTATTTACTTTTTTCTCTACCTAAAACATGTGATGTCATCACACATCATGTGATATCATTTATTTTAGTGGGTCAGTGGGTATTATTTATTTTTTAGATGACCTGTATTGAAATATTATTAATTGAAAATGATTGAATCAATGCTCGATAAGAATGTGTGTATATATATATATATCAGGTTGAGATATTTGGGACTTAGTGAAGATTATATACTGAAAATAGTGGGTCAAAACTCATCATGATATTAAATTATTATAAATTTTTTCTCATATCAATTAAATAAACAGCTTAATGTTGTGTGATTTTTTACAAATAAATACCATCTAAAACCATTATTATAGGAAAGATACATTAGAAGATTTGATATATATAACCAAAAAAATGTGTCAACAAATATCTTGGATATATATCATGAATTATTGTGTATGATAAAGTATGTTGTTAGTTTAAATTTTTAAATATTTAAAGAGGAAATATTTATAGACTAATAAGAACCCACATTAAAATGAGGTTCACTAAAAATTAACATCATTATCAAATGATTGAATTATTATTTAGAAAATATTTATTATGATATTATATTAATTATGTGGTGAAGATGGATATAAATAAATCTCATCCTTTGTTCATTTTTATCTCATGAAACTCTGCTAATCCATTTTCACCTGATATACTCATTAATTGATTTTTTTTAGTTTTTAGATAAGGCAATGTGAATAGGAGAGTGTGTATTTGGTGTTATATTTGAATAGTGATACTGCAAGGTGGAATATTAAAGGACTGGGTGGTGAGGTAATTCTATATGGAAGGGAGACTCAAAATTGATATCAAATAGAATTTAATTTAGTTATTGTCTTTTATATTTACAATTTTTAAAATTCATCATTTCATTTAATTTCATTCATCTATATTTTCATCCCTAATAAATGTTATATATTTTCTCTTTATGGGCCAGTTTGAATGATTACATTGAGAGAGATCCTATTTATTTCCAATTTCCTTAAATCAAAACTATTACATTATTTTTTAATATTTTTATCTCTTGAAAAAGTTTTATTTTTATTTTTTAATATATGATTTTAAAAAATAATTTCAATTTTTTATTTTTTTAGAAAGTGATATTTATTGATAAAAAATAAAATGTGAAATGGTTATTATGATTATATAATAAGGTTACTATGTGTTTTATTTAAAAAATATGTTATATGGAAATTATAAATAATTAGAGTATATGGGTAAACACAAACCATAAGGGACTATGTCCACTAGGTTGTAGAAGGTCCTGGAATTATATATCCCTCTAATGAATTGGGTAGTGGTTCAACCCCATAAGATACCAGTAATGGTTCCTTGGTTATGATCATAATAACACTTTGTTATATTTCCTTGGTAGACCACCATGACAAATTTTTATAATATGGGATTATCTTGATTTTCTTTTCTATTAAAAATGATGTTGGAAATCGATAATTTAGATATTCTAGAAATGAATGCTTCCATAAATTTCAATAACTAAACATAAATGTTCATCCATAAAAACATCTATTGAGATAAATATTCTCAACCCCTATCTTGAAATGTTTTCCACAGGGCTTATGGATGTGTGAGAATGATAACGCAATATGTGAGTTTCTTCTCTTTGTTGGGTAAGTGTGTCATTTATGAGTCTATATTAATGATTAAAAGTCACATTGAAGGTATGGGTTTTTATATGTTATAGTATTCATATTTCTCTAAATTCATAAACCAATAAATGTATTGGGTGTTGGAGATTGTGCCATAGAAACAACATATTTTTGCATTATGATAAACATGTATTCATTAATTTGAATATTAATAAAATACTTATCACATTATGATTTATCTTCTGGATGACATAGTTTTGGATAATGTCCTAAGATTAATTGTCGCACTAAAATGTCAGAGCCGTTCTCCAGTATGATGAGAACCTAGAAGTGCTATGAAACTATTGTTGAATATATGTTATATATCCGAATGATATAATTTGAGGGACACAATTGATATATGCTATTAGGGTTGGAGACAAATAGGACATTGAAGCACCTTATTATGGTATACGCCCTTAGTTATATCATGTATGATATTATGAGAATGAGATTCAACAGTAAAAAATCCACATTTCAATGTGACATTAGATCTTCCTATCTACATACATGTGTATTGGTCATTAAACATTAAGATTATTATTAATGAGTATTATGATTCACTCGGTTATATGTATTGAAAACATTGTGATGAAAAATGTTCAATAGAAGGTGGGATATGTTAGGTGTGTCATAAGTAATATTTCCTTTGTCACGACATGTCCCCTGGTGCCCATGCTGTGACTACACCAAGCCCGCCTTCCACAGGCCAGGGTATGGTGACTAGCACCAAAGGCATAAAATCCCTAAAACTGGGAAGGCATTGCCTTTATAAACTGAAAACACAAACAAATTGAGTACAAGATAGAAGTAAAACCTAATTAAAGATGTATACAAAAGAAGTTCTCGAAAGTAAAATGGTCTTGAAATACAAGCCCAATAGGGAAGTGAAAGTACAACTGAAAAGAAATTACAACTGAAAAAGAAAAGAAGCTATCGGGTCGTCCTACGGGTTTTACTACCTAAAGGGTAGGTACATATGGCCTCCTCAACACTCCACATCTATCAATATCCTCTGTGTACAGACTCGTCATAAGGTCCACCTCTGGATACCATCCAGTCCTGCTACTCAGCCTCAGTCAGCATTTTCCATCATCTGCATGCAATACAACGAGGTACAAGAATAGCCTGTGCAGGGGTGAGTATAATGATATTCTGTAGGGACCCTAAGACCCTCAAGGTCTCACAAAATCCAACAAACATAACCCACAAAGTATGAAATAAAGAGATAACCCCACTTAGGTATATGCCCATACATATACCTAAGTTATCTAGTAATACATCTAAATCATTGGGAAAACACAAGGTTCTGACTGAGCCCACACAGGTATAAAAATTTTGTAGATATATGTAGATGATCAGATGTAGCCACTAAATCATATAATCTATCGGACCAACACATGATCCAGGACGAGTTATTCTGTCGGACCAACAGATGATCTAGGAATAGAAATCAGAACTATCGGACCAACACATGATCCAAGAACAGTCGTCAAAAATGTTGGACCAACACAAGATCTAGGTCTAGCTATTCTATAAGACCAACACATGATCCAAGAACAAAAGTTAGAATAGTCGGACCAACACATGATCCATGAACATTCATCAGAGCTGTTAGACCAAAACATGATTTAGGAACATACTATAGTGCACAGTGAGCCACATGGTTTCCACAAAGCACACATGATACCAAGAGGGTCCACTTCACAGTCCATGTTTTGAAACATTAACTTTCACGTCGACCCAAGTTGATGTATACCGGAGTTTCGTCTGGTCAAAAGGAACAAAACACGACAGACGGTGCATCAATCGGACGCCCGGTCTTAGAGTTATTGGCATATCCGTTCTGATGGCCCGGTCCGATTTAGATTCAATCCAACACGAACGTACATCAACTATGTCCAAACCTCAACTTGAGTGTGCCAAAATAATCATCTCACTCCATTATTTCCGTAGCCGCAGACGGTTCTCCAATCAGACACCTATAGCCCAAGTTATGAGCGAAAAGGTGAAATCGGGTCAAACGGGTCTGAACTGGGGTCCGACCCAGTCTGCTAGTCTGACCCGGTCCGTGTGTCCGACCTAGCCCAAGGGGGGTGGCTTGGCCCGTAGGGGTGGCTCGGCACGTGCTTGGGGACCGGCCCACGCTGGCGGCCCAGCCCGCGCTGGGTCCAACCAGCGCTGGGTCCGGCCCGCGCTAGATCCGGCCCAGCGGCCTACGAGGGTCCACCCTAGCCGTATCCAGAAGAGAAGGCCACACCCCTGGCTTGTGAACAGAACAGGTTCCAAGCACCAGTTCGCTAGCCTGTGGGACCTAGGAGGGTCCCGCCTCATCTGGCTTGCCGAGCGGCCAGCCTGTCTGCTCTGTCGGCGGCTAGCTCTACTCCACCGCCGCAGCCAGGGGGTCGCGACTTCTTCCTCTACACAGTGCAATGACGCTGCTCCCCTCCAGCGGCCTGGTGACCGCATGTGTGCATCACCGCAGCCAAGGGCCGCTACCTCTTCCTCTGCACGGTGCGATGGCGCCGCGCCTTTCTAGCGACCTGATGACCCTACGTCGTCAGTTTCCTTCTTGGCCTCCCTGACGATGGTCGTCGTTGCACCGCCACCATCGTCAACAAGTGAGGAAAAACGGAGGGTGAGGGTCAAGCTATGTTCTTTCAGCCTGCACCCTCCACATTATGGTGATATCAATCGGTAATTCCTAAACCATGATTTGAATGATGGATAATGAGAACAAATTCAAACTTAAATCCCCTACCTTAGGTTCGTTGTTCGTTGGCGATGTTACGGAAAGGTGGACATCGATACGTTGAAGTCGAGAAAGAATATGATGAAGTCGAGGAGGTTGTTGTCAGTGTTCATCAATGATGGCACATCCCCCCTTACCCTGGTTGAAGATTTTTCTTCATTGGCGGAATAATTGTTCTTTGTTGGAGAGTTCTTCTTCTCCCAAGCTCTCTTCTCTAAAATACCAAAGTGAATAGACATGCCAAATAATAGATTATAATATCTATTATTTCTTTGGTAGGAAATTCAATATTAGAAATTTAATTATTTGATAAGGCTTAATTAATTAAATGTGGTGGGTTGGAACCATTAAGTATAGAGGAGATCAAGAGTCTCCCCCTCATTAATGTGGGGAGTTCTAGAGTTTATGTGGTCTCGGGTGGTCCCCACCACATTAATTACACATGAATAGGGGTTTTAGATCTCGGGTGGGACCCACCATCATAAAATCTCTTGGGAGTTTTTGATGTGGTGGCCCCCACCTCCAATATCCTTATGGAGGTTTCATCCATCTAAAAATAAAAATAAAGCTACAACATTATTTTTAATTATTTTATTCATAAAAACCCAAAAACTAACTTTCCTTCCCGACCATATGCTATCGAGGTGAAAGTCTAATTAAGCGAATACCGACGTTGCGAGTTCAATGGTGCCCTCATATTTTAGTTCCAATCACTGATTCAAATACTCTAAAATTTCACTCATGTGTTTACTTAACGTACCCGAACAATACTTCAAAAATTGATTCCGAGCACACCGGGCCTCAGAATCAAGCGCTGTAAACTTTCGCAAAATTGAAAAAATCCCATGTATTAAAAAGAATTCCACATGATTTCTAGGACTTTAAATTATCCCCACATCAAGGCTTTACCCTCCCATAAGATATAACTCGAACTAAGGGAACAAATGGGGGTACTGAGAACGCATATGAGCTTGCCGCTCCCATGTGCTCTCCTTGAGGTTCCCATGCTTCTATCAAATTCGCAGAAGAGCTATCGACCATCCACGTAGGACCCACTCATGTCGATCCTCAATATCCCTTGGAACCTCCATAAAAATCTCCATGTCGTCGATGTCCAGGTCCCAATGGTTGATGATGTGTGAAGGGTCGTGCATGTATCTCCTCAGCTGAGATACGGGGAAGACGTCGTGCACCCGGTGCAACTGAGGTGGAAGAGCTAAGTGTAATCAACCTTTAAAACTCTAATGAGGACTTGTAATGGTCTGATGAATCTCAGAGATCTCTTTCCACCTTGGCCAAATATATATAGACCTCGTCGAGTTGAGACCCGTAGATTGATGTGATCGACATCCTCTAACTCCAGAGGTATTTGTCTTCTGTCAGCATACGAATTTTTCCTGCTCTGTGCAGTCTTCATCCACACCTGGATGATCAGCACAATCTCTGTGGTAGGTCGCACCATCTCTACTCCCACCTGTGCTGACTCCCCAGGGTCTGTTCAGGACAAGGGTGATCTACATGGTCTCTTGTACAACACCTCGAAATGTTCCATACCGATGGTTGAGTGATATCTGTTGTTTTAGGCGAACTCCACCATGGGTATGTGATCCTCCTAGATGCGACTGAAGTCGAGGACACAATCACGTAGCATGTCCTCGAGGGACTGAATGTTTCTCTCAGTCTGGCCATCCATCTGAGGATGGAAGGCGGTGCTCAGACGTAGCTGCATCCCGAAAGCCTTCCGTAACCCCTTCTTTAGCCTGGAAGTAAACTGTGTGTCACGATCGGAAACAATAGAATAAGGTACTCCATGTAGCCCACAATCTCATGCACATAAAGACATCCCAAGCTCTCTATTGAACCCTGCTCTATGATCGGTAGGATGTGGGCTTACATGGTGAGTCGGTCTACAATCACCCAAATCAATTCGTGACCCCTGGAGGTACGTGGAAGACCCATAATGATGTTAATGGATATCCCATCCCACTTCCTGTCTAGGACCTATGATGGATGAACCAAGCCTACTGGTACCTGGTTCTCCGCTTTCACTTGCTGTCAAATGAGGCATCGAGAGACAAAATCAACTACGGCCTTCTTTATACCAGGCCACTAGTGCTGTCATCTGTGGTCCTGATACATCTTCTCTACTCCTGGATGAACTGCTAAAGGGAACATGTGGAACTCCCTCAACACTTCATCCTAAAGTGCTACTGGAACCATGGTACGTCCTCTGAAGAGGATGATGTGCTCTCCAGCTTTAGAAAATCCATCATGTGCCCTCCCTGTGGATATCTGAGCATGCTGTGTCTCGTAGTGAACTTCCCCATGATGTGATTCCCTGAATCGTTGAAGGAGTGGGGGAGTGACTGTAAGAGAGTGTGGAAAGGTTGCTCCGTCTCTATCCACAAAAGATATCTGTATGTCAGCAAGCTGCACTGTCACCTCTCCTAGTAGCTATATACCAGATCTCTTGCTGAGCGCATCCGAAACAACATTCCCCTTCTCTAGAGTATAGTATATCTCAATTAAGTAGTCCAGGAGGAACTCAATCCAACGTCGTTGTCTCGGGTACAGGTGCATCTGAGAAAACAAATACCTGAGACCCTTGTGATTATATTACAAGGTAAAAAGATTGCCCATCAGATATTGTCGGTACATCTTTATGGCGACTACCACTGCTGCTAACTCCAAGTCATGGGTAGCGTAGTTCGGCTCATGATGTCTCAGCTGCCGAGAACCATACGCAATCACTACTCGGTCCTGCATCAGGACACACCTTATTACGGTCCCTAATGTGTCGCAATAAACTACATACCCTACGGCTTCCTCTAGAATCCACAAAATGGGGGCACTAGTCAGCCTCTCCCTCAGCTCTTGGAACCTCTGCTGACATCTGTCCGACCACATGAAGGGTTGCCCCTTCTTCGTCAAAGCTGATAGTGGTGCTGCAACTCTGGAGAAGTCTGGCACGAATTTCCTGTAGTATCCAGCCAAACCTAGGAAACTCCAAAAATCAGTCACACTCTTGGGTGACTCCCAAAAAAGTACCCCTTCAATATTCATTGGATCCACTGAAACTCTAGCCTCCGAGATGACGTATCCCATGAAGTGAACCTCTCGAATCTATAACTAGCACATTGAGAGAATACCATAATTCTAGTTTTCTCTAAGTGTGTTCAGTACTACACTTACTTGGTAAGCATTCTCCTTAATAGTCATGTAGATCAGTATGTCTTCAATGAAGACTACAACAAATCGATCGAGGTATGGCAAGAAGAGCCTGCTCATGTGTCCCCTGAATACTGCTGGAGCGTTGGTTTCACCGAAAGGAATAACCAAGAAAGCATTGTGGCCATACTAACATCTGAAGACTTCCTTCTTCACATCTTTATTTCTAACTCTAAACTGGTGATAGCCTGATCTGATGTCTATCTTCGAGAACCATCATTCTCCCTCCAGCTGATCAAAGAGGTTGTCTATCATAAAGAGTGGGTACATTTTCTTCACGGTAACCTGACTCATGAGACAATAGTCAACATAGAGCCTCAAGCTCTCATCCACCTTCTTGGAAAATATAATCAGGGCTACCCAGGGAGAAACTTCAGGCCGGATGAATCCATTATGTTGCAAGTCCTCCAGCAATACCTGCAGTTCGTAAAGCTCTGTGGGGAGCCATCCAATATGCTAGTGTAGATATTGGTGCAGTCCTGGGGTACAGTTCAATGTAGAAGTCCACCTCTCTACGAGGAGGTAGACCTGGAACATCATCAGGGAAAACATCCATGTACTGGTCCACCACTACAGGATAAGTCAAACTCTCCGCATCAACTTCTATAAGGGTAATGCAGGCCAACTGATGAGTGATCGGTTGCACCCTCCTCCGAGAAATACCATCTTGGGATACAAAGGATCCCTAATTTCCTGTGAAGGAAACCCCGTTCCCATCCGTGAGGACACACCACAATGTTTTCCTAATATAGTCAATCAGAGCATAGACTGTATATAACTAGTCCATACCCAAGATGATGTTGTAAGTCCTTGACGCCACTACGAGGAGATCCCAGCCGAATCACTTTCCTCCTTGAGTAAGCTCACACTGTCGGCACCAGTGCGTAATCGTCGAGTCTGCTCCCATAGGAGTCCCTAGCCGTAAGGATCGAGCCAACAGATCTATCTGAATCTCTGAGCTCCGAATGAGGGCAGTGGCAATGAAAGAGTGACTGTAACCTGTGTCTAAAAGAACGACAACTAAGGTGGAGTAGACACATATCATACCTTTAATCATCTCTGGAGTGCCATGATCGTATTCCTCGGCTTCCTGGAGCTGAGCTCTCCCCTATCCACCTACTATCTATGGCCATAGTAGACATCCTGGTGGTGGTGGGGGTAACACCTCAAATCGTCGTCCACCACTAGCTGCACGACCAACTCCTCCGCCACATCTGCATGCTCCCTACAGTCTGCCTCGATCGAAGCTTTGTCTCTGCTTGGGCTATTCTTCGACCGTCTACTGATCATTTGAAGGTCGGTTCAAATAGTCATGATCCATGTGACCCTGGCCACCGTAAGAGTAACATTGCTCGCTCCTGGCATGATTGTCTCTATCTCGTATTCCCCGCACAACTAAACCTGTATCCTATTGTCATCCACTAGATGGTCTTTTCCACTTGGACCTCTACGACATTTGCCTACATTCAACTAAAGAAGACTCCGCTGCAAGTCAACTAGTGATGGGTCTCACTGTTGTTGACTGTTCAGCAAGTAAACAATCCACTAGGATAGCTCTCTCTAAAACTCCTACTTGCGTCAGGATTCTGATGGAGATCATTGAAGCTATGATCTCTCACCTGAGCCCCTGCTTGAAGGGTCGGGCTCTAAAGGATGGGTCTCGCACCATATCATTGGAGTAGAGCTTGATATCGCTGAACATATCTTAGTACATGACACCGTCATGCTACCATGCTGTAGATGCAAAAGATCTTGTATCTGCACCACACTTAGGGTGGATGGGACAAACTCCTCCCAAAACAGGCTCTCAAAGTCTGTCTAGAGTAGTGTCGCCTCATCATGCACTTGGAGAATTAGGCTCCACCACCTACCTACTGCTTCCTAAAGTAGACTCACGGCAAGGATCACCATAAGGTCTGCCGGTTCCCCTACTAGTTTGAAGACTATCACTATAGCCTCCAGCCAATCCTCAGATGCCCGCAAGTCCGTATCTCTCCTAAACCAAGGAGGCATATGGTGCTGGAACTCGTGAAACATGCTCAAGATGTGTGCACTCTCTAATACTGGGGCTGGTGGTATTGGTGCCCCAATGGGTAGTGGTACAGCTAGTGCCTCTGCTATAATAAGGCCCTGCACCGAGGCATCGTCGCTCGGTGGGTTGTCATCTCGTAAAACTCTCGGAACCCTAGCTGGCTATCTGCGTGGAAGCATCCTGAAAAGAAACAAGTGTGCCATAGTAAATAAGTCATTTCTAGTGTGCTGATTCAAAGAGATCACCAAGAAAAATCTTGTAACACACATGCAATCAGGGTTTTCGTGCACTACATTGGAAATCAGAAGACATGGTTCTAGAGTATGGATATGTCGGTCTCCGCACCAACACTAGACTCGTAGGACAAGAAACCAAACTTAGTACTCTTAACAGTATTTATTCATAGAAAATAATGATCAGATTCCTAAATTCTGAAGTAGAATTGACTCCTTAGATACCAATTTTTCACGACTCGTCCACCAGTGCCCATGCTGTGACTACCCCAAGCCCGCCTTCTATTGGCCAGGGGTTGGCGACTAGAACCAAAGGTTTAAAATCCCTAAAACTAGGAAGGAATTACCTTTATAAACTGAAAACACACACAAACATAGTGTGAGATAGAAGTAACAGTAAGTAAATCTATATAAGAAAGAAGTGCTTGAAAGTAAAAGGGGACAGAAATACACGCCGAACGGGGAAGTGAAAGTACAACTAAAAAGAAAGTACAAGTGGAAAAGAAAAGCATCTACCAGGTCGTTCTTCGGGGTTCCTACCTGAAGGGTTGTTATAGATGACCTCCTTAGCACTCCACGTCTGTTAGTCTACTCCGTGTACTGACTCATCTTAAGGTCCACCTCTGGGTACTATCCAGTCCTGCAACTCAGCCTCAATCAGTACTGTCCATAATCTGCATACAACATAACGAGGTGAGGGCATAGCCCGTGTAGGTGTGAGTAAAACGATAATCAGTAGGGACCCCAAGAACTTCAAGGTCTTACAAAATCAAATAATAATAAACCAAAAAGTATGAAATCAACAAATATCCCCACTTAGGTATATGCCCATAAATATACATACGTTTTCTAGTAATCCATATCAATCATGAGGAAAACACAAGTCAATGACTCACATCACATAGGTATACAACTTTTGCATAGAGATAGAGATGATCAGATGTAGCCAATGAATCATCTAAGCTATTGGACCAATACATGATCTAGGACCAGCTATTCTTTCCAATCAACACATGATCTAGGAACAGAAGTCCGAACTGTTGAACCAACACATGATCCAAGAACAGTTGTAAGAGCTGTCGGAACAACACCTGATCCAGGTCCTTCTATTTTGTCAGACCAACACATGATCCAGAAACTGATGTTAGAACTTTTGTACCAACACATGGTCCATGAATAGTCATCAGAACTGTCGAACAAACACATGATCCAGGAAGAGACAATAGTGCACAGCCAGCCATAGGGTTTCCACAAATCACGCTTGATTCCTGGAGGGTCTGCTCCTCAAGCCAAGTGTCGATACAGCCACTATCATGTCGTCCCATCTTGATGTATCCCAAAGTTCTGTCTCGTCAAAAGGTACCGAATATGACAAATGGGTTTTCAATCGGATGTCTGGTCTGAGAGTTATTGGCATTTCCATTCCGAGGCCCGATTACATTTAGGTTCAATCCATCTCGACCATACCCCAACTATGTCCAAACATCATGTGGGGTATGCCAAAAAAATAATCTCTCACCAAGAATTCCATCACCGTAGACATTTTTTCAATCAGACACATGTAGACCTTGTTATGGGCGAAAAGGTAAAATCGGGTCAAACAGATCCGGACTGGGGTCCGACCCGGTCGGCGGGTCTGACCCGGTCCGTAGGTCCGACCCGGCCGAAGGGGGGCGGCCTGGCCCGCGCTAGGTCTAGTCCGCGTTGGGTCTATCTCAGAAGCCCAGTGGCCCAAGGGAGTCCTACCTCGCCTCGTGCAGAAGGTAAGGTCACGCCCCGAGGATCCCGAATGGAACCGTTGCCTAGAACTGATTCGGTAGACCGCAAGACCCAGGAGGGTCCCGCCTCATCCGGCTGGCCGAGCAGCCTGGCGGTCTACTCTGCTAGTGGCCAGCCCAGGACACCGCTTCTGCTCCACCGATGTGGCTTCTTCCTCTACACGGTGCGATGGCGCATAGGCCCTCTGGAGGCCTGGCGACCGCCCGTGTGCACCGCCGTGGCCAAGGGTCGCGGCCTCTTCCTCTGCACGGAGCGACAGTGCCGCATCATTCAGGCAACCCGGCGGACCTACGCCGCAGGTTTCCTTCTCGGCCGGCCGGACGTTGGCCTCCATTGTACCACCACCATCCTCAACATGTGAGGAAAAATATAGGGGGAGGTTCAGGCTGTGTTTGTTCATCCCACACCGTCCGCATTATGGTGATATCAATCGGCATTTCGTAAACCAATATATGAACGATGAAGAACGATAAAAAATTCAAACCTAAAATCCCATACCTCAGGTTCATTTTTCATTGATGATGTCGTGAAAAGGTAGACATTGATTCGTTGACGTCAGGAATGAAGATGAAGAAGTCGAGGGTGTTATCATCGGTGTTCTTCCATGATGACACTTCCCCCTTGCCCCGGTTGAAGATCGTTCTTCGTTGGCGGAAGATGTGTTTTTATTTGGAGAGTTCTTATTCTCCCAAGCTCTCCTCTCTAAAATACCAAAGTGAATCGACGTTCCAAATAATACATTATAATATCTATTATTTCATTGGCAAGAAATTCAAAATGAGGAATTTAATTAATTGATGAGGCTTAATTAATTAAATGGGGTGGGTAGGAACCATTATGTACAGAGGATATCAAGAGGCTCCCCCTCATTAATGAGGGGACTCCTAGAGTTTATGTGGGCTCGGGTGGTCCCCACCACATTCACTCCACATGAAGAGGGTTTTTAGTTCTCGGGTGGGCCCCACCACTATAACCTCTCATGGGAGGTTAAGGTGTGGTGGCCCCCACTTCCATCCTCTTCTTGGAGGTTTCAACCAAATAAAAATAAAACTAAAATATAGAACTTTTTTTATTTATTTTATTCATAAAAACACCAACACTAACATTCATTCCTGAGCACCTGTCATCGAGGTTAAAGTCTTCTTAAGCGAATACTAGCGCTGCAAGTAAAACAGTGCCCTCAGATATCAGTTCCGAGCACCGGTTCAAATGTTATAAAATATCGCTCATACGCTTACTGAACGTACCCGAAAAAAACTTCAGAAATTTATTCCAGTCACATCGGGCCCCGTAATCAAGTTCCATAAACTTCCGCGGACTCATAAAAATACAATGTATTAAAAAAAATTCCACGGGATTTACGGGTCTTATCAGCATTAATTAATAAAGTTAGAAAATATTTCTCACTTATATTCTTTAATATAAGTTAATATCTCAGTCCCTTTGATGGTAATGATATATCCTAAATAAATCCAAGTCGATGGTGATAAATAAGTAAGATATATTTCTATAAAGTCAACGAACGAGACATTTACCATATAGGTTGATGGTAGTAGCATGAAACCTGCACGATTTGAGATATTTTGATAAAGGGATTATATAACACAATAAGCATTCGTCTGAGGTAAAATGTCTTTATGACATTAAAATAATTCTGTACGGGTAATATGGAATGTTACATGATGAAAAACAAGAAATTTAGGATGCTTTAACTAATGCATCTAAAAAAGAAGCCTAGAGGGCCACTCAATAAGTGTATCTATAATCTGAATTAAATAATATATTATTATTTATTATTTAACATGTTGAATAAATATTATTCTCACATATGGTTTAATGAGTATTCAAATATATTAAGGATCACATATAAATCATAATTTTTTGTTTAGAAAATATAATATTTCATTATCCATTGGAGAATAATATAGTGATATTTGATTAATAATTAAATTGAAATTATTCAATGTTCGATAAATATTTTAGAGGAATGGAAGACTCAGTATAAGGTTCCACTTAGAAATAAAAATATCGAATATTATATGATTACATAATATTTAATTTTAATTTGCATGTTATGCACATGTCGAGAAACAAAAATATTAGTAATATTATTCGATATGTGGGTTTTCTTGGATTAAATAAATAATTATTGGCAATTGTGAAATTATTTTATTTTTACTCTTGTAATATATATACCCATTTATGATATTTTCTCAAAATGAAATACTTTTTTCCAGGTTGTGTACAACAGATTTGGAAAATATCCTCAAGACTATAGAACCCCCTTCTCCCAGAATGCTCATCAGAATGGAGAGCAATCATCCTCCACTGGATCACGGAGAATTCTTTGGAAGCGTTTCTCGATGATATTAATGATGGAAGATGCAAGAGCAAGGATCATCCATGATAACACACAGAGACTCCTTCGATGATGTATACTGACTCAAGGAAGATGTGTGAGTCGCCTTTAGTGGAAATATTCACTTGGTTTTCATAATGAAAAGGTATTGTACCACAAAGCATTCACAGATTCATCAATGAATAAATAATTCCCCTGAGGTAATTCTCATTTAATTAAACTAATAATAAATAATATGTTATGATGCCCTCTCCCTAGTTTTAGAGTGATTAATGTTTCTTATATGTTATTAAATTATATTAATCACGACAGTTAGAAATCATATATATCTTGGATTTATCATCAATCATGAAAAAAATGTTAGGGGCTATCGATGACACGCTTCTACTAAGCCTTGAATCTATAAGTGGTATTAAAGCAGTCACATAAGTATTTATAATTATTTAAAACCATTATCTATTTAACCATTTATAATTTAGTTTATCAATTATAGTTTAATCAATCTTTTAATCTAAATTGGGTGATCTGTTTGTTTCTACATTGTTTCACATAGATCTAATCGAGTTTTGTAATTTTATGATCAAAATAAGATCTAGGAACTCATCCAGAGGTGCTACGAAATTACGCCATAAATCATAGGTATATATTCCATTCAATCTAAATTACATGTTGTGTTCTCATGGTCAATGTAATATGATTTAATTTAGAAATTAATCAAACCATGTGCATTAATGATACAAAGTGTAGTTAATTCATACACCATGTGTTGATTAGGACAGTTTTCCGCATGGTCAGCTGGAGTACACAATGTGTAGCCGATATACACAAAGTGTTGTCCCTTTGGGTCAGAGATGAGCCATGCATTCCATACAAGACCTACCACACTATTGATCGTGTGTCATAGAGTCAACACGGTTTTTGGCCCACAGGACATTCCATGTACTATAAATTTTCCAATGTTCATTTTACATGCAGTGTCCCTAGGCATGTAACATGGATAAATAGTGAAGAGTGTGCATGGCATGTACTTTTACCAAATTACATAGATTCAAAATTTATATATGTTACTATGTAAATAATGATACACGTAATTATGTGTGGTCATAAAGAGATGACATTCCATGTGATAGGTTTTAATATATATAAATTTTTTAATTATTAATAAATATATATGTAATGATCCAATCTTTATATCATGTATGAATTGAAATAGAAGTTGATATTCTACATTCATTTGAGCATAAAAAGTGACCAAAACATCATGTAGCTCATGTAATCATATGCGAAGTACACATTGTTAAAGTACATCATATGTCATGTGTGTGAAATTTCACTAGAGTAAAACAGTATATGAGTATAATACATATTAGGAAGAATCAGATGGGTACTCACTATGTTTCTTCTAAGGCATATTTAAACACCAAGTTAATTTTAAATGAATTTATTTAATTTGTTTAAAATTTTAATGGATGAGAATATCAAGGGAATTCAAATATGAATTAATATAAATGTATTAAATAATTTAAGATAATAATAAATCTATTCGAGTGCAATTTATCTTTTAAACATTATTAATAATTGAGTGAATTTTTGAATAAATTTATAATTCGTTTTATACATGTGGATGATAATGAGATAGACCAGACATTTTGTGTGGGATTGATTTTATTTAATTTTTTTAAATTAATTTTTTTGGCATGTGTTCCTTCTCTCATCATTATTATGTAGGGTCTATGTGCCCACGATTTCTTTTTTAACCCCTTTTTCCATAACCTATGTAGGAGTAAAAGTCATTTGTAATGTATAGAGCTCCCAAGCTAGTGAATTTAGTTTAGTTTTGAAGATATTATGAAGCCAATCCAAGTAGATACAATGGTGGATAGGTGAAAAGCTGTAAACACAAACATCAATTTCCTCAAGGTGTTTCTCCCCTATGTTAATGGATAGTTTATCAACTAATAGAATAACTAACAATTAGTAAAATCCCATGATCATACTCTCTATAATATTTATATCATGTTTTGTGGTTATTTTATTCTGGTTGTTTTTTCGTGATCGGATAGCTAATGAATTAATAAGCATGCAAGATGGAAAAAATGGCTTATGAGTAAATATTATTTAAGACATGGTTAATCACATATGTAATCCCACTTAATATTAACAAGCATGTGATAATTATAATAGTTATAAATTTATACATAATGAGATAACATCCCTCAATAAAATATTATGTCAGTATAGCCTTCCATTACTTCGGTTAGAATCGAACCACACTTCATAGTGATAAACCCATTTTTTGACATACATCTGAATGTGGTCACTAACAGGTTGTTAAGGACTTCTCAGTAAATAAACTAGCACCCTAGGGAATGAAATGTATCTTTATTGGAAATCCCATGGGGAAAAAGTAATACAACCTATACAAATTGTTGGAAAATAATGTGACTGTCGTAAGATAATCCATATTTTTTGAGGGGGAGAACATAATAAAAATTTATAGTGGGAGAAAGATGGACTTCGATGAAGTTGATGCTCAAGATACACAAGATTTGTTATAGGAATATATTTCATAGGTCCCCATGTAATATGCAGTTCCTAAAAAACAAGTAATGAATATGGATATAAGAGGGGTAAGAGAACCAGAGAGATATGGTTTTCTCATTAACAAATACATAGATTCATTATTTTTTGAAAATGATTATCCTCTCTCCTATAAGGATTAAAAATAGAGCTCAACAACTTCATTATAGAAAAAAATTATGAATTTTGACATGGATTTCATGTATTAAAACTGTATTTGGGTTCAGATCGATGCACCATTTGTTGTATGGAATGTTTCATGAAAATGGGTATTCATGAGGAAATAGGACATGGAAGGTAATGAATGTACATATAAAGAAATAATATTGGCTAAAGGGGTTAAATATGTTCAAGGAATTGATTATGATGAATCATTTTCAATATTTTTCATGTTTAAATCCATTAGAATTATACTTCCAATAACATCTTAACATGACTATGAGATTAGAAAAATGGATTCCAAATTATCATTGCTTAATGGGAAACTTTAGAAAGATGTAAATATGACACAATTTGAAGAGTTTGTTGGTCTATGTGATGCAAAATGTATTTTCTTATTACAAAGATCCATTTATGGATTGAAGGAAGCATCTAGGTCAGGGAACATTTTAGTTGATAAATGAATAAAAGATTTTGGTTTCATTAATAATGAATTTGAGCTATGTGTTTATACGATGTTCAGTGGAAATACAATCATTATTCTTGTAGTATATTTTATTTTCATATTTCATATTGGAAATGAAATACCGGACTTACAATGTACTATGGAATTTTTAGAAAATTGTATCTCCGGGAAGGACTTAGGTGAAGTAGCCTATATTATAGGTGTTAAGATCTGTCGTGATAGATCCAAGATGATTCTTGGACTGAGTCAGCATACATATGTTTACAAGATACTAAAGATATTTAGTATGGAACAATCCAAGAGGTTATTGGTTCCAGTTTCACATGGTTTACATATTTCTAAAAAAATATGTCCTCAGACCCAACATTAGAAATAGAGAATGAGTAAGATCAAATACACTTCTACGATTGGATCAATCATGTATGCCATGTTATGTACTAGACTTGACGTTTCATATTCACTAAGCATAGTAAAAATATTTTAAGCATATCCATGAGAACAATATTGACTACTCTTAATACCATTCTAATGTTTTTTTAATTTGAGCAAATGATATTTTCTTGGAGTATGGAGGAGATGAGGATTTAGTCATCAAAGATTATACGGATTCTAGTTTTTAAATAGATCATAATGATCTCATATTACAATCAGGATATGTTTTCTTGTCTCAATGGAGGATCTATGAGTTGGAAGAGTTCAAATTAAACAACAATTGTTGATTCTATAGAGGATTCTGAGTATGTAGTGGCTTCTAATGCTACAAGGAATCTTTCTGGGTTCAGAACATTGTCCATGAGATTGATGTAGTACGTATTAGTAATAACCCAAAAAAATTGTATTTTGATAATACTACAATGGTGGCTCTTGAAAAATATCAAAGGTCATACCAATGAAAAAATATTATACTCTATAAGTATCACCTCTCGTGGGATTTCTATCAGAGGGGTGAAGCTTAAATATGTAGAGTATCTACATAACAGAATGTGGTCGAACCCTTGACTAATGCCCTATCATGGAATAAGACTGAGTATCATGTGAGAGCTAGTGCAATGAAGGTTGTTAGCACTCAGATATATTGAACGTGGGAGTCTGTTGGAGTTGGTTCCCAAAAACCAACATATTTTTCCTTTATGATAAAAATTTATTCATTTATATAAATATTAATAAACATATTATCACATCATTAATTTTATTCTACATGACATAGTATGAGATAATGTCCTAAGAGTAACTACAACATTAAAAGATCATAACAGTTCCCTACTATAATGAGAACCTAAAGTGATACAAAAATATTACTGAATATATGTTCTACAGCTAGATGATATCCTTTGAGGGACATAAATGAATCATGATATCAGGGGTAGAGGTTCATCAGACATTGAGCCACATTATTATAGTGTACTCTCGTGGTAATATTAAGTATGGAATTGTGAGAACAAGACCCTCTAGTCAAAAATTTAAATTTCCATGTGTCATTGTACGTTCCTATATGTAGATGTGTGTATTGTATTAAAGACAAAATGATTATTATTAATGAGTATTATGAGTCACACACATAGATGTATTGAACGAAAACATGAAAAAAATGTGTTCGGTGAGGTAGGATATGTGGGGTGTGTCATGAGTAATATTGCATTAAGAAATAATGTGAGAAAGGATTTATCCATTATTTTCTATAACAAATGTTAATATCTCAGGTCCTTTAATGTAAATCATATAGCCTAAATAAATCCATGAACATGGTGATTAATAGTCATGTACTATTTCATGAAATTCAATGATAGAGATATCTTGAATATAGTTTGATGGAACTTTCATGAAACCTACAAAATTTGGCGTATTGTGATAAAGAGATTATATAACACAGTAATTATTCAAAAGAGGTTACGTGTCTTTGTGACATTATCTTCAATCTCTATGGGTTTCTGGGCATGTTTCTAGATGCTAACCATGAAATTTAGGTTATTTCTCCAAATTATATAGAGAAAAAGTCCTAGAGGGTCACACAGTAGGTTCAATCGATTGAGAACCATGCATGGAATGAATCAGATGTAAGAAACCATCACAATATTGGGCATCATTTATCATATCAGGTAAAATAGGCAGTGTCCCAAGTGTCACTCTTAGAGATAATACTGGTGTCTCAGGGCCCACCACATCAATAACATTATTGTCGCCACCCTCCTGGAGTGCGATGTGAGGATGATTTGTAAGAAATTGTCTACAAATTCCAATTACAAGCCTCAAGAACATTCATAAGCAAAATGATATCACCACTAGTGGAAGATTAATTTAAGAAAACTCACTACTGAAGGTATACTACCCAAATTACCTTCTTAGACGACCAGGTATCGGTGAGTGCTCATGTATAAGTTTAGTTTAATTTTACATTTCTTTCATTAACATGAAAATGACTGATAAGTAAGAGAAACCATTTAGTTTTAGATGTAAAGATTCACAATATAATGGATATCCATTTATGATGAATATGTGCTCATACACAAATAACTAGAAATGACCCCCAATTATTTATAACATAATGGATAGAATCAATAAATTACTCATCCCAACCTATGAGGGCCTATACACCACGTGAATTGAGATAAGAAATCACGAAATCACAACCAACAATAATATTGGCATAAGATAACTATATTAACATCACTCATCAATCACAAGTATATCAAGAAATGAAAAAGATGGAAATGCACCTATATGGCCAAGCAATATGCATGACACGTGAACTTTAGGTGCCTATAATGATGCATGTGAAAATTCTCCTTTACCTCAAATCATCAGGCCAAAGATGAAAGAAAATACTCAAATTGAGTAATAATAAACAACACCACTCAACATGTGTGTCACCCAATGATGAAATAATTTACACTATTATAGGAAAACAGAACATCATTGTTAATTTTAGGAAAAATGGTTTTAACCCAAAACATGGATTCACGTGCCCAGGAATGCCTTATGAATAAGTCCCCCATGTTGAAAATATCCTATAAATTGACTCCAAATAGTAAATAATTAAGGAAAACTTCTCTGATACCACTTTCTAACATCCCAAACTCAGATGCATGTTAAATGGGTTCCCCTAGCCCGGTGGGAAACATGGCCACAAGCACATCTCCCCAAATTCCAGAGCCTACTGACTAGCCGTGGCGGCTATGGTGTATCCATGGAGAGACTATTCCCTCATTACCAAAATTTAGTGTAGTGGATAGATGTAGACATAGACTAAATAGTGGGATAAACATAAGTGAATAGAAGGTAAAATAGAAAATAGATACTGCTGTAACAATAACTAAAATGACTGGAATAAAATCCAAGAATACAAAAAATGATGACGATATTTCATTTAATTTGAAATGAAATTAAATCATGGATACAAGACTGCACGAATAACATGTTCCACAAATGTATAAAGGAAAAAAAATTACAAGCCTCCCAAGCTCTGGCTCGATCATCTACTATTAAGATACACACTAAACAGAAACTAATAATGTTATTGAAGTTGTATTCTTATCATTGTCAACACCTGCAACCAGTTAATCTACTAAGGGTACCAAACAGTTCTCCAGGAGGGTGTGAGATAAATCATAGTGGGCCACCACCAACAGTGTCTATAACATTCGGCCTGTGTAATGGAAACGTAACAGTGTGAAAGCTTACATATATTAAGTAAATGAGTACAACGTAACTAAATACACATGTACCTACTATATCCCATGAATGGTGTTTGAACATGTAACTAAATCATTATTAGATTGTTAACAGTTTATAACATATCACATGTTATGAATACTGAATTTTATATGCTATAACCAAGTAACCAGTAATAATATTTAATAGTGACGTCCCAATATAATAAATAGGGTGACGAAGACCTCGATTGTCTCCAAATCAGTAACAACTGTAGCCTGGAATGGGGTAAGAGTGTAATCCAAGGAGTACAAGCCATGTCATTCCACAATGAGGTACTTACCGAATACATGGAGTTCATATAAGTTAAAATGGAGTAATGCAATGACTGGGCCCGATGGGATATAACTAAGGCACTTAATTTTCATTGTTGGATCCAAGGAATGTGTCCAAGGCATCATGAGATAATATTAAGGGATCCTATGGTGTCATCTCATGCAATCTAGAATAGAAAAGGGTCACGATCTAGGTTGGTATCAACCAAAGAAATATGTATCCTTGAATCGGATTGGGGTTTCCAAGTGCTCATGGAATTCTATAATCAGAATCCCAGGGGAGATCATGTCAATAGATTCCTATTTTATTATGAATTCATCTAATATTTCATTGGGATCCATCCTTGACTTTCATTTCTATGATAAAGTCATATAGCATGAAATAGTTGGTTCATTCCTTTCCTTTCATTAGTACGATAAGGCCAAGTATCATGAAACCATTCATTTAATCAATTGAAGGCATATTAAATAATTAAGGTTTATTCCTTTGCCTTCTATTATTGTGGTAAGTTGTTCTACATACATATAACCTATCAATCATTCTCATTTAATCCTGTCAATTCATATACCCAATATACTTTCCGATTTCCATTTCACATTAAATTTTAAATAAAATCACTTACCTTAGTCGGGTGAAGTGGTATGCATACATGGTACTTTCCATTATTATATTCACAATATAAATCAAGACAATTAATAAAGAACAGCTTACCCTTAGAGTGGTGAATCCAAAGCGCACCCAAACTTGGTACAAACGTGTCAAAACAATAAATAACAATTATAGAATAACCTTCCACATTGAAGGGATGGATTTGTGGTCAAAACCACCAATAATTAATCAAATATTTGAAAATATAATATCCAAATAGTTATAATGATTATGAGAAAGGCATATTAATTCAATGAACGACACCAGATAAAATTGGTCATCCCACATGATAAATCCAAAATCAAAAAACTTGAGGGATGAGTTATAGACCTCCTACCTAGGATTGTATAATTCTTCTCCTCTGGTATTTCCACTTGATTTGACTCATATTAGAGTAAATCTAAGAAAAGGGGAAAAACCCACATACCTAGATAACTTGGTCTAGAGAAAGAGAGAAGGAGAACAACTCAAAAGGACTCAAGAACATATCGTTGCACATCCATTATGATGAACAAAATATAATTTAGATCCTAGATGAATTAGATAACTTGATTCAAACCTTATATCTTAAAGGGCTCAAAAATGAGAGAAATTTATATAATGCCCTAACCCCAGTTACTGAGAGCCTGTGTAATATTTCAATACACTGGCGTGATTACAAGGAATCTTGTCCTAAATGACCAATCATTTTAGTAGTCTTGGAAAATAGATTAGATACATGAACAAAATATTACAATTTATAACAAAAAATACAACATAGATAATCCCTTTAGAATGAAATTACTCCCCTCGATTAACCCTTCATATAAATAATTATACACATCTTTCCATCCTGGGAAAATAAAACGTAAGAAAGGGGTGATCTTAGATGATCAGTAAGGGTAAATAGTTCAGTGGAAGCTATAAACTTTTAAGGCAAGATGTATAATAAAAAAATCAATTTAAACATAAATGTGAACATAATATGGGAAAAAAATTAAACATTACCATATATACATGTACATGGATATTCTAATAATTGAATAATCATAGGTAATAACTAATTTCATAACAGGGGAATGCATAATTCCAGGCACAATAACTACTACGTCAAGTAATTGTGCCAAGACCATTCGAAAAGTTTCTGTCAAGGCATTTTTCCAAGACACAATTTCATTTCATTAGACCTACCGATGCATCGAGGGCCTATAGAGGTCCCCACTTGTCACTTACTAAGTGCAATGCATTCCTCATATAAAAAGTTTGAAACATAATATAATTTTTCATATTAAAACAAGATGAAGAACGGTCAATACATTAACAATATACCATGAATGTTATAGGAATATCACATCCATAGTCAAACATATCATAACTCACTGAATACAATATGTAATATTGTATTATAATAAATCAACCTCAATAAATAATAATATCTAGTAAATAATGCTGACATAGATGAAATTGATCAGTATTATTCGTTGAGAGAAATTAACATTTTTCCTGAAATCATTTAAAAGTCGCAAAATTTATAAAGGAATTCATTTAAAAGATATTTTTTAATCAATGTGTCCCATAAAAATTTTAATATTTTGAATGGAATTAACATTTTGAAACACTTATGTCCACATAAAAAAATCCTTATAATCATTTTGAAAATATGGACATTAATTAAATATATTTAGAATAATAAATAATTAGAACATTTAAAATGATGATATAGTTCAGTATTCACTTCCATCAAAGCATAAAATATTCTTTTCAAATTTTTTTTTTGAAACTTGGACATGGATGATAAATATGTCCCAGTAAATACTTACACATAAACAATCATGGATAATAATGAGATTGAGAAATTAATCCTTACCTTAGATCTGATACTCTCTATAAATGTCTGAAACACCTATATAATGTATTTTATCATATTGTTAAATTATATCAGAGTCATAATAATATTTACGATATCATTTATGATTCCTTTGTGACTTTATATTACCTTTATATTAACAATTCAATGTTTATGAAAAATTTCTGGTAATAATCGCTTTGTTTATTGTACGTGTTTTGACATTTTATTGTAGATCATATTACATATATCATGATTTACATACTTCCAGAATATTTAATATGATTTATATATCATAAATATAAATAAATATTAGAAATAGATATATGTAATAGAATACACTATTCATGGAGATGGTAGGTCGTACGTACGCGTGAACGTTGTTTCCATTTTCATATCATATAGAAGTAAGTGAATGAAATATATTTGTTTATATATATATCATCCAAGTATCATTATTATGTCACATATTTTATAATTATTAATAATATTTATTCTTATAATCATTCTTGGATGGTGAACATGGATGATGGGTCTCATCGCGTCATGGAGACTGTAAGCCATACGTATGCATGAGTGACAATATCATTTATATAATGGTAAAATGGTATATAATTTGATGGAATAATAATTTTAAATAAACATTATAATGTTATATTTTTTATAAAAATCCAATATATTCATCTTTATACCAATATAAATAATGTGTACATGAAAAAGAATTTACGCCACATCGTGGATACGGTAAGTCGTGTGTACGCAAGCATGGTTGTATTTTTTAATAGGATGTGTAAAAATAGTAATATGGTTGTCCCATAATATTAATAACACATAAAAATATACTATATTGTGGGCAAATTATTTTAGTATGGTAAAAACATAGTATGTGGAAGTAGAATAAGAAATGAACTTTGAAAGATGGGATAAAACGAGTATCTCTTCTTCGGGTGTCTCCTTTTGATTTGTACAAAGGAACTCCTTATGTGGGATTTATGTCGAAAAAAATTTCCTATAGGATTAAGTGAGTGATATTTAAGCATATTTGGGTAGGATTTTGATGAGCCAAAGGGCTTTGGAGATGTGAATTAAAGAGAAAGGGAGGTTCACTTTTTTAAGAGAGGTGACAGGCACTTTAGGAAAAGTTTCAAAATATTAATTTATTATAAAAATATTTTCGTATTAAAATAGATAAAAATTGATTTATTTAATGAATAAGATTGGGATGGTTCTAACTCCACTCAACCAATTCGTTTTAAGGATGTTTAGGACATAAAATAAACCTTATCTTTTAGATATAACCCTTTGTAAAACAAGTTAGCTCTTAACATGTCATCTAATATTTTTATACTACATGGTCAAAATCATTACTATAAATTTACAAGAGAACATAAATAGGATCTTATGAGAAATTTTTATCACTATCCATGTTTTTTGGAAGTGCTTTAGATTTTTAGGATTTTTATATCAAGAAATACAATAGTATTTGTTTTAAAAACTCATTTTTGTCAATTTTGACGCTATTTAGTAATTTATTTTTGTTAAAATCGTAAAAAATAATTATTTAGAAATAAATGAATTAAATAATTCCTAATATGTCAATTTCATCTATAAAATTCACGTTTGGAATAAAAAAAATCGAATTACACATACTTTAATATTTATAAATTCATTTATTTGAATCATTCATTAATGGAGAAATCACTACATCATAAATGTGTCTTGAATAAATATATTTATCTAATATATAAATATTATAATTATATTACCATGATTTATAAAATAATTTAATATTTCTAATGACTATTTAGAGACATATATATCACATTTATAACAAAATAATAAAATCTATTTAGTAAAGGATATATGTTTATGTTATAATAATATTAATATTAAATTATTTTTTTTAACATGTCATTATCACACCCAAGGGGTCCCCAAATGTCAAACATTCAGGATAAGGATTCTCATGGTTGAATATATCCCAAAAAATAGGATTAGGACACGTGTTAGGGTAGTTTTATATTATTATAATGTTATTTTTGTTACCCTTATGTATTTGATTTGCACATTAACCATGATAAATTTAAAATAATTACTGAAGTTCAAATACATAATGTTCATAAATAAAAGGTAGCTATTTACAAAATTTGGACCTTTTGATTCAAAATATGGAATCCATTTTTCCAAATTCGAAACACATAAATTTCAGTAATTAATTTAAAATTAATTCTTGATGTCAAAACCGAAAAGGGGGTCTTAGAAGTAAAAACTATTAATAAGTTGATATGTGTTTATGTCTAATTTAAATGAGAAATTACTTCCAATGACTTAAAATATATTAAATGATAAAATATTATCTAATTATAGTTTAAAACCACGAAAACATATAATTTAACAATATAAATTTTTTTGATTTAAAAATTTGTTTTCAATTAATTTTTTTTAAATTTTCAATATTCATCAAAATATGAATGTTTTCAGAAAAGTACCAAAAAATAATCTAAATAATTTTCATTCCCTTCTAAATAATAATTTAATTTTCTCAAATTTAATATATAAATGAGTAAAATATTGGATTTAAAAAGGGTTCTCTATTAAAAGGAGGAAAAAATGGATTTTTTGAAAAAAAAACTGTTTTTATCTGAAAAATTGAATTTGTCATTATATTATGTATAAGAAACAAAAATTATTAATGTTAAAATTATATAGGATATTTAAAATTAAAAAATATACTAGTCATAAACATTTTTTAAACGGGTAGTTTTATTTGTTGTTGTTCGATTGAACTCGGTGTTACATACATCACACTATATTGAATTATTTAAAAAGGAAGCGTACCATGGAAGCTTGGGCTGTTACAATTTAGGTTAATTCCAATGAAATATTTATTAGTTAGGAATTAGGGTTATATTGATATCATTAAATGGGAAATTGTCAAATTACCTAGAAAAATGGCCTATGCACAGTTTGGCTGCACAGTTTGAAAAAATGTGTGCAAACAATGTACAGTAACCATTGATGAATGGTAACATTAATGGTTAGGATGTATAGGCGATGCAGGGTGGCTCTTTCTGGAAAAACTCCATCATCACAGTTAGGCAAACCACGCACCAATTGTGCACCAACTCTGCGACTTGTCTTGTTTCCCCTAAAAGATGTGTTCTAGGATCTGAACTAGCCCAAAAAACACTTAAGATCATTTCTAACTCATTAAGAATCCATATTAGGTCTAATTTAATGATTAAAAACTAAAAATTTAAGGATCCATAATGGAGTGAAAACTGGGTTCTTTCATTAACATTGTGTTTTATTATAATGACAATATTATTTTATATGACCATAAATAATTTTTCAAAAGGGTCATAATAATGATCATAATGATAAAACGGTATTTTAAAAATAAATGATTATTTAATATAAACCATAAATTTCATATATTTAGAAATTTATTTTTAGAAATTTAATTTTTTTCATTCTTCTATCAAAATTTGTTTATGGTGAATTTTATTATTTTTCTATAGTAGTTGATTTTTTCGTGAAAATTAAATTGCAATAAAATCTAGTATTTTACATTATAAGATAAATACATGAATTTTTGAGTCATGTATGATGTAATCACAAATTCTTTGGTACTCACATACACTATTTAATTTATATAGTCACAAGAATAAATAATATTTATGTAACAATAAGAAATTTTATAATATAAATGTCATATTCGATAGCCTGTATGATACATAACACCATGACTTGAAAGGAATATAAAATCCTGAGACATTATAATATATGTAATATTTTAAATAATTTCAATATATTTTATAGATTTAATTGCACACAATACATATTTTTCTATAATTTCACCAAACAAGGTGTTTCTTTGGAAGGTTGCGTTAAAAGCAATATCAGGTTTTAACGAACAAATATATATTTTAAATATTATTATTTAATATAATTGTTATTATATATTAATTGGAATGGATTTATGAATTATATAAATCAAATTATAAAAATATATATTTCACACACATTTATTGGTTATCTATTTATAACAAATAATAATAATAATCATTATTATAAAAAAATTGATTTCATAAAAACTTGTATTATCCAAATATACTACTTAGTTGCGTTTGGAAAACAAAACATAAATTTAATTTAAAAAAATAATAGAATTTTTTTTTATAATATAAAATTTATTTTTGAAATATGAATATCAAAGTTATCTTAAGGTGAATTTTTAGATTTTTTTGGAGAAGTATCTTTTTTGAGGAGTAGTGAAAAATTCTAGATTTTAATTGAAAACTACTTTTCCTATAAATAATTTAAAATTATAAATTATAATATTAGTTAATTTAAATTAAAATCAATTTTAATAAATATAAATATAACTAATTAATTTCATTACAATCATTTTCATAATGTTATTATATATAAAAATTTAAAATATTTTGAACATTTTAACATTAAAACCCCATTTTATTCCATCTATGTATAGTTAATTTTAACTGAAGATTTTCCAAATTGGTGATTTGAATTTGAAAAAATTTATTAATTATTGGAATGAAAATAATTCGAAATTTATAATAATTTCATCATAATTTTGGAGAAATGATTTTTGAATATAGATAATGTAAATCGCATTGATTAAGATAACAACAAGATTACTTGGTGGTTAAACATAGAATATAATGTGTAAAAATGACCCAAAACAACTTCAAATCCCATTATATAGATATATTTAGAACTTTTAATTTAATTTATCAATAATGGATCATTTTTGTGACATGTGATGAGAAAAGGAAGTGGGTTGAAATCACCAATTCAAAACAATTACCAGTGTTCCACTCACCCAACGTATAAAAGGCCTTCCCCTCACACCTCTAATTCACACCATCAAACCAACTTGGTTCAACCCAAACCTACTAAAATCACAAAAATTAACAACCCCCTTTATCCATGAAGACATATATTTATAATAAAACCTTCTTATGAATGTATTAGTTAAAATATACAGAAGATATCTGAAGAAGAGGTAATGTTCTTCTAAAAGAGTGTTTATATTATTTCATTCTCCAACTAAATCTATTATTATTATCATAGTATAATATAAAAACAACATTAGATTATATATTATCATATTTTTTATGTTAATTTAATTATCTAAAACATGACACACTTTTATCAAATTGGTCATTAATTCATTGTTCTTATGTATGACAGACTATTGCTTTGTAAACCAACGTCATTTGTTTTTCCCATCACGACCATTTAGGGTTGGGAATAATGATGTATTTACACTTTATATAAATTATATATGATATTTATGATGTTATTATTATTTTTTAGTAACTATATCATGCATACCAACATAATTTACATTTTTTGGAATACGATTCTTTCACTCGTGTGTACGATAGACTACCGTCCCGCGAAGCGATTAAATTCATTCATGCATTAAAAGGAATGTATTAAGAAAGCGTTTAATAAAAATTAGTGATATAAAATAAATAAAAATTATAATTTAATGACAATATAAATATATAAATATATATATTATTTACTTTTCATTATATTTATGCGTTAACAAAATGGAAACAATATTCCTACGTACGTACGACCTACACTCTCTATGAATGATGTAATTCCTTTATTATCACCAAATTTTATGTATTACTCTAAATATTTATATACTAAATTAATATTATATCTAAATCATGGATTAAATTATGTGGATGACTAAATAATAATCTAATTAAGAGGATCAAAAAAATAAGAAGTCCAATCATACTAAAAAAAAGGCAATTAACACATGAAACAATGAAAAAAATGAAAGATTATTAAAAAATGGGTGAGTAGATGTTATAAAAGGATCATATGTTTCATTTTAAATATTAATATGGTTATTTTATAATTTAATAATATGACTACAAAGATTATATATGATTTTAATAAATAACTTTACCAAAGGAATTGAAAGGTAAGGGATTTCATATCAATTTTATTTCATTCATGCATATTGTAATGTTATACACCTAGTTTATTTTATATTGTGTATATAATGTCACATTAAATATAATACGATAACTAATTCCATATTTATGTCATTTTATGTTTAAATTTGAATTATTTCATCTAATGGTATTTTTAATAGGATTTTCCGGGTGGTAAAGAATTTCATAAATAAATTTCTTTTTATTGGGTTGTATTACATCATTATTGTCATTAATGTTAACAGATCATGTGTGTAATGAAATTTTAATATATATTAATATTTATAAACATCTTATATGTGGGTTTTTATTTGATACACAAAATATATTCATTGGTTGATTCTCACTCTAATGCTATAATATTTTCGAGATTTTACTTCACAATATCATTTTATTTGGGAATTTTTACACTTGAATTTCCATTTGAAGGAAATAATTTGATCATTATTCAAGAATTTTTTTTAATTTTTATATTTTATTATTATTTTTATGTAATAGTACCATATTTTCAAAAAAAAGTTACTTAAAAAGTTTTATAATTTTTTTTTTCTGAAAACACAACTTCATTTCTCTCTTTAAACAGAAATATATTTTCTTCCTAAACCAAGTGGTAAAAAAAATATTTTTTCCCCATTTAAATTAGTAATTAAATTAATTTTTACCCTTTTTCACTTATTATTAAGATTACTTAATATAATCTTCTTTTTTCCATATAAGGTAGTTTTTTAAGATTTTTACAATGAAAAATTATTATTGTTTTTACCTTGTAGGGAATGTATGTAATTATCTGCCATAATTTATTTAAAGAATAATTTTAATTCAAAAATTTTCTCACTATGATAAAATATATGTATTTATATCATTCAAAAATTATTTATTAAATATAATTTGTGTTCAGTTATTGACATTTCCGTGTTTATTATGCCTTATATATTCATATTTCCATGTAATTTAAATAGAATGTGTATTTAGTAACTATAATTTCTAAATTTATTTTTATCTAGCTGGTTCCAAAATTGGAATTGTGTCTAGAATTACAACCCTCTCGGTTTATTTATTATATGGTATGTTTGCATAGTATTAACTAATCTATATTGATTATGTGTATTGATTAATGATTTCTTCTGATGTACATACCCCTTAATAAGAATTTTTGATCAACATAATTTTTTTCCCCTAGGATTCCTTGAAGGTTACTTTGACTTATATTCAAGTATAAACTATGTGGAACAATGTAATTCATGAAAAAAACATAATTATGATTTTGTGTATTCAAATGTAATATGGAAATCAAGCATAGATCTATTTTACCAAGAACACTAAATAGATCAGTCATTCATGATGTGTTTCGTAGTAGCTTAATCTAATTTAACATTATCTGGAACTGTCTATAATGTTTTTTCAGGGGAACTGAAATTTATAGTCTCTGCCCAAAATACTAAAGTAATTAATATAATATTCAAAACACCCCATCATCTACATATAAATAACAACTCTTATTTTAATTACATGAAAAACATGGATCATGCAAAATTTCTACCCATTTACCATCCAATCCTCCCATCCCTGTCCTAGTACTTCTACACTCATTCAATGAAAATTTTATGTATCATGAAGGGGTAGGATAATAGGGTATAACAAAAGGATGAGGTAGGATTCTCTACTAAACTCTTAGAATTTTATTCTTCTTTTAACACCCCATTATTTTTTCTTAACCACCTTGAAAAGTTAACATCAATATCCTAAATATACTATTTTTTTATAATTAAAGTGTAATATAATTTTTATACCCTCCCTTCATTTATTCATAAATGAAAATATTTTTTACAATATCGTTGGTTTACTGCCTCCATAAACAAAATACTTCATTTTCCCAACCATTATGAAGGATGGCCATAAAATTATTATTATGTATATATATGATTATATTAATTATGTTATATATTTTTTCACGTTATATTTTTTTATAACAATCAATTAAAAATGAACTGACTCTAGTTAGTGACCACCATTAAAAAGGCCAAAATGAACTAATCCAATAAGGGTAACATTTTTAGTCTGTGAATCATCTCTATATAAGAACACAAAACGAAGTTTAGGAAAATTGTGATTTATTTAAGTATATCAATATAATTTCATTTTATATATCTATTTTTAATCTCATTTAAAATCACATTAATAATTAACCATTTCTGATACATTAACACCTTAATATTTTAGGAAATATTGTTTTTAGAATTAATTTAATTTTTTTATATTTTGAATTTCACACAACAGTGCAATTTTTTATATATGAAATCACTAAGTGTGTGTTGTGTTTTCTACAACACCAAGTAAATATTGTGGTACATGCAAAACTTAGATTAGATTTCAGTACATGCAACATTGTTTTCTCTTTTATTACACACAATAACAAGTCCCTTTGATCACTTGCCTTGCATACAAGGCTGAGTTTTAACGAACTACAATATACTATTAACATTATTAATAAAATATTATTATAGTTATCACCTAGAAGTTGAATTAAAAGTTATGGATAAGATTAACTAACTTTTGAAAATATTATTTAACAATGTATATAAAATGAATCCTTTGGTTATCAATTAATAGAACTAAATATAATAATTAATTGAAAATAAATAAATTACTTTTTTAATAAAACTAATTTTCTATGTACATAAACATTTTAATCACCATAAATTAAAAAAATCACTTTTTATTAATGTTTTCAATATAATTTATATAATATATATTTAATCAATATTATTAATACTCATCCAAATGATTTTATAGGTATAAGATATGTATAAATCCAATTTGATGAATAAAAAGATGTATTTTTATTAAAGGTAATTTTTCTATATTTTAATGGTAAACCCATTTCAAATTTGATTATTGAAACTTTTTAGAATTTTTTTGAAAAATTAAACTTCATCTATGAAATCAAAAAAAAATTAATTAGATTAGGATGAATTTTTTTATCTTTCTATAAAGATTATTTATTTTCATGAATAATGAATAATACTTACTTTTATTTGAAAATGTCTTATTACTCCAATTTATTTTTAAGGTAAAATAAAATTTTTCAATGGTTTTAATTTTAAATTATATCAATTATACACCAATTAATCTAATTTAGGTAATTTGAATCAATTTCAATTATAAATTGCATATAAAACCATACTAAATTTTTGGACATTTTTACTTTAAAAACCTCTTATGTCCTCATGTATATAACATTGTATTTGAATTAATTTATACCACTTATATTACAATAATTTGGAAAATGGATTACATAATTTAATAAAATTAATATATAATTTCAAATATTGTCAACCTAATTTTTGAAATGAAATATTAGTGAAATTATTTAAAATTAATTACAATGATTAATAGGAAAATTATCTCAACAAGGGACTAAACCTAACACTTAATGGCCAAAATGAATTAGAAACATGTACCAAATCCATTATTTTGATGTATTTTGAACCTTTTCCTCCATTTTATCGATTATTTTCATTATTGGATAAACTTTTCAATTGAAAAATGTGGTTGGAATTCCCTTTTCAAAAAAAATCAAGATTGCCACTCCTACACCACAATGAAAAGAATATCACCCCTCATACTTATTCAAAACTATCAAACCATTTGGATGACTAAAAATATCCTCCAATAAGATCCATAAATCCCTCCCAAAAACCTAGAATTCTATCATTGAGAATAGATCAATCCAAGTAAGCCCTTTGGTGAAAACAAAAAAGAGTTTCCCAAAGAAGATGTAACATCCCTACTCAAGAAATTTTTATTTATTTTAATTATAGACCCTATTAAATATAAATATTAAATGATTAAAAATAACCTCAATATTCTAAATATACTGATATGCTTTTATTCTTGGGGTTCTTTATACACATACACTCACATCTATCAAAGAGATATTGAACTTATCATTCTTGTATACTACAAACTATCACCTCAAAAAATGATTGTTTTCATTTACCGCCCCTCATAGTTGGGAATTACGATGTAAAATATATTTTTATATGATATATATTATATTTATAATATATTTATTCTTTTGAAATTATTATATAACACATACCTTCATTATTTTCATTTTATGTGGACTATTGTCTACTCAAAGAGATGTTATTCATTCACAGTCTATATGTAATGTATTAAAAATTAAATAAGTGAAATTATAAGATATATATGACATAATAATTAAAATTTAATTAATTTATATATATACATATATTTTACTTACTTACTTTCTTTTGATGTGACCATAAAATGGAAACGTCGTTCATTGTACATACGACCTTCCATCTCCTTGAATGATGCATTCCATTTAATATTTATATATTAAATAGACTATTATAAATATATATATATATAGTCAAAATATATCATACTTATATCATTATTTAAATCCTAGAAATAATTAAATCATGATCTGTGTAAGAGTGTCAAGATTAACAAGCCAAAATATATATAAAAACAATGAAAATATTAACTGAAATGTAACTTTAACTTCGAGTTGTTAATAAAAAAGGAATATAAAGTCATAAACAAATAATATATTGTATTATATATAATATCCTTTTTATATGGTATATTTATAATGAAATTATATTTATTATACATTAGTTTTCAATGTGTACGAAAAAATTCAAGACATAACGTAAGGGGATTTCAAGTAGGACTTTTATTTTTGTGAGATTTATTCATTATTCACCACAGTTTTGTTTGTGTGGTGTTTATAATTCCAATGAATATATAATATGGATATAATCCATAAAATAATTGGTATTTAAATATCCATTTTATGACCTTTATTTCAGGGGAGTAATGAATAATAAGTTACAAAATCTATAATGTAATTTAATATTATCTTTATTTCTTTGAGATTAATGCCATTTAATGCACCTATATTTTTCTATGGGTTTTATATATTTCCCATTGAAATGCTATATAATTAATCTAATCATTTTCATGATATTATAATTTCATGTAATTTTATAATTTCATGGGGATTATGATTCAATGTTACCAAAGGGGTAACGTTTTATTGTTACTATCTCACCATTTATCATGATTTTTTATTCTAATGCATCCATTGAAGAAATATTATGACCCATATCCCAATAACACGTATAAAGTTACTCAGAATATGGAAATCTCTGATATATTCATGTATTATTTCCTTTCTTAAACTCAGTGGTAATAAAAATAATTAATAAAATGTTTTAAGGAAAATCATATTTATTTCTCTTTTTGGTCAGAAATTTGTGTTCTTTCAAAATTGTGTTTTCGAATAATGTTATCAAAAATATTTTACAAGTATAATATAATGTTTAATGGAAATATTTACCCTATTTTACATTTTAAAAATATGGTTTTTAAAATTAATCTTATTGTCAATTTCTGATCCATGCACTTTTCTAAAGTTTTATGGAATCAAATCAATGTCTAGAATGTATATATTTGTACTCTATCATGACCTTCCTTCAATTTAATAATACATTGAATTTTACAAGATTTATTTTTTTGAGAAATAATTTTACTAATGTTTCTTACATTCATTGTTTTCAAATCTATTTTCAAAGGAAATATTTTTCATATATGTTTTTGATTTAATAAGTGTTTTAAATGATTTCTAGCATCCTTTATAAATTTTAAATTTCATTTTCAATGAAAATGTTTTTCAAAATGTTTTATATATTGAATATAAATTTTTCAACTATGAAAGGAAATTTCCCTCTAGAAATTTTATAAATGAAATGGTAATGATTTTTTAATAATAAAAGAATTTTCAATGAAAGGTTATTTAACATATGAAATGTTCCATGTGATATTTCAAAATACCTTTCCATCTAAAATAAAAAAAATATATATTTTATACTTTTCTAGGGATATTATCCAAGAATACCATTCATATTTTTTGTTGAATGTTTTCTATTTAGATGAAATGACGTTTCTGACACCCATTCCTCTTATAGGGGTTATATAATTTTGAAACCCCTTTATTTTTATGGATTATTCTTTTAAGAAATTATTATGAAACAAATATATATTAAATAGTTAATGATATGATAAAATGTTTTGATACTTCTTTCAATTCATGGGTTATTATATGATGTCTAAAACCAAATCTCTGTTTATGGTTCATGATATAATGCATGTTTTATTATCTTGTGGAACATGTATGAATGATTTTATCATGCGATGGGTGGTACCTATATCTCCCTCCAAGGAATTGGGTAAATATTTATATATCATGAGATAATTATCGTAATCAAGATGTGGGGATTTATCCAATATGGAAATATGGGGAAACTCGATCCACTATGTGAAGATGGGGAACCCCGATCCAGTATGGGAAGATAGGGAAACCAGATCCACTATGGGAAGATGGGGAAATATGATCCAATGTGTTAATATAGGCATACCTGATCACTTACAAGGAAATGAATGTGACTCAAAATGGTGGTTTGTCATTTCCATCATGTTTAGTCCCCATATTTTTTACTAATATGTTTTTGGCAATGATCCTTGACTTATAAGAAATTATGTTATATGTTTATGTGACATCCGTAAATTCTATTTTTCTTCCATTGATATGCTAACATGGATATTGTTATTGATTATCTTATTATTCATGTATTATAAACTACCAATATTTATTCCATGTCACATTATTATGATCTTCTCATGCATGGTATGATCTTTAATTTTTATGCTCATATTCTCGTAACATTATGTTAATGTTGTTCTTACGTATTTCCATTATTTACCCTTATTAAGAATTTGAGGTCACTATTTTTTTATGATTACATTTCACAATGTTATGAAGAATTTTTAATGTAGAATTACTAAATTGGAATGTATTTAAGGTATATTTTGAAGATATTTACCCAGAGAATAAGAATATGTTCCATGTTTCCAATGACACTAACCTATTATTTTCCTCTAGCATGAATTTTGGAATGTGCTGAATATTCATATAAAATGATGTAATGTGCATGTATGTTATTCCTGGTCACTATAGATTTTATCAATTGAATTTTTTAGTCATCCTTTGGAAACATTAATGAGAAAACATTAGTGAGATAACAGGAGATATTTCTGAGTATATTTATTGGAAAACTGACTGGGTTATGTATAAATATGAGTTAATGTATTGGAAAATGTATTGGAATTTTGTTAATGGATAGAAAAAGTGGTTTCCATGTAATACAAACATTTCTGTATACAATAATTTGATGGGGCTCTCACACAAATTTTTTTAGGGGTAATATGTTGGAGTTGGTGGCCAAGAACAAACTAATTTTTAATTTATTCATTAATAAATACCTTCTAACATCTGGATTGTTCATCTCCATGGAAATTCATGTGATATGGTCTTTAGGATAGTTGTTGCACTAAAATTTCATAGTAGATCCATGCTATGATGATAACCTAGAAGTGAAATAACCCTATTATTGAATGTATTTTCTATGGTCAGAGGATGTTATTTTAGGGACTCAAATAATACAGATCATTAAGGGTGAGGACTCAAAAAACTTTGAGGTACCTTCTCATGTAGTGCACCCATGGTAATATCGAGGAGGATATTATGAGAACGAGACCCGCCATTTGGAAATCCATATTTCATAGTGACATAGGATGTTCCTATCTACAGAAATTTGTATTGGTCCTTAGACTTTAATTAATGTGTATTACAACTCATACACATAGATGCATTGATGAAAACTATGACAACACCCTATTTATAGCATGGTAGAATATGTTGGGAGTGTCATGAGTAATACTGCATTAATCGATAATGTGAGAAAGGATTTGTCCCTTCTATTCCATATGAAAGTAGATATCTATGGTCCTTGGATGGAATTTTTATAGCCTAAATATATCCATGGACTTGGTGAGAATAAGCATGTTCAATTATGTGAAGTCAAAGAAAGAATAATTGAGCACATGGGATAATGGAACTAGAATGAAACCCGCTCGATTTGAGATATCGAGACAAAGGGATTAGATTACACAGTAAGAATTTATTGGGGGTGACAGTTCATTGCGACAATAACATCATTCTCTATGGGTGACTTGGTGTATTGCTATATGCTAACCTTGGACTTTAGGTCGGATCCTCCTAATAACACTAATAATTAGGCCTAGAGGGTCACACACTAAGTGTGTCCAAGTATCTCAGTTAAATATTAATTTAAAAAGCTCAATATAGAATATTCCAAATTGTGGTTCAATAATTATTAAAGGATGTCTGATCACATTTATTTTGACACAAGTTATTTGAGAAAATATATTATTGGAAAAATAATATATTTATTAGTGAGTAATGTAGTGATATTTATTTGAGAATTAAATAGCCATTATTCAAGGTCTAATAAATGTGGTTGGGGAAATAAAGAGAATGGAAAAACAAAAGTACACGCTGTATATACCAATATACATGCCATGTAGTTTTTCTGGGGATTTGTGAGATATAATATTATATATTTTATTTAATAATATTATGTTTAATTTTTTGGCCGCATTTTATGTAACAATAATAGTCAACTATTATTATTAGTCATTGGGTCTTACTATGAATTAAATGAAATGAATAAATTGTTTCAAGTAAGTAATTCATTTTATTATTATATGTTATTTAAATTTTAATTATATAATTCTCATTAGCCTTGCCATTTTGGGGTATTGTGCACAATGGATATAGAGAAATCTATCAAACTAATAGAGAATTTCTTAACATTAATGAAGATTCTCAAGCTATGAGAGAGATCCTCCTCCACCGGATCAAGGCGATCTAAGGCATACCTTGCAAGTGCAGGATCTTCTGTTATAGCACTTGATGACACCAATGGAGACATCTAGAGATACAAGGAGGATATGAGGATTACCGATAGATAAATCCTTCACTTGGACTCAACAACGCAACGACGGATCTCATCGGATCGTTACCAGAAACATCAATGGAGATAGAATTCCATCAAGGTAATTCGTGTCTTCTAATTAAAATAATTATAACCAAAATATGATGATCCTCTATATGGTTTGGGGACTCCCTTAATTTTTTCATTCATTCATCATTATATTCCAAAGATTTGGTGATTTATTATCATGACAGATATCGAATTGATGGCTATTATCAGAAAAATTAATGTTGGGTACACCCCACTAAAGCTCTTCCACTGCGCTCGAAACCTTCATAATAGCCACAAAAAACTGTATTGAACTAGATTCGATCAGGAACTAGAGCAAGACAACTATCCTTACTATACAGATGGTTTGAAACTCTAGGAGGTATTCTTTGGGAATTTTTGAACACATTTTGAGCAATAACGAACGATTAGAATATAAGATGAATTAGAATAACCTAGTGTAAACCTAAGGTGTCGTATATTAAAGTAGAAAGTGTCATTATTTATAAATCCTATTAGTAATGTTTCATGTTTATGTGGTTTTATTCTATGGTAATTGTTTCCCTCTCTAAGCTTTTAGGTTTTAGTCAATAGAAATAATAATAGAAGGAACTAGGTTAATATTGAATATTTCAGATGTGGAAATTAAGGGCACGGTGTAAATATATTTCAAAAGTGGAAATCACATAAAAATATTTGGAAAGGTCCATGAGTATTGGTTATACTAATAATGATACAAAGACCGCACATGATTGTGAAATCTATGGGATGTTATTCTAGTATTATTTACATTAATCGTAATAATAATGATTGGATTGAGGTTGAGGATCTTTAATACCTAATTAATATTTAATATTCTAGGAAAGGGTTATTAAGGTATAAAATAATGAACCCTGAGTAATGATTTAAGAATACAAATTTATGTTGGAAGTATATATGTACAAGAATTCAATATTTATATTATACTAATCATTTACTATATATTTTCCATTTACGATTAGGAAAAATAAATTTAATGGAAGTGATGAAATAGATAAGGTATTTAACATAAAGTAGATATTTTGATTAATATAAGGTGACCATTAATTTATCCTAACGATTAGAAAATTCTGTTTATCTTTGATATAGAGATAATTGTTATGGATAATGTAAACTAGATATTACTGATTAACCTAGAACGGATTTTAGATTTGTTGAAGAACTGTACTATGTCATCATGGATGAAGTTCACAAATTCTTGGATTTTTGTAATATATATTGTAATCATTTGAATAAGTAAGAAAGAATGTTTTCAAAAAGGATTAATGGTAATTCAATTTATTTCCTGGTTTCAAAAAAATATACAAAGGGGGTATTCAAATGTTTAGAATGATAAAACCAAGAGTTACTATGTAATATATGGGGGAACTATGTTAATCTAATTTCATGAACTTCATTCTAAAGTTTTGTATTTTCATCTTTTGGAAGGGTTATTTGGTTAACAATTTATGTAATGTTTATTTTAAACATCATATGATGTTTTTGATATTAATGTATTATCTCACCAAATGAGTATTTATAAATATTGGATTACATGTTCTGACCACTTTCTATTGATGGTATCTAAAGATATATGAGATGAATTATCATGAATTTCATGATATGAAAGTTCTTCACGAACAAAAAATTCACATTCCTTTTTGAATAAAGTGGTGAAGTGGAAATTGATCAAGACACAACCAAAGGGTGGTATTTTAATCATGAAAGGGAATTAAATCATGTATGAATATCTTCTTGTGAAAATGTTATTCAAACTTAGGAAAAGGGTATTCTAATAAAAGTTTATCCTGTTATCATAATTTTTAATGATATCAATGACCTATTTCAGGATTCATCACTTTATGGTTTTGGGACTGTTAACATTCAGTGGATCACCCACTTTCTACTGATCCGTGAAATTTACCAGTCTTTATGACTATTTACACTTTTCTTTCATATCAATGTTTTCACATCCCACCAATGTTCACCTATGTGGAAACCTAGTTATATGTTACATTGGATAACTATTCTATTTTCTTCTCTCCCTTTTTAAAAGAAGATTTAGAATTATTTTTCACGATGTGGTTTTCTATGAACAGAACATTCGAGTATTAAACCTTTTATAGCCCAAACAAATTTTTAGGGAGATATTCATTTTTATGGGGGTTTAATGTAACACCCTGATATTATTTGAAATATATTTTTCAAATTAATTTAATCTTTTGTAAATTTTAATTTCACACAACACTTGATATAGCTTTTGTTATACGAAATCACAATGTGGGGTTTGCTTTATATGCAACAACAAGGGAATATTTCACTACACATAACACTTAGATTAGATTTTCATAAATAATAAAATATTTTTGGCTTGTAGTATACATAATACCATTATCTTTTGATGGAATGTGTTACAGTAATGGTCATGTTTTACTAAACTATAATATATTATTAACATTACTTTTAAAATATTATTATAGTTAGCACCTAACCATTTGAATGGAATTTATGGAAAATAATAACTAAATTGTGGAAATAATATTTACACTTGTACTGAAAATTAATCCTTTATTTTTCAATTACTAGATGTGAATTTAAGAACTATTTGAAAATAAATATTTTACTTTTCTAATAAAACTATTTTTCAATGTAAAAACACAATTTTATCTTAATAAATTAAACAACCCACTTTTAATTAATGTTTTTAATAAAATTTTAATATTATATATTCAATAATCATTTTTGATACTAACATAATATATTAGATAAGAATAAGATAACCATAAATCCAATTTTATGAATATAAAGATGTATTTTTTATATAAGGTAATTTTACTGCCTTTTAATCGTGAAAACATTATGGATATTATTTTTGACACTTTAGTAATTTTTATTTAACAAAACAAACTTCATTTGTTAAATTGGTACATAGAAAATATATTAGGGTTGTTTTTTTTGTATTTTTTGTGAAAATTCTTTTTTTGATGGATAGTGAATAATAATAAATTTTAATTCAAAATATCTTTTTCATATAATATTTTTATAAGGTTACATTACTATTTTTGATTGGTTTCAATGTTAAATTAGATAAATTATATATCAAAAAAATTCAATTTTTTTCGTTTTAATAAATATTTAATTGAAATTTCATATAAAAACATACCAAGCATTGGAACATTTTTAGTTTAGAAAAATATTGTGTCATCTGGTTTGTGGGATTAAATTTGAGTTAATTTTATCCAATTATGTGATTTGAATTTGGAAAAATGGATTCCAAATTTTGGAAAGCATAATAATAAATGAATTCAAATATGCTTAACTCCGTTTTTGAAAAAAAAAATATTACTGAATGTAATTACAATTAGTTATAATGATTAATTGGAAAATTATCTTAACAATGAACTACACCTTATACTTAATGGAAAAAATTGACTAGAATCTTTTCAAAATTCTATTTTATGGATATATATATATATATACAATAACCTCCCTTTTATATATTTGGGTTCATTATTTTAGAATATTATCATAGGAAATACATGGGTATAATTCCTTTTTAAAAAATTTATAAAAATTCCCCTCCTCCTCCCCTACGAAATGGCATTCACCCCTCCCACATATCCAATCCTCTCAAGATATTTGAATCACCAAAAATATGATCAAATACCCTCCTAAAATCTCTCATTTAATTCTATAAGAATTCCATTTGTATTTATTCTATCCAAGTAATCCCTTTATTGAAAACCAAATGGAATTACCCGAATAATAGGTAACATCCTTTATCAATTTTTTTTGTTTTATTTTCATTATACATAACCTAAAATATTTATATTACATGATCAAATAATTAAATATGTATCATAAATACATTGAGTTGATTTTATTATAGGTTATCTATGTACACTTACACACACACCCATTTAATGGTAAATAAAATTACCATTCATTGGAATGGAAATCTATTGACTCACAAAATGATGTTGTTTGTTTTTCATTTACCACCTATGACGAGTTTTGAATTATGATGGAAAATATTTTTTATAGGATATTTATTATATTAATGTTATTTTTATTATTATTAATTATAATATAACACATACCTTAATTATCTACATTATTTGTAAATATGATAATTTCATTTGAGGAATTGTGGAATACCACCTCCTAAAAGTGATGTGATTTGTTTTCACACTCTATAAAGAAAGTATTAATGATGGATTTTGATAAATTAGATGATATATATGAGATGATAATTATTATATAATTATATTATATATATACACATATATTTCATTTACTTTCTTTCCTTCAATATGGAAATAAAACACAAAAAATGTTTCAATATACGTACAACCTGCCATCCCCATGAATGGTGTATTCCAATTCATATTTTGATATTCTATATATTATAATAAATACATATATATTGAATATATATGATATTTTTATCATTATTTTCATTCTATAAATAATGAAATCATGATTTCAGTAAGAGGATCAATAATTAAAATCCAATACATATACGAAAAACAAAGAAGACATTACCCAAAACATAACAGTAATAAGGATTTGTTAATAAACATGAAATATAATGTCATAAATAATAATATATGGTATTAGATATAATAATAATGTTCTCTATTATATATATATATATAAACTAATCCTTATTATCTACATGGCATGAATGTGTACGAAGAAAGTCAAGACTTAATGGTAGGGGATTTCTATCTCACTTTTATTTTTGTGAGATTTATGCCTTATTCACCACTCATGTTTTTGTGTGGTGTAAATAATTAAATTGAATATATTATATTATTATTATCCTTAAATAAATATGTATTTACATATCTATTATATCATATTTATTTCATGGGTTTTATTGTCCAAATGTTACCAAATCGATAATGTAAATTTGCATTAATTTCCCTTCGTTGAGATACATGCCATGTAATGCAACGATATTTTTCAATGATATGTATGTGCTACCCATTTATATGTTATATAATAAATATAAATATTTTAAAGATATTATATGATTAATTTAATTTTATTCTTTCACAGGGAATATGATTCAATGTTAACAAGGTTGTAATTGTTTATTTCTAAAATATCATTGATTATCAGATTTGTTTAATATTTATCTTCAATTGATCAAATATTATGACCCATGTATCAAGAAAACTCGAAACTTTTATTCTCCTATGGTGATCAATTATATATTCATTTATTTGTAACATTTTTAACTCTTTGGTACTTAAAATAAATAATGTAATATATTTATGAAAACCCAAAATTATTTATCCTTTCATTCGAAAATATCAGTTCATTCAAAAACATTTTTCTAAAAAAGATTTAAAAAATGTTTTAATATTATACAATAATGTTTAAATGAAATTTTTTAATTTTTTCACCTTTTTATAAAATCGTTATAAAATGGTAATCTTCATCCCATTTTCCTATCAAATTAATTTTCTAATACCTTACAGCGCAAAAGGAATGTCCGACATGTATAGATGTATCTTATGTCCTGATCAACTTTATGTTGAAGCTTTAATCACAAGTTGAAAATATTTATTTTTGTGAAATATTAGTTTCTAAATGTTATTTACGTTAATTGGTTTCACGAAAAAATTAAATTAAAATCAGTTCAATGATTTGTTACATTTAAACTGTTTTTTAGATGTTTCATGGATTTATTTATATGTTTCCAAGTTTTTTTAAAAAGAAAATTGTTTTCCAAAGGATTAATGTTATTAAAATTATTTTTCAATTAATAAAGATTATTTACCTCAATAATGGTTTTAAATTAAATGGGAATTGTTTCTATATATGAAATGGATTTTGGAAAGGGTTTTAGAAACACTATTTTAAAAGAATTTCTATCTGACTTAAGGAATGTTCCATGTGATCCTTAAAAATAATTCTCCATCGAAAATGAAATAATTTTTTATAGTTTATTATTTACTATGGATGTGATCCATGAATACCATTTTTATTCTTTATTTAATTGTTATATTTTGATGGACTGATGATTATGACACCTGATCCTATTCCATGGGTTATATGATTTTGGAAGGTGTTTACTTTCATGGGTTATGATTTGATTAAATTTTTAGGAATCCTATATATATTTTACAAAGGTAATTATTTGATAATATTTTTTGATAAACTTTTTTTTAAGTTTTATGATATTATGCTTATCAAACCAATCTCTTTTTATGGGTCATGATATGATGCAAGTTTTATTATATTATGGCACATGTATGTATGATTTAATAATGTGATAGGTGGAAACTATATCTTCATTACATTCATTGGGAAATGATTTATATCTCAGGATATAATGATGGGAATCAAGTGAACAAGCTAGATCCAATATGGTATTTTAATAAAACCCAATCAACTATTGGGAAATAAGGAAACCCGATCCAATATGGGAAGAAGGGGAAACTAGATCCCCTATGGGAAGATGGAGAAACTCGATCCACTACGGGAATATGGTGGTGTGTCCCACCCAAAGGTAAAGTCCCCATGGATTTCTCAGGTATGTTTTTTCAAATGAGCCTCAACTTATTGAGAATGTTTTTACATGTTTATTTTTCTTTAAAAAATTATATGTTTTATGCCTTTTATTTGCTCACATGGTTCATGTTCCTAATTATCTTATTATTCATGTATCATGAACTACCAATCATTATTCCATGTATCATGATTATGATCTTCATATGTTGTTCTTATATTCTCATACATTTATGCTCCAGTAATGCTTATGTATTTCCTTTATTTTTTTGTACTGATCATTTTAGATCACCTGTTTTTATGTTTCCTTTCCACAAGTTATAATGGAAGGTTTTAATTAGTAGTAGTAAAGGGGAATATCTTTGAGGGATATGTTCAATATCTTCAACCAAACTAGAAGAATGTGTTCCATGTTTTAAAATACAGTTAACTATTATGGATTATGGGTGTGTATTATTGGATTGTGTTGAGTATTAATGTAAAATGATGTAATATTAATGTATGTTAATCATTGGTTTCTATATATTTGAAATAGTAACAAAAAAATGGACAACCCGAAAATAACAAAATTAGTCATTATATTTTATTGAAATTCTTATAAATGACCATAATGAAATGATATTAGATAACAATTTTAAATTGTTATGAATTTATTTTTTAATTAATCCAATACTGTAATTCATGAATTTACGTGAAAGTAAAGAATGGTTCTAGAACCTAAGGTAAGGTAAATCATTGAACCAATATTTTTCTCATTGTTAAAACCATTATCTCTAAAACTCACTTTATTCCTATCACTATAATGTTATATAATTTTGATAAATTATTTATATATTTACAATACATATATAAATAGATTATTATCCCTTTATGTTATGAAAAAATGCAATCAATAAGTTGATTTTTTAAATTTCATCTTTAAAATCAGACCCGATTATGGGGAAATTTTATGTCCCATAATTTTTTATGTAATGCTCATTGAAAGTAATTAATGGTAAATTAAAACCATATTTTGATAGCTATTATTATTAATAAATATATTTATTTCCAAAATATTTAATCCCATTTTCTCTTTCAAATCAGTGGGAAATCTACTTTGGTTATGATATTAAGTATGATTATAGAACCAGTATCATTAAAAGGGCAATTCTATTTTTTCTTCCTTATGATTTATTTCATTTTTTAGCTTATATAAGCATGTACATGTTATGATGGATACATTTAGAAAGTTCTGAAATGTAGTGAATAATTTTTTTTCTCATGATATGTTATTCATGGGATTAGGGAGTGAACCAAATCCTCAATGGGACATTGTCCATGATGTGATGTTGTCTTGAATGTTAACCTCGAATTACGTTATGACAAGTTTTATGTTGCTACAAAAAACATATGTTTCCCATATCTTATTATACCATGATATTTATGTTATAATCCAATGTGATTGTTCTTGATCCTTCAATTTTATGATATCATGTTATTTCTTTTGACTCCCATGTTTTGATTCCTTTCCAAGTTTCTTCCCTTCCAATGATTTATGTTTCAAAAATTTATCTTATATATTCCCCATGTTATTCTATGATGTGGTAGGATATAAAAGGTATTTTATAGCTCATTGAGTATAATAAAATAATGATTTTTATTTTATTTTCTTTTTCTATGTAGTATGAATATAGTCATTCAAGTACACTAGCCATCACAGTTTTAGTTGTTCATACTATATATTTATATTTAAAATAATGTAATTATATGTGTAAAATACTTATACTGCTACACTAAGAATGACTAAAAATGTTCAAATTAATCCTTCATAGATTAAGAAATCATGAAACTATTATAAATGATTAATTAATTGGCCATGGATGCCAGTAATTTTTTTTATAATGTCAGGTATTCTTCAATTTTTCTACATATTATGTTTAATAGAGGTTTTGTTGGTGAAATAAGATTTCACTTTGGCTTATCCATCATATCAATGTGTTAGGGAACATTAGTGAGGATGATTTTTCTAGATATTACTTTATAAAAAGATAAAATCTATGATATATTCTATGTATCATAGTACTGTTGGTTACTTATGATGTATGTCTTTTCATTGATATGGAATATTTGAATGTTCAGGGGGATGGGACTTTCGTGTTGTCATCATTGAAAATTAATTATCATTAATAGAATGAGTTTTATGGGAATATCATCTACATAGATTTATTATTACTAAGATATGTTTACACGGTGGGGTATATAATGTCGTGTGAGTCGTAGATGCACATTTATTATTCAATGTTGTTCTAAACACTATTTTGATTTATCATGATGTTTAATTTTACTATTTTATGTGAACATAGTTGTTTTTGTTGTCACATTTAGGTTATATCTATAGTACATTAATTTTATAATAAATTTTAGATAGGTATCACCCTATGGAGTTTGGGTTTCATATTTTTTGTCTTATTTACATGCCATATATTTATTTCTCATTATTGGAATCTTTGGAGAGGTATCTAATAAAAGGAATAAAATTTTCCCTTGAGCATTTACATTTTATTAGAGTATTGGAGGTGGTTTGGATGACATATGGTAGATTTAATTGAATAATGGTGGATCCTGAGATAATCATTCAACTATTATCCAAGATCATGAAAAACCTATAATACATTTCAATATATATATTTTCACTATTAATTAATTTTATCTTGGGAAGGATAAGTACAAAGTCCAAAATTGAGGTTGTGGTATGGGGAAAGTGTTGCATCATGGGTTAAAGGCTGTGATTTTTTTGTAATTACTGTTTTTATGGAAAATGTATTATGGTGTGGTGAGTATTGTTGTAGTTTGAAGGTATCCTATTTAGATAATATTTCATAGTGAGGATTGTTGTTTCATCATGGTATATTTTGTTTCAAAATTCATATGTTCAATATTTTTTAATATCACTTTATTATGGTGTTTATTAAAACACCATTATGATGGTTCATGGTTTATTGGGTCTGAGGTTAGGGGATAAGTATCACATAACAGTCCAAGGTGGTTTTGGTATTATATTGTTTCCCCCATGATCATATCGTAAATTTTTGTAATTGCATATGATTCGGTGTATTTTGACCCCTGATATTCAATGAATTTCGTGTCATGATTTTCCGATCTAATATTTTTTGGGGAGTGATGACCCATATAACATCATGTTCTATCATTATTCAATATTTATTATAAATTTTAGTGTAAATTTAAACTCCTTAATGAAATATAAACATCTCTCATAAAAATTCCACTCTAAGGATTTTCTATGTTATTTTTAGCAACCATCAATGGCTATATTCCCATAGATTCTTCAGATACATTTCATTGATATATGAGGTGAGTACTTCATCCCTTTTCCTTCTTTTCATGTTCATTTTTCATTTATAGGTTTTTATCATGTAGATCCTTTGATATTCGATATTTTGGGTTAAGTGGTATTGATAGAGGATATTTATCTATAATGATTTTAGGTTATTCTCATGGCTTCATGTACTTTTTACTACTTTTCACTCATTATACCTGTATTATGCTAACTATATAATCCTATATGGAATGGGATTTCAAACTTACCCTTTTAAATTATGTGTAAATATTGATTAATCAAGAATTTATTTTCATATAGTGGATTTTTTGAATCAATCTTTATAAAATTAATGAACTGGTAAGAAGTAATTGAGTGGAAAATCAGATATTCATAAGGGATTTACAAAAGCCTTTGATATTGCACAAGAATTTCATCACTTTTTTGAACTGTATCATTTCTTTATTCTTTACTACTACTAATTTTAATGTCTTATCAGCTCCTATAAAATCAAAATTACAAAGTACTAGATGTTAAATGGTGGAATGGATATGTTTACTTCTGAAATTGTTACTTATTAATGAAATTATAATATAATATCATAGAAACAATATTACAAGATTTATCGATGTGGAAATCTCTTTTATTTTCCATTTTTTTCTACTATTTTGAGACTCAACGTTTTTATATTATAGTGTTATTATTGTTTTATTTTCTGGTGTTGGGTCTATTATACTAGTTATGGGATGGAGTTGTGGTTTATTAAATTGGTAGGTTTTTATGATTAACTAATGGGAGTGCACAATGTGATTTTTTTCATAACTCAGTAATATGGGTTGACACTAATTTTTGAAAAAAATAAAAAATAATAGATTAAAATTTTAATGCGATGGGGAGGTACCATTTTACCTCTTATGGTAATAAAAATTTTAGGTAAATAAAATGTGGTACTGTAGTCTGGTAAACTTTTTATGAATGTTTTTATAACAGAGGATAATGGGTGGAGTAATTATGTCTTGATTTATGAGTTATTTTTATTTATATATGGATAACTGAATTTGATGTGGATGGTTGTGGTAAATATAAAAACGAATTATTATATGATAAATGTGTATTTATTCACCTATTTTCCAGCTCTCTATTGTGGTTACTTGTGGTTGTTTAGAATTTTTCCAAATATTTTTTTGTTAGGTGGATGGATTAATATGGTTGCTAAAATATAGATGATATGATGTGAGCTAATCCTATAAAACCATTACTCTAGAAACCTGTATACATTTTCACATTGTTGTATCTATATATGATAGAAGGGTTCAAATCACTCATGATTTCACAATGAAGTAGTTTCTGATAAAATATATATATATTATTCTCACGTTACATTTAAAAAGGAGAAATAATACATTAATTGTTATGATAACTTTATTAATTCTTCTACAATATCGATGAAATAATTCATTGTTTACTTATGGTGACCATGTGGTTAAGAAAAAAGAGCAATGATTAGATCAAAATTCTTATTAATAGAATATATATAATTAAATCTATTAGAGAATAACCTATTCATGAATAATATGATCCAGATATGAAATAAAAAAATATTCTTATAAAAATATATTCAATGGGGAATATATCCATGGATGGAATAATATTATAAATAATCATATGAATAGAAATAACTACTTTCATTTTGATATAATTCATAGTTTTAAATAACATATTATTATTATTATTAAGTCCCTAGCCAAGACATCGTACATACTTTTGAGGATTATTTAATAATACATCATGTAATAATATAGGCATACAAAAGATACTTGGTCTAGTTTATCACATGAAACTTATAAATCAATCAAGGTGGTAACTAATATTGAGACCCAAGCATCACTTACTATGTTTAATGCATTCAGCTTATAAATGAAACGAATATCAATATAATTCATAATTAATTTTCCTCATTAATCAATATACATCCATTGAGATAAAAAAAATATATTGCATTTCAATACATAACCTATATATATTCTATATGATATTATCATACATCATATATAAAATAAGTTGGACATTATTATCAATTCATATACTATGTGGGAATGAAATTGGTTTTATGAAAACAAATGAATAACATGATCTCCATAATCTATTTAATGAAATAAGATATGTCGTATAATAAAAAAATATCAAAAGGATAACATAAAAAACATAAAATTATGATGACATAGATAAAAGGAATTGTTTTAATGATAATTTGATAAATCAATTTTTTAAATAAGAAAAAAATATTTGTTTTTTATTTGCATGAAAACATAATAACTATGTTCACTTTAAATGAAATGATATTTAATTAAGAATGTGATTCATAAAAAAAATATCCTGAGAAACTACAATATATATATATAAGGGGAAATGGGAAAAAAATATATTGTTTCTTCTCAAAATATATCTTTATATTTTTATTAAAATTTGATGTTATTATTAACTTCAGGAAAGATAAATTTTGTGAAATTTAAATGAAATGATATTTAGAAGATTTATATAGAAATAATTTACAATAGTAAAGACATTACAATAACATTAAGGTTTCAAATAGGTGATTGGAATAAAATTTGAAATCATTTAAATTAGAAAATATTCCTCTATAATGGATCCCCGAAACATATATTAATTCTATATTAAGGAAATTTCGACTGGAGGATATGAAAATATACCAGAAAGGAAAATACCTTTCAAATATTTTAAAATAGATTTTTTTAAAACCAAAATCATTAATAGGTATAATAAAACATTATCATTAGAAGGATAAAACAAATATTATAATTTAACCAGATATAAGACATAATTGAGTTCCCAAATATAATGTGGAATATTGGAAGGAAGATAAAATATAGACATGAAATATAAATTACCTTTAGAAAGAATGGAATTATTCTTAATGATGTTGTAATTTTATAAGTAATAAATTAATTGACTATGAAGATTTTAATTTTGTAGGTTACTTTTCTCAGCGGCTAAAGAGGAAATAGCATATGAACTATGAAATGAGATACTATATGTGGCATAGAAGATTGAAATTAAATGAGTGACATTTTAAAATAATGAAACAATGTATGAGTTAATAGAATCACTTATGATATCATATTAATTAAAATAATAATCCATTAGAAATTATTTCCAATGAATGAATTATAAAACCATATAATGGAATGTGTAATTACAATTTTATAAAATCATAGGATAAAATAAAACAATATTAAATAATGGGGATTAGGTTTCACAATGAGGTTTTTGGATTCATCTTTGGTCTCAGTTTGGGGAGGGTTCACAGTTGTTTTCTCAGAACCCAGGTCTGACATGATTGATTTTTTGGGGTATTCATTCCTTTTATCATTGGCTTGACATTTGTTATTGGGAAGCTATGTGGAGGAGATGTCTTGTAAATTGAGTTTGTAACACTCCTAGTGGAACATTTTAATGGGGTGTGTTTGTTCTATGGTTTATCCCCTTGAGATAGATGATTTTTGCGGTGAAAATGGTAGTTTTGGGGAATTTTTCTAGATCACGCGGTTAAGGAACAGAGTTAGTTTAACCATGCAGTAAGTCTGAAGGGGGTCCCACATTTTGTACAGTGATTAACAAACCAAGCAGGATAAGTGTGGAACCCATCCAGTACTAGGCAGTGTCCAATTTTACGATTTCTAGATAGTTTGTTAAACTATCCTTGCTTACTATGAAACGTTCATTGGAAAGAATATTTTGGGATTTAATCTTTCTTTTTAAGTGGGGTTTCTTCCCTTGGGAACCCCACTCAAAATCCCCAAACATGGATGCCTACTATGGGGAATTTTGTCTCCTATACGGTAATATAAGGTCATTTTATGTGGTTTCTTAGTGATTCTTCACCCAGATCGAATGGTTAGGGATCCTATCTCTTTCACCTTTGATTTTCTTCCATTTTTCCTTCCTCATATAACCCTATTGGACATATTTGGACGATTTGAGTATCTAGGCTGGTGTGAAATTTGGGTTTTTTGTTTATCTAGCATTCCCCTTGATAGATATTATGTCTTGGAAACATAGTGTTGCATTCGCAAGTGTGCGTCATCAATGCACCATGGATTTGAGGTAGGGTTCCCATTTAAATTGCCTTTATAATTTTTCTTTTATAATTTTCTTATTGTTCTCACCATATGTATATTTTAATTATTATTTTCAAATTTTTTGATAATTTATTTTATCTGAAAAATTATTGTTACGCCTCGTTCCTTAATGAAAAGTGTTATTTTGGATAAAATGGGCACAGTAAGTACTTTTTGTAATTTCTATTTAGTTTTCACAATTGTTTTCTGATTTTTAAAACTTGATTTAGTAATTTAAATAAATGTATGGAATGAAAATTTGGTTTTATTACCTTTTAGTGTTAAATAGAAGTTGTTTTGGTAAAGATTGCATGCCTTGTTTCCAGTAAAGTGCATGATTGGATTTTATATGTAAATGTTATATAAAATGCTTTTTTTGAATTTATTTATGTTTTTTAGCACGGGAAATGAAATTTTGTGAAAATTGGATTAGATTGAAAATTGGATTTGATTTTTATAAAGAATACGTATTCAGTTATAAGGTGTTTGGCATGTGTTTCCAATAAATGTTTCATTTGGAATTTTGATATTAATGGTTCTACCTTGGATTTGTAACCTGAATAATTTGAAGAAATTTATCAATGTTTTTATGTTGAAAATTTTGTGTTTACACCACTTTAGAAAAATGTTAATTTTCTATTTGTGTCAAATGTTGGTTTTGTGAAAAGTATTTAAAGGAACGTTTGACATATTTGAATAAATATTGAATGTGTTTAAAATGAAAAACTCCTTTGTAAGTTTCATACTACATGTCTGCGTATATATTGTATGAGATTTCCTTGCTACAGAATCCATCTGATCCATTATAATAGTACCTTGAGTGTACTCTTGTGTACTATTTATTCACTAGAGCTAGATCGGTCTTGGGTGTGGCTTGGGGCGATTCCTATTTGTAATATTATATTATATAATTTTGATTGGATGCTCATCTGGAATCATTTTCCTCACCCTCGTTAGATACAGGAGATATGGGAACCTGGTATATTGGGATAAATTTATGAGAATATTTGTTGCACCAATCTAGGTTATTGATCTAGCTAGTGGCACATTTTAGGTGGATAGATGGGTATAATGAAATGGGATTGGGCACATCAACCAATCCAGGTAGGGTGACGGTCGAGCATTAGGGAATTATGATTTCATCTATTAGTTCATGCCTTTAGGATGGGTCACTTGTACTAGTTTGTTTTGGATTGTTCTTGATCACATAGGTTCACCTATGTCTACTCATTCTTAGTTGTGTGTTGTGTTGATTAAGATAACTATATGATTATTTTCCATTTCCCTTGTGTGTGACAACTATAATTATTTTCATGTGTAGAGTTTTATTGTAAAGCGATGTTTAGTTTTAATATGCATTATGAATATTGTTTTTAAATAATAACTATTTTTCATTTTTTTTCAAGTTTAAAATGTAAGCATCACTTTCCTCTTGAAAATGCTAATTTCTCACTAATAGAATGAACGTCGTTTTAGAAATGAATATGGTCATTGAGTTGTACTATTTTGAGTAAATATATAGAAAATCTTACTTTTATATATTTTTGTTCAAACATGAGATAGATGTTTCTTTTATTTTAATGGAATTTAATTTGGAAATATATTATTATGCTATACTACTATTTTTCAATACTCACTCCTACTGTTATTTTCAATTTTTAGCCCTTGTGTAGGTTTCATCTTGTGTTTTGTCCCCTTGGGTGACGTTTGATCTTCTGTTGAAGAGTTACCTGTGTGGACACACAGATATGGTGTTGTACTCTTGTATGGATGGTTGTATTTTGAATCATGGTTGTATTTTAAGATTCTTATATAAAATATGTTTAGTTTAGTTTTATTTATATATTTAATTGTTTTTATATCATCCACTGTTTAGTTTCTTGTTTATTTATTTGGAGAATTCTTTCGCTTGTGTGATTTGTTAATGTCAGACACTAGTTTCCCACACATGGGGATCGATAATTCCCTTTGGGCTATGCCATAGATCGACTCGGTTGATCAGTTTAGGGATGAGCCGAGTTGGTTAATGAAAAAATTGTATCATATGGATGTTGGATCTTAGAAAACATTAATTTTTAGAGTTCTATTTTTAATGTAAGGAATGTAAAGGTAGTTGGAGTAGAATTTTCAGAAATTGAAGGGTTTGTGAGGGAGGAGATCTGAGAACTCTTTCCCATTCTGATCCTTGGGTGTCCGTGGGACGTTTTTTTTTATTATTTTTTTTCCTTAGGTATTATTTGGTGATTGGAATATGACAATGGGAGTTGGACTAATGGTCTATGTTAGCTCTTAGGGCCTAAAAATCCATGTGGAGTCGGGGTATGTTTCTATGAATTCGCTCTGTGTTTATTTTGTGTTTGACATGTGGTTGACAACTATATGGTCAAGTCACCCACCAACACTAGTTCCCTTTTTTTGGGTCTCTTGGGCCTTTCTTGAATTCTGAAAAAATTGCAAATCTCTGTGTGAGAATTATGGAATTGGTTTTAATGAAATGGATGTACAAGGAAATGTGGAAATAGATTTTCATAATTTACTTTAATAAATTTTTTGGATAGTTGGGTTTTTGTGAAACAAATGTGTTGGTAATGAATGAATGATTTAACATAATTGTATTTTATCTAACCTAATCCTGTGAGTTGTTGAAATAAAATGTTTTGAAATCTTGTATTATTTTAAGAGGTTTAGGAAAATTTATTTCACATAGGATGTGTTGGTTTGTTGAGAAGTGTTTAAATCAGATGAACTTGTTTTGTAAATTGGTTTTAAGCATTTGGGGTCATTCCAAAAAGGGTTTTAGCCTTTTAGGCTATAAGATTTTGGAAAAAGGCTTTAGTGATTTTTTGAAATTGGTGGAATGATTTGGCATGAAAAAATAGAATGTTTGTTTTAGCCTTTGGTGTGTTCATGGATGCTCACATTCATAATGGTATATGGGTGTGTAAATGGATTCGTGGTATGGAATAATTGGATGGGTGCCCATGGTGTCATAGAAATATGCATGTGAGTGAGACTTGATGAAACACCATTGGTGAGTTGGAAAATCCACAACGTTTATTTTTTCAAAAGTGTTTTAAGCAAAAAAAATTTGATGTTTTGTCAACTGATAGTTGTATGTCTTCTTTGTTTATTTAATAGAAGTTTTTTAATTCAATATGCTTCCTCATTATCTATTAGTGATACTCTTGATGTTTCATGATTTGGAATATTGTTGTTGGCTCTGTTTTGGAGCAATGTATAGTGGGTTTCTAAAGATTTTTCGGATGGTGTTGTCTGTCTATGGATAGATATCAATTGGGAATATTTCTAGTTGATATACCAAAGGATTTGTTCCGAAGGTTAACTCCACCTCTTCGAATTATGCCTCATCCTATTTGTTGGAATAAAGTGCTATTTGGGATCGATTTAAAGTGCCTTCCTGTTTTGGTGATTCTATTGGATGTAGTGGTTGTGCTCGGTAATATTGATGTGTTTCACTATGTTCCTTGTCTATTATTCTCCTTGTTAAGAGTGAGGGAGAATGGTGTTATGTATCTATGAGTTCATGTTTTTATGAAGGTGTGGTGTTTGATGAAGTGAGTCTTGTGGTGAATCACAATCCTTTGTTTCTTTCATGGAGTGTTAGGTGCCTCGTATGTAAATGAAAAACATATTTCTAGTTAGGTATTAATTGTTATTGACTATGAGGTGATGGATGCTTCAACCATTAGAGATCCAACCATAGCTCTCATAGTGAAGCTGGAAGGTAGTCAGGAATCCTGGTGGTGTGTGAAGTTTGGTTATGTTTGTGCCTCCACTATGGCGGCGAGGTTGTTTTGACATTTTATATTATTGTTTTTCATTTCTATAAATTCTCTCTGGTGGAAAAGATCACAGTGGAATTACCCCTCATGCAATGTCTATGAATTTTAGTTTTGAAAGGCAGGCATCTGATCAATGTACTTGTCAGTACCACCCTTGTTAATTGGGTGCAGTTTTGGTTTTACCCATTTGATGGTGAAGAGTGATAGGTAGTTGTTGGTTGTGGTTTCAATGGTCTATTCATTGGGCCCCTCCCTCACCAACCTCATTAGTGAATGTTTTTTGGGCCGTATGTGAAGTTTTTTCCCAATTCGTGTTCCCTATGTTTGGGAATGCGTTGTTTAAATTATCTTGATGTGTTCTCTATAACCGGGGTCCCTCTTAACATGGTTTGGTATGTTGTTGTTAGAGAGTTTTGGTTGTTATGTCTGAGAAAGGCCCAATTCTAATTCATTTAAAATTCTTTTTGGTTGTTTTAAGTGTTCTCTAATGGCGGGGAAACCCACTAGGGGTCTTATAGAGCTTTATTTTGAGGATTTTTCAAGTTCTAGTTATTTTCTAATAGTGGGCAGTCAATTATAGCCTCTCCTAGAATTGTTGGATTTCTTGAGTGCTCTTTGGTTTGGGTTTGGGTTCATTGGAAAAAGGCCCAATAATTTTGTTCTTGGTCGTGAGTGGGGTGGATTGATACTTATGTTGATTCGTGGAATGTGGTTGTTGATTGTTGTCTTATTTCGGGCAAGAGGATTAATATTTGTTAATGGTGGATGATATTCTCTTAGCTTTAGAGGTTGGATCATGTTGATAAGGAATCCTTAGGAGTTTATCAATCAGCTTGAATGTGTTACGTATTTTTGGTGTGGAAATCATTATTGGTGGGAAGAATTGTCAGACCCGGGTTGTTGGATTCATCTTTAGTCTCGGTTCATGGAGGGTTCTCGGTTGTTTTCTAGGGAACCGGGTGTGATGAAATTGAATTTTTGAGGTATACATTCCTTTTTTTCTTTGAACTTTTCCTTTGTTATATGGAATCAATAAAAAGAAGGTTTCTTGGAACATGAGTTTTTAACACTCCTAGTGTATCATTTTTAGGGGGTATGTTTGTTGGATTGTTTATTTCCTTGAGGTAGATGAGTTTTGGGGTGAAGATGGTAGTTTTGGGAACTTTTTCCATGTTTCATTGTTCAGGTGCATAGTTTGTTTGAAAAAGTAGTAAGTGTTTAAGGGGATTCATTGTTTTCACATGGATTAAAAACCAATACAACTTAATTGTGTATCCCATCCAGCACTAGGTAGTGACTAATTTTACAGTTTGTTAAATCATGACAAATAACCATGCAACCCACTCGGAATAGGGGATTTTTGGATATTCATCTTTTTAAGTGGGTTTCTTCTCATTGAAACGTCACTCAAAATCCCCCATCTTGGAAGCCTTCCATGGTGTATTTTGGCTCATCCAAAGTGATTTTTATGTGGTTTCATGGTGATTCTTCACCTGGATCGAAAGGTTAGGGATCCTCTCTCTTTATAAATTGTTTTTCATCCAGTTACCCTTCCTAATATATCCCCAATGGACATATTGGGCCGATTTTGGTGTCTAGGGTGGTGCGAAATAGTGGGTATTGTTTATCTAGGGTCCCACATGATAGGTATTGGCACTCGGAACACTAGTGTTTTGTTCTCGAGTGTGTGTAGTCGATGCCCCATGGATTTGATGTAGGTCTCCCATTTCAAATGCCGTTATAAATTTAGTTTCACCATTTTATTAATGTTATAGCCTTATATATATAAATGATAATTATTTTTGATAAACATTTAGATAATTTATTTGGTGTGAAAAAAATGGTGGTTATGCCTCCTTCCTTGATGAATAGTGTAATTTTGGTTTAAATGGGAACACTAAGTACATTTTAAAATGATCTGTTAGTTTTCACAAGTGCATTGTGATATTTTTAACCCAGTTTATCAATTTAAATAAATGTATGGCATGAAAATTTGGTGTTAACCCCTTTTGAATGTAAAATAGAAGTTGTTTTGTTAAATTTTTCATGCCTTGTTTCCAGTAACATGCATGGTGGGATTTTATGTGATAAATGTGATATGGAATGATTTTTATGAATTTATTAATGTTTTTCCAGTATGTGAAAGGACATTTTGATGCCATTGGATGGGTTCAAGAAGAACCATTTATTTTTATAAAGTATATGTATTGGTGTTTATAATGTTTTGATGTGTGTTTCAAATAAATGGCATGTTTTTTATTTTTATAGAAATGGTTATTCCTTAGATCTATAATCTAAATATTTTTATAGAATTTATGAATTTTTTAATGGGTATAATTGTGTGTTTACACCTCATTATTAAAATTTGGATTTTTTATTAGTGACAAATGTTGGTTTTTTTAATATTGTTTAAAGGATAGTGTGACATTTTGTGTAAATGTTGAATGTGTTTATTATGAAAACAGCTTTTGGATGTTTCTCATGACTTGTATGTATATATAATGGATGGTATTTTCTCAATGTTCAATCCTTGTGATCCATTATAAGAGTTCCTCAGGTTGGTATCACATGTTATATTTATTCGTTGGCATGAGAATGGTCTTTGGAGTCGCTTGAGGTGATGAATGTGTTGTAATATTTTTATTTATAATGATGATTGGATTCTTAGCTGGAATCTGCTTTCTCACCCCAGCAAAATAAATGACGCATGGGAAACTGACATATTGATATAAATTTATGATAAAAAATTTTCTCTAGTCTGGGTTATTGTACTAGCTAGTGGACAAATAGTAGGCGGATACTTGGTTATATTGCTATGGGATTGGGCCCAAGACCAAGCCAGGCAGGGTGATGGTCGGGCACTAGGTCATTATAATTTCATCGATTAGGGCATTCTGTCAGGATGAATCCAATGTATTAGTATGTTCTGGATTGTTCTTTATCTCATGGCTTCACCTATGTCTACTTGTTATTAGTTTATTGCAGTGTTGATTGAGATACATGTATGATTATATTCCATTTCCCTTGTGTGTGACTAGTGTAGTGCTTTTCATGTGTAGAGATTTATTGGAAAGTGATATGTGGTTTTAATTACGCTTATGGACACTATTTTGAAAGAATTTTTTTTATCCTCTTTGTACATGTTGAAAATGTATACACAACATTCCCATTAAAAATTATAATCTCTCAATAATAGAAAGATTTTTGTTTTGGAAATCAATAAGGGTAACAAGTTTTACTTTATTTTTGAGAAAACATATAGAAAATATAATTTTATATATTTTAATTCAATATTGAAATTGAAGTTTCTTTTATTTTATAGGAATTGAATGGGGAATTAGATTATCGGGATAGCCTAATAAGTTTTAATACTCATGCTTGTAGCACCCCAATCATTTTATGGTATGTTTCTATTAAATACACAGTATTCATTAGGTGTCCTATATTTCATTAATCACTGATCCCCTATATAACAAAAAATGGTTACTTATAGGATATATCCATAACTTAGCCACTAAACATAAATTTACCAGCTCTGTGATTTGAATTTTAAAAATCTGATATACACGGTTCTGTTCAAGACGATATTTAGAGTCTGATATAATAAACATAATTTTCAGTGATTAGTAACATACCATTATGAATAGTAACCTACCCTTAGTAATAGTAACTAGCCCTTATGAATATTAATATGAATCTTACGAATGGTACCCATTACCTTGAGTATATTAATGATTTTAGACAACCTAATGATGAAGATGAATATTCTAAGTGTTTATATATTTCAATTAAATAATGTTATAATTAAATATTTAATTAATCATATTAATAAAATTATTTTTTTTTAAATGGACTTCATTTTTGGATTCTACAGGTTGAAAAACAGTCAAGGTGAATTTCTGGGATATTTCAAAAAAAACACGAATTTCTGATGAATACTGACATACCATAAATTAAGATAAATACACAAATTATAGAGTTCTGTGTGATTTTATTATGATGTAAGCCCACTTGGTTTAGGATCACATGATAAAATTACTATTCTTGGTCATAGAATACTCACTACTCATTGTCTTGAGGAGAAATAATAAATTAATGAGTTTTATATTAAGAAATCCCCTCTCTCCTCGACTATAAAAACCGCCTCTCATCCCACATCCATTCACTCCTGTTAAGCCTTGTGCCTCCTCTAAATTCTATCCAAATACGATTCCAACCTCCCCCCTCACATCCATCAAGCTTTGGTCTCGTAAAAAGACCAAAACCCCTCCCCTTAAGAGGTTCTCAAAGGAGGAAGTCTCAAGAGGCAAATTCCTCATTCAAATCCCTTCTTTTCTTTTACGTTATTTTATATTTATTTCTTTTCTCACCTCCCTTCACCAAAATAGTATGATAAATCCAGTAAAATACATGTACTCGAATTTTATCATGCTAATGGTATATATTCCATTTTCTTCTCTCCTTTCCCCACTTTTATTTGAATGAAATGAAAGCACCGTTTGAGATGTGTTAATTTAACACATTCAAGGACAACGATTTATCGATTTCTATTATAATCCTTAATTCTGGTCCGGAAACCATTTTTGTTATGGTTGAACCAGATTATTTTGTAATATATCCTATTTTTAGTTCTGTAATACTTTTTTACAAATGGTATTAAGTTATAAATCAAAACATGTTCATCGTAATCAAACCCACTGATTAACCAAAACGGTTATCACTAAGGATATATATATATATATAATAGACTTCCATATAAGTAACCCAAATTAAATTTAGAACCATGTAATCTCTTGGATGTTCACTAATAGTGTATAACTTAATTTTTGGACAACCACATCCATCTTTTATATTTATCCGAACCTGAATATAAGTGAACCAATCTTTTAAAACCAAGTAAACAAACAAGGCCGAACAATGAAATTGAACCTTATAACCAATCAAAAAGGCCTAGAATGAACTAAAAATGATTATAATATATCATTTAAATATAAAAGAGGTTATGGACTTATTAATTAATATTCCTAATTCGTTTATTCAGGTCTTTAATAACAAGTCAAGAACACCTTCAAACACAAGGTAAGGGATCCTTTCTCTAAACTTTAATCAAGAATCCACCCTATCATGTGTGATTTTTTTTAATTTTCTAATGATGGGGTATGTTATCTCACCTCTTCCATACTTACATTTTTACATATAAATAATTATACCCCTTTACCTCTCATTGAGACCTTACAATAACACTCGTTACTATGCTAAAATGTTTGTAAGTCGTTTTCTCATCTCACCTTCAATTCTATGGGATTTTCATTGTTCGCCTATTATTTCTTATATGTGGTATAGGTGTACTACCATTTCACATATGTTATCAGGGTTATCATTATATTCATTGTATTTTATGACTCTTTTGGTGGTTATTAACTTTTTTCATATGACTCAATTGAATACAACATGGTAACGAGCTTTGTCTCAATTTTCACTTCGTTGTGACTTTCTTAGTAATTGTGCACCTAATATTTCTTATGTGGTGTACCTACTGCCCATTTGATAACACTTTTCAATAGAAATTTTGTTCCTTTTAACTATCCATATTCTCATATCATGGATATTATTATTTTCTATGCCGTATACCATTTTAAATACAGTATTTATTTTGAATGTTATTTTGACTGTAGAAATGCATGATGAATCTGTATCCTCTATTATATACGGATAATGTCAATACTTATGGCACTTGTACTGAATCTATTTATAAATAATTATTTGGATGTAGAGGTGGGTGGGGCCCACTTTATCCCCTCGATTCCTCGGTAGGTCTCATGAGACAAAACAGTTTGGCGACAGACCCGTCGAGTTTGTTTCAAAAAATCAGACGAGTTTCTCCCCATAGAACTCAACAGTTTTTATGGTATTATGGTTCATGTTCCAGATACATGACATCCAATTAATAAGAATTATATTTATTCATTATCAGTAATTATTAGTATCCATGAGGTTTTCACTATGAAAAAAATCTATGGATGTAGTTTCATTCTCAGTTCATTAATGGCAATAGTAGTTCATTTATTCACTATGCCATTTTGATTATGTCAGAGTGATTATTATTAATTTATTATTTTACTCATGCTTCCACTATTTGTAACCCTTACTGAGCGTTTGAGCTCACCCCTTTCATTGTTTACCTTTAATAGGTTATGAAGAGGATGTCATTTATTGAGTGTTTGTTGATGCAGTTATTGTTTTTAATTATGTATTGTATATTTTAACCTTATCTAGTGTAATTTATGATAAATATACGTATCTAGTTTCTTTAAGACTACTAAAATGATCGTTCCATCCAGATTGTCATTCCCTATAACCATGCCAATATCACAAGTAATGCACCGCCTCCTATCTAGAGGGGTCGGGGTGTTATAGATGGTATCAGAAGAAGTTTAGTAGGAAACATGGAAACTAGAGTAGGAAATATATATTAGGGAACAAATCCCTAAGGTAGTATTTGAGGATAAACATACAAGAACATCCTGACATTTTTGTAAGGAATATATTATGTGGATCTTTCACGAAATACATCCCGGTTAGGATACGAGCAGGTAGAGGAGGCTTTGGCATAGATGTATCTAGGGGTAAAACCCGAAAACACCACTTTGAGAATGACTCGAACGGGAACTGGTACACGACAACATGCCTTCTTTCACTCTGGGTTACGACACTCCTGAGAGATATTCTTAGGATAATTAATATTTTCTTTACAAGCCTTTATGAAGGAGTTTAATGTAAATTTTACCTTAGAGAAACCATGTTTATAATATTATCTATGCATAGAATTTAAATATATGTTGAGTGATATTCTATTTAAGATTCTTAAAATAATATAGTTTTTCCCATTATTTAAAAATGGCATCTTATGGAATAAGGTGAATCAATACTCATGGGCAAGGTAGGGATCTCCCTACTGAGCGAGTCAATACAATCAATGTTGGAGTAGATCAGATCATGAATATATTGGGACAACATACTCAATTTGAAATGAATTACCATTCCACACCTATGTTGGATCGTTTCATGCGGAAAAACCCCCATCTTTCAGTGGGACTACTAATCCAGTTGTAGGTGAGATGCAGATCATGTCACCTGAGAAGATATTCACGGCATTAAGATGCAATGAGAATGAGAAGGTGGTGTCGGCAGTATATTGTCTCATGGGTGACGCCGACCAATGGTGGTCCCTGATTCAGAATACCATGGAGGAAGAAGAAACAGAAGATATTGAATGGTGGACTTTTAAGGGAATATTATTTGAAAAATATTTCCCACTTGAGCAATGAACTGAAATGAAGAGGAAATTACATAGCATAAAACAAAGGGAAAAAGACAGTGTTTCAGAGTATGAGGCTACTTTTACAAGGCTGACCAGGTATGTCATAGATTACGCATGTGGCTCAGCTGAAAATATTGATCATTTCTTTGAAGGTATTAAGCCATGTATTCAGAGGGAACTGGCTTCTCAAAAAATTTCATCATATGATGGAATTTTTTCAAGTTCCATCAAAACAGAGAGGTAATTTTCTAGATAAAATCTTTTCAAAGTAAATCATGATATGAAGCGGTACTCTGATAACAAAGGAAAAGGATAAGCACCAAAGAAGAGCATTGGAACAAATATTTTCCCTTTATGCAAGAACTGTGGAAAGAATCATCTCGGGAAATTCATGAAAGGCATGGGAGTCTACTATAACTGCGGAGAAAAGGTTCATTGATCCAATGAATCCAAGGGGAATAAAAAATTCAATGATATTAAATGATACAATTGTAGAGTGATGGGACACAATGAAAATGAGTGTCCAAAATTCCAAGGAAACTTGACTCAGAAAAGCCCATGAGAGAAAGTGAGAGCTTATACGATTACAACTGCAGAGGTCGAAGTTCATAATGATGTGGTGGCAGGTACATTAATTGTTTCCTCAAACATATCCAACACCTTATTTTATTCTAGATCGTTGCATTCATTTATATCTTCTCTGTTTTCTATGAACATTTGATATGTCCAATTTGATCTAATAAAGGAGTTGTCAGTTAAAACTCCTAGGGGATGTATCATTGCTACAAAGGCATGTCGACTAGTCCCCCTCCAGTCACCAAAATGTGCTTTAGTTTCTAACATTGTCATGATACCAATGGATGAATTTTATATAATTCTTCCCATGTATTGGAAGTCAAATTATGATGCGAAGATTATTTGTAAGAATAAGGAAGTTTCAATTTTTTAAAATGGTGTAGAATCCCTTGTCTTTAGGGAAGAAACATGGCCACCTGATTATTATCGAGAACCACCCCCAATAGCTCTACTGAATGAAATACTTGGTGAAGAAGATAAACCAACATCTATGGGCGAGGAAAGAAATCATAAAATTGGAGACGTGCACATAGTGAAAGAGTACATTGATGTATTTCTAGAGGATTTACATGGACATCCTCCGGAGAGGGAAGTTGAGTTATCTATTGATTTAATTCCTGGTGCAAGAACTATATCAATGACACCCTATTGAATGGACATTGTGGAGTTAGTGGAGCTAAAGAAAAAACTAGAGGATTTAAGTGACATAGGATTTATTTGACATAGTGTTTCTCCAGGGGGAGACCTGGTCATGTTTGTCAAGAAGAATGATGGATCCATGAGGATATTCATTGATTATAGGGAAATCAATGCTATTACAATAAATAATAAATATATTATTCATCAGATTGATTATTTATTTGATCAACTCCATGGAGACCAATACTTTTTAATGAATGACCTTCGGTCGGGATATCATCAGCTGTGTGTGACGAAGGAATATATTACTATGACAACATTTTGAACCAAGTATGGGCATTATGAGTTTACAATGATTCCTTTTGGACTGACTAATGCACCCACTATTTTCATGGATTTAATGAGTACCGCTTTCAAGGAATATCTTGATAAAATTGTTGTGGTGTTCATCGATGGTATCCTGGAATACTCAAAAAGCTATGAAGACCATGAAAATCACTTCCGGATTATTCTGAAAACTCTTAGAAGAAATGAATTATATGGGAAGTTTAGCATGTGAGAATTCAGGCTTCAATTAGTTTCTTTTATAAGCCATATTGTCTCTAAGGATGGAATCCTAGTTGATACTGCAAAGACAAAGGCAATCCAAAATTGGCCCACACCAACAAACATAACCGAGGTACACATTTTTATTGGCTTAGCAGGTTACTATCGGCGTTTCATTCAGAATTTTTCCTAACTGGCTAATCTGCTAACCAAGCTCACACGTAAAGGAGTTAAGTTTGGGTAGACAAAAAAATGTACAGAATTTTATAATGAATTGAAAAGAAGATTGTTCAATGCTCCAATTTTGACACTTCCATCTGGAAGTGATGGATTTTCGATATACAGCGATGCATCAAAGAATGGTCTGGGTTGCGTCCTTATTCAAAACAATAAAGTTACTGCTTATGCATCAATACAGTTGAAGACTCCTAAGAAAAATGATCCAACTCATGATCTTGAGTTAGCATCTGTAATATTTGATCTGAAAATATGGAGGCATTATCTCTATGGAGAGAGATGTAAGATCTATACGGACCACAAGAGTTTGAAATACATTTCTAAACAAAAATAACTCAACATGTGGCAAAGAAGATGGCTTGTGTTACTAATAGATAACGATTTTTCAATAAACTACCACCTAGGAAAGGTGAATACGGTGGAAATGCATTAAGTAGCAATGATCATGGCCTTCTTGACTCAAATTAGGATTGAAAGAGATCCTAAATTCATGGATCTACTAAACATGTATATGGAAATTGTTAAGGAAGGGGAAACATATTTTCTCTTTCAAATGATTGTTAAACCATATTTATTAGAGAAAATAAAAATATCTCAATCTGATGATGAGAATTTGCAAAAGAAAGTTTTTGCTGTCAAGGATGGAAGACTGGCTGGCTTCATGTATGAAGAAGGAGTTCTGAAATTTGGGAAGAGGTCATGTGTTCCATCTGTACTTGAGCTAAAAAGGGAACTATTAGATGATGCCCGTAGCTCAAATTTCTCTATACACCAGTGTAGAACCAAGACGTACAGAGATCTGAAGGAATATTTCTGGTGGGATAATATGAATCGGGAAATTGCTGACTACATGTAAAGGTGTCTAGATTGTCAACAGGCGAATGCAGAGAGACAAAATCCCAAAGGGGTGTTGCAACCTCTAGGAATTCCTATGTGGAAGTGGGATAACATTAAGATGTATTTTATCAGCGGACTACCGAGGACGCCTAGAAGGAACACTGCAATATTGGTAATTGTTGATCATTTCACAAAATCAGCAAATTTCCTTCCTATACGAGAGGATTTTCCACTAGAGTGCGTGAAAAGATTGTATATTATGAAGTTGTAATACATCATGGTGCACCTCTATCAATTGTATCTGATCGAGATCCCCAGTTTACATCAATGTTCTGGAAAAGTCTCCAGAAAGCTTTGAATATTGAGCTTTGTATGATTACTACTTATCACCTCCAAACCGATGGATAGTCTAAAAGGACTATTAAATCTTTAGAAGACTTGATGAGGTCATGCTCTCTTGACTTCCAAGGTATGTGGTATCAATACATACTTTTGGTGGATTTTTCTTACTACAATAGTTTCATTCTAGTATTCAAATGGCTCCATATGAAGAATTATATGGAAAGAGGTGTCAAACTACTTCTTGTTAGGACAATGTTGGTGAGAGGAAACTTATAGGCCGAGAAGTTATTGAAGAGACCATGGAAAAGGTAAAGAAAATTCAAGCACATATTAAGGCATCCCAAAGTAGGCAGAATAGTTATTTTGAAAATCGGAGAAAGGATTTGAAATTCTAGGTGGGAGATCATGTATTTCTGAAAGTATCTTCATGGAAGGGTGTCCTAAGGTTCGGTACGAAAGGGAAACTGAGCCCCAGGTACATCAGGACTTTAAAAATTCTAGAAAGAATCGGATCTATAGCTTAACGTCTAGCGATGCTGCCAAATATATCCAGAGTTCATGATGTGTTCCACATGTCATTGTAAAAGAAATACATTCCATACCCAATGCATGTTCTCACATAAGAAGAAATTTAACTGGAACTTGATTTATCATATTGTGAAAATCCTATTGGGATTCTTGACATAAGGGAGCAGATATTGAGAAATAGGAAAACTCACCAAGTGAAGGTTATTTGGAGAAACAATAATTTGGAGGAAGAAACATGGGAACCTGAGGATGTTATGATGAAGAACTACCCATATCTTATTGGTGGGTTTTATACATAAAATTTCGAGGAATAAATTTCTAAAGGAGGTAATAAAGTATCACCCCAATCATGTTATAGTATGTTTCTATTAAATGCATTGTATTCATTAGGTGGCCTATATTCCATGAATCATTGTTCCCCTATGGAACAAAAACATGGTTACATTTAGGGTATAGCAATAACTTATCCACAAAACTTAAATTTACCTGCTCTGTGATTTGAATTTTAAAAATATGATATACAAGGTTGTGTTCAAGATGGTATTTAGAGTCTGATAGAATTAACTAAGTTTTCAGTGAATAGTAACATACTCTTATGAATAGTAACCTACCCTTAGGAATAGTATCTAACCCTTATGAATAGTAATCTGACTCTTATGTATGGTATCCATACCCTTGACTGTATTAATGAATTTACCCACCCTAAAGAGAAGATGAATATTCTAAGTGTTTATATATTTTGATTAAATAATGATTTAATTAAATATTTAATTAATCATATTTAGAAAATTATTTTTTATAAATGGACTTCATTTTTGGATTCTACACATCGAAAAATGGTTAGGGTGAATTTTTGGGATTTTCCTAAAAAACTTGAATTTTTTTGAATAGTGACATACCATTAATTGCAAAATTAAGATAAATACACTAATTATAGAGTCTTGTGTGATGTTATACTGATGTAAGTCCACTTGGTTCAGGATCACGTGATAAAATTACTATTCTTGGTCATGGAATACTCATTATTCCTTTTCTTGAGGAGAAATAATAATTTAATTAGTTTTATATTAAGAAATACCCTCTCTCCTCCACTATAAAAACCCCCTCTCACCCCCTTCCATTTGTTAGAACCCGGATCTTTATTTTCAGGTATGTCTTTACTTTTCCGGGAGTTTTTGAGAAAAGAGGAGTTTTTGAAAAAAAATTACATACACACCGTGTACTTTATGAGTACACGTTTTGTACTCCTTTGTTGCTTGAAGCCGTGTGCTGGTCGTGTCCGGGCCACACACACAGTGTGTAGAGGTGATATGGAGGCCACATAAAGTGGAGTACGAAAAACCTGAGTACACGCCATGTACCCTAGAATTACACGCCGTGTATTTTCATTTTTGTTTCACTGAACGGACTCGGGTCTCACCTAATCACCAGAACGACCTTTTTCCGTGTCTCGTTCAGCAGAGAGCTCTCGTACGACCGCGATTCTTCTCCGAGCCCCCGAGCTTCCGTCCGATATCCGTTTCATCCACTGTCAATTGCGTTGGATCTGTTTCTGTGAGTTCTTCCTTCTCCCAGAGCCACTTTTTCCAATTCCTCCTATTTCTCAAGCTATCATGGGTTGATCGTTTTGGACGTTTTCTCGGATCTTCGACGTTCTAAAGAGAATCATTCATCGTGGTTCAAGTATATCGATCTCCTAGCATCGAGGTAGGTGTTTTGTGCGTTTCTATAGGAAGTATTTGATTATTTTGTGCGATTCCACCAATAACCTTGAACGGGGTATTGTGTGTGTTTCCTTTTTTTTGCCCTGTTGTTGCCTCCTTTGCATGATTGCTTGAGTAGAGGTAAATGCGTGTGAATAGGGTAATTTTTTTTTGTGCTCTGGATTTTTTTCCATGCATGTTTTTCTTGTTAGGCATTTTTTTAGTTTCCATACTTAGTGTATGATAGTGGAACTATTGTACTGTTATGCTGTTGTGCCTTAGAATGATAGCCAGCTATTTCTTGACATTTAGTTGGGGCGATATGCACGCTATGCATGTTTGTTATACACAGGGCTGAGAGAACGTAGTGTAGTGGACCATTGAGAGAATAGACATAAGGGATTCTCTAGAGTGTCTTTAATTTATGATGTGAGACCACAGGGGTAATTGACATTGAGTTATTCCTTAGAGAGTCTGTAGTTCCTCGATGTGGGCCACAGGGGGAATGAGACGTTGAGTGCTTCCCCGGAGATCCTTTAGTATGATACGAGACTATAGGGGGAATTGACGGTGAGTTCTTCCTCAGAGAGTCTATTCTTTAGCTGAACCAGAGGGGTGAGACTGTGTGTGCCTCCCAGAGGGTTTCTAGTATTTGTAGGTTGAAACAAAAGGGGTAGGATGTGAGAACTACCCAGGGGGTTACCTGTTGTTGTTCTTGTTCATTGGCTGTTACTTGTGTACTTTATATGCTACACTGTGGATTGTAGCTGCTGTGTGTTTTCCTGTTTACTGCTTCCTGTATTTTTACTGCCATTTATTCACTGACTATTAGGCACAGATATTTGGGTGATTACCTAATTTGACCTTGTCTTACACCCTGTTTGGTCCATGCTTTTGGGCCCTAATAGATTATAATATTGCAGATATAGATAAGGGCAAGCGCCCTTCTACTTTAGGTACTTGAATTGTTGTGGAGCTGGAGAGTATGGGACCAAGCTATGGCTTGCAATTCTAAGGACTTTACCTGTTTTATTTTTCACTTTGGTTTAGTATTGTATTCATCATTGTGACTTGTTTGGCTACTTTCCAAGACATATGTATCATGCATCGTTATATATACAGGTGTGTGTGCTCCAGTTGTTTACTGTTAGTCTTCCGCTATTTATCATTTACTCTTGTATGGATTGTTACAGTTTATGCTATTGTCTAATGGTATTTCTTTCGTTGTGTACTCTTCCAATGAGGGAATTGTTTCCCCACTATCACACCCAAGTACCTCGCTGCTAGTCAGCAGCTTCTGGCATTTGGTGAAATGCACTTGAGGCCATGTGACCAACTGGGTACGGGGCGCCCCTAGGTGGCTTCCAAAACCAGGACGTTTCAAAGTGGTATCAGAGGGTTTCTTTCCTCTTGATTTACTATTTGTAGCCTTTATCCAGTGATATAAAGGATTCGGTACTTGGTATTAAGTTGTGATCGGGAGTAGCTAACCCGTGTACAGGGAAAATCCATCCTACCTCAGTTATTACAGTTTTTTGGTTTTTCAATGTTACAGTTGGTCCGATTTCACCTAGAGTGATTCACATGCATTGTGATATTATTGTTGTTGATATTGTGGTTCTATTTCTGTCGCAAACCGATGAGATGAGGGTATTCCATCTCATGCATCATATAGTCACTTGATATAAATCACATGTCATGCATTCTTTATATGCCATCTACGGTGCATTAGAAATTGCATGTTGCTGTGATAGACATTATGTAGATTATGCATGCTGTTGTGATAGATGCTTTGATATAATCCATGCAGTTTGATAGAGAGGTCGTTTTTATTTTACCTTGCTTAAATGAACACCAAATTTTGGTTCTTGAGGTGTTATGGGCCCTCTTGGATCGGAAATTGGTCAATCATTGACTAGTTATTACTTAAGTATGACTATATTGGATGCCAAGCTTTGATTCATGGGGAGTATGGGCCCTCACGAATCACAATTTGGCACCATGATGATTGTTTTTCAGTGTTTTCTGGGCTTTGGTGTAGTTTCAGAGCTACTGCCAGGAAAACCCCCGAATACATGGCGTGTACTTTGTATATACACACCATGTCATTTTCTAACCGTTTCACTGACTGTGGGAGCATAAACACGGGTTGTGAAGAATCTCCAGGAACACTCCATGTACGGTAGGTACACGTCGTGTAGTAGTGAGCTGTGTACCCGGCCGTGTCACGGACAACACGGGTCCGGGAAGCTCGTGTCAAACACGCCGCGTTGTGTATGAAAACGCTGTGTATATTTGTTCTCAGTACCCGACCATGTCATGGAAAACACGGGATGGTGTTATCTCCTCCTATACATGCTGTGTTTGTTTGAAACACATCATGTAAGGTTCAACCATGTACCCGGCCATGTCGCCAACAACACGGGTCGGGAAAATACTAAAGTACACGTCATGCTTGTTCGGAAGACGTCATGTAGTCTAATCCGTGTAACCGACCATGTAACTAACAACACGGGTTGTTGAAACCTTATGTAATACACACCGTGTCCATAGGAAACACGCCGTGTAGTCTCAGTTTAGGAGGAACGTGTGGGTTAGCTGTGTAAAGAGACTCGGGAAGGGGAATAGAATTCCAGTATACGCCATGTGTGGGGACAACACGCCGGGTAGTTTGGGTTGTTACACCACCATGGGTGGCAGGAGTACATGCCCATGTGTATGGTTTCAGTGAACACGCCGTACAGTTTTTATACACGCCGTGTAGTCATGTTTTCTAAACATGAATGTTTCCTTCTCTAGTTCCCGTTTTGTACTATTGTGTTCTTAGTATTTGATATTCCTGATCTAAGGTATGCTTTTGATCATCCAGAGTTATGCCTCTGAGATGTCCTCTAGCTGTAAGTCTATTTCCAGACGGTGATCAGACACCAGATATGGCTGATCAGGGACTTCATACCGATCCTACAGTTGGGCCAGCCTTGGCACCGGCTGTCATACCAGTGGCAAGTGCTGATTTGCATTTTAGGGAGGGATTTATGAGGATGATGCAGACCTTTCAAGGAGCACCGCCTCCAGCCACGACAATGGCAGACTTAACACGGGTTTCCCAGTTGGAGCATCCTCCTACTTTCTCAGGGTAAGGAGGACCACTGGCTGCAGAGTCATGGATGGAAGCCATGATTACTATCCTTGAGCATCTAGGAACACCTCCAAATAGGCGGGTCATGCTCGATACCTATATGTTATGATACACTGCCAAGTGGTGGTGGGACGTGATCTCACAGGAGGGTCATCAGTAGGTTATGGCTTGTGTGGAGTTGCAGCATCTATTTTACGACTACTTATACCCGGAGACCCTGAGGGCCAATCGATCCCGGGAGTTCATGAGTCTAGAGCAGGGTACTCTTTCTGTTATGGATTATTCTTCTCATTTCACCAAGCTGCATCATTTCAGGCCCCTCTGGGGTGGAGATGGGGTGTTCCTAGCAAGGATGTTTGAGGATGGTCTTAGGAGGGAGATCCACTCGCATGTGAATATCTTACAGCTAACTTCCATCACTTCCATCAGCAACCAGGTGCTGATTGGGGAACGCAATCTAAGAGACTCTGGAGATGCGATCCAGGGCGGTTCTACTTTCAGAGCTAGCTTTCTCCCACTTGACAGCAGGAAGGGTCGTAGGTAGTCTACGCGTGGTGATCCGAGGAGGCAAGCTAAATCTACAGGTAGCCAGAAAGTATGCTACCAGTGTGTATGGGAATGTCACATTAGGCCGCAGTGCCAGACATACCCAGTGGAGTGCCGATCTTGTGGCAAGATGGGTCACCTTCAGCGTTTCTGCCAGGTTTCCTCACCAGTAGATGGTGACAGGGGTTCTTGCATGACTCCTCATTCAGGAGCAGCAACACCAGTTTATCACCAGTCAGGGAACTGGAGTTCTCCTAGCTGTTAGGGCTGAGGCGGAGGTCGAGGTTGTGGCAGTCAGTCCCCATTCATTTAGTGTCAGCAGGGAGGATCGCCTCAGAGTGGCGAGGTAGGGTCACAGGGCCGCGGGGCAAGCTAGACATTTGCGGTGGAGCAGACCTATCTGGATTAGGATCCCAGACCTTCTACAGTTCGAGGTACGATTTTAGTATCATCAGTTTTTTCTTCACTCCTTTTCGATACTGGTGCTATGCATAGCTTTATCACTGTTGCTGTTGTGGAGAGCCTTGGGCTCTGTTTCTTTTCTTCTACCGACTTTTTGACACCCGACACTCCATTGGGGATGAGGAAATCTAGTGTACGTCAGTGTAGAGAGTGACCTCTTGATATTTAAGGATATCGTTTCTTATGGGATCTATATGTCCTAGAGATTACATGCTATGATGTCATTCTCGGGATGGACTGGTTGGTTCCTTGGAGGCAGTCGTAGACTATTATCGTCGCATGCTGAGTTTCATTTCACCAGAGGGTGAATGATTTCTCCATAGTGGAGAATGGGATGTTCGGTCAAGTCAAGAAGGACTCGAGCATCATGGAATAGGAGGGGTTGTGGCCCAGATTGCTAGTCGTTATCTGGATGACCATGGGACTTCATAGTTAGACATTCCTCCTGTGGTGGATCCTTTCAGGGATGTCTTTCTAGAGGACTTTTTAGGTTTTCCCCCGAAGTGTTAGGTAGAATTTTCGATTGACCTCGTGCCAAGAGTGGCACTGGTGTCCATTCCTCCCTACAGGATGGCTACACCTGAGTTGTAGGAGCTCAAGAAGCAGTTGAAGGAGTCGCAGGCAAAGGGTTTCATCCAACCCAGTACTTCTCCTTGGGGATCACGTGTCCTGTTTTCCAACAAGGCAGACAGTACCCTTAGGCTCTGTGTGGATTATTGGAAGCCGAACCAGTTGATGGTCAAGAAATAATATCCCTTGCCAGTGATTGATGATCTTTTCGATCAAATTCGAGGAGCTTGGGTGATCTCAAAGATCTATTTGAGGTCTGGTTATCATCAGTTTTGTGTTAGACCATCAGATATACCTCTGACAGCCTTCAAGGGAATGTATGGTATCTAAAAGTATGTGGTTATGCCGTTCAGTCTCATGAATGCACCAGCAGTTTTCATGGACCTGATGAACCGAGTGTTCCATCCATTCTTGGATTCTTTCGTCATGGTCTTTGTGGATGATATATTTTTGTACTCTCACACTCGACACGACCATGCTACCCACCTTGAGATCGTTCTGAGTACACTGAGAGAGCATCGGCTTTATGCTAAACTCTCGAAGTTCCACTTTTGGATAGATCAGATTAACTTCATGGGTCACATCATCTTAGAGGCAGGAGTATCTGTGGAACCAGTGAAAGTGAGAGCTGTAGTTTCCTGGGAGCAGTCGAAGAATGTTTATGAGGTAAAGAGTTTCCTATGGATGGCTGGATACTATAGACGCTTCAGTCAGGACTTTTCACACCTAGAAGCACCATTGATAGGTCTGACCAAGAAGGGGGTGTAGTTCTTATAATAAGATTCTTTTGAGTTATCCTTTCAAGAGCTGAAGGGAAGTTTTATGTCAGCACCTATACTAGCATTGCTAGAGATAGGAAAGAGCTATACTGTTTGTTGTGATGATTCAGGTATCAGACTGGGCACTGTGCATATGCAAGGATATGGAGTCAATGTGTACAGGTCTCGGCAGTTGAGGCTACATGAGAGAAACTACCCGACACACGATCTAGAAATTGAAGCTATTTTTCATGCCTTACGCTATTAGAGACATTACCTTCTGGGAGAGCACTTTTTGGTTTTCACCAACCACAAGAGTCTCATGTACATCTTCACTCAGCATGATCTGAATCTGGGATAGCATAGGTGGGTCGTGTATCTTTAGTCTTTTGATTTCGATCTTGCCTATATGCCGGGAAAGGGGAACGGATTGGAAGATGCGTTGAGTAGGAGAACTCGGATTCAGGCAGTTCAAGAGGCCAGCAGTGAGTGGTAACTTATGAATATCTTCTCTAAGATGCATTTGGAGGTGCACGATAGACATGGATAGACTTTCCTATCTTTTTTAGTTTTTACCTCTACACTTCTTGATCGGGTACGGATGAGGCAGCTATCAGACTCATAAGGCTTAGTACTTCGGGAGAGTGTGTCAGGAGAGGACCCTCTTCTTGGTAGGACAGTGGGTGATGATGAGATCATGCATTTCTAGGGATGCGTATGGGTGCCAGTAGACATACGCGAGGAGCTGATTCGAGATTTTCATTCCTCAGTTTGGGTAGTTCATCCTAGCGTCACTAAGATGTATCGGGATCTTCATCACCAGTACTGGTAGCCAGGTATGAAGAGGGATGTTACTGGTTTCGTCTTGAGGTGTTCTACTTGTCAGTAGGTGAAGGTGGAGAATCAACAACCAGCAGAACTTTTACAGCAGTTACATATTCCGGAGTGTAAGTGGAACGATGTCGCGATGGACTTCGTGACCGGATTGTCGAGGTCGCCTCAAGGGAACGATTCTACTTGGGTTTCGTCGATAGAAATACGAAGGTTGATGACTTCTTACCGATCAAGAAAACCATCAGTGTTGATTGTCTGGGATGACTATACATCTTAGATATTATATGTCTACATGGAGTTCTACACTCCATTGTTTCAGAAAAGAATCTGCGCTTTACTTCTCAGTTCTGGCAGGGGCTCCAGAGGGCTTTGGGTACACATGTAGTTCTGAGTATAACATACCATCCCCAGACAGATGGCCAGTCTGAGCATACAATCCTGGTGCTTGAGGATATGCTTCGAGCTTGCATTATAGACTTTGGTGGTTCTTGGGAGAAGCATATCCCTCTAGTGGAGTTCGCCTACAACAACAATTTTTAGGCGACTATTCAGATGGTACATTACGAGACATTGTACTATAGGCCAAGATGATCACCTTTATGTTAGCTAGAGGCAGAAGAGGTTTCTTATTTGGGACCTCATCTGGTTCTGGAGACCTCATAGTAGATAGAGTTGATTCGGAAGAGGATGGGTACAACACAGTCTCGACAGAAGTCTTATGTGGATCAGCAGAGATGATCTCTGGAGTTTGAGGTCAGGGATTAGGTTTTCCTACATTTCACACCGAGATTGGGACAAAAGATGATTAATAGACAGGGTAAGATTTCACCACGGTACGTCGGGCCGTTTGAGGTATTCAAGATAGTTGGGCCGAATGCCTATCGGTTGCAGTAACCTCAGAGGTACTGGGCCATGCATGAAGTCTTCCACGTCTCTCGACTCTGATGTTGCTTTTCAGACCTGTCTCATGCCTTTCAGCCCAAGGAGGTTGAGCTCGAAGTTGATGTATCGTTTGAGGAGCATTCTATCTGGATTATCGATCACAGTACGAAGGTTCTCCGTGGGCGGTATGTTTCTCTAGTACGGGTGCTATGGCAGCACGGGTGAGTACAGGATGAGACCTGGGAGAGGGAGTCTGATGTACGATCATAGTGGCCGGAGCTATTCGGGGTTTCTTCTTCTCCACCTAGTTAGGGAAATTAGGGGATAAATTTCTTTAAGGGGGAAGTTTGCAAGAACCCGGATCTTCGTTTCATGTATTTCGTTCCTTTTCCTGAAGTTTTTGAGAAAAGGGGAGTTTCTGGAAAAAAATTAGTACACGTCGTATACTTTATGAGTACACATCATGTAATCCTTTTCCGCTCAAAGCCAGGTGCTGGCCATGTCTGGGCCATGCACACGATGTGTAGGGGTGATGTGGAGGCCGCTTAAAGCGGAGTATGGAAAAACCAAGTACACATCGTATACCCCAGAAGTACACACCGTGTATTTTATTTTTATTCATTAAACGGACTGGGGTCGTGCCTAATAACCAGAATGACCTTCATCTAGGTCTCCTTTGGCCGAGAGCTCTCGCTTGGCTATGATTCTTCTCCGAGCCCCCGAGATTCCGTCTGATCCCTCTTTCAGCTGCTGTTGATTGCGTTGGAACCGCAACAGTGAGTTCTTCCTTCTCTTAGATCCTTGTTTTCCAATTCATTATCTTTCTCAAGATATCGTGGGTTGTGATTTGTGGGTGTTTTCTTAGATCTACGACATTCTATGGAGAATCAATCATCTTGGTTCTAGTATATCGATCTCCTAGCATCGAGGTAGGTGGTTTGTGCCTTTTTGTGGGATGTCTTTGAAGTTTTGTGAAATTCCACCAATTCCCTTGAATGGGGTATTGTGTGTGTTTCCTTTTTTTTTCAAGTTGTTGCATTCTTTTTTTGATTGCTTGAGTAGAGGTAAATTATTGTTAATAGGGTAATTTTTACTATTCTCTGGATGTTTTTCCTTGCATGTTTTCCTTGTTATGTGTTTTTCCAGTTGCCATGCCTAGTGTAGGAAAGTGGAACTGTTGTACTGTTTTGCTATTATGCCTTAGAATGAATGCCAAGTAATTATTGACATTTACATGGGGAAATACGCGCGCTATGCATGTTTTTATTTACACAGGGCTGAGAGAACCTAGTGTAGTGGACCAGAGCGAGAATGGATGTAAGGGATTCTCCGATGTGTCTTTAATTTACGATGCAAGACCACATGGGAATTGATGTTGAGTTCTTCCTTAGAGAGTCTTTAGTTCCTCGGTGAGGGCCACATGTACAATGGGATGTTGAGTGCTTCCCTAGAGGGCCTTTAGTATGATATGAGACTATAGATAGAATTGATGGTGAGTGCTTCTTCAGAGAGTCTATTCTTTAACTAAACCAGAGGGGCGAGACTATGTGTGCCTCCCAGAGGGTTTCTAGTACTTTTAGGTTAAACCATAATGGTTAGGTTGTGAGAACTACCTAGGGGTTACCTGTTGATATTCTTGTTGATTGGTTTTTACTTGTGTACATTATATGCTAGACACTGTGGATTGTAGCTGCTGTGTGATTTTCTGTTTATTGCTTCCTCTGTTTTTACTGCCATGTATTCACTTACTGTTAGGAACAGATCTTTAGGTGGTTTCCTACTAGGACCTTGTCTCACACCCTTTTTGATCCATGCTTTTGGGTCCAAATAGATTATATTGTTGCAGGTATAGATAAGGGCAACCGCCCTTCAACTCCAGGTACTTGACTTGTTGTGGAGCTGGAGAGCATGGGACCATGATATGGCTTGTGATGCTGAGGAGTTTACCAATTTTATTTTTCACTATGGTTTAGTATTATATTCAGCATTGTGAATTTTTTGGATTCTTTCCTAGAAATATGTTTCATGTGTCATTTTATATACATGTGTGTGTGCTCCAGTTGTTTACTGTTAGTCATCCGCTGTTTATTATTTACTCTTGTATGGGTGGTTACGGTTTTTGTTGTTGTCTAATGGATTTTCTTCCACTGTGTACTTTGAAATGAGGGCATAGTTTCTCCACTATCACACCCAAGCCCTCGCTTCTAGTTGTAAGCCTCTTAAATTTGGGGAAATGTACATTAGGTCGTGTGACCAACCGGGTATGAAGCGCCCCTGGGTGTCTTGCGGAACCGGGACGTTACACCATTCACTCCAATCAATCCTTGTGCTTTATCCAAATTCTGTCCAAATACCTTCCCAAACTCCTCCCCATGTCCAGCAAGCTTTGGTATCATAAAAAGACCAAAACCTCTCCCCTTAAGAGCTTCTCAACGGAGGAAGTATCAAGAGGTAAATTCCACTTTCAAATCGCTTCTTTTCTTTTATGTTCTATTATTTTTGTTTCTTTACTCACCTCCCTTCAGCAAAATAGTATGATAAATCCAGTAACATACATGTCATATAATGTTTTCATGATAATGGTATATATTCCATTATCTTCTCTCCTTCCCCACTTTTATATGAATTAAATGAAAGCACCATTTGAGATGTCATAATTTAGCACATTCAAGGACAACGGTTTATCGATTTTTATTATAATCATTAATTCTAGTCAGGAAACCATTTGTGTTATGGTTGAACCATATTATTATTTAATATATCCTATTTTTAGTTCTGTAATAATTTTTTACAAATGGTATTAAGTTATAAATAAAAACACGTTCATCGTAATCAATCCCACTGATTAACCAAAACGGTTATCCCTAAGGTTATATATATATATATATATATATATATATATATTCGACTTCATTCTATGTAACCTGAATTGAATATAAAACCATGTAATCTCCTGGATGTTCACTAATAGTGTATAACTTAATTTCGGGACAACCACATCCATCTACTATATTTATCTGAACTTGAATATAAGTGACATAATCATTTAAAACCAACTAAACAATCAATCCTGAATATTAAAATTGATCCATATAACCAATCAAAAAGGCCTAGAATAAACTACAAAGGATTATAATAAATAATTTAAATAAAAAAGGTTTCTGGAATAATGAATTAATAATCCTAATTTTTTTATTCAGGTCTTTAATAAAAAGTCAAGATCACCTTCAAGAATAAGGTAAGGGATCGTTTATCTCACTTTTATTCAAGAATCCACCCAATCTTTTGTGCTTTTGTTTTTAATTTTCTTATTATGGGGTATGTTCTCTCACCCCACCAATACTTACCTTTTTACATATAAATAATGATACCCCCTTACCTCTCATTAAGACCATGCAATAACACTCGTTACCGTGCCAAAATGTTTGTAAGAGGTTTTCTCATCTCACCTTCAATTATGTGGGATTTTCATTGTTCGCCTCTTATTTATTATATGCGGTATAGGTGTAATTCCATTTCACATATTTTATCATGTTTCTCATTATATTCTTTTTATTCTGTTAGTCTTTTGGTGGTTATTAACTTTTTTCATACGACTTAATTGAATACAACACGGTAACAAGCTTTGTCTCAATTTTCACATAGTTGTGACTTGCTTAGTAATTTTGCACCTACTCTTTATTATGTGGTGTACCTACTTCCAATTCGATATCACTTTTCAATTGAAATTATATTCCATTTAAATATCCATATTTTCATATCATGGAAATTATTATTGTCTAAGCCGTATACCATTTTACATACAGTCTTTATTTTGAATGTTGTTTTGACTGTGGAAATGTTGATGAATCTGTATCCTCTATTATATAATGATAGTGTAAATACATATTTATCTTTTATTCAATATATTTATAAATAATGCTTTGGATGTAGAGGTTTATGGGGCCCACTACATCCCCTCGATGCATCGGTATGTCTAATGAGTCAAAATAGTTTGGCGACAAACCCTTCAAGTTTGTTTCCAAAAATCAGACGAGTTTCTACCCATGGAACTAAACAGTTTTTACGGTATTATGGTTCATGTTCCAGATACATGAAGTCTAATTAATAATAATTCTCTTTATTAATTATCAATTATTATTAGTATCCATGAGGTTTTCACCATGACAAACTCTATGGATGTTGTTTCATTCTCATTTTATTAATGGCATTATTAGTTCACTTATTCACTATGCCATTTTGATTATGTCAGAGTAACTATGATTCATTTATTATTGGACTCATGCTTCTGCTATTTCTAACCCTTACGGAGCATTTGAGCTCCCCCCTTTCATTGTTCACCTTCAAATGGTTATGAAGAGGATGTTATTTATTGAGTGCTTGTGGATACAATTTTTGCTTTTCATTATGTATTGTATCTTTTAACCTTTTCCAATGTAATTTATGTTAAATATATGTATCTAATTTCATTATGACTACTAAAATGATCGTTCCTTCGGGATTTTCATTCCTTATAACCATGCCAATATCACAAGTAATGCCCGGGCCCTATCTAAAGGGGTCAGGGTGTTACAATGCCTATATCTCTTTTCTATTTTTATACCATGTGCATGTATCTGCTTGAGTTTGGTCAACTTGGGCGACGGTTGATCTTTTGTTTGAGAGTGACCTGCAGGGTCAAATGGAGAGGGTGTTTTTTGGTTGGTTGTATTTTCTTGCTTGGTTTTATTTTTAGTTTCTTTTATAAATAATGTTCACTTTAGTTTCACGTATATATTTAACTATTTTTTACATCATCCATTTTTTTGAATCTAGTTTATTTATTGGGAAAATCATTCCCTTTTGTTCTATGTTGATTCCTGGCACTAGTTACCAGCCTATGTGGATTGGGAACACCCTTCTGGCCATGCCACAGATTAGATCTGGTGATTAGTTTTGGGTTGACCCAGGTTGGTTCGTGACATTGAGAATAATAACAATAAACCAAAAAACTAAATTTAGCTATGAAATATCCTTAAATAATTAGTAACACTTTAATTAAAAGCCCTTAAAATTTTAAAATTAATAGAGATTTTAAATTCCACAACCATATATGATAAAATAAAATAGGTCATAATATACAGCACACAAAATAAAACATGTGGTTGATACGACATATTTTATAAAGAATAAAAAATTTTATAAGAAATCCCTTAAAAATTGGGTAATTGTCAAATCAATATATTTGGAATAATTAATTCATGGAATGAAATATAAATCTCATGAATAAAACACCAATAATTAGTATATACTAAAATTTGGAAGTAGTTATACCATATAAAATAATAATTGATTTTTAACATGAATGTATACAAAAATGACTAGAAATTGATAAGGAAATTATTATATTAATTATAATCAACCTATAAAAGAATTTATCCAAATTTATAATAAACATAATCATATTAATATGATATTTTAGAAAAATAATCATATATATATAATTTTTATATTTTTTCTGTAATAAATGTTTATACATCATTATTTACTCAGAGTCTACATTATTTATCTGATATTACTAATTTTTTAAAAATCATATTATAATGAATATATCATTAATTTTTATTTTTATACTATATTCATAAATCAAAATTAAATAATTTTACTTTACTATATTTTTTAAAACTATCTAAAATATTTTAATTTCATTCCATATGTATTATAGTTATGATTCATGATAATGTCACTAACGACATGTTTAATTAGCTAAATTTTAATTTTAAAAATATATTTTATTAATAAATATTAAAATATTAATATAAAACCTATAGATACTTAATAATTTTATTCATTTAGTATTAATTCAATAAATATTCTATTATAATAATATATGGATGGTTACGATGAAAAAATATGTCTCTATTTAGAGGTGGTAGTTATTATGCGCACAATAAAGTTTATTCATTTTCCATAGAATGTATTAAAGGAACGAATTAATTTATGTTTCATTAAACATCATGTAGTTTTAAACATAATTTGTATTCTTTAAATACCCCCTTTGAACCGTCTATGTATGGTAGTTATAAAAAATAGACCATGTTTATTATGGATGTGACTGTCCCAACCTGTCAAAAGTGGAGTTTTCATTTTTTGTAAAGGATAAGAGGATGGTAGAAAACATTATTCCAGGAAATTAATATCATTTTAGTATAATTATGATATTTATGTAATTTTTTAAATACTGTAATATTAGATATGATATATGTAAGAAATAAATAATGGAAAATAAATAATAAAGGAATAATAGGGAGTTTTACTTTACTCTATGGAAGATCTCGATTGAAAATTTGATAAATGCTTTGAGAGGTGTTATTTTGTGAGTAAAAGAACATATAAAATGCGACCAGGTTTTTTGGATAGTTATTTGCATATTTTTTTGTCGTAACTATAGAGAATTTGGTTTGAGGGGAGGTGGCATGTTACTGGATCCTTTTATGTTGGAGATGGGTGATATTTTTTATAATAATATAAAATTTAATGTTATTATTTGAATGAAATTTGGATCTATGTTTAAAAATATTGGAGTGGGGAAGTAATATGTTCTATAAATCCATATCCATGCATTTGATTAAAAAAATTCACGTTCCCAGGTCTTATTCTCTTTGATTTTTCTCACTTACCATTTTGGTTTTTTCTGTGGTAACTGAAATTTATCTAAATAGACTTTTTTTTATTCATTAAAATAAAATTTTATTTATTAAATATGTTGGAACTAATAAATACATATATAATATTCATCATTTAAAATTAAATTCATATAAGTGATAAAAATTAAATTTTATATTAGCTCACTATAACATGTAAAACCCATTTTTAAAAATATTATTTTTGGAACATTAAAATAATGAATAACATAAAATCATCAATACCATTGATTTATATGAGATTATTTGTTTAATTATTATCCTAATATGATTTCCATTCCTTCAAAATTAATGAAAAATGGAGATGCTCCATATGCATATTTAATTAAAAAAACTCAAAAACCATTTATATTCTAATACAATATTTCTTGATTTCAAAAATCATAAACATCAGTTTTATAATTAAAAAAAAACATAAAATGAATAATATTAATTTTACATATATATTTGATTAAGAAAACGATTTCAATAATCATTGTGTTTTTCTTGTATCTAAATATTGTCATAAAAGTCATGGTATTTGAAAAAATGGTGTTTTGCTCAAATCACATAGAAATTATTATTTATAGAATAATCCCAAAAATCAATATTCTGATAATATTGATATGAGGAATCCAAAAATATATTAAATATTTCTAAAATAAATATTTTAAAATTTTCAGAAACTATCTGTTAAATGGAATCATGAAAATAAATGAAAACCAATTAATGTCCTATAAAATATTAACTATTCATATTCCCATTTCCAATAAATCATCAAATAAATAAGAGTTAATTTATATTTTAAAAATATATTTTCCAATAATTTAACCATAATATATTTAGTCACATAAATAAAAATACATAGCACCTAAAAATGCATTTCGTTGGGGACATTTTTTAATTATTAAATAATTTCTTATTTATTTATACATTATGTCTTTTATTTTAATGATTTTAATTACATACCACCATATAATTATAATATTGTCACTGACACCCATATGGGTTATTGATCTAGGTGTTTTTATAACATTCATTTTTTAGTGGGAATAATGTTTAAAACTCGCCCATCCTCACTCTCTCTAACAATTATATTACTAAATATTATAGCCTATGGTTTTGTTTTGTTGATTATAATGGAATATGGTTATAGTTAATATAATTTAATTTTATGATTATTATGTGATAAAGGATGGGATGTGATGTGTAGTAGAGGGTGTGTACTTTAGGAGGATGTCCAGGTTCACGTTACCCAATTTTGATAAGGATGAGATCTGTGGTGGTGAAGATATGATATGATAAGGGGGAGTGGATACATTATGATGTGGTTGAGGTATGTGAATTAGTGTATGTGTTTCTAGATATGATGGGGTCATAATAGTATATGTGGTATGAGAGTATTAAAATGTATAACACTGCATTCTAGGGGATACTAGATAAATTGGGTGTGGTTTTTTTTAAATTAATTATATATTTTCATATGATGATACTCATAATGGATTAAATATTAGGTAGATGGGCCTTAGTGGTATTCTTGAGAGTTTTACTTCTTAGAGTGAGAGTTGATTATTCAATTTATTCACCTAGGAATTAGTATGATTTTTTCAAATTTTCAATAGTGGTTATGGGGATGATCCTAACTATTATATATGTATTCTCACTCTTACCTATATATAAACATACTTTTTAGATTTAAATGCATGATTTGATGATCGGGTGATACACTAAAATATTAGGCATTTCATATTAGGTGTTCATGGGTTGTTTTCATATGATGTGATTTTTGTATTTCATTATTTGAATTTATTTCTATGAAAATAATTACTTGATTTTGTGGGGTTTTGGTTATTTCTTAAATTATATGAAGTTCATAGTAGGTTCTTATTTTAAATTTAAATGATATATGATGGTAATTCCACCAAAACATGTATTTTTAGTCAAGGTTATTGTTTCCAACTCATTGCTGATGGGAGGCAGGCCTCATGGGCCACTCTCATCTTTACTATAGTCTGATGTGTAATAGTGGTTTGGGTTATGAAAATTTTAATAAATAATAATTATGTAAATATTTGAAACATATGTATATTATCAAGATATAAACTTCATTGTAATATATATATCTAATTTTAATATTCTTATAATTTCAATACAAATTCTAAAAAATTAATATATGTTTTAGTGACACCAAATACAACACCCAATATTGTACTTTCATATTTTCCTTGATAATATTATGTCACTTCATTTATAGCACATAATATAAATAATTTATCAATCCTAAAGTATATTTTTGGGGTCCTTATAAATCAAGAACATAATAAAAGGGGAAATATTATCGAGATTTCAATTATCTCAATTTTTAAAAATATACATGATACATATTTCACCCAATATTTATAAAATTATTGAATTTTTTTTAATTTTAAAAAAATAACAGATGTGATAAAACAGCAATTACGAATAATCAATCATATACCATGAAGTAGATTATGATTTAATCATAATAATAGTAAAGGATATGAATTATTATCATTCATATATTATAAATAAATCATTATATACCATAAATAGTCTTCATTTTACATATACAAGAAAATAATAACTAGGGAATGTTTCTAATAAAATAAATCAGCATATAATTATAATTGGAAACCATAACTATGTAGATAAAATATATTTTAAGGAAAGGATACGTAAAAATTACAATTTATAATAATAAATTTGTCAAAATATATCATTTGAAAATGCCATTTTCCAATGTCCCTATTTTATAGTGAGATTATATGATAAGTTAAGACACAAATTTGAATATATCATTGTACTTCCCAATAAACGTTATCTTTGAAGAAAATAAATTTCCAATATAAAATGTTGATTTATATTTTGGGTCCCAAAAATTATATAAAATATTATATAAACATATAATACTAAAAATAATAACAAGAACAGAACTAATAAAAAATAAATAATGTTGAATCAATTAATAATGTTGACCAAGAAATAGAAAATAAGGCTTTTTATTTTATATAAATCCAAAATAAAAATATAATATAATATATATATATATATATTATGACCCTTAAATATGAAGTGATTTATAATAATGAAAACAACATAGCAATATAATAAAATTATTTAATTTCTCATTGTGAAAGCTATAACATTGATGAAATGATTGATCGTTTGATAGAAAACCCATTAATTAAATATTTATCCAAATGAGAAAATCATAAGGTATAATGTGTATGAATAAGTAAAGATAAATGAAATTTTATATATATCCCCTCTAAAAATAAAATAATGTAATCTCTATATTTTACATAAACATAAATACAAAATACATTAAGAAATCACTCTTATTACTATAAGTATCAATACCATAGATTCCATTATGTAAATATTAGAAATATTCTTATTCATTTCCCCACATATTATTTAGAAAATGGGGTATATTCTTCATCTAATATAATTCAAACCATAGTAATAGAAATATATCAAACTATAGGGATTCATATCCAAAAAAAATAAATAGTTAAAGGGAGAATAATTTATATGGAATTAAGAATCCATGAAAGGATTTTAATAAAATGGTTTCAATAAAACATATTAGTAATACCATGATTTTATTACTATAATTTATATTGTGGAATTAATTTGTAATAAACTGAAATTCATAAATCCTTTAAATGAAATGAATTAATTTTAAAATGATCAAGACAGTAAGGAGATTATTAACATAATATTATCTTTATTAGAGTATAATATACTAAAATTAATGGATTATAATCTCTTGGAGTGTGATATTGGTGAAAAAATGAAAATAGAATCATTATTGGAATCATTTAATTCAATATAAATTGGGGTATATAAAGTTATGCAGAGTAAAATATGGGAAATAAATTAAATTTTTTTTATAACTTTCAAATAACTATAATCAAATGTTATTTATTTAAAACTCCAAATGGTTTCTCAAAAAAATTATTCATGAACCATAACATTTCTTTTAAAATATTTTTTTCTTTATGACTGATAATAGTACAAATTAATATTCATTATAAATAAAAAAATATTATTATAAATAGTAATTTTGTCATATTTGAACAAAATATATTATTTCCTAATAAAAATCATATTTTGGATTTGCGGTTGAGAAAAAAATTAAAACAATATTTTATTCAATAATATAATTAATTTTTTTTCTAAATATAAAAATTATCTTTATAACATCATTTATATATAATATTACACTTATAGAGTATACCATGTACATATATCATATATTAATATGCTTTTGATTATTTAGTAGTTTTCAAAAAGTAAAAAACATTTAACAAATATTTAAATTTTTCATGTAGATTATAAGATACATATCTTTTATATTAAATTAGAATTATAACATGGAGGGATATAATTTTGAAATAAATTTATGAAATATCTTATTAGATATAATTTCATTGTAAAATATATAACATAACCATTTAAAATAAAATTTTGTCGAATCATAATTGTACTGGCCCAAACCTCTCCGGTCCATTCCATTGCTGAAATCTGGTGTTTGAGGGGTTCCAAGAGAATAAGGTGACTTATCCCCAACACATTACCAAATTTCTAGTTTTGTTAACAATGTTTCCAAATTTGAGTACAGCGTTTCTAGCCATTGGTAGGTGTATAGTTTTTCCAGCTGCTAGTAGTTGTATAGTTTTTCTAGATGTCGGTAGGTGTATTGTGTTTCCAGCCATTAGAAGGTGTATAGTGTTTCCAGACATCGGTAAGAGAACAGTGTTTCACGACATGGGTAGGGGTAGAGTGTTTCGAGATGTTGGTAGGTGTATATTGTTTCAATACATTGGTAGGTTTACAGTGTTTCTATACATCAGTGGGTGAATAGGGTTTCCAGACATCGGTAAGTGCACAGTGTTTCCAACTTCCTACAGTTTCACCCCTTTAGCATTTTTTTGACAAAACCACAATCAAAGCCTTATTTTAATTAATTTAAGGCCTATTTGAATCCCATAACTACTATATTAATTTTTCTAAGGCTCAATATGCCTTTACTTAGTCGAACCACCTAGATTAATGTGATCTGCATTAATGAAAATTCTAATTCCTTTGAAATTTCCTTAGTATAAGATCTAATCCTTCAATTATGGGAACCTTCCCTTCTTTCATTACTTCTCCATTATCTCAGTTTGAGGAACCCTAATACATTCTTCCCATATGAGTTGTTTGATTGAACCTTAATCCTTGGATCGTTTCCTCTCAATGTTTCTTCCTACTGCATGTACACCACCTATTTTGGTGCAAGCATCAAGTGTCGACCCATCATAAATAAAAGTCATGATCTACCATTATTATTTTGTTTTCATTGATCCATATTCTTCTTTTTATCTTTAACCGGTTTTGGCATGTGATATCCTTGTTTCTAATTGAGTTTCTTAGGGTGTCGGTTGATGTGTTCGTGTCGCAATGTCCTCAGGTGGAAGTCTTTGTCGCGGCGGGGGGGGGGGGGGGGGGAGGGGGGTCCTCATGAACTATTACATGGATAATTCTTATCTAATGAAAATCATGAACCATTTTAGGTATTGTAACATCCCATCCCGTACCGTGGCCGGAGCTGAAACTACCCAAATCCCGCTTCCATAGGCTAGGGGATGACGAGATGCGCCAAAGGAATACCAAACCAGTGGAGGCCTTATCCTAAGTACATGTACACACACATGCATCCAAATAAATGAAAAAGTTCATATGAAAAAAAAGGAACAAAAATGCTATATATAAACCACAAACATGCATTGACCTCTAAACAGTACAAGTACAAAAAGTAAACTAAAAGGGGGAAGGTAAAAATAAATGCCCAAGTATAAAAGTTCCACAACCCGCTAACAGTTGGAAAAGTAAAACAGCTTAGAACCCTGCTCCTAGATCCCAAACTATGACCACCAAACATGGTCCAAGAATATCATGTCCCTATATTCCTCTGAATTCACGATCAACATGTATGTTGTCTGCAAGGGCACACCGAGTGTAGGAAATGCGCAAGCAGGGGTGAGAATAAAATTACTCAATAGGATTCCCCAAAGGCTCAAGGGAGAATCAAGTGATGTATTGAAGAGGGAAGAATTAGATTGACCAAGGTACATTAAAAAAGTACTGCTCAAACCAATAACGAAGTGAAGAAAGCTAATCAAAACATGAAGAGATAGAAATGGTGAGAAGGTGAACTTCCCGTCGAGTTTTCGCTACATATAGTATGATAGTAGACTCGTCCAACACGAGAATCTAGACATAGAAAGCACGTGGCATACCCCACACGTCTTCACCTCTCCTAGAAGGAGAGTCTCCAAATCCCAAGGAGTGGGTACTGTGATATGATATATATATAGATATATATATATATATATATATATATGCTCAACCAAAGGAGCCCAAATGGGAGAGTAAGGGGATCTCCATATCACTAAATCACCCCAAGAAAAGAGTCTCTAATAGTTTTAGAAGTAAATACCATCAATGCCCAAAATCCCACACGTTCGCCCTGAACTACAAGTCAAAGGGGATCAATCGCCACACCTTGATACTATTTGCTTTGTGTGGTTTTATCTCAGCCACATGGTTTTAGGTTGTGTAACAAGGAAACGTCTTGGTGGGAAATGCGCCCCTATTTATTTAGAGTCCAAAGTCATGTCCAGTACATCTTATCGCTATGTCGCACTGTTGAGAGATCGTGTCACACAGTTGTGAACCCACTATATATCCTTATTGTAAGATATACTTATAAAAGTCATCGGTGAATGCCACTGCCATCCCAAATGGAGGGTATGCCCTGAAAGATTAACTGGAGAACGGCACTGCCCAGCTGTGTTGGAGGGTATGCCCTGAAATATATTGACAAACACCACTGCTCGACTGTGCTGGAGGGTAATCCCTTAAAGATATTGGCGAACGTCACTGCCCAGCAGTGCTGGAGGTAAGCCCAGATAGAGTAACTGATGAATTATACTACCCAGCTTCACTGGAGGGAAAGATCGAAAGAGAACAGTGAACACCACTCCCCAACCACGCTGGAGGGTAATCCCAAAAGGGAATGGCAAACACTGCTACCCAGCCTCGCTAGAGGGTAACACAAATGAGAACATCGAACACCACTGTCCACCCTCACTGGAGGGTAAGTGGGGATTTCTCTGGTGATTCTAAAAACATCACATCCATCACTGTCATCGTTAAGCATTGAATCAGAATGTCACTACAATTGGTACATCACACATCATGTCTACAAAGCCACTACATAGGGCACCATAACATCGTATGTGGAGAAACACTTAAGATAGGTTACTCGTAGGCCACAATATGAGTTTAGAAGAATGATATACTTGAGGTAGAATATTCGTAGTGATACACAACGTATGTGGGGACCACATGATGTGTGACCCTCCTCATTTCCTGGTCGTGTACCTAACCATTTATGGGTCCCAAAAATGGTGAAAAAGTACCATGATTTGTCAAGGTACTCCCATAGTACAAGACAAAATAGTCGCCAAGCCAATGAGCGCATGACACCCATCGCTAAGCCGGAGGGTCACAATCATAGATTAGCTGACACGTCTCCTCGAAGGGTCCCAAAATATCAACTGTATATCTTCATACATCTTCTCCACTCTCACAAGATTCGGAGATGACCTAAGTCGTGGATTCTTTTGAAACACATCAAAATGGTCTTCCACTAATATTCTTTTTATGTTTCCACATTTATCAACAGATTTCTAATAAGGCTATGCACATTAAAATGGATGACATTGTCGCGATACTTTTGTAAAAACATGCAAGATAGAATACACAGTTGTCCGAAACAGACTCCTAATTCAGAAGCTACATCTCCTAGCGTCATACGCAAATGGTGCCCCATTTGGCCCGCACCTCGATCCTGAAACACGTCACGCGAATCATGCCATCGTGATACCGACGGAAAAACAAAAAGGATCATATAATCATTTATCCCAAATGGACCACTAGTGAAAAGGAAGATCTTTACCACAATTCCTGAACGACGCTCGATCACTACTATTTTCAAAAAGGCCACGCACCACTGAATGAATCGCCCCATTGTAATCCTTACTGAAAAACATGCAAAGTATCCTATTCATTTTCCCCAAACATACTTATGAAGACTATGTCACAAAAACACAGCATTCGTCTAGAAGTCACCTCCTGGTGCCCATGTCCCAGCCCCAAATTTTGGTGGGAAGATTGCGCCATTGCAATCCCCTCAGAAAAACACTCGGAAATGAGTATTCAAACATCCCAAATAGATGTAGGCTTAAAATGTAGCATTTCACCGTAAAACATGTGAAAAGGGACCTATCAGTCCCGCACCTTATCTCTAACATGATGGCTTCGGAAAGCGTCTCAAAATGTCTACAAGAGGACTGGGTTCATGATGCCGCTCACGGGGTTTCAATAGGATATCCCAAATGGAATTAGTTCTGATGGAAAAATAATTAATAAATTAATTAATCGAATTAACCGTTTCATGCCACTGAGAGGTGAAATAAATCCACAAAGATAATGAACCATCTTTTATAGGACCACCTAAACTCTATGGTCACACTACCTATGATGGTGCGTCAATCGGACATCGTATTCAGACGTATACATGTTTCCCAAATAATAATAATTATATTATTATTATTAAGAACCAACATTTCGTGCCCCCAAGAATCTATCCTGGAACCAAATATCATTAAAGTTTCACTAAAATGTCCACCTTAAATCATGGGTCATGTGGCCACATACGACACGCAAATCAAACACCTTGTTTGAACAATACGAGGGTTTAAACGCCCCCCGACCGGTCTGGCCGGACCATTGCCAGAGAGTTCCCCAGACCGCCACCGCCTCACCGGAATCTGCCGCTGTTGGACCACCACAGGAGCTGCCAAACCACTTCCAGGGATGCTGAACCACCACCAGAGAAACTGGAAATTTTCCAAAAAATATCTGCGGACCTCCCCAGTCACTCCGGTGGTCCAAAATGATATCCGAGACCAGATCTGGAATCTTTGGGAAGATACTTATCCAGTGCTTGCCTTTGAAAGATGATCCATTATCGATTCAGTGTAATGAAAAGTAACTGTCACTTCTGCTTGCTATTGCGGTTCTTTCGGCATCTGATACTCAAACACAAGCACATATCGGGACTCCTCGGGTTGAGAGCTTTGCAAACATATGTCTTTCTCCTCGATTCATCGATGATTTGGTGAGGCAAAAAGTTGGTGGATGAAAAATGTGAAGAACGTACATGAAGAACGAGAAGAACGGTTTATCGAAAATTTTAACAGACGATGGTCAATGTTCATTTGACCATCATTAAAATATTCCATAGTAGCAAAAAGAACCAGAGAGTATTTATAACAATGAAATATTTAACTGGGGGGGGTTGCAGAATCTGAAATATAAATCCTACATCGAATATGGATCTGTCATTGCATTCGTTGTGCCCTGATCTAGAAGCATCTAAAGTTTCGTCATGATGTGATGACGTTCAGATTTCGAATTGTCGTCGATCAGAGCTTCACCATCTCAGAAAAAAATGAGTTAACCCTGCTCATTTCCTTAATTCACAATTTATTTAAAACTGCCGACAGACGTGAAATCTGAATCTTCTGTTCCCTCTCAATTGAGGTTGCCCCTAGGGTAAACACCATGCTACAAACTCAACAGTGGTCTCAGATTTCTACTCTGAGTCTCTATTGGTACATTATTCAATGTAGTGTTTCAAATAAATCAATTTAATTTAATTATTTTATTTACGGTTTTTCCCTCCGGGACATTTTCTACAGAATTCTTGCACCAAAAAATCTAATACCCCTCCTAGGGTAAACGACGCGCTATGGACACAATCATGGACACAAATTTCTAATTTAATTTACTATTTGAGAGTTATTTGGGTTTGATCTATTAAATTAATGAATTAATAAATTAATTTATCTATTTACTTACATCTAACAAGAGAGGGGTCCTAACATCATGTGCTGACATTTTTATGTCACGCCTAGGTAAACACCGCCTCTCGGACCCAACCGTGGTCTCATATTTCTATTCTGATTTATCGTTTAAGGGATATCCTATTTCTATTATTTGAATTGTACAAAAACCCTTAATATTTTTGTATAATTTATTTTGTGCACACTAGGCCCCGTAATTGCACATTGTCTCAGTACCTGCCTCTCGAAACATATGTAAAAATATTCCAAAGTCTTACAGATAAAAAAAACGTGTCTCTAAATCATTCCCTCCAATATTTTCATCCCCAAAAAACAAAACTACGAAGAAAATATCAGGACACTAAGATCAAATTTGGATCTCCCTCTCCTAAGAAAACATGAACAACACCATGTTGGCACAACACTCGAACCAAAGGTCTGGTTCTAACTCATAAGGTATGCTACATTAAATGACTTGCATCGAAACACGCACGTATCTCATCATCTGCCACACATGGAAAATGGTGTGTACCCACTCCTATTATTGTGAGGTTTGGGAAAGGAGGTAGGCTGCCTCACCATCCCTTGAGAAACTCTAAGCGGCCCAATGAAACTCAGGGGACTTCCCTAGAAAAACATCAATATTTTATGTCACAAAAATAACCATGGTCTTTTCTTGGAAAAGGGTCTCGGGATACCCTCGTTCTTAATATCCATATTGTGAAACACACAAGGATATCTAGTCACACAACATTTCAAAATCGGTGCATCACAACCGAGACTCTGTTACATGCTTGGGGAGTGATGGAGTCAACACTATTGATTGAAAAAAAAGGTTCACCCTCTTACTCCAACAGGGTCAACTACTGGGAAGAGGACTACTACCAAACTTCTCACGCCTTGCGAGCCTAGGATTTTCTGCAAAGGGAATCTACTACAACACTGCAACATTTTAGAGCATAGACTACCTTGAAATTACAGTCTTGCAAGAATTTCAACCAGCACCACAGTCTTAGGTTCAAGCCTCTCTGGCTGAAGACTCACCTAAGACACATTTGGTATGAGAAAACCCCAACACGCTCTCCCAGAAGATAGCATCTCCACATTCTTAGGTCGAAGTCTACCACTTCCATCACCACATAGTTATTTGCATTGTTCTATTTTTGGGGTGTCCATCACCTCGACCTATACTTGATTATTGTATCAAAAATGATGTTGAGCACACAAGGTACCAATGAATAGGGTAGGTGAGAAAACTAATCCAACCATAAGAGGCTTGAAATGGAAAGCACATGGCATACCTTGCACATCTTTTTCCCTCTTGGAATAAGAGTAATCCAAAAAATAGGCACTCTGGCATACCGACTAGTGGTACTTCAAGAAAATGGAGGTCAAGCAGTAACACTCCAATATAAAAGCCAATACCTACTCTGACTAACCTCTACACAACCCTGCCATGAACACATAAGTTAGAGAGACTCATCCACCATACCTCGATACAATCCACTTTGGGTGGTACCGACTCACCCTCGCGATTTTTCTCACGTCACAAAAACGCGTCTCAGTAGGGAGTGATCCCCTATTGCTCATGCATTCAAAGCTACATTGAACAACAGTGACATAGGATTACAACGATGCCCTGTGTCACCCTCTATAACTCCTCAAACAAGGAGTTGGATGAAAAGAGTACCTCATGCTGGGTCTATCAAGTTCTACTATGAAAGGATAAAAAAGAAGCAGTGCGTAACTCGTATCATCTCATGCGCTGGAGGATTATAGCCATCCATAGAATGTAGCTTCCCGTGGCCCCGGCCGCCAACTCCCTGAGCCCAACATGGGCTACCTAGTGGTGGTGGAAGGACCTCAAAATGTCATCCACCAACCACAGTTCTTCCTGCTCTTCTTCCGACACCTGGTCACTAGGGACCACCCTGTCATCACATGGGAGATCTCTGATTACGACACTACCTCTGTCAGGGTGGCACATCAACTAACTTCCTAGAAAACTCAGCACATCTGGTCGGTTAGTCTCAGGCAATGTGACCTCACCCATCACATGTGTAGAGCTAGTCCTCTCTGGGCTGTCTTGGTGCTCTATGTTGTCCCTGACTGTGTTCCTGACTCTTATTAAGAGGAGGCCTCATGCATTGAGGCTCTTCCAAATGACGTTTTCTAGATGTGGAAGAAGTCCCAACTCTATTTCACCCACTTCCAAAACTGGCCAACTGGCATCCCTCTGACAGAAATTTCTCTGTCACCAGTGCCTGCTCCAGCACCACAAGATGGGTGTGTACGTACATGGGCACTACATTTGCACAAATATCCTCTACAGATACCTTGATCAAACTTCTATCCTCAGAAGTTTCCATCATGGACCGCATCCAAAGAGTACCGAGTAAGGTCTGAAAACCTAGTCTCGTACTCAGACACCACCATCACTCCCAGCTGAAGCTCTAGTAGCTTATCAAACTGTATGGAGCATATGCAGGAGGGTAGTAATCCTCCAAAAATAGCTACTAGAATTCATACCATGAGAGTACCGACACATTGTGCATCTGAGTAACCCAGATAATCCAATTCCAAACTACTCAGTGGAAAAAGACTGGCTCTCAAAGCCACTATCTAACTGGTTTGTGTACAAACAAGCATAAAGAGGCCAACCACTGACTCTAGACAACCCTTCACTGCCTGAGGGTATTGTTCATCACATAACCTAAGTAGTCTTTGATGCTGGAACTCATTAAGTATGCTCAACATGCTCTCGTCATCATCCTTCACTGCCAGTACTAACTGCTACTCCACAGGTTCAGGTGCTGCTACCTGTCCTCCTGAAGTATGGTAATCATACGATGGATCCTGAATTGAGGCCTCGTCACTCACAGAATTGTCGTCATAAACCGCAACTAGTATCCTGGTTCACTATCATCGCTGAGGTATCCTGAATCTGATCATGGAGTATCGTGATCATATGAGCATATATATATATATATATATATTTATATATATATATCAACAACGATGGTGAGTAGACTAAATAAGGACATTCAAAGACTCAATCATATATGATGCATGATCCAATGTTCCTTACAACATGTGGCTCAGCACACTGAGTTTACAAAAGGTAATCAGGGTTTTGGTGAATGGCTATGTCATCCGCTGCACCATCATTAGACTACCTTGCCTAAGATACACCCTAGAGACAAGTTTACGTTGTTGCCCTAATACCCAACCAATTCATTTTTAGGGATAGTCCGAAAAACGACCAAAAGAACAAACCACCTTTAATACCACATGGTCACAACCCAACCCATATTGGGGCTTGAACCGGCACTACCCCCAGCCCGCCTCAATAAGTTAGGGGCATGAGATCAGCATTGAAGGCATAAAAAACATGGGGAGGCCTTTGCCTCACTACAAGTACACACACATAGCCAAACAAATGTAAAAGTCCAGCTGAAAAATAATATAAGGACATACACTACTATATATAATCCCCAAATATGCATCGACCTCTAAACAGTTCAAGTAAAAAAAGTAAACTGAAAGGGAAAGGGGAAAAATACATGCCCAACCAGAAAAGTGTCACAACCCGGCAACAGGTGGAAATGAAAAACAGGTGAGAGCCCCACTCCTGGATCCCAAACTACAACCACCACACATGGTCCATGCACCCCGTGTCCCTAGCTCCTCTGAAATCACAATCAACCTGTGTATCGTCTGCAAGGGCACATAGAGTCCGGAAAAGCCCAAGAATGGCTGAGTATAAAAATAATCAATAGGATTCCTTGGATGGTCAATAGAGAAGAACGTGAATTACAAGATAAGGAAGCAGTAGATAGAACAAGGTACATTAAAAATGTACATCTCAGCCAAACAAAGATGTGAAGTATGATCGCCCAAACATGAGGAGCTAGAAACAGTTAGAAGGTGAACTTCTTGTCAAATATTTTCTACTTAAAGTAGGATAGTAGACTCTCCCATCCATGAGAAGCTAGACACGGATAGCACGTGGCATACCCCGCATGTCTTCACCTCTCCTAGAAGGAGAGTAACCAAATATCAAGGAGTTGGTACTACAATCCAATATATATATATATATTCTCAACAAAAGGATCCCAAATGAGAGAGTAATGGGATCTCTATATCACTAGCTAATCCAAAGAAAAGAATCACCAACAGTTTTAGAAGTAAACACCATCAATGCCCAATCTCCCACACATCCACCCTGAACTAAAAGTCGAAGGGGATCAATCAATGCACCATGATACTATCCGCTTTTGGGATGTTCTATCTCAACTGCATGAATTTAGGTTGCATCATTAGGATGCGTCTTGGTGGGAAAAGAGCCCCTCTTTCTTGAGAGTCCAATGGCATGTTAAGTGTGTCTCATTGTTATGTTGTACAGTCGAGAGATTATGTCACAAAGTCACGAACACACTATCTAGCCCTCTTGGAGGATATACTTATAAAATTCAAAAGAGAACGCCACTGCCTAGCATAGCCGGAGGGTAATCCATGAAAGATATCAGTGAACTCCACTACTCAGCTGTGCTGGAGGGTAATCCATGAAATATATCGGCGAACGCCACTACCCCGCTACGTTGGAGGGTAAGCCCTAAAAGAGTAACTGACGAACGCCACTACCTAGCCGCATTGGAGGGTAATCCCTAAATGAGTAATTATCGAACGCCACTACCCAGCCTCACTACAAGGCAAGACCGAAAGAGAACGACAGACACCACTGCCTAGCCTCATTCAAGGGTAATCCCTAAATAGAACAGTGAACCCCACTTCCCAGCCTCACCCAAGGGTAAACCAAGATTACTCTAGTGATTCTGAAAACATCAATTCCATCACAATCATCATTAATCATCTCCTTAGCTAGTCACCGCACTTAGAACTTCTTAAAACATATCTCGAAAGACACTATGGAGGGAACCATCGCATCGTACGTGGGGAAACACTCAGGATAGGCTACTCACATGCCACAATATAAGTTTATAAGAGATATGAGAGGTATAACATTCTTTGTGGTACATGGCGCATGTGGGGATCACATGATGTGTGACCCATTTTCATCACTTGGTAGTGTAGCTAACCATTAACAGGTCCCAAAAAGGGTGAACAACTTCCACGACTTGACAAGGTAATCCCATAGTACATGACACAATAGTCGCAAAGCCGAAGAGCGCACGATGCTCGTCCCTATGCAGGAGGATCAGAATCATAGGTTAACTGACACGTCTCCTCGAATGTTCCCAAAACAATGACCATAACTTTTCATAAATCTTCTCCACTCTCAAAAGAGTCAGAGATGACCTAAGCTGTGGATTCCTTTCAAACACGTCAAACTGATCTTCCACTGATATTCCATTCATGGTTCCAGATTTAACAATAGATTTCGAATAAATCTCTGCACATTCAAATGGATCACACCGTCATGATCCTTCTGGAAAATCTTTCAAGATTGGCTAATCACTCATCTGAAATTGACTCCTAATACAAAAGCTGCATCTCACAGCGTTATACACAAACGATTCCCTGTGGGGCACGCACCTCGATCCTAGAACACGTCACGTGGATCACGTCATTTAGATCAACACTAAAAAACACACAAAAACATATATTCATTCGTCCCAAATGGACCACTGATAAAAAAGGTGATTTTCACCGCAACGCCTCAATGACGCTCAATCACTACTATGGAACAGATTGCACCATTGAGATCCTTGAAAAAAACATGCAAATTAGGCTACTCATTTGAACTGAAAGGACTTATGAAGAAAAATTCGCAAAAACGCAGCATACATCCATAAGTCGCCTCATGGGGCCCTTTCCCATGCACCAGATTTAGTCAGACGGATTGTGTCATTTCAATCACCTCAGAAAAACACATGCAAACGAGTATTCAAACACCCCAAAATGATGTATGGTGAAAACGTGGCATTTCACCGTAAATCGTGTGAAATAGGCCCTATGGGACCTACACCTTATCTCCCACCTGAGCGCTTCAGAAAGCATATCCAAAATTCTGCACGAGGACTGGGGTCATGCTACCACTGATGGAGCGTCAATCTGACATACCAAACAGGAGTTAGGCCCAATGCAGGAATAATTAATTAATTAATTAATTAATCGAATTATTTGTTTCATACCACCGAGTGAAAAATCCAAATCACAAATGTAATGAACCAACATTTAGTGGACCAACTCAACTCTAGGGTCACATTGCCTCTGATGGCGGGTCAATCGAACGTCGTATGGAGACGTACGGTCCAATAAAAGTTTCCAGAATAATAATAATTATATTATTATTATAAAAAATATTCATTTTGGGACCCTTTGAATTGATCCCAAAACACTATATTCTCAATGTAGCCTCAAAATGTTCTACTCGAAGCAAGGGTCGCGTGGCCACAGACGAAACGCAAATTGGACAACCTGTTTAAAGGATATGGGGATTTAAACGCCCTCAGACCAGTATGGCCAGACCGTCACCGGAGCGCTCGCCAGACCGCCACCTCCTTGCTAGAAACCGCTAATGTCAGACCACTTCCAACACCATTAGACTGCTACCAGAGACGTCGTACCGCCCCCGGTGATGCCGAAATTCTTCTGAAAAACTTCTGCAGACCACCACAGTCACTCTGGTGGCCCAAAACGCTATCTGAGAGCAGATATTGAATCCTAAATATGAGACCTTTACGGTTCTTGCCTTCTCTTGATTATCTGTCATTGTATCAACATCATGAAATGTGACCTCTGCTTCCGCTCGACGCTACACATCCTCTGGTGCCCGAAACTCAAACCCGAGCACAGTTCGGGACTCCTCGGGTGAAGAGCTTAACCAACATATGCCTTATCCTCGATTTGTCGATGATTTGGTGAGATGAAAAGTTGGTGGATGAAGAACATGAAAATGCATAAAATGGGTAATCGTAATTTTAAACAGTTGATGGTCGTTGTTTGTTTGGCCAACATTAAAATATTACATAGTAGCGAAAACAAATAGAAAGGATTTATAACGTTGAAATATTTAACTGAGGGGATGCAGAATACGAAATAGAAATTCGACCACGAATTCAGATCCGACGTTGTATTCATTAGACTCTTATCTAGAAATGTCTGAAGTTTCTTCGCGATTCGAAGACGTTCAGATGTAAACTCACTGTCGTTCAGATCTTCACCATCCGAGATAGAAAATGAGCTAACCGTGCTCATTTCTTTAATTCTATATTTATAGAAAGCTACAGACAAACGCGAAATCTGAATCTCCCACACCCTCTCAACTAAGGTCACCCCTATGGTAAACACCATGATATGAACTCAACAGTAGTCTCAGATTTCCAATCTAAGTCTCCATTTGTATTTTATTCAATGCAGTGTTTCAAATAAAAAAAATTAAATTTAATTATTTTATTTACGGTTTTTCCCTATGGGGATTTTTCTACAGAAGGCATGCACCGACAAAGCTTATACCCCTCTCAGGGTAAACGACACGCTCTGGAAAGAACCATGGAATAGGATTTCAAATCAATGTTACTATTTGAGAGTTATTTGGCTTTGAGCTATTAAATGAATGAATTAATAAATTAATTCATCCTTTTTCTTACAGCTAATGAGCGAGGGTTCCAAACATCCTGTATTGATATGCTTTATGTCATGCCAAGGGTAAACACAGCGTCTCGAACCCAAATGTGGGGTCATATTTTTAATCTGATCAACTGTTTATGAGATCTCACATTTCCATTGTGTGAATAGTACAAAAACACTTAATATTTTTGTATAATTTATGCCGGGAACACCGGACCTCATAATTGCACATTGTATCAGCCCCTAGCTCTCAAAACATAAGTAGAGATATTTTAATGTCTTACAATGAAACAGTTGGGTCTCTACAGGTAGGTTATTCTTGGATTCAATATTTTTTATGTGAAACCGTATATTTTAGCACGATTTATCCCACTTAATCACAATGTAATTGACATAATAAATATTTCAACCAGATATATAAATTGGTATTGATCATATGTTATTGCCTCTTGTTTTCTAAGATAGTGTGATATCTATTATTTTTTTGTTTAGCTTGTCATTATAGAAGTAAATTGATAAATAACGTAAATTGGGAATAGTTGTACATTATTTTTCAAAGATAAAGAGGCATTTAAATGAATCGGTTTGTTTCTATTGTAAAGTGACTATAATCAAATGGATGTGGTAATCATGTTTAATTAATTTTTGATAGGTATGATATCTTTCTCTTTTGGTTTCCCGTAGATGGAACCTACTAATAATGAATCAGCTAATTCATGATGGATTAAAGAGCCAGTAGATCGATAAAAGTTAGTTCCCAATAGTGTTCTGAGTTACCATCTTTCTTGTAATTCCTCGTGCCATATACTTTGGAGCCAAGATATCTCGTCACGTGTGAGGGCTAAATGCCTTATTTAGGGCCAACAACCTAGTAGCTTTATTTTCCTACTGCTTGTGATTTCTTATGAGCCTAGATATATGTTGTGAGATGTGGGGGTAGGGAGGCCCAATGGTTGTCGAAGCAGTTGATGCCTACATTGGAATGGTGCATCGGTTTATGTATATGGGTACCAGGGAGGTCACCAAAGATGTTGAAACATGATAGATATAAATGATTGGATGCTTTATGAATCTTATTGTTTTTTATCTGCTTTACTTTTTCCACATCTCAAGGAATATGGTCTTTCTACCCTCCTTCCAAAAACTTGTGAAGAGGCGTGTGGTATACGATGTGAATTTTTTGTCTAGCTTCTTGAGGATGGATGGGTCTCTTCTCTTGCTATAGGTTGCAATGAATCAATGGGTAGTTCACCTATTAACCATGTTGAGCAAATTATTTATGGTATCTTATAATGTTTTTATATAATTCATAGGAATATGGGAATGTAATAATTCTATTAGTAAATGATTGGATAGATAACATTAATCCATGGGGTTGGACCTTGCTGGGATGCAATGTTGAGTAAATATTTTTGAGAAGTTGTGAACATGGTTTTGTTATAACTAGATGGCATAAAACTTTGGTGTGATGAAATGTCCGGGCCTTTCGCCTCGGGCCCAGCCCCAGGGTCATCAGTCCTTATGGACCGTTAACCCCAATCTCGGTCCTAGTCATATGATGTTGAAATATTCCCTTCATCATCTGCATTCATATGATGTGTTCCAGATTCTCACTAGAGAGGTCATGTCTGGAAATAGGTATGATCCCTAATCATACTGATGCACCCACTTGATGTGTTTCCACCACAGTGGTGTAATTTCAAGAGTGTTGGAGTCCATTCTATCAACTAGTCACTCCTCCCTCCATGCTTTGCATGCCCATTATTCATACCCTCATCCACATTCATGTCTAAATGAACCCGCTAATAGTATGGATGCTCTGCCTATTTCTCACCAACTACTCCGGGCCAACATTATGGAAGTCTAATCAATAACACTTTGAGTCAGGCCCTGTGTTTTGAACATGGTCTGTGGTCGGCCCTCGTTTATTATCCCCATATCTTGCTAACACAATAGGGATGATATTTTTTGAACATGGTCAACAGTTATCCATAATTTCCATGCCATCCCAATAGTGTTCTAAATTTTTGTTATCATAATTCAGAACTTCCACTCCCCTCTATTAGGATTTTCTCTAACATCATAGGAATTACCCTTCTCATGTACTAGAGCATGTTGAGTGATTCATTATGGTTTTTCTAATAACTTCATTCTTTATTTAGGCCCCCTTTTTCTTCCTGCAAGACTGGATGTGTTATTTACACCCTGGAGGCCCAGAGACTGGTTGGCACTCCCACATTCAAATGAAGTAACGGCACAACAATCCCTTGCTTATCATATATTCCACAACCCACATGAGATTAGGTAAGTAACTCCAATTATTTCAAGATTGTGGTTATAATGTATCAAAATAAACCACCAATTAGTTCGTCCAAACACACTGTTTGGAAAAAATAAGAAGAGATAGGTGTATGTGTTCAGCCAAAATAGGACCCTTAAGGATCAGCGTCTTTAATGGACATCTCTAGTGTTTCCACCTTCTAATTCATATCCTCCATGATTTATTCCTATTCCCTAATATCCCTATCTTCTTCAGTGGCTATAGAGCATAAATCATTATCCCTAGCCTGTGCTCGCGCTTGTTCGGCCTAAAGCTTAATCATTTGGTGACCCTCCTACACTACATGCCCTTAGGCATCCACCAGCCGGGCCCTTAACTATTTGATGAGGTTAGAGTGGGTTGCAATTAATTTCCTCCTTTTGTTAGACTTCTCCTCGAGGCGTTAGACTTCTATCTCAACTCTAAAAAATTAATGATTATTCACCGACTCCCTTTGGCACCGAGAAATGTCATAGAATTGATTGTTCTCCCATATTTTCTCATCTATGTAATTGCAGATCATTATATGAATATGGTGAGCGTACCCTCCCCCAGCACATAGAAAGCGTAGCTATGTGCGATGAAAGTCCATCTTGCTTAACCATTCATCCTGTGACTAGCTGAGGAATCATTTGATTCACTTATATGCCATATGCCATGACTTGTGGCTCTCCTCAGCCGTGTATGTTTCAGAATCATATATCTCTTTAGGGGATGTAGGTCTATACTCTAGAAATTAAACCAAGAGTTTAGTGGTAGGGTCCCCTTCTAGAATTCTTTCTCCTTCAGTAGCTTCACTCTTGCAGCCTGGAACTCCACCCCAACAGCATTACCACCCATGACTGTACCCTCCAGCTCTGCGAGCACTGTTGCGGGGATAGCTTGAATGGTTGGCTCTGTAGGAGCTAGTGTAATCACCAGCATGGCTTCTGAAGATGTTCCTGAGTCGATGGCCTGTTGAGCCTCCAACATTGTTATTACAGTAATTGGAATATATATCTAAGTTAGCTAAGATTCGCAATAAATGCTGATAGCTAGAAAATATAAAGACATACAGGAGCCAAGCATAGTAGCATCCAGAGCATGTGTCATGGTAGGAGATACCCCTAAAAGAGATACCTCAGCACTTGTAAGCTCAATCACTAACACCAGTTATTCCTGAATAGTGGGAACAATAGTGAACTTAGAGGCCTCTATTTCATCCCTTTCTTCTGCATCATCGCCACCAATCCAACCATAGCTGGTTCCCCACCTGGCTCAGTTTCAAGGACATTTTCTTGATAATGTCCTCCTGCCTCTAAGGGCAAGTATTCACCACCCCCCCCCCCCATGAGGAAGGAAACCAGGACGCTATCAACCATATGTTCCTAAAAAAGATGAAATTTGGTTGATAAGTTAGGATCATGAGAAGGGAAAGTCCAGCATAAACAAGGGTTAAACACACCTTGATCCAATCGTCCAGTTCTGTGTCAGATTCTGCAACCTCACCACCCTCATGAGGGAATCACTGGCAGGAAGTTATTTCTAAAGGTCCTCTTCCACCAAGGCCTTCAACCCCTTCCACCTCTTCATTTTATTTATCTGCTTAGTCTTCATATTATTACTCTCCTTCCTGTCCCTCTTCTTATTCCTCTATATCCTCATCTTCATATGACAACATTTTTGGGTCATGTTCCTCACCGAGCATCAATTTCACCAGGAGGTGCGACTCTTCATATCGCCCCTGCTGGCATGAATAAATGTCCATGGCTATCAGGTATGCATGTAGACGATGAATATTTACCCTATCCACCAATTCTATGCACCCTATGTCTGACAGGTTGAACCTAGTATGTACTAGCCTCCACCACAAGACTTCGATAGAAATGGATAGTTGTGCGTCCTCTTAAATAGTTTGACTCGTTCCCCAAAAAAAGAATCATAAATAGTAGAAAAATTGTGTCAGTTTAGTTTAGAAAGTGATATAAACACTAGAGACCAACTAAGACATTGGTGTTTAGGGACCCCTGTGGTCTAATGCATGAACCTCTATGTTTACAGTGACTACTAAATGAGGTGATATTGGTTGTAGAGTATAGACCTAGGAAAGGATCATGAATAATTCTTCCTTGTGCCTGTATTTGAATGGGTAGACCTTGGGATAGGTTAACCTAAAATTAATAAAAGAAAACAATTAATTAATTTATGTCGAATATTCCATATTCCTAGTTTAGGAGCTCTAACGTTTTGTTATTTTTCAGGTATGGCTCCAGTTGGATGTCCTTGTCAGGCTCCCACTGAATATTTCATGCAGGCTATGCCAATATACTGACGCATGGTAGAGGTTGAAGACAACACTTAGAGGACACTCTGAGAGTTTCTATGCCAGATTCTATAGAAGTATGAGGGCTCTATTTCAGAAGTAGTCATGGAAGACTACATAGAGGAGGTTCATATAAAATTTTGTTTGACCTATTCATAGAAGGAGAATTGGGTGGATTTGGTTGTTTTAATGCTGCGTGAGGAGCATGGAATTTTTGGTTCTTGTTCCCTGGGGATCGTGAGGAGTCAGTAACCACATGGGAGGTGTTCTGAGACAAGTTCAGAGTCAAGCATCTTTATTCGATCATGAAGGCTTCCAGTCACCAAGAGTAACATACCCTTTTAGAGGGGAGATTCAGTGTGTGAGATATTGTAATCCATTTGTGGAACCTTTTATTATATTATTTGGACCTTTTTCGTGATGAGGATGCTAGGGTGAGGCATTTCGAAGAGGCTTTTCATCTAGAGGTCCAGTTCAATGTCACCCTGTTTATGATTAGGAAATATCATGAGGTGTTAGAAAGGGAAGAGGACATCGAGATGAGGTTATAAAAAAACCTTATTTTTACTATATGGGAGTCATTAGGATCCTCACGATTCAGAGTTATGGTATGAGGTTCCCGATTTTTTGGGCAGAAGATTTTCTGTTCGGCCTGGGGTTGGTCCCATCCCTCCGCATCTCATTTCTCCTGGGATGGTGTCTCTCATGAATATTACAAGGGTTCATATTCAAATTTTTCTTATGGAGGAAAATTTCATCAACAACGAGAGTTCCCGAACTTATGGAGTGGTAAACAGGCACAAGGTGTTTCACTCAGGTTCCTCCATTGAGGCAGTTCCAGTCGATGTAGTAGTATTTGATTGCACAAGATTAAGATCAATAAAATAGAATATGGGAACAGAAAAGGACATCCATGGGACACTCCCCATCATCATAGATCCTAGACCATCCATGGTGGTTCTCCTTATCCGGGTCAGAGAGGTCCTGGAGCAGATGGTGGTTAGCTTCATGCTTTAGCCATGCCAGCACCAGGCAAGACAGACATCATTTGAGGTGCCCTTTACTTGATTTCTACATGGGTGTATTCTTTATTTGACTCAGTATCCACACAATCTTTCATATCATCATCCCATTTCAATGCTTTTGTACATGAGTTATAGGGGTTTCCAGTGCCCTTGGTGTTGAATACGGCAGTTGGAGGTTGAGCTTACTTTTTTGAAGTACGTAGAAACTATGAGCTTGTGTTGGGGAAGCACCGATCTTGGGGAGATTTACTATGTTTATGAAAAAAACCATATGATGTCATCCTAGACATGTATTTATTGTATTCGGGGTAGGATATCATGGATTTATTCAGGAGGAAGGTGGTGTTTTTTGATATTGATAGATATCCAACGATGTTTGTTGGCTATCAAGACCCTCATATGTGTCAGAGGCATGATTCGTCCTTATCATCCATCATGGATGGGCTGATTCGGAGTTCGTTGGAGGATCATTAGTTGGTGTCTCATAGGTTCGTAGAAGAGTACGAAAATATCTTTCGAGAAGAGTTTGTAACATTACCCCCGCGATGAGAGATTGAGTTTGGGATCGAGCTGCATCTAGGAGAATCTCTTATCTCTATGTATCCATATAGTTTGTACCCTTATAAGTTGTGGGATCTACATATACAATTGGATAGTTTGTTAAACTATGGTTCTGTTTAGTAGAGTGTATCACTGTGGGGTAAAAAAGTTTTTTTCGTGAAGAAGGCTAGCAATAGTATGCAGTTGTGTATCGATTATCATCACTTAAACCATGTGACTGGGAATAATCGCTATCCACTTCCACATATAAATGATTTAATCTATAAATTAAAGGGTTAAATTTGGTTCCGAAAATAAATTTTTAGTCAGGATATCATTAGATGCATGTGACGGATGGGGATATCATACTACTTTCAGTTTTCATCAAGGGAATTACATGTTCGTTGTAATGTCGTTGGGTGTGACAAATACTCCAGTTGTGTTCATTGTGTTGGTGAACACTGTATTACATGAGTTCTGGGATATGTTCTTGGTGGTTTATATCTATGGAATCCTTGTGTACTCCACATATGAGGAGGAGAATTTAGAGAATCTATACTCCATATCCAGAGTTCTTTGTCTACAACAATTGTTTGGGGCATTTTTGAAGTGTGAGTTTTGGGATCAAATGTCTGTTTATTGGGGAACCTTATATCCTAGTAAGAGGTAGTTGTGGATCCATCAAAGGGAGAACCAGTTGTGTCTTAGGTAGGTCCCAATAAATTTGTAGTGGTGAAATATTTCCTTGGACTCATAGGCTATTACAGGTGGTCCAAAGTTAATTTCTCTCTAGTTGTGACTCCTCTAATAGTGTTGACCAATAAGGATCAAACATTCATGTGGATTGATTAGTTTATGTTATATTTTGAGTATTAGAAATAGAATTTGTTCAATGCTATGGTTATTTGACTTCAAATAGAGGGACTTGAGTTTGATGTTTTCTGTGATGCTTCGAGTTTAGGGTTAGGCTACATTCTAATGTAGTAGAGATCTGTTGTATCTTATGGGACTCGACAGTTGAATCCCCATGAATTTAACTATTCCACCAATGATCCTGAGTTGGTATCAGTGGTGTTTGGTCTAATGTTGTGGAGACATTATCTCATTATCGAGCACTTTTTGGTTTTCACCAATCATAAGAGCCTGAGGTATGTTTTCTCCCAGCTGTACATAAACTTGCGGCAACATTGATGGATGGAGTTCTTATAGGAATACAACTTCAAAATATCCTATATACCTATAAATGGAAAATTTTGTAGTAGATGCGCTATGAAGAAGTCACGTAGTGATGTAGTGCATGAATCTGGTGTTTCTTAAAGAGTAAGGGAAGAACTTTCAGCATTTTAATCTAGATATGGGATAATTCAGGGTAAAAGCTCCTCTTTTTTAGACAATGGTGAAGTCATATTTGGTTTAGTAGGTGGAAGAGTCCTAGTTGGGGGATCTAGAGGTGGAGTTCTGGAGAGACCGAGTTGATTGGGAACATTCCCCTGATGGCTGGTCTGAGGATGAACAACACCGAGTGTTTTAAGAGGGATGAATTTTCATTCCTTTGGAATTGCAGAAGACGGTTCTCAGAGAGTTCCATAGTTCTCCTTTCATGGTGCATCTTTGCGTGAAAATGATGTACCGATCCCTGAGGAGTCATTTTTGGTGGCCAAGGATGAAGCGTGCAGTTACGACGTTTGTTTCTCAATGTTGGGTCTACCAGAAGGTGAAGATCGAACATTGTGTTCCTGATGGTTTTCTTTAACAGTTGGATGATCCTTAGTGGATATGGGAGTAATTCATAATGGACTTTGTTACTGGTTTACCTCATGCATAGAGAGGCTATTATTCTATATGGGTGGTAGTGGATAGTTTTGATGAAATCAGTCCACTTTATAGTAAATAAGGAAACAAACATAGTAAATGTTTTTTCGAGGAAGTATCTGTGTAGGTATGAGAATTCATGGTGTCTTTAGGAAGATAATTTCTGATAAAGAGAATGGTTTTACCTCCCTGGTGTGGAGAGGTCTCCAGCATGGATTCTATTCTCAATTATTCCATAACACTGTTTTTCATCCACTGAAAGATTGTCTGATAGAGCAAACCATCCAGACTCATGAAGTCATGGTGTGCTCTAGTGTCTTGGATCTTGGAGGTTTTGGGATGAGGCCCTTACCATTGGAAGAGTTCTCTTACAATAATAGATTTCACTCCACCATCGTTATGGAGCCTTTTGAATCCCTTTATGTCCAACCTTTCCATTATCCATTATGCTGGAATGGGGTCAGAGAATTGGTAATTCTCAGACTGGAAGTAGTGCAGAATATGACCAAGTTCATTCAGGTGATTAATGATATGATTAAGGCAGTTCATGATAACTATAAATCATATTCCAATCATAGCGTAAGACCATTGGAGTTTGATTTTTGGGATCACTTGTTTTTTAAGGTGACTCCCCGTCGTGGGATGTGAAGGATTGGTCATGGGAGTAAGATTTCTCCCCGGTTTGTTGGGTCTTTGGAGGTGTTGGCTTGTATTGGTGGTGTGGGATGTTGGGTAGAACTTCCCTTATATATTATACGGATACATGATGTTTTTCATGTGTTGATGATTTTTCATTATCTTCATGTAGACTCTCACATCGTTGATTAGGTGGAAATTAACATTTATGATGATGTGACCTTTGAAGAGCAGACTGTAGTGATCCAAGACTGCAAGGAGAAGGTATTGTGTGGGCGTTTTATCCCCTTGGTCTATGTCATTTGGAGACACAGTGGCGTGGAGGATAGTACGTGGGAACTTGAGTTGCACATAGGTGCTCAGTACCCTGAGTTGTTAAATTTTTATCTATTCTATTATAATGATGTTATATTTCGGATTGGTGACCTTTTTTTATGAGATGGATTTATTTTGTTTCTTTTGTAGCTTTCTCTATTTTGAGAGGTGTCTCAATGGGTGGCTGTTCATGCCCCTTTTCAATTTGTTTTTGGGTTTCTTTTGAATTCTTGAGGACGAGAATATTTGAGAGGTATCTGACTTAATGGATTGGACCTCTCTAGTTCATTCTATTTCTAAAATCTGGTGTTCGAGGTGTTTTTGGCAGTCAAGGTGACTTATCCCCAACACTTTTTCAAATTTCTAGTTTTTTGAAAAGTGTTTTCAGTTTTTTAGTAATGTGATTCCAGCCATCAGTAGGTGTACAATGTCTCCAGCTGTGGGTAGGTGTATAATGTTTCCAGCCATCGGTATGTGTACAACGTTTCCAAAAATCGATAGGTTTATAGTGTTTCCAGACATCAGTAGGTGTACAGTGTTTCCAGATATCGGTAGGTGTACATTGTTTCCTGACATTGGTAGGTGTATAGTTTTTCAGATGTTAGTAGGTGTACATTGTTTATATACATCAGTCGGAGTATAGTGTTTCCAGATGTCGTTAGGTGTACAATGTTTCCCGATGTCGGTAGATGTATAGTGCTTCCAAATTTCAATAAGTGTACAATGTTTCCACTTCATATAGTTTCTCCCCTTTGGAATTTCCTATGATAAAAAACATATTCAAAGACTTATTTTATGGGAATAAAGTCTGTTTCAAAGCCCATAATTCATATATTATTTTTCCTGAGGGCTGGAATGCCTTTACATATTCAGACCGTGTGGATTAATGTGATCCACATTAATGGAAATTCTATACCATTTCAAATTCGGTTAGTCTCGAATCTAGTCCTTCAAATCAGAAAACACCATTTCTTTCATTCCGAGTCCTTTTTTAAATTTTAGGTGCCCCTATACATTATTCCCATATTATTGGTATGATCAAACACTAATCCTTCAATCGGTTCTCCTTGAAGATTCTTCCTGGTACAAGCACACCCCCTATTTTGGTTCAAGTAGCAAGTGTCGACCCATCATCGATAAAAGGTATGATCTACCAATGTTCTTGTGTTTTCATCAATACTTATTCTCCCATTTCTCCTTTCCATGTTACCTAATTTCATCACCATATTCTTATGGAGATTTCATGGGTGTCAGTTGGTGTGGCAGTGTCGCGGCGTCCTCCGTAGGATGTAGTAGTTGTGGGGGTGATTGTGATCTATTGTGTGCATCATTATAATGTAAAGAATGTCAAGAACATTTTTAGGTAGTTGATTCATTTATTCTCTATTATTTTATGTGAAACTATAGAGTTTATCATGATTTATCCAACTGGATCACAATAGAATTGAGATAATTAATATTTTAACCAGATAAAGAAATTGGTATCAATCGTATGCTACTGCCCCTTGTTTTAATAGATAGTGTGATATCATTGATTTCCTTTTTTGGTATGTAATTAATAATGAAAATTCATAAATAATGTATTTTGGTATTAATTTTACATTGTTTTTCAATGATAAAGAGGCATGTAAATGAATCCATTTTTTTCTGTTGTAACGTGATGATAATAAAATTGATGTGGTAAGCTTGTTTATTTAATTTGTGATAGATATGATAGTTTTCTGTTTAGGTTCCCCATAGTTGGAACCTACTATTAATGAATTGGATAATTAAAGATGGATTAAAGAGCTGGTTGATCGATAAAAGTTAATTCCATGTAGGGTTCTAAGTTACCCTTTTTCTTATATGTCTGGGTGCCTTTTTCATTGGAGTCCTGAGAGCTCAATGTGTGTGAAGGAATAATTCCTTGTTTAGATACAACAACAAAGTTTCATTTTTTTCTACTACTTGTGATGTGTTATGAGCCTAGATGGATGTTGTGAGATGTGTGGGTAGGGAGGCCCAGTTGTTGTTGCATTAGTTGATGCCCAGATTTGCAAGATGCAGTAGTTTATGGATGTGGGTCTCGGGGTAGACACTAGAGATGATGAAATGGGTTGGATATGAATGAATGGATGCTTGATAATTTTTTTCCCTGTATTACATTACCCACTGCTCAATGTTTATGGTCTTGTTATCCTCTTTCAAAAAAAATGGGAAATACACATGTGGTATTCCACTTTCTGTCCATGTTTAGATTCTTGGTGATGAATGTGTATCCTCTCTTGCTGTAGGTGGAAGATACTCGATAGGTAGTTCACATAATCACTGTGTTCAGCCCCTTGTGTTTGGTAGCATAAAATGTTTTTATAGAATTATTGAGAATATGATAATGTAATAATTTTGTGAATAAATTTTTGAATAAATAATGTCAATCCATGGGGTTTGATCTTTCTGGGATGCAATGCTGAGATAATATATCTATGGAGCTGTGGACTTGGTGTTGTGATTCTTGGAAGGAATGAAACATTGGAATGTTTATAATTAAATGTAATGTGGAATTAAAAATGGTTAATTAATGGTAAAATAGTTAATTAACATAAAGTAAAACTGATAAAAATGGATAAATTAATCTAATGTAGCTCTTTAAATGTTTGTGTGCTTATCGGATACCTAGTCTTATCAGTGTCAGCTAGGTGTTTGAGAGACATTAGCTGTAGTTGGTTCTAAGACCAGGTTATGCCAATAGCGTGGTTGTGGGATATAATATATTCTATAACTTTTCTTTCTATATGATACTCCACCCTGTCATTTAAGGAAACAGACACCTTAAGGATTTTGAGTCCTGGGGGTGTTCTCCTCAACATCCTGATGGGAGGATGGATGTATTACTACCCCCTTTGGCTCAACTTTATTCTCCTTATACTTAATTGTGCTAGCATGCACAATAGTAAGATTCCTCATATATTTGTGTAGAGGGATATATTGGAACGTGGTTATTCACAACCATATATTTTTTATATTTTTTTATAGAATACAATAGGTGTAACGTGTATAGGCTGTAATGGATTGAGGGTCGTTACTATGTGTATTGGGTGTAATGGATTGAGGTGTAATGATTGTCATATGATACACATTATGCGGTCTATGCTGTCTCCCAATAACAACCTGGTTACTTTTTCTACATGGACTTTGTGGTTTAGTTTCATGAGGTGAAGGTTGTGGTTCTTCTCCTAGGTTTCTACATGCAAGACTTTTTGGAGAGAAATGCTTAGGATGTGCGACATTGGGGTAAAGTGACAAACTAGTGGGTAAGTGGTAGCGGGGTACCCTTTATATTATTTATTATATTATATAATTTGGTATGTGATACTTGGTTAGGAGTATCCATGTTGAGGCTGGGAACATCGTATACCTATTTAGATGATGAGTTAGTTTCACTTTTTGTTCACTGTGCTTTAGCATGGTTTCATTACTTTTTCATGAGAGGCTTTGGGGAGGATACTACTGAGTATATTGTTATACCCACCATAAACATATATAATTTTTTTAAGTTCACATGAAGAAGGTTAGAGATCTGGATTGTTACTATTAGATTGGGGTTGCAAGAGCTGTTCGGGATTCATGGTAACTATTGTTTTTTCCTTCTTTTGGTACTTGTAGTTTTCCATTTTAGTTGTAGTAGTTCATGCATGGAATTACATATGTGTACTTGGGATTTATTTTATATTGTATAATGAGTTATAGTTGGTTGGTGTTTGTCTTATATCTATCTTCCAAATGTGTTCTCCTATTGGGTAATGCCTCCCATTTTTGTGTGTTTACTATACCCTCAGTGCTAATCACTAACCCGGGGCATACAGGAGGTGGGACTCAGGGGTCACTATCTCCCTTCTCACATTTCAAGCCCAAGAGAGGTATATCTCCTGCAGAGGGGGTCGTGACAAGAATATCCACAATGAATGTTTATTTAGCTTACATGTTTGATAATTTTAATTGTAACCATATGTTAATTGTTTCTTAAAATCATAAATAGTGCATGAATTATTTTTTTGGTTGATAATATATTATTTAATCCACAAAATAAATATTTTTTCATTATATTATGCACATAGAGTAATATATAAAATTTAATATCAACATAATAATCATGTATATTATTAAAAATATTAATTTTTTTATATATTATGGTTTCATTTCCACCACACCATTTTATTTTTTATTATAATGGGTAAATTAAAATTCAGTCCATCATATATTAATGATATCATTAAAAAAATTATATATCACTTTTTTAATGATTTGATAATTCAATTTATGAATAGAATATATAAAATTTAAAAATAAAACATCAAGTGAACTGTAATTCTTCTTTTTTTGGTGAAACATTCTTTTTAGACAGTTAAAATTTTTTTTTTCCAAAAAATTTTATTATTTTTTCTTGATTATGTATTATCTATTTGTCTTTATATATATATATTTACATTTATATAATAGTTAATAATTTTTTATGAATTTTAAAAATGGTTATACACTTTAATTAGAGAATTCCATTTTAGGTGACTATATATGTTTTAGAATATCCAAAAAACTACATTCTTAAGAATATTTTTCAATCTAATCATAAAATCATGTTTCTTATTCAACATTATTTTTATGCTTCATTCAATTTTCCCTAAGTGTCATGATTATTATTATAATGATATTGATTTGAAGTTATGAGCCGTGTGATATTTTATTAGTATTTATTATCAACTGTTACTCCTTTGATTTATGTATAATAATTTCCTTAAATTTGTAATAATATACTATGAAGCAATAAACCAATATTTTTTTCATGATTTGATACATGTAATGAAATTTCTATTAAATTTCTATTTCTTTTTTTTCATTCTATAGTAATCATAATGGGAATGACGATTATATATTTATATGGGACATTATATTTACACTTCTTTTTCTTATGGGTCTACACAGTCAATTTAAACCTAATAAGAAGACTGATCTCTACCAATTGAATATAAATATATCACCTTAATAAAAAAACATAACTCAAAAATGATTATTTTAAAACTATATGAAACTAAAATTATTGGATTATATTTATTGTAGTCTCTTTTAATTAGTAATTAAAAAATTATTGGATGGTCATTAATGAGAAATAATAAAATGATATAAATGAAATGTAATATAAATTTTTTGATAGAATAATATATATTGAAAATATATATAAATAATTAAACAAATAAAATATTTAATTAAATAGAAGACATAAAGTATAAATTATCAATGATCATTAATAACATGATAATTATAAAAAAAATAAAAATAAAAAAAATGATAAATTTTTTGCATAAAACAATAAATAAATTAGATTAAGTTATTAATTATGATTCTAATTTCAACATCATTTGAATTATTTATTTTTTGTATTATGGATAGATTAGTGTCACTTTGGGAAATTTTTGTGACATCCTGGGGGTAATGCCTCAAATATGGTGAGAAGATGCCTTGTTCTTAATAAAATATAAAAAATCGAACAAAGATTTTAATTTTTTTTCAAATAAATTAAAATATAAGATACATATAGTGAATAAAAACAATAATTATGATTTAATATTTATAAAAAATTATAGTATCAAAGTAAATTTATAATTTAAATTTTATAATATATATTCCATAAAATGAATCATATTTCATGTGATTTTAATATGTCAAATATTCCATTTTTCTATTTATATAATTAAGGTATCCACTTATTTTTTTGCAATGGGTAATTAATTCATTATGTTCAATAGTCCATTTATATTATATAACCATTTAGTGTATTTAATTTTAAAAAATTTATAATATCATAAGACATTCTATTAAAAATACATAATTGGTTAACCTAAAATGTTGAACACACTATACATTCAAATATTTATATAAAGAATCAATATAATCACTTATTGTGGAGAGTAGTTTATCTTAAAATTGATAATTATGACATAATACCTGAATTATCAATGTTATTTCAACAATAAATGTGTGGTTTATATTAAATTAATTTGAATATATTTATTATTGATTGATATTTGTATAATTCTGGAAAGTGAAATAACTTTATTATAATAGAATTTAGTTTAATTCCACTATGTGATAAAATAGTTTATTATAAATTGTTAGATCTTTATTTATTCAGATTATAATTATAGACAATAGTAGTAGAATATACATTGTACTCTTAGAGACGTTTATTTCCAAGGTAAAGACATGATATAAGAGAACATCCAATGTGATAAAATATCATATAATATGATCAGAGAGGTAGAATTTCAAAAATATGATTCTATAAAATAATAAACTAAATTAATACATAGGATTTCACATCATAATATAAATGACCCCTATACATGAAAAAAAGTTCATTTGAATGAATACGAAGTTATTGGAATGTGTGTAATAGGTTTATGATGGATCAAATATATGAGTTTATTTTTTATTTAATTTTTTTTTTCTAATTACAGAGTTAATAATTCAAAAAATATTTTTTTCATATCTATTCGAATAGTTAATATTTGATAGGATTTGAGAATAAATTTAATAAATTTAATTTCATATGTGACATTATAAATAATTGTCAATGTCATGTTCTGTGATGTTGTCCAAAATGTCCCATGAATTGGAAATCATATGTGAGAAATAGTTCTTGGGGGTGTTGAGGTATATTTTAGTATAAAAGAGAAAATTATACACCAAAACTAGGGTTTAGGCCAATGTTGTGGATTATAAGGTAATTTACTATAAAAAATTGGGACCACTATAGAGAATTTCATACCATACAGAATTAATAGAAAGACGGTACACTAAATTGACCTTTTCAAAATAGTTTTAACGAAGAGTGATATTGTGATAAAATTTGGGTGGTTTATTGTCATAGTGTTGATAATATTTTGAAGTATTTTACATCATTTTCGCTGAATAAACATTAGAATAAAATGGGTGATTTAAAAGTGATGTTGTTTTAGAGAAAAAAATTATCATATTCAACATTTCTAAAAAAATAGGAATATAGAAAGAGAAATAGAGATATATAATTCAATATATGAATTCACATGGGATATGGGGGGTGATAATTAAATAATCATGTAATATGAAAATATTTCTCTAAAATAGACTGTCTTATTACTTGGTAAAGAAGGGATTCCATTTTCAAGAAAGATTTTGAAATTTCAAAGTAATATATGTAAAATATTAATCAATACAAAAGGAAATAATAATATGAAAAATATTGGGGATATGATAATATATTTTTAAAGGTTCTCCTTGTAATAATCAATGAATTTAAATGATATGATTTTGTTTACAAATTATTTTTTTAATAGCTTACTTCTCAAATAACAATAAACCAAAATGAACAGTCGAATGTTATATAATGTTAAAATGTAGGATTTGAGGGTGATAAATAGGGTTTACTAAATTATGAAACATATTTAAATTAAATTAACGGTTTTTATTAATAATAAGGAATCAATGAAAATTAAATTTTTACAACTAAATAAATAATAAGACTGATTTATGATTTAAAATGTAACCATTAAAAAAATTGAATTTTTATGTCTTTTATTTTATAAAAATAAATATATTAGGTATAAAATATTTTATGATAAGGTATATACATTAAATCCAAATTTATTGGTGTTAGGACTTATCTATTTTTAGGTATGATAGTAGACAGAGGTCATCATGGCCCTCAAAATTAAATTTATTACCTAAACTTGTACAGTAGTGTAGGATTGATCCATAAAGAAAGAAGGTGAATGTCCTAATGGTTTCAAACAAGCCCCACATGTTTCAAAAGTGAGGAAACACACTTTTTTTTACTTGTTACATTATATATATATATATTGTGTATTTTTAAAATAAGTACTGAGAAAAAAATGTTTAACTATGAAACAATGTGTTTAACAATAGAAATTATGAACTATAGGAAAATAGTGAAATAACTTACATCATCAAAAACTAATGAGCAATAGATCAAGATTAACACTTGAGAATTCATAATTTGATGGTTAAAGGAATCAATTCGACAACAAATGTTTTTGAATCATACTTAAAAATTGGGTGATACAACATCCTCGTCAAATGATTCATTAAACAGAATTATGCCTTTTGGAGTTAACCACTTTAATGTTCTTTGACTCTTAATATTTCCATAAAAAAATTATTAACTAAACTCATCAAAAAACTCCAATGATTGGAACAATAAAGCATAAAATAGGTGATCGTGAAGTTTAATCTCACTGATTAAACTTGAAGATTTGAATTTTAATGAATGTAGGGTGTGAACAATTTAATTGAACATTAGAGCAGATCACACCAATCAATTCTGATGTCAAAAAATGAAAAAGAGAATAATTAGAACAATAAACTAGTGAGAATTTAAAAATACCGAGCTAAAAAATTTAGCCAATGATCATATTGATTAAAAAAATAAGAGAAAATCTAAAAAGTACAATACATGAATTTATAAAAAATATTTTGGATGAACTCCCCTACTACTGCTCTACTCTCAGGCTCCTTTGCCTCCAGGTCTTCCTGCTCTCCAATTCTCCTGGATCTACATCACTCTCAATAGAATTTTTCACGATATGTTGAATGAGACTTTTCCAACTATCAATCCATTGCTCTATTTTTAACTGAACTATCATCTACTACTTGTCACCATCAGTTTCCACTGACATCCAGTTATCCTTCACTACGCTTCCATATAAGTTCACTTTTCCCTACAGCACACGTCACATTAATTTAACCCATGTAACTATCTTATTCAACAGAATTTGATGAATTTGGACGTAATCTTGAACTCTTTGTCAACCTGCATTGTTAAAATGGAGAATAATTAAATACAACGATAATAAAAAATGTTAACCATTAAAATTAAATAATCATTTAACTAGTTAATTTAAGATTAAATGAATAATTATGTTATTTAGTTTATAATAATAATTATTTGTTATTAATTAATTTATTAATAATTTTATTGATAATTCTTTTAAATTTTATATAAATATATCTATTCAAAATTAACTAAGTCAAATTTTTATAACTTAAATAAAAATAACAAATTTTACAAAATACTATTAATTTATAGTTAAATATTTAATTTAAATATTATTAAAATTAATGCAATTTAATTTATATATTATGTTAAATTCGATTAATTTATTATGAAACATATTTTAAAATTTAATTTACCAACTAAATTATATTATTTATATATTTAAAATTATTTTATTATTATTTTATTATACCTAGAATAATTATTAAATTTATATATTATTACAGTTTCTATTATTAATTTATATTTTAGTATTATTATTATAATAATTTTATTATTTTTTATATAGGTTTTTTTATTTTCGTATCCCCCCTATATGCATGTTGCACAAGGGAGGGGGAAGGGTTTCAATTTTCTCTACGACATTCCTATTGCGGTATCATCCGGCTTTTGGGGTGATGGTTTCAGGAGGATCTGTGTGCCTAATGACTAGAAAACCTCTTTTCGTGATGCCTCTATAGCAAGATGCGTCTTTGGGACATAGCACACCTTTGGGGGAGGAGTCTAGTGAGGGTGGAGGTAAATCACCATAGACGTGGTTGGGATCCTACTCCAGATTTGGTTCAAAAGAAATCCACAATGGGGATCCAATCATGAGGAGGACTAGTTGCGAATTCCTCGTTTTGAACAATTCCATTGTTTCACAATGGTGGTGGCATATATTAATTAATGTTAAAAATATATATCAAAAGATAAAAAACATAAAATTACATTAATAAAATAAAAACCCATTAAATAATTAATTAGTCAAATATTAACGTGAAAAAAATAAATAAAAATTAAAATATAATTGTATTTTAAATTAAATAAATTAATTAGAAATTGACATTTAAAAGAATTAAATTAACTGCTATGATAATGTTAATTAAATGAATTATTTATAAAAAAAATTCAAAGATGGATTAATTTAGAATAATGTTAAAATTAAATAAATGTAGAAGATTGAATTTTTAATTAAATAGAAGAATACCTAAAATTATTAAAATAGATCATTGACTTATAAAAATTAAATATAAAAATTAATGAACCTAAAAACTAAGCTTTATAAACCTAATTAATAAAAAGTTCAAATATAAAAAAGTTAATTATAAAAACCTGTTAAATAATTAATTAAGTTATTAAATTATAAAAATATGGATTTTTAAATAAAATTGTAAATTTAATCAACTAAATCATTATAAATTAACTTAAAAGTTGTTGAAAATTAATCAAAAATGAGGCCACATCAAATTTCCTAACACTTAAACATTGTTTGTCCTCAAAAAAATCTCATGCATTATAATCATTGAAAAACAAAAGTTTATTTATATAAATAGACTCAAAATGTAACATGTATACCAATATCAAATTAGAGGACATGAAACTGAGTAATAGACTTTTGAAATGTAATGTTTAAATTAAATCTTTCCCAACTAAAAATACTTACTGGGTAGTTCAAAGAAAATAGTGAATCATATACCTTTGAGAGAGTCCTGCCTCATATATGAAACTACCTAATGATTTATATCTATTCAAGTTCAAGTGGTGTGTTCAAGAGTGATAACTTGTTAAAAATCAGTGGATTTAAAAAATTAACGAGAGGAATATTACACTTTGGCTTTCACCTAAGTTCAAAAAAATGAATAATTTTTTTTTGAATCACCTTATTGATAAAACCTAAATGAATCCCATAGAAATCAATTGTCCTATTCTTCATGTAGTGTTCATTATTATACTCACCTTAATGAACTCATTTTTTACCCCAGACACATTATTTAATTTTTCCTAAGACATGTATTTTGTGCAGAGCACTGTGTATAAAAACTTATTTTTTATTGTACAGAGGGATTTTAGATAACATATATTCACCCAGTACCTAGGGTCTCAATGATTCACCATGGGTTCCCAAATTCAAATTTATCCCCTGTTTCAAAATATTTATAATAATACAATTTAAAGTGGTTCAAAAAGTTTATTACTTTTAATAATTTAAATAAAATTAATCCACTAGGATAAAATTCAAACTTCCAGTTCCTAAAGCTATGATATCAATTCCACTGACATGTATCATATATCACTCCCAAAAATAATTCCTAATGTGAATATTCGTAAATTCACTAATTAAAATCACTCATCAATCATCCATCCACACAAGTTTCAAACTCAAAGAAAGTGTTAACTACCAGTAATGTAATTGTTCTTAGGAATGATCCATTTGAGATAAAATGTGAATCCTAAAGAACTAAAATTTTGAAAGGTTTTTGAAAAAAAATTAACTTTTTTAATAAAAAATTAAAGGAAGAGGGACTTCATTGGCTATCATTAAAACATAGTTTATCTCAAGGTATGTTATACCCCTCCCCCACACGTAAAACCCAACATCTTCCCCAATGTTGAATTCAATGGTGGAGAAGAAAATTTATCAGTTAAAGTTCAAAGTATATTTTAAATTAAATAGATTATTGATATGTAAAGAGTTTCATTAAAGATCAAAAATAAATTTTATTTTTCACAAAATTATATAATAGCTAGTTCACATAAGATCGTGCATTATCATAAATTCCAATAAATAGAAATTTTCAATTAATCTCAAATAGTTGCATGTAAATAGATGGATTCACAATGAAAATGGTGTTAACAATTTAACAAATTGGATTCATATATATATTCAATGAAGTAGAAAAATTGATTTCTAATTACCCTAATAAAAAAAACAGCCAGGGGTAACTCACCCCAAACATTATTTACAGTAGTGGAATGATTTTAATAACAAGGAAATCCAATTTCCTAAAATAATCTAATTAAGACGAATTTTCCAGCCAAGTGGTGTGTAACATACATTTATCAGAAAAAACATATTTCATTTAATGAAGATACATATGTAACATAATTTTTCAGTTGCATCACACATATACAACTGAATTTATTTTTAGGTAAATTTAAACAAGAGATGAAAACAAATGTAGAGGTAAAATAAGATAACTTCACTAAAAAAATTTAACCATTTATGCTTAATCATGAAATCCATACGAAGTTAAGAACAAGAGAATGTTCTTCTCCACTAATGAAATAGTAGCAACATCATCCTCAGAAAATAAGAAGTATGAAAACTATTATAAATCTATCAAAGGTAGAGAAATAACTAGATATAGCAAGCATTTTATTCAAAAAACCCGAACAAAAGTAAAAAAATTATAACCCTTGGGTTGACTCTCCTGAAGAATTAAGTTTAAAGTCTTCAATTGTACTCTATTTAAATATATTTTTTTATTGAAATAAGAAAAATCATGGGTTTCCTCCCAGGAAGTGCAACATTTATAGTCCCAAGATGGAATCACCTAGTAATAACTGTAGTCACTAGGTGGGTGTGTTTTCTTTAGTTGGAACTTCCACATATGATTGGCCAATTATTTTATTAAATAAATGAGAATTTTAGGAACATAAGATTAATAAAACAGAAGTTAACTATCATAACCTATAATAACCCCTAAGAAACACCCTTTTTCATTAATGAACTCTTCAAGGGAGTCATTATGTAGAGCATAAAATACATCACCCAAAATATTTTTTTTCAAAATCTATAAGTTCATGTGGAAAAGAAGTCACTCCCTCAATCTCTGCCATGAGAATTTTTAATTTTAGACACATCGAAGTCACTCTTGGCAAGAAGTGATGGCCACTTATTACATAAATTCAAATTTTTTGATATTTGAATTTTCATTATGGGACATCAATGAAATTGGTTCCACAAATGGTTCAACAATATCCTCAAAGTTATCTATGTAACCCTCAACACCAACAACATGTTATTCAAGGGATCTTATAGATGATTTTTGTCATATTGGTTTGAAAAGACCCAATTTTTTTCAATGGAATTCCATTTCTATAATCGCGTCTTATAGTATAATCATATAATATTATAAATAGAAAAATAAATACATTATAAATAAATAATGTGTGAAATAAAATGTATCTCATGAGTTAAGGAACATATATTGATGAAATAATATCTTGACCATTGGAGTAGTAATATGACTCTTATAAATAGTAAACCAGCTAATTGAATATTAACCTCACTAATGAATGTATATAAAAAATTTATCCATATTATAGGTGAAAATATGATATAATTATACTATAGTATAAGTATATAAAGATTTTAGAATTTTTTAATTAAATTTTGGTATTTTTGTAATCCATGTTTATTTAATTACAATATTATGTTTATTTTAATAAATTAAAATTGTATTTATTTTTATTAAATGAATTTAAAAATTATTATTTTTATGTATTATGATCATAAGACAATTTTAATAGACCATAGTTAATTTTTCAATGTGTTAGAAAAGCAGTTTTAAATTTTAAAATTTGAATTTTTCCGGTAAATTATTATTTTAATTACAAATTAGATTTCATATATAGGAAAAAAAATCAAAAAATGGATTTCATTTTTTAATTCATCATGTCAACAAATGGTTCTGGTGAATATTTGGGATTTTTCTAATATACATGCTTTTTTGTGAATAGTAAAATATGATAATTTACGATAAATGAAAAATACCTAAATTATGATGTCATCATCTGATATGTGGATGATGTAAGGCCATTATCTCGAACTCACATACACTATTAACTATTTTTGGTCACAATAATTAATTATATTCATAGTCTTAATCAAAAATATTAATCTAATGGTTTAAATAATGGGAAAACCCTATTGTCCTCTACTATAAATACCACCCTTCTTTAACTCTTCTCTTAACTCCTATCAAACTTTGTTCCTTGAATAAATTATACCAAAATCTATCCCTAATAACTTATCCCACATCATTCATCCCTTTTTTTATCAAAATTTAAAATCCTCTTCCTTAAATACCTTCTCAAGGAAGACTTATTCAAGATGTAAATTCAGCATTTCATTTATTTTAAATTCTTTCAAGTTGCATTCTTTTTTTTTATTTCCTCACATAAATTCATCCCAATGTTATCATGAATCTAGTAACATACATGTTTTTTAATTTTGTTATGATAAATGAATAATTCATCATCATTTCCCTTTTCTCCTCCTTTTGTACTTGAAATTAAAACACCATCTAAGACGTGTTAATTTTTCACATTCAAGGATCATGGGTTTTCAATTTCTATTATCGTATTTAATTCAAGTCATGAACCAATTTTTATAGTTGAAATACACTATAATGTATGTTTTATATTTAATTTATGGTTGTAGAATATTTTTTACGCATGATATGAATTTATAAAGAAAAATGAGTTCGATGTGATAAAAAACTGCCAATTAACCAAAACAATTATCATTATAGTGTTATTTAATGATTCATATTCACTCAAAATAACCAAATGAATTTTTTAACCATGTAATATATTGGTTTTTAAATAATAACATAAAACTTCATTTCTATACCACCATTATCATATTGCATGTTTATCCTTTAATGGTAATAAGTACACAAATCATGAAAACCCAAGGAACAAACACTCCCAAACAAATAAATTGAACCTCTTAGCCCATAAAAAAGACATGAATGAAATTAATACGGTTATATTAAATAATTTACATGAATAATAGTTCCTTTACATATTAATTAATGAATTTCATTTTGTTATCTATGGCATTAAGATCAAGTGAAGGACACCTTCATAATTAAGGTACGAGATTCTACCCAAACCTCCATTATTCCATCTGGTTTCCCCATATTTCTATTTTACCCAAAAGATGTTATCTGTTATTTTTATGAATATATTATAAATTCTTTGTATATACTATAAAATCAAATATCAGTATCCATTAATCAATATCTTTCCGGTATATACATTTATTTAAATGATTCCCTCCTCAATTCATCCATATAAGAAAGCACATTTCAAGGGAACATCCCAAATTCTTACCCAATTTCAAGTACACTCTATCATCTATTTTATGTGTCCATTATTTTTAAATATTAAATATTTTTATTAAGAAAAAATTCTTCTTCAGTTGTGTTTTTATTTATAAGATTATTCCATTTCCTATTTAAAATTCTCTTTATTATTTTCCTTAAAACCACACAAAAATGTTTTAAGGATGAAATTTATTAAATAATCTTATTACATGTTGTAAAATCTATTAGAAATCACTAACCATGATATATGCCTATGAATTTACATCTATGTATTACTTGATTTATTTCATGGACAGGAGTATGATATGCAAATTCATTGTGGTTTATGACATGATTATGATACCCATTTCATTCCATGGGTACCCTTATGTTTATTTATTATTGATTATGTATGATTATATATTTTACAAGAATATTCATGAACATGTCATGATGGGTATTCCAAGATATCACTCCAATTCATTGGGTAAATTTGAGTCTCATGAGACGTTATGTGCAATGATCTATGCGGTTTGTCTTAACTCGTTCTACCATGTGCAACAGTCTGAGTGGTTTTCCTAGACTTGTGCTCCCCTATGTGAAAAAAGCCTTTACTCATGCTAAAGTCATGTTTTATGTTTCTTACACATTACTATTAATTCATTTTTATATGATACCATGTTTATATGTTATGATTCTATATGTTTTAGGTCTTTTTATATCATTATGTTATTCCTTATAACCACATCGTAGAGCTCTATTTATTATGTTTATTCCCTTGTTGGGTTTTTCATTTCAACACTTTTTTGATATTATCCCCAAGTTATCATTTGAATATGTATGAGTACAATAGAATTAAGGATCTCTTAATGAAGTCTAAATAAATAAATGTTATATTTAGTCCTAGTTTTTTTATTTTTATGTACCTAGTCTTCCAAGACAAAAGACTTTATTATCCTTGGCTTGTAATATGATGTTTTGTTATGATTAAAGTCTTGTATAGTTTTGTGTAAAAGGATATAATAACTATAGATTGTATCAAAGGATTGTCTACTTATTTTCGGAGATTAGTAATAGATCACTTTAGTAAGAACCTTAAGGATGGGTCTATGTATAAGAAAACATCCAAAAAATTGGGTATGTAGAGAATATGAGGTTTATTAAGAAAATAAATCTCTGTCTATATTTGAACAAGTGGATGTGGCTCTGACACATATATATCAAGGGGAAAAACCTGAAAACACCACTTTGATCTAGACTCAAATGAGTACTGGTGCATGATAACAGGCCACACTACACTCCTAGTTTGACACTCTCAGGGGATATGCTTTTCTAAATTCATAATCTCATTATGAACCATTAGCTAGATATAAAAAAATATCACATATGAATATATGTTAAGAAATAAATCAAGTATGACCTAGATTTATACCTAGGTAATCACATGCTAGGATATACTTTTCTTTTAAGAGTGTATCCTATTATATTTAAATTTATGTTTTTCATACTTATTAGCTATGTATTCAATCAGCCTAATTGTTTTTAATTTTTCTTAGTTAATAGAATGAAATAGAAGAAAAATTTCCAGAAATCAGTGTGATAGGAAATGTGAATATCTCTCTAATGATATGCCAAATATGATGAGAGTAGGTTCTCAAAACATCATGATAGTACTTGCTCAGCTGGATAAAGTTATGAATAATAACATGAATCATGTCGAGTGCCTTCCTCCTCTAAGGAAAGATCATGTTTCCTATGAATTCTTTATGCATCATAGGCCTCCAATGTTTAGTGGATCCTCTTATACCCTCCTCATGTAACAATGGATTAACTCCATTGAAAATATATTCTATGTCCTCTAGTGCTCAGATGATGAGAAGGTTTTGCTGGAAGTCTATCATTTTAATGGGGAAGCTGATCAGTGGTAGACACTAATGCAGAATACAATGTCCCTGGAGGAAATTGATTCCAATGATTGGGAGGAATTATAGAAAATATTTTTAATAAATATTTTCCACAACCCAACCATATCAATATTGAAAGAGAGTTCCTAGGAATTAAGCAGATGGAATATGGGTCCATCCAGGCATATGAATAGAACTTCATAAGGATTTCAAGATATGCCAATGGATTTTTCATGAAAACTAAAAGCAAGGTGGATCGATTCATTAGTGAACTAAAGATGAGTCTATGAAAAGCGTTGGCAATTAGGGAATTTGAACGTTATTTAGAGATTTTCTATTGTTCCCTCAAGGTTGAAGTGGAGATCGAAGACACTCATTGGCCTCACGGGCCTGGTGTCAAAAATTATAAGATGGTGTCTAATATGGGTGGTTCAGAAAATAAATCCTATAATTGAAATAAGATAAAATATCCCATGTGTAAATATTTTGGGAAGAAGAATCGTGGGAACTATTGAAAAAGATCCAATAATTGCTTCAGATCTGGGAGAATATGACATATAGCTTAGAACTGCTAGAGGGATATGAAGAATGACACTAACGTGGAATAAGAATGGAAGGTTCATATTGATACTAATTCTATAGTGTAGTGTTATAATTCCAAGGATCATGGCCATTATGCGAACAATTTCCCTAAGCCAATGGTTATTAGAGGAAATCAACAACAACATCCAAGGAAACAAGGAAGTGAATATGATATCACTACCACTAAGGTGGAGTCAGATAACGATGTGGTGATAGGTACACTAGTTATTCATTCAAGAATAGATAGTATACTATTTGATTCTAGTTCTACGCATTCTTTCATATCTTGCATGTTTAATAGAAATATACTAACACCACCTCAAAATTTGGAGGATATGTTATATATGAGAACACAAAATGGTGAAATTAGTGTGTCCAAGGTTTATAAATCCTACTTGATAAATATTTTTGTAATGAACCTCCTAACAAATCTTTTCATAATTCATTTAGTCGAGTTCTATGTTATATTGATCAAGGATTGGAAATCTTTATACAAAGAAAACATCAACTGTCTGGAATGGGAGATCACCCTTCACATCTTGAAGCATCTTATAATTCATTACGGGAGGATGGAGAAAGATGAATCTCTTTTAGAATCATTGTATCTAGTGTGAATATTACTGCCTTATGGGAAACCATGTCTAGCTTAAATGATTGAGACAAATGAGATGATACATGTCAAGGAAATTCCCATCGCGAGGGATTACATTGATGCATTCCCTAGAGAATTTATTGGTCTTCCTCCTAATCGATAAGTTGAGTTCTCAATTAAACATATTCCACGATCACTACCTATATCAAATACAACTTCTATAATTGCCACCACTGATATGGAAGAGCTGAAGAAGGAGTTACAGGAGAATCTGGAGAAGGGTTTTATACGCCGGAGTGCTTCACCATGTGGTGCACCTATTCACTTTGTCAAGAATAAGGATGGATCAATGTTCATTTTCATTAATTTTCATGAGCTCAATAAAATCAATATAAAGATAAAGTATCCCCTACCACATATAAGTGACTTGTTCGATCAAATTCATGGGGCCAGTTATTTGTCTATGGTTGTCCTTCGATCAGGATATCTTCAATTAATGTTGAGGAAGGAATATATTCCCAAGATTACCTTTTTAATGAGTTATGAACATTATGAGTTCATTGTTATGCTTTTTGTACTCAACAATTATCTAGAAATAATCATGGATTTATTTAATAGAGTCCTTAGAGATTATCTCGACAAATTTGTGGTAGCCTTTATCGATGATATTATGATTTACTCTAAGAACAATGAGGAACATGATGAGCATTTGAATACTATTTTGATGACTTTGATAAGGGTGTAACGTTATGAAATGTACAATAAATATAAGTTCTAGAAGGATGAAGTATCATTCTTGGGGAATATTATTACTAGTAAAGGAATATTTTTGGACCCTACCTAGACAAAGGAAATGGAAGAGTGGCACCTTCCAACATATCTAACAGAGATCCGTAGCTTTCTGGGTCTAGTCAGGTATTATTGAAAATATTTGAATAAAAATCATGATTTTCAAAACCAATGACCAAGATGACATATAATTTGGTGAATTTTTTCTCGACTCAATAATGTGAATACTATTTTAAGGAGTTGAAAAATAGGTTAATCACTATGCCCGTACTCACACTCTGAACAAGTGGAGAACTATTTGTGGTGTATAATGATGCTTCAAATAATGGATTAGGATGTGTTCTAATGAAAAATGATAAATTAATAGCCCATGCCTCGAGACAGTTATAAATCATAGAGAAAAACTATACCATGCACGATGTGGTGTTGGAAGCTGTGATTTTTTCATTGAAAATCAGGTGGCATTATCTTTGTGGGGAGAAGTGTGAGATATATAACGATCACTAGGGTCTCAAATATATATTCAAATAGATGGGGATTAATATTCCCCAGTGATGATGGTTAGATCTCATACTATATTATGAATGATCAATCCACTACCACCTCTGTAAGGGAAATAAAGTGGTGAACGCTCTAAGTAGGAAGGATCATGCATCTTTATCAATGACGAGAGTTTAAACTGATAAAATCATCATAGATTTATAAAGGATGGACATTAGAATCATTAAGGGAGGAAAATAATCAATAAATTCTAAAATGGTCTCTCTACCATCAATCATAGAGAAAATAAAAGATTCTAAAATTAAATATGTGGAAATTTAGAAAAGGGTGGATGTTATCAGAAATGGGAAATCCCTTAAGTTCAAGATTGATGAGAAAGGAGTTGTCAGATTTGGGTCCCGATTATGTGTACTATCCGATCTAGAGATAAATAAGGATCTTTTTAATGATGCACATATCTCAACCATCTCTATTCACCCATGGATAACAAAGATTTATCGAGATCTCTGATAAGACATTTGGTTGGACAATATGATGAATGAAATTTCGGAGTATACATCAAATTCCCTGGAATGTCAACAAGTGAAGGATGAATGAAAGAAGTCTAAGGGGATGATTCAACAACTAATCATACCAACATCGAAGTAGGAGAACATAACCAAGGACTGTTTAACTGAACATACATGGACATCTAGATAAAATAATGATATATGGGTCATTCTGGATCATCTTACAAAGACATCTCACTCTAATAAAATTTGAGATGAGTTATCATTTAATTAACTTGAATTGATATATATCAAAGAGGTGGTAAGGATTCATGGAGTACCAACATCTATTCTATCTGATAGAAATCCAAGATTCTCCTCGATGTTCTGGGAAAGTCTCTAGTATGCTCTAAGAACTACACTAAACTTATGTATGGCCTATCATCCTCAAACAGATTGAAAATCCATATAAAATATTTTGACACTCGAAGACATGGTGAGAACATGTTCTATGGACCTAAAAGGATTGTAGGACCAACATCTTCCCCTACTTGAATTATCTTACAACAATATTTTCCACTCCAGCATCTGATTGACACCATATGAATCCCTTTGTGGGAAAATATGTGGAGTATCATCATGTTTGGATGACGTCAGTGAGTGTAAGATGCTAGGACCTGTAATGGTCGAAGAAATAGTACAGATGGTGATAACCCTACAGTAGAGCATCAAGGCATCCCAAAGTCGACATAATAGTTATGCAAAAAATTTGTTGACAGGACCATGAGTTCAATGTCAGAGACATGGTATTCCTACAAAAATATCCATGGAAGAAGGTCATGATATTTGGGAAGAAAGTAAAGATAATTACTAGGTACATCGGCCCCATCATGATTCTTGACTGTGTTGGTCTTCTGGCCTATCAACTAGAACATCCATATACTATGTATAAAGAATAAGATGGCTTCCATGTATCCCAAATAAATAAGTACATACCAGATCCTTCACATGTACTATCATAAAAGGTGGTATAGTTAGAGAAAGATCATTCTTATATGGAGATGCTAGTGAATATCATGGATAGTAGAGATAAATTTCTATGCAATAAGAGTATTCATCTGATCAAATTACTATAGAAGAACTATAGGTACAAAGAGGAATCATGGGAAATAGAGGATGTAGTAAAGGAAAGGTACATACACCTATTTATGATCTAGGATGTAAAACGAAATTTGGAGGGGGAAATTTCATAATGGGGGAGAATGTAATGACCCAATGTTTTATCAATGGAATTCCCTTCTTATAATTGTGTATTGTAGTATAATCATATAATATTAAAAATAAAAGATAAAAAGAACCTTATAAAAAATGAATGAGTTAAATAAAATGTATCTCTGGAGTTAAGGAACAGATACCAATGAAATAGTAGCATGACCTTTGAAATAGTAATGTGAATCTTATGAATAGTAAACCAACCAATTGAATAGAAGCCTTACTAATGAAAGTATAAATAAAATTCATCCATATTATAAGTGAAAATATGATATATTTATATCATGTTATAAAAAAGTAAATATATTAAAAATTATTAATTAAGTGTTTGTATTTTTATATGTCATGTATATTTAATTACAATTTTTTGACTAATTTAATCAATTAAAAATTCATTTATTTTGATAAAATAAATTTATTAATTATTAGTTTTTATATCTTATGATCAAAATATAATTTTATTATACCTTAGTTAATTTTTAAAAGTGATAGAAAATTATTATTAAATTTTATAATTTTTATTTTTCAAGAAAATTATATTTTTTATTAAAAATTAAATTTAATATATTTAGAGAATTTTTTTCATAAAATTGAGTTCATTTTTGAATTTTATACGTCTAAAAAAGGTTGGGGTAAATTTTTTGGGTTTTTTATAAAATACATGAATTTTTATGAATAGTAAAATATGATAATTTACAATAAATGCTTAGTACATGAATTATGATGCAATCATCTGATGTATGGATAATTTAAGGCCATTATCTCAAACTCACATGAATTATTTATTATTTTTGGTAAAAAAAAATGATTATTCATATTTTTCAGAGAAAATATTAAACTAATGATTAAAATAATGGGAAACCCACCCTCTCCTCCGTCATTAACACCACCCCTAATTACCTCTTCTCTTCACTCCTCTAAAGACTTTTTCCTTTTCTAAATTATGCCCAAATATATCCCTAATACCATATACCACTTCCATCATCCCTTGGTCTCTTCAAAAGACCAAATCCTCTTCCCTAAATAGATTCTCAAGGAAGACATATTCAAGAGGTAAATTCCTCTTTTAATTAAATTTATTTTCTTTGATGTTTGATTGTTTTAATTTTCTTTACTCACCTCCTTTCATAAAAATGTAATGATCACTCTAGAACTATACATATACTGGAATTTTGTTATTTTAATGAAATGATTCATCATCTTCTCAAATTTCTCCTCCTTTTATACTAGAAATAAAAACACCAACTGAGATGTGTTAAATTATCCAATTCAAGGACAATGGGTTTTCTATTTCTATTACCATCTTCAATTCTGGTCATAAAACCATTTTTATGGTTAACCAGACTAAAATATATTTAATATGACTAAATTATGTTTTTTTAATATTTTCTACATACGATATAAATTTATAATGAAACATGTGTTCGATGTGGTAAAAAAACCACTAATTATCCCAAGAAATATTCATTGATGGTTTATACGATGATTTGTCTTCATTCCCAATAAACAAATAAAATTATAAAAAATTAATATGTTGGATGTTAACTAATAAAATACAACATCAATTATAGAAATCCACACTCATATTTCACGTTTCTCCTTAAAAGTATATAAGTAAACCAATCATGAACACCAAGGAAACAAATGATACCAAAAAAATGAATTTGAACCTCCAAACCCTTCAAAAATTTCAGGAATGAACTTAATAAGGTTATATTAAATCTGCTTCATAAGGAAGAGGTTCTATTAATATTAATTAATGAATTTAATTTTCTTATCCATGACCTTAAGATCAAGTGAAGGACACCTTCAGACTTAAGGTATAGGATTCTACCCGAACCTCCATTATTCCTTCGGTTTGCTCTATATATATATTTACCCAAATGAAGTTATCTATTATTTTATTTTCCTCTCCCACCCTTTTTCCACACTGCACAAGGGAGTGGTAAGAGTTTCAATTTTATTTATGAGCTACTAGAAATAGTATCATATGACTCCAGTAGTGGTGGTTATAGGATGATCTACATGCCTCATGACCAGCAGGCCTCCCTTCATGACACCTCCACAACAAGATGTGGCCTTGGCCCATGGTGCACCTCTGACAGTTGAATCAGGTGAGGTTAGTGGTAAATCAACACGACAATAGTCTTCTCCTTCTACAGACATGGTTCGTAAGGATTCCTTAGTGGATACGCAAAATAAGAGCTAGATTGGTCTATGTGTCCTCAGTTTGGTTAGGGATCCTTCACTGTTAGTGTCAGGTTCAACAGATCTGGTCTAAAAATCATATCAAGGTTGTTTTTTTGTAGATCTACATTGGGATTTTATTTATGGTCTATAGCTAAAGTATCTTGTGGTTTGGAGTTTGAGGGATAATGGTGATGTGGGTGATTTGACACCATATTAACGGTGAGTGTGAGATGTATAGGGAAGAATAGTGAGTTAGGGTTGTGGTGGAAGATGTGAGGGACCGATGACACAAAGTCACAAGTGTGAGTACAGGAATACCATTGGTTGTGGCTGGGTAATAGATTAGTGGAAAGGATAAGAAGCATTGCCTATGCCACTGGTGAGTGGAAATGATAGTGTGTGGGTGAAACAGTTAGTAAATAATGGTTCCAAGGGTAAATAACGGTTCCACCATTATAGAGTGATGGTGGCAGATCTCCATCAAAGTTAAAAATTGATATTAAAATATTGAAAATTTTAAATTAATGTAATAGAAATAAAAACCCCAAAATAAATTAATTATCCAAATAATGACATGGAAATTAATAAATTAAAATTAAAATAAAATTTTATATTATCTTAATAAATTTAAATTAAATTTTAAATTTAAAATAATTAAATAAATTAATAATATAATGTTAATTAAATTAATATTTTATAAAAAAATTTAACATTGAATGATTAATTTTAGAATAATGTTAAAATTAAATAAATGAAGCATATTTTATAATTAATTAAACATAAGAATACTTAAAATTATTAAAAATTATCATTGACTTATAAAAATTTTATAGAAAATTTAAAGAACCGAAAATCTAAATTTGATAAAAATAATTAATAAAAGGAATAAAAATAAAAAGATTAATTTTGAAAACATATTGATTAATGAATTATTCTATTCAATTATAAAAGTGTGAATATTTAACAAAAAGAATAAAATTTATCATCTAATTCATTAAAAATTAACTAAAAATATATTGAAAATTAATCAAATATGAGGCCACATCATGGTACGCCCCAGTTTGAGTTTTTGATTAAATTCATTTTGTTGGGTTAACCATTTTTTCTAAGCCTGGGTTCCTGAGTCTTATTCAGAAATAAAAATACTTTGTTTGAGAAAATGAAATAATGTTCAGGGATGTAAGTTTGTTTTTAATTAATGGAGTCTAGATTGAAATGTGTAAAATGGGTTTATAAAGTTCTTCCGTGCTTTGGAAGGCATTATATGTGGCTTGGGTCATTTTATGAAAATTGGTTGAAAACAATATGCTTGAAATTTACAAATAGTGTAAAATTTGCATGATGTGTAACATATGCTAGAAACTTGTCATCAACTGGTATATGAAATGATATGGTTACATGCCATGTAAACCATTCACATCGTATAAATGTTCTATAAGATAAATATTACCCTCGAGTGATGTGTTTTTCAGTGTATACCTCTAAAAATAGACTCATTATGTGTAAAAAAGTAACACAAAATGTGATATCAAGCCCATAAGTTTTAAACAGCATTTTTCTGGCAATTTTTCACATTCCTTTGAGGAATTTTTTTACTACATCTATAGGATGTTTTTCTTGGTTATTTCGGATTCATTTCCTCTATTCTAGACATCTCATTTTTGTGACCAATCCCTAGTAATTATTTATCTTTGATTTCCACCTCCTCTTCTATTATTCTCCATTAGGGGAATGGAAAATTTGGACTACTTATAGTTGTGATCTTGACCAGGATTGTTTTAGGTTGTTCTTGTGGTCTTGAACACCTACTTCCTCATTGGTGTAACCCTTTGGAATTGTTGTCTCTATCACCAATTTAATGTATAGATTCTAAAACAAACCACATATTCTCATTAATTACAAGTATATATAATATAATGATCTCATAAAAAATGTATGATCTAATTAATATATTCATTAAAATATGGTGAATAATATAACAACCCTATCTTAATGAACATATAGATTTAAATTAATATTTTAGAATACTTAAACCATTATACAAATGGATTCCCAAATACTATATTAGTTTAGTTCCTTTAGAAACGTGGAAACATAAAAAATGGTATGTAAGGGAGCTAAATTGTTTTTCACTAGGTTCTTTGTGAATCACACCCATCAAAGACATATAATACATAATAAATATCTTCATAATATGTTGAAGGAAACATACAAAGGTGTGATCTTAGATGCTCAGTATGGGTAAAAAAGGGAGATATGTAATCATAAACAACATAATTGGGGGATGTGAACATGATCATAACATTATAAGATCATACCCTGAATATTAAGGATCATAAAAAGGAATCATTACATAAATATTGGTTGTTCATAAGGCAAAAATCATAAGTAAATAATGAACATAATCCATGAAGACATAACATAGAAATAATACAAAGAATTGTGGAGAACACATAAGAATATAATACCATTCCCAATGAGTCAATATGCATAGCTAGAACTTACCAGGGCACTTCATGGGAACTTAAGCTACTCATAACGACACACAACCAACCCCAATCATAGTACTTTCCTAGGAATGGATCGAGTTTCCCCATCTCCAAATAATGGATAAGGTTTCCCCATCATCCATCTTCATGGTAACTAAACCTATTGGGCAGGACACACCACCATCCCTTGTCATAGCCATTTACTTGTAAGGGATCAAGATTCTCCATCTTCCCATAATGTATTAGGTTTCCCCATCTTCCATCTTCATGTTGACTAAACCTACTGGGTGGGACACACCCCCATCCATAGTCAAATTCCTTTCCTCCTAAGGGATTGGGTTTCCCCATATTCCAATAATTGATTGGGTTTCCCCATCTTCCATATTCAAGATGACTAAACCTACTGTGTAGTATACACCACCATCTCCAGTCACATACATTTCCTTATAAAGGGTTGGGTTTCCCCATATTTATATATTCGATAAAGCTCATCGACTTGATTAAATCCTTATCTCATGAGATATATATATTTAAAAATGAATTTGGGGGAGATATAGGTCCCATCAATCACATAATAAAATCATTCCTATATGTTCCTCAAGATAACAAAACATTCATCATATCAGTATCCATAAATAGAGACGGTTTTTTTTAAAATCATATCAAAATTGATGAAATGAAATGAGTATCAATAACATTTCATCACGTCATAACCCATGGAAAATTTATAGGTTTAATAATCATTTACTCAATGAATAACCTATGAAAATAAGTGGGTTTTAAAAGAATATAACACATCGAAGAGAAATATATTTCATAAGAATCATTTCATCAAAACATAAACCATTCAATAAAGAATATTAATGGAACCTTTGAATCATTTCTTATTAGTTCTTGAGTAACATCAACCTATGTTATCTAATACAGGAAATAACTTGAAGGATATTTTGAAAATATTTATTAATACAAATAATCTTTCTCCATTAAATCATGCTCTTTAGAATATTAAACACTTACAACACCATTTTCATGAAAATAAAATTGAAAACTTATCAAGAAATATTTGAATACATTTTGCAAACCATTTTCTCTAAAAAATTATAATGATAGCCTGAAATCCATTTGAAAACATTTCTCCTTTAAAATTTATAAAATATTCTTATAAATATTGTAAAAAAATTTACATTGAAAACATATCTAATAATATTGAAAATAATTTGAATTTTTTCCTTGAATACATAAAAAATAAGATTCAAAACATATTTATAACCATTTTCCTTGAAAAAATATAAAATATACTTGAAATTTTTTCAGACCCATTTTCCATTAAAACATACAAATGAATCATAAAAACCTTTTAAAAGACAATTTCCAAGAAAAATACTTTGAAAATTTATATAGAAATCTTAAAAACGTTTTGAAAACCATATCATTGAAAAATAAATTTAAAAAGATTTTATTAAAAATTAACCTTTTAAACTTGAAAACGAAGCCTCACTAATATGACAATGTGTAAATCTATATATGCCATATGAGGTAAATAGAACTTTCCTCTTTCATGGTAAAAAGGTTTAAAAAATTCCTTTTGTGGAAAAAGGCAAGAAAATTCTGTTGAAAATAATTTTAAAAGAATAAAAAGAATAAGAAGTTACTTTTAATATTATAGGAGACTAGTATAATATTCTTATAAATCCTTTTTAGTAAAAATTTTTTTTCTAGAAAATAGATTTACGATAAAAGATAAGGTAAGGTTTGTATTTATTAAAAACACTTTATTAACTATCTTATATAACAAATAGTGGAAAATGGTATCAATACAAGAATATATCATGAATAATAAGATTATAAGAAAATTAAGAAGTTATCTTGAGGGACGGATTATAAGATTTTATCAAAGGAAGAATAAAAATAAACAATCTCAAAAAGATATGATATTATTTCCACAAACTCTTACCACTTGGTAACTTTGATCTATACACCCCATTTGCGAAAATGAAATTACATGAAGCATATAATATCATGAAAATAATGAGATTTATTATATAAAAGTTAAAATTCATTATAAACACCTCATGGAATTATTAGGGTGCATAATATGTCAGGTATTTCCATGAAGGCAATTTGAGATGAAAATACATTATCGATTTGGTAGAATTTTTAGCACAAACCACATGAGAGAATGTTCATAAAATGGATATGTAAATAACCATATATTTAAGTATAATAGTCACAAAATAAATTCATATATAGTATATATACCAAAACAATTAGTACTATATAATGCGTGTATCTCACAAAAATAAAATGTGAGATGAAATCCTCTTACCTTTAGTATTGACTCTCTTTGTACTCGTAATAACCTCATGTATAATAAATAAAAGTTTATTATACATATTTTATAGAACCATATTCTTATATCTAATTCCATATCTGTTTTGATTATGAATTTATATTAAACAATAGTTAATAATTATTTGTTAATGTCATTAATATTAAATATTTTTTACTATAATAATCTAAATAATATTAGGATATGAAATGTAATACACTTTTCATGGAGATGGTAGGTCGTATGTATGCATGAATACTACTTCCATTTTATTGATGTATTGAAAGAAATAAAGTAAATGGAATATATATATGTATATATGTATATAATATCATTAAGTTTGAATTATTATTTCATATATATCATATAGGTTCACTAAAATTATCCTTAATATACTTCATATAGTGTTTGAATGAATCATGTCTCTTTGAAAGGGTAGTAGTCAACACTTCCACAAACGAAATTATCGTATTTACAAAATATGGAAAGAATAAGGGTATGTTTTTAATGAAAATGATAGAATAATTAAGACATTATACCTATCATATATATTATAAATAAATATATTTTCCATCATAATGTCCAGTATGATTTGTGGTAAATGAAAAATTAACAATCATCATTTCGTGATGCAGTAGTTCACCGTACACGTAAACCGTATGTTTGTTACCCATTAGATGGAAGTGTAATTGAATATAGGTATAACCCTTAGAATAAAAAAATCTTTTTTTATTTACGATACTATATTTTATATATAATAATGTAATAATAACAGTTTAGGGAGTGAATAATGGGAGAAAATGTTCTTGGGGAAGGTGTTACTTGTTAATATGATAACTCCTTTTAGTTTTCACCAAAGGGATTAATTTGAAGGATTTATGAATAAAAGGAGGATTCAATGAGAACTTTAGGGTTTTTTAGAAGTTTATTTGTCATATATTGGCCTATAAAAAATATTTTTAGTGTTCTTTGGAAGTTGGAGAGGTTGTGAACTTTTATAGGGAATGGAAAGGACACACTAGGCATTTTTGAAAAACAATTAGGAGTGACCATGTTTTTATCTAAAATATTCATAAAAAACTATAAAAACTTAATAATTCAAGGTTCTTGGAAGTAATATGTCCGTACAATGGGTTTTTTCATTGGTGGATTGGTCTTTTGGGCCCTTAATATTACGGTTTATTCCATTATTAGGCTTAATTTTATAGTAATCGTTATAATTTTTTATAATTACATTTACTAATATAATTCATAAAAAACAATTAAGAACTTATTAGAGATTATGAATTATTTTGATTCCTAATGTTGAATCCATTTTTCCAAATTTCAGTCATATATTTTTTAGAAAGTAATTTAAATTTAATCCCATTGACGGGATGACACTACAAGTTTCTGAAGTAAAAATAGTGAAATTTTTGCTCTATTTTCATTGTTAATATCAAAGTGAAATTGATTAAAATTACCTAAATTGGGTCAATTGATAAAATTTTGATCTAATTTAACTTTAATAACAATTCAAATTTGAATTTATCATTACAAATAAATTTGATGAAAAACCAGTTATGAATTAAACATATGTATTTTTTAACTATTCATTAAAATAAGAATCCTTACTGAAAAATACTAAAAAATTACCCTAAAATAAATTTAATTTATTTATTTAATATATGATGTTTATTTTTACATATATAATCCATAAAAGTTCAAAAAATGGATTTAATGTATGATTTCCATTAAAATGCACTAATAATTCCTTCGTTACAAGTATATAATTTTATGCATACAATTGGATTTGTTTTTTTCTTAGTCTTATAAAATATATATAATGAATATAAAAACATTTGAATGAATATAATATATATATATATATCACATTCATATCAGTCAATAATTGTTATTAATATAATTTATTAGGGTAAAATAGCTTTGTGGGTATAATAATATTTTTCATTATATTCAATCTGGATCCATATCAATTCTTATTAAATTGTAACCAATGAATTAATTTTATATATGGCGAAAACATAAATTTTAATTATTTATGTAACGCTTTTCATTACTACTAATTCAATGTCTAGGTTATATTAAATAATATATCATTATTTGGTAAAACCCAGTCTTCTATGTTGCACAAGAATTCAAAGAATGTCATTGTTATGTGTAATACATGCTAACCACATTGTTCCTTGTAGATAAAGAGAAAAATTAAGTTTCTTGAATTTCTTTATTAAATTGGGTTTACATATAACTCAATAAAAACATAGTTTTTTAATATAAAATAAAATATTCTTACTTTTGTGTGAAACGATAAATATCAAAAAAATAAATTAATTCGGAAAATAATTCTACCAATATTGGGGTGTTAGAAAAAATTATTTGAATATTGGTTGGATCCCTTTAGATTAAATTGTTGATGGGACCTGGATTTTTCCTACCTATTGGGTGACAATACCCTTGATAAATAATTTATTAGCTAAAGGCTTATGTTGTGTTTATCATGACATGATTCCTTAGGTTATTTCTTGATATAAAATCACTATGTAGTGATTTAAATGTTTATAGATATGACTATTGATCATTTGAGGTATGAATAAATTTATAATTTATAGTCAAATGATAATTTTCATAATTTACCATTGATCCTTTTGATGTGATATTGTGATATCCTTATTGTTATGAAATGTGTTGTGATTTCAATGTTGAAAATCTTATATAGGGAATTATTGCTATTTTTTCTGTCAAAATTCTTATATATCTCTATATTTTCCTCTCCATAAGTTGAAATGATTATATACTACGTTATTCCACCACACATTTTGACATGCTTATATACTAATCTATTCCCTGACACATACAGAAATGATTATATACAGATATATGCCTAACACATGATGAAATTTTCTTATACCTTGTTATTCCCTAACATATGATGAAATTTTTATATAGGGATCGATTCCCCAATACATGTTGAAGTGCTTATATACCAAGATATGCCCTGACACATGTTGAAATAATTTTATATCAAGATATTCCCTAATACATGCTGAAATTCTTATATACCAGGATTTTCCCTCACATATGATGAAATACATATATATTTGTCTATTCCCAGTGACACATGTTGAAATACTTATATAATATGCTTGTCCTAGATCAGTGTGATTTATACATGGATATATGGTTATGATTTCCAATGATGATTTACATGCTCAATGAAATACCCTCATGATTCTGAAGAAGGTTATTTGGATATATGGATACGGTTATCATGGTTTTGTTGCATGCTCAGATACATTATAAAAATGTTCCTATGTAGGTTGTTTGTTCTAGTGTTCTTATTTTCATTCTACTTTTTTCAGTTTGACATTTAGATACATCTCATAATTTCTTTCATTATTCATTACTAATTGTTTAATTATTATCCTTTTCAGAGTTCTATGAGATATTGTTCCACTTGTTTATTTCTATAATTATGCTACTTATATTTTTATTTACACTTTTATATAACTCCATATTAAGGGGTATATTCTCCCGATTATACTAATCAATCCCCCTCTACTAGTCGGAAACCACTAGTGTATGGTGAGGAATTATTGAGGTCCCGTAAAGAACCCTTTCCGGATACATGAGTGATTTCGGGGTTATGGGATGCTACAATGTGGTTTCAGAGGAATGAGTTATTCTTTCTTTTTTCATTCCTCTTTGGTAAAGAAATAAAAATGACTAGGTTGTGTTGGGATTTGGAAATGAGATTTTTAAACCCCAAGTACCTAATTAATGTATTTTTTTTTATACAATTTAATTGTTAATGTTTATGTTATTTCATGTTAGGTGATTCCCATGTTTTGTGAGGTTATTATTCTGTGATGTTATTGTTTCTGAAAATTTATACTCATGGCCTGGTATGGTGAAATATGAGAAATCATAAATCATGATAGGAATATAGGAGTCTTTATTGACATGAATTATTCATCAAGGGAAACATTTGTTACATATGATATATACTTTCATTGTTGAAATATTATATAAGAAATTTTTTATATCTAAGAGATGAAGTAAATTAACAGATATGTAATGCTAAAAACACATGTAAGCCCAATTTAGTGAGTCCCAAAATCAGTGTTTCTCTATTATTGTCATCTATTTAGGTTTATAATATAATACTAGGTGTTCTATGGAGTTGTTTCTATTTTAGAGTAACTGCCTCCACATATTCTTTGAGTTGATCATTGTGAGAGTGTAAATCAGAACACTCCAAACGTAGTTGATCCGAAGCATATTTTAGCTCTTATGGATCAAATGTATATTCAACTTCACAATAGCTTCCTAAGCATCATGTAATCCATTTAAAGATATACTATTATCACTTTGACATGGATTTATGCTTATATGAGAGTGTTATTGATGTAGTATCCAACTACATTCATTGGGGAGGGAGTCCCCCAGGTAGTTGAGTTCTAGATCGAGTCAATGCAGAAGATCATTAATAATTTCATGGAACCAACATAGAAGAGGGTTAATCTTTCTACATATATTATTCAAGGATTATCCAATAATTAGTGATATATTCTTGAGCATTCTAGGAAGCAATATGATTTTTCTTCGAAAGATTTGTAGATGATGTTCATGAGCCATTTCTAATCACAACATTGATGGATGGAAAGGATTGTGAGTTCATGCACCTAACATAGAAGGCCATGATAGTTTTAGAATAAATAGAGGATTTCGCTAACTTTCAGTTCATTTTAGAATATTTGGAAGGTTATTAGTTCTTTGAGGAAAGATATTTTTATAATATTATTCACTATGAGATCATTTCGTAGGTGAAACTTTTTTGTCTAAAAAGATTTGAGGATGTTATAAATCAGGAACTCATCATGGAATGGAATATAAGAGTGGCCTTAAAGAATTTCCAGGATATTTTAGTAGGGTGAACTATGAACTCTTTTTCTAGTGGAAAGAAGCATCACTATGATGGTTTTCTCCAGGAAAATAGTAAACAGGGTAGTCTGGTTAGTGGGAATACATATTAAGATCGTGTTCCATTGTAGTGCTACAAGTGTGGTATGTTTTTTCAAATGTATCCTTCGGGTATTTATATGTATTTCTAGTGTTGATCCTATAATAAGATGGGCCAACTACAAGGTTTTTATTTGGCCAAGTTGTAGTAGAGCAGTAGAAAGGGATCAAGACAAGTACATGAGACGGGGAAGGACACAACTAGTTCTCATCAGATAGGTACCTATAGTTCCATAGGATATTCTGGTCTGCTTAGGGGACATGGAACATTCACTAAATAAATATAAGTAAAATAGAGGGAGAATCATAGTGGATTCATACTATATCCAAGGGCATACGGTCTAGTCATCTACAAGTTCTGCAGACTACTCCTCCTATTTTGGATGCAGGTAATTCTACTTTCAGTGGTACGAATCTAGTATCATCTACCATTTCTTCAGTTATGTTCTGATACTAGGTCATCACATTCATCTTTATCTTATCTTTCTATAAATAGTTTTTTATTTGATGTAGAATCTCTATATGGCATTTTTATAATTGATACACCATTTGAATGTGGTCAAAGAATGAAAAATGTTTCCTGGTGTGTTTGCTAGAGATCAGTGGTTACTGTATTTTTAGAATAGTTCATATTTGAATTTTTTTCCATTTTATTCTTAGTATGGATTGTTTAGTACTATTCTAAAAAATATCTACTATTATTGGAGAAGAGTTACCATTCTATCTCTAGAAGGCTACATCTATTCTCACCATGGTGAGTGGGGTCTTTAGGCTGGTAGTGTAGGACCAATTTAGTTCAGATTGGATTGTCTCATGGATCAGATAGTTGTTCCTTCTCTAAATGATGTTGGGATATAGTAGGATGTTTTTAATCCATTTGTATACTATTTTCATGATTTCGTTCGAGATGTGTTTTATGGGTTACTACCGAGAAAGAGATCGAGTACACGATCGAGTTGGTTTCTATGGTACATTCTATATATATTCTACATTATATTATTGAACAAGTAGGGTTTCATGAGTTGAATTTTCAGTTAGAATATATGAAAAAATAATGGTTTCATATGGCCAAGTATGTCTCCAAGAGTTTCTCTAGTTCTTTTCTCGAAGAAGGATGAGGGTCCATTATTATTTTTTGTGGATTACCAGATCCTAAAACATATAACAATCAAAAACTGGTTACTCCTTCTTTATATCAATGATATATTAGATTACTTGAGAGGTCATAGGATCATATACAAAATTTATTTAAGATCAAGATATCATTAGTTGAGTTGGATACCATTGGTCATACCTCAAACTACATTTAGTTACAAGTATTGTTAGTATGAGTTCACAGTAATGTTGTTTCTTTTGACCAATACACCAGTGGTATTAATACCCACAAATAATCATCTCTTTCAACATTTTCTATACTGGTTTTTGGTGGTTTTTGTGGAGTACATATTATTGTACTCCAAATCAGAAGATGATCATAACAAACATCTTGACATAATCATGATTATATTTATAGATCATCATATTAATGCCAAGCTAACCAGATACTGATTCTAGATTGATAAAGTTCACTTCTCGGGACATTTCATCCGGGAGGTAGGTTTTTCAATAGATCCATATAAATTTACAGTCACGATATCATGGGATCGACCTAATAATGTCCTATAGGATCATAATTTTCTAGTTTTTTTATGTTATTATCAGTTCCTTATCTAGGAATTCTCCCATCTAAAAGTACTGATGTCATGGATGACCAAAAAAGGGGTGATGGTTCTTTTGTTAGATGATTAGGAGAGGGATTTTTAGTATTTTAAAGGTAGGTTGGCCTCATCATCAATCCTCACCTTACCTATTCCATGTAAAGCATATGTCGTTTACTGCAATACATTTAAATTTGGACATGGAGAAGTTTTGATCTCGGAGGATCGTGTGGCTTCACATGGATCGAAATAGATGAGATGGAAAGTGAGGTATTATAAAACTCATGATCTAGAGTTATTTGTAGTGAAACCATCCTTGTGATATTGGAGAATAATCTTTTGGGTGATAGGATTGTGGAAAACATAAATCATAAGACCCATATGTAAATATTTTATCAACATGACATGAACCATTAGCAGAGGAGGTAGGTAAACTATTTTTAATATTTATTACGTTGATTTGGATTATAAACTGATCAAGAGAAACATAGTTTCTGATGAATTGATACTAAATACACAAATTTAGGAAGTCTGAGAGTCATTCAATGACTATTAGATGATGTCCCTCTTTATAAAAATGCATTTAGATGTACATGAGTCTCACATATGATGGGATGTTATTTCAACATCTATTATACACATGATTTTGGATCATATTAAGACAAAGTAATCATATAATATATATATCGTAGTTTTTAGAGAAAATTTATATGGGGAAGATCGCAATAGTATGGCCTCTTGTATATGGGAATTCACTTTTTTTTGGATCATTTATGTGTTCTTATGAGCTTACGTGAGTAGATGATGAGAGAGTTTCATGCTTCTAGATCGGAGGTACATCCATGTTTGATAATGATGTATAATGATCTCGGTATTCAATAATGGTGGTCAAGAATGAAAAAAATAAATAGTGGGATTTGTGGAAAGATGTATCATTTGTCATCATGTGAAAGATGGGAATCACAGGTCCACTAGGATTTTTTAGCACCTTTACATTATTAAATGGAAATATGGTAATTTCATTATGGACTCGTGGCATGATTACCAAAGAAAAATCACCAAAATGATGCAGTATGGGTGATCATGGATTGACTAATGAAGGTATCCCACTTCCTTCATATCTGGGAGACATTCACCATCATTTATTTGGGTAATATTTTTGAGTGTGTGGTATTTTGGCTACATGATATTCTTATCAGTATCATTTTTTTATAAATAATTTTCCCATATCATGGTTCTAGAATGGTATTTTAAAGATCTAGAATCACATGTTATTTTGAGTACAACTTAACATCCTATGACTAATAGTCAATATAAGAGGAATTTTTAGGTTCTGCAAGATATGTAATGAGGATTTAATTTTAATTTATGATGTTATTCGGTTCAATATATGTAACTCAGTGAGTTTTCATATGAAAACATCTTCTATGGATCGATCCAGATTGAACGTTTTGAGGCTTTTTATGGAAGTTCCTTTCGTTCACCTCTTTGTTGCTAAGGGGAATGTGAGTAAGAACTTGTTGGGCCTGGTCACATGTATGAGACATCTGAGAAGGTATATTTGATTTGGAGGTGTTTGTTAACTACATAGAAAATCATAAGTATTATGTTGATCATTAGATATGAACTCTAGAGTTTGGGGTTGGTTGTCAATTTTTTATGTGACTGTCACATAGGTTGGTGTAACAACATATCATGAGAAAAAGAAATATGGCACAAATAGGTTTGTCGAATCATTCTAGATAGTGGATAGTGACATTCTGGTGGAGTACTGATTATCCATTTCACGATGTTAGAGATCCATTCCATATGTGTTTTATATGTTACTGCTTGAGAGATATTATCCTGACACATCTCATTTTGTAGATTTTGAGGACTTCATGATTTATGTTGAGGTTTTCATTGAGTAGAATCTCATATAGACTATGGACCATAGTGAGAATTATCTCCATGTTATAATTATACCTTTGGATCATGTGTAGTGGCACCATGGGCGTGTTCAGAATAAGTCCTTGGATAGGGTTTTTAATATGCGATCACAGTGGCCAGACATGTTCACCGAGACCAAAAAGTTATTCTTTCAACATCTATGGGAAGATATGTTATGTGGTGTGGAGTTCGTAAGATACTATATTTTTTCTTGTGAATCCCTCATTGAGTTTTGTTTTAAATTCCATTCATTAGGCTCAAATTTTTCTTTAGGCCATGGATGATGAGTCTTATTTGGAGATGGAGAAATTTTATTGGATAAAGTCACATAAAGTTTAAAGATATGTTTTTTTGAGTTAATGGAATCTAGAAATAAATTTTTAAAATATTTTTATGAGTTTTTTCCATGATTAGTAAGGATTTGAAGGTGTTTCAGGACCTTTTTTAGAAAATTGGTAGAAAATATTCTACTCAACATTTACACATTGTGTACATGTTACACAACATATAACTTCCATAAGGAACATGTCACGAACCAATACATGTCATTAAATAGATACACATTATGTAAACCATTCAAATTTTGTTAACATTATGTTGGATAACTATTAACTTTATGTGATGGTTTTTCATTGTATTCCACAAAAAAATAAATAATGTTTCGTAAAAGTGTTACACACTATTTAATTTTGCGACTAGTAGTTACAAACATTTCCATAAGTGATATTTTTTTGCATTCTTTCTTTGAAAATTCATCCTATCAACCATGTAATGTTCATAAAATAATTTTTAAAGAATTTCCTTCATTCCAAACACCCCCTTTGTGAGACCAATCCCAAGTAATTCATGGACTTTGGTTTTCTCCTACTCTTTTGTTGTTATTCGTTAGGGAGATGAAATATTTCAACTCCTTTTTTGTTTGATATTTCCCTGGGTTTTTAGGTTCTTATTTTATTATTCATATTATTCTTCCTCATTGTTGTTACCATTTGGAAGAATTCCATTAATATCTATTTGTAGGTATCGATTCGAAACATAACCCTATGTTCTGATTAATTGAAAGTATATGCTATATTGTGAATGCACCGACATAATGTTTTCTATAATTAATTTACTAATTTGGAAATTTTGAATCATGGATTTGAATATTGGTTGGATCCATTCATATTCAATTCATGATGAACCCTAGCTTTTGGCTACCCCTTTGGTGAGAAAATACTAGATAAAAATTTAATTGGATAATGGATTAAATTGTGTTTAGCATGAAATGTGGCCTTATATGATAGCTTGATATGGATTTCCTAGGTAATGGATTAAATTCTTACTAATATGACTATTGATCATTTGAGATATAAATAAAATTGAAATTGATAGGAAAATGGTAATTTTCCTAATTAACCATTAGTCCTTCCGTTGTGATTTTATGATATCATTGTTGTTATGAAATGTGTTGTGATTTCTACACTAGAATTATTATAGAGGGAATTGGCCTAGTTTGATTGTCGAAATTATTATATATTCATCTATACCCTAACACAATTTAATATTGTTATCTAATATGATATTCCCTAACACATTGTGAAATTCTTATACACCTAGATATGCCCTGACACATGCTATAATGTTTATGTCCCAGGATATTTACTGACACATGATGAAATGATTATAAACATGATATGATTTGATACATGATGAAATTATTATATACCAACTAGTTACCTCATAATTTAGTAAATTATTATAAATAAATTTATGTCCTCAAATATACTAAAATGGTTTTATATCGGGTTATGCCATGATACATGCTTAAATGATTATATATCAAGCTATACTCTGACATATGGTGAAGTGCTTATATAGTGGGTAATGTCTAGTAATATGCGATGAAATGATAAAATAGTGGGATTGGACTAGATTTGGGTGATTATTCAATGTTTTTATAGTTATGGTTGGTATGGTTGTGTTACATGCTCAGATACATATCAGCATAATGTTGAAACATGTTATTTGGATATATGGACATAGTTGGCATGGTTGTCTTACATGTTCAGAGACAGTATAGAAGGCTTTTAAAGTAGTATGATAATTATATTGTATTAATTGGTTAATTAATAAACCTATTTATTAAATATTTAATAAACTTATTATCTGATTTTTTATTTCTAGTCATGGTTGTGTCAACCTACAATGTTCTACTGACACCCTATTTTTTTATCGTTTGGTACCTGAGCAGATTTCTTGGATGTAGTTTTGGATAATGGAAAAGGACCTTACTAATGATTTCATTTCTATATAGTTGGGACAAATTTTGGGGATGTGATCGACAAGGGGTCCAAGACCATAGTCATTTTGGTTTACTCTATGCCTGTTGATTCATTTATTATATTATTTTCAGTTTTACATTGTGATACATCTATGTTTTTCATTACATTATTTTTTTACTATTGTTCTAATTTATCTTCATTTTTACCCGTAGTACCAGATATTAGTCCTCTTGTTTGTTTTTCAGATTATGTTATTTATATTTTGTATTTCCACTTTTATGTAACTCCATACCTGGGGGTATTCCTCCCTAGTATACGGATCACACCCTCGCTACTAGATAGTAGCCTTTGGCATATTGGAAGGCACACATGATGTCTCATAACCAACCATTTCAAGTCATGTGAGACACTTCCAGATCAAGGGATGTTCAATTTGAATTTGACATTAAATAATTATAACGATAGAAAATATTTTATAAATAATTTCACTCTTAAATGAGACAATATTTCATTATTATATGAAATAAAATTTCATTATATTTTTTTCTTTTTAAATAAAAATTTACAGTTATCAATTTTATTAAGTGAATCAACAAATTTGATTTTCATTTTTTTAATCAGTATGATCAAATAAAGAAATGTGGTCAATTTTATTTTTTGGTATAAAATTAATTTACTAAGATAAATATTAGCTACTGTGGAATTATAGTTATTTTGAAAATAATGATCCTTTTCTAAATATTATGATTCTAAATTAAATTCATCTATTTTAAAATTAATACTCTAATAATTTTTTAAATTGATCGAAAAAATTAAAAAAAATTTAATTTTTAATCACACTTGAACAATTTTAAAAACCCATAATCATTAATATATAATTTTTCTTTAAAAACTATTTCTCAACACATTATATGTTTTAATATAAATGATATTTTTTGGATATTTGGAAAATGAATTAGGTTAAATGAGGACCAAATTAATCTTCAAGGATATTAATTTTTTGCAATGGTTCATATTATACCTTTAGAAAATAATTAATTACAAAGGTAAACTTCAATCAACATATATAATTTTTTAATTGAGTAATCTAATGTGGACCAAATATTTACTAAATTAGTTACAAAGTTAAACCTCATAAAATATTTTTTCCCTTAGAAATACATTAGTACATATCTCTCCAATATTTATTAACCAAACCTTATTAACAGTCATGCATTTTCATTCTTACCAATTACCTAACATTTTATTCCAATGATTTTTCCACTATTTCTCATATAAAATTATCTGACTTCCACCCATTTCAAGACATAAACCTACACAGAAATTACCATGAAAATATAAATCATTGTATTATTCTGGAGGCCCTCTAAATTTTTGGAATACCACTGGATTAAAAAATTAACCCATGTCCTTCATCCCCTAATGATACTTCAAGAAAAGATCAAAACTCTCAATGTTAGTATTACTAAATTTATAAATTCATTTCCTCAAACATCTTATCCACCATAAATGAAGCCCATTATACAAAAAATATAAAAATAAAAAATTATAAATTATATTATGAAATTTATTTATATTTATGATATTACCATTATCTATTACACTCCCATTTATTCTAAAAAATTAAAACATTGAACAAGAGTTTGTGAGATCTAAAACCTCTATGAATGAAGCATTTTGTTATTTATCACTACATTAGAATGATGGTTATATAAATGGGTTTAGTGAATTGATATTTTATTCAGACATGACTTATATTTTGTAAAAATAAACTCGGGGTTCAATTAGTAATGTTAAAAAAAAGATCATTGTAAAACCAACTTCCTAAAATTGAAATACCCAAAGGAAAGGTGATTTATATATAAGTGTCACCTTATGTTTCATTTCATTTTTTGTAAATCTTACCAATTATAATTCATAACCTTGATAGAACCTATATAATTTAATTATGATTTGTGATAACTATAATATAACAAAATAATATCATCTATTGATATATTCACACTATATTTTCCATGTTCTTTTTTGGTTGGTTTAACCACCTATAGGATCAATCCTATAAATTTCTATAAAGGATGGATTTTGAAAAATAATACTGGTTACTAATATGAAAATAATTACTTCTTTGTTACATAATGGTAATATAAATATTTAACTCGTTATTTAAGAAAAAATCATTTGGTTCTTATTAATTACCAAAAAAACCTGATCCCCAACTTCATCATCATGAAAAATATCTAATATGTGTATGGATTTAAAATAATAGCATTATAAATAGTTAAAAATAAAACACATTGACTTTTATGATCTATAAATGGTGTAATTTAAAAAAAATGAATAAAACCTACTATTAAAAGCTACTTCCAAATGATCATGATTATTCACACACGATATTGAAAATAGTTAATAAATAGAGAATATACCTGTAGAGAATAATTATAACGGATGTTTATAAAGGGTTTTTGACATAAAAAAGCTTCTAAAATATGTGATTTGGATCTTTTTTTATATTATATTATATATTAAACTTCTTAAGTGGAAGTCATAAATTAATGCAAAGATTTTTTTGTCATAGTTTTTCATTAAGATTTGACGTAAATTCAATAGTTGCTTCATTTTTATGGTTTATACTTCTTCCATTATTTTTATCATAATAATTTATGAACTCTAATGTATTTACAAATACCTCCCTTGTTCAACCTTCATTGGATTTTCAGTTCAAATGATTATTATTTTTTAAGGGATCACATATCTCAAATTTACATTCTTGAGACATATTTCATATTTTGCATCATGATATATTTACTCTGTGTGATTTCATAAAAGTGAATATCATGTTTTATATAATATTAATTCATGGGGTTTGAACCTACCTATAATTTTCTCTCTGTATGTTCCCATTATATTGAAAGATACCAAAGTGGTAAGGATTTTTGATTATACAACCCCCTTTATTGTGTTATAATAATTCCTAATGAGCTTCCTTATTCCCATATTTTTTTCAATCACTCTATTATTTTAAATCATGGTTATTTCTCTTCCCCACTAGGGAGAATGAATTATTTTTATCCAAATATTTTACTATATTTAATCTCTCCCACAAAAAGTATATCATTGTTAAGAATAATTTACATCCTCTTGAGAAAAGGTTTCACCTCATTGCCTATATTTTCCATCAATCCAATGATCTAAATTATATTATGAAACCCAATTATGTGTAATATCATGTGGGAATCTTGTTTCCCCTATCTAATTTTTAAAATTAATTTTTATTGTCCTTGTTATGATGTGGAAATACAGAAAATATATTTTTAAATAATAGGAAAATCTTTCAATGTCCATTTTTTAATCATCCACTCTAATTTTCATAGGATACACGTTATGTATTTTCAAGGATAAATTAATAAAGGTTATTATCAGATCATATGTCTATATTGGTTTAAATTTCCATAATGAATTTGATGTTTTGAATTATTGCAGGGTAAAAGTTTGTGCCATGAATCAAAATTAAATTTCGAGAGTTTGAGACCCATTAATTTGTGTTTTTAATCAATGTATGAGGATCATAAGTTATATGGAAGGATAAATTAAGTACAGTAGGTATTACAAGGTGGTTGGGATGTAGGATGGATATAGCTGGCAACCATCATCTAACTGTAGCCAAGCTACCAGCTTTTCATGGGCTAGCCACTTCTTAATTAGTGGGTTATCCATGAACAAAGAAAAAAATTGGGATCTTCGGATAACCGGTGGATATTAAATAGTGATAATTAACATTTTACCCCCGTCATGATTTTAGGTGGGAAAATTCACCGTTCCTCTCCCAGTTAGCGTGAAAAAAATGGGGTTGGCTTATCATTCCCTCCCATATTCTCATTAATTGGTGTGATGTTCATGGATGTTTTATGTGATAAAAATTATATGGTATCATCTCCCTCATCCCGCATCTTCAACTAATTTTTCATTATTATTTTGGTATTATTTAGTTTATAGTGAAAACTGTGATTAAAATAGAGAATTGTGAATTCTCCCAAGTTTAATGGGGCTTTCCAATATCTTATGAATAGAACATCATGAGTAGACAAATTTTGGCAACAAATCATTGATTTGGTGAAGTTAAATTACCTTTTTAATTGTTATATAAGTTTTCATTAAAATTAATGATTGATTCTTATTCAATTAGTATGATAGTTTTGGACCGTCTGATTCCATGGATCAATAGGGGACCACCCAAGGATGATTGGTCATTGTTCTTACATGGCGAGGCCTTCAATGAGGTTTGGGACTTGTAATGTTGGGAAATGGTTGTTTGGATGTAGATGATCTTGTAAGGATCTTGGAGAGCCTATTAAAGATATTTTGTTTTAAGATAAAAATTAAAATATATTAAAAAAACTAATGTAGTCTTCATACTATCCATATGGTATTTATAATCTGTTCTTATGTTACATAATACATAATTTCAATCCACTGAAAGAATTTTACCTGTAAACATAAATTTTATAATTAATAAATTCTATTAATTCGAATGTTTCAATAATTAATTGAACTATTAATTAGATTTTCCTTCCCCAAATAAAATTAAGTGCCATGTCCACATTTCACCCTATACAATAGCTTTATTCCTCGATCATCGATGGTTAGTCTCTACTGATTACATACTTTGGATAGTTTGGCTCAATTATAGAAGTGATTTTAAATAAAATTCAATGAATTTTTTTATATATTGAATATTTTAGATCCCCTTGGACCACTCTTATGGGAGGAATTAATTAATTTATGCTATTTTTCCCTAGTAGGATAATTCATGACCATTGATTGGGTGAGTAAACAACTTTGAGAGACATCATAGTTAGAGATGGGATTTATTCCAACTCCCTAGAGAGTATACTAGGAGTAACACCTTGGTCGGCTGATTAGTTCATGAGTTGACTATGAACAAGGTAAGGTAAGACCTACTCAAGGTTAATGGGTTTTGACTTCATAGGCTAATTAGTGAAAAGGAACTCAAGTGGAATTTATGAAAAAAATTTTGACCACAGGGACTCTAGTAGGTTCTGTGTTATGGCAAACCCTTTAATTTATTTATTAATCCATGTTTTTATTTTATTTTTGTAGCTATAAATTCATAGAAATTATTCATTTAACCTGATATATGGGCTTGACAAGATTATTTCATGGTAACGATTCCCATAGGTACTTCCTAGGATCTGGATTTGAGGATCGTGTGATAGTATTTTGAGATATCGTGGAAGAATTGATATCATCATGCATTCCTGGTGTTTATCATGGGACCTGACTATTGATCCTTATGAATAATTCCTAGGATGCTAGTATTTATCCATGGGTTTATATGATATTCCATATATTTCATAGGTCCCAATAGACCTTTCCTATAAATAATAAATTCTTAAAGTCTTGGGGGATAATTGTGATGATTATTATTATTGTTGATGAGGTGACTAGGTCAGTACTATTATTTTTCAAGTTGACCCAAGTGAATTTATCTATATATTATAGAAATGATCCAGATTCTTGGGATATATATGGTTTTAATGGTTATATGTAGGTTTATGTTATGGTTAGTGACTACCTAGGATGTATAGTTATTTTCTTTTATCCATTTATTAAATTATATTTTATAGAGATAGCTTGCATGATTGGGATCTGTCTATTGATAAAATCATTCATTGTTGATGGACACTTCTTCCAAAGTGTAGGGGATGCATGTTTTACACCCAAGATTATATTATTTATATGGATCTATGTTAATTTTTTTTGTTATCAGAGAAACTCTTTCAAATTATAATTATGGTATAGACGATTGCTTTCACGGAGCTATAGATTGAAAACTGTATAGTTTTCGGATCATGGGTTATCATGGTCTATGTGATGTTCCCAGATATATTCCATATTTATAAAAAATATAGTATTATTTATTGTTTAATACATTAATAATTTTATTTATCTAGATATTTTCACATGTATATATAATTACATTACTGGTTACGTATTGGACTATGTTGGTAGTTCCTTAATAGGTTTTCCAGTCACACAATGCACGGGCTACCATTACACTATGGTGCCAAATCAGCCCCTAATGAGTTGTCGGTACTTGTTGGTTAGAGAAATGGGATTGATCATTAATAAGGATAGATTGATCTCCATAGATTGATATGAGGTATGGATTTGGGTAATAGTATATCATCATGTCTTTATTATTATTTTATTCATTTTTTAAATGTGACTTGTCTGATGAGTGATTGGTCCTATATGACAGTATGGTTGTCTCCATCATGTTATTGAATATTAAATTTATTTCTTCATCTTTTACACAAAGATATTTATTATGCTTAGTTATATGATAGTTATCATGAACTCTGATATAGTGTTTATAGCCTCTCTATGATACCTCCTTATACCTTAGTCATTAGTTTGTAGCCTTTGAAATATGGAGAGGCACACCTGAGGCCATTTACAAAACCATTATGGTTACTTTTCATATATTAATTAATGTAAGGATGTTACAAACTAGTATTAGAGATATTTTTATTTGTTTAATTATTTTTGATGTTGTATTTATGAGATAAGAATGTGCCGTAGCCTATGATGGATGTTAGGATAATGTGTAATGAACAAATGTTCCAGAAAGAATTCTATGTCACGAGCAATGATATTATTGTTCATGATATATGATATTATAATTGAATAATATTTTTACTTCATATCATTCACATGATGTTCATGATTTAATATTTCTACTAGATTTATGGTTTATATACCATTGTTAATATTATGATTATAGGATATAGATCGTGGATTATAGAGGTAGGAGGAATCACATATATAATTATTAGGAATTTTGGATATATATGTAATATATTCCTTCCTTTGTGTGATTTTATCATTGATGATAATATCAGATGTTTAATATTCCAACAATTGATCATATGATGTTTTCCCATATAAGAACTTGGTGGAATTTTACTTAGTTGTTCCAACATGTATATGATTTCCTTCTGACAAAAAACTGATGTGAATCTATAGTGATATTATTTTGAGAATGAAAATGTGATCCCTTGGTGCATCGAATGATAAATGGCCATAGTATGTTAGTAAGGAACATGGTTCCTTAGTTAAAACCCCTTGTGGGTTATAAGTATTTAGGTTCATTTATATAATTTTACTATATCAACCTATATAGAATTTATCATATATCATTGAATGAAAATATATATAACTTAATCAGTTACTATATTTCTCTACATACATATTTCCCTGGATAATTTCATTAGTTATTGAAGTGGTGAGTGATGGGTTGTAATTCTCTAGATGAAGTTATATATACTGGTTGACGGAGAGAATTAGTTCAAATGTTGGATCATAGTTTTTTGCATGGGAATGTTAGAAGAAGTGGGTTGTATGGGACACCTTATTGGGGAGATTCCAAATGATAGGTTATGTGGTATTTGATATGGGATTAGTGAGTATTATGATATGGGTTGTGACCTATTTGTGATACCTAGTTTCTTTAAATTTTGAGATAGCCTAGTGAATTTTTAGATATGAATCAGACCATAGTGGTTTAGTGGATTTTTTCATTTAGGGTTGTCCCTGAGAGGGGTTTACCTGTTCTTGTGGCTACCTTGTTAAGGAAATTCATGGTTATATTAATTTATTTGAGATCTATTCATAAGAGTTTAAATCATTTTTATGGTATGATCATGGTTAGTCCCTGTGGTTTTGTAATAATATCCCCTTGGGTGTTAGCAACTTGGGATATGAGGCACATGGAGTGCCTTTTTATTGATGAAGATTTTAATTAGTAGGAAAATAAGAGTGTGTGATCTTATTTACATGTGTCTTGCTTTGAAGTGTGGTAAAAGAATGGAATATTTTTTTAGACATTATATTACCCCTATTAATATGTATTTGTTTTAAAATCATAGAATTTCTATAATGCATGATTTTGAAGAAGAGTTCTAAGGAAGATCTAGACTAATGAGACTAACACGTCCAGAAGCATGGAAAGAAGTTTAGTACATTAGTACTTTATTCAATATCATAATAATCGCGGATTCATGAGTTCAGTTATGTTAATATGTGGTATTGTAGTGTATGTGTGTTAATTTTCAGATCTGATTGTGTTAGTGTATGGATTATATGGGCATGAGACTGTTAAAGATAGATCTAATGAGAATCCATGTGCAAGTTGGAGATTGATGTATTTGATGATTGTTTCATGATAATTTTTTCTTGGGAGTTTTATTGAATTGATACAATTCCCTCCATGTTAAAATATATCATGAAAGTGAATCTAGTGAGGTGGAACAAGTGATATGGGTCGGACATGGTTTGTTATTAATATGATTGTGGGGGTGGCATTGATGGGGTGGCATAAATATTTTAATGGATAAACCTTAAGTGAATTATTTAACATGGAGTTTAAAAAGGAAGGGCATATGGTGGGGAGGAAAGTAGTGGCCAGTTGGGGGTGTTCATCCTCATCTATGAGGAATTTATAAGAATTTTGTGGGTATCATCTAAATGAGATGAGGATAGATAGGGTTAAGTTTTCATTATGGCACTTAGTTATGAGTGATTTGGGAAACAATAGTTTTTTATGTTTTGTGAGGAATGATTATTGGGCCACAATGATTAGAAATTTAACCCATTAATGTGATGTAAATGTCATTCCTATGATGGGGAGTGATATTTCAACCATAGAATATATGACCCTCATGTTGAGGGGCTATGGGTAAGAGAAACTAGTGGTTAGATGATCATTTTGAGAATTGTAATTATAGTAAGTGGATGAATCATGGATGAGCATATTCCTTGGATAATTATATAGTGTAATTTATGATTCTATCAAATGAATCATATCATTGTAAATGAACTTGGGGTGATTTGGAGTTTATTTAGTGGGACGAAAATTGAAGATGTGTTTTTTTCCATTGTGTTTCATGAAAATGGGTGGGTTGGTTTGAAATCCAACCCTTCAATTACACCAAGACATGGGTAAAAACCATAGGTCATGTCATTGGATAATCATGGGATTCCTCTAGGGATAGGAAGAAATGTTATCAAGAAACTTTTGGGATTGTGTCAGTGGGTATAGATGATTTTCTATGAGATGGATCATCTAGAGGAGGTTATTCATTATGTTTTGTATACAACTGGATGTTGCGCATTAGGGTCCTCAAAAGATATGTCATATATGGTATGGGGGATGTTCTCATTGGTTTTGTATTTCTTTTAATAGAAGGTTTATAATGTTGTAATAGTTCTTGGATGATGCGGTGTTGACTGTTTGGGTTGAAAATCAGGAAAACATTTAGTAATCAAAATTCACTAGTGTTTGTATATATGATCTGGGGTATTATGGTTTGAACCATATCGATAGGGTCAATATAATATTGATTATTTATTTTTATTGGAAATTTCAGTGGTGTGGAGCACATTGGTTTCAGAGTTATCCTTAGGAAGCAAAAGCATATGGTGGGGTGAACTGTAGAAATCATTATTTTTTAGGTCATTATAATCGAATTCCTTATGATGGATGGGATATGGAAAAAATAATGAGATTATTCATGTGTTATTATTAGTGTGGGAAAAGTTTTCAATGGGTTTAGTGCCTAATGTTATATTTTTCCTTAGAGGTTCATTTTAAATTCATAGATAGAACATAGCCATTTAGTTTTGAATTAGCGAACCATGTAAATTAGGAACAATGTCCAAATAATTGAAGAGCATTAATTGTGAATATAAATTCAATTTTGGGGATATTTCTAGATCCCATATCCATAATGATTTTAATTTCTAGAATGAATTTTAATTTTATAAATGATGCATGGGAAAAAATTTGGACCAAGATTCAAAATTAAATTCTTAGACTTTCAAAACCATTAATAGTTATTTTATTTTTGGATGCTCATAAGGGGGCAGGAGGGATATGAGAAGAATATAGCTAGAATGAGGTGTCTATGATATAAGGATTTCTAGGCTACAATAATTTCCCTTCCACTGGTGAGACACTGGTTGGATGGTGGCTGTTAAAGTTGTGTGATTTACATTTTAACCCCACACGCTCCATTTATTAAGGGGGAATCCCCTCCCATTATCCCCTTATTAGAATTATTTGTAGTGGGGCCATCCCCCATTCCATATTCTCTTCCCATTTCATTTTGTAGTTCTACTGGGTATTTTTAAAAAATATAAAATGTATGGTCTCTTAACCCTCCTCATATATTTTCTTCTATTTCATCTCACTAATTTGGAATGTTTTGGTTTGGATCAAAATCTCTATATTTCTATTAGGCTCACATGTAGCCTTGTAAGAGTACTTCCAAGAATGACATCCAAATATCACTATTTGTTTATTTGATAAAGAAAATTCACATTTAGAATGATTTTTTAACCAAACAAATGAGGTTTAATTATTTTAGAATTTTCATGATAGGTTTGGGAATTGGCTTCGTTCAATGTTGGGGGTTCGTTGGGGACCTTTTGTAGGTGTTTTTTCATTTTTCTATTGTAGTGGGGATATTTCTATAGATTAGTAATTTATGATTTTGGGTATTTTTCAATAGGGATAAGGAACATATTTTAAATTTATTGTAATTACAATGTTAAAGGTTACATGATGAAGACAAAAATGGGAAACACTTCAAAAGAGGTATATAGTCACTGAACCATCCCAATGGATTTTATACATTATTATTATGGTTCATGGGATGTGTGGCCATTCCACTGATACTATTGTATTGTTATAATTAATTTTTTCATTATTATTTAAATAATTTATTTTAATTTTTTAAATGATTAATTAATTTTTAATCACATTTTCCCCTACAATATAATAATGTTCTAAGGATTAATAGGTTCTTATACACTGGCCATGTGCATCAGTATTCTATAATCATGACCTAAATTATTGTATTATCTAGTATTTTGATAAACATTGAGAATTTTGGAAATAAATAAAATGAAATGAACATTTTTTTATATTACCCATTATAGGTTCTGATATTCCTTCCATGTGGTGGGATGTAATGAACTGATGCTAGTTGGATCTAGTGGGTTGTCGCATGAATATGGGTTTGGTGAGTGATCAAACTTGAGTGATTGTAGAGTCTGAGATGAAATTTAACTCATCTCTTAAGTGGGATTCATATAGGACATACCCTTGTTTTCCAATGAGGCCAACGATGACAATGACCATGTTGATTGAATTTTTACCCCTGTGTAATTGGTATTGACCCTAGTTGCTAATGACTGAGAAGGACCCCATGCGGAATTCCTAAAATTATTTCTACTGGGTTTTTTATTAACAACATAGGATCATATATAGTGACTTATACTTCAACCACATCATATCTATCTTCAAGAATAACGAATAAAATAATAATGTCAAAAAGAGAGTATGTATAAATTGTTTATAGTAAAAGCTATACGCTTATTTAGTGGATAATATTTTAATAATTTCATGAGGAGCAGTGAATATAAGAACCATTCCTCCAAAATAATACATTGGAAATTTGGATCTATGATAACATCGTTAGGATACAAAAATTCTAAAGGGGTTCTTGTTCATTTATTTATGAAATGATATACAGTATTATGGGACAAAATGAACTTGAAATATCCACCGCACCCTATAGTGGAGGATCCCACCCTATTTTATGAATAATTCTTGAGTCTTCACGCATCATATGTGTAAAAAGTAGTTTTTTAAGCACAAATGTTTTCAAATAATTTAAAATGTTCATTTATATTTTTCAATTCACCAATTAAAACATTCCTTTCACACTAAACTGACTGGTCATATTTTACACACAACACTGAGTAGGCGTACGATACATAAAACATTGTGTATATGTTTTCATCAATTTATAAAATAACTAACATTGGATTTGGTTATACATAACAAAAAAGGATTCTTTCACTACACAAATCACTGACGTGGCTTGCGTTACATGAAAGAGGGACCTTCCCTGATTAGCTAGCATTGAACGCAATACCGAGTTTCACTAAATAATGATATATTATTAAAATATTATTTTTTTAATGGAATATAAACTATCCATTATGAATAATATTAAACAAATTTTGAATTTTATATAATATTAACATTCATCATATGTATTTTCTTGACCTAATTTAAGAACAAATTCAATTCTTTGGATAAAGAAGTATTTTTTTTTAAAATAGTTTTGCCGCCTTTTGATTGTGCACCCATTTTAAATCTAGTTTTAATAATTTTATATATTATATTTGAACAAATAAACATATTCATTGAAATTAGGTAATAAAATTTAACTTTAGTTTAATTTTTTGTATTTTTTTGACAAAACTAATATTTTAATTATAGTAAAAAATATTGATTTTTAATTCAAAATTTCATATTCATTTAATTATATTTATATAGTTAGATAGTCTTTTTTATTTATTTTAGAGTGTAAAAGTATTAATTTTTTATAAATTAATCCAATATTGGTTACTTGATGTAATTTTACATTTAAATTGGACATAAACACGTGTCAATCTTTTGACAGGTTGTACTTCTTAAAACCCTGATTTCTGGTTTTGAGAACATGAATTAATTCAAAATTAATTTATTCCAATTATGTGTTTTGAATATAGAAAAATAGATTACATATTTGGATTTATAAGGACCAAATTATTAAATAGGTCTGTTTTATATTCGGACATTATGAATAGTATCTTCAGTAATTGTTTTTATTTACCATGGTTAAAGGGTAAATCAGGTAAATAAGGGTAAAATAAATTATTTTATGATAATATAAAACTATCCTAAAAAGTGTCCAAATCATATTTTATGACATATTTCTGACCATGATCATCTTGGTGTTGATTTAAGGACCACATGAAGCCTTTTGGGTGTGATAATGACCTTTTATAATTTCTAATTTAAAGTAAAATGAAATATCTCATAAACATATATCTTTTACTAAAACTTTTTTAATATGGGGATATATAAATAATATATTTTACTCAAAATAAAAATTAGAAATATAATATTATTTCATAAATCAATTTATTTTCTCTATAATTTATATATATTAAATATTTAAATTTATTTATGACATAATGATGATGTAATGATTACCTTATAAATGAAATATTCAAATAAATGATATTATAAATATTAAAATAAATGTAATTTAAACATTTGTATTACATATATGAATTTTGTGGGTGACATTGACATGTGAGTAATTATTTAATTTATTTTTCTTGAAGCAATTAGGATTTTATGACTTAAACAAAAATCATTTACTAAATAGTGTCAAAATTGACATAAATGAGTTTTTAAAACAAATTCTATATTATAAAATGATATAATAGTCCTAAAAATATATTATTCTGCTAAATGACTTATAAAATTATACAAATTTCATTAATGATGCAATTTAGGTTCTATTGTAATTTTATAGAAAATATAGGAACCATATATTATGAAAATACAAGAAGATATGGTAAGAGTTACTATTTTTAACTAAAGGTTGAAGCTAAAAGATAAGTTTAATTTTGGATCCTAAAAGTGTCTAAAACCAATTGGTTGAGGGTTGGTCGACCCAAAATCATCTTATATTGGTAATTAATGGTTTTGGGAACATTAGAAATCGAAAATAAATTTATAATAAATTATTATTTAAATACATTCTAAAAGTGACCCTCACCTCTCCAATAAAAGGGAACTTCTCCTTCTCTTTTAATAACACCTATAAATCCATTTTTCTCACACAAACCCTAAAATATTCATATCCATAATTATTTCACATAATACTAGAGGCTAGAATTTGGGAATAAATCTATCTTAAGGATACCTTTTGTGAAAATCAAAAGGAGATACTTGAAAATTGGGTATTTATTTTATCACCTCTTTCAAAATACCATTCTTGTTATGCTTAATCTTTTTATGTTGTTTACATACTAAAGTAATAAATCTAGTATCTTATACATGTTGAGATATTATTATAATTACGGTAAATAGAAATTTTCAATTAATCTCAAATAGTTGCATGTAAATAGATGGATTCACAATGAAAATGGTGTTAACAATTTAACAAATTGGATTCATATATATATTCAATGAAGTAGAAAAATTGATTTCTAATTACCCTAATAAAAAAAACAGCCAGGGGTAACTCACCCCAAACATTATTTACAGTAGTGGAATGATTTTAATAACAAGGAAATCCAATTTCCTAAAATAATCTAATTAAGACGAATTTTCCAGCCAAGTGGTGTGTAACATACATTTATCAGAAAAAACATATTTCATTTAATGAAGATACATATGTAACATAATTTTTCAGTTGCATCACACATATACAACTGAATTTATTTTTAGGTAAATTTAAACAAGAGATGAAAACAAATGTAGAGGTAAAATAAGATAACTTCACTAAAAAAATTTAACCATTTATGCTTAATCATGAAATCCATACGAAGTTAAGAACAAGAGAATGTTCTTCTCCACTAATGAAATAGTAGCAACATCATCCTCAGAAAATAAGAAGTATGAAAACTATTATAAATCTATCAAAGGTAGAGAAATAACTAGATATAGCAAGCATTTTATTCAAAAAACCCGAACAAAAGTAAAAAAATTATAAACCTTGGGTTGACTCTCCTGAAGAATTAAGTTTAAAGTCTTCAATTGTACTCTATTTAAATATATTTTTTTATTGAAATAAGAAAAATCATGGGTTTCCTCCCAGGAAGTGCAACATTTATAGTCCCAAGATGGAATCACCTAGTAATAACTGTAGTCACTAGGTGGGTGTGTTTTCTTTAGTTGGAACTTCCACATATGATTGGCCAATTATTTTATTAAATAAATGAGAATTTTAGGAACATAAGATTAATAAAACAGAAGTTAACTATCATAACCTATAATAACCCCTAAGAAACACCCTTTTTCATTAATGAACTCTTCAAGGGAGTCATTATGTAGAGCATAAAATACATCACCCAAAATATTTTTTTTCAAAATCTATAAGTTCATGTGGAAAAGAAGTCACTCCCTCAATCTCTACCATGAGAATTTTTAATTTTAGACACATCGAAGTCACTCTTGGCAAGAAGTGATGGCCACTTATTACATAAATTCAAATTTTTTGATATTTGAATTTTCATTATGGGACATCAATGAAATTGGTTCCACAAATGGTTCAACAATATCCTCAAAGTTATCTATGTAACCCTCAACACCAACAACATGTTATTCAAGGGATCTTATAGATGATTTTTGTCATATTGGTTTGAAAAGACCCAATTTTTTTCAATGGAATTCCATTTCTATAATCGCGTCTTATAGTATAATCATATAATATTATAAATAGAAAAATAAATACATTATAAATAAATAATGTGTGAAATAAAATGTATCTCATGAGTTAAGGAACATATATTGATGAAATAGTATCTTGACCATTGGAGTAGTAATATGACTCTTATAAATAGTAAACCAGCTAATTGAATATTAACCTCACTAATGAATGTATATAAAAAATTTATCCATATTATAGGTGAAAATATGATATAATTATACTATAGTATAAGTATATAAAGATTTTAGAATTTTTTAATTAAATTTTGGTATTTTTGTAATCCATGTTTATTTAATTACAATATTATGTTTATTTTAATAAATTAAAATTGTATTTATTTTTATTAAATGAATTTAAAAATTATTATTTTTATGTATTATGATCATAAGACAATTTTAATAGACCATAGTTAATTTTTCAATGTGTTAGAAAAGCAGTTTTAAATTTTAAAATTTGAATTTTTCCGGTAAATTATTATTTTAATTACAAATTAGATTTCATATATAGGAAAAAAAATCAAAAAATGGATTTCATTTTTTAATTCATCATGTCAACAAATGGTTCTGGTGAATATTTGGGATTTTTCTAATATACATGCTTTTTTGTGAATAGTAAAATATGATAATTTACGATAAATGAAAAATACCTAAATTATGATGTCATCATCTGATATGTGGATGATGTAAGGCCATTATCTCGAACTCACATACACTATTAACTATTTTTGGTCACAATAATTAATTATATTCATAGTCTTAATCAAAAATATTAATCTAATGGTTTAAATAATGGGAAAACCCTATTGTCCTCTACTATAAATACCACCCTTCTTTAACTCTTCTCTTAACTCCTATCAAACTTTGTTCCTTGAATAAATTATACCAAAATCTATCCCTAATAACTTATCCCACATCATTCATCCCTTTTTTTATCAAAATTTAAAATCCTCTTCCTTAAATACCTTCTCAAGGAAGACTTATTCAAGATGTAAATTCAGCATTTCATTTATTTTAAATTCTTTCAAGTTGCATTCTTTTTTTTTATTTCCTCACATAAATTCATCCCAATGTTATCATGAATCTAGTAACATACATGTTTTTTAATTTTGTTATGATAAATGAATAATTCATCATCATTTCCCTTTTCTCCTCCTTTTGTACTTGAAATTAAAACACCATCTAAGACGTGTTAATTTTTCACATTCAAGGATCATGGGTTTTCAATTTCTATTATCGTATTTAATTCAAGTCATGAACCAATTTTTATAGTTGAAATACACTATAATGTATGTTTTATATTTAATTTATGGTTGTAGAATATTTTTTACGCATGATATGAATTTATAAAGAAAAATGAGTTCGATGTGATAAAAAACTGCCAATTAACCAAAACAATTATCATTATAGTGTTATTTAATGATTCATATTCACTCAAAATAACCAAATGAATTTTTTAACCATGTAATATATTGGTTTTTAAATAATAACATAAAACTTCATTTTTATACCACCATTATCATATTGCATGTTTATCCTTTAATGGTAATAAGTACACAAATCATGAAAACCCAAGGAACAAACACTCCCAAACAAATAAATTGAACCTCTTAGCCCATAAAAAAGACATGAATGAAATTAATAAGGTTATATTAAATAATTTACATGAATAATAGTTCCTTTACATATTAATTAATGAATTTCATTTTGTTATCTATGGCATTAAGATCAAGTGAAGGACACCTTCATAATTAAGGTACGAGATTCTACCCAAACCTCCATTATTCCATCTGGTTTCCCCATATTTCTATTTTACCCAAAAGATGTTATCTGTTATTTTTATGAATATATTATAAATTCTTTGTATATACTATAAAATCAAATATCAGTATCCATTAATCAATATCTTTCCGGTATATACATTTATTTAAATGATTCCCTCCTCAAATCATCCATATAAGAAAGCACATTTCAAGGGAACATCCCAAATTCTTACCCAATTTCAAGTACACTCTATCATCTATTTTATGTGTCCATTATTTTTAAATATTAAATATTTTTATTAAGAAAAAATTCTTCTTCAGTTGTGTTTTTATTTATAAGATTATTCCATTTCCTATTTAAAATTCTCTTTATTATTTTCCTTAAAACCACACAAAAATGTTTTAAGGATGAAATTTATTAAATAATCTTATTACATGTTGTAAAATCTATTATAAATCACTAACCATGATATATGCCTATGAATTTACATCTATGTATTACTTGATTTATTTCATGGACAGGAGTATGATATGCCAATTCATTGTGGTTTATGACATGATTATGATACCCATTTCATTCCATGGGTACCCTTATGTTTATTTATTATTGATTATGTATGATTATATATTTTACAAGAATATTCATGAACATGTCATGATGGGTATTCCAAGATATCACTCCAATTCATTGGGTAAATTTGAGTCTCATGAGACGTTATGTGCAATGATCTATGCGGTTTGTCTTAACTCGTTCTACCATGTGCAACAGTCTGAGTGGTTTTCCTAGACTTGTGCTCCCCTATGTGAAAAAAGCCTTTACTCATGCTAAAGTCATGTTTTATGTTTCTTACACATTACTATTAATTCATTTTTATATGATACCATGTTTATATGTTATGATTCTATATGTTTTAGGTCTTTTTATATCATTATGTTATTCCTTATAACCACATCGTAGAGCTCTATTTATTATGTTTATTCCCTTGTTGGGTTTTTCATTTCAACACTTTTTTGATATTATCCCCAAGTTATCATTTGAATATGTATGAGTACAATATAATTAAGGATCTCTTAATGAAGTCTAAATAAATAAATGTTATATTTAGTCCTAGTTTTTTTATTTTTATGTACCTAGTCTTCCAAGACAAAAGACTTTATTATCCTTGGCTTGTAATATGATGTTTTGTTATGATTAAAGTCTTGTATAGTTTTGTGTAAAAGGATATAATAACTATAGATTGTATCAAAGGATTGTCTACTTATTTTCGGAGATTAGTAATAGATCACTTTAGTAAGAACCTTAAGGATGGGTCTATGTATAAGAAAACATCCAAAAAATTGGGTATGTAGAGAATATGAGGTTTATTAAGAAAATAAATCTCTGTCTATATTTGAACAAGTGGATGTGGCTCTGACACATATATATCAAGGGGAAAAACCTGAAAACACCACTTTGATCTAGACTCAAATGAGTACTGGTGCATGATAACAGGCCACACTACACTCCTAGTTTGACACTCTCAGGGGATATGCTTTTCTAAATTCATAATCTCATTATGAACCATTAGCTAGATATAAAAAAATATCACATATGAATATATGTTAAGAAATAAATCAAGTATGACCTAGATTTATACCTAGGTAATCACATGCTAGGATATACTTTTCTTTTAAGAGTGTATCCTATTATATTTAAATTTATGTTTTTCATACTTATTAGCTATGTATTCAATCAGCCTAATTGTTTTTAATTTTTCTTAGTTAATAGAATGAAATAGAAGAAAAATTTCCAGAAATCAGTGTGATAGGAAATGTGAATATCTCTCTAATGATATGCCAAATATGATGAGAGTAGGTTCTCAAAACATCATGATAGTACTTGCTCAGCTGGATAAAGTTATGAATAATAACATGAATCATGTCGAGTGCCTTCCTCCTCTAAGGAAAGAGCATGTTTCCTATGAATTCTTTATGCATCATAGGCCTCCAATGTTTAGTGGATCCTCTTATACCCTCCTCATGTAACAATGGATTAACTCCATTGAAAATATATTCTATGTCCTCTAGTGCTCAGATGATGAGAAGGTTTTGCTGGAAGTCTATCATTTTAATGGGGAAGCTGATCAGTGGTAGACACTAATGCAGAATACAATGTCCCTGGAGGAAATTGATTCCAATGATTGGGAGGAATTATAGAAAATATTTTTAATAAATATTTTCCACAACCCAACCATATCAATATTGAAAGAGAGTTCCTAGGAATTAAGCAAATGGAATATGGGTCCATCCAGGCATATGAATAGAACTTCATAAGGATTTCAAGATATGCCAATGGATTTTTCATGAAAACTAAAAGCAAGGTGGATCGATTCATTATTGAACTAAAGATGAGTCTATGAAAAGCGTTGGCAATTAGGGAATTTGAACGTTATTTAGAGATTTTCTATTGTTCCCTCAAGGTTGAAGTGGAGATCGAAGACACTCATTGGCCTCACGGGCCTGGTGTCAAAAATTATAAGATGGTGTCTAATATGGGTGGTTCAGAAAATAAATCCTATAATTGAAATAAGATAAAATATCCCATGTGTAAATATTTTGGGAAGAAGAATCGTGGGAACTATTGAAAAAGATCCAATAATTGCTTCAGATCTGGGAGAATATGACATATAGCTTAGAACTGCTAGAGGGATATGAAGAATGACACTAACGTGGAATAAGAATGGAAGGTTCATATTGATACTAATTCTATAGTGTAGTGTTATAATTCCAAAGATCATGGCCATTATGCGAACAATTTCCCTAAGCCAATGGTTATTAGAGGAAATCAACAACAACATCCAAGGAAACAAGGAAGTGAATATGATATCACTACCACTAAGGTGGAGTCAGATAACGATGTGGTGATAGGTACACTAGTTATTCATTCAAGAATAGATAGTATACTATTTGATTCTAGTTCTACGCATTCTTTCATATCTTGCATGTTTAATAGAAATATACTAACACCACCTCAAAATTTGGAGGATATGTTATATATGAGAACACAAAATGGTGAAATTAGTGTGTCCAAGGTTTATAAATCCTACTTGATAAATATTTTTGTAATGAACCTCCTAACAAATCTTTTCATAATTCATTTAGTCGAGTTCTATGTTATATTGATCAAGGATTGGAAATCTTTATACAAAGAAAACATCAACTGTCTGGAATGGGAGATCACCCTTCACATCTTGAAGCATCTTATAATTCATTACGGGAGGATGGAGAAAGATGAATCTCTTTTAGAATCATTGTATCTAGTGTGAATATTACTGCCTTATGGGAAACCATGTCTAGCTTAAATGATTGAGACAAATGAGATGATACATGTCAAGGAAATTCCCATCGCGAGGGATTACATTGATGCATTCCCTAGAGAATTTATTGGTCTTCCTCCTAATCGATAAGTTGAGTTCTCAATTAAACATATTCCACGATCACTACCTATATCAAATACAACTTCTATAATTGCCACCACTGATATGGAAGAGCTGAAGAAGGAGTTACAGGAGAATCTGGAGAAGGGTTTTATACGCCGGAGTGCTTCACCATGTGGTGCACCTATTCACTTTGTCAAGAATAAGGATGGATCAATGTTCATTTTCATTAATTTTCATGAGCTCAATAAAATCAATATAAAGATAAAGTATCCCCTACCACATATAAGTGACTTGTTCGATCAAATTCATGGGGCCAGTTATTTGTCTATGGTTGTCCTTCGATCAGGATATCTTCAATTAATGTTGAGGAAGGAATATATTCCCAAGATTACCTTTTTAATGAGTTATGAACATTATGAGTTCATTGTTATGCTTTTTGAACTCAACAATTATCTAGAAATAATCATGGATTTATTTAATAGAGTCCTTAGAGATTATCTCGACAAATTTGTGGTAGCCTTTATCGATGATATTATGATTTACTCTAAGAACAATGAGGAACATGATGAGCATTTGAATACTATTTTGATGACTTTGATAAGGGTGTAACGTTATGAAATGTACAATAAATATAAGATCTAGAAGGATGAAGTATCATTCTTGGGGAATATTATTACTAGTAAAGGAATATTTTTGGACCCTACCTAGACAAAGGAAATGGAAGAGTGGCACCTTCCAACATATCTAACAGAGATCCGTAGCTTTCTGGGTCTAGTCAGGTATTATTGAAAATATTTGAATAAAAATCATGATTTTCAAAACCAATGACCAAGATGACATATAATTTGGTGAATTTTTTCTCGACTCAATAATGTGAATACTATTTTAAGGAGTTGAAAAATAGGTTAATCACTATGCCCGTACTCACACTCTGAACAAGTGGAGAACTATTTGTGGTGTATAATGATGCTTCAAATAATGGATTAGGATGTGTTCTAATGAAAAATGATAAATTAATAGCCCATGCCTCGAGACAGTTATAAATCATAGAGAAAAACTATACCATGCACGATGTGGTGTTGGAAGCTGTGATTTTTTCATTGAAAATCAGGTGGCATTATCTTTGTGGGGAGAAGTGTGAGATATATAACGATCACTAGGGTCTCAAATATATATTCAAATAGATGGGGATTAATATTCCCCAGTGATGATGGTTAGATCTCATACTATATTATGAATGATCAATCCACTACCACCTCTGTAAGGGAAATAAAGTGGTGAACGCTCTAAGTAGGAAGGATCATGCATCTTTATCAATGACGAGAGTTTAAACTGATAAAATCATCATAGATTTATAAAGGATGGACATTAGAATCATTAAGGGAGGAAAATAATCAATAAATTCTAAAATGGTCTCTCTACCATCAATCATAGAGAAAATAAAAGATTCTAAAATTAAATATGTGGAAATTTAGAAAAGGGTGGATGTTATCAGAAATGGGAAATCCCTTAAGTTCAAGATTGATGAGAAAGGAGTTGTCAGATTTGGGTCCCGATTATGTGTACTATCCGATCTAGAGATAAATAAGGATCTTTTTAATGATGCACATATCTCAACCATCTCTATTCACCCATGGATAACAAAGATTTATCGAGATCTCTGATAAGACATTTGGTTGGACAATATGATGAATGAAATTTCGGAGTATACATCAAATTCCCTGGAATGTCAACAAGTGAAGGATGAATGAAAGAAGTCTAAGGGGATGATTCAACAACTAATCATACCAACATCGAAGTAGGAAAACATAACCAAGGACTGTTTAACTGAACATACATGGACATCTAGATAAAATAATGATATATGGGTCATTCTGGATCATCTTACAAAGACATCTCACTCTAATAAAATTTGAGATGAGTTATCATTTAATTAACTTGAATTGATATATATCAAAGAGGTGGTAAGGATTCATGGAGTACCAACATCTATTCTATCTGATAGAAATCCAAGATTCTCCTCGATGTTCTGGGAAAGTCTCTAGTATGCTCTAAGAACTACACTAAACTTATGTATGGCCTATCATCCTCAAACAGATTGAAAATCCATATAAAATATTTTGACACTCAAAGACATGGTGAGAACATGTTCTATGGACCTAAAAGGATTGTAGGACCAACATCTTCCCCTACTTGAATTATCTTACAACAATATTTTCCACTCCAGCATCTGATTGACACCATATGAATCCCTTTGTGGGAAAATATGTGGAGTATCATCATGTTTGGATGACGTCAGTGAGTGTAAGATGCTAGGACCTGTAATGGTCGAAGAAATAGTACAGATGGTGATAACCCTACAGTAGAGCATCAAGGCATCCCAAAGTCGACATAATAGTTATGCAAAAAATTTGTTGACAGGACCATGAGTTCAATGTCAGAGACATGGTATTCCTACAAAAATATCCATGGAAGAAGGTCATGATATTTGGGAAAAAAGTAAAGATAATTACTAGGTACATCGGCCCCATCATGATTCTTGACTGTGTTGGTCTTCTGGCCTATCAACTAGAACATCCATATACTATGTATAAAGAATAAGATGGCTTCCATGTATCCCAAATAAATAAGTACATACCAGATCCTTCACATGTACTATCATAAAAGGTGGTATAGTTAGAGAAAGATCATTCTTATATGGAGATGCTAGTGAATATCATGGATAGTAGAGATAAATTTCTATGCAATAAGAGTATTCATCTGATCAAATTACTATAGAAGAACTATAGGTACAAAGAGGAATCATGGGAAATAGAGGATGTAGTAAAGGAAAGGTACATACACCTATTTATGATCTAGGATGTAAAACGAAATTTTGAGGGGGAAATTTCATAATGGGGGAGAATGTAATGACCCAATGTTTTATCAATGGAATTCCCTTCTTATAATTGTGTATTTTAGTATAATCATATAATATTAAAAATAAAAGATAAAAAGAACCTTATAAAAAATGAATGAGTTAAATAAAATGTATCTCTGGAGTTAAGGAACAGATACCAATGAAATAGTAGCATGACCTTTGAAATAGTAATGTGAATCTTATGAATAGTAAACCAACCAATTGAATAGAAGCCTTACTAATGAAAGTATAAATAAAATTCATCCATATTATAAGTGAAAATATGATATATTTATATCATGTTATAAAAAAGTAAATATATTAAAAATTATTAATTAAGTGTTTGTATTTTTATATGTCATGTATATTTAATTACAATTTTTTGACTAATTTAATCAATTAAAAATTCATTTATTTTGATAAAATAAATTTATTAATTATTAGTTTTTATATCTTATGATCAAAATATAATTTTATTATACCTTAGTTAATTTTTAAAAGTGATAGAAAATTATTATTAAATTTTATAATTTTTATTTTTCAAGAAAATTATATTTTTTATTAAAAATTAAATTTAATATATTTAGAGAATTTTTTTCATAAAATTGAGTTCATTTTTGAATTTTATACGTCTAAAAAAGGTTGGGGTAAATTTTTTGGGTTTTTTATAAAATACATGAATTTTTATGAATAGTAAAATATGATAATTTACAATAAATGCTTAGTACATGAATTATGATGCAATCATCTGATGTATGGATAATTTAAGGCCATTATCTCAAACTCACATGAATTATTTATTATTTTTGGTAAAAAAAAAATGATTATTCATATTTTTCAGAGAAAATATTAAACTAATGATTAAAATAATGGGAAACCCACCCTCTCCTCCGTCATTAACACCACCCCTAATTACCTCTTCTCTTCACTCCTCTAAAGACTTTTTCCTTTTCTAAATTATGCCCAAATATATCCCTAATACCATATACCACTTCCATCATCCCTTGGTCTCTTCAAAAGACCAAATCCTCTTCCCTAAATAGATTCTCAAGGAAGACATATTCAAGAGGTAAATTCCTCTTTTAATTAAATTTATTTTCTTTGATGTTTGATTGTTTTAATTTTCTTTACTCACCTCCTTTCATAAAAATGTAATGATCACTCTAGAACTATACATATACTGGAATTTTGTTATTTTAATGAAATGATTCATCATCTTCTCAAATTTCTCCTCCTTTTATACTAGAAATAAAAACACCAACTGAGATGTGTTAAATTATCCAATTCAAGGACAATGGGTTTTCTATTTCTATTACCATCTTCAATTCTGGTCATAAAACCATTTTTATGGTTAACCAGACTAAAATATATTTAATATGACTAAATTAAGTTTTTTTAATATTTTCTACATACGATATAAATTTATAATGAAACATGTGTTCGATGTGGTAAAAAAACCACTAATTATCCCAAGAAATATTCATTGATGGTTTATACGATGATTTGTCTTCATTCCCAATAAACAAATAAAATTATAAAAAATTAATATGTTGGATGTTAACTAATAAAATACAACATCAATTATAGAAATCCACACTCATATTTCACGTTTCTCCTTAAAAGTATATAAGTAAACCAATCATGAACACCAAGGAAACAAATGATACCAAAAAAATGAATTTGAACCTCCAAACCCTTCAAAAATTTCAGGAATGAACTTAATAAGGTTATATTAAATCTGCTTCATAAGGAAGAGGTTCTATTAATATTAATTAATGAATTTAATTTTCTTATCCATGACCTTAAGATCAAGTGAAGGACACCTTCAGACTTAAGGTATAGGATTCTACCCGAACCTCCATTATTCCTTCGGTTTGCTCTATATATATATTTACCCAAATGAAGTTATCTATTATTTTATTTTCCTCTCCCACCCTTTTTCCACACTGCACAAGGGAGTGGTAAGAGTTTCAATTTTATTTATGAGCTACTAGAAATAGTATCATATGACTCCAGTAGTGGTGGTTATAGGATGATCTACATGCCTCATGACCAGCAGGCCTCCCTTCATGACACCTCCACAACAAGATGTGGCCTTGGCCCATGGTGCACCTCTGACAGTTGAATCAGGTGAGGTTAGTGGTAAATCAACACGACAATAGTCTTCTCCTTCTACAGACATGGTTCGTAAGGATTCCTTAGTGGATACGCAAAATAAGAGCTAGATTGGTCTATGTGTCCTCAGTTTGGTTAGGGATCCTTCACTGTTAGTGTCAGGTTCAACAGATCTGGTCTAAAAATCATATCAAGGTTGTTTTTTTGTATATCTACATTGGGATTTTATTTATGGTCTATAGCTAAAGTATCTTGTGGTTTGGAGTTTGAGGGATAATGGTGATGTGGGTGATTTGACACCATATTAACGGTGAGTGTGAGATGTATAGGGAAGAATAGTGAGTTAGGGTTGTGGTGGAAGATGTGAGGGACCGATGACACAAAGTCACAAGTGTGAGTACAGGAATACCATTGGTTGTGGCTGGGTAATAGATTAGTGGAAAGGATAAGAAGCATTGCCTATGCCACTGGTGAGTGGAAATGATAGTGTGTGGGTGAAACAGTTAGTAAATAATGGTTCCAAGGGTAAATAACGGTTCCACCATTATAGAGTGATGGTGGCAGATCTCCATCAAAGTTAAAAATTGATATTAAAATATTGAAAATTTTAAATTAATGTAATAGAAATAAAAACCCCAAAATAAATTAATTATCCAAATAATGACATGGAAATTAATAAATTAAAATTAAAATAAAATTTTATATTATCTTAATAAATTTAAATTAAATTTTAAATTTAAAATAATTAAATAAATTAATAATATAATGTTAATTAAATTAATATTTTATAAAAAAATTTAACATTGAATGATTAATTTTAGAATAATGTTAAAATTAAATAAATGAAGCATATTTTATAATTAATTAAACATAAGAATACTTAAAATTATTAAAAATTATCATTGACTTATAAAAATTTTATAGAAAATTTAAAGAACCGAAAATCTAAATTTGATAAAAATAATTAATAAAAGGAATAAAAATAAAAAGATTAATTTTGAAAACATATTGATTAATGAATTATTCTATTCAATTATAAAAGTGTGAATATTTAACAAAAAGAATAAAATTTATCATCTAATTCATTAAAAATTAACTAAAAATATATTGAAAATTAATCAAATATGAGGCCACATCATGGTACGCCCCAGTTTGAGTTTTTGATTAAATTCATTTTGTTGGGTTAACCATTTTTTCTAAGCCTGGGTTCCTGAGTCTTATTCAGAAATAAAAATACTTTGTTTGAGAAAATGAAATAATGTTCAGGGATGTAAGTTTGTTTTTAATTAATGGAGTCTAGATTGAAATGTGTAAAATGGGTTTATAAAGTTCTTCCGTGCATTGGAAGGCATTATATGTGGCTTGGGTCATTTTATGAAAATTGGTTGAAAACAATATGCTTGAAATTTACAAATAGTGTAAAATTTGCATGATGTGTAACATATGCTAGAAACTTGTCATCAACTGGTATATGAAATGATATGGTTACATGCCATGTAAACCATTCACATCGTATAAATGTTCTATAAGATAAATATTACCCTCGAGTGATGTGTTTTTCAGTGTATACCTCTAAAAATAGACTCATTATGTGTAAAAAAGTAACACAAAATGTGATATCAAGCCCATAAGTTTTAAACAGCATTTTTCTGGCAATTTTTCACATTCCTTTGAGGAATTTTTTTACTACATCTATAGGATGTTTTTCTTGGTTATTTCGGATTCATTTCCTCTATTCTAGACATCTCATTTTTGTGACCAATCCCTAGTAATTATTTATCTTTGATTTCCACCTCCTCTTCTATTATTCTTCATTAGGGGAATGGAAAATTTGGACTACTTATAGTTGTGATCTTGACCAGGATTGTTTTAGGTTGTTCTTGTGGTCTTGAACACCTACTTCCTCATTGGTGTAACCCTTTGGAATTGTTGTCTCTATCACCAATTTAATGTATAGATTCTAAAACAAACCACATATTCTCATTAATTACAAGTATATATAATATAATGATCTCATAAAAAATGTATGATCTAATTAATATATTCATTAAAATATGGTGAATAATATAACAACCCTATCTTAATGAACATATAGATTTAAATTAATATTTTAGAATACTTAAACCATTATACAAATGGATTCCCAAATACTATATTAGTTTACTTCCTTTAGAAACATGGAAACATAAAAAATGGTATGTAAGGGAGCTAAATTGTTTTTCACTAGGTTCTTTGTGAATCACACCCATAAAAGACATATAATACATAATAAATATCTTCATAATATGTTGAAGGAAACATACAAAGGTGTGATCTTAGATGCTCAGTATGGGTAAAAAAGGGAGATATGTAATCATAAACAACATAATTGGGGGATGTGAACATGATCATAACATTATAAGATCATACCCTGAATATTAAGGATCATAAAAAGGAATCATTACATAAATATTGGTTGTTCATAAGGCAAAAATCATAAGTAAATAATGAACATAATCCATGAAGACATAACATAGAAATAATACAAAGAATTGTGGAGAACACATAAGAATATAATACCATTCCCAATGAGTCAATATGCATAGCTAGAACTTACCAGGGCACTTCATGGGAACTTAAGCTACTCATAACGACACACAACCAACCCCAATCATAGTACTTTCCTAGGAATGGATCGAGTTTCCCCATCTCCAAATAATGGATAAGGTTTCCCCATCATCCATCTTCATGGTAACTAAACCTATTGGGCAGGACACACCACCATCCCTTGTCATAGCCATTTACTTGTAAGGGATCAAGATTCTCCATCTTCCCATAATGTATTAGGTTTCCCCATCTTCCATCTTCATGTTGACTAAACCTACTGGGTGGGACACACCCCCATCCATAGTCAAATTCCTTTCCTCCTAAGGGATTGGGTTTCCCCATATTCCAATAATTGATTGGGTTTCCCCATCTTCCATATTCAAGATGACTAAACCTACTGTGTAGTATACACCACCATCTCCAGTCACATACATTTCCTTATAAAGGGTTGGGTTTCCCCATATTTATATATTCGATAAAGCTCATCGACTTGATTAAATCCTTATCTCATGAGATATATATATTTAAAAATGAATTTGGGGGAGATATAGGTCCCATCAATCACATAATAAAATCATTCCTATATGTTCCTCAAGATAACAAAACATTCATCATATCAGTATCCATAAATAGAGACGGTTTTTTTTAAAATCATATCAAAATTGATGAAATGAAATGAGTATCAATAACATTTCATCACGTCATAACCCATGGAAAATTTATAGGTTTAATAATCATTTACTCAATGAATAACCTATGAAAATAAGTGGGTTTTAAAAGAATATAACACATCGAAGAGAAATATATTTCATAAGAATCATTTCATCAAAACATAAACCATTCAATAAAGAATATTAATGGAACCTTTGAATCATTTCTTATTAGTTCTTGAGTAACATCAACCTATGTTATCTAATACAGGAAATAACTTGAAGGATATTTTGAAAATATTTATTAATACAAATAATCTTTCTCCATTAAATCATGCTCTTTAGAATATTAAACACTTACAACACCATTTTCATGAAAATAAAATTGAAAACTTATCAAGAAATATTTGAATACATTTTGCAAACCATTTTCTCTAAAAAATTATAATGATAGCCTGAAATCCATTTGAAAACATTTCTCCTTTAAAATTTATAAAATATTCTTATAAATATTGTAAAAAAATTTACATTGAAAACATATCTAATAATATTGAAAATAATTTGAATTTTTTCCTTGAATACATAAAAAAGAAGATTCAAAACATATTTATAACCATTTTCCTTGAAAAAATATAAAATATACTTGAAATTTTTTCAGACCCATTTTCCATTAAAACATACAAATGAATCATAAAAACCTTTTAAAAGACAATTTCCAAGAAAAATACTTTGAAAATTTATATAGAAATCTTAAAAACGTTTTGAAAACCATATCATTGAAAAATAAATTTAAAAAGATTTTATTAAAAATTAACCTTTTAAACTTGAAAACGAAGCCTCACTAATATGACAATGTGTAAATCTATATATGCCATATGAGGTAAATAGAACTTTCCTCTTTCATGGTAAAAAGGTTTAAAAAATTCCTTTTGTGGAAAAAGGCAAGAAAATTCTGTTGAAAATAATTTTAAAAGAATAAAAAGAATAAGAAGTTACTTTTAATATTATAGGAGACTAGTATAATATTCTTATAAATCCTTTTTAGTAAAATTTTTTTTTCTAGAAAATAGATTTACGATAAAAGATAAGGTAAGGTTTGTATTTATTAAAAACACTTTATTAACTATCTTATATAACAAATAGTGGAAAATGGTATCAATACAAGAATATATCATGAATAATAAGATTATAAGAAAATTAAGAAGTTATCTTGAGGGACGGATTATAAGATTTTATCAAAGGAAGAATAAAAATAAACAATCTCAAAAAGATATGATATTATTTCCACAAACTCTTACCACTTGGTAACTTTGATCTATACACCCCATTTGCGAAAATGAAATTACATGAAGCATATAATATCATGAAAATAATGAGATTTATTATATAAAAGTTAAAATTCATTATAAACACCTCATGGAATTATTAGGGTGCATAATATGTCAGGTATTTCCATGAAGGCAATTTGAGATGAAAATACATTATCGATTTGGTAGAATTTTTAGCACAAACCACATGAGAGAATGTTCATAAAATGGATATGTAAATAACCATATATTTAAGTATAATAGTCACAAAATAAATTCATATATAGTATATATACCAAAACAATTAGTACTATATAATGCGTGTATCTCACAAAAATAAAATGTGAGATGAAATCCTCTTACCTTTAGTATTGACTCTCTTTGTACTCGTAATAACCTCATGTATAATAAATAAAAGTTTATTATACATATTTTATAGAACCATATTCTTATATCTAATTCCATATCTGTTTTGATTATGAATTTATATTAAACAATAGTTAATAATTATTTGTTAATGTCATTAATATTAAATATTTTTTACTATAATAATCTAAATAATATTAGGATATGAAATGTAATACACTTTTCATGGAGATGGTAGGTCGTATGTATGCATGAATACTACTTCCATTTTATTGATGTATTGAAAGAAATAAAGTAAATGGAATATATATATGTATATATGTATATAATATCATTAAGTTTGAATTATTATTTCATATATATCATATAGGTTCACTAAAATTATCCTTAATATACTTCATATAGTGTTTGAATGAATCATGTCTCTTTGAAAGGGTAGTAGTCAACACTTCCACAAACGAAATTATCGTATTTACAAAATATGGAAAGAATAAGGGTATGTTTTTAATGAAAATGATAGAATAATTAAGACATTATACCTATCATATATATTATAAATAAATATATTTTCCATCATAATGTCCAGTATGATTTGTGGTAAATGAAAAATGAACAATCATCATTTCGTGATGCAGTAGTTCACCGTACACGTAAACCGTATGTTTGTTACCCATTAGATGGAAGTGTAATTGAATATAGGTATAACCCTTAGAATAAAAAAATCTTTTTTTATTTACGATACTATATTTTATATATAATAATGTAATAATAACAGTTTAGGGAGTGAATAATGGGAGAAAATGTTCTTGGGGAAGGTGTTACTTGTTAATATGATAACTCCTTTTAGTTTTCACCAAAGGGATTAATTTGAAGGATTTATGAATAAAAGGAGGATTCAATGAGAACTTTAGGGTTTTTTAGAAGTTTATTTGTCATATATTGGCCTATAAAAAATATTTTTAGTGTTCTTTGGAAGTTGGAGAGGTTGTCAACTTTTATAGGGAATGGAAAGGACACACTAGGCATTTTTGAAAAACAATTAGGAGTGACCATGTTTTTATCTAAAATATTCATAAAAAACTATAAAAACTTAATAATTCAAGGTTCTTGGAAGTAATATGTCCGTACAATGGGTTTTTTCATTGGTGGATTGGTCTTTTGGGCCCTTAATATTACGGTTTATTCCATTATTAGGCTTAATTTTATAGTAATCGTTATAATTTTTTATAATTACATTTACTAATATAATTCATAAAAAACAATTAAGAACTTATTAGAGATTATGAATTATTTTGATTCCTAATGTTGAATCCATTTTTCCAAATTTCAGTCATATATTTTTTAGAAAGTAATTTAAATTTAATCCCATTGACGGGATGACACTACAAGTTTCTGAAGTAAAAATAGTGAAATTTTTGCTCTATTTTTATTGTTAATATCAAAGTGAAATTGATTAAAATTACCTAAATTGGGTCAATTGATAAAATTTTGATCTAATTTAACTTTAATAACAATTCAAATTTGAATTTATCATTACAAATAAATTTTATGAAAAACCAGTTATGAATTAAACATATGTATTTTTTAACTATTCATTAAAATAAGAATCCTTACCGAAAAATACTAAAAAATTACCCTAAAATAAATTTAATTTATTTATTTAATATATGATGTTTATTTTTACATATATAATCCATAAAAGTTCAAAAAATGGATTTAATGTATGATTTCCATTAAAATGCACTAATAATTCCTTCGTTACAAGTATATAATTTTATGCATACAATTGGATTTGTTTTTTTCTTAGTCTTATAAAATATATATAATGAATATAAAAACATTTGAATGAATATAATATATATATATATATCACATTCATATCAGTCAATAATTGTTATTAATATAATTTATTAGGGTAAAATAGCTTTGTGGGTATAATAATATTTTTCATTATATTCAATCTGGATCCATATCAATTCTTATTAAATTGTAACCAATGAATTAATTTTATATATGGCGAAAACATAAATTTTAATTATTTATGTAACGCTTTTCATTACTACTAATTCAATGTCTAGGATATATTAAATAATATATCATTATTTGGTAAAACCCAGTCTTCTATGTTGCACAAGAATTCAAAGAATGTCATTGTTATGTGTAATACATGCTAACCACATTGTTCCTTGTAGATAAAGAGAAAAATTAAGTTTCTTGAATTTCTTTATTAAATTGGGTTTACATATAACTCAATAAAAACATAGTTTTTTAATATAAAATAAAATATTCTTACTTTTGTGTGAAACGATAAATATCAAAAAAATAAATTAATTCGGAAAAAAATTCTACCAATATTGGGGTGTTAGAAAAATTTATTTGAATATTGGTTGGATCCCTTTAGATTAAATTGTTGATGGGACCTGGATTTTTCCTACCTATTGGGTGACAATACCCTTGATAAATAATTTATTAGCTAAAGGCTTATGTTGTGTTTATCATGACATGATTCCTTAGGTTATTTCTTGATATAAAATCACTATGTAGTGATTTAAATGTTTATAGATATGACTATTGATCATTTGAGGTATGAATAAATTTATAATTTATAGTCAAATGATAATTTTCATAATTTACCATTGATCCTTTTGATGTGATATTGTGATATCCTTATTGTTATGAAATGTGTTGTGATTTCTATGTTGAAAATCTTATATAGGGAATTATTGCTATTTTTTCTGTCAAAATTCTTATATATCTCTATATTTTCCTCTCCATAAGTTGAAATGATTATATACTACGTTATTCCACCACACATTTTGACATGCTTATATACTAATCTATTCCCTGACACATACAGAAATGATTATATACAGATATATGCCTAACACATGATGAAATTTTCTTATACCTTGTTATTCCCTAACATATGATGAAATTTTTATATAGGGATCGATTCCCCAATACATGTTGAAGTGCTTATATACCAAGATATGCCCTGACACATGTTGAAATAATTTTATATCAAGATATTCCCTAATACATGCTGAAATTCTTATATACCAGGATTTTCCCTCACATATGATGAAATACATATATATTTGTCTATTCCCAGTGACACATGTTGAAATACTTATATAATATGCTTGTCCTAGATCAGTGTGATTTATACATGGATATATGGTTATGATTTCCAATGATGATTTACATGCTCAATGAAATACCCTCATGATTCTGAAGAAGGTTATTTGGATATATGGATACGGTTATCATGGTTTTGTTGCATGCTCAGATACATTATAAAAATGTTCCTATGTAGGTTGTTTGTTCTAGTGTTCTTATTTTCATTCTACTTTTTTCAGTTTGACATTTAGATACATCTCATAATTTCTTTCATTATTCATTACTAATTGTTTAATTATTATCCTTTTCAGAGTTCTATGAGATATTGTTCCACTTGTTTATTTCTATAATTATGCTACTTATATTTTTATTTACACTTTTATATAACTCCATATTAAGGGGTATATTCTCCCGATTATACTAATCAATCCCCCTCTACTAGTCGGAAACCACTAGTGTATGGTGAGGAATTATTGAGGTCCCGTAAAGAACCCTTTCCGAATACATGAGTGATTTCGGGGTTATGGGATGCTACAATGTGGTTTCAGAGGAATGAGTTATTCTTTCTTTTTTCATTCCTCTTTGGTAAAGAAATAAAAATGACTAGGTTGTGTTGGGATTTGGAAATGAGATTTTTAAACCCCAAGTACCTAGTTAATGTATTGTTTTTTATACAATTTAATTGTTAATGTTTATGTTATTTCATGTTAGGTGATTCCCATGTTTTGTGAGGTTATTATTCTGTGATGTTATTGTTTCTGAATATTTATACTCATGGCCTGGTATGGTGAAATATGAGAAATCATAAATCATGATAGGAATATAGGAGTCTTTATTGACATGAATTATTCATCAAGGGAAACATTTGTTGCATATGATATATACTTTCATTGTTGAAATATTATATAAGAAATTTTTTATATCTAAGAGATGAAGTAAATTAACAGATATGTAATGCTAAAAACACATGTAAGCCCAATTTAGTGAGTCCCAAAATCAGTGTTTCTCTATTATTGTCATCTATTTAGGTTTATAATATAATACTAGGTGTTCTATGGAGTTGTTTCTATTTTAGAGTAACTGCCTCCACATATTCTTTGAGTTGATCATTGTGAGAGTGTAAATCAGAACACTCCAAACGTAGTTGATCCGAAGCATATTTTAGCTCTTATGGATCAAATGTATATTCAACTTCACAATAGCTTCCTAAGCATCATGTAATCCATTTAAAGATATACTATTATCACTTTGACATGGATTTATGCTTATATGAGAGTGTTATTGATGTAGTATCCAACTACATTCATTGGGGAGGGAGTCCCCCAGGTAGTTGAGTTCTAGATCGAGTCAATGCAGAAGATCATTAATAATTTCATGGAATCAACATAGAAGAGGGTTAATCTTTCTACATATATTATTCAAGGATTATCCAATAATTAGTGATATATTCTTGAGCATTCTAGGAAGCAATATGATTTTTCTTCGAAAGATTTGTAGATGATGTTCATGAGCCATTTCTAATCACAACATTGATGGATGGAAAGGATTGTGAGTTCATGCACCTAACATAGAAGGCCATGATAGTTTTAGAATAAATAGAGGATTTCGCTAACTTTCAGTTCATTTTAGAATATTTGGAAGGTTATTAGTTCTTTGAGGAAAGATATTTTTATAATATTATTCACTATGAGATCATTTCGTAGGTGAAACTTTTTTGTCTAAAAAGATTTGAGGATGTTATAAATCAGGAACTCATCATGGAATGGAATATAAGAGTGGCCTTAAAGAATTTCCAGGATATTTTAGTAGGGTGAACTATGAACTCTTTTTCTAGTGGAAAGAAGCATCACTATGATGGTTTTCTCCAGGAAAATAGTAAACAGGGTAGTCTGGTTAGTGGGAATACATATTAAGATCGTGTTCCATTGTAGTGCTACAAGTGTGGTATGTTTTTTCAAATGTATCCTTCGGGTATTTATATGTATTTCTAGTGTTGATCCTATAATAAGATGGGCCAACTACAAGGTTTTTATTTGGCCAAGTTGTAGTAGAGCAGTAGAAAGGGATCAAGACAAGTACATGAGACGGGGAAGGACACAACTAGTTCTCATCAGATAGGTACCTATAGTTCCATAGGATATTCTGGTCTGCTTAGGGGACATGGAACATTCACTAAATAAATATAAGTAAAATAGAGGGAGAATCATAGTGGATTCATACTATATCCAAGGGCATACGGTCTAGTCATCTACAAGTTCTGCAGACTACTCCTCCTATTTTGGATGCAGGTAATTCTACTTTCAGTGGTACGAATCTAGTATCATCTACCATTTCTTCAGTTATGTTCTGATACTAGGTCATCACATTCATCTTTATCTTATCTTTCTATAAATAGTTTTTTATTTGATGTAGAATCTCTATATGGCATTTTTATAATTGATACACCATTTGAATGTGGTCAAAGAATGAAAAATGTTTCCTGGTGTGTTTGCTAGAGATCAGTGGTTACTGTATTTTTAGAATAGTTCATATTTGAATTTTTTTCCATTTTATTCTTAGTATGGATTGTTTAGTACTATTCTAAAAAATATCTACTATTATTGGAGAAGAGTTACCATTCTATCTCTAGAAGGCTACATCTATTCTCACCATGGTGAGTGGGGTCTTTAGGCTGGTAGTGTAGGACCAATTTAGTTCAGATTGGATTGTCTCATGGATCAGATAGTTGTTCCTTCTCTAAATGATGTTGGGATATAGTAGGATGTTTTTAATCCATTTGTATACTATTTTCATGATTTCGTTCGAGATGTGTTTTATGGGTTACTACCGAGAAAGAGATCGAGTACACGATCGAGTTGGTTTCTATGGTACATTCTATATATATTCTACATTATATTATTGAACAAGTAGGGTTTCATGAGTTGAATTTTCAGTTAGAATATATGAAAAAATAATGGTTTCATATGGCCAAGTATGTCTCCAAGAGTTTCTCTAGTTCTTTTCTCGAAGAAGGATGAGGGTCCATTATTATTTTTTGTGGATTACCAGATCCTAAAACATATAACAATCAAAAACTGGTTACTCCTTCTTTATATCAATGATATATTAGATTACTTGAGAGGTCATAGGATCATATACAAAATTTATTTAAGATCAAGATATCATTAGTTGAGTTGGATACCATTGGTCATACCTCAAACTACATTTAGTTACAAGTATTGTTAGTATGAGTTCACAGTAATGTTGTTTCTTTTGACCAATACACCAGTGGTATTAATACCCACAAATAATCATCTCTTTCAACCTTTTCTATACTGGTTTTTGGTGGTTTTTGTGGAGTACATATTATTGTACTCCAAATCAGAAGATGATCATAACAAACATCTTGACATAATCATGATTATATTTATAGATCATCATATTAATGCCAAGCTAACCAGATACTGATTCTAGATTGATAAAGTTCACTTCTCGGGACATTTCATCCGGGAGGTAGGTTTTTCAATAGATCCATATAAATTTACAGTCACGATAACATGGGATCGACCTAATAATGTCCTATAGGATCATAATTTTCTAGTTTTTTTATGTTATTATCAGTTCCTTATCTAGGAATTCTCCCATCTAAAAGTACTGATGTCATGGATGACCAAAAAAGGGGTGATGGTTCTTTTGTTAGATGATTAGGAGAGGGATTTTTAGTATTTTAAAGGTAGGTTGGCCTCATCATCAATCCTCACCTTACCTATTCCATGTAAAGCATATGTCGTTTACTGCAATACATTTAAATTTGGACATGGAGAAGTTTTGATCTCGGAGGATCGTGTGGCTTCACATGGATCGAAATAGATGAGATGGAAAGTGAGGTATTATAAAACTCATGATCTAGAGTTATTTGTAGTGAAACCATCCTTGTGATATTGGAGAATAATCTTTTGGGTGATAGGATTGTGGAAAACATAAATCATAAGACCCATATGTAAATATTTTATCAACATGACATGAACCATTAGCAGAGGAGGTAGGTAAACTATTTTTAATATTTATTACGTTGATTTGGATTATAAACTGATCAAGAGAAACATAGTTTCTGATGAATTGATACTAAATACACAAATTTAGGAAGTCTGAGAGTCATTCAATGACTATTAGATGATGTCCCTCTTTATAAAAATGCATTTAGATGTACATGAGTCTCACATATGATGGGATGTTATTTCAACATCTATTATACACATGATTTTGGATCATATTAAGACAAAGTAATCATATAATATATATATCGTAGTTTTTAGAGAAAATTTATATGGGGAAGATCGCAATAGTATGGCCTCTTGTATATGGGAATTCACTTTTTTTTGGATCATTTATGTGTTCTTATGAGCTTACGTGAGTAGATGATGAGAGAGTTTCATGCTTCTAGATCGGAGGTACATCCATGTTTGATAATGATGTATAATGATCTCGGTATTCAATAATGGTGGTCAAGAATGAAGAAAATAAATAGTGGGATTTGTGGAAAGATGTATCAGTTGTCATCATGTGAAAGATGGGAATCACAGGTCCACTAGGATTTTTTAGCACCTTTACATTATTAAATGGAAATATGGTAATTTCATTATGGACTCGTGGCATGATTACCAAAGAAAAATCACCAAAATGATGCAGTATGGGTGATCATGGATTGACTAATGAAGGTATCCCACTTCCTTCATATCTGGGAGACATTCACCATCATTTATTTGGGTAATATTTTTGAGTGTGTGGTATTTTGGCTACATGATATTCTTATCAGTATCATTTTTTTATAAATAATTTTCCCATATCATGGTTCTAGAATGGTATTTTAAAGATCTAGAATCACATGTTATTTTGAGTACAACTTAACATCCTATGACTAATAGTCAATATAAGAGGAATTTTTAGGTTCTGCAAGATATGTAATGAGGATTTAATTTTAATTTATGATGTTATTCGGTTCAATATATGTAACTCAGTGAGTTTTCATATGAAAACATCTTCTATGGATCGATCCAGATTGAACGTTTTGAGGCTTTTTATGGAAGTTCCTTTCGTTCACCTCTTTGTTGCTAAGGGGAATGTGAGTAAGAACTTGTTGGGCCTGGTCACATGTATGAGACATCTGAGAAGGTATATTTGATTTGGAGGTGTTTGTTAACTACATAGAAAATCATAAGTATTATGTTGATCATTAGATATGAACTCTAGAGTTTGGGGTTGGTTGTCAATTTTTTATGTGACTGTCACATAGGTTGGTGTAACAACATATCATGAGAAAAAGAAATATGGCACAAATAGGTTTGTCGAATCATTCTAGATAGTGGATAGTGACATTCTGGTGGAGTACTGATTATCCATTTCACGATGTTAGAGATCCATTCCATATGTGTTTTATATGTTACTGCTTGAGAGATATTATCCTGACACATCTCATTTTGTAGATTTTGAGGACTTCATGATTTATGTTGAGGTTTTCATTGAGTAGAATCTCATATAGACTATGGACCATAGTGAGAATTATCTCCATGTTATAATTATACCTTTGGATCATGTGTAGTGGCACCATGGGCGTGTTCAGAATAAGTCCTTGGATAGGGTTTTTAATATGCGATCACAGTGGCCAGACATGTTCACCGAGACCAAAAAGTTATTCTTTCAACATCTATGGGAAGATATGTTATGTGGTGTGGAGTTCGTAAGATACTATATTTTTTCTTGTGAATCCCTCATTGAGTTTTGTTTTAAATTCCATTCATTAGGCTCAAATTTTTCTTTAGGCCATGGATGATGAGTCTTATTTGGAGATGGAGAAATTTTATTGGATAAAGTCACATAAAGTTTAAAGATATGTTTTTTTGAGTTAATGGAATCTAGAAATAAATTTTTAAAATATTTTTATGAGTTTTTTCCATGATTAGTAAGGATTTGAAGGTGTTTCAGGACCTTTTTTAGAAAATTGGTAGAAAATATTCTACTCAACATTTACACATTGTGTACATGTTACACAACATATAACTTCCATAAGGAACATGTCACGAACCAATACATGTCATTAAATAGATACACATTATGTAAACCATTCAAATTTTGTTAACATTATGTTGGATAAATATTAACTTTATGTGATGGTTTTTCATTGTATTCCACAAAAAAATAAATAATGTTTCGTAAAAGTGTTACACACTATTTAATTTTGCGACTAGTAGTTACAAACATTTCCATAAGTGATATTTTTTTGCATTCTTTCTTTGAAAATTCATCCTATCAACCATGTAATGTTCATAAAATAATTTTTAAAGCATTTCCTTCATTCCAAACACCCCCTTTGTGAGACCAATCCCAAGTAATTCATGGACTTTGGTTTTCTCCTACTCTTTTGTTGTTATTCGTTAGGGAGATGAAATATTTCAACTCCTTTTTTGTTTGATATTTCCCTGGGTTTTTAGGTTCTTATTTTATTATTCATATTATTCTTCCTCATTGTTGTTACCATTTGGAAGAATTCCATTAATATCTATTTATAGGTATCGATTCGAAACATAACCCTATGTTCTGATTAATTGAAAGTATATGCTATATTGTGAATGCACCGACATAATGTTTTCTATAATTAATTTACTAATTTGGAAATTTTGAATCATGGATTTGAATATTGGTTGGATCCATTCATATTCAATTCATGATGAACCCTAGCTTTTGGCTACCCCTTTGGTGAGAAAATACTAGATAAAAATTTAATTGGATAATGGATTAAATTGTGTTTAGCATGAAATGTGGCCTTATATGATAGCTTGATATGGATTTCCTAGGTAATGGATTAAATTCTTACTAATATGACTATTGATCATTTGAGATATAAATAAAATTGAAATTGATAGGAAAATGGTAATTTTCCTAATTAACCATTAGTCCTTCCGTTGTGATTTTATGATATCATTGTTGTTATGAAATGTGTTGTGATTTCTACACTAGAATTATTATAGAGGGAATTGGCCTAGTTTGATTGTCGAAATTATTATATATTCGTCTATACCCTAACACAATTTAATATTGTTATCTAATATGATATTCCCTAACACATTGTGAAATTCTTATACACCTAGATATGCCCTGACACATGCTATAATGTTTATGTCCCAGGATATTTACTAACACATGATGAAATGATTATAAACATGATATGATTTGATACATGATGAAATTATTATATACCAACTAGTTACCTCATAATTTAGTAAATTATTATAAATAAATTTATGTCCTCAAATATACTAAAATGGTTTTATATCGGGTTATGCCATGATACATGCTTAAATGATTATATATCAAGCTATACTCTGACATATGGTGAAGTGCTTATATAGTGGGTAATGTCTAGTAATATGCGATGAAATGATAAAATAGTGGGATTGGACTAGATTTGGGTGATTATTCAATGTTTTTATAGTTATGGTTGGTATGGTTGTGTTACATGCTCAGATACATATCAGCATAATGTTGAAACATGTTATTTGGATATATGGACATAGTTGGCATGGTTGTCTTACATGTTCAGAGACAGTATAGAAGGCTTTTAAAGTAGTATGATAATTATATTGTATTAATTGGTTAATTAATAAACCTATTTATTAAATATTTAATAAACTTATTATCTGATTTTTTATTTCTAGTCATGGTTGTGTCAACCTACAATGTTCTACTGACACCCTATTTTTTTATCGTTTGGTACCTGAGCAGATTTCTTGGATGTAGTTTTGGATAATGGAAAAGGACCTTACTAATGATTTCATTTCTATATAGTTGGGACAGATTTTGGGGATGTGATCGACAAGGGGTCCAAGACCATAGTCATTTTGGTTTACTCTATGCCTGTTGATTCATTTATTATATTATTTTCAGTTTTACATTGTGATACATCTATGTTTTTCATTACATTATTTTTTTACTATTGTTCTAATTTATCTTCATTTTTACCCGTAGTACCAGATATTAGTCCTCTTGTTTGTTTTTCAGATTATGTTATTTATATTTTGTATTTCCACTTTTATGTAACTCCATACCTGGGGGTATTCCTCCCTAGTATACGGATCACACCCTCACTACTAGATAGTAGCCTTTGGCATATTGGAAGGCACACATGATGTCTCATAACCAACCATTTCAAGTCATGTGAGACACTTCCAGATCAAGGGATGTTCAATTTGAATTTGACATTAAATAATTATAACGATAGAAAATATTTTATAAATAATTTCACTCTTAAATGAGACAATATTTCATTATTATATGAAATCAAATTTCATTATATTTTTTTCTTTTTAAATAAAAATTTACAGTTATCAATTTTATTAAGTGAATCAACAAATTTGATTTTCATTTTTTTAATCAGTATGATCAAATAAAGAAATGTGGTCAATTTTATTTTTTGGTATAAAATTAATTTACTAAGATAAATATTAGCTACTGTGGAATTATAGTTATTTTGAAAATAATGATCCTTTTCTAAATATTATGATTCTAAATTAAATTCATCTATTTTAAAATTAATACTCTAATAATTTTTTAAATTGATCGAAAAAATTAAAAAAAATTTAATTTTTAATCACACTTGAACAATTTTAAAAACCCATAATCATTAATATATAATTTTTCTTTAAAAACTATTTCTCAACACATTATATGTTTTAATATAAATGATATTTTTTGGATATTTGGAAAATGAATTAGGTTAAATGAGGACCAAATTAATCTTCAAGGATATTAATTTTTTGCAATGGTTCATATTATACCTTTAGAAAATAATTAATTACAAAGGTAAACTTCAATCAACATATATAATTTTTTAATTGAGTAATCTAATGTGGACCAAATATTTACTAAATTAGTTACAAAGTTAAACCTCATAAAATATTTTTTCCCTTAGAAATACATTAGTACATATCTCTCCAATATTTATTAACCAAACCTTATTAACAGTCATGCATTTTCATTCTTACCAATTACCTAACATTTTATTCCAATGATTTTTCCACTATTTCTCATATAAAATTATCTGACTTCCACCCATTTCAAGACATAAACCTACACAGAAATTACCATGAAAATATAAATCATTGTATTATTCTGGAGGCCCTCTAAATTTTTGGAATACCACTGGATTAAAAAATTAACCCATGTCCTTCATCCCCTAATGATACTTCAAGAAAAGATCAAAACTCTCAATGTTAGTATTACTAAATTTATAAATTCATTTCCTCAAACATCTTATCCACCATAAATGAAGCCCATTATACAAAAAATATAAAAATAAAAAATTATAAATTATATTATGAAATTTATTTATATTTATGATATTACCATTATCTATTACACTCCCATTTATTCTAAAAAATTAAAACATTGAACAAGAGTTTGTGAGATCTAAAACCTCTATGAATGAAGCATTTTGTTATTTATCACTACATTAGAATGATGGTTATATAAATGGGTTTAGTGAATTGATATTTTATTCAGACATGACTTATATTTTGTAAAAATAAACTCGGGGTTCAATTAGTAATGTTAAAAAAAAGATCATTGTAAAACCAACTTCCTAAAATTGAAATACCCAAAGGAAAGGTGATTTATATATAAGTGTCACCTTATGTTTCATTTCATTTTTTGTAAATCTTACCAATTATAATTCATAACCTTGATAGAACCTATATAATTTAATTATGATTTGTGATAACTATAATATAACAAAATAATATCATCTATTGATATATTCACACATATATTTTCCATGTTCTTTTTTGGTTGGTTTAACCACCTATAGGATCAATCCTATAAATTTCTATAAAGGATGGATTTTGAAAAATAATACTGGTTACTAATATGAAAATAATTACTTCTTTGTTACATAATGGTAATATAAATATTTAACTCGTTATTTAAGAAAAAATCATTTGGTTCTTATTAATTACCAAAAAAACCTGATCCCCAACTTCATCATCATGAAAAATATCTAATATGTGTATGGATTTAAAATAATAGCATTATAAATAGTTAAAAATAAAACACATTGACTTTTATGATCTATAAATGGTGTAATTTAAAAAAAATGAATAAAACCTACTATTAAAAGCTACTTCCAAATGATCATGATTATTCACACACGATATTGAAAATAGTTAATAAATAGAGAATATACCTGTAGAGAATAATTATAACGGATGTTTATAAAGGGTTTTTGACATAAAAAAGCTTCTAAAATATGTGATTTGGATCTTTTTTTATATTATATTATATATTAAACTTCTTAAGTGGAAGTCATAAATTAATGCAAAGATTTTTTTGTCATAGTTTTTCATTAAGATTTGACGTAAATTCAATAGTTGCTTCATTTTTATGGTTTATACTTCTTCCATTATTTTTATCATAATAATTTATGAACTCTAATGTATTTACAAATACCTCCCTTGTTCAACCTTCATTGGATTTTCAGTTCAAATGATTATTATTTTTTAAGGGATCACATATCTCAAATTTACATTCTTGAGACATATTTCATATTTTGCATCATGATATATTTACTCTGTGTGATTTCATAAAAGTGAATATCATGTTTTATATAATATTAATTCATGGGGTTTGAACCTACCTATAATTTTCTCTCTGTATGTTCCCATTATATTGAAAGATACCAAAGTGGTAAGGATTTTTGATTATACAACCCCCTTTATTGTGTTATAATAATTCCTAATGAGCTTCCTTATTCCCATATTTTTTTCAATCACTCTATTATTTTAAATCATGGTTATTTCTCTTCCCCACTAGGGAGAATGAATTATTTTTATCCAAATATTTTACTATATTTAATCTCTCCCACAAAAAGTATATCATTGTTAAGAATAATTTACATCCTCTTGAGAAAAGGTTTCACCTCATTGCCTATATTTTCCATCAATCCAATGATCTAAATTATATTATGAAACCCAATTATGTGTAATATCATGTGGGAATCTTGTTTCCCCTATCTAATTTTTAAAATTAATTTTTATTGTCCTTGTTATGATGTGGAAATACAGAAAATATATTTTTAAATAATAGGAAAATCTTTCAATGTCCATTTTTTAATCATCCACTCTAATTTTCATAGGATACACGTTATGTATTTTCAAGGATAAATTAATAAAGGTTATTATCAGATCATATGTCTATATTGGTTTAAATTTCCATAATGAATTTGATGTTTTGAATTATTGCAGGGTAAAAGTTTGTGCCATGAATCAAAATTAAATTTCGAGAGTTTGAGCCCCATTAATTTGTGTTTTTAATCAATGTATGAGGATCATAAGTTATATGGAAGGATAAATTAAGTACAGTAGGTATTACAAGGTGGTTGGGATGTAGGATGGATATAGCTGGCAACCATCATCTAACTGTAGCCAAGCTACCAGCTTTTCATGGGCTAGCCACTTCTTAATTAGTGGGTTATCCATGAACAAAGAAAAAAATTGGGATCTTCGGATAACCGGTGGATATTAAATAGTGATAATTAACATTTTACCCCCGTCATGATTTTAGGTGGGAAAATTCACCGTTCCTCTCCCAGTTAGCGTGAAAAAAATGGGGTTGGCTTATCATTCCCTCCCATATTCTCATTAATTGGTGTGATGTTCATGGATGTTTTATGTGATAAAAATTATATGGTATCATCTCCCTCATCCCGCATCTTCAACTAATTTTTCATTATTATTTTGGTATTATTTAGTTTATAGTGAAAACTGTGATTAAAATAGAGAATTGTGAATTCTCCCAAGTTTAATGGGGCTTTCCAATATCTTATGAATAGAACATCATGAGTAGACAAATTTTGGCAACAAATCATTGATTTGGTGAAGTTAAATTACCTTTTTAATTGTTATATAAGTTTTCATTAAAATTAATGATTGATTCTTATTCAATTAGTATGATAGTTTTGGACCGTCTGATTCCATGGATCAATAGGGTACCACCCAAGGATGATTGGTCATTGTTCTTACATGGCGAGGCCTTCAATGAGGTTTGGGACTTGTAATGTTGGGAAATGGTTGTTTGGATGTAGATGATCTTGTAAGGATCTTGGAGAGCCTATTAAAGATATTTTGTTTTAAGATAAAAATTAAAATATATTAAAAAAACTAATGTAGTCTTCATACTATCCATATGGTATTTATAATCTGTTCTTATGTTACATAATACATAATTTCAATCCACTGAAAGAATTTTACCTATAAACATAAATTTTATAATTAATAAATTCTATTAATTCGAATGTTTCAATAATTAATTGAACTATTAATTAGATTTTCCTTCCCCAAATAAAATTAAGTGCCATGTCCACATTTCACCCTATACAATAGCTTTATTCCTCGATCATCGATGGTTACTCTCTACTGATTACATACTTTGGATAGTTTGGCTCAATTATAGAAGTGATGTTAAATAAAATTCAATGAATTTTTTTATATATTGAATATTTTAGATCCCCTTGGACCACTCTTATGGGAGGAATTAATTAATTTATGCTATTTTTCCCTAGTAGGATAATTCATGACCATTGATTGGGTGAGTAAACAACTTTGAGAGACATCATAGTTAGAGATGTGATTTATTCCAACTCCCTAGAGAGTATACTAGGAGTAACACCTTGGTCGGCTGATTAGTTCATGAGTTGACTATGAACAAGGTAAGGTAAGACCTACTCAAGGTTAATGGGTTTTGACTTCATAGGCTAATTAGTGAAAAGGAACTCAAGTGGAATTTATGAAAAAAATTTTGACCACAGGGACTCTAGTAGGTTCCGTGTTATGGCAAACCCTTTAATTTATTTATTAATCCATGTTTTTATTTTATTTTTGTAGCTATAAATTCATAGAAATTATTCATTTAACCTGATATATGGGCTTGACAAGATTATTTCATGGTAACGATTCCCATAGGTACTTCCTAGGATCTGGATTTGAGGATCGTGTGATAGTATTTTGAGATATCGTGGAAGAATTGATATCATCATGCATTCCTGGTGTTTATCATGGGACCTGACTATTGATCCTTATGAATAATTCCTAGGATGCTAGTATTTATCCATGGGTTTATATGATATTCCATATATTTCATAGGTCCCAATAGACCTTTCCTATAAATAATAAATTCTTAAAGTCTTGGGGGATAATTGTGATGATTATTATTATTGTTGATGAGGTGACTAGGTCAGTACTATTATTTTTCAAGTTGACCCAAGTGAATTTATCTATATATTATAGAAATGATCCAGATTCTTGGGATATATATGGTTTTAATGGTTATATGTAGGTTTATGTTATGGTTAGTGACTACCTAGGATGTATAGTTATTTTCTTTTATCCATTTATTAAATTATATTTTATAGAGATAGCTTGCATGATTGGGATCTGTCTATTGATAAAATCATTCTTTGTTGATGGACACTTCTTCCAAAGTGTAGGGGATGCATGTTTTACACCCAAGATTATATTATTTATATGGATCTATGTTAATTTTTTTTGTTATCAGAGAAACTCTTTCAAATTATAATTATGGTATAGACGATTGCTTTCACGGAGCTATAGATTGAAAACTGTATAGTTTTCGGATCATGGGTTATCATGGTCTATGTGATGTTCCCAGATATATTCCATATTTATAAAAAATATAGTATTATTTATTGTTTAATACATTAATAATTTTATTTATCTAGATATTTTCACATGTATATATAATTACATTACTGGTTACGTATTGGACTATGTTGGTAGTTCCTTAATAGGTTTTCCAGTCACACAATGCACGGGCTACCATTACACTATGGTGCCAAATCAACCCCTAATGAGTTGTCGGTACTTGTTGGTTAGAGAAATGGGATTGATCATTAATAAGGATAGATTGATCTCCATAGATTGATATGAGGTATGGATTTGGGTAATAGTATATCATCATGTCTTTATTATTATTTTATTCATTTTTTAAATGTGACTTGTCTGATGAGTGATTGGTCCTATATGACAGTATGGTTGTCTCCATCATGTTATTGAATATTAAATTTATTTCTTCATCTTTTACACAAAGATATTTATTATGCTTAGTTATATGATAGTTATCATGAACTCTGATATAGTGTTTATAGCCTCTCTATGATACCTCCTTATACCTTAGTCATTAGTTTGTAGCCTTTGAAATATGGAGAGGCACACCTGAGGCCATTTACAAAACCATTATGGTTACTTTTCATATATTAATTAATGTAAGGATGTTACAAACTAGTATTAGAGATATTTTTATTTGTTTATTTATTTTTGATGTTGTATTTATGAGATAAGAATGTGCCGTAGCCTATGATGGATGTTAGGATAATGTGTAATGAACAAATGTTCCAGAAAGAATTCTATGTCACGAGCAATGATATTATTGTTCATGATATATGATATTATAATTGAATAATATTTTTACTTCATATCATTCACATGATGTTCATGATTTAATATTTCTACTAGATTTATGGTTTATATACCATTGTTAATATTATGATTATAGGATATAGATCGTGGATTATAGAGGTAGGAGGAATCACATATATAATTATTAGGAATTTTGGATATATATGTAATATATTCCTTCCTTTGTGTGATTTTATCATTGATGATAATATCAGATGTTTAATATTCCAACAATTGATCATATGATGTTTTCCCATATAAGAACTTGGTGGAATTTTACTTAGTTGTTCCAACATGTATATGATTTCCTTCTGACAAAAAACTGATGTGAATCTATAGTGATATTATTTTGAGAATGAAAATGTGATCCCTTGGTGCATCGAATGATAAATGGCCATAGTATGTTAGTAAGGAACATGGTTCCTTAGTTAAAACCCCTTGTGGGTTATAAGTATTTAGGTTCATTTATATAATTTTACTATATCAACCTATATAGAATTTATCATATATCATTGAATGAAAATATATATAACTTAATCAGTTACTATATTTCTCTACATACATATTTCCCTGGATAATTTCATTAGTTATTGAAGTGGTGAGTGATGGGTTGTAATTCTCTAGATGAAGTTATATATACTGGTTGACGGAGAGAATTAGTTCAAATGTTGGATCATAGTTTTTTGCATGGGAATGTTAGAAGAAGTGGGTTGTATGGGACACCTTATTGGGGAGATTCCAAATGATAGGTTATGTGGTATTTGATATGGGATTAGTGAGTATTATGATATGGGTTGTGACCTATTTGTGATACCTAGTTTCTTTAAATTTTGAGATAGCCTAGTGAATTTTTAGATATGAATCAGACCATAGTGGTTTAGTGGATTTTTACATTTAGGGTTGTCCCTGAGAGGGGTTTACCTGTTCTTGTGGCTACCTTGTTAAGGAAATTCATGGTTATATTAATTTATTTGAGATCTATTCATAAGAGTTTAAATCATTTTTATGGTATGATCATGGTTAGTCCCTGTGGTTTTGTAATAATATCCCCTTGGGTGTTAGCAACTTGGGATATGAGGCACATGGAGTGCCTTTTTATTGATGAAGATTTTAATTAGTAGGAAAATAAGAGTGTGTGATCTTATTTACATGTGTCTTGCTTTGAAGTGTGGTAAAAGAATGGAATATTTTTTTAGACATTATATTACCCCTATTAATATGTATTTGTTTTAAAATCATAGAATTTCTATAATGCATGATTTTGAAGAAGAGTTCTAAGGAAGATCTAGACTAATGAGACTAACACGTCCAGAAGCATGGAAAGAAGTTTAGTACATTAGTACTTTATTCAATATCATAATAATCGCGGATTCATGAGTTCAGTTATGTTAATATGTGGTATTGTAGTGTATGTGTGTTAATTTTCAGATCTGATTGTGTTAGTGTATGGATTATATGGGCATGAGACTGTTAAAGATAGATCTAATGAGAATCCATGTGCAAGTTGGAGATTGATGTATTTGATGATTGTTTCATGATAATTTTTTCTTGGGAGTTTTATTGAATTGATACAATTCCCTCCATGTTAAAATATATCATGAAAGTGAATCTAGTGAGGTGGAACAAGTGATATGGGTCGGACATGGTTTGTTATTAATATGATTGTGGGGGTGGCATTGATGGGGTGGCATAAATATTTTAATGGATAAACCTTAAGTGAATTATTTAACATGGAGTTTAAAAAGGAAGGGCATATGGTGGGGAGGAAAGTAGTGGCCAGTTGGGGGTGTTCATCCTCATCTATGAGGAATTTATAAGAATTTTGTGGGTATCATCTAAATGAGATGAGGATAGATAGGGTTAAGTTTTCATTATGGCACTTAGTTATGAGTGATTTGGGAAACAATAGTTTTTTATGTTTTGTGAGGAATGATTATTGGGCCACAATGATTAGAAATTTAACCCATTAATGTGATGTAAATGTCATTCCTATGATGGGGAGTGATATTTCAACCATAGAATATATGACCCTCATGTTGAGGGGCTATGGGTAAGAGAAACTAGTGGTTAGATGATCATTTTGAGAATTGTAATTATAGTAAGTGGATGAATCATGGATGAGCATATTCCTTGGATAATTATATAGTGTAATTTATGATTCTATCAAATGAATCATATCATTGTAAATGAACTTGGGGTGATTTGGAGTTTATTTAGTGGGACGAAAATTGAAGATGTGTTTTTTTCCATTGTGTTTCATGAAAATGGGTGGGTTGGTTTGAAATCCAACCCTTCAATTACACCAAGACATGGGTAAAAACCATAGGTCATGTCATTGGATAATCATGGGATTCCTCTAGGGATAGGAAGAAATGTTATCAAGAAAATTTTGGGATTGTGTCAGTGGGTATAGATGATTTTCTATGAGATGGATCATCTAGAGGAGGTTATTCATTATGTTTTGTATACAACTGGATGTTGCGCATTAGGGGCCTCAAAAGATATGTCATATATGGTATGGAGGATGTTCTCATTGGTTTTGTATTTCTTTTAATAGAAGGTTTATAATGTTGTAATAGTTCTTGGATGATGCGGTGTTGACTGTTTGGGTTGAAAATCAGGAAAACATTTAGTAATCAAAATTCACTAGTGTTTGTATATATGATCTGGGGTATTATGGTTTGAACCATATCGATAGGGTCAATATAATATTGATTATTTATTTTTATTGGAAATTTCAGTGGTGTGGAGCACATTGGTTTCAGAGTTATCCTTAGGAAGCAAAAGCATATGGTGGGGTGAACTGTAGAAATCATTATTTTTTAGGTCATTATAATCGAATTCCTTATGATGGATGGGATATGGAAAAAATAATGAGATTATTCATGTGTTATTATTAGTGTGGGAAAAGTTTTCAATGGGTTTAGTGCCTAATGTTATATTTTTCCTTAGAGGTTCATTTTAAATTCATAGATAGAACATAGCCATTTAGTTTTGAATTAGCGAACCATGTAAATTAGGAACAATGTCCAAATAATTGAAGAGCATTAATTGTGAATATAAATTCAATTTTGGGGATATTTCTAGATCCCATATCCATAATGATTTTAATTTCTAGAAGGAATTTTAATTTTATAAATGATGCATGGGAAAAAATTTGGACCAAGATTCAAAATTAAATTCTTAGACTTTCAAAACCATTAATAGTTATTTTATTTTTGGATGCTCATAAGGGGGCAGGAGGGATATGAGAAGAATATAGCTAGAATGAGGTGTCTATGATATAAGGATGTTCTAGGCTACAATAATTTCCCTTCCACTGGTGAGACACTGGTTGGATGGTGGCTGTTAAAGTTGTGTGATTTACATTTTAACCCCACACGCTCCATTTATTAAGGGGGAATCCCCTCCCATTATCCCCTTATTAGAATTAATTGTAGTGGGGCCATCCCCCATTCCATATTCTCTTCCCATTTCATTTTGTAGTTCTACTGGGTATTTTTAAAAAATATAAAATGTATGGTCTCTTAACCCTCCTCATATATTTTCTTCTATTTCATCTCACTAATTTGGAATGTTTTGGTTTGGATCAAAATCTCTATATTTCTATTAGGCTCACATGTAGCCTTGTAAGAGTACTTCCAAGAATGACATCCAAATATCACTATTTGTTTATTTGATAAAGAAAATTCACATTTAGAATGATTTTTTAACCAAACAAATGAGGTTTAATTATTTTAGAATTTTCATGATAGGTTTGGGAATTGGCTTCGTTCAATGTTGGGGGTTCGTTGGGGACCTTTTGTAGGTGTTTTTTCATTTTTCTATTGTAGTGGGGATATTTCTATAGATTAGTAATTTATGATTTTGGGTATTTTTCAATAGGGATAAGGAACATATTTTAAATTTATTGTAATTACAATGTTAAAGGTTACATGATGAAGACAAAAATGGGAAACACTTCAAAAGAGGTATATAGTCACTGAACCATCCCAATGGATTTTATACATTATTATTATGGTTCATGGGATGTGTGGCCATTCCACTGATACTATTGTATTGTTATAATTAATTTTTTCATTATTATTTAAATAATTTATTTTAATTTTTTAAATGATTAATTAATTTTTAATCACATTTTCCCCTACAATATAATAATGTTCTAAGGATTAATAGGTTCTTATACACTGGCCATGTGCATCAGTATTCTATAATCATGACCTAAATTATTGTATTATCTAGTATTTTGATAAACATTGAGAATTTTGGAAATAAATAAAATGAAATGAACATTTTTTTATATTACCCATTATAGGTTCTGATATTCCTTCCATGTGGTGGGATGTAATGAACTGATGCTAGTTGGATCTAGTGGGTTGTCGCATGAATATGGGTTTGGTGAGTGATCAAACTTGAGTGATTGTAGAGTCTGAGATGAAATTTAACTCATCTCTTAAGTGGGATTCATATAGGACATACCCTTGTTTTCCAATGAGGCCAACGATGACAATGACCATGTTGATTGAATTTTTACCCCTGTGTAATTGGTATTGACCCTAGTTGCTAATGACTGAGAAGGACCCCATGCGGAATTCCTAAAATTATTTCTACTGGGTTTTTTATTAACAACATAGGATCATATATAGTGACTTATACTTCAACCACATCATATCTATCTTCAAGAATAACGAATGAAATAATAATGTCAAAAAGAGAGTATGTATAATTTGTTTATAGTAAAAGCTATACGCTTATTTAGTGGATAATATTTTAATAATTTCATGAGGAGCAGTGAATATAAGAACCATTCCTCCAAAATAATACATTGGAAATTTGGATCTATGATAACATCGTTAGGATACAAAAATTCTAAAGGGGTTCTTGTTCATTTATTTATGAAATGATATACAGTATTATGGGACAAAATGAACTTGAAATATCCACCGCACCCTATAGTGGAGGATCCCACCCTATTTTATGAATAATTCTTGAGTCTTCACGCATCATATGTGTAAAAAGTAGTTTTTTAAGCACAAATGTTTTCAAATAATTTAAAATGTTCATTTATATTTTTCAATTCACCAATTAAAACATTCCTTTCACACTAAACTGACTGGTCATATTTTACACACAACACTGAGTAGGCGTACGATACATAAAACATTGTGTATATGTTTTCATCAATTTATAAAATAACTAACATTGGATTTGGTTATACATAACAAAAAAGGATTCTTTCACTACACAAATCACTGACGTGGCTTGCGTTACATGAAAGAGGGACCTTCCCTGATTAGCTAGCATTGAACGCAATACCGAGTTTCACTAAATAATGATATATTATTAAAATATTATTTTTTTAATGGAATATAAACTATCCATTATGAATAATATTAAACAAATTTTAAATTTTATATAATATTAACATTCATCATATGTATTTTCTTGACCTAATTTAAGAACAAATTCAATTCTTTGGATAAAGAAGTATTTTTTTTTAAAATAGTTTTGCCGCCTTTTGATTGTGCACCCATTTTAAATCTAGTTTTAATAATTTTATATATTATATTTGAACAAATAAACATATTCATTGAAATTAGGTAATAAAATTTTACTTTAGTTTAATTTTTTGTATTTTTTTGACAAAACTAATATTTTAATTATAGTAAAAAATATTGATTTTTAATTCAAAATTTCATATTCATTTAATTATATTTATATAGTTAGATAGTCTTTTTTATTTATTTTAGAGTGTAAAAGTATTAATTTTTTATAAATTAATCCAATATTGGTTACTTGATGTAATTTTACATTTAAATTGGACATAAACACGTGTCAATCTTTTGACAGGTTGTACTTCTTAAAACCCTGATTTCTGGTTTTGAGAACATGAATTAATTCAAAATTAATTTATTCCAATTATGTGTTTTGAATATAGAAAAATAGATTACATATTTGGATTTATAAGGACCAAATTATTAAATAGGTCTGTTTTATATTCGGACATTATGAATAGTATCTTCAGTAATTGTTTTTATTTACCATGGTTAAAGGGTAAATCAGGTAAATAAGGGTAAAATAAATTATTTTATGATAATATAAAACTATCCTAAAAAGTGTCCAAATCATATTTTATGACATATTTCTGACCATGATCATCTTGGTGTTGATTTAAGGACCACATGAAGCCTTTTGGGTGTGATAATGACCTTTTATAATTTCTAATTTAAAGTAAAATGAAATATCTCATAAACATATATCTTTTACTAAAACTTTTTTAATATAGGGATATATAAATAATATATTTTACTCAAAATAAAAATTAGAAATATAATATTATTTCATAAATCAATTTATTTTCTCTATAATTTATATATATTAAATATTTAAATTTATTTATGACATAATGATGATGTAATGATTACCTTATAAATGAAATATTCAAATAAATGATATTATAAATATTGAAATAAATGTAATTTAAACATTTGTATTACATATATGAATTTTGTGGGTGACATTGACATGTAAGTAATTATTTAATTTATTTTTCTTGAAGCAATTAGGATTTTATGACTTAAACAAAAATCATTTACTAAATAGTGTCAAAATTGACATAAATGAGTTTTTAAAACAAATTCTATATTATAAAATGATATAATAGTCCTAAAAATATATTATTCTGCTAAATGACTTATAAAATTATACAAATTTCATTAATGATGCAATTTAGGTTCTATTGTAATTTTATAGAAAATATAGGAACCATATATTATGAAAATACAAGAAGATATGGTAAGAGTTACTATTTTTAACTAAAGGTTGAAGCTAAAAGATAAGTTTAATTTTGGATCCTAAAAGTGTCTAAAACCAATTGGTTGAGGGTTGGTCGACCCAAAATCATCTTATATTGGTAATTAATGGTTTTGGGAACATTAGAAATCGAAAATAAATTTATAATAAATTATTATTTAAATACATTCTAAAAGTGACCCTCACCTCTCCAATAAAAGGGAACTTCTCCTTCTCTTTTAATAACACCTATAAATCCATTTTTCTCAGACAAACCCTAAAATATTCATATCCATAATTATTTCACATAATACTAGAGGCTAGACTTTGGGAATAAATCTATCTTAAGGATACCTTTTGTGAAAATCAAAAGGAGATACTTGAAAATTGGGTATTTATTTTATCACCTCTTTCAAAATACCATTCTTGTTATGCTTAATCTTTTTATGTTGTTTACATACTAAAGTAATAAATCTAGTATCTTATACATGTTGAGATATTATTATAATTACGGTAAAGCCTTATACCTCCTTTTATCTATCCTATGGATAATAATATCACCATGTGTGCATACGTACAACTTACCATCTCAACATCGTGCTGTAATTTCTTATTCAACAATACATACTTAGGATGTGTATAATGGTTATTATAATGAATCTAAATACAGAATATAACATGATAATTATTTTTTATAATTAATATACGATGAAATTTTATACCATTTAACCATTAAGTGAATGATATTGTTGCTCGTGCGTACATACGACCTACCGTCTCACTACCACAAAACTGGGTTTCTTCAGCGCCACCCTTTACCAGAGCCAAAAAAATGCTGATAAAGGGCACATTTAACGGTGAAAAAATGATCCTTTAAACGTGGCCTTTTATCAATGCTAATAAAGGCCCCCCTTTATTAGCGCTTCTTTTAGCACTGTTAAATGGGACCACATTATCAACACTTTTTATTGGCACTGATAATGGGAGGGCTTTATCAGTTCTTTTTCCTCGAGCTAATAAATTTCGAAAAACAAATTCATGAAAAATAATATATTGCTATATAAGTATATTTATATTGATATAAATATTATATGTATTTTTTAAATGTGTTTTAGATAATTATAAATAGACTATTACATTAAATATATAATAAATTTAGTGAAAATGACATTAAAATATTTTAAAAAATAATATTAATTATTAATTTTCTAATTATCATAGATTAATAATCATTTAATAAGAATTTTAAGACACAAAAAATAAAATACAAATTTATTAATGATCTAAAATAAGTTGATAATGTAAGTCAAACTTCAAATAACCATAACTTTTGATCCGGGTGTCCATTTGAGCTCTAAAGCATATCAAATCAAATCTTGTGACATGATCTATGAACTAGTGATAGTAGGAAACCTTCTGTCGCACTTTTAGAGGCCCAAAAGTTCCAGAAAGCCTCCAAAATTTTGTTTTTAGTTAGGATAACATGATTTTTTAACATTCAAATAGATATAACTTCTTATCTGAATGACCTCTAGGCATGTACCACATATCATATCGAAGATTGTTTCATTTTCTTCAATTTGACTTGTGTTTAAGTTGAAGAAGACTTCCATATTAGATGTTATGGTCATTTTAACATTCTATGGATTTTTAGATACACATATATACGTATTTATTTGTAAATAAATAAATGCGTATGTGTTCCTGAGTTTGGGTGTGTCCATGTGTGTATGTGTGTTGAATATATGTATGCATTTATTTATTTATTTATTTATAAAAACACATAAAACACATATTTTATTAATGTATTCAAAACTAATCTTATAAATATATATTAATATACGGATAAAAAATTATTACTAAAATATATATATATAAATATATATAAAAATATATTAATATAAGAATAAATATATATATACTAATATATGAATAAATATATATTTATAAATGTAAATAAATATATTTATATTAATATTATTCTATATTAATATTTGAATATATTTATATTAATATATGAATAAATATATATATATATATACAGATATAACTAAATATATTTATATTAATATGAATCTATATTAATATACTAATAAATATATCTATATATATATAAATATATATATCATTAAATAGAGAAAAAAATAAATTTCTTAGTTGTAAAGGTGCAGGCGCATAAGGGCGGAGGTCTTGGGTTCGAGTTTGGGTGGAAGCAGGGGTGTGCATAAGAAAGTGGTGGATGTGTGGGACAATGTAGCGTGCAATGAGTGGGAAGGGGTCCTCCTAGCACAAATAAAGGGGGGGGGGGGGTAAAGTGCTATTAAAATATCCCCTGAGAATTGTATTTTCCTTTTAATTTTTTTAATTTTTTTAACATTTATCAACTCTAAAAAGAGCTGATAAAGGTACTTTTTATTCGTACTTTTTAGCGTTGATAAAAGACCCATTTTATCAGTACTATTTTTGGCATTGATAAAAGGGGTATTTATCATATATTTTCTTAACTCTGATAAAAGGGACACACCCTTTATCTTTGTCTCGATTAACAGTGCTTTTCTAGCACTGTTAATGCCCTTTTTTAGCACTGATAACGACCATATTTGCAGAAGTTTCTCCACATGGTGATTAGATTAATTCTACATGTTATCTATTCAAGAATAATTATTAAGTATATATAATAAATAATCATGAAATATATGAAATAATAATTCGACTGGATATATATATATATATATTTCATTTACTTTCTCACATTTAATTTAAAAAGGAAACAAAAACAATGTTCATGCGTACGTACAAACTACCATCTCCAGGAATAGTTTATTTCACTTCAATTATCTATTTATTATATATATGTCTATAATGAATATTTATGATATATAAATCATGTTTTACATTCTTGATTTATGTAAATCACGAACTGAGTAATAAGATCTATAATAACAAGACAAAAGAAATACGACAAATAAACCATTATTACCCAAAACGTTGCATTAACATGGAAATGATAAATAAACGGGTAATATAAAGTCATATGTGAATCATATATGATATCATAGATATTTTTATGGTTCCATTACAAGATAATAATATGTTTAAACCCACTATATAGTAAGTTTGGATACATATTAAAGAAATTGGTTCTAAGTTAAGAGATAATTTTGAAATCTCATTTTTATCTGATATTGTTTATATGTAAGTATTTACTAGGATATATTTATCATTCATGTCCATGATTCCTAAATATATAATATTATTTCTATTATTCTTCTGTTTTTTAAATTCAGTTTTACCCATCAGTTAATTTTTTCTATTAATCAGTATGGAAGGACTCTTTCATTCGTTTTCCATGTGAGTTGTTTTTTGACTTTTCTGACAAGAGTACGAGAAGGATGTTTTTTAAACATATATAGAATTAATGGATTTTTACATCATTTTAATGCCTTATTTCCATGAACATTCCTCTACATGATTTCTTGTTTAGCTTCTATTTAACACTTTTCTTGTAAAATTGAGCAGAATTTTGAGAAAAAAACGTCTTTGAAGAATAAAAGATATTTTCCTCAAAAATTATGTTCAAGTGTTTATTAAAATTATTTTATATGTAAGATTACATAGGTTTATGTTTTTATACCTATTATTACATTGTTTTTATTGTGTTTAATATGGAATTATTTTATGAAATGCATTTATTTTATATGGATTATGATGGAATATTGTTTAAGGAACCCATTTTATTTTATGGGTTATGTTATGAGGAGTGATTTATGTTTTTGTGGTCCATGTAATAATGGTTTCACTGTGAGATGGTTGGGACCTATATCTCGATACAATGAATTGGGTAATGATTTATATCTCATGAGATAGACATGGTTGGAACGACGAGTAAATCAGGTTCAGTAATAAAGGGATAGAACTACAAGTAAATCTAGTTTTGTAATATAGGGCTGGAACGACATGTAAATATTGTTCAGTAATACATGGATGGAACACAAGTAAACTCGGTTCAGTAATGGAATGTTTCCACTATGATGGATATTGTAAAAATTAATTGGATATAATGGAAATCATTTTATTTTTTTATTTTTTTAATAAATGCATGTTTTTTCAAATTTATTTTTTCATGGTTAATGTTTGTTTATGATATATGCCTTATATACTGCCAATATTTATATCATGACTCAAGATTTTGATATTTAAACTTTATTTTCATGTATTTACCATCTTATGTTTATATTTTTTATGTTCTCAATGATTACACTTACTGAGAATTTTAGCTCACCCCTTTTCACGTTTCATTCCACACAATATTTGAAGAATGGTATTAAGTAAGATGTGTCAAAAGGGGGTTCTGGTTATTAATGATAAAGTAGGAGATGATGTAGATTTTTTACAAACCAGTTGTTTATTTTTCCAATTTCCAATCATAAAGTCTTTGTGTGTATATTTGTTTAATTTGTTATGTATTCCGTAAAATAAATGTAATGTCCATGTACGTCAAGATTGGGTTGTTAGAGATTGAATCAGAGTCAAGGATTATACATCCTTTGTAAATTTCGATGTGAAAACTATAGTGAGATCCTAAGAGATATTTCTAATGATATTTCTAGGGATATCCTAAGGATAATTATGTTTTGGATACAATCGTACATTTTTTTGGATAATCATGAATGACCTATAATTAAACCTCATATATCAGAGATTGAAATATTATGAGTAATTTACCATAATTATGCATTTTTAATCTCTAATATGTATTTATCACAATTTCATTTTTTGGGTTAGTCAATAGACAGAACTACGTAGAACATGGTTAACCATTTAATATTTTAGATGTGGAAATTATTGGAATAATGAATATCAATTTCCTTAGTGGAATTATCATGAAGAGAATAATGATGATGGTACGAGTATTGGTTATACTATTGATGATAATGAGATTGTAAATGACATGTTAATTTTATGTGATGTTCTTCCAATATTTTTTACATTATAACTACGAATATTGATATTTAGAAACCTTAATACATGATTCATATTGTAGTAAAGATGTAGATGAGCGATCCTGAGTAATTGTTTAATAATAATGATGGATGATTGAGGGGAATATGTTTTGGATTTCAAAGATTATGTTATATGAATCATGAAATATATACATATTTTTTGAATAAGATTTTTAATTAAGGATTAGAAAAGATATGTTTAATAGTTTTATGGAGATAGAAAATTGATTTAAGGAAAATGTCATATACTTGTAGAACACATGGTTAAGGGAAAGATAACCCTTAATATGTCCCTTATGATAATATAATGATTCTGGGATAAATATATAGTGGATTTGAATAATTAAATCGGATGATGCTAGTTTCTTGAGAGATAATTATGGAGTTATTGAAAAAATGGTTAAGTTATAATGGATAAGGAAAAAACATTTTTGGAAATAAAGAATATATCCAAATAGTTTTGGAATAAAGATACATGCATGATTTCAATAAGGATATATGATAATTCATGATGTTTCTCTAACTCAAGAGAATACATGATGAAGGTGATCACTTTTTTGGAATGTGACCAATCAGAGATACCTTATGATATATGGGTAATAAATGTTAAACTGGTTTTATTGAACCTTTTCAAGAGTTTTTTATTTGTATATTTCAGAAGGATTGTAAGGTTATAAAATGTTTAGAATGTTTATGTTAATCACCAGATGATGTTTTAGAATAAAGTATTATCTCTCCACATATGGTCTTATGCATATTTGATAAGTTGTGATAGCCTTTTTTTCTATAAAGATAGATGGAATGACCAATCATTAAATTTATGGATCGCATGATCTACTAAAACTTTATGAATAGAAAATTCAACTTCATTTCTTTGAATAAGTGAGGAATAATAAATTCTTCAAAGAACAACCAACAGTGAGATTGTACCAAAATAAAGTATGTATTTATTCTCATGAAAAATTATTCAACTTTTGGGAAAGGATATTGAAATCTAATATTGTTATTTAGTACATTGTTATCTGATGAATCATATGGTCCCTTAAATCAACACAAATTTATTTATTTCTGGTTGTTATCTTTCCCCAAACCATTTTCAATATCACTCTCCATTAGAACTTGATGGAAAAACGTTTTTATTCTATATCCATGTTTTTTCTTCCCACCTATGTTCTTCTTCAAGGAAAACTAGTGATGGGTTAATTTGGGTAACCGTTATGTTTCTAATTTTCCTTTTGAAAAACTATTTTTTATTATTCTGTTTTACGCTGTGGGTTTTCATGAAGGAAACCTTAAAATAGTAAACAATTTATAACACCAAAGAATTTCAAGGGAGAAATTCATTTTAAGGGATGTATAATGTGACACCTCGAGTTTTTAGGGACCATTTGTTTTTAATAAATTAAAATTTTCATTTATATTTTTCACTGCACTAATTCAAACATTCCTTTAAAACTAAATCGACTTGTCATATGTTGCATGCAACACCAGGATGGCCTACGATACACGCAACAATGAGTATAGATTTTATTCAGTGTATAAAATAACTATGTTTAAATTATGTAATACACAACACCAAAGGAAGCTTTCTAAATAAACAACACTGACTTGTCTTGTGTTACATGAAAATTTACCTTACTCGATAGCTTGCATTGTACGCAATACCATGTTTCAGTAAACAATTTTTTATTATTAAAATATTATTATTTAATGGGATTGAAAGTATCCATTATGAATAGTATTAACCAAATTTTTAATTTTATATAACATTAAAAAATATATTATGAATTTTATATACATGATATAAGAACAAATTCAATTTCTCGGATAAAAGAAGTTTTTATCAAAAAAATATTGTTTTTTCACCTTTGGATGGAACACCAATTTTAAATTTAGTTTTTAACACATTTTATATATTATATTTGAAAATAAAGAATTATTATTTTGAATAAGTATATCAAAATATATATTTTTTTGACTTTTTTTTCTGATAAATTTCATATTTTAATGAATATGCAAAAATACTATATTTTAATTCAAAACTGCCATTTTCATCTAATTCATTTATATAGTTAGATTATATTTTTTATTAGTTTTAAATGGTAATTGGATTATGTTTTTATTATTTAATCAAAAAAATTCATTAGATGTAATTTTATATTTAAATTTCACATAAACTCTTGTTATTCTTTTGATAGTTTTTACTTACTAAAAACCCGCATTATCGTTTTGACGACAGGAATTAATTTTAAATTAAATTATCCAAATTTTGTGATTTCAATTTTTGAAATGGATTCCATATTTGGAATCATAAGGTCCAAATTATGTATATAGGGCGCTTTTATTTTTTCAATTTATGAATAGTAACTTCATTAATTATTTTGATTTACCATGGTTAATGGGTAAATTATGTAATTAAGGGTAAAAAATAGTATTATAATAATATAAAATGGCCCTAAAACATGTAATTATAATATTGAATTAGATATTTCCTACCATTATCATCCTTGGGTTGATTTTTGGACCCTATTGATCCACTTAGCTTTGATAATCACCTTTTATAATTTTTAATTTATTGTAAATAAAAATAAAACACAAAATTGTATCTTTTACTAAAACATTATTAATAGAGGGTTATATAACTGATATATTTGACAATAAATAGTCATTAAAAATCTAAAAAGATTTCATATATTATGGTATTTTGTTTATTATTTTTAGACGTTAAATAAATATATTTGGATATGACACAACGATGATGCAATGATTACCATACTAATGAAATAATCAAATAAATGATATTATAAATATTAAAATATATTTAATTAGAACATTTTGATGATATAAATTACTTTTCTGGAAAAAATGAACATTTGAGGGATGAGTTAATTCATTTTTTATGATTAATCATTTTTATGAATTTAACAAAAAACAATTACTAAATAGTGTCAAAATTGACATAAATGAGTCTTAAAAAATTACCATTTTATTAAATGATATAATAGTAATAAAAATATAATATTATAAAAATGGAATAGATAATGTTAAAAATTTCAATAATTTTCTACTTGATTTTATTTTGGTAATTTTCAGTAACTATAGTAATAATATATTATGATAATACAAGAAGACATGGTAGGAGTTAATGTTTTTAACTATGGGTTAAAGATAAAAGATAAGGTTAATTTTGTGAATTAAACATATTAAAATCCTATTGGTTTCGTTGATTCAGACTCTTAATCATATTATATATGAAATAAATGAGTTTGGTACCATTATAAACCGAAAATCACTTCATAAAAAATAAATATTTAAAGGCATTCCTAAAGTTTCCCTCACCACTATTATAAAAGAGAACTTATACTTATCTATTAATCACACATCTAAAGCCCTTTTTCTTGGAAAAACTATGACCATTTCCTATCCCAAATTATCTTAATTCATCCTAGAGGCTACACATTGTGCAGAAATCCATCCTACGGATCCCTTTTGTTCAAATCAAAAAGAGATACTCAAAAAAGTGGTAAGTGTTTTATCACCTCTTTCAAAATTATTTTATACTTCAACATCATATTATTATGTTGTTTCAATACTAAAGTAATAAATATAGTATATTATACCTTCTGATATGTTATTACTACTATGGTATATCCTTATACCTCTTTTTATCCATCCTATAGACAACAATATCACCATGCGTGCGTATGTACGTCTTACCATCTCCACATCCTGGTGCAATTTATTATTCAAAAATACCTAATTTGGTTGGGTATAATGATCAATATAATGGATGTAAATAATTAATCTAACATTATAATTATATTTTAAAATTAATATACCATCTAATTTCATACAATTTATCCATTAGGTGAATGAAATCATCGCTCGTGCGTACATACGCCCTACTGTTTCCACGATGCGATGAGATTTATTCTCCATGTTAACAATTCAAGAATATTAGAAATTAAATATAATAAATAATCATAAAATATATGAAATAATAATTATATTTTATTTATGTGTGTGTGTATATATATATATATTTCATTTATTGCTTCCATTCAATTTAATAAGGAAACTGAAACAGTGTTCATGCGTACGTATGGTATGCCGTCTCCCTGAATAGTGTATTCATTTCATTGATGTATTTATTATATATGTATTTATACTGAATATTTATGATATATAAATAGTTTTTTACATTTTTTATGTAATTTAATCACGATATAAGTAATTAAATCAAGAATATTAAGTCAAAACCTATATGATAAATAAAACAAGTATTACCCAAAATATAGCTTTATCATGGAATTGATAAATAAACAGATAATATAAATTTATATGTGAATAATATATGATATCATATATATTATTATGGTTCTATTACAAGTTATTAATATGTTTAAACTCACTATACAGAAGTTTTATACAAATATATCAGAAATTGGACCTCTGGTAAGGGATAATTTTTCAATCTCATTTTTATCTAAGATTGTTTATATGTAAGTATTAACTATGGTATATTTATCATTCATGTCCATGTTTCCTAAATATATAATATTATTTATATTCTTGTAATATTTTCTAAATTCAATTTTACACATTGGTGAATTTTATTTAAACAGTCTATAAGGAATCTTTCTTTTTTTTAAATGCGAGGTACTTTTTGGATTTTCTGGAAAGAGTATGAGAAGATTGTTTTTTATCCTATAAGAAATGAAGGATTTTTACATATTCATAATTAATTATTTACTTGAATATTACTCTACATAATTTCATGTTTATATTGATCTTAAAATAGTTTTTTAAGTATCATGATATTTTGCGAAAAGAAAACTTTTTTAAAGAATAAAATATATTTTCCTAAATAATTAAGTTCAAGTTTTTATCAAAATTATTTTCCATCTATGATGACATATTTCTATAATTATATCCCTATTATTACTTTCTTTTGACTTATTTTATGATATTATTAATTTATGAAATTCGTTTATTTTATATTTATTATTATGGAATGATGTTTAAGAAAACAATTTTTTTCATGGGTTATGATATGATAAATGATTTATGTTTTTTTGGAACATGTATGAATGAATTTTCTATGAGATGGGTGGGACCTATATCTCCCTCCAATGAATTAGGTAAAGATATATATCTTATGAGACACACATGGATGGAACTTCAAGTAAATCTAGTTCTGTAATACCATGCTGGAATGACAAGTATATCTTGTTTAGTAATATAGGGATGGAACTGGAAGTAAATATGGTTCATTAATACATGGATGGAATAGAACGAAAACCTTTTTTAATAATGGTCTTTTTCCCCAACGATCGTATTTCCAGTATTTCTAGGGATACTATTGAAATCAAATTATGCGCTTATTTTCTTGCCACAATTACATTTTTTATTTCAAGGATATTTTTTCATGGTTAATGATCCTTTATGATCTAGTCCTTACGTACTTCCAATAGTGATTTTAGGACTCAAGATTTTGATATTTAAACGTTATTTTTATGTTTTTACATTCTTATGTTTATGGTTTTTTTATGTTCTCAATGTTTACCCTTACTGAGCATTTGAGCTCACCCCTTTTCAGGTTTCTTTTACCTAAGGATTTGAAGAAGGTTATTAAGTATGATGTAACAAAAGGGGTTCTAGTTATGAAGGATTTAGTATGAGATGATGTATATGTTTTATGAACCAACTATTTATTTTTAACAGTTTCCAAAGGCACTAAACTAATACTATCACTAGGTGTATAATTTTGTAATGTATTAAATATTCCACAAAGAAATGTAATTTTCTATGTATGTCAATATTGGGTTGTTAGAATATCTATCTAAGACGATTGTGAATAATTCATTGAGAATTTTCAGGGAATGTAATTCAAATCCATTATTCACTCATAAAAAATTCGAAAGCTGAAAACCATCTATATGAAAATAAATACCGTATATCACACATATATATATATGATTCCATACATCCCATACATGAATAATACATTCATAAAATTATTATAATAAATTTAAACCATATACAATATCCGATATATAATAAATAAATATATCACATGCATCATACGCATGTGTAAATGAATTTTATTCATGTGTACATGAATTTTATGCATGTACGTTTTAGTTCATGTCAAAAAATCTCCAACTTTAAATAAATTCCCATATGTATTGTGATAAAATATTCAAAAAGATATGTAAATCCCAAAAAATACTGTGGATATGGTTTTCATCAAACAAAATTCTTTTGGAAATTGATTTATTTCCCAAATATTATCCTTATAAAAGTGCATAACTTTGTGACCCTATAGGACATAGTTTCATTGAAAACAACTATGAAAACAAAATTTCTTGGATTTATGAAATTAGAGGGCTATATAAAAAAATAGGTTCTACTCAAGCTACTTAGGGGTCTTTTGTGTTCTCTAGAAAACATACTCATATCAATATATAAACAAGTATAGAAAAAGATGTGTCATGTGAATCATATATATCTAATTTAATATCTTTTTAAAATACATTAATTGAACACTATACATGAAACATATCAATATAGTATATGCCCCTCACCAATTTCTTAATAATCTAAAAAAACGGAAATGTGGATGAATACATTACATGTAATTATTCTATAAGATAAGCACATACCATGTCACTTATTATAGTAGCTATATTCTTCATCTATAAAGAAACAAAGAATTTCCAAGAATATCTTTAGTATATGTAAATAAATGTCTAGATGAAAATTTTTTCCATATAAGTAGACAAATCCCATCTATTATTCTGCTCCAACCAATAACATGATGAAAAAAACCCAACCACCTGATTATTAGCTATTTTCATATGTTGACTTGTGTATGTAGGGTATAAAAGTATGAAGGTTCTCGTGATAGGTATCTCACCAATCCCATGTATTAAAGATTGATGATAAAAATAATACACCCCTAAGTAAATCTATAATAGTAGGAAATTATATGAGACATACTTTATTGGTTCAATCAATGTAATAAGGCTCAATTTATTACCCTTTGAATTTATTCTTTATATATCATATAAAACTATTTTCAATTAATAAAAATATATATTCATTCTAACATTATCTTATCATTAATACCCATAAAACCCTATAATTAATATGGGATAGGGAAAACTCAAATTCAAACTCTGACGGGATATTACCATTTGACTATTGATATAAAATATCATTACAACACAGATTAAAGAATGGTACTTGGATATTTACTTTAATTATAATGACATGATACATTAACAAATATTACAAGAAATATCCCATGTGTATAACACATTGAAATTATACATGACCCTAATGTTGTTTCTTAAATAATGGTTTCATCAACATATCATCTACATTATCCTATATAGCCACCCAACTAATCATTACATTTCCCCTCTAAATGATCACCCATAAAAGAATGTATATGTGATGTATGTGTTCGATCCTTTTATGAGACACAAATTCCATATCCTAAAAAATAGAATAAGTCTTTTCTTAATATAGAACAATTTCTCCCTAGATGCTTAGAACCAATCCTTATTTATAATTATTATTCTTGATCCAAATAACATCATTTATGGCATTTGATTCAATGGTGTACTCTACCTTATTGTTGATTTTTCCATAGTGGACACTTCAGAACTATTCTAAATAATTGATCCACCATTTAGAAAAAAGATAAATATAGATTCAGATTTCATATCATCTTTGTTTTGTTAGAAACTAGTACTAATGTATCCCTTGATAAAGATACCATTATCTCTTATAAATACAAAGAACATATCCTTATTCCTTATCATGTACTTAACGATTTTCTTTACAGCAATCAAGTGACTCTCTCCCTTATTTTATTGGCACCTACTTGTTATGCATTATTATTATGATACATCAAGTTTAATAAATAATATGAAATTCATGATGGTTCATATATATAACACATATGGAATCATATCCAACCAATCTAACGATTTAGAAGGGTGTTTAACCATAATGATATTTATTCAATTTAAAATGGGAAATACCCCTTCTTATAATTCTATGTGCTAAAAACATTAAAACATTTCCAATATACATATTTTGACACAGTCCAAGAAACCTCTTATATATATATATATATCTATATATCCTTATACAGTTTATTTAAGCTGGTAACCCATATCGTCCATTTAAACATATTTACCTAGACACATCTTCATCAAGTGTTGTGTTAGGATATCATTTATAATAAAAAATATTTCATCTTAATATAGTATTTAAAATACTATTATAATACCACTATATCACTTTTATGCATGATATTCATCTACACTATTGATGAAAAAAACTATTTATTTTTATTATTAAACTATATGTTACAACTCTATGGATATTTCATCAATTCATAAATGGAATATTGCAACATGAAAAGCTTGTCATTATTATTTTGAAAATAAAAAATATTGGGTTGTATCATAAACACATCATTAGAAGAATTCTTATCAAATAATTTGATTTTGAAATCCATTTGATATATCTTTCAATCATAATTAAATACAATTTAAAGATAAATATTAGTAAACATTATCATCTTGATAGGTGAGAAATTCTCTTCATAGTCAACACCATTAAGCTGATTGTAACCCTTTTCCACTAGGCCTACATTATAGGTAGGCACTCATCCATGAATTTTATTTTTCTTTAGTAAAAATAACTTTCCCCCTATGATTATCCCCTAGTATGGTTCATCATTCATGTTCTAAACAATATAAGTGTTCATAGAGTCCAATTTATACTCCATGAATTTAAACCATTTTGTAGAATCGGAACCCTAAATTAACTCTCAGTATGATTTAGGTTCATCTTCCATCAAAATGACATCATTATAATTATCCATGATATATCCATATCTCTTGAGTTCCTAATAAATCATATTTGGATGTTTACGTTCTTCAATAAATTTTTCTGCTTCTTGTTTAATAATTGTTTGTAGAACAAAATAAATCTTAATCATAGGAACACTTTATGTTTGTTGTTCCTAACATCCCCAAGTTAAAATTTTCCCCCACTAAAAACGTATTATTGGTTTAATTCTAAATTAATAAGTAAAAATAAGGGAAAAAATTTCTCAGTAGAATTATATGAATAATATCCCATTATTTCCTTGTGATATCAAATAATTATTAACAAGTCATTTTTTGGGTCATGTTTTTTTAAATCCAATCGTCTTATGGGTGATTAACAACCTAAAATACTTATGAAAGACGTCCGGGGAAATTTCACAATCCATATCTCAAATGTCTTCATTATAATTTATTAAGATAGAATTTTGTTTAGTAGTAATGAAATATTTACGATATAATAACCCAGAAATGAGATAGGAAGGTCACATAGACTCATCATTGATTGAAACATGTCTAAAAAGGTATTATTATTCTTATTTGATACACCATTATATTATGGTGTTCCAGGAGGAGTGAATTTTGAAACAATTATACAATCTCTCAAATGAGTTATGAATTCATAGATCAAGTATTTCCACCGTAATCCAATTAGTGGACAATATTATTTTTTCATAGTGGATCATGAAATTCACTCTTAATATTTTGGAACTTTTAAAAAATTACACAATTCTATTTCATTATAAACACATACCCTTAATTCCTAAAATCTGAGGTAAAATTAATGATGAACAAAAACCACCGTTTTTTATCTATTCATTAGTCCAAATACATCACTATGTTTGAGATACAATAGTATAATAACACTCTCACCTTTCCTCAAAAAGTTGAGTATATCATTTTCCAAAGAAAAAAGATTTATATGTATCAAAATATTCATAGTACAATTAGTCTAACAATATATATCAATGGTTTCATTGAATGTGTCTCACATATATATGTCTAATGTGATTATTCAAAAGGTAGTTTGGATTAAAATAAACATGACCTTCTACCAAATAACACTACTTAATCCTAGATTCCAATATTTAACTGATTTATAATTCATACCAATTAATGACATAAATATTAATACTATGAAGTATTCCATAAAAAATATATTAGTGGGATAGTATCATGTATTATATCTTTTTACTATGTTATTGAAATGAAATTGCCCCTACTAAAAGTCATAACCCCATATATCATATCCAATTAAGGATCCAAAATCCGTATTTTAATAATAAATGAGAATGATTTTGTGTGGCACTATTTACATTACTAATATGTAAGAAATCAAACCAATTAAAATATTTGTGACTCTAGGATAGTTATGAAAATAACCCTTTATCCAAATACATCATATGAATTTCCCTAACTCTATTCCTCTGATAAACTAATCCTATTATGTTATCATAACTATTTTATCCTAAATAAAACATAATAAAAATTAATGGATGATCTAAGGGAACCCTAATTTTGTATAACCAACCTAATATAATAATTCAGAGTCACTCATTACTTTCTTACCATCTACAAGATAATATAGGGCACCCTACGTAAGTAGAAGATACCTGATATAATGATAGAGGTCATGAAAAGTGTTTTTTTTGAAGAAATATCACACATCATATTTGATGTTTTTTAGTCTCATTGATTTAACACACATCATATACATACTAAATTCATATCTATTACATCATATTTAATCTTTATCTATTCATTTTTATGTCATTCTTTGTATGTATGATTTTAATGATTTAGTCTTGGATTGCGTATTCTAACTCCCAAATTAATGTGCTTATTCCACATTAATGTGTAACATTATACACAACCCCCAATTATGTGTTTGTCATCCAAATATAGAATTCAATTTTATTCGAACATATCTAAATAATTCATATAAATAGGTTACATGAATAATTCATGGAAAGTTATAGTGTTAATGAGATAGATAGACTCCACATGAGTATACCTGGAGTGACAGATAGACAAACCCAATCACTTTAATACCCAAGTCAAGACTAAAAGAAAACTACATGGTCCTCCAAAAATCCTTCTACTCAGGGATACATCTCAAAATATATAATTCAGTTCATATATTCTCTAACAATTAATATTACAAAATTATCCCCAAAAAATATTCTTAGTGTCATAATTAAAAATTCAAACTGGAGTCAAGGTAGATAAATACAAAATATTATTATATCAAACTGAGTATGATATGAAATCATATATCCTAGTAGAAATTTTTTATATAAATAGGAATATGTAATATTCATATTTCAAAAAAATTACTAAACATGAATATCATGGAAATTTTACAAATAAATAAATAATATATTTATTTTTCAATACATCAGATATCTATGGAATATTCATAAATAAATATTAATTATAAATGATAATAATTTAGAATGAATATAAAAATTTTATATTCATTTTAACACGATCCCTGTAAAATTTTATATTAAATAGTATTTAGATGATATTTAATGGATTATAAAAAATCTATAATTCCAAATATCTTATATAAAAATTTATATAATCTAAGTATACCATTTTTTTATAATTTATAAACACTTTATAACTCACGTCTTATGATTTATATATAAAAATATATTTACATATCATATGTTTTGCCATTTAATTTTTCAAAATTTAATTTAAATTATCATCTTTTAATAACATGAATTTTTTCTTCATAAATAGTTATTTAATTAATTATTAAAAATTATAATTTATATAATTATTTATGAAAACACTATAAAATATTTTTTTCAAAAAATATATATTGACATGATTTATAAACAACTTATAAACCATTAAATAAATTTAATATCTTAAAAAATGAATACTTTTTAGTATTCTATTACATTGAACCCCTACTCTACGTAAGGGTATCCCATTATTAGTGTAACATCCTATGTAAAGGAAGAATACGATATTTCCATATTCATTAAGATTTTTGAATTAAATATTAATTTTACTTTTAAGGGGTTTCTATGTTCGATAGCGTACCCGATACGCAACAACGAGTTTCTTTGGAATCTTACGTTGCACACTAATAATATAATATTATTTTTTTTAAATGGTAGTTAACTCCAAGTCGTTGTATTGGATGTAATGAATGAAACTAACTACAATATGATTATATATGATTTTTAAATGTATTTACAATATCCAATAAAAAGTTAGAGCCTTAAAATTTGAATGAAACAAATTTTAAGCATAATTTACTTTAAAAGGTCAATTTACTACCTTTTATTAGCGAACCATTTTGAAATATAGTTTTGTTTACTTTAATACATTCTAATTCACCAAATAAAATCTTTCATTAGAATGGAGACATTAAATTTTACTTTGGGTAATTTTTTGGTATTTTTTTGATAAAGTTCATTATTTAATGAATAGTGAAAAATATTGTATTTTAATTCAAAAATGCCTTTTAAACTAATTTATTTATACAGTTAGATTATCTTTTTTAATTGGATTTAAAGTGAAATTAAAATATATTTTTACCATTTAATCTAATGTCGGTCATTGAAGTTAGTTTCACTTTGAAATTGGACATAATAAAGTATCAATCTTTTGATAGTTATTGTTTCATAAAAACATGCTATTTGTTTTGATAATGGGAATTAATTTTAAAATTAATTAATTCCACTTCTATGTTTTTAATTTGGAAAAATAGAAATCATTTTTGAATTCAGAATATCAAAAATAGCTTAGGCTGATTTTTTGGTATTTTCCTGAAAAACGTCAATTTTGATGAACAGTGAAACCACTTAGTGGTAGTTAAAAAAACTGACATTTTCATTTAAATGAAAATTTACCACTTTTGTAAATTTAATTTAAAAAATCCGACATACATGGTTCTTATCAAGAAGTAAAATGTGGTTCATTAAGATTAAAATAATTTTTGGTGAATAGTAACTTTTGACTTTTATTTACCGCGGTTAAAGGTAAATAGGGCAATTCAAGGTAAAAAGAATGTTATAATAATTCCAAATTACTTAAAATCTTGTCCGAACCTTATTGGTATGGTTATTAACGACCATGGGCATCTTTGGGACGATTTTGGGAACCCATTAAGCCACTTGGGAGTGAAAATGAAAATTTAGATTAATTAATTTAATGTGAAGACAAAATTTACATTAATAAATAACTTTTGGTAATTAATTTTTATATAGAGATATATAAGTCCTAGTTTAGAATAAAAATATTCTTTGGAAAGATAAAAATATTTCCTACATCATGGTATTTGTTTTATAATTTTTAGACATCAAATAAATTAAATTTTTAATGACACAATAATGATGCAATATTTACCTCATTAATAAATGATTTAAATAAATAAGATTATAATGATTAATTTATTATCCAAAACATGTCCAATTATGATTTTTTGACTTTATTTCAAATATGAGTAATTTTATCTTAGAACTTAATGATTTTTGAATCATTAAATACCGAATATCATTATATTAAAAAATAATATTTTCAAACTTTCCTAAAGAGCCCCTCCTATCCCTTATAAAATGAGAACACTTCTATCCAATTCCTAACACCTCTCAAGCCATTTGCCTCGCCCAAACTCTGCCAAATTAATCTACCTACATCCCTATACTCCTCCTAGAAGCCTTACTATAGGCAGAAGGCACTTCAAGAAGTCATTTGGTTCAAACCAAAGGGAGTTACACAAATTAAAGGTAACCGTTTTTCTTAAATAGTTTTCTTTTATTTTACTTCTCCAACCCCAAAACTATTATTATTTACATTCCTTTGTTACAACACCAGTATCCTAAATATAATAGGATATTTTAATTAAAATTATTCTAACTACACTTAAACACACCTCGATCTAATGGATGAAGAACATATATGTTTCTGTGGATAGAAAACTAACGCCTCACGAAACGATGATTGTTCAATTACATCTTACCACCTATCACAATGGAAATTATGATGGAAATATATTTATATATGATATATATTATGTTTATGATTTTCTTATGCTTCTCTACTTCCCAATTATATCAAGCCTTTATTGTTTCCATAGTTGGTAAATACGATAATCTCATTAGAGGAAGTGCGGACTAACGCCCCCTCAAAGTGATATGATTTGTTAATTCCTTATGTGTGATGTATAAAGGATATAGTTGATGATATTATGTATGATATTATACTGGAATTATAATATACCAATGTATCATTTTTTTTTTAATTCCATTAAAATAATAAATATAAATGAAAGTAGCGTTCATGCGTACGTACGGCTTACTGTGTCCATGAACGTGGCATTTCATTTCTTACCTCTAAATGTTATATACTATTATAAAAACATGTATATGCTGGATATATATGATATATATGATATCAAAATCATGAATATAATTCTGGATATAATGAACCTTTGACCACATGAACAACATGTAATTATAAGAAGTCCATTTTTGACTCAAGTACCAAATATCGACAAAACAAATGTTATTAACATAAATGATTGCACAATGTTTATAACATTGTGATAAGTGATATAAAAGGAATAATAAAATTGAAAATTTTTCTTAAGAAAGTATAAATTAACATTAATTTATTATTCAGGAGACTAAAGAAAGATCAAGTCATGTTAGACACGAGTTAAGGGACATTGTCTCAATCTCCTTTCATTGAGGCATGTTTTATTTTAATACAAAACTTTTTTTATACACTGTATAAAAACCCTTGACTTTTCAAAGGGAATATTTTTATATAAATCATTTTACTAAATGACAAAAATGATTCTTTGATTTAACGTAAGTGGTGAAAATGACCTTTTCCACAACTGCGAGTATTATTTGACCTTTGGCTTCCTCAACAAGAAGTAATGTTTTTAAAAGAGAATAAATACCATATACTCTTTTATGTATTTTGGTATTGAAAATGGTTTTCATAATGGATATGTAATGTCAATATATTTTAGTTATCAATTGTGATTGAAATGTGGAAATTATTTCATTCCTTTATATTTGTTATTTGTGTTATGATTTTATATTGGTTCTTGGACATTTGATGGGTGGTTACGTGATAAACCAAATGACAGGTGGTGTCCTGAATACTAGGACGGGTGGTTATGTTATAAACTCCAATGCATTGGGTATGGAAGTCGGCCGTATGGCTATTATATTTAGTGATATGTATGTAAGTCGGTCGTATGGAAATTCCATTTAGTGATATGTGTGGAAGTCGACCATATGGTTATTCCATTTAAGTATGTTTATGCCCCATGTGACCTTTATATGTTATGTGTTCTTTATATGGGTTTTATGGTAATATTTTGGTTACAAAAGGGTAAGCAATGATCTTTTATTCAGTGAAGAGTATTTACTTCTTAAAAAAATGTGAAAATTATAACTTATGATAAAGTATTCATGGTATATTTGTTTTTTTTGGAAAAATTAACAGTATTCATTCTTTGTGTATCCCTTACTGAGCTTTATATGCTTATCCCATGTTTTTGAAATTTTTTTCATAGGACATAATGTGGAATAGGGTCAAAGATAGAATGAAGGAAAATTCTTGATGTCTTAAACATGGAACTAGACATGACTCTTTTTTTCACGAGTTCATGTTTTGTAAAAAATGGATACTGGGTAGAAGTGCCTACTTTGTAATCTTTTGATATGTAATAGTTATATCCTAATTCTCTAAAACTCTAAACCTGAAAAGATCCTCAATGTGAATTATTCATTTAATTCAATATTATGTAATGTATAAGGTCGGGTCCTTATAGTTGGTATCAGAGGTCGGTTTAGATAACATTAGGAGTTATAGTATTGTTCAATAAATGTCCATAATTTAATTTATTGTAATATTTAAATGATATAGCATTTAAAAATTACCATGTTTCTTCGCCTAAGATATTTTTATATTAAGAATTGTTATTCATAGAAGAAACGTGGTAGTTGTTCTAGGAGGCGTATATAGGGAAATGACTATCTCAATCAGCATCCTAAGGTAGTCCAAATCGAAGTTGAACATATTGTTGAAGTGATGGATCAGTTGAATCAGGTGATAAATAGTAGTTTTTTATTGATGATATGTTGGTTTATTCTTAAATTAAACAATATCATGAAAGTCATTTAAGGGCTGTCTTGCAAATATTAAAAGAAAATAAACTATTTAGGAAATTCAGCATGTGTGATTTTTGGTTACCACAAATTTTATTCCTTGGTCACATTGTTTCAAAAAATGGCATAACTATTGGTCCTGCTAAAACAAAGGTTGTTGAAGAATGTCCAAGACTGAAAAATATAACCGAGATTCATAGTTTTCTTGGTTTTTCAAGTTATTACTGAATGATTGTTGAAAACATGGCACAGTTATCTAGTTCAATGACTATGATAACTCGAAAAGGTGTTAAGTTCATCTGGACAGATGAATGTGATGATAGTTTTCAGGAATTGAAAAGAAGATTGGTGAATAATCCAGTTTTGGAACTGCCTTCCAGAAATGGTGAGTTTGTTATCTACAGTGATGATTCGTTGAAAGGAATGGGTTGTGACCTAATGCAGAATGGTTAGGTAATTTCTTATGCTTCACGTCAATTGAAACCTCATGGGTTAAATTACCCTACACTTGATTTGGAATTAGCTTCTGTTGTTTTTTGCTTTAAAAAATTGGAGGCATCATTTGTATGGAGTAAAATGTGAAATCTATACTGATCACAAATGTTTTATGTATATATTCACTCAAAAGGAATTAAACATGAGACGGAGCAGATGGCTAGAATTAATCAAGGATTATGATTGCAGGATCCACTACCATCTGGGAAAAGCAAATAATGTGGCTGATGCATTGAGTCGAAAAATTAATATCTCATCAGCCATGCTTCTTTTGGAACAAGATACTTTGGTTTTTGATTTGATTAAATTTGGCGTAGAAGTTGTTGGTGCAGGAAATTCTCCTGTTTTGTTTCAGGTGTCTGTGAGATCATCTCTATCAGACAGAATAAAGAAAGCGTAGAAGGAAGATAGTGATTTGCAGAAAAAGGTAGAGTTGGTTGAGAAGGGTATGTTTCCTAAATTTAACAATGATAATGATTTTGTTTTGAGGTTTGGAAAGAGATTATGCATGCCTTGTGATTCACAGTTGAAGAATTAGTTGCTATGTGAAGATCATATTTCTCTGTTTGCAGTTCATCCTAGCAGTACTAAGATGTATAGAGATCTCCGGGAGTATTACTAGTGGGATAGAATGAAAAGATATATTGCATATTTTACCGTGAAGTGCATGGCTTTTCAGTAGGTTAAAGCAGATCGATAGTTACCGAAAGGAATGCTTCATCCATTATCGGTGCCAGAATGTAAATGGTAAAACATATCCATGGACTTCATAGTGGGATTACAAAAGACATCTCGAGGTAATAATGCAATCTGGGTTATAGTTAATTTTATTGACTAAATATGCTCATTTCCATCCTATTATAGATACTTTGTCTCTAGATCAACTTGCTCAATTGTATGTTAAGGAGATAGTTGGGTTGCATGGAGTTCCCCACTCCATTGTATCTGATCCTGATCCCAGGTTTACTTCAAACTTTTGGAAAGGGCTTCATAAGTCATTGGGTTCTGAATTAAATTTTAGTATAGCTTTTCACCCTCAATCAGATGGGAAATCAGAATGAACAATTCAGACATTGGAGGATATGTTACGTTCTTGCTCGATGGATTTTCAGGGAATTTGGGACCAACATCTTTATTTGGTTGAATTTTCATATAATAAGAGCTTTCATTCTAGTATACAGATGACTCCATTTAAGGCATTATATGTAAATCATTGTCGAAATCCGACATTTTGGGATGAATTATGTGAAAGGAAGGTTATGGGACCAGAATTGGTAGAAGAGATGGCAGAGAAACTTCAGTTGATTCAGATGCACATGAGAACAGATTAGAGTAGACAGAAAAGTTTTGAAGATAACCAGAGGAAGGATCTTTCTTTTGAGGTAGGTGATCATGTATTTCTCAAAAAATTTCTATAGAAAAGTGTGATGTGTTTTTTTAAGAAGGGAAAGTTGAGTCTGAGGTTCATTGGACCCTATAAAATCCTGAAGAAAGTTGTATCATTTGCATACAGAGTAGTTTTACCTCCATGTTTATCCTAGGTACACAATTTTTTTCATGTTTCTATGTTGAGAAAGTATATGCCAGATCCATCTCATGTTTTGATCCCAGAGGTAGTTTAGTAGGAAGATAATCTCTCTTATTAAGAACAATCAGTCCAAATTCTTGACCACAGAGAGAAAGTGTTTTGGAATAATTTAATTCACAAGGTAAATGTTTTGTGGAAAAACCATATGGTTGATGAGGCAACGTGGTAATCTGAAAATGCTATGAGGGATAAATACCCCCACTTATTTTGATAAGTGAATAAAAATTGTGAGGACGCAATTTCTAAAAGGGGGGAAGGATGTAACATCCCAGGTAAATGAAGAATAAGATATTTTCATATTCATTAATATTTGTGAATTAAATATTAATTTTACTTTAAAGGGTTTTCTATGTTCGATAGAGTACCTGATATGCAACAACGGGTTTCTTGGGAATCTTACGTTGCACACAAATAATATAATATTATTATTTTAAATGGTATTTAACTCCTAGTAGTTGTATTGGCAGTAATGAACGAAACTAACTAATATATGATTATATATGATTGTTAAATGTATTTACATTATCCAATAAAATGTTAGTGGTATAAAATGTGAATGAATCTAATTTTAAGCACAATTTGCATTAAAGGGCCGATTTACTGCCTTTTATTGGCGAAAACTTTTTAAGTCTAGTTTTGGTTACATTAATACATTCTAATTGACCAAATAAAATCTTTCCTTTTAATGGGGACATAAAATTTTACTATGGGTAATTTTTCGGAATTTCTCTAATAAAGTTCATTTTTTAATGAATAGTGAAAAATATTGTATTTTAATTCAAAAGAGCCTTTAAAAATAATTTATTTATATGGTTAGAATATCTTTTTAATTATTTTTAAAGTAAAATGAAAATATATTTTTACCATTTATTCCAATTTTGGTAATTGAAATTAATTTCACTTTGAAATTTGACATATACAAGTATCAATATTTTGATTGTTATTGTTTCTTAAAAATGCGCTATTTGTTTTGATAACGGAAATAAAATTCAAAATTAATTAATTCTACTTCTATGTTTCTAATTTGGAAAATTAGACTTCATTTTTTAATTCATAATATCAAATATATCTTAGGCTGAATTTTTTGTATTTTTCTGAAAAACATCAATTTTTGATGAATTGTGAAACCACATAGTGGTAGTTTAAAAAATTCACTTTTTCATTTAAATGAAATTTTACCACTTTTGTGAATTGGATTTCAAATATACAACATATATGGTTGTTTTAAAGAAGTAAAATTTTGTTCATTAAGATGAAAATAATTTTTGGTGGATTGTAACTTTTGACTTTTATTTATCGCGGTTAAAGGTAAATAGGGTAATTCAAGGTAAAACGAATATTATAATAATTAGAAATTACCTTAAAACTTCTATAAACCTTACTTTTTGAGTCATTAATGACCATGGGTATATTTGTGTCGATTTGCGGACCCCATTGAGCCACATGGGATTGAAAATGACAATTTAGATTAATTAATTTAATGTGAAGAAAAAATTGACGTTAACAAAAATCTTTTAGTAATTAATTTTTATATGTTGTTATATAAGTCTTATTTTTTACTAATAATATTATTTGGAAATATAAATATATTTCCTACATCATGGTATTTTTTTATAATTTTTATACGTCAAATAAATAAAATTATTTATGACACAATAATGATGCACTATTTACCTTGTTAATAAATGATTTAAGTAAATTACATTATAATGATTAAATTATTGTCCAAAACATGTCTAATTCTGATTGGAAGGTTTTATTTCGAATATGAGTCTTCTTAAATTCGACCTTAATGATTTTTGTACCATTATAAACCGAATATCATTATATTATAAAATAATATTTTCACACTTACCTAAAGAGCCCCTCCTCTCCCTTATAAAAGGAGACCACTTCTAACCAATTCCTCACACCTCTCTAGCAATTTTGATCGTCCAAAATCTGCCCAATTGAGATCCCTACATCTATCTCCTCCTCCTAGAAGCCTTAACTTAGGGATAAGGCACTTCAACAAGTCCTTTGGTTCAAACCAAAGGGAGTTACCCAAATTAAAGTAAACAGTTTCTCTTAAATTGTTTTCTTTTATTTTACTTCTCCAAACCCTAAAATCATTTTATTTCCTTTATTTTGTAACAAAAACAGTATCCTCAACATACTAGTATGTTTTTATGAGAAGGACTCGAACTACACTTACATACACCTCCATCTAATGGATGAAGAACATAATGTTTCTGTGGATGGAAAACTAACGCCTCACAAAACGATGATTGGTCAATTACATCTTACCACCTCTCATGGTGGACATTATGATAGAACTGTATTTATATATGATATATATTATGTTTATGATTTACTTATATTTCTGTACTTCCCAATTATATCAATCCTTTATGGTTTCTATACTGGTTAAATATGATAATCCCATTAGAGGAAGTGCGGACTATCGCCCCCTCAAAGTGATGTGATTCGTTAATGCCTTATGTGGGATGTATAAAGGATATATATGATGATATAATGTTTTATATTATACTGTAATTATAATATACCTATGTATCATTATGTTTGAATTAAATTAAAAAAAATAAATATAAATCAATGTAGAGTTCATGCGTACGTACGGCGTACCGTCTCCATGAACGGTGGATTTCATTTCTTACCTCTAAATGTATTGTACTATTATAAAAACATTTATATAATAGATATATATGATATCAAAATCATTAATATCATTCTGGATATAAGGAACCTTTTACCACATGAACAACATGTAATTATAAGAATTCCATTTTTGACTCATGTACCAAATATCGACAAAACAAACGTTATTGACTTAAATGATTGCATAATGTTTATAACATTGTAATAAGTGATATAAAAGGAATAATAAACTTGAAAAAGTTTCTTAACCAAGTAGAAATTAACTTTAGTTTATTTATTTAGGATATTTAATAATGATCGAGTCAAGTCAAATATGAGGTAAGGGACTTCGTCTCAATCTCCTTTCATTGAGGCATATTTTGTTTTAATACACAACTTTCTTATATACGCTGTATAAACACCCTTGAGTTTTCAAAGGTAATATTTTTCTAAAAAATCATTTTACTAAATGACAAAAATGATTGTTTCTTTTAACATAAGTAGTGACAACGACCTTTTCCGCCTTCATGAGTATTATTTGATCTTTGGATTCCGCAACAAGCTATAATGTTTTTAAAAGAAAATAAATACCATATACTCTTTTATGTATTTTGGTATTGAAAATTGTTTTTTTAGTGGAATATTTTTGTCAATATATTTATGTGATATATTTTGATTGAAATGTGGAAATATTTTCTTTCCTTTATATTTGTTTTATGTGTTATGGTTTTATATTCGTACTTGGACATTTGGTGGGTGGTTACGTGATAAACCAAAGGACGAGTGGTGCCGTGAATACCAGGATGAGTGGTTACGTTATAACCTCCAATGCATTGGGTATGGAAGTCGGTCATATGGATTTTCCGTTTAGTGATATGTATGGAAGTCGTCCATGTGGATATTCCATTTAGTGATATGTTTGGAAGTTGACCGTATAGTTATTCCATTTAAGTATGTTTATGTCCCAAGTTACCTTTATATGTTATGTGTTATTTATATGGGTTTTATAGTAATATTTTGGATACAAAAGGGTAAGTAATGATCTTTTATTCAGTTAAGAATATTTACTTCTTCAAAAAAGGTGAAATGTATTACATATAATAATGTATTAATGGTTTATTTGTTGTTTTAAAAAACTAACAATTTTCATTCTTTGTGTATCCCTTACTGAGATTTATATGCTCATCCCATGTTTTTGAAAAAAATTTCACAGAAAAAAATGTGGAATAAGGTAATGGATGGAATAATAGAAAATTCTTGTTGTCTTAAACATGGAACTAGACATGACTCTTTTTCTCAATAGTTCATGTTTTGTAAAAAAATGGATACTGAGTAGAAGTGGCTACTTTGTAATCTTTTGATATGTAGTAATTATGTCCTAGTTCTCTAAAAATATAAACCTGAAAAGATCATCAAGGTGAATTATTCAATTATTTCAATATTATGTCATGTATAAGATCGAGTCCTTATAATTAGCCTTACACATTAAAAATATTTAAGGGTGTGTAATGATTTAAATATCCTACATAAAGATATATTTTACATTTATGAAGTTAAATATTAATTCATAAAGTTACAACATATATTTCCTTTGTACAACACCCATGTGTAAAGGTATTACTATTACGTAGCTCTTTTGCATAACGGTATTTTGTATTTTTCATATATTTTGTAAAGTTAAACATCAGGATCCTTTACGCAGCTCAATTACCATTTATAATAATGGAAGAAGTGTTGATAAACCTTATGTAAAAAACATTAATAAGGTTACTACATTTACACAATAAATATATGTAAAACTAATCTACATGTTAACACTTATACAGACCATCTGCGTATGGGTATCATGTAAGGGTAAAGGAAAAACTATGTTTACACAATCCTCTACACTATAGCAGAAGGTTACTACCTTTAGGAAATTCATTTGTGTAATGGTATCATAATGGATTCCTTACTTAGACAATATGCATAAGGGTATTAAATTTATGTAACTTCCATGCATAAGTGTAAATAATATTTATCATTATGTAACTCACATAGTCTCTATAATTGTAGAGACCCGAAGCTTGACGTACATTGACATTACATTACATTTGCGGAATACTTAGTACATAACAAAAACACACACACAAGGATCGTAATAGTTTAGTGTCTTTGGAAACTCGGAATATAAACTTCTAATCCTGGTGAAAGATCTTCAACATCTCCCATAAAGATCTTCCTTTTTTTAATACCTAAAACCTTTCTTTATATCCTAGGGAAAAGAAAACATAAAAGGGTGAGCTCAAATTCTTAGTAAGGGTAAAAAAAAGAAATATCAATCACATCATATACATAAGCACCTAACTTTTGGAAATCTTAACCTGCAAAAAGAGATCATAATTTCATAACATGGGATAAATCATGGCAGTGAAATGTAATCACAATAATCATAACTTAAAACATGAATCTTTGTGGCATACACACATAATCATAGAGAATCATTTCTTGTTAGTCAAGACTCATTGCCAAGACTATCTTAGTGGACAAAGTCCCTTTCTGAATCGAGTCACCCTCGTTTCAGTCATGTTTCACTGAACCGGTATAACCTACCATTCCAGCCATGTCTATCTCATGAGATATAAAATCTTTATCCATTGCATTGGAGGGAGATATAGGTCCCACCCATCTCATAATGATACCATTATTATGTGTGCCACAAAATCATAAATCATACATCATTGCATAACACATGTAATAAAAATGGGAATCTTAAACATCATGACATCATAAACAATTCATATACGATAAAAGAATTCAATAAAATAATTCCATCACAACATAATCAAATCAATGTAATAATAGGGATAAAAACAGAACCCTTTATTATCTTAGATGGAAAATAATTTTGATAAAACACTTGAACTTCATTCTTGAGGAAAATATCCTTTCTTCTTCAAAAACATTTTTCCTTTCTTAACATGTCATACAAATTTAAACTAAAAGAACTTGATTAAAAATAAACTTGAAAACTTGTAAAGGAAGCTTCTTGGAAATAATGTTTTAAAAATCCATTCATGCCGTATAAGTTAAAAAAACATTCTTCTCGTACTTTTATCGGAAAAGTCAAAAAGTACCTCGTACGAAAAACGTCAAAAGATTCCATTCATATCTTTTACAAAAAACTTACCGAAGAGTAAAATTGGATATAAACTATTGTAGAAGGATGGAAATAATATTACATATTGAGTTAACATGGATGTGGATGATAAAATACACCGTAGTAATTACCAAAGTAAAAACAATCTCGGATAAAAGTGAGATTGTGATATTTCCCTTACCTTAGGTCCGATTTTCATCGCAAGTATCCGAACCTCCTTTATAATGATTTAAATAATGTCATTGACTTATTAAAGAATCATAAACATTGTTATTATGTCATATATGGTTCACTTATAACTTTATATTACCCGTTCTTTTGTAAATTCATGTTAAAGTAGCGTTTTGGGTAAAATCGTCTCATTTGTCGTTCGTGTTTTAACTTGTAATTATTCATATTATTACTTAGATCATTATTACTTAATTATATAATATAAAACATGATTTATATATAATATATATTCAGAATATACATATATATATATAATGGATCGATAAATGGAAAGAAATACACCGTTCATGGAGACGGTAGGCCGTGCGTACGCATGAACACTGTTTTCGTTTCCTTATTGAATTGAGTGGAATTAAGTAGATGACATACATATATATACACATAAATCCCGTAGCTTTATAATGTCATATATTTCATTATTATTGCTTATATATACTTTATAATCATTTTTAAATGGATAACATGGAGAATGAATCTCATCGCGTCGTGGAGACGGTAGTCCGTACGTACGCACGAGCGATGATATCATTTCCATAATTATTGAATTGAATTGGAGTGGATGATACAAAATATCAGAATCATTATGATGTTATAATAACTATTTATATTTATTCTTTACACCATAATACCCATCCATGTAAGGTGTTGGTGGAAAAACAGATTACACCACGGCGTAGAGACGGTATTCCGTACGTATGCACGCGCGGTGATTTCATTTTCAGTAGGATGGATAGATGGTGAATTAGGATTGTTTCATACTTATAATAACATATCAGTATATGAGTGATACTGATGTTATTACTTCATAATGAAACAACCTATGAAGAAGAAGTGGAAGAAGAAATAAAGTTGAACGAATCGGTAACAGAAATTACCTCTTCTTTGAAGCGCCTCTTTGAGATCTCCTTTTAGGGCACTAAAAATGGTCTTTGAGGAAGACCATAATCTCTAGGATGTTGCTAGGGAAGTGGAGAAGAGAATTTGGCAGGGTTTGGCCGATCTTGAATGATCAAAGTTGTGTGAGGAAGAGAGGGAGGGGGTGCCCTTTTATAAGGGAGGAGTGGGGCACCTTTGGAATTCTTAAAACTATTAATTTATAATAAATCTAAACCCACTTAAAAACCTCCAAAAATGACTCATATTCGAATATTAGATGAGATAGTGTTGTAATATCATCAACCAATCAAATTTAGACATGTTTCGATCTTATTTTAAACCTTATCATTTTGATTTATCCTTATTTAATCTATTTACGTTTATTTGTGGTAAAAAAATTCTAAATTTTATATTATAACAAATAATTACTTATTTGTTGTGAATTTTCTATACATGTTTAATTTATAACATTATAGACCATATAAATTTAAATTTATCATTTTTAAATATTTTTGTGATTTTTAAACAATTTTATAATATGTTATTTTTATAAAATTTTATAGTGTCAATTTTGACACTATTCATTTATTTGAATTTAAATAAAATATATATAGAAGATATGTACGAAATAAAAGCTTTAATATATTAATAAAAGGTCATATGTTTCTATAAAATTAGTCGATCACATTAAATAGTTCATATAATATTTATTTAATTATTTTTAAAACCATTTATTTGATTTATCTCTTAATAAAATAATTACTACATCATTTTTTATAATTATTTAATATACTTATTTGTTGCATAAAAATTTAAAATAAAATCCTATGATGAAGATAAATATATTACCTTTTACAATAATACTTTTACTCGAATTTATAATCTTAAAATAACAATATTTAAATTGTTATATTTATTAAATTATGAAGGTGACAACTTTGGCATCATTTAAAATAAAATAATATAAGTGTCATAATTGATTTTATAAGACTCCAAATAGTCAAATATTCTACCATTTGATGATTATAGTTTACATTTACAAGACTAATAAGTTTTTGTCAGGTTTTTGTGCCTTTTGTGGTCACTATTAGTTTAATAAAAACTATATTCTTGATTTTTCACTAGATAAATAATTTCTACATCACTATTGTGTCACAATTAATGATAATTATTTAATCCCAAAAAATTCTAGATAAATTCTCATGATGTAGATAAATTTGGTAGATTTCTGGAAACTATTCATGTTCTAAGTTGTATGATGTTTATCAATAAGTTAAAATTATTATACTTATAAGATTCAAGAGAGTGACATGTTGTCACTTTCTTTGGTTTTAATAATAATTAAATTATTTTCATGGACAAAAGTCCATAAAATGAATCTAATCCGACCCTTAGTTGATATGGGTTTACTTTTAGCCATCAAATAGAATTTTGTCATGTGTTAGGTTAATTTTATAATATTATATTTACCCTTAATTACCAGATTTACCTTTAACTATGGTAAATAAAATTTACCATAGTTACTATTCATAATTCCCAAAAATATGAAGTAGCCTATTAACATAATTTGGACCCACTGATTCCAAATATGGAATCCATTTTTTAAAATTCAATACACAGAAGTTGCAGATATTAAATTAAAATTAATCTCGTTGTCGAATAAAAACGAGTTTTTGTTTAAAACATTACAAAAGATTGAATTGATTTAACCTTCGAATTCAAGGGAAAATCAACGCTAATGACATAAATTATATTAAATGGTAAAAATATATTCTATTTATACTTTAAAACCATTCAATATTATAATTTAACCACATATGATATTACGATGAAAAAATTTGTTTTTAATTAAAATATAGCGTGTTTTTACTATTCATTAAAATGTGAAAGTTACCAGAATAATATGAAAAATTTATCCAAAGTAAATTTTTATTTCTTTATTCCAAAGAATAATTTTATTTTGTCAAATTGAACTTATAAGCATGTCAAAAACTATATTTAAAGTGGGTGCGCCATCAAAAGGCGGCAAAAATGCATTTTTTTGAAAAATACTTATTTTACCCGAAAAATTTATTTTGTTCTTATACCATGTTCTAGAAACTGTGTAAGATTAATAATAATGTTATAAAATTCAAAATTTAGTTAATACTATTCATAACGGCTAGTTCATGACAATATTATAATAATATATCATTGTTTATTAAAACGCGGTATTGCGTACAACACACGCTATCGAGGAAGGTCGCGATTGCGTGTAATGCAAGCCAAGTCAAGGTTGCGTGTTGTGAAAGAATCTTTCGTTGTTTCGTATAACAGAATCCAACCTTATTTCATTTATACATTGAATATATATATATATATACTCAATGTTTCATAGAATAACTATTATCAAAATTGTGTGTAACACGGTCCAAGAATAGTGTTGCGTATACTGCAAGCTAATACGGTGTTGCGTATAGCGCAAGGTAATCGTGGTGTAGAATACAACACAAGACATTAATGAAATTAAAATAATATTTTTCATAAAATCTCGTGGTGTTACATTCTACCCCCCTTAAAATTAATTTCGCCCTCGAAATTCGTCGGGGTTATAAATGGTTTACTACATGAAAGTTTCTTTAATAGAAACCCACATCGTAAAAAGGAATACCAAAACCAATCTTTAAAAACAAAAGTATGAAACGTAACGGTTACCCAAATAAACTAATCAATAGGTTTCCACATAGGTGAAAATATGGATATGGAAGAAAAATCTAACCATCATGTTCTGGTGGAGAGTGGTAGAGAACATGGCTATGGAAAATCCAACAATCACAAATCCATAAATTTGTGAAGATCTAAGTTACCATCTGATTAATCAGAAATAAGAGCACTAGGACAACATTTTTGGTTTTCAAGATCATTTCCCTAAAGTTGAAGAATTTGAATTAGAATAAATACTTACTTTATTTTGGTACAATCTCACTGTTGTTCGTGCCTTGAACAATTTCTCCTTCATCTCTTAAATAAATGATGTTGAATTTGTTATTCGTGAAGTGTTAGCAGATCATGTGATAGAATGACGGGTCATTCCATCTGTCTCAAACAAAAGGTTAGAAAAAGTTATTAAATATACATAAGTCATTCTATTGAGAGATTAATCATATATGGTTCCTAAAATGGACTTATACTTCATATATCATACTGATTAATATAATAAAACTAGTTTCTACTAAACAGGGACTTCCTGTAGGCCAGTGGTAGGCGATAAAGGCCAGTCGCACTTCGGTTGTGGGTTTGATTCCCACATCCTTGTCTGACGTGATGGGTTGTCGCCCGTCCTGCAGGTTGTCCTTTTTCTAAAGCTATATTACTATAACATCCCATCAATAATATCGAAAAACGTTTTATCCTAACTTATGTCCAACATAATCCATTCTAATCTTTAGGCTTATCTAAAATACTTCGGTCCAAGCTCATAGTATAAAGAAAATGATTACTTGAAATGTCACAGAACAATCACGTGAATGCCATCATTTATCCCCCATATATCATAAGATATATCTTGATGGTTAAATTACAAACATGTGAATACCTTAATCATCTATTCTCTTGAAGAATGAATACCCATTGAACCTTAGTAAAAACATGAATGCTGTCAAAAGTTAACTCTTTCCACATACCAAAATCCAAAAATTCTATATACTCAAACCATGATATAACCTTCTCCTTATATCATTCATGAGCTCATGAATACTACCAAACATTTAATTTTCTCCTTATCCCGTCATTATGCGCATATCATCTACATTCCAAAAAATATCTGAATAACCTTTCATGGATACTGGTAACATTAATCATACACTTTAAAAACTCAAGGAAAGACAACAGTGTAACAATCCATAGATGTCTCTTTATTCCATAGTAGCATGAGATTACTTATACAACATTACACATGATAAACATGTAATCATTCCACTACATTCTTAAACCATTGACCGAGCTTCAACAATTCTTTCATCTCACATATCATTTGTAGTCTCTTCATAATCATCCACATAAATACTACAAATATGACCATACTGATTCTCTTCATGAGACTTTCCCTTAGGGCATTGGTTTGCCTAATGCCCATACATTCTACATTTAAAACATTTAACCATTGCTGATGTCGTAGCAATACCATTATCCTCATCCCTGGTGTTAACTGAACCTTTTCCTTTTCACTTACTGGCTTTGTGTCCTTCTTTTCCACACCCAAAGCATCTTCCAGATCCTTTGAAACATTCTCCTTGATGCCTCTTCCCACATGATTTACATAGGGGAAATTGAACTTTCTTTCCTCTATGATCATCATGAAACTCCATCTTTCACTTATTAGCCGAGTTAGGAAACTTACCAAATTTTACTTTTTTGATCATATTATGAGATTGCTGATTCAGCATAATAATGATGTTTGGACTTCCAAATCCCATTTCATTTGGTTGCTCCTGAAGAATATCATTCCATTGTCCATCATATCCTCCATTATCATGAATCATCTTGTTTCCAGCCATTTTCTAAAACCCAAAAAGAATAGTGTGAGAGGAAAAAATCATAATAAAGGGGGAGTAACTTAAATATCTAACATCTTTGGTTTAATCTAATATCGTTACCATAGTTCTAGGACTATATCCTATACGTATACTTATCCTTAGGGACATCCCTAGACATAACTTAGAAATGTCTCTAGGGATCTCACTAACGTTTTCACATCCTAGTTTCCAAAGGTTGACTAAACCTCCCTCTGATACCAACTGTAGAGACCCGAAGCTTGACGTACATTGACATTACATTACATTTGCGGAATACTTAGTACATAACAAAAACACACACACAAGGATCGTAATAGTTTAGTGTCTTTGGAAACTCAGAATATAATCTTCTAATCCTGGTGAAAGATCTTCAACATCTCCCATAAAGATCTTCTTTTTTTAATACCTAAAACCGTTCTTTATATCCTGGGGAAAAGGAAACATAAAAGGGTGAGCTCAAATGCTCAGTAAGGGTAAAAAAAAGAAATATCAATCACAACATATACATAAGCACATAACTTTTGGAAATCATAACCTGCAAAAAGAGATCATAATTTCATAACATGGGATAAATCATGGCAGTGAAATGTAATCACAATAATCATAACATAAAACATGAAACTTTTTGGCATATACACATAATCATAAAGAATCATTTCTTGATATTCAAGACTCATTTCCAAGACTATCTTAGTGGACAAAGTCCCTTTCTGAACTGAGTCACCCTCGTTTCAGTACTGTTTCACTGAACTGGTATAAACTACCATTCCAGCCATGTCTATCTCATGAGATATAAAATCTTTACCCAATGCATTTGAGGGAGATATAGGTCCCACCCATCTCATAATTATACCATTCTTATTTATGCCACAAAATCATAAATCATACATCATTCCATAACCCATGCAATAAAAATGGGAATCTTAAACATCATGACATCATAAAATAATTCATATACGATAAAGGAATTCATAAAAATAATTCCATCACAACATAATCAAATCAATGTAATAATAGGGATAAAAACAGAACCCTTTATTATCTTAGATGGAAAATAATTTTGATAAAACACTTGAACTTCATTCTTGAGGAAAATATCCTTTCTTCTTCAAAAACATTTTTCCTTTGTTAACATGTCATACAAATTTAAACTAAAAGAAGTTGATTAAAAATAAACTTGAAAAATTGTAAAGTAAGCTTCTTTGAAATAATGTTTTAAAAATCCATTCATGCCGTATAAGTTAAAAAAAACATTTTTCTCGTACTTTTGTCGGAAAAGTCAAAAAGCACCTCGTACGAGAAATGTCAAAACATTCCATTCATATCTTTTACAAAAAACTTACCGAAGGGTAAAATTGGATATAAACTATTGTAGAAGGATGGAAATAATATTAAATATTGAGGGAACATGGATGTGGATGATAAAATACACCCCAGTAATTACCAAAGTAAAAACAATCTCAGATAAAAGTGAGATTGTGATATTTCCCTTACCTTAGATCTGATTTGCTTCGTAAGTGTCAGAACCTCCTGTATAATGATTTAAATAATGTCATTGACTTATTTAAGAATCATATTCATTGTTATTATGTCATATATGGTTCACTTATGACTTTATATTACCCGTTCTTTTGTAAATTCATGTTAAAGTAGCGTTTTGGGTAAAATCGTCTCATTTGTCGTTCGTGTTTTAACTTGTAATTATTCATATGAATACTTATATCATCATTACTTAATTATATAATATAAAACTTGATTTATATATAATATATATTCAGAATATACATATATATAATGGATCGATAAATGGAAAGAAATACACCGTTCATGGAGACGGTAGGCCGTACATACGCATGAACACTGTTTTCGTTTCCTTATTGAATTGAGTGGAATTAAGTAGATGACATACATATATATACACATAAATCCCGTAGCTTTAAAATGACATATATTTCATTATTATTGCTTATATATACTTTATAATCATTCTTAAATGGTTAACATGGAGAATGAATCTCATCGCGTCGTGGAGACGGTAGTCCGTACGTACGCACGAGCGATGATATCATTTCCATAATTATTGAATTGAATTGAAGTGGATGATACAATATATCAGAATCATTATGATGTTATAATAACTATGTATAGTTATTCTTTACACCATAATACCCATCCATGTAAGGTGTTGGTGGAAAAACAGATTACACCACGACGTGGAGACGGTATTCCGTACGTACGCACGCACGGTGATTTCATTTTCCGTTGGATGGATAGATGGTGAATTAGGATTGTTTCATACTTATAATAACATATCAGTAAATGAGTGATACTGATGTAATTACTTCATAATGAAACAACCTAAGAAGAAGAAGTGGAATAAGAAATAAAGTTGAAAGAATCGGTAACGGAAATTATCTCTTCTTTGAAGCGCCTCTTTGAGATATCCTTTTAGGGCACTAAAATTGGTCTTTGAGGAATACCAGAACCTCTAGGATGTTGCTAGGGAAGTGGATAAGAGAATTTGTCAGGGGTTGGATGAGCGTGAAGGATCAATGTTGTGTGAGGAAGAGAGGGAGTGGGTGCCCTTTTATAAGGGAGGAGAGGGTCACCTTTGGAATTCTTAAAAATATTAATTTATAATAAATCTAACCCCACTTAAAAACCTCCACAAATGACTCATATTCGAATATTAGATGACATATGGTTGTAATCGCATCAAAAAATAAAATTTAGACATGTTTGGATCTTATTTTAAACCTTATCATTTTGATTTATCCTTATTTAATCTATTTAAGTTTATTTGTGGTAATAAAATTCTAAATTTTAGATTATAACATATAATTACTTATTTGTTGTGAATTTTACATACTTGTTTAATTTATAACATTATAGACCATATAAATTTAAATTTATAATTTTTAAATATTTTTGTGATTTTTAAACAATTTTATAATATGTTATTGTTATAAAATAACAATAGTGTCAATTTTGACACTATTCATTTATTTGAATTTAAATAAAATATATACAGAAGATATGTTCGAAATAAAAGCTTTAATATATTAATAAAGGTCATATGTTTCTATAAAATTAGTGGATCACATTAATTAGTTCATATAATATTAATTTATTATTTTTAAAACCATTTATTTGGTTTATCTCTAAATAAAATAATTACTACATCATTTTTTCATAATTATTTAATATACTTATTTTTTGCATAAAAATTTAAAATAAAATCCTATGATGAAGATAAATATATTAACTTTTATGATAATACTTTTACTCGAATTTATCATCTAAAAATCACAATATTTAAATTGATATATTTATTAAATTATGAAGGTGACAACTTTGGAATCATTTAAAATAAACTAATATAAGTGTCATAATTGCTTGTATAAGACTCCAAGTAGTCAAATATTCGACCATTAAATGATTATAGTATACATTTACATGACCAATAAGTTTTGGTCAGGGTTTTGTGCCTTTTATGGTCACTATTAGTTTAATAAAAACTATATTCTTGATTTTTCACTAGATAAATAATTTCTGCATCACTATTGTGTCACAATTAATGATAATTATTTAATTCCAAAAAATTCTAGATAAATTATCATGATGTAGATAATGTTGTTAGCTTTCTGGAGACTATTCATGTTAGAAGTTTTATGATGTTTATCACTATGTTAAAATTATTATACTTATAAGATTTAAGAGAGTGACATGTTGTCACTTTCTTTGGTTTTAATAATAATTAAATTATTTTCATGGTCAAAAGTCCATAAAATGAATCTAATCCGACCCTTAGTTGATATGGGTTTACTTTTAGCCATCAAATAGAATTTTGGCATGTGTTAGGATAATTTTATAATATTATATTTACCCTTAATTACCCGATTTACCTTTAGCTATGGTAAATAAAATTTACCGTAGTTACTATTCATAATTCCCAAAAATAAAAAGTAGCCTATTAACATAATTTGGACCCACTGATTCCAAATATGGAATCCATTTTTTAAAATTCAATACACAGAAGTTGCAGAAATTAAATTAAAATTAATCCCGTTGTCGAATAAAAACGGGTTTTTGTTTAAAACATTGCAAAAGATTGAATTGATTTAACCTACGAATTCAAGGTAAAATCAATGCTAATGACATACATTATATTAAATGGTAAAAATATATTCTATTTATACTTTAAAACCATTCAATATTATAATTTAACCACATAAGATATTACGATAAAAAAAGTTGTTTTTAATTAAAATATAGCGTGTTTTTACTATTCATTAAAATGTGAAAGTTACCAGAATAATATGAAAAATTTATCCAAAGTAAATTTTTATTTCATGATTCCAAAGAAGAATTTTATTTTGTCAAATTGAACTTGTAAACATGTCAAAAACTATATTTAATGTGGGTGCGCCATCAAAAGGCGGCAAAACTGCATTTTTTGAAAAATACTTATTTTACCCGAAAAATTTATTTTGTTCTTATACCATGTTCTAGAAAATGTGTAAGATGAATAATAATGTTATAAAATTCAAAATTTAGTTATTAATATTCATAACGGCTAGTTCATGACAATATTATAATAATATATCATTGTTTATTAAAACCCGGTATTGCGTACAACACACGCTATCGAGGAAGGTCGCGATTGCATGTAATGCAAGCCAAGTCAGGGTTGCGTGTTGTGAAAGAATCCTTCGTTGTTTCGTATAATAGAATCCAACCATATTTCATTTATACATTGAATATATATATATATATACTCAATGCTGTGTAGAATAACTATTATCAAAATTGTGTGTAACACGGTCCAAGAATAGTGTTGCGTATACTGCAAGCTAATACGGTGTTGCGTATAGAACAAGGTAATCTTGGTGTAGAATACAACACAAGAAATTAATGAAATTAAAATAATATTTTTCATAAAATCTCGGGGTGTTACAATAATGTTATTGAAATGTTAAAAAAATCACTTTTCATTTTACTTCAAAAAATAGTTATTAAAACACATTAAAAATATAATTAAACTATATTTTATACCATTAATTATTTTTATATGAACATAATGTGATCATAAACAGCCAAATACAACAGAAATATGTGAGATATATTTTCATGAAAACTCATGACATAATACTATAAAAATATAGTACATGTGATTCATTTATTCTGGTGATTCCCAACTTCTTTAGTGTGGAATCTATTAAGAGGATAATGATAATTGGGGAACTTAGGAACCCTACCTATGAAGGAATACATCAGTAAATTTTTTCCCAGATCATATCAGATGGATACCTAAATGTTAAAGGGGATCTTACAACTTCATTTTTTAAACGATAAATGTAACACCCCGAGATTTTATGAATTATTTATTAAAATAAATTTAATATTTTCTATATTTTAATTACATTTAAAATCATTTTTATCTTCCATTACACGTAACATTGGGTTTCTATCTCTTTTCATACACCACCATGTTTATCTTGCAAGTTTTAACAAACCACGACACACAATTAATATTATTATAAAAAAAGACAATAATTACTTATATGTTAAATTATAAGCATAAATATTAATAAATATATCATTAATAATATTTATAATGGTTTTATGTAAATAAAAAATATTTATAAAATAGTTTATTTTTTTAATAAACTCATTATATGTTTAGTGAGTAACTTCTTCTTAAAAACAATTTTAATTATTTATTTTTGTGAACAATAATAAACATAATTTATGAATATTCATGAAAATAATTTTAATAAAATAAAATTATCTTTTTAATAATATTATCATAATTATTGTAGGGTGAATTTTGGATATTTTTCTTAAATTTTTCATTTGATAATTAATATATGAAAATAATGAATTTTAAATAAAAACAGCCTTTTCCTAAATTTATTTAAAAAGTTAATATATATTTTGAATTTTTTAAAAATAAATTTAGATAAATTAGAAATTAATTGATTCAATTTAGTCACTTTTAATTAATTTTATATTTAATTCCATTATAAAAACCTTATAAACATTTAATCATTTTTTATTTTATACTATGCATTCTTGTCGCGTCTATGGGATTAATTTTAATTTTTTTTCTTCTCTTATTTGAGTGGAATTTGTAAAAATGTATGCTCTATTTTTAATCAACATAATTTATATTATATAAAAATTTTCAAATTAAATTTTTACATAAAAAAATATTAAAAGAGTATATATTATTTACCACAGCTAGCGTAAAAATGGGTTTGTTGGGGGTCAAACATAAAAGATAAAGGCTAAAAATGATTCAAAACATGTCTAAAAACAACTTTCTGATCATATATCCACCATATCTTTTCTAAGGTCAATTATCTTCCATTTTGGGACCTTTTTAGAAGAAAGAGATGTGGGTGGGTTTCTTTTTATCAAAAATATACAAGTGTGGACCTCACCTCACTTATAAAAGACCACCCAGTATCTTCTAAACTTCACACCTTCAAAACCATTTGGTTTGGACAATACCAAAATAAATACATTGAAATATATCCACCAATAATTATAGTATCATTATTTAATACATAATTACATACTTTGATGGCTTTCGGTGTAAACCTTAGGAGGATACCTGAAGGAGAGGTAACGTTCATCAATGAACAATTTTTTATTTCTTCCACATCCTCCTTAAATTATTATTAAAATATGATTATATAATAAACTATATATCATATATATAATTAAATATTTTTATTCTAATATCATTACATGAAACCATCTCTACTACCATCAAATGAGTTATGAAATCATCGTTTATGTGTACGGCAGACAACCTCTATAAGAACCGATGTCATTTGATTTTCCATTACCACTTATCTCGGATCAGAATAATGATATATTTATTATTTATATATTATATGTATTATATTATTATAAATATATAATTATTATAACACACATACTTACATTCTTTCAAATTTTTGGGAAACCGATAGCATTGCTCATGTGTAAGGTTAATTACCTCCTTGCGAAGTGATGTGATTCATTCATGATTTACATGTAATGTAGTAAGGATGTATTTAATGAAAACATGAGATATGTAAAAAATAAAAATTATTATTTAATTAAAATATAACAATAAGCTTTCATTTATTCAATACATCAAGAAAATAGAAAGAGCATTCACGTGTATGTATGGCCTACTAACTCCATTAACGATGTATTTCATTTTCTCTATATATTTTATGTATTACTATAACTAATTATATACTGAATATAAAAGATATTACTTGAGGGATAATTTTTTATATATTATTAAAAAATGATCAAATTATGAATACAAAAAACATCCAATCAAAAAATTACCTGAAAAACCAAGTAAATATTGCTCGAATTGTAACTCTAACATAGAATTGTAAATACACTGGTAATAAAAGGTCATAAGTAAATTGTATATGGAATGATATATAAATTTATTATTATTTAATAAATTAAATATAAACTTATGTTTATAATATATGAGGATCAATTGTTTGTCATGGAATTCAAGACATAGGATAAAGGATTTTGGTCTCACTTTTTACTTCTATGTGACACATGGCATATTAAAAAAATATTTATTTTATGTGTTGTATAGAATACCAATGAATCTATATTATGACTCTTCTCATAAAAAATATTGTTTTTTATATATCCATTTTATGATATATCTTTTATTATGTTTACAATTCAAAAGGTAACAAATCGGTAATGGTTTTCGGTCTCAATTTTCCTTATTTGATAAGTATGTTATGTTATGAACCAATATTATTTCATGAGATGTATATGCATGACATTCTATATGTAATTTAATTAATTTATTTATTCAAATTATTTTTTATGTTCAATTTATTTATTTAATAGGGATTTTGCTTTAATGAAACCAAAGTGATTTTGATTTTATATTAGCATATCATCATTTGTTGGGATTGTTTATAATTATTTTTACAATGATAAAAATTTATAATACATATCTAAAAAAACTCATGAACTTTATTATAATATATTTATTATTTATAATTTTAATTAATAGTGACATTTTCTATTCATTGGTACATAAAATAATTTATAAAATATTTTTAAGATAGTCTAACATTAATTCTCTGTTCAGTCATAAATCTGTATTCTTCCAAAACCATGTTTTCTAAAAATGTTTTTAAAAAAGGGTTTATAAATATCCTATTATTTTTAAAATAATATTTTTACCATGTTCTACTTTTAAAAAAATTGAGAACAAAATGATTATGTCATTTTCTGAAAAATGCATGAGTATATGATACCACAAATGTGAAATTAATCATTATTTTATCATGTACAACATAAATTAAAATTCCCATTGTTATTGACCTTGCCTTATTTAAATATTTTATTATATGTTTCTATGTTTATTTACAAATTTAAGTATTTTCAAATGTATATATGTTTTAAAACGATTTTTGTGAATAGGAATGGAAATTTTCCTCAAAAATAATTTAAATTATTTTCAAATATTCCATTATATGTTTTCAAGGTTATTATCAAATAAAATAATTTCCAAAATATATTGTGACATTTTAGCCTTAAAAATTCATTTTCATGGAAAAGTTGTATTCTTCAATAAATATTCCATGTGATTTATCTTTGAAAATAATTATACATCTAAGATGATGTCTTTGATGTTGTTTATTCTTTTGTGGGATATGAACCAAGGATAACATTGTCATTATTTCCATGAATGGTTTATTTTTATAATGTGATGATGTTATGAACCCTATTTCTCTTCCACAGGTTATACCAGGACAATGTTCTTATGATACCCCCTTCATTCCCCATGGGTCATGAAATGATAAAATTATAATGAAAACTATCACTTTTACATGTGTCATGATATGATGAAATGTTTATAAAACCCATTTCTTTTTATTATATATGATATTATGAAATTTTTAGGATCTTTTGGAACAAATATGTATGATTTTAATTATATATTAATTAGGACACATATATAATTCCAATGCACAGGGTAATGTTTTATATCTAATGATATAACAATTAGAAAATGGATGATGGGATAGATCCACTATGGGAAATTGGTGTTTAATTTTCTACAATGGGAAACAAGACCATCCAGATCCATTATGGGTAAAATGTGTATCCTAATACAAACTGGAAAATAGGTGTGTCCTAATGCATAACGGGAAACATGTGATAAGTTGTGATTCACTGTGCTAATACTCTTGGTAGTTATCCTTGAGGTATGAAATGGTTTTCTATATTTATGATGGTTTTAAACTTTTATGACATAATTTTATTGATTTTCATTGATATAAGATGATTTTTCACCCTTTTGGGCCATGTTTTTAGAAATGATAAGTACTTTATTAAATTTTTCATGTTTATGATCTGTGAAAGGTTGTGTATAATCATCATAAGTTATGTTCATGATTAAAAAATTGTATGATTATATTTTACTCTCATGTGATCATATATTGATACATCTTTTTGAACCCTTTTTGATCATCTAATCTCACCATTTCTTATGTTTCTTACCTTGGTTATGAATAAAGGGTTAGGTAGGGTATTATTAATAAGAGTACAATGTGGGACGATATTTTTGTGATATATTTACATTCTTTCACCAAATTATATAAATGTTTAACTATTCACTTAAGACACTAATCTATTACAATCCTTATGCATGTGTTTGTGTAATGTATTGAATATTCATCTAAAAAGACGTAATATCTATATACACGAATCATGTGTTGCTATAGTTGGTATTAGATGATAAGTTTTACAAAAAATGTCAAAACACGATAGAAAACTCCAGTTAAATCCCTATGGATATATCTAAGTATATTTCTAGGTATATGTCCAAGGATAAGTCTAAGGATGAATGAAAATATAGAAAAATTCATGGTATTTTTTTAAAGGTTATAGTTAGTGGATTAAAAAAATTACATCCATTTCTATATACTATAAGTGGATGTGGATATTGATAAGTGGTACCTAGGGGTAATAACTCTGAAAATGACTCATTTTGATGGAGTTGATCACTAAATGGTGCACAAAAATGGGTCTAACTGCACAGCTAGTTGGGCACTCCCATGGGATATTATATGGAAATTAACAAACACATTGTGAAACATCATGAAGGATTTAAATATATGGTGACTATGAATGAACAAATTTTTTGAAGAGTGAAAAAATTGTGTCATTATTTATATATTATATAAGTTAATTTTTAGGATTATGTAGTTTTTAACTATAAATAATATTTCTCACAATATAATTTATAGTTTTAGTCAGTGGAAAAAACCAAAAGTAACCATATTAATGATGAATGCAATAGAAAATGCAATGATTTTACTCATGAGAAACAAAATTTAATGGGATATGGAGTTTAAAATCATTTAATATTCTCAAAAAACTATTCTGAAGATATGAATCACGATGAACTTCCAAATGATAAAATGAGGCAATAATGTTCTGGTGATTACTTCATCAAGAAAAATCTACCATCTTTTAGTTGTTCTAATGATACTTTAGTTGTTGAGAAATGGATCTATGCTACTGAAATTATTTTTTCCATTCTACAGTGTTCGGGTGAATAAATTTCCATTTTTTATCTTCTACATGGTGAGGAAGATTCGTGGTAGGATATTATTAAGAATACAAGTGAACAAGAATAAATTAAATATATATAATGGAAATAGTTTAATGGGATATTTCTCAATAAGTACAAACCTCATATTCTAAAAAAATATAGAGAAGTAGTTACTTGAACATAAGAAAATGTATTTGGAATATATTTTTAAATATGAAGATAATTTTTTATTAATTTCACGGTATGATTCGTGTTTAATCATCAGCCCTGAAAGAAACATTTATTATTTCATTGGTGGACAAAAACTAATTATTTGAATGGACCTGGATAGAAGAGACATTAATTTCTATAAATAATTTGTTTGATGGGAACTAGAGGAAGAAATGGGAATTGGATATTTTGACCATTCCTATGGTTTTGATAAGAAATTAAAGATCAATTATCATGGAAACACAAATTACAGATTGAAATTCCACCCATCTATTTTCCAAAAAAAATAGAGAAGCATCAAGGGAATTGATTAAATGGATATGGTAGGTTCTTTTAATGTGGAAAAGGAATTCATAATTCCCATGAATATCAAAATGTGATTAATAACACAGTTAATTAAATGGATGAGAATCGGATTCCAAAAAATACACAACCCACCCTCTAGTGTTTCAAGTCTAAAGATTTTGGTAATAATGAAATTAAATTCCCCAATATAGGAAGTAATGTAGATTACAATACACAATAACCTCTAAATACATATGATGTCTATGAATCTTATGAAAACATAATGGATGATGTTAATCATGATAATTAAGGAACATTTAACCTCCCCTTCTTTTTTGTAAATTTAATGATTGATTTTGTATGAATAATCCCTATGAGAACTAATATTGATGATATTTAGTGAGAATTCATTTGATTATCTCCCTCCACATGAATTATCGAATAATAAAATAACATATGATATTCAATCGGTACAACTTTGAACCCAATATCTAAAAGTAGATATGTTTTTATAAGATAACAAATTATATTAGAAATAAATGGGAGTTAACTTTTGGTAGTGTATATGTCTCCATGTATGATTAACTTAAGTGTTATGGATGCCATCATTGTTTTATGAGTTTATGGTTGATCGTAAGTCATTGACATCCCTTTTGAGGTTTTACGATATGAAAGTTCATTAAAATTAATGTCATTTTTTGTGAAAATTATGAAAATTCAACCCATTAGTTTTGTATATGTTTTTATGATAGAGTTATTTTAAGAGAAATTACATTACTCTTTGTGGACATATGATTAAAGGTAATTCTAACCTTTAGGGTTTAGATTATCTTTTATGTTGAAGTAATCACCTTACAAATTCATCAAACATCCTTGGTATTAGCGAATATTTCACTATTGATCCTATTGTTAGAATATATATTAAGAAATATTTTAGGCCACTTGGAGTTACACATTCAATTTTATATGACTAGGAAATTAATTTTACCTCAATTATTTGGAAAATTAATCTGAAATATCTATAAATTGTTTTTGGTTTCAGAAGTGTCAGAATAATTCATACTCTATACAATATGATAACAACTTATTCAATATATTTTAATTGTGGTTTGGATAGAATCCTTCATCATTTTTAGATTTATTAGAACAATATCATTCACATGAAAATTCATATAGATCCTTATGAATCTATTTATGGAAAGAAGTGTATGGATCCAAGGTCTTGGAATTAAGTTATAAAAATAAAGCTATTGGGACCTGAGAAATCTTATGAGATGGTAGATAAGGTTAGATATATTCATAAAAACAGAACGATATCCAAAATTTGAATGAAATTTTATCATGATAATCATTTATGTGATATATAATTTTAAGTTGGTGAGGGGGTTGTTCAATAAATTTCTCTATGGGAGAAATTATATAAAAACTAAGACCTTAGTATATTGGTCCCTTTGAAATAATTTATCTTATCGAGATAATAACTTATCATTTGGAGCTTTCAAAAAACCTCTCCAAGGTTCATGGAGAATTCAGTGTATCACTCTTGGGGAAGTAAATACCATATCCATCACATGTACTGAACTCATAGGTCGTACCACTAGATCATGATATTTCTTTTGAGGAACAATTTCTAGGGATTCTAGATCAAATAGATAGAGTTATATGAAATAATTCCACTCACTTGGTCAATTTATTTGGGTGAAACTACCAACTTGAGGAAGCTGCATATGACCCTAAAAATATAATGAGGTATAATAATCCATTATTTGTTTGGCAACGAAGTGATAAATTTTGAGGGGGAAATCCATTTTAAAGGGGGTTTATTGTAACACCATAAGATTTGGGGAAATATTTTATAAAATAAAACAAAAATTTTATATATTTTTCATTAAAAAGTAGTGAGTATATTTGGAATTACACATAAAATTGAGTTTTTGTTTCATTACACATAACACTAGTTGTCTCTTATGTAACACGCAACTCTATGTTTAGCTTGTGATTTTTAACGAACCATGAAAAACAATTAATATTATTACTTAAAAAATACTATTATTACATAGATTTTAAATGTGTCACATAAATAGGAATAAATAAATTTTAAATATTATCTAAATTGATATAAAGAAAACATTTTTATAAAAAAGAACTTAAATTTTCAATGAAGACTTTATATGTTTTGAATATACTATTTTCTCACAAACTATTCTATTAATTAATTTTTGTGAAAAGTAAAAAAATAAATTTTTAAAACATTTAGTAAAATAATTTTATAAAATAAAATTATTTTTTTAATCATCATATCAAACTATTCTGATGGTGAGTTTTTGATATTTTTCTAAAATGTTTATTTTTTGGTGAATAGTTAAAAATACTGAATATTAGTTGAAAACTGCCTTTTCATTTAATTTATTTACAAAGTAAAACAATATTATTAATCATTTTTATAGTTATATTTATTATAATATAAATCTTATAATCCAATTTATGACATTGTAATCAATTTTATTTTGAATTCTAATAAAAAAACATTGTAATGTTTTGAACATTTTATCATTATAACTAAACATTCTCATCACATATGCGGGATTAATTTTAAATTAAATTTTACCGTTTATGTGATTTTAATTTTAAAAAATTCATTAAATATTTAAAATAGTAATTATTTAAATTATATAAAAATTTAAATTTAATATTTTACCAAATTTAATAGTAAGAACAGAAAAAAATATATTTGTTGTGTTTATAGTATAATTTGGTTAATTAGATGTTATCCTAAATAAATATCTATAAAAATTGATCCAAAACTTTTTAAATCCCCATTTTATGTACATATTTAAACCTTATATCTTCTATTATCGTTATGGTCATCTTTTTGAGGCTTTGTACATGAAAAAAACCTCGGTGGAATTTTGTCTTTCAAAAAAAACCATGCAACTAACCTCACTTATAAAAGGAAAGCTATTCTCCTCTCTTCTTCACAGATTAAAAAACATTTTATTAAATTATTAAATTCACATATATCTTCCCAAAATATATATTCTAATATTTTTATCCTTATTTTGTACATACTTCCAACCTAGTAATGACTTTTTTAAAAAACTTAAGAGGATACACCAAGAATAGGTAACGTTCATCAACTAGCATTTTTGTTTTATTTCTTAATAATCCTACTTTTATTAAAATTATACCCTGATTATATAATATAATAATTATATTTCATATATTTATATGTTTTTATGTTATGTTCAATACCTATAAACATTTCCACTTCCATCAAATGGTTTTTGAAATCGTTGTTAGTTTGTACGGTGGACCACCGCCTCACGAACTGATGTCATTCTCTTTTCCATTACCACGTATCAAGGTTATAAATAATAATAGATTTATTATTTATATATTATTTTTATTATATTATTATTATTATTATTTATTATATCACACATACATTTTTTTCCATTTTTTGGGAATATGATAACATTGCTTGGGTGTACGGTGGACTACCACCTTGCCAATCGATATAATTCGTTCACGATATACATAGAAGGTAATAAGGTAGGTTTTAATGAAAATATGAGATATATATGATATAAAAACTATTTTTTAATTATGATCCATCATTTACCATAATTATTTTCAATATGTAAAGGAAGTTGAATCATTGTTCATGTGTATACATGACTTACCGTCTCAATGAATGATGAATTTCATTTTCTATATATATATATTCTATATATTACTATAAATACAAATATAATGAATATATATGATATTTATATCATGTTAAACATTATATATATGATGTAACCATTATAAATTTAATAGGATCAAAAATAACTAATCAAAACATACACGAAAAAAAGAAGTTATTTCCAAAATATGACTTCAAAATGGAATTGTTAACAAATAGGTAATAAAAGGACATTAGTAAATCATTTATTATATGATATATACATAAATATATATATATATATATATGTTTTAATTGAATAAATTTTTAATAAACATATATTTATTATACATGAGTGTTGAGCATGTATAAAGGATTTTGAGACTTAAGGTAAAGGAATTATGTCTCATTTTTTACATTCATTAGACACATGCCTTATTCAAAATCTATTTATTTTATGTTTTGTATATAATTTACATGAATATATATTGTGTGGATAATATTGAATTACATTGGGTTTTACATAACCATTTGAGTATCCCCTTTCATTGGGATTATGTTTCAAAAGTTAAAAAATTATTAATTGATTTTTGTCTCAATTCTCTTTTTTCTAGATGTACGTTATGTTTTCTACCTATATTAATTTATTAATTGTAAATAAATCTCCATTAACATGTAATATCATGAATTTTTTTATCCTTATGATATTTTCAGTTCCATTTTTTTCTTCCTTCTTGGGGGTTATGATTCAAAGTTACCAATGTGGTAATAATTGTATGTTACAATCTCATCATTTACCAGGATTGTTTATGATTTTGTTTACTGTGATAAAATATTATGATTCAACAATAAAAAACTAATAAATTTTAAAATATTATGTTTATTCGTTAAATTTTCACGAAATAATTCCATTTTTCCACTCATTGGTACTTAAAATAATTAATAAAATATTTTACATGAAATCTATATTTATTTCTACCTTCAATCAAAATTCAATTTTCTTCCAAAAACATTTTTTCTAAAAATGTTTTCAAAAATATTTTTATATTATCCTATTATTTTAAAATAAATATTTTCAGCCATGTTGGTGTTTTTAAAAAATTAAATGAATACTCATGTAATTTTCCAAAGTAATCCTATTTACCTTTTTTTGAAAATGCGAATGAAAGTTTTTTAATGTGTAAATCATGAACAAAACTTCTCATCCTCATGAAAATTATTTTCTCTAATGATTTTTATAAGTATTCAATGCTATTTTCAAATAAAATTATTTTCAAAGAGTTTTATGTTTTAAAGAGTTTTATAACTATGACACGATACTTTCCCCAAGAAATTTATTAATTGAATTTTAAAGCTTCCCTAATATGTTTTCAATGTTTTTTTAGAGAAAACTATTTCTAAAATATTTTATCAAATTATTGTTTTAAAAATTTATTTTAAAATAATATATCTTCCTCAAGAAATGTTCCACATGATTTATCTTTCCAAATCATTCCCTCCCTAACATGACACCTTTGATGTAACAAATGATTTTATAGGGATATAAACCAAGGATACCATTGGTGTTCTTTCTCTGGATGGTCTATGTTTATGATGGAATGATGTTATGAAACTCATATATATTCTATGGGTTATACTATGATATAATTATAATTAAAAACAATTATTTCTCCATGGACCATGTAATGAAGAAATGATTAAATGGTTATGAAACCTTTCTCTTTTATATAGGTTATGATATTATGAAATATCTATAAAGACCGTTTAATTTCATGGGTTGTGATATGATAAATGTTTTATGTTCTTATGTCACAAATATTTATGATTTTAATTATATAGGGGTTGTACATATATCTCCCACCAATTCCTCAGTAAATGATTTAAATCTAATGAGATAACGATGGGAAACAAGTTGATGGTCTTGATCCACTATGGGAATGAGGTTTTTTCTATTCCATAATGGGAAATAGGATAATACTTCTCCACTATGGGAGATAGGTGTGTCCAAATCCACAATTTGTAATAGTTGTGTCCTTATCCATAATGAGAAATGGGTGATTTATCCAGATCTACATTATTTTTTGTCTTGGTAGTCAACTGTGACATATATAACGGTTTTCTATATTTATCACAGTTCCATGCTTTTAAGACATGTTCTTATGGTTAATGAATGATTTATGAACATTTATCACATTTATGGGCCTTGTTTCTTGAAATGATAAATTCTTTATGCCATGACTCATGGTTATGATCTATGATAGGTCAGATATGAACATCATAAGTTCTTTTCATGGTCACCTACCCCTTTGCTAATCTTAAGCTTTTATAAAATCAAAGATCTATATGTCATATGTTTACCCTTACTGGAATCTGAGAACACCATTTATTATATTTCGTTCTCCATGTTATGATGAAATATTTAGGTTGGGTATTCTTAAGAGGAGAACTGTGTGAGAAGATATTTATGAGATATTTTGAATATATTTCATGAATTTGTTTTTCTGTACCCTGTGTCAAAATTCAATAAACAATTATGGTCCTCATGATTAAGTTCACGTAATGTATTTAATATTCGTCTAAAAAATCTATAATATAAAGGTATTAATAGGATAGGTCTCTATAATAGACAAATGTATGTGAAGAATAGGGGGACTATAAAACATTGGTGCAATAATATCTCTAGAAAAATGGACATTCTATTCAATAAGATTTTTACCTCTTAAATCTTATAGAGCATAATATTTAGAATAAAGGAATGTATTTGCAATCTCACTACATGAATTGTGAGATATCCAACATTGAAAAGATGTGGAACTTATTTTTTGAGGGTTACTAAGCTTCATTTTAATAGGATATAGTCAGAAAATGGTTGGTTATTCTATTATAGTGAGGGATAATGTCTGAATTTTTATCTTCATGGTTTTGAGGGGAAGAGAAATGGCCCCATGAGGATCATATTCATCATATGTTGTTTTTCATTCTAGGTTGGGTGATTAGAGATGATTGGGACAAGAATCATGGTGGTAAGCATTGATATCTTATCTATCAATAATTGCACATTTTATCACTAGATGAGAAACAAGTTATCCTTCTCCAGGAAGGTGAAAATATATTTTTTCAGATAGGGGGATTCTCTCGAGGATGTCATATTATCCTACAAATAGGGGAATATTATAGCAAGGAAAGTGGATTCGGTGGTGTCCCCCCTAACATTGGTCTTAATTTAGATGTGGATGCATCCTTTTCTCAGGTTGGGATAAGATGAGGAGATATTTTTTGTTATGATAGGTGGTCTCTGGTGTTCTTTTAAGTTCATATTTAGGTTTCAAAAACTCCATAGAGGTGGAAGTGATATCCATTCTCAACAATATCAATCTTTTCAAGTTGTATAGATTTAAATTTTTCATATTTGATATGACTCTAAGATTCTTTTCAATTTCTTTCATGATAATGATAATGTTCCTTGGTATATATTTTATCATCTCTGGAGGTGAAATTCTTTTATTAGCTATTAAACAAAGTTATCTCACACTATGAGGGAGGGTATATTTAATGCAGATTTTCTAGAATGAAATTGGAGTCAATGTGATATCCTAATTCTTTCCTATGTAATTGGATCTATTCCTAATGATTGTATCCAAATTTTCAATGGTGAAACCCCTGGGTTCAGCCCTTTTAGATCCCATCCCTTGAGTGTCATGGTTTTTGCAATAAAATTTTATTTTTTAATGGGAGTAAGAGAGATTGAAATATCATCCATGCCCAATAGAAGAGAATATAATTATATTATATATCTGAATCCTAAGTCTCCAAAAATCATATTAATTTCAAACTATTAGAGATAATTCATTAAAAATTCAAAAAATTATTTAAAGAAACCGAATTTTCACACATAAAAAATTGTAACTGATAAAAACAATATTACTGAAAATAGATTATATATTTATCATGAATATATATAAATTATTTCATGCATCTCATGTATAAATAATAATGGAAAAAAAACATATATTAAATATACACCATGTATAATATCAAAAACAATATATATAAATATATCTCATTCATCTTATTCTTGTGCACATCCATCTTATGTATGAACATTTTAGTCCACATCCAACAGTTTCTAACTCATGGTTCCTAGTAGGTTCCCTATTGATGGTCCTACCCTTGAATTTTGTTTATTATTTTAAGTGTTTAATTTTTTTCACCTATATATTCACATACATTCCTCTCAGGACCCGACCTATAGTTTTAATGTGACAATGGAATGTTAGGTATGCCCATAGGTGTATACTGGGAGCTATCTTTAACATTTATGTTATACTATTTTGATACGACTTTGATGAATTTACATCCTTGTGGAAGCTCATTATGTATCCTAGGATATAGTGTTTGACCAATGTAAAAAATTTTCAGGACACCAGTATTCAACCAAGGATCTATATGGGATAATCCCTGGACACCACGATTCACTAGGATGCCAAACCTCTATATGATCCATTCATGCAGGCTTGGGGGTGATTTTGATTATTATTGTTGATGATGATGAGATTCACGGGTCACCCTATAATTTTTTCAAGGGATCATAGTGAATTTATTGTTACATAATGGGGATTCTTTCAAAGCCTTGGATCTGGTTGGTTTTCATGGTGACATTGGTGATAACCTTATGGTAAGTGAATAATTAAGATTCCCGGTTATTATTTTAGAGACATTTTTAATGTTGGAGTTTGGGGGGATTCCCAGGATACTTGGTATTTGGCTATTAAGTCAATCATGATGTGTTTTTGGTAGCTTCAACATATGCATGACAGATGAATCGAATACACCATGTGATATAGTATTCATATAGAGGTATGGTCATCTTGAAATCCACAATCTGACTCTGGAATTTTCCAAAGTAGGTATAGTCAATCATGTTTAAGGAATAAAAGATCGAAAATGATATGGATTTGGTTATATGGGTTGTCATAGTCTATGTCATGTTCTAAGATACATTCCATCATCAGGATGAAGTAGGTATTTCTTGTTGTTTGATTATTTATTTTGAATTGTTTATATATTCGGGGAAATTCACAGTCATATATAATTTCATTGTTAGTTATATACAAGACTGCATCAGTGGTTACTTACTTTATTCTACAATCACTATATACTCTGGCTTCCATTTCACTAGACACTCAAGAAGACTATTTCTAGTTGTGGGTACATGTTGGGAAAATGGCCAGACTTTATCATTAGGTTAGATATCAGAAATGTAGTATCTGGAAATGACATATAGATTAGGATATTATCATATCATCTTGCATTTATTTTTTTATTTTCAATTTTATATATGTTATCATATATATGGGTGGTTGATATTGAATAATCTTATGTCTATTTACATTTTTTATCACAAATTATGTTCATTTATTATTCTAGTGTAAATTAATATGTGTGGTTCTTGGTTATTCTATAGTTTCTATATACTCTTATATAGAGGGTCTAGTCAATGCATTGTACCTTCTCAAACCTTCACTACTAGTTGGAAATGTCTAAAATATATTGAGGTGTGCATTAGGCTATATGGATAACAAGTCTAGTTACTATTCATTGAGTGATATTGGCTGAGGAGTTATATTTCTTTTCTAATGAAAATGTAATCATTTGTTTTTTATATTACACTTTTTAAAATATCATTTAAATTATACTGGTAACATTATATTTTTACAGTAATGTTAAAAAAGTATTCTAAAATATCTTTTTTTGTTTTTTTTCATTTGGACACATCTTCCCATCCTCATTATCTTTTAATATGAAATTTTCCATCTACACCTTGAATGTTTTTCAAGTAAATTCATACATTGCTAGTTTTATAAATAAATTTTCTCAAATGGAAAATGATACATCTTCATTCCAATGAAATTTTATTAATTCTCTTAAAAAGTTTATTTTTCATTTTTTTCAACACCCTCAAATCATTAAATTGATATTATCTTATGGAATCATCATCCTTATTTATCTATATATCCTTTTCATATGTTATTTATTATCACACAACCCATTTACTTCATGGGTTAAATATGGTTTGATCTATTTTTTTTGATTTCATAATGTTGAAACCATAATGTTATACTGTTATAGGGTGTTCCTAGATAGCACTCCAATGCATTGGGTAACAAATTATTCTCCAAAGATGGTTTTTTTTCATACCATTACATTGTTCCTTGGTAATGTTTTTTGATAACTAGGTTGACATCCTTAGTAATGAAGGGTGTTATCGGACCGCACTTCAATGCATTTGGCAGAGTATTAATCTCTAATGATGATACGTTCATGATTGATTAGTATCATTCCATGGTAATTATCTATCATACCATTGTAAACAAGACATTTTTATATATTTTTTATGAACCCTTAGTGGTATACTTTAGTGATATGATTATGAATTACCCATGATTACATTGTAGCCACATTTTCAAGTTATGATCCATGTACTTATGATAATGTTTTACCAATTATACATTCATTGTTAATATGATCATATTACTATGTTACACCCAAAGTCAGACACATGATATGTTCCAATTTCATTATTTATGACATGCTGAGCATTTTATCTAACAAATTTTTTATGCTTTCATTCCCCCAAAATATAATGAAATGTAATACATATTATTTTTATAAAATAGTATCATTTTGGAGGATATTTGGGAAATACTAAAATCCTTTTTGGGTTGAGAAGTTAATTAAATTGTGGGAAGAATGTCTTCTTGTTGAAAAGAAGTGTATTTTCTTACTTAAATGTTTCCTTAATTCTCGAAAAATCTATACCAATAATTCCATTGTAATTAATGTAATAAAATATTTTAGGTAATTGGTGCAATTATGATTCATTCAAAATTTTCTATTATCAAAGTGGGTACCACTAGAGGTTTTAAATATCAATAGATGTTATTACACAGGTTGAGGATAATTGTTGGCTGATATGTTAATGTTGAATATAATTTCAAGGGTATAGATAAACCTTTAGCTTAGATGAGTTAACATTGAAAATTTAAGATATTGGGATAATACAACATTAGTCACTAATCTATGGATATTTCTAAAGGAATATTTTATGTACATGATAACACTTCAAAGTTTTTAAAATTTATTGATTTTTTGGTTATACTAGAAATTAAAAACCAAATTTTTCTCTATAAAGTTGATGTGGATGTGTAATATATTCACCAAGTATAAATCAACATGAGAAATATTGGATGAGTATGAAATCAATATTTACATTGGTTTACGATGATTATTCATAAGAATGAACAAATTTCTGGACACTCCAATGGGATATGATTCCATTAATCATGTTCAAATTAAAATAAATTATGATGTATTTATTAAGTTAAATAATATTATTAAATAAATATGAGACTAACTAGCATAAATAAATATAGATTGAACATGGAGTTATAATATTATAACTGAAATATAATAAAATAATTTGATCCTGATAGACATTTTGAGGTTGAATGTTTCTTGTAGTTATCTTACAATAATTACCATTTCATGATTAAAAATAATTCTATCTCATTTGGGTTTTAGTATTGTTTTATCCTGTAAGAAGAAAGTTAACAATTTATGTAATTGATAATGTATAGATTATCACAATGAGAATCCTAATGAGATATGAAATAATATGAGAAACAATATGATTATTCCAAAAAATCAATCAAGAATTATTATTAATGGTAACTTATTTTATATTCCAAAAAAATGAAATAAAATAATGATAGATTCTCATAAATTATCTGGTGAATATTTTCATAAAGTAAATAATTTACAACATATATTATAAATTCCAATTTTTTTTAGTAGATTAAATTCCTTGGGAATTTGTGTCTTATCATTTGGTGTAAGTTTTGTTTTGTAAACCAAACCTTGGTTTATAAATCCTGGTTTTGTAAAATTTGAAAGACTTTTTTTAGGGGTGTTTAAGATCCCAAGAGTTTTCTCAGGTGGTTAATTTGTTTTTGGGAGTATTGAGCCCTAGAAAATCATGTTTGGGTGGACTGGTAAGCGAACATAGTTTGTATGAAACTGTACGGCCCACATGTGTAAACTGTGTGCCTTTTCTATGTGAGTAGTGGTGACCCACATGATATTCTCATGGTTTCCCCAATATTAGTGCCTAGGCCACACCCTTAGTTCCATTTTGCTTATATGTGCTCTTTATTTTATTCTCAATTGATACATGGTTTTTAAATACTATACATTCAACTCGTGCGACACATCCCATTAAGTGATAGCCCTCATATGGTTGGTGAATAGTTTTCCCATCCATGTATTGAAACCACGAACCTCATTAAAGGGGTGAAATTAACCCTACCCCCTCTATTATTATTTATTCCCCATGCCCATTCTTATTCTTCATCCACCATGAACAACAGCTCCACCTTGGGGTTTTCTCCACCTCCTCTAGGTTTGAGGAGATATCCCCTATACAGCTTCTGGTTTGATCACTGTTGTGTGCATTGGAAGAATCATGTTAAGTCTTCAACTCATCTTTCTTCCATTCTTATTTTATCTTCTCACATATTGTTGTATTTTTGTTTGACTTAATTCTCCATATTTTCATATTCTTTTCTAATTTCTTCAATTTCTCTTAAACTAGACCCATTAAAACCTAGATATTTGGCATATAAGACATCCATGGTATAAGGTAGGTGTTATACATCTTTTTCGGCAATGTTTTGTAGATTTATAAAGTTAAATTTAGTGTTGTGAACCGATGATTCCGTTTGATTCCTCCAAAATGTGATATTTAAATTCTAAAGTCATATTCCTTCCCCCCAAGTAGCCATATAATGTTAAATTGGAATTTTATTTAGTCTTTTACTTAAATTTTAATTCACCTTCAAAGATATTCCCCTTGAATACCCTTAATAATCCTTTTTTTCAATCAAAAACCCTATATGAGTTGTGATGTCTTCAAAACCTGAAGAGTCTATTTATTTGGAATCTAATATAATGAGGAACTCCCCTATGTTATCTCCTGGTGACCGGACCGACTAATTAGGAGATGAAACCTTATTTATTAATTTAAATGGATGAATTTTTTTGGCATGATCATTAGCTTGGTCTTTTGACACCAATTGAATGTATGATGTTTCTGCCATGGGATGTACACTTGGACCTAATTAAATTACTAAATTTATGGGGTTTTTTAGTAATTTAAATGATCACTTAATCAAATAGATATCTTCAATATTGAAATGGACATCATCTTCTGAATTTATCATTATTTTTTAATGATTAATTACTGAGACTCCATTGTAATATAATTAGATTTTTCATATATTTGGCCCTTCTCTTCCTATATGTTTAAATTATAAAGTGTTAAAATATTTTTTATTCCTTGGGAAATAACTGAGATCCTTGTTAGGGAACATCAAGGATGGGATCCTTATTGTTGAGGTCTTATGCACCCGAAGTGAGATATTATATATATTGGATGTGACCATTGTGCGTGTTACATTCCACTTTATGATATAAACTCATTTTTATGGGAGAACCTGTGGATGCACTTGGTGGAAGGATGGTTACACCATGACACTAGTGAGACACAGACCACTTTGTGAGATTCCAGGGATGGGTTCGGAGAGAACATGTTTTACCTTATGTCGAGAGTGACACTTGTGATTCCATTTTCGGATGACCATGGACAGACTTCTTTGATCTTCGATAAATTTTATATTCCTAGTGTATTACATGGGTTCCTTCATAAAGAATTTTATGGACCAGTCAAAGATTTTATTTAATTTAATATGTTAGTTTCCTATTTTAATTATATTAAAAATGATAATTAGTTAAATTAAAAGACACATATTCCAGGAAAACTCATATAACTGGGTTCGATCTATCTGTTCAATTTAGATGGGATAAACCATATTTTACTTATACCGATTTTTACTGGTTCACCTCAGTAAGAGACATTCCATCTTAGGTAGAAACAGGTCCTAAAAGAACCTGAGCCGACATGCTGTGATTATTTATTTATATATTTACTTATGTCCTTTTACTATATCTTTAAACATTTTTCATTTATAATGACGTACTGGATTATGATTTAAAAACCATTGGTTTTGCACTACTTAGTATATCTCACACCTTATTTTGGATGACATTTTATTACTTTAACCAAGAAGATCACATGTTTTCATGTCCTTGGATAGTTACATATGTATGTCATTGTACTTGGGAGTTAGGAAAATGTGACTGAGATAGTACTTAGGATGGTCAAGGAGATCACCCATGGTGCCTTTCTGTTATTTTACATATTCAACTATTGTATAATATTTTCTATTGTATGTTCTCTTATTTATTAGGTAGAATTAAATACACATTATTACATGGTTGTATATGGCATTGAAATCTTTCATTCCTTGGTTATATTTATCTTTCACCACTTTTTATTTTTTATTACTGATTCCAATTTTGGTCAATGATTTACATAGGATATATCATTATGTGAATCTGATGATGAAGTTATAGTATCTCTCCACCAAAACATTATTTTACCCATTCTTCTAGTTGGTAGCATCTTTCATAAGGGAGGTTTTCTTAAGGCCATGTGGAAACCGGTATGGCAGCTGGTTCTATAGTTAGTTGGGATGGGAGTTCAAAAAGTTGTATCAAAGGCCTTATCTTTTTTCTTAATATTTCGGGATGGTAGATAACAGACTAGAAATGTGTCATCAATTATTAAATTGTCATTCATAGGGTTTATCAGCCCATGTATGGGGAAATTTCCTAGTGGCTAGGGATGGGGTGGTTGTTCGTGTTGTTATCTGTTACCATTGATATGATTTCACCTTGACTAATTGCAGTAATTTCTACTGATTCATAGTCTATGATATTTTTCTTTTACCTTTGGCCTTGTATAAAAAGGTTTAATCATTACATGGATCATCACAAGCATAATGGAATTCACATTCCATGCATATCACATTCCATAAAGATTTCATTATTTTGATATTTCAAATTTTCTATGTGCATTTCATGTTTTTATGATGTCTATAATATTCCATGTCATTAATTTAAATTACATGTCTAGTTTTCACCTTATTAGGTTTTTCATTAGTGTGCTTATAAATTTTTAATTACCATTATGTTCTTATATGAAATGTTTGAGTGTTTCCTTCTTGCATTGTATCTTTCCATGCTTATTTTACATAGCATGTCTGATTGATTACATTGTTAAGGGAATAATTAATTTTATATATTCTAATTTCCATGATTCTATGCTTTCATATCATGGTCTGAATCATTCTAGTAATGATTAAATGGGATTCAATTTTAAATTTTAAGGTGTGTGAGAACTTTATAAATTCGAAATTGATGAACCATTTAATCAAACCATTATTTATGTTCCCTATATACTTAAACTCCAATGCATAAATGTTAAGGCTATTGAATTTTCATTTAATCCTAGATAAAATGGTCATGGTTAGATGGGATTTGTATGCAACTTGTAATGTTTATGAGCATTTTATAAATTGGGAGGTGGTATCCCATATAACCAAACCATCTACTTAATGATTGATTAGTAAATATAAAATCTTTTAAACCTAAAAGATCTTGTTTTCTTGTTTATAATTTTACCCTTATAACTTGGGAATGATGAACCATATGGCCAAATTTCATAAATTCACAACTAAACTGATGTATGTTAGTTGTTTCATTATGTTAAGAGAAAGACTTTAAATAAGCCAACTAGGTCGGTCATGGTACATGTGCTTTTGAATGAACCTACTAAGTGTGTTTTTTAAAATATATATTCATAAAATTTTTGGGTTTCATTTTCTATATCCTAATATAACTTATTGAGACCCTCATAGGTCTCCTTTTATTTTTGTATTACTTGGTGTTTAACCCCAATGGGTTGGGATTCTATTATGGGCTGATGGAAATTTAAATTTCCCATGACCACCTATATGGTTTTACATATATGAAAACGGTGGAATCATTTTAATAAGGACTCATTAATTAAAAAAAGACCTTATATTGACTTTTGAGATATATTTAAATATAAGTAATTATTTAATTAATATTATAATTACAACGTAAAGGGTGTTTCCCTCTATAGAATTAAACTAACATTTTTTATTTACCTAATCGAACTATGAGTGGTTATAAATAAGTGAATAATGTTTAAATATGAAGTTATGAAGTAAATAACGGAATTATAATATGATGTCACTAAATAAATAACTCTTAAAAATAATATTTGTTAAAATTGCGGTGTGCCTAGTGAATTTTTACAAGTAAAGTAACTTTTGTAAGTGTTTATTATAATGAGTTCTTGATGTTAATTAAAGTCATGAAACATTTAAAGAATTAATGTAAATTAGTGGAATGACATAAAATGGAACCATAAGAGGAGTTTTAGTTTTAACCCATATTTAAGGGTGGTTAAATTGTTTTCAAGAGTGTTTCCTTCAAAAAGAAATGTTAGAATTATCATATGAGTGTATTTGTATATGTTAAAACCAAAAGATAATACCTTAATCCTAGCGACATATCTTCCAGTATGATCCAATTATTGGGTCAATGGTCTTCTCTTTTTAAAGGGAAAACCCATTGTAAGAAGCTCCCTCAAATCTTTAGATCCCATCCTAGTTTTATGCGAGCAGTTTTTTTGTGTCGTATCATTTTGGTGCATTTGTACCCTCATAAGTTAATTATATTTTAAATATTACACCCTTTCCTTGATGAGTGCTTGTTTGAATAATTAATCCCTTATATGGGTGTGAGAATCGTGTAATGCTCATGGGACCCTTTTTCCTCCTCTCTAGTGATGGATGAACTGATATATCACAAGTCATGTTAATATTCATATGGGGTGGTATGAGTTTTTGTTCGTTCATTTTTCATCCATCAGATGCTGGATTTCATATGTCCTTTTTCAACTGGGGAGAGTATCAGGGATGTGCTTTTAATAGTGAACTCATGGGTAGTACATGTTGGCACACATGAAACCCGTCATGTACTAGAATTATAAAATTAATTGTAAGACTTTGGTGGTACCCATTTAATCGTTGAGATAATATTCTTTGATCAATGGTCATATATTGGGTATAATGACATGTCTTTGAGATTTTGATTTTCTCTAGTGTTTGGGGTGACATTCTATAGAGGACCATGTGTTGACATGCTGGTCAGTTTAGTTGGGGTTTTATTCATAATACCTCATTTCATAGTTCATGTGGGCATAACTCAAGAAGATCTCCATGTGTATGCCAAGAATGAATTTTTCCTAGCATGCTTGTAAGATTCCAATATGTATCCCTTTTTGGTCTAGCGTTCGGTTAAGTGTGTTTTCATTTCTCATTTTTTAGTGAATGGTGAATATGACACTCCTAATATGGGGATCATCATGATGAATGTGTTAAATGTAATATTTTAGATATATGGTATAATCAAGGATCATTTTTAAATTTTATATCTCATTTAAATTACCATTGTGGCGGGAATCTATTGTCTAAACATGGTTCTTGCATGATAGTACAACGATATTGTGGTTGGTAGTGTACACATCCTTTGATAATGTATAGAGTTTGGGATGGATTTAGGTGGATATTATTGAGTGATCATTGAATCCCTCACATGGTATGGTAATTCGGATCGGTTAATTGAAATGCCTCAGTTAGTGAAGCTTATTTCCTCCAAAATAATTTATCCTGAGAGGTTGACTGACCTTTTAATGTGTGGTCTGTTATGGAAGGGTCAAAACCATACCGAGCACTTTTTTTGGTAATAGAAGTTTATTGAGTACTTTTGTAACTAGTTAAAATCCCGTTAGTATATTATTATCCAAGTGAAAATCATGTCCTATACATTTTGTCATCTCAGTATACTGCTAGGGTGTCGGTAATACACCATTTTTAATTTAAATGTTGTTGGGCTCGATAAGTGGTCTCTACCAGTATTCACTCAAGAACCATAATTGTTCATAGTTATAGGGATTGTCTTGAGTGATACTTCGGTTCCCAAGTAGGAACAAAATTGATGGACTCATGGAGACTAGTTGTTTCTTATTGACTTGATCTCTAGACAGATGCTGCTTTGGACTCAGTCATCATTTTTAGAATGTGAAAGTTTGGATTTGTACTAATGTCTCTATTGTAAATATATGAGAATTTTTTCCTATAGTGAGACCCTTAGGATATATTTAATGATCATGAGGATATAATGAATATCCTTCTGGCTCAAATGATTTTTCTAAAAAGGTTATCGATTCAATTGTGCTTGTTTGGGTACACATCCATGGTCGTGTCGAGGCATGACATCTAATGTGGGAGTTTGGGCCAAAGAAATCACCAGATGAAAATTATGGGCCTTAGTGAGCATTCTCGGAGGATTTTTTGAGGTACCTCCGTCTAAGACATCAGTTTTATCTTTTTAAAATCCCCGTCCATCAAAAAATAGTTTTTTAGGGCAGTTGAACAAATATATTTTTACTGGTTATTACTCTCCTTTATTTTATATTATCTTCAAGAAACTACTTAATGGAACGTTATCGAGGATTGAAATTTTTTGAGAGTGTTAGTTGGTAAATTTCATTACAAATTGGCTCAAATGATATTTAAAGGTCAATTGGGAGTAAAAAGTTTGTTCTATCTAGTAATCTTGCTAAGAGTGTTGTTTAATCACTAAGGGAATATTTTAATGTAAAATTCATTAGGTGTAGATATCGCAACATAGAATTAGAAATTTAAATGAAACAACATATAGTGTAAGTGGAATAGAATGTATTTTTAACATATTAATACATGTTCATGTGTCATGGTCATAGGGAATAGGTAAGATCCATCTCAAAATTCTTGTTTTGAAATAATCATTGGATTTAGTTTTAAGGGCTTCTCTGCCACATGATTAAAGTGGCACTTGGAGGTGAGTGGGATGTTTCGAAACCCAATGTGACCATTTTAGTGAAATTAATGACCCATGTAGTTTGGGAGTAATTTCTTATATTTTCACCAATAATCATTTCGGGAAATAATTTATATTGTGAGGATATTGTAGAGTCTTGTGTTTTTGGACCAGATGAAATTCTATGGGAATTTAAGTTTTAATGTTTGGTGGATGGTCTATTTTGTAAACCAATCCATGTTTTATAACATATGAGTTTTTAATACATAAAAGGGTTATTTTTCATTGTGGATAATAAGTATATAGGTTTCTTTGGTGGTTCATTGAGTTTCAAGAGCATCATGCCCTGGAAACTCTAGTTTAGGCCAGACTGGTAAGGGAGCATGGTTTGTCTGAAACTGTGAGGCCCACATGTGAAAATCATGTATCCTCTATAGGCCCACATGTGTAAATAGTATGACTATCATACTATTTGGAAACCCACTTAGAAAAACTATGAATATAATTAAATGGGAAGAATTACCATTTTTTCCTCTTATCTTGTTACTTTTTATTCCTTTATCTTTTTTCCTCCTCCATGCGTAGCGACTCCTCTGTGGGGTTTTTTCCACCTATTCTAGATATGAAGAGATATCCCTCACAAAACATTAGAATCGAGTACTGTAAAGTGCATTGGAAGTGTATCAATAATTATACATGTCCTTTTTCTTACATTGTTATTTTATCATCAATTATATTTGAAAAATTTAGTGCGGCCTAATTTTCCCTATTTTCAGGGTGTTTGTCTATTTCTTTGATTTCTCTCGAACCGAACTGAATCAAACCTCGATGTTTGTAATACGAGTCATCCATGGTATAATGTTTATTGTATATACCTTTTCCCTCAACATTTGTTTCATTTATAAAGATCCAATTTGTGATGTTCACCACTTTTTTGTGAGACACCTCCAAAATGGGATATTAAAATTATAAATATGGATTACTTTTCTCAGGTTTCCATGGCATGTTACATTAGGATTTTTTATAGTCTTGTACTTAGGGTTTAATTATTATTAAATGTAATTCCCTAGGAATATCCTTAATTAATCAATTATTTTTTTATCAAAATCTTTTGATAGGTATCATTGTCTTAAAAGATTTAATGGTCAATTTATTTGGAATGTGATAGAATTTGGAACTCCCCTATGTTATATCCTAGTTATATATCCACCCCATTAATAGTTTTCACCTTTATTTTAAAATTAATTCGGTGGATTTTCTGGAATGATCATTAGATTAGTATTTTGACACAAAATACAAATGTGGTGTTGCAAAAATGGAAGGTACACCTAGACCTAATACGATTACTAAATTCATGGAATTATGTTGTAATGAAAAATTCACTTAATAAAATATATGTATTCATATGGTCAAGGACTTATTCTAGTTACATGATTTTTATTTTGAAATTTTTATGTAATTGGTCGCACTTTTAATATAATTGTATTATTTATGGGTTTGGCTCTCCTCCTTGCTAGAAGTTTAAATACTTAACTTATTAAAGATTTTTTATTCCTCAAGTGATACACAGGTTACTTTTGATTAAATGATGAGGGTGGGATCATGGTTGTTAAGTCCTTATACACCTTGAGTGAGACATGTTATATATTATATTGGTTCACCATGCGTGTTTCTTACCACCTTATAAGCGATACTGATTTGTACGGGAGTAATTGTGGAAGGGATCGGTGAAAAAATGGTTACCCTATGCCACAAGTGAGATTTTTATCCTTTTGTTAGATACTAGGGATGAGCTTGAAATGGAAATGGTTTACCCTATGTTGAGAGTGATAATTTTGATTAATTTGATGGATTACCATAGATGAACTCCTTCGGTCTTGGATAAATGTTATACTCCTTGTGTGATGAATGGTTTTCTTTATATGGTTCATCATGGACATTGAAAATATACCATTTAATTGAATACATTAGCAGCATATTTTAATTAAATAAAATGATAATTAGTTAAATTATAAGACATGTCCTCCAAGAAAAACAACATTCCTATGTTAGGTACATATTTCTAAATTGTTTTTATGGCATGTCTTTTCCTTATATTTATTATTATAGGTTCACCTAAGTCATAGATATTCTATCTTAGGCTGAATTAGGTATGGTCATTCACATCTCCTTAAGGAACCTGATCCAAATTGTTATGATTATTTATTTATTTATTTACTTCCATCATTCTTCTATATTTTTAAACATTTTAAATTTATATTCATGGACTGGATTGTTTTGTAAAAACCATTGGTGGGGGCCTACTAAGTATATCTCAAAATCTATCATCACACACAACACTAAAACAATATAAATTACATAATGTTATATAACCGTTAAAATGTAGAATTTGTGGGTATAAAATAGTGGTAACTAGATTATGAAATATATGAATGACAAATAATAATCATCGTTATCAATAATAAATGTTTAGTGAAAATTCAATTAGCGTTGACAAATAATTTATATTTCTTATTTCAGATTTAAATTGTATCCTTTATAAAAATTATCTCTTTTTGATTTAATTTTAAAAACTTAATTATATTACATTTAATAAATATTGGTTATATGAAAATTATATTCACATGTTTTTTATTTTTATTTGATAAGAAATATTAATAATGATAACTATGAATTTTTTTAAAAAATATTAGTTCTCAGAAAAAACATTTTAATTATATTTTCATGTTTTTATAAAAAATAAATTATCACTTTTATAAATTGAATAAAATAATATGACATGAATATTTTTTAACCACAATGATAAATTTAACAAATGAGTCAAATTTCATTTATAGGAAAAGAATTATTTTTCTAATGTAAATTAATTAATATGTGAAAACATTTCTTTTCCAATGAATGATTCTTATCTAAATATTGGGATATCAAATTAAATTGATTGTTTTTTAATAAAATAATAACAAGTGATTATTAAATATATATATTTAAATAAATAATCACTCATTTAATTATTAATAAATCTTGAATAATATTAACAACAACAAATGATTGAAATGACATTCTCTTTTCAAAAACTGTTTAACTACACATTATATGTTTTAATTTATATTTTATTTTCTCATATTTTTTATTTGAATTATGTTAAATAGCTCCCATATTAAGATTCAACATATTGGAATTTTCTAATATGTTTCATTATATAATTTTAATAACAAATTATTTACTATGGTTAAATTTCAATCAAGATAAATAAGTATTAAAATGTGGTATCTAATGTGGCTCAAATCTGTACTAAATAAATTTGAAACATATACCACCTATAATACATTACATATGTTTTAAAATCATCTCTACATTTCTCAATTGAATTTCCCCACATTAATCTCATGGAATTCCAATTGTACCCCCTACCTAACATTCCTTTCTAATTATTTTTCCTTTTTAACCATTAAAGGAATATCATTTATTCCTACTTCAATCCATTCCTATGGTTAACATTACCCAGTTAAAGATTCCAAATTTACAAATTCTAGAGCCCCTATACACGCTTGGAATCCCCTGACCTGAAAAACAATACTCAATTACATCATTTACAGAGGATACGTAAGGGGAAGATCAAAAATCTCAATATAAGTATACTTACCCTTTAAATTTTGTTCATTATCCTTCCCATTGACCCTACATCCAAAAAATCAAAAACTATTTATACAAATAAATCAGTATAAATAATATACTAAAACAATTTATATTATTGTTTTAACTATTATCAATTCCAGTCTCATTTAATCCAAAAATACTAAATGTTTCTCATACGTTTGTGCAGACTACCACCTTTATGAATAACAAGTTTCTTTTTTCATCACAATAATTCACTGATGGAACAATAAATTGGTTTAGTAAATACACAAGTTATTTATTTATTGATTTATATTACATAAATGAAAATTTCGTATTATATATGTTAATTATCAATAATTGATTATTGTAAAACTAGTCTCCAAAAAAGAACATACCAAGAGGAAATTCTATTTATTAATAATTGACAACTAATTTTCCATTTACCTTCTTTTTCTAACACTACCCAATTATGATTCATGACCTTAACATCATATATATAATTTTATTATACTCTGTTATAAGGATATTGTAAAAATTTAATATCATTCATAGCCACACTCATACATTGATTATATCTTGTTCATGTTGGGTCAGTTTAACCACCTACAAGAAGAATGATATAAATTTATATAAAATATGTATTTGGAAACATAATATTTCAAATTAAATATAAAATTATTATTATTATTGGTTTTTGAACATACATATCAACACATAACTAGTTAGTAAATAAGTTTAATTTGATCATTCTAAATTACCACAATATGCTCATCCCCAACATCATCATCCAGAATAATAACTAAAATATTTTTGAAATGAGATTTTAAAATTATAAATAATTATGAAAAATATATTAATGTTTTTATAATGATTTCTTAATTTTAAATATTGGGAGAAGAATGAATAATAACACCACTATTATGAAACTATTTCCAAACAATGAAGATTAGTCACATTTAATATTGAGAAGAGATCATAAATAACTAGTAGACATATAGAAAATAATTATAAATGAAATTTATAAAGGAATATAAATTTAAAAGGGGTTCATAAATACGTTATAAACATTTTTATTTTCAGTATACTTGAGATTCAATCACTTTATGGGAATTCATAAATCAAGGAAAGGGTTTTGTATTTTAATTTTACTTCATTGAGATATGATGTATATTCCCCACATGCTTTGTTTTTTTAGTGTACATATTTTAATTGTATATTTTTTATAACAATACATAATGAAATATAATGGATTTGAATATCCATCCAAGGTTCTACCTTATATGGATTTTCAATTCAATGATTATGATATTGCAAGAGGATCTTTGTCTGAAATTTAATTTCATGATATATATTTCATATTATACATCATGATAAATTTACTATGGTGTGATTACAATTAATGAACTTATTATATAATTTAGAGGGGGAGATACTTTTATGAGGGATAAATTTAAACCCAAAGTTTTACCACATGATGAATCTCATCTCAGGACTTTGTGAGGAGCATCCAAAAAAACATTACAAGAAACAACCTATTGTTGTAGAAAACAGGAAACTGTACATTCTACAAGGATCATGTAATGATCTATAATTCTATCATTGAAATTTCCATTAGTATAATTATTTCATAGAGTATAAATCACATACATCGCATAGAGAAACTAACAAAATATTATTCTCATAAATGAACAATGATACATTAGTCATCAAATAAACTAATAAGTATTCCAAATATTATAAAATGATAAAAATATAAAATAAGAGAATTAGAACATGGTAATTTGGATTTACTAGATCCACCAAAAATGATAGTATTATGGAACAAAGCTATATAAATAAAACATAATTTTAATAATACAATATTAAATTTGAAGATGAAAGTATATGAATACATGAGAGAAAACAAATTTAAATTAAGAATTTATAAAATAATATGTATTTATTGGAATTATTTAAACCATGTTACTATTATTAATCTGACTATTGAAACAATATTCTGACCACTGGAAGATTAACCTGATTGTTAGAATAAAAATCAAGATTTTAGAATAGTAACTTGATCATCTGAATATTAATATGGAAATTATGAATAGTAATCTGACATTTAGATTAGTAACCTCTCCTATGAAAATATTAAATAATATATATTTGTTTTGTAAATTGGATATATGATATATTTTTATAATGATATAATTCAATAAATGTTTTAAAATGATAAATTAAGTGTTTGTGTTTTTATATGAAAAAAATGTTTTAATAAAAATTTTATAATAAATTTGATGATTTAAAATATATATTATATACATAATATGGATTTATAAATTAATATTAATTTTGATAGTAATGATAAGATTATTTTTTGAGACCATAAATATTTTTTTGAAGCGTCGTAAAATCTATTATAATATTAAATTTGGTATTTTTTAATAAATGAGTATTTTATTTTAAAATTATTTTTATAATTTTTAGAAAATTATTTTCTTAAACTTTATTCCATTTTAAAATCATTACATTGAAAAAAAATTGGATTAAATTTTTTTTTCCTAAAATAGTTGCATTTTCAGTGAATAATTAAATACGGTAATTAAAAGTATTTTTTATTATAAGACAAATACATGAATATTTTTTCATGGATGATGTAAGAACAGATTATTTCAACATAGATATACTAATATATATATATATATTCTCAATAATCAGTTTTGTTCATAGTCTTGATCAAAAATAATAAACTAATTTAAATAATTATAAAAAACACCCCTCTCTACCATATAAATACAACCCCTCACTGCCCCTTATCCTCATACCATATAAGAATTTAAAATTTCCAAATATCTATCAAAACATCTATTAATCACCCTCCCAATGTCTTGGTGTTATTGTTCTAAGGAAAATAAAAATTCAATGTTTCTCAAGGGGTCCATCAAGGAGGTGATATTCAAGATGTAACATTCTCAAACAACCTATTTTAATTTCTATTCTTCTTCTACCTTCACCTCACCATATTCAAACATAAAATAACAATAACTATATTATAATTTATATACTATAAATTTTATATTGATATTCAAATATCTACCATTTATCCTTTTTATCATCTCATCTTATTCAGACAAATTAATCCACTATCCAACTAATGGCGATTAATTGCCTCCATGGATAATGTGTATAAATTTTCAATTACCGCCATCATGGAAAGTCATAAAACTATTATTATATTTTAAAAATATTTTAATTAAAATATTGCAATTTATTTCAGGATATTAAACTAATATACATAATTAATTTTAAATAAAATGAAACTTGTTTGAGAAGGTCGGGAAAATAGCCAAGATAAACTAAAAATTTATCATTAATATTTTATTAAGGGAATTAAACACATGTTCAAAAAATGATATATGGGAGAATTTATACTTATATAAACTTATTAATAACATTTAATTTCACTTCAAGACTATTATTTCCATTATAAAATAACATCCATAATTGTACACAAGTGAAAGGACCATGAAACCCTGAAATAAATGCACCCAGAACAACAAAATTAATCATTATAACTCAGAAAAATAGCTATAAAGGAACATAATAAAATTATAATAAATAAATTATATGTGTAAAATCACATAAATTAAGTAATTACTGAATATAATTTGATTATTTAAGACCTTACATGCTAGTGCAGATCATTTTCAGACATAACATAAGGATTCTCTCTGATCCTCCATATTTCATTTGGGTAACGCTTTCTCTACATTTTCCCAAATTTATCAATTCATAATACATTATAATTGTTTTTTATTATTTATATATGTTCCATATAAATATATATATATATATACATTAATCATTCGTTGTGGGGTAAATGAAACTTTTAAATGGCTCCATTGGCAATTCCTCTCCACAAGGAAACCTGATTAAAGGTTATTTCTCTCTCTCTTTCCCCTTTTCAAGTACACTCCCTATAATTTTTTAAGACACCTATATTTTCTAAAATTAATCATTTTATTATGAAAAAATATTTTAGTTCGTTTATGTTTTTAGGGATATAATTATGCCTTTATCATCTTTAAGGACTCGTTAATTTTTTCCCTTAAACCACACCAAAGAATAGAATTTCTAAACATACCAAAACACTATTTTTCATATTTTCATTTATTAATAATAATTATTCATGATATGTTATTATTATTTACATTATGATTTTACATTATTATTTTAATTCTTTATTTCATGGATATAATTATGATACACCCATTGGTTATGCCTTTTTACTTGATTATGAAGCCCATTTCATTCCATGGGTAAACATTATGCTTATTACTTATGTTTTATTTATTTATGTAGCACAAATATGAATGTATATGTAATTATAGGTTTTCTGAGATAGGTCTCGGATGTTTTGTCTCATGAGACATTAATTGTAGTATTATGGAGTAAACCTAATACATTATGGTACTATTTCCACCATGTGATATCATTTTGGTAGTTATCCCTAACTTATGTTTATGTCATGATATATTTTCCATACAAATTCACATATTTCCATGATCATATGATTCTATGTTAAAAATATTATGCCTCTATATGTTTATTCACAATCTGTTTGTTTTTACGTTATAATTTTATGCCTTCTAACTCTTGTGTTATTATTCTTTTCCATGTTTGTTCCCCTATTGGGATTATTAGCTCATCCATTTTTCTTATGTTTTACCCTTGTCATCCTAGATATTTTTAGGAGAACAAAAGAAGGTTGGATATCATTATATAGATTCATAAAAAACCTTTATTCTGGTTTCACATATTAAAATTATATACCTAGTCTTCTAAAGACACTATTCTTTTCAATCATTAGTTTTTATTTGAAGGTTAATTATGCTTAAATTCATGTATTGATATGTATAAAAGGTTAGGGTCACTCTAGTTGGTATGAAATGATTTACTATTTTTTCATGGTAGTATCACTAAAAAAGAAGAAATAACCCTTATTATAATTTTATTTGTAGGAAAACATTCCATGGATAACCTAGATTGAAACTTATTGAATCATAAGTATGGATATATTATTTATTTATAAGTTATTCCTTAATTTTTCAATTATTCCTTTATAAAATCTAATTTTCTATGTTTTCAACACCCATAATTTTACTTATTCTATTTTAGTTAATGGAATAAAATAGGATAACCTATTCCAACAACCAATACAACATGACCTATTATGATTTCCCTAATTTGATCCCAAATTGGATTGGAATGAGAGCACAAAACATTATGATAGTACATGATGAACTAGATCAAGCTATGAATAATTATTTGAATCTCCTAGAATTTCATACTTCACCTAATAATTTTCAAGTTGTAGTTTAATAAATTATGAGAAAAAAGAATCTAAACAATATTGTATATTCAAATATCATCATTATGGAAAAATGGATGAACACCAATAAGAATATATTTTATTTCCTCCAAGTCTGAAAAGAAGTGAAATTCTTATTGGAAGTGTATCTTTTTTTTGGTAAGTTGATCATTGGTGGACACTAATCAGAAACAAGAAGTCAAAAGGGGAAATCGATTCTATAGAATGTGAAGGATTCAAGAAAATAAAATTCAATAAATATTTTCCCCTCACTCTTTTTTTGGATAGAATTGTATTTCCTTGTAATGAAAAAAGGAACTTGATTCTATCAGTGTGTATATGGAAAACATTACAATAATTTCATGATACACCACTAGCCTTTTCATGAAAACTAAATTCAAGTTCAAGTTCAGTTGATTCTACAGTGGATTAATGCTAAGTCTATGGTAATACATGGATATTTGAGACTTTCAAATCTATGAAGATATTTATTGTTTTACCCCTAATGTTTTGATGGATATTTGAGACTCTTAGTGGTCTTGTGGCCGAAGAGATGAAAATAAGAAAATGGATTTTAACATGGTAGAAACATTAGATAAATCCCATGTATAAAACAAATCCCAATATCCCATGGGTCAAAAATTTTGGAATAAGAATCCTAGAAATTGGATCAAATGAACTAGGAGATGTTTCAAATGTAGAAAATATGTACATAAAGTTATTCATTTCTGAAGGTATATGAAAAAACACACTAATGTTGAATAAGAATGGAAGTTTCATATCAACACATATCCAATAGTATAGTGTTTAACAGAGAGTAGCTTGGAAGTTATGTGATTTAATGACCTAACCCTAGGGTTGTTAGAGAAAATCAATGATAGAAACCTCTAAAGAAGAAAGGTAGAGAATATGTTATCATTAATGATGAGGTGTATCCTAAAAAATGTGTTGATAAGTACTCTTATTGTTAATTAAATACAAGAATCATTACTTTTGGGTCCATGTTCTCCAAATTCATCCATATATTTCTTGTTTAGTAGAACTATTTCAACCCCACCTCAAAATATAGAGGTTGGGTTATCATTGATAATACCAAATGGGATGATTCTTTCATCTGATGTATTTAAATCCTCCCCATTAAATGATTTTATACTAAACCACCTAGAAAATATCTTATTACCTACTTTGGTGTAGTTTGATGATATATTAGGCATGGATTGGGATTTTTCATATAAATCCAAAATTAACTTTCATGAGAGTGTGATCAATATATGCATCCCAAAGAATCCTCCAATTGTATACAAATTTAAGGAGGTGGATGAATACCCTTTGAAATATCGTTCTCCAACCTAGATATTATTACCTTATAAGACAGCATATCTATCTCAAATGATTGATACAAAGGATAGGATCATGTTTGAAAACATTCCCTTTGTGGGAGACTACACTGATGTGTTCCATGAATAATTTCATAGTATACCCCCTAACCAAGAGGTTGAGTTCTCAATTAACCATATATTCGGATCCCTTCCCATACCAATGACTCCATAATGGATGGATACTTCTATAATAGAAGATTTTAAAAATCAATCATAAGAGAATTTTGAAAAATGTTTTATACACCCTAGTGCTTCATTGTTGGGTGATCTAGTCCTCTTTGTCAAAATTAAGGATGGATTAGTGTGCCTCTTCATTGAGTACCATGATCTCAAAATATTCATGATAAATAAAACGTTTCTCATTCTATAGTTAAATGAATTAAATGATCAACTACATGGGTCCATGCATTTCTATAAGGTGGACCTATAGTCGGGATATCACCAATTTATGGCGAAAAATGTTTACATTTCCAAGTGTGTGTTTCGAATTAGGTATTGAAACTACATGTTAAATGTGATTTCCTTTGGAATAACTAATGATCAAGAAATTTTGATGGACCTAGTGAATAGATTATTTATACATTACATCAATGAAATTGGTAGTCTTTATATATGATATTTTGTTATACACCAAATGCATGGAGGAGCATGGGAAGTATTTTAATACTTTGTTAAAGACATTATGAAGGGATAATATTTCATATAAGTATGGTAAATGTGTGTTCTGGAGGAGGAAGTATCTTTATTGGGGAATTTTATCTCCATAAAAGGGATATATATGGACTGTTATAAAACATAATAAATTGAGGATTGTCCCATACTAGAATCTATAATGGAGTTATGTATTTTCCATGGTCTATTTGAGTATTACTGTTGATATTTGAGGAACTTTTTACAATTGTAAAACACTCTAACAAATATGGCATGAAATTGGGTATAGATTTTTCTAGAATAGTGAATGTGGAGACTACATCAATGAATTGGAACTAGGCTTATCGCTACAACAATGTATTCAATATTAAAAAGTTTGGAACTTTTTTGGTATACATTTATGCATAAATTAAGGTATTATGTTTTGTATTGATGAAAAATAACAAATTCATATCCTATGACTCAAGATAACTCAAAGATAATGATAAAAAATATCCTGATCAGGTTTTTGAGTTTGTGGTTTTGAAATTCATGTTGAAAATATGATGTCATTATATCTATGGGGAAAAGTGTAAGATATATACTGATTATAAGAGACTCACTTATATATTCACATAGAAATATATTAATATGCACTGAAAAAGATGGATAGAGATCATCAAGTATTATGATTGATCATTAAACTACCATCTTATTAGAGAAAATAAAGTTGTATATGCTTTAAGTAGAAATGATCTTGAATCATTATCAATGACAAAAATTGAGAGGGATTCAAACTTTTGAACATTCAAAGGATTGACATGGGGATCATAAATGAAAAAAAAATCACTCCTTCCTTAAATGATTTCCCAGACATACCTTTTAGAGAATATAAAGTATGTTCAATGATATGATTTTGAGATTTAATAGAATGTGGAAGATATTAGAAATGGGAAATCCTCAGTGTTCACAATTTATGAGGAACGAGTCATAAGATTTTATTCATGCCTTTATGTACCATAAAATCCTGATATAAGGTGGGATATTTTGAGTCATGTACATAGATAAACCTTATAAATCCATCCAAGGAGCACAAAGATGCATTCAGATCTTTATTAGAACTATTGGTTGGATAATATAAAGAATAAGATAAATCAATTTACCTCAAAGTACGTGGTATTACTGTATCTCAAGGAAACAAGTAAAAAGAATAATGAGATGATGAAACCATCACCCATTCCTAAATGGAAATGGGAATACATCACTATATACATTTTCACTAGACATCTGATGATATCCATAGAAAATAATGATATATGGGTTGTTATGTATTTCCTTACAAATAATTCTCACTTAATTTCAATTTTATAGGACTTATCACTCGAACAACTTGGACAAATATAAATTTGAGAAATGGTGTGGCTTCATGGAGTGCCAATATCAATTATATAGTATCAAGATATGGGATTTTACTCTATGTTCTAGAAATTATACCATCATTCCATAATCACTGATGTGAACGGTAGTAGGTATTATCAACCATAGAAATATGGCTAGTATGAGAGGGCTATTCATACAACTTTTGATATATTGAGAGAATGCTCAATGGATTAAAAAAGAAGAAGGGACGAAAATATGACTCTGGTTGAATTATATTAAAATAGTATTTTCCACTCAAGCATCCAAATATCTTCATATGAAACCTTTCACGGGAATATATTCCAAATACCTGCAAGTTCGGAGGAATTTGGATAATAAAATCTATAGGGACATGAAATGGTAGAGGAAATGGTAAAATGGGTGAAGACAATTTTGTAGCACATCAGTAATGAAAAATTTCAATAGAATATCTATAAATAAAATCAATTAAGGGACCTAGATTTTGAGGTTGAATATATTTTATTCCTAATAATATCTCCATGGTATAGATTCATGAGATTTGGGTAGATGGAAAAGCTAGGTCTAAGGTAAATTTTCCCTAATGAAATTCTTGATCGCATTGGAACTATGGAATATTTAATAGAACATTCACTAACCATGTTTGATATACATGATGTATTCCATATTTACCTCTTGGGGAAGTACATACCAGATCCCTCACATGTTATAAATTCTGAGGTGGTACAACTGTAAAACGATCTCTCTAATTTGGAGAAACTGGTTAAGATCTTGTATCATAGAAATAATGTTCTATACAATAAGAAAACTCACCTAGTCAATGTACTTTGTAGGAACCATAAATATGAAGATGTGGCAAAGAAACTAGGGGATAGGATCAAGGAGAAGTACCCACACATATTTCCACCATATATTGTAAAATGATATTTCAAGGGTGAAATTTCATAAGTGGGGATAATTCAATGACCCAATATTTTATCAAAAAAATTTAACTTTGTATATTAATTTAATGTAGTATAAATCACATAAATAACATATTGAATCCAACAAAATATTATTCTCATAAATCAATATTGATACCTTAATCAATAAATAAAATAATATGAATGTAAAATATTACAGTAGGAAAATAAATAAAAAATAAGAGAATAAGAATAGGATAATTTGGATCTTCTTGATCAACCAAAATGACCCCACTCATGAAAACAATTTATAAATAAAACATAATGTGAATAATAAAATATTCATTTTGAAGATGAAATAATATATATTTTTGAGATGAAAGATAACTAAATGAATAATTTATATAATAAAAGTTATTTATAGGAATTAGTAAATCCATATAACTATTATAAATATGACTATTGGAATATTAATTTTACCAATAGAATAAGAACATGACTGTTGGAATAGTAACCAGACCATTTCAATAGTAAACTGACTGTTTTAATAGTAATCATACTATTATGAATAGTAATCTAATTGAATAGTAACCCCACCTAAGTAAATTTAGAGTAATATTTATGAGTCTTATAAAATTAAAATGAAAAATATTTATATCGTGGTACTGGTAAATAAATGTTGTAAATATTAAAAACAATGCATTTGTAATTTTATAAAACATAAATGTTTTAATCTCACTTTTATATCAAGTATCATTATTTAAAATAAAATTTATTTTTATAAAATGTATTTATCAATATTAATTAATTTTTATTATAATTATAAGATAGTTTAATGAGTCCGTAAATACTTTTTCAAATGGTCATTAAGTCAATTATAATATTAAAATCAGTATGTTTCATATTTATGAATATTTAATTCAAAAATTAGAGTTATTATATCTAGAAAATTATTTTCAAAATATAGATTCCATTTTTGAAATATACCCATTTTAAAATCGTAAGGGTAAATTTTTAGTTTTTCTAAAATAGTTGAATTTTGGGTGAATAATGAAATACAGTAATCTATGGTATATTCCATTATAAGCCAAATACATGAAATTGTTTGTCATTAAGGATGTAAGAACACATTTTTTCTAAATAAAATAAACTATTTAATATATATAGTCAAAATAATCAATACTATTTAAAGTCTTGAGCCAAAATAATAAACTAATTAACATAATTAAAAAACACCCCTCCCTATCCCTTTATAAATATCACCCCTCACAACCCCTCCTCCTCACACTTTCTAAGAATTTAATTTTTCTAAATATCTAGAATAACCTCTCCTAAACAATCTCCCCATGTCCAATTTTTAATATTCTCACCAAAATACCAATTCTATGTTCTTCAAGGGGTCCTTCTAGGAGGTGATATTCAACATGTAACATTCTTAAACTACCTCTTTTTATTTCTTCTCTTTTTATTTCTTCTCAATAACTCATTTAACATTCAAATTATAAAAAATTTAGTATAATTTATATATATAATTTAACATTATTAATGGAATATCATTTATCTATGCACATTTTTATATCCTCATATTGAAAGGAATGAAACCACTTTCCAAATTATGGTGGTTTACCACCTCTAGGTATAATGAGTTTCCATTTTCAATTACCATATTCTAAGAATATCATAATAATATTATTAAGGTTAAATAATATTTTAATAATATTATTATAGATTACTTAATGTTCTATAACTAATATATATAGATAATATTAAATAAAATGAAATTAGTCCGAGATAGTTAAAAAACTCATAAAAATAACTACCCATTTATTAATGAAATTTTATTAAGTGAATCATTCTCATTTTAAAAATATATATATATGGAACCATTTATAATTTTATAAGTTCATCAATATAATTTAATTTCAAATATGGACTACTTTTTTCATTTTAGAAGAACATTCATAATTAAACATAAGTGAAATGAGCATGAAACCATGAAAATAATGCTCTTAGAACGATGAAATTGAGCCTTATAACTCTCAAAAAAGTCCATAAATGAACTTAATAAAATTATAATTAATAAATTATATGTGGAATAGGTTCTTGATTAATTAATTAATTAATATAATTATATTATGTAGGGAATTAATTGTAATGGTAGAACATATTCTGACTTAATTTATGGGGTCTCTCTGAACCACTATATTTCTTTTAGGTAACGCTTTATATCCATTTACCAAAATGTATATTTTCATAATTCTTATATACTTATACTATATTCTAAATATATTTTCCAATCATATATATCATGCTCAATTCATCTTTTATTTTTTGGTAAATTCATTTTTTAAATGGTTCCCTTCTCAATTACTCTAAACAAGAAATATCAAATAAGCATTGTTCAAGAAGAATTCAATACATTCTTTCATGGATACCATTTTGGTAAACCCTTCATTTATGAATTATGAAATTTTTATGAATCCCATATCATTCAATTGTAACTCTTATATTTATTCATTATGTTTGATTTCAATATGAAACCCAAATATGGAAGTACATGTTATGATGAGTGTGCAGATATAAAACTCCAATTCGTTGGGTAATGTTTTTTATCATGAAAAATTATGTATGGGATTAATGAGTAAACCAAATCCCTTAAAGGTTTAGTTACACCATATGATATTATGTTGGTAGTTATCCTTGACCCATGTTTAGATCATGGTATATATTCCTTCCATATTACTATATTTCTATAATTATATGATTCCATGCATTATAGGTTATTCCAATATATGTTTATTCATGATCCATTCCTTTTATTCTATCATGTTATGCCTTTGGGCACGTGATATATGTTTTTTTTCATTTTTATTCCATTACTGGGATTTGTGACTCATCCCTTTTGTTTATGTATTTCATAGGTTATCCTATGGAGTTGTAGGATGAAAAAGACATTTAAAAACACATTACAAATACTCATAAAAGACGTTTTATTCAAGATTTATGTTTTCTAAATATGTACCTAGTCTTCCAAATACACTAATATTTTAAAACATTGGAATGTATTTTATATTTAGTTATTCTTAAAATCATGTAATTATATGTGTAAAAGGATATGTTCACTATAGATCAACCCCAACCAATTTGTTTTCATATTTCGTCACATAATAATAACTAAGGAACTTCATTTTGGACAGGTATCACAACAACAAATTACTTTTTATAGGTGTTATAGCCCTTTTTTTAAACATATTAATGTTTAAAACTCTGCCAAACCCCTTATAACTAAGTACAAAAACTACAGAACTACATTAGAGTTATAGAGAAAATAGTTCAGATTAAACCTTTGATATAAGATCTTTGAATGGATTTAAATGATGAAGTATATATGTTCCATAAAATATTTAGTACATCACTTTGATTTGAAAGAATTCAAATAATATTTCTACCCCCTAATAATTATACATAATAGATGTAAATAGTTGAGCACTGAATCACATGATTAATGAATTAGTATGAGTGCATGGGATTTTTTGTTATCAATATGAACCATTGTGTCTATTAAAATAATCTTATATTATTTAAAAAATAATATAAAACTCTATAATATAAAAATATATCTCATGAAAACTATTAAAAAAATTATAATTTAAAAAGAACAACTCTGTATTATCAATGAGAGATGTAAAGATATTATTGTTCAATAATAATCACCCAACTCACATCCAATATCCAAAACCATAAAGAATAATTCAAAAAAAATTAAATCATTTAAAAAATAATTTAAATTGTCTCAATAAGAATATTTCAATGAATGATCCCATGAAAATAGAATATTTTAATTTAAATTAATAAATTCAATAAAAATATTTGAATAATGTAGTAAACTTGTGGAGAATATAAAAAATTAATAAAACAACATTAAATAAATTAATAAAAAAAATTAATGATACTATGTTTAGTTAATATTAATTTTGAAATAATAAAATTGAATAAAACAACCTCATATAATTAAAATCATTTTTGAGTTTCATGTGGTAAGTTTTACATGTGAAAAATAAAACACTATTTAATATTTATAAAAACATTTTTAAAATAATGAAAACCAATTCACATAGGTTATAAAAAATGAATTAATAAATTCATTACAACAATTTAAATATTTGAAATAAGAATAAATCAATTTTAAATATGAAACAATAAAAAAAGTAGAGAATAATTTATGATTTTAGAAAAGCTTAACGAAATTCATTAAACTACAAGACTAATTCATGTAGGGATTTTTCGTATATTAATTTTATATACATAAGATAATTGGACACTTATTTGAATCTATGTAGATATTTAACTTTAGGAATTCATCTACGATAACCACATATATAAATTCACCATGTAGGACATTCACACTGGATTATAGAAAACTATAAAAAAAATTGAATTTTCAAATTTTCCACCAAAAATAGACTATCTAAATGAAAAAATTATCTTTGGTAACTATTGAATTACATTTATAAAATTTTAATAAATGTATAAATAAAAAACAACCATGTTAATCATATATCAATACATCATTTTTTGATTAAAAAATTTAGCAAAACAGATCAAAAGAAATATTGAAATCAAATTGAATTCATTTAGTATTTTCTAGCTAATTTTAGAAATGATAGAGAAAAAATTATAAACTGATATCTTTTAATTAAATGTATATAATCACCTTATATTTTTGAAAAATAATAGTAACTCAAAATATATTTTTTTTATCAATATATAGTCAAAATACATAGGGTAACTGATTCTCGAAAACCGACTATGTGGATTTAATAATGGAAACATGAGTTACAAATCAGCTACATGGATTATGAATTGGATATGTGGTGTACAATTTATTTATTCTGAGGAAACAATAAAAAACATATCTAAATGGTATTTTAATGTTCTAGATGACATCATTATCCTGGGAACACTACATAGATCTTGTATAACATGTTTTGAGCCATCAACACATGAAATATAATGTTACATTAAGAAAATAAATTTGATGATATGATTGAGATTAAGAATACATTAATCAATAAATAACTAAATGTTTTAATAGACATAAATGAAATAAAAAAATAAACATTATAATTATGAAAACATAAATGGTTCAAAGATCCACTCACATTATCTTGACTTTAGAAAACTAAAAAACCATGTAAAGATTCAATAAAATCTCTAACTTTGTTAAATTAACAAAAATAAAAGATTACAAAAAAATAAAAAAGTATTATTTTTATAAAGTAATAATGTAAAGAAAAAAATAATTTTTTTATAAAATTATCCTTAAAAATTAAATTCATAAAACATGTATCAAAGAGCCATGTTAAATCCACCCAATATTTAAAAATATAATTAATTAAAATTATAAATTGTTTAAAATTTTTTTGATTTAAATATTGACAAATCATTTAAAAAATAAGTTTTAATGAAAAAAATATTAAATAAAAATGTATCATTATCACGTATGCATGAGTGGTTTTAAAATAGAAATGAAATAAAGAGTATGTATATAATTTAAAAAAGTAATATAAAAAACCAATTCTATTTAAATATATAATCTTTTACCATATAATAACACAGAAATTCTGACTTAACATATTCCATATTAAACTATAAATCACATCATATAAATAATAAATAAATTTAAAGCTCCCCATAAATTTATGATTTATTTAAAACTATTTTACCTATAAATGGTTTGAGTATATATCTTTTTGAATAAATAATCCATTAATTTCAACGAAATAAAACAACATTTGATGTGTGTAGAAAATATTTAATTAAATATTTATGTACATGTGGGAGAGTCCTGGAAATAAATCAAACAAAAATGCATTTTAATACCTAGATTTTTTAGTATAATTGGGTTAGTAACATAATTCAAGAAGTACCCAAGAAGATTTATAACATTCATTGTATGGAACATGGGAATATAAATTCATATTGATAGAAACTCTAGTAATACAAAGATAATGAGGGAATTAAAGAGAAATGTCATCACTAAAATTAATATTCCACTTGAATTTGAAGCATGCAATGAGATAAAACTTTTGAGAAAACAATTTAACAAAATTAGACTTGTACATGATAGGAATCATATGGTTATAACAAAAATTATATTTATCTTTATTTGGATTCATCTTTCTTATAATCTTATCATATATTTTCCCTTTCACATTAGTAGATAGAAATTATTATAAATTTACAATTTCAATTTTCAAATTAACAATTCTCATCTAAAAAATATCAACATTATCACACACTTTATCTATATTAAATATATCATAATTTTTCAAAATATTAATTTTTTTATGATTAGAAATATAATTCAGCATAATCATAATTTTCACTTTTTCATTACCAAAATCATAAAAAGATTTTCAAAATTCGTTTTTTAAAACAAATATTTTCCTTTCATTAGTAACCTTCTTATGATAATTAGTAAGAAGTTAATACTTATTAGAAATATTTTACATTTCCATGTGATATTCATCACATAAATCACTAAATTTGGAACATGGGGAATATATAAAACTACAATCATAAATGGAATAATTACTAACCTATTTTATGTTCCCATTAAAAAAAACCTCATTATCTACCATTTAATTAAAAGAATATATTACCTAAAGATATTTTTACACTAGAGTAAGGTTACCAGTCACTTTGTCACTTCAAGACTATTAACTATAATCTTATTATTTAGTACAACTCCATCTATCATGATAATAATATTTAACATCTATTTTATACTTATTATATTTTATTTATTATTTAAACATTGAGCACTCATATTTGATATGGTTAGGTTTCCTAAATTCATAACAAATAATAGTGTATTTACCATTACTTCATTTTACTTCAATTTATTTAACATGTATCTTGATTTTACCTATATCTTTTTGATTGTTTTATTTTTCTTTTGAGACCGTGAATTCATTTTTTAGAATGAATTAGATCATCACCCTTCTCTGATATTGAAGAATCTAAGGAATCAGTTGATGATTTACCATAAACATGCATAGATTTAAAATAAACCCCCCTTCTTCTATCGCATGATTCAAATTCACTGATCATTAATAAAATCACATATTTTAATATAGATCCAATAAACTAATCTAGATAAGATTTTGAAAAAACATTTCATTCATTAATTGATACTTTATTTAAATTTAACTTCTGTGGTATGGCTCTATCTATCCATTCTATCATCACTTCATCCTCCTTGGTTACACCGAGTGTGGCCATATTTTTTAGGATATTGGTGAATTTTTAGAACATCTAATTCACACATTCATGATAAAATAGTAACAATTATAAAAATTCAACCCTATAAATTCCCTACATAATTCACTATAATTTTATTAATCATTTATGAGTGACTATTAATGTCCTCATAATATACAAATTTGTTTTATAAGAAGATAATTTACCATAATCACTCATACTAAGGGGTTAGTAAAGCTAATTCATGAATTTTTAATTTAAAACATATTAGTTATAATAATTTCCAATGAAAGTTTCAAGTTTGACTTGACGTATTTTATAAGGGCTATCCCTGCTAGTATATTATTCAATACATATATTTTTTTATGAATACATCATTTATTTCTTACCAATATCCATAATCACTTGTATTGAAATTAGTTGGTCTTAATAGATTTAGAAACTCAGTCTCTTGAGTTTCCATCACTGAAATAGATCTTTCGCCAGTCTTGTTATGGAATATGATATGAGTTATCTAAAATAATAAAATAAACAGCAGAAAAAATATCATTTTAAAGAAAACATTTTTTATTAACTGGATTTATAAAAAGAAAACAGATAACATGTGAAAATTCCTACAACTATATCCCTTATATACCAATTATTGGTATTTGAAAAAATTAGAGATAAGTAATCCTTCAGATGGATAATAAATGATACCAAGTGTTAGGTATGATACATCATTTGAGTATGGTCTAATGGTGGTGAATATAACATTATAAATATTATTATATTTATAAAAAACACTGAATTTTTTGGTTTACAATTATTAAACGATTCATTTATAAAATAATAATAATAAATATAGTTGATGTGTGAATAGTGTTTGAATAATATTAAAGAGAATAGAAGAATGAATTTTTATAGTATTTTAGATCTAAAAAATTCTAGTATACCCTTCACAGCCCAATTTATTGTGTATGTAACCCACTATTAGAGAGATATGGACTTTAAAACTGGAGATATTTGATCCTATACTTTTATAATAGGATGATTCCTAACCCAGGACATTATGAGGAGCATCCCAGAACCTACCAAGAAACATCCTTTTATGAAAGCAGATATAAACCTATACTTTCTACAAGGATCATCTGCAACCCATGTGTTCTACTATTGGGTCAGGTATTCACAACCACATAACTAAATTTTGTTGAAGGAGCACAAACATAGGGTAATTTATATAGGTGGGGTAAATTTATTTCTGAAAGATAGATGTGTAGAAAACTCTACCAATCTTATAAGGAATAAATAAAATAATTATATAACCACTAAGACGATTTTGATATAAATCTGCATATGAAACAGTTGATGTAGACCCTTTGAATTGATTTTAATGAAGATGTCTGGGTCTTCTAGAATAGGTTTATTATATCTTCTTATGGTGAACATAGTTGAATATGATTTATTACATTGTTGATAGTTCAGCCCAATGTTTTTAAATATTTGAGTACTAGATCACAAGATTTACATAAGAGTATGAAAGTATGTGATCATATTTTTTCATTGTAAACAATTTTTTCTATTATAAGAACATTGATTGGTTTAAATATATTTTTAAGAGCTATATAATATAAATAAATATTAGGGAAATGGCTTGTAACATTTAAAATTCAAAAGGAAATATACTAGATTATCGAGAAGATATAAATAGAGAAAGAGAAAAGAAATTATTGTTTCATAAAAATCACTCAACTCAGTCCTGTAATTAAAACAAATGAAGAATAATTAAAAATAGTTTATAAACATTTGTTATTTATTTTAAATGATATATATGAGAATACTTCAATGAAAGATCCTATTTGAATAGAAATTTAGAATTTAAATTATGAAATTCCATAATTTATCATTTATAACAAGTCATAAATATACAAATAATATTAGTAATTAATAAAACTACATTATATATTCTAAAATAAGTTTAAATGAGGTCAATATCAAATAAAATTAATGTATACATAAAAAAAATTGTCTAAAGAAATACGAAATATTAAAAAATATTTATGAGATATCTGTAGAATATTTTATGACTAAAAAATAAATCACCCTTTTTATATTTATAAAAACATTATTAAAACAATGAAAAATAGTTAACATTGGTTCTAAATAATTTATATGAACTAAACTAGTCATTAAATCAATTTAAATAATTGAAATAAAGTAACATCAAATTTTAAAATGAAACAATATGTAAAACAACGCATAATTTTATATTTTATATGAAATTATAAAAATTCACTAAAATATGAAGGAAAATCCACATAGGGTTTTTTCAAATATATATTTTTATCTATTTAAGCTAATTAACTACATTAAAAATATATGTAGGTATTTCACCTATGTGATCCATGTATGTGAATCAAGTATCTAAATTCATCTCATAGGCTATTCGCGTATCAAAATTCAGGAAAACTATAAACAAATTGGCATTCAAATATCAGACCTAAAAAATACCATCTAAATGGAAGAATCATTTTTAGGTTCATCATTATTTATTAATAAAAAATTCATTATATTTATAAATAAACAAAAATCACCTTAATAAAACATCAATATCTCATGTTATGATTAAAAAATAGTTTAAAATAGTTCGGGAAAACTACGTACATAATAAAGTAAACATATAGTAACTTCTAGAATAATTTTATACATGATATAGATCAATTCAGAATTTTATGTTTTCTAATTAAATATAGGTAATATTTTTATCTTTACTAAGAAAATAATCACTCAATTTGGAGTTATTAAACTCAATATATGACCAAAATAAAGATGGTATCCATTTTTGGAAAAAACTATATGTGGATTTCAAAATAGATAAATGAATTAAGATTCATCTACATTGATTATGAATTTTATAAATGGTTTCTGGTAACACCCAAATAAATTCCTTCAGGTATGCCTTAACTTTTGTTTTATGGTTTCCCTTATATATTTGGGTGTATTGTGGGCTTCTCAAAAATGGGGAGACTTTGCAGTAGAAAACAAACTATTATTTTGGAATGTATGATTGTTTTAATTAATATAGTATGGGTATTAATGATCCAAATCCTTTATTGGGGGTTCTCCCCATGCACGGAGAACACTAGTGTTTTTTTGTATTTTGTTCAGAATATAGACTATTTTATGTCTGCTAGATGATTTTACAATATGAAAGGGTTACACATAACGTATTAGTTCTTGGAAATATTTCATGAATTGGTTCAATTAAATAAATGTTAACATGTCATTAATTATTTTTACATCATGAAATTATCAAAATCACATTTTTTTAATCCAATATGATGATTTTTTTCAATGTCTTTTCTTAGTTTATATATTCACATCGTGAAATAGTTCCATGCCATTAATTCCTCATGGGATGACATTTTGAACATGGTGCATGTTTTTTTTGGTTTTATATATCTGATTCCTTAACACATGAGACCTAGGAGGTCTCACACACTATTTTGGGGGTCTCTAATCCTTATGGATCATTCATTCGGGGATTTATCATCTTGGTTACAGAGTGACGTCTATCTAGGTCAATGGTATTTGTTTATTCAGTTATTTTGGTGATAACGGAAATGTTTTATATGTTTTTTGCTTCGTATTAATGATTTATTTTATTTTTATATCATTAATGTGTAGCTTATTATCTTGAATTATTTTTCGAATTTTGATCAATGGTTTATCAGTCATTTTTTAATGGCATATAGGTTTCCATTATTCATGTGGTAGGTCAGTTTATGAATGTGTGTATGATTAGGAAATTTCTACATGTTTATGTTGAAATTTATTTTATTCTGTATAATTTTATTTATTAAATGTGATCATGGTTTTGGGAATGGATTTTTTACCAAATTAGAATATTGGGAACCTTGGGTGCATAGGAAATAGACGTATGTGACCCTAGTTTTTGTGGCACCACTAGGGGTTACTTCTATGATATCGATAGACTATTAAAGTACTTGATATCCCATATAGGAAACTTATTCTTGGTTTATTCATATTTTATTTCTAGTTTTTAATCCCATATGTGATAACACAAAAAAATCATTATCTTTTATACATGGTTTATCACATGATGGTTTATATAATGGATATTTGTTCACATGATTAATTTACCTTTTTTAAATTTATTCATGATATATTTCTAGATTTTGTGAATATTGTTTCATTTATAAAAAAATAGGATTTTAACATATGGTTTTATTTATGAAAAATTCTTATAAACGATATTGTTATTTTTAAGCTAGAACTTGTGAATTCATTCCATTATAACATTTATATATTATTTGGTGTTATCTCACATGGATTTTTTCTCACACCATACATTTTCAATTGGGTAGTTATAACCCTCGTTTTTTAGTACACAAAAAGGGATGTTCCTTAAGTATTATTCCATGTTCTCTTATTGTATGTTTCCTTCATCGCATGATTGTTTGGAGGTAACCTTTCGTAACATGGATACTTGTGGGTCTGGTGTGATTCCCAATTTAATAGTTTACCCTATTTAGCCTTTTTGTATGGATATTATTGTATATATTTCTTCCAAATTTTACTTTTGTTGTATGTATTTCTTTGGTTGTATTCAAAAAAAAATTTATGTTATCATTATTTTACCTCATTATGTGGAAGACCGCCTTGGGTGACTTGTTTAGTTGACCCAGGTCGGTTTGTAACATATTGGAATAATAGAAAAATAATCAAACTAATTTTTTCTAAAACAATATTAATTTTGTTTTTTATCATTTGTATGATGGATTTAGGCCTATAAAAATATGTCATGTATGTGCAGGAAGGGGCCCCGTTAGCTCACTTCTGTTCTGGAGACGAGTTACCATGGGTGGTTGAATAATTTTTAAGAGGTTAAAGCATGGTGTTTATGTTTGTCTAAATGAGAATATATAGGAATATTATTTAAAATAACTTATTATACTTTTTTAGTTTCTTGATATATTCATATAATTTTTAAATTATTAAAATTTTTATAAATTTAAATCACTGATATCGATACCTAAATTTGGTCATTTTATTTTGGAATCTACTCATGGTTGATTGGTTTTTTCTTATCCTTATTAGAAAATGCTCTGTAAATATATCATACAAATATTGGTGAGGATGATGTGGGACAGGTTCCATAGGAAAATCCTATAGTGGACTCTTCTTTTGTAGAAGCTTTAATTCATTTCATTCAGACTCTCAGTTAATCAGGTGTTGGGAACCCAGGATGAGCAGTGGATCACGGATCAGAATTTACAAATTTTCATTAACCTACCATCCATGGCGATAAAGGGCCACATAATTTGATGATTATATTTATTGGAATTAAAGGATCGATATCTTTATAAATACTCCTATGGGTTTTATGGTGGGTTTTCCAGCAATATTCTCGAAGGACCATGAACGAGATGGTGGGACTCCATTATGCAAGCTAAGTTTCGTGGGGAAGTTACCTAGACCTTTTCAATTAAATCATTATCAAATAGATATATCCTCATAAATTATGTAGTGAAAATACCTGGTAATTGTTTACCTTAGTGAAGGGGTATCGTACCATTCTTTATTATTCCACTTATTTTGTAGAGCTTCAATACCTGACACTAAATCTAGTCCACACTGATTACTGGAAAGCTCGTAGATTTAAGTTGGTCTTAAGGGACAATATTCATCATATATTGATTATAATGTTCCTTTCATAATTTATGAAGTTAGTTGATAAGGGATATTTGGAATAGGATTACACATATATAAAAAAACAAGTTTGGGAGGAGATTTGGTTGGTACATTCATTAGCCCGTATATATCTTCTAGCTAGAAAAAGAATTATAAAGGTAGTCAGTTTTCTTTAGGACCAATTTTGAGGTGTTCTTTTGGATATAAGAAGGTTTTTTGGTATTGGTGTGGAAATTTTGTTCATAAAAAGACTAATTTTTTAAAGGGCCCCATGACTTTTACTCATTTTGGAAAATTTATCTAGGTGAAATGTTTTTTAATTGGATGTAACAAAAAAGAATGTTTGGATTCATATTTACCAAGGGCTCACAGGTTCGCACCAATGATTCCAAGGGTGTGGGTTATTATCCTTAGGACAAGGGTGATGTCCATGTGGCTAATAAATCATAGGGAGTATTTGAGAATGGATGTCAATATGTGGGTGAGTATGCACTAGATGAATTTGAAGCACTGTCATCTATAGTTAGAGTTACGATTCTTATTTCATCTAATATGGTGATGGATTTGTTCGATGGAATTGATAGTTATTATTTTATATTTTAAAAGTTATTTATGTATTGGTTTTATGTTAATATATTTTTGTTTTTTTATTGGATCCTTAAATACATATGGGATAGAGGTCTGGACAAGGTTTCTAATACCGAACATGACGAGTGACGATTTTATACCGTTAGTTGGAGTGGGATTTCTTAGTCCTTGACCCTGAAATCTTCAAATTGATTATCAAAATTCATTATACATTTAGTTCTAAGCATCAGATCAGAATTTACCTCCCATACATTTTTTTTATCTTCATATGAGGTCATTCATGTTTTTTAGGGTGAGTGGGACCCTACGTTGCGAAGGGTTAGATCCTGTGTTCCTTATGTTGGGGTAATCCCATTCCAGTTTTATGAAATATTTATTTATTTTGTTATCCCTTTTTGGAAAATTATCTACATTTGGTTGTGTTTGGAAACCCTATGGTATTTTTGGATGATTCTTTTGGTTAAAAACCTTAGTGATATGTCAATTTCATCATTGAATTTCTCTTTAGTATAATAACCATTAATATTCCATGTTATCGTATTGACACAAGTGAGTTGGTAGAACTCAAGTTCTAGCTTTCAGATCTTGAGGATAAGATATTTATTCTTACAAGCATGTCACCTTGGTATTTATCTTTCTTCTTTTTGAAAAAGGTAGATTATATCCTCATATGTTATATTTATTATTGTATGTTAATTAAGGTTACCATCATGAATAAATATCCCTTTCCTAGGATTGGTGATCTCTTTGATGGACGTATAGGGAAATTTTGGTTTTCAAAGATTATCACGTGGTTAGGGTACGACCATTTTAGAGTCTAATAAATGGATATACCAATGGAATCATTTACAAGACAATATGAGAACCTTGAGTTTTTGGTTATACCATTCATAATAACTGAAACTCATTTGGTGTTTATGGATTTGATTTACTAGATCATTCATCAACTCTTATAATATTTTTTATGGTGTATGTGGATGATATTTTAGATTACTCCAACTCAGAGGAAAATCATAGGGACCATTTGGATATCATTATTGTAACATTGATGGAACATCATCTATATGGTAATCATTCCAAGTGTATGTTTTGAATTTAATAATAAAAATTTTTGGGGAATGTTTTAAGTGAGATGGGAATCTTAGTGGTTTTGGAAAAGGTACTTGTAGTTATGTCCTAGGATCATCCCGGAAAGGTGTTTAAAATCTAAAAATTATTGAGTTAAGTTTGTTATTATGGGCATTTTGTTTAATATTTGTCTAAGATTGAATCTCTGATGCTATATTTAACCTATAATGGTATAAATACTAAGTGGGATGATGAGTGTCATAGATATTTTGAAGAAATAAAGGTGAAATTGACTAAAACATTGGTTTTTGTTCTTCCAAAATGATTTTTGAGATTATTTGTTTTTACGATGCTTAAGGAATGGGTTTGGGGTATGTATTGATACTAGGTATATAGGTGGTAACATATTGATCATGACAGTTATTCCCTCATGAGAATGACAACACTACCCATGATTTTGAGTTGGTAGTGGTCATGCATTACTCAAAACGTGGTGTCACTACCTCTATGGAGAATGGTTAATGGTAAATTATAATCATAAAATATAAAGTTATATTTCCATTTAGAGAGATCTAACCTTATGATATATACATTGATGTAGTATCTAAATAATTTTAATTTTGATATTTCATATACACTTGGATATGGGAATGTGGTAGTTCATGCACCGAATAGAAAATTGTTAAAAAAAGTAGTGAAGGAATCAGTGGAATAATGTTATTTAATAAGTTTTTTTAAAGATATTATATTGTTAATGAAAGAAAATATATTGTGGTTATGTCCATATTTAATCAATATTGACTCATCATTTTACGAGTTGGTTTGGATCGAGAAAATTTCATACCCTAATTTCAAAAAATTTAGTAAAATCCCTTATTGTGGGGATACCTTTGGTGAGTGGTCTTGGTCTCTTAATGGGTATTTTTTTTAATATAGGTTTATTTATCCATATTTCTTGGGGTAGTATTTGATTTATAGTGGACAACATTATTTCTAGTTTTAGAACATGGGTGATACCAAGATGTATAAATATTAGAGGCTTCGATAATGGTGTTCAGGGATGAAATGTTCAATTATATATTTTGTATCATGTTGTATTACTTTTCATAAAATTAAGGAGGAACACTAGAGAACTTCTATATTATTATATCCCCTACCCAATCAGGTATGGAAATGAGATGATATTTTCATGGATTTATTTCACGGTTTACCATGGACTCCTAGTTGAGAGGATCTGATTATTTTCATCATTGATCAAATCATGAAATTGGTGCACATACTCCATAGCATGGAGAGGTTAATTGTTGGATAGTGTGAGGATTGTATGTCCAATAGATTGTGAGAATTCATAGGGTTTCCTCTATGGTTGTTTATGGTAGGGACCCAAGGTTTACTTCAAGGTTTTTATTTATTTTTGTTAGAGGATTTGTGTTACCAGTTGAAATTGAGAATATCATATCATCCACAGATATATGTATATACACGGATAGTTATCTAGGTTCTTGAGGATATACTTAGGGCTTTTTTACTTGATTTCAATGGTTCTTGGGAAAAATAATATTCTTTTGGTTGAGTTTTATTATAACAATATCTACTGAGCCTTAATAACAATTCCACCCTTAAAGGGTTTATATGGGGGTCACTATAGATATCCCTTATGATGGGAATAATTGGGATGGTGCTCCTTATTTTAGTCTCGTCATGTTCAGTAGAATATGTCAAGGGTGCGGCTGATCCGGAGGCAATTTATCATAACACTATCATCAAAAATATTATGAAAACATTTTTTGTCAGATGTTGCAGTTTGAGGGTAGTGATTTGATCTTTCTTAGAGTTTTACCTCACTTCCTAATTCATTGGTTTGGTAAGAAGGGTATGCTAGACGTAAGGTTTTTTCTCCCCTTCGAGATTGATGGAGAACAGGGAAAGGTGTCATATCAATTGAACATACTATCTAGTTTGACTTCCATCTAGGATGTGTTTCAGGTTTCTTTATAGATGAGGTATAAACTAGATCCCTAAAAAGTGATTGAATTGGGGGATGTCAATCCTTATTCACAAATTACTATCGTTGAGAAACAATTTTAGATTAATGATTTATGAGATAATTTAATACATAATAAAATTATTCCTCTAGTTTTTCTTTTTTACCAGTGTGGACGAGATTTCCATGAGACATCAGAATGGGTATTGTTGATATGGTAGAAGTGGTAGTCAATTTTTTCGAGTCTATGATCTTGAGGACATTGTAATGGAAGTAATAATTTTTGGTTTGGAGATTATAATACCAAGTTATCATTCTTCAGGTGTTTTTTATCTTTTGGTTTTGGTTTCCCATTTTGTATGGGTTCATTACAGGCTTATTAGGAATTGAGATACTCTATAGGGGAAATGTCTTAAATTTTGGGTATATGAATTTTATATAATTTTTATAGTCTTGGAATATATGTGTTAATGATTTTTTTGGGTTCTCCTAGAGCTCTGAGAATGCCGGTATTGGTCTAGTATTTTGTATTGAATCCATGTTTTTATTTGTCTCTTGGATGATTATATGATGTTAAAGGGTTAAACATTTTTTATTAGTTACCGGTCATATTTTTTAATTTTTTTATGTCATTAAAGGATTACATTCTATTAATTATATCCACATCATGAATTGATGAAAATTTGTATTTTTAATCTTGGGGAATGTATTTTACTACATTTTGTTAAATAAGAAAATCATTTTGTGAAATGGTTTCAAATCATGAATCATTTTGATTTTGTGGTATTAAATGAACTTCACATATATTTTTTGTTTCATTCATCTGAATCATCCCCTCTCAAGACTTTTCATCTCTCTTAGATGATTTTTGGGATCTCTTCTCCTTACAGATCATTCATTCAGTGATAAATCACAATGGTTGTTGTTGTGAATGTCTCAGATAAGTGGTATCTAATTATTCATTTCCATTGGTCATTGTGGTGGAATTATCTTTCTTTTTGTTTTATATTTGGGATCAATTGTTATTTTCTATTTATACATTACAATTTTTAGTCATGCCTTGTCTTTTGAAGGCTGGTCTGTGGTTTATCAATCTCCATTGTCAAAGTAATATAGGTCTCTATAAATCTTAAGGTAGGTAGATCTATTAAAGTTATTATAATTATTTAATTTTTGTTCTTTGTTATTTAAATTTATTTGATTCAGTGGGAAAAATAAATTTATTAAATGTGAACTTTGTTTTTCGAAAAAAAATTGATCAAACTAGCCACATTGGGGAACATGAGATCATAAGAAATATACATAGGTGACCCTAGTGTTTGTGGCCCTAAAATGGGTTACTTTTTTTAAATCATCAAACTATAGAAGGAATAGATATTCTTTGGAACCATATTATGCCTAGTTTAAGATTATTTTATATCTAGAATGTATTCCCATTTCTAGGTCCCAAATGTTGTGATTTAGCTTTTATATTTTGTTTATCTTCAAAAAGATTATTTCATGGATATATTCTTACATATTTAATTTACCTATTTTTCTTTTATACATAATATATTCCTAGATGTTTTGAATATGGTATTAATTTATGGAAAATATATGATGTTTTACATGTTGTTTTATTTATGTAAATTTTTTATAAACTGGTTATCGATTTGAATTTAAAACTTCTTCATCCTTGATGTTATATCTTGTATATATTATTTTTTGGTAGCATAATTGGCTTTGTTATGACAAACTAATTTTTCCTTTTTGAGGTCTAGACCATGTTTTTCATGACTCATGGGAATTAAAGGGCATCATGTTGGATTCTCAATTATATTATGATTTATTCCCTTTATAAAGAGATGATTTGGGGGTGGATGTCGGACATAAAGAAATTTGATAGTATTGTATGATTCATAATTTTCTTGTTTATCTTTCGTGGCATGGGTTGTAAGGATCTTATTTTATCTATTTATTTTTTATTTTACTCCATTTTAATGTTTTTTTGTTATATTCAATACTTTTTTCTTTTATCATTGGTTTACCTCACCATGTGGCAGACCAGCATGGGTGACTTGTCTTATTGACTCGGGCTGTTTTATTACATCTACAATATAATTGTTCTTTTGGAACTATAAAAAACATATCAAAATGATATTTTAAGGTCTAAAATGACTTAATTATCATAGTAATTCTATATAAAACTTGTATAACATGTTCTGAGATATAAAAAAATGAAACATAATTATATTTTTAAAAAATAAATATTATTAAATGTTCAAGATTTATCATACATTAAGAAATATAAAATTCAAAGTATTAAATCATTTAAAGGAATAAATAATAAAAAACATAATTATCAAAACATAAAGATGTTCAAGGATTTACTCAACAAGATGCCCCTAATTTTGGAATATATCAATGTTATAAGTGTTTTCGTTAACTCAACATCTATTATTAATTTATAATACTTATCCTTGATCCTCATTAAACCAATAATGGATTCTTCCACCCTAATATTTTATTTCATTATACTTCCTCTTCCCCTCTAGGGATAACAAATTTTTAATCCAAATATTTTACCTTGAAAAATATATTTCCCAAAAAATATAACATTTTTAAGAATATTTTATATCCCTTGAAAAACTGTGTCATCTCCTTGAACATATTCTACTTCCCCCAAATGTTATACTTTATTTTTAGTGATGCAATTATGTGTTATATCATGTGACATTCATATTTCTCGTTTAATCTTTTAAAATGTAATTTTACTTAATCTCTTTATGATGCATTGTTTCAAAAATGATATTTAAAAATAATACAATGGTTTTCCTTCTATGATGATTAATTTTATATTATACACCACATTTTCTTAGAATACTATTCAGATATATTCAAGGATACATTGTTGAAGGTTATTTTTTAAAGATTTTTTTTCTCAAAAAAATAGTCTATATTATTTAAAATGACTTATATAATTAACCAATGATTTACTTTTTTAGGATAATGTAAAATAATGTCCCCTAAAATATCTGTCTATCTATCATCCATGTGTACACATATTTTTTCAATTTTTTCTTTTTCATTGAAATTTACTCTCTACAAATTCATAGTTTCTCAGATACATTCTTACATTCCTAGTTTTATAAATAAACGTTTTTAAATGGTAAATAATATTTATTATTTTAAAATAAATTTTATTATTTCCCCAAACAATTCTATTTTTCACCTATATCAACATTATATAATAATTCTTTCGATAATATATTATTAAACCACCCACCTTTATTCTCAATATGGAATATACTTAAGTTTTTTGTTATCATGTATCTTATTTCCTTCTTTGGTTAATTATTATTTGCTGTAATTATATGTGATTTCCTTATATTAACCACATAATTTTTAACAAATGATGGGTGTACCTTGATAGTAGTCCAATACATTGGGTAAAGTATTAATATATTAATATGCCATGTTTATGATACCTTTGTGGGATTATTTTTCAATTATTTATGACACCTTGGTGAATAAATTTATTAATTAAGTATATTTCAAGTTAATGATTGAATTAATTGGGTAAAGATTTAATCTCTAGAGATATCATGTATATGATTCCATATATGTATTCTTGGTAATTTTTTATGATACCCTAGTCCCAAAGATTCATTATATTATTATAAATGTTACATGTTTATGTAATAGAAACATGTTCATGTTTGGTTTCATGAACTTATTATCATGTTAAGCCTCATTTACTTGTCTTATAGTTTTTTTCATATTATTAGGTTAGGCCAAAATTATTTTCCATGAAATGTTTATATTTTAATATTTATCCCTTAATAAGAATTTGATCTCACTACTTCCTTATGATTCCTTTTCCAAAGGTTACAATGAAATTCCATAAAAATGATATTTCTATAAGAGTAAACTATGTGGATGATTTGGGGAGATTTTAAAGTTTATTTAGGTTTTTGATGTTGATTATATTGTGGGGTAAAGAATTTTAGATTAAAAATACAAGGGTAATTTATTTAATGTTTTTTTCTATTTATTTTAATATATAAATCTAAATGGTTGTAGGAATATATATAACAAAATATTTTCATTTATTCAAATAATTATGAGATTCTCACACCCATTGAGAATCATAGTTGATAAATTATTATAGTTTTAATTAATACGGGAGAGGTATTTAGAGATAATAGTAGAATCAATGGTGAAATTTTATTATAAAAAAATTAATAATCCACACATGGGTATTAATCTCAATGAAATTTCATAGGATCGCTGTTAGAATACATAGATATACCCAATAATGATAGTGTTTATAATAAATTTTATTATTTTAAGAACATTCATCATTTCTATCATGTATCAATCCCTTTGTTCTTGTGAAGAGATAAGGTAACAGAATCTTTGTGAAGACATTTGTAATGAAGGGTTATTGAGTATTGAATTAATTTTTTTAATCATAGTGATATTTTCTTATTTCATTAATATTTTTTCATTTCTATTCATCCTAAATTATAAATTATTACAAGTTTATATATTGACTAATTTCTTATTATATTCATTAACTATTAACATTAGTTCAATCAGCATTATAATTTTTTGAGTTACTATGATTAAACGTGGATTTAGATAACCTGATTATTAGACTAACAACAATAACAAATAGTTGGAAAATGAAAGTTTAGTGATTAATTTGTAAATACCATGACCCAATAATTTCTCATATTGAATTATAAAAATAATTAAATAATATATTATAGTATTAAGAAACGTCAATTTTTCATGATCCTTTAATAAAAGTGTTTTTCTACACATTAATCATTCCATCTCCCCTTAGTCCACATTAAAATCATTTTCATTAAATATTTTTTTTTAATTTTTAAATTAATTTTTAAGCTAAGGATTACTAGTATTTTTGAATTTAATTTTAGACTTTAGGTATACTATGTATTACTAATTTTAGTTTCATGGAATGGAAATTCAAATTTATAAACATGATTGAACATGATAATTAATGATTCCTCAAAGGTGGTTAATATATTTTTCATTATTTATTTGGACTATACCAACGTTTTATAGATCATTAAATGTATATTATGTCCTTATTACATTTTAATTTGTATATTCTCTATTACAGTAGGCATACTTCTGTTATAAATTTCAATTTGATATGGTTCATGCATGAGAACACAACATGGGACAAGGTTTTTAGATGAGGATAATATATTTTTTTTATTATACTAAGATATATTCTAGAATTAGTATACCGAATAAGGTATATAACATGGATTAGATTAATATAGATCAATATATGGATCATACTATGTGAAAAAAGACAACTGCTGAAAATAGAAATAATTGATAATGATTCACCATCATGTATTGGGCCACAACTGAGTATTATTTTTTTACTTTAGCTATAAGAAAATATAAAATTAATATTTAACATAATTTAAACAATCTAATTTTCACTTTAAGTCTCCTGGATACCACATTTTGTTCCAATTTCTGAATTTTTATTTGTTTCATGAAATATGTGTCACTTTTAAATTTAATTATATTTCCAATAATGTAGTAAGCATTATTAATTTAATGTTTTAACTAAGAGTAAAATAAAAAGTGTCAACTCAAACCATGGAACTTTAATCAAATGAAATATGGGGTAACATGTAAATATTCTTTTTAACTTTACTCATTTTACCTTCAAAAATAATTAATATCTTGTTCAACTGTATAAATTTAAAAAAATGAATTTGAATCACTTCTCACTACATGGTGAAGCTTTAAATAAGTTATAATAAAATATTCCCAATTATAGACATGATATGTGGATACTTAGGTAAAATATAAATATAGTTTTTTCATAAGGTGATAGTTCTACCTTTGAAGCTTCTACAAGAAGATCACTGATGATGAAGATTCCCAAATAAGTATTTTCCTTATTGCACTATATTATTAGCAATAATCCGTAGAGTAAGTGTAAAAAACAATCAATGGTTATTTAGTCATGTCACACATTCCATATTTCCAAAAGTTTGTAGTTGAATTCTCAATTACCTCGCGAAGGATATGATTTCCACATCATCCAATATAACAATATTGGAATTATTTCACAATCAAAATATTAGCCTTTAATCCAAGGAATGATTATAAGAATCATGCATGGTTCAACTAGATTTTCTTATATAATGAAACAAAAAATAATTAATTAATAAAAACTATAAAACCAAATAAAATATAAAATAATGAACAGAAAAACTCATTCTAAACATACAATTCTTCACTAGAATACACCAAATTAACCGATAAAAATATAAAAAAGTAGCGAATGATAAAATAATAAAATACATGGGTGAGTTGAGATAAAAAACAATCTAATAGAACCTATATATAAAATATCCATGGGCCCTTTGGTTACCCTCTTGGTTATCATCATCATTAACAATCACTCAATGTGCAACTAAACATCATTTCCGATGAAAGAGGAAGACCCTACCTAGACATGTAAGATCCATTGAGCCTAATCAGACACCCATATATATATATATATTATGTGAGAAAATTACAAATAGGTTCCCAATGATAAAATATTATATTTAATGCCTTATATAATCAATTCCATCAATTCTACTTTAAAATATATTTTATCAAAATAAATATTATAATTGTTTTATAAAATATAAATCAAATCCATACACCTCATATACCTTTATTAAAACAAAAACACTAATTTTTTGATAATGTTTTTTGTACTTTGAAATCTGAATTAAATATTGAAAATGTATAATGAAAACGTATTTTCTCTAAATGAACAATAATTAAGCCTAAAATCCCCTATTATCCTTTTATTATTTAAAAACAGTAAAAATATTATTTAAAACATAGAAGTAAGGAACAATGATCCATCGCATAAATTGAAAAAAATATAATAAATTATTAATGAGCATGATATAAATCACACACATTATAAAGTAAGTTATATCATTAATTTGAAAATATAAAAATTTTAGTCGCCAAAAAAATTGATGGACACAAGCTATATAACACCTATAATAAAGAATAAAAATAAATGAAAAACATGAAGTAAACACATAACAGTTACCAAAATAACCATTTATAAAATAATAAACATAATCTAGGTTAAACAAATGAAATATAGCTATAAAAATGATACATTTCTTATTAAAATCATTATGTTATTGTGACACAATCATAGATATAATTATGTGGAATCACATTTCATCCTATTGATTTATTCCGAACAACGAAATAGAATAATTTTTTAACCAGCCTCACCTGGTGTCACTCCTTATAGGAAGATTCATATCATTCATTAAGGGATCCATGAGAGAGTTGAACCATTAATATGATTACAACCATCTCCTTATATCTCATCTATATACCCTTGATTCCCATGAATTAATCTAAATGTATTAGTTAACATAATATGTCAAAATATTAGTCACAATGAATCATGATGACATTTATAATTATACCCTTTAACTCGTATCAAAACACCATGAAAATAAATGACCCCTATAACATGTAATAATAAATTTAATGATATTAAAATAACTTTACATATTCATAAAAACTATAGAAACATTTCTCAATTGATGTTGAATCCATGGGGGATCGATCTATCGTGTAACCCATTTAAAAATATCCAACTAGATGTTAATAATTTTATTTAGAAAACTAAACCATGGAATACATCATTTCATTTCAAGAAAAACTTAAAAATTTATCACAAAAAATGAAATATGATATCTTTCATTGAAAATTTTTATATGAATCAACATTTTTGAGGAATAACATTAAAATCCAAGAAAACTATATTTAACTATGAAACCATCATATTATAGATAGATTATGATGAATCAAAACATTAATCAGAATATCCATATAATGATATAAAATCAAATAAATAATACCTTATATATTAATGTAGATAAAAATTTAAATCCTAAAAACCATTTAAATTTTTTAATACACTGCACAAAATAATTAAAAAAATAAATTCTTAAGGTATCATATTTAAAAATAACTTAACTCATTTACAATTAAAAATAATTCCATTTTATTAATTATTGTATAAAATCTCTTATAAACAAGTTTAAGATAACATTATGTTTGTGAAAAATTGTTATTGGTGTATAAAGAATATTAACCACTAAAAATAAATTCGACCATTATTTATGACATGAAATCAATGTGGTATATGGATTTGTTTTCCAATGTACGATGAGATTCAACTACTCATGGATAATAAAAATCATATTTTGTTCACCACTTTTTTTATTCATTTCAAAGAATATAATATTTAGATATATTGAAAACCTTTTCCCAAGCTAATAGATCATTGAAAATTTTCAACAAATGCTTAGAGTTTCACATTGGTTGAGTGGATGAGAGGATAATATCATCTTACCCTTTCAAGAGAATTAATTTCATACTCAGAGAGTCTTATATTTTTAAGACATGTTTTTAAATCATTCCTAGTAATAATATTACTAATTTTTACGCCATGTAAATGGGTGATATGAATAATGCATCATTGTAAATATATGTATATATTATAGACTTTAATTTTTTTAATTTATTGGTTGATTATTATATGGTTCAAATATAAATATTTCCGAAGTCTATTATTTATCACTATCCAGGGATGTATTATATGGTGTGTAGTTCTTATTGGTCCAATGTGAGTTGCATTCTAAGTATCCCTGTGAAGGGAAATATAACCCACATAGAAGTTTTCTTCTTAATATGAAACGTCATACCCTTTAAGGAATAATGAAAAGTACCAATGTGTTTATTATTAATGTCATGTTTCCAAGACCTAGGGTATTTCGTGATAGAATCCCATAGCATTATATTATTTATCAAGGTTAACATGAATTGAGTCCCATATTTTTTTGATTGAGTTTTGAGAGGTCATGTAAGATGATAGATCCATTCAGTTTAACATCATGTGGTAAAAATGTTATGGTGAGTAGTATATAGTAATTCATCATAGAATACTACATTATGGAAATAAATAAATTTTATTTTTTTTGAACTTTTGCTGAATGAACATTACTAGTTTATCTCACTATGAATTTCTCCCATTGACGATTGATCACTTGTTGGGTGTAATTCCTTTTAAGTAATTTTTATCATTAGGAGATATATCCCTTTATGTAATTAGTTGGGGCTTACACAAGGGTATACCATAGTTATGGTTCAGCACCATGTAATGGTTTAGGACTTTCTAGCATGTTACATTTTATTTTTGAAGAGTTATGGCTAATGGGAAGAGATTGGATTAAGAGAGGAGGTAGTAGAGATATGATTTCATCTTGGGGAAGGTAGGTTACAGAATTGTAATTAGGGTCATGGTGTATGTATTTTATTATATTAAAAGTTGGATAATCATTTTTTTTAAATCTTAGTGTGGAAGAGGTTTCACATCATGAAGGCATGGGCACTTATTTACTTCATTTCTATTACTGGGTCATGAAGAAATGGCCTTGGACTTTATAGTATACGGATCGTGATGTTGGATTTTAGTGGTGTGTGACATCACACCATCTTCGTTTTTTCATCACATAACCTATTTTATTTTTTTATAGTGGAATTCCAAACCATGATTTTGATGAAGAGATATATAGGGGATCATGATGATATTTTTAGGGATCCAATGGAATTTCTCCCATTAAAACATGACCATGATATGTTATGAAGGGATGTAATGTTATTCCAGTTCTGATATAAATTAAAAAATCATTATTAATTCATAAAATTTCCTTTATTTACCATAAAACTTTATGTGTTTCACAATGTAACTTTCAAGACCTTTGATTTTCCATTATTTTCATAAATACCACGTATTTAGTGGAATGATAACTAGTGATCCAAGGTGTTTTCTGTCTTTTTCAACTATTATCTCCCTATTGTTTCATCACTGATGTGTTTTGTATTGGGTAAAAAAATTTTTAATGGGTATTATTGTTTTTTAGGTTTCTAAGGTTATTATCATGTGGTTTTGGAATTTTGACCATCTTTTTCTCCATTATTATGCATTGTTTGTAAATAATTGGTTGTGGAATCATATTTCTAGACTCTTATTCTATCTTATAGAAAATAAATTATCGATTAGTTTCTATGATTCCTTTCAAACATGTCATCAAATTAAAATTATTAATAGCTTAATGTGGATTAATGTGCGGTTTTAAAAAAATTTGGAGATAAAATAATATGTAGCGAACAAAATTTAAGAATGAAGGACATTAAATGGATTAAATAATCCTAGATTAAAAAATGGAAGGGAATGTTAGTTTCATGTGAATTATGTCTTCCATGAAATTTTCAACCAAGTAATTCTTATTTTTTTAGTGGATGCATTGGTTTCATTATTGTATCTAAAATCATTTTAGATATTTTTTATCTTCATGATTTGATAATACATTAAATATATTTAAAAAGATGAATTATAGAAACTAGAATACGATTTATGTATTTTTGTTAATTTTTTATGATTGATTTAATATGTAATAGTGGTTTACCATGTCCTATAAGGGAGTATTATGATGTTTCATCATATTTTTTTCTTTAGATATAGATAAACTAGATTATGGAATAGTAATTTTAATTGGGTATTAATTTTTTATGTGTAAATTTGGATTGAATAATTATTACATAATAAAGTAAATACATCTTGAATTAATGGATGAAGAGGTGGAGATATTTATAATCTGATAATTATTTTGATGTGTAAAGATGAAAAAAAGTTATTTTATAAAATATGAATGAATCAATTTTAATGAGTGTGGATTAATGAATGGATTGATATGGATTGTATAATTGTATAATATATCTAATGATATTGTTAAACGATAATTGGTGAGAATGAGAATAATGTGGATATGTGATGTTATTTCCTACATTGTTTTCTTTTCCTCGGGATTGGATTATTTATTCTGGATGATATTTTTTTTAGAGAAATTTTCATTAATTTTTGGATTCCATGAATTTTTTTTATTTCAAGAAATTATTTGTAAAAAATGATGTTAAAATAGGGTAATGATGTGTTTTAACATTACAATATATGATGGATCATAATTGGTTTTTATTTTTTGGTTGTGATGTCCTGAGTGAAAAATGTTTTTGCGGGTTTCAGTGGCTTGAGGTAGGTATAATCGTAAAAAGAGAGTATATGGTATATTATTAGATGTTATGGGGGTGTTGGTATATTATTATTTATGATCATATGTAGAGAGTATATGAGGTATCAGATGAACCTTGGGAGAATTTTTGTGATATGATGTGGATGGGGACACGTGTGGTAGGATGCTGACATTTGGTTGAATTCCTAATGATCATGATACACTATTTTGATGAGGATAATTTCAATATGAATTTATGGGTGAGATAGACATGATGAGATGGGAGTGGATGAGGTTGATACACATCGTGTTTATGTGTCCCTACCAAGGAGTGGTTGTAAAGGTGATTTTGTGATGATGTGGTTATCGATATATGGGGAGTTTTTATGTGGTATTGGAATGGATGTTGAGGAATATGCATATTTGATTCATTGGTGGTCATTGAATGGGGTAATATTTGTTGACATTTTTTTAAGTGTTTTTCATTCTTGCATCCCAGATCAGTGTGTAAGGGGTTGTCCAAGTAGATTGCTTCTATTTTTAGTTATAGTAACTTATGAACCCACATGTTATGGTGTTATAATGTTTCTGGTCCTAGAAATGTACTTATTAATTAATGTTAGGGGATTTATTCCTCTTTTATGTTATTATTGATGGAATGAATAGGATTCTTATGTTGGAAATTGGTTGAGGATGTTATAGTAAATTGGGGAAATTTTGGTATGTTAAATAGAGTGTAGAGGTTATTTATTACATTTCTAGTGGTTTCAACCGATATTTGTGATTATTTACTATTCAGATCATATTTTTCATTCATACTATTCATTTTTTATTTCATATTAATTAATATTTTTTTATAACGATAGTCTTTTAATGTACTCCAATGTACTCACTCACTATGGTTTGATAGGTCTTTATAGGATAGCCAGATGGGGATTGGAGCTACTATTTGGCCATCTTGGATATAGTTTTATGGATCTTCTTCACTTAATATTGTAAATTTAGTATAAATATAATATAATTATTATTGGATAGTGGGAATTTAATATATGGATTTGAATTTTTTTTTGTTTTTTGGTGCTTCATTCTAGTATTTTGGGACTTTTTTAGTGAAATGACTCCCATGGTCATGTTTTATACTATTGATATAAGTTTCAAACTCTGGTCATATTATAGGAATGCTTAGAGGGTCATTATTTCCTTCTGTGAAATCATAATGGAGTTTCCAAAATGGATTTTGCATGATAATGTGTGGCCAAATATTTAGGAATATGTTTATTGATGAAATATGGAGTTATATATAGCTGATGATTTTTTAATATTTATAGTGAAGTAGTGAAACCCTGGTCTATCATGTCACATGGACCTTCTAGAACATCTAGGATACATATATTTATGAAAACATGCGATCAAATACAAGAAAATTGATAACCCACTAAAATATTTTCGTGAAGGTCTAACTGATACAATGTTGAAATCCTAAGGGGGTATATAATTTTTTTTCATTATGTGCATAATCATTTTCATTCTGGGTATTATATGTGTTTCTATAAATGTACTTCTATGTATTGGTTATTTATGACTTACCATTCTCTTGTTAAACTAATTACCTAACTATGATGGAAAGAGTAGAGTAGTGATTTATTTAATGGTATAGTTTAGATAAATCTTTATTGAATCATTTATGCATTGTTTCTATGCTTGGTTTAACATGCTTCCTCATAAATTGATTTTCATATTCAATATTGAAATGAGTATCATGTTGAACTATTTTTAGGATGTTTGTAGTTCATGATAAATCATGATTTGATTATGCAAGTTGTATGCAATTTCTCATTTGTTAGAGACATTATTAATTATGTTTCCCTTATTAAATCTATTTTAAATAGGTTAAAATGAATTGTTTTGTGCACATTCTTATAAGTAGTTTTTATTTCATATATTTATTTATTCTATGTGTTACCTTTTCATCATGATATATTGTACTAATATATATGTAATTTATTTTGAGACTAAATTATGGCCAATTACTTCTATAATTCATGGAAATTGATAAGCATTCCTAGAGATCACCCATTAAAATTTTAAACGGTCTACATGAATAAACATGAAAAAAATTAAGAGTGGATAAAGTATTATATTTATTAAATATTTTTTCTTACACATCAAAAAAATATTTCCACGTTTTGTGTTGTTATTTAATTATATATGAGGATCTATAAGGGTAATATTCAGATCATTTATTTTGGGATTTTATATATTGCTATTGAATGTTTTGTAATTTATCCTGAAGACCCTAATATGTATTTTCACAATCATCTTGTCTGATCCTCTTATTCTTAGATAATATGAATGTAGAAGTATTTAATCATTTATATAATACAAAATCATGTTTCTATGGTGGTATAATGATTAAAAATGTTTTGTTTTATCATGCCAAGCATGATTAATGAGCTAATGGAATTTTTAGATTTTCATTTGAATTTTTATTTCCTATCTAATGGGATATTATTAATGATTTAAGTGTGATAATCCCATTGAATAATAAATTATGTAAACTAAGTGTTTTTTATATTGATAATTTTGATAATTTATTCCTTGAAGTGCTAAGTTATTTTTCAATAAAACTTCTTTTGAGATTAGGAATTAACATTTTAGTCGTGTTATAACATTTAATGTTTTCTTATAATTACTTATATTCTAGGAATATCTATTTAATACATTCAAACACAGTGTGAAACAATTATTTTTTATGATCCTTCATATTACAATGATTAAATGTTTTTGTTGTAATAACATTATTAGAAAAACCATTCATAAAATTTTAATCATCAATTGTTGGTAATTAAAATTGTTTTATTGAAATCTAAAATGTATTGATTATGTTATTTATTAACACAATTAATCCTTATGAAAATATTCCTGATGGGTGTTTTGGGTTTATTTTTTTTTTTATGGTTGGTTGTATTTCAATTCATATAAAAAATGTGGGAGAGGTTGGAAAATTTATTTTCTTGTTTGGGTGTTGGTATTTGATATCTAATGGGATATATGGATGGATTTAGTTGGATGGATGAGAGGGGGTGGTGGTTTTTGTGGAAATTATGGATGCGATGTTTTGTGCATAAGATTGAGATGGTGTGATTGGTTATATAGAAGGAGATGGTTTGGTGGTTGTTATGACATTATTTAAGTGGTGATAGGTTTGTGTCATTATGGGTTGTTTACTTTTATTCATGGTTAAATTTTGGTAGTGAGATTTACGTGGTGTTATTTAGTGCTTGATAGGGATTGGGGATGTGGTTACATCGAGTATAATACATTCCAGCCGGTTGGGAAGAGTGTTTTATGTGTTTATGTGTTTTCTTTTGAAGTATTACTAGTCCCCCATGATGTTGAAGTTATTTTCATGTATTTTATAACCTTTTTTGTTTTATTGAAACACATCCCATTGAAATACCGTTAATCTTCTGGGCATGGTAAGGCGAAGGAAGAATCTTGGGATAGAGCCTTGAAAATTTTTAAGTGAAAGGATGTATCAATATTCATTGATGGATCCTCTTAAATCAATTTTACTACTTTTTTGGAAGAGGTTGAGGACACATTTGGTTTTGTTATGAATCTAGATCAAATAATATTTGAATTAATTGTAGTCTTGTTTCAAAATTAAACTTTATGATATTTGTAGATGAAGTATGGTAACCTAGAAGTCACATATTGAGATGAATTTATTAGATCATTCAAGAAAGATTTTGATTCATTAATATAGATTAGGGGGATTTATAATAGAGCTTCGTGGAATTTTGTAGGGTTACAAGAGTTAGAAAATATTGTGGAATTGTTTTTAGATTACATTATTTATTTTCTATATTTTCTACCCAGTAAAGGAGAATGAGTTTGACATTTTTAGTATTTCTTTTTTTCTAAATAATTATGAGTCTATCATTCTTCCTTCATTGTTATCATGTAAAGAAGTTATATATAGAGTAGTTTTTCTTACTGGATAACTATTTTTGATATAGTGTTTCAGTATAGGTCTATCTTGAATGTTTTTATCAGTTAAGAAGAATGCTCTGAATCATGGGACTCTAAGTACATAGATAACGAGTCTGAGGTGACATACTAGATCTTGAGAATAGCTAAGCACAGTGGTGTTGAGTATATGCAGGTGTCTTATCTCAAGTGAGTTGATATGATTCAGTTGTCATATTTTAGGGTATTTAATGTATTTATACCCCAATATTATACATTTTTATTAGTATTATGTGGATATTTAGTTTTTTGAATGTTTTTGGTGAATCAATATCTTTTAAATAAAATGTTTATTTAGTTTTTAAACTACATTTATTTTTGTGTTTATTGAATTTAAAAAATCAAATTTCATTTTTTATCTTGCAAATTCAATGAAAATATTTCCTTCCAACATATTTTAAATTTGTAGTATATTTTTTTCAAAGGGTAAACACTTTCAATAATAGATCATATGAAAGAGTAACTTATTAAGAATCCTATGTGAGACGAGGTGGTTGATTCTATGATTTTGTTCACTCATTGTGAGGTTCTCATTTGGGAGGATTTCCCATGGAATTATGGTCTTCTATGATTTATATTTATGAAGGTAGATTGATTTTTTAGGTTATTCACCATCCTAAATGATGTTGAAGTTGTGATAATTCTATTTTACATGTATCTCTTAAAGAGTGGTTAGGTCACCTATTTTTGTTTTACTTTATGGATTTGATTGTGATTAATGGGAAAAATATTGGGTTGAGAGGTAAAAAATTGTAATATTCATAAATTTCATTCTCCAAACATTTTTTATATTTAGACATGATAATAAAATATTAGATAAATATAGGTAGAGGTTAATCTGAAATTTCAACTAGTATAATGTAGGTTAGGGAGTTTCCATTCAATTCACGGTGTGAGGTTTTTCAATTAGTAATAGAGGTTATTTTGGTGGTTGGGAATGTCCCCACATTAGATTTTTTTCACACTATAATTACCCAATGATTAATTTCCCTCAGTTCTATTTTTGGGGTATTTAAAGAGTGTCCATGTTCATCACAGCCCATGGGTCTGGATGTTAGATTATGGTGGTTGTGTTTTACATAATGTGATACCATAGTAACTTTTTCATGTTGTGACCCTCTTCATTAGAATCAGTTTGTAATGTCTTACTATGATTTTAATAAATAAAATAATTTGGATTATGGAATGGATTTTGTGGATTTATAATAATTTTCCACATAGTTGTGTAACCATTATATGTGGCACCATAAATAGTGTTTCCATAACTTTTATAAATTTTCAATTCATTACAAATTTATTGAGTCTCATTTATTTTACCATAAAAATTATGTTATAAAGGTTGTGATTTAAGAGTCCTATGAGTACCATGTCTCTATACCTCTACTTCAAGATATGTATTCCTTATAATCTAAGTTGAGTACATGCCATGTTAATCTCTATTATTGCTATTTTGATTCATTATATAAAAATTGTGTACTGTTTTGATGTTTAAATATGTTTTATGCCATTATTTTATAATGGTTGGGGTTTTTATAATGTATTGAGTAAATTTTACTTTCCTATTTCGGATATAGAGTTCATTTTTTCTATTTTATGATTATATCATCATTTTTTTTAATTTTGGTTTTTCTAATATCTCTATTTCATAATCTTATATTTTTTAAAGGATGATTGTTTCTTTAGAATGATGATACTAATGAGTACTCTCATGTTATCACCCTAAAACAAAAATTATGTTTTTTTAGGATTGACAGGTGGGGATTATAGCTATTTTTAGGTAACATGGATAGAGATTTGGGGGTCTTCTTACATGTGTTTTTTTCACATTATTTAACTAGTATATCAGTATTTTTTTGATTTTCTCTTATGTAATGTAATTATTATTTTTATTGGTGATTTATTTTATTATATATTGATATTTGGGAGTGTAATACCTTATATGATCTCATATTATGACATGATCTCTAGTTAACAACCCATTCCATATTTGAGGAGAGATTCACATGTCAATATAACCTTCAGTGTAGGTCCAGGAGGGGTTGTGGTGGGGTGTTTGATAATACATGTCCATTTTATTGATATCAAGACTAGTAAGGAGGAATGTACATGTTTGTAATATGTCCCAATGGGATGGATTTGTGGATTACACCTGACCAGACGACCTGCCCTAACTGGGCAGTAAGATGGATACATGTGGGACATACCCAATTGTTAACCAATGGTGTTTGGCCAGGTTTATAGATTAGGTGAAGGAGGGGTTTAGGTCATAAACATAATAATAGGGTCTTTCTCATATCCCTTTTACATTGTGTGAAACTTGTTGGTCCACTGGTTTCTCAAGATGATTGAATTCTACGTAAAGGATAGGCCATATAGACAGCATGTGTTACTAGATATTTTACAAGTATCATCATAATAGGGACCATCATTGTCAAGGTAATATATTATCTTTATTATTTTGTGGAGATTAATAGTTGCAAGGAACACACGTGAGAGGACTATTATCATGGTATTACATGATCTATGTGGTATACACTAACATGTATATCTTAGTCATTCTTCCAAAGTGGTCATGGATAAGGCCTTACTAGAATGGGATTCTAGAAGATTTTATCTTATCAAAAGGAATACAACAAGGCAATTTGGATAATTACATTCTAGATAGGAAACATGAGAGAATGAAATAATTTATGAGATTGTAGGTTACCAATAATTTGAATTATTTGGAAAATTACAAGGATCGGGTAAAATACTTTATGGTCATGAACCATTTGAAGGTGTACGGTAAGGCCCTTATGAGATCCCCACCTTTAATTATAATCAATGTTCTTTTTTTTATGATGGATATCCCACTTCGGTATTTAGATAATATTTAATAAATAAGGGCTTTCTTGGAGATACCCTTCATGAACAACATTGGTGGGAATTTTATATAATAGAGCCTCACATTAGTGTTTCATGAAGGAAATGGAATAAATATATTTTCAAAGGAACCATATGGATATTATTCATTAAGTAAGATCACACATAAGAGATTAATCCATTGTTAAGGAGACAGTATTAACTATAGAGTGACTCAATGGTGGTTGAAATCCACCCATGGGTTGATGTCCTCTTCAATTATTGGTTCTCGATCATCATCCCAATAAATGGAAAAGATTCACAGACAAGGGGGATTGGGATGTTTCCAGCCCATTGGACCCATGAATTATAAGGTGTTTTCTTGATGAATCAAGATTAATTACATTATATTATGTATATTTTGGATTCCCTCCCCCGTGTAGACTAGTTTTGCCACCAAACATACTTTATACAATGTTCCATAGTGGATCCATTCTCTTAGTGAAAGAGTCACATGATTCAGTAAGGGTTTGAAATTTTGTGATGGTACAATTATTAGATATTGGTATATAGATCTTCTTTATAGTGACTGTGTTGGTAAAATTATGCTCAAATATCAAACATATATATAGGTTATGTCTGTATTCATACTCATAGGACCCTTCTAGGTGTTATGGCTTTGGTAAACAACCCATACGGTTCTATAGTCTGATTTACCCATCACAACCAATTATTATTAATGTTTATTATATTCTTGATGAAATATAAATATATGTCCAATATGTTAAATTTATATAACATTTTCATTTATGGTTTTTATTTAGGCCTAAATGGTGTTATCTCAGATAATATGACATGAAGGCACCCAGAGTGTGAATTTTTAATATCTCTATGAGAGGGTGAGAAGGTTTTTTGAATTGGGGGGTGGGAAATGATATTTATGGGATATAAATCCTTAGAATTTTTGTTTTAGTTTCTATTTATTTAAATAATGTGTCTCAATCTAAATTAGATCCTTTGAGTTGAATGTTGTAGGAAAATTTTAGTTTAAGTCGACATGGGAAGAAATAAGTGAATGAGTTACCCTTCTAACAATAAACATTTTAATTAATATCATGAATGAATAAATTAATATCAATATTGGGTTATATATATATATATATGTTAATATATCTAGCTACCAATATAGGGTGAAGAACAGCGGGTGTAGTAGTCAATGAAAGAAAGATGAGCTTAAATTCATTCACTAGAGAATCTTATAGTGTCCCAGATTCATAGTAAATTGGTGATTAATTAAATTCTTCACCCTTGATTATAAATATGGAATACACTCTTTCATTCCATACTAATCATCAATTTATAGAGGCTTATAATGAGTGGGACTCATGAAGAATCACTTCATCCACCAAGGATATCAGGGATTAACTCAAGGTAGATCTGATTATTCAAATTAGGTTTAACTAAGTAACTAAACCATATAACATATTCAATAAGGATAACCTAAATTAAGTGGAGGCATGCATTGGTGATCTGGAAGTTGTAATCCAACCACTGAAAAAAATATGATTTTATTTGAGATCATTATTTGAGATATTGGGGCTAGATTTGAGTGATGAAGGAAAAAATTATGATCGATGATCTTATAGAGAACAAGTATGACATAGTCATCTTTCAAACCTATCACATTTAATTTATGTTATAATTAAAATCTTATTTTTCATTTTCTAATGACCACAAGGGCATAAAAACTTTTCATATCTCAAAAATATACATTTGGAGAAATGTTGATTGGCCAAAGCACTCATTTAGGTGTTGAGGCTAGAGAGTAATAATTTCTTACCCTGCTTAACCACATATAAGAATTGAACTCTAATCCCATAGTAGTATTCCTATTTTCATCATTTCCATTTCCTCATATGGATATTTCTTCTAAATAAGTTTTTATGTGGGAGAATGTGAGATCACTAAAAAACAGGTTTTCCATGAACTATTAGGTAATCATTATATTCAAACATAAGTATTCCTAGAAGCCTCTATAACATTATTTTGATTAATTATATTATTCATATAGTTGTATGAGATTCAAGGGATAAGTGTTATGATCTGATCATAAGAATATATAACCACAATGAAAGAAGATCCATTTTTAGAGTAGTGATGTTTAAAGCCTATGAGAGAGCAGAACTAACTTTCAATTATGATACATTGGACTATTTCACAACTAATTAATTTATAGTGTAAAACCATGTATTTTTTGTAAATATTACCATCTACTATAAATTAGATATCTCTAAATTTTGTGAATCTACATAGTAATGTGAGTTATCAAGATACATGAATTTAATTTTGTGGGTTTCTAACAAAAAATGGTTCCCATGTTCATCACTCTATGGTAATGATCTTGGAATTCCTGTGTTAGTTATTCCCTTGGATCCCATAGACCCATTAGATGTTTCAATTCCCTTGTATTTTTTACACATTATCCCATATTCTAGAATGGTATTTTTTATTGGTTGATCTAACTCTTTAATGTTGAATCAATGTGAAAACATTTTAATATAAAGACATTACAACTAATTAAGTACAGTATCCACACATCTTATTATTTTCCTCTACTAATGTTTACATACATTATGTATTATGGGTGAAAATTTCAATTTACCTAGTATATACTAAAAATACTTAACACCTCATTTTTATAGTGTCTAAATGAATAGAATTTATAGATCAATAGACTTATTTTTTTCCAACTCACCCAGAAGGATTCTAGACTTGGACCTCGGTAATATATTTGTTTCTAGTGTACATGATGTTTCCTTAGATTGACTCTAATTCAGACATATAGGGTGCCCCAATTAAACAATGGATGATATAGTGAGTGAATAGAATGATCTCAATGAAGTTTTTTGAGACTTCTCTTGGAGAGTTAGGTAGGAAATTACATAGCCTAAATTTTATTTTCATTACTTTGGGATTTATAGAGTCTTATTACCATGTATTCAACACTAGTGAGAAGGAAATTATCACTACCAAAAAGTGAATTAGCATACTTTGGTTAATGACTTCAATAATATAATAATAATCCCAACATACTAATCGTAGAACTTTATAAATTCATGAATGTTTTCAACATAAAGTTGTGGGAGAAAAATTAAAACACCATATCACAAAAAATGATCAAATCTATAGATATGATTCACTAAGAACTAGCCTAATTTTTTTATTATATTTGCATCACTAAAAATGTTTTCGGAATTATTAAAGACTACTACTGAAGTCAAACATGGAAATAATGGATATTGATTTAAGAGAAGAGGCTTTGTGTACTGATGAAAAGGTAGAAACTATATCATTTTCTAAACTCCGTTAATTTTTCAGTTACTCAAGTCTACTGATGATTGAACTTTAATACCCCGAAATAATACCATGTAATAATATTATAAATTTTACATCCATTTTAATATAATGATAGTATATCTAAACTATAAATCCTAATCACTATTTTGAGTTAATGAATAAAAAAACCTCTCCTTAAAATATTTATTTATTTCTCAATATCCCAACTACCTCTAATATTCACTCACAGTATATTATAAAACACATAAATAAGAGTATCATGAAAACTAAATAACTTAAAATTTTAATGGGAATGTTAAAATTAAATCATTATTTCTAAAAACTCAAGTCACATATCAAACACATGAATAAATTAATTATCTTTTGAACACTTACTCTTTGATGAATAATGGTAGATTGTATAATGAGTCATTCATTTACTATCACTGTAATCTGGGGTATTTCCATAGGAAAATGACAATTGTGACTAATTCCATTAGAAATATGTGAGATGAAAATACTTATCAAGGATGAATATAGAGGTATACATGTGAAATCGTAGTAAATGGATGATACTTTATTTAGTCATGATGTTGTGTTTTAACCAAGATATGTTCTCCTCTAAGAATATAATAAACAAAAAAATAGTGGGATATATATCCTCACAATGATCTATGGATAGTCCGTTTAGATATGGGGATATTAGTAACTAAGTATAATGAAAAAATCATGATGGCATATTTTTGATTGAGGATTATAATTTTTATAATGACTCATGTTCTCTGAGATCACATCACTTAATATTTCATATGGATCATCCAAAGAAATATTATATAGAAGAATTCGTTCATTTTTTTCTTAGTTTGAAGAATGTTGAGGGAATCAATTGAAATTCATATGAAATATATTTGATCCCATAAGGATTTTAAATTTTTTTCTATATTTTTTACCTATAGAATAGATGGGGAAAGGTTTTAGGTGAAGAAATAAACATTTTATTAAGACACAATTTATAGGTTTTAATCCTAAAAAGTGTTCAATCATTCATTTATAAACACTCCATTTTTTATAGGAAGGGAATGGAGTATACCTTTGTGAAAAAAAGGCCTTTTACTTAGTATTCCATTTATAGGTTTTTAACCTAGCTAGTATAATGTCACTACATTTTAGATGATTAAGGTGTGGTGATATAATACTATAAGGTTTTTAAGGAGGAACAACATTTAACTATATGTGAAGAATACGGTACTATAAAAATGATGAGGTAAACATGATGTTAATGAGTTAAAAATACTAATAATTCAAATAACTTCACTGATGTGGGTATATAATTAAAGGTTACACTTCTTAGAATACTATGTCATGTCATTTGAGATCACATGAAAATGATCAGTTCGAGATTATGGATATGATGACATATTCTTTTTTTATATATGGGTGAGATTCATGAACATGTAACATTTATTTTATTCTGATCCCCAATAATAGTTGTAATATAGAAAATGTAAATCATAACATTTCAATTTATGTGGTGAAAAAACAATATGGGTAATGACCATTGAACAATTATGGATACTGAGTTATAATTTGATGTTATCACAGGTGTACAGGGTTAGGGGACCTTATCATAAGTATTAAAACAAAGCAATATTTTTCAATGTTCAATACTACAATATAAAAATCATTATTAAGAAGATTTGTCCCTTAAGGATGAATTCCCCCATCACTGATAGACATTAAATGATTTTGTAGATATAAACACATAATAAATGATGTTATTAATGTCAAATTAATCCTAAAAAGCATTAAAGAACCCTAAATAACACTTAGGAATTAATTTATCACATTCTTGGGGAAAATGGATATAACATTGAGTATCCTAAACAATTTTGAAGTAGATGAAGGATATAGTATATCTATAACATTTTCATGCACTAGTGGGCCTAGTGAGGATAGATAAACTTTTTATAGGACCATATAATCGTCATAAAAATATTTATTCCTTATTTTTTTAGTCTATAACTTTTTTAAATGTAATGAAATGGAGTGACTTACTAAGAAGAGACATGAATTTCTCTCACGCGAACCAATTTAGGTTTCTGACATGAAAATATTTTCTACCTTATTAAATTTATTATATATTATTTCTTAATGTGAACTATTAAGAATTTATATTTATTTCATTTATATTTTCAAAAAATGGTTTGGAGGATTCTGGTTATATAGTTTAAAATAAAAAAATCGATAGTTTTTATAGTAATGGAATTGTGACAACATGAGATGAATAATATATCAATGCTAATATAGGCCCTCTAATATAGAGGTCAATATAGTTTAAGGTAATGTACCTTGGACCAAATGATAATATAAACTATATATAAAAGTGATTATGAAATATTGAGATGAATGAGTGCCCAATTAAAATATAGACAATCTTAGAGATAGTTTCACTTTTTTAGGGTTATATTACCGAGGCCATGAATTGGGATATTATATGACAACCTTGTCTTGGGATAAATATCCAAGACAGCCCATCATCATACTAATAGGTAATAATGATGATGTAAATAATAACACGAGTTAATTAAATCTTGAATCGATAAGGTGGGATTAGTATGTCATGGAACACAATTTACTAAATTTAAATTATGTGGTATATAAAAATGTAATCAAGGGTTATTGGGGTTATATGACCTTATCCTAATGGAAAAGTTAACATAGGTAGGTAGTTATTAATATAGAGACATGATTTTCATTACTGGTTGGATGTGTCTTAATGAGTTGAATGAACTCGTTACACATAGTCATTAAATATTTATAGTGATTCAAGACACTTGCAATATTAAGTGTGGTTTTTTGAATGAGGCATTAAAATATGGATGGGGAGATTTCAGTTGCACACTAACCATGGATTGTATTTAATTGTACTTTTTAAATGGATTAAAAATACATCATGATCTGTACGTGGAAAAAAAATAGTTGTCCATAAATTACTACATATCCAAGAATAATTTGAAAGGAGCCACATATAGTTATTAATTTAAGAGACATTGTATAGATCTAAATCATTTATAGGTGAAGACCATTTTTGTCTAGTATGGGATTGAATTAAAAAGTTGATTCTTAGTATTTACCCAATATAAGCGATTTAGGATGACATAGAAATGGATAATTATATCCTAGAATAAATTAGTGGAAAGATTATATTTTCTATGAATCCTATAATTAATATACAACTAATATTTTGATGTTGGTGGATATAGGATAAACAACTATAAGTAGTTTAAGGTCATAACGGGTGGAAGATATGTCATGTAGTTTAATATCATATGAAAAAATGAGGATTCAATGCATTTTATAGTAATATTTTAAATCCTTTTATATATTGGAATTTTAATATATTTGGATCATGTGTAAGGAGAGATAACTATGTATAGTTGTTGAATAATGAGGTAAACCATATCATTTCTGAACAAATCCATAGGCACATGGATGAAAGAGGGTTGTTGGAATTTGTAGTTGGGCCCAAGATATCTGATCCAAATGTCAAAATACACCTTGAAGTAATAGTTATACATACCCATACATTTCTTAATAGTCTTTATCATTGAAATAGTCCATATACATGATAAAGTGGGTAAATTTTTGGGTTCTATGGTAGGAGAAGACATATTCAAACATGATGTGAATTTGTAAGGGTCTCATCACAATAGTAAAATAGGGCATATAAATAGAAACTAGGATTGGTCCTAGGATTTGAAATATAGGAATCACTGTTTATCCTAATATAATAGGAATCAATCTATATGTTGTTTTGAAATATATGAGATAATTATTCTGGTTATTCTTTATATAAACCATGATACTAGCATAGGAAAATTTTACCATTACTATATGGATAAAGATCATTCAAATAGGATTATCTCTTACATATGGGGTAATATTTTATTCCATAGATTTAAATCGTATTTAATGGGGGGAATTTATAACATGTACTCACATAGGAAATATATCACGGATTAAATTATGGTCATACATGTTGAAATTTATACTGTACAATTAAACATCATATGATGAAGATATTTTCCATGTAGTTTAAAATTAGGATTTTAATATGATGATTAAATTATTTTTAGGGTCCTATAATAAGGACTATATCCATTTAGGTCTGATTTGAGTGGTTTATATCATCTCATATATAGTTTAACATATCGAAAATAATACTATATGGTTTTATCTAAAATTATAAAATCTATTTCTTCAAGAACCTTTCAATTTTGACTATAAAGATACACTTTCTATTCACCATAGTTAAGGTTTAGCTTCTATTGATATAGACCTTATATAGAGTGTAATTTTACTCCCATTTCACCTCTAGTTCCATGTGTTTCTTCACATATATCTTTGGAATTCTAAGAGACAACACTAATTCCCCTTGGAAGAAAGAAAACATGAAAACCATAATATTGATCTCTCATTCAACTCAGTTCTAATTGAACTCAACGTTGTGTAATGTGTAAAATATTTACTCCTGATTTTTTATAATTCATCAGTTCTTATTTTTTATTGTATATCTTTGGATAAAAAATTGATCGTGGAAGTGATAAAAATTATATTTGAACCATGATGTAGCGAACTATATTTTTCCAATATATAGGTATATATGGTTTTTCATATGTTCCTATAACGGGTGTGGGGAAATAATCCAAGAAAGAATTAAAGATCCAACTTGACCAATATTCCTTTCCTTATCCTAGCTTCCTATAAAGGATATTGAGTTCTATTGAATGTTTCTATCTATGTATTTTTTACAGAAAGATAGAGGGGAAGTAGTTGGTCTGAATATTGTATTCATTATAAATCATCTTCAATATCAAAGAGTAGAAATTGATGTTGTTGTCTTTAAATATTATATGTGGCATAAAAAACCTGGTGAGGAAATTAGCCTTTACAAAATTAATTATATCCTTTGTTTTGAATTACTTGAATGATGTATCCTAGACCCACATGGAGAAGAAATTATCAGTGTTATGTATTTACTCCAATTGTCTAGTAGTTTCTAGAAAATATGGCTCTATGAAAAGTATTTCTTATAAGGAAGATTCCAAATTAAATTTAGTGGTGTGAGGCTATTTTTTAAACTGATTGATAATTTTTTCATATAACTGATTGACATCATAATTCTTTTTTAATTATATGTTGTCTCGAATCATTAAGTGCTATATGTATCCAAACCTCTTAATTTTATGGAAGAACATGGACCCTGACTTGTGGCGACACCAGAAGCCTTAATAGACTTCCAACATAACAACAAGGGACAATGGTTATTTATTGTACCTAAGGAAGACTGTTACATCCTGTTTTTTTAAGGAAACATTGTGTTTGATATCATACATGATACGCCACATTTATCATTAACGGAGAACTTGATATTATTATTATTTTATATGGTCGTAATCACATCATCTTTAGAATTATAGTAATGAAAAGTATTGACTTAATTCTTAAAATATGGTTTACATATGTTTATGTAATTATTCATTTGTTTCCAAATTAATTAGGAAATTAAATAAAACCAATTGAATATAAAGGATGTGTTTTTATGAGAAAAAAAATTAAATGTGAATAATTGTGTTTCTAAAATAATAAAAAAACAATTTTTCGATTATATTAACGAAAAATATATTCAATACAATGTTCCATATTCATCTTATGTATTTTTGTGACCTGATATAAGAACAAATTCAATTTTATGCGTAAAATTAATATTTTTCAAAAATAGGAATTTTTTATGCCTTTTGATGGAGAGCCCATTTTAAATCATGTTTTTTTAATTTTATGATTTCTATTTGAAAAAAACTTTTTATTTGGAATTGGTCCATAAAATTTTTCTTTGGATAATTTTTTGGTACTTTTCTAATAATATTTATTTTTTAAATTAATAGGGAAAAATATTGCATTTTAATTCATAATTATTTTTAGTCTAATTTATTAATATTGGAAGATTATACTGTTACATGGTTTTAAGGTATAAATGGATTAATTTTTTATCATTAAATAAAATTTTGTTCAATATAATCAATTTCATATTGAAATTGGATATAAAGACTATTTGAACTTTTGGATGATTTACATTAAAAACCCATTTTCTACTTCCATCAAGGGGAATAATTTTTAGTTAATTTCAGACAACTAAATGTTTTTTTTTTGAAAATGGATTTCATATTTGTAATTATATGTTTCAAATTAGGTAAATAAGTTCCTTTTCTTTTTTGACATTATGAATTGTAAATTTTGTAATTATTTTTATTATCACGATTAAGGGTAAATCATGTAATTAAATTTTGAAATAATATTATAATTATTACAAAACTACCCTAACACATGTACAAATATTATTGTATGAGTTAATTTAGACCAACACAATATGTGGGATTACCTTTTTCCTTTTGGAAGCCACTTGGGTTCGATTATGACACTTATAACAATTTATTTAAAGTAAAAAAGAAATATTTCATAATCATGTCTCTCATTACTATTAAAATTTAAATATGGGGTTATATATGAGATATCTTCAAGTAAAAATAATTTGTAGAAAGATAAAAAAATTTAATATATCATGGTAATTTATTTTTAATTTTTGCAAATAAATAATTAAAGTAAATGGTGATAGAATGATGATAAAATAATTTATGAGTTAATAAAATAATCAAATAAATGATGTTATAAATATTATAATAAATTTAATTTGTCAAAATTTATTCCATACAAGAATTTTTTGGATGCATATAACATGCTGGTAATTATTTTATGTATTTTTTCTAACTTATCTTATTATTAAAACAAAAATATAAGGATTTAAAATATATTCATACTTGTAAAAATTTTATTGGATTATTATATTTTTAACCATCATCACTCTATATTTGGAATAACATAATTTAGATTCATTTGTAATTAAAATTAATTTATATTAATTTAATATTTTAAGGGTTGCCTAGGGTACCCCTCCCCTCTCCTATAAAAAATAAATCATTCCTCTCTATTACTAACACATAAAATTATTTTTGTATCAATAAATAAATGACCAAAACCATTCATATAATGAACCCACATTTTATTTATGCTTTACTTTTGGCTTTAAACCCTCTTTATAGGTGTTAAGGTGTTAAGAAAGGTGATCATACAAAGGAAAGGTAACATTTTTAATTAAATATTTCTATTTTGTTTAATCTTCACATTTCGTTAAATATTCATCCACCATGATGAAATAATAACTCCAGTATCCCCAATATACTTATATTTTATTATGTTAATTTTATCACCAAAATCCATCTCTAATTTCATCAAATAGGAAATGAACATTTCGTTTGTGTGTGCGGCGGAATACGGTCTCACGAACCAATATATTTCATTTTCCATCACCACCTCAAATGAAAAGTTCAAATGATGGAATTAATATTCATATGTGATATTAATGACTTAATAATCATTATAATACAATAATATATCAATTATGTTCTTACATTCCGTGCATATAAAAATGATAATGTTGTTTGTGAGTATGTGTGAATTATCACCTCTACGAAGCGATGCGATTCATTTTTATTCACAAAGTAAATTCGAGGATATATATATATATATATATATTACAGATTAAAATTATATTAATGTTTTTATAAAAAATATATAAAGGTTAAATAATTCTTACCTTTTTTCTATAATTATCAATGAAAAATGGAAAATTTAACTCATGTGTGTGTACGGCCTATCGTCTCCCTGATTGTAACGTTGTTAATTTTTCATAACAACACTTAATGGTTTGATTTAGAATTGTAATTGATGTATAAAATGATAATTATTTCATGAATATAATTATATAGATTATTGGATAATGAGAACATGGAATAATGACAACATACCAAGTTCATTTTCAACTCAAGTACCGAATATCAACAAAATATCTGATATGAACTTAAATAATTATGTAATTATTATAACATGGAAATAAATGATATAAAATGAATAATAAAATTAAAAAATTATTAAGAAGTTATAAATTAACTCATTTTTATTATTCATGATAACAAATATTGTAAGTGACGATTTAGACTCAAAGGCAAGGGACTTTGTTTTAAAAAAAACACCTTAAATGTTACTGTTTCAACTATTTTTACAAAATAAAAAGAGATTGTTATTTATATTTATAAAGCATGAATGGATATTCCTAATTTTCTGTCACTTTATTTTTTTTTATGTTTTCTTTATAATTTTTTAATATTAATTTCAAATAAATTTGTTCAATTATGATTCTGCGGCTCTTTAAAATGAAATGTAATTTCAATGCGGAAATGTTATTTTTCACTATATGCTTATTTTATGTGTTATGATTATGTTATTGTTCATGAGATTTTTTTTATTTATGTGGTTGGTTCGATGATAAACTGAGTGTGGGTGAGCCCATTATAGCTCTCAAATTCATTGGGTAATGAGATAGAGTTAACTAGTTGGGTTTATCCTATGAGATTTAAGAAATATACTGTAATCATTATTCCAAACATAACCATGGAGGATACTCCCCATGTAGAAATTAAATATAAAAAGTAAATATGATTAAGATTCCACAAGTTTCATTTATGATTTATCATTTCCATGATTTTTACATAAATCTTATGATTTAATGTGGTAATCTAAATTACTTATGTTTTATGTGTGAAAAGTGTGATATTGTGAAACTATATTCATGAGTTTAAAATATTCATGGATTAACTATTTCATTCCTTATTTTTTTCCCTTTGTGACATTTTTATGAACATACTGTGTTTTTAAAAAAAATCATAGGTATTGGGATAGTTAACGATAAATAGGATATCAAGATGAAATTATCGAAGATGTGTCCTTAAAAGAATTATTGTTTTATTTTAAAAGGGATTCATTTGGTGAAAGAAAAATATATTTAGTATTAGTATCCACATGTAATGTATGGGTCTACATTTTAAGAGTTTATACTAATTATTTGAAACTATAAATTGAAAATATCATAGAAATCAAATTCTAGTTAAAAAACAAAATATCAAGTTTTTAAGGCCCATTCTTTACAGTTGGTGTCATAGGATGGTTTATTCAACAATAGTGATTATGATGTATTTATAAGAGTTAGGGATATCATAAAGAGTTTATTATTTCAAGTTTGAACATAATTTCAATGTCTTTAAAACCACTTTTTATTCTTTATATAAATAAAATTTAAGGGGACTAAGGGTATTTTTGAGGCATTTATTTTTTAGGTAATTATGTTTTGTTACATGTTCAAATGAAAAATGAAAGTCGTGAGAAAAATGTGTCGTCAAAATATGTTATTGTTATTTTTGAATATTTTATGTCATTTTTGGAATGTTATAAGATTTATATTGTTTTAAAAAAAGGAAAACCCATAGGAATAGTGAAAACCCCATCACGTTAGACAAGGATGTAGGAATCAAACCCACAACTGAAGGGTGATAAGGCTTTATCGCCTACCAATGGCCTACGTGAATTCCTTTGTTATAATTATTTTTTTGTTTTTGTAAAATTAGTTGACGGAGTAAGCATAATTTTATTTTGAGAAATTATGTTTTATAAAATGGATATCCTTGTATTGGAATTTGATTGGTGGATTATGTGATAAATGTTATTTTGGAAGATGTTCACTATCTTAGGAACTTTATATTATTATGTTAAATAGAATACTATGGGATTAATTTAGGAATAATAGTTAAATTATATTTTGGAAGAATATAATATTTTAATTATGTAATTAAGGGGAATTAGTTTATTTATTGCAATGATTAACCTAACTTCAAAAATACGTGATTAGCGAAATTAATTTTTGGAATTGTACATTAAGAATGATATATGTTATTTTCATATAAATGTTAATATTTATCTTAGATTATTATATATTAAAATTCATTTAATTTTTTGGGTTTCAAACATGGCTATGATTATTTTCAAGAATTTTAAGGTTTATTACTTATCAAAATGCCACTATTGTACTTTGAATATTACTTTTGAATTTTGGATATTAAATGTTGTCATTATTTGTTTAAATGTTATTATATTTTGGAAATTATCTTATTTTTTCCTATAATTTTTTTGGTTAATGCTTCAAGATAGGATGAATAGAAAGTTAATCTTTGTTGGATTTTGTGATTCTCTATAAGTTGATTTTTGTTTTTCCAGCACAAAAAATTCCTCTTAAATACTCATAATTTGGAGAAATCAATGAGTTTTTGGCGAAATTTTATTAAAACATTAAACTCTAATTTTCAAGTAATTATATTTCATTATTATATTATTCTAGGTAGTAAATTAATTACACAACGCTATGAAAAAGGATCTTAAAACAAAAATGTTTTCCGCTTACTTTTCCTACTGTGAAATTCAAAACTGTTTAACCCATTAAAAATGTATTGTTTTGTTATAGTTAACGTTCTCTTCATTTTTTTTCATTAATCCACGTCAAAAATTAAATATTTTTTTCTCTTTTATATCCAGGGTTTCTTACAAGGAACCCTATTATGAGTTATCTCAGGTGACCTTCATAATTTCCTTTCTTCATTTTAAATGGGATGTTTTGTTAATCCTTTTTCCAGTGTGGGGTTTCAATAAAAGTATTTTGAAAATTAATACCTTAGTTACTGACCAAAAATTAAAATTTCGAGGAAAAATTTTCCAAAAGGGGTATATAATGTGACATCCTGGGTTTTTAAAAGGAAACACTATGTTCTATAACATACATGATACAACACATTTTTCTTATATAAATAATTAAATATTATTATATAATATGATAGTTATCCTATAGGTGTTATATTTGAAGGAAATAAATGATTTAAATGAATTATGAAAATTTAGTTTACACATTTTTATATAATGACTCATTGGTAACCAATTTAATTAGTAAATTAATTAAAAACCAGTTGAATATAAACGATGTGTTCTTTATGATAATTATTTAAAGGAGAATAATTATGTATATAAAATCATAAAATCACTATTTTAATATTATATTAATGAAATATAAATATAATATAATGTTTAAAATTTATCTTATGTATTTTATATACATGATATAAGAACAAATTCAATTTTATGCATAAAAAGATTATTTTAAAGAAAATGTATTTTTACCCCCTTTTGATGGAGAACACATTTTAAATCTAGCTTTTTAAAAATTTTATAATATTTATTTGGAAAAATACATTTATTATTTGGAATAGGGACATAAAATTTTACTTTGAATAAAGGTTTTGTATTTTTTTGACAATATTCATTTTTAATGAATATTGAAAAATATAACATTTTAAATAAAAATTGATTTTTTGTCTAATTTATTTATATAGTTATATTATCTTTTTACATGTTTTTAGGTATAATTATATATTTTTTTTTCATTTATTCCAATTTAGGTAATTTTAATCTATTTTATATTGAAATTGGATATTAAAACTATGCGAACTTTTGAATGTTTTACTTTAAAAACCAGTTTTCTCATTCTTTCAATGAGATTAATTTTAATTAATTTCTACAAATTATATTTTTTGAATTTATAAAATGGATTCAATATTTGTAATCATAATGTTATCATTATGTAAATATGTCTCTTTTAATTTTTTACATTACGAATAGTAACTTTAGTAATAATTTCTATTACCACATTTAAGGGTAAATCAGGTAATTAAAGGTTGAAATATTATTATATTTATTATAAAATAACCCTAAAACATTTCCTAATCTTATTTGATGAGTATTTTCCATCTAATAAAATATTTGTACTGAAATATTGGCCTTTGAATGCCACTTGGGTGTGATTATGACAGTTATAACATTTTATTTAATGTAAATAGAGTGATGTCATAATCATGTCCCTCATAACTATATCAATTTTAATATGGTGTTATATTAGAGTTGTATTATAATATAAAAATTACATAGAAATATAAAATTATTGCCTACATAATGATTATTTATTAATAATTTTTTGGATATAAGTAATGAAATTAAATAGTGACACAATGATGACTCGATGAATTATTAATTACTGAAATAATCAAATTATGATGTTATAAATATTAAAGTAAATATAATTTGACATAATTTGGTCCATAAAATATTATTATAGATTCATTTGTATGGTTTTTAATGATTTATAACAGTCAGTTTGAACTTATCTTCTTGTAGTGATATTTTTTAAAAGTCAACTAATAAATAATGTCAAAGTTGACACTATTGGAATTTTAAAACCGAAATTTTTTTTAAAGGTTAAAATATTTATAAAAAAAATCAAACTAGTTGAGATAAGTATAAAATTTCAATAATTACTTATTCATTAGTCGTTTGACATGATATGGTAATTATTTTAACTCTCAAATTGGAAATTACATAATAAAATGGAAAGAGTTAAAAGGGTTAAAACAAAAATATAAGGATTAAAAAAATATTCAAAATTTTATAGTTTTTAATTTATTACAATATTTAGACCCCATATCTCCCTGTATTATAATTAACATAATTAGGAGTCATTTGGTGTTAAAATTAATTTATATTAATTTAATATTTTAAGGATTTCCTATGGTGCATGTCCCCTCTCCAATAAAACGTTACACATTACTCCATATTACTAACACATAAAAATCCTTTCATTCAGAAAAGAGAAGTCCCAAACCCTTCTTATAATATATCCTCACATTATAGAATCCTTATTTTAGGAAGAACCCCCTTTTTAGAGGTGTTAAAGTTTTAAGAATGGTGATCATCCAAAGGAAAGCTAACGTTTTTAATTAAGTATTTATATTTTTTTTTATTCTTCATCTTCCTTGAAATATTCATCCACCATGATGAAATAATAGCTCCAGTATTCTAAATATACTAATATTTTTTTTAATATCATCACCTATATTCATCTCCATTTTCATCAAATGGGAAATGAACATTTCATCTATGTGTGCGGCAGACTAGAACCTCAAGAACTAATATAGACTGTTTTCCATAACCATCTCTCATGACTGGTTATGATGATGGAATAGATATTAATATGTGATATTCATGACATATTAATCGTTTTAATTTTATTATTTATAAATTACATTCTTACTTTCCATACACCTAAAAATTATAACCTCGTCCGTGCATACGTGTGAACTATCACCTTCACCAAGCGATATAATTAATTTTATTCACTACATCACTTATTTTATTTATAGAAGTATAATTTAATTATTAATATGATACTAATGATGTTATGATAATTTTATATAGCTAAAATAATACTTAAATTCGTTCCATAATGATCAATGGAAAATGGAAAATGTTACTCATGCAAATGTACAACCTACCATCTCTATGATTATAATGTTGTTTATTTTTCATAATAATAATTAATGGATTGATTTAAAAGTATAATTTATGTATATAAAATATATTAATGTTGGGATCTTTTTTATATGATGGAATTATCAACACATGGAGTATTGAGATAATTCTACGTTCATTTTCGTCTCAAGTACCGAATATCAAAAAAACATCTGATATAAACATAAATAATTATGTAATTATTATAACATGGAAAGAGGTGATATAAAAGGAATAATAAGCATAAAAAAGTCTCAGAAAATTATAAATTAACCTATGTTTATTATTCAGGAAGATAGATCTTGTACCGGAAGATTCTGACTCAAAGGTAAGAGACTTTCTTTTCAAAACCTCTTTAAAAGTAACACTTTCAGATATTTTTTTAAAATCCAAAAGGAAGGGTTTTTTAACATATACAACATGAACTAATTTTCCTGATTTTATATCTTTAATGTTTTTATATTTCCGTTATAATATTTCGAGATTATTTTCATATAATTTGTTTTCATTTATGAGTGTATGTCTTCATAAAAATGAAATGTAATTTCAATATGGAAATAATATTTTATCCTTTATGGTTATTTTATGTGTTATGATTATGTTATGGTTCAGGGGAGTTTTTTATGTATATCATTGGTTCCCTAATAAAAAAAGGATGAGTGATCCCATGACAGTTCTCTAATGCATTGGGTAATGAGATAGAGTTAACGGGTTTGATTTTTCCTAAGAGATTTATAGAATATATTTTGATGGGTATTTCAAACATAACCATAAAGGTAACTCACTATATAGCTATGAAAGCTACAATGTAAAAATGACACGGATGCCATCAGTTACCTCTAGGATTTCTGATTTCTATGAGTTTTATATAAATATTATTATTTCAAGATGTAAGCTTAGGAGTTTATGTTTTATTGGTGAAAATTATGATTTTGTGAAAATGTTTTGGTGAGTTTTAAATATTCATAGACTAATAGTTTCTTTCCATATTTTATGTCCCTAACTGAGGTTTTTGTACTTATCCCAATATTTAAAATTCCATTCATATATTTGAATATTTTTATGGATAAATAGTGTGTCGGGATGAATGTTTTGAATATGTGTCGTGAAATGAAATAATGTTTTATTTTAAAAGGGTTTCCTTTGGTGGAAAAAAATTGATACTGAGTTTAAGTGTCCACATGTAATTTATGAGTCAACTATTTATGAGTTTCTCCAAATTATATGAAACTATAAACTAAAAATATCCATGAATGTAAATTCTAGTTTTAAAACACTAGAATAAGTTATGTTTATGGTTTGGTCCATTAAGGACTCATTTGGAACCTCTCATATAGAGAACACTTTGTGAATTCAATCCTATGTATGTTAGGAAATTTTTCCCCCCAGCCAATTATAATTCCTCTAGGATCGATTCAAAAGAGAATTCATCTTTATGGGTTTTGATTTATGGGGTACAACTATCTAATTATTATATCATTTTGAAATTATATAGGATCTCCTCAATAAATTTGATTTTTAGTATCAATAATCTATACTCTATCAATGTTATTGAATGGTGAAATATCCATATATTACATGATGTGAATAGCTATGTCATCATGGTTTTTATTTTCTAGGGCCATGGAAACATTATCTAATCTATCAGCCTAGGAATTATATTAAATAGGTTTGTGGGAATGTCTTTTCTCATATGGGAATTAATCCATCAACCGTCCAACATAATCTGTAATGGGATAAATTCTTCTTTCATAATTATATATTCACCATGAACCCTCATTATTACAAATTCTAATTAATCCATGATTTTAATATAGGCCCTAGGTATGTGAAAATTATTCACTAAACCTTTAATGAAGTCCTAGTATTCCTCTTTATAATTTAAAAAATTATTAAATTAAGTGATATTATGGAAGTGAATTATTATGCTAATATATGAGTGACTTTTCTCATTACCAATATAATTGTTCTGATTGGGGAGATCCATGACCAATATCTCCGTACAGTATAAGTGGATTTACTTTTACAAGTAACTTTAATCTCAGTTAATTAATGAGAAAATAATCTAGAACATGAATGGACTTAAAAAATAATATTCTCAATAGTAGGTAACCCATTTCATAAATATATTCATAAAGGTAAATCAATAACCAATGAGGTTACCTATGAATAACATGATGTATGGGAGACTAAATTTTAGTATTCTCTACTCGTTAATATTTTTAGGATGGGTAATATCATGTATAACATTAGTCATTTTAGTTTCATCTTTGATGTTGAGATAACTTACCACAAGACCAGTAAATTTCCCTAATGTTATCGTAAAAGCACACATCATGGGATTTATCTAAAAATGGTGTCATTATAGTTAATTGAATATTATTTCATCATAATAATGGTGATCTCATAGTTTTTGATACATGAACATAATATTATCCACATTTAATTATATTATCTTCCTTGAAAATGGATTTATAATATGGTACTTATTACTTTTAAATATATTTCCAACACAATTCAATTTGATGGGAATTTCATGATAGAAATATTCCCTTCAGAGTTCCTTAAAGTGTTGTCTTCGTAATCTTTAGGGGAAATATGAATCTTATTATATCATGAATAAAAATCCCTAAATAATAATACTTATAATGCATTGGTCCTGTGGATCATTTTTTTCTGATTGGGACTATGAAATCATCTATTCAGACAGGCCCATTGAGATACCTGAAATTGTTGTGGACTCTAATTTTTATATTATTTTCCTTGATTAGAAGAATTTTTTATAGCCATATCTGGTATTTGAACTCCTAAATAAGGATATATATGATTATCTTACTAAATTCCTCATCCACATTAGTAGAAAGGGTCATATTAATACTCATAGATTCTTATATATATCCAAGGATACCATTTGGAACACCCAACATAAGGGTGGCCACAAAGGGATCCATTATAGTAAATTCTATATAATTCAGGGAATATATATATATCAATACTATTTCATGAATGTTATAAATATCTCATTGGATCAATTTCATCACTAATCAACATAAGTCACAAAGATATGTATATATATACACACATTTTAGTCCATTAGAGTTCATTTTTAGTAGTCAAAACACCTTCCTAGAATATTGGATGAGAATACCAAAGAACTGAGTCAACCTCTTATTCAACCTTTTTATTATTATAATTAGAAGATGAACAAAAATTTGTACATCTCAGAAGAAATTTTTGGGAGTTATCATCTTTATTGGGATAACATACCTATATAGGACAATCAAGTTTATCTAAATCAACTAATACCATGATAATGGGATCAAATGTTCCAAAACCATTCACTCTTATTCTTATTATTATTATTCAATGATTCATAAATAATTGATGAAAGACTCTCAGTTGTGTTGAGTGAAAATCAATCATTACATCATAATAATAAATAAACTTGGTGGATATGGTGATATGAATAGTCTTTTTCAAATCCCATACCCTTCTTGGAATTGTTCATTTGATAGATAAATCAAAAAAGAGAGTTATATAAGAATAATGTTATAGGATTCATTGATTTATCATCCAATAGAAATAATGTGACCCAATAAATACCCAAAATACATGTTTTTTCATCAATTTGGTTGATGTAAAATACTTATTCATTAAATATTTTTCGTAACAAAATGGAAGGAATGGGTTCTAGAAAATTAGTTGAATTTATCTAGATGGTTTTATCTACCATAAACTATTCCCCCCAATCTTTTGAAGATCCCCTAATCTATATATTGAGATTTATATGAATAAAATTATTTATTATGAAAATAAAGAACCCCAAATCTTTCATTATTTGAGTATTTGAATAATTGATGGTATGATGATCGAATTTTTTTGTTTATATGAATCCATTTACTTACTATCAAGGTATTAATGACTACATCATTGTGAACCTAGATAATTTCAATGTTAGAGATTAGGTATCTAAACTATGTTCTTAGAATGATACTTCCTATGTATTTTTATAAACTATTTTATATCCCAAAATTTTTAGGTTTGAATGAATTAAGTCCACTTCACTATAGAGGAAGCATTTGAGTGTTCAAATAAGGATAAGGCTCATCCCTTAATTATTTTCAATTATAGAACATATTATTTCAATGTTTTTTATATTTATTGATATATATATATATAAGGGTATGATGTTGCCATGTATGGAATAATCCCTATAAAGCTATGTAAAGGTAATGACTATATGGAATCCATTTGGAACTATAATTTTAATTATACTACTTTGTCATCGCAACATAACCTCAAAATCATGAGGGTTTAAAAGGTCCATTAAAAATGCCTACAGTAGATCCTTTCATATGTAATGTGAATCTATATTTGGGATCATAATTAGGAAAACATAAAGATTATTTAAGATATTATATTTTTTAATACGGATTAATGCATCATATCATGAGGATGTTCCTTGGATTAAGTCTTAGAGTTCAATAAGAACAGTGTTAATAGTACCTGCCCTTTATAAAAAAATATAGAATTTTATGGTCTATGTGTTGGGATGAGATATTGTTCCCATATTTATATATTAACTGCATTATAAATTGTATGTTAGATAGTATTCTAGTATGACTCGGTTAAAAATACACATATTGGATTACATATCAAATAAACTATTCTATTTAGATCATTGGAGTGATTAAGTTAATTTTTCTATATCATGTATGGACACAAAAATACAGTTCCCAAATTTTAAGGTCCATTACAACCTAATTATCCTCTATAATCCCTTACCTAATTATATATGGGGAACTGATGTTTAAATAAATTCTCCTCGTCAGTGATAGATCCAATCGTGTGGATGAAATTAACTAATCAATATTTTGAATCTTCACTAGATTGTGTATCTTCTCTATAATATATATCTATGTAGAAATGGATTATATGTGGTTGAGCATATCTATAAGTATGATCATCTAGGATAAAGATCAAGAGGATTTGGTTTTTGAAGAGAAATATAGTTGTATCACCTATTTCATCTGCTCATATCTAGTATAAGGAAGCCTAGGGTATCTTGGTTCAAATGAAAGTAATTACTACCTCACTCAAGGAAATTCCTAATGATAATTTTACAGTAGATTTAGATAGACCAGTTATCAATTATAATATCTATTTGGATGGGTATACTCTTCTTTTATTGTTTAATAAAATCCTTCTTATTTAAGGGGAATCATTTAAGGGGGAGTATTATCAATAGTATCTGAGTTACACTTTGTATGTTAATTTCACCTAAGTATTTCATTTTAAATTTAAATTATATTCTATATCTTATATTAATATTTGTAAGAAACTAATTTATTGAGAAATTTTAAACATTTTAGTTGGTGGGTGTGATGCACATATAGCTACAACATTCCCTTTTTCATGGGATTAATTTCAACAACGTTCTGACGGTGAGATATTTAGATGAACACTCAAATCATGTTCCTCCATTTAATTTAATGTATACATACATTCATTATGGCCTTAAATGAAGAAAATTTGTTAAGATGATGTCTCTTTATTATGTTATTTTAGAGAAGGGTCACGCTCTGGGATATCAATGACATTGAAAAATAATAATCATTATTACAAATTTTGTGACATGAATCACATAATCATTCTAAATTCTATAAAAAGAATTTTTTTAACCTTTTGAGCATCCATTAAGTGACCAAACATAATCATATATAATATTTTCTTTATTCTCTAGTCGTTTTGGATCAAATACCATATGGGGCTTCATTTTCTCCATTTTATGAATAGTAATCCTAATATAACCCTAGTGTATTTTACCTAATATTTTCCAAATGAACGAGGCAAATCAAAAAGAAAGAGAAATCATGAGGGAACTTCCTATGGGGTCAATCAGACACTGAATAACACTATCTTTCTTAAAGTATGATAGTGTAATAATACCCACATCCCTATAAGTTGGAGTTCACTCAGATCTTACAATATCATACCTTTAATCCACTCTAGATTTGATGAACTAAGGAGTGGTCTTTGGGGTAATATTACCTCCAACACCATGGGTTGGGGTTACTCCCACACTACTGAGGAGGTAGTTATCATCACTACATTATTTACATTGTAACATCTACTATTTCATGAGATGGATGTAGTGAAATTTCTTGGTGATAGATGGTTATCATAAATGGTTTCTATATGATATTAAAGTTTTTTTAGAATTATAAGACACCCATTTAACTATTTTGGAAGCTTGGAACATGAATATATAAATTTATAACTCTTATAATGTATGAATCTTTGGTGTTGTCGTAGAAGTGGGATTTAACTAGACATACCATCTAGAATATGGTGAATATGGGCTTTCAACCTAACTGGAGCTGATGACATTTCATGTTGCCTTTTTTAGGGTCAATTTTGGTTATTTACTGGTGTAATGTTCCTCACTTCATATTCACGCCACCCTCGTATGTGAAGATCAAGTGAGGTACTCATGACCATCTAGGGAATCACCTTCATGCTATAGATGTAGGAATTTAAAATGAAATGATGCTACCTTTCATCTATAGTGGTTTAAAACACTTTATGGAACATAAGTTGACATGACTATAGATCTCACTCATCAACATGGTGTGGTTGGTGTACTCTTTATAAGATAAGTATGTTTCATTAATATATGATGATTTCATTCATGGATGTTAGAGTATGAAAGGTATGAATTCCACTATTATTAATTATAAAATATTATTTTAGGTGGTGTACAATGGACAAAACCCAACCATTATATTTCCAAAATATAATTCCCTTTACATGACCATAGAATTTAATTCATCTTCAGTGAAATATTAATATACCTAATCAGGCCATATTCATTATTTAACATCTTATTTCTCAAATGGAGTTGATTTTTTTGGGTTCTCCTCAGTTGAATTAGTGGTCCAATAATCCAAGGTCACTGTATATGATAACCAATAATATTAAATCTATTTTGGTTGAGATGATATGTTTTCAGTCAGTGCTAACAGTCATGGTGTATTCCGACTTGAATTAATCAATTCCTATTGATATGAGGGAAAATTTTGAGTAGTTTCTATAAGGGGATGAACATCATACTTCGATGGTATTTCATTATAGGGAGGGCCTTCACTGTGAGCACTATGGGGAATAACTTCATAGTTACCTTTTAATTTTTTATTAAAGGGGAAGAAATCCATTTTAGCTTAATGATTTTATATATAGAGAATACACAAAACACATTATCTATGTAATACCATAAAAGTGATCAATCTAGCTTCTATAGGGAGGAACATTGTGGTTATTGACTCCTGATGAGTTTGAAAGTGTATAATTTTACAATATGTTGATCTCAATAACTTGTATATAATGAATATCATCATAATTAATCCTCATGTTATTGATGATATGATATCCATGATGATAACTCTCAGGATAACCTCTATATATTCCAATCATGGTAGGAAGGACCTCTATGTTTGCAGCATGTTCTACAATTTGAGAGGAATTAGTAGATTCTTAATCCACTATTAAATAATATTAAATGGATTCAACAATATTGATGTTATCTAGTGTAGGAATATGTTCCCCCTACTAGGTTATATTATTCCCGTGAAGATTCCTTTGAGATATTCATTGTTTGGCCTTCGAAATCAAAACCTCTATAATGATTAAATTCAAATAGTGTGTATATGAACCTAGACCCATATAGCTGAATTTAGTGATAAATCATACGTCTTACAATAAGTGATTTTATAAATAAATATGTGACTGAATTTTAACAATCCTTAATTAAAATTTCAGAAGAAAATATTGATTTGATTATATACTGAAGTCCTTTTAAAGATTATTATTTAAATTTAATTAGGGAAAACCATTTGTGTAACAAGACCTGTGTCTTCAAGTGGAATTTTTCCCATTATACCTATATTTTCAAATAATAACTCTTCGATGTATCTAATAAAATTTTCCACACATGAAACCCTCCTAGTTATCACATAAAAATCATAATTATACATATCCTAGAGAAATTGAATAAGATGAAGATTTAGATAATATTCTTAGTAAATGTAAGCATAGGTATTAACAATTGAATATCATAAGAGAGCTTAATATTAAAATAAGGGTATGAGAAAATATTCGACATGCATGACCATAACATAATATAAATCATTCTGATCATATGATGTTTTATAAAACAAGATTCATGACATAATGCTTTTTGATAAGAAAATATATATTTTTATAAATAATCATGATCTATTTTAAATAGATCATAATGAAAGGACCCATTAAAATATATAGATAGCATAAATAAACTGTGATTGTATCTTGGAACATCATACATTATTCATATAATCTCCTAAAAAGGATAATTCAAACTTTATACTAGTAGAAACATCCATCCAATTAACTCTTTTTTCTATTATTTGTTATTTATTTTTAGTAAAACACTTCATCTATTCGTAGTAACTTCTATCTAGTTAACTCAGTAATATTTTACAATGCATTAGAGAGTTATATCTGACTCCCCCAACATCATGAGGTTTATCAGGCTCACCCATCATCTTAAAAAATTTATAAGACCCTAACATTAATAAATCATTTGGAGATTTAATTGAATCATAAAGGGTATATAAACAAAAATCATTCAATTCCAAACTTTATTAACCCTTGCAAAAGAAATATATTTCATAAAAATATCATCAAATCATGATAAAAAATCCATATAGAAAAAATATATGGATAATATCATTATAGTATATCCTTAGTAAACAATTGGAATCATTTATAAGTTATTAGTATATATAAAAAAAATTGTTTAAATATAATTTTTGAGTTTGCTTTTTGAAAAAAGAAGGAATTGGATTCCTTATATAGACAATAAAAACAATAAAAATTATAAAAAATTATGCAAATATTTTTCATTATAAAACCAATGGAACAAGAAAATTTATCTTACTAATTAAAAAACAAAATATTTTTATGAAAATTTGATTATGTGGCAAATGCTAAAAAATATTCATTTCATTATTTTATAAAAAGATTCAGAAGTGACATGTGTGGATAATGTTAAGATATTTATTTTTAAACCCGTTTAAAAGAATCCAAAAATAAATAAAAGAACATTTGGATATAATTTATGTTTGGATACTAATATTATTGAAACAAAAAAATCCTATAAGAGTAGATTTTGGGTAAAATACATTAAATCATTTGAAGTAATATTTTTAAAGAAAACCCATTCACCCTTTAAATAAAATCACATTTAATGAATGAAAATGATAATTAACATTTAATAACATAACTATAAATATAGTTGTTATATTATATATCAAGAGAAATTGCATACACTATATAAATTAATATAGGTGAATCAATAACAACAAGCTACAATGAAGGATGTTTAAGACAAGAAACCCTCATAAATTTGGTAATACATTAATCGAAAGGTAATTGAATGAAGGAACATAAAATCAATATATAAAACACATAATTTATATTCAATAATATGTTAGAATGAGTTCATGGGTTAGTATGTTCACTTTATAAAATAAATCAAGTTTCAAAACATGAAACATGTATAAAGGAATTGATTATTATGGTTTATAATCGTTTAAATTATCATATGATTTGTAATAGGAATAATTAAATAAAATGATATTTAGGTAAAAAAATTTATCCACATAAAAAATTTAATATACAATATAAAAAATCAAAATTCATAAAAACATTATTTTGTCATAACATTGTCAATAAATAAGTCATATAACTCAATTGAAATATGGGTTAAGAAACACTTACCTTGAGTCATTTCCCGAATTTTGCATCCCCTACATTTATAAATAATAAAATTATACTAATTATACACTTTACTTAGAACGTATTTGACATTTGTTCACTTATATTTATCAATTATTACCATTTCATCATTTAAAAAATTGGTATTGTTCACATCATTAGTTTTGGGGTTGTTCATTATATAATATCCAAATATGTTCATTGTATTTAAAATGGTCAGAGGTCCTAGTTAATTGACTCCATAAAATTAAAAATATTAAATGGATAGTGTATATATCATTATATAATTGATTAATTTAAATAATTCATTGATTTGTTTCCAACCAAAAAACATTCCTTTATAATAATTTTTTGTGGTTTAAAAAACATGATTGATTAAATTTAAATTAATTTTTATAATGTATAATTTACTATTTTAGTGTTGAAATTATAAAATAAATTGAAAATTTATGTTATTTTCCATTCTGAAATAAATTTTGAAAAATAACAATCAGATACTAAGATTATTGAAAACATCATTTTTATGAAGGTTTGGTAAAATAACCATGGTGAATGAAATTTATTAAAAGATTATAATATAATATTAATCATAAAAAATAATTAAATTTTATAAAATGAATTTTATAATAAATAAACCTATAATCTAGGATAAATTTTATGTTATTATTTTCATTATCGAATAATTTAGATGATAATTAAAAGGAAAAAATATCTTTAAATAACCACCATTTTGAAAAAATAAATTTTTAAAGAGAAGAGTTCGATGAGAGGTAAAAAGTGACACCTCTTCATCAATTGATATAATTGATTCCATTACCATCGGAATGGAATCATGTATTCAATACATTTGAATGTTCTATAGTGTTTCAAGAGAAATATTATTAATTAAGAAGGGTATGAGGGGATTGGAGACCCTTACATAAATCAGTAGGATGAAACCATTCGATTGAACATAAGGCATTTGGAGAATATAAATTCAATCTCTCTAGGGGATTAGTGTTCTATTGTTTTATGTGTGAATATTTATTCAGTTAGGGTTAAGATTTAGACACATTTTATATGAACAAATCCCTGGTGTTTTTACAAATAATAAGTCATTAGGGTATAAAAATTAATCCTAAATTTTCTAAGAAAAACATAAATGAACCATTAAAGATAGGCTAGAATTTTTTCCATTTACATGAGGAAATATTTAATTTAAATGATTTTATAATAAAATAAGAATAATTTTTGAACATTAATTTTATTTTGATGTGATTTTCATTACCATTCATATATTTGGGAATTAGACACATAAATACAATAATGGAATTTTAATTTAATCAAATTCACCAATAATAATTATTTATAGGTCTCAATGAAATTCATGGAAGACTATAATTATTCCAAAAAAATTATAATATTTTTAATATAAATTAATTGGTTTTTACCTCTTGCATAGGCACTATGTAAGCATTAGTGGTATTTATATTATAACTAAAAAATAAATTAATATAATAAAAATAATTTTTTTTATAAAAAGTATTTATAAATATTAATAACATATATTTCTCCTTATGACAACATATTAAATATATTAAAACAAGAGACATCCTTTTTCTAGTTATTTTTCATCTAAAATAATATAAAAGTTGTAATCAAAGAAAAGTGGAACCAAATTTCAAGTTCGAAACTAAATACAATTCATGAAAAAATAAAGTAATCTAATGAAATAAATTAAAGTATTTAAGATATTTTGTGGCCACATATCATAGTTTAAACCCCATTTTACCCATTTTACCCTTCACCGAGGTGATAAACATTTACTATGGTTACTATTAATTATGACTAAAAATTTAATAGACCATGTTATATAATTTTAATATGATAATTAAAAATATCTTATATAATTTATATGAATAAATTTCCATAAGTTTGAAAAATTAATTTTATTATATGTTCTTAAAATACAACAAAAACAAATTTTTAGAAAATTTATTTTTTAAAACCTAAAATGAATTTACAGAAAAATAAAGTTCAATTTTGATTACCATTGAATTAATTTGAGCAGTATTAATAAAATAATGCATAATTTACTTTTCAAACAAACCAACACAAAAATAAATCTTGTGAAAACCTGATTAATGTATATGTATGAAAAATAGTTTTCATTCGAATGAAAACAGTACTTTGATATAAATGTTTTCAAACCTATTTTTATACATTCATACTTTTATTTTTTAATTAATTATATTACTTCAGAAATATATATTTGTTTTATAAATAAATTATAAGATTTCAATTCATTATTTTATCATTAAATTTATATTATTCGTAAAACTGGTATTTTTCTCTATTCACCCTAAAATAATTCCTTTAAAGAATTTTCAAAAAAAACCCTATGTTTATTTTAACATGTTGAATTAAAAATTGATGTTCATTTAAACAAATAAAAATTATAAACTTTTTTTTATCTTTTACATTAAAATACATGGTAAATTAAAAATAGAACATTGAAGAAAAAATATTTTTAAAATTAATTACTTATCATTGAAATGTAATTATTTTTAAATTAATTATTATATATTTATTTAATAATTTTTTATTATTATTTAATTTCCTAATATTGTTTATATAATATATTTTGGATCGTTTTATTTTAGTGATTCATGATATACATACTATCTAATGATATAATTATTAAATAAAAACTCTTAATTAAATCCTCGAGTGTCACAACATCACACATTAACGAAATTTCGTCCCCACAATTTTATCACAAGTTAAAAAAGAAAGGGTTTATAATGTAGAAATATTAATTAAAAAAAATACAAAACCCTTATAATTGGTGAAATAAGTCTTTGAACAATAAAAATTTAAAGGAATCAAAAAAATGGAACCTATAAAAAATTTAATGGTTATTTTGGGAAAATGTAGAGTTGAAGATAAAATGTAATATTATGAAAGTAAAAAAGGAAACTTAAATTTTAAAAAATACCTTTTGAAAACCCACATAATAAAAATTGATAATAAATAATCATTTTGAAAAGTTGAATATGTAAATATGAATTTTAGTTGGAATAACACAAAATTGATATTCTAAATAAGGGTAAGATTGGTGGGGAGTGAAAAAAATATCATGATGGAATAGAATTCATTACTATAGAGGATGGAAATTTTTCTTTATATAATTATACTTTTAATAAAAATGTATCTGTAAGGTAAGAAGATTTGAATTAAAATTTCACTTTCCCAAAAGAGATATGAGATCATTAATTCATCATAATTTATTATAGAATGATGAAATTTTCATTTCAATATATTTTTTTCTATATTTCAGGGATTCTTTTATAATCATGGAATGGAAAATGAGAAAATTTATTTACATTATTTATATAAATTTATTAATACAATTTCTTTATTTTCTTAAATGTTTCAAATAGTTTTCACCTCTATCAAATCTCGTTTTCTAAATGATGCTCAATATGAATAATTCATATGCATAATGGATGAAAATAAATATCTCATATATCATGATATTAATGAAAGAATGAAAAAATATTTCTAAATGGCCCAAAGACCATTAATTTTTATTTATATTTGATAATCCCCCATTTAAGGGTTTAAGGGGAACCCTTATGTCTCATTTTCTTTAGAGACACATTACATGACCCAAATGCCTTCAAGGAAATCATCCCAAATAGACTACTTGAAACTAACCTCCCCATCAAATATATTGATGTCATCTCTCAATTTTCGCAATGATGGTTGACAAGATGTCCTATAGAGAGGTTTACATGCCCGATACTGATGGAAATTTAATAATCTATCATTCATCCAATTCTAGTTAGCTATTCTCTGGTGAATTTTCATACTCTTGAATCCTCATCTAGAGCCTTGTTCCTTGAACTTTTTCTGGTTTCATTTGCATTACATATGTTTAGAAGGCCTTGAGGTGGCCCAAAGGCCTTGACATGGCCCAAAGGCCTTGAGGTGGCATGAAATACATACTATCCCAAAAGAATTGGGTGGCCCGAAGGCCATGTAGAACCTGAGGACCACACTGGAGTCCTGAGGGCTGAAACGAATGAATAGTTCCAACTGTTATAGTACATAATAGTGGCTACTATAGTACGTGCTATAGTGCTACTATAGTAACACAGAAATATGTCTTTACCCAGAATTAAACACGGGTCTCTTAGATGCACGTGGAGAGACATCACCAACCGGGATGAGGCTCATGGGAAAAAAATATTCCTTATATCATTACAAAAACGAAAATTGTGAACACAATCTATTCATATCCCTAAAATGAAAAAACAGTTTTATGAAGAAATAATACATTAATATTCATATTTTCAACAATAATATCCCAATTTAAATTTAAATAATTCTTAAAATAAGTAACCAAATATCAAAATTTACCATAATTAATGGAACATTAATGGATTTATTAACCCCATAGGTTATCTTATACCTTTCAATATTTATCTCCAAAAATATAATAGATTTTTTAAAAATAACCTTTATACTAAAACACATGTTAAACTTAATGGTCATATATAACTTTATCATTAATTAAATACACATAAAAAATTTCCTAAAACAACATTAATCACCTTAAAATAGCATCATAGTAAACCTTAAATATATGTTTATGCTATTAAGATTATTATTTTTTATAAACACTTTAACCCATGCTAATATCCATAACTATTTAGTTATCCAGTAATTATAATATACTAGAATATAAATTTATCTCTACGATTTCTATTATACTAATGATAATTCCTTGAAACCATACATGTGAATCTACTTATAATATAATACTATTTAGAATTATGGTATTGATAACTAAATATGCGACATAATTTTAACCATAAAAATTTTCAATATAAAAATATAATATTTACTCACATACATTACCAAGACAAATTTAGGTTTAAAATTTTATATAATTACAAAATAATCTTTAATTTAACTATACTTGTGTCTTCATGTGATCATTTTTTCACTATACCCAGTTTTCCTATTAATAATTCATTTATATCTCTTATAAAATTCTCCATGCATGAGACCCTAATATACATAACATAAATAATAACATTATTTTTATGGTAGGGAAATTGAAACATTAGAATGGTGGGTGTAAATGCATGTAAGGGAAAACATAATCATTGAAAATTTAATATCAATAGTGGTAATAAGATGAGAAAATTTGCATTGTTACATATTTAAAGTGTGTGAGAAAAACATAATATAATTCATACCCCAAAAACATGGATTATAAAAATTGGGGCATTTTATAAAGAATTTGAATAATATAAGAGAATGTACAGTCAATAATTATGATCCATGTGAAATAAATATTTTTCAAAATAACCATTAAAACTTATTGAAATCATAGATAAACTATTTTTGGATCTTAGGAAATCATAGATTCATCATATAATGACATAAAAAATATAATTGAAATACTCTCATTGGATAAACAATTATAAAATTAGCTATGTCTTCTCTTAGTTGTTACTTATATTCACTAAACTTCATCATCTCTTAGAATTAAATTCCATCATGTTAACTCCATCACATTACTCAATACAATAGAGAGCTATATCAGGATGATATATCATCATGAGCTATATTGGTCTCTCCCATAATCATAAAAAATGTCTACAAATAACATAAATAAATAAAAATTATATATCATTTCATCCTAATATTATACAGACAGCCATCATTAAGTTAAAAACTTGAATAACATATGAAAGGTAATTTTTTTTAATAACTATCACTTTTAAAACATCATCATAAGCCATCCATAGAAAATATGTCAATGGTATCATTAACTAATATCCCTAGTGAATAATTGGAAACCTTTAAAATATGTTTAAATATATTAATAATAATATTTTAAAATAATTTAAAAAATTAATTTTTGGAATAAGAAGGAAAACAATTTTTTTATAACATTCTAAAGAAATAAAAAATTACAAAAAAAATAGGTAAATTATTTTCTTTTGAAAACCATAAAAATAAAAATGTATCTTAAAAATGAATAAAAATATATTTATAGGAATAAAATTGATAAATTAGTAAATTCTATGAAAATAATATATTTCATACTTATGTAATGATATTCAAAATATGATGTATGTAAATTATTAAGAAATTTCCATTTAAATACTCTCAAAAAGGGTCAAATACAATGAAAAATATCTTAAGGAAATAATATTGTTTTTTAAATCTACATTATATAATAAATATAAGAACAAGGGGTAAATTGTTTGGGTAATAGACTTTAATACATTTGAAGCAATGCTTTCAAAGAAAACCTTTTGTGGACTTTTAATAATAAAACCCCCATAGAAGGAATGAAAGTGAGAAAGAACATATAATCAATTGATTATAAATAGAGTTAATATATTATATCTAAATATGAAGTATATAAAATATATAAATGAATATGACTACATGAATCATAACATGTCTTAAATAAGGATGTTTGATATGAGAAACAATTAAAAATTAATTAATGCTTAAACTAAAAACATATTAAATGATGGAAATTAACAGGATTCTATAAAAACCCATAATATTCATGAAATAATATGTTAAAACTTATTTATGGTTAACCATTCATACCATATAAGAAATATAATTGTAAACAACAAAAAACATGCCTTAAGGAATTGGATATTGAGACAAAGAACCCTTATAAATACCATAGCATTAAAAATGGAATATATCAATGAAAATATTCTCCGAAAAAAATTTAAATCCAATTAAAATTTTTAAATAAAATATAAAAAACCATAAGTTATAACATACATAATCTTGACATTATATAGTAAATGAATTTATGAAACAACCTGATGTAATGAAATTGAGTTAAAAATACACTTACTTAATCTTCTGACATTCCACATACGTCCAATACCTTCCAAAAAATTTATTTTAATTATATACTTTATTATGAAAATATTTCTTGTTTATTTACATATTATTATAATCTATTATCTTTTAAATTCATTTACCAAATTAGTGTAGTTCACATCAACAGTTTCAGGGTTGTTACATTCACAATCTCTAATCAAGTTCTTTATATTCATAATGTCTAATGGTATTATTTAGATGGTTTCATAAATTATATAAGAGTTAATAGATATGTTTAATATCATTTAATAATTAAGGATGTTAAAAGGTCATTCAAATATTTGACATCCCTAAAACCTTCTTTAATTAGCTTATTTATGGTTAAACATAAAAATGTTATTTTACCTTTACATTTATCATTATAATTGCTAAATTACCATTCTATAATAATAATAATAGATAATTTAATAGTAATTTTATATTCAATCATAAAATAAATTTTTATGAATACCCCTTAGAGACTTAAATTCATGAAAACATTAAGGTTTACATAGGTTTCATAAAACTACCATGGTGAATGACATTTTTAAAATGTTTTTAAAAGAACTATAAATATAGTAAATATATATGTTTTATATAACACAGTTTACTATACATAAAACACTGATTTTGGATAAATTCTTAGTTATTACTTTTATTATAGAAAATGTAATCGGATAATTGAAATAAAAGGATCATCATTAAAAAATCAAATTTTTTATATAATAACAACTTTCAAGAAATTAATTCATTGATAGGTAACAAGTGAATGTAAATCATCATGATAAATAATCATAATAAACAATGTTTAAAGCTGTTTGAAAACCCTTACCTTCGATAATGACATTCCACATTTTGATTTAACTTTTGACACTTATAGAAGATAAATTTGATTATTGTTCATGCTTATGGGATGGTATTAAAAGTGTAATGAACGGTTTTATAAGTGGGTTCAGAAAAAAATGAACTTATATATGTTTTAGGATAGTTAAATTAATCCAATTTTTGAGGGAAAATAATTTTTTTTTAAATATTATATCTTTAAGGGAATTTAAAATAATTTTAATAATTCCAAGTAGAATATTAATTAAAATTTCACTATAAGATATAAAATTTCTCATTAACTAGTGTAAATATAATATTTTAATGGTTCTTTAAGGAGTTAAAAATAATTTTTAAACATTAAATATCATTTAATTTTAATTTCATGAATATTAAAAAAATTATATTAAAATGAATCAAGATAAAAATATATTTAAAAAATAAATACTTTCACCATCTATAAAAATTATAATTATATATGATATTCATGTAACACCATAAATCAATGAAAACATATTACTTTTAACTTTTTTAATACAATTTAATTTATTTGTTTTTTTGCATATACAAGAATTCTTTCGATATTTCTTTAGTGTTTAAAGTAATTATATCATTACTAAATAATAAATTGATTTCTTAAAAATAATTTATGTATCCTAAAAATAATAATTTAGAACAATTTGTAACTTATTTTTATACCCATGTCAATATTTTAGAGATATTAAATGAAATAGAGTGACATTTTCTAATTATTCATTAATAATAATAATATTAAGTTTATAATCAAAGGAAAGGAAGAAAAAACATTACATTATTTTAGATGACAAGATGATGATGTAAAAAAATACAATCATAAAATGAAATGAAATATTTTTTTGTCATTTTTTGGGGCCTTATCGCATCATTAAAACCATGTTTTACTTATTCGACCCTTTTATATAGTGATAATATTTTACCATGGTTAGTTATTATTATGAAAAAAATGAACGCACCATATTTCTTAATATTAATTTGATAATTAAAAATTTGGAATAAATTTTCAAACAATAAATTCTCTAAATAGGTAAAAATTAATTTTAAACTAAGTTCAAAAATCACATCATTTTTTTAGAAAAATATTCATTTTAACCATCAAAGTTATTTTACTCCAAAAAATATTTTAATGTTCATTCCTTTGAAATTAATTTAATTATAGTAAATAAAATGAGTCCTAATTTACTTTTAAAACAAATTAAATCATAAAGGATCCTTGTAAAAACTTTATTAATGGAAAAGTGCCACGAATAGTTTTTATTTGTATAAAAACATTAATTAGATTTCTCTTATATCAAAAATAATTTTTAATTTTGATATTATATTATAAAATTTATTATATAAAATATTAAAAATATATTCATCCTTTAAAAAGTATTCATAAAATATTTATTCTTTATTTTCTTTTGAAAATAAATTTAAAATAATAACATTTAAAAAATCGATATTGTTCATTATTCATCCAAAATGTATCATTTTTAAAAAAATCCAAAAAAGTATCACCATAAGATAATTTTGACATGGTAAATTAAAAAAATATTAATAATTTCACAAAATGTATTTAAAAAAAATTATCTTATCTTTTAAAATAATACACAATAATTTAGAAACACATTAATAAAAATAATCCATTTTACCATTAATTATTTATCGTTTAAATGTAAAATATTCTTAATTGAACAGTATATTTTTATTTACTATAGGTTTTATTCTTTAAATTTTCTATTAAGATCCATCTAATATATCATGTATCATTTTATTTTGTATATGTTTTTTATATAATCTACTGAATGGTGTATTGATTGTTATGAAATATATATTAAAATATAGAGGTGTTATAGTGGGAGAAACAAAACTCATTCATATGAAGCCTCCTAGGTGACACTATGCCTGTTATCGGAATATGTTGATAACTTCGTTCAATAGCTTATTATTTTTTATTGTGTTATTCATAAGTATTAACTTGATCAGTGATATAAAATCATTTATAGTTTTCATTCATTGTTGGAATATACCAATATTATTCTTTAGTGTGGATTGGAATATAGGTCTTCTCCACAGTGAGTGAAACAAGGATATATTGATTGTAACCATATGTGTGGGAATGGATAAAATATTAACCTTTTTTACTAGAACATGATTTATTTATTCTCGACTAGGGAGGGAATGTTATCATGTCTATTACTAGCTTCCAGAATATATTTGTTCTCTCTAGTTATAGTAGTAATATAAGACTACCCCTAGTTTGGATTCCTCACCTTGATATGTTGAAGATCCTCCAAAATAGATGTGATATTTGGGCATCACTCTATAGTTTCTTTTTGGATATACTGATGATCTCCCTTCACGTTTTTAGGCATATTAATATGGGAAATCCCTTATAAACACTATAATATATTGATATTTGTCTCCCAAAATCGTTGTGACCTGTTGGGAGGCTTGGTGGGAATGGACAAGGTTATATGACACATATTTAGTCATCATCATAATATAAATATGATATTCCGCGAAGTGAATGGGTATATAATCACTCTCTTATTCATTTTTCATTTGTATATATTGAAGTATATCATATATGGGTGTGAGAATATAGACTATCTATCTTATTTATGCTGAGACATGTTTTTTGTATTTATTGAGGGGATGGGAATAAAAATTCATTATCTAGTTTCTGTTGCATTTCTCCGTTGTATATACCTCATTTTAGGTTCCCTGTACTGATTGAATGGGGTAGTGATATCATGGAAGGCCTCATGAATGTGTTCTTAAGGGGTTCAATATGTATAGTATTAAAAACGATGATGACTTACATAATAACTCCCATGTTTTCCTGAGATATTTTTAGAAAGGTAGTTAACATCTTCCTCTATCCCTATAAGATATATGAGGCATGAATTATCACACTCTGATGATAAGTTCTCAAAGAAGTTTGATGTGGAGATATACAACACTCACTTCCCTTTAGTCCTCATTTGGTTGGATGGTCTATAGGGCATCAACACCTAGATAACATCAATGGATTCTTTAAAGGTGTTAATGTATCCATTTGTTGATACTCTTTGTCCAAGGTGTTCACAACCTATTATTAGGGTTTCTAAATTTTTTATAGAATCCTCTAGGGATATGAGGCCATATCCTTCTTTGTGATTGAGGAGTACGACCATATAAGGAATTAGACATTGGATAGTTCATATTGAAATTATAAAAAAAGTATTGATGTGAAATATATACAGATTTTTTAATAATAAAATAACAAAAAATAAACCCTTTATTTCTACATCATAAAAAAATGGTTTATCAATCTACCTATTATATAGGTAAATGATTCACCTCACATTCACCATTTTTTTCCAACATTAAATTGAAAATTTATAGGTAATCTCCCCATAAATTTTAATGTCACCGACCCGGAATCCACTGAATTGGTCCCCTATGTCGGGTCACCACATGACCTCAAGTGCACCCCCCCTGTATGCTAGAGGTCTCCGACTAGCAGTAAGGGTATAATAGAATGTGTGGGGAGACTACACCATATCTATTAGATTAATCCATATAGAAAAATATAGTAAATAATAGAAACAATATATAACAATCAATAACATACATATATGACCAATTCCAAAACTTGGTACAACTATATAAAATAGTCAATATGTCATGTAATGCTATAGTGTCAAGTCAAAAAAATACCAAAAGAAGCAAAAATATCCAAATCCCAAAAAAGGATCCAGACTCCATGTCTAGAACCCCACCCATACATGTCCCATCCCCAACTCAACTCCTTAGCATGGGACCCTGGCCCTTGTCATGTCCTAAAAGCATGAAATATGCTCAAGTACCTAATGGCGACCATAGAAGGGTGTGAGTATAACTCAATAGGCCACCACCACTAGTGTCTATAAGATATCTATTCAGTATATATTGAATTCAAATAGTAAACAAACGAAATTATGGAAAATAGTTCCAAAAGCCATTTTTATTTATGTTCCTTTAAATTAACAGACCATTAATCCCATGTTCTGTTCCAAGACAATTCATTTATCATTTCCCCATTTTCAAGTGTTTAGTGGATTAGGAATGATCAACATAGTAAACATGTGGGAATTAATCAAGTCCTATATCACTAGGAATTATATCACAACAATTCCCAATACCCTCACATCGAAGCCTCAGTCTTGGTGGAATATAGCCGTTAGGGGAATACAACTCTATCCACTTCACTAACCCATGAATTTGGGGGCGGTGCTTGATCTATGGTCAAACTAGACTTGTGGGCATATAGCCTCAATTCTATACTCCACTCTACCAATCCATGTGTACATGCCTATTTATCATTCACCACAATCAACTAAATAATAATAACCATAGACAATATCATTTTCAACATCACAACAAAATCAATTAATGGGAAATTTATATTTTTCCTCAATCCATTAAAAAAATTCATAATTTATATTACTTATCCATTTATCCCCATTTCTCATTTCTCATCCCTATCTCAATAAGCATATTCAAGTATAAAGCTAATCCCCTAGTATTTTCCCATTAATCCATTTAACCCTTTTTCATGCCAACCAAACAACCTCTTAGGCCATTACCCAAGCTAAGTGTATTACTAAACCCCAAATTTCACATCCTTCAAGAATATTAACATATTAATCATTGGATCTATTCTCTCACACAGTGGCCTTACAATTACTTTTCTAAACTCCATGTCTGGGGAATATCATAACACCCTATGGGTATCCCAAATCTCATTTTTCTAACCTCCATGAGTCCTGTAGGGATTATGAGGAGTTCAATTAACCATTTATACAACCACTATATCCAAATAAATTAAGGGGATCCAACAACACAATAATGGAAAATTAATAACATGACCCTACAAGCACAAAAACACTTGAAACACATGGGATACAACTTCTAGACCACATACATTAAATATGTTATAGATCAAACCCACAATCAATGCGTTAGATCTTGATTCGACACACCCTTGAAGCCTCAACCTAATCACACCGAAAAAGAGGGGTTTGAGTGATTCTAATGGAGATATAAGAAGAATGGGAACCCCAAACCAAAAGGTGAATAAAGAGGGAGATTAGCCTTACTCTGTAAAGACCCGTAAAATTCAAGGGAAATTTTTTCTTAATTTTCTTTGGAATTTTAAAAAAGCGCGGTTTCTGACGGCACCTGATTCCGAGGCCCGATGTGCCCGGAATTAATTTCAGAAGGTTGGCTCGGGTACGTTTAGTGAACGAGCGAGCGGGAATTTCTAACTTTTGAACCGGTGCCCGGAATCGAATTCTGACGGCCCCAATGAACTTGCAGCGCCGATATTCGCTTAAGGAGACCTTTTCTGAGGTTGCGTTTTATGCGGGTTGAGAGTTAGTTTTGTGGGAATTTAAATGAAGTTAAATAAATTGTGGAAACACAATTAATTTTTATCCATGTTGGTTATATCCTCCCAAAGGGAGTTAGAGGGGGGACCCATATCCACTTAACCTCCCTTGAGAGGATTAAGTGTGGTGGGGCCCACACATACCCTAACTCCTCAACTCCCCTTTAAACTCCCAATAACTCCACTCAATTTAATTTTTGACCACTTGAGTTTCAATTGAGATGAGTTATTGTTTTTCAAACTTTTGAAATTCAAGTGGTTTAGTTGTGTAAATAAAATAAGCTTTAGACTTATTTTTTTTGGTTAGTATCCTTTGCCACCATGAGAGGATTTGGGAAGCTCTCTCTTCATATTCTTCAACCTTGACAAAGAACACGAAGAACACTTAAGCTCCGACGAAGAACGTCGCATCTCTTCTTCGTAGCCGGTGTGTTTCCGAAGATCGAGGATGCCGCTTCTTTCGATCTTCGTCCCGTGTCAACGAAAGGAGACGTCGTTTCCTCCTCGGGCTTTCTCCGTCAGCTTTCGAAGCTTCTCTAGCGACGTACCTCTTCGGACGCACCTCGACATCAATGGAATCGACGTTCGATCCCCACGACGCCCGACCTCTGCGACGCTTGTCTACCGTGGCTTGTTGACGTGCTCCGCACTTGAAACCGAGGTAGGGGTTTAATGTTATTTGATTCCGTTCTTGATTCTGGCACGTCAAATATGGTGGTTTTCGACTTTTTATTATCGAATAATGCGAGGGGGCCGGACCGCACAAACACGGCCGACCCTCCTCCTTATTTCATAATTGTTTTCTTTGTGGTTGGTACGATGGAGCGTGGTGCCGTCACACCACGCGGTTCATGCTGAACATACGCGCGTTGCCGTCGTGCCGCGCCGTGGAAAGAGATTCAAGAACGCGACGCTGTCGCGTAGAGTCAAGGGAAGTCGAAGGTGCCGCGGTCGGAATGGGGCCGCGGCGGAGGGGCGCGGTGTCGTCGCACTGTGCCGGACGACAAGGGCCGCGGCCAGTTCCGGGCCGCGGCGGAGCTTGGTGACTGGCGGCCAGCCAGGCCGCCGGTGTCGGAAGCCGGAAGGGGACCGGCCTTTGCCGGTCCCGTTGAGAGGGAGCCGGTCGTCCAAGTCGGGCCGGTCGGAGTGGAGAAAACCGGGGGAATTTAATTCCCCCGGCTAGTCTAATGGCCCCCCATTAAGAGGGGGGGCCGCAGTTACAAAAGGGGGGCAGGTGCCCCCCGTTTCTTCAAAGCGCTACCCCCAGCTGAATCGGTGCCTGGCCAGTCTGCCAGGCCGGGCCGGGCCGCACCGCGCCGGGCCGCGCCGCGCCGGGTCGCGCCGGGCCGCCCCGGGCCGGGTCGACCCTGTCCGGGGCGGGTCGACCCGGTTCGGGCCAGCCGGGGGGTCTCGAGCCGGGTCGGCCCGGGCCCGAAACCCCCGATACCTAACTGTTTAGGTTCAAATTCCCATAACTCAGGCTACAGACCTCCAAATGACGCCCCATCAGCGGTGATGCGATCCTTGGATCGAGACGGTCATTTCAATATATCGCACTCAAGGTTTCGGAATACTTTGTGTTCGGCCGAGTTGGTTCGTACACGAAAACAACCGGGACCTCGGACCAGAAACGCTCATATCTTGAGCTACGGACGTCCAATTGACGTGCCATCGACTTTGTTGAGTTCCTCATAGTGAGAAGGATCTTTTGGCATACTCCGCCCGAGGTTTGGACGCATGTGGAGTACGGTCGGGTTGGTTTTTCCTTAAAAACCAACCAGGCTCCTGGGACGAAAAAGCCAATAACTCTCAGACCGGGCGTCCGATTGACGTGCTGTCTATTGCGTTGAGTTCCTGATGACGATACGGAACTTTTGGATACATAAACTCTGGAATATGTTATAGTTGATATATCAGCCTCTCGGCTCGTGGAACGGACCCTCCCGAACGAGCTTGCTGTGTGCAGGAACCCTAGAGTTGGCTGCGACTGCTACTGTGACTGCGACGACGACTGTGCCGAGATACTTAGTGGATTCGACAACGACGACTACAGCACTCAGTGATCTTGTGTGGATCAGTGCTACCGATCCTTTGTGGGTCCGATCCTGTGTGGGTCAGCGCTCAGCGGTCCTGTGTGAACCAGCGCCTATAGATCCGGTGTGGGTCCGATCCTGTGTGGGTATTTGTGGGGGTTAGTACCTATCGATCCTTTGTGGGTCCGATGACATAGAGGGATCAGTGATCATCTCTATCGTCCTCAGAAAAGTATACCTGTGTGAGCTGAATCCTATTTGCTTTCCTGTGTGGATTGTGTTGTACTATCCTGTGTGGATTACGTTTTGCTTTCCTGTGTGGAATACGTATACTTTCCTGTGTGGACTGAGTTGTACTTAGGCTCGGAGGTTGGAGCGTATTGGAATTGATGACTTAGGTATATGTATGGGCATATACCTATGGAAGGCGGGCTTGGGGTAGTCACGGCACGGGGCCCGAGGATGGGTCGTGACAAATTGGTATCAGAGGAGTTCGGTTCTACCGCAAACTCTGATATTTTCTATGTGAAGCAATAATGTTTAGCGTATTGGGTGTGGTTATCAGTCCAGGAAGTCCAGTGTTGGTGTGGCGGCCAACGTATCCGTACACCAGGACCCTGACTTCTGATTTTTGACTTAATGCACGAAAACATTGATTGCGTGTGTGGTTTCAAGTTTTCTTTGTGATTACTTTGTATCAGCTCACCAGGTATATTGTTCTGACCGTGGCGCACCTGTTTCCTTTTCAGGATGGCCCCACGACAGTAGCCAGCTAGGGTTCTTAGAGTCGAGTGTGACGACAGCCCACCGAGCAACGAGGCCTCGATGAAGGCCCTTTGTCAACAGTGGCATCAGCGGTAGCACTATCCGCCGAGCCACCGATACTTCCAGCACCAGCCGCTGACGATGCACATCGCCTTAGCGCACTGCATGAGTTCCAGCGCCAGTGACCGCCCAGGTTCCGTGGGGAGACAGACCCCCAGGCAGTCGAGGACTGGCTGGAGGCAGCCATACGAGTTTTCGGGCTAGTGAGGACACCAGCAGACCTCATGGTGATCCTCGCTGCGAGCCTACTGCACGCAGTAGTGGGCCGATGTTAGAGCTTGATTCTCCAGGTGCACGATGAGCAATCTCTACTTTGGAGGGACATTGAGAGCCTCTTCCACTCGGAGTTCGTCCCAGCCACCCTCCGTGTGGTGTGCATTCAGGAGCTTCTTCAGCTGCGGCAGGGCAGCATGACGGTCGCTCAGTACTCGGCAAGATTTACCAATCTCTCGTGCTACTCGACCGACATGGTACGGGACCCATTCTTCCGGGACCGGACCTTTGAGCAGGGTTTGAGACACAAGATCAGGGCATCACTGATCTCCCTCAGCATACCGACTCAGACAAGAGTACTGGAGAGGTCCCTTTTGATCGAGAGCTGTCTTGCTGAGTCTACACCAGTGTCGAGACCCACCGCAGGGCGGCACGTAGCAGAGTCTTCTATAGAAGGCAGTCGACAGATGACTCAGGGGTCCAGGTAGACCAGACCCTCAGGCAGACGACCTCAGGACACTGGCTCAGCAGTGCGATGCACACAGCACGGAGCCAGTCTTTCAAGAGGCAGACAGTGCTACTCGTGTGGCGGGCAGGGCCACATGTCTCATGATTGCCTGACCTGCCGTGCCGAGGAGCAGTAGACGGTTGAGGGACCACCGATGTAGAGGCAGAGGGTCGACCATGGAGGTCCGCAGGGAGGAGGCGGACGAGGCAGAGGAGCTGGCCGAGCAGCAGGTGGTGGGCGACGCTTTGAGGCTCTGCCACCACCACCACCAGGAGGTCCGCCCAGACCACAGGGAGCTGGCGGGTAGAGAGAGGCACAGCTCCAGGCAGCGGAGGCCTACGACCACGGCGCGCCCGAGATGATTCGAGTTATTATTTGTGTCTATTCCACCCTTTCTGTAGTACTTATAGACACAGGATTGAGTCACTCTTTTATAGTTGCTGCCCTTGTTCGGAGCTCGGAGATTCCGACAGAGCCGTTGGCTCGATCCTTATGGCTAGATAATCCTACGGGAGCAGACTCGACGATTACACACTGGTGCTGGCATTGTGAGCTTACTCTAGGAGGCGGGAGCTTCGGCTGGGATCTTCTTGTAGCAGCGTCGAGGGCTTACGACGTCATCTTGGGCATGGATTGGTTATCTATGGTCCATGAACAGATTGACTGTTTTAAGCGCAAGGTGCGATGCGTACGCACCGACGGGAGCAGGTTCACCTTCACCGGCGAGAAGGGAGCCTTTGCAGCATAGGATGGACTCTTGCAGAGGAGAGGACATCCAATCACTCATCAGTTGGCTAGCCTCATCCTAGGAGCAGTTGACGTACAAAGTCCTGGTTTTCCTGCAGTGGTGGATCAGTTTGCAGACGTTTTTCCCGATGGCGTCCCAGGGTTACCTCCTCGTAGGGAGTTAGACTTTTATATTGACATGTACCCCGGGATAGCCCCGATATCTAATCCATCATATCGGATGGCCCCCGCTATGCTTCGAGAGCTATGGGTACAGTTGGAGGACTTGCAGGGCAAGGGGTTCATCTGACCCAGTGTTTCACCCTGGGCTTCCCCGATATTGTTCGCCAAGAAGGCGGACGGGAGCTTGCGACTTTGTGTTGACTATCGTCGCCTGAACCAGGTGAGAGTGAGGAACAAGTATCCACTACTAAGGATTGATGAACTCTTTGATCAGCTCAAGGGAGCACGGTGGTTCTCGAAGATAGACCTCAAGTCAGGCTATCATCAGCTCAGAGTTAGAGACGAGGACGTACAGAAGACGGCCTTCAGATGTCGGTATGGCCACTATGAGTTCTTGGTTATGCCCTTCGGTGTGACCAATGCTCCAGCAGTGTTCATGGCCATCATGAACAGGATCTTTCAGCCATACCTTGATCGGTTTGTCGTGGTCTTCATCGACGACATTCTGATTTACTCGACGACTGAGGAGGAGCATGCCTACCACTTACGGGTTGTACTAGACACACTCCGAGAGCACCAGCTTTATGGTAAGCTCTAGAAGTTCCATTTCTAGATACGTGAGGTCCACTTCTTGGGACACGTCATCTCTGATGCGGGAGTTGCAATGGATCCTGCGACGATCGAGGCAGTGTTAGCTTGGGAGCCACCCAGGAGTGTGATGGAGGTTTGGAGATTCTTGGGACTAGCCGGATACTATCGGAGATTCGTTCTAGACTTCTCTAGATTTGCGGCACCACTCTCAGCATTGACGAAGATGGGGAAACCCTTCATGTGGTCAGACAGATGTCAGCTGAGCTTCCAGGAGCTGAGACAGAGATTGACCAGCGCACCTATCTTGAGGTTGCCTGAGGAGGGAGTTGGATACGTAGTCTATTGAGATGCATCAGGGACTGGACTCAGGTGTGTCCTGATGCAGGAGAGGGCCGTGATTGCCTATGGATCACGTCAATTGAGGCCACATGAGAAGAACTACGCTACCCATGACCTGGAGTTAGCAGTAGTGGTCTTCGGTCTGAAGACATGGCGACACTATCTGATGGGCGAGCGCTTTACAGTCTTTTCTGACCACCAGAGTCTCATGTACATCTTCTCGTAGAAGGACCTGAACCTGAGACAGCGGCGATGGCTTGAGTTCCTCCAGGACTATGACTTTGAGATAGTCTATACTCCTGGGAAGGGGAACGTAGTAGCTGATGCCCTCAGCAGGAGGACGGGCATTCAGCTGCTTGAGGAGGTGACGGAGCAGTTAGCCTCTTTGCAAATATCCTTCGTTGATATAGATGGAGCAGCCTTCCTTCAGTCTCTCACAGTCACACCTCCTCTTCTACAGCGAGTCAGAGAGGCACAGCGTGGGGACGCTGACTGTGAGATGCGGCGTGCACAGATATCCTCGAGACAGGCACCTGATGGCTTCTCCCTTGGAGCAGAGCACGACGTCATTTTCAGAGGACGTACCTTGGTACCAGTCGCTTTATGAGAGGAGGTGCTGAGAGAGTTTCACACTTCTCCTTTGGCGGTACATCCTGGAGTGGCGAAGATGTACCAGGACCTCAGACGACAGCACTGGTGACTGGGAATGAAGAAGGTTGTGGCAGAGTTCATTTCTCGATGCCTCACCTGCCAGCAGGTGAAGGCTGAGCACTAGGTACCAGCAGGCTTGGTACAGCCCTTGGAGGTTCCGGAGTGGAAGTGGGACGACATATCTATGGACTTCGTGACTGGACTTCCACGCACTTCCAGAGGTCATGACTCCATCTGGATGATTGTCGAACGACTCACCAAGTCATCTCACTTATTACCCATCAGAGAGCAGGGTTCAGTGGAGAGCATGGGACGCCTTTACGTTCAAGAGATTGTGCAGCTTCATGGTTTGTCATCTTCTATTGTCTCCGATGGAGATGCTCGCTTTACTTCCCGACATTGGAAGGGATTACAGGAGGCGTTCGGGACGCAGCTACGTCTGAGTACAACCTTTCACCCTCAGACATATGGTCAGACGGAGAGGACCATTCAGACTCTCGAGGACATGCTTCGCGCATGTGTCATTGACTTTGGTCGCAGTTGGGAGGACCACCTACCCTTGGTGGAGTTCGCGTACAACAACAGCTACCACTCCACCATTGGGATGACACCATACGAGGCGTTCTACGGCAGACCTTGCAGCTCTCTTTTGTGTTGGACAGACCCTGGAAAGTTAGCACTTGTGGGACCAGAGATGGTCCAGGCCACGACAGAGATGGTCCAGGTCATCCAGGAGAGGATAAGGACAGCTCAGAGCCGGCAGAAGTCATACGCTGATAGGAGGTGGAGGCCACTAGAGTTCAAGGATGGTGACCACGTCTTCTTGTGGGTCTCACCTCGACGTGGTATACGGAGATTTGGCCGAGGTGGCAAGTTATCTCCGCGCTTCTCGGACCCTTCCAGGTCCTCAACAGGATTGGCGAGGTGGCTTATCGCCTGGCTCTACCACCTCAGTTGCACCGGGTGCAGGATGTCTTCCACGTGTCTCAGCTGAGGAGATACGTGCACGACCCGACGCACATCATTGACCATGGGAAGCTTGACGTTGACGATGGGGTGACTTTTACGGAGGTCCCAGTGGAGATCGAGGATCGACAGGAGTGGGTCCTACGTGGACGGTCAATTCCTCTTGTGTGCATCATATCGCAGCACGAGAATCTACAGGAGAGAACTTGGGAGTGGGAGGCTCAGATGTGTGCTCAATACCCTCATTTGTTTCCCTAGTTTTGATGTATCTTTACGGGGACGTAAAGCCCTGAGGTGGGAGTAATGTAAAGACCTATAAAATTCACGGGAAATTTTCTCTTAATTTCTTTGAAATTTTACAAGAGCGCGGTTTCTGACGGCACCTAATTCTGAGGCCCGGTGTGCCCGAAATTAATTTCCGAAGTTTGGCTCGAGTATGTTCAGTGAACGAACGAGAGGGAATTTCTAACATTTGAACCGGTTCCCAGAATTGAATTCTAAGGGCACCGATGAACTCGCAGCGTCGATATTCGCTTAAGGAGACCTTTTTCGAGGTTGCGTTCTATGCGGGTTGAGAGTTAGTTTTGGGGTAATTTAAATGAAGTTAAATAAATTGTGGAAACACAATTTATTTTTATCCATGTTGGTTATATCCTCCCAAAGAGAGTTAGAGGTGGGACCCACATCCACTTAACCTCCCTTGAGAGGATTAAGTGTGGTGGGGCCCACACGAACCCTAACTCCTCAAATCCCCTTTAAACTCCCAATAACTCCACTCAATTTAATTTTTGACAACATGAGTTTTAATTGAGATGAGTTATTGTTTTTCAAACTTTTGAAATTCAAGTGGTTTAGTAGTGTAAATAAAATAATCTTTGGACTTATTTTATTTGGTTAGTATCCTTTGCCACCTTGAGAGGATTTGGGAAGATCTCTCTTCATCTTCTTCAACCTTGACGAAGAACACGAAGAACACTTAAGCTCTGACGAAGAACGCCGCATCTCTTCTTCGTAGCCGGTGTGTTTCTGAAGATCGACGACACCGCTTCTTTCGATCTTCTTCCCGTGTCAATGAAAGGAGACGCTATTTCCTCCTCGGGCTTTCTCCGTCAGCTTTCGAAGCTTCCCCAGTGACGTACCTCTTCGGATGCACCTCAACGTCAACGGAATCGACGTTCGATCCCCGCGACACCCGAACTCCGTGACTCTTGTCTTTCACAGCTTGTTGACGTGTTCCGCACTTGAAACCGAGGTAGGGGTTTAATGTTATTTGATTCCGTTCTTGATTTTGGCATGTCGAATTTTGTGGTTTTCGACTTTTTATTATCGAATAGTGCGTGGGGGCCGGACCGCACAAACACGGCCGACCCTCCTCTTTATTTCATAATTGTTTTCTTTGTGGTTGGTACGAAAGAGTGTGGTGCCGTCGCACCACGCGGTTCATGCGGAACATACGCGTGGCGCCGTCGCGCCGAGCCGTGGAAAGAGATTCAATAACGCTACATTGTCGCGTCACGTCGAGGGTAGACGAAGGCGCCATGGCCGGAACGGGGCCGCGGCGGAGGGGCGCGGTGTCGTCGCACCGCGCCGGATGACAAGGGTCGCGGCCGGTTTCGGGCGGCGGCGGAGCTTGGTGACCGACAGCAAGCCGGGCCGCCGGTGTCGGAAGCCGTAAGGGGACCGGCCTTTGCCGGTCCCATTGAGAGGGATCCGGCCGGCCAAGTTGGGCCTGCCGGAGTGGAGAAAACCAGGGGAATTTATTTCCCCCGGCTAGTTGAACGACCCCCCATTAAGAGGGGGGGTCGCGGTTACAAAGGGGGGGCAGGCGCCCCCCGTTTCTTCAAACAGCTCGGCCTTCGGCCAAGCTGGCAGCGCGCCCAGCGCGCTGCCCCCAGCCGGACTGGCACCAGGCCGGGATGGGCGGAACCGGGCCGGGACGGGCCACACTGGGCCGGGTCAACCCTGTCCGGGGCGGGTCGACCCGGTTCGGGCCAGCCGGGGGGTCTCGGGCCGGGTAGGCCTTGGCCCGAAACCCCCGATACCGAACTATTTAGGTTCAAATGCCCATAACTCGGGCTACGGACCTCCAAACGACGCGATGTCAGCGGCGATGCGATCCTTGAATCGAGACGGTCATTTTGGTATATCGCACTCAAGGTTTCAGAATACTTTGAGTTCGGCCGGGTTGGTTCGTACACGAAACCAACCAGGCCCTCGGAGCAGAAACGCTCATATCTTGAGCTATGGACGTCCGATTGACGTGTCGTCAACTTTGTTTAGTTCTTCTTAGTGAGATAGATCATTTGGCATACTCCGCCCGAGGATTGGACGCAGGTGGAGTATGGTCAGGTTGGTTTTTCATTAAAAACCAACCGGGCCCCTGGGACGAAAAAGCCAATAACTCTCAGACCGGGCGTCCGATTGACGCGCTGTCTGTTGCTTTGAGTTCCTGATGAGGATACAGAACTTTTGGATACATCAAATATAAACTATGTGACAGTTGATGTATCAGCCTCTCGGCTCGTGGAGCGGACCCTCCCGAATGAGATTGTTGTGTGCGGGAACCCTAGAGCTGGCTGTGACTGCTACTGTGACTGCGATGACGACTGTGCAGAGATCCTTAGTGGATTCGACGACGACGACTACAGCACTCAGCGATCCTGTGTGGATCAGTGCTACCGATCCTGTCTGGGTCCGATCCTGTGTGGGTCAGCGCTCAGTGGTCCTGTGTGAACCAGCGCCTACAGATCCTGTGTGGGTCTGATCCTGTGTGGGTCTTTGCGGGGGTTAGTACCTATCGATCCTTTGTGGGTCCGACGACTTAGATTGATCATTGATCATCTCTATCGTCCTCGAAGAAGTATACATGTTTGAGCTGAATCCTGTTTTCTTTCCTGTGTGGATTGTGTTGTACTATCCTGTGTGGATTACGTTTTTCTTTTCTGTGTGGAATACGTATACGTTCCTATGTGGACTGAGTTGTACATTGGCTCGGAGGTTGGAGCGTATTGGAATTGATGACTTAGGTATATGTATTGGCATATACCTAAGCAGTGTTGGTTGTTACTTCGTGTTTGTATCTTTCCTTCGTGGTTTATCCTTTGTGGATTTTGGGAGCCCTTCAGGGGTCTCGGGGTCCCTACTGAGTAGCTTATACTCATCCCTGCACGGGCTATGCCCGCACTACGTTGTGTTGGTTGCAGATGACGGACAACGTTGATCGTGGTTAAGGCGTGCAGAGCAGGACAGTACCGGGAGGTGGACCACTGGGCGGGACGTACTCGGAGCAGACGGCGGGACCTGAGGAGCAGTGGAGCTATCTGTACCCACCCTTCAGGTTGGATCTCCAGTGGACAGCTCGGTGTAGCGGCTTTTACTTTATAGTTGTTGTTTTCCCTTTCGAGTTGTACTTTACTTTCAGATTTGGTTTGTATACTGGCCCATTTAATTTTCCGCACTTTCAGTTGTACTCTGTTTTTACTTAGTGTTTACCTTTCTGCTTGCTTACTCTGTGGTGCTTGTTTACATTACAATGGCAATGCCTTCCCTTTTTACCGGGATTTACGCCTTGGTGCTAGTCGCCAGCCCCTGGCCTATGGAATGCGGGCTTGGGGTAGTCACGACACGGGCCCCGAGGACGTGTCGTGACATACTCAGATCTTTATTCCTCATCCAACAACACTCCAAACTGCATTAAGCTGAGGGAGATCAATCCTTGAAAGCACTTTGGAGATTTGGTTCATTCCTAGGATTGTGAGAGGGGGGAGAAAAATCTCGAGTGGAACCTAAAAACCCTGTATTGGCATTTTTGTAATTTTTTAAAAGTTTTTGATTCGCACGGTTTACTCGAACAGTTTTCCAAACTGTGCGCAAACTGTACAGAAGCTACTATCCAAAAATCCTCCTTATACACAGTTTAGCTGCGTTATCCATGCGGTTAGGTCTAACCATGCTCAGACTATGTGACTTGCCCAAAAAACTCCTTTTTCCATTTTTTCTCCTCCCCAACCACTTGAACACCCTTGAGCCTTCTTAAGGCCATGGGAAAGCACATAATTGACCGAAAGAAAGGACTTAAACTAAAATGTGAGAAAAAACAAACCTTAATAAAGATCCATGGTAGTACAACCTCCCCATCTTATAACGGCTCATCCTCGATCTGCTCTTCCTGATCATCATTGTGTTCCCAATGAAAATAGATCGTGCCATTGGGCTCGCTTGTCAGATTCCCACTCCCATGTTTCCTCCTGAACATTTCTATGTATCCATAGTACACAAACTAAGGTCATGACCTTACCCTAAAAAACATTCTCACTATGACCCACAATACGAACCGAGTTATCCTCACAGGACACATCATCATCAAGCTCGACATCCATAGAATTTATGACATGGTATGGATATGGGTGATACTATCTGAGTTTTGAAACATTTAAAACATCATTCATCCTACTATACAACGGTGGAAAATACAATCGGTATTCCATAGTTCTGAATCTCTCCACATTCTCAAATGGACCCACATATCTTGGTGCAAACATGCCCTTCATCCGAATTTTATGGTGACCCAACTTCGGAGACACTTGAAGAAACACTCTATCACCCACAATGAAATCAAGAAGTCTACGACACCGATCTACATATGAATTCTGCCTACTCAATGTTGTTTCCATGTGCATTTGAATCAAATGAACATTCTTCAGCTTCTCCTTCTTAATACTCATTCCTAACAGTTCAGACTCCGCAGCCTCTAACCAACACGACAGAGATATACACCATCTCCCATAATGTGCCTCAAAATGTGTCATCTGACCTATGGCTGAAAGCAGTTGTTGTATGAAAACTCAACAAGAAATAGGTGCTTTTCCCACAAAACACCAAAATCTAGAACACACACTCTCAACATGTCTTCTAATACCTGAATTGTACGTTCTGACTACCCGTTAGTCTGTGTGTAGTAAGATGTACTAAAAAACACCTGGGTACCAGGTTCCTTCTATAGTCCCTTCTATAAAAGCGAGTTGAAATGTGGTTACCATCCATAGATATGGGTCTCGGAACACCATGCGACCGTACTATTTCTTGAACATACAATTCCCCCAACTGTTCAACTATATAGGTATATTATATTGGTAATAAATGGTACACCTTTGTCAAACGATCTACCACCACCCAAATGGTATCATTCTTCTTAGGCATCCTCGGAAGACCCACTATGAAGTCTATTGTGACATCATTCCACTTCCACTCCGGAATTGGAAATTACTGCTACAAACTACATGTAGGTGGATATTCATCCATCACCTGTTGATAGGCAAGGAATCATGACCCAAAACTCAAAACTTCTTTCTTCATTCCTCGACACTAGAACTACCTATAAAGATCACAATATATCTTAGTCAGTCCCGGATGCACTTCCCACTTTGACATGTGAAACCCGCGCATCAACACTTCACATACATCTACCAGAACCAAAACATGACCAGGAACATAAGCAACTCCATCTACACTGAATGTCGATCAATATGGTGACTCCCCACCATTAAAACATTCATTCAAGGAAACAAACTCTGGGTCTACTCGCATACTCTCTTTAAATCAACTCAAAAGTGAGGACTCAACTGCTATAGATGCGAGGGTCGTCTACTTGTTCTCATAATGTACCTCCAAATTCATCTCTGCAAACAAGTCCATCATCATCCACTCTACAATGGATTCCTGAACTACCTGATCCTGATTCTTCTGGCTCAGTGCATCAGTGACACTATTCCCCTTCCTTGGTGTGTACATCAACTCAAAATCAAAAGAATACAGGTACGCAACCCACCGTCACTATTGAAGATTCAAATCCCACTAATAAAATATGTATTTGAGTCTTTTATTGTTGTTAAACACCATAAATGTTTCTCCAAACATGTAATGCCTCCAACACGTTAAGGCATAAACCAAAAAAGATAGCTTTAGGTCATTAGTTGGATAATTCCACAACAGCTTCTCCCAACACACCATAGCCTTCACCTTTTCTAGATCCACTAAAACACCTGACTCCAAAATTATATGCCCTTGAAAGTGCACCTCATCAATCAAAAACTGCTATTTTTATAGCTTGGCATAATGTATATGATTTCTTAGTTTACACAAGATGATGTTAAGATGTTATTCATGATCCTCATGAGTTCTAGAGTACACCATGATTTAATCAAATAAGACAACTATTAACTGATACAGATAAGGGTGAAATATCAGTTTCATCAAGGACATGAACACTACGGGTGTGTAGGTCAACCCAAAAAGCATCACCATAAATTCATACAACTCGTACCTACTTCTAAAAGGTGTTTGATGAATTTCAGAAAGTCTCACCAACAAATTATGGTATCCCGATCTCAAATCAATCATATAAAAACTAGAGGAACCTTTTAGCTTATTAAATAGGTCATCGATTCTAGGAAGAGGGTATCAATTTTTAACCATCATCTGGTTCAACATCCTATAATTGACACATATCCTTAGTGATCCGTCAAGCTTTTTAAAAAACAATGCAGGAGGTACCAAGTGCTGTATGAGAAAGTATAAATACCTTATACTCTAATTCCTCTAACTGAACCATCAGCTCATAGATTTATGCAAGAAAAATTTGATAGGGTGGAATAAAAACTATTCTCTACTCCTAGAAACAATTCGATCATAAACTCAACATATCTCTCGGGTGGTAACCCTAAGAATTCCTTAGGAAACACATCTTAAAACTGGTCCACAACAAAAGGGAAGACTGGATATCCTTTCTCCCCATCATTTTAAATAAGACATGCCACTTGGGCTGTGAGTTCCCTCAACTACTAGAATAGTGGCCCTATTCAGCCTGCTCGAAAATCCAACACCCCAAGAAGGACATACGTGCTTACATCGAGATATTTGAATGTTTCCTAATGTCGATAACAGTTGATATGATCTGGATATAACACTAACCAGTCCATACCCAAGATTAGTTCAAAAAAAATGTTCTAGGACAAACAAATCCCACATAAAGAGATATCTACCTGCCTCTAATGAAAAACCCTTTCACTTCATGATTTCCATAACTGGTACCCCTAGCGGTGTATCTAGTGACATTACCCCACATGCAGTCTCCAAGGTTAATCCCAACATAACTAAAAACAGATCAGAAACAAAAAAAAAATGGGTTGCACCTGTTTCAAATAAATAACTATATAGCGTGGATTCTACTAGAATCGTACATCGAATAGTAGATGGTCCTACCTCACCACCTTCAGGTGTAGCCAAAACTGCATGGATATGTCCATCCCCTTAACCCTAGGCTCCTTCCTGAGTATGCTGCATTATAGTGCTCTGTTGGTAAGGATGATCTCACCCCAGAGTTCCATGTCCACCACCTCTTTTAGTATGACCCTTGGAGATCCAAATTCCTACCTGATACGGGGTAACAGACCTCGTACCCACACTCGGCATCTGCCTATGACAAATATAATTCCTTTTCTATCACTGTTTCTTGGAGAACCTCTGCATGTGGCCTAACTTTCCTCATTCTTGGAACTTTATAGGTGGTTGGGGACACATGTCACTCTTATTCCCTAGCTTTCCACACTGATAACAAAAGACCTAGTCTCCACCGCTAGAATCTTACCCCCTATTTTTACTTCTCTATGTGCTTCCACCCTGCATAAAGATTCCAATGCGGTGCTTCCTACTATTAGAAGTTGAACCACTTTCTCGCCTAGCTAGAACCACTAGTTCACTACCTGGAGCTCACTTCAGGTTCCCCTCTGAGATAAGGTCTTGATCAACCACTTTAGAAAACATCATAAGATGAAATATATTCACTTGAGTTCTGATCTCATGTCTCAGCCCATCCTAGAAGCATTTCGTTGTGGCTGCCTCATCTCCTGTAAACGCTGGAACAAAGCATCAATAGTTTTGTGAAATGACTAGCATAGTCCATTACAAACATTGTACCATTAGTTAGCCTTGTAAAATCCATAGCCTTATCCTTCATCAAGGTTTCTATGTATAATTACTCAAGGAAATTATCATAAAAATACTTCCACATTATTCGTTCAACATGATCCGTTTGGACCATGATGTCCCACAAACGTTTTTCCTAACCCCTCAGCAAATAGGTATCCAACTCAACTCTCTTCTAGATAGGTTATTTTGATCCAAAAGAAAAATTAAGGTCAATGTCCAGTTATGAAAGTATCTCCTCCCTGTATTTGAGAATTAATTGTGTCTTGGGAGTAGACTTGAACCCTACAATTCTATCCAAAGTGGAAAAGATTTTGTGATTACAGTTTTACTCTAATGATTAACACAAGCCCTGCCACATGGTCATGTAAAAGTCAATCGAGTACCATATAAATAAAAATTCAATTAATTTATCACAATTTTTGAATTATAGTATTGTTGTGGATTAAAAATAAATAAATAAAGGCTGTAGGTATTAGATAAACTACGAAATAAATCACTCATACATGGGAGGAGTTATCATTATGGAAACATTTTTTATAAGCAATGGATTGATTGGAAAAAAACCAATCTCATATACACTCTTTGATTACATCCCAAATATAAATATATAAAGATTAAAAGAGAATAATACATAATATTTATTGAAGAAAATTCACATTACATGCATAAAAACAAGAAAAAAACAAAGTGGAGGTGGGAGAGGAGAGCCTTCTTAGAAGAGATCTTTGCAAAAGGCCTTACTTCTTCCAAGGGTTGTGAGGTGTTCCCAAGAGAAACTCTTTTGGAAAACCTTCCCAATTCCTCTACAAACCCTCCCAAAGAGTGAAAATAGCCTTTAAATAGAGTTTGGGAGGGCAAGGGATACAAAACCTTTATAAATGTGAAAGGGAAATTTCCCCAATTTTTTAATCCCACTTTCACCCCATAGTTGACCTCCAAAACTACGAATTAGTTGTCCCTCTAGAAGTGTAATTATTGTATAATCATTTCTATGTCAGGAACACAATTACAAAATTTTATGTAAAAATATTTTACAAAAAAGTATTTATTATCTAAATACTACCGTGTATTTTAAAAGGGTAAAACTAGAATTTCCATAAAATTTGCAAATGAATGGATCTAATCCAAAATATTCTATAAATTAACAAATTTAGAACAATTTGAGGAAATTATTTCATTTATTATCAAAAAAATATTCAATAAAATTTTGTTTTATCAACTCCCCCACACATACCCTTTTTCACTATTGGGAAAAACCTCATATCATGTATTCATGCAAATTGTTACAACATATGCATGTTCATATTTCTCAATCCACAGTGGAAATGTAGGAAAAGTAATAATCCCATCAAGAGTCAATATCTATAAATTTTAAATTCATTTTCTTATAAATTGTGTCAAAACAAAATCTAGTGAGATTCATAACACTAATCACATTGAAAAAATTCATGGGACTACAATGCCATTAATTATCCACATGTGTGTGTGTGTTCCAACCTTGCAAAGCTCGTAACATTACCCTTAATTCAGTATATTCAGGTCATGTAAAAAAATTCCTCTTACATGGTTTAATTCACTAAACATGTGTTGTATTCTTTTGCAATTGAATTTCAATACCCACTAACAAAAGAATTCGTAAGAGTAAAACATTAATCTCTCAATGTAGATATCCTCATATATTGTTCATTTCATCACTCTCCCCATTTATTATTTTATTTCTTTTTTATGTCTCACTTGGAAAAAATATCACTCTCAACTCTCAACTCTTGTTTTATCTCCCCACGACATTAATTATAATAGTTATAATATGATCAAAGATCAATGAAAATAGGTTTTTGACCATTTCAAGACACAACCCTTTTTTTATGGAGTACAACATTCGGTTAATATGTACACATTCATAGGTCAATTCAGTACAGTAATGAAACCGATCAGAAGAGAAATGAATTTATGGATAATCCAATGATTTTTTACCTAACTTGACTATACCATTATTTGAGTTGGAAAAATTTCAAAAGTCATATTTGAGTGAAAAATTGTGTGGAGAAATCAATGACACAATTTACTGTGGAAAAATATTACAAATAATGATGTCAAAATTTAAAATGATTTAAAAGGACACAACTATTCATATCATCAATGACATCAATTTTTATATAAATCAACCCTTGATGATGAAATATTACTCATTCTTATCATCATTCCAATAAATTTTGAAAATATGAATTTTTCATATTTTCCAAATGAGAATGGTACATTATATGTATATATATTTTTTATTTTTTATTTTTTTATGTTTATTTTGTTTTGAAAATTTTAACCAAAAAAATAATTGAAAATAAATACATAAAACAAAAATAGATTTTTTTTCTTCTGATTCCCACTTCTCAATGTGATGGAACTGACTTTCCCCTTTGGATTTGGAGTAGGTTGGGAAAGAATATTTCCAAAATTAATAGTTACCATTTCATAGAGGGTAGTGGAAATATAGATCATTTGAGTCTAAAAACACTCTCAAATCCAAACCATGACTCTTCAGATCATTCTGTTGATTAAGAACAATTTTTTTTAAAAGTTCATCAATGTTATAATCTACCTTTTTTTGGGGTATTCCCTTGTTGTTTTGTTGTTAATGCTTGAGATTAAAATCTCCAATTGGGTTGTTAGAAACCCTGTTAGTAAAGTGGGGGCTACTGGATGTTTTACTGAAATGAGAGCCTTTTTTGATGTCCATATGTATACCTAATGTATGATTGATCCTTACACCCCTAGTTGTATGTTGGAGAAATGGAATGAAACATAATTTGGGGATGTGGTTGTTGTTTTTACTGATATAGTCTCCCAGTAAACACTACTACAAAAACATTTGTCTCTTGTAATTGGTGATAAAAATCACTTGGGTGGCTTGTCTCAGTGCAAATTCAACATGGCCTTAAAGGAGTGTTTGGGATGTATTTTGTGCCAAAGAAATATGCCTCACCATAGTTTCCAATTCTTCTAACTTGGTACCAATCAAATAAATTTCAATAGAAGATGTACTGACCTGATGTACTCCTCTAACATGTGGGGTACCTTGATTGCCAAACTGTTGATAGTTTTATGTCATCTTTTTGATCAATACATGTACAGCTACCAGTTTTTTGTCAACCAATGCTCCTATAGCTATGGAATCTACAACTCTCTTCTATATAGGTGTGAGTCCCTCATAGAAGTACTTTATGGGGGATTTTCTCACTGATTTGGTGATGCAGGCCTCTTGCACACAACTTCTTGAATCTCTCCAAATAATCATACATTAACTCCCTATATTCCTGCTAGATCCCGAAGATCTCATTTTGAATAGATGTGGTCGTTGATGCTGGAAAAATCTATGTAAGAAAAGATTTTTCAAATCGTTCCAAATTGTTACATCTTCATATTGTAAAGAGTAAATCCAATCCTTAGCAGTTCCATCAAGTGAGAATGGGAGTTCTCTATGTTTTATTTGATCTTCAGATACATTTCTTGGTTTCATTGATTAGAATACCCATATAAATTTTTTAAATGCTTGTTTAGATCCTCACGAGTTAAACCATGAAATTTTGGAAGAAGGCGAATTAACCTAGATTTTAGTTCAAAACCTGATTCGATAGTTGGATATTCAATGCATGTAGGCTGATAATTAATATGAGGTGCAGACAACTCTCGAATATTTCTATTGAGTTCATTAATGTTTTTTTAGCCATTTTATCTAGATTAATATTTGTTTTAGAAGAGTTTCCAATTTCAAAATTCCTAGTATAGAAGAATTCCTCATTTGGGTAAATATTGATAGTTCCCATAGACTATGATTATCTGATTCAAGACCTAAGGTTGAGCTCAATCTCATTGTCTAGATCAAAGAGATCCTCAGGATGTGATCATGTCGTAAATCATAGAAAAGATAGAAACAAAAAGTAGTGGACACTAATATCATTAAATGAGGTTTCAATTGATGGTTTGAGAAAAAAAGAGGCAGGGTGGAATAACTAAAAATAAAATGGAGAAAAATAAAAGAAACAAAATAGAAAATAAGAATAAATAACTTACCTAAAATTGGTTGAATAAAACACTTTCCTCCCTGGAAATAGTGCCAATTTGATGAGCGTTGTCGCATACTCTCTCAAAAATGATTATGATTTATCTAAGTGCAGCATAGTGGCTGTCCAAGGTCATTATCTAAAGGAGGATGTGAATTAAACAACCCTTACATAAGAAAAAAAAATTAAAACAAATGAAACTCAAGATGGGGGGATTATGTTTTCTAAATTTCGGACAATACACTAAATAAGTGAATGAGATGGAACAATCAAATACACAATTTATATAGGAACAATTACATGAGAAGATGTAGTCAATATAATCTACCCCCTTTACCATTCATTTAACCTTATCCCATTTTATTATAATTTGTTAAATTTTAATCCCCTAGCCTTGTTATCCCTAAAACCCTACACAAATTAACACGACTAAAAATAATGGAAAAATGAGCCTTTGATCAACTTTTCGACATCCAATCACAGAACCATGTTTTGATTGTGATCCAAATGCCAAATAATGGTCAATGGTTAGCTAGGAAAACATTTACTCCCTATATCTGAGAACAAATTGTGTCTTGGGATGTGAATTGAACCCTAAAATTATATCCCAATTTGAACAGATTTTGCCATTAATGTTTCACTCAAATGATTAACACAAGCCCGACCACGCGGTCAAGTGCATGTTGATCGAGTAACCTAAAAATTTAAACTCAATTAATTGATCTCAATTTATGAATTAAAATATGTTTATGGATTCATAATTAATAAACTAAGGGAGTAGGGATTCGATCATCTGTAATATAAATTACTCTCCCATGGGTAGAGTTGTCATCATGGAGATGTTTTGCATAAGAAATGGATTGATTGGGGAAAAACCAATCTGGTATCCACCCTTAGATTCGAGACCAAAAAGAAAACTATAAAGACTAAAATATAATATTACAGAAGATTTATTGAAGAAAACTAATGTTGTAAGCATAAAAACTAGTAAAACCAAAGTGGAGGTGGGAGAGGAGAGCCTTATTATAAGAGATCTTTGCACAAGGACTTACTTCATCCAAGGGTTGTGAGGTTTTCCCAAGAGCCACCCTTTCAGCCAAAAATTCCCAATTCATCAAAAAAACATCCCAAATAGTGAAAATATTTTTTAAATAGATTTTAAGAGGGATAGGGTTACAAAATCTTTTTAAATGTGAAATTAAAATTCAAACATATTTTTTAATCCCACTTGCACCGTATTGTTGTCCACCAAAGTGTGAAAATTAGATGGCCTTATAGAAGTATAAATTTTATATATTTTTATCCCCAATCTTACCTCAAACATTAGGCCCAATCCAAGTCTGGATGAAGATGATATGACCAAAATGGTGAAGTGATGTTCAATCTAGATAGTTTAGTCTGGCTTTGTCTTCATGAACCATTTACTCCACTAAAATGAATGATCCAGCTCCTATGTCATAAATATAATTTTTATCCCATTAATTTAGTAACACATTTGAAAAATTTTAATTCAACATAATTTACATAATAATATTTATACCTAAAATACTATAGTGAATTTTAAAAGGGTTAAACTGGAATTGCCATCAAATTTTCGAATGAATGGTCTAATCCCTAATATTCTATAAATTAACATATTTAGCACAATGTGAGGAAATTATTTCATTTATTATCAATAAAATTTTGTTCTATCAATAAGTTTCTCTAGATGGTCAAGAATAGTTTGGATGGACTCTATCCAAAACAATTTTGCCACTATCCCACCCTCTCTAGTAAAGGTCGAAGGGTGTTACAGCTAAAACTCCCTAGTTAGCTCAAACATACTTTGTGCAACCCATCCTGGGTCTCATTCTATAATTTCATAAAATGAGAAATGTTCTCATGAAACTATTCTACCTTACATTCTTGGTTCACCATGTTCTCTTGCTCTACTACTGGATGAGAATTCTCAGCAACGTCCTCATGTCACCCAACCGGCACACGTCTTCGAGGTGGTATTTTTCTACAATGAAAAAACTAAGCATTAGAACACAACCTAATTATTTTATGAGAAGGAAAGATTTATAGTTAGGATCATCACTTTCCACAACCAAACTAGTTCACATACACTACCCAAACTGAAGTGCCCAGATCAGTGTGAATCACTGAGAGGGGGAGGGGGTGAATCAGTGATCCCTTAAAACTTTTTACTAATTGATTTCTTATCAATTAAACCTCTATGGCTGGTTAAAGCCTCGATCCACTCTTCTTGTATCTCTCAACCTTTCCCGGATAATGCAGTAATGAAAAGGCACAGGACACAAGGATTTACAAGGTTCGGCACCAAAGGCCTACATCCTTTCCATGCTCTCTCAGCATGGATTCTCCCATTATAATCGGTTAGTATTACAATGGTCGATACAGAGTCCCACTGTATCTCTCCTGAGTCCCATAGGAGGGTCTTTATACTGCGTCCCACAGTGTTACCAGAGTCCCACTGGCCTGCTCCAGAATCCCACTGAAGACTTCTTCTCCCTGAGTCCCACAGGGTCTTCTCTTGGCTCCTCGAGTCACACGAGTAGCTCTTCTTCTCTTCAAGTTCTTCAAGTAACTTCAGCAGCCTGGGATAAAGGCTGCTGGCCTTGCTCTTCTTCTGATCACTAGTGGTGAACAGGTCTTCTCGTCTAGCTCAGGCTTTATCTCCTTCTTCAGGATGACCTGGCTTCCCTCCAACTACTGAATACTCAGACAAATGATGTCTTTAACTTCGGTCTGGTCCAGTCTCAGTTCACTTCAACATCATGCACTGAGTGCATGGCAACTTCAAGATCTTCTGGTCTTGGACTCCTCAAATGCACACAACCTGATTTAGCACTGTTTACGTGTGCACGTGCATGCATGCATGCATGCACTCCTCTTCTTCTCTTCTAGGTGCAGTAAACCCACAAAGGGTGTAATCAATTATAGCACACACCTTCTCACTTGAACTTCACACTTTGTTCAATGTGTTTACACACTTAAATGTGTGTTATACTTTGTGTGAGTCTTCTTCTTCTTCTAAGTGTGTTCACTCCACTTAGAGCACACACATAGGTTCGGCCTACTTTGTCACTTGTTCATGTACACATAAATTGTTCTTTGTTTTGCACACACTTGACTTTGGCCTCTTCCCTCTTCTTGTTGCACACCCTTAACCCGTAGGTTGTTCTTCAATTTTGTACACACAAAATGTGTCTTCACTTGGTGCACACACAAGGTCACAACCCTCGGCCTCTTCAAATGCACACACGACCAAGTGTGCTCTTCCTCTTCACTTAGCACACACAAATAATATTCTTTAATTTGTTCTTCAATGTGTGCACCCACATAAGGGCTACGGCCTTCCTTGTTCACTTTTCACACAAAGGCACTAAGCCTTGGCCTTCCTCTCTTTGCACACCTACTGCCCGTAGGGCCTTCTCCTCACTTTGCATACACACAAAGTGTTCTTCAATTTGGCACATACACAAGGGCATGCCTCGGCCTTCCTTCTTCACCTCTCACACACACAAAGTGTGGTATACTTGGCCTCAACTCCTTTGCACCCACTCAACCCGTAGGTTCTTCACTTGGCACTTGTGCACACACTTTGGTTCTCCTTTATTTGCACTAAGGCCTCGGCCTTCCTCCTGTTTTGCACCCACCAGCCGTAGGATGTAGATACCCTTCACCCGAACTCAAGGAGGCGCGCAAGGGGTGCAACCGTCCTCTTCTTTCCCACTATCGCGCAAGTCCTCAAGCACTTGAGTGCAAGGAGGCTCGGGTGCGCAAGTGCCACTGCCAACCGCTGGGCACACAAGGTGTTGCGGCCCTGGGTACTTCCTGCCGCGCAAGGGATTAGCGCGCAGGGGACTCTTCACCTCTTTCGCGCAAGGGGTGCGCGAAAGGAACTCCTTCGGGCCTCGGGTGGCACAGGAACACACTGCCGCGCAAGTGGGATGCGCGGGGGCTTCTTTCTTCGCGAGGCAGAGAGCTCACGCGGGACTTCAAATATTCAAAGGATCAGCACATCAGCAAAACTTCATCGAGGTCACGACCTCTCTTTATATAGGCGAGGAGAGCTCAAAACATCCGCGGGATATAAATCTTGATCCACCGAGATTTTCGGTTCTTTGAAAACTTCAAACGCGGGCCGAGAATCTCGTTCTTTTCTCTCTGCACGACGCGGACTTCTTCTCCTTCTCCTTTATCCACGTGCATGCATTTTAAAACGCATGCAAGCCTCTGTTTAGGCTCATGCATGCAAAGCATGCTCTCCACGTGGCCTCGGCATTATATTTTGCCTCGGCCGAATCTCGAAATCTCTCTCGATGCATGTATGCAACAGTTTAATTCATGATCGTGTTCGTAGAGGCCAGACGATCACAATGGAGGCTCCGGCTCGATCAGCGGTGGCCGGGAACTCAAGTTCTGTCGTCGGGAGGCTCTGGTTCATGCGCCGGCTCGCGGGAGGCTTCGACTCGAGCTCGAGGTGGAAGACAAGCCACAGCCGTCGGATCGATGATTTGGACGGTCGCGATCAGGATGGGCCGCGGCAGATTAGATGGGCGGCCGAGATCTGGCGCGCGATTGATCGTGCGGCCAGGATCGCTCCCGGGTGAAAATTCCGCGTCCCACATCGAAACGGGGCGCGGTTTTCACGCGGCTTATCAATATGCCGCTGCCGCTCAACTCCCAGTTGTACGTCTTCCTCCACGGTGCCGCCCCGCACCGTGTTCTCCCTGCGGGCATGCTCTGCGCCCACTCTATGCTCCTGCGGGCGCGCTCCTAGCGCCCACTATGCACACACCGGGTGCGCGGGCTTCACCACTGCGTGCCCTGCGCTCCTCCGGGCGTGCCCCAGGCGCCCATGCGGTTTCTGCGGGTGCGCCCCTGCCGCCCTGAGCTCGCCCCACGGGTTCCCCCTTGGGCGTGGCGCCTTAGGCCCACATGAGCCTTGGGGTTGAACCCACAAGGTGCTCACGGGCTGGCCATATTTTTTGGCTAAGGCAAAGAATAATACTTTGTCAAATACAAAGTTCTTCCATAAGTTCAAGCCAAATGCCAAGCCACTCCAAGCCTTCTTCCTCTTCTCCATTTCTTCCATTTCTTCTTAAGAATTCCTCCATTTCTTCTCCTCTCATGATCTTCACTTAGGATATGGAATTCAAAAGGTTCACCATCAACCGAAGCTCCTGAATCAAATAATTCTTCAATATTCTTCAATGATCCAATTAGAGGTCAAGTTGGATCATATTTAATTTATCATGCACTAAGAATTAGTACATGGGCTTCATTAGCACCACTTCATCCACTTAGTGATTGTGGATGGATCACTTCAACTCCTCATGCATTGTGAAGACAATGCATGGTCTTCAATCAATGTTATGACATTGTATCCTCTTGATACAAGTTCTTGGAACTTAAGATCAGCTCAACAACCGTCAGATGTTATAGAGAATGTTTCAACCACATCTCCTATGTCACTTAGTGAATCTCCTAAGTGACATGCATCTTAGTACCATGGCCATTCTTCATCATCACCATCACCATCACATCCTTTGACATTCACATCTTGACTCCTTGACATCCATTCATTCCACGACAACTTCATGCCTCATTGACAACAAATGCAACACATTGCACTTCATTCTCCCCCTTTGTATTTGTTGTCAATACTCTCCTTCAGCACAAATGAATGGGTCAATATGTGTGCCAATATTTTCTCCCCCTTATTGGAAATCAAATGCAAAGGTGTGGTGTGGTTCACTTTCAAAAATCACTTCCTCCCTTTGAATAGTATTCTTTTGAAAAACACTGAGAGAGGGATGATGTCACATGTTCTCTTAAGCAAAGAACCTTTAGTAAATCAACTCTAAGTCTACTTGGGCTAACCCGGTGTAGAAAACAAGAGTGATATAACCAAGGAATTCAAAGCTATTCATAATTCTCTACACATGTGAGATCATGCTTCAGGGGTTTGAAATTTTTCAGATGTAACAATGAATTTGCTAAATCCTGCACAACTTCACAAAACTCATTAGAAAGTTCAGGTGCAATGATAAAGCTCCCCCTTTCAAATATTTGTCTTCAATCAATACTCCCCCTTAATTGTCATGATGAATGCAATTAAGAATCAAGGGATGAAAGTATGATTGGAATACCTTCACTTTTCTCAAGATGATATTAATCTCAGAACATCATCTTCTTCAGATTGGCTCCCCCTCAAGGGGTGCACTCCATTCTTTCCAAACCATCCTCAAGCTGAGAATGATCATCATCTTCAATTCCCTGCAATGTTAGCACATGTATATACCAAGAGTATAAGGGAATAAGATGGAACCTCCTTGGTTCATCAATGTGAACAACAAGGTTGAGAAGATTCTCTCAACCGAGATGTCCCATTTTCACCATTCTTCACACTTGCACATTTGATCTTCATTGATGATTGTGATGGTGTGGTTCTCAACCCATCTTCATGTGAAATCTTTTTCTTCCTTTTTGCTTTAGCAAATGCCAGAGCTTCATCTTCAGCTTTTTGCAGATCTTTGGCAAGTTGCAACTGATTTGGCCATATGACAAGTAAATCATTTGGAAGAGTGGCCCCAGTTCTGGAAGTTCCACATGGTTCTTTGGATGCTGCTAAGCTACCTCTCTTAGGCAACTTATTTTCAATCAATCCCTTCTCCTTCTGGATTGATTGTCTTTTGGAGTTCAGTCTGCTTCTATTTAGTTTCATGCCTTCTTTACAAAGATCCATGATATGTCCTTTCTTCCCACAGTAGAATCATTTCTTCTTGGTGGTCCTTCTGGATGACTCACCCTTCTTGGATTTAGAATCCAAGGACTTCTCTTCATTTCTCAATTTCTTCTTGGGAGCATTTTCCACATTCTTCTTGCTTCCCAAGGAATCTCTCTTAGCCTGGTTCAGTGATCTTTTCTTCTTTTGAACTCTGGATATAGTTGGAGATTTACATGTATCTTTTTGACCACTTTTGCAATCATCCCAGATGTTGTCAAGTAATCCAAATCTATTTGCAGTAAACAGATGTCTCTGGACCTGTGGATGCTGCTTCTTTCCTTCTGGCTTGCTCCCCCTTGGCATGGGCTTCCTCTGTGCTTTGGCATTCAGTGGATTGTACCAACAATCCTTTGCACAATGCCCATACTTGTTACAACACCAACACTGACCCACAAATCTTGACCTCTTCAGTCCTTCTGATTGTTGGGTACTTTTCTTGCCAAGTTGTGTTGTTTCAGGAGAGCTCTGCTTCTTCATTTTCTTCATCCATATTTGTTTGGAATTATTCTTCCATCCTGCACTTTTAGTAGAAACACTTTTAGAAGCATGAGTACAAGATGGTATGGATGGTACCTTCTTTCTAGAAGATGTTGCACTTTTATTAGAGGATGTCTTTCTCTTAGAATCATCCTGCTCAAAGCATATTTGAGTAGCAACATGTCTTCTTTCAGCTGTCTGGGAGGCTTGGGCTTTGGGTGATTGCTGATTTTTCAATATCACCTCTAGTTCTAAGCATTTCATATTGAGGGAGTTCTTCTCATCCTCAATAGTTCTTAGCCTTCCTTCCCATTTCTCTTCCAGTTGTTTCATCTGGTCTTCATGCACCTTCTTCAATTCTTGCAATGAATTGTCCAGCTCATTCACCCTGTTTACTTTGTCTTCAAGTTGAGCATCTCTGACATTCATTGAAACTTTGTGCCTCTTTTCCAGTGCATGGAAAACTTCTTTGACCACAGTCTTAAAGAATTCTTTCTCAGAAGGGCTTCTTTGCAATTCTTCAGTAGTGTCTTCATATCTTTCATTGCAAAGAGATACTGTTTCATCTTTGGCATTTACCAGCTTTCTGAGAGTGTTGGTTATTCCAACCCTTTTTGCCAATTGATCTTCCATTGCATTGGCTTCTTCTTCTAACTGTGATTTTTCTTCATGAAGATCATGGATGCCTGTAGCTATACACTTTGCCACTTCCACGGGAACTGTCTTCTGAAGATATTTGAGTGCACTTTGAAGATCATTCATTGTTTCAACTTCATCACAGCTAGGACAGGCTTTCTTCATCTTCTTGGCCTGTTTCTTCTTTCTATTTTTCTGAGTCTTGGCAGATATCTCCATTTGAGGCTGATTGCTCGTTTCCTCAAATCTGCACTTCATAAAGACTCTCTTGGATCTTTTAGAGGTAACCTCCCTCTGATACCAATTGAAGTGCCCAGATCAGTGTGAATCACTGAGAGGGGGAGGGGGTGAATCAGTGATCCCTTAAAACTTTTTACTAATTGATTTCTTATCAATTAAACCTCTATGGCTGGTTAAAGCCTCGATCCACTCTTCTTGTATCTCTCAATCTTTCCCGGATAATGCAGTAATGAAAAGGCACAGGACACAAGGATTTACAAGGTTCGGCACCAAAGGCCTACATCCTTTCCATGCTCTCTCAGCATGGATTCTCCCATTATAATCGGTTAGTATTACAATGGTCGATACAGAGTCCCACTGTATCTCTCCTGAGTCCCATAGGAGGGTCTTTATACTGCGTCCCACAGTGTTACCAGAGTCCCACTGGCCTGCTCCAGAATCCCACTGAAGACTTCTTCTCCCTGAGTCCCACAGGGTCTTCTCTTGGCTCCTCGAGTCACACGAGTAGCTCTTCTTCTCTTCAAGTTCTTCAAGTAACTTCAGCAGCCTGGGATAAAGGCTGCTGGCCTTGCTCTTCTTCTGATCACTAGTGGTGAACAAGTCTTCTCGTCTAGCTCAGGCTTTATCTCCTTCTTCAGGATGACCTGGCTTCCCTCCAACTACTGAATACTCAGACAAATGATGTCTTTAACTTCGGTCTGGTCCAGTCTCAGTTCACTTCAACATCATGCACTGAGTGCATGGCAACTTCAAGATCTTCTGGTCTTGGACTCCTCAAATGCACACAACCTGATTTAGCACTGTTTACGTGTGCACGTGCATGCATGCATGCATGCACTCCTCTTCTTCTCTTCTAGGTGCAGTAAACCCACAAAGGGTGTAATCAATTATAGCACACACCTTCTCACTTGAACTTCACACTTTGTTCAATGTGTTTACACACTTAAATGTGTGTTATACTTTGTGTGAGTCTTCTTCTTCTTCTAAGTGTGTTCACTCCACTTAGAGCACACACATAGGTTCGGCCTACTTTGTCACTTGTTCATGTACACATAAATTGTTCTTTGTTTTGCACACACTTGACTTTGGCCTCTTCCCTCTTCTTGTTGCACACCCTTAACCCGTAGGTTGTTCTTCAATTTTGTACACACAAAATGTGTCTTCACTTGGTGCACACACAAGGTCACAACCCTCGGCCTCTTCAAATGCACACACGACCAAGTGTGCTCTTCCTCTTCACTTAGCACACACAAATAATATTCTTTAATTTGTTCTTCAATGTGTGCACCCACATAAGGGCTACGGCCTTCCTTGTTCACTTTGCACACAAAGGCACTATGCCTTGGCCTTCCTCTCTTTGCACACCCACTGCCCGTAGGGCCTTCTCCTCACTTTGCATACACACAAAGTGTTCTTCAATTTGGCACATACACAAGGGCATGCCTCGGCCTTCCTTCTTCACCTCTCACACACACAAAGTGTGGTATACTTGGCCTCAACTCCTTTGCACCCACTCAACCCGTAGGTTCTTCACTTGGCACTTGTGCACACACTTTGGTTCTCCTTTATTTGCACTAAGGCCTCGGCCTTCCTCCTGTTTTTCACCCACCAGCCGTAGGATGTAGATACCCTTCACCCGAACTCAAGGAGGCGCGCAAGGGGTGCAACCGTCCTCTTCTTTCCCACTATCGCGCAAGTCCTCAAGCACTTGAGTGCAAGGAGGCTCGGGTGCGCAAGTGCCACTGCCAACCGCTGGGCACACAAGGTGTTGCGGCCCTGGGTACTTCCTGCCGCGCAAGGGATTAGCGCGCAGGGGACTCTTCACCTCTTTCACGCAAGGGGTGCACGAAAGGAACTCCTTCGGGCCTCGGGTGGCACAGGAACACACTGCCGCGCAAGTGGGATGCGCGGGGGCTTCTTTCTTCGCGAGGCAGAGAGCTCACGCGGGACTTCAAATATTCAAAGGATCAGCACATCAGCAAAACTTCATCGAGGTCACGACCTCTCTTTATATAGGCGAGGAGAGCTCAAAACATCCGCGGGATATAAATCTTGATCCACCGAGATTTTCGGTTCTTTGAAAACTTCAAACGCGGGCCGAGAATCTCGTTCTTTTCTCTCTGCACGACGCGGACTTCTTCTCCTTCTCCTTTATCCACGTGCATGCATTTTAAAACGCATGCAAGCCTCTTTTTAGGCTCATGCATGCAAAGCATGCTCTCCACGTGGCCTCGGCATTATATTTTTCCTCGGCCGAATCTCGAAATCTCTCTCGATGCATGTATGCAACAGTTTAATTCATGATCGTGTTCGTAGAGGCCAGACGATCACAATGGAGGCTCCGGCTCGATCAGCGGTGGCCGGGAACTCAAGTTCTGTCGTCGGGAGGCTCTGGTTCATGCGCCGGCTCGCGGGAGGCTTCGACTCGAGCTCGAGGTGGAAGACAAGCCACAGCCGTCGGATCGATGATTTGGACGGTCGCGATCAGGATGGGCCGCGGCGGATTAGATGGGCGGCCGAGATCTGGCGCGCGATTGATCGTGCGGCCAGGATCGCTCCCGGGTGAAAATTCCGCGTCCCACATCGAAACGGGGCGCGGTTTTCACGCGGCTTATCAATATGCCGCTGCCGCTCAACTCCCAGTTGTACGTCTTCCTCCACGGTGCCGCCCCGCACCGTGTTCTCCCTGCGGGCGCGCTCTGCGCCCACTCTATGCTCCTGCGGGCGCGCTCCTAGCGCCCCCTATGCACACACCGGGTGCGCGGGCTTCACCACTGCGTGCCCTGCGCTCCTCCGGGCGTGCCCCAGGCGCCCATGCGGTTTCTGCGGGTGCGCCCCTGCCGCCCTGAGCTCGCCCCACGGGTTCCCCCTTGGGCGTGGCGCCTTAGGCCCACATGAGCCTTGGGGTTGAACCCACAAGGTGCTCACGGGCTGGCCATATTTTTTGGCTAAGGCAAAGAATAATACTTTGTCAAATACAAAGTTCTTCCATAAGTTCAAGCCAAATGCCAAGCCACTCCAAGCCTTCTTCCTCTTCTCCATTTCTTCCATTTCTTCTTAAGAATTCCTCCATTTCTTCTCCTCTCATGATCTTCACTTAGGATATGGAATTCAAAAGGTTCACCATCAACCGAAGCTCCTGAATCAAATAATTCTTCAATATTCTTCAATGATCAAATTAGAGGTCAAGTTGGATCATATTTAATTCATCATGCACTAAGAATTAGTACATGGGCTTCATTAGCACCACTTCATCCACTTAGTGATTGTGGATGGATCACTTCAACTCCTCATGCATTGTGAAGACAATGCATGGTCTTCAATCAATGTTGTGACATTGTATCCTCTTGATACAAGTTCTTGGAACTTAAGATCAGCTCAACAACCGTCAGATGTTATAGAGAATGTTTCAACCACATCTCCTATGTCACTTAGTGAATCTCCTAAGTGACATGCATCTTAGTACCATGGCCATTCTTCTTCATCACCATCACCATCACATCCTTTGACATTCACATCTTGACTCCTTGACATCCATTCATTCCACGACAACTTCATGCCTCATTGACAACAAATGCAACACATTGCACTTCACAAACGATCCCACACACAACTGAATCACTAACCTTCGTCATCTCTCTTAAGGTCATGGCTAACACATGTATCTGATTCACATGATTACAATCCTTTTCTTTTACACAATTCAAAACAGTTTTGATATTATTTTTTACTCAATAACATGTTATTCCACTTTTTATTCTTTATTAAGAACCATTTTATAATTACTAATTTGAAATTTTAACATCCCTTTTTCCCATTCATACCATCTTATTAGGCAAAATTTTCATTACTTTTAAGAGGATAAACACATCATAACCTTCATATAATGCACTCCCATCCAGTGTGTGGGCCTATCATGATGAATTTCACTTACCTACATAGGTTCCTAGAATGATTCATGAATACACAACCTCATACCCTTCCGTAGAAGGGATAAATATCACCAAAATGTCAAATCACACAACAAGTGCATCACTCCATGGTGAGTTAACATCAAATATAATGACACACAACAAGAACAACAGTACCCTCCTAGGGTTATTATGGTTCTCCACCATATGTGGGTCATCTACTTCTAAGAATGATCTTATTACCAAGGCCCAAAACATTCCATACCTCTTGTCTACCATCCCCAAATAGTAATAAATAGAAAAGAACTCCTTTGATACCACTTTGTAACATCCCCGACCTGGAAGCTACAAAACTGGTGCCCCAAGCTGGGTCGCCACATGACCTCAAGTGAAACTCCCTATTTTCCAGAGGTTTCCAACTATCAGCAATGGTCTAATAGGATTTTTATGGAGACTATACCCTATCTACTAGAGTAATCCACATTATAAAATAGTTTAAATAACAGAAAAAATAGTGAAAAATAAATAACATACATAAATGACCAATTTCAAAACTAGGTAAAACCATATACAACAGTTAGAATTTCATGCTATGATACAATTTGAAGTGAACAAATCCCCAAAATAAAGACAAAAAGAAGAGTTTCCAAAATGGTTTGGACTCCGTGTTTGTAACCTTTCCCATACATATCCCATGTCCAACTCAACTCCCTTACATGGGTACCTTGTCCTTTTTATGACCTACAAACCTGAAATCTGCACAGGTACCCATCGGTGGCCCATTCAGAGTGTGATAATAACTTAGTAGGCCACTATCAATGGTGTCTACAATATATCTGGTCAATAGATAGTGCATGAAAATGGTAAAAAATCAAGTAAGGAAAACAGTTCAGAAAGCCATTTTTATTTATGTTTCTCTAAATTATCCTACCAAAAATCCCATGTTCATTTCCCAGGCATTTCATTTATCATTTCACCATTTTCATGTGTTCAATGGATTAGGCATGATTAACATTCTCGACATGTGGTAATTAAATAAGTCATATCTCATTAGACCTTATATCACAACAATTCACAATACCCTCACCTCGAAGCCATAGTCTAGGTGGAATGGAACTGTCAGGGGAATACAACTTCTGCCCACTTCACTAACCCATGCATTTGTGGGTGGAGCGAGAACCTCAGTCCAACTCAACCTGTGAGCATAGAGCCTCAAGTCTATACCCCACTCTACCAATCCATGTGCACAAGCTTATTTATTATTCACCATAATCAACCATATCATAATAAGTATATCCAATATCATTTACAACATCACAACAATATCAATAAATGGGAAATTAACATTTTTTCCCAATCCATTAATACATTGATAATTTTTATTACGTAACCTTTTATCCCTTTTTCTCATTTATCATTCCAATCTCACTATGAATATTCAAGTATAATGCTAATCCCCAAGTATTTTCCCATTAATCCATTTAACCATTTTTCATATCAACCAAAAAACATATTAGTCCATTACCCAACCTATTTGTATTACTAAAACTCCATTAGCACATCGTTCAGGCATATGAAAATATTCTTCATGGGATTTATGTTCTCGTAAAACAACCTTACTCTTAATTTGCTATACTCTAGGTCTGGGGAATATCAACACACCCCATGGGTGTCCCTAATCTAATTTGGACATCCTCTAGGAATCATTCAGGTATCAAGGGGAGATCAATTAATCATTTAGACACCCACTATATCCAAATAAATCAATGTTAACCAAGAACAAAATAATGGAAAATTAAGAACATAACCCTCAATGAAGGACTTAGATCTTGATTCAACACAACCTTGAAGCTAAAACCTAAATATCACTAAAAATAGGGGTTTGAGTGCTTATGATATAGATAAAAGAAGAATTGGAACCCTAAATCAATAGTAGAAGTAAGAGAGAGATTACCCACACCCAGATCTTCAATCATCAACCGACAACACTTCAAATGGCCATAAGATGAGGTAGATTGATCCTTGGAAGCTCTTGGGTGTTTTGGTTCGTTCTTAGGGTTTCAAGAGGGGTTTAGGAGTCCTTTCCATTTTCCTCACCCATACATTTCCCATGTCCAACTAAACTCTTTAGCACCTGGCCCTTGCCCTTGTCCTTACCTGCAAGTATGAAAACAGCCCGGGTACCCAATGTCAGCACAAGATGGGTGTGAGTATAACACACTAGGCCACCACCAATGGTGTCTATTAGATATATGGTCAACATATAATTCATTCAAATGGTAAACAAAAGCATGTATGAAAAAAAATTCAAATATCCATTTTTATTTAATTTCCTTTAAATTAATCAACAAAAAATCCCATATTCCATTCCAAGACATTTAATTTATCATTTCACCATTTTCATGTGTTCAATGGATTATTCATGATCAACATTCTCACATTGTGGAAATTGAACAAGTCTTATCTCCCTAGGAATCATATCAAAACAATTCCCAATACCCTCACCTCTAAGCCTCAGCTTGGGTGGAATGCAAGTGTCCAGGGAATAAACTATGTCCCCTTCCCTAACCTTTCATTTGGGGGGTGGAGCTAGAACCTTGTTCCAACTAGACCTGTGGTAATATTGCCTCAAGTCTATACCCCACTCTACCAAGCCATGTGCACATGCTTACTTATCATTCAGCACAATCAACCATATCACAACAAGCATATCCAATGTCATTTACAACATCACAATAATATCAATAACTGAGAAATTAATATTTTTCTTCAATCCATTAAAACATTCCCCATTTATATTACATAACCCTTTAGCTCTATTTCCCATTCCCATTCCTATCTCACTAAGAATATTCAATAGTAAATCTAATCCCCAAGTATTTTCCAATTAATCCATTTATCCTTTTTTCATACCAACCAAAAAACTTGTTAGTCCATTACCCAACCTATGTGTAATACTAAAACCCAAATTGCACATCCTTCAAGAATATTAATATATTCATAATGGGATATATGTTCCCGCACAACGGTCGTACACATGCATAGCTAAACACTATGTCCGAGGAATATAGGCACACCCCAAGGGTGTCCGTAATCTCATTTGACCATCCTCCATGCATCCTACGGGGATCATTAGGAGTTAAAAAACTATTTAGACACCCACTATATCCAAATAAATGAATGGCATACAAGAAAAAAACTGTGTAAAATTGAGAACATAATCGTAAATGAAAAAATCAACATGGAACCCAAGGGATACAACTTATAGACAACCAACCACAAATCTATTTTCAAACAGACCAGCAATCAAGGCCTTAGATCTCGATTCAACACACCATTGAAGAATCAACCTTAATCTCACCAGAAAAGTGGGGTTTGAGTTCTTTGGATGGAGATATAATAAGTAAGGGAATCATAAAACAAAAAGAGATGAAAGAGAGAGATTAGCCATTCCCAAGTAATCAATCTACAACCAATGAAACACCAAACGTCCTTAAGAAGTTTGAGATTGATCCTTGGGAGTTTGTCAGATATTTGGTTTGTTCCTAAGGATGAACGAGGGTAGGAGGAGAAAAATATAGAGTGGAACATAAAAACCCCATAATGGATTTTTTGTAATTTTGTAAATGTTTCTGGGATGTACAGTATACCTGCACCATTTGTTGAACTGTGCACAAATTGTACAGATGCTACTTTCTGAAAACCATCCTTTAGTATGGTTTATTGGGGACGTTTTCACGGTTATGTCTAATCGTGTGCAGACTATAAGGCTTTCCCAAAAAACTCTTTTTCCCATTTTTCATGTCCCGAACCCCTATAACACCCTTGAGCCTTTTTAAGGACTATGGAAAATAAATAATTGAACAAAATCAAGGACATAAACTCAAATATGATAAAAAAAATATCTTAACGATGATTTCATATCTTACATAAATCATGTGTGAATCAATTACAGGTGCTAAATGTAATTAATATAGGGTTAGATATTTTATTTTTGATGCACCGTCTCACCCATTATGTTATGAGTCATTTATGAACTAATTTCTTAAGGCTGGCATTCATTGGTAATTAACCAATGATCCTTTTGGTTTCACATTGGTTGTGATGATAGAAAGTCAGGATCATCTCATTTTTTGGGGGTAAATTTTTCCTACTCCAAGACTCTCTTATATCTATAATTTATATTCATAAATCTATACTAATAAAATTATTACTACTAGTTACCAATGTGAAATTGATTATTCAGAACCATGAAGAGATGAGAAAATCTATAGGTTTTATAGGTTTCACATTATTTTTTATTTTCCAATAATGTTATCGTTTAGGTAAACACATCTAGGAACTCTAGAATTTGTCTTTATATATGGAGGAATTATGATTTTTTTTCAAATCAGGTATATGAAAAGGGATCACTAAATATCCTTATAATATGAATCATATCTCATGTAGTTTTTTTTGAAGAATAAATTCCATTTATTTTATGGGTTTTCAACAAATTCCAATGCATTTCCATTTATGTTTTTGAATCCATGGTGTATGGGGTGTTGTGATTGAATATCCAATAAGCTTCTAATGTATCCTGGTTAATAGAAATAAAATCCCAGGTAGTTCATATTACAATATTTATTTTCATATGATAGGACTATTCGGTGAATTTTAACATTAGTAAGGATGTTACATTATATATTTTGACTACATAATAAATGGAATAATTGGTAAATTATGCCTATCATTTTTCTAGTTTATGAATTATGCATGAACAAACCATTCAAATATTTCTTTGAGGGAATATTTCCCATTAACGAATGATCGCTCATAGGCAATATTTTTCATTAAGGAATGGTTAATTTAATGGGATATGGTATATTAAGTATGGATTTGGGTCTTTTTCATTGTCGTACTAGTGGGGTGGATGTCTACCACCTAGCTATTGATAACAAGAAATGGAATGATTATAGGACTCCAAGAGAATATGGCCCAAGGGGGAGGATGTTGGGGCTCAATCCATAATAGACAACTTATCCTACCATGGGATAAGGAATGATACTTATGGGGAGTATGCATGTGTGGATCAGAGGTGACAGATATTATCGAAATGTTGGTTGAAGGGAGGTTTTGAGGTTTAAACCTAGTTGGAGGCCCTATTGAATAATCAATTCCCATTGATTGAAATAAATAAATCCATTAGGTTCTCAGAGTAGTCAAATTTCAGATATGGGTCACATAAGATGGGAAACATGCTCTCGAGTAGGAATCCTTGGTATTATCATGTCAAGGAATCATGTTATCGTGGTAGTACGTGATAATTATCACCTAGAGAGTCCAATTTTTTTGGGAATTAAACTTATGAGCATTAAATTATTAACGGAATAAAAGATCAATGGGGTACACACTTATATGTAGTTCCAAATTAGGAATCTCAGGTGGTTATGGAGGAGCCCTTAATTGAATGGGTTTATTTGGTATTTTACCTAAATGAATGGATTCAAATAAGGTAATTTGTATTGACTCAATCAAGGTAGACACTTTAAGAAAATTAAATGATACAATGGTGGAATGTTTACCTATAATTAGGTTTCTTCATGAAGTTACCAATTTTCAGTCAAATTCATCATGATCATGTACTATTGGGTATTATTATATAGGAACTATATGAGACACCCACTTTTCATAATACCGAGGTGTTATATTAAGTGATAATATATTCCATTCATCTTATATTAAGGTTCCATTTATAAGGTTTTTACATGATCACCCTTCTATGAATGAAATCCACTAGAATGCTCTACAAAGGAGCCTCCTGGACCTGTTTCACAAAGGATCCTACCTGGGGATCATCACAAATAATATTTGTGGATGTTATTTATAAAGGTTACTATGATATATGTTTCCCTTTATTAACTAAAATGATATAACACCATAATTACCTTAGGTATTTCTTCAAGGAATTATAAAAAGGGAACACATGGTGAATGATTAAACTTTGACTTCATCAAAGTGGTATGGTTTCCCCAAAATGGGGAATGTTTTATCTTCTTTTTAAATGGTTGGATAGGTGTTTCAAGGTAATAATTCCATTTAAATATGTGATCACATTGTATTCATGTGTCCACTAAGGTTTCAACTATCATGGACACTTTAAGTGAAGAAGAAGAAGAAAGTATAGAGAGGGAGGAAAAATGAGGGAAGAATAAGGGAAATATGGTGCTAACCATGGATAGGTCACCTAGAACCAAGAAAGATTATTCATGGAACCAAAGATAAAATAAGGAAATCAACATAATATTTCCCTAAACATATCATTAATATAGGTTAAGAAAAAAATAGATTATTCACCTTAAAAGTTTAAAAATGAAACCAAATATAATATTTCAAGTTAAACAACATGATTAAGATACGTGTTTTACTGAATTGTGAATAATCATTCTAATAGTCAATGGGTGAAGATTAAACCTCATAATTATTGAGATATAATGCTAAAGAAACCATTATTCTGTCATGAATAAGTCATTGGTTTAGGGATTTATACTTTTCATCAATAGAATACATAGATTATTCTATACAGAAGCCTATCATATAACCTTATAAAAATATATAATTTTAAATATTCTAATCCAAAATCCAAAAAATCTAATAAACCTAATAATTAGATAAAATAAGATCCAAAGGATACATTGTGGTGTCAAAATAATTTTTAGGAGGTATGATAACCACTATAAGCTCATCTTCTGAATACCAATGTAGAAAGAAATGAAATAAAAAAATTCATTCTATAGTAATTTCATTAATGGTAAAATTAAAAGGAATTTTCAAATATTTTTTTTGGATGATGATGGATTGTGTTTGGATGGGTTCTCGAGATCCATCATAGGTTCATTGGAAACTAGTTTCCCCTTATAGAACCACCCCCTCCAACTGGGATACCATTAGTGTTCACTTATTAAGGATATAATAAACCCCTATTGATACCCTCCATAACTCATATAATGTTAAATAGTGTTCCAAAAACAATAACAAGATCCATCACTTCAAATAAAATTAAATTAATTTGAGGAAACCTCTTAAATATTAAACAAACGTTTGGTTTCCATTAATGAGTTAAAATAAAATTCAACTGATCAAATGGATTCTAAGAGATATCTTGATTTTCTATCTGTGAAAATTAAAAATTGGTATAATGAGAGGATAAAAGGAGTGAATAAAGATGACACATTGTTTATACTATATTGTGAATTTAATTAAATAAACCTTATATGTTGAATAGAATGAGATGAATTATTTAAAATGGATAGATATTAAGAATAAAAATGTGTACAAAATAAAAACAAAGGGAATTAAAGTATAGAAAATGAATTTGAATATATGAAGGAAGTTAATAAAGAAGATCTATAATCTTAAAAACCGCCACAACCATTATCATAAAGGATTAAAAAGAAGAATATTATGGAAAAACATAGTAAAATTCTATAATTTTTTAAAATGAATATTACTAACATTCCTTTTTTGATTCATTATGGAATATGTCTACATATGAAAAATATATGATATAGTTGGATTCAAACAAAAGGAATCGTGATGATATGGGAACAATACTACTTATTAGAGAATGATTTGTTATGAAAATGTGGAGTATACAAAAGAAGAAGAAAAATATAGTTATTTTTTAATTCCCACTAATATTAGATATTACATGTTTGGAAAAGAATTGTTTGAATCACTTGATACTATGAAGGTCATGTTATACTCAGTAATTAAAATAATATAATTAGATTATATAAATCTCAAGATGTTTTTTATACAATATTTTGAGATAAATAAATATAAAAATTATATTTTATTCATAAAATTTTTCATACTATAGATATGACTTAATTTCCAGTATATTTTGTTCTTCTTGAGATGGTGAAGATAAACAAAACATTTTTATAAAAGTCATTTTTAGAAAAGGGGGTGAATTTAATCATTGTTAAATATTGGAATGAACAATTGATATTTTATATTCTGTAGGTGAAAATAATTATTAATCTTATGATAATATATTTTAATGCTAATGATAATGCATTCAGGGTAGATATTTAATAAAATTATGAGAAGGAAGAATGTTTTTCTATGATGAAAAATAAAAAACAATAAATTAAATAAAAAATGTGAAAATAAGGTTAAGTTAATGGATGTAGATTTTATAAAATATTGTAGTAAAATTGAGATAAAATAGGGTCTTCAAGTTCAATTAATCCACAATTTAACCATTTAGTTTTCATAATTTACTACCTAATGGAAGAGTGAATTTTATTTTAATGGAAAAACAATCATATTTGTCAGGGGATATCAAATTAGAACACTTACTTATCTATATTGGGTTAATTCATTACATTTATCCATGACGTGATATTATGAGGTCACGCAAAGATAAAAGACTATAAAAATGTATATATGAGACAATTTGAGTTTTAAACTTTCCTAGAAATTGACTATTTCTAATTTATTTTTTGATGGTTTCAAAAGTATACATAAGTAACCCTTATAATTTCTCATCATTATTGGGACTTATCTTATACTTTCATATATATATATATGTGTGTGTGTGATTATGGAGTAATGACACATGATTATAATAGACAGTGATAACGAAAAATAGCTTCAATATATAGTGGTTATTTATTAACTCCTTTTATTATTAAATAACCACTATTTAACAATTGATTTATTTTGGTTAGTAATATGTATGCCAAAATTAGATTTCATACTTTAATTTTGATCAATGATATAAAGAGATTCATTGGAATTAAATCACACCCTATTTTAAATTTAATTTTTATGATCTTAAATGAGTTGGATGATGGGTGGATGTTTAAGGAAAAATAGAATATTTTTAATTCAATGATTTATAATCTGAGAAGATTCCTTGATTTATGTAGAATAAATTTGATAAAAATATTTATGATTTTATTTCCAACAGTTAAATTCTATTATTCTATTATGATTATTCATGCCATGAGTGATTTTAAAATATTTATATTATCATTATATATTTTTATTTTAAACCAATCTTTTAATTATTTTTATTACCATCTTTATTTGGAAAAGTTAGGGATATAAGTGATTACTAGAGTTGTAACATCTCATCCATGATTGTTAACCTAAATGGAAGGATAGATGTTACTAGCCATATGTGACATAACAAAGACACCAAAGTCCAAAAATAATTACCAATATCTTAATATAACATTGAAGGATTATTTTCCCTTTAATGATAAAACAACCATACAAAACAAAATTAAAACCACCAATCATACTATATATTTAATTTTTGTAAATAATACTTCTCATATATAAAACATACAAAAAATATTATATTTATAAAAAATCATGAATATAAATAGAAGAAAACCCAAAGGAAAACATGAATAAACAATGTCAAAGTGACACGATCTCAAGTACAACATGATTTAGCTCTTAACTCCAACATAACCAGCCTTGCCCGTAATATCAAGATACATCAAAGGAGAAAAAATATACCTTTTACTTCTAGGAATCTCGTCATATCACATTTTAAAACACAAAAAATTTCCCATGAAGGGGTAAATATAAACTTGGTATTAAATCATCAAGGACTTCCCAACACATTCCATGAGGACAAGTACTAGTTAACACCTATCATATAAAGTAGTTGAAAAGCATTAAAAGAATTTATATGAATCAATAACTGAAATCCTTATGAGAAAACTTTAAAAAATCCCATTGCCATTCAATGATATTTTTAATAACCACTACCTTGATCACACACACATAGATCCATATCTATAAACTAAATCATGGTTCTACCATTGATGGTGTTACTCCATGACCATAATTCTTCCTACTTTAATCATAGCACTTTTGACCACACTCTATCTTCATTAAACTCAAACCAATCCAATTTTTAAAAATTCAACACCTATTCATTTTGAAAAATAAAATTCTCCCTTTGAAAAAATTTCATCAAACACATTTATTTCATCCAAACTATTCCATGATTTAAAAATCATCAATCTAAAACTATGATAAAGGAGGGTTTTCCAAACATGGTGTGCATAGGAGGAGATAACACCGTCCCTTGTTGTTCGTGACACGGTAGGGTACTAAGAACAAGGCTACACGGTGTGTTCATACAAAACACGGCGTGCCTTACACGAGCTTCCCCGACCCGTTTTTTTAGTGACACGGCAGGGTATATGGCTCACTACTACACGGCGTGTACCTACCGTACACGGCGTGTTCCTGGAGATTTTTCACAACTCGTGTTTCTACTCACACAGTCAGTGACACGGTTTAAAAATACACAGCATGTATATATAAAGTACACGCCTTTTATTCTAGGTTTTTCCAGGAAGTAGCTCTGAAACTGCACCGACGCCTAGAAAACACTGAAAACCAAGCATGAATATGCCTAATTCCGATTCGTGAGGGCCCATAATCCCCACGAATCAAAGCTTGGAATCCAATACAGTCATATATAAGGAAAAACGTGTCAACTATGCAGAAATTATTGATTCAAGAGATCCCATAACACCTCAAGAACCAAAATTTGGCGTTCATTTAAGCAAGTACAATACAAACAACATCTCTATCAAACAGCAAGGATTCTATCAAAGCATCTACCACAACAACATGCATAATCCACACAACATCTATCACAACAACATGCAATTGCTAATGCACCCTATATGGCATGGAAAGAATGCATGGCATATGGCTTCTAACAAGTGTATATATGATGCATGAGATGGAATACCCTCATCTCATCGGGTTGCAACAGAAATAGAACCACAATATCAAAAACAATAACAACACAAGGCATGTGAATCACTCTAGGTGAAATCAGATCAACTGTAACATAGAAAAACCAGAAAACTATAATAAGCGAGGTAGATTAGCTTTTCCCTGTACACGGGTTAGCTACACTCGAGCACAGCTTAATACCAAGTACTGAATCCTTCCTATCTCTAGCTAAAGGCTCAAAACAGTAAATCGAGAGAAAAGAACCTCCTATTATACCACTTTGTAACGTCTCGGTTCCGAAAGCCACCTAGAGGCTCCCCGTACCCGGTTGGTAGAATGGACTCAAGCACATTTCCCTAAACTCCAGAGGCTTCCGACTAGCAGTGAGGGCCTTCGTTATGATAGTGGGGAAACTATGCCCTCATTGGCAGGGTATACAGCGAAAGAAAAACATTTAGACAACAGTAGAAACTGTAACCATCCATACAAGAGTAATGATAAACAGCGGAAGACTAACAGTAAAAACCTTGAGCACAGACAAATGTATATAAAATGATGCATGATACATATGTATAGGAAATAATCAAAACATGTCACAATGTTGAATACAATACTAAACCAAAGTTCAAAGGAAAACAAGTAAACTCTTCCACATTGCAAGCCACATCTTGGTCACATGCTCTCCAGCTCCACAACAAGTCAAGTACCTGAAGTAGAAAGGCACCTTACCTTATCTATACCTGCAACAATATAATCTGTTTGGGCCCAAAAGAATGGCCTAAACAGGGTGCGAGGCAAGGTCCCAGTAGGCAACCACAAAAATATCTTTTCCTAACAATCAGTGAATACATGGCAAGTAAAAGTACATGAAATAGTAAACAGGAAATCACACAGCAGCTACAATCCACTGTGTCTAGAATATAAAGTACACAAGAAATAGCCAATCAACAAGAAGAACCATAGGTAACCCCCTGGGTAGTTCTCATAGCCTAACCCTTATGGTTCAACCTAAAATTACTATCAACCCTCTGGGAAGCATACATAGTCTCACCCCTCAGTTCAGCTACGAAATAGACACTCTAAGGAAGCACTCACCGTCAATTCCCCTTATAGTCTCATATCGTACTAAAGGCTCTCTGGGGAAGAACTCAATGTCAATTACCCCTGTGGCTCATGTCGAGGAACTACAGACTCTCTGTGGAAGCACTCAACATAAATTCCCCCTATGGTCTCGCATCGTAAATTAATGACACTCTGGAGAAGACCTTACGTCCATTCTCCATATGGTCCACTACACTAGGTTCTCTTAGCCCTGTGTAAAACAAGCCTGCATAGAATGCGTATCGTCCCATATAAACCTCAAGAACTACTTGGCTATCATTCTAAGGCACAACAACTTAACAGTACAATAGTTCCAATATCCTACAACTAGGCATGGCAACTAGAAAAAACCTAACAAGAAAAACATGCATGGAAAAACATCCAGAGAACAATAAAAAATACCCTATTAACAAGCAATGACATCTAATCAAGAAATCAAGAAATGCAGGAAACAATAGGGGAAAAATAGGAAACACACACAATACCCAGTTCAAGGGAATTGGTGGAATTGCACAAAATATTCAAAGACATCCTACAGAAAGGCACAAACCACCTTCCTCAATTCTAGTAGATCGATATACTTGAACGACGATGATTGATTCTCCTTATAATGTCGAAGATCTGAGAAAACGTCCAAAACACTCAACCCACGATATCTTGAGAAAGAGGAGGAATTGGAAAACAAGGCTCTAGGAGAAGGGATAACTCATCGTTGTGGTTCCAAATCAACTGAAGGAGGCTGAAACGGAGATTGGACGGAATCTCGGGGTCTCAGAGAAGAATCACGGCCTTACGAGAGCTCTCGGTCGAACGAGACCTAGAAGAAGGTCGTTCTGGTGATTAGGCGTGACCCCGGTATATTTAATTAAAAATACAAAATACACAACATGTACTTCTGGGGTACACGGTGTGTAATCAGCTTTCCGTACTCTACTTTAAGCGGCCTCCACATCACCCCACACACCATGTGTGTGTCCTAGACACGGCCAACACACGGCTTCGAGCGGCAAGGGAGTACACGGAGTGCACCCATAATGTACACAACGTGTACTTCAAAAATTTCCCGAAACTCTTCTTTTCTAAAAAACATTAGAAAAAGAAAAGACATACCTGAACTGAAGATCTGAGATCTTTCAATTCTATAGGGATACTTGGATGTTAAAAAATCTACAAGTGTAATATCGGTTAAGAACTCAAGCTCGCAGCTTGGTGTAAGACTAGGAAAATTTTCAAAATACACATCAGCATATTCTCGTACAATGGGAATTTCATCAAGGATGATCTTTAACAATCCATAATTAATTTGTGATAGATAAAAATTCTCATAATTCAATTATAGACCTTCTTTATATGATTATACCAATGGATATTTATCCTCCTCCTTACAATTGTATGGAATCAGAGAGTGAGTTGTGATATAGAGAGTGATTTCATTATCTTAACAATTTATGTTTTATTGATACAATGAAATTATATCCATTCATATAATTTCATAAAATTTTGATAAAGGGGGTATCAAATGATTCAATGGGATGTTCATCTAACAAATATGAAAAGGTGGGAGTTATATACATGTCATTCAATAGTTTCATTGTTTTTTATTTTTAGTGATAAATCTACTTCCATATTTTCTTATGAGGATTTAGTAGTTCTACTAAACATTTATGATACAAAAATAATGCATAGAAACAAAATAAAATATTATTTCCACTATCTATGAATGAATAATTAGTTTACTTATCACCACATCATTGTCAGGATCCACCTCATTTGTTGTGATTGAAGAAACCCTCCCTTGCTCTCTAGGCCACAGAGGTTGTTGTTGTATTTTTTTTCATAAACAAACCCTTGGATTATGTAATTGGGTCACATATAGTCATTATTTCTTATAGTTGAAACATTTGACTATAAGATGAGGGTTGATAGGAGGATTCAATTCTTCCATCACATTGAAGATTTTCACTCGATGACAGTCTCTAGCTAGGTTCCCTAACTTCCCACTCCTAAAGCATTTCCTTGTCCACTTTAGGAAATTTATGGGATGATTCTTCCCACACTTTTGAAAAGTGTTATGTTTTACTTTCTTATCACCATTAGTTTTCTTCATAATAAATATAGGATTAAAATACAGAATCTTATTCTTAACACTTGACCTATGATTCTATAATGATTCACTAATATCTATTTCTATAATGAGGGGACATCAGATATTTTTTTTTGTAGTTTTTTAAGTCTTGAATTAACAAAAAAAAATTAGACATAGTTTTATCCCACTAAAGAAAAGGACAACTTCACTTATGGGTTCAGTGACAATGATGGAGTCATTTCATGCAAGTCTTGTGAATTTCACCTCCTATAAACTAGTGGATTTGTCACCCTTTTTATCAAGGATAATGAAGTGCCCCTCCACATTCATTCATAGAGAGAGAAAAATATCTAATGAAAAAAACTTCTATAATTATTTCCACTCAATTGCCTTTATATCCACATCAGGATTGGTATTTTTGATAAATTAATATTATTTATCAACTTATCATTCCATACCATAAAAAACAACATGACTAAATAAATTATTATTAATCTCTTGTTTCCACTTCCAAAATTAGTACAGTAGTAATTGTAATAAAGAAATGACCAACATTTTCTCCTAGTTAGACAACCATGTAGGATTTAATCATTCCCAATTTATTTTATTTATTTTATTTAAATTTCATAAGGTGATTTCTATTTCTATAAAATAAATTACTCTAATTTTTTAACACCAATATACTAAAATAATGAAAAAATTTAGAATCCAAAGAAACATCAATGAAATTAAGTAGAAATATAGGGAAACAAAAAGAAAATAGTAAATAATGGAGAGAGAAAATTGTCCAAATATTATTGGTCTCATGGATCAAAATTTATTCATCACATGAAATTATTTACTGAAAACTCTCTCATTACATGAATCAAGATCTCAACACATGAAATTATCTTGGCTCAAAAACTAAAGGTTGTAAACTAAAGTCTTAGTATAAATTTTATATTATTTGGTTCCAATAGAAATTCTGATTTATTTCTTTGATCCAAGACACAATTGATCAAACACCATGCTCACAATTATTGATTGAAAATTTAGAAACATAAACAGTGAAAATCAATTGGTGACCCCTAACTAGACCAATTTAACAATCCACAATATATAAAGGACACATTACAATTGGAAATGTATTTATCATGAAGTGGAAGAGAAAATAAAAACACCAAGTAATAAATATTATTATCATTAATCATCAATTGACTATTAAATGAACATAAATTTGAATAGAGATTAAATTAAAATATAAATGAAAAAATGATAAAGAGATCCCCACTCAACTCTAAATAATCTATACACTAGTAAACTATCTGCTCATATTTTTGGAGCATAGATAACCTTAAATCTTCGACTACAATGTAAATGGTAGCAGTCATGTAGAAGATATTCCACTTCCCACTCCCATCATTGTTCTTAGGAATTTTCATATATGTTGCTTCTTTTTATCCCCTCCAATTTTTAGAATTAATTCCTATTTTATTTTCCATTAAAACTTCTGAATTAATCTGATAATTTCACATGTTGATAATCACTAGCACCATACACCTATCATTTCCATATCTAATTTCAATAATTAAAAATTCCCAAATGACAGTTAATGGTGATTGATCCAATTTCCTTGACACTCAAATGCGTAACTCTGAAACATTCCCTAGTAATTTTTAATCTAATATCAATATATAGTTGAATTAAACATGCCTAATGATCCTCTATTCTTATACAACATAGATACAATTGACAACCATGTTTTCATCTTCAACACCATAACACGCCAAAAAACTTAAGTAAAAAATATTTCCCAACCATGAATCCAGTTCATCAAATATCATATAGAAGTAAAATGAACGAGATATAGTTTTTTAATTCTTGAATCGATGAAGATAATGAAAATAATATTCTTGGTGGAAGTATCATTATTCTTATTCAATAATAATGCATGGTCAAGCTTCATTAAGCTCAATCAGATCAAGAACATGAAAATGGATTGCCACACTTAAACATATGTAGTTTTTCTTATCTTCGTATTCTTCATCTAATGGCATAAATAATATCCCATGAGTGCTTTGTAATCATTAGTGAGTGTTTTCACCTTCCAAAGACTCATAATTGGTAAAATATTATTCATTAGATGTCATTGACAGTGTTAGTCAGATTCATTATTCGTATCTTCGAAATCAGTAGTGAGGCCAGTGGGTATCTTCTTCAAACTGTAAGGCTTAAGGATAGGTGGAATCACTAATATGATTAAACATCAACAGCATCTGGTGGTATAAGAAACAAATCAGGTATATCGCATTCAAGTACCTTAATGAAAGGCTATGTAGATGAGCAGTTTATTAAAACCCTTATGTTATTGCATTTCATTTCTCTTATGTGAAAATGAAAAGTGAAAATTGGATAACCAAGTCCCTAATAATTCTATATGTAGATCCTATCATAATTGGGTACATAAACTACCCCTTTGAAATTGGTTACGTGGTGTTGTATCTCAATATGGATATATGGGCACTTACAAATTCAGATACCTTAAGACAACCTTTATAAAGGCTATATAGATGTTGCACCAAAACAAATAAATAAAATGAAGAAAAAATAATTCAATAAAAAATTAATTATAAATAAATTTCTTATTTTTAAATAATTATTAAAAAAATTATTTAAATTAAATGAAATATAAATTATTATTTTGTTAAATCAATAAATAATTAAAAATATTTAACAAAGTGAATTAAATATTTAAATAAAAATTTAATTAACATAAAATTTATTAACAAAAAAATATTGAAGAATTAAAAAATAATTTTATATTTCTTAATTAATAATTTATTTAAATAAAGGAAAATAATTATTACACATTAATTAGTTAATTAATTACAAAAATAAGAAAATATTATTTGAATTATAAAAAAACATATAATTAAATAAAGAATCTAAATTAATTATTTTAAAATAATATTCAAGACTAAATAATAAATTAAAAGTTAAATAAAATTATAATTAAAACATAAAATAAAACCTTGTTAATCATAAAAACTATATTTTTAGAGTTTCACTGTTTAAATAGAAAATTAGCAAATAATAAAACTAATTAATTAAAACCTTATTTTAAAAAATAAATCATAATTATATTATATATATTGTGTGGAAAAATTTGTATCCAAAAAATGACACAATCAATTCCCCACACTAGTCTCTTTCTTGTCATCAAGCAATGAATGAATCAAATTATATGAAATGAAATAAATTTAAAATTTAAAATATCGAATGGCAATGAAAAGTTTGTTTTAAAATTGATTTTCCCCTTTTATTTCATTAAGAAGTGAAAATATTTTAAGCTCACGAAATTAAGTATTTTTAGGGTTAAATTGAATCATTTCTTAAAACAATTCTTGACCATAAATTTTTGAATTCACAGTAAACATGTTTCAATTTTAATTCAAATGAAAGTACAATATTCACTTTACCTCTAGGATAATAGAATCACATAATTAGTAATCAAATAAATTAGAAACACATTTTTGGATGAAAAACATAATAATTTAAATGGAAGTATAAATAACTCCTCCATCATCATAAATAATAAAATAATGGATTCAAACTAAATTATTATTTTCGTATCATAGTCTATTTGAATTCATATATTATGATTTTTAATCCTATTTTAGAAAAAAAAAGGTAATGATAATTGTATAACATTGACACAAATTTTTACCAAAGTCCACCACATTTCAAGAGGAAAATTAAAACTTTTTTACTCAATAATATTCAATGGGAAATATATAATTAACCTATTTAATATGGCTATATATCACTCAAAATTCAGAAAAATGTTAAACTATTGAATATTTTCTTATTGAAACATGAGAAACAACCATATTTGAAAAAATAGGGGTTTTCTATGGGATTTCACAATGGAATAGTTTAGCACATTGAAATACACGTTCCCCCATACTAAATTTCATCATTTTCCTCAATGTTATATCTATGTTGTAGAAAACATGTAAATTCAATTTTAATTTTCACATGGATTTTTCAAATTCAGTAGATTAAATATTTGTTCAAAGGGTTAAAAAATATTTATGATTTTTTTAGAAACAAAATAAATAACAACCCATTTTGTAAGATCCTGGATTTTATGGAGGTAAATTCTTATTTAATTTTTTTTCAATCCCTTATAGATGGATAATTAAATTGTCACAGGGTGTATGAGAAATATCAGGGTTGTTTCAGGGGTTTCAAGCATGAATGAAAAGATAAAATGGCCATTCATTGCATGTTTCATAGTTGGTGCCCGATTAGTGTAAATCATGCACCCAGACTGTGCTAGTAAGGAGGAGGGGTTAAGGGTTTAGGAAATTGTGCAAGGAGGGAGATGAAAACCATGAGGTCCTAGATAGAGGCATTCTCCATGGTTTTTTCAGGGTTTGTCAAACTTTTCGGGCCTCCCAATGTAGCCATGGGACGTAACCCCTCTTAGGTAGTGGCTAGAGCATGGTTGGTACACAGTTTGGAAAACTATGTGGCTCATTCAAAACTATTATTTGACCAAACATTCACCTCATGATTTTATGTCTCTCACCCAATTTGATTCCCCCTTATTCTCCATAAAACCCAAGTGATGAACCTAATCTCTAAAATATTCCCAAGGGTGGTTCTCTTTCGATTTTTAGTCGTTTGGAGTGTGGTTGGGTGTGGATTAGAGCTCTAGGTAAGCCTAACACCCCTCTTTCTTCTATTTTTCAGACTAGGACTTGTAGCTTGGGTAATCTTCTTCCATATCCCTAAAACCCTATTTTTCAATTGTATTCTTGGTTGAATATTCAATGTGTGGAAAAATCTAGTTCTAAGGATAAGGTTAAGGGGGATTTCATCTTCAGATTCGAGGTAGGCGGTCTACAAGTTATATCCCATAGTCTTGAAGTTGATTTTGATAAATGTTGCTGTGCTATTATGTCTTTCTTGTTGTTCATTTTATTACGTTGGTAATATTTTTCATAATGGTTATCTAAATGATGAAACAAACATTTCATGATTCATGTGGGATGTATTGAGTTTTATTAGACCATTTAGGACCACCCATGGGGTTTTCCAATATTCTAAAACATGGAAAATTGAAATGTTAAGTGTAAGGTTGCCTTACGTCAAAATATATCCCATAAAAAATATGTTGTTATATTAGTTGGGTTATAAATTTTACTGATATCGGTTGTGTCTAGTGGTTAGTAATGGAGTAAGGGATTGTTTGGTATAATGTGAGAAAGGGTTAAATGGATTAATGTGAATGTGTCAATTGTATTATGAGTATGCAATAGAAATGCATAAGTATATTAAGGCACGTGAAATGAATAATGTGTGAATTGATTAATTCATGGTTATCGATGAATATGTTAAATGGGATAATGTAATGGAATTGTTTATGATGCTAAAAGGGATAAAGTATGAAATGGGTATGCTTTAAATGGGTTACTCTAAGTAAATGGTAAATGTGTTAACAGATTAATGCATAAAAGGGATTTATGTGTTAAATGGAATGTGAATTGTGAACGTTTTGTGTATTGTTTTGTGTATGGATTGTGTTATGGTATACGTGTTATATGGATAAAAATCATGTAGACATAGATTGGTTCTTGCAGGGTATTGGACTTGAAGATCTACATCGATGGGTCGGGTTAGACTATGGCACTATACCCCAACCCATAATGTATGGGATAGGGAATGGGACTAGGGATATATACCTTTAATGGATGCATTTGATGAAACTATGTAGACCGAGTATCCAAGGTATGTGATATGTCAATTTGTTTTATGAAATGATCATTTATAATGATACAGGAAACATGGATTATTTTCTTATACATTATAATTGGACGACTTAAGCCATTGTATAAAGGATGTAAATTCCTAACCCATGGAACATGTGATGAAAATAAACTTTGTAATAGATACGATATATGTCATTAAAATGGAAATCATAATGGAAATGGGTAAAGTGAATATTTTTAACTAATGGTGCCTTATTTGTCTTTTGTTTTACCTTTTCATTTACTACATACATGCATGAAAATCTATTTTTACTAGATATTTTTATACATCATAGGTTATGAACTATTTAGTTTTACTCACACCCAACTCGGGATGTTTTTGGGTACCCATGAAGGATTCATTATTGCAGGACAGGGCAAGGAAAAGGGCCTAATGCTTTATTATTGTTTTAGGCTTGGGATGTGTATGGATAAGGATCCAGACTTACAATTAGGACCCATTATTGGGATTCATTGAGTTGCCTTTGGGGGGGGGGGGTTCTCTACTTTTTTCACTATTTTTCAGACATGACATATTTACTGTTAAGTTGTGTTATGTTCCTAATTTTGGAAAATGGTGGGTAATGCATGTTTCTGTTTTATTTTATATTTTTTCCTTTATTTCATATGTTTTCTAATGTGATTTTCTCTAGTAAAAGGGTATATTCTCCCCATTTGATTCTTCAGACCCTCAATATTATTCATCAACCGATGGAATATGAGGAGGTGTTCTTGAGGTCATGTCGCGACCTGGATCAAGGCACCAGTTTATTATTTCTCAAGTCAGGAATGTTACAAAGTGATATTAGAGAAGTTCTTTTCTATGAATTAATATTTTTGTATTGTATACATAATATTACGATGTTTTGGTTCTTAGCAATGAACTTTTTCATGGGAGTATCTAACCCTTGTATGAGGTAAAACCCATGTACCAAGGTGTGAATTGTTGTTCTTGAGATGTGTTGTTATAGTTGAATGATATTTCATCATTGGGAGATACACTTGTTGTGTAATGTGACTAATTTATGATAATTTTTTCATGGATATAATGGCATGAGATTTTGAATTCATACATCATTATAGGAACCTATGGATATAGGATGAATGCACCATGGTATGAATATAGAATAAGGGTGGGTGGGACATGAAGGGAGGATTGAATTTAACTTTCTTGAAAATTGAAGGAAAATGGTGTCTAATAAAGATGATGCAAATGGGTAAAATAGAATGAATTTTATGGAATGGTTAGATAATGTTTCTTAATAAGGGTTAACAAATTATGTTAAATGAAGGTTTAGAAATGAGTTAAAATGTTGTTTATAACAAATTGGGAAAAGTGAATTGTGTCTAATAGTAATGTTTTATTTTGTGAGTGTGGAAATAGTTTTAGAAAAATGTATAATGAAGGAAAATTATGTTATCCATGAACCATTATATGAATTTTAGATGTTAGTATTCTATGTCTGGTAAAATCCATTGGGATAGTGTAAGAGAAATTAATTGTTTATGCATAGTGAATAGATTTATCATGTGTATACTTTGGAATATTTATGTTATGTGTTATAAGAATTGTGTTTGGAATTATAGAGAGATGACTCCAAAACAACATATATCATTTAGAATAAAATAAAATATTTTTTAGATCACTCCACTAGTAGTAGAGTAAGATAATCAGTTAGTTCATGAAAATCGAGGATGAAAACATTTCCATGAGAAAATCATTCATTTTATATAGATAATGGAATGGAACCTAGGGTGGGTCATTCCGAGTATGTTTGATCTGACTAAATAGATTCTGTTGTAGCTCCCTCCAACAGTAACAAGAGAGGGTGGACCCGTGGCATTAGAGTTTTGGATAGATTTCATCTACAAGATTTTGGATCATTTTGAGACTCCTATAGAGAATATATTCAAGTTGGTAGCACACATGTTATTGGAACTGGTAATGTTATGGTGAGATATTTTGGTTCAAACTCAGTAGGATGATGGTATGTTATGGAGAGACTTTCAAGGAAATTTTCTAGAGAATTTCTATTTGGATGCCTTAATATAGGAGTGGGATAAAGAATTTATGTGGTTGACCTACAAAACTATTTCATTGATTGATTATTCTGTCTGTTTCATAGACATGATTTTATTTGTTCCCGCATTGTAAGGGGCTGAGGTATCTATGGTGAGATGCATTCAAGATGGACTTAGACATGAGATTATGTCCCAAGTGAACATATTCCATTTAAAGAGGATTTCCTAAGTGATGGACCAAACCCTTATTTTTTAGGGGAACTCTAAGGAATATTTATGTAGTTGGTTTTTATTTCTAGTTGGATAGACCAGTAATTTTACTTATGAGGGAATGAGGAATTATTTTGGAAACCTTTCTCTTGGTGGAAGTGTGAAGGGTTGTCAAAAGAGAGGATTAACCTCTCTTGGTGGTGACCAGGCCTTTTTCTATCAATGTGGAGGGCCAGTGAACACACGGGGATAGTGTCACCGACAATCAGTTGAGTGTCGAGCATGTTGTGGAATGGAGAATGTTCAGATGTTCTATAGGAATCCTAGATATTATGGAATATATAGAGGACCGAGGCCATTTCCAAGTGCAAAAATGGGTTCGATTAACCCATACCAGACATGTAGTTAGATCTCGACTAGTTGTATTGGTTTTGATGGTGGATGTGGAACTCCAAGGTGAGAGCATCCATTTTAATAGAGTAGTGGAGCACCAGAGATTCAGATCAGAACCTAGGGTAATGGGGCCAATCAGATTTATATATTCTAGACTATATTGGAAATGGAAAGTCTAGACCATCAACTATTCAAGGTATGATCCTTGTGGATTCTAATCTTGTTAGTGATTTATTTTATACAAGTCTATCACATTATTTTGTGTCTTATCATTTTGAGGTTGTTTTGGGTTTATTATTCAGTCACATGTGTGGGTTTATGTTGATATATACACCATTAGGGTTTCAAGAAGAAAATATAAGGTAATTTAAGGGTTGTTCTCTTGAGGTTATTGGGTACTATTTTCTGTGGGAGTTGTTTATGCATGAGATGTCTAGTTTTGATTTTATTTTTCTAATGGATTAGTTAGTGTTTTACCAGTCCCATATTGATTGTTACTAATATATGGTGACATTCACATCTCTTGAGGGAGACATGTATGACCATCGTGGAGAATGGGATGTCTGGGAAGGCTGTGGAGGGCCTGTTTGTCAGTAGTTGGGTTAAATCACAAAGTGTCTTATCTCATGCTTGTTGATAGGGACGTAGATCCCCTAGTATTTCTTCCTATAGTGGATGAGTTTCAAGATGTGTTTCATGATGAATTCTTAGTGCTTACACCTGAGAGATATTTTGAGTTCACTATAAGGTTACTTCTAGGAGTAGAACTAGTTTTCATTTATCTGTATCGAATTGCATAGGTATAATTCTAAAAGCGTATAACTCAATTAGAGGGATTGAAGAATAAAGGATTTATTTGTCCTTTTACATCACCTTGGGGATCTAAATGATGTTTTCTAAGAAGGTTTATGAATCATTGTGATTATTTTTTTATTATAGGAAGTTGAATCATATGATTGTTAATAATTGATACCAACTTCTTTCTATTGATGATTTGTTCGACTAGTTGAGAGGTTCTTTGGTGTTCTATAAGATTGATTTGAGATCAGGGTATCATCAACTAATGGTGAGACCTTATTATAAACCTCATACTATGTTTTGGAGCATTTATGTGTTGTATGAGTTTTTTTATTTCATTTGGGTTAACCAATGTCTTGATAGTGTTTATGGACCTACTGAATTTAATCTTTCACCCTAATATAGATAAATTTATAGTCATTTTTTATGGTATCATGGTGTACTCTAAAACTCATGATGATCATTTCAAACATCTTGACATCCTCTTGAGTACACTAAGAGGGAATCAGCTATATACCAATCTATCAAATTGTCATTTATGCATTGATTGGGTGAATTTATTAGGTCACATTATCTCTGAGTATGCAATGTTGGTGGAATTGGAGGAAGTGACGATCGTTTTGTCTTTTGAGTAGACCAAGAATGTTTCTGATGTTTAGAGTATTCTAGGTTTGGATGGTTATTACCTAAGGTTTATTAAATAATTCTACTTTTGGATAGTGCCACATTCAGGATTGATCAAGAAAGGCATCTTGTTTTATTGGACCGAGGATGTGAGAATTATTTTCAAGAGTTAATTTAGTGGTTAAATATCACATTGATTTTGTTCCTACCCAAGTTAAGAAATGGGAATATCATGTTTTATAATTCATATAGTGTGGGTATGAGGGAGGTATTAATGGAGGATGATTGGGTGGTTTTTTATGGTTCATGATAGTTGATGTCGCATGAAATAAGTTACCTTGCTCGCAAACTTGAAGTGGTCGCAGTGGTTTATGCCATGAGGTTTTGGTTGAATTACTTGTTGGGAGATTGGTTCATGGGTTATATAGATTTTAAAAGTCTTAATTATATATTCTCTATGCATGATCTGAATCTTTTGTAGTGAAGATGGGTTGAGTACATGCAGTTTTTTGATTTTGAGCAGTTTTACAAAACCAATGGAACCATTAGTAATGATCGGATCGTTTATGTTTGTGGTCGTGTTTTTGCTTCAATGTGTATGAAAAATTATTAAATGATTGATTTCCATGAATCAAAGTGGTTAGTGAATATAGGGCTGAAGATAATGTATCATGATCTTCATAGGCATTATTGGTGAGCATGTATGAAGAAATAGATTGAAGGATTCATTGTGTGATGCCTTCCCTATCATCAGGTGAAGGCTGAAGATTACAGGCCGGGTCATTTTGCAGAAAATACCCATTATGGAATATAAATGGGATGAAATTATGATGTATTTTTTGGTATTTATCCTAAGTATGCCTCATAAGAATTATGCAATTTGGGTGGTTGTTGATCGGTTGACTAATGTGTCTCATCTCTTGTCGATTCAAGAGACTTACACACTGTATCATTTGGATGATTTGTATGTCCAATAGGTAGTGGAATTGATTGGGGTACCATGGACCATAATTTTGGATCATGATACGCATTTTACATCATCCTTATGGAAATGATTACATAAGGAACTAGGTACCACGATGTTTTTTAGAACAGGTTTCCACTTTCAAATGGATAGTCAGTCAGAGTGTACCATTAGAGTACTAGAGGACATGTTGGTAGCTTGTGTCCATGATTTTGGTGGATCTTATGTGAATCACTTTTCACTTTTTGTTTTTCCAACAATAATAGTTACCATACTCTCATTTAGATGGCCTTTTTATGATATTTATGGTAGACCGTGTAGATCTCCATTATGTTGGATGGAATCTGGAGAAACCAAATATTTGGGACTAAGTCTCATGAAGGAGATATCAATGTAGGTTAAGATGATCTGCAAAGAAAATGGTAATAGTTCAGATTAGGCATAAGTCGTATGTGGATCCGTATCGTATAACTCTTGATTTTGTGTTGGGTGATCATGTGTTTCTTCAAGTGTCACCATGGTTGGGACACATTTGGATTCAGAAGAAGGGTAAGTTGGTTCCCAGGTTCAGGGAACCATTTCTGATTTTGGAGAATATCATACCAGTGGCATACTGATTTTCTCTTCCAGGATAGTATATTGGAATCCATGGTGTTTTCATGTTTCATAGCTTCAGTTGTATCCCCCTGACCTATCTCAGGTGATCTATGTTGAGGATTTTTTTGATTGATAGTGATGTTTCTTTTGAGGAGAATCTAGTTCATATTGTATATCATAGTGATAAAGTCATTCAAGGTAAGACTATGACCTAGGTTTGAGTTTTATGGAATTATGGTAATGTTTAGGAATAAACATGGGAAAGGGATTCAGATATTCAATCTTAGTGGCCCAATGTCTTTCCTTTCGAAACTCAGTGATGCTTGAGATTGTGACTTGAGGATGAGCCATTATAAGGTGGAAATGTTGTAAGATCCTAAATTTTTTGCAGGTACATTCTTGTTTCAATTTTGTTTTGAATCTCCTATAGTTGGCTAATTATATATTTACCAGGTGTATGAGAAATCTTGAGGGTGTTCTAGGTGTCAAGGCATGAAGGAAAATAGAAAATGGCTATATTTTTCACATATCATGGTCTGTGCATGGTTAGTGTAAATCGTTCACCCAAATTGTGTTATCCAAGAAGAAGGGGTACACGATTAAGAAAACTATTAATGGAGAGATCTAGACCATAGAGACCTAGATTGAGGAATCATGTATGATTTATGCATGGTTTTTACAACATGAAGGACACCTTAAGTAACCATGTAGATTAACCTATCTTAGCCAGAGTCCAGAGCATTCTTGGTCCATGTTTTAGAAAACTATGCGAATAAATCATGTACCTCAATAAAAAGTGTCATTTTACCAAACTACACCTTTGGTATTTTAAGACTATCACCATATTTCCATCCCCATTCTTCCCCTTGCAATACTAGTGGTGAAAATAACCCAAAAATCATCCAAAGGGTAATTATACTTCAATTTTAATACATTTAGAGTGTTGTTGGGTGCAGATCAATACTCAGGGTAATTCTAACACTCCTCTTGCATCTCTTTTCGGATTAGGTCTTGTAGCTTGGTTTATCTTCTTTTGAATCCCTAAAACCCTATTTTGAGGTGGATTCTAGGTTGGGGCTTCAAAGGGTGATTAAATCTAGATATAAGTCTAAGGATACAAGTTTTTCTGTCTTCGTATTTGAGTTAAGAGATCTCTATGTTATATCTCACAGTCTATAAGTTCATTTGTACATAGGTGGTTGTGTTATTGATTATCTCTTTTTTTATATTTTATTCACTTGGTAATATTTGGTATAGTGGTTGTTAAATGGTGAATTAATCTACTCATCATACCCATAAGATTTATTTTGGTTTATTATATCATTTGGGGCCACCCATGGGGTTCACCAATATTCCTGAACATCAAAAATTGTAATGTTAGGCATAAATTTGACTTATGTTGAAATTTTTCTAGTGAAAAATGTGTTGTTATGTAAGTTGACTTATAAATAGAACTAATATTGATTGTTTATAGTGGTTATTAATGTAATAAGGGATGGTTTGGAATATTTTGATAAATGGATACATTTGAGTGTGTCAAATGTCTTATGAATTTGTAATGGAAATGAATAAGTGGATTTATGCACATGAAATGATTAATGTGTGAATGGGTTTATTCATGATTGTTGATGAATCTTTTAAATGGGACAATGTATGGGAGTTGTTTATGAGGATAAATGGGATAATTTATGAAATGGGATATGGGTTAAATGGTTTATTCTAAGTAAATGGTAAATGTATTAATGGGTTAAGTCATAAAGAGGGTTTATGTGTAAAATGGAATGTGAATTATGAATGTTTTTTGTATTTTTTGTGTATGGATTATGTTATAGTATATGTGGAAAATGGAAACAAAAATCATGTGCACTTGTCTTGGTTATTGTGTGGATTTGGAGTTGAGGATCTATGTCCACAAGTTGGGTAAGACTGTGTCTTTAAACCCCAACCCATAATGCTCATGTTAGATAAGGGTACTGAGGCTCTATACTTCTAATGGATTCATTCGATGAGACTGTCTGGACCGAGTCTCCAAGGTAATAGAAATGAATTTTTTTTAATTTTTATTTCTAATGACAAAGAAAACTTGGTATATTCTCTTATGCATGATAATTGGTTGAGATAGGATACTTTGTAAAGGATGTGAATGCCTTACCAGTGGAACATGTCATCAAAATGAACATAGTAATGAAGACAGTATAAGTGATGAAAATAGATATCATAACAGAATTTGGGTGAAGTAATTTTTTAAACTAATGACTTTGGAGTATTATTTTGGTTTACCTTGTCACTTACTTCATACATTCATGCAATATCTATTTAGAATTGTTATTTTATAGACACGATTGGTTGTGGCCTACTGAGTTTTATTCACACCCTACTCAGGCCACTGTAGGGTACCTGAGCAGACTATATTGTTCCTGGTCAAGACAAGGGAATGGTCATTATGATAGGGAGTTGATTTGGGCTTTGGGTTTCCATGGTTAAGGATCTAGACTTGGAGTCAGGACATGTTTTGGGGATTCAGCTGGTTCTCTTAATTTTGGGGTTTTCACCACTTTTGGCACTATTTGTGAGACATGACATATTTACTATTTAATTGTGTTTGTACCCTGTTTGGTAAAAGTAGTAATTCATGTTTCTAGTTTATGTCTTAATGTTTCCATTATTTCATATGTTGTCTAGTGTGTCTTAATTTGGTAACAAGGGTATAGTCTCCCCATGTGATTCCTCAAACCATCACTACTAGTTAGAAACATCTCGCATAAGAGGAGGTCCTCTTCTGGTCATGTGGAGACCTGGCATTGGGGACTGATTTAGTGGTACCTAGTTTCGAGAAATTAGAAAAAACATGTATAATGGTTCACTAATTCTTACCACATCAAAAATTATGTTCAATAGAATGTTTTGTAAGTCATTTCATGTTCATGGAATAGTTCAATTTCTTTTTTTGTAAAGAAATTAATATCCCTCACGACTGGATACTAAAATGAACTTGATATTAAAACATTTAATAGTAGTAACTAAAATTTTTTAGTAGTAATTTCAGAAAAAAGATATTAGATATTTTCAATTCTTATAAAACAATTATGTTCAAATCATCAGTGCCAACGAACAGATTTTAAAAACATGAAAATTCCTATATTTTTATACTATAAAACTCCAAAACATTTAAGATTTATTCCAATTCAAATTTTCTTTAATTACATATTTCTTTCCTATAAATTAAGTATCTCTTGTAATATTGTATGTTCCTAGAAAAATTTAACACATTAATATTATATTGAATAAATTTCAGCTCAATTAAAATAGAACTCAATTTTTAGAATATATTAGGATGAATCCATAATTCTTTTATCTTGTATCTCCTTTTTTAATCATTTTAATGTGAAAATAATTAGATTTAATAGTAAACTTAAGTGGAGCGAATCCTAAAATATATTCTTTGTGGATAAATTTAGTAGATACTCACTTTGAATAGCAATTACATTATCATTATAGTAATCCCAAATTATTCACTAAAAAAATACTATAGTAAAAAAGAAGAAAATAATAACACTAAAAAATGATATTATGTTCCCCCATACTTATTCCAAAAAATATATATATATATAAAATTAAGGGAAGAAACAACCTAATTTATTCAGGGATATTTAGTTTCTAATAGTAGAATTTCCTCCCCCATAGGTTCTATATTAACTTCTCTAAACAGTTTCATCGAATTTCTATTAATAGTAAATGGGGAATCTTTCCAAGGATCTTTAAACAACACATCACTAAAAGGGAAAATGTGATTAAAATAATAGGATCATCCCATTGGTAAGGAAATCTACGATCTAAAATATTCAGTCTATAGTTGTAAAGAAGCACTTTATATCCAATATGTAACTCTTTGTTCATAAACTTATTATCATCAATATCCTTGGTTTTATCCTTTAAAATCCTTTAATTTTCATTACCATTATTCATTATCTATATTAACTATTGAAAACACATCTTTTTATCTTTTAAATTTTTAAATAGACACAAATTCCATGATTTGATAGCCCAAAAATATTTATATTCAACTTGTACAGGAAAATTACAAGATATTAAAAAAAACTATTGTATAATATTTAATACCTAGTGGATTCTTATAAGAAGTATGATTTTTTAAAGATCATACACATTCCTCAAGATCCAATCATTCCGATTAAAGTTAACAACATTCTCAAGAATATATTTAATCTCTCTCTTTGAAACTCCATCCATACCTCTAGTTTGAGGGTGATAGTGTGTAGACTCCTTTTATATACCCCATATATTTTTTGAATATCCTACAAGGTGATATTTTAGAAATTGGTAACTTGTTATTTGCGAATGAATCTAGGCATCCCAAATCTAAAATCTATATTTCTCTTGACAAATTGGGAAACCCAACTAGAATCATATGTTCTAATAGGAATTTCATCAATACACATCAACACATATTCAATAACAATAAGAATGTATAGGTATCAAAATGAATAAGGAAAAAAGAAAAATAAAGTCCATTCCTCATACATCAATGACATCACAAAACAAAAATGGTTATTCTTTCATCTCATGTCATTTAGAAATGTTTCCCTAAAATTTAAAGGATTTAAAACTCCTACAAAACTCAAGAGAATGTTTAAAAATGGGATGCCAAAATAGTCTCAGATCAAGAATTTTCCTTTCAGTCATCTATAGACCAATGTGGCCACTACAACTTAGAAAATGGACAAAAATTTATAGTGGATGATATTTTTTAATTCATGATTCATCTCTTCAAAAATGGATCACTTCTCAAATTCCATAAGATAGGATCATCACAAATATATTTCCTTGACTAGAAAGTCAATTTAGATACATGATGCATATAAAACTAGCGTGGAACAATTTTAGTAGCTTTGTAATTCACACTATTTGAAAACAATGTACTTATGTGAATAGTAGTAGAATACAAATTCTACCCCAAGAAAATATCTCTTATAAGTTAAATAAATGATTTATCTTGGAAAATTTTAATAGGAATCCTACTCAAATGATCATCCATAGTATTCAAAATTACATTTATATATTTTATCTCTATATAAAAGTACTAGTGTAATAAGATACATTAAACAATCCTTATTTTTATTATAGTTTTTTAATGTAGTATCTAATAGAAAAATGATCAGTGATAACAAAATTTTAGATCCTAAAAGATATCTCCTAAACATATCATGGGAAAAAGCAACTTATAACTCCTTTTCTATTGTGGAGTGATTAGATTGGGAAGAATATAGGGTCCTTGAATCATAATAAATGACATGCGATTTCCTCTCCAATCATTTCCAAAGAAAATATTCTAAATATAATTCTGAATAATTGGTCAACGAGTCAAAAGGAAGGTTCCAATTAGGTGGTTGAACTATTGGTGGGGACAAAAGGTTTTGTCTGAGTTCATTAAAGGATTCCTTACACTTATCATCACATTAAAATAAATGAATTTCTTTTTTATGTTTCTTATCAAAGGCAGAGCAGTTTACCAGAACTATTTTATGAGCCTCCTACACAACAAATCATGGATATGAAAAGATCTAATATCTTTAATAGTATTAGAAAGTTTAAATGAAGATATGATGTTAACCTTGTATGTTTCCAACCAAATTCAATTATGATACACTTCTTGAACAAGAACGATTCCACTATCAACCATAAAATAATTTTTTTTTAATGGTCATAGGTTATTCACAATACACACTCTAATTATTTCTCCAAAAATAATCAGACAGCTCTCAAAATTTGGACCCTATACTATGAAATCATCTATAAACACCTCTATGTATTCCTTGATAAATTAAAATAAATGATAGACGTGTATATTTGAAAATAATTAAGAGTATTTTATAGTATAAATCAGATTTTATGATAAGTAATGATATTTAAAGGAAATTTGAAAGTTTTTTTATCCTTGTCCTCTAGAGTTATGTGAATCGTAAAGAATCCATAAAAACCTTCTATGAAGAAATAATGATATTGACTGGATAAAAAATCAATATTTTTATCAAGAAATTGTATGGGGAAGTGGTATTTCCAAGTCACTAAATTATTCTTCCTATAATCGATGCATACCCTATACTTATTGGGAAACCTAGATGGCAGTAGCTCTCCAAATTCATTCTTTACCACTTTGAATCCACCCTTTTAGAAATGATTTGAACTAAACATACCCATAAACTATCAATAATGGGGTAAATTATAACCACAAACAATAAGGTAGTAACCTATTTCTTAACCCCTTAATGAAGGGTTTGATTTAATCTTTTCTGAAATTGTATAACAAGTTTTCAATCATCCTCTAGAAAAATATTATGCATACACACCAAAGGACTAATAGATAGTACATCATCTAAAGAGAAGCCGATGGAATTCATATTCATATTAAGGGCCTCTAAGAGTTGATTTTATTTTTAATTATATATCCCACTTTAAATTATAAAAATATATCAGGTTTTTCTTCTATGTAATCATATTTCAATTTTTTAGGAAATTGTTTGTGCTCTTGTGTGGATGGGATTTCACTACTATAAAACATGCCTTTAACGGTGATATAATAGGCCATTATTAGAACTAAGAAAGCATAGACTAACATTACATGATTAAAATCCATAATATTTTATCATTATAAGAAAATCACTAATTATGGGGTCCTTTATCATTGCTAACAAACATTTATCAATGATTCCTTTATCAGTGCTTTTAGATGTGATGACAAAAGACCCCATTTATCAACTCGACTAAAAGTACTCATAAAGGTGGGATTTATCAATGCATCTAAAAGTGAAAATAAAGGGGGCCCTTATCATAACTACTAAATACACTAATAAAGTAATCTTTATCAGGGCTTCTAGAAGAAATGATAAGGAAAACATTTATTTGAATATTTATAAGCACTAAAAAATGGATCCTTTATCAGTGATATTAGAAGCTCTAATAAATGGATCCATTATCAATCCATTTAGTAATGCAGATAAAGGGGAAAGTTATAGTGTGATTTAATAGGACACTACATCACTAGAAAAATCACTAGAAAGTAGTAAAATTAAGTACAAATATAAAATTTAAATGATATAAAATTAACAACCAAAATATAAGAAGTAAAAAAGATAAATTATATAGAAAATTAATGAACACTTATAAATGAAAAAACCACCCCTACTAGCAAAAAAATAACGTACCTTTATAATATAACAATTCATATATTAGTAATAATATAATGAAATAAATTAAATATAATGTGTTAAATTAAAATGAAACTTTGAGTCATACAAGGAACAATGGGTATCAGATTGAGTTATGTTTGATTCTTGCACATCACACCATTTCTTCTTCATCTTCATGCAATATATATATCAAAATTAACTAAATAATTAAAAGATAAAAATATTAAGTAAATTAATTAATTTATATCAGATACAATTATGGGAAAACAAACTAGGCTCGTTTTCTCGATTTCAGTGATGTGAAGCGTGATTTAAGAAAAATTGACAGTTATATATCAAAAAAGACACTTGGATTAATACCGATAAAATTAGTCATAACATTGAGGTGAAGATGATTCCTACACATCACAAATCACTTATGGATAATTTTTTTATACTATAAAAATATTCTCAATTAGTTTTATCAATTTTGAGTACGTCACTTTTATTTTTTACTAAAAAATCATTTTAAACCAGAAACACAAAATTTAATTAATACAAGTCACATCATGTGTTGGATTGACTTGAGACAAATTTCTACACATCAAAAATGACATATGTATCACTTCCCTAAATTATCAAGATAATCTGAGTGAGATTTCTCTTATTCTAGTGAGTGGCACAATTTGAACTAATATGTCGATTTTAAACTAATAATGAACACTTTGAGTCATATCAGGCACATAATGTTTCAAATTTAGGTAATTTTGATTCCTAAATGTAAAAAAATACCTATAGATGTTTCTTATAGAGTATCAATACCATCCAAATATTTTTTTCAGGGTATTGAGTTTGTCTTTTTTTATTTTTAATAAAAAATTGGTCAATTTAAAAAAAACAAACATAGAGTCATAATAGTCACACCATGCATCAGATTGAGTTTTGGATGATTCCAACACATCCAAAATTATATAAGGAACATTTTTATACATTATAATTATAATAAAAATGCAGTAATTTTATTTTCATTAGGTCACTTGTGTTTTTAATAAAATTCCATTTTAAGCTGCACACCTGCACATTGAGTCATATCAGTCACATCATGTGTCAATTTTATGTGAACTCATTAATAAATGTCATAAATGAACTATGAATCATCTTATTAAAATATAAAAACATTCCAAGTGTGTTTTCTTGATTTTTAGTGAGTTGTATTTTTTCAACTAAAATGTAAATTTTATAGGATAACAGAAATATTGAGTCATACCAGGATAATCATGTATTAAATTGAGGTGATAATGTCAAAAATGACTTATGGATCATTTTCCTAATGTATCAAAACAATCCTAATTTGTTTTAATTATTTTTAGTATATCAGTTGACATTTTTACAAAAATTAATGTCAATTTAAATAAAGGGAAACACTTTAAGTCATACTGATCATGCTATGTGTTAGATTGAGGTGCGTATAGTTTCAACAAATCCTAAATGACATATGGATCATTTTTCTAAACTATAATGATAATATGAATTATCTTTATTGGTTTTCAATACAACAATTGTTTTTTTTACTAAAATGTCATTTTAAACTGGAAACACGTACTTTGAGCTATACCAGTCACATCGTGTTTTGATTTGACATGAGACTAATTCATACTTTTCATAAAAAACCTTTTTAATAATATTACTAATTTAATATGATAATCCAATATTTTTTTATTGGTTTTCAATAAGTGAAACGTTTTGAACTAAAATGACAATTTTAAACTGATAATAGGCACTTTGGATCATACTGAGAACATCGTTTATTATATTGAGGTGTGGTTAACTCCTACACATCACGAATGACATATAGATAATTTTATTTAAGTATAAAAACAATTCTAATGTGTTTTATAGGTTTTTAGTATGTTAGTTATCTTTTTTACTAAAATTAAAGTCAATTTTAAATAAAAAGACACACTTGGAGTCATACCAGTCACATTGTAAGTCAGATTTTGGTGAATCTGATTCATCACATCCCAAATTACATATAGTCAATTTTCATTAAATAAAAAATAATATTAATTTTTTTCTCGACTTTGAGTATATAGCGTTTGTTTTTTACTTAAATTTCATTCTAAATTGGGAAAACACACATTGAGTCATACTGGTCGCATTATGTATCAGTTTTTTGTGCAGTTGATTCATATATGTCATAAATGACTTATGAAACATTTTCCTAATTTATTAAGATAATCTGAGTTTTTTTATTATGTTTTAATGAGTGAAACTTTGTGAACTAAAATATCAATTTTAAACAGATAACAGACACATTAAGCCATACTAGTCAAATCATATACCAAATTAAGGTCCAAATAATTTATACAAATAAAAAATAACTTATGAATAACTTTACTAAAGTATCAAAACAATCTGATTGTGTTTTCCTAGTTCTTAGTATGTCAGTTGTCATTTTTACTAAAATCAATGTCAAGTCTAAATAAAAAGATACTCTTGGAGTCATACAGGTCATTCGGTGGGTCAGGATTAGGTATTTCAGATTCTTACACATCCAAAATTACTTATGAATAGTTTCCCTAACGTATCAAAACAATATGAATTTGTTTTCTCAATTTGGAGTACATCACTTGTGTTTTTTACTAAAATGTCATTTTAAAATAAAAACATATATCTTGAGTCATAACAGTCACATCATCTATCGTTTTGATGTGATAATAATTCATAGACATCAAAAACTAATTATGAATCATTTTACTAAATTATGATGGAAATCTGACCATACTTTATCATTTTTCAGTATGTCACATGTCATTTTTACTGAAATTAATTTCAGTTTAAAATAAAAAGGCATAATTGGAGCTATATCGGGCACATAGTGCATCAGATCTTGGTTTGGATAATTCCTACATATCGAAAATGATTTATGTATATTATTATAAATGTATCAAAACAATATTAATCTGTATTATTGGTTTTTATGATTTTATGTGTGTTTCAAACAAAAAATTAAAATCATAAACTAAAAATATAAAGTTTGTGTCATATTGGTTATATCGTACATCGAATTGAGTCGTGGATGATAGATTAGGTGATGTTTTGTTTCTTTCATCCATATTGACAAAGCCACAAAAGAAAGAAATTTTCCATTTGGATGGATGAATGAAACCCTATGCTACCTAAAATTCGTTATCCAAAAGTAACATGCTCTCTCTTTTTTGTCTTACTGTAGAAGATAGATAAAAAAAATTACTTCCCAAAAGATCAATGAAAAAAATATTAATTAATAGAAAAAAATTATAAGGAAATTAACTTCACAATAATAGATAAAATGGTGAAAAAATTAAATAAATAATTATTAGGAATTCTCCTTTTCATGATGGTTTTGTACATTCTTGACTTATCTCCACGTTTTTGTTATCCTAATTGCAGCCTCTAAGTCTAATATCTCGTGAGAACGAGAAGATTCAAAAAACTACCCCAACACATAGAGAATAATACTTATTTATATGAAAATAATTATTATGTTAGTAATACTATAAATAAATTGATAAATCATAAATATGAAATAATATATTAATAAATTATCAATTTTAAACTGAAACCAAAAATTTTGTGTCGTACAAGGTATGGTTTATTCCACCATGTCTTCTTATCATACAGTTCATTCAAAACTCTAGGCCATCTAAAAATATTTCATTTTGATAACCTAGAATGTTTACTGCATTATATAATAGAAACAAAATTTCATCATCATGAGTTAATCTTTCTTCTTGAGTGCATGGTCATAATACAGGAGTGATTCGTCCTTTTTTACGAAGTCATTTATTCCTATAAAAATTTTAATTTAGTGTAAACCTATTATCATTCATTTATTGAACTAAAATAAATATTTAAATATGAGTTTTTATGCAACATAATAAAATCTATCATTCCCTTTCACTGAAATAGAGCATACAAACTCCATGATAAACCATTTACCATCATTGATGAAAAAGAACATTAGTATGACCCATTATGTATTTTCAGCTAACACTAAACTCCATTAGAAATTTTTTATATATTTTTACAATATTAAACATCATTATATCCCTTTATGGAATCCAAATGATTCTAAAATCTAGTGCATCCATTATGTCTTCCTAGATTGTGTTATAGATTAGCATATCCTTTTCAATTTTCTAGGTGATGATAAAATATTACATAACATCATCAATATTTTTTTATAAAAATTATAATATCCTTATTATTATGTATTTTTTTTATAATAGTGATGAGTTTTTTATTAATGATATTGTGAACATGGATCATTTTATATATTGAATATGAACATTCATAATTAACGTTAACTTCATGGATTTTATAAGCATTTTATATATTATATCATGCATCTAATTGATGATCAAACATCCCAAATAATTCCACCACACACTGAAGTAAAACAAATGTATTGTTATTTTCTAAAAATTTCCAATTTAGCCAATGATATTTGGTATTTATTTATTTATTTATTAGAGTTTTTGAATCAATATACCGGCTTATTTTTAAAAGTTTCTTCATTTTTATTTTTGGTTCTTCGTGATTCCATTTGAAGCATGTTTTTTATTTTCATGTATTTCATCATAAATATGCTTCATTTCATTTGATTTCAGGTTTACATTGGCATCAAACCTCCTCGATGACCACACTCTATCAATGTAGGTTGTCCTCCAATGGTTCTCTCATACACATGCTGGATTTTTTGGTTGGTTATAGACATGTTTATTAAAAAAATTCATATAAATTATATATTTTTTAATGGTAGGATTTGTGCTATATGACTCTAAATTGGCTACTAAATCCACTAATAAGACCCTTTCATTGCGGTGTAGATACGACATGGGCAAAAAACTCCATCTTTTTATGTTGTTGTTCAATTTGTTCTTGGGGATGGGTTTCTTTCACACTTTAGTAATATATTATAGTACTTTGAACATACTAATAGAAATTATTGCCAGTGATAATCTATTTGAATATATAAGTGTTGTATTTTTTTCTCAAAAAAATCATCCACATAAATTCATGTACAAAAAAAACACTTAAACAAGTGGTGAAAAAAATTAAAAATAGGAAACCTGAAAAACTTTCACAAGGGATCTTATCTTAAGTGGAAAGTTTTGTGAACAACATTCAATTATTATACTCAAACACAACCTGGGTATGATCCCCAACATACTTCATTTCCCAATAATTTTATTATTTGTAGGTCAGAGCTTCGTCTCCTCATACACCTTGGTATCTGCCTCTACCTCTTCTTCCACCTCAGTCTTGGACATTGACACTTCCTACACTTCCACCATTTCAAAAAAAATGATGTTCATCACTTCTAAACAAATTAATTTCCTTCATTATAATTATCCTTGAGAGAAAAATATAATAATTTTTATAGTAATTATTCACACCCCAAATATATTTACATGGTCCTATCCCATGCTAGATCACAAATATAGCAGTTAATCACCTATGTTTGTTAGGGGAAAACAATATAAAACCATGTATGCGTCCCACTCATCTCTAATAAAATTTACTTATTTTGAGTGTGAAGGTTATCAGCAATATTTATGGCACCGTGAAATTATATAAAAACAAATTATTAATAAATATGTTTTGTTAAATTTTAATTAAAATTGAAAATTAAATATTCAGGTACATTTTTCATTTCATGGTTTATGACCTCTTTCATAAATTTGCTATCATAATATTCAAAAATCAATGGAATTATCTTGATTCAGACATTATAGAAGCATTAATCAAAATAATTACATCTTTTTGAAATATTTTATAAAATAAAAATATTTCTATAGCAGCCGAGATATTGTTGCAATGGCGGCACTGTAGCGGCGGCAGGGGTACTGTAGCGGCGGCAGGGGCACTGTAGCAGCGGCGGTATTGTAGCAGTGTCGGTACTGTAGCAGTACTATTCACAGAATGGGATTTGAGCCAAAAAATTGGGCCTACGGGCTATGTAATAGGATTAATGCCCACTGGGCCTTTGGGCTATGTAATGGGTCTCCCTCTACCCAGTTAAAGAGGTCTTTGCTTTGTTTCAATAATAAAAATGAGGCTTCGGACCCAACTATTAAAATACATATATATATATATACCTAATATGATTCTATTTAAATTATTCCACATGTTTTTTATGTTCAGTCACCGACTTCATGACATCATTTATCTTATGTTTAGTGACCATCCTATCGTAACCAAATTCATATTAAAACACAGATTGAAACATATAATTTTATGTTTATTTATAAAATTTTGATTTTAGTGTATTAAAAATTCATAAAACCCATCATGTGTGGCCATTTTGTGGGATATCGATGCATTGGGTCCAAAAAATAAATATTTGGGGTATCCAGATTGACTACAATCATCATCCAATGTTACCTAAAACAAAAATCAAATAAGTAATGTCTAAAATTAAAATATATTTTATGTGATAATATTTTATAGTGTTACCTCTATATTGTATGAATAAGAAAAAGTATATCATCCATTATTTTTTTCTTCAAACTCATCATATATCTCCTATTTTTCCCTCTCAATGCCTTCCTTCTTCAAAAGTATTTTTTTTCTATAGAAATGATACAGCGATTAATAAATCCAAAACATGCTTCTCATGGTTTCCCTTTATATAGTAGTAATATAAATTCTTAAATAAAATATGAATAGTTATTAACTTTAATTAACATATTATATCACTATTTGGAAATATGTATTATAAAAATGTACCTTCTGTATGTAATCACAACTAAAGCTCCCAAACATTCATGCTTGAGAATCTCATTTATACTCTTGAGACCAACAACATATATCATGCATGTTCCATATATTTATTATTCATATAGAATGTAAGATAGATTTTCATATTTAAATGCAGTCTATTCATGAAGTTGTAATGATAATAAATGTTACTCTGGAACTGGAGGGGATAATGTACTCCCAGAAGGTCCTTTTGATTTTTTTGGTCAATTCAATTGATTTTCCTAATTCAACCTCATATATCCTCGTGAATTTATCCCAATTTAATATCATAACTAATTTATGGAATTTTTCATCAATTTCTACAATTTTTCATATAAAACAATTTGTTATATACATACCTCATGTATCTTTATAAGATTAGAGGGTCATGCTAAGAATGTTTCAATAGCATCATTGATCGTCGTAATATCTGGATCATCAAGTAGAATATACAACTCAATATTTTTCTCATGATCTACCTCAATCCCCACACTCATGTGATTATTTGGAATTTATTTATGTTGTATCTTTCCTTCTATGATATTCAACCCCATACCCCTTAAAACAAGGTGGTGTGTGTGTGTTCAAAAATAGAAATCATATACAACAATAACCTGTAAAATTTTAGTAATATAAAGTTATAAAAATTCATTTGATTCATATTTAGGATAAATATTAAAGATAAAATCTATTACCTTTGACATGGTATATGATTGAGGGTAATGACTAGCCTCACATCTAGAGGGGTCCTTTGGTTCTTCATGTGCGGATTTTTGTTTCACTACTGGTTTTCTTTGATCTTTTCTCAAAGATTAGTATTCCAAACAAGACTGGAAAACAATATATTTTAGAGTATTTCTTTTTTCTTTTTTTCTTTAATGATCTTATATATATCTTCGTGTGGTATTATTTTCTTCAAAAATGTTCTTGGAGACACTCTAAAGCCTACTCCTATAACACGACCATATTGTTCTGGTCGTTCTAAATCTAATAAAGGGGGTTTTTCATCTAGTATGGTCGCTTCTTATTCTTGTGTATAAAACATAAATAAATATTGAAATAAATAGATATTTTTATTAAATAATATTATAAAGAATAAATAATTACAATTATGTCTTACTTACCCATGTTTCCTATACTACTTTTTTGTTTTCATTCACTAGTTTACACTCCTTATTTACACAAGCCTCCTTCGATAGCACATGACGTGGGATAGAAGTGGCTTTGTATTTTGATTCGCCAATATGAATATAAAAAAATTAAAATATGTTGTTTCATATCTCATAAAACATTTATTATTAATTCAAATTAAATAGAAATTTATTCTCTATTAATCCGTAGCCCATCCTTGCTTTGTGATATGGGTACATTGGTTTTGATAAACATTCTTTATTTTCATCGCTCATTTGTTATTTCATAAATTTAAAATTTGATACAACATTGACAAAATAAATAATTTAAAATAATATATTATCAACTAAAATGAATCTAAAATTATTTCTCATCATGACAACTGTTCAAAGAATTCCATGTTTCATGCTTTATAAAGTGTTTATAACAGACTGGTGATTGGGGATTTACTTTCCCCTAAGCATCCCTAAGATGTATCCTTTTAATAAGATTTTCAAAGCCTAAATGGGATTTTCTAGTAGAAATTAAGACGAAATTATAAAGAGAATATTCTAAAAAAATTAACTCTACAAGGAATAATGAAAATTAAATCCGCATTTTATTTTATAATTTTTTGGTAAAATAGAGAAATTATATTGTAACATTACCTTTACATCTTCCCAAATGGTTTCCTTGATTAAAATTTAGACATGGTTCCATGAATCAATATGGTTTGGAAAATTCATCATTATTATGAAACCAACGTAACTAATGAACTTTGACCTTTTGGGTTCAAAAGGTATGTCATGTTAATTCCAATCAACCAAAAATTATCTACCCTTACTTGTTTCCTTAATAATTTTATTCAACACATTGAGGTTGTTTCATTCTTGTTTTTTTCATCAGCATCCTATTGATCCGCTAATAATTCTATAGTTTCACCATCAACTGTATATTCTTCCTCGGGATGGGTAATATCATCATGTATATAAAACATAGTTTGCATGAGTAGTAAAAAAATTAATTTAAATTATGTTATTGTAGTAGAGAACTTATAATATTGAAAGGAGAAATATATTATATTAAAAAACACTGTATCCTTCTCATTGATAAATCATCATTTTTTTAAAAAGTATTAGAGGTTTGGATCCTTTATCCAGAATCAAAAACCCATCATTTTGTTCCCCTCAAACATACAATATGTTGTCTACATTAGGACTGGCCTGAAATTATGGTGATCTCCCAATGAAAGGGAAATCCTCAATTAAAGTTTCTTTCATTGATCCAAACCACACTAAGGGTAATTTTATGACTGGTTCATGGTCCTTGTAAAATAATAATCCATAATTTGGACATGCATGTATTTTTTAGAGATCATGCTATTTGAATATAGACTTATTTTAGTGTCATACATTCAACATGGAAGTTCATTTTCATCTAGTAGCATATCATTTAAGAGACCAATTAGTTATATAAAATTTTTATCTCTTTATCCATTTCCATCCTTCAAATTATATAAATTCAATAAATCTGAGAATGTTTTGTATTTAGTAAAACTAGTATAGAAAGGTCTCTTAGCATAGATATTTTACTTCTTAAAAAACTTTGGAAAATCATGAAGGTCATATTCAATTTCCATTGTTTTTCTTCCATGAAATATCTATCATAATTTACATTGGTATTCATATCAAATGATCCATATATCACAATATCATCCCAATCGGTGTGCACGTTCAATTTTTCCTCATGTTTAGTCCATGATTTATATATCTGATCTATTATATGACAAATCAAATGTTCTTCCATGTTTTTTGAACTAATTTATCTTGAATAACAACAAAATAAACATAGAAAAATGATTTTAGAAGGGTAGTATGCATGCTCTATTGAAAACCTATTGAACTCTTTAACTCCATATTAATGCTTTTTTTAAATGATTAGCTTGAATCCATTATCGATTCATATCCATCTAATTAGGTTCATAAAATATTCCTTTTTTATAATAAATAAATAAATACACATAAGATATTCTTTATCAAAGGTGGATTTGATAGATTATTAAAAAAGGGGAACCCAACATTTTATTGATTCATATAATTTTTGAACTCTTTGAAGTAAATAGTTAATTGAATTTTAGAAACAAATTTTTCTACTATGGTAGGTGTTACCCTATGAATTCATACAAGGGTGAAATTTATAGATAACTTTCATCCTCATCACATTCATCACACTAACAGTTCTTATTCCACTTTTTGCATGAGACTCATCCCTTATCTCTTCTGGACAAGAACATATGTTCTTGAATAACTCTATGTAGTATTCATCCCATACAAGGTATAAGAGATCATTTTGGATGAATATTGTTAAGAGTAGTGTAAGGATTATAGAAGATATTGTTGATGAGTCTCATGAAACAAAATTCAATAACAATTGATTGGGAGATGAAGCTGATGAGGGTGAAAATGGTCTTCTTAAAACTTTTTAAATTACCAAATTTTAATTTAAAATTTCAAATCTCATATGAAAATGCTAAAAGGATACTGAAACTACCATGAGAACATCAAGTCATCCCCTACTGAGTTGCACCGACTATATTCAATGTTAATAGTAATTTTCTCTAACCTATATCTCAAATATAAAATATCTATGTCCACTGAGGTTCATGGGAAGGTTGTGAGTATAAAATCAACAAGTAAATACTAAGAGGGCCCCTAAAATATACAACAGTTCATATATGTGATTATATGTTCAATGTAGTGGCACTCAAAATATATATGTAAGTCAAGTAATTTTGTACTAACCAAGACACCATGATAATGAAATGTACATACTTCATTCCATACAAGTGAATTATACTAATCGTACCATATGTTTATACCATGGTTGTTCCCTAACATTCAAATAATTTCACTAATAAGAGGTTAAAATTTGAATCATATGGGGACAAAAAATTATTTATCTCTCTCTAGAAATAACCACATCATCTGTACCATGAGATTTGACTTTAGACCCATAGCATCCAAGACTATCCATCGTGGATAACCATCATATGTACTTATTTCTTTCAACTTATGAAAGGGGTATAACATATCCATTTTCCTTTGGAGTGGAATTTGAAATAGGGAAGTCTTACACAAATTTGTTCACTTTGGAATGAACTAAACAATGGGCTCCACAATAAATTAGTTAAATATAACTTCTGAAACCCCATAAAGAAGAACAACAACAACAAAAATTTCACATCACCCTCACCCTATCCCTCGATGAATCACTAATATGTCTATAGTAACTCATATTATAACATATAATACCATCCCCTTACATAATACCCATCATACTCTAATATAAGATACTCAAATATCACTTATCTTAGGAATTGATGATCTTTCACAATGATCACTTATTAGATAATTTCATAGTCCGTAAGCCATAACTTGTCACTCACACACCTCAAATATCAAGAAAAAGTAAACTATATGATCAAATAATTCATCATACCCTTTATAAGTTATCCCACTTGTTTCAAGGGACTATACGCAATTTTAAACCACATATCTAATCACTACTAACGTGATTATATAATCCCTCTTATCAAATCACTTCCCTATGAAAAAATTCATTGGGAAATTAATACATTGTTCTATCCTTATGGGATACATTATTTAGCTATGATTATCCTCACTAGGCCTCTTATAATCTAACCTATATACTACTAGACATTAGCTTACATGGTGATATCCTATGTCCTAAGTCTATGTCTAATTTATTTCATGAACCATGGCCCATAAGGAAACCATTTACAATCATCAATCACAAAATCAACTCTCAAATTTCCCTCTCACACAATCATACACGAATAGACTTGGTAAACCCCTTCATATTATATTTTAAAATTCCTTAGGATTTTCCTAACTAAATAACCTAAGGATCACAAACAAACCACTGGGTGAGACTATAATCATCCAACAACATATGGAAGGACTATTTTATTCCAAATCAATGTTATCAATTATAAATAATGATCATAACCCCTTATCAGAGCTCACTATGGTCTCCTTTAACTGTTTAGTTATTCCTACATATCACATTTCACACTAAAACAAACATAAAACATTCCTTGATAATTTTGGTACCACCCATCTCTTTTATAAAGTTAACCATATGGGCATCACTTTTCTCATTCCATGAAAGCCTGGTATATAGATCATCAATAACATTAGCCTGTATATCATCAATAAAATCGTAAAATACATAATTATAAAATAATTATAAATAATTTTTTTAATTAATTTACCAAGGAAGAACATAATAATACCCACTTGGAAGTGTCACAATGTCGAAACCAAAACCAATATCATGGTAATGAACCAAGGCATTATCTTAATAATATTATGTGAAAAAATACCATTAATAACAACCTAAATTACTTTTAATTTAATGAAAAACAGAAATATCAGAAGAACACACAGGGGAATTTACCACAATTTGAATAATATCCAACAACATGTGTTCATCATCTCCCTGCCTACTTTAGACATTGAAAGAAAAATCAAAATCATTTGAATTTGATTCCACCCTAATTAAATTGAAATATAATCTAATTATTTACCATACTTACTAAAAATTAGGCATAAATGGAGTAAATTATGGAAATTAAGAATAAGAGGTTACCTTGAATTATTGTGATGGATCGAGACAGATCCATATTTGATCATGATAGATGAAAGAGATAAGGGAGATGAGGGTAGTCAACCTCTATGTTGGACCCATTAGATTGAATTTTATTTGTTTATAATAAGGTCAATGATTTAATATAGTGTGAATATGTGTTGAGATGTTCTATTAAGTTGATAGATGAACTTTTATGCTATATTGAAAAAAAATTAGGTTGCATGTTGGAGATCTAAGCAAGGACAGATTCATGAAATCATGCCTCCTTGAATGCCTAACCCCCAGACTCAAAACACTAGGTTGATAGAAGGAATCCACCAATTCCGCAAATAGAACAATTGAATGTAGATGTAGAAGACTTCTTAGTATTATCTATACTTTGAATAGCAGGTCTCTCACTAGGGGGGGGGGGTTCCTATATCTTCATTATCAATAGATGAAGGAAAAAATCCATTACACATCCTTCTAGTGATAGGGATTTCACCCAGTTTATAAATATCATATGAACTAATTCCTAACCCTATATGTGTTAAAATTAAGATTTTTATGCCTAAAAACCAACATATAAACATATATTTAAGAATCTTATATGGTAAGCAACTCAAAAACTAGAAGATCTGTACTTCCTCAAAATGGTAAAAAAGCCACTACTATTAAGTAAAATCAATACAACATTGATGCGCCCAAAAATCTTAGGCTTTCTCATCATAAATACCACCACTAAACTCAAAGTCACATTAAACGGAACACAAACAAGCAATAATCGAGTGATAGGGGGAGAAAACACCATCCCTTATATTCAATCCTTTATTTTTCCTAGTGAAAGTGGAGATATCGCAAGTGAAAGCTTGGATTCGTTCGAGTCTGGAATTTGTTCGATACTTGATTCAATCAAGCCATGTATTTGATATTTGGATTCATTCGTGTCTTGATTCAATCACTGATTCATTCCTTGATTTGTGCCTAATTTCAAGGAGGAGAAGTGTATGAAGCATGTGGCTTCTACAGAAATCTTTAGATATTGGGACTGAAATAGTCATGGTTATAGTTTCTTTAAATTGATTAGAATACATCTATCAAGACCTCTAAAAAAGCATGGATAAAGATACATTTTATCAGTTCTAAATTATTAAGCGATGATAAAATCAATGTTTATCAGTGCTTTTTTATCACTAATAAAGATAGCTTTTATAATAGCTTTTGTAGCACTAATAAGGATATATCTTTATCAGTGCTAATAAGTTCTAAAACATTAGTGTTGATGAATGATTTAAAATTATAATTAGAAATAAAAAAATATTAAATATATTTACATAATTATATATTTATTTATCATAATTTTATAAGTATTTAAATGTATAATTATATAAATAAAGGTTTTAAAAAACATTTTATTTGTATTTATAAATATAAAATTCTATAGATATAGTAAATATACATTGATGAATATATTTAAAATTATTTATTTGTAATTTAAAATATATTTATATCATTATATATATTTATATCATTATATATATTTATATTATTATATATATTTATATCATTATATATATTTATATCATTATATATTTATATCATTATATATTTATATCACTATATATTTATTATCATTATATATATATTTAATAAACACACACATATATATATAAATATAGTAAATATATTCATTATATTAAAATATTTTTTATAATTTCATAATTATAAATATATTTATATCAATATATATATATAATTATATATATTTTTATTAAATGTATATAAATATAAATATAAATATAGTAAATATATTCATTATTTAAATATAATTTTATTATTTTACAATTATTTAAATATAAAATAATTTATTTATAAATATATAAATGATTATTAAAATATTAATATTTATGTATTTATATCATTATATATACATTTATATAATAATTATAATATATATATATGTTACTTGGGCGTACAATTAAATAAAAACGTGCACACACCACACACACACAAACTAGAAAGGAAAACCATACCCCCCACATGGGATAGCTCTCCCATCAAGACTTGTTTATTTAGTACATGGCTTGTAGGCCTGTTAACCATGAAGCGCATAACATTGCCTAAAAGCCCAGTGCAGCATCTTGCATGAATCATCTTCTGTGTGTCATCAGGCCATGCATCATGTCAATGCCAATTCCTGCCTGCATCTTGTTTGTGTCATTGTCTCTCTGTGTCACCATAAATGTAACCACCTTCATAGCACTGTAATAGCACTTTTAATCAACGAGGATTAAACAAATGTCCTCATATGTGCTAAGCACGAGCCTTTGCAACTCAGGTATAGTGTCTTTTAATAAATATAAATATAAATATATTGAATATATTCTTTATTTAAATAAATTTTTTATATTTTTTGTTTATTTAAATATATATATATATATATATATATTATTTATATTTATATAAATAATTTTTAAAAAATTGTTTGTTTATTTATAATTATAAATTTATAATGTTATAAATATTGTAAATATAAATTGATAAATATATTTATTTATAAATATGTATTTAAAAATATATTTTTAACAATATTAATAAATATCACATATTAAATTCATGCATTCATGTAAAAAATGAGTGAAATTGAACAATTAAAAATGAGTGCACTTTAAAAGTATTGATAAGATTGATAAGATTTATTAATAAAATATAAATTATTTAAAAAATATTTTTATATATTAAAATAAAGATGAATACGTATTGAAAATATTAAAACATATTAAATAAATTTATATAAATAAATAATATTAAATGATTAAATTCCCAAAAAATTATAAAATATTAAAAATTATTTATTTCATAAACATAAAAATATTAAAAATAAATACATAACTTTTATTAAATAAAACATAATATATTAAATATATCATGTTATAATGAATTTATTAAAAGAATACTAAAAGTTTTATAAATTGCATATATATTAGGTGTATGTTTATATATATATATAATATTTCATTAATTAAGTAAATATTTTCTCTCTATTTCATATATAAGAATGCATTATTTATCTATATGTATGTGAAATCATGTAACATGTGTTTGATGTATATTAAATTGAAAATTAAAACTACATTCAATTATTCCTATTACACAATGTAATTAGTCATTATTTTTAGTTAATATTAATTTTTAATTACAGATAATCCTTCACTAAAAATATGATTTATTTATATGAAAGAATAAAAATTTTGTATCATATAAATCCAAATTTAAGAAATATTATATAGAAATGGTCGGGGAAGGGGGACTATAATGTTTAATTGAAACATTTAAATATATAAAAGCAGGAAGCTCGGGAGACTCGAACCCAATACCTCCTCAACACCCCATAGGGCCCTTTGCCACTAGGCTAGGCCCTAGGGGAAGCCCATTTTACATCATTATTACACATTCTTATATATAGATATATATATATATATATATAATAGGTTCCTAGGGATATAATTACATTCAAACAAACACACACACACCACATACATAGGATGGAAATCCAGACCATAGTCCCCCTAGGGGATGAACCACCCATCAAACCTTATTTATTTAGTACATGGCTCGTAGGCCCAGTGCATATGAATCTCATAACATGAAACAAAATCCTAGTGAATCATCATTCCTGCACCATCCTACCCACATTTCTAGGCCCGCATCACCACTAGCATGCATCATGTATGCATCACCGCCTGCATAGGATTGTAATAGTACATGTGCCTACCTAGATTTGAACCCATGTCTGATGTAGAATTATGGGCAGTATTTACCACTCGGGTAAGCCCCCAACTATATACATATTTATATATACTTATATATATATTAATATATTTTTTAAATTAAATTTAGTAATGAATAGTTATGTATAAATCATTAATAATAAATAAGACATTAATATGTTCTTAATTATTACATTTTTTCATTTTATATATTTATATTTAATATATATATATATTATTCAGTAGTATTTATAGAAAAAAATAAATTGAAATTATTCATTTTTATTTATCATTTATTCATTAATAAATTTTTTAATTATTTTTAAATTTATTCAATTTTAATTTTTTTTCAATTATTAAAATTTACCCATTTTTAATATTTATTATTATTATTAAAATTTATTAATTTTATATAAATATGTACTATTTATTAATATTTATAATATATATATATATATAATGTATTCATTAAATCAATTATTATTTAATTTATTATTTTTTTTATATTTTTCATAATTTACTCTTTTTTTATTGTTAAATTATTTCACTATAATCATTTTATATATCTATATATTTAATAGATACTGTTAATTAATATTTATAACATATATATATTCATATAAAATTTATTCATTTTTATCAATAATTATTTAATTAATAAATTTTTTAATATTTTTTTTAATTTACATTTTTGGAATTATTTTAACTATTTTATTTTATTCAAGATATTTATCAGTACTAAGAATAATTTCTTCATAAAGGGTCCATTTTATTAACGATATAGAAATAAACTAATAAAAGTTAACATTTATTAGTTCTAAAAAACATGTTGAAAATGGGTACCTTTTATCAGCACTGATAAACGGTACCATTTATTAGTAATTTTTAGAGCTCATAAAGGGAAACATTATCAATTTTATCTTCTAGAATTAATAAAGGTCATCAGTATTAAAGGACTTTTTTGTTGTTTTGTGTCCTCTTTTGATAAATATAGTTTTATGGGTTCTTTAAGTTAATTTTCATCCTCTAAAACATCCCCAAGTATAGAAGAGTTAAAAACTCCAAGACTAGCGGTACATTCATTTTCATGAAGAAAATACTTTTCATCCCCAAAATAATTTTCATATTTAAGTTCAAGAACATGATGTCACTTTTTATTCACATTTTTTACATATTTAAGTCAATTTTAGTAGTATCTAAATCTATTTCATCCATTTTAGTTTCAATTTTAGATCGGAAAATACAATATTCAACAGCGGTACATGTTTCAATTGTTTCAAAAACATCATCATCATTTTTAGTATCACCGTAAGAAAGAATATCATTCTTAACATGACTAGAAATTCGAAAATATCATACAATTTTTCATAAAACATATTCAATTTCAGATTCATCATTATAGTTAATTTTATTATTTTTTTGATTTAAAAAATTATTTAATAGAAATTTTTTTTTAGAAAGTGTTAATTTTAAAAAGAATCTAGAGGTTTGTTTCTTAAATAAAATCAGGGAATAAGTATATGGAAAACCAATCTATCAGGTTCACTTGGTGTTTATAATGGTTTTCTACATGGTGTTTCACTAATTCATTGTTATGAAAATCAAAAATATTTCCTCCAAACACTGAAGACAAGTAAATTTATGAACAATTGTTATTGTCTTAGAAGTTTTATAGAATGGTCTTCATAAAACTAATGTTTCATGTGAACTAAAATGACTATACTCAATGTCTAGAATGTAAAATTATGCAGGGAAAACTATACCGCCTACACTCAATAACACATATTTAATAACTCCAACTAAAAAAGAATAACTCTTATTTTTAAACCAGATTCTAATTCCATATTTATTAATCTCTATTAACTTTTTAGATGAGAAGATATAATAAGGAATTACATTTATGGAGGATACCAAATCTGACATTGAATCTTCAAACTGATGATTACTAATGATACATTGGATAGAAAATATACATATATCTTTTCATTTAATAGGGAGATTGTGTTGAATTGTGGAAGAACTTTTTTTCCAAAATTAACTTTCTCACCTCCCTTGAATTTCATTTTTATAGTTCATATCTCTATAAAAACATATCATAACAAGGGATCTATTTTATAGAATTTATCAAATGATTATTAACATGGAATTTCCTAAAATTTTCAATTTCTTCTTTGTCCATTTTAGTTTTTACATTATTCTTAACTGGAGGGATGAACAAAAGATAAGTTGGGGGATCCCTTTGAATTTTAGGATCATTGTCAACTTTGTATTCTCTTTTGTAATAACCCATTAGGTTTCTAAAATATCTGATGGTTCTTTCGTGAAAGATTTAATTATTTTTATTTGATTTTTCCTATTAAACATGTGTATCGACATTATCTTATTGTAAATATTCAACGGGTTATTCAAAAGCTTTAGTATGTCATTTTAAATTAATTTTAAAATTAGAAATATCTTTTTTAGGTTATTTTTTAATGTCTACATCATGGGTGTTTCTAATTTTAGTTCCACTTCTCAAAACTACAGCACTAATATTTTCTTATCCTTTCAGGTTCTCTGTAGATTGTGATGAAAAATTACCACTTCATTGTTTCGTTAGATGGATAATTTTAGTTTTCAAATAACCCATTTGTGTAGAAATATTTTTTAGCTAAACTTATTGATGTTTGGAAATAACGTTTTTATTTTTAACCACTTCTTTATAATGTGAATCATTTCATTTTTTTTCATTTTTTTCATTTTTTTCATTTTGTTATTTTCTTGATTTTGAAATTTGGTTAAAACTCTTTCACTTTGGTTTCCAAAAATATTTCATTAAACCATGTTTTTGTTCAACATTTGGAGGCTAAAAATTCTTGTTTGGTTTATCATTAGGGATAAAGATATTGTCTTTGTTTTATTGTTATTCCATCCTTGGTTGAAATTTTTTTCTGACTAGAATTTCCTAGATTAGATGTTTGGGATGGGGAATTGACTGATTGGATTATTTAGTAATGGATTTCAAGTAAAAATTACATTACATGATTTAGGCTATTCAAAAAAATGGGAATAGATATCATTAAATTGATCAGTGAAAAAAACAATTTAATAATGTATTTAAATGTGATAAACAAGTTCTTTTGGGAATTGTGAAGGAGTGGATTTAATCAATATCTATTTCATCATACATTCAATATCACTTAGCTAATTCACAATTAATATATTATCAAAATTGGAAGTAGGAACATCCAATGCTTCCTAAACATGAATTAATCCCCTAGTACTAAATTGTTTTAAATTTTTATCCATGTAGGATATGAGGTTCCTATAATCAATATGAGTCTTATCAACCAATGATCCTCCTATAGTTGCATCTATCTTACTCATATCCAACAAGATTAAATCTTTGTAAAAATATTGAATTAGTAGTTGATAAGAGATTTGGTGATGAGGGAAGCTAGGCACAACATCATAAATATCTTCCATTTCCCATAAAGATTCTCCCCTTGTATATGACTAATTCTACAAATATCTTTCCTAAGAGAGGCAGTCATAGAGGTTGGGAAAACAATTTCTATGAAAATTTTCATTAGTTGATTCCAACTCCCTATTGTAGTGAATTATGAGTAGTAAAACTATTCTTTCCCCAATACATCCAAAGAAAATGAGAAATATATCATCATAATCTTATCATCACTTACCCTTTAGTGCTTCATGGTGATACGCACCATGAAGAATTCTTCCAAGTTCTTGTGAGGGTCTTCTCTTAGTAGCCCATGGGATTTTGGTAAATGATGAAAAACTCATGATTTAAATACAAAACTAGCAATGATTTTAGGATAGCTGATAATGTTTTTTTGATTTTTGGATCAAGAGTATCTAGATCCTTCAGAGTCCTATAGACATCCATGATATCTATATTTTGAAAATTTTCAGTTATTATGGATTTTTTGTGTTTCCTTTTTTGTTGTTTCAAGTTTTTCTTGATTTTTGATCTCTGTAACTTGGATTTTTATGTTTTTTTATTGTCATATTTCTTAGGTCAAAAGAATTTTCATTTTCATAATTTTCAACGAAATTATAGGACATACACTAGATTTAAAAAGAGGATAATTTTTTTAACTTTTTATTTTTTTTATCGAAAATAATTTTTATATTTGACCACAAGGATGCCTCTTATACAATAGATCCAATTCAATTAAAGATTTTTAATTTATATTTTTTCCTCTTTTAAAATTAAAATATACGAACTACGATACAGAAGAGACTAATGTTGTCTCCTAGCGAGATTTCCCAATATAAGTTAATTTCTCACGGTTTATTGTATTTATTTATTATAGCCTTTATAAGGGGAACTATATTTCTGTAAAATTAATTTCTATAATTTTTAAACATAACGATACTAAAAAATGAAACATGTGTAGTGGACAAAGAAATAGAAATATATGAAATGTGTAAATTATAGGAATAAAATTATAATTAGCAAATAGATGAGAGAGAAAATGGGAAAATCAAGTAGTTCTCATGGATCAAACATTATTCATGACATGAATTTTTTTATTAAAAACATTCTCATTGAATGAATGAAGATCTCAACATGTGAAATTAACTCACCACAAAAAGTCTAGGTCATAAACTAAAATATCAGTTTTAACCTTCTTTCATTAAGTACCTGTAATGATCAAATGTTTTATCAATGGAAAATCCCTTCTTATAATTATGTCACCACATCACAACATAATGAACTACTAAGTACTATGTGACATTTAAACATAATATTTCCTCTTCTGTGTTTTGAATTTTAAAAAACTGACATACACGGCTGTGTTCAGTAAGATATTTAGAGTCTAATAAAATCAACTTAGTTATTGATGAATGGTAACATACCCTTTTGAATAGTAACATACCCTTATGAATATTAATGGATATTAATGAATAGTAAGTTTTCCAAAAAAATATTAACTTTACCAATGAATGTACAAATACAATTTTTACATCTTATAAGTGAAAAATTTTCATAGTATAAGTATTGGTATTTTTTTATGTCAAAAATATTTTTATTTCAATTTTATGAATAATTTAATAATATAAAATGGAAATGTTTTCTCAAAAAATGTAATCATAAATTTTTATTTAAATGTCTTATGGTTATAAGATAATTTAGTGGAACCTTGATTAAATTTTCAAGGTGATATAAAATGTGTTTTTATTTTCATGTTGTTTTTTCGAGTAAATTATGATTTTATTTAACAATTAAATTAATCATATTTATAAAATTATTTATGATAAATTGACTGCATTTTTGGATTCTACATGTCAATAAATTTTAACAGTGAATTTTAGGGATTTTTCTAAAATACATGAATTTTTTATGAATAGTAAAATACTAAAATTCATAATAAATGCTAAAACGTGAATTTCTAGATCATTTTTTATTCATGTATGATGTAAATGATATTTTTTTTAACTCAAATTCACTAATTACAATTTTTGGTCACAATCATCAAACACTATTTCTTATCTTGAGAAAAATAATTAAATATTGAATTAAATATTCACAATTCACTCCTCCCCTCCGCTATAAAAACCACCCACACTCTCCTCTTCTCTTCACTCCTCTCAAGATTTTTTCCTTGTCTATGTTCTGCTAAAATAACTCCCCAATAACCTCCCCCATGTCTAAAATCCCCCGATCTCCTCAAAAGACCAGATCCTCTCCCCTTAAGAGGCTCTCAAGGAAGATTAAATCAAGAGGTAAATTTATCTTTTCTTTTCTTTCAATTTCTATGATGTTATTTTATTTATTTTTTATTTACTCGCCTCCCATAACCCAAATGGTATGATACCTCTTGTAACATACATGTAATGGAATGATATTATTCTGATGGTATATTTTATCATAATCCCTCCCTCCCCCGCCTTTTATTCTATAACTGAAAATACAGTCTGAGATGTGTTGATTTATCACATTCAAGGATGAAGGTTTTTTAATTTTCTTTACCATATTATCGAATAGCCATGAAACCGTTTTAATGGTTGACCCAGATAATAATATATTTATTTTTTATTATTTAATTTTTTTTAATCTTTGTAAATTTCTGATTTAAAACAATAATACAAAACATTTTCTTTGTGATAAAAATCGCCACATTAATCCAAGAGTTTATCATTATTTTTTAATATAATGATTCACCTTCAATACAAGTAATAAAATTAAATTTACAACAATTTAGTCATATGTATGTTCACTAATGTCACATAAATTCAATTCTGGATAACCACCCTCATCATATATGTTTATTCGTTCATGTAGATAAGTAAACTGAACATGAAACAAACGGACTTGAACAATGAAATTGAACCTCATAACCAATCGAAATTGTTACAAATGAACTAAAAAGGGTTATAGTAAATCATTTAAATGTAAAATAGTTTTTGGAATTATTAATTAATGAACCTAATTTGATTAATTTGGTCATTAATATCATGTGGATACCACGGTAATGGCCCAGACCTCTCCGGTCCAGTCCTATGTGAAAATGTGGTACTAGAGGTGTTCCGGGAAGTCAAGGTGACATGGGGGTGCATTTGGGTAGACTTTTGAGGAATGTTAAAGGATAATAGCTTTCGCACGGTTGGCGCATGGGTTGCCTAAACCGTGCGACCAAACCGTTCAAGGATGGTCTTGATGGCAATGGATAACACACAATTAGTGCATGGTTTGCCAAACCATGCAGACTAACCATGTGAGGATGGGTTGTTGAGGCAGAAGCTAATGCATGGTTAGTGCACGGTTTGTTAAACCGTGCGAACTAACCATTCGGGCACATAAATTTAGATCCTAAAGTTGTGTATCTAACTCTTTTTGCCTTTAATCGCCTCGTTTAAGCCCCTAAGAGGCCATAAATCGGGATTACCCTTCCTTGGAGGTGGAAGAACCTCTTCCAAGTGTTTTGGAGGTGATCCAAAAGCTTCTCTTTGCGATTCCAAGTCGGTTTCTCGAGGTAAGTGATCCTTTTTGTTTGGTTCTAAGATCTACCTAGATCTACTCCTCCTTTTCTCTCGGGATCTTAAATATTCACTAATTATGGGTAGATCTAAGTGTGTGGATGACGTTTGTGATGATATTTAGTCTTGGTTGTGTTAGGAGAGGAGATATAGGGAGGATCCTTGGTGAATCAGCCCAGTCTCCTTGGGCGTTCTTCGACCGATGTGGGTTTCCTCGAAAACCATTTAGGTAGGGGATTCGTGGTTTCTCTAATTTTTTATCTAAAATCATAGAGTTATCATGATTTAGCCATTTGGATCAAAATGGAATTGACCTAATTAAATACTTGAATCGGATTAAAAGAATTGGTTTGATCGCTTGTTGTTGTTGCTTTGTACCGTGATAATAGTTTGCCTCACGTTTTTCTAGAAAGAGTGATATCTATGCTTTCTTTGTTCATTTTTTAGTTCATGACGGAAATTAATAAAGAACATAAATTTGGAATTAATTGATAATCAATTGGCTAAAGATAATGAGGCATGTAAATGAATCTGGTTTTTGTCTTTATTGTAGTTGTTCTAATTTGATATTAATAAAATTGGCATAGTAGGCATGTTAAATCTTTTGTGATAGCTTACTGATTATGTTTCTCGGAATTGGAACCTACAGATTGAATATTTTAATTCAAGAGGTTTTAACGAATTGGTTGGTTGATAAAAGATAATGCTTGGTAGGGTTCTTAGTTAACCTCTTGTTCGTAAGGCCGAGTGCCTTGTGCTTTAGAGCCATGAGTGCTCATTACGTATGAAGGCTAGATGCCTTGTTAAAGGGCCAAGATCCCATTTGATGTGATGTTTTATTTTCCTCCTGCTTGTGTCGTGATGTTACCCTGGAGGGGTGTTGTGGAATGTGGAGGCAGGTAGGCCTTGTGGTTGTGGCAACGGATGACGCCTAGAGTGGCGAAGTGCATCAGTTTATGCATGTGGGTGTCAAGGAGGACACAAGTGATGATGGAATGGGATGGATGTGTTTGTCAGATGTGTGGTAACTTTGATTGAATATTTATCTACTTTAATTTTACCCACTGCTCAAGGTAGCTGGTCTTGCTTACCCTTCTTCCGAAGGAGGTGATGACATGCGGGGTATGCCATGTGCTTTCCATGTCTACCTTCTTGAGGGAGGATGGTTCTATGCTCTTCCTATAGGTTGCAAAGACTTGATGAGTAGTGAATGTACTCACCATGTTGAGCCCCCTTGTGTTTAGTAGCATAGGTTGATTTTCTAGAATGCATAGGAATATGGGAAAGTAATTTCTATAATGAATGATTGACTAAATGGTAAGGATCCATGGGGATTGATATGCTATAATTTAAAGGTGATGTTGAGTCTTAAATGGAACAGTTGATTTTTAATGTGATGCCAATGAAGTTTAATGTGGTTGTGTTCATGGTTAATTAATGTGAAAAGAATTAATTAATATAAAGTGGAACTAATGAAAAAGGGAATGAAGTAGCCTAATGAAGTTCTTTAATAGGTTGTGTGCTTATAGGATAACTAGTCTTAGAAATAGCAGCCCGAAGTCCAAGAGACTTTAGCTGCAGTTGAGACTAAGACTAGGTTATGCCAATAGTGTGGTTGTGAGTTATATATTCTGTAATTTTTGTGTTTCTATATGCTAATCCACCCTGTCAGTAAGGGAAACAGGAACCCCAGGGATTCTGAGCTCTGGGGAATGTTTTCCCCAACATTCTGATGGGAGGGTGAATGGCTGACTACCCCCTTTGACCCCACTCTCTTCTCTTAGAAGATACTAGTGCCATTTGGAACAACAGTTAGTTTTCCCCATATATGTGTGTAGAGGGCGATAATGGATTGTGGTTATTCAAAAACATATATTCTGGTTATAGTATCACATGGACTACTATAGGTGTAACGTGTATATGTTGTGATGGATTGAGGGTCCTTATTCAGTGTATGGGCTATAATGTCTTGAGGTATAATACCCGACGTATGATACACGTTATGTCAGCTGTGGTGGCTCCCTGAAACTACCTGGTTACTTTTGGTTGTGAGGATGTTGTGGAGCTTTGCCCATGTGTCTGTGGGCAAGCCTTTGTGGTGCACGTGGTGCAGATTGTGGAGCTTAGCCCAGGTGTATATGGGAAAGCCTTTGGAGAGAGTTGCACAGGACGTATGTCGTTGTGGAAAAGCGGAAAACCAGTGGGGTACCATTGATATACTTTTCTATATGAGATATTATTTTATGCGTTACGTGGTGAGAGTACCCATGGTGAGGTTGGGAACATAGTATACCTGCTTAGGAGATGAGTTAGTTTCACTGTTGTTCACTGTACTTTAGCATGCTTTCTTTACTTTTGCACGAGAGGCTTCGGGGAGGATCCTACTGAGTATACTATTATACTCACCCTAAGCATATATAAACTATTTTTGTAGTCACCTGGAGCAGGTTGGAGATCAATATGGTTACTACGAGCTTGAGGTTAGAGGAGCAGTTCGGGCTTGCGGTCACTGCCGTTTTACTTTCTTTTGGGTAATTGTAGTTTTCCCTTTCAGTTGTAGTAATTTTGCATGACATTTCATATATGCACATGGGTTTCTATTATATTTCAGTTCTAAGTTGGAGTTTGTTGTTATCTATCTTATCTCTCTCTTCCACATGCGTTCTCTTGGAGATTAATGCCTCCCATATGTGTGTTTATTATACCCAAGGTGCTAGTCGCCAACCTGGGGCCTACTGAAGGTGGGACTCGGGGGGTCATTATCTCCCTTTTCACATTTTCAGCCAAGGAGGGGTACACTTTGTGAGGAGGGGGTCATGACAGAGTGGTATCAGAGGTTTCGTTGAGGGATAGGATGGATTTTGGAGGTAGGCACATGTGAGGTTGCATGGGTTGGTAAGGAAATGGTGTCATTCATGTTTAGCAAGTGCGGTAAACACTGGAAACTCGCTAAGACATAGGCATTAAGGGACCTCTTTGATCTGATGTACGGACCTTTAAGTTTACCATGGCTATTAAACATGGTGATACTAGATGCAGGGTAGAGACCTAGGAAAGGATCATGCATCATTCTCCATTGTGCCTGTGTGTGAATGGGTAGACCTTGGGATAGGATAACCTAAAACGAATGAAGGAAAAAAATTAATTAATTAATTTTGAGTCTTCCATATTCCAGGATTAGGAGCTCTATGTGTTTTTTATTTTGCAGGTATGGCTCTAGGTTGACGTCCTCGTCAGGTTTTAATAGAATATGTCCAGCAGGCTATTCCAGCAAGTTGCCGCAGGGTAGAGGTTGACGAAGACGACACATGGAGGAAGACACTAAAAGAGATTCAGCACCAGAGTCTACAAAAGTACGAGGGCTCAGTTTCAGATATAGTTATAGAAGACTGGTTGGAGGAGGTTGAGATAGGCTTTAGTTCGATCCGTGATCAGAAGGAGAACTGGGTGTCCTTAGCGGTGACGATGCTACGTGGAGCAGCATGGCAGTGGTGGTTCTTGTTCCTCAGGGATCGTGAGGAGTCAGCGATCACGTGGGAGGTATTTCGAGACAAGTTCAGAGTTGAGTTCCTTTCCTCGAATGCAAAGGTGTCTAGTCCCCATAAGCTTCTTACCCTTCGACAGGGGAGCTCCAGTGTTCGAGAGTTTGAAATCCGTTTCAGGAACCTTTTACGATATGCTTTGGACCTGTTACCAGATGAGGAGGCCAGGGTGAGGCATTTTGAGGAGGCTTTGCGTCCCGATATCCAGCGTCAGGTCACCCCATTTATGCTGAATACATATCTCGAGGTGTTGGAGAGGGTAGAGGTTGTTGAGAGGTATTTGGTCAGGACCGGATCATCACAATAAGTGGATCATCATGATCCCTCACGAAGCAAGGATATGGTCTGGGGTTCCCGGTTTTCTGGGCAGAAGAGTTTCTGTTCAGCCGGGGGTAGGTCCCAGCACTTCACATCTCATTTCTCTGAAGGCAGCAACTCTCAGGCTTATGCCAAGGGATCAGGAACATGTTTTTCTTATTGTGGTCATGGCCATCACTAGTGGGAGTGCCCGAACTTTCGAAGTAGTCATTGTGCACCAGGCACTACGCTCCAGGTTCCTCCATTGAGGTTGTTTCCACTGAGGCAGAAGTAGCTAGTTGCTCCAGCTTTAGATCACCAAAGGGGAGATGGGGTAGGCAGAGGACATTTCCATGATGCTTCCCGTTCTTAGAGAGCAGACCACAGCCATGGTGGTGGCCATCATTAGGGTCATAGAGGTCGTGGAGGAGGTCGTGGTTAGATTCATTCTATAGCATTTCCATAACCAGGCGAGCCAGATGTCGTTCGAGGTACCCTTTGCTTATTTCTACCTTGGTGTATGCCTTGTTTGATTCAGGAGCACACGCTCCTTCATATCACCTACCCTTGTCCACGCTTTGGGACATGAGGTAGAGAGGCTTCCAGTGCCCTTGGCGTTGACTATGCCAGTTGGATGTCGAGCTGACTTGTTTAAAGTATATAGAGATTGTGAGCTAGTGTTTCAGAAACACCGCTCTTGGAGATATTTCTGATGTTTACAGATACAACCATATTATTTCATCCTCGGCATGGATTGGTTGTATTCAATGCAGGCTATCGTGGATTGCTTCAAGAATAAGGTCATCTTCATCGGTGCGGATGGAGATCAGGTGGTGTTTTTTGGTGAGAGAGATCCTCAGATGGGTCATAGGCGCGTTCCATCCATATCATCCGTGGTGGCTGAGATGGTACTGAGTTATTCAGAGGTTCGTAGTTATCATTTCCTAGGGTCATAGAGGAGTAGCCTAATTTCGTTCTAGAAGAGGTTGTAGAATTACCCCCTCAATGAGAGATCGAGTTTGGGATTGATCTACATCCAGGAGTGTCTCTTATCTCAATTTCTCCATATAGGATGGCCCCTTATGAGTTACGAGAGCTGCGTATACAGATTGATGGTCTGTTGAAGTGTGGTTTTGTTTGACCAAGTGTGTCCCCATGGGGTGCACTAGTTCTGTTCGTAATGAAGGCTGATGGAATTTTGTGTTTGTGTGTCGATTATCATCACTTAAACAAATTGAAAATAAAGAACCGCTATCCTCTTCTGTGGATTGATGATTTATCTGATCAGCTGAAGGGTGAAAGTTGGTTCTCAAAGATCTACTTACGGTCAGGATATCATCAGATGTGTGTGAAGGATGAGGATATTCTGAAGACTGCTTTCCGTTGTCGTCATGGGCATTATGAGTTCATTGTAATGTCGTTCGACATGACGAATTCTCTAGCCATGTTCATCGGATTGATGAATGATGTGTTTCGTGAGTTCCTAGAAAAGTTCATGGTAGTCTTTATTGACGACATCCTTTTGTACTCCACATCTAAAGAGGAGTATGCAGAGCATCTACGATCCGTTTTGGGGGTTCTTAATCGACATCAGCTATTTGGGAAGTTGTCTAAGTGTGAGTTTTTGGCTCGAGAAGTCCGTTTCTTGGGGAATGTTGTGTCCCAATAGGGAGTAGCTGTGGATACATCGAAGATAGAAGCAGTTGTGTCATGGGCAGCCCCCAATACATTTTTAGAGTTGCGATGTTTCCTGGGTCTCATAGGCTACTACAACAGGTTTGTGGCCAATTTCTCATGGGTTGTGACTCCTCTGACATCAATGACCAAGAAGGATCAACCATTCATATGGATTGATCAGTGTCAGGCATCTTTCGAGTATCTAAAGGAGAACATGGTAAGTGATCCAGTCCTTTGTCTTCCTGCTGAAGGAGTTCAGTTTGATGTTTTATGTGATGCTTCACGTCTAGGGTTAGGATGTGTTCTTATGCAGCAGAGGTCAGTTGTTTCTTATGGGTCTTGGTAGTTACGTCCCCATGAACGCAACTATGCCACCCATGATCTTGAGTTGGTAGCTGTGGTGTTTTCTCAAAAGTTGTGGAGACATTACTTCATTGGTGAGTGCTTTGTGGATTTCACCGATCATAAGAGTTTGAGGTATGTTTTCTCCCAGCGTGACATGAAGTTAATACATCATTGGAAGGAGTTCTTGCTGGAATACGACTTCAAAATATCGTATACACCAGGAAAGGGGAATGTTGTAGCTGATGCGCTGAGCTGAAAGTCACGTAGTGATGCTATGTGGGAATCCAGTGATTCTTAAGGAGTAATGGAAGAACATTCAGCATTGCATCTTGATATGGGAGAAGTCGGAGGTAGAGTTTGACTTTTTCAGATGATGGTACAGTCATCCCTGGTGCAGATGTTGGAAGAGTCCCAGTTGGGGGATCTTGAGGTGGAGGTCTGGAAAGACCAAGTCATTTGTGGTGAGGCCCCTGATGGTTGGTCTGAGCATGAAAGACATAGAGTTTTGTATCATGTAAGGATTTTTGTTCCCTTGGAAATGCGTGAGATGGTTTTTAGTGAGTTTCACAGTTCTCCTTTAGCAGTACATCCTGGTGTGAGAAAGATGTACTGATCCTTGAGGAGTCGGTTTTGGTGGCCCGGGCTGAAGCGTACAGTTGCGTAGTTTGTGTCTCGATGTTTAGTCTTCCAAAAGGTGAAGGCCTAACACTGTGTTCCTGGTGGTCTTCTCCAGCCATTAGAGAATCCTCAGTGGAAGTGGGAGGACATCTCAATGGACATTGTTACAGGTTTACCTCGAGCTCTGGGAGTACATGATGTTATTTGGGTGGTAGTGGATCCTTTAACAAAATCGGCCCACTTCATAGCGATCAAGGAGTTGAGCTCAGTGGAAGTTTTGTCGAGTCAGTATCTGGAGGAGGTGGTGAGACTTCATGGAGTCCCAAGGAAGATCATTTCTAATCGAGATCCCCATTTTACCTTCAGGGTGTGGAGAGGTCTCCAGTATGCTTTTGGTTATCAACTATTCCTTAGCACTACTTTTCATCCTCAAATGGATTTTCAGACAGAGAGAACCATCCAGACTCTTTAAGACATGTTACTCTCTTGTGTTCTTGACTTTGGAGGTTCATGGATGAGGCACTTACACTTGGTGGAGTTTTCTTACAATAATAATTTCCACTTCACCTTCGGTATGGTGCCGTTTGAAGCCTTGTATGGTCGGCCTTTCCGTTCTCTGTTGTGCTGGATTGGGGTCGTAGAGTCATCAATTCATGGACTAGAACTAGTGGAGAATACAACAGGGATGGTTTAGGTGATTCATGAGAGGATGAAGGCAGCGCAAGATCATCAGAAATCCTATGCCCATCAAAGAAGGAGACCCTTAGAGTTTAATGTTGTGGATCATGTGTTTCTGAAGGTGACTCCCCGTCGTGGGTAGTGAAGGTTTGGTCATGGGAGTAAGCTTTCTACCCTCTTTGTTGGGCCTTTCGAGGTGTTATCTCATGTTGTAGTCGTGGCGTATTGAGTAGCACTTCCCCCTCAGATGAGTCGGATACATGTTGTTTTCCATGTATCACAGCTACGTCGTTATCTTCATGACGACTCCCACATCATCGACTAGGGAGAGATTGATGTTGATGATGATGCCCCCTTTGATGAGAGACATGTGGAGATCCAAGACCGCAAGGTGAAGGTGTTTCGTGGGCATTACATCCCCTTATTTCATGTCTTTTGGCGACACAATGGCATGGAGGAGAGTACATGGGAACGTGAGTCACAGATACGTGGTCAGTACCCAGTGCTGTTTAATGTTTAACTCATTCATGTAATGATGATTCCTTATGTGGTTATCAAAACCTTCATGTTTATGAGATGACTCCCTTCATTTCTTTGGTGGCTTTCTCGCCTTTAAGAGGTATCTTGGTGGGTGGTTGTTCACACCCAATTTCGTTTTCTCTTTAGGCGGGTTTTGGATTCTCAAGGACGAGAATGTTTTGAGAGGTATCTGATGTAATGGATCAGACCTCTCCAGTGCATTACTTTGTGAAAATGCGGTACTAGAGGTGTTCCAAGAAGTCAAGGTGACTTGGGGGGTGTGTTTGGGTGGACTTTTGAGGAAAGATAAAGGGTAATAGCTTTCGCACGGTTGGTGCACGGGTTGCCTAAACTGTGCAAGGCTAGTCTTGAGGGTAGTGGCTAACGCACGGTTAGCGCACGGTTTTCCTTATCATTCGGACTAACCGTGCGAGGAGGGGTTGTCAAGGTAAAAGCTAACGCATGGTCAGTGAATGGTTTGTTAAACCATGAAAACTAACCATGCGGGCACTTAAAGTTAGATCCTAAAATTGTGGATCTAACTCGTTTTTCCTTTAATCAATACGTTTAAGCCCCTAAGAGGTCAAAACTCAGTATTACCCTTCCTTGGAGGTGGAATAACCTCTCACAAGAATTTTTTAGGCGATCCGGAGGATTCTCTTCAAGAATCGAAGCCGGTTTCTTGAGGTAAGTGATCCTTTTTGTTTGGTTCTTAGATTTACCTAGATATACCCCTCCTTTTCTCTTGGGATCTTAGATCTACACCCGTTATGGGTAGATGTAAGTGTGTGGATGATGTTTTTGATGATCTTTGGTATTGGTTATGTTAGGAGAGAAGATATAGGGAGGATCCTTGGTGAATCAGCCCAGTATCCTTGGGCGTTCTTCGACCATTGTGGGTTTCCTCGAAGACCATTGACGTACGGGATTATTGTCTTCTCTAATTGTTTATGTACAATTGTAGATTTAGCATGATTTATCCCTTTGGATCACAATGGAATTGACCGAATTAAATACATGAACCAGATTAAAAGAATTGGTATGATAGCTTGTTGTTGTTGCTTTGAACCGTGATAACGGTTTGCCTCGTGTTTTTCTAGATAGAGTGATATCTACAATTTCTTTGTTCAGTTGTTTGTTCTTGATGGAAATTGATAAAGAACGTAAAGCTGGAATTAATTGATAATCAATTGTCTAAAGATAATGAGGCATGTAAATGCGTCTGGTTGTTGTCGTTGTTATAGTTGTTCTAATTTGATGTTAATTAAATTGGCATTGTGAGCATGTTAAATCGTTTTTGATAGCTTACTGATTTGGTTTCTCGGAATTGGAACCTACGAATTGAATCTGTTAATTCAAGAGGGATTAAAGAATTGGTTGGTTGATAGAATATAATGCTTCATAGGGTTCTTAGTTACCCTCTTGTTCAAAAGGCTGAGTTCATTGTGCTTTAGATCCATGAGTGCTCATTACGTATGAAGGTTGTATGCCTTGTTAAAGGTCCAAGAGCCCATTTTATGTGATGTTTGATTTTCCTACTGCTTGTGCTGTGATGTTACCCTGGAGGGGTGTTGTGGTATGTGGAGGTAGGGAGGTCTTGTGGTTGTGGCAGCGGATGATGCCTAGAGTGGCCAGATGCATCGGTTTATGCATGTGGGTGTCAGGGAGGACACAAGTGATGATGAAATGGGATGGATGTGATTGTTGGATGCATGATGACTTTGATTGAGTTTTTATCTCCTTTACTTTTCCCTACTGTTCAAGGCAGCTAGTCTTGCTTACCCTTCTTCCGAAGGAGGCGAAGACGCGCGGGGTATGCCCCGTGCTTTCTGTGTCTAGCTTCTCGAGGGAGGATGGGTCTACTCTCTTGCTATAGGCGGCAAAGACTCGACAAGTAGGGCATCTACTCACCATGTTGAGCCCCCTTGTGTTTAGTAGCATAGGTTTCTTTTCTATAATGCTTAGGAATATGGGAAAGTAATTTTTGTAATGAAATATTGATTAATTGGTGATGATCCACGGGGATGGAGATGTTGGAATTTAAAGGTGATGTTGAATATTTAAAGGAATAGTTGTTTCTGAATGTTATGCCAATGATGTTTAATGTGGTTGTGTTTATGGTTAATTAATGTTCAAATAATTAATTAACGTAAATTGGAATTGAAGATTAAGGGAATGAAGTAACCAAATGAAGTTCTTTAATTGGTTGTGTGCTTATCGGATACCTTGTCTTAGAAATAACAGCCTAGAGTCTGAGAGACGTTAGCTGCAGTTGAGACTAAGACTAGGTTATTCCCATAGTGTGATTGTGAGTTATATATTATGTACTTTTTATTTTACTATAAGCTACTCCACCCTGTCAGTAAGGGAAACCGGCACCCCGGGGATTCTGAGCCCTAGGGGGTGTTTTCCCCAACATTCCTACGGGAGGGTGAATGGCTGACTACCCCCTTTGACCATGCTCTCTTCTCTTGGTAGATACTAGTTCCATTGGGCACAGTAGTTATTTCCCCCCATATATGTTTGTAGAGGTCTGTAATGGCTTGTGGTTATACACTCACATATATTCTAGATATAGTATCCCATGGACTACTATAGGTGTAACGTGTATAGGCTGTGATGGCTTGAGGATCCTTACTCGGTGTATGGGATGTAATGGCTTGAGGTATAATACCCGACCTATGATAAACGTTATGCGAGATGTGGTGGCTCTCGGAAACTACCTGATTACTTTTGGATGTGAGGATGGTGTGGAGCTTCACCCAGGGGTTTGTGGGAAAGCCTTTGTGGTGCACGTGGTGCAGATTGTGGAGCTTAGCCCAGGTGTATACGGGAAATCCTTTGGAGAGAGATGCACGAGACATATATCGTTGGGGAAAACGGCAAACCAGTGGGGAAGTAGTAGCAGGGTTCCCTTTATATCCTTTTAAATATGATATATTCTTTTATGAGTTACTTGGTGAGAGTAGACATGGTGAGGTTGGGAACATCATATACCTACTTAGGGGATGAGTTAGTTTCACTGTTGTTCACCGTGCTTTAGCATGATTTCTTTACTTTTGCATGAGAGGCTTCGGGGAGGATCCTACTGAGTATACTGTTATACTCACCCTACGCATATATAAACTGTTTTTCCGGTCACTTGGTGTAGGTTGGAGATCAAGCTGGTTACTACTAGCTTGTGGTTGGAGGAGCTGTTCAGGCTTGCGGTCGCTACCGTTTTACTTTCTTTTGGGTACTTGTAGTTTTTCCTTTCAATTGTAGTACTTTTGAAGGATATTTCATATATGTACATGGGTTTTTTTATATTTTAGTTCTGAGTTGGAGTTGGTTGGTATCTATCTTATCTTTCTCTTCCGCATGTGTTCTCTTAGAGGGTAATGCCTCCCATATTTGTGTTTATTATACCTTCGGTGCTAGTCGCCAACCCAGGTCTTACTGGAGGTGGGACTAAGGGTGTCATTATCTCCCTTTTCACATTGCCAGCCCAGGAGGGGTACACTTTTTTGGGAGGGCTTCGTGACAAACACCATCGAACATAAGGTAAGGGATCCTCTCTTTCTCATTTTTATTCAAGAATATTCTCTATGTTTTGATCTATTATGTATAATTACTAACGATGAGGTATGATTTTTCACCTTCCCCATACTACCCTAATGATATATAAAATATGAGAATTACATTTATCTCTGATTAATTCTTCAATACACCTGATACCATGCAAATATTCTGTAAGGGATTCTACCCAAACTGCCTTTATTCCATCAGGTTGCTCTATCTTTATTTTTACTCAAATGATGTTATATTTAATTTATTTGTTAAAATTATAAATTATGTTTATATGCTCCAAATTAATTTTTCAGGATCAATCTCTCATTCTCTTTCAGGGATATATATTCTTTTAAGTGATACCCTCCTCGATAATCCCCAATAAGCAATCTCATTTTAAGGGAACTTCCACGAATTTTTACCCAATTTTAAGTGCACTCTACCATTTGTTTGAAGACACCTTTGTTGATATAAAATTAGAATTTTATTATAAAAACCTTATTGTTTTAATTCTGGTTTTATAAAAAATATTATTCCCTTTCCGATATTAAATGTTCTTTAGTATTTTCTATAAACAGCACTAAAATGTTTTAATGCTAAGAATTTCCTAAATACTCTTCATACATGTTTTCTCCTCTATTTTACATAACTTACCATGATATATTCATATTTAACCTTATTAATTTCCATGTATGTTTTAATTTTTTTCTCTCATGGACACTTTTATGATATGCCTATTCATTATGCTTAATGACATGAATATGATACCCATTTCTCTCCATATGTTCCCTTTTGTTTATGTATGATTCATTATGTTTGATTATTTATGTGGAAATAATATTCATGAATAAGTTAAGATGGTCGCACCCAGATAGTGCTTTGATTAATTGGGCAATGTTTAGTCTAATGAGATGTTATGTGCAACGGTCTTATCAGTTAGCCTCGACTGTTGCTACCATGTGCAACGGACTTGGTGGTTAACCTTGACTTTTGTTCCTCTATGTGAAAAGAGCCTTGACTCATGCTAAAATCATGATTTATGTTGCTGCCACAATACTATGAATTCATGTTTATATGATCCCTTGTTTATATGTTTTGATTCTGTATGTCATTTCATATCATTATGTTGTGATCTCAAACGCTTGTACTAAATCCTTATTCTTATATTTATTCCCTTGTTGGGATTTTTAGCTCATCCCAATGTTCATGTGATCCCCATGGTACCCTATACAGATGTAAGGGCTCAAAGAAAGTTATGAGCTCTTTATGGAGATTAAATAAAGAAGTGTTTTTTAGTTCCATGTTTTCAGTGTTATGTAACTAGTCTTCAAAGACAATGGACTTTACTTCCCTTGGCTTGTACACTGATGTATAATTATGCTTAAAATCATGTAAAGTTATATGTAAAAGGATAGGGTTTCTATAGTTGGTATCAGATTATGTTCTAGTTTTTTTTGGATATTAGGAATAGAGCACTTTAGTGAGAACCTTCAGGATGAGACTAAGTATAAGAAAGCACCCCCTAATTTTGGTAATTGTATAGTAAGTGGTTTATCAATAAAATAAATCCCTATATGGATATAAATAGGTAGTGGTTACTCTGTCACAAATGTATATAGGGGTAAAACCCAAAAACACCACATTGATCTAGACTCGAACACAAACTGGTGCACGACAACGAGCCTTGTTTCAATCTTGGTTTGACACTACCAGGGGATATGCTTTGGTAAATTCATGTTCTTGGTACAAACCATTGTTAGTGGAATGAAAAAACCCATAAGAAAACAAGTTAAAAATAGATCAAGGATAACCTAGTTTAAAACAGATGGAATAACATGTTAGGATATCCTTCACCTTTAAAATTATATCCTCTTATATCCAAAGTTTCCTTTTTCTATTATCAATATCTAATTATTCAGGACCTATAATAGTACATTATTCTTATTAGTTAGTGGAGGTAAATAGAAGAACATGTTCCAAAAATAAATGTTACAGGGAATTTGATGATATCCCTACTGATATGCCTAATAAGATGGGAATGAGTGCTCAAAACCTCATGACAGTACTTACTCAGCTAGCTCAAGTTATAAATAATAACTTGAATCATGTGGAACACGAACCTCCTCCAAGGAAAGAGATAGTTTCCAGTAAATCCTTCATGAGGAAAAGGACTCCCATGTTTAGTGGATCATCTAATCCCCTCCTCTCACAGGACAGTGGATTAACTCCATTGAAAATATATTGTTTTTCCTCCAGTGCTCAGAAGAAGAGAAAGTCTTATGGGTAGTGTATGATTTTGAAGGGAAATCTGATCAGTGGTGTACAATGATCAAGAATATGAATCCCTAAGAAGAACTTTATTAGATAGAATGGTAATTATTCTAGAAAATGTTTTTCAATAAATATTTTTCTCAAACCCTCTGACTCAAGATGGAAAGAGAGTTCCTCGGACTCAAGCAAAAGGAAGACGACTTAATTGGGGATTATAAAGAAAAAATTACAAGGCATTCAAGGTATTCCTTTTCCTTTTTCATGAACACAAAAATTGAGGTTGAACTCTTCTTTATTATACTAAAGCCATGTCCACAAAAATTGATGGCGATTCGAGACTTCGACAACTATGAGGAGATTGTGTGTTGTGCCCTCAAGGTTAAAATGGAGATCGGAGACTCTCATAGGTATCGTGGGCCCAGTGACAAGAATAGGAAAATGGAATCTAATGTGGGAGGTACCATAAATAAATTCCATAATGAGAAGAATCTTTATCATCCCACATGTAAGAATTGTGGGAAGAATCATCCTAGAAACTGTCTAATGAGAACCGGGAATTACATTAAATATGGAAACGTGTGACATCTAGATAAAAATTATTGATGAGATATGAAGAATCCCAATAATGTGGGTGTATAAAATAAGGATCAGATCAATAGTCAGCTTATAGTGTAGTGTTACAAATACAAGGATAATTGTAATTAAGTAAACAATTTACCTAAACTGAGGGTTATTGGTGGCCATCCAAAAAACCTCTTATCAAAATAGGAAGGGCTTATTATATCACTACTACTGAGGTGGAGTCGGACAACGATGAGGTGATTGGTATGCTAGTTATTCATTTAATAATAGTGAACATACTATTTGATTATATTTCTACACATTAATTCTTATCATGAATGTTTAGTATAACTATTCAAACAACCAATCAAAATTTGGATAACAAGTTATCTGTGAGAACAGAAAATGGGAAAATTATTGTGTCCATGGTTTATAAATCATCCTCGATTAACATTTTTGGACTAAACCTATTATAAAATCTCATCATACTTTCTTTAGTGGAGTTCAATGCTATCTTGGGCATGGTATGGCTATCTTTATATAAATCCAACGTCAACTATTAGGAAAAGGAGGTCACTCTTTACATCCCAAAGCATCCAAAAATTATATACAAGTGTAATGAAGAAGTTGAATCTCCTTTAGTATATGTTTCTCAAGTGTGGATATTAATTCCTTGTATGCAAGCATATCTAGTCCAAATTATTGAGACAAAGTATAGAATCATGATTAAAGACATGACCATCATGAGGGATTAAATTGATGTATTCCCTGAATAGTTTCTTGGTCTTCCTTTTGACCGATATGTTGAGTTCTCAATTGAACAAATTATGGGATCTCTACATATATCAATGTCACCTTATAGAATGGCCACCATAGATATGTAAGATCTGAAGAAGTAGTTACAAGATAATCTGGTGAAGGTTTTTATATGTCTGAGTGCTTAACCATGGGGTGTGCCAGTCTTCTTCATCAAGAGGAATGATGGATCAATGCACCTCTAAAATGATTATCTTGAGCTCCATAAAATCACAATAAATACCAAGTACCCTCTTCCACGGATATATGAATTGTTTGATTAGCTTCATGGGGAGATTTATTTCTCTAAGGTGAACCTTCAGTAAGGATATCACCAATTAAAGATGAGGAAGGATGATATTAGAAAGGCATCCTTTGGAAAGAGGTATGGACACTATGAGTTCATAATTATGCCCTTTGGACTTACTAATTATCCATATATTTTCATGGATTTAATGAATAGAGTCTTTAGATATTACCTCGAAAAAATTTTTGTAGTCTTTATCGATGATATTATGATATACTCCAAGAGAAAAGAGGAACAGGATGAGCATTTGAATACTATGTTAAATAATTTTTTAAGGGATATGATGTATGATATGTATAGTAAATGTGAGTTTTGGATAGAGGAAGTATCATTCTTAGGGAATGTTATCACCAAAAAAGGGATATTTGTGGACCATTCCAAGACAAAGGCAATAGAAGAGTGGACCATGCCAACATCTGTAACAGAGATCTGTAGCTTTTTGGGTCTAGATAGGTATTATCAACGATTTTTTATGAAATTTTCCCAATTGTCAATTCCAATGACCAAGGTGGCCTAGAAGGTAGTATAGTTTGTCAAGACTCAGGAATGTGAAGACTGTTTTAAGGAGTTGAAGAAGAGGCTAATCAATGCGCCATTACTCACACTCCCAATGAGTAGAGAACTCTTTGTGGTGTACAATGATGCTTCAAATAAGGTCTTAGGTTGTGTAATGATGAAAAATGATAAAGTGATAACCTATGCCTCAAAGAATCTAAAAATCCATGAGCAAAACAATACTACACATCTTCTAGAGTTAGCTGTTGTGATCTTTGTGTTAAAAATATGACGGCATGATCTCTATGGGGAGAAATGTGAGATATATACTGATCACAAGAGTCTCAAATATATATTCACACAAAAAGAGCCTAATATGAACCAGTGAAGATGGATAGATCTCATCAATGATTATGACTGCTCAATCCACTACCATCATGGTAAGACAAACAAGGTGGCAGATTATCTAAGAATAAAGGATCATGCATCCTTATTAATGATGATAATTTAAATGGATCTTATCTTCTTATATTTCTATAGGATGGACATGGGAATCATTAAGGGAGGAACATCATCAATCCTTTCTCAAATGATTGCTCAACCATCCCTCCTGGAGAAAAAAAGGATTCTCAATGAAAAGATGTGGAAATTATAAAAAGGGTGAAAGATATCAGAAATGGGAAATCCTCAGAGTTCATGATTTATGGGCAAGGAGTTGTAATATTTGGATCACAATTATATGTACCATCCAATCCATTGATAATTATGGACTTTCTGAATGAAACACATAGGTCAACCTTCTCTATCCACCTAGGGAGTAGAAATATGTATCGAGATCTCACAGAGAAATTTTGGTGAGATAATATGAAGAAGGATATTGTTGACCATACATCAAAGTGCTTGGTATGTCAACAAGTGATGGTTGAAAGATATATGTCTAAGGGGATGATACAACCACTACCCATACCAACATATAAGTGAGATAAGATCACCATGGACTGTATCACTGGACTTCCAAGGACATCCAGTAGAAAAAATGCTATATGGGTCATTATAGATCATCTTACAGAGACATCTAACTTTATTGTGATTCGAGAGGACTTATAATTAGATAATATTGCACAGATATATGTCAAAGTGGTTGTAAGGTTGCATGGAGTACCACTATCTATTATATCTGATTGAGATTCGATATTCACCTCAATGTTCTATAAGAGTATCCAACATGCTCTAAGCACTTAACTGCACTTTAGTACATCCTATCATCCTTAAACTGATGACCAATCTGAATGAACTATTCAAAAACTATAAGATATGTTTAGAGAATGTTCTATGGAATTCAAATGAGAGGGGGACCAACATCTTCCACTAGTAGAATTCTCCTACAATAGTATTTTCCACTCTATCATCCAAATGGAACCATATGATGTTATTTATGGGAAGAGGTATAGAACACTAGCGTGTTGGCATGAAGTTGCTGAGAATAAGCTACTAGGATCTGAAATTGATGATGAAATGGTGGAGAAGGTGAAACCTATTCAGAAGCACGTCAAGGTAGCCCAATGTCGACACAAGAGTTATGCAAACAATCGTCGATGAGATCTTGAGTTCAAAGTCAGAGACATGGTATTTCTATGAAAATCTACATTGAATAAGGTCATGAGGTTTAGGAAGAAAGGAAAGCTAAGGACCAGGTACATCATCCCCTTAGAGATTCTTGATCATGCGGAGGCTTTGACCTATCTACTAGCACTTCCACCTACCATGTCCAAAGTGCACGAGGTATTTCATGTATCCCTCTTAAGGAAGTACATACCTGAACCTTCACGTGTTCTCTTTTCAGAGGTGGTATCGTTAGAGAATGATCATTCAAATGAAGAGTAGCCAATGAAGATCTTGGATCCTAGAGATAAAGTTCTTTGTAACCGAACTACTCTCCTGGTCAAAGTACTGGGGTAGAACCATTAGTATGAATTGGAAACATGGGAACTGGAGGAGGCAATGAAGGAAACGAACCTACACCTATTTATGGATTAGAATGTAAAATGAAATTTCGAGGGTGAAAGTTCATAAGGGAGGAATAATGTAACGACCCAATTTTTTATCAATGGAAAATCCCTTATAATAATTATGTCATCACATCACAACACAATGAACCACTAAGTACTATGTGAACATTAAACATAATACTATCTATTTTGTGTTTTTAATTTTTCATATCAGACATACACAGTTGCATTCAGTAATATATTTAGAGTTTGAAAGAATATACATAGTTTATTGATAAATAGTAACATACCGTTGTGAATAGTAACATACCCTTATAAATAGTAATGAATGGTTATATATAGTTAGTTGGACAATAAAATATAAACTTCACCCATGAATGTACAAATATAATTTGGAATTCTTATAAGAGTAAAAATGATCATAGTAGTAGTATTGGTATTTTTTTATGTCATAAATATTTTAATTACAATTTTATGATTAATTTAATAATTTAAAATGGAAATTTATTTTCATAAAATGTAAACAAAATTTTTTTATTTTATTTTATTATGGTTATAATATAATTGTATGGAACCTTGATTAATTTTTCATGGTGTTATAAAATGAGTTATAGTTTTAATGTTGTTTTTTTTCAAATAAATTATGATTTTATTTAGAAACTAAATTAATCATAATTAGAAACTTAATTTAAAAAAATGTACTTCATTTTTAGAATCTATAGTTCAAAAAATGTTTATGGTGAATTTTTTGGATTTTTCTTAAATACATGATTTTTTATGAATACTAAAATACTATAATTCAAAATAAATACTAAAACCTGAATTTATGCATCGTGATTGAGTCATGGATGATGTAAAGGGACATTGTTTTGAACTCCTATATACTTATTAATATTTTTTCACAATATTCAAACACTATTTCTTTTATTGAGAAAAATAAATAAATAATCAATTAAATATTCAAAATTCACTTCATTCCTCGACTATAAAAACTACCCACACTCCCCTTTTCTCTTCACTCCTCTCAATCCATGTGCCTTGCCTAAGTTCTACAAAAATCACTCCCTAATATCCCCACCCCTAAGTCCAAAATCCATTGGTCTCCTAAAAATACCAAATCCTCTACCCTTAAGAGGATCTCAAGGATGATTAAATCAAGAGGTAAATTTTTCTTTTATTATCCTTCAATTTCTTTCAATATCTTTTCTTTTCAGTTTTTCATTCCTCACCTACCTTCGCCCAAATGGTATGATAACTCTAGTAAAATACAGGATCTGGAATTATAATATTATTATGGGATATTTTATAAAAATCTCTCCCTCCCCCTCCTTTTATTCTATAAATGAAAACACCGTCTGAGATGTGTTGATTTATCACATTCATGGATAATGGGTTTTCAATTTAATTTTCCTTCCTCTAGACTGGTCATGAAATCATATTAATTTTTGAATATTATCACAATATATATTATTTATCTTATTTAATTTTCTTTAATCCGTATAAATTCATTGTGTAAAATAATAATATAAAATAAGTTAATTGTGAGAAAAATCTCCATGTTAATCCAAGAGTTCATCATTAATGTTTTATATAATGATTCAACTTCACTACAAGTATGAAAATTAAATTTAAAACCATTTAATAATATGTATGTTCACTAATGTCCTATAACATCAATTCTATATATCCACTCTCATCAAACATGTTTATCTATTCATGTATATAAGTAAACTGAACTTGAAACAAATGGACCCGAACAATGAAATTGAACCAAGTAACCAATAGAAAATTTTATGAATGAACTCAAAAAGGTTATACAAAATCATTTTAATGTAAAATATGTTTTGTAATTATTAATTAATGAACCTAATTTAAATATTCAGGTCATTAATATCAAGTTTAGAACACCATCAGATCTAAGATAAGTGTTCCTCTCTGTCTCACATTTATTTAAGAATATCCTATATGTTATACCTTTTTACATAAAATTCATAATAATAGGGGTATGATTTAAAAACCTCCCCATAATTCCTTCATGATTTATAAAAGATGATAAATCCATATATCTATCATTAATCCCTCCTAAGTACACCTAATACCATGTCGATATTTCGTATGTGATTTTACCGGAACCACTTTTATTCCTTCAGGTAGCTCTTTATTTCTTTTTACACAAATGAAGTTGAATTTTATTTTTTTTTACAAATTCAACATTCTATTTATATTCTCAAAACTCATTTTTTAATATCTATTCCTTTCTCTATTTCTACGATATAAATGCTTTTATGTGATTTCCTCCTTGATACTTCCCAGTAAGAAAACTCATTTTAAGGGAACTTCTCAAAATTTTTACCCGATTTCAAGAGCACTCTGACATTTGTTTTAATCCAACATTTTTGTTATAAAATCAATATTTTTTATATGAATACCTTCTTGTTTCACTTCATGTTTTATATAAAATATTACTCCCTTTTCTATTTAAAATGCTCTTCAGTATTTTCCTTAACACCGAACTAAAATATTTTAATGCTCGGAATTTCATAATACTCTTCTTACATGTTTTCACTTCTTTTTGACAACATTAACATTATATATACCTATTTTACCTTATTAATATCCAAGTATGTTTTAATTTCTTTCTCTCATGGACACTTTTATGATACGCACATTCATTATGCTTTATGACATGTATGTGATACCCAATTCTCTCCATGGGTTCCCTTATGTTTATGTATAATTGATTATATATGATTATTTATGTAGTAAGAATATTCATGAACATATTATGATGGGTGAACCTAGATACTACTCCAATGTGTTGGGTAAAGATTAGCCTCATGAGACGTTATGTAAAATATTCTTGGTGGTTAGCCTCGACCTATGCTACCATGTGAAACAGTCTTGGTGGTCAACCTTGACTTATGCTCCTCTATGAGCAAAAAGTCTTGAATCATGCTAAAGTCATGATTTATGTTGTTTCCCCAATAATATGAATTTATTTTTATATGATCCCTTGTTTATATGTTATGATTCTATATTCCATTTTATACCATTATGTCACGATATCTAACCCTTATGCTAAAGCCTTTTTCTTATGTTTATTTATTTGATGGGATTTTTAGCTCATCAATTTTTTTCATGTGATCCCAAGTGAACCCTGTGATGATGTAAGGGCTAAAAAAAGTTAGGATATCTTTATGAAGATTAAATAAAAACTGTTTTTTTAGTTCCTTGTTTTGTGTTTTTTACCTAGTCTTTAAAGACAATAGACATTACGGTCCTTGGTTTGTACATTGATGTATAATTATGATAAATATCATGTAATGTTATATTTAGAGGATAGTGTGTATATAGTACCAGTTGAGGTGCTCAATGATTTTCGAGCAAAAATACTCAATTGATATCTAAATGTGCTCACAATTTTCAACCATGAATTGAGGAACTTATACAACGAAAGTCAATTATTGACCCCTAACCACACTATGTTAATATTCTAGACTCCATGGAGAACATTTTCAATAGGAAATGTGTTTAGTGGATTATAAAATAATAACATGATGTAATAGAAAATATAATCATTAAATGTCAATCAACAATTCAATGAACATAAATTCCTAGAGATAATAAATTAATATATACATAAAAATACTCAGATAAAAATATACAATCGACTCTATAAGATCTATACACTAGAAAACTAGACTACCATGTTTTTGGATCATAGATAACCTTCAATCCTTTGCATTGAAAATGGAAATAGTCATGCATAAGTTCTTCTACTTCATGTTGTTGTCAATCTGCTCATGAAATTCCGTATATGTGGTTTCTTATTGTCCCCTAAAATATTTATAATGAATTTATATTTTAGTTTCCATTAGACAGACCCACTTATTTTATAGTTGAATTAAAATGGTCCATTGATTGTCAGTTCTTGTACAACATAGAAAAAATTGAAAACCAATTCATCAAATTCAACATGGTAACACGCCAACAAACTAGAGTGATGTCAATATTACCAACCCTTAAACCAATTAATAGAATCTCAGATATAAATAAAATAAAAATGGATCGGGGTATTCATTCAATGAATCAATGGAAGTGATGGAAATCAGATCCATGTTGGCAAGATCATCATTTTTGATCAACAACGGTGAAGGATCGGCCTTTATCAAGCTCGGTTAGATCAAGAATACAGAAATGGATGGACACCCTTCAATAGATATGGTTCGTATTGGATTATTTTTCTTCATCCACTGAAATAAGTTATCTCCCTCTAGTGCTTCATCATCACCGGAAGGTGTCATCTCCTTAAAAATACTAGAAATATACCCTATTTTCTTCATCAAATGGATTTGATGGCATCGATATGGGTCGTTTTTCCTGGCATCAAAATTAGCAGTGAGGTCAGTGGGTATCTTCCTCGAAGTTTTGGGCTCTAGGATCTTTGGATTTTCCAATAAGCTTCATTATTTGTGGCATTTAGTAGTTGAAGGAACAAATCAGGTATGTGATTTCTTTATATATTTTCTTAGTGTAGCTCAATATGACTCCATAGTTCCTTACAAAGGGTTAGGTGGATACTGCACCAAAACAAATAAATAAAATGATGAAATAATAATTCAAAAAAAATATCAAAAACTGATTTCTTATGTTTATTATTTATTAGTGAAGATGAATATTTAAATAAAATAATATCTTAATTATTATTTTATTAAATCAAAAATAAATGGAAAATATTAAACCAAATGCATTAAATAATTAACAAAATAAAAAATTAATAAAAAATCTATTAAATAATTAAATTGAAATTTTATATTACATAATTGATCATTAGTTCAAATAAAAGAAAATAAAGTGTAAACTTTAGTTTGTTAATTTATTACAAAAAACAATGTAAATATTAATTGAATTGACAAAAAACATAAAATTAAAAAATATGTTAAAATAATTTTTTTTAAAAATCATCACAATTAAATAATAAATTCATTGTTATATAAAATTGTAATTAAAAAATAAAATAAAAAATATGTAATTATAAAAACCTTATTTAAAGAGTTTTATTATTTAAACAACTAACTCCAATGTAAATTAACTAATTGAAACATTATTGTAACAAAAAAACATATTTAGATTAATGAGATTATGTGGGAAAATTGGTATCCAAATGTTTCTATATCAATGACCATCCCTTTCTCAATGAATTTATGGATGTAGATGTTTTTTTCAATGAATTTGATCCATTGTTATAAGAGTAATGGATATAAATATCCACTAAAACTCAGAGGCCTTTATCACATAAAGGACTCAATTGCAACTTTTATTTTCTTTGGGGTGTGGGTTCTCCCAATGATTCACATTTATATTTAAAACATGAGTTAATTGAGAAATTATTATCAATATGTTCTTGATTTCTTCTCTCGTTGGGCTGGAAATCTTATTTGGGAAGTCATCGCATTGCCCCTCACATTGGTTGTTGTCTCGGTTTCTCTTATTTTTCACCATTGACTTAAAGTGAAAAGAAAATTAGGGATGATTTTTTAGAAAATACTAAACACATAATTGAGGATCAATAAATATTGAAGGTATAACTTATAAATGAAATATATTCCCTAACCTAAGAATTTATAGTTTTAAATTTAAGTTATCCACAATCTATTTCATAAAATTAACTCTTATAGGTATTTTTATTATCTTCATAATGGTGTGTAAATAGATTATGATTTTGTCAAATAATATACCCTATGAGTTCTAAACCATGTGTGTATCAAGTCCTTTTTATTATTCCCTAAGTGGCGATCGAGTCAAATCCCAATGTGTCCTTTTCAGGGTTATTATCCTTAGGTACAACAATTCGAGATCTACATTCACTTGGAGTATCTAGAAAGGGATATATTTTATTCAAAACCACTTACTCTATACTTTAACAAAATATATGATTTTTTCTATGTTTAGTCTTATCCCTAAATCATTCACTTGGTTTTTATAACCTTAATCCCCAAAAATAGAATGACTTTCTAGTGATACCAACTATGACAACCCATATATTTAATAGAATTTTTTCATGATTTATTATATAATGATAAACATAATACAACCTTATAAGATCATGAGGCCCAGTGAATATAGATAATTAGGTACATAGCATAATAAATTGCAATAGAAATACAAATTCAAATATTAAAACTCCATAAAAATCCCTTAAATTCCATTAAACTTCTAAAATGAAATGAGATTACCTATGGAGGTATAGAAGATTGGGGTGATCTATGAATCTGATTAAGGGAATAATAAAAGAATAACATGATCAATGTAATGCATATGGGCTAATAAGAATATCAAGGTAACATAAAAGGGGTGGGAATAATAAACATTAACATCAAAGAATGATATAATATTATAATGTAAAGGCAATATGGGAATGTGGAAACAACCTAAAATAGGACATCATATTGACAAGGAAAGTATAACCACCAAGACATCATATCATTGTGCTCTTAGTATTACCACCCATGCAATATAAATGGTGTCTCATGAGATAAAAACATTACAAAACACATTATAGGGCCATATAATTCCAATCCCACCTATCATATTCTTATCATGAACATGCATAAGTGTGCCACATAGATCATACAATATAAGGATGTCTTTAATCACTATTAATCCCATGATTAAGGAGTGCATGTTAAATAAATGTATTTCCTATATCAATAAAGTGTTTACACATCTATGTGAATACCCTTGAGTATAAATTGTGATGGGTATTCACAACACAAATGTTTGGCATGGAAAATAATAGGATAATTTCGGCAACCTAATGTGGGTATATAAAAAATAAGGGTTTTGTGAGATTAAAAGGGGTCTATCCTAAATTTAAAATCATAATAAATGTGAGATGGATGTTTAAGGAATCATCCCAAAAAGAAAAATTAGAAATAAAAAATCATAATATAAATAATGTGTTTGCATTAATAGGATAAGGAAAGGATCCCTTACATTGATAGGGAAATTATAAAATATTTGGAGGGGCCTCTTAAGTTATAGGTAAAACTATGGTGAATATAAATAGGGAAGGTAAAAGTAGCTTCATTTTACAAGTTTTTTCAGAGGAGAGGAATTAAATTTCGGGTGTACTTTTATAGCAAAAGAGAGGGTAATATTTTATTAATTTCTCAACATACGTTTTAGAATCTTTATGATAAATTAATCCAAAAAAAAACCATCCCACATTTTTTTCCATTATATATACCAAGGTAGAGTGGGATGCAATAACTTATAATATGAAAAATAAAACTCAATAAAATAATAACCATTATGTTGTCGAAGTGAGTCATGTTTTTTAAGAATTTATTTTAAATCTTAAATATATAATATTGGTTTTGGACGATTCAATAAGGGATTGTAAAATTATTCAAATAACTATAAAGACACATTATTTTAACGTTTAAACATAATCTTAGTCATTTATACACTTTATAGTATTTATCACATCACTTTTGGGATTTTATGAAGTCATAATACTTATCGTATATTTATAATATGTTCAATTTTAATCAAAAAATTTGACTCTATCATAAAATTATAAAAAGTTCAACTTTAACTAATTTTGAAATCTGTATTTCAAATAAAATATATTTATTTTATCAAAATAATTTTATAAATATTGAAATTTAAACTTTTAAATAAAAAATCCCCAATTACTGAACAATATAGGTTTCTTCTATGATAACAGTTTCTCAACCTTAAAAAATTAATTCTACTACATAAAATTAATATTTAAATAGTAATTATTTAATAAGACTATTTGATAAAAATATTCTTTATTTGAAAAAGTAAAGAATTCATATAAAAGAGTGGCTGGAATTCAACAACATATTTCTCAAAAAAAATTGTTTCATCATATGAAAATCGAATTTTTGTAAAAAAAATTATTTAACCACTATAATGTAATAATAATAGATAATTATTATAATCAATAAATGAAAAAATTAAAATATAAAAATTCATACTATTTGGGCCCAGATATATAACAACTTATTAAACCAGCGTATTCCCTAAGTGAAAGGTGTGAAATTGTTACACTTTGTTGGGGTTGTTTGATGAACCTGATATGGGTCATGATCAAAATAAGATTGAACTTCTCTCAAAATTCTTTTCCCTCCTAATATAGTTTTGTAATCTCAGCATGGGACTGGTCAAGGGAAATACCAATAATTCCATGTCCCTCGGAATCTCTGATAAATGGTCTTCATAAGGCATGATCTTATTGGTTATTCATTAATGTATATTAATCAGAATTTATCAAAACACTTAATATACTAATATTAATGTTCATTTTATAAATTCTATATAATCAATAGTTATGATGCTTAATAGTTTTTTCAATCTGAAAGGATATAACTTATATTGGTCCAAAATAGAATAGGTAGTTCATGTGTTTTATATAACTACATTACCATATAAGGATTTTATTTATTCAAAATGAAATTTCATTTATAAAATTCCAAGTCATTGTATATAACAAGAAACTTATCCAAATACTTGTGTAGTACTTGTGGAAGACAAGTAAAGTTAAAATAACATCTTAAACAAGTTTTCCCGACATGGATTGGAGTATATATAAATATTTAATGAAATAAAATAGTAATTATAAAGTAAAATAAATTATTTTTATGTTAATTATTTATTTTTAATATAAAAATAAGAATAGTTTTCTAAAACATTTACATTTTTATGTTGTAGTATTTAGGAAAACAACAAATAGACTGGTAAATCATTTTAAAATTATTTTAAAATGGTAATATTTAGATGAGTATAGATATTAGAAGAATTTTATAGATATTCATAAATGATAAGGTATAGTATAAGTGATTTTATTTGAAATTTATGGTTTTTATAATATTTTTAATGTCATGATGAAATGATAATGACCAAGAAGACCTTATGTGTATTTTATGATAAGCGCTATTTTATTAATTTTATAAATGTCATAAAAATTATATAAATCAAAAATTTGTATTTAATATGGCCAAAAAATTCATCCCATTAATGTTTTTAGGCATCTTGTTATTTTATAATTACATTATTGGACCTTAAATATTTCATATTCTTGAAAATATTATTGATTTTTTTCCTATAAAAGTTACTTATTTCACCATTTGTAACACAACTCATGATTCATTTTTTCAAACATAGATATTCTAAAATAAATCTCAAACCTTAAATTCTCATATTCTCAATCCATTACTGTAACCGTAAACATATTCTATAAATCCCTTAATCAAAATCAATAGGAGTTTTTCCAAAGAAAAAGGCATAACTCTTTACCAATTTATTTTTTATTCATTCATATATAACATTAAAATATATCCTTATCATAAGGACATAATAAAATCATTGTGTTTGATATAATTTGATTTTATTATTTTAATCTTACAACCCTTTCCTTTCACTTTTTCAATCATTGGGGAGATGGAAACATCAGTTGTCCATAAGTGTGGATTATCACCTCCATGAAACGATGTGTTTCATATTTTATCACCACATCATAAGAGTGGTTATTATAAAGGATTTAATTACTATATAAGATATTAATTAAATAATCATAAATTTTTAAGGATAATATATATTATATTTTCATACATTTTCATCCATTGAAAAATGAATATGTTATTCATGCGTACAAGTGGAATGTCAAATCCATGAATCGATGCGATTCATTTTTAATGTAATTATTTTATGTATGGTTATAAAATTATAATTAATGTTTATAAATAATAATTATTTCATGATTAATATTATTGATTTGATAGAACAAAATCTAATTTGACCATCTTTAACAAACCGATGTTGTTTTTTAAATTATGAGGCAGACATCCTAAAAACAACCGGCGTGGACCTAACCAATTAATTAATTAAATATATCATTTAAGTAAATGAAATAAATTATTTAATTATGAGTTATTAAACCTATAAAATTATCTTAATATAATAACTAATTAATATATGTTCATTAATCATGATTTCAATAACGTATGTGAAAGTTATGATCGAGGTAAGAGATGTTTTATTTAAAATTAATTTTAAAAATATTTCTGTTTTTCATCTCATTTGCCTCCGTATGAATGTTCTATAAAATATTTCAAGTATATTATTTATATAATGAAATTTATGTTCAAATACATTTCAAAACCTTTTTTACTTTATTTGTGATACTGTTAAAATTATACTTCTAATTTTTTTTAACAGACTATGTTTTTTTACAAAATTAATAAAGGAATATTTTTTAATGTATATGAAATGAATGGATTTTACCACAGTCATTTACATTACTATTTAAGGAGATTATTTTATATGTTTCCATGGTTGTTTTCAATGAAAATATTTTTCCAAATATTTTTTAATTTTTATTCAATATTATCAAAAGAAAAGGATATTTACATTATTTTATGTGAATACTGAAAATGCTTTTATATATGGGTTTATGAGTATATTTTTAGGATTTTGAAGAGGTAATTTCAAAAAAATTGTTTAATGTATATTAATAGTTCTTGTACATTGTTTAGGATGATTAGTAAACCTGATATAACTATCCAATGAACATGTTAATAAATACATTATGTGGAGAATTCTGTTTGAATTAACCAGGTAGGATATTAATTTTGTATGGGTTGTTGCAATGGTCATTTTAAGTGATTAATGAAGATGAAGTCCCAAACACCTACATGAGTTTTATTTTCTTGATAAATATTTTTCATTGAAATATTTGGATTTCATAAGGCAATCAAATGATCTTTTGTTTAGAGGAATGATTATTCCCACTATGGGTACAAATGTATTTTTTTAAGAAAATGTATTCACGATTTTTATTTATTTCTGAAAACATTAATAATAATGATTTTTTCTTTATACATTTCATTTAATGTGTTTTATGGAAAACTTCATATAGTAATGTTGATTTCATGTGTATGTAAATAATTATTTGAGCACAGTGTTAATTATATTAAAATAATAATCTCTAATATGATCTTGTGGATTTGAAATGGAAAAATGGGATTTATTTATTATTTTTTAAGTCTATTACTGATATTTTTGGGCTCATCCCACATTTTCAAAAAAATTAATTTGGTTTAAGCATAAGAATAAAGTGTAATGAAGGATTAATATAGAAAAATAAAAGCTAGACATAGTGAGAAAACTTCTCACATGAAGACATGAATATTATTATATAGAAATAAGTCTTAATTCTTTAAAAATCTTAAAACTATATTTCCCTTGGGTATGTAAGTGATCTAATTTTTCCATTTAAGGATGTTTGTTTTGGATGACTAAATTTGGGTGATTATTATTAGTATATATTTTTGAAATATAAAGAGTATATATTTAGCACTTTATATGGGAGTATGTGTTTTGTGTTATTATAGTTGGTATCAGAGAAAGGTTTTAATAAATTTAAAGGTTATGATGTTTTAATGTGTGGTTAAATTATTATTCTAGGATACCATAATGGGTATATAAGTAAAATTTTTGTCATAATTTTCAGTACATAGAAAACACTTTTAATGTTTTATTTAATTAGAGTTTAATATGATTAAAAATATTTTGGGGGATATTTTTTGTATTTCACCCCTTGGGTTTTGTATTCATTTTTTGGGAAAAGGTTTTTTGAGGAATACTACTTTTATATATTATGTATATATATGTATTGATAACCTTTAGGGTTAATATGATCTTTTATGTTGAGGTAATTATGTTTAATTGTGTTAAAAGTGTATTTATATGTTGGGAAAATATGATTTATCATATAGATAACCAGGGAAATAAAAAGTGTTTTGGAGACTATGTGATTGATGTTTTTTTTGTTAAAGTGCCTATTTGAAGAACATTTTATGATTAAGTTAAATGGAATTTTTTTTTGCAAATATTGGTTTATATTATATGAATAAGGGTCGGATTATATTTTGGAATTATAATTGATTTTATTTTGTAATTATGGTAATTTAGTTAATTTATGGAAATAATAGATAATTTTTAAGATAAAGTTAAGGTTTATCTAAGAGGAATATGTGATGAAATATTTTTACTTTTTGGATTCTAAAATTAATCTGGGATGTTTTATAAAGAATTAAGGTTATTTATTTTTCAAATTATTTACGTAAAACTTTTCATATTATTTTATAAATTGTGTAGATTTATTAAGGATTTTTCATTTTGTGTATTATAATAATTTTTGATAATAATTTTGGTTCTAATAAGGAAAGAATAAATACATTATCACTTTTTTATAGATCTCCTGATACATTAGAAGCTAACAGTAATGAGAATGTATCATCCTGGGTATTTGTGATTTTGGATATAGGATGAAATAGCGATGGAGACTCATAGAAATATGAAACCAAAGATATAAATTATGATTATAGATATAAATAAATCAAGTAATTATATTTTCAAATACTTTATACCATAATTGTAAAATAATCTCTAAACTCTTGAAAAAGGATATTGAAAATGAAATTTCCATGTCATTACCATCATTTTGGATGAATTTGTGGCCTCTTCTATCATTAGTGAGAATTCCAATTTAAATTGCACGATTCATCCTTGATAAACATTTTTCTCTTAAAATTATAATACTATTTACAATAATTCCCCTCCATTTTAGTGGATATTTTTCCACCATATCCATATTTTCACTTCCCTCCAATGTTCTCATCATGTGAGAAGCTGGTTATTTTTAATTCTAGGTGAATTTTATATTTATCTTAACCAATTTTAAAAATGACGTTTTGTTATTAATTTTTATGATATGGGGTTATGATAATAGAATTTTTCCTTTTATGATCATATGTTTTATCATACACCAAAAAATTTATTTGGATAACCTTCATGTCTTTTTATATATTCCATTTTTTATTTTGAACGTTGATGTAGAGTTTGGAAAGCACTGGAAAAGTCAAATTTGGTGTCTTAACGATAAAATTTGATAGGAATAACTCTTTGATATAATATATTAATTGATATGATTTTTAATTGATAATATGGAATGATATTTATGAATTGTTTAGTCATATAACTTAAAACATATCAAAATTCTTCTATAGTTCTTGTGCAAGGCGAGAAAAATCAAAATAATAGATTAAATAAGTTATCATGACATATGTGAGAGTATATATATATTGGATGAAACTAAATTATAATGATGAATTAAAATTAGATTTTATTATTATGTTAATTATTTATTTTTAATATTTAAAATTATTATAATTATCTAAAACATTTACGCTTTGATGGCACAACATTTAGGAAAATTGGAGAAAAATTAACTAAATGATTTTAATAAAATTAAAAATGTTATCATATAGATGAATTATGATATTTCATGAATTTAATATATATTTAGTAATTATAATGGATATTATAAGTTCTTGAATTTTCAAATTTTGGCTATAATGATATTTTTAATGTCTGTATGACAATATAACAATGAAAATTACATTAAGTGTATTTTATGATAAAACATATTTTATAAATTTATTTCAATGTCATAAAAATTATATAAATAAAAAAATTTAATTTAATATGTTCTAAAATTTCATCAATTGACCTTTTTTATAAAATATTTTATATATAATTATGTTATTATCCCTTAAATACTCAATATTTATGAAAACACCATTTATTTTTCCTATAAAAAGTGACTCATTTCAACCATTTCTAAAACAACAAAATTTTCGTTTTTCTCTCAAACCTATAACAAATTCCATCCCTAAAAAATAATTCCCACATTCCCGATACATTATTGTGTTCATACACACTTCTCCAAAGTCCTTAATCTCTATCTAAAGTAGTTTTTTCAAAGAAGAATGTATAATAGTTAACAAATTTATTTATTTTTTATTTATTCCAGTAACTCCTTATTAGATATATATAGGAAGTTGATATAATAAAATCAGTATATTATATATATATATGTGTGTGTGAGTGTGTGTGTGTTATTATTTTAATGTTAAAACAATTTTTCACATCATTTTCCATTATATGGGAAATTAAAAATTGCTCATGTATACATGTGGATTGGCACCTCCATGAAGTGATGTCTTTCGTTTTTCATCACCACCTCATTAAAATGGTTATTATTATGGAATTGATTAATATATAATATATTAGTGACATGATTATCATTTTCAAATATAATATATCATCTATTTTTTTACCTTTTAAACCATTTAAAAATGATATTGTTCTTTGTTGTATGAGGGGACTTCCACCTCCACGAAGTGATGTGATTTATTTTTCATGTACTCAGTTCATAGATAGTTTTGATATTATATTAAATGTATGTAGAAAAATTATATTTTCAGTATTATTAATAAGAATATGATGGAATAATAACCCATTTGACAATGTTTAACATACCATTTTTTGTTTTGAAATTATGACCTGAACATCCTCAAAACACCTAGTGTGGAATTAACCAATTATGGAATTAAACTTGACAATGAAATAAATGGAAGAAATTATTTCATAATAATATTTTAATCCTATAAAATATTCTTATAAAATCAAATATTTAATATAATTTCATTATATAAGATTTAAAGAATGTATGTGGTAAGTCATACTCGAGGTATGGTATTTTCATTTAAAGCATTAATTCAATAGTTTTATGGTTTTTATTTTATTTTTAATACATATAAATTTTCATTAAAATATTTAATATATTATAATAATATAAATAAATTTATGTTCAAATTCATTTTAAATCATGTTTCGCATTAATTATAAGGGTTTTAAAATTGTACTTCTAATTTGTTTCCAAACATGTTATTTTTTACATTTTTAAAAAAAATTGAAGGGAGTATATTTTTAACATTTACGACAAAAAATGATTTTTATATAATAATGGATTTAAATAATTAATAATATTACTCAATAATTTTCCTTTTATTTTTTCGAAGATTTTAGTTTTTCCAATATTTTATACATTTTTATTAAATATTATCAAATAAAATTGATATTTTTTAAATTCTATATGATGACTGAAAATTATTTTTCATATGGGTTATAACATATATTTTTATGGGATTGATGATGTAAATGAATATATATTTTTTATATTTCATGTTTTTTAAATCCCTTAATATTTTTATTATCATCGGTGAGCCCGATATAGCTATCTAATGGATTGGGTAATGAATATGGTGTTCTAAGAATTATGATGGAATTAACCTAGTGGGTTATTCCATTTGTAATGGTTATTGTATGGGTTCTTGTAAGGTTTATATGATGTTGATATCCCAAGGAACTGAAATAAATTGTTTTCTCTTTCAAATGAGTTTAAATGGAAATATTTTTATTTCATAAGTTACACTAATGATATATTATTTAAATGAATGATTGGGGACTTTATTGGTAAAAGGGTATGCATATAAGAAAATAATTTCATGGGTTTATGTTTTTTCTATGAAAACCTAAAGATTATGATTATTCTTTTATACTTTCTCATAATGTTTTTAAGAAAAACCTTGGGTAGTAACGCTTTTTTAGGTTTAATTAAACAATTATTTGAGATAAAAGTTGATTATGTTAATAGAAAACACTATTATATGATCTCATGGTTTTGAAATGGACTAACTTATTTGATTTCATATTTTTATTCATACTTTATAATGGTTTTTGTGCTCATCCCACATTTTTAATTCTTTTTAATTGGTTTTAATGATTAATTGGAGCAATGATGAAGGCATAATATAGAAAACTAAATTTTGGGTATATTGAGAAGAATGATCACTTAATGACATGGGTATTTTTATATAATATTTTTTAATAATTATATAATACTCTAAACCTATATATTCCAGGGAAGTATAAATGATCCAATTTTTTCCATATTTTTTATGTTTATGATTACTAATTTTGGATCCAATTTATCAGCATCAAATAAGGAAATAAAAAGATTAATTTTTTAGCACTGAATCTAGAAGTGCAGGTTCAGGGCTGTTAAAAAATATATATATATAATTTAATATCTCTCTTTATACTCATTGTGTTTTAAGTTGATTCTAATGTTTATTATTTCAAGGGATTTTTTATTTCAGAATCTATAAAATATTTTATTTTGAATCGTTTATTTTACTGTTTTGAAGGATTTTACATGACTACTTTTCATCGATATATGTATTCTTTATATTGTGTCAACAATCATTTACTCAACATTTTAATCATTTTTAATGTTCTATTTGATAGTTTTTTGCCTCATCAAAAATATTTAAAGAGGAATCTTTTCAATGTTTTCCTTACTAGTTATTTTTTACTTTATTTATAAAGGTATACAAAGAATAATTTTTGTAATGTTTACCAAATGATTGGATCTTCTTACCAATATGTATGTTCTTCATTTTGAATATTAATTTCTATGTTACCATTATCATTTATAGAATATCATATTCTAATTATAATTATAATTTTTGTTATTATTCTTACTAAAATGAAAGGATATTACATCATGTTTTTTAAGTATATTTCTAATTCTTTATAATTTTTTTTTCGTAAATGTGAACATCTTTTAATGGTTAGTATGATTTCATAGGTACCTGATATAATAAAACTAGTATTATTATTTATTTATATTGGTTATTATGATGATTGAAGAAACTTTTTAAGAAAATTCATTCTTTTACACATGTAAATTATGCTATAAATGAATCCAAAACACTCATATATTTATGTGGTATATATATGTTTGGTTTATCATTATATGATGGATATGGTCTTATATATCCCTAAAAATAATTTATTAATGATTTAAATCTCATAAAATTTATAAGGGATACTATAAATGAAACAAGATCCACTGTACAAAGGGATTCTGGTACTGATGTCTAATCCATTATTCCAAGGGATACTGGTAGTTATTCTTGATCCATTATAATAATTGATAATAGTAGTCATTCATAATTTATAGTGTTGTTATTTCTATACTTATGATTATAACAAACTCTAATTTTTTTCTTTCAGTCAATATTATATGTCTTATGGCTTCCATGATGGTCATTTTGTGATCTTATGATCTCTTTCCATGATTTATGATGTTATATCATTTTTTATGATTATTTCTTATGATTAAATTTTCCTATTAATAATATATTTATCCTATTATATTATTATCTCACCTAAATATAATATAACCCTTTATGAAACATTGTTATTTTTTCCATTTCTGAGTGTTTAAACTCACTCCTCAAATTTTACATTTCCCTAGGAAATGTGATGAATGTTTTTATATTGAAGGATGTTTTATGTAGTGATATTTTAGAGAGATTTTAAAGAGAAAAGGGTTAATAAGATATTTATATAGCTAAACACTAAAGGTACTAAACCTTTTAGCTTTAGTATTGTGTTATTATTATGATATATAATGATTAAATGATGAAAAGGATGTAAGATATATATTTATATTGGGTCACATTAGTTTGTATCGTACTGGGGTTTAGTTTTTCTGGGGAATTATGTTATGAATTAAATAATAACTAAACTTAAGTAAATCTCGGTTGAAGAAAATTTGAAATTAAATTATTCTAATACAATTGTATGGTTATTTCAAGTAACGCATTCATATGAAAGACTATTGGTATTGATATAAGATTTCACACTAATTATATTATGATATTATTTTATATTGGTCAAAATATAAATAATTTATATTTTTTAAATATTTTGAACCAAAAGAAACCATGTCAACAATGGGTGTGAAGGATAATGCTTTGACCCCCCATGACTAACCAAATTCTATGGGAGATAGAGCATAAAAATTATTGAAATTATCACACAACTATATCAACAAGTGAATAATAATGTGAACCATATTGAGCTCTCTAGTTAATCAAGGAGTAACTTTATATCAAGTCCATCTTAAAACAGTATCTTACTTTCTTTATTGGTTCATCTAAAATAATATTTTTTTTAATGTATTAATATAATAGAGAAGATAATGTATATTATTCAGTGCGTAAACCATGGTAATGTTATTTTATCCCTTTACCAATTCTAAGGTGAGACTGACCAATAGTGGACCCTTATTAATAATATGACACAAAATGTTAAACATGACACTATGGAATAATATGAGTCAGTATAATATTCATTATTAAATATTTTACCTAATATATTCACAATAAATTTGATAGATAATTATTAAAGATGACATAAAGGGAGGATAAATCCATTGGATACTATGAAATAAAATTCATGACAATCTCAAGATATACTAAATTTTTTATTATTGACATTAAAATAATTCTTTAGTGGCATAAAATGATGTTCTTTAAAGTCATTAGATATAACATAAATTATTATCTACTATGAAATTGTTCAATTTTTACTTAATGTAGAAATGGAAATTGGCGACTCTCATCATTATATGGATTTGATGGTAATAAATAGAGAAAGAAGATTCACAAAAACTCAAATGATAAATCACATATAGGAAAAAATGTCCAACCACCTAAATTCAAAAAATATAGTAGAAATAACAAAGAATATTGCTTTAATGGATCATGAATATGCACTATAATTTATGAAGTCATCCATCGAGCATTAAATTGTTAAGAAAATATTGAGAGGTTGGTCAATGAAACAAAGGTGAATAAGGTCCCAACTAATTCAAAACCCACACTTCAATGCTTCAAGTTAATGTATATCAAAAGTTATAAAAATAAATTCCCTAATCCAATGGATAATTAGGATAAAATGCTACAACAACCTCATTGAATAAGGGTACATGTAATATAATATTAAATCACTATTGATGATGTGGATCATGATAATGAAGTGGTCAAAAATATACTTATATTCCACTCCAAACATAATAATGACTTATTTTTTTAGCATACATTCATTATTTTATATACTCATTTTTTATGAATATTGATTCACAACCAATAAAATTGACACTAAATTATTAATAGAGGTCATGATACCAAATAATTGGGAAATCTTAACTAAAATGGTTAGGGACTAACTAATCATTGAATATATGGCTATTTTATGAGAGTACGTTGCTGTATTCATTGATAAACTATAAAATTACCCTGGAATATTATTTTTAGTTTCCAATTAAACTCAAATCATGTTATATTCATATATTAAAGAGTCTTTAATAATTGGTTCCCATATAATTGTAATAATTCAACAATAAATTTTAGTAAAATATGGATAAGGGTTTTATATTCCCTATTGTTTCACCCTAGGGTAAAGAGGTACTATTTATAAATAATGGGGATGGATAAATTCATATTTACTTTGATTATCAAGATCAAAACAAAATAATTCTTAACAAAAATTTTCTTTTACACCATACTGATGACCTATTTGACAAACTTCGAGGTTGTTAGTACTTCTCAATGGTACATCTGTGATTTGGGTACCATAATTATGGGTACATAGAGAAGATATAACCATGAAATTATTTCATATGAGTTATGGACACTAAAAAATCATATTGATTCATTTATTATAGAATAATTAACCTCCAATATTTAAATATCGGATGAATTTTTTGGTGATTATGTAGTTTTATTTTTGGTAATATTTATATATGATATTCTCATATACTCCAAGATTAAGGAATAAAATTAAGGTCATTTGATTCTTGTTTTATATAACGTAATAAAGGATAAATTTCATTCCAAGTTTAGCAAGTGTGATTTCTAGCAATATAATTTATCATTCTTGGTTTATAGAATCATAATATAGGGTATATATAAAAATCATTTAAATATGGATGATTTTTAAAAATGGTCTGAAATAAAAAATTTAACCAAGAAACATAGTTTTCTTGGATTGAATGGATAATTTTCATAAATTGATTTAAAAATATTAGGGTTTTCAAATACAATAATTAACATTATAAGGAAATGAACAAAATTCCTCTTTATTGATTAATTTTAATAAAACATCAAGGATATTATGAAGCGGTTGGTCACTACACCTAAACATACATTAATCTACAAGGGGGGTGGGTTTTAAATATATAGTTATTTTTCCAAGAAGGGATTGGGATGATTCCTAATGAAAAATAATAATTTAATATTTAAGTCTTTATATAAATGAAAGACCCTTAAGAAAAATTACCTAGAACATGATCTAGGGTTGGTGGAAGATGTCTTTACATTGAATATTTGGTGACATTATCTAAATGGTTAAAATTTTATATATATATATGAATCCCAATAGCCTAACGTATTTATTCACATAGATGGAGTTAAACATGTGCTAATAGAGATTCTTTTCATTAATAAAAAATTATTATTTCTCAATTATTTACTATCCAATAAATCCAAAGAAAGTTGGATATGCTCAAAAGATAAATTGTTGTTCTACCCTAACCTTAATGAGAATTGAAAGTGAACCCATATTTATAGATACTGGGAGGATGAATATATATATCATAATGGATGAGAAAAAATCCTAACTTTTCTCAAATTATTTCTCATCCTTTCATTTATTTATGGATCAAGTATGTATAAAATAATGATATAGTTATATAGAATAAAGTAATAAACACTTTAGAGTTTAACCATAACAAGGATTAAGTTATAAGATCTAGAATCCAGATAAATATCCCATAAAAAATCATTATTAACTTTTGGATGATCCGTAAAAAATATATTTCACAATCCAAATAAGAATAATGAATATCATGACCCCCTCTAGTTTATATACTTGAACTAAACCTTTCCCAATGCTTTAGAGGTTCTCCCATAGGATTCTTTGATTTTTTCCTTTTTTTTCTTGATAGATCTTGTCAAGGATTGTTAAGACCCAATATTCTCATTTATATCATACTTTCTAGAAGGAATCTAGTTTTCCTATGTTCTTCGAGTATGTGTTTCTATAAAATGGTTCAAACTCATGAATTAATTTAAGTTATTTGTGAATTTATTTATTTTGTTATATAAAATTTATTAATTTGATATCAAAGTGTATTTTTTTAAGGATTTTAATGTTTTTAAATAGGTTTTTCTTTTAAAACATATTTTTGTACACTGTGTTCTCGATGGAATACTTTAATGGTGGTTTTTTGTTCTAAAATAGATTTTATATCATGGAAGAGATAATTCTTCAAAATGAAAATGTTTTATAAATTATGAATAAATTTTTTAAATGGTTTTTCTAAATCATGGAACAATGGGAACCTTGGGTGCATCGTGAAATAAATATATAAATTTAGTGTGTGTAATTCCATTATAGGGTTGATGTCGACAGACTATGATGAGATTCGATGTTAGTTGGATTCTCTTGATGCCTATATTAGTGTTCTATTTATATGTAAATTTATATATTATAATAGGCTAGTGAACAATATTTTTCTTTGAAATTTATTATTGGTTTTTCAAATGAGGGTATATATCTTTGTTAGTTTCTCACTTACTAATCATATGGTGTATCCATGGTTAGTTGTCATTATATTTTTATTACTCTGCATATACTTATCATATTCCATATTTATATAAATATAAAATTAATTTTATGAAATCAAAATTATTATTTAAAAAATTAATTTCCTTAAAACTAATTTATAAACTAGATTTTTTTAATGATATAGAATAAATTTTCATTGTATTAGAATTTTTATAGATTCTTTGGTGAAATCATACTAGTATATGTGATAACACTAGGTTTTTTCCATTAGAAATTTGTAGATGTGGTTTTGAAATACTTGTGTAAATCGAAGGGTTTTATATAGTTCCTCAACTTATCTTTCTTGTTTTCACGTTCATAGAAGATTGGATGGTGGAAATAGATAGCCCCATGGTGAATTCATTTTAGATTTTTATTGTTTTATATTTGAATTATTGATTAATATTATAAGTCTCGTAGAAGTTTTCTTCTTTTTTTCCCGAATTTTAGTCTAAATTTTATCGATTTTCCATAATTTATGAGACTTGTTTTCTTTTATGTATATTCAGCTACCTTATAACAGAACCTCTTGGGTGACATGACATGTTACCTCAGGTTAGTTTGTTAAATAATTATATCAAATCCTTTAATGATCAATAAGTATTGTGAAACATCCAAGTTTTAGTTCATGGTATTTGGTATTCATGTGTTAGGACTGTTACAATTCGAGTAGTAAGCACATAAGGGTGGTTGGGCATCTCACATCTATGTATGAACTCTCGTTACCATGGGTGGCTCGAAATTTTTACTGAGTCTAATACATGATGTTTGAGGTTATTTGAATAAACTGGATGTAAATTTTATTTGAATGAGCCTACCCCATTTTAATGTTTTATATTTTTTTCAAGGAATATATGAAAATCAAATTCTTGTTTCTTAGAGGCATTAATATGGATTATCGAAGTTGGAATTTTGATTCAATAATTTACCTATAAATGATTGTTTATTGTCTTTATATTTGTTAATAAATTCCTCCAAGAATATATCTTTCGTATCCAAGAAATAAAATTATTAGAAAAGTCCAACAAGAAATTCGTATAGTATACTCTTCATTACTAAAAGTAATAATCCGCACTATCCAGACTCTGGGTCAAGAAGGTGTTAGACACTAGTGAACAATGATATATCATGTAACATAATTTACTAAGACAAATACACCCATATTCTATGGTAATAAAGTAGTTTGGTAATCTAAGGAGTGGACTGATTTGATTCAAAGGGTATTATATTTTTTTGAAAATCAATATGACCATAATGTGGGGTTTTCAACTTACATACTTTAATGGTGTGAAAAAAGATTGTAGAAAACTAATATGTATGCTATGTTTCATCAGGATCTTACCATGACATAATTTAAGAAAACCTCCAACAATTAGTTTTACCATAAAATGGTTTGAGTGGTGAAGACCCAATAATTTATAACCTCAGATAAATGGGAGTATCTGGTTTTGGAGTATTCTTCCCATTTTGTTGAGTTCGTTCACCCAGGACCCAAGATCATTAAGAATGATTATCTTAAAGATCAGTGGTTCTAGATGGTACTGAGGGATGATATTCAGTCGATAATGATTATTATATTCCATAAAACCATTTTGAAGGTTGTTGATAAAGCAGTTATGGATGAGGTAGAAATGTTATAGAAAAAATGTATATGTGAAACCACTATTTTTTCAAGGGATATCCAGAGTGTGTCATCTAACCATAAGAAGAAGTGTAAGAATTCCATGTTTTTTTGGGATCAGTTTCAGGGTATTCATTAGTGCAATAGTAGTTGGTTTTCTATCTGCATGAGAGTACTAGAAATGAAAATCCGAATTGTATATAAGTGATCTGAACCTTTCACCATTTCTATATTTATGGTCTTCTAAGGTGTTTTTTAGATGGATGTCCCAAGGTAGTAAGGAAGAATCCACTCTAAAAAGGGTTCGTAGGTTCGTTATGAAGATTCCAAGGGTGGTGGAACTTATCATTACACTAAGGGGGATCTTAATGAAGTCAATAAGGCTCAATAAGGTGATGAGAAAAGAAATATTTACACAATATAGTATGTGCAAGAAAAATACAAAGTAGGTCAGACTACTGTTAGAGGTACAATGCTAATTTTTTTCCTTTATGGTACTAGATTTGTTTGATACTAGTTCTAAAAATTCTTTTATATCATCAATGTTAATTGATATGTTGGTATTTCAGGATGATCTTATTGTAATCATGTTATATTATTCCACATCATAGGTAAAGTGGTCTTAACAATGGTGTAGATATCATGCGTGTGTATTAATGGTGTTTGACATTGAGGTGGAGTGGGATTTCATAGTTCTTGAACTTCATATATTCATCCTAATTATTAGATGGATTGGATGATCAGAGTTAATCCACATACTGATTCTTATCACCATGAAGTTTAGTTTCTATCTCCCAATGGGGCTATCATGACTTCCGGGCTATGTAGTATTCTATAGTATATAGAACAAGGCTTTTTTATTCTTATTCTAGAGTGATCTCATTCTAGTTATTGGAAATGTTCCTCTATCCCATTGATCATTATTTCATAATTCTATTTTAGGTAGGGATCCGTTTTTCACCTTATGTATTTCTAAATGATTATATGGGTTACCAGCATAGAAAGACATTGGCTTTACTATTTAACTACTATCTAGGACAATTAACATTTATATTCCATCCCATTACATCGAATCTACTGAGTTAATGGAGAAAAATGTTCAACATAATTATGTTGAGGAAGGTGTTTTATTCATCCTACTGTGTCACCATGGGATTTGACTATCATCTATGCAATTAAGGATTACATGTGCCTAAAACATTGAATTTATTATCCAAATCTAAATCAGGTTACCATTAAGAATAAATACCCATTTCCAATAATTCATCATCTCTTTAATCAACATAGAGGGGCATGTTGGTTTTCAAAGATTGATCCTTGATTACGGTACCACCAGTTTAGAGTCTTAGAAGATGATATACCTAAGATAGTTTTTAGGATTCAGAAAGGTCATTTCGAGTTTGGGGTTAATTCATTCAGCCTGACTAAAAAATATATGGTATTTATGGAATTAATAAACCAAATAGTTCATCAGTTCATGGAATCATTCATAGTTATGATTTTGGTTGATATTTCTATGTACTCTATATCAGAGGATGAACACTAGGATCATTTTTATATCATATTTATAACCTTGAATGGACATTTATTGTATGGTAATATATCCAACAGTGACTTTATGATCAAGAAATAAAGGTTCTTGGTAATTTCATATCATAGATTGGAATATCAATGGATCCGAAAACTATTCATGTGTTAATGTCTTGGGAGAATCAAAGGGATGTGTTTGAGATCCAAAAATTCTTAAGATTTTCTAGTTGTTACATATAGTTTGTTCTGTACTTATCCATTATTAAATCTCTAATGATAAATTTAAACTGAGAGGGTGTTATTTTGGGGTTGTAAAAAACTATTAGAGAGCCTTAGAGGATTTGATGAAGAGGCTGACTTAGACTCCATTTTTGATTCATCTGTAAGCAGGTTCAGGTTATGATGTTTTCAATAATTCATCGAATATGGGTTTGGCATGTTTCATGATGCATGGAAAGTAGGTGGTGGACAATTTTATCATCACCTATGCCCTTTTTAAAAGAAATACCCAACTAATGACCTTGAGTTTGAAGCTATAATGCATGCACCCAAAATGTGGGGGCACTATCTATTTGGGGAGATTTGTATGGCATATTAAAGTCATAATAACCAGAATTATATTTAAACATAAAGGTATATAAAATTTTAACAGATATATTGGGATGATATTATTCATGCACATGAATTTGATATTTATTATACTCATGGGAAAGGGAACATGGTATCAAATTATTCGTGTAAGAAATTATTGATTCATTCCTGGAACAAATTTGTGGATGAATTGTCTCTAACGATTATGATCACATATATGATATTGGGAGTAGAAGGGGATGGAGGGAAGGAGTTTTTAACTTTATAAAAGGATTAATAATTATTAAATGACCATATTTGACATGATATATTATTATAAAATGGTTTCTAGAATTTTAGTGAAATCCAAAATTGTGGGCAGACATTCAGTGATTGATCCCAATATCCTATTAGCACTTTATTTTTATAAGGAAAGATAGTTGTTCCTATATCTCTGAGGTATGAATTTTTACGTTGAATTCACCAGTACTTTTGGTCCACACAACCTAGTACTACAATGATGTATCATGGTCTGGGACATCGGTATGAGTACTCATTGATGAGGTGGTCGATTTGAAACATTGGGTCATGTTGCTTTACTTTTCAGAGGATTAAGACGAAACAGTAGTGACTAGTTATTCTATTGTTACCTTTTCCCATTACGACATAGAAGAGGTATAATATTTATATTTAATTCTTCATTATGTCACTACAAAATACTAGTTGGAAGGATGTGATTTGGGTTATCAATGATCAAGTTACAAAATCAGTTTATATTCTCCCTATCAAGGATATGAGTAATGTAGACTATCTTAGGCACTTGTATGTTAGAGAGGTTTTGAGAATTCATGGGGTTCCCCCTATTATAATTTATAGTGAGGACTCTTGGTTAACATCCATGTTTTTAAAAGGTTTAAAATATTTTATGTTTTATTAGTTGAATGTGAGAAACATAGATCATCCAAATATGGATGGATAAACTGAGAAAGCTATCTAGATTCTCTATAATAAGAAATGAGCATGTGTGCTTGATTTTTTTGGTTTCTATTAAAATAATATCCTTTTGGTGTAATTTTTATACAAAAATAGTTATCAATATTTTATTAATATGGTTCACTTCAAATCATTTTATGAGTATCTATGTAGACCACCATTATGCTGGGTAGAGTTAGGAGAACTGTCCTTAGTTAGGCTGAGCCTTGTTCAGGAGACAACAGAAATGTTTTAATTTATCTTTAATAGATTGGTCACTAAATAGAGTAATTATAAATCATATAAAGACCATTATCATTGTACACTAGATTTTTTTGGTTTCTGATTCCATCTTTCTTATAGTTTCACCTCGCATGGGACACCATTAGTTGTGTAATTTGGAAAATTATAAATTGATGATTATTTTCTCTTTTTAGATCATGGAGTGACATGGAAAGGTCGTATATATATTTGATATTCCATCTCATTTTACATTGATTCACAACATGATTCATGTTTCCCAGTGGAGAAGGTATCAACCGAGCCCTTCCCATGTGAATGAATAGGAAGATTCTAATCTTGATCCATACACTATTATGGATGAGAAACCTATTCAGATTATGGATTCCCAAGATAAGGTATGTTGTGGTAAAACAATTCCTCTATATGTGTACTGTGGTATTGCATAATGTATAGCCACAAATTATGTAAGTATGAATCGATGTTAATATAGCAATGACCTCTTAATTTTGAGAGTTCAAAATCCTGATAACTATCTAGGGATATACATATTTTTTGGTGGTGATAATGGTGTCACCATCAATGTTAAGTAATTGAACTAAATCATATTTGACACTCTTTTAGATTAATAGTTTTGATTATTTTTTCCCTTTATTATTAATGGATCTATTCAAAGATTTTGAGGACCTTGTCAGGTCATTTATTATCCTCATTCTATAAGGTAACTAGTTTTCCTACGTTCTTGAGGTGGGATTCACTATAAAAATGTTGTAATTAATGAATTACTTGATATTATTTTGAATTACTTTATTTTATATGAAAATTGTTGATTTGATACTAATGTGATGTTTCTTAAATAGATGCCTTTTTTAAGTGTTTTTACTTTAAAATAGATTTTTCACACTATGTGTTATTTAAAATTTCTTAAAGTTAATTTTTATTCTAAAACATATTATAAACAATAGAACAGTAATTACTCAATGTAAAAGTGATTTATAAATTATCAATATGGTTTTAAAATGATTTTTGGAAAGCATTGAACATTTGGAACCTTAGTTATGTAAGGAAATGGACTTGTAACTTTAGTGAGTTGAATACCACAAGTGGTTTGATATCAATAGACTATAACAGGAATCGATATCAATGGGATTAAATTGATTCATATCTTAGTGATTTCTTTATATATATGTGCATATATTCACAAAGGTTGGATCCAAATCTTGTGTTTTTTCATTTATTATTATATTTTCACATGATCGTATATTTCATGGTTGGATGCTCAGTTTTTTATCATATATTGTATCCATAATTTTTTTATAATTTCGTGATTCTACATATAATTTTAATATTCCTTGTTTTTTTTGAATGTTAATGGAATTTTATGAAAACCCAATGTGGTTTTACATAATTAGTTTCCTTTAAATGGATTTAAAAACCAGGTTTTTGAAAGATAGAGGTAATATTTTCTTGGTATTAGACTTTGTAAAGATTATTTGGTGAAATAATATTATGATATGTTCTCACTCCCTAATTTTTCATTTGGGAATTTGTAAATTTTTATTTTCAAGAATCAAGTAAAGGTGAGGGAATCATTTTGTTCATCATCTTCACTTGGTTTATGTCTCCTTCATAGAGGGGTGGATTTATAGTGATAGATGGTCACATTAAGACATGGATTTAGTCTTGGAGTGTTTTACATTTGGGATTACCATTATGGATTGACATTTTATGTCTCATGGATGTTTCTTTCTTCCACATTATTCCATGATAGTTTATATCTTTCATATTATTCATTAGAATTTTTGGATTTTCAATTTTCTTTTATATTTTTCGGTGGACCTGCTCGAGTTACATGATATGTTTCCCTTAGTAAATTCATTAAAAAAATATATAGATTCTAATAAAAACTTCTTGTTTGATAACATAATATGGAGATTGAAAATTATATATCTTTATTCTTTGTATATCTACATTTAAAGGATGAACATTATAAATCTATGTGAATATGGAATAACTTCTTATACAGATTTAGAATGGGGATAACATCACCATGTATTTTATCATCAACCTCCCTACGACTCTTAAAGGGAAAAATTCCATATGGTTAGTGCTCGATTGAATCAAAAATTTGGAATAATTTGTAATGTAACTAGCCCAATTATCCTACAAGTGAACAATATAGTTCTTCATGAGACCTCCATTTTGCCTCCCCATATGCCAGAGCCTAGGGACTTGTAGAAATTGTCAAATAAATATAGCTGGGAGACTATACCATGTAGTATGGAATAAAAATCACTATAGAAACATGAAAAAAAAATCAATACAATCAACTCTATAAAATGAGCCAAATTTTTGAAAACCATATAATAAAATCATACTATGAATTCTCATACATAGTGACATACTAAAGTCACGCAAACCACCAACCAATTGGATGACACAAAATAAGGAATCCCAAAACCATTCCTAAATCACATAATTGGTCATATATCCAATATATCATCCCTAAAATCCAAGTCATCCAGTCAATCAATGTGATCTTTTCTATTGTCTAGACTGACATATATAAAGTTAACATAGGTACATACTGGAAGCCCAAACCGGGTGTGAATAAAACTTTTAGGACAGCACTAACAGGGTCTAAATAATCTATTCTAAGTAATAGTTCATAAACTAATTATATAAACAAAAGAAATAATTATAAATTAAATTTATAACATTTTAAATATCCAATCATCTCCCAAGAACCAGGTTGACACTTTGGGTCAACCATAACAGCTTCAACACAGTACCATTTGTTTCTTTCCAAAACATAAAATGAGTCCATTACTAGTATTCCTTCATAGTAAATCCATGAGAAATTGACATGCTTGATTACATTTACATACTCAGTTCTCAATGGTCCCATTATGAATACACATGATAGGGATAATTACATATTTGATTCACAATTTTCTTAAGGAAAACTCCCACGATGTGTCCAATTACCTATTAAAATGTATCATGTAATACAAATATCTAAAGAATAAAAATATAATGAAATATTAAAAGAATAATTGTGATATTCTATTTTTTTAATTAATTCCAAATAAAAATTATCAATCCAATTACAGTTACATGACACTATTCCATTATGCCATGTTATAATTACATGTTAAGTGATCATACCAAAATGAAAATTCCCAATTGATTTTTTCCCCAACCCATTACCAATCATCATAGTGATAAAATTTCACCATTATTGATCTAAGAAAAATCCTATTGTTTCACAATTTACTTTCAAGAATAATATGTTCATATATTGTACATTTATACCATGGGTCATGGGAAGGCACACTGCATGGTTTCTAAAATTCTAGGTTCTCATTCCCTGAAATACCCATTAAGATCTCTAGAATGTCTAAATGAGGGGATCCATTTCATAAGAGGGATGAAAAATCAAAATCGGTCTTGATTAAATTTGATAGTTTAAACATAAATTTTTTCACTTACAAAAACCAAAATCTACCCATATGGAGATGCTTCAAACCACCTAAATCAGAAAACAATAATAATAATTTCATAAATCTAGTGTCTAGATCAACACACACTACTATGAACCCCATAATACAGTTATAAACCCACCACATCAACACTAAAATTACATGAACTATGAATAAATACAGTGAGAAATAATAAAAAATGAATTCATCAATTACAAGAATAAAATACTAAATATAGATGTTTGGATCAAAAAATAAATCAAATGATAAATGGAAATAAATATATAAGCTGAGTGAGAATTATAGAACCATTCGATTTTGTTAATAAAGTATTTGGGTAGAATGAAAGGATTAAGAAACATAAATGTGGTTAGCGGAGTAAATTATAGTGTTTCCACACATAAAAATATAGATATACCCCACCGGTTAGCCAATGTAATCCAACTAGGAGTCTAATTCTAAAGCACTAGATAACTAGTTAATTCTTGCTGATTTACTAGTTTATTTTCCAATCCTTCAGTTAGATGGTGGCACTAGAACAACTCCCTTATAGCATGACACATTATGAATTAGAAATTATGCATCTCCACAATCACAAAAATGATTAAATAAATATTTATACTAGGAATTATGATCAATTATAGAATTTATATGTCTAAAATCAAAATTAAAAGATATAAATTCCTAGATAAAGATGAGTTCTTAAAAATACCACAATATATACCATCTCATCTCCAAGCTGTACTTCCCAACATCACTAAGTATCATTAGTGAAAACAAATTTCCACTATGCCCATATATATTTCTACCTCTCCCAGTTCACCTCCTAAACACGCCCATGCTACAACCATACTCACACTTGGGGAATAGTCTTTCCCCATAGAATATTCTCAAAATGGTTTATGGTATGAATCTGATGCTCCTCAAATGATTTATCATCATTAATATCAACATCATAAACATAAACCACATGATATGTATCAAGATGGTATATTTGAATTTATGATATATGAAACATGTTGTACTTGCAACTGTAGAACAATATTAGATCCAATCAGTATGCCACTAGTTGAGTTCTCTCAATGTTGTCAAATTTTTTTACAAACCTGGGTGCTAAATTCTCTTGAATATGAATACATAATTTCCCTAGACTTTGAGACATATGAAGGAATATATGGTGATAAAACTATAATTATAGAGGTCACCTCTAATGATTAGAATAATATTTCCACATTTTGTAAATGGTTTGCAACTGTTTGCGGAATAACTAAAGCCACATAGATGTATCCTACACGAGACTAGGTCCAAAAATTTCAAAATCACCCACCTTTATCCATTATAATGAAAAATTACGTAGCCTTAGAACAAATCCTAAAGATTATACTTTTGGATTCATGCATGTAATCTATTATTATATGAAAACTCCATGAGAGATCGATACTTCTCTCATGAACAACTAAAGTCCAAATCATAGGCTCACAACATATCTTACAAAATCGAAATCATCTATTTAGATTTTCCATTAGACTGAGAATGATAGGATTTGATCATAAGAACCTATGAACCCAGTTCCCTCTGAATACCCTCCATGAAATCAGACTACCTCTGTTATATAGAAGTTACCAAAGTCATCAACAGTGCAGGTATCCTTGATAAGAAAAAAATGGGATATTATTCATAGTCATTTCTTATTTAACCACATTTAATCATTCTTATGAGCTTTCCTACATAAACCAAACATGAAATACAACATGATATCATACCACTTTCCTTATGGAATAGGAAATGGATGTAATAAACTTGTAGCACAGTAATTATCTTCATTCACCTACTAATAGGTGTATCATTATTCCATGAACACAACCATTTTTTTCTTCATCCATGACACCAATAATTCTGGTGAAGTTCATGATACACATTTCTCAAACCATGATATAACACACATTTTTAAGCATATAATTCTATCTCTACCTCATTGTGTATTACCATAGTAAACCAGATACAGACATGTACATAAAAAACCACATCTCCTTCAATGAATCAGTTGATGGATTCTCCCCATAATATATGTTATAAAATAGTGATAAAAACATAAGGTAAGATAACTTCCTCATGATTATCCAATTTAAAAAAAGGAAACAACATATATTGATATTACAATTTTTCTCCCCTCAGACTCTAGATCATCTAGATTCATCTCTATAAATAACACTATGAAATTCCACTCGTCACAAGAATCATGCACTGCCTGTTTATGTGACTTTCTACTCAAGGAATGAGTAGCTGCATTTCCATTTATATGACTATATGAAATATTTAATTTTAGATACTATAGATAATCGAACCACCTCCTCTGTTGAGGGTTTAGGTAAAACTATTAAAATATATATTTCAAGATCTTGTGATCAGTGTAGACCATGAATCTCCCACCCAATAGATAATGACACTAGCATCTCAGATAGTGTTCCACCACATCTAACTCAAGGTCATGGGTAGGATAATTCCTATCATGAGGTCCTAGTTACCTAGATCCATAATTAATCACTTTACACTATGATATTAAAACTACTCTAAGCCAGGCTCTTGATGCGTCAAAAAATAAAGTATCCTCCCTCATAGGATCTGGTAACGATAGTATTGGTGATGAGGATAATCTTATTTTCAATTCCTTGAATTCTAAATCATAATCATCTAAAATAAAAACATCATCCCTTACTTTTATATACTATAAATCATCACAAATAGAGGGGAGATGTTTTGGATGAGTAGCCAATAATAGCATGCCAAATCCAAAACACTCTAAATGTTGAAGAACTTCTTGGGATAATCCCATGAAACCGTAGCTTTCAACTTCTATGAGTCCCATGAAACTCTATCCTCTAAGATAATTTTTCCCATTATGTTAACCTAGTAAATCTAGAAATAAAAATTAAAAGGATCATGTTATAGTCAATTCTATATCAACTTACTCAAGACAATTTCATGTTGTTGGTCATTATAGTATCATAACTAGTCATACACAAAGTTTCTATCGATAAAGAGAACTATATATGGATGGAATATATAATTCATCAAGTCTATAAGTAAAATTGGAATGTTCTTTAGACAAAATGACATTAGCAAAAACTCATACAAGACATATCTAATCCTAAAATTAAATTTTGGTATATGATAGTATCTCACCTAAACTATTGGTATCTAGACCAAAATTCAATCTTGGATAATATGTGGAAACCTCTCATATAATCAAAGAAATTATCTATGCATAAAAGGGGATACCATTTCATGACTGTCATTTGGTTTAGCCTCCAGTAATCCACACCTAAACGCACGATTTAATCTACCGTCATGGAAAATAACAGAGAACCACACAAGGATATAGTAGTTTATATGAACCATTTAGCTTTTAGATACTCTAATAAAACTTTCGAATCCTAAATCTCCCATTGTTCCATTCTATAGGTCTAGATTAAAGTAGGTTCATCTCCTGCCATTATCTATATGGTGACCTCAATCTCCCACTTTGGTGGTAAACCATATAACTCTTTTAGGATGATGTCTTGAGAGTATTCCACCACCGGAGAAAATCTATTCAACTTTAATTCAGTATAATAAATAGTAATTCATGAAAACAAAGATATAAAAAAATTTATTTACATCGAATTAGTCTTGCATTACCATCTTGAAGACTTTATTCACCACAATAGACATGCATGTTACCTTCTAGATATAGAAAGGTTACTTTCCCTTAATAATAATCAATATGACTCTATTAAATAATTAACCAATCCATACAAAGAATTAAGTAAAATAAAACAACATTTATCATAAATGGATCCTATATAAACTGATAGATTAAAATTTGAAGAGAACACTCCTTACATTGTTGGATACCTTTTAATTGTATGCAAAATGACATATCAGTGGACATAATACTCACAAATTATTTCCACAACCCAACCCGAGCCATTGATGAATTGATAAGATATAATGGAATGTGATTCTCATGTGTTGATTCAATAAGGGTTTCCATATGACTTTTTCATTACATTATTCTTGGGGGAGATTGTTGAGTCAATAATGTTTCCTTATGAATTTACCATTATTTCTTGTTTTGAAAATAACAAACACCTTATTTTAAGGAAAATTTCATTTACTCTATTTTTTACTTCTATAAAGAAAATTTTCCTTCCCCAAGGAAAATTATCCTCATAATGTCTTTCATTGTTCATTATATAGTCTAAGTGTAAAATTAGGTTTCATATCTACAACCTCAAAATCATATAATACTTAGATATAGAGAATTTTGTTTTCAGGATCCGAATTCAGACTCCGAGTTCTCTGAATTCAGACTATGAACTCTTATGAATTCAGACTCTAAGTTCTTTGAATTCAGACTCTGAACCCTTATGAATTCAGACTCTGAGTTCTCTGAAATCAGACTACAAACTCTTCTGTGTTCTGACTCCAAATTCTTATGAATTTTGACTCTGAACCTTGTAAGTTCTAACTCCGAATTCTCATGAACTCTGACTCCGAACCTTGTAAGTTCTGACTCCATATTCTCATGAACTCTGACTCCAAACTTTGTAAGTTTAGATTTTGAATTCTTGTGAATCCAGATTCATGATTTCCTTGAAATTCAGACTCCGGAATTCTATAGAGTTCAGGTTCCGAATTCCTTAGAAAACAGAACCTGAATATCCTTGTATTATAGACACTGAATGTGTTTTTTATTATACTCTGAACATTTATTTTCTTAAATTATAAATATTTGATTTTATTTATGTAACCATATTTTTTCTTACACTTGTATTGGTTATAAAATGATGTCGTGTATTCAGTTACTTACTATCCATAGTTTGAGTGAAACATGTACACGTCCCTCCAAAATTCATGGAAAAATATGACTATTGGAGAAGAGAGCCGACCGTTGGAGTTGTGCCTATAAATACGAGCTCATTTAAAAGATCTTATAACTTTTGAAAAAGTTCTATGACTCTAGAGATTACATATTGTTGAATTTATTTCTAGAGAGATACTCCCATGCTTAGTGCATACTGAAAACCTTGTTCATATTTGCTTCTTGTAACTACGAATGTTTCTGATTGCATTCGAGGACTTCCGGGGATAGAAAGACATAGGTTCCGACTACCTTGACGTTTAGGGATTTCTTTCTGAGGAAGACAGAGGTGTCGACTACCTTAAAGTATAAGGCTTGTGGGGATAGAAAGACAGACTCCGATCATCCTATAGAGGGCTTACCCTAGTGTGGGTAAGACCGACTTTCTTGAAAGTATAAATTAAGGGACCTTTATCCAATGTTGTTGGATACCCTTCTCTTTGGGTTAAAAGATTTATTACTTGTTACTTGTTTCGTTACTAATTTTCCACTGAATTTTATTATTGTAGAGGAAAGTATAACTATCTTATACTTCCTTTTACTTATACTCTGGTTTAGTAAGATTCTACACTATTTAAGGTAGAATCTTTATCTTTGTAAACATTCACTAAGTTTCATTTTTTTGAAGCATCTTTCCGGAGTTTCTTTCTCGAAATCACTTTTCCGGATTCAAGCATGTTTATAGAACTAAAGGCTTTGTGAATTTTTCCTTTTTTAACCTTGTTAAACATTCCCAACATTAAAATATCCAAATGAATTTTTATAAGTATACAATTCACCCCCCCTTGTGTATATTGAGCATCATACGATCCTATATTTGGTATCTAAGGAGAATATCATTCTCCATACCATATCAAAAATTGGTATCAATAGAAGGTGACCTCGTACCCTGAACCGATTCATCAATTGGTATCAAAGAAAGGTGACATCTTACCCTGAACCAATTCAACAATTGGTATTAGAGCAGGTCTTTGAAATACTTATATTCACGTATAAGTTTTCCTTGGTCAAGTTTTTCATTGTTCTACATTTTCCTTGCTGAGAAATATTTTCCTTGTTTATAAACTTTTATTACTAACAATGTAACACCCCAAGCTTCCATGGTACACTCCTCTTTGAATAATTGAGCAGCGTGTGTTGTACGCAACCTCGAGTTCTAACACACCGCGACCAATAAAAGTAGCAGTTATGAATAGTAATACCTACTTTTTGAAATTATATAAATTTTATATTTCAAAATGGACTTCATTTTTGGATTTAGAATATCTAAATTATCCTATGTTGAATTTTTGATATTTTTCTGAGAACTTCCAATTTTTGATGAATAGTGAACAATACTTAAAAACTACATTTTTAATCAAAATAATTTATAGTTATAAATTATAAAATTGAGTGTTTATAAATTGTAATTAGAATATATTTTTACCATTTTATCCAATGGTGGTCTTTATAATTAATTTCACTTTGAAATTGGACATAAACAATTGTCAATCTTTTGATTGATATTCTTTCTTAAAAACACGCTATTTGTTGTGACAGTGGGAATTAATTATTAAATTAATTAATTAAACTTATATGTTTTTAATTTTGTAAAATAGACATCATTTTTGAATTAGGAATATCAAATATGGCTTAGGGTTAATTTTTTGTGTTGTTTTGAAAAACATCAATTTTTGATGGTTAGTGAAACCACTTAGTGGTAGTTTAAAAACTAATTTTTCATGTAAATGAAACATTACCACTTCTGTGTATTGAATCTATAAAATCCAACATACATTATTCTCATTAGGAAGAAAATTTTGGTTCAATGAGATGAAAATAATTTTTGGTGAATAGTAACTTTTCAGTTTTATTAATCGCGATTAAAGGTAATTAGTGAAATTTATGGAAAAATGATATTATAAAAATATGAAAATATCTTGAAACTTGTCTTAGCCTTATTGTATGATTCATGTCCGACCAAGACAATTCATGGTTAAAATTGGGGACCCCATGGAGCCACTTGGGTAATAAAATGACATTAATAACTTTTTATTTAAAGTAAAAATAAAATTGTCACAAACATGTGTTGTTTTAGTAAAACAATTATTACATGGGGTTATATAAGTTTACATTTCGACTATAAATATTAATTGGAAATATAATAAGATTTAATACATCATGATATTTTTTTCTAAAATTTTTAGACATTAAATAAATTAAAAATTTTATGACGCCATGATGATGCAGCAATTACCTCATTAATTAATGATTTAAAAAAAATGAACAGAAAATATAAAATCTAAGACATACACTTGTCAAAAACCTATTTTATGGGTATATTTAGAACTTTTATCACATTATCCTCAAAGTATATAATTGTGGGACATTTGAAATTCGAAAATTACTTCATAATAATGTAACATTTCATTACTTTCCAAGAGTGCCCCTCCTCTCCTCTTATAAAAGGCCCCCACCTATACCACCATATTCACACCTTCAAAGCCATTTGGATCGGCCAACCTCTGCCCAAATAATCTCTCAACTTCCCTATACTACTCCGAGAAACCTCACTTTGGGCAAAATTATTCCCAAGGAAGCCTTTGTCTCAAATCAAATGGAGTATCCCGATTTTAAGGTAACGTCCTCTCTTATGTTATTTTGTTTTATTTTGATTCTCCAACCCATTAAACTCTTTTTATTAATTTATATTGTAACAAAACCAATATACTCAATATATTATGATGTTTTTATGAGAAGGATTTGATTTACACTTACATACACCTTCGTCTTAAAGAACATATTGTTTCTGTGGTTGGCGAATTTCTGCCTCACGAAACGATGGTTGTTCAATATTCATTTAACACCTATCATGGTGGACATTAAGATGTAGCTATATTTATATATGATATATATTATGATTATGATTTCATTATTCTTCTGTATTTCCCATTTATTTCATACCTTTTTGATTTCCATTATGGGTAAATGCGATACTTTCATTTTAGGATGTGCGGACTACCGCCCCCTCAATGTGATTTGAATCGTTAATGCCATATGTAGGGATGTATAAAGGATGGAGTAAATGATATTATATATGATATTATACTGGAATTATAATATACTTGTATATCATTATTATTTCATTCCATTAAATACGAAATAGAAATGAAAGTAGTGTTCATGCGTACGTACGGCATACCGTCTCCATGAACGGTGCATTTCATTTCTTACCTCTAAATGTTACGTAATATTATGAATGAATTTATATACTGGATATATATTATATATATGATATCTACATCAGGAATATAATTCTGGAGATAATGGATATTCCACCACATAAACAACTTGTAATTATAAGAAGTTTATTTTTGACTCAAGTACCAATGATCGACAAAATGGACGTTATTAACTTAAATAATTACATAATGTTCATAACATTGTAATAAGTGATATAAATTAAATAATGAACTTGAAAAAGGTTCTTAATCAATTATAAATTAACTCTAGTTTATTATTTAGGAGGTTAAATAACGATCGAGTCAAGTCGGCCACGAGGTAAGGGAACTTCTTAACCCAATTTCTATTATTTGGGTTAATCTCCTACATTAAAATTATGTCATGATATTATTATGTCTAATCTTGTATTCGTACTTTCATTATGTGTACTTATAGTGAATACACATAATATATCTAATTTATTTAAAAAATGATCTTTGTAAAGGACTTCGTCTCAATCTCCTTTCATTGAGGCATATTTTGTTTTATACAAAACATTCTTTTATACGGTGTATAAACCCCTTTGACTTTTACGTTTATTCAAAAGGAATATTTTTTATACAAAGCATTTTACTAGATGAAAAAAGGGAATGTTTTTTTTGTCGTACGTATGCGGCGACAATGACTTCTCAACCGTCGTGACCATTATTTGAGTTTCGGCTGCCTCTACAAGCTATAACTTTTTTAGATGAAAAATAAATACCAAGTTTTAATTTTATTTTATTTTGGTATTTAAAATGGTTTTGAAAGTGTTTTTATTATATCAATGTGTTGTATTGATATATTTTGATTGAAATGTAGAAATGTTATGTTTCCTTTATGCATGTTTTATGTGATACGATTATGTTTTGGTTTATGATATGTTTAAACCTGTTCATATGAAGAATGCATTGGACATAATAAGTGATGGGTGGAGCCCGCTATAGCTCCTCGATGCATCGATATGTCTCATGAGACAAACTAGTGTCTTGGAACGAGGCCTTGACAAAATCTTATTTGTAGTCTTGGCACAAGGCCTTGGCTACGTGGTTATGATAGTCTGAAATTATGCATTCCATCATTATGAAAGTGGTTATTGATATTGCATGTGATTATTCAACTAGTAGAATATCCATGTGAATAAGTAAATGAAATTATTTCATTTTATTTTGCCATATTATGCTGAAGATCAAGATTAAAAGGCTTCTGTTTCAGTTATAAAATGCCTTAAATGTATATGTTTATTTATAAAAGATTCCGCTATATTGTTATCCTTACTGAGCATCTGAGTTCACCCCTTTCAATGTTTTAATTTTTCCAGGATGTGAAGAAGTATTTTATGAATGACCTGAAAGGATAATATCAGGGGATATGAACACAAGATGTTTTTTAGTTTTGTATTACTTTATTATGTAATCTAAAACTTATAAATGTTTCTAGTGTTTCAAGGATACTAAACTAACCAGTCTTTCAAGACTTGATCTTTGTGATCATGCCAATGTTACGTTATAATGCACCAACTCTAGGTAACTGGGGTCGGGGCGTTACAGTTGGTATCAGAGGCAGTTTAGTACTAACCTTGGAAGCTATATTTAGATAAACTCTAATTAGAGCACATAGCCCTATGATAGACTTCGAGGATTAGAATAGATGAACTTCCTAAAATTTTGGTATTATAGAGATTTTGTGAGTTTTCCGAGCAATACATCCCTGTATGGATACGAGCTGGTAGAGGAGGCTCTGGCACGGATGTACCTAGGGGTAAAACCCGAAAACACCACTTTGAGCTAGACTCGAACAGGAACTGGTGCACGACAACGGGCCTTGCTACACTCTTGGTTACGACAATCCCGGTGGATATGATTAGGATAATTCTCATTTTATTTACAAACCACTATAATGGGTTATGAGTATATACTTCCTCAAGGAAAACATTTTTGTGATTATGGATTATATCCATAAATAGTTCAATTTATGTTAAGTGTTTTTCAAGTTTGTAATTATGTATTTTGATTTATAAACTAATCTAGTTTATGACATTCTTTAGAAATGGTTCCTAGTGGAAGGAATGGAAATTGTATCAATGCACACAATCCATGTAGGGATTGCCCTCCTGCTCAAGATAATTATAGTGGAGCTGGTGATACAACTGGTGCTGATCAGCTTATCACCATACTAGGAAAACTCACTCAGGTTATGAATAATAACCTTACTCGTATGGATCACCCAGATCTGCAACGTGGATGATCAATGTTAGACCTCTTCATGAGGAAACAACCACCAACATTTAATGGGGATACAAATCCATTAGTAGCTGAGAAATGGATAAACTCCTTAGAGAAAAATATTCCACGCCTTGGGGAGTAGCGAAAGGGAGAAGGTTGTCATGGCAGTTTACCACCTCACTGGAGATTTCGATCAGTGGTGGTTGCTGATTCTAAACACAAAGGAAGATGAAGAAGTATCATGTATGTAATGGAGGGAGTTTAAGGAAATTTTCTTCGAAAAATACTTTCCACATGACCATCGAGCATATATGAAAAGGTAATTTTTGAGTCTGAGGCAGAAGGATGATGAGAATGTCGCAAAGTATGAGGCCATCGTTACAAGGTTAGCAAGACATGCTGCAGATTATATACATAACCCAAGAAGTAAGATTGATCATTTCGTTGATGGGTTAAAACCATTTCTCCATCGAGCTTTAGTATCACAATCTTTCTTAACATACAAAGATATAGTCTCGTGTGCTATCAAGACAGAAAAGGAATTATCTATGTCTTATGACAACAAAGTAAAGCAAGAGAAGAAGAGAACGGTGGAACAAGAGACAGATAACGGGAAAAAGGGAAATAAGGATTTTCCATTATGCGATAATTGTGGGGAGAATCACCCTAGTACTTGCCTAAAAGGAATGGGAGTTTGTTCTAAATTTGGAGAAAAATGTCACCAGGCTCGTGATTTCAAGGGAAAGAAAGAGGCTATCAATGTTGAATGCTACAATTGTAGGAAAATAGGGCATTATACAAATGAATGTCCTAATCATCAAGGAAACATACCTCAAAAAAGGCCAAGGGATCAAGGACAATCTTATGTTGTTACTACAGTTGAAGTGGAATAATTAATGTATTGGTGCTTTTAGACTCAAGGATTATATTCTGGTATAAGAATAATGTGATATATATAAGGATTGTACTGCAGTACATGTGGTTTTCATTAAGGTTTTAATATGATGAAGGTAATCATATATTTATATGTGACAATAAGAGAAACATTACTTTGTTTGAGGAATCTGATGATACAATTGATTTTGGAATTTAGAGTCCTTTTAGAGAAAGTCTGGATGGAGGTATTTTGTATAACTATAATGGTTGGAATGGATTAAGTTGAACTTTGTATAGTGTTGTTTAAGGTTAAAACATTTATGAAGATTATTTTTCGAATATTATGATACTATAGTTTTAGGAAAAGGACAACCTGCAGGTTGGGGGATAACCCATCGCGTCGGAAAAAGCTCTAGGAATCGAACCCACAACCATAGTGAGACATGCCTTTATTACCTACCACTATCCTACAGGAAGTCCCTGGTTATTACAAAAAAGTTTTCCTAATCTAAATGGTATGTTTTAATATTTGTAACCCTATACAATTATGATATATAGAATATTTTTGAGTTTTATTACCTTTTGGATTGAAAGATGGGTTTGTGGTAAACATTTATTAAAGAATGAAATTCTACATGACAAGTAAGTATATTTCTTTAAGTTCTTAGTAAATATCCTAAATAAATTCCTCAACTTTATGAAATGTAACTTAAAAAAATGTCGTCGGTTAACTTTTCCAATTGCGGAATCAATGACCATTTAACCAATCACAAGTTTGTGATTTTCTTGTAGTTAACTTTCTCCTAATAATTTTTTATAAAACTCTCCATCAGACCTTGATGGTTTGTTTTTCCTCCATATCCATATTTTCATAGAATCCTAGTATGGGCTATCTCGGGTGTTCTTTGTACTTATCTTTCTTTCTTTTAAAGTTATATTTTTATTAACCTTATTTCTGATGTGGGTTTTCCACAAAGGTATTTTCTATTATCAACATTTTATTTTCAAAGAAAAATTTTAAATTTCGAGGACGTAATTTATTGAAGGAGGGAAGAATGTACTACCCCAAGCTTCCATCGTACGCTCCTCTTTGAATAATAGAGTATCGTGTGTTGTACGCAACCTCAAGTTCTAACACACCGCGACCAATAAAAGTAGCAGTTATGAATAGTAATACCCACTTTCTGAAATTATATAAATTTTATATTTCAAAACGGACATCATTTTTTGATTCGGAATATCGAAATTAGCCTATGTTGAATTTTTGGTATTTTTCTGAGAACTTCCAATTTTTGATGAATAGTGAAAAATACTTAAAAACAACTTTTTTAATCAAAATAATTTATAGTGATAAATTATAAAATTTAGTGGTTATAAAGTGTAATTAGAATATATTTTAACCATTTTATACAATGGTGGTTGTTAGAATTAATTTCACATTAAAATTGGACATAAACAATTGTCAATCTTTTGATTGATATTCTTTCATAAAAACACGATGTTTGTTGTGACAGTGGGAATTAATTATTAAATTAATTAATTCAACTTATATGTTTTGAATTTTTTAAAATATACATCATTTTTGAATTAGGAATATCAAATATAGCTTAGGGTTAATTTTTGGTGTTGTTCTGAAAAACTTCGATTTTTGAAGAATAGTGAAACCACTAAGTGGTAGTTTAAAAACTAATTTTTCGTGTAAATGAAACATTACCACTTTTGTGTATTGAATTTCAAAAATCTGACATACATGGTTGTTATTAGGAAGAAAAATTTGGTTCAATGAGATGAAAATAATTTTTGGTGAATAGTATCTTTTAAGTTTTATTAATCGCGATTAAAGGTAATTAGTGAAATTTAAGGTAAAACTTATATTATAAAAATATGAAAATATCTTGACACTTTTCATACCCTTATTGGATGAGTCATAGTAGACCACTAAAATCCATGGGTCAACATGGGGACCCCATGGAGCCACTTGTGTAAGAAAATGACATTAATAACTTTTTATTTAAAGTAAAAATAAAATTGTCACAAACATGTGTTGTTTTACTAAAACAATTATTAAATGGGGTCATATAAGTTACATTTTAGACTATAAATATTCATTGGAAAGATAAAAATATTTAATACATCATGATTTGTTTTTTATAATTTTTAGACATTAAATAAATTAAAGAAAATTGACACCATGATGATGCAGGGATTACCTCATTAATTAATGATTTAAAAAAATGAAAAGATAATGTTAAATCTAACACTTACACGTGAAAAAACCTATTGTATGGGTATAATTCGAACCTTTATCACCTTATCCTAGAAATATATAATTTTGGGACCTTCGAAATCCAAAAAGTACTTCATAATAATGTAACATTTCATTACTTTCCAAGAGAGCCCCTCCTCACCTCTTATAAAAGGCCCCCCACCTCTACCACCTTATTCACACATTCAAACCATTTGGATCGGCCAAACTCTACACAAATACTCTCTCAACTTCCCTATATCACTCCTAGAAGCCTCACTTTGGGCATAATTTATAAGGCCCCAGCTTTAAACCTTACTTAATCTTGAGTTATTACAAGATTACACATTGAGGATCTTTTCAGGTTTAGAGATTTAGAGAATTAGATCATGAAACTTTCATTACATTCCACATTTAGACAAAGTGGTTACATAAAAGACAGTACTCATTCTTCCCATCAACGGAAACATATTTAAAATAAAACATGGATTCTTTCTTGACACATCCTTGACACTATCATCACATCATGTACCCTTCCCTTGACCTGTGAAAAACATTTCAAAAAAACTTGGGATGAGCATAAAAAGCTTAGTAAGGGATATAAAAATATGGAAAGGAAACATGGTTATATGTATACATAAGAATGAAATCATAGTTTACCCATAAAACATAAGCACTTTAACATACCTCATAAAATCATAGAAATTATATGACATAAAGGTAACTTGAGGCATTCATAACATTGTTACGTAGGGAGTAACCCTCTTGGTTAAGTTTGGAATACCCATCACAGTATATTCCCTAAATCTCTTCAGAGAAACCTTAATGTTTCACTCCTTCGCGTTACCCAATGCATTGGAGAGCTATATCGGGCTCACCCGCCATTAGTCTATCACGGAACCACCCGTCTTCATAATAATGCCCCAGAACCTCAACATAATCGTATCACATAAAATATACATAAGGGAAACATAACATTTCCACCTTTCAATAACAAGATATCAATACAACACATTGATATAAAAACATTATGAAAACAATTTTCAATACCAAAATAAAAGAAAAGTAAAACATGGTATTTATTTTTCTTTAAAAAAAGTTATGGCTTGTAGAGGAAGCCGAAACTCAAATAATGATCATGACGGCGGAGAAGTTGTTGTCGCCGCATACGTACGACAAAAACATTCCCTTTTTTCGTTTGGTAAATGCTTCGTATAAAAAATATTCCTTATGAATAAACTTAAAAGTCAAAGGGGTTTATACACCATATAAAAAAAAGGTTGTGTATAAAACAAAATATGCCTCAATGAAAAGAGATTGAGACGAAGTCCCATACCACCTTGAAGCTTTTACCATTTTAAACCATTAATATCCATATAAATAAATCCTTAAACCCATTTTGAAAACATGGATATTAATAAGAAAAAATCATTAAAACATTTAAAGCGATATTTTGGTTAAATGGTTTTTACCAAAATTAGAGACACTTGAATACAATAATTGAGGAATAACATTTAATCAGAACTTTATAATATCATGAGAATAAATATATTCATGATATAATATTCCAAAGGATAGTATATACACCATATGAGAGTGAATTGGTGCATAACAACAATGAAGTCTCAATAGAGATGTAAAATGTGATGAAATCCCTTATAAAGAAGGTATCCTTAAATTAAGGATAAATCAATCTCAAAATTATGTGTGACAAATATAAATACACCCAATATAATTGGATATTAAGTGTAAAACAATAAAAGGTCATTCACACATATTCAAATGATGACATATTCAATAACTACATGTTGAACCCAAAGAAATCGAAATTGGGTTAAAATGTTCCCTTGGTAAAATTCGACAGACTAACGACGTCACTTCAAAAATTCAGAAAATGAGTTGATGAGAGATAAAAAGGGAATCTCATCACTTGGACATAAAATTTAAATCAATAAGGATATAGAAGAACATATCCCAACATAATAGTATGTGAATTAAAAGACATAACAAACGAAGTCTTTTAAAATGAGGAGGGTGAAAGGTTCCATTACCGACTTGGGTAACTTTCGAAAAGTACACCCCATTGAAGAAGTGTCATAAAATGAATATGTAAATACCCATAAATGGAATTATATTACAAAAGGAGTGTAATAATGGGAAGTACATAAACCACTCAAATGAAATTGTGGCAAATGTAGCATAAATCTCACAGGAATAAAAGTGAGATGAAAAATCCCTTACGAAAACTCGGCAGCCTAACGGCGCCACATAATACTTACAAAAATGGATTGATGAGATCAAATAGGGTATCTTATCATATTAACTTAAAGTTTATAGAAAAGGGAATATAAAAGAACATCCCCCAACATAACAAATCGGAGCTTAAAAGAAGTGACATAAAGGAGAGTACTTAAAAAGAAAGAGAGAGGTTAGATCTCTTACGAAAATTCGGCAGCCTAACGGCGCCACTCAAAACTTCCAAAATGGATTGATGAGAGAGAATAGGGTCTCTCATCACATGAACAAAAAAATTAAAGTAAGTGTAATATAAAATAACATCCCAATAACAAGAAAGATGAGCTTTAGATGGAATGACATAAAAGAGTGTACTTAAAAAGAAAGAGAGGAGTAAGATCCCTTACCTCGGGTCCGAATTGACTCGATCGTTCTTTAACATCATGAATAATAAACTTGAGTTAATTTCTACTTCTTTAAGAACCTTTATCAAGTTCATTATTCTTTTTATATCACTTATTTCCATGTCAATAACACTATGTAATTATTTAAGTTAATAACGGTCGTTTTAACGATCATTTGTACTTGAGTCAGAAATAAGCACTTTATAATTACATGTTGTTCATGTATCCATTATATCTAGAATGGTATTAATGATTTTGATATCATATATGTCATATATATCCAGTAAATGAATGCATTTATAATATTACATAATCATTTAGAGGTAAGAAATGAAATGCACCGTTCATGGAGATGGTAAGCCGTACGTACGCATGAACGCTAACTTAATTTCTATTTCGTATTTTATAGAATGGAATCATAATGATTTAAAGGTATATTATAATTCCAGTATAATAAAATATATAATATCATTAACTTTATCCTTTACACATCCCACATATGGTATTAACGAATCAAATCACTTTCAGGGGGCGGTAGTCCGCACTTCCTAAAATGAAGATATCGTGTTTACCCATAATGGAAACAATAATGGTATGCCATAAATGAAAAATACCGGAGCTTAAGGAAAGAATAAACATATTATATATCATATATAAAAATAGTGACATCATAATGGCCACCTTTGAAGGTGCTAAATGAGTATTGAACAATCATCGTTTCGGGAGGCAGAATTTCTCCATCCACGGAAACCGTATGTTCTTTAACCATTTGATGTAGTTGTGTGAGAGTGTAGCTCGAATAAATATTATAACAACATCCTAGTATATTGAAGATACTGGTGTTGTTACAAAATAAGTAAATAAAAAGAGTTTAGGGGATTGGAGAAGAAAAATAAAACAAATGAACATGAGAGAATAAATTACCTTTAAAAGTGTAACTCCTTTTGATATGAGCCTAAAGGCTTCCTTTGAAAGAATTCTGCCCAAAGGGAATCCTATAGGATGAGGAGAGGGATGTGTAGAGAGTTAATGGGCAGGGGTTGGCTGAGCCAAAGGCTTTTGGAGTGTGGGTAATGAGGTAGAGGTGGGGGCCTTTTATAAGAGGAGAGGAGGGGCACTCTTGGAAAGTAAAGAAATATTACTTTATTTGAAGATGAGTTTCGGATTTAAATGGTCCCACATTGATATAATTAAAGGATAAGGTGATACAGGTTCAAAATCCACTCATCCAATAGGTTTTGGACATGTGTAGGTCTTAGATATTACATTATCTTTCCATTTTATTTAAATCGTTAAATAATGAGGTCATCGCTGCATCATCATGATGTCCTAATTAATTTAATATTTTTAGTGTCTAAAAATTATAAAAAAATACTATAATGTAGGAAATATTTTTATATTTCTAATGAATATTTATAGTCAAAAATATGACTTGTATAACTCCATGTAAAAATTGTTTTAGTAAAATAACTCATGTTTGTGTCATTTTTACTTTAACATTAAATAAAAAGTCATTTATGTCATTTTCCAACCAAAGTGGCTCCATGGGGTCCCCAAGTTGACCCATGGCTTGTCTTGGTCTGCCATGACACAACCAATGAGGGTAGGACATGTGTCAAGCTCATCTTATTTTATTAAAGCATTATTTTTACCTTAAACTACACTAATTACCACTAATCGCAATTAAAAACATAATATGTTACTATTCACCAAAAAAATTATTTTAATCTCATTGAACCACATTTTACTTCTTAATCACAACCATGTATGTCAGATTTTTGAAAATCAAATCACAGAAGTGAAAAAGTTTCATTTAAACGAAAAATCAGTTTCTTTAACTACCACTTAGTGATTTCACTATTCATCAAAAATTGAAGTTTTTCAGAAAAATAACAAAAAATCACCATAAGATATATTTGATATTCCGAATTCAAAAATGAAGTCTATTTTAAAAAATTCAAAACATATAAGTCACATTAATTAATTTAATAATTAATTCCCACTGTCATGACAAATAGCGTGTTTTTATGAAACAATATGTATCAAAAGATTGACCCCAGTTTAAGTCCAATTTCAAAGTGAAATTGATTCCAATGACCACCATTGTATTAAACGGTAAAAATATATTCTAATTTCACTTTATAACCAATTAAAAAGATAATCTAATCATATAAATAAATTAGATTAAAAAGAGGTTTTGAATTAAAATAAAACATTTTACACTATTCATTAAAAAATGAACTTTATCGGAAAGATACCAAAAATTTACACAATGTAAATTTTGATGTCCCAATTCTTAAGAAGAGTTTTATTTGGTCCAATAGAGTGTATAAGAGTGAAAAAAACTATATTTAATGACGGTTCTCCATCAAAAGGTGATAAGTGGACCTTTAGTGAAAACTAGGGCATATACGCCTAAAATTGAATTCTTTCCGTATTTTAAGCCTTTATCTTTTATTGGATAAATGTAAAAACATTTAAAAACATATATAATCATATTTTAGTTATTTCTATCCATTCCCTCCAATACAACGGCTACATGTTAACTGCAATTTAAAATAATATTATTTTATTATTAGAGTGCAATGTAGGGTTCCCAAGAAATGCGTTGTTGCGTGTTGGGTACGCCATCGAGCATAGCATCCCCTTTAAAGTCATATTAATAATTTATTCACAAAGATGGATAAATATGAAAATGTCATATTCTTTATTTACCTGGGGTGTTACATCCTTCCCCCCTTTTGGGAATTGCGTCCTCGCAATTTTAAAATTGCACTTGGAAACATCCTTGAATGTCCCACATCGGAACAAGAGTCGGTAAAACAATCACTTTAAAATAAAGAAAGATAAGTACAAAGGTCACCCGAGTTAACCCATACTAGGATTCCATATATGAAAATATGGACATGGAGGAAAAAACAAAAGGTCATGTTCTGATTGAGACTGATAGAAAACATGTTTAAGAGAAAGTTAACCACGAGAAAATCACAAACTTGTGATGGGTTAAACGGTATTCGATTCCCCAGTAGGAAAAGTTAATAGACCACATTTTTGTTTTAAGTTACTTTTTATTGAGGAATTTATTCATAAGGAAACATAATCACATGTCATGTTGGCTTTCAACTTTTACTAGATTCCTTAATCAATCTCATATTTTTTTCCAAAAGACGAGTATTTAGGGAGACTTGTTCGCATTAAGAGTACTATAATAAACTTCTAGAAAATCACCTAATCCACAAAAGAGAACTATATACATCCCATGTCTTTAGGCTTTAACCAAAACCAAAACTATAAAGGTTAGTACAAGATCAGATAATCCAGAAAAGGATAACCATTTATAAAAAGAAAATCTTTTCTTAATCTCCAAAATTTGTCCAACAAAACCCAAAGTTCAACGAGACCATTCTATAAACAATTTGTCCACAAAATTCATCAAAGTAAACCAAACTAAGATTGAACCCCAAATATTTTAAGGATTTAGTCACATAGCCTTCCAAGTTATATAGTAACATTTATCTCCAAAAAACATCAGTTGCTCCTAAAGTCTCATATTGAAAAGTAATTAACCTAATCACATATCCTCCATGATAGGTTAATCATTTTCATAAATAACCCTAAATCAACTTACTATTAATTCATAAAATCATATAACTAAAAAGAATCAGTCAAACTAACCAGGGGCTTCAAGTAGTCCAGTGGTAGGCGATAAATACCAGTCGCACTTTGGTTGTGGGTTCGATTCCCGCAGCTTTGTCCGACGCGACGGGTTGTCACACGGTCTGCATGTTGTCCTTTTTCCAAAACTATATAATTCTTAAATCATCCCCCAAAAAGAGATAAAATCATCAAAATGATCATAACATATTTTAACCTCAAGTTTATCTCATGCCTTTCATTTTCCAGCATATCATATAATAACCCATAATTACCTCAAAAGTAAGGATCATATAAACTCTAATGGTTACATTTATAATTATTACCTGAACTTCCACATCGATTGGTCACCTCTTACATGATTCATTACAGAACATACCAAGGTTCAAGTGGTTGATCATGACTCCTTGATATTTGGTTTAGAACAACCATGAGTTTCCTCATTGAATCCTCCATTTTATCCAGTATCTTAATCAGAGAACCACCACAGTTTCCTTCAAACCTGTTGTCTCTTTGGTGCCTGCTAGATCCATCCATTCACTAAAAACAGAAATGTCAGTGTGAGTATATCAACAAAACCATCATGTACTAATGAGGAAGGTAAACACTAATATATACTTGCTCATTCACTTTATTTAAAACTAGGACTCTTTCTGAAATCCTAACCATTATGGTAATGTCACTTATGCTTAAAAAATACCCTAACCTCTAAAGTTATCTAAACCGACCTTTGATACCAACTATAAGGCCCCAGCCTTAAACCTTACTTAATCTTGAGTTATTACAAGATTACACATTGAGGATCTTTTTAGGTTTAGAGTTTTAGAGAATTAGATCATTAAACTTGCTTTACATTCCACATTTAGACAAAGTGGTTACATAAAAGACAGTACTCATTCTTCCCATCAATGGAAACATATTTAAAATAAAACATGGATTCTTTCTTGACACATCCTTGACACTATCATCACATCATGTACCCTTCCCTTGACCTGTGAAAAACATTTCAAAAAAACTTTGGATGAGCATTAAAAAGCTCAGTAAGGGATATAAAAATATGGAAAGGAAACATGGGTACATGTATACATAAGAATGAAATCATAGTTTACCCATAAAACATAAGCACTTTAACATACCTCATAAAATCATAGAAATCATATGACACAAAGGTAACTTGAGGCATTCATAACATTTTTACGTAGGGAGTAACCCTCTTGGTTACGTTTGGAATACCCGTCACAGTATATTCCTTAAATCTCTACAGAGAAACCTTAACGTTTCACTCCTTCGTGTTACCCAATGCATTGGAGAGCTATATCGGGCTCACCCGCCCTTAGTCTATAACGGAACCACCCGTCTTCATAATAATGCCCAAGAACCTCAACATAATCGTATCACATAAAACATGCATAAAGGAAACATAACATTTCCACCTTTAAATAACAAGATATCAGTATAACACATTGATATAAAAACATTATGAAAACAAATTTCAATACCAAAATAAAAGAAAAGTAACACATGGTATTTATTTTTCTTTTAAAAAAAGGTATGGCTTGTAGAGGAAGCTAAAACTCAAATAACGGTCACGACGGCGGAGAAGTCGTTGTCTCCGCATACGTACAACAAAAACATTCCCTTTTTTCGTTTAGTAAATGCTTCGTATAAAAAAGATTCCTTTTGAATAAACGTAAAAGTCAAAGGGGTTTATACACCATATAAAAAAAAGGTTATGTATAAAAAAAATATGACTCAATGAAAGGAGATTGAGACGAAGTCTCATACCACCTTGAAGCTTTTAACATTTTAAACCATTAATATCCATATAAATAAATCTTTAAAACCATTTTGAAATCATGGATATTAATAAGAAAAAATCATTAAAACATTTAAAGCGATATTTTGGTTAAAGGGTTTTTACCAAAATTAGGGACACTTGAATACAATAATTGAGGAATAAAATTTAATTAGAACATTATAATATCATTAGAATAAATGGATTCATGATATAATGTTCCAAAGGACAGTATATACACCATATGAGTTTGAATTGGTGCATAACAACAATGAAGTCTCAATAGAGATGTAAAATGTGATTAAATCCCTTATAAAAAAGGTATCCTTAAATTAAGGATAAATCAATCTCAAAATTATGTGTGAAAAATATAAATACACCCAATATAATTGGATATTAAGTGTAAAACAATAAAAGTTCATTCACACATATTTAAATTATGACATATTCAATAACTACATGTTGAACCCAAAGAAATCAAAATTGGGTTAAAACGTTCCCTTGGTAAAATTCGACAGCCTAACGGCGTCACTTCAAAAATTTAGAAAATGAGTTGATGAGAGATAAAAAGGGAATCTCATCACTTGGACATAAAATTTACATCAACCAGGATATAGAAGAACATATCCCAACATAATAGTATGCGAATTAAAAGACATAACAAACGAAGTCTTTTAAAATGAGGAGGGTGAAAGGTTCCATTACCGACTTGGGTAGCTTTCGAAAAGTACACCCCATTGAAGAAGTGTCATAAAATGAATATGTAAATACCTATAAATGAAATTATATTAAAAAAGGAGTGTAATAATTGGAAGTACATAATCCACTCAAATGAAATTGTGGCAAATGTAGCATAAATCTCACGGGAATAAAAGTGAGATGAAAAATCCCTTACGAAAACTCGGCAGCCTAACGGCGCCACATAAAACTTACAAAAATGGATTGATGAGATCAAATAGGGTATCTCATCATATTAACTTAATGTTTATAGAAAGATGAATATAAAAGAACAACCCCCAACATAACAAATAGGAGCTTAAAAGAAGTGACATAAAGGAGAGTACTTAAAAAGAAAGAGACAGGTTAGATCTCTTACGAAAATTCGGCAGCCTAACGGCGCCACTCAAAACTTCCAAAATGGATTGATGAGAGAGAATAGGGTCTCTCAACACATGAACATAAAAATTACAGTACGTGTAATATAAAATAACATCCCAATAACAAGAAAGATGAGATTTAGATGGAATGACATAAAAGTGTGTACTTAAAAAGAAAGAGAGGAGTAAGATCCCTTACCTCGGGTCCGACTTGACTCGATCGTTCTTTAACGTCCTGAATAATAAACTTGTGTTAATTTCTACTTCTTTAAGAACCTTTTTCAATTTCATTATTCCTTTTATATCCCTTATTTCCATGTCATGAACAATATGTAATTATTTAAGTTAATAACGGTCATTTTAACGATCATTGGTACTTGAGTCAGAAATAAGCCCTTTATAATTACATGTTGTTCATGTATCCATTATATCCATAATGGAATTCATGATGTAGATATAATATATGTCATATATATCCAGTACTTGAATGCATTTATAATATTACATAATCATTTATAGATAAGAAATGAAATGCACCGTTCATGGAGACGGTAAGCCGTACGTACGCATGAACGCTACTTTCATTTCTATTTCGTATTTTATAGAATGGAATCATAACGATTTAAAGGTATATTATAATTCTAGTATAATAACATATATAATATCATTAAATTTATCCTTTACACGTCCCACATATGGTATTAACGAATCAAATCACTTTCAGGGGGCGGTAGTCCGCACTTCCTAAAATGAAGATATCATGTTTACCCATAATGGAAACAATAATGGTATGCCATAAATGAAAAATACAGAAGCTTAAGGAAAGAATAAACATATTATATATCATATATAAAAATATTGACATCATAATGGCCACCTTTGAAGGTGTTAAATGAGTATTGAACAATCATCGTTTCGGGAGGCAGAATTTCGCCATCCACGGAAACCGTATGTTCTTTGACAATTTGATGTAGTTGTGTGAGAGTGTAGCTCGAATAAATCTTATAACAACATCCTAGTATATTGAAGATACTGGTGTTGTTACAAAATAAGTAAATAAAAAGAGTTTAGGGGATTGGAGAAGCAAAATAAAACAAATGAACATGAGAGAATGAATTACCTTTAAAAGTGTAACTCCTTTTGATTTCAGCCTAAAGGCTTCCTTTCAAAGGATTCTGCCCCAAGAGAATCCTCTAGGATGAGGAGAGGGATGTGGAGAGAGTAAATGGGCAGGGGTTGGCCGAGCCAAAGGCTTTGGGAGTGTGGGTAATGAGGTAGAGGTGGGGGCCTTTTATAAGAGGAGAGGAGGGGCACTCTTGGAAAGTAAAGAAATATTAATTTATTTGAAAATGAGTTTCGGATTTAAATGGTCCCACATTGATATAATTCGAGGATAATGTGATACGGGTTCGAAATCCACTCATCCAATAGGTTTTGGACATGTGTAGGTCTTATATATTACATTATCTTTCCATTTTATTTAAATAGTTAAATAATGAGGTCATCGCTGCATCATCATGATGTCATAAATAATTTAATATTTTTAATGTCTAAAAATTATAAAAAAAATACTATGATGTAGGAAATCTTTTTAGATTTATAATGAATATTTATAGTCAAAAATATGACTTGTATAACCCAATGTAAAAATTGTTTTAGTAAAATAACTCATGTTTGTGTCATTTTTACTTTAACATTAAATAAAAAGTCATTTATGTCATTTTCCAACCAAAGTGGCTCCATGGGGTCCCCAAGTTGACCCATGTCTTGTCTTGGTCGTCCATGACACATCCAATGAGGGTAGTACATGTTTCAAGCTCATCTTATTTTATTAAAGCATTATTTTTACTTTAAACTACACTAATTACCACTAATCGCGATTAAAAACTTAATAAGTTACTATTCACCAAAAAAAATTATTTAAATCTCATTGAACCACATTTTACTTCTTAATGACAACCATGTATGTCGGATTTTTTAAAATCAAATCACAGAAGTGACAAAGTTTCATTTAAACAAAAAATTAGTTTCTTTAACTACCACTTAGTGATTTCACTATTTATCAAAAATTGACGTTTTTCAGAAAAATACCAAAAATTCACCCTAAGCTATATTTGATATTCCGAATTCAAAAATGAAGTCTATTTTACAAAATTCAAAACATATAAGTCACATTAATTAATTTAATAATTAATTCCCGTTGTCATGACAAATAGCGTGTTTTTATGAAACAATAAGTATCAAAAGATTGACACCAGTTTAAGTCCAATTTCAAAGTGAAATTGATTCCAATGACCACCATTGTATTAAATGGTAAAAATATATTCTAATTTAACTTTAAAACCAATTAAAAAGATAATCTAATCATATAAATAAATTAGATTAAAAAGAGGTTCTGAATTAAAATACAACATTTTACACTATTCATTAAAAAATGAACTTTATCGGAAAGATACCAAAAAATTACACAAAGAAAATTTTGATTTCCCAATTCTTAAGAAGAGTTTTATTTGGTCCAATAGAATGTATAAGAGATAACAAAACTATATTTAATGACGGTTCGCCATCAAAAAGCGATAAGTGAAACTTTAGTGAAAACTAGGGCATATACGCCTAAAATTGAATTCTTTCCGTATTTTAAGCCTTTATCTTTTATTGGATAAATGTAAAAACATTTAAAAACATATATAATCATATTTTAGTTATTTCTATCCATTCCCGCCAATACAATGGCTACATGTTAACTGCCATTTAAAATAATATTATTTTATTATTAGAGTGCAATGTAGGGTTCCCAAGAAACTCGTTGTTGCGTGTTGGGTACGCCATCGAGCATAGCATCCCCTTTAAAGTCATATTAATATTTTATTCACAAAGATGGATAAATATGAAAATGTAATATTCTTTATTTACCTGGGGTGTTACATAATTCTTCCCAAGGAAGCCATTGTCTAAAATCAAATAGAGTTACCCGATTTTAAGGTAATGTCTTCTCTTATGTTATTTTTATTTATTTTGCTTATCCAACCCCTTAAACTCTTTTTATTCCTTTAGTTTGTAAAAAAAACCAGTATCTTAAATATACTAGGATGTTTTTATGAGAATTATTTAATTTACACTTACACACACCTTCGTCTAACGGTTAAAGAACATACTGTTTCTCTGGTTGGTGAATTGATGCCTCACGAAACAATGATTGTTCAATCATATTTTAACACCTCTCATGGTGGCCATTAAGATGTAACTATATTTATATATGATATATATTATTTTTATGTTTTCCTTATTCTTCTGTATTTCTCATTTATGGCATACCTTTATGATTTCCATTATGGGTAAACGCGGTAATTTTATTTTAGGATGTGCGGACTACCGCCCCCTCAAAGTGATTTGAATCGTTAATGCCATATGTGGGATGTATAAAGGATGAAGTAAATGATATTATATATTATATTATATTGGGATTATAATATACCTTTATATAATTATTATTTCATCCCATTAAATACGAATAGAAATGAATGTAGCGTTCATGCGTACGTACGGCTTACCGTCTCCATGAACAGTGCATTTCATTTCTTATCTCTAAATGTCACATAAAATTATCAATGAATGTATATACTGGATATATATGATATATATGATATATAAATCATGAATATAATTTTGGAGATTATGGATATTCTACCACATAAACAGCTTTTAATTATATGATGTTTATTTTTGACTCATGTACCAAAGATCGACAAAACGCCCATTATTAACTTAAAAAATTACATAATGTTCATAACATGGTAATAACTGATATAAAGGGAATAATAAACCTGAAAAATGTTCTTAATTAATTAGAAATTAACTCTAGTTTATTATTCAGGAGGATAAAGAACGATCGAGTCAAGTCGGACACGAGGTAAGGGAACTTCTTAACCCAATTTCTATTCTTTGGGTTAATCTCCTACATTCAAATTATTTCATGATATTATTATGTCCAATCTTGTATTTTTACTTTCTTTTTTTTGTACTTATAGTGAATACAATAATAGATCTAATTTATTTAAAAATGACCTTTGTAAGGGACTTCGTCTCAATCTCCTTTCATTGAGGCATATTTTGTTTTATACAAAACATTCTATTATACGGTGTATAAACCCCTTTGACTTTTACATTTATTCAAAAGGAATATTTTTTATACGAAGCGTTTTACTAAATGAAAAAAGGGAATGTTTTTTTTGACGTACGTATGTGGCAAAAATGACTTCTCCACCGCCGTGACCTTTATTTGAGTTCCATCTTCCTCTACAAGCTATACCTTTTTTAGCTGAAAAATAAATACCAAGTATTAATTTTATTTTATTTTGGTATTGAAAATGGTTTTGAAAGTATTTTTATTATATCAATGTGTTGTATTTATATCTTATGATTAAAATGTGGAAATGTTATGTTTCCTTTATGCATGTTTTATGTGATACAATTATGTTTTGGTTTATGATATGTTTAAACCTGTTCATATGAGGAATGCATTGGACTTAATAAGTGACGGGTGGAGCCTGCCATAGCTCCTCGATGCATCGGTAGGTCTCATGAGACAAACTAGTGTCTTGGCATGAGGCCTTGACAAAATATTATTTGTAGTCTTCGCACGAGGCCTTGGTTACGTGGTTATGATAGTCTGGCATTATGCATTCCATCATTATGAAAGTGGTTATTGATATTTCATGTGATTATTCGACTAGTAGAATATCCATGTGAATAAGTAAATGGAATTATTTAATTTTATTTTTCCATATTATGCTAAAGGTCAAGATTAAAAGGCTTTTTTTTAGTTATACAATGCCTTAAATTTTTATGTTTATTTATGAAAGCTTCCGCAATATTGTTATCCTTACTGAGAATCTAAGCTCACCCCTTTCAATGTTTTAATTATTTCGGGATGTGAATAAGTATTTTATTAATGACCTGAAGGGATAACATGAGTGGATATGATGACAAGATATTGTTTTAGTTTTGTATTAATTTATGATTTAATTTAAAACTTATGAATGTATCTAGTGTTTCAAGGATAATAAACAAATCTGTCTTTCGAGACTTGATCTTTGTGATCATGCCAACGTTACGCAATAATGCAACAACTCTGGGTAACTGGGTTCGGGGCGTTACAAACAAGTTTTTGTGGAAAATTTTTCTTTAAGATGACAGGAATCAATGTTAGTTCCATAGGCAACATAATTCCAACAAGACCACCTATTTTGGATTGGAATGATTACGAATATTGGAGAGATCGCATGAAGACATTAATTATCAACACTAGAGTGCATAATTTTTTTATGGTTACAGGAGGATATAAAATTCCTGACAAGGAAGTTAGTACTTTCAAAAATCAAGAAAAGCATGAATATCAACTGAATTATAAGGTATGGAATACATTAATTTGTTCCATGACATGAAATATATATAGCCAAATTTCATCTTGTGATAAAGAAAATTTTATTTGGAATAAACTTGAAGTTACTCACGTTGGAACTTCCAAAGTTATTGAAACTAGAAGAGCCACGCTCAGAGCTAAATATCATGGTTTTTTCTTTCCTTATGGAGAACCAATTTGTAAGGTGCAACAACGATTTATGACTATCGTTAACAGTTTATAATCCATGGGTGATAAATTATTAGATGATGAAGCTCTTGTTGATAAGATCATAGATATCATACCCAAGGAGTGGGAATCCAAGAGGACTGCTATTGATGAGAACAGAAAGGTTTCTCAGATTTCTCCTGATGAAATTTTTGGAACTCTTCTTCATCATGAGACTATAATGAAGAGAGATGCTAACATCATTAAGAAGAAGAATGGGAATGGAAGTGTTGATTTTACAAGATCTTCAAATCTTATGAAATCGAAGACTCCTAAGAGAGTTACAGGATCTGAATCTAAGAAGGTTGTTATACAATCCAAATATAGTAGTGGTTATTCTTCAGAAAATGAACTAGCCAATCTTTATAGAAGGATTAAAAAGATAGTTGTATAGAAGAAAATTCAATCCAGATATAATAAGAAAGAAAGGAAAGATATGAAAGGCTCAGAAGTCACATGTTATGAATGCAAGAGAGCTGGACATATATGGCCTGATTGTCCTATGATTAAATGAAAAGAAATAAGGAAAATAATTATGAGAGAAATAGAAGGATTAATGCAAAGCTATTGCTATGAAATTATTGAAATATAATGACACATGTAGTTTTAGTGGAGGTGCCTCTTCAGATGAATCAATAGATTACGAATCTTCTGGACAGAAGAATCTTGGTCTAATAGCCAGACTACCTATTAACAACCATTGATTAATGGATAAGGTACTCAATGCTTAATAAATGAACAATGTTTCATTAAATACAAATTATTGTAATGATAAATATTATAAATATTTAGATGAAGAATCTTCTTCTAATGAAGAATCTTCTTCTAATGAAGACAATAATTTACCTTTCTATGAAGAAGTTTCTAGGTTTGCTAATCTCCTTGAAAATGAGAATTCAAAACTCAAGAAAAAGCTTGATAAAGAAAAATCTAGAAATAGTATTCTTACTAAAGAAATTTCAGATCTTTCTAATGATCTTGATAAAAAACCCTTGATTTCGAAAGTATTTCAAAAACTCTTGAGGTGGTAAATTATGAGAAGGATAAACTTTCTAAAGATTTAGAAAATGTAATTTCTAAGAAAAATGTTTTCGAGCTTTACTCTAATTCCAAACATAATGTTTTATAAGACAAGAACTTAGTTATCAGACTAAAATCTGAAATTTTTTCCATGAGGAAGGTTTTTTCAAACATTACCTTAGGTAAGGAAAATATTGGTAAGATTTATTCTCAAATCCAATCTCTAAGGAATAGTTCTGGTTTCGGTACACTAGTTCTAAACCAATATTTAGTAATAATTATTTTGTTCCTCAAAGACCTCCTTTCTTCACTAAGTATTAGTGTGGTGGGAACTGGGCAAAAAAATGTTCCCAAAAGAAAACATAGTATTTATGATTTCACAAAGCCTATTTTTCTAAGAAAATGTGGGTGCCTAAAATTTTTCTTTCTGAAATTTCCAGAACCAAGAAAGTTTGGGTTCTGAAATTCTAACTCTTTTGTTATCAAGAAAGTAAAGAGAATACCAACAGAAATACATGGTACATGGATAGTAGATGTTCCCGGCATAAGACAAGTAAGAAAAACTACTTTGAAAATATTATCAATATGAAAGGAGGAAAATTATCTTTCAGAGATAATGCTCAAGGAGCAATTATGGGTATAGGTAACATCGTTATTTTAGGAAACCCTTTTATTTCAAATGTTTTATTTTTTAAGGGTCTTAAGCACAACCTCATTAGCATATTTCAATTATGTGATTAATGATACCTTGTGAATTTTAGGAATGAAAAGTTCTTGGTACACAATTCCATGGAATAATTTATTCTTTCTTCCAATAGGCAAGAGAATATATACACACTAAACTAAAAAGAGCTTAGGAACCAAGACATACATTTCCTTAGTGCAATAGAAGATCATTCTTGGTTATGGAATAGAAGGGTAGGACGTTGTAACCTTAGAAACCTCTGAAAACTCTCTATGAAAAGACTTGTTAAGGATTTACCAGAGCATAGATTTGATTCTTCAAAAGTTTGTGATCCTTTTCAATATGGCAAGAAACATAAATCAAGTTTTAAGTCAGTTGGTGAAGGTTCAACTACGGATGCATTACAATCAGTACATATGGATCTTTTTGGTCCAACACAAACTAGAAGCATAGGGGGAAATTATTATATATTTTTCTTATTTGAGGATTACAATAGATTTACGTGGGTCTATTTTCTATCAAATAAATCTGATGCTTTTTATTACTTCAAAGGTTTTACGGCCCAAGTTAAAAATGATAAAAACCTTCCTTTGATAACTATTCATAGTGATCATTGGGGAGAATTTCAAAATTATGATTTTGAAACTTCTTGTAGTAGGAAAAGAATTACTCATAACATCTCAGCACCCAAAACATCTCAACAAAATGGTTTTGTTGAAATAAGAAATAGAATTCATCAAGAAATAACAAGAACCATGTTGAGTGAATTTTATATATCCAAACATTTTTGGGTAGATGTTATAAATACTACTTGTTATAATATATAAATTGTTTTTTGATTATACATTTTCTTAATAAAACTCTTTATGAGTTATGGAATGGTAGAAAACCTAGACTTTCCTACTTAAAAGTTTTTGGTTTCAAGGTATTCATTCTGAATACTAAAGATAATCTACACAAATTCTCACCAAAATCTGATAAAAGAATTTTCTTAGAGTACTCCACAACTTCTAAGGCTTGTAGAGTTTTCAATAAAAACACTTATACTGTTGAAGAGACAGTACATGTTAAATTTTATGAAGCAGATCCCTTTGTTTTTAAACAACCCCAACCTACATCTTCAGATGTATCTTCAAAAACTGATTACCAAACTTTGTTAGAAGATCCTCCAGATAAGGAAGATTCCCAATAAAATGTTCTTGAAGCATTTACCCCCTAACATTTCCTACCCTATATTGATGAACCATTTTTACAAAACCCAAATCAGTTGTTTCTAAAGAATAATCATAGCGATAGTATCATTGGTGATTTGAATCAACCTGTAAGGACTAGAGGTTCCTTAAGAAATTAATTAGAACATCTATATTTTATTTCTCAATTAGAATCAAAAATCAATGATTAAGCTTTAGGTGATGATGATGGGATAAAAGCTATGCAAGATGAGCTAAATAAATTTGAAGGAATAAAGTCTGGACCCTGGTTGAAAGACCTAAAGAAACCTCTATTATTAGTGTAAAATGGGTCTTCAGAAAGAAGTGTGATGAAAATGGAATCATAGTAAGAAATAAATCTAGATTGGTTGATAAGGTCTACAATCAACAAGAAGTAATATAATATAAAGAAACATATGATCCAATAGCTAGACTTGAATCTATTCGTATTTTTCTTACCTTTGCATCATTCTTCATCTTCATAATTTTTCAAATGGTTGTAAAATGTGCTTTCCTTAATGGTTTTGTAAAAGAGGATTTTCTTGTGGAACAACCTCCTCGTTTTGAAGATAAAAAACACCCTAATCATGTTTATAAACTTACCAAAGCTTCATATAGACTTAAGAAATCCCCGCATTCTTAGTATGATAGACTTACGGGGTTTTTGCTTCAAAATAATTACGTTAAGGGAAATGCAGATCCAACCTATTTTATAAAGAAAGATAAGGAAAATATTTTGATTGTTAAAATATATATTGATGATAGCACTAAGAGTTTTAGTAATCCCATTGGTACCTCAAATTCACTTGATCTTGATGAAGCTGGGAAACTAGAAGATCAAACATCATTTAGATATATGATAGGAAGTCTACTTTACTTGACAGCTAGTCGTACAGACTTAATGTTTTCAGTATTCTTATGTGAATGAAATCAATTAAATCCTATGGAATCTCATTTAAAAGCAGTGAAAAGAATTTTTCACTCCTTAAAGGGAACCATGGATTTAGGACTCCTTTATAATTTTATAAATGATTTTGATTTAACGAGTTTTTCAGATGCTGATTTTGGTGGGTGTAGAATGGGTAGAAAAAGTACATCCAGAACTTTTCATTTCTTAAGAGATTCATTAGTTTCTTGGTCATTCAAGAAGCAACACTCAGTAGCACATTCAACTACAGAAGCTGAATATGTTGCAGTTGGAAGTTGTTGCGATCAAGTGTTGTGGATGCAGCACACACTCACAAACTAGGGTATGAGTTTTACCAAAACACAAATTTTGTGTGATAACACTATTTCCATTGCATTAATCAAAAACCATACACATCACTCTCATGAAAAACACATAGATATTAGGCATCAATTTCTTAGATATCACACACAAAAAGGAGATATCATTTTTAGTTTATCAGAACAGAAGATCAAAATGCTGATATTTTCAAAAAATCTTTATCCTCCGATAGATTTGAATATATTAAATAGAAGTTAGTAATGATAATCATAAGGTAATCTTCCTTGTTTGATTTCTGTTGAAACCAATCTACTTACAATAATAAACTCTTTTTCATAAGGGGAGTACATTTTCATGTTAGTTCTCCAAATTTTTCAAAATGATGTTTTACAAATTTTCGTAATGAGGTTTTTCAAATTTTTCATAATGAAGTTTTTCAAATTTTTCGTAATGAAGTTTTTCAAATTTTCATGATGATGTTTTTCATATTTTTTGTAGTGAAGATTTTCGTACTCAAAATTTTCGTAATGAAGATATTCGTACTCAAAATTTTCATAATGAAGATTTTGTACTCAAAATTTTTGTAATAAAATATTTTTATACTTAATATTTTCGTAATCAAAATTTTCATACTTAAAATTTTCTTCATAATGATTTTTGTAATCAGAATTTTCGTAATGGATATTTTTTTTTTGCAATTTTTTCTTCATAATAAAATTGTTGGAATCTAATGTTCTTCAAGAAGATTTTTCTCCAATAAAAATATTCTTTCTGGAAATCCAAAAGTTATGTTTCCTTTCTAAAGTTTTCATAATCATCATTTACTTTCTAGTATTTTCTTCTGTTTTTAAATTTGTTCGGATTCTATTTTCCTTGAATCTGAATGTTTTTAATTAAAAAACCTCAAAATATCGGATCCGAGTTTTCCTTGCAGCTATCATATCAACCATCAGATCTGATCAGAAGAAATTTCAGCCATTGTATTGAGTTTGGAAGATGAACCGTCACATCAAGAAACTATATAAAGGACCCCCAACGGTTATCCCACATCGAATCTCAGGCTCTCGCGTGCTCAAGTTCTTCTTCTCTACTTAAGCTCATTCTGAACTACTCAGAGTTTTCTCAAATCCGAATGTATGTAGAAGAATCCTCCTAGAAAGTTATGTCTACTATCAAGAAAATTCCGGAGTGGCAAGTATATAGAGAAAGGTTGGTGCATCTGAACTTTTTCAACAAGTACGATTCTATAATATCAAAGAATATTAAACTCAATGGATGGGAGAGTGACTGCATATCAAATCCAGGGGCTCAAGATTTGGTTTATCTGGACTTTCTTGTGGTTTTTATGACTCAATTAGTTTCATCAAGGAAGAAGGAAGAGAGAAATTTTCTTTTAAGAGCTATGGTAACACTTATGCTCTTTATTATACAAAGGAAACTAGCTTTTTTTGAATTCTATATGAAGGGAAAGCCGAGTTCTATTCGCACAAGTTTCCGGATGTCAAAGGAATCTTTGTCAAGGTGGAATCCATGGAGTGCCTCGGTCTTACTGATATCAAGACTTTGAATATTTCATACCTCTCTACAAATAATCGGATCCTTGAATTATGGGTTCAAGGATTTATCATTAGGAGAAATGGTTAAAAGTACACTTTAATGAAAATTGATATGTACATCCTAGAATTTCTGGTGAACCTGAGGAAGGTTAATTTGGTTTATCATATTCTGATTACGATCAAGAATATCAATAATTGAAATATGATGGCTCAAGTTATCATTTAACCATCTATTATTTCTAAGTTGATTGTTCGGTGTCTAGAATCTTTTAAAATCCCTTTTAGTTGAAAACCATTAAATTGAAAATTCATGCTTGTCAGTGATGATACATTGAAGTTGATGAAAATTGGATTTTCTAAAGACTCCAGATAATTTTATGACCTACCAGAGGAGGAAGCTGAAGCTGTTCCAAAAAAGAAAGAAGTGGTTGAACCATCAAAAAATGATGGAAAGAAGAGGAAGTTGAAGGAAGTGTAATAAGAAGAGAAAACCCCAAAAGCTAAGGAAGACCAATCCGCACCTCCTAAATCTATGAAGAAAAAATAACACTCATTTGAGGTTGTAGAAAATTGGATGGAAGATAAGAAAAATAGGAAGGAAGGAGATCCATTGTTTGTCTTAGATCCTGTATAAGCAAAGGCTTTAAAATAGAAGACATCAGATGATCTTGAGAAGCAAGCTAAAGAAAATAAGTTAAAAAAGAAGATGAGTGAAGATGAAATTGTTAAATCCCTTCTAAGGGACACTGAGAAAGCTTCAGATTATATCCCCATACTGAATCATTCCTGGTATAACCCTTACATTAGACTTCGGGTAAGAAATTTCTCACTCTGGAAAAAGCCCAAGAAAAAGAAGTAGAATAATTTGTGGAAGAAGTTGAAGAAGCTGAAAGTAGTGATGACATGGCTGATTTGATTAAGCAAGTGGAAGACTTTCATGAGAAGGAATGTCCATCTGAAAAATTATCAATCTAAACCTCTCAAGACGAATCTTCGAAACGTGTTACTCATGTGTTAGATGACAAGGATGAAGATGAAGTGAACAAGCTGTCTGAGGAAGAGAGTTATAATTGTCATTTTATTCATCCTGAATATACTAAGGAAGGAGCTCAGAAAGAATAAGTATATGAAGATAATATTGTTCAACCGTCTGATAATGAACATGAATCTCCAGATGAGAAAGTCATTTTTAGAACTGATAAAGGAAAACATGTGGTTGTTGATACACCCACTAAAGTTGTTTTAAAGAAGAAGGAAGTTGGTGGATCTTCGAAGAGGAAACTTTTTGAGCTAGTTAATGAAACATCACCTAGCAAAGCCTGAGATTCAGAATAATCATCTCTAAGACATGATTTCTTTGTCTATTCATTAAATAAATTGGTTGATACCATTCCAATTTTACCAAGCATAGACTATAGATTCCATATGCTTCAACACACACATAATCAGAAATCAGATTCAGTGTCCATGGTGATGGACAAGTGTGTCAAGCATGAGGCTGATTTCAAGAATTTCTTCATTAACTATGAAGCCCACAAGAGGTCCTGTAAGAAAATGGTTGGCTGGTCAAAGAGGACAGTTGAAGATTAGAGAGAACCTGATGAATTCCAAGATGGTGTCAAAGAGGATTTTGACCTTGAAGATGGAAGGATCAAAGATATTACAACCAGTCTTGAAGAAAAGTTAACTTTGGAACAAAATACCCAGATTCAAGAATTGAAGGATCTGAATGGGAAATTTTATTCAGTTTCCCAAAGCTGGATGAGAGAAAGAGATCTTTAGATAAGGATTGAAGAAAAGCTGGTCAAGAAAGAAGAAGTCCTAAAGGCTCAGGTAGAGGATCTTAAGTATTAGGAAGAATGAATCAAGGCATTTGAGAAGAAAGCTGAGGATCAGGATCACCTTCTTAATCGAGCAGAGGAAGATCATAAAGAGCTCATAATTCTGAAGACTATAGTCAAGAATTTGATGCTGAAGGAGAAGGAAGGATAACTTAGTTCCAATCCAATCTTTTTTATTCATCTCCTTGTACAATTTATTACTAATCATAATGATATTTTTTTGGTAGCTTGTCTTTTGGAGGTATTGTACTAATCATTTAGGTACCATAATTTATTTTCCATTCCCTCAAATTATTTTTGAAAATCACAAAGGGGGGGAAAAGGAAAAAAGAATACTAAGTAAAGAAGAAATATCCCTATGCATGGGGAAGTTCATATAAGGGGTAGTTTTCATTACGAAGATTTCTGTATAAAAGATTGTGAAAAATCTCATTCCGAAAATATAGAATATGATCCTTATAGTTCCAAAGCATAAGGGGGAGTTAGTCATTTTCATCATTTTCCATGTGTAAAGGGAGATAAGTTTTATTTCAATGTCTAGAAATAAAATATTTTCTAAGACCTTATATTCTTTTTTGTAAGGATTTTTGTGAATTCCAAAAAGGGGGAAATTGTTTAGTCAATAAGGTTTTCCTTATGAATTTTTCATTCATTCATAATTGGGGTAGATTGTTGATTCAATATGTTTTCCTTATGACTTTATCATTATTTCTTGTTTTGAAAATCACAAACACATTATCTTAAGGAAATTTTCATTTTCTCTATGTTTTACTTCTATATGAAAATTTTCCTTCCCCAAGGAAAATTATCCTCACCATGTTTTTCATTATTCATTATATTGTCTAAGTGTAAAATTCAGTTTCATATCTAAAACCTTGGAATCATATAATAGTTAGATAAAGAGAATTCTATTTTCAGGATCCGAATTCAGACTCTGAGTTCTCAGAATTCAGACTCTAAACACCTATGAATTCAGACTCTGAGTTCTTTGAAATATGACTCTGAAATCTTCTGAGTTATAACTCTGAATTCTCATTAATTCTGACTCAGAACCTTATAAGTTATGACTCTGAATTCTCCTGAACTCTGACTCTGAACCTTGTAAGTTCGCACTCCGAATTCTCATGAACTCTGACTCTGAACATTGTATGTTCAGATCCTGAATTCATGTGAATCTAGATTCCAAAATTCCTTGAAATTCAAACTCCAGAATTCTATAGATTTCAGGTTCCTAATTCCTCAGAAAACAGAACCTGAATATCCTTGTATTATAGACACCAAATTTTCTTTTTATTAGACTCCGAACTTTTATTTTCATACATTATAAATATTTGATTTTCATTATGTAACCATATATTTTCTTACACGTGTATTGGTTATAAATCAATGTCATTCATTCAATTACTTACTAACCGTTGTTTGAGTGACACATGTATAGGTCCCTCTGAAATTCAAGGATAAATATGACTGTTAGAGGAGGGAGCCGACCGTTGCAGTTGTTCCTATAAATAAGAGCTCATTTGAAAGATATCATAACTTTTGAAATGGTTCTATGACTCTAGAGATTACATGTTTTTGAAGTGATTTCTAGAGAGAGACTATCATTCTTAGTTCATACTGAATACCTTGTTCAGATTGTCTTCGTGCGACTCTGAATGTTGCTGATTACATTCGAGGACTTTCGGGGATATGAAGTCAAAGGTGCCAACTACCTTGAAGTTAGGGATTTCATGCTGAGGAAGCCAGATGTGCCAAAAACCTTAAAGTTGAGGGCTTGTAGGGATAGAAAGACAGACTCCGATCTTCGTATCGAGGTCTTACCCTGGTGTGGGTAATACATACTTTCTTAAAAGTATAAATTTGGGGACCTTTATCCAAGGTTCTTGGATATCCATCTCTTTAGGTTAAAAGATTTACTACTTGTTACTTGTTTTTTTACAAGTTTTCTGCTTCATTTTTTGATTATTGAGGAAAGTATAACTATATTATACTTCCTTATACTTTTACTCTCTTTTAGTAAGATTATATAAGCTTTAAGGTAGAATCTTTATCTTTGTAAACTTCAATTAAGTTTCATTTTCGGGAACCATCTTTCCAGAGTTGCTTTCTCAGAATCACTTTTCCAAATTCATGCACGTTTATAGAATTAGAGGCTTTGTGAATTTTTCCTTGTTTAACCTTGTTAAACATTAACATCTTTAAAATTTATAAAGGAAATTTTAAAATTATAAAATTCACCCCACCCCCTCTTGTATATTGAGCATCATACGATCCTACATTTGGTATCTAAGGAGTATATCATTCTCCATACAATCTCAACATCATGCATCAATCAAAATTCAAGTAAGGTTAGATGCCTCATGAATCATTCCTCTGGCAGTGGAAGGACCTATATCCAGACTCAAAAGAGTAGACTGCATTTAGTGAAACTAACTTTTCCCTCTTCCCTCAACACCACTCCAGCTCCCTTATGATGCTCCTCTCTAAAAATACTACCTCTCCTAAGTTAAGTTACCATACCCACTACCCATGTCTGAGCGATTGGTGGAACTCTAGATACTTATCTATGGAGGGGTAGCTATGCCCCTCCAATACTCCAGTGTTTATAAAGATCCTCCTTCTATACTATGTTTCTATGTGCCACTAAATAATTTATAAAGGTGACCCATCTATCCATAAGATCAACACTCCATTTGAGGAAATGGACACTGACAAGGTGTTGGGAATCCTTATTTAAATGATAGAATTAACCCTAGTTACTATCATAAAATTTAGGTCAGCTCTACTAGATTCTCTCCCAGCTACTAACTTCACATACATTTTTGAAATGGAATTTCACACTGCCTAAATAGTGACTCCATGATCATTCCATTGGATCCACCTACCAAAACTCAAGGAATATTTTAGGTTCCCTTTAGCTATGAGATCCTGATTCACTACATCAATGAATTTGTTCTGGTGGAATACATTCACCCATTACATGATTTCATACTGAAACTTATCCTAGAGGAACTTCACCCAAGCTTTCTCAGATCATACCATTGATGGAGAAAAATGTTGTAGGATAGTAAAATGACCAGTGTATTCCATCATAAACATGATTCCTTCTCTCTTATTCATGAACTCACATGCCTTTTCCTCTCTCAGTGTATCTATGTATAAGTGAATGAATAACATCACATTTAAGTCTTTCTAGGTCTGCTGAAATATTTTCCAACCTATACTATGTTGTACCACTAATGTTATGATGGTCTACATATTATATAGGAAACAAGATTCACCCTCCTCCCCACGGGTTTCTCTAGGGGACCAAATATCATCTATATGAAATCAATCCAAAACTCTACTACATGATGTCCTGCCTCCCCAATTGCATGGGTGGGTGTTGTAGTTGGAACTCCCACATCAAATGAAACATATAAGGAATAGTGTGATTAGACTCCATCTCCATGAATCACATGAACCATTGGAAACTATCATGCATATAATGATCCATATGTTTCCTTGGAGTCGTATGATTTTCTGGTTCTACTACGCGAGGTGTATGCTCATTACCTATCTCTTGATGTTAAACAAGAAAATGAAATGGGGAATTTATCTACAATTATAAAAAAAATATTGAGATTAATGTTAACATAGAATGTTCAATATTATAACGGAAAAAACGGGTCTCTAATAACCATATATTCATGGTCACATCAAATATTTTATTAACAAGTGAATTATCTAAATATTACAGATTAATTTTTTTCTTTTATTTGACTTGTTATGCATTTTAACACAAAATTTTTATAGGAATATATTTCAAATGTAGTTGATATATCCTCAATAAGACAGATTCATGTTAAAATAGTCTAAAATGATCCTACTATGATTCATTCATAAACACCTCATTATATATGGTAAAATCCGGAATATATCATAAATCAATATTGTCACACAACAAGTGAATCGCCATTATTGAGATAACATCAGAATTTTTACAAGAGAACCTCAAGAAGAACAATCCCTCCCTTTGAAACATGGGGTTTACCCCACATATGGGTTAGCTACTCCAATGAAAATTATCATTAACAATACCCATCACATTTTATTCTCCATTATACATTACACAAATAGTAAAACAAAAAAATTAAACATCCTATAATACCGTTTATTTGATCCCTTGTTTTAATGATCACAAAATCATGTTCCTTATGATATTAATGAGTTTTATTCTTCATGATACCACTTTATCCTATAAGGAATATTGTAGAAATGTTTGATAAGTATTGGAAGGAATCCCCATCAGACTCTACTCACCGTTGAAGATGAGTCATCATTAAGGAAGACTTAGTGTCAGGATAGAGCCTTAGCTAAGTATGGGAATGACCCACAATTAGATATGACTCACCATTAAACCATTAAATTAGAAAAACTATTGAAGAAAAATATTTTCAAAGATGGGTCACCTAATGTATGAAAACATAAGTATTTTTTGAAAAGACCTACTACTATTGAAGAGTCACTACCAGACTTGAGTCGCCATTAGATGATCCACCGCCACACTTTACCAACCCCCAAGAAAATTTAAAGATTAATGAGATGACTCACTATTGAGAAAATGAGTCATCACTGAGACTGACCCACTATCATCCCAACTCACCACCAACTTATGTCACCACTAGAGTTGTCTAACCATTATGAAAATACATCACAACTATTTCTATTAATTCATATTAACAACTTCTATAATCTATATAATTTAATTTAATATTGATACATATTTTAGTGATTGTTCATAAACTATTTCATAGATTCATTAAAGTTTGTGTTAGGTATCTAATATGAGGAGAAGTGGATTAAGGTGATTCTTCTATCATTATGTTGTTAAATGAAGATGTATACTCCCTTGTATAGACATTTTTATACATGTATGGATAGACACACACATGTGAAGTGAGATAGAATGACACATAAAGAACCTAAAGAGAAAAGAAGAACGTACGCGCTTATTCTTACCTACACATTACAATGATAAATTAGATCATAACTAACATTTATATCACTTCATATAAATGTAACAAGAGGTCTTACAATGCTCTGTTTTACTAAATCTTTTTGAGAAATAGATCGAGCTCCACTTCAAGCAACATCAATGGAGACTAAATATTTAGAGCGCGTTAGACTGATAAACACTACCTTCATTAAATATTAACATATTATTTTTTATTATTACCTTTACTTTTTGAGAAGTGTGACCATTACCTCATTTGGTTAACAAACACCGACTCATGTGCTTTAACTGGATGATAATAGATATCTTTTTAACACTCTCTTTAATTTTTTTAACCCACAATGTTGTGGAAGAGGTCCATATGTGGCTTGGATAACTGGTTAGTTATTACGTGTACCTGATTCACGTGGTGGATCAAGATTATTTTATATTATATACTTGGTAGGAAGTGATTTCCAAGTGGAGAGGATTAGATCACGACATGAGACTATATCTAATATATTTATTCTACTGTGTGTTTTGATTTTCTTATTTTCAAATATTTAATCTAATTTTTTTTAAACTATAAAAAACAACTACATTGAACGTTAATCATAATTGGTGTTTATATAATTTTTTGAATAAGTAAATTGATTTCCAAAGTTAAATTAATTTCCTTATTATATTTTAACCGATACTTAATCTCTCATTGATAAATCCTTTCCATGATCAAATTTTATATTGATATGTAATTTGATTCACTGGGTTGTTTTAAATATTTAGGGTAATTTATTTAAACTTGTTTTAATAGAAATTTTTAATGGGTTATCAATTCACCACCCCAAGATACTCACTCTGGACAACATTTTTTATCAAAGGTTTTTCAAAATATTGTCATCTTTGGGTTTTAGTTGTGTTTTAAAAATGATAAATTTTTGTCACTCCTAATTTTATTTCATTTAATGGATCATAGAAAAGAAGGATTTTATACCAACTTAACTACTTTATTTGATGGAAATAATTGTACTCAATGGAAAATAAAAATGAAAATTCATATTGAAAGCATTGGTTTGAAATTCAATCTGCTGTAGAAGATAAATATGAATTACATAATACTGATAGAAATACGTGGTATGATTCTACTAAGCATTATTATAGAAAAAAACAGAAACGATATGAATTATATTTAATATTCATTAGGAGATGAATAATTTAATAGGATGTCTTCTTATAAAAATAATTATGAAATTTGGGATACATTAGCTATTTCACATGAAAGAACTACTAATGTGAAAGAAATAATATAGAAAAATTATAAAATTAAATATGACACTTTTAAGATGAAACCTAATGAGTTGATTTCTAATAAGTGTATTATGTTTAGTGAGATATTGAACATAATTAATTCCTTGTGGAATCTGGTGTTAGATAAAGAGAAAATCATGTGAATACTAAGATTTCCTCTATAGAGATTGAGAGGGACGTCTGTTTAAATCAGAAATCATGTAACATTAGTAAACAACCTTTCATATAATTTATTGGAAAGTCAATCTTGTATGAGGAAGATTCTAAAGTTAATATATATGAGGATAATAAACCTAAGAGTAAATCTGTTTCCTTCAATAATACTACATCAAAATATGAATAAAATAAAAAACATCAAGGTGAAAGATCCAGTGAAGAGGAATCACTAGCTGAAAATGAGGAGGAAATGACCCATCTAGCCAGAAGGTTTAAGAAATTATACAAGAATAAATTCTTTAGAAAACCTATCTATAAGGGAAAGTATAATAGTACATGTAATTAGAAGAAGGGATGGAAAAGATATGACAATTCAAATGATATTATTTGTTATGACTATAAAAGAATAGGACATGGTAAGGCTGATTTTACAATGTTTAAGTACAAAAAGAAGTATGAGGATAAGTAAAAAATTATAATGAATCCATGAAATACTAAGGGAGTTCCTCTAAGGATATATCCAATGACCCAGACTCGGCTCATTATGAAAATACTGATAGAGTACATATGTGCTTCATGAAAAACATGTTGGAGGCATCTAATGATCTCTTATACTTAAATCAGATCACCAAAGAGATGAAAATGATAATTCTATTTCAAAAGATGAAATTTTTTAATATTTAATTTTTTTAAGATACTTTTAATGTTGTTATGGAAAAATAAAAAATTCATGAAGAAAAAACATTCTTTATTTGCTAATGTTAAATCTGATTTTTCCCTAGAAAAATGGAAGAATGTTCAATTATTAAAATAAAATAAGGAACTAAACTTATAAAATGAGAAATTAAATAAAAAATTATAGATATTTAAAGATGGAATATAAACTCTCACTTAAATACCAGAAAAATATTTCTCCTAAATATATTACTAAACTGGGTTATAAATCGAGACATAGAAGAATTGTTAAGTGAACATTTGTTCCTAAAGAGACTTTTGGAAATTATCCTACAACATTTTATTCAAGTGGAACCAAAAGTATTTCTTTTATTTTAAAGAGTTCAAAAAATATATATATATAGAAAAACAATCATGAAAATATTTTTTCTTAAGGCCCTAATCAATAACATATCTGGACCTAAGAAAATATGGGTACCAAAATCATGCTCAATATAAACATTTGTTTGTAGGAAAACCACTTGAAAATATCCTATTGAAATTTTAGGTACCTATATAGTGGGTGTTAAAAGAATATTAAAGGATAGAACTTGATCATCGAGAGCCTTATAAAGGTTGGTGGTGATCTTTCCACCTTTGGTGACAATGGTAAAGGAAAAAATCAATGGCCTTGGATAAATCAGTAACACTAACTCATTCTTAATTTCTAATTTAATTTTTATTGATTGTTTAAAATATAATATGCTCATAACCTCATTTCCTTGTGATGATGGTTTTCATGTAAAATTTTAAAATAATTTTTTTAATTTTTTATATTATATAAATGATTTATAATTTGTTAATTTGAGAAATGAGGATGTGTGTATTGTTAATCTTGTATCTTTTATTACAAAAATATTTATTTCTTATGTTCATTTCATAGAGAATCATGGTTTTGGTATAGGAGAATATTACACTGTAATAATCACTCGCATAAAAAGAACACTAGGGGAGGGTTATTCCAGGATTTACCCAAACTTTCGTTCCCAAATTATAATATCAATAACCCCTATTAAAATAATAAACAACAAAAAATATCTTTTAAGTTAAAGAAAGAAGCTCCAAATTCTCAACCTCTTGTGTTGGTTCACATGGACTTGTTTGGAACATAGAGAGTTTTTATTTTAAATGGGAATCACTATATTAATATACATTTAGACTAATTTTTTAGGTATACGTGGGAAATTATTTATCTCACAATAGTGATTCTTTCTCTTATTTTACCTTGTAAGCTAAATTTGTAGAAAACCTAAGTGGACATAGATTTATGGCCTTATGAGGTAACTATAGTTGAGAGTATAAAAATCATGACATTGAATCATCTTTCCCACAAAATAGTTATATGAATAACTTCACTGCCCCTATGAAACCACAGAAGAATGGAGTTGTAGAAATGAGAAATAGAAATCTTCAAGAGATACCATGAACTATGCTTAATGAAATTGACTTACCTCTCTAATTTTTAAAATAGGCTATAAATACATCCTGCTATATAATTAATATTTATTTTATTAGACCAATTTTGTAAAAAAAAACAATATGAACTTTTTAATAATAGAAATACTAAGGTTAATTACTTTAGAGTTTTTGTTTGTAAAGTATTTATTCATAATAGTAATGATAATATTTATAAGTTTTCATCTAAAAGTGATAAAGGAATTTTCTTTTGTTATTCAAATTTTATTAAATCCTATAGTGTTTTCAACAAAAGAAACAATACTATGGAAGAGTTTTTCCATGTCATGTTTGATGAGGAAGATCCACATGAACCTAAAAACCTTTAGAAAACCATAACGTTGATTTATGAATATTGAACAAAAATTCAAAATCTTCTGATTCTACTATAAAATAAGAATAAAATCATCTTGTTTTTATGAACTTAAAGAACCTAAAACTACATATTATCCTAAGGTGACCAACCCATCTTTTCGTAGATCTATTCAGAAAATTAAATAACATACTTCAGATAATTTTGTTGGAGGCATTGATATAGGTACAAAAAATAGATCTTCTCTAAGAATCCAGGTTGAAAATCATGAATTATTATCAAAAATAAACCCTAATAACATCAATGATGCAATTTGTGTTGAATTATGGATAATGGATATGCATGAATGACTTAATATATATGAAATAAATAATGTTTGGGAACTTTTTGATATACGCAAATAAAACATGACTATCGGCACTAAATTAGTATTTAGAAAAAAGTTTGATAAATATGGAATAATAGTAATAAATATGGCTAGACTAGTTGCATCAGAGTACATTCAAGAAAAAGATGTAGAATATGAAGAGACCTTTTCACTTGTAACTAGACATTAATCCATTAGAATACCGCTAGCCTATGTAGCACATATAAATTTCAAACTATATCAAATGGATGTAAAAAATTGCATTCTTGAATGGGTATAAAACTGGGTATGGTTTTGTTGAACAAGCCCATGGATTTCAAAATATCAATTTTTTATATTGTTCTTTCAAGATAAAAAGAGATGTTCATGGTTTAAAAAGGCTTCTAGAGCTTGGTATGATAGGATTCGCTCTTTTATTTTTTTCAAATGGATTGTCAAAAGGTATAGATGATCATACCCATTTTATATAAATAATTTCTAAATATTTTTTATACGTTAAAATCTATGTAGATGATTTTATATATGGATCTTATAAAAAAATATTTATATACTGATTTTTCTACAATGATGGAAAATTAATTTGAACTAAGTTTAATAGGTGAAATAAAATTCTTTCTTGGTTTTCAGATTTTCGAAAATAAAGAAGGAATTATTATAAATTAAATTAAGTATACTAAATAAATTTTAATTTTTTTGATTAGATAGAATTAAGAGTGTTGAAAATCATATGATTTTAACCTATAAGTTGGATCCTGATGAATCTTGGAAATTAGTGGATTAAACATGTTATAAAGGTATGGCTTGAAGTCTTCTCTACTAAACTGCTAACCGACCACACATTATGTTTAGTTTGTGTATGTTTGATAATTTTCAAGAAAACCCCAAAGAGTCACACTTACATTATAGAAAAAGTATTTTTTAATACACCAAGAGACAACCAATATAGGTTTATTCTACCTTAGCGGACAAGAATTTGAATCAGTCAGTTATTTAGATGATGATTTTGGTGGTTTCAATTTAGATAGAAAAACAACCTCTAGAAAATATTCCATATTTGGCAAGTATCTATTATCTTTTTGTATTAAGAAAGAAAATCATGTTGTACTATCTATTTCTGAACATAATCACATAGCTGTAGTTATATTCTATGCTCATATTTTTTGGATGAAACATAAATTTCTATACTATGGATATCAGTTCCAACATGTCCCAATAAATTTTCATAACAATATTTCTATAAATATTTCTAAAAACCCTATATCTTACCCTGTAATAAAAAAATTGATGTATGGAGTCACTTTTTGAGAGATAATTTTGAAAAGGATGATATAACACAATAATAAATTGATAAAGAACATCAACTTTCTGATATTTTCACTAGGCCTTTGAATTATGAGAGAATTCACTACATAAAACATGAATTAGGCACGATTAATTTTGGTTATGTTTAATTTTTTAGGACCCACCATTTGAGTTTAGCAACTATTAGTGTTTACCCACCATTTTTATTTACCCACCATTGGTGTTTACCCACCATTGGATTTTACCCGCTATTATAGTTTACCCACCATTGGTGTTTTCCCACCGTTGGTGTTTACCCACATTTGGAAACAACCCTCCATTTTCAAATATCCCTTTTTTGTTTTTTAATATGCTATTTTAATTTATTTTTATGGTTTATTTCTTTAATTTTTATACAATTCAAATTTTATTTTGTTTTTTGATTTCAAAATCCATAAATCCGTAAATGATATAATATATTCATTTCTCTAATTTTAATGCTCACTCCCTCATGTCTCACTCTCGATCCTCACTGTGACCCTTTTTCTCACAACCTTCATCCTTCCCTTGATTTCATCTAAACCGTGCTAGAAGATCACCATGGTTAGAGTCAAGAGAGCCACATAATATTATCCAAATGATTCATCTCTTTCAAAGAATCTGATAGGAGGATCAAGCCATTTAACCATTGAACAAATGAACCCACAACTCATGAATCGTGTAGTGGTACCTAGGAAATAAGTTCAATGAAAACGGTTACATTCAAGAAAATAATTTGTGTTTAATGTTTTTCAAGACTATATATGGGTAGAGAGGTTCTCTAATTATTAAAGACCCTTTTATCCAAAGTCATTGCACCAATTATATGTGTATGTCGAGTTTAGTTTTCAGGGAAAAAAGTTCTATATAAGAAGAATAATAAATGAGTGAAGAGTTTATTTCTCTTCAAAAAATGGGGAAGATGTCTTCAAGTTACTCATGAATGTGTTTCAAATGACTATCAAGGAACTATTACAAGTGACAGTGATACTTTTTTTAAGGATGCATGGGCAGAGATTACTGGAGATGGGATTATAAGAAGACTTTCTACTACTGATCCTAGTGGTTAATGTCACATTCTTTTCAATTTTATCCAACATATGATATTCCTGAGGAAAGTTGATTTCATAATAATAAGGTTTCAATATGTTTATATTTTTGTCTAATGAAGAGAGGAGAAAGAATAAATCTATACAGATGCCTAATGGTTAACATGATAAAGATGTGAAATCCATATTCCATATAAAATTCTCTAATTTAACCCTATTTAATTATGGCGATGCTAGAGGGCTTAGGATTTTTTGATGGAAAAGAAGAAACGATGGTAAAATGTGGATGATTTTTCATTAAAAATTCATTTTCAAAAGGATGAAGATAAGTTAGAACCCCTGGAAGAGAGAGTGGGTTGATGATAGTGACGAGATCTATGAGGGTTTCAATCTTGTTGATAACCCTTCAAGAATGAAGAATCTTGTGGATAATGTCTTTGAGGAAGATGAGGTGGTTGAGTATTCAGATAAGAAAGGAGAGGATTTGGCTACCTTTGGTGGTTAGGAGTATAATTTTTTAGTGTATGAGGGAAGTGACCTAGATATTCCCAAAATTCCTCCAATTATTTTCTATGATGATCATTCTCATCCTAGATATCTCCCTATCTGAGATAATTTATTAAAATAAGTAAGTGATAAATAAGAAACATATGTTTCTAGTGAAGAATAGTTTAAGATTACTTCTAAATATTTTGAAGAAAATGGATGTGATGGGGTTGGTAATAATGAAGTAGTGGAAGGAGAATATAAATTTAGTGGTGGAGATGATAGTGATCGAGGTTATGACCATGATGGATCTAGTGGATGCATTAGTAATGAAGATGTTGATATGCCTTAGGGATAGATTTTTTCTCTAGGCTTAACAGATGCCTCAAGATTCGAAGAGAGGCGAATCTTAGTTTGAGATGTGGATTGAGATGCTAAGGATGAGAGGGAAACATTTGTTGATAGGGAAGGATCCCCAAGGACGGATTGTCACCCATCTTATCCTAGTGATGGAGTCCTCGGTATACCTACAATTATTGTGCCTACGGTTTACATGTACAAGGGTGTTGAGCAGGAAGATGTGGATCAGTAAATTGATGAGAAGAAAGTTGTTGAGCCCATAGTTTTTAAGACTTATGATGTGTCCTCTATCAGATTGGAGGAACCAACTCTTGAGGAATGGTATATGCTTCCATATTATTTTACGATCAGTTTATACTACTCTGATTCTGATAATATTAGTATTCCACCAATTCTTGGTGAACCAGCTATTCAAGAAGATGTGGATCTTAAAGAATAATTTTTAGACTACATGGATACTATAGTGGAACTAAAAAGATTTTATTTTGATGTTCCTGCACCTTCAATTGCCTTGGCACCAATTACTCCACTTTTTTTCATGAGTTCCAATTGATATTGTTATCATATCTAATTTATAATCCTTTATATAGAAGTTTCTCTCGGATTTTGGTTTGTTATAGAGAAATCAAGAATGTCAAGTCACATAGAAAACTGAAAGAGATGAAATATATCTATTTTATCTTTTCAGACATCATATCTGTCCCAAGATTATTCATCACATTCAATATTTATATCTATAGAACATGATATTAAAAAAATGAGTTGGAAACTTTGAGATCAACAGTGGATGATTTGATATCTTCCTTTTTATATTATATGGATACTTTATTAGAGTGGGTGGAGAACCTTTCTTATATGGATTCTACCAAGTTTTCATCCTCATATTGATGTTTATTTGATCAGGTTATTGGTTAGATAATATCTTCACGCTACTTCAAGTGATGTACCTAAAATTTGATGAAAATTTGGCATAATAGTGATCTTGAGCATATGACGGTTAAAGAATATATGAAGGATATGAAAGTATTATGGAGATAAAAATATAACGAAACAAATTATTATCTTCTGAGGATTTAAAATAAACATGATATCAACTCTCATTTCAAATTCCTTACTAAAACCTCGGAATCCCTCCAGTCACTCAAACCTTCAATGAAAAAAGTTATTCAGTTTAAAAGTGATGACCCCAGTGCTTATGTTGTTTATGGAGGAGAAAAATTACTTCTTCAGTGCTATGGAAATGGGATTAAATATTATTAAAGAATCTATAAATCTGATGAATTACATTATACATGTTTCTAGAACCATAGTAGTGGACCATGATACAATTCCATTCATTGCTCATCTCAATCCTCCATCCTTTGATCCCATTTTTTCATACCAGGCGTTAGTATATATCCACATGCGCCCTTACCTGATCATTTCCATCCTTCCTGTTTGACTCCCAAATAATCATTATATAATCTCAGGCCTATCATTATTGGATAGACTCCTTCTCTACATGTTTTCCATACAACTCGCCCTATAGTTACCCCAACTTCTTCTACTGATCCATCTATATCAGACAACGGGAAGGGATTGTCGCCCCTTGTTCTTCCTAGCCATCCCAAAAAGCATTTATATTTGACTTTATGTCTTTGATATAGATTTTTTATGAATTTTTGTTGTACCATTTTTTGTAATTTAATTTATTTTCTTAATTGAGATTTTATTCTTATTCGTATTGTGGTTCTTTGATTCTCATATTTTATTTTCACTTTTTTATAATCTAAAAAAAGGTAGAATAAATATATGAAATTTATTTATCCTTTTTATTTTATTATTCCCTTAGTACAGATGTTCCTTAGGTACTATATTTTCCTTGATAATATTTTTCAATTACCTATGACACTAGTTACTATTTAACTACCCTTGATACCATATATATTTAATTTATTAATTATCTCTTATATTATTTTCTACATAAAATATTTGATACCATTATGATAATAATATTATTATAAATTTTTAAATTTTTAAGTTGATCTATTTTAAGACCACATTTTATTCTATACATTGTTTATAGAATGATATGATTTGTGATCATTAGAAAGGGTGATATATTTGTCACTATTTATTTAATTATCAAAAAATCATGATCCATATGATATTAGTGATTTTTATGGTATATGATAGCACATTATAAAATAAGGTAGATTAGATAGATTTTTACTAAGTGGTGGAAAGAATTACTGTTAGAGTCTACTCACCATTGAAGATGAGTATCTATTAGGGAAAAATCACTGTCAAGAAGAATCCTTGGATGAGAATGGGAAAGAAACACCATCATATATGACTCACCATTAAACTATGAAATTTAACAAGGTATTAAAAACATTTACCATCAGAGATGAGTCACCACCAGTTTGAAATTATCGCTAAATGTCGATAAGACCTACCATGAGAGAGGAGTTGTCACTTGACCTAAGCCACTATTAGATGACCCACCATTATACTTTAACTACCATTGATAAATTTTTCAAATATCTGAGATGAATCACCATCGATACAATGAGTCACCATTGAGCATGACCCGCCATCATCCTAACTACCACCATCTTAAGTCACCCATAGAGTTGTCTCATAATTCAGAAGAGTCACTGTCACTATTTCTATTAATTTAAATTAATTTCCTCTAAATGATATATTTCTGAATTTAATACTGAGGGTTATTTTAATGATTGTTCATAAATTATTGTAGAGATGAATTAATGTTTATGTTAGTCATCTATTAAAAGGAGTTGATGTTCTTGGTGATTCTTCATGAATGTTGTTGTTAAATAAAGAATTAGACTCCCTCATGTAGACATTAAGATACATGTGTGGATAAAAACACACATGTAAAGTGATATAGAACTATATTTCTGGAACCTGAAGAGAACAAGATAACATACATGCTACATATTACCTATACATGACTGTGATAAACTGGAGCATTATGATCATTTATATCCACTCATACAGATAGAACAAGATAGTTTATAGTGCTCTATTTTACAAAAAAAAATTTAGAAATATCTCAAGATCCTCTTCAAGATAAATCATAGGATGCTAAAGCTTCAGAGCGCATAATACTAAGTAACACTACCTTATATTAGTCTTTAATTTCTCTTTTTTATTGTTACCCTTACATTTCGAGTAGTGTGTGATTTATTATATTTATTTAACACACACTGAATACCAATGCTTTAATAGGAATATACTCGATATCTTCTTAACACTCTATATACTTTTTTTTACCCACAGTGTTGTTGGAGAGGTCCATGTGTGTCATGTATTTATTATTTTCCCATGGGTATTATAGAAGAGGTCCCCGCATAGCCTGGTTAGTTGATTAACATTTTTCTATAGCTGATCTAGGATGTGAATCAAGATTATTTTATATAATCTTCTTCAAAACAGATGTTTTCCAAGTAGAGATGATCAGGTTTTGGATTGAGACTGAACCTATTGTATTTATTCTAGTGTGTGTTTTGTTTTTTATTTTCAAATATTTAAACTAATTTTTTAAAAATTATAAAAAAAACTACTACTTTGATAGTCAATATTAATTAATATTTATATAATGTTTTGATTAGGTAACTTGATCTCAAAAACTAAAGCAATTTCCTTATATTATTTTAACTGTGAATTAATCACACTTTGAGAAATCATTAAATGTTCCAGAATTATATCAATATGGAATTTTGGTTAACTAAGTTGTTTTAAATATTTGGGGGATTTCATTTAAACTTGTTTAAAAGAATTTTTTATTTATTAATCATTCCACCCCTACTCTACATGTGATAATCAATATGACCAAAAACTACTTTATAATGTCTTTGGCCTAGTTTTCCTTCATGTGACCATCACAAGTCTCCACAAGACCTCAAGAGTGACACCTCATACAACTGAGGCCACTGATTTGTTGTGAGGGTCAAATAAATATAGCGGGGATACTATACACTTTGGTAACTAATAAAAATCATGGTGCAAAACATGATAAATGACTCAATATAAATCAACTCCTATAGAAAAACAAGAAATTTTCAAAACCATCTAATAAAAAACCATGAAATGTAAAATAGAGTTACATAGTAAAGTAATTCAAAGAACAAAATTAATGAATGAATAAATTAAGGTATCAAAAACTAGTCCTGAATCCCATACTATATGACCACAATAAAAGTTAACTAATATTTCATGGGGTCCCATTCTTGGGTACCTACTAGAAACCTAAAAAGGTGTGATTAAAAATCAGTAGGATACCCCGAATGTGTCTAAATAAATATAGAGTGAGTAATAGTTCATGAAATACTATGTTAATTAAAGATATTAGTTATGAATTAAATATAAGAAATTTAAATAACCTTATCGACCCTTGATATCCATGTGGACAGCAAGGTTCATTCATACTTTATTCGACATGACATCAGATCTCTCATTCTATACCCATAAATGAGTCTGGTACCAATATCCATATACAATAGACCTAAGGTGAATTCATATGCCCAAGTCCATTTACATATTTATTTCTCAATGGACACATGGATATTTCTCATTCTATAGAAAATTATATATTTGGTTCATATCATACCCAAGGTGAATTCTCATTCAACAACAAATTACAAATTCAACTTATCAAGTTCAAGAAAGATCCAATTCATATCAATATACCAAAACATAGCAGATTTTTTAACTAAATGGCATTTTCTTAATTAACTAAAAATAAAAATTATTAATTCAATAATAGTTATATGTCATTATTCCATTATAACATGTTTTAAATACATGTTATCTAATCTTGACAAAATTAAAATTCACATGTGAAGCTATTTATAGAACCAATTCCAAATCCATAGAGTGAAAACATATCAATAAGTTTGATCCATAGTTAAAAATATTTTTTCAAAAATTAGTTTCAAGGACATTGGGTTCACATATTCCAGATTGAAACCTGGGGTCATGGGTAGGGAAACATCATGTTGTCAGATGTCAAATATTTTATCCACAGAGACACATGATGGGGTTTTTGGAAGTTCTAGATTAGGTTGTTTATGTCATGCAAAGGAATACAAATAAAAATAGGATACGCATATAATGTTTCAGAATTATCATTCATGTTTCAAATAATAAAACCCAAAAGAAGACCATATAGAGATATGTTAGACCACCTATATCGAAATTAGAGAAGAATAATACCAAGAATAAAGAATACAGATCAATGAAAAACAACATGAATCCAAAAGAGAATTAATATATACACTACATCATGGTTGTAAAAAGAATAAACATGAATAAAATGAGATTAATTCATTAATTTTAGGAAAAAAATTCTGATTCAGTATGTATAGATAGAAAAAAAATCATAGTATTAAAGGATATCATTGAAGAGGTCGAGGAATCCCTAGAGAACCATTCATATTTGTTAATCATGAATTGGTGTTTAATGATAGTATTAGGTAACTTAAAATTGGATAGTGGATGAATATACAAGACTTCCCCACATAAAAACATTCACATACCCTAATGGTTTTCCATTATGCTCCCACTAAATATCTAGTGGGCAATTGTTTTCTGAATTTGTAGCATCAGCTAGCCGTTGAATTCATGTAGCCTTACCAGGCTATTACCTCATCCAATGGCTATCTAGTGGCATTTCATTTTATCCATTTCTGCATTCCACTAGTAGAATTAAAAATAACACCTCTCCAAGACCTCTATAGTATTCAAATATTCTTTTATACAAGGAATGATTGTCAAATACATAATTTAAATGCCGCAACTTAAAATTAAAAGAGGGAATTAACAAGATAAGGGACAAAATTTTACAAACTTTATTATTATCCAAGATTATTTCTTATTCAATCAAAATTATAAAATATACATAAAATTATTATAAAGTCTAATATAATACTGATTCTAATTTATATTATGTATATTTAAGGTTCACATATTTGTTTCCAGATTTTATAATAATAATAGGATTATTAGTTAATAGTTATCGCATCCTATCACCCTCAACCCAATGGTCATTATGAAAATTCAATTGAGTCATTGTAAAATATTCTAAGATCATGATCATTATATTTAAAAGTAATTTGGGATGAACAACTTACTCAAATTTAGTTTTAATATATTAAAAGTTTCCACTCAATAATCTAAATGGAATTATGTCAGGATCTATATGGGGGAAATGTAGTACAATAAGAGATTGTAATGATGTCATAGAATAATATAAATTTAGACCTGATCGTGTATAATAAATAACAAAGAAGTTCCAAACGAGTCAATCAAATATTAAATAACCAAAATGTTAAAATGTAATATGTTAATAAATATTGACTGGATAAAGAGTTTGATATTTAGGATAAAGAGTTTCTCAAAAAATATCAATGGAACCAGTTTGGAGAATTGAGATGAAGGGGGTGTTTAGTTTTTAGTACAGTGGTACCTTTAATTTTCTTGATCATTTATAGGTTCTAGGTTATTTCTTAGTATTCCATCCACATCAATCACATGTACATGATTGGTTCTAAGTATTACTTTTTATAAAGTACATACTATATCCTTCACATGTATAAAACTCAGAAGTAGAGAAATTAGAACATTATCTCTCAAAAGAGAAACAAAAAATTGAGATCTGTAATTTAAGAGATAATGTTTTATTGAATAATATGAGATAGATAATAAATGAATTATAGTTAAATAATTAGTTTTATGAATCTATGTGGGAGCCTAAGGATGTAGTGAGAAAAAATTTCTCTCAATAGTCTTTATCTAAGTAATGGAATTTTAAGGATGAAATTTTTTATATGGGGGTAGAATTTAACAACCCGTGATTTTAGTCCATAATTCATAAATTAGTATTTTTTTTAATAGCTTAGTTCACATGAAATGCCATCCTAAAAATAATCATGATATATTTCATAAGTAGCACATATGATAGTATAAATATAGACATTGAATTGGTGGGCATAAATTTATGTAACCACAATATGAAATCTATAGCAATGGAATCAATAAATAATAGAATTCATTATGATGCTCAATTTTTTTATCAAGTAAAAAAATTTACATAACTAGTTTTTCTTATAAACCAATCCTAATATGAACTTCAACTAGAAAGGATCCATCAAAATCGCCCATGGGAGATGCTTATTCCCATTAAAATCATTATGAGATATATAAAAGGTGATTAAACATCAAAGACTTCTCATTTTTTATCTCAAGCCTATATCTATTGTGGAGGTCATTAGAAATTTTTATGTAAAAATTAGATAGATACAAATAAGTAATTATTAATTTAATAATTTATATTTAAGTATCATTGAAAAATGTATTGATAAAATTCATTTTATTAATAAAAATACTATTTCAAAATGATGGTCTTCTATATGATATGGTTTTATATAAAAATTAATTTATATCACATTTATAATTTTAATTTAATAATATAAAATTCATTTCCCAAATAATCATTTCAAAATTATCTTGTGGTGATATTTTGGGTTTTTAAAAAAAATGATTTTGATGTGAATAATGAAAATACTATTTTAAAAATACCATAACATATATGAAATCAAAAATATTAGAATCATTCTTCTTGGAAAAATTATTTTCTTAGTAAAAAATTAATGTAAAATTAATGTGTTGAATTTAGAATTATATGATTTTATTTTTGAACCTAAGTTGAATTTTTTTATAAAAAAACAATATTGGTAATTTTCCTTTAATTACACATTCACAATGACCCATGTAGTTTTGGATATATTTGAAAATAAATAGACTATTTTTTTAATGATAAACTATAAATGTCATGGTAATAAATTTTATGCATTATTTTAATGAAAATTAATTTTTATTCTAAAAAATCAATTTTCTAAAAACATTTTTGTCATTTTAAACTCTCCTTTATTAAAATGGTGTTTTACCATATATAAAAATTTAATGTTATAAAATAGTTTATAAATTTGGAATCAATTTGATCAAACTAGGTTTTATGGTTCTTATAAATTTTTATCTATTTTCTGTCCACATTCATTGAATATGACTACCCTTTTATATTGAGGAGCTATTATCTATAATAATTCCACTCCTCTCATTAATAAAATGAAATCTTTACTACCCACACTAATTACCACATATAAACATATATATATTGAAAAAACTATAATGAAACCTCTCCCATATTATCTCTCCCAGATCTTAGGGTTTCTGGTCTCATTAAAAGACCAACTTTAGTAGGATAATGTAGAGGCCCCAAGGATGATATCCAAGTAAGTGTTGATGATTTTTTATGAGTCCCTTCATGTTTATTTATTCATACACAACCTCAAAATATTTTATAACCATACTAATATAATGACATAAATATCATTATTATAATAGAATAACAATTATATCTCATACTATCATTCATAAGAAAACCAAAAACATTACTCATGTTTTGTGTAGACTACCACCTCGATGAAACAATATATATATTTTTTATGACACCATTACATTGTTTCATATGAAAATTAAATTAATAAATAAATATGATATTTATAAAATTATTATGATTGTATAGTGATAATTTTTCTAGTCTATTATAATTTTTAATAATACATGGTCTCTATAAATATAACCACCAAAGACATTCATATTGATAAATTATTCTTGAAGATAATATTTTAAATATATATATATATATTAAATTACATTAATTTTTTTCTAATATAATAAAAAATAAAAAAATAAAATAAATTTAGGATATGGTGGAAATATTTTATAACCTCTTGGAATGTGTTCAACATACAAAAATATTTTTGGGGGCATTGGCCAAACAACCATAAGTAGTCGAGGAGAAAATAAACTTTAAAATAAATGAATTATATATGATTATAAATATACCATAAAAAATTAAATATACCATTTTTTATTAGGTGTTAAATAAACTAAATTTTTTTATCCAAGTGTGCAAATATATAAAAAAAGTGAGTCGGGCCATGAGGTAATGATTTTTCATCTAAAATTCACTCAACTGATACATTTTACATATTAGGAACCTATTTTTATTTATTTTCATTACATAATACCTCTATGACCTATTACTTCATGAATATATTTATACTCGTGGTATTTTAAGTTCCTTAACAAGTTATTTCTTTCAAGGGGTTTTTATTTTAAAATCTACACAGGGTTTTAATTTAGATTGTTCTGTTAAAAGTTTTGACGGTCTTAAAAATCTATTTTTCCTTCATGTCCATATTATTTATATTTATTCAATAATTTACCTATTTATATCTTAATGATTATGAATGTACAATTAAACAACTATTTATTTTAATTTAATAATATTAAATTGAATCTTTTAAATGTTTTATCCATCTGTCATTTTTAATTTTCATTATAAGTGTGTGAAAATAATTTTTTTTAATGTTTACCACTTGATATCATTTTCCCAGGGCTATATAGTTTTTTTTTATTTTCAAACATTCTTTTTAAATATTGAATGGTTTTTCAAATAAAACCTTATGACATATGATTTGGGAATTATTATTATTATTTATAAATTTATGAAAAAGAAATAATATTTCTTCTTATTTTAAAAGAATATTTATAATGATTTGATATTTTTTATCAATTTTAAATTCGATAAATTATTATTATAATAAAATGGTGATATAATTTAATTATATAATCTCCTTTATTTATCTAGATGGATTATTATGGATTTTTTTAAAAAGTCATGAAACCCATTTAGTTTCCATCAGTTAACAAAGCTACGAAAGAATATTAAATGATATTATATTATTGTGGAGTAAATAAGCTTGTTTAATCATAGTGTGATGTCTAGAGTCCTATATATCCCTTTAATACATTAGTTAAATATTTATATTCCATGATATTTCTAGGGGATTTCAATAGTGGTCATTGATCTACTATACTATGATAATCTGGTAGAGATGCCTAATCCATTTTGGTATGGGATGCTGGTGGTGATTCTTGACAAATTATTCTATGGGATGATGGTAGTCATGTTTATCCCCTAATGTTATGATTATTATGCATATGATTACAATACACTCAATTATCATGTTTCCATTCCATGGTATCTATTTTAGTGCTTCTATGATGGTCCATTTTTGATCCTATGATCTCATTCAATGATTTTTAATTTTCTATAATTTCTTAAGATTATATTTTAATTTTAAATGGCCCATTCCATATTATATTTCTTATATTCTCATATAATCTCAATTCATTATGAACTATACCTTTATAAATCATTAATATGTTTCCCTTACAGGGAAATTTAGCTTATTTCTCTCTTATCTTACACTTCCCCTAAGAAATAATATATCAGACTATGTGTAGAAGGAGTTTTTATATTGATATGTTTTTAGGAGATATTGAATTAATATTTTTTAATGGAATATTTACGTTGTTAATCCCTAAAGATACTAGACATTGGTGATCTAGTATTGTGTAATTATTGTGAGATGTAATTTTTAAATATTGAAAATAATGTGAATTACATAGATGTTTAGTTTGGTTCTCCTTAACAATTGTATGTTTCATTACATAGTAGATGAAGTAATGGTTGATACACTACAAATAGTTATTAGAAATTACTAAAAATAAATCATGTCATGGAAAACATAATGATTATAATCAAAGAAGTCTATAAAATGTCTATAATATTTTAATATTATGGTTAGTGAAGACACGATTTGAAAAAAAATGGGCAATTTAATGGAAATCATATCGTGGTGAGAAGAACTTATCAAATTCAAAACTGTTGAAAATATTTAACTTTATCATAATAACTAGAGATGAAGAATTCATGATATAATGGAACATGATATACGGTGTGGTGGTACTGAAACTGGAATGTATTATGTAAAAAGTATTCTAGAATATATTTTTTATTTTTTCAGGAAGAGAATTATTGTTGGTTCAATGGTTCCCTTTTCACCTGGGTTATCTCTTATCACCAAACATTCACCTCTTAGGTTTTATGTTTTTACATATCCCTTTCACCCCAAAGTGCTTATGTTTTCTTACTAAGATTTTATCCCTTCTATTAATAAGACATTTTAACCCACGGTGGTGGTCCTTCTATCTTAAGAATTATCATTTCTACAGGTTTCTCCCTATTTAATTATTATGTAAGCCTTTATTCCCATCATTCATTTTTTATTACCCTTAATTCATATATGTGAGTGTTTGGTGAGAACCAAGTTCCTATTAATTCACTCTTATTCCCTTTCTAGTCTCTCCAAACATAGCTAGCCCCATCATGTTTTGGGGAGTTGGAGTTTAGGGAAATTTCAAATTATGACGGGTATAGGACATAAGATTCATTTTTACTTTTCAGGTTTATTTTCCCTATTTAAGCCTATGTTTGGTTCACATTCTACACGTTATTCTAGATATCTCACACTAAAACCCATCGTAGTCGTTTATGGTGGTGTTTTTTGGGACTTTTTGGATGTGAGGTTGAAGCTTTGATATTGTACTATGGTAATTCTTGTATTATATTTATATTATCTTACAAATGTTGTTAGTGTTTCACGGTGATTATCTTCATGGTATTTTCCTATTTATCATGGGTTTTTATCATTTATAGGTTTCATTAATGAAATTTTGATTATTAATTTTGTTTTAATATTTTTCTTCTCCAACAATTCTCTTTGATCATGGATATTGATGATTCAATCTGTTATCAATGCGTTTTGGGGTTTTTGTGGGATTAGTTTGGCTATGAAACTGATTTTTATTTTCAGTAGGTTTTCTTTTATAATGTTCATGATGTTAACTATGTTGTTTATCATGAAAGGGTGAATGGTTCTATTTGATGTTTAATGGTTTATACTAATTTACAATTGATTTTGAGGTCCATTGTTTGATGATTTAGTGTTTCATATTTCATGTTCATAGAATTTATTTGGTTCATGGTTGGTGATGTTTTATTATAAACTTATCCAATTGTAGTGGATTTTTTTTGTTTGTTAAAGATCGTTGTTTTTTTTGATGGGTTTAATTTTATGTTTCTATTTTTGAATATATTTTTAAATAAAATTAATATGTTTATGATAATATGATGAAAAATATAAAAATATAAAATAATTTTCATATTATGGTGGGATTATTCATAGATACATGATAGAAAATATTTTTGATTGAATCAATGAGATCTTCAAGGATATTTTTATATTTTTCTAGTGCTATTTTAGTCCATGAAATGTTCAATTTATGTATAAAATACTTTTTTTCAATACATTGGAAAATTAAATAGGGTATCTATTAATGGTTTTAGTTTGGTTAACACAATAATTGTTACATATAAAGATTTATTTATGAATAAAACTTATTACATATACCAAATTTTATTGAGGTGGGGATTTTAAGTTTATTAGTTTGACAAACCACTTATATATTGTTGTATTCTTGTATTGGTGGTTTTAATGGAGAAAATTACTATAAATAAAAAACTGTACACTAAGGTATCTATGTGTATATATTGTCACTAAATGATCATTTTATCACTTATATTGAGAGAAATCCATTGATCCGAGAAATGGCCTCAAAACTATAATTTACTAATTACAATTTTATATATATACCAAATGGGGAGAATCATGAAATTAACATTATCTCTAACACATCTGAATATTTCAAAATAAAAATATTTTCTCACAAATAAGTAGTTTCATGCTTTTTTGGAATGACATTTACTAGCCAAATGAATGTGTAGTTTCACTTCATTTCACTCTTTATAGTAGGGAATATCATAAATGAATGTGTTTACCAAACATATTAATACATTATTCAAACACAACACATATTTCGTGTATATTTATACTTTTTTATTATTCCATTTTAATTTAATGGGTGTGTTTATATAGTTTTTTATATATTGTTGTGAGTTAACAACTTAATTATATTCTGAATGAAATATTATAGTATTAAATTCATTTTACAAAAAATATGCTCAATAAGGGGAATTATTGGAGCTTATTCAATTATCAGAGAGTCCAATAAAAACATTAAAATTACCACCAATTAAAATAAATTTATATATTAAAATATGTATTTGAAAGATATTATTTTTGAATTTTAAACATATTTCAATGGGATGTAATCAATACATAGTTAAAATATCAATAAAAATATTATAAACTTTGATGAAAATTTATATACATGATAACTAAAGACACTATTAAAAATAAGAATATTGTATTATTTAGATAAGAAAATATGATATAATATATCTTACATATATTTTTATTGATTAAATAATATACAAATATAATATATTTTTTATCACAAAAACCAAACACATATACAGGTTATTAAATCATTTTGACACATTATTAGTCAAAAATGGGGGTTTGTACCTATTTAAGATCCTAATCCTCTCCACCTGACTAAACCCCAACTATGAACACCCTATAATAATATATTGTTTTCATAATGGGTGTGTCTAAAACGGAAATAGATTTGAAAATTGTATAAAATACATAACTATCATAGTACAACCTCTAACATACTTATCTACAATACATAATTGGAGTAAAAATGAAACAATAAATAAATAAATTGATTTTATATTTATTATATTTACCACAAATAATGTTTTAGAATATAAAAATTAGTAAAGAGTTTGATTCCCTAATATAAAATCAACAAGTTAAAAATGATTAATTATTTTTTTCTCTTCTTCTTGGCATGATGTTGATGATCCAAGAATGTTGTTTTTTTTTCATCCTAACGTGTTACTTATAGGTTTGAATGGATGGATTTTTTTAGTGTCATATTTGGTTAACTAATCTCTATATAATTTTTAAGAATTTATTATAAAGGAGTTGGGATCCAGAATATGCATTCTATATTAGACATTAGTGAAATATATTAAATCATATGCTTTAAAAAATTATCATTTTTTATACTATGTCTACTTATATACTCATATATTTCATTAGTCTAAAATATTTCATTGAAATCACATGATAAAAAATGATATACCGATAAATTGGAATAAGAATAATTAACTATAATATCTTCTCCAATAGAAAATAGTATCTAAGGCTCTTAAATAAGTAGTGTTTGACTTCATAGATAATTAAATAAAAATATACAAAAAAAATCATGGTGGCCAAGAAGTATATATATAGTCACATGAGTTATTATTAATTTTCATATCTGTTATTTTCAAATATTTTATCTTTAAAAAGATAAAAAAATATTTTAATACACAAAAAAATGGATTATAAAATAAAATTCAACTAATTTTTGTAGAATGGATTGTGCCTCCAAAACTCCATTCTGGATGAACTAATTTTCTATATCGTTAAAACCAATATATTTTAATGTTTAAAAACTAAGTCTTCATGTTTATAAATGAACTTTAAAATTGATATAATTGCTCTAAATTATTAGTTGTATTCATCTGTAAATTTAGGATAGTAGTTTTCAGTATATTATATTTTTCAACCAACTCATATATGCCATAAAAAAATACTGAATATTCCCTATGTATGTGAAAATTACAAATGTTTATAATATTTTCAAAATAACAAGCTTAAAATTAAATAACATCATTATAATTAAAAATAATAATATTTTTATATTAAAAAAATGAATTCATGGATTCAAAAATCCATATCCTATATTTAATATTAAAAAATACTAACTATTGAAAATACATATGCATATTAGGAAATCATTAAATTTTACAACATAATTGTTAGAACCAAAAGGGGCCAAGATACCCTGAGAGTTGGTGAATCAGGTTATGGATATTCTATTTCAAAATTCTTTAGGCCCCACATGATCTTTACCTCTATATTATAAGGTTCACTTATTTGCTCTTATGTTGTAAATTTTTATCTTGTTCTTTCTTTATTTATCTGATAATGATGCTTTGGAGCAACACAGGGAAGAAAATTGGAAGACACAAATATTTTTACTTGGTCATCCTCACTGGGCTATGATCAAAGAGCATACGAAGATGATGTTCCACTATAACTAATCCACTAAATCTCACTGCCAATTTATAATGTTTGGTCTAGATCACTTATATTCCCAGCTTCACTGCCTTTACAATTTTTAGTGTTAGCTCACTGCTTCCCCATGGGTCACTCCATGTTTCTCTATCTTTGACACACTTTCGGTGGAGAGTATCGCCTTCTTCCTCTTCCTTTGATCACTAGTCTGGAAAGGATCATCTCACAGTTTATAGACCTGTAGGTCTCTTCATTATCTCTTATAAAATATGCATCCCTAACTATTGATTGATCCTCTGTTGACGTCCAACTGTCACCCGTAAATGAATCTCACTTTTCATCGGGTGTACCGGGAAACCCCAATTTTTACGTGTAGCCATTACTGCACCTTGCGTGTAATTTTCTTGACTTGCGTGAAATGAAATTTTCGCACAACAACCTTTTTATGCACAAGATTTTCATTTACATGCCACAGTCTTCTTTTACGCGCAGCTTTTCATTTATGCGTAACAACCTTTTTACGCACAAGCTCTTCTTTTACGCGCAACTATCTTCTTTTACGTGCAGATATTGCTTTATGCGCAATAACCTTTTTACATGCAGCCTGATCTTTACACGCAACCATTGTTTTAGGCGCAGCCTTTGATTTACGTGCAAACACCCGTCTTTACGCAAAAATGTGACATTTTCATGCAACTCCTTTGCATACTCCAATTTTATGCATGAGAGCTCGGATAATATCTAAGTCATGAGCTACTCCGAAAGAAGGGGGGTCACTTCATATTTATATACAAAATCGACCCTATGAGAAAAACCCTCATTTAGAGTGTAATCCTCATTAGGCACAAAAAACATATCTTCCATGCAACATAATATTTCACTCAATGCTCCAATTCTTCGGGCACCTAATTCCTTTGCCAATTTTTGAGCTTCGAATCTCGAAACACCTCTTGTGCAAAAAACACAAATCTTCTATTTCGTGCACCATGCAATGATTTCGTGCAACACTTTCATATTTTGTTCACCATGCAAATATTTCGCACACCACATTCCTTTTGCACGCACTGTGCAAATATTTCATACAACACATTATTTTTCATGCATCAGGTTGATATTTCATGAAACACTTAATTTTTCATGCACCATGAAAATATTCCGCACACCACATTCCTTTTGCGCAGCGTGAAAATATTCCACGCAACACTTTATTATTCCATGCAGCACGCTGATATTTCACGCAACACTTTATTTTTCGTGCGCCTCTCAAATTTTTCATGCTACTCCCTTTTCCAAAATGCATCTCTCCATTTTCCGATTTTCAGGCCCAAAAATTTGGAAAACACTGGAAAACGGTGCTACCCTGTATCTTCTCTTTTATACCGCCTCCAGGTCATCTATTCTTTTGTTGAGTTTCTTAAATTAAACATAGATGGCCAACAACATCTATTGAACCTGATAAATCACCTTGTAAACCCCCTTTGTCAACAAATTATACATCGTGGTTTTCTTTGTGAACAAAAACAACACGAAGTCCTGGTTTATCAACAAAAACAATCACCTCAAAAAATTCTTCAATGATACCTTGAGGGATTTTTTTTCCAATACTACCCCCCTTTGTATTTGTTGACAACTCGTTTCATAATGATTCTCTGCACTTTGATACCTCATTAAAGCTCATTCAATCCTCGACCACTATTTGCCTCTTTCAATTATGATAGCGTTCAAGGATTCACTTATCACGTACTCTAAGCCCACATGAGCAATGCTCAGCGTGAAAAAAAGGAGTAAATGAAAAGTTTATCAATGAAACACTTCATTTCTGATGCCAACTATTGATACCAAACTGATACCAATTGCTTAACTTATACCAATTGTGGATCGCTGGAAACCTTCTCTCACTATCACTCTTCTTCTTTTATCACGATCTATAGTTGTCGTGATATCAATTCTGTGATCGATCACTTCTAGCAACGTCATATCTAAAACTCCCCCTGTCTACTTACAGCTTCAACTTCTCTTCAGCCTTTCAAATCCACCTATCTCACTGCTCCACCTATTAGCTTCTCCACATATCTTTTATTTAGACATTTTATCCCTTCCTTAGCCATTGTTTCTCCCCATTGAGGAATCACTGTTTTTCCCCTTTGTCAACGAACCCAATGGTCACTCCTTTGTGATCTGCAACACTATAAAGAATAAAAATGAGCACATTAGAGAAAAACATACCATCCCTCAGGGAGAGGTGGTCCCACAGCCACACTTTTTTATGTGTGGGGTGTCGACTAAACTCCAAGATCCAGCCGATGCCTCTCAAAAGCTTCCTTGGGTAAGGCCTTCGTCAGAATGTCTGCAACCTATAGTTTTGTAGTCACATACTCCAACATCATGATTCTCTACTCAACATTCATCTTGATAAACTGATATTTATCCCAAATATCTTTTTTCCTTTAGTTATGGACATTATTTTGGCTGATATTTATAGCACTTGAGTTATCACACTAGATTTCGATCAGAGACTTCACATCAACTCCCATATCATCAAGTTTATACGTCATCCACAATAATTGTGGGTATACTTGATTGGCCACAATATACTCATCATCTATGGTGCTTAATGAAATGAAATCTTGCTTCTTTCTTATCTAATAAATATATAGTTCACCAAGATAGAATGAACCTCCTTATGTGGATTTCCTATCATACGCTAAACCGGCCCAATATACATCAGTATATCCCAATAACTCTAATTGAGATTTGTCACTCTATATCGAGCCGGAATCCACCATTCCCTTGATATACCAAATTATTCTTTTCACTGCAAGCATATGTATTTCCTTGGGATTACTCTGATATCTCGCTGCTTGGCATGTGGAAAAAATAATGTCAGTCCTGGACGTAGTTAGGTACAACAGACATCAAATGATTTTCATGTATTATATGATATTAACTGTCTTTCCATCCTCATCTTTGGACAGTTTCATCCAGGTATCAAACAGAGTCTTCATCTTTTTGGAATTTTCCATTCCAAATCTTCTCAAAACCTCCTTGGTGTATTCAGATTGATAAATGAATGTTCTGTTCCTTCCTTGTGTCACCAATAGGCCAAGTAAAATCGTTATCTCTCTAATCATTGACATTTTGAACTCACTTTTCACAAATTCGGAGAACTGTCTGCACTGAGCTTCATCAGATCTGCCAAATATTATGTCATCAACATAAACCTGGACCATCATCCATTGATTACTGTGGTTGTTGAAATAAATATAATAATCAACTCCCCTGCACTGGAAACCTAGTTTCTTCAAATATTGATCAAGACTTGAGTACTATTCTCTTTGTGTGTGTTTTTGCCCATATAAAATATTCTTCAATTGACCAAACGTGCTCTAATATTCAACTAATTCACTAAAACAATTAGGCTCTACCTGTGGTAAGTATGATGCTTGATATAGAGTTCTCATCCTCTATGTCTACACTGGAACTATCTAATTACCAATTATATCTTTCAAGTTTATTACAGCTCATCTCTTTGACTTTCATACTGATAAGGATTTTTCATTCCTCATGGTAATTATCAGTGTCTACTTCTGAATTATCATTTTCCACTTCTACTCCCCTTGATCCTCTTACCACTTCCTCACTTTCAACAGAAAACTTATCACTGTTTCATTGTTCAATGACGTCATTTATTTCAACTAATTTTCTAAGATTTTGGTTGAAGCACCTTTGATTTTCTCTCGCAGCTTCTGGGTATCCTAAAATCAGTCACCTGATACCATATTATTAGAACAAAATAGATAATCATGAAAAACATGTGTGTTACTTCTTATTCCCCAATCATTCTTCATGAACATAAACATTCATCCTTCATATCCCATTGAGATCTTTCATCTTATTAGGATATGGAGTACTCCTCCTATGTTATGCAACTCTTCCAGTTGTTAGGAACACAACTTAGACCTAACAATATTCTTCTTAACCTGCATCATTTATTCTCATCTGGCATATGGAATGAATCCATCAACAAAATCTCTATGCCTATTCAGTTGGGAACTTGGTGTAGGAAACAAGAGATAAAGTTAATAACACAATCACATATTATTGTGCTCAGTTGATCCCTTTCATCATCAACTCAGGTACCTAATTTGAGTCAACTGAAATTCTAAAGCATATCAATTCTCCACTTTACATCTTTAGATGCCACTTACCCTCGGATCATATCTCCCTAAAACTTGAAACACTTGAATAATCATCTAGAAAAAATTATATACATAGGGAGAGGGGTCATTCTGGAATCCACAAGATGAGGATTGTGGATGATCCTAATGGTTCAACACTTTGATTCTTTCTTTCAAATCCTCACACTCTTTCCTTGTCTACTCTAACTTCTTCCCAACTCTAACTGTTATGGCGATATGACTCGGAATTCTTTACCCACATTCAGATTCTTCATCGGATATTTAGATTCTTCTGTCTTGGTCTTTCTCTCACTTTTGGGTTTAAACCCACTGGTATACATTTCCGTCTTTGATGCTCTACTAATATGACACTTCCATTGATTCCTTCTTTGGGTAGGAATCTCTTTTCTTGTCATCTTCCATTTCTTCTTCCACCATTTTAGGTATCTTCCTATTTCCTCCACTTCTTGTTGTGGCACACGACATGCAAATTTATCAAGGAGTTCTTTTTTTGTTTTTCTTTTATCATATTTTTGAGTAACTACAATATTTGTCATTGGTGGTAGGTCCTCCACTGAACATAAATTCTTCTTACTCACAACTGTAGAATTTTATCCCTTTTTCTTCCAGATTTGTTCATGTTATTTCTTAGAGAGAGGTTCTGAGTGTGACATGGGAGGTGACTGATACACCTTTTATTCAGCTCCATGTGATTCCCCTGAGGATCTAAGCCTATTCTTCAACATACCACTTTGTATCCAAGTGTAGAAGTTCTCATTATGCATCACTGATGTTGAGAATCTTCTTTCGAGTCCCTTTTCCTTTCGTTATTTCTTATTACTATAATGTCTTGCCAAATTCCCAGAATGAAAACATACAAAACATCTTCCATAAAAGGCATACCGCATTTCATCATTTTTTAGCTGAGATGTTGATGTAGCTTGAATTTTTCTTCATACATTGATCTCATGAGCATCTTGACACTTACTCATAGTGTGTCCCATTCTTCCACAGTAATAGCATCTGATGAATGTTCTCCTTTGAGAGACTCTTCTCTCTAATTTCTCATGACGCTTCTTCTCATTCTCAGATTTATTACAGTTTCTATTTTCATAGCTGGAAATGTATTCCTGATCCTCTAAACAGAAGCATGATGTATGACCATGAATCCCACAAAAATAGAACATGCTATCATAAGTTCTTGTAAAAACCTTTTTAGGTCTATATCCAACACCAACAAGGATTTTCTTATATCTGTAGATTTTAACTTCTCTTTTCCTATCATACATATGAGTGGGATCATCATATCCAATTCCAGACTTTCCAAAAATGGATGTCCTTTGGAATGATACAATCCTTTCATGATTCTCCTCTAAAGTTTCATATTTGGATTTCATTTCATCATCACCTACCGAAGGATAATCAAATAATAAGTGTGAGGCATCCTTCATCTTGGGATTCTCTTTGGAATTACATTTCTCCATTTCTTTCTTGACTAACTCTAACTCTTACTCCATTTGTAGAATCATCATATCTTTTGATTCATGTTGGGCCTTAAGTTCTATTCTGATATTCTTTCCACAACTCATCTCATATTCCAGTTCTTGTGTGAGAGTATCAACCATATCACTTTGCTCATTTATTTTCAATTTTTCTTCTGCAACAGAATCAAAGACGGTTGAATTGTCTTGCTATATCCTTTGATTATTCTACACAAATTCAGATAGCTATGTAGCAAGAGCATCATTGCTGGATTTTAGATTCTAAATTTCATCTTAGTTCATATTCATTCCCTTAACATCACTTTTGAGATTTTCTCTCTTTATAGACAACTTTTGCACTTCTTCGGTTTGGGAATCATTCTTCTCCCTCAAATTAGTAGCCATGTCAATAAGTCATTGATTTAATCCTCTTAGCTTTTGACCTAAATTTCCACTACCTGGATCTGGGCATCTTTACATTTGACTTCTTCATCCAATTTCTGATCCAATTCATTTTTCATATCAGCATCATCTACCAATGGCCTTCTTAATGTTTCTTCATTATCAGTAGATGCAACATCACTTGGAATATTTGGTCCTTCACTCATTCCTTAAACATCATTGAATGAGTATGAAATTTCACTATATGATTCATCCAAATAATTTTTCTGTTCACTACATGATTCCTTTAACTGAATCACACTATTTCCATTGACACTTCCACACTGTGGAATTTTACAAGACTTTTTCTTCCTCTTTGAAGTTCGTCCCTTTGACATGGCAGACCAAGATAAGAGAAGACTGAATCTTTAACCACACAAATCGACAAACCTAATTTGGAGAAAACAAATCTGATAAAAGAAATATTCCCTCTGATACCAATTGTTAGGACCAAAAGGGGCCTAGATACGCTGAGAGGGGGGTGAATCAGGGTATGGATATTCTATTTCAAATTTTTTTCTGCCCCACTGGATCATGACCTCTATATTATAAGGGTCACTTTTTTTGATCTTATGTTGTTAATGTTTATCTTGTTCTGTCCTTATTTATCTGATAATGATACATTGGATGCAATGCAGGGAAGAAAACTAGAAAACATAATAAAATTTACTTGGTTCACCCTCACTAAGTTGTGTCCAAGGAGCATACAACGATGATGTGTCGTTGTACCAAATCCACTAAATCTCACTTCCAATTTACAATGTTCATTCTAGATCACATCTATGCCTAGCCTCACTGCCTTTACAATGTTTAGGGTTACCTCACTGCTTCCCCAAGGGTCACTCCATGTTCTCTCTCTTTGGCTCACTTCTAGTGGAGAGGATCACCTTCTTCCTCTTCCTTTGCTCATTGGTATGGAAAGGATCCAATCACAGTTTACAGACCTATAGGTCTCTTCATTATCTCTAATTAAATTTGCATCCTTAACTGTTGATAGATGCTCTGTTGACGTCCAACTTTCACCCACAGATGAATCTCACTTTGCACTGGGTGTACCAGGCAGCCCCAATTTTTACGTGAAGCCCTTACTACACCTTGTGCATAATTCTCTTAACTTGCGTGAAATAAAATTTTCATGCAACAACATTTTTAGGCACAATATTTTCTTTTACATACCACAATATTCTTATATTCGTAGCTTTTAATTTATGCGCAACAACCTTTAAACGAGCAAACACTTCTTTTATGCACAATTGTATTCTTTTACGCGCATATTTTTCTTTACATGCAACAAAATTTTTACGTGCAGCCTGATCTTTATGTACAACCTTTGTTTCATGCACATCCTTTTCGTTACGTGTAAACACCTGTCTTTACACAAAAATGTGACATTTTCGTGAAACTCCTTTGCATACTCCAATTTCGCGCGTGAGAGCTCAGGTAATCTCTAAGTCTTGAGTTGCTCCGAAATAAGGGGGTTCACTTCATATTTATAGGAAAAATCGACCCTGCGTGAAAATCCCTCCTTTCGCATGTAATCCTCATTGGGTGAGAAAAACATATCTTCCATGAAACATCATATTTCGTGAAATGATCTAAATCTTCACGCACCTAATGGATTTTCCAATTTTTGAGATTTTGATCTCGAAACACCTCTTGCATGAAAAACACCAATCATCTATTTCACGCACCTCGCTAATATTTCTTGTAACACTTTCTTATTTCTCACACCGTGCAAATATTTCATGCACCACATTTCTTTTGTGCGTACCATGCAAATATTTCGCGCAACAATTTATTTTTCCACACACCGCGCTGATATTTCGCGCAACAAGTTATTTTTCTCACAACACATTGATATTTAGTGCAACACATTATTTTTCACGCACCACGCAAATATTTCACGCAACACATTCCTTTTGCGGCCACTGTGCAAATATTTCATGCAACACTTTATTTTTCACGCGTCACTCAAATTTTGTATGCACCTCCCTTTTCCAAACTGCATCTCTCCATTTTTCTATTTTCAGGCCAAAAAATTTGGAAAAAACTGGAAAATGGTGCCACCTTGTATATGCTCTTTTTTACCGCCTATAGATTGCTCATTTCTTTGTCGAGGTTCATCAATCAAACATGGATGGCCAACAACATCTCTTGAACCCGACAAATCACCTTGTAAACCACCTTTGTCAACAAATTATACATCTTGGTCTGCTTTCTAAAAAAACACAACACGGAGGCCCGCTTTTCCAACAAACACAATTACCTCAAAAAATGCTTCAATGACGCCTTCATGGATTTTTTCCCAACAATAATTTAAGAAAATATTGTATACAAATATTTCTCAAATGGTTCTCCGATTTTTATTCCATTTATCAGTGTCACAAGTATATTCAATGTGAGAATCATTAATTGGGATAATAAACGATTATAAACTAATAAGTATTGAAAATAAAATATCATAAAATAAAACCCAATTTGAAATGGGTAAATATATATATATATTAATTATAAATATAATTGAAATGAGTTTTCAATATAAAATGTTTAAATAACTATTTTAATAATATAACAATAAGGATAAAGATGGAGTAAATTTTTATTTTATTCTTATGTAGGCATTAAAGAACGTATATATATTCAAGATCCTTGGTATTGTGAAAAAATATCATTAAAACACAAATCCCTATATAATCTTATAATTCAGTCAAATTGACAATAAATGCTCCCAAAAAAATCCATACGTATGGATCTATATGGTGTGGTAATGGTAATGTTTGGTAAAACTATTGCAGTGGATAAGGGTATATAAATAATATCAAAAAAGGTAGGAGTTGTGTGAATAGTGTATTAAATTATCTCTAGAATATATAGTTTGGGAGTAGGTGGTGATGAGTGTAAATTACAACCGATTCTATTGAGCTTCACAAACATCTAATACATGACAACATTTTGGTTTTTTATAATATGATAATAAATATGATACATTCCAAAGACAACATCATAATAGAAATAAGATACACCAAGGTATGTATAATAATATCCTTAATTTCAACTTTTAGTTTAAATGAATCTATAAGATTAATAATTCTAATGTTATGAAATAACACTATAAAAATTATTATATATACTATAGAATAATAATTATCTTAATTCATATTTACTTTCACATCTAATGCATCATTATTTTTTCATTATGTAATAATTATGGATTCCCTTTATTATAAAAAAATTTAATTACATCAATTCTATGATTGTATTTGATAAAATCATCAAAAATTAATAATCCTTCATTATTTAAACTATTCATTAATGAACTTTTCAATTTTGATTTTTAATCCACCTATGTGAATTGGAATTTATTTTTATTATAATTTTCAAGAATATTTTATCTAAATAGAGAAATTATATCTTTCACCATACTATGTACATAATCTATAATAGTATGAAATTCGAATATTAATTCAGTCTCATCATTTAAAACCACAATAATTGTACAAGTTATGACATACCGAACTCTAAAAACCTATAGTAAGTAGTTATATTATATTACTACTATAGAATACAGTAGTTCTCATAGGATCCAATATCTTAGTAGTCTTGGAATTTTAGATACATAAATACATTTCAATTGTAAACATAAGATATAATATGAACAGATTATAAAAAATTATAATCCCATTCATCATATCCTTGAAAATTACACATATATCTCCTATAGGTTTCTTATGGTAAGGAAAAAAAGTTTGAACTCAGTTTCCTATTAAGTAATAACATACAATAGAAGTTATCATAACTAAAAATAATATAAGTGATGTAGAATAAATATATAAAAAACATTAAGACATAAAAAACCAAAACTAAGGGAATGTTATATCCATGATAGTAAATGAAAACATGGATAACAATAATCATTGATCTCATACTAATGGAATGTACAATATTGTATATTAATAAATATTTTCAAGGCCTTTTTCCAAGACATTAATCTTATATAGAGAGATTTGTACAGCAAAACCCATTCTGGTTTGTCTCATGATACATATCAATGCATTTTCGAACTATATATTTCTGAGACTCGCCCATCACCTAATTATATCCAATTCATTCACTACAAGATTCAACAATACCTTTTATACCATTCCCTAGAACCTATAACTGAATAAAATCATGGAAATACATACAATGACAAAAGGGGATAAAATACTTCCCCATTAATTAATATACTATGGATGTATATGCTGATATACTTGAATCAACTTAGATTATGTGGGTTATCTCTAAATTAATAAGAAGTACCCTTGTAAAATAAATATTCAGTGGATGTTACTTTCAATGTGTTGGGTTATCAATAGAAGATAGTAATTGGGTTCAACATTTTTTATTGGTACGAGACCAAGGAAATGGAAGTAAAATCCATTCATAGAGCTTCATAAAGAACATGTGAATATTCCAAAGAATGTCCCATGGGATGGTATAGCCAGGTTCATTATCATTGGATCACTCATTATGCATCAGACTGATGATTGAGTCTACACCCAACTAACCATTTTTAGTCTGATTACCCCTATTTGAATCTATTACATACCCATATCCACATACCAGTATTAAGACAATGATATATTATATTTGAAACTGCAAACACATTTAATTTAGAAAAACATAGGATGGTTTTCCTACCATGGAAAATATTGGGTTTTACATTGATTTTGTTACATCATGTATAAAATGTATATAAGGGAGGGACAACAAAAAATGTCACAACCCTACCCGGGTCGACCCTAAATTGGTCACCTAAGCCGATCTGTGGAAAGGCATGAAGGGAATTCCAAATCCCCAGGGGCTGAAAACTTGTGTTGATCATCATCAATGTAACCAAGGTAAATATTTATCCCAATATAAATAAATTAACTAAACAGTGGAAAAATATACCAGTCCAACATAAATTAAAAAAACCAATAAAACATTGTTTAAAAAAAACAGAAAAGATATAAAATTTAACCATAAAAACCAAACTGATACACAAAACTACAACATCTCTATGTGACCCTATGGTACACTTTTAAAGAGAAAAACAAAACACCACCCACAACGACCAAACACAAGCTGAGAACTGCACCAAAAGTTAGAAACATGAAATAACTACATGAATAAATATTAATACACAATAATAATTATTGGAGAACTATATTCCTAATACACTTCTTTTAAATAAAAGAAACATCATTTTCATGTTTGAAATAAAAAATAGAAAGGTAATTTTAACACATATATTCTTCCAAATAGAACTAAACCGGTTCCATTACTCTTATTTTACATTTAAAATATAACTCTTCCACAATTGGATAGAATTAGAATTTAAAATAATAAAGGAATATGTTTTTATTTTTTATAGTAAGAGACAGTATGAAAATATTTTTCCAAAACATTTTCCATAACCCTTTGAAATCCAACACACAACTTGTAAAAAATAGTTAAAACATGAAAGTAATCCAATGTAATACTCACATAATAAGGAAAATTGGAAAAATATCACACAAGATTATCCCATAAACAATACATCACAATCATTTGTTGTAGACAAATAAGTTCCAATATATAAGGGAGAAACCTAGGAGCTCATAATTAATACAAAACATACCATACATCTTGACCCATCCCGAAAAGCATGCCTCACTCGATGACATCAAATTTCTCCCACATCTTCGGTTACACCCTAAATGGTCTGAACATGAGGCACTATCCCATAATAACAATAAACCAAATATATCCCCTTGTTATGGGCCAGTAACTAGAGCATAATCATAACTAGTGCATCAGTCGTTCTAAGAAAATCCCAAATCTATTCCAAGTCCCCAAGTCAACAATACAAAGAGGGTGAGCTAACCTTTTCCAATATAGAATCCAATAAAAATCACATATATCATATATATTAATTTACACAAAAGTCAATTCCCAAAATCCCTCCAAGGATAAATCTATTTCCAAAACAAATAGATCTCAAAGGAGTCTACACCAAGGATATCCCATTATTCTCAATGTAAATGGGTCACAGGGCCCCACATAGAGGACGTCCCACCCATTAACATAAATAAATCACAATTATTCCACAACAATGAAATACCATACATTAAATATAAATAAATAAATAATATTATTCAAGTATTGGTTTCATAATAGTCATTTTCACAATTTTCACCAAAGTTCCAAACGGGCCTCAAGAATCCTTTTTCAATGAGTCCACACCACCTTTCCAAAAAGTTGACAATACACCATTTTCTATTTCACGATAATTTTAAAATTTTCTTTTATGTACTCTCACCACATGTTAAAACCATAACCATTTTTTATCAAAGTGTTGATTAGGACACACATCATACCATTTCAATTTCAAAGATTCAAATACACACTATTTTCTAGTCCAAACCATTTATGAAACCATTTGAAGAACCAAAAACACCATTTAGATTTAAAAAAATATTTAAAAAATAATTACTAGATTTAAACATAACAAAATTCTCACAAAATCCAACTGATCATTTCATTGAACACTTGGTGTGAAATATTTAACAAAAAAATGTCATTTATCACAAAATAAAAAATTAATCATAACTTTGTACACAAAAAAAAAATTATTACAAACCTCACACATCATTATCTAACATGCAACTAAGGTCTTAAAATAAATAATACACCAATTATTAAATTTAATGACAAGTGCAAAGGGAAACCTACCTCAATATTATGGCGCTTCAACAACACACACCCAAAACAACCTCGTAAAGGTTCCAAGATCCAAGAATAACCAAGAGTAACCCTATACACATAATAAAATCATAAACCAATGGAATACATGAACCATAAGTCCAGTGGACCATAGGAGGAGAGGAACTCAAAATAGAATGGAAGGAGGAATATGGAAAGGAGAATAGAAGAATACCTTGAGAAATCACCCCCCAAAACATGAAGAATCGCATTATATATACACCAAAAGTGGAAGGAGAAGCATGAAGGACATGGTAGGGGATCCCTTAGGGTCATAAAAACCAAGATGCGGAAGAATAAATTGTTATGGGTTAAAAAATTCTAAGGGGGTAGGATTGGAGTTTCAAATTTTTTAAGATATGTGCAGCTCACATGGTTTGCCTACACAGTTTGGTAAGTTATATGCCAACTATACGACATAGTTATTCAAAGAGATGAACCACCCCACATTCTTGCCATATATTTTGAATAAACATTCATTAGCTATGTTTCCTTAACAAAAAGCATCCCAAGGCCCGGACGATTCTGGAAAAATGCCGCATGGTTTCCTATAACTATGCGATATTACTTGTAAATACCAAAAACTCAACATTTCAACAAACAAACATATAGGAAACTAAGGAATACCCTCAGTTCCAAATAAAAACATAATATTACCTCAAAATTAAAACTCATTGCACTCGGAACACAATAGAAAAACCAAGATCAATAAATAAACTGGAACAAAGGGTGAAAAAAATCTGGGTGTGACAATTCTACCCACCATAACGATTTTCACTCCCAAAAAGTCACAAATTTTTCTAGTTTATCAATTAAAGATAAAGGATTCTCACAACTGCATAATCCAACCTCTCAAGAAAAGAACACCTCATCTAATACCAAAAAAACCTATATCTCTTACCGAAAACAACCAACCAATTCTTGATAAATTACATAAAACTCAAAATAAAACCCGCACAAATAAACCTAAAATAACACTAGGTTTGATCCAAAATCACAATGTTAACATAAATAGAAAGGAAATAGAAATTATATAACTTCAATGATGTTATTCCTTTCTAAACCAACACTAGAAACTACACCAGATTATTGTCATGGGTGACTGAAATAGACTCCCCACCATGAGAAACCAATTAACACTAATCTACATTAGAAGAATCCTCGATGAGACCTACGGTGAGTCTCCCCACCATTTTAAACTTTCATCTAGCTTCCTAAAAAAAACATTTTCCGAAAAAACTCAAAAAGGGGGAAATATGATGAAAGAATCTACATCCCTTTAAACAGGCTAAACCAAAAACAAGTTAAGAAGGAAAAACACATAAGTAAAACCAATTGGCGGTCCAAATACAAAAAGTTACACTATTATAATTCAAGGAAACAAGACCACCAATACTCCTCATAACAAAAAATGTAACCCAGAAATCACAACGATCAAAACTATGAAATGAGATCTCTATATAACTTTCTATAAAATAGGACCTTCGAAGATGAAAAAGCAACAACCGAGAAGATTAAAACATCTCCATTCCAGCACTAATGAAAAAAGATATAACAAGGTCTCTTACACCCCTGGCACTCCAAATTCACTATGGTGCCTTTGGATGGAGCTCTTATGTTTGAAGCATATACTTCCTCATATTCAAGAGTTGTCACTCCATCATCATGACTCCTTATTTCCAAAAAAAATGTTTAAAAAGACACATACACATCATTCCTCATATATAATGAGGAATAGTAGAAAAAAAATTCCCTATGAGGCATACCTCCAATCAAAATGGAAATAATTTAACACTTAAAAAAGAAAAACATGAATCCATTGTAAAAGATGTTCTCAAGAGATCTACAACATCCACTTTACAATTTAAAGTGAACACAACACCAAAAAACACAACCATAAAAAACCATTACATTAAAATATGAACACATAGAAAGGGACATTAAATTGATCCAAGAATGAAACTATGCTTCTCTGAAGTCTCTCTGTGTCGCTTCATATTAACGCCTCGATAGAACGACTGCAAGTGGCCTCAACGTTCACATGAATGAAAGGTCTTCAGATCGTTAGGACATGATGAATTTTTATGATCAGGTTTACCTCACTAATGACACACCAGGATCTCAATCCCAGAAGAAGCTGATGAAATATCCATATGACCTTTGATTCGGTGACCAACACCAATCGTTTCATGCTATATCCCAATATCTTTACTAGAATTACCTTCACCACTTTTATAGATCAGAGTGAGACTATCCACCTCAAGCACCCCAATAGAAAAGCTTCCAGAAGAATATCTCGACTCACCACATCTCAAAAAGAGGTTAGACCAAACATTGAGACCTTTGACTACAAATCAAGAAAAAATCCCATACTCAATACAATGATCCTTAAAGTAATAATATGTATTCAAGTCAAGGTATGGAATTTGATCTAAAAAATTAGAAAGTACTCCAACACTAATCCATCTCATTGAGAAATACATCACATCTGCATTCCTTTTCTCACCTTCACTAAATTAGAGAAATATCCTTAGATGAACAAATCCTTAAAGAACACCCATGATAGATCATCATGAGGCTTGTTTCATGTGACCGACTTTCACCACATCCAAGTTGGTCCATTAATAATGAAGGTAAAAAATTCCAGTCTTCTACTTCAACAGGATCCACTTGACCAAAAAAGAGAGGTGGGTTTAACTTCCAAAAATCAAGAAGTAAATATTTAGGTTGATCAACTCAAGACCCATCTAATGGTAAAACACCTATGTTAATACTTTAAATATCCATTGAATCTTTATAGGTGTGTAGACTAAGAAAAAATAAATCTAAGTCCTCAATCGAAACCAAACTATCAAGAAGGTTTTGCAAACCCAAAACATATCATAAGAAACATTACCAAAACATGGGAAAAAATACTGACAATTGTTTATCAAAACATAAAAATATTCCTGTTAAAAAACTTTTTAAAAGGAAAAAAATTGATGCATTTTCATGCTCACCCATGGAATTCTTTGGAGCCTCACATATGCAAATTCATGTTCCACCGCTTTCACTCATCAACTCATGCCAGCTTCGGGAACACATCCACCCATTATCATCCATCCAATTTCCCACACATATCCATGAATTTCTAGCACCCATGGAGATTTCTAATGTTGAAACAAACATTTCCATTTTTTAAATCAAAACATTCCACCAAATATTTCATAATCTCAATTCACTTCCCATTTAAAAATTCACAAAACTTTTCAAAATCCCATTAACCACCAAGTCAAAAACAATTTTCAAGTTCCATATTTCAATCCATTTCATCATGATCAAGAATAAAATATGATCTATTTCTAACAAAAAATCCAATTTATCTCATTCAAAACGTTTTTTAGAGTCTCAAAATATTCTATTCTATCAAAATCATTTTATTAAAAACCAATTTCATCTCTTTTAAAAAATATTTCCAAATCCTTATTCAAAATAAATTTCTAATTTCGAAACCTTAAATTTAAATATCTCCAGATTTTGATTATAAAAATCTATTTTTCAATGATCTCTTCAAAAATATTCTAAAAACTCATTTTACATTATCTCAAAAAAACCATTACCTATTCAAATCCATTTTCACAATTCTATAAAAAAGAGTTTCAAAAAAAATTTGTTGAATCAAGGAAGATCCAAAACAACTCATAAGATGGAAACTAAAGTAAACTAGTGACTTGGACATATTGTTAGAGGCCAAATTCCAAACACACCATCATCACAGAGAGTATTCTAGGACCCTATCTTTGGTTCCACATTTTTTTCTAGGACCTGTAAGCTCACTGAGACCATTGTCCCAACTCCCTTTTCATATCTCAAACATAGAACAAGCCACAAGAACCGATGAAACAAAATAAGACCTAAATTAAAATGAAAACTCAAGGTTTGGTCTAGAAAGTGTTGGCCAAGAACTCTCTAGTCCTGCACCCTACGTTCTGAAAGTCTTACTCCATCTACCTTGACATCCCAAATAAGATAGGTTGCTTTGAAAGCTAGGTCCCCTAAAGAACCAACTTGGATCTGATACCATTTTGTCACAAACCAGACCGGGTCATCCCTAAACTGGTCACCTGAGATGATCCATGGAATGTCCCAAAGGGATTTACTTATCCCCACAGGCATGAAACTAGTTTTAGGCATCATTAGAGTACCCAAGGGAAGGATTTCACCAAATAAAAATAAATTGACTGAATAGTGGAAACAAAATATAGAATCCAAATATAAATTAAATATCCAAACTGAACATTATTTTATATAAACTGAAAATAAAACAAATTCACCACAAAAAAACTGATCCTGATAGCCATAACTTCTCCACATGAACATGGGGGTCACTTTTCGACACCAAAACCAACTATCTCCCACAGTAACCGAACCAACACTAGAACCTACAACATAAGATAAAACAAAAAATAACAATAGGTGTGAGAAATAAAACTCAGTAGATATTCCCTAACAAATCTAATACCAATGAACATTATTTAAATATTATCAATATCTATTTCAAATTTTAAATAATGTATAAAAAGGTGTGCTTTTCAACATATTTTCTTCCAAAGAAAACCAAATACGGTTCTCTTCCCCATTTCCTATTTAAAATAACACTCTTCTATAAGTGGAAACCATTAGTATTTCAAATTGGAAGGAATTGGTTTTCATTTTAAAAAGGAATATATGTTATGAAAATAATTTTCCAAAAAAATTCCAAAAACCTTCAAATTCCAACATACAACCTGTACCAAAGAGGTACACCAAGCAAGAGATCCATAGAAATAATCACATAACAAATTTAATAATAAAACTATCATAGACGAGTATCCAATCAACCATACATATCAACAATCCACTATAGATAACTATGTTCTGAAATACATGGGATAAACCTAGGTGCTCATAGATAATCCAAAACATATTATACATTTTTACACATCCCAGAAAAAATGCCTCTCTCGATGATATAAAACTTCTCCCATAAGATCGATCACACCCTAAATTTATTCGTCGAGGGTCACTATACCCTATAAACAATAGAAAAATATCCTCCTACTATGGGACACTATCCATAACATAAATCGAGCTAGTGAAACAATTGTTCCAATAAAACTCCTTAGTTATGATAGGTTCCCATGTCAGGAGTATTAAGGGGGTAAGCCAACTGATACCAACCAAGAATACAATAATAAACACTTATATAATATATAATAATTCAAACAATAGGCACCACCCTAAATCATTCAAAGGATCAATCTCTTTCCTTAAAAAATGATCTCAAAGGGGTCTACACTGAGGATCTCCCATTATTCTCAAAGTAAATGTGTCACAAGGACTATACAACAAGGATGTCCCACTCATTAATAAAATTGTATCACATAGATTTCATAGAAATAAAATTTCATCTGTTAAATATAAATAAGCCAAGAATATTATCCATGGACGGTTTCCATATTAATTATTTTATCAATTTTTACCAAAGTACCAAACGAGGCTCAGGAATCCTTTTTTAATGAGTCAAAACCACCATTCCAAAAAGTTTTTAATAATCCATTTTACATTTCAATATAAGTTTTAAAAAACTCATTTAAGTACCTTTACTATATTTTAAAATGAAAACCATTTTTATCAATATTCCAATCAGGCCACACATCATCGTCACATACCATTTTATTTCCAAAGAACTAAATATGCACCAATTTCAAGTCCAAACTATTTATAAATCCATTTTAGGAGCCAAAACGACCATTTAGATTTCAAAAACATATTTAAAAATATATTATATGATTTAAGCATAACAAAATACTCACAAAATTCAACTGAAAATTTCCTCAAACACTTTGTGTTAAATATTTAACAAAACAATGCAATTTATCACAAAATAAGGAATAAATCAACACTTTTCACACCAAAAAATTATTCCAAAGATAGAAAAACATTATTTCACATGCATGGAATGTGATAAAACCAATAGACTAATGATTCTTTAATTTAAAGGAATGTTCAAAGGGAAATCTACCTCAATCTTACGATGCTTCAACAATGCACACCCGAAACAACCTCATAAAGGTTTCAATTACTGAGAACAACCAAGAGGAACCCTAAACACAAAAAACTCCAACATAAACGAAAATAATACCTGAACCATATGTATAAGATACAAAATGATAATAATAACACAAAATAAAATGAAAGAAGGAGGAATAGGGAAAATATAAGAGGAGAATACCTCAAGAGATCACCCCAATATTGACAAATAACTTTAGATCTAAACAGAGGGTGGAAGGAGAAGATTGGAAAACCTTGGAGGATATCCATTGGGGCTGTAAAAACAAGGATGAGGATAAATATAGTGTTTTGGTTTCAAAAATATAAAGGGGTATAATTTAAATTTCACAATTTTTAATATCTGGGAATTTCACATGGTTTGGCCGCACGGTTTGGAAAATTGAGCACCAACCATACACCAACCATGTTTTATAGTTATTACATTAGAAAAAACCTCTATATACACATTACACATGGTTTGAATAACCATGAATGAGTCGTGCACCCTCTACCAGATGCATCCCAAGGCCGATACAGTTTCTTAGATCATGTCACACATTTTCTTCTCATCATGTGAAAACAGTGCTCTACCTTCAATAAATCCCAAAAAAAACTCAAATTTATAACAAAACAAACCAATAAGAATCTATGGAAGAACCTCATGACTAAAATAAAAAGAATGTTACCTCAAAATTCAAACCCTTCACACCCATAACGTGAGAGAAAATCCAAGATCCAAAAATGAACCAGAATAGTGGGTGAAAACAAAAAACCATGTTTGAAAAAAAAATATGTTTTTAAATCCCTTTTAATTCCTAAGGTATATAGTGAAAATTATTCCATTTAAATTTATACAACACACATAAATAAATAATGTGTGAGTATAGCATGAGTCCCAAATAATGGAAATTGATATGGAAAACACACTTATGGCTTAGGAAGAAATTTAATAAAAACATAATGAAAGAGAGATATTTAAAATGTTCCTAAAATAGAAACAAGAAATGAATTTCATGATATAATATATCAAATATAATATATATAAATCACATTAATGAAATTAGTTTCATGATAAAAAATGTTTCAAATAGAGGAACTTGAGATAGAAACCCCTTACCTCTTAAACAAACTTCCATGAATATGAATTAACTACATGTATCACAAACATAATTATCATAATAAATTTATTTAAAACAATAATAATATCTATTTTTAACATTAATATTTATATATTGTCATTCTCTATATAAATTCTAGTTTGATTAGACATGTTTCCCATATTAGGTGTGTATAGTTTTTATCATTTCTAGTAGTTTCCTAAATAAGGTGTTGTTCTTTATTCATCTAGAAAATCACATTATTCCTAAATAAAAAAATATATGAAAATAAATAAATTTTATTGTTTTATAATTATATTACTGAACTCCATTATTTTTTTAGATAGGTTTTATTAATGTGATATTTGTGTCATCTTATTTTGGAAATTTTAACGATAAAAGAAGATATAAAAATAATAAGTTAAATACTTAATATAACCATTAGATAAAATTTAGACAATTATTATTTTATTATTAAATTTTAATAACCTTACAATAATTGTTCCCATATTCATCCGTGATATAATTTTATAGCATTGTTCTAGTAAGTGGTTAAACAAACCTAAAAATGAACGTACTATATTTAATGGAAGATTATAATCATGAAAGTGGTTTATTTTGGATATAATGTCCATATTATCATTGAATAATGATATTAATGATGTAATTTTAATGTGGAGGGAAATATTTAAATATTTTTTAATAAATAAGAATGAGATTTTGTGAAAACGAGATACATTACATTGTGCAGACATTAGTCTACATAGTGAACAATTAATGTTATTATTTCTTGAAGAATGAGAGGAAATTAAGTTATACAATAATTTAACATTTCATTATCATATTTATATTATATATATATATCATATTTATTCATTAATACCATCATTTAAACCATACATGGGAAGTATTATGAAATAATGGTAGACATCGATTCATGGGGGCAGTAGTCTGCACACACACACACCCTAAGGACGCTTTTATTTTTTTATTTCATTGATTGAATGGAATGAGTAATTTTATTAAAATTAATATAGTTAGATTTTATTATACTAATTATAATTATATCATCATATTAATGTGGTTAGGTAATGGTATTAAAATAAAAATTTAGAAATAAATACTAAAAAGAAGTGGATACTCACGTCGAGGGCTTGAATTTTTACTAGGTATGTTTCATTGATATAACGGGCTTAGGATAAAGGATTGTGACCAAATTATTTTGGAAGTGCTACAAGGTTCTAGGAGGATAAAATTGGTATATTTTATTGTGTAAATTAAAGGTAATGTTATTTTTAAATTGGAGGGGATTTTACTCTTTTATATGTGATGATAAGGGTATTTTAGGTAGAAACTATTACATTTTCCATAATGTAAATTTATTATTCATGGGTAAATGTCCAAAAGGTGAAAAAAACTAGTGGGAAACTCATAATGGGTAGTAATTCACTTCAAAAACTCTTCTTTATAAAACCATGTGTGTTTCAGGGCTTTCTCATTTAACTTTTTCATATTTTATCTTAATTTACATTTTCCATGGTAATTTATTTTTAAAATTAAAAATTAATTATAATTGAAAAACTCAAGAATAACCATTTCAAATAATTTTAAGAATATAAATTGAAATTTTAAAATAATTTTTATAATATAAACATTTTAATTTTTGAAATATTAATTTTAGAATAAAGACACTTAAACTCTTAAACGCAATTTTTAGATAAATAATTTTTTCCTGATTCAAGCATTATATATAAGATAAAATTATCTTTCATACTAATATTAGTGAAATAAATTGTTTTATAACAAAAATAATAAAATGTTTAAGGATTTTAAGGATTTTAAAACAAAATATTTCAATATAAATACTTGATTCAAAGAAAAGACCAAAATTTGTTTTAATTCAAGTAACATTGTACATTAGTTCTGTAAATGTTTTCCTTAGGTTTTATATGTTAAAAAATATTTTAAAATATATAATTTTGTTCCTTGAATTCATATTTTATCACTAAAAAGTTTTTTTAAACTTATAGTTTTTTATTATATAATGATATTGTCATAAAAATTACATATTTTTTGAAAACAATATTTTCCGAATAAAATCCATAATTTCTAGAAAAAGATCCAAAATTAATAATAAGAATATTTTAATATTAATTATAAAAAAAATAGCTAATTTATTCAATTTAAAAGTGTAAAATTTAACTTTTAAATAAATTCATTAATAGACGATCTTTTGAGTGTGTGTTGTCTAACAGTTTTAGGATTGTGAATTTACCTACCATAGTAGGGTCTTAGGTATTACATTCCCATCCACCAAAAAAAATCAATCCTTCAAATTTTGTAATGTAAGAAATATTTAAAAAAATTGATAGTATTTCCTCATATTCTTTAGGATCCATAGTTAGATCTTAGTTATTGTGATTTCTCCAAAGGAATTTCACCAACCAAGTCATCTGACTCTAAAACACATTCTAAATAGTATCATCATTTTAGGTGGGATCTTCATTATAAAAAAAATTTAAGGTCCAAATTTATTCCCTTATATTTGAGATAATGAATTGTATGTGGTGTGTACTTATTTATTAATGAAAAATGGAAAACTTCATGTACTTTAGAATGGTTAAACAACAAAGATAATCAGTAAGGGACTACTATAATTTTTTCTAGAATTTCAAAGGTATTAATATACCTAAGGATTAACTTATAATTTTCTAAAAAATTTATAACTCCTTTCTGTGGGGAAGCCCTCATGAATACCATATCACCTACTTGAAATTACAAGAATTTATTTTTATTTTCAGCATTGATATTCTATTTTCTATGGGTTTATTTAATATGATCCTGAACAGTTTACAGTTTAATAGTTTTCTCCTGTATAATATCTATCCTATCTAGCATTATTTCTCCATCTTCTTTTAAAAAGGTTGTAGTAAGTCACCAATTCCCATTCAATGGTTCATATGGAACCATTTATATGCTCAAATGGAATTTTATATAGTATTCGAATTCCACCAAAGGTAGAAAATAATCCCACATACCTTGTAAGTCAGGGGAACATGTTATCGAGATCCCCTTGAAGACTCTTCAATAATTTTAATGTGATCCAAGGATCACGGTCTAATGCAATCGATAAAGGTATCCCATATAGCCTTACAATTTTATTGATATAGATATAGGGGAGGTGATCAGTGGGTCAATCTTATCTTACCACTGAAAATGATAATAATAAGAAAGATAATCAATGATGAAACATATTGAATCGTTATTCCTTATATTCTTTGCGATTATAGTGATAAAGCTCATTTTAATATTATCTCAGTTTCATATAGGTATAATAAGGGGTTTCATGACTCCAAAAGGATGTTTTCTTTCAGCCTTTACACACACAAATTCTAATCATCCATATATATATTACAAAATTTCTATCTTCATATCATCCCACTAGAAATTTTCTCTTAAATAACTATAAATATTTTTTCTATCAAGGTTTATACATATGTTATATCTATATACTTCATCTAACAGTTCCCTTTTTACCTATAGTATGGATATATCACTTTGTGTCTTCTCAAACATCAATAATTTATATCCATAGATTGATTATGTCAATTTATGATATTTTACAAGTTTAATATTCCTTTATAATTTATTTTCATCATATAGGGGCTTCTTTATCTTCACTTATAATGATATTTCATCATTTTCTTGAAAGGTTAATTATTGATCCCATTTTCTAAAAAACACTGTATTCATCTTTATTATATCTATATATATATAACATGTTATTCCTAATTTTTTCTAGAACTATGTGGTACCTCCTACTTAATTAGTCTTCCACCATTTTTCCTTCTTGAGGTGGTATTGTATTGAGAAATTGTATTCCTTAAGTAGTTCTGACAATCATCTTTGCCTTATGTCAAGATACTTCTAAGATTTGATATACTTAAAAAATTTTTGGTCCTTATATATATCATTCTTGTCACCAAAGAGGTAGTGTCTATATTTTTTCAATGAAAATATTATGGTAATAAGTACAAGGTCTTGATGTGGATAGTTATGATTACAAATTTTAAACTATAGTGATCTATAGTCAACCACTATATCATTCTATATAAGGAAACAACCAATTCATTTCTTCAATGTGTCCATATATATTACATATATTTCCCTACCTCATAGTAATTTTAATACCAATGAATTAATCAGTCTCTTATTCATCTTTAAAAAACATTCCTCATATTTATGTGACTGTGTGAATTTAATCCCCTTATAAGTTAACTTTATTAACAGTTTGGATAACTTGGTGAAACCATTAATGAAATTAGAATAGTAACATCATAAAGCTTGTAATATTAAAATATATGTGATGTTCATTATGGTAAGTCATGTTTTTACTACCTTTACATTTTAAGGATATAAAATACCCCATCCTTATAGATAATGTCAACTTGAAAAGAAGCTTCTTTGAGCCAAAATTTACGCGTACTATTTTCTCCATAAAATACAATTTTATTGAGGGTATATATAATTATTTACAAAATGATATCATGATCTTCATTACTCTTAGAGTATATCAAGATATAATCAATCAATAAAACCATAAGTTATCATGATAATCTTATAAAAATAAATCCATCATATCCATAAATATGCAAGGTGAAATAATTAATCTAAAAGAAATAACAATGAACTCATAAGTACTATTCCTATTTTTTAATGTATCCTTTTATATATAATCCTTATTCACCCTAATATAATGATAATAAGAGAAAATATTGATGTTTAAAAAGTATTTATATCCTAAAATTTCATCAAATAATTTATAAATTTTTGGATGAGAATACTTTTTATAGTAATGGAATTTATCTGAAAATAATTGATTCAAAATTTCATTAACCCATCCTCCTTTTTCATTAATAAAATAAGGTATCTACACTAAAATATAATAGGCTGTAAAAATACATTATCACATAACTTATGTAACAATTTTTCCAATTCCACTATTTCCACTAGTAATATTCTATAAGTATTTTTAGATATATGTCTTGAATAAAGAATGAGTTTAGTAGATAACTCAACTTATTTCTTAGGTGGATCACTGGGTAAATATTATTGAAAGAAAATTAATGATTTTTTTATAATGGGTAAATACTCTATCATTATGATTTACATACCTTATATAGATAATGTTTTCTCATCCTCTTTTCCAATAATTTCCTTAAGGGGGTAGCTAAAGTTGAGTCTTGAATGGAATATTTAGGTGAAGCATATTCCATGAAAATAAGGTATTTTATTCACCTTAATAAATGGTAAATCCAATGTCTTACATGGAAGGGAGATCTGTACATTGAATATGGGTGTGGATATGGTTCCCATTATTTCAATTTGTCACCATATCTAAATAATGGAAGACACATAATTAGTTAATTATAGCATCCCTCCTTTTTATAACAAAACTTTTCATTACATTTTACAAAACCAAGGATCTTTAAGGTTTAGTGTCTTAGAAACCAGGAACTTAATACATGATGACATAAAACATTCTTCTTAAACACTTGAAAGGATTAATCATTGTTCATACTAAATTCATTATAGCATCTCATAACATGGGATCATACATCAAAGGAAAGGGTGAGTAGAAGTCCCAGTAAGGGAAACAAGATAAACATTTTACATGTGAACTTGGGATACATCAATAAAGTCATGATAAATAACTTTAATGCATGAGAAAGAGATCATGAGGCATGTCATAATAAAAATAACGTTTTTAATAACATGAAGATGTTGCTACAACATTTAACTTAGACAATCATGAACATATCACCAAGGTCCATCCCCAAGGTGTCATTTAAAAAAAATTACCAAGGTTATTCACCAAGGTATCGTTAAAATTGTAATCCCTAGAGATCACATCATTACCCAATGCATTGGAGAAATATCAGTGTGCACCCTTAATTTGTCTTTATTATCATGTGATCCACATATATCATCATCAATAATTTCATAAATAACCCATATAGCATAAAAGAAATGGATTTCATTTCATTATCATAACGTTTTAAAAATTACTTTAAAGACATGATCTTTATGTAACTTTAAACCCACGAAAAAGGAAAGCGAGTCTCATGTATGTAAATTAGAGAATTTAAAATAGAAAATTTTGATATATATGTGAATACCCCTATATAATAAAGAGTTTTGATTATTCACTTAATAAAATAAAAGAATTTTAGAAAAAGAGAGAGACATTTTTTAGACGAAACTTTTGCAGCATAACGGCTATGTTATAGGGTTTTAGAAAATATTAAAAAGAGAGGATACATGGGTCACCGACTCATAAATGATCTATAAAACAGTATAGGGACAGAATATGAAGGATATAAGAACATGGTAATGAATTTTGAAAGACATTCCATATGAAATGACAAACATGGAAGGAAGGAAAAAATAAGATTTCTCTTATGAAAATTCAGCAGCCTAATAGCATCACTTAAAAATTGAAAAATTGAATCGATGAGATAAAATAGGGTCTCTAATAATATAAAAATAAAAGAACAGTATTATGGATATAGAGATAATACCCCAGCATAATAAAAATAAACTTGAAATACTTGACATGAAAATAGAACTTGAAAATGAGAAGGGTGAAAGAACCCCTTACAAAAATTCCACAGCCTAACGTGCCACTTAAACATTTTAAAAATGAATTGATGAGAGAAATAGGGGGTCTCTCATCATATGAACATGAAAAGGACAGTAGGATGAATATAAAATAACATCCCCAACATAATAACATGGTGCTTAAAATAAATGACATAAAGGAGAATACAGGAAAAGAAAGAGAGAGGTAGGATCCCTTACCTTGAAGAGTAACTTCGAAATCATGAAGTTTGGGACCTTGGGAGGCTTAATGGAAACTTGGGAGGACTCATTGGGAGGTAAGGAGACCATAACTTCATTTAGGAGGATTTTGGAATTGAAAAGATGAGAGAATGGCTGTGTATTTATAGGGGAAGTGAGGGGAAAAGGCATTAATGGCCAAGGGACACCTTATTGGTGGTATTGGAAAAACCATGGGCTTGACCATGGGATTTTCCCATGGTATTGGCCACTTGGGACATCTCATAACTCATCTTACTATTCATTACATCCTTAATGATTTCATTAAACACCCGAAACTCTAAACTGAATATTCATTATTCACCGAAAATTCAACTTTTTAAGAAAAATCCCAAAATATCACCTTAACCAAATATTGATGCTCTGATTTCAAAAATGAACTCCATTTTATGAAAATAATTTTCTAAATATTTTAAAATTAATTTTTATATAAATCACTATTAACTGAAAATTCATTTTTTCAGAAAAATCCCCAAAAATCACCCTAACCTAATATCGATGCTCTGAATTAAAAAATTAACTCCATTTTATGAAAATAATTTTCTAAATACTTTTTAAAAATATCCTTCTAAAATTCATCAATAATATGCATACTATATTTATCCAGAAATTTGAAAATTTACAAACATCACCTTAAGAAGAAATCAGAATTTATATTTAAATGAAAGGATTACACAAGGCAGTTACGGTCTTATTACATAACCCCTTATAACACCAGCATAGGACCTAAGAGTAATGTGTGCTACGGTGATAGAATCTTGGGGCGACTGAGCCAACATTGCCTAAGTAGTGATTTTTATCAACATGAAATTCTCACAAAGGCGATTCTGTTTCAGCTTTACATGATGAAGTTCGTCTTGGGTTTGGTCCAGAGAAAATCCCAAAGGTGCTACCTCCTTCCCAAGTTCCGTCAGATGGGCTTCGATTAGCCCGAGACTACTGGATGGGGCCATCAAATCCTCTTTATATATTAATTAATCAATATCACTTGTATTTATAGACAATAATTGTAACATTTAGTTTACAGCGGTCTTATTGACCGATGGTCATATAAAAGTCAAAACCCAACAGTCTAATTTTAATTATACTCATTTTATTAATTGAAATAATTTTGTTCAGTAAAAAATAAAATAACACACAAAGTTAGGAAACAAAATTTATTCAAAATCATGGGTCGTTACATTCTTCCCCCCTTAAAAAATTACATCCTCACAATTTAAGAAAAATTGTGCTTGGAAATTTCGTTGAAAGTCCCACATCGGAAAAAGAGTCAGTAAAACTATTACTTTAAAAGAAAGTAAGGGAAGTACAATGGTCACCTGAGTTAACCCATTCTTGGATTCCATGTAAAGAAACATGGATAAAAAATAGAAAAAAAGGGGTCATGTTCTGATGGAGAGTGATAGAAAACATGATTAGAGGAATGTTTACCACAAGAAAATCACAAAATTATGATCTGTGTAAACGGTCTTTGATTACCCAGTAGGAAACATAAACCAACAAAGTTTTTGTTTTAAGTTCCTTTTCATAATTTTGAATAATTAATTTACTACATAGAATAAAAACGTAAGGAAATATACTTTCCTTCATGTAGAGTTTCATCCTTTAATATGTTTCTACCAAAACTAATCTTTTCACCTAACGATGAGCATTCAAAAAGACTTGGTCACATCAAAAGTACAAGAATCATCTTCTAGAGAATCACATAATCCAAAAAAGGAGAAATATATATTTCCCTTGTATTTAGACATTAACTAAAAACAAAATGGTTATTACGAGATCAAATAATCCCCAAAGAGGATAATACTTTATAAAAAAACTACTATTAATCTCCAAAATTCAACAAATAGTACCCAAAGTTCAATAAAGACCATGCAATACACAATTGTCCTTAAAATTAATCAAAATAATCCAAAATATGTTTGAAACCCAAAACTCATAAGGATTTAATCCCATAATATTCCATAATAAATCTTAACATTTATCTCCAAATAACATCGACTACTCTTAAAGTCTCATACTAAAGTCTAATTAACCTAATCACATATTCTCTATTCTAGGTTAATAATTTTCAAGAAATAACCCAAATCACTATATGTCCATAACTAATACAAAGATTCTTACAAAATAAAAAAATCAATTATTCCTCCACAAATAAAATCCTGTAGTATTTTTATTTTCCTTAGGCATATAGTACTCCAAAATAGAATACATCGTACAAAATAACCTTTATCATTTAATCACCAAATAATTTTCCTATAAAAAATATATCATTTTGATAAAACACAAGTTTCCAAAATCAACTTATTCTTGATAGATAAAAATAGAAAGTGTATTAGTCGGTCCAAAGGGCATAACAACAAACTCATAATGCCCATAACTTGATTGGAAGCCAGTTTTTGGAATATCATCATTCTTCACCCTCAATTGATGATAACCAGAACGAAGATCAATATTAAAGAATAATTGAGTCCCACAAAGTCGGTCAAATAAGTCATAAATTCTTGGAAGAGAGTATTTTTTCTTCAATGTGATCCCATTCAGTTCTCTATAATCAATGCATAGCTGTATCAATACATCCTTCTTCTTCAAAAAAATAACTAGTGCTCCCCAAGGAGACACACTTTGTTAGATAAACCCATTCTCCAAAAGATCTTGTGTTGTTAATTTAATTCCTCTAGCTCCACATTTTACATCCTATAGGGGGTCTTTGACATCAGATGAGATCCAGGTACGAGTTCAATGGAGAACTCTACCTCTCTTTCTGGGGTAGGTCTGGGTAACTCCTCAGGAAATACATCAATGTATTCCAAGAGGATGGGGGAATTTTCTAAAAGAATAAATACTTTGTGAGAAACTTATTTCATTTATGAATCTATAAACTAAAAGTATTTTATGTCTTAAAACATCATGCTTAGATAATTACATTTTTCTATAATTCCTTCATAATGATTCATAAAAAGATTGCGATTAACCAAACATATCCCCTGGGAGTGTCGTAACTAAGAGTTCAGTAAGGCCCGTTGTCGTGTACCAGTTCTTGTTTGAGTAGAGCTGAAAGCGGTGTTTTCGGGTTTTACCCTTATGTACATTGTTTCCAAAGCCACCTATACCTGCTCGTATCCAGACAGGGATGTATTTGCTTGATAAACCACTTACACAATACTCAAAAAATACCAGGAAGATTTCTTATATTTAATCTTTTCTATAGGGTTATTCCTAAAGTTCTCATATCCTAATTTACATAAATAAATAAACCGTCCTTTGATACCAACTATAGCATCACGCCTTTTTATAACATAACTTTTCATTACATTTTACAAAACCGAGGATCTTTAAGGTTTAGTGTCTTGGAAACAAGGTATATAATACATGATGAAGTAAAGCATTCTTCTCAAACACTTGAAAGGATTATTATTTCTTCATCCTAAGTTCATTACAGCATCTCATAACCTGGGAGCATACATCAAAGAAAAGGGTGATCAGAAGGCCCATTAAGGGAAACAAGAGAAACATTTTACATGTTAACTTGAGATACATCAATAAAGTCATGATAAATAACATTAAGGCATGAGAAAGAGATCATGAGGCATATCATAATAAAAATAACGTGTTTCATAACTTTATGATTTGTTGACAAAATTTAACTTATAAATCATGAAAATAGCACCAAGGTCCATCCCCAATGTGTCATTTAAAAAATTACCAAGGTTATTCACCAAGGTATCATTAAAATTGTAATCCCTGGAGATCACATCATTACCCAATGCATTGAAACGCTATCAGGGAACACCCTTAATTTGTCTTTATTATCATGTTATCCACATATATCATCATCAATAATTTCATAAATAACCCATATATCCTAAAATAAATGGGTTTCATTTCATAATCATAACGTTTTAAAAACTGCTTTAAAGACATGATCTTTGTGTCACTTTAAACCCAAGAAAAAGGAAAGTGGGTCACATGTATGTAAATACAAGAATTTAATATAGAACATTTTGATATATATGTGAATACCCCTGTAGATTAAATAGTTTTGAGTATTTAATTAATAAAATAAAATAATTTTAGAAAAAGAGAGAGACATTTTGGGACGAAAATTCTGTAGCATAACGACTATGTGACAGGGTTTTAGAAAATATTGAAAAGAGAGGGGACATGGGTCACCCACTCATAAATGATCCATAAAATAGTAGAGGGAAAAAATATAAAGTATATAAGAACATGGTAATGAAATTTTAAATACATACCATATTAAATGACAAACATGGAAGGAAGACAAAAATAAGATTTCTCTTATGAAAATTCGGCAGCCTAACTGCATCACTTAAAACATCAAAAAATGAATTGATGAGATAAAATAGGGTATCTCCTAATATTAAAATATAATAACAGTATGATGGATATAGATATCATACCCCAACATAATAAAAAGGAATTGAAATACTTTCCATGAAAATAGAACTTGGAAATGAGAAGGGTGAAAGAATCCCTTTCAAAAATTCGGCAGCCTAACGGTGCCACTTAAAGATTCATAAAATGAATTGATTATAGAAAGAGGGGGTATATCATCATATGAACATGAAAAGTAAATTAGGATGAATATAAAATAACATCCCCAACATAAGAACATGGAGCTTAAAATAAATGACATAAAGGAGAATACATGAAAAGAAAGAGAGAGGTAGGATCCCTTACATTGAAGAGTAACTTTGAAATCTTGACTTTTGGGACCTTGAAAGACTTTAAGGCACCTTGGGAGGACTACTTGCGAGGTAAGGATACCATAACATAGTTCAGGATGGTTTTTTAATTGAAAGGATGAGATAATTTATTGGTATTTATAGAGGAGGTGAGGGGACAAGGCATTAATGGCCAAGGGACACCTCATTGGTGGTATTGGAAAAACCATGGGCTTGCCCATGGTATTTGCCCATGGTATTGGACACTTGGGACACATAATACCTTATATTATTATTCATAAGTATACCATAATTATTACATAATTATTACATCCTTAACAATGTCATTAAATACCTGAAACTCTAAACTGAAAATTCACTATTCACCAAAAATTCAACTTTTTCAGAAAAATCCCAAAATATCACCTTAACCAAATATTGATGCTATGATTTCAAAAATGAAATCAATTTTATGAAAGAAAACTTTCTAAATATTTTTATATTAATTTTTATATAAAACACTATCCACTGAAAATTCATTTTTTAGAAAAATCCCCAAAAATCACTATAACCTAATATCGATGCTCTGAATTCAAAAATGAACCCCATTTTATGAAAATAATTTTATAAATATTTTAATAAAATATCCTTCTAAAATTCATCAATAATATGCATACTATATTTATCCGGACATTTGAAAATTCAAAAACATCACCATAAGAATAAATCAGAATTTTTATTTAAATGAAAGGATTACACAAGGCAGTTAGAGTCTCATTATATAACCCCTTATAACACTAGAATAGGACAAAAGATTACGGTGTGATAGGGTGATATAATATTGGATAGGCTCGGACAACATTGCTCGAGTAGTGATTTCTATCATCTTTAACTTCTCGCGAAGGAAATTCCATTCCAGCTTCACATGATGATGTTCGGCATGGGTTTGGTCCAGAGCAAATCCCAAAGGTGCTACCTCCTTCCCAGGTTCCATCATATGGGCTTCGATCAGCCTGAGACTACTGGATGGGGCCATCGAATCTTCTTTCTATATTAATTAATCAAGATCACATGTATTTATAGACAACAATTGTAACATTTAGTTTCCAACGGTCTTATTGACCAATGGTAATATAAAAGTCGAAACCCAATGGTCTCATTTTAATTATACTAATTTTATTGAATGAAATAGTTTTTTTGAGTATAAAATAAAATAACACACAAATTTAGGAAAAAAAATTTATTCAAAATCTCAGGTCATTAAACTAATGATATTGAATTATAAAATATAATTCCTATCATGTTTTCAATATTTTTCCCCATAAATTATGATGTTTTTTCATAATAATAGTGTTATCTAACTAGATTCCCCCAAATCATGTCCCCAAGGTTCTTACTGAGCTTTCTCCAATATGAACAATGACATCATGGACTCTAAAAACCTGATCCTATTTTTATATTACTTTATCAGTACATAATAAAATATTTATCATAGGGTCAAACACCTTTGTAGTCTTGGATGACTAGATGCATACATTCAATACATTTGAAAACATAAGACATGACACAAACACATTAAGAAAACATTGTTATCCATTCCATCATATCCCAAAAAATTACGCATAGTTACCCTCTAGGTTTCATCGTGAAAGGAATAAAAATAAGGGTGAGCTACGATCCTTCATAAAGGGTATCTTACAACAGAATCTATCATAACATAAACTTGGAATAAGTGATATGGTAGGAACAAATAAACAACAAGAATCTATATAAAACTGAAACTAATGGAATTCTATATCTAGGATAGTAAATGAAAAAATTTATAACAATAATCATTAATCTCATTCTGATAGAATTCATAATTCTAAAATTCCAAACATAATATCAAGGACTTCAGCTCATACACTATATTGATAATGAGTGATATATAAACCCAAACCCGTGTTTTTTTATCTTGTGATATCGGCCAATGCATCATGGCGAAAAATAATTATTGGTCCCACCAGTCACCTGATTATGTATATTTAATTCACCATAAGAGACAATAATACATATTATATTATTGCCTAAGTAACCTGACGATAAATAAATACCCGAATATCTGTATAATAAAAAAAAACTTCCTCATTCATATAAATATTTTCTATGTATAGGATAATATCACTATATTAGTTTAGAAATTATGGTCTATCATCAATGTAACAAGAAGTTCATATATAGAAAAAATATAGTGGTTAGGGTTATTAATGTATTGGGTTATCCATTGAGGACAGTAATTGTGTTCAATGGTTTCCATTCATTCGAGACTAAGGAGACATTATTAAAAAACAATTATCATGTTTCATAAAGAGAAAGTGAATATTCTAAAGTATATCCTTGGAAATTTTCTAAATGGGTGTGAATTATTTATCCCACTCAACATGAATCAAAGAGACAATTAAGTCAATTCGAAACCAAACCTTTTCATGGTGATTTTCGGAAGTGGAATTTGTTCCATAGATTCATCCAATTGTCAATATCCATACAAGGATATATTTTCTAGGAAACAATACTTACTTTTACATTACAAAATAATAGGATGGTTTTTTCACCATGAGAATTATTCTGTTTTACAATGCTTTTCTAAATCAAAATTAAAAATAATATGGGGGTGGAATAAAAATATAGAATTTTAATCTGTTTAAATTCATGAGGAATGTGGAAAAAATTCTTCCCTAGAAATTTATGAACCACAAAAAAAGAAATAAGTGGGAAATATATAATGGGTTCACAAAAATGAAAATTGAGATGGGAAAAAATACTAATGGAATGGTTAGTAATTCTATAAAAACCACCAGAAAGAGTGGGATTTAAATTAATCTTAAAATAAAACTAATAAATTCATATAATTATATAAACACTCAAATAGTTATTATATGCACCACAAAAATAAAATTATGTGTATAATGCAACACATGTCTCTAAGAAAAAAATTTGATACATTAAACCCTTACTTAATATCCTAACTCCCGTAAACATACATTAACCAACTATATATAAAAAATAGGCATATTAATCACCTTATTAGATACTTTTATCAAATTAATTTTCAATTATACTCTATATATATATAGTCGTTATTTATATGAATTCTAGTTTTATCACATATTTTCCCCACATCTTCTATTTATAGTTTTGACCATATCCACTAATTTTATAAAACTTATGTTATTATTTATTCATCTAAAAAATTTCATCATTCACAAATAATATATGGTACTATGATAGAAAACATGTATTTATTTATAATTCTTTTACCTCATTCATTTAGAGTTTAAGTTCAGTAGTGTGAAAGTGGAATGAGTGTCCTCTAATTTGGGTAATCTTAGTGATCCGAGATAATTTTTCAATAATAATTTAAAAACATAATATAAAAATTACAAAACTAATAAAAAAAATTTATTTTATTACTAAATTTTAATAAAATAATTATTTATGATTTCATTGTCATACATGATGTAGTTTTATATTATTTTTTAAGTATGTGGTTATACCAACTGAAACATGAACAAAATCTATTTAATGAATGATTATGATCATTAAAGTGGATTATTTTGGACATAATATAATTATTATTGAAGAATAATGATATTATTTTGATTCTTTTGTGTATTTAAGTAATTTTTTAGGAGGTTTTAATAAGTAAAATTTAATCGTGATCAAAAACTATATGTGTTACTTCATGAAGGTGGTAGACCGAACAACACAAGGTTAATTTTTTTTATTTTTAAAATAAGGGTATTTATTTAAGTTAAATGATAATTTAACATTTAAAAAATCATATTTATATTATAGATATTATATATAGTAATAAATATAACCATTAAATCCAACCATAATAGGTAGCTCAAAAAAAAGCGTGGATTCATAGAGGTGGTAGCCCATGCACACAGACATACGATACTCATGTTTTTTTCTTGATGGATGGAATGGAATAAGTAATTTTTTTAATTAATATAATGATATTAAGTTATACTAATGATAATTATTTATAAATATGAATAAGTTTATAGAATTCTAGGATAATATAAATTAAGAATGATATACTATAAAGAAGAGGATACCCACAACGAGGACTTGAATTTTCCCAATGTATTCTCCTTTGAAATGAAGTTATTATGTTTAATAATTGTGAAAAAAGGATTTTTAAGTGATATAAGGATTTATAAGAATAAAATTTTAATATTTTTAGGGTGAAAATCGAATGGAAGGTGATTATTTTTGTAGTGATGTTATTACTTTTTTTCATGTAAAGAGAGGGTTAGTTCAAGAGTAACCCATATATTATTAATAATGTGAAGTTTATATTAAAGAGGAAATGGAAATAGAATATAAAAAATAGGATGGTAAGTGATTTTGGGTCAAAAATCACCTCAAAACATCTTTTTTAGGCAACCTTTGGTGTTTTAGATGTATTTATTTTAACCGTAAAACTTTTTCCTAATTTTCATATTTGTTGGTAAATAATTTTTATTATTAGAATTTAGAATTAATTATATAAATTAATATTAGCCCACGTAACATATTTTATACATATAATTTAAAATTTTAACAAAAATTATCAAATAAAAATTCTAAAATTGTGAAAATGTAATTTTAAAATAAACACACTTAATTTCGTAAAAACTGTTTTTAGAAAAATAATGTTTCTAAGAATGAAATTAAATAAAAGATAAATTTATTCTCTATGGTAATTTTAATGATAAATATGATTTATTATAAAACAAATAGATGGTATTATACATTCAAAGAAATAAGAACTGGATTTTACGTTTAAAAAATTAATCAAAGTAGACATTGAATATACTTTTAATTAAAGAAAAAATTTACTTTAGTCAAGAAAATGTTTGGTATAGGTTTTATAAGTTTAAAAATATTATAAAGTGAATATTTTTTCCATAAATTAAAGGATTTGATTGTCTTTACACATCTTTGATCCTTAAAAGGGATAAGTTATCTTCTAAGAGTATTTTTATAGATATTTTATTTATGTTTAGATATTAATTTAGTGAAATATATTATTGTTACTATTACAAGGATCCCTAGGTATATCAATATTCACATGGTCATTCATCTCCTCCCATAATGATGAAGCAACACCACGACTGTAAAGGCAGGGGTATCAGCTATGTAGAGATGTTTATGTGACACAAATTGTTTTCCCAAAATATTTTTTTCCTTACCATTTAATTATAGTATTGTTGTTAACATAATTTTACCATCCTAGTTTATCATAAGATAGATGAGCCTTTGTAGGATTAATATATTCAATTTTTTACATAGTACACTAAGGAAATTCTTTCTCCTAGGTCTTATGATATTATTGACATCAATTTCTGTGTGTTATTTTTTCCATGGAGATGAGATTACATGAATTGAACCCATTCCCATTGACATATCCATATAATTCTTATGTATCCCAAATATATATTCTACAACATATATGTAATGATGTAACAAATATAAATGAATCTTTTATAGAGGGTGGAAATAAATTTATGGGAGAACAACTTCATGTATATGTCACTCCACCACATTATAGAACACCGTGTATATATAGACATAACCTTCATAAACCTAGTTAATTGTTAGTTGATCCTCATAGATTTGTGTATTGTAATTATTAATTAATTTAATATTTTTATTTTCCAATAATGTAAGATTATGCTTCTTATTACAATATAAAACACTTTAGGTTATTTGATATTGTTATTGATCTTCAAAAAACCAAAATTTATTAATTAAAAATCATTTACTTAATGAATACACTTTTCAATGAGTATTTTTCTCTATCCCAATTAAAAATTTCCAATAGATTAAGAAACATCAAAAAATTACATTATATAAGATGATTAATTGATTCCTTGGAAGAAAGTGATATAATGTAAGGTGATTATTTTTTCCACCATATTTAAACATCGCAATAATATAATTAAAATCACTCATACACTAGGGGGTTTAATGTATATGGTTTTAAAAATAGTAATTTATGGTCTAATTATTTGGGATTTAGAATTTATAAAATAATATTGATGAAAATTATAATTTTAATGACGATTGGTTTATCATTGAAACCAAATAGTGTAATTAGATTTCATATTATTTATCATTTAAATTTTGTAATTTTTTGTCAGTGTAAGTGTTTTTATACAGACCCATTTTTTATAATTTTAGTATATAAACCCCATATTTGAATTTTAGGGAATATTTTTCATGAAAATTAAATTTTCATTTTTTTTAAATAAATTATCAAATATAAATAAATAATATTAATACTAAATATAAATTTAATATATATATTTACAAAAAAAACCCACCCCATCCCATATAATTAATGTTCATCCTAGCATAGTCCTCCCTTCACTGAAGTGGGTAATGTACCTTGAGTCTCCAATGTGATGTGAAAACCATCTAAGATACATTACTCTCTCCACTATTCCATGTATTGTCAAGTTAATTTCTCACAAATAGTGGAATTATGACACTGATGTATAAAACTGACTGAAAGATTTTTTTTGTTGGGTTTAAAGGGTGTAAAAATAAAAACAAGGTCTCAACCACCCTCATGGAGGACTAAAATGATGAAGACCAAGGGAATCCCCTTGGAAAATACTCTTGAACTCAATAGGAAGCGATTACAGAATATTGTAAATTACCAGGTCTTATTCTTTCCTACCCATGCGAGCCAGCGCATCCGCTGTGAAGTTTATCTCCCTCCAACTGTGATGGATAATCTCCCCTTGATTGGTTTCCAAAATGCATCTGTGTATAAGGTAGGTCAACTCCCAAGGAATAAAATGGAACCCTTGAATTGGTGTGTGTCATGAAGTGGGGTTTCTTAGCCTTAGCATAGGGCGGAGGAGCAAATGGGAGGTGCCTCGCAAAGGGGAAGGGTGTTCGCAGAGCACTGCATCGCGGAGCATAGGTGCCTCACGAAGCGGAGTTCCGTGAAGAAGTGTGCTTCACAAAGTACAGTGATCCTGCCTTGGCATGCCGATCACGTGTACAAGAGGGGTGTTTCACGAAGCATAAACACTCTACGACAACCCGGGTCCCCTTGGGGATCCTGTTCCTTTGCGAATTCCCTTAGGCTTTACAAAGGGAATCCCTCTCGAAAGAGGGGATCAAAACGAGACAATGCGGAGGCTCCTCGCGTAGCAAAAAAACCTCGCGTAGCTCATGGTTCATAGAGAAAAGGGTGCTTCGCGATTCAAAAGATGAGAAGATGAAAGGTCGGACCATCCGTCCAAGATGCTCAGGGGGAGTTTGGTATTTATAGGCCATAGGTGCTGCGAAGCAGAGCTTACGCGGCGCGAAGGGGGCTTTGGTTTCTTCGCGGCGGGTCGTGAATGTCAACCGAGTTCACGGATGGGTACCGCCTCTTTTGCTTCATGTTGGGTTTGTGAATGTCCGGGGCCTTCGCGGGGTGTCCCGCCTCTATTACTTCGCGGTGAGTTAGCGAACGTCATGGGTATTTGCGGGGTGTCCCGCCTCTATTGCTTTGCGGTGGTCGCGTTTCTTGGGGGGCTCCGTGTCGTGGCTTCGCAAGGCCAGTTGCGGGTCCTTCTTTTCTTTGTTATTTTCATCCAACATTTTGGCGCCAACAACCATACCACCATATTCCCTTCATCTGAAGCAGCCTCGGCATGGAGAAGGCCCATGTAATCCCGCGATTTGAACTTGCCCGAACTCCATCTAATGAAATAGCATTTATCGGGAGGGTTGTTCATCATAATAATTTCAAAAACCTCCATCTGAGTAGGATTCAATGTCATTTGAATAAGGTCATGATGTTTTGTAGCTTCGTTGAAAGTAATGTTCAGGGAATGAAAGTTTCAAAAAAGAAACTTCTCACCCGACAAATTTAATTCCCAGAAGTTGATATCCCATTTACCGATGATCCATCACATGTGGTCTTTGAGATGCTCAAGGTGATAAAACATGCAGCATGCCAGGTCTGAAGAATGAGAACCACGATCGCCCGGTGCTCAGCCATAACGAGCTCTGAAGAATTTCCCCCACAGAGACTCTCCAACCAGGATCTCCTAAGCTAACCAACCTGTATGCCCAATATGGCTTCCTTGATATCCCGGAGAACAACACCCCCTTCAGAGACCAGTTTTTCCAAACGATGCCAGGAAGCCCTGTGGCAGCGCCCAGTATGATTATCATCCCATAGAAAATAGTTGAGCATTCTCTCCAATTTCTCCACAACACCTTTCAATGGCTTGATAATAGAGAAGATATGCATTGTAATAGATGTGAGCACTCTATTGATCAATGTAACCCATCCTCTAAAAGACAAAAACTTATTTTTTTCAATTGAATATCCTGCCTAGAATGTTGTTAAGAATATAATGGAAGTGATGCTTCTTGATGCGGCCACTTGAGATTGGGGCACTGAGGTAGAGGATCAGAAGCTGCCTTTGAAGACAGTCGGTAATATCTTGCACTTCTCTACAGTGCCTACCAGAGCACTTATTTGAGATAAAAACATGACTCTTCGAGGAATTAATATTCTGTCCACTCAAGCGACCGTATATAGACATGATCTCCATGATATTGACCAAGGACCTGCACCTGCCATTTGTAAAAATCAAAATATAATCAGCTAACATCAAATGGGAAATATACTCTCTGACTTGCTGACAGTTATATAGTTGCATCCTATAATTCACCAAACTCCTATTCAGATTGTGGGACAACACATCTTGATCCAAGATGATGATACTTGGGGATATAGTATCTCCCTAACAGACACCCCGAACTGATTTGAAATAACTGAAGCACTTTCCCATCAATGAAATAGAAATCCAAGGTGAGGAGTAGCACCTAAAACATATATCACAAAACCACTCTTGGAACCTAAAGTTCCTCATAACACGAATAATGAAGCTCCATTCAATATTATCATATGCTTTGTTCATATCAACTTGGAGAATTACATTGAAGCCCAATGAACGTCTATGATGATCATTCACTAGTTCACTGGTGATGCCAACCGCTCATTGAATGTTCCGAACCAGAATAAAACCATTTTGTTCTCTCAATACCAACTTGGGGATAATCCCACCATGCCTTCCAGTAATAACTGTATCCAAAATCATATAGGAGTAATTGCAGAGGCAGATAAGACGGTAATGATAAATGAGAGTGGGGTAATGAACCTTCAGAATGAGGACCACCCTCGAAGAAAAAATGCTTCTATTCAAAGCACCACCACTAAAGAAATCCCAGATTTCCTCCACCAACTAAGGACCGACCACATCCCAAGCTACCACATAAAAGGAAACATGAAAACCATCTAGCCCGGGCACACATTCTTGATGCATTCTCCAGACTGCATCCCTAATCTCATTCTCCGTAGGGGGTGTAATAAGAATTGAATTATCAAATATGTTCACCAAATGGTGGATTCAGCTCAAGAATCCCTCACCATCCAAATCATCCAGATCAAAAGAAGAAGATGGATCTCCAATTAAGAGACCCTCAAAGTGTTCCAACGCCATTCTGCCTGTACCATCCCTATCAGAGGTGTAGATCCCATTGCCAAGGTTCAAGTTAACCTTTCTTCTCCTCTTCTACTTCATGCATGCATGAAATAAAGAATCATTACAGTCACCTTATCTTAGCCATATCACCTGAGAGCATTGTCTATAACCTCTCTCGATCTCTATAATTCTTTCAGTAAGAACAATCTTCTTATCACAGAGAGAAATGAAAATCCCAATTGATTTGAAGAACTTCTCCCGGATGATCCACCTCCTTCTAAATATGGTCCACCTCAGAAACCACATTGGATCTGTTAACTAGCCAGGTATTAAGGTCTTGTTTGAGGCATATGAGGTGGTTTTCAAGGTTACACCAAGAACTCCCATTGTCACTCTGACCACATGACTCCTTCGGAAACTGAGTGAAGGAGTCATCCCAATGCAAGGTATTTGAATAAAAGAAGTCTTGGTTAATTAGGAGATCTCTCTTGATCTCCACCGGAAGTAGTTCATGATCAAAAAGGGAGTATGAAAGGTGAGTAACTTACGTTTTTGGAAAAAGTTACAACCCCTTGATATTAGCAAGACATCTACCCAAACTGCTCCATATGTAGTTTGGCCTATAAGATTATTGCACTATGTGTGCCTTGATCTAGAGAACCCAAAATCCAAAAGGCCCACATACATCATGGATGCCCGAAATTCATGTATTCCACCCAAGTTCGTGATCGATCCATCTCTTTTCTTTGAAGGATCTGACATAGAGTTGAAGTCCCCCCCAACGAACCACAATAGAGAGCCAATACTGAAAGACTAAAGATGCTGCCATAATTCCACCCTCCAAAGAGGGTTAGTGAAGGTAGAAACAAATGTAAACAGAACTCCAACTCCATCACAGGAGATCTTTGTATCAATACACTGAGGCATAATACTCACAACCAACGGTAACTTTGTTGTTCCAGCAGATCCAAATTTTAGTATTGTCCTGACCTCCATGCAGAACATTCCGGAAACCCATTTTCTTAGCAAGCCAAGAAAGTTTGATAGGATCTTGTTTTGGTTCGAGAATAAAAACTAGGGAGAGATTATGTTTCCTAGATTTAGAAGTGATATAGGCAAGTTTGGCTTTTTCTCCCAAGCCCCGTGCATTCCAGATCATAAGAGAGAGCATTAAAATAGACCCGTCCGAGCTCTTTGGCTTGAAGGGATAAAAAACGAAAGGGGAGAATACATACTTGTTTCCTTTGATTTGGATCGCGTAACCGGTCCCACAAAGTCAGCGGCTCGAGAAGCGGGTTTTGGAGATCGAATAGTCATCTTGAACGGAGAGTCCAAGTCATCCAAGAGAGGTCATCTGTTATACATGAGAAACCTCAAGGGGATGGCGCCCATGTCTGTTTTCACCGAGGTGTTTAGAAGAATGCGTTGAGGAAAAAGGTGGGCTGAGCAGAGCTCTTTCTCGACACCCTCAGGTAGGTGCCCTTGCGTCGGCAACTCCTCATCAACAAGATCCATGATACACACAAAGGACAATTAGATAAACTCTATGGAAAGCTGGGATGATATAAAAAAGGCCACAAGAGGGTACGATAAAGCCTTGGTGGGGCTTAGAAAATAGAGATGGATGCTGGAGTCCTGAGGAGTCAAGAGGCTTCCCAATAAAAGGATATCGATGGAAGGAACACTCCCAGAAGGCCCTGAATCATGAGATAAGACAATTAGGTCCAAAAATTCTAGCACTGGGTCCAAAAATCCAACAACAGTGTTAGAGGGGACCGGATCTTCAGGAACGTTGAGTACATGACAATATTCCAAAGAATTTGAATTTGAAAAAGTGCCTCCAACGGAAACCTCATCTGAAACAATCCGAGCCAATCCTGGTGGGGCTCGAGCCTGGTCATTCAAGGAGTTGAAAGCACCCACCACTGAGCATATTCTCTGGCAGGTAGCATCAGAATGTCCATGCAGGCCACAAAGAACACAAAACCTTGAGAGCCACTGGTAGGGAATACATTGCCACCAACTTAAACCATGACTCGACCATAGCAGAATTTGTGAGGGCCACTTCACTGAAACATCCAACTCCACCCATAGTCGAGGATTTGATATAGCTTAAAGTCACCTAGTTCTTAGATCAGTGCAGAGGAATGAACCCAATGAATCACCAATGGCCTTCAAGATCGCTGGATTGTGAAAAGGCAGTGGAATACCAGTCTAACTTAGCTAGGTTGCATCTGATGGGGATTCTTGATCAAAATGAATATCACAAGACCATTGTGTCAAGGATAAGCACCAAGAACCACACCTCATGTCCTCCCATTACCACTCTGTCACAATGTCTTCTTTAGAGAACAAATGAATACAGATGGCCACCCAAGATAGTTCAGAAACCACCGCAGGTTGAAGGAGGCCCCATGATCCCACGAATCCCCAAAAGCCCACAAATCCCCATATTTTTATAATTTTACTTTTATGGGAGTATTTATTCAAACATTTCTTCATTTTTTTCATTTTTTTATTTTATTGATGTTCTAAAATTAATGTTTTAAATGGATTCATGCTATTTTTAAGGCACACAAATAATTTTCACGAAACAATTTCATACATTGTTTAAACGTGTCCCACTGAATGCGTGAAATAATTTAATGTATTCATACTTCAATATGAATTTATTATTCACAAGTTCATTTTTTATTTACAGAATCATTTTTTATATTTTTACATTATTAAATAAATGATGTTAATATAAATGATGTTAAATTATATTTTCCATATTTATTTTCTTATTTAATGACTAAAATATTTTACCACATCATTCATTTAAAATTTTATATTATAAAATATAAAAACCATTATAATTATTTAAATCTTACCACATCAGTTATAACTGATAGTTGGAAGGATAATATTATTTTACATTAGTTAAAAAAACAATAAGTTTTAAAATTTAAAAAAATGAAAAAAAATTATAGATTTTTTTCATTATTCATTCTAATAGCATAAATGGAAATTAATTTATAGTGTAAATTTTTATGATAACTAGAATCATAATTTATTTTCCATATTAGTTATAAAAATAAACAATGTGAAGTAATATTTTCTAAAAAAGAAAAATATAATTATCACAACCCATATTTTTCCAAAAAAAAATTTAAATAAAAAAAAGGAACCTAATATTTTTCATATATGTAACATACATATACATTGAATTCTATATACTACATACAAATAAATAAAGGTATTTTTTTAAAAAAATTAAAAAATTATTATAACATGTAGGTTTTATATGATATTTGTTTAAATTAATTGAAAATCGGTATTGGTTGGGCCTCTTAGTTAATCAATTACAGATATGAAGGAAATTCAATATAGTTACCATATATAAGGTCACATATAGTGAAAGATAGACATGGTACTGAGGCATGTAAAAGATCATAAATTATATGTTATCAAATCATTCAGGCATATACAACAACTATATATATTTATGAAAATGGTAGTACATAAACCCTGAAACTTATATATATATATATATATATATATATATATATATTGGATTGGGTTTTCGATAGATCATGAATTGGAGAAGAAATCAAGGCTATGATTGTGATAGAAAATATTGAATATATTAAAGGTATGATGTGTATAATATTTTCTATTCAGATATATTTTTGTAGTATTGGCCATATGAGTTTTCACAAAGTAATTTGGAAAATATTGAAGGTGTTTTTGTAGGGAGAAATCATTCCATGATGATGTTATGACATCTTGAATTCAAGGTTTTTAATTTTTATGATTTGGAATACCTTGGTTTTATTTTCTATATTTAATGTATTTTAAGTTATTTTTTAGGCCTTAAAATTAGGATATCAAATCAGAAAGTGATGATGAATTCATTCGGCTACTTTGGAGCAATTGGTGTTCCCCCAAATGGATAGTACAAACCCACCAACTATCTGATGGAAGTGGTATAGAACCTTTAATTTTTCATGTCCCATCATACAATTATTTTCCTATACATAGGCTTCCCCCATCTAACAGGTGCACAAGATAGCTCGATGCCCTACACCAGCTGACTAGTGGTTCCGAGATGGTCGGTTCATTTAGAGAGACATTCTATTTTACACAGAACACCCATATTGATATATCCCCCTTATATCTCAACCTTTTTTTCAATTGGACAACTATATAGGATCTATTTTAGCTAATTTGGTCCTCCCTTTCTCCACTCTTAGTAACTATATGTCTAGATCAACATGGTGGTTCCCATGAGGTAAGATTCACCTATTTTGGCCCATAACTTTTCCTTCCTCTATGATTGATCATAGATATAAGAATTTTTTTTATAGATGCATGGACCATGTATTGATCCAATTGAAAATTCCTTACTTTTCAATAGATAAAAGTTGTGTCTAGAGAGTATCCCACCTATCTTTTGACCGAATGTATATTAGTTATAGACAACGATTTCTGTTGGGTATGTTGAATTGATTTTAAACCATTATCCCCATATTCTTATTTAATATTATTTTAGAATCCTATTTCGTGTTTAATTGGAATCAATTATATAAATCCTCGGTGTATGTGTTTGATCTGGTTAGTGTGCAGATGGGATTTTGGTACTAGAACTTGAAATATCTTGACAGTTAGCATCAACATGCTTGATGCATGAATTTACATACTATATCATTTCCTTGGTTTCTTTTTCCCTTAATATTGATCATATGTGTTTTCATGTGTAGCTAAGAGATCCATGTTTGATATTTATCACATGTGTGTGAATGTGTAGCCCATGAGACCCATGCTCGATAATGATCACATGTGTGTGTGTGGATGCAGATACTCAAGTGTGATATGCTATATTTTGGACTAAATGTGTTATATCATATTGTGTATGAATGTATAGAATTTGGACATTATTCTTCTATTACCCTCTGATAGGTGGACTATCATGTATTCATTATCCCTTAAAGGGGAGAATGTGCATCATTTGACAATAATGAGGATGGAACTAGACATAAGGCAGAGGTATAATGGACTTGAGGAATGACCTGAGGAAGTATTGGGATATGATGTCATTATGTCCAACCCAAGGCCTAAATGTTCTATGATGGTCTTTTGGCTAGAAAGGTGACTAAGACAGGGCATGATGGCCTTGAGGCCCAACCAAAGGCTCATTTGTAATGTGACTTCTCGTAGCCTTGTGTCCTACCCATGATCAAGACTTATATTATGACTTACCTCCTATAATAGAGTCAAAGTATGTATGGTTAGGGTTCTTGGTGGGTTGTTTGGAATGTGGTCACTTGAAACCTGATTTTTTGTCGCATGATTTGAAATTTACTTTATACCCTGGCATACATCACTTAAGTATTTGAATTTTTGTAAGGATGAATTGGTGGTTTATTTACAAGTTTATCATAAAACCATACACTAGAATCTTGATGTGCATGCAGACATCATGATCATTGATTCGGGAAAGGGGCACATAGGCAGGCAGTTGAAGAGATTGATATTGGTTTTTGGAGGGAATATTGGGATACACTTGAGATAGATTTTCTAGTGTCATTATTTATTTCCCATTTATTTTTTTAGTACTTTTTTTATGTACCACTTTGGGATTCCTTGGTTTATTACATTTCATGATTCATGACACCATACATTCCCTATAATATAAAATTTTTTACTATATATTTATACTATTTATTTTTTGGTTATTATCCTTTACAAGTTATAATTATGATATATGTGTGTTGATAATATGTGTGTATTATTCTAATTGAATAATTTATACACTCACTGATAGATGGTAACCTCTTGCATATAGGGATGCAAACCTGAGGTCTTCTAGCTCTTTGGCCCAAACTTGGTGATTTGGGTTAGGGAATTACAAAATAGTCTTAGATTATATTCTCTATTGTTTTCTTTTTTCTTGACTATGTTTTGGGAATGGTAAAAATGAGATAGGATACTAGGAACTCAGACAGAGGAGTTTCATGTTTTCTTGGTAATCTCAGGTGTAATAGTCCTCTGAATAACCAATGTTGGGAATATATTTAATGTTATAGATTTATGATTTCATAATGATCTTAAGTATTTTTTATTATGTTTTATGGGATTTGGTTCATTAATTCATAAAGAATAGGCTTATAGGATAACATTTCATATATGCATTTAACTTGATATTCATGATAGTTTATTTGATTAAAATTCTTGATTTGCGATTATGTTATATACTGTAATGAAATTTATATTTCATAAACTCGTGAACTATTATTATTATTATTATTATTATGAGTATGACTATCATGAAATTATAGATAATGAGGGTTGATCCTTGGGTGGTCCAAATATGGTTATGTGTTACCATTATGTGTAGCCTTCTAGGACATGTGTCCTATATAAATCTATTGACTATGACTATAAACTACTGAGTTGAAATATTATGTAATATACAATAGGAACAATTATAATGTATTTTTCATTAAAAATTATTCCACTTTGAATATGTCTGAGGAAACCACTGGTGGAAGCAATTTAGAATGCTCTCGCTATAGAGGATACCTTTATTCCCCCACTGGGTGGGGAGGAGGATTTAGCTGAGCATTCTCATGTACATACTCTAGTGCTTCAGGAAGCAGAACTAATACCGCCATGATCTTTTGTTATTTTCCATGTTTAATGTAGTGGGGTTTCCATGTCAATGTTTGACTACACCCTAGACATCCGGCTTCAGTATCCCCCAACCTTCCATGCCACTAGAAGTATGAAATACATTGAAGAGTGGATTGATTTCATTGAGGGGATATTTTCTCTATAGGATACCTCGTAGGATCTATGGTTAAAGCACGTTAATTTCATTCTTTAGGGACCCACAAGGAGATGGCGTGGTGTCCTAATCCAATAGTGTTGGAATGATGGTCTCATATGGATGACCATCAAATAACTTTTCTTAAAATATTTTTACTCAAACATGTTAATGATAAACCATAAACATGAGTTTATATAGATTTAATAAGTAATTATGTCACTATCTTACTACCCACATTGATTCACAAAGAATATTCTCTTTACTCCCCTCTTGGTTGGAAATGGGTCATAAATATCATGGATGTTTTGGATTGTAATTTTTTTTAGAACTGAGGTGTTAAGTTAGGAACTTTGTCTTGATGAAATATCTAAATTTTCTTCTCATGTATATGATGATCAAGAATGGTTTGGATGAGGAAAGTGTTGCATGTAATCTTCTAGATCATAGTAGACTCACTATAAAATTTTCTAGTGCCAAACTGTGTTCTTTTTCTAGTAGAAAGAAGAGTATGATTGATGAGTTACATTAGGTTGGGGGTTGGAAATCATCGCAGAGTACGGTTTCTATATCCCACACAATTTTAGGAGGAGTACTCATGTGTTTTACGATGGTTATAGGGTGTGTAGTAGAATTTTGTGGAATTTGTATCTAAAATTTTCATTTCTAGATCAATTAAGCTTCATCATCTCACGTGATTTGAGTTCTGATACATTCTAAGGATCTCATGTGAATTAATTAGAGCACAGAAATTAAAAATGGATGATTACCTCAATCGAATTAAAGTGAACATATCCATCAGATGTATCTGGTGAATATTTATCAAAAGATATATATTTGAAGCCCTCTAGATCATCCACACACACTTCATGAATTCATACATACATCATTCGTCAAATTATAGGTGATACCATATAGATTTTACAATATCATTGACATCACTGTGATTGACTCGATATCATGCCTTTGATCCACAAAGGATTTGTTGGATCATTCACTGGGATAGAGAATTTCTCTCTCTATGATTTGGGAGGGGAAGGAAGCTCTCAATTTTGACTGATGGATAGTCCATGGAATGATATTATCCTTGAATAATATAGTGGTAGTCCAAAATACCTAGTTTGGTTTCCCGAACCCCAGTATTATTAACATCCACTAAATATGTACTAAATAATAAAGTATGAAAAACCAATTTCATCATAAATTTTAGTTATATTTCATCATTTACTTATAATATATATAAAATATATTTTGTGATAAACCCAAGTTATTTACTCGACTCATATTTACCTCTAATATTATAGAAAACTTGAATTTTAAAAATAATATTTGTTCATATAATATTATTCCTTGCATTTACTTAATCAATTTTAAATAATATTAATAAATAAAATCAAACAAATTATCATATACTCGAATAATAATCAATTTATTTATCTTTTGGAGATTGATTATATAGACAACTCATGAACCCCAAGTTGGGGCCCACCATATCTTGGAAACCTATTCAATAGAATATGGAAGGTTCTTGAATACACTGTTGTATGTGACCCTCTAGGCCATTATCTCCATAAAATTTAATAGTATTCACATACCAATATCAGATTCTATCAACCGATCAAGGCCACTAAGAGACAAGTAATGGTCATAGTAATTAAAACTATCCTACGAACATGTACTATGTAATACAATTTATTTGTCTTTAGATATATCATAAAGTAGGATGTACTCTTATGTCGTCATCCTTTCTTTTATTATTATTTTTCAATTTATCTTGATGGATTTTCCTTCGACTACCATGGACATAGATTTATGAAGGTACTACCATCTTAATCAACTATGCCTGAGATATTACCTCCTTAACTCATAAGTGAAAAATTCTATCTTGATCATTCAACAAATTATATACCACCAATGACGTACCCAAGACAATATACCTCACCAAAAATTCTATATCATGGTTTTTTACATACATCAAAGTATGTGATCAAATGGAACACATTGATAATGATCTTTATATAGGAGACCAATTAACATGTATATTTATAGAAAAAACCAATGACACCCGAAAAAAATGGTGTTTATATTGGAAGGTCTATCATATGGATCTCATCTACTCAATATCACTATGCATGAACATCATGAGAAGATGTCTCAGTGCTTATGATCGCCATACACCCGAAAATACATATAATGTAGCTATACCATAAGACATGTGTTTAAGATTAATGTCATATTATATTGAGGTTACCATTATTTCCTAGGAATTTATATGACCTTTTTATATGAACAGTATTCTATGGAAATTACAATTTAAATACTATACGCATAAATATATACACTATAATGGTAAGTGTACATCATGCATAACTCGCTCTACACATGGTATGGAAATAAAAAAGTACTGATAAATTTGGGTCTTGGGAACCACTATTTACAACACTCCTACATACACTATAACTAACTTAATAAAAAAAATTATCTCTAACATGATAAGATCATTTTTTGGCTGTGTTATAGATTTAGTCATTGTTCTTCCATGTTTTCACTGCATGGTTATTTCTCTATCTTTAACATCACCTCCTTGAGTAAAACCTATCATGAAATTATATCCCTGAGTATATCCCTTTATTCACTATCTATACTTGGCATCTCAACTAGTATTAGTAATATAATTTTCATAATGATAAAAATTTACTTAATAGGTTTGATTCTAATTATATAATCAAATCATTATATATTTTACATTGCTTCTTTGGCTACACTAGAAGTGACAACATGCTCTATGATTATAGATATGCCTACCCTATGCTTGAATGATATTTTCTTGATCATTAACGTATCATAAATAATAAATTATATCATATTGTTCTATAAGAATATTAGGTTCTACCGCCTTGTAACTAGTATCCCCTCTACTCCATATACCAGATACATATCTTCTATTCATTCTAAAGTATAATTAGATTGTTTTTCAGGCTTCCCTTAAAGATCTCATGGATATTATTGATATTTTACTATTATAAAATTTATGTTTTAATATAATTTCTCATACAAATCATGGAATATGTGATTGATCTATCATAAATTCTTATGGAATTAAACTCACCACATTAACCTCCAATTATTCCCCACACATGTCTTCTTGTATAGATTTATTTCATGTGAAATTGGTAACAATTATTTCTCAAAATTTTCCGACTTCTATTTTTTAAATATATTTTTAGTATATGTACTATTGATTTGGTCTATGAAAACAGTATATCTACCTTAGTAGATCTCATTCCATAGAAAATCTATTTCTATGTTCAGTCAATATCTAGATATTTACTTTCATCCTGGTCTTAACTAACTATAAAAACCAATAAATATTTTCTATATGTTATCAAAAATATTTTACTTGGAAAATAATGGAACTCCCATTGACCACTAGTAGACACATGTAAAATAATAATTCCAAATGAATATTCTATGATCTAGTTTCCTACTTTGATCATGTATTTTATTTTAGTAACTTTCACCCTTATTGGAATTATATGATGTCACCTTTCCTTTCTAGTTTAGTCATATAAAAATCTTCCATGATTGGTGGTTTTGACTTCCAATTCCCAATTTAATGATCATACAATGTAGCTATGAAGAGTAAAATTCTAAAATATTTAGGTATATCAACCTGGTGTTACCAATCAAGCTTTTTTGGTACCATGATTTTACCATCCATGGATAGTCTCACTTGAATACCCGCCATAGTATTCAAAATAATAATCCCCATGTACATTGATACATGGAATCCATGATTGAATTTAATTGATCTTTTCAATTTTATCAAATTTCCATATACTACCTACTTGTAGGAATTATTATTCGTAATGAATATTGTATCACCATCCATGGTGAATATGAAACCATCACTAGTAATTTATCTATCTTATGAGATATGTTTCTCTAGAACATTCCTCTTCTATAATTTATTTGGGAACTTATTCCTATGTTAACTATTTGTGCATCTTTGGAATTAACCAAACCCAATTAAATCTTAATCCCACTATATCACATGGATATGTGAACCCTTTTATAGAAATATAGTCTATAATATGACTCTGTCTTTTCTATCATGGGGATTTATATAATATCCTTATAAAACTCTAGTATGATTACTATAGATGAACATTGTGTTTTTTCTTGATGTAAGTTCTTTTATATACTCAACAAAATTGTTGCATCTAAACACATGTTCTTAAGAAAATGGATTTATATCATACTAAAACTTCTATGATATCTATTTGTACTTATAGTTTTTATATGGTTATGGGGTAATTTTACTATTTTCATGGGGATGGGGAATATAACACTTATTCTTTCCAAGATTGTATAAAATAAAAGATGGTATCTTGGTAGATTAACTTGAGATTGTAAATTGGATCATATATGTGGGATATTGAGGAGTAAAGAAAAATGGATTTGAATACCTTTGAGGGAATTCTGGAAGGGAAGTAAGACATTAATGGAAAAAGGTAAGATTAGGAAACAAGGGAGGTGAGTTTTATGTAACGTATTCCAAGGATTGTTTTGGACCAGAATAATGAGGAGTTATAATCTATCCCAGAAGATGAAGAGATTCAGGAGGAAATGTTTATAATGAAACTATAAATTGCTCCTAGTCTATATGGGTTTCTAGGCCCATTATTCATGGCTACATGGGATACAATCAAGGTGCTGGTTAAGGAAGAATTTTGGGATTACATTAAATACAGGGCGCTTCTAAGGTACGTGTGTGCTTATTGGGTGGTTTTAATTCTGAAGTCTCAAAATCCTAGATCTCTCAACCATGATTGACCTATATCTCATTGAAATTATTCTTATAATACTCTACAATATCTCATTAATAGAATACTATGTCAGCTGATCATAAAAATTTTATCAGAGGAACAATTTGATTTCAATCAATGAATTATTATTCAAGGAGTTGTTGGAATAACAAAGGAAGTGATTAATAATATAAACAAGAAGACACACAAACCCAATTTTATCATCAAAGTGGATATAGATAAGGCATATGAAAGTTTATAGTGGAGTTTCATTGTAATATTCTTGAGGAAATTTTTGTTTAATGAATGGGTTTGTGACCTATTTTTCAAGTGATTCAGATCCCTATGGATTTCCATTTCTTTAATTGGGATGGGTATGGTTTTTCTGTAATGTGTGTGGATTAAGTAAAGGTGAACCAGTCTCTCCAAGACTCTTTATTTTAGCCTATAAGGAACTCACAAGAAACATAAAATTCATTTTGGAGGAGGGGTATATTCTGCCTTAGTAGACCAAGTCCAAGGAGGGAATTATTTCTCATATGATGTTTTTTTATGATTTCGTTTTCTTCATTAATAGTGGTATTAGGTCATGTACTATGCTTAATAAAATAATTGAGAAATTAAGTAATAAAAGTGGCCAATTTATTAACCATGGGAAGTGTAGTCTTTACATTTAAAAAATGAACAGGCCTATCGGGATTAACCAAAAAAAATCTGGGCATACAATGGAATTAACTTTTGATGGGTTATCCTAGTGCTCCAATTTTGAATGGAATAATCAATAAATAATTTTAAGGCATCAACAATCAGATCATAGGGCTCATTTTTAACAGGAAAAATGTTTTTATATCTTTTGTAGGATGCATTACACTAGTGAATAGTGTGATCTATTATATACCAGTACATGATCTACCAATCATTAAGGAACCGAGAGGGACTATTGAACATATTGGGAAAATAATGAAAACCTTCATTTTGGATGATTACTAGAGTGAAATATTTCATTTTCCATCATGTAATAACATGGAAAAGCTAATAGAAAAAGGTGGAGTTTACATTTGAATCTTTTCTGAAGCCATGCAAGCCGGGCATGTGAAGATAGAATTGGAGATCATTAAAGGGAACACACTACTAGTGAGGTTTATGAGAAACATATTAAATGATGATTGGAGGGTTTGGGATTATCATGCACAAAGACCATCTAGTTTTACAAGGTGTATTATTGATCATTTATATATGCTGAAAGGGGAGGTTGATGAGGTAGTTGGCTATAGAGAGATTAACTTCTTGAAGGAGAACTGGGTTGGAAAACCTTTTTTTTCTAGGATGTCCAACTATAAAAATCTATTGTAGTGATATTATTTAATTTCATAGTTTTATTCACAAAACTATTGATCTGAAAAACATATCACCATTGAAATTATCATTCTAATCAATGAGATAGATAATTTTTTTTAGATTCGACCTTCATATGGTTTAGTTGTCAGGATATTCAAGAGATGATACATGGAAGAATCAGAAATGATGAATGGGTTTATACGATTTGGTGGCAAGATATCCCTTTATATTTTAACTTTCTAGTATGGAATTTCAAGAACTATAACCTTCCCATATATTAAAATCTATATAAGAAAGGTATCTCTATTGTATCCCACTACTGGTGTTGTTCTTCCCTAAAGATGGAATCATCATGGCATATATTACACATATTTTGCTAGGCTCTTGGTATCTGGAACCTCTTTGGACACTTCATTGGAATTTCTATCCAAGGGTATTATATTTTTATGTTCATGGAATCTTGGTTTCAGGGGGATGTACAGAATGGTGTAGAGATAAATTCATGTAGAATGATTTTTGTTGTGGTGTGTTGGGTTACTTGGGAATCTAGAAACAAGATGTGAGAAAGAAGATACTCCTCACACCCATTTATTCAGATATGAGTTAAATCCTTAGTGGATGAGTAGGGATATATCATTTATGAATGGGGTTATTTGGTTTTTATATGAAATATTATCCCAAGGGTGGTATTCAATGTAGTAGGAATAGAATGGAACCACTAGGTTTGGTGGGTTAGCTAGAATCATCCATCTATGGGACTAAAAGCCACTGTTGATGGATCTTGTTTGGTCAGGGAAATAAGAGGGGGTGGCCGTGTGTGAGATAGAAAAAGATCAATTACCTTTTTTCTATACATTTCATTGCTCTGAAAACTGTATTTGGGTAGATTTAAGGGATTTGGTTAGTGTTATTACATTTTGAAAACTTTATAAAATTAACATCTTAGAGGATGAATCAGATTCCAAAGTGATGGTTGGGATTCTATATAGAATGGATTTTCCACCATGTGAATTGACCTTATTTATTATGAAATGAAGGATGATTATTAATCAAAATATTAATGTTGTTCACACATGGAGAGAAGGAAACTTTAAAGCAGATTCCATATAAAGATAATGGGACCCTAATGAGATTATAATTTTATATTTTTTACTAGCTCCCTAACAAATGATATAAACTCATTTTAGCAGGTGACACCCTTAGTCTGCATAATTTTCACCCCCCATGATCTTTGAGACTCATCCTTTTATTTGAGTTTGAAAGATAATTTTCAATTAGTCAGACAATGTTAACATGTAATACTCATCATCAATCCTCCTTATTGACATCATAGATGTTATATGTATATGGTAGTGTGTGTTTAGTAATTACTCCACACTACATTATATTGATCAAAGAATGATTTTCCAAGTTATTCTTTATCACACCATCTTGAATCATATCATATATTCTGACTGTGAATATTTTATACTTCACATTGACATTCCTTAAACACTTATGGGAATCTAATGAAGTATACTTAGCACTATATTACCCCTGGAATAGTCCATGCTCTCTAGCTAAACTAATTCTAAAATCTTTATTGTGTACCTTTTTTCCTAAAGGATTTTTTTTTTCAAAACTTATTAAACTAATATTTCTATAATACCGATGTTTTTTAGTTCCAAAGAGTCTAAAACCATACATCATATATCCTGGAGAAATACATAGTTTTATTTAGCAAGGTACAATCTTTCCAAAACTATGTATATGAGTCTTAAATTTTCTATTCATCGGGTATTTCTAATGATTAATTATTAAGAAACTATTGTTTTGGTATTAAATAACACAAACAACATTCATTCTTAAACTATAATAATGTCCCTTTATTTTCAAAGAACATGTGAGTTATATATTTTGATAATACTCAATAAAAGTTCTACTAGAATCATTTAACATGGAAATTAAAAGTTATGTAATTATCTTCATTGACTTAAGAAACATCCTTTGTCATCCACTTAGAGAACACACCTTACATATTATAATTTTTATATTCTTACATGGTTATTGTTTTAAAATACACAAATATGATAGATATATTGTATTCAATACCCATGAAGTATGACATAAGCATTATTTACAACTAGTGAATATACCTGAAAAAGAAGTGATTACATACTTCTTTAATTCAATTTATTGTATATAAACATTCATAGATTTTATTTCATAATATAAAAAGAAAATAAAAACTGGTTTAAAACGTATTTTCTTTAAAGGACATTGAAAAGGTTCCTTCGGTTCCACTCTTTGCATTTCCCTTTTAGTTGCATCTTTCAAATTGTTCACCATAAGAATTAAAAATTATACTTTATTTATGTTATTATTTGAATGGTGAACTTTACCCAAAAGGTAATGAATAATATTCTCTATATTGTCCACTTTTAACCATAAATAAAACTATATGAAATTTGTGAAAATGATATGAGAAATGAATCCATTGAAAGATTGTGTAATATCATTAAATATTTGCATATCCAGTGTAATCTTCAATCATCAATATCTCACATAACCTTATAATTACAAGATTATTGGAGATGAAAACCCATTTCAAATCACCCATGAGTCTCCTTTAATAATTTTTTCTTACCCTCAGTTCTAGTGTTAGATTAAGAGGTATTTGGGCCCCCAACACCTTAAATTTCTGACATTGTGGTACTTTTCATAAGCGCATGTACTACTATTTTAAATCTTTTCATAGTTAGGACATGATATTTTTCCATTATTGGTCAAAGATTTCTTGTTTTATTAACTTCCATTTTCTAAAAAAAAAAATTTTCATAATAGTACATTTATCTTGATTACCGAATAGACATTACTATTTATTTAAGTCATTAAATGTGTCCAAAATTTTTATCGAACTCTTGTAGCCCTCTATAATAAAATTAGAATAAAGAGTAACTTTAGTATTCTAGTTTCAAGGATCCTTAAATCCACTCTTCATAGTCTACAACCTACTGCTAGGCCACTACTCATCTAGTTCAAGGTTGGGGTTTGACTGATCAACTACATTAATGTGCAGCTCCATGATTTATTGATTGAAGTCCAAGATTCTAAAATAAAAAAAATGATTTACTCAATGAGTTGACTCTAAAGTAATATAAATATTTATATATATACTTATATCATACTGACATTAGTTAAGTCAACCCACCATTCTCTTAATAACTTCCTAGTAGTATGAGGCACCCTCAACTATGGCTGAAAAGCACCCCGTACACTCGGTTTTGTTCAAATTTGAGTGATGGAAGGATATACAACTTAATATATCATTGGGGATTGTTAATATTTCTGATGAATGTGATCCATTTCTATTAAATATAATCAAAATATTTTCTCACTCTAACATCTAAACAAGAATTAATAGAAAAAAATCATTAAATCTTTATAGATTTTTTTAATTCATTATTTTATATATTATCAAAATAAAAAGGGACATACAAAAAATAATAAACAACCTATAATGAAAATAAAATCACATGATTTTTATTGAGATTATTATATTGTAAATCATCTATTTTATGCTCAATAGATCAATCATGACTCGGGGGAATCATGCCTAAGTCGAGTCATGACTCGTATCGCATCCCTCCCCAATCTAATGTATGCACTTCTCTTCTCGTGTACCACCTTGTATTGGTGGGATCTACGTCTTAAAGATACATTATCAAATATACAAGTACACTCATGCGTAAGAGAGGGGGTATAGGGAATCATAGAATATATAACGAAATATCGATTGACACTGGGATAATATACAAGTTTAAATGAAGAAGACGATATGAAAACCATAATAAAATAACAACTTATTAAAAACATCATGTGTCTGTAATAAATTATTAAATGACATTAACCATACATACATAGTTACTTCTTAAGACTAGTCAATGGGTAATGTAAAAGAATGATAAAATTAAATTTCAATAAATTTAATGTATGAGAGTTATTAAAAAATTAGAAAAAAAATATTTAAATTCATATATTTCATTCTTATTTGGTCCCAACATTAATTTATTATTTTTATAAATATTAAAATAATTATTTATTTTAATTTATTACAACATTTAAATTATTTTTTTCTAAATATTAAAATATAATAATTTTAATCTAAAAAATATTTAATTAATTAAATTTAATACTAAAATTAATTAATTAATTAATTTTGATTATATAAAATATTCTCAGGCCTTGAAACCCCCCCCCCCCCTCCAATACCCATTACGGGTGAGTCCATAACCTTGTAGGTCTATTTTTCACATGGCAGACCCCCTATTGAGCTGTTTTGTGCCAGGAAGGCCTTCCCTAGCATGTACCATGTTATACGGAACTGACCAGACCCATTTTAGGTAATGCAGGGTTAAACAATACCTATAGAGCTGAGGGAAACCTAAGGTAGTGGGATCTCACCACATAGGGGGTCCTGCATGCTAAACATGGTTGGTGGAATTCGGCGATGAGATGGAGGTTACATCGTGGTGATAGGATTCTCGAGCGTGAGGAGGGATGTAGATGGAAGAGTACGGACTAGTTTGGCATGGTGGGTGGTGTCCATGTTTGGCTATGATGACATCATTCAGTTGGGGAACCTCATGGAAGGAAGTCGACCTTGCTTCTATGTAGCTGCATTGTACCAGTGGGGTCCTACTGCAAATGGAGGTCATATCATTGAATATAATGTACAAAAATGGTCTAAATAGAGTGAGGTAGGTATCTTGGCTATGAATATGTTGATGGTGGTTGGTGGTGTTTCTGTGAGTTTCCAATGACCTTACAGAGGTAGAGACACTATAGAGGGTCGATGAAAGGTGGCTAGTCCAGGCGGGGCGGTGGTTGTCAATGTGAGGTCGGATAGGTGGAGGGTGGTATCCAACTCAATCTTGGTGCATTAAAAATAGATAGATATTTGGTGGGGGTGGCCCACACATTCCCTTGAAGAGGACCCTCACATCATAAAAAATTCAATCCCCCTTTTTTCTTTATCTTGTTTGTAAACAAAGAACAACCCATGCATTTTTTATTTAAGTTTTTCCAAAATACTATAAAATAGACTGATTTTTCTATTTGATTGAATAATTCTACTAGATTTTGGAAATGTGTCTACTAGAAGGAGAAAATCTAGCCAATGAATTTTTAATAGATTCCAGACAGATCATGGTCAAAATAAATCGGTTCGCCTGAATTAAATTTATAGATATTGACCACTATTCTGGTATAATTTAACATATTTATTTCATCTAATTTTAATATCCTTAAAACACTTATTTTGATCCATAAATGTTTCTAATGGATATAACATGGAAATTCATAATTATATCTACTCATAGCCTAGTCCGTTAGGACCGAAATAATTCCCTCTAGTTATATTTAAATCAAAATGAATTTTCTTGTCTCAGAAAATCAACATGATCGCACTGATACCAATTTATGGTAACAGAGTGCACAACGGAAGATAGTGAGATGGGTATTCAATAGTTTTCATCACCGAAGTGACGCAACTCCATTTTCTCTAGTGATCCAAGCCCCACTACAGTCACAGGATCTCATGTGATTTAATCATAAAACAAAAAATAAAAATGAATGAGTATATTGATCAAATCGAAGCATGCTCATCTGCCTCAGATCACTAACAACCATTTCTTTACATATTATATTTCCAACCCCTCTAGATCATCCACACATGATTCAAGAATATTTGTGTATGTCGTTCTTCAAATTCTGGGTGCTAGCATGGAGCTATGATGATCTCTTCGATGTCGCAATGATCACCTTGATCTCATGCCTTCGATCCATGAAAGAGTTCATGGATAATTTTCTTAGATAGAGAGTATTTCTCTCTAGGATTTGTGAAGAGAATGAAGCTCCCAATTTTGAATGATGAATAGTCCATTGAATGAGATTCTCTTCAACTTATTTAGTGGATGTCCAAAATACCGGGTTTGGGTTTGTTGGCACTCGTATATTTAACGTCCCCTAAATAAGTAATAAAAAATAATTATAATGAAATAACTAAATCATAAATATTATTTATATATATTACATGATATAATCGATTCATTATCTCGACTCATATTTCTTAATAATATTAAACAATCCTTGGATATTAAAACAATATTTGTTTATATAATATTATTCCTTGTATTTAAATAAACATATGTAAATTATTTTAATAAATAAATTCAACACAGTTATTCTATACTCAAATAATATTTTATTTATCAATGATGAGTTATTTGGAAAACACTCAGACTCTGAGGTGGGGCACACCATGTCTTCTATACAGATTCATTATAATATGATAGATTTTTGAATAGGCTATTGTGTGTAACCCTCTAGTCCCTTATCATGATAGAAACTAACAATATTCATACACCAAGAGTGGAGTATAGCTACCCATTAAGGCCCATAAATATATATGTAATATTCATAATAAAAAAATATCCTATGAACATGTATTGTGTAATATAATATCATTGTCTTTATATATCTCATAAATAAGGATGAACATTTGTGTCATCATATATTATTTCTTAATAATTTGTTCATCTAACTAGATGGATTTACCTTTGACTTCCATGGTCAAGTATTTATGTAAGTACTAACATCCTGATCAAAAAATCCCGAGTTATTACTTCCTTAACTCAACAGTTAAAAATTCTATCATGATAATTCAACTGATGTCAGGCCACAAATGATGCACCCAATATAATATACCTCACCACAAATTTACTATCATGATTTTTTTTCATTCATTATTGTATACTATCAAATAGAACATATTTATAATGATATCAAGATAGGATACCAATACATATGTTCTTAGATAGGAACGACCAATAACACTTGAAACATGTGGTGTTCTTATTTGAAGTTTTATCAACATTAATTATCTCATTTCCTGATATCACCATGTGTCAAATTAATAAAAAGAATTCTCAATGTTTATGATCCCCCAAACCTGATATTCATACATCTACTGTGTCCATACCATATGATGTATCCCAAAAATATGTCATATGTTTAAGAATAATTTCACAGTATCTTGAGGTTATCATTATTTCTTTGGAACTTCTATACCATTTTGATATAAAAAATAATCTATGGAAACTACTATTTAAATAGAGGGCACCGAAATATCTACATTATAATGGTAAGTTTTACATCATTAATAACTCATTATACACTTGGTATGGTAATAAAAAATTACTAATAATGTTGGGTTAGTGGCACCAACATTTATAATATTTCAACTATAGAAAGATTCTGAATAATTGAAAATTTTAGCTAGGAACTCATAGACAGTATTTATGGTTTGGATAGAAGGGGCATACTTTGAAATTATTTTAGAAGGTTTCATGGTTAGGATCTCTAATGTGTGTAAGGAACATGTGTAATGCAACAAATTTATCTTGTAGTGGTCCTAAAGAGAAGATTCAGACCCCATAGACATTGAAAATTAAGGTGAATTATGTGTTTAGGGGAAAAAAATTTAGATTTGAGGCTGGAAGAGTTTTTGCAATGGGCTAGGTCCCATCTGTTGGAGGAGAGTGACAATCTGCTATTGTTAGGCCAAAATCTATCAAGTCTTCATTGAAGCATTTTTGAGTTGGTTGTGTTTGTTGAAAAAAGAAGGCCTCGATGTTTTTTTTATTGACAAGGTGGGTTTATAAGTCTAGTGTGTTGAAAAAGGGGGCATCCATCCCGAGTTTTCAGGTTCAAGAGATGTTTGTGAAAATCCATGATTGAAAAAAGAACCTTGATAAAGGAATGGACTATCTGGAGGCGATACAAAAAGAGAAGATACAAGGTGGTGCCAAATATTGGAGTGGTGTGCGAAAAACATTGAATATGAATGAAATTGGTTTTGTGATCAATAGCGAATGTAGGATTTAATTCTCAAAAAAAGGTGCTTCGGGATCAGAATGCTGAAAAATGGAAAAGTCATGAGGTGCACGAAAAATCTAGAGATGTGTGAGAAAAATGGTTCATGAATAAAAATAAATGTGTGCATAATGAAATTTTTTCACGAAACAGAGCTTTTTGCATGCGGGGGTCGGAGAAACGTATAAATAGGAGGTGACCCCCTCATTTTGGACGGCCCAAGACTTAGAGATGATCTAAGCTCCAGTGCACCTAAAAAATATGAATATGGAGTTTTGTGAAAAAAATTTGTAATGCATGTAGAAATGATGTTGCATGTAAAAGTTAAGGATACGCGTAAATTTTAGGTTGTGAAAAATTGTTGTGGTTTTGTGAAAAGTGGATTTGGGATTACATGAAAAAAAGGATATTTTGCGCACACTGCAAGGGAATTGTGCGCAAGGCACAGTTAGGGTAGCGCATAAAATTTGAGGTTGCTTAGTTCAATTCTGTTCTAAATAAGTATTCATCTATAGATGAAATTAGAACATCAATAGAGCATCTACATACAGTTGGAGATGAAGGTATTCATTCAACTGAAGAGACTTACAGGTCTATAAACTATGAGTGGATCATTTCCAGAGCAGTGAGAAAAGGAAAAGGAAGAAGGTGATCCATTCTACCGGTAGTTAGCTAGTGAGAGACAAAGAAGGAGTGACCCTTTGGAATGTAATAATCTGACCCTAAACATTTTAAATGTCGTGATCCTGGGTATAGAAGTGATCTATCCTAAAAATTGTAAGTTTTCAGTGAGCTTTAGTGGAATCAGTACATCATCACATCGTTTTTGTATACTCCTTGGATGTAGCCCAATAAGGGTGAACCAAGTAAAAATATATATGTGCCTGTGTTTTTTCTTTCTGGCATCACATTCAAAGAAACATCATCACATAAATAAGGAAAGAATAAGATCAACATTAAAACTTACGTGAAATCAAATTGACCCTTATAATAAAGAGTTCAAGATCCAATGGGGTGGGAATAATTTTAGAAAAGAATATCCATACCATGAATCACCCCCAGGGTATCTAGGCCCTTTTTGGTCCTAACAGCTATTTAAGGTACATTCATGATCACATCTATGTTATCTTTTTCCTGATTTGAAAATGGATATTTCTATTAGTTAATGTCCTCTTCTGTTGTTCTGGGGATTGATTTTTTAGTAAAATTATCTCTTGATTTTTTGTCTCCTTAAACACCCGTTGGGAAGAAAGTGGATCATCTCTAGAGGTTTCAATAATATCTTATAGTATTTTTTGGTTGGTGATATCTATGGGATTTCATGATCCTTTATATGTCTATCTTGGATGTGATCATTGTCATTGACTGGAAGACTAGTTATCATGCTCATATTGAATTTGTAATACATGAGTCTCCTTTACAACACCTAATCAAGAGATGTTTGTTTTGATTGGAAAATAGGTTTTTTCATCAAGTAGAATGTTCATATACATAACTCATATTGGGTCTATCATGGTACAGGTAGTGGTATTTTTTCATGTGGTGGGTCAGGTGGTATCTCCCTCATATATTCCTCCAGTAGTGGGCCTATATCAGGATTTTATCCCTAATAACGTTTATCATATTCCTCAATCCTGGGGAAAATATTTTTATATTGAACTCATTTTTAGGGAACAACATTTATAAATTCCTTCATGTCATATGTTTCTAGATGAGTTAAAATAACATAAGGTGAAAATCTAGGATTTAGAGGTGAAGGGTTTTGTGATACGGAACTCATCTCCATATGATTCTCCATTATTGTTTGAAAATAAAGATGATGGAAGCTTTTTGTTATGTGTGGACAATAGGAATCTGAAATAGGTGATTGTGAGGAATAAAAACCCATTTCTCTGTATTGATAACTATTTTGACTAATTTTAAGGAACCATGTGGTTCTACAAGAATGATCAACAATTAAACTACAACAATATCCAAGTTAAAGAGGTGGATATTCCTAGTATAGAGTTAAAAAGAATATATAACCTATATAAGTATTTTTCATGCAATTTTGATTGAAAAAATAATCAGTAATATTCATGGATCTCATGAATTGGATATTTTAACAATATCATAACTCCTCTGTTGTGGATTTTGTCGACAATATCCCTATACAATCACATGCATTGAGATTTGTGCTAAACACATATAAATTACGTTGTGTATTCTTCAAGATCACCACCTTTATATCATTCTCATGAAGTGACCCTTTATAATTGAGGAGGTATGTTTTTTGGAATGTTATATCTGAGGTGGGATTTTCTCTTGACCCGAAGAAGATTTAGGTTATGGTGTCATGGGAATTTCCTAGAAAAAAAATTAGATTAGGAGTTTCCATGTTTTGTTAGGATACTAATGATAGTCCATTCAAGACATCTTACACTTATTAGGGCCTATAACTGGGCTTACCAAGAAGGGGATGATGTTTTAGTGTGTAAGTATCTATGAAGAGGCCTTATTAGAGATAAAGTGGATATTAATTAAAGCTCTACATTGATATTTTCAGAGATTATGATTGGATATGTTGTATACTATGATTCCTTGGGTGTTAGTTTTGGAGTTTTAATGATTTAGAGGGACAAGTAAGTAGTTTATTTTTATCTCTAGATATGAACTCATGAGCATAACTACCCTATGCGTGACTTGGAGTTTTTCTTTGTGGTCCAACCTCTGAAGTTTTGGTGTCATTATCTATTCTGTGAAATACCTTTCGAATAAAAAAACCATAATATTATTCATTACATATGTTCTAAATGGGGATTCAATCTCCCGTAGATTCATTGGGTTGAGTATCAATATAAATTTCATTTTCAAATGGATCATATTCCATGTAATGATAATTTTTTTACAGATTCTCTGAGTATGAAAATAAAAAATCATCAAGATAGATCTTCAATGTTGTAATACCAGTTCATGAACTTGTTAGAATAGTGGTTGGTGTATTATTAAGAGGACTAATGTGTAATGAATTTTTCTCTATTAGTTATCACATCTACATTAGTATAACAGATAAAGGCCAATAATGAATCATATCCTGAATTCTTAGTGATGTGATAACGGTTGGAGGAAAGTTTCCAAGTTTAAGGATGGTCGATGGATAGTGAAGAATTGCTCTATATTCATGTGAGATAAGTGGTTATGACTTTCACAAGAGAATAGTTGATGAGGGAAACACATGAATCTCAGTAATAAGAGAACTCAAGTTTTATGAAGATGTATCAGGATACCAGGTGAAATTCATAGTGTTCGAGGATAAAGGGAGACATCATATGATTTTTCTCTCATTTCCAGACATAGTGACACATTTCTTTCTAATCCATGAGACTCAATCTATAGATTAGTTGTGAAATATTAATTTCTAGGTGTTTTTATGACATCATGAGTGCCTTCCAGTATCATATAGGATAGATATGTTTGTTTACATCATTGTTTTGGGAATGATTATAGAAGAATTTTTGGACTCCGTTGAAGTAGATCACGGAATATCATCTTCATATATATGGTTAGTCAGAGAGGATGATCCAGATCATAGACGATATTCTTTGGGAATGAATTCTATATTTTTATGGATCATCATATGATAATCCATTTTTTGTGAAAAAGGTTTCCTGAATTTAAATTAGATGGATTCTTTTTGGTTATGTCCCTCACCACTATATTAGAATAGTGTGGGTGAAACAACTCATGATGGTCCAAGTATGGTGTAAGGAACCTCTAAAAGGGTTATGTTGATCAGGAAGTGCTTGGTTGCCACTTAGAGTAGAAAATGATTGTATAATGACTAGAGAAGATGAATATTGAAGTTTTATGTGGGAGACTAGGTTTTATTTCAGGTGTCACCATGGTGGGGGTTATCACATATGGTAGTAAGGGAAGAAAGAACCACAATTTGATAAATCATTTGAGATAGTTGGTTTTTAAATTATTTGACCTTAGAGTCATGTGATTTCCTATGTCCATGAAGTCTAGGTTCCCCCCTTATTCCGTTAAAGGGGGTCTTATCTTTTAATAAAATAAAAAAATTTAAGGCCTTTGGCCCATTGGATAGATTTGAGATCGTCAAATGTATCCAAGTATTAGATTAATGATTAGATCGTCCTCCGTGATATATAGTTACACATTACATGTTCATGTTCATATGATCAACTATGAGGATATTGATTTAGAACCAAATACATCGTTTGTTGAGTGTTCAGTGTGGATAATGGACTAGAGTGACAAGTCATTGTGGTAGAAGACTTTACCACTTCTTTTTGTCTTATGGTAGAATGGATGAATCCAATAGGATATGTGGGAATAATAATATGACATTCATGCTTAATAGCCTAATTTTTTCAGAAATACTATTAGAGACACTTCAGAAGGATGAGAATTCGTTAAAGGGGGATATTTTTTAAATCCAAAATTCATGGTATATAAAATTTCTGATTTCTCATATCTTAGTTAATTTCACTCAATGTTTATGTTTTTCATTATGTGTGTTTGAGGCCTTCGATGTTGGATATAAAAAGTGATGGATCTAGAGCAATCATCTAGCATCTTTAGAGCTACTGGTGTGCCACTGGCTAGCTGGTATAGACCCACCACCTAGTTGGTGGAAGTGGGAAATTATTATACCTTCTACAAGAACCTATGGATCCTTGGTGGAAATCCATTAACTATCCAGTTGGTTGGGCAAATGTGATGGCCTTATAATTGGCATTCCAGCTAGTAGGTGGTTACCATATGGTTGAGTCATTTTGGGTGACCCTATATTTTCTCCTGGAAACCCCTTTTGATTTAACCATCCAATGTATCCGCCAAATTTAACTTGGATATCCACATGAGATCCATTTTAGTAATTTTGGTTTCATCCATCTCTTCTCTTCAATTATCGAAGTCCAGATTGATCCATCAACTCCCAAAAGGTATGATTCATCCATTATAGAAAAACTATTGTCCTTCCTAAATAATTAATTGTTGATCTCAACAATGTTAGTTATATTTATTGATCCACCATTTATTTAATAGAAAATTATTTACTTGTCGATAGATTGTAAATGGATCTAGAGAGTTGGTCACCTTTCCTTAGACTGAATCCAAATCTACCAATTATATTAGTTTCTATTGGTTAATTTAAATTGATTCAAAACCTATTTCCCTATATTATCTTGAATATCATTCTAAAATACCTTTTTATTAATTATTTTTAAATATTATATTGAGCCTTGGTACGGTGATTTTATTTGGTTGGTTTATAGGTTTGATCAAGTTAGTGAATCGGTGTGATTTCCGTATTGGAGCATCCAAAATCATAGCATCTACCATTAATGTTCTTGAGGTAGTATATTCCTTATAATATAAGTATGTTCCCAAAAAATGAATTATAATCCCGGTGGTTAATTGGAGGGGGTTGAATTATGTGTAATTATACACATTGGGTGCACCATTGTTGAATGGTCTTCAACAAGTTCTGTTTTTTGAGATGGAAACTCCTAATGTATCTTATATCCATAATGAATCATGGACCTAATTTCCAAAGGCATATGTTCATTTTGGAATTTTTTCAATGACACATAAGAACTCACATTGTTCAATAGGAAGGGAATTTTCACTCATCAAACCTTTTTGGGGGGATCTACAACCTATTCTGGGACCCTCTTAAAGATTTAAGAAATCTATGTGACTCTTTAACTCATTACCAACTATGTATAATATGGATCACAATGAGGTAACAATCAATTAAAATCATGAATGGTCAGGGAATAATCTATATGTATATGATGTTATCCATTGATAAGGATATATGTATGTATATAATGTTTTCCATCAATGTTACCCTTTTATGGATGTATTAGAGATTCCTTGTCCATTTATTAGAACGATACTGGTTTTAAGATATACAGGGAGCTCTAGAGTTTATTTCCATCTAGGGAGAAGGAAGTGGGTTTGATTTTGTGATTGAATCGATAATATGGTATTCGTATGTATCCTTATGAGGGGATTAAAATCCCGTGTAGTTTGGTGCCACTTAACAAGATACGTCATCTTTTAAGGTCATTTGATGGGGACTAAACCAGACAATTTAATGTCATGTTGAATGGATGTCTAGGAGAAAGGTTCCTAGTCATATTTTGGTGTAGAAATTACACTGATGTGGCCTAAGGGACCCAAAAGATATGTGGAATCCTAGGTAGATATGAACCCACCAGGAATGTGGCTTGGAGAACATTTTGGTGAATTTGTGAGTTGGGTTTGGACCTTAGGGGGGCCACCTAAATATCAATGTTAGTTGGAAATCAAATCCCATGTAGTTCAATAAGGTTTGGGGCTTACACCTAGTAGGAGGCCCATTTTAGGTTACATGATTGGGTCTTACACTCGGAAAGATTCCCATTGAGCATGATTGGGTCATATACCATATATGAGGCCCAGTTGAGCATGTATAGTTTGGGACTTACACTCAGGAAGATTCCCATTTCAGTACGGTTAGGGATTAAACTAAATAGGAGGACCATTTCATGTTTGAGATCATGAGGATAGAAAAATTGTTTATAACCTCTAATCCCACATGATTCATGGTTGGTGAGAGAAACAATAAGAAGTAGTAGATCTGAATATCACACAATCAACTTTTTTCCAATGGTGGAAAGATGTTGGAGCCCAAAGGGAGAGGGAGTGATCTTTGAGTGTGCCCATATCCTCTTCTATTATTGTAACTGGGATATTATCATATGGTGATCCAACCATCTATGAACTGATCTAGTGAAGAAGAGAAATATCACTGCCTCTCATAAGAATTGATAAGGGATTACTCGAGGAAAAATTCCCATTTTGTCCATGGGGAAGAGAGGAGTGACCAGAACTAGCCCTCTTCAAAGGGAAATGCTAGTGGTCCCCTAAATCCATAGAATGGGGAGGTTCATGTGATCACCTCCAAGGTCAAAGCCCTCATTACCATGGGAATATATACTTGAAGACGTTCTGAGGGTCCCCTTATCATGGGGGACTCCAACAAGACTCCACTTACCATTGGTATATAGACTCGAGAGGGCATGTTGATGTGATCGATAATATAATCATACATTTTATGTGTCTATAGAAGATTCCAAGGAATTATGCCATTATATTGGTTCATAGAGGGTGAAAAGTGGGGTCTAATGATATGATTAAAGAGTGTGATGGGAGGTGGAGAGTTCAACGCCCTAGGATTCCTCATTCCACATAGAAAGTTCTTATGTAGGATAGGGTTCCCTCAACAAATAATATTGATATTATGGTGAGGGTTCTGTCCACATAACATTGAGCTATGAAGTCCTGGGATCCATTCAAGTAGTGTGCTACTACATAGGTCTAGGTTCCATCCACATAGCATGTTTCCCAACAGAATGGTGTCCATAAAGGAATATTATGTTTTTGAATGGCTAGATTATTTTTATTTCCTTCTTAATTATATTTGGTGGGTTTAACTACTTGGAATCAATGACTCTATCCCAATTCATCTTTGAGGCTCCTCTATTTGAATATCCTTATCATCGATCATCTCTTAGTCCCCTTTTTCGGTTCCCCTTGGTAGTCTTTTATACAAGAATGGTGGGAATGGATACTGTTATGGTCGGTCATCCGCAGTGGATCATGAGACTTCTTTTTTTGGATCCCTTAGTGGAAACCTAGCCTACAAATGATTTTATTTTTGGGTGTAATCAATCATGGGGGAGGAAATAAAAATCTGACCCTATAAGAAACTTGGTTTCATTTGTGAGACCGGATGGTACCATCTTTTCCTGAAAATGATTTCATTCACAGGGGACGATCATTTGAGGGGGTGTAAATCACTATTTTTCCCTTAAAGAAACTTAGTTTTGTTTTCGATCACCATAGGTACCATTTCATTCCATGAACAATTTCATTCATAGGGCACATCATGAAGTGGAAGAATGCCATGTAGAGCAGCAGTCCGTGTAGCGATTTTTTCTATGTGGAACTGAAACTTACTTCATAGTTTCATCCCATTTGAAGCTTTTTATTCAAATTATTCTTCTTGGTTTACTTCTATCCATTTTTATGTTTATGTAATTATCTTATTCTTGTATGAGGAATTTTTCATGACCCAAAAAATACCCCCCCCCCCATCATAATGGGATATAATTAAGATGAAGAGGAGGCTGTTCTGATGTAAAAATTAGTCCTATTTCAAATAGCCTTGTGGTACACATGTGGACCATCAAGAGGGACCATTCCTATAAATAAGGGATAATATCATTTGAAATTTAGTTATTTATCTATGAACTTGACCCTTCTATGAACACGTGATCTCCTACTAATCCCACTTAGCACTTCCTTATTGTGAATTCCCCTTTCACGAACTGAACCTCATCACCCATGAATATTAGTTTTGACTTTGGAATAGTGAGTAGCTAGTTGATCCATAGATTGATCATCCTATATACTAAATACCTCATGGGCCAACCCTTTGTTGTCCAATGCTTCATAGGCCAAATCTTTACGGGCGAGTGCTCTGTGGGCTGATGGTTCATGGGCTAAGTGGTGTTTACTATTCCATGTTCTCTATGCAATATTTTTCATCCTTATCCAATGAATATCATATATTTTTTATAATATATTGTAGGTAAAAAATGGAGATGGATTCGAACTCGATGATTGTGATTAGGAGACGAACTACCATGGATTAGAATATTGTAGACAATCCTCGATATCAAATAATCCCTCAGGAGAGTATTCTGAGGAGACAACATTCCCCAGAGGTACTGACTTACCCAATTTCCAACTAACTACTGATTTATAACATTATACATCTATATAATGGTCTCCTTACATTAGTTTATTATAATCTTCCATCTTCTGGGTTCAAGATGTCTCGGTATCGTGCCCAATTGAACATCTATGCTACATAGAAGATCATTTTTATGTTAGGATAAGTGAATTTTTTTTTCTAAATCGATCTCAATGGACTCAAAGTAATCAACACATCCATTTCATATCTTTAAAATCCACCATTCAATATTGCCCATCCATTTTCAACCTATCATAAGGACATCTCAATGGTGAATGGATACCCATGTGAGACTTATAGTATAGAGGGAGTTTATTATATGAATGGTCTAGGGCCTTTTGAGTGCACCAGAATTTGAATGAGTTCCCTAAGAAATTACTTTTTTTCAGCTTATACTGGGTATTATGCGTTTTTTAGTTTTTGGTTTATTCACTAACCATGATATTTCTTGAATTAAATAGTTTTTGGTGCACGAGAACCAACACTTCTCATTTATCACATGGTGAAGTAGGGGTCAACTTATGAGATATCTAACAATTAGGGAGAATCCCCATTATTGATAATATTTATGAAGAATTTATCCCTACAAAAAATATATGGGATGATGCCAGACAGGTCCTTCCATTAGCTATAGATTTACTGACTCTATCAGAGAAATCCATGGGGAACCCTATTAACACCCACCCACTCATTTCATTCAATGATTGGATACACCTATTTTTGGAGGGTTTTGATCAGAAGAAGGAGGTTCGGTGCACCCAGACTCACATAACCCAATAGTAAGGGGGTATTCAGAGTTATTACTAAGCCACTGTTAATTTAGGCCAATATACCATGTGGGGCTATAGAGTTTGTCCAAATGTATATTCGGAATTCAGGTTGGTGGGATTTTTTACCATGTTCTTGAGCAGATGGATATTTCCATCTAGTGATGATTTTACAGGTGTCTGAATCTATAATTTATTGATGTTAGACACATTGGTAGAGGGAAAACCCATAAACATAGTTGTACCCACCCTCACTCTTATTTATGAAATGTTGGGTCAAATACAGGAGGGAAGATCACTTCATCAGCTTAGAAATCCATTTAAATTATTATATGGTTGGGTGGCGGAACACGACCAATGCGAGGAGTATCAACATAACACAAAAATTCCTTATTCCAACTCTCACCCTACCCTTATCAATATTTATATGATCCAACTATAATACCTAGTGATCCATGTTGTTATTGAGTTGATAAATGATATTTCCCAATTTTCTTTCTTGCCTTATCTAGCACGCTATGGGGTAGTGTTGGATGATGAAAGGGTTTATCTAGAAGAATGTTCACACATCATATCATTATGAAATGATATTATGACTTACCAATTGGATGGGGTAACCTTAGTGAACATTACACCCCCTATAGGTTTGCAAAAAATTTATATGCCTACAATAGGTTGCAAGTTTTCCCATCACCCATATTAAAAGGGAATCACACCCAGTCATTATTTGTCAATTGTGGCTGATGATGATGCATGCGGGTTATAGTAAGAAAATACATATACCTTCCATAGGATCTTCAACTAACATATCATGAGAGTATGACCAAATGTGATAGAAGTATTATCTTGATGGAGTTTTGGGGAAGTTAGTCTGATGGGTGCATAAACTGTTGGCCACTCGTGGTCCTTTTCCTACTACGTCATCTCTACCCAATTCTGTATGATGATGACATTATTCATACCATTATATGTTTTATGAGTGAGCTTCATCTTCAAGTACTCCTTATATGGGTAGTGGTGCAGATCCCCTACTTTTGACCAGTAGTGTTGGAAACCTAGGTAGGGATAGTCTAAATGGGACAGTATCGGGCATTCCAACAATTGATACCAAACTCATCCTCTTAAATTCAATGAATGAACCAACAATAGAGATGGAGAAATTTCCCAATAGGTTGTCATTATTTTGATTGATACTATCTTCACTTAACTATAATCATGGACTATATACCTATAAAAATATATTAATAGGTCCATGATCCAAATTCCACCATCGAAGACCAGCTTGTACGAAAATGGGCTCAGCACCAAAGTTTTACTATTATCACAGAGACCCCCTTAGTGAAGATTTATTATAAGATCAACACTCTCTATCAACTCATAATTATTTTGTTTATAGACTTGTTTTAATACTAGAACATACATATCTTTATCCACCAAGTTCTCATTGCTTGAGAATAATTGGCTATGCATGAATGAAAACTTGTCTAATTTGATGCCTCTAACTATCAAGCGGAATCCCTAAAAGATAATTCCACCAAGATGAATCACTTAGTTACTTAAGAATCACTTTTTTTACGAATGGATAATCACAAAAAATAAAAATATATAATAATTTGAGGCTCACATCATTGCTTTAAAGGATCAATTGTCATCAATAACTATGGAACATGAATCTTCCAAGAAGAGAGCTCAATAGATATGGGCCTTCATTAGAAAAATGATCCCACTAGATGAATCTAAAGTATGTTGAAAACCCAATATTGAGAAGGATCGTGATGGATCATGTCAGACACTGGCTAATCTATTGAATATGGAACATCAAGTTTCACTATGACCACAATTGATTTTTTCTCTTTTTTTAATAACATCAAAGAGAGACTACAGGATGTGGATTCTCCGCTGTTATCATTAAATAAATAAATGGAAACTTTTTTCCCTCCCACTATTATCCTTTATCACATCTTACAATGTCAATAAGTTAGAACTAGTCATATTTGGAAAGATAACCTACACCGGATATCAATTGAAATCATAACTTCAGATTACCAAATTAACATGATCATGTAATTCTCTAATTTTTTCTATAGGAGAGGGTCTCAGCGAGAAAATTTTTGACTATTTCTAGGGTTTCATGTAAAACCCTACAAACTTTGTATACATTATACTGAACCCCTAATTTTTCCTAAGTCCATTACTGTATGTGATTAGCATAAGTAACTTGGATTTTTCTTAGGCCTCACTTAGATGGTGTTTTACCTAATAAGTTTTTTTATTTTTTTATTTTTATTTTTATTCCCTAAATTGTTTTCTTAAACCATGGAAATCATAGGGCTGGAGTGATATAACATGACTTTTATCTTGGATTACATTTTTATGTTTTCAACCATGTGAGTATTGTGTCTTCTTTTGTGGGAAATTTAAAATTTTACAATCAATACTAATGTGAGATGTATTTTAGGTCAAATAAATATGAATATGAATTATGGGGTGAGAAAACCAATAGGTATTACTGGACTAGAATTTCCACATATTCTTCCGACTTTAATGGGGGATTTTTGGACCTCAGTTTTGTGATTTCTAAATAGGATACCTAATATGGGGTAAGTAAGTGAGTTGTGACCATAATAAATGTTTCTAGAGTGTTGTTATTAGGGGACATATAGAGTTAGTGTAATCTTATCCTAAAGATTAATTTTTCATTGGTTGATAGGTGTTTTGCGTGGGAAAAAAATAGAAATCCAACTAGGGAATATTATGAATAGTCAATCAAAGGTGTCCTTTGAAAACGTACCATACATTTTTATGGCCATGTAATTTTTGAAAATTCATATTTATCAAGACCACTAAGGGTGTCTTGTTGGGGTAATGAAGTTTGAAAATGATGAGGGCTTCTGCATCGGCACTATCCATGAATGAGAAACCACTCCTACATGAATTTTACTTATTTAAAGAAGGGGATAAGAATGATTCAGTTTCATTTCATTCAATTAGGACATGTACCATGTAGTTTAATATCTTATGGTAAGTCCATTCAAGGTCTAACATTTTATATCACTTAGCTTTGACCTAGGTATAAATAATTTTCCCGTTTCATGGTTATTTGTCCAAGAATATTCCATCATACTCGAGAATTAAGGGGAAAGATTTTTATCTTTAATATAGGGGTTTCTAAATTCAAGGGGTGATATGGGATGAAAACAATATTTGGGAATACAGATATTGGAGAATAGTCTCCTGGGGATGAATTTTCCTTTGGTTGATAGGCCTTTTTGTGAGAGACCTATGCAGGGATAACTATGGAATATTGTACATAGTCAAAAAAAGGTTTCCCAAGGACACTGACCCTCCATTAATGATGGATAGGTAGGTTTGTAAATATTCATACTTCCCTATAGATAGATTTTTTTTTTAAAGGAATGTTTCCAAACCATAAAAAGAGAATCTCAAGTCTAAATTTCACAATAATGGATAAAAGGTGTTTCTATTACATAGGTGTGACCCATATATAAGAAATAAAGATCTTTTTATGATGGATGGTCTCAAGATATAAGGTGTGTGCATCTCTATGTATCTCTTCAAAATGAGATAAAAGCCCTACATCGTTTTGGGAAGGTTTCTCCATGAATTGATCGAACTCTTTAATGGAAAAGGAGCATTTTCATTTTCATTTGATCTCTAAATTGAGGTGATTGATGTATTGGATCATCCTATGTAGATCTAACTCATGTATAGGAGAGTGATGAAATTTTTTTTCTTATGGATTGATTAGGATATTAGATCCGAGTGTCACTAAGTATACTGTCAAAGTTATAATCATGCCATATGTCTTTATTATAGAGATCTCTGTGTAGGTATTCCCCATGCATTGATATTGTAATTTTTTAATTTCTATGTGGTTAGACCCATGATTATATATTCGAGTGCCACTATCTACCATGTGGTGGTAGGAATCAAGCAACAAATATTTCTATACATCATATAGTTTAGTTTCATGTGATTAGGACATTATCCATGGATTTTAACATCATTCGGTAAGGAAAAAATGGGGTATTTAAATTTTAGGTCATACGGATAAGCCCATATGTCATGTTAATTATGAGTAATAAGAGGCTCTTTAGGTCTGGTTGTTCTTAAATGCCTCATATGGGAGGTATAAATAAGATTTAATCTATGATTCTAAGATTTTTCGAATCAAGAGAATTGATATGGAGAAAATGATTTTATTAGGGATCTTAGGGATAAAATAGACCTCACATGGGGATGACTTTTCGTTTGGTTGATAATCCTTTTTTTCTTGGAAACTTATTCAGATGCAACTGGGTCACATTGTGCATTATAAAATAAAGGTGTCCTCAGAAAACTAACCACTTCCATCATTGATGGCTAGAGGAATATTCACAAGGAAAAAAAATTATTATGAATAAAATGAATGTTTCTAGGTACCTGAGAAACATTTAGACCATGATTGTCCATGGAGTGTAAAATTCCCTACCTAGATCTGACTCATATATAGGAGGGGACGTTTCTATTTCTTTTATGGATCCCTAAATAAGGAAACCTTTTTTTAAGATATCCTACATAGGTCTATGATTTTATACAGGAGGTGGGGACACTTCTTATTTTTATTTACCCCCCATCATGGACTAGTAAATATGGTCTAGGCATCATTACGTATCTTTTAGAATGAGAATCAATCCATATATAGTTATTGAGTTACCATGTAGTTTAACATCATGTGGAAAGGATATTGGATCTCCAATGTAAATGATAAATTTAGTGGCTAGACCGAAGATTAAAGACATGGGTGTCACTATATATCTTCAGATGGTAGGACTCAATCCATACATAGTTATCAGACTGGATTTGATAGTGGATTTTAAAGTTTCATGGTAAGGACATGTATTGTGCCTTTTAAGGACATTCTATAAGGTCAATGGAAACCTTGATGTGGATTGATATTCCTTAATCAAGTGGTTAATCCCCTTCTAAAACTCTTAATCCCATAGGAGCTATCCTAAGTTTGATAAAAAAAAAGGGGTCCAAAAGGATTATTCTTCTACATAGAGGCAATAAAATTATGGATAGGGGAAACTTTTATTTTTGGTGGCTATACTAAGATGGTCAATACAGGCGTCACTGGATATCTCATCAAAATTATAATCAATCCATATGTAGTTCTCAAAAGGATTATTGTTCATATTTTAACCATATAAAGGGAGGAGGTAATTTTTATCCATTAGTGTGTTTGGTCCTGAGATTGGAGATATGGGCATCACTATGTATCCTATGATGATAGGAATCAAGAAACACATAGTTTTGAATGGGAAATCTCTACTCTAGTCTAATTAATATGCATAGGGGGAACTTTTTCATTAGTTGTGTGATTGTTCCGTCTTGGTGTGATATTAGAGATTAGGGTGTCACTATGTATCTAATGTGGGTAGGAATCAAGACACACATATTTCTTGAGGAAACATGCAGTTTAACATCTTGTGATAAGGATGTTGGTCAAGTAGTAAAATGTCATGAGGTAATGATAAGAAAAAAGTATCATTATGGCTAGGCATATGAATAGAGATATGGAAATCCCTACGTGTCCTTCATGGGTAGGAATCAATCCACACATATTTCTTGATGGAAATCACCATGTGTAGGTATGACCCATACACAGAGAGGGGGAATTTTTTAAAATTTTGGGGAGGCTGGACTAGGATGTAAAATCCTGTCATTTCTACATATCTTGTGTGGTGAGGAATCAAGCCATGAACAGTTCTTGAACATGGAATTTTAGGGGACTGATTCCAATGGTTATATCCTCTCAGGTGAGTATAATATGGTGTTATGCAGTTTACCATCGTACAATGAGGACATTGGTGTCATCCAGTTTATTGTCTTGTGACATGGATGATGTACCATGCAGTTTAATATCATGTGATCAGGATGATTATATCTTTTACTTATGGTAAGGATAATTTTTTGGACCTATGAGAAACATAATCCTGACCTTAAATGGAGACCTATGGCCATATTATGGTAAGAAAATAATTCTATGATCATAGGGAATCTTATGGGTGGGCCGAACATAAGAGTTCTACGCGTCACTACATATCCTATAATGATAGGAATCAAGCCGCATGTATTTCTTGAATACATCATGTGAGATGGATGATGTGGAGGTTAATTCCTTCTCAGATGAGAACATTATGGTGTTTTTCACTTTAACATCATACATCAACGACATTGGTTTCATGCGGTTAATTTTATTTTTACTTGGAAAAAAATTTCCTACTATTTAAGTACGTGTGAGAAACACTAACTACTCAATTTAATGTTGTGCCACTGAGATTATGTACCATGTAGTTTAATATCTTGCGATCAGGATGATTATGTCTTGTGATTACATGAAATACTTCTTTATGAACCTTTTCATGGTGGGGGAGTGTTAAGCTTCTCATCCCTCAAGATCAAATAACAGGATCCATTGGATTAGAATATGTGTATGGCATAGGGTACCTACGACTTTTTCTCTAATTTTGGAGGTTTTTTTGAGTATCATCAAAGTCCTAAGGAACAACACCATCTCTCCCTCAAGGAAATACGAGAGCTAAACATTTTTTTATAATGGATCATGCAATCCAGTTTTGGTTGACTTCAAAATGATTTAAGGTGTGAAATATCTTCTCATCCAGTCACTCCAATTCATCCATCCATTTATGGGATTACTAATTTGTGGATAACTGCTCTCATATTTCAGTGTAGAGTGAGGGAAATTAAACATGTATGGGTATTATTACCTCTATCCAGTATACTAATGAGTATTGGTTTTCTTATGTGTCAATAGAGATCATAGTCTAGTAATACCACAAGGCATGTAGTAGATTATATAGACCTGAATTTTTATCCTTATCTATCATCTTTTAGAGTATAGTTGATAGGGTCTTGTTGAAGGCCTATATTTTTCCATTAGCCACTTTATGGTAGAGGGATAAACAATTGTACTTCATGTCATAATCTGAATATAGTTTTTACAATTTAGTAGAATATAAATTGGTTTCATAACCATTTAGTATTGTATGAGGGACACCAAATCTAGTGATGATGTTGGCTCACACAAAGTTGACAATGTTTCTTGCTCTGACGACATTGAGGGGTATGTATTTGGACTAATTGGTGATGAAGCCTGCTTTATTAAGAATGTACTTGAATTTCGTAACTGTAGTGGGAGTATATGGTCCCATGATATCCATTCCCCATATGGAAAATGTCCAGTAGTATTTGGATGTGTGAAGATACTTTGGGGTTTGGTGAATGAAGTTGTAATGAACTAGTCAATAATGGAACTTTTTGGTGAATCTAGTGCAATCATATGTTATAGTGGGATAGTAGTACCCAAGCCTTCATATTTGATGGGATATATTGTATCTTGACTGGTGGGTTCCATAGGCTCCAGTGTTCACTTTATTTATGAGAGTAGTAGTCTATTCTCCATTAATTCACCTAAGAAGGACCCCATCAAGATCCACCTATAGAGTACCTTTTGATGATCAATGCCATCATATAGAACATATTTACTTTCTATTCTTATATTTTTCTATCTCTTGGATCTATCCAGTGGGATCTCTCCCTTTTGAAGGTTGTCCACAATGGGTGTCATCTAGCTGGTGGTAGGATGGTACAACTTGGGGATGGGGATAATCTCATCAATCTCTTCTATGTTAGCATGAACGAAAGATGAGACCATTTGGTGATGTACAATGTTGATGACTATTTCATGTCACTATGGATTAGAAAATGATGTGGATTCATTCACCATTGCATAGACTTTGGAAACTTGGGACTATGGGATGTGATTCAATGTCAGTTACAAAGGGAATTATTCCATTAGTATTTAGATGTGGTTTAGAAGGGTGATTAACTCTTCTTTTTTTAATTCATAATTTCCATTTATTTTCTTGATGAAAATTTCTGAATCACATTTAATCTTCAAGTAATCGACTTGTATCTGATGTTCTAGCTCTAGCCCTACAATGAGAACATAATATTTTTCTTCCTTCGTCACACACCATTATCATATCAGGAAAGAGTAAGGTGGGGTTACCTTTTTTGGAGGGATGATAACGAATCTTAGTACCACTTTGTTAATTCTATGGTCTTACATACTCTTCCTTGTCAAACTTCTAGATGCACCATTTAAATACATCTTCCATATATGGGGTACCTCTTGAATAGAGGAAACCACTTTATCAGATAGTTCAGTGTCCAATGAATTCATTTCTTTAGAGGGGTGATCGGCTAGAAAATCTATTATAGATTGGACTTTTAACACTTTATATGGAATGAACTGAATGTCACCTACTATAGGATTACCTCCCACCATGAATACATCCATTCAACCTAAGATGAATGAAAATGTATTGAGTGGTTTTCTACAAGATACCAAGTAGACCTCAGGATTCTATCTATAGTTCCTTATCTTTTGGACTGAAAATATTATCATTATATAGCTCTTCTCGATATCTGAATGACATGTCCCAACATCGATCATGGTTTAAATAAGATAATAAAAGATTTTTTCGCTTCCGGAGTCATTATTTTATGCGAGGAAGGAACCCAGTGATCACTCTAATTATATCACATAAACAAACTAAGTGTTCTTCCTTCGATAGGAAATATCATCATTGGTGGGCTTAAGAGATATATTTTGAGATTTTTAAATTATACCTTACCATAACTAGTACAATGATGTGTAACCCACTTTTTTATCAACCTGTTGAAGCGATAATATTTTCACTTAAGGATGAATATGAATCCTTAGATGAAGGCTAAGTGACTTTAAGTCCTATCAACTCTATGAGAATGTGAGGAGGTGACATGGCAGGGATATCCTTTGTCTTCTCGGGGTTGATTTTGATTACCTAGTTATGTTGTAAAAAGCTAGTAAATATCCCTATGGTAATGCAGAAAAAACATTTCAAGGGGTTCATTTTCAAGTTTTTTTGTCATAATTTATTGAAGATGGTTTCAAGTTCTTCCAAATATTAATATCATTGTAGAGATTTAACCACTAGGTAATCTAGATAATATTTAAAAAACTATCCCATGAAGGGTTTGAAGATGAAATGTTGGCATTTTGGTACGTAGTGATGGTATTCTTCAAGTCAAAGGGCATTACTTGATAGAAAAAGACTCTCTCAGGGGCCTTGAAGGTGGTGGATTATTTATATTCCTTGTCAATTATGATTTTATTGTATCCCTAATATCCATCCATGAGTAAGAGAACTTGATATTAGGTTGTTGCGTCGATCAATATTTATGTGATCAGGACTCAAAAATCATCCTTCAGGAAGTGTCAGTTGAGATCCCTAAAATTTATACATTCTCTAATTTTTTTATTCTTCTTATTTTCCTAAACTATATTGTCTATAAAATTAGGATATTGTAACTCAATAATGAATTTTTCTCTGATGACATTGTTTACTTCAACAACAATGAATTTGGAATGTGTTAATGCATCCTTCTGGATACTTGTTTATAGCATCGGTGGTCCTCTGGCAGGACCAGGTGGTAAGTGGACACCTTGGGATCAAGGCCAGGTATTTCTATGTAGTCCTATGAGAACACACCCTTGTGGTTCTTCAAGAATTAGTATATGCTTATTATTTTTCCGAAGACACAACTGTACTAATCGATTTAGGTCTTGGTTCTTCTTCTTTACCCATATTTATTTCACTAAGATAAAAAAAGTGGTATATAATCCCTCTCTAAATGATGGAGGGGTATCCCTAAGGTCGTATTCCTCCTCTAGTTTCTCCTCTTCATATTTTTTCCCTTGTTCCATAGGGGGAGAAAGTAGTGGTGAAATATCTCGTAAGTTAGGAGAGGATTCAATATCTTAAAATTCAAAATATGTAGTGACTTACTCTAATTCTACTAAAAAATAGAATTTATTTGAATATATGGAGAGGATAGTGTGAGATAAGGATAAGGAGTGTATTCATTCTATTTATGAGGTAATTTTCCTCTGAGCTTTCATCACTGTCTATGGAGTCCACAAACTTTTCAACACTACTAGAACCAGTGGTCATGACTAAAATCATGAAGACCATTGAATATTGATATGAAATTGGACTCGTATGCTCAATATGATTGAAAGGTAACATATATTATTCACCATTTTGTTTAAATATGTTGGAAGAGATCATTTTCCAGAACGTTCAGGGGGGTGACCCAAGAAACACCATCATCCGGGGGTTTATTCCTTTCCTCTGATTGAATGATGTGTCAATATAATGTGATTCATAGGATTCGAATGGAGACTTTTCAGCATGAAATTACCTGATTTTAACATTAATAAAATATTAGATATATTGATGGTATGATTAGGGGATTCATGTATGTTGATGCAACTAGGGCCATGCTAGTAAGACATTTAAAGTCATGTTCTACCAAACTAGTAGAAATTCTGAGTTGGATATGAGGTCTCCAAATGGAACCTTGAGCATTATTTGTCCCAATGGATTATAATTATATTTCTCATATCCCTGTAGTTTTATGGAAGAAGGAAATAGGGTATCCTCATCATAGACCATCCAGTGAAGTGTTAGTACTAGAATGAGGTTAACTCTTGATCCATTATGAATGAAAACTTTTCAAACATCAACACCATTTATCATTTCAGACACATACAAGGGACTGATGTGTCCCTATATAATGGTATATTTATCTTGATCTATAAAAAACATAACCACATGGAATTATGTAGGACCTGTATCTATCTAAAATATCTAAGAAGTGGTACCCTATTCTTCAAACTCCCGAGGTCTCAGAAAATCCTCTATAAGTGCTTCCCAAAGGTATTTTGACAAACTCAGGGATCCAGGATTGATAGTTTGGTCAGAAAGAAGGATTATTATTTTAGGATTTCATACTTATTATCTAAATTCATGCGCTTCCATAGTTGGGGATTCCCTTTCATAGGTTCTTTAAAAACATAAATATTATATATATATATGGATTATCCCTCAAAATAAGAGATAGGGGTGCTCCTTCCTTGGTGGGTTGGGTCGGGTAGGTATGCCTACCCGCTGAGGTTGATCTGATCCATGTACCCCCTCTAATTGATAATATTGAGTGATTGGGTCTGGGTGGATCTGAAAAATAAAAGGGTTTTTCCTTCTCCTTCTGGACCCACTGAAGGGTTCCACCATGAGTTTCTACTATATTGACATTCCTAGTAGGGACATGGCTAGAATTCTTATTCCTATCATGACTATATATTCTAGGGAATTCTTAGCTCCTACAGCCTATTCCTCTAGTTCCACAATTGGATGTATTGAACTCATGTTAATATCCATATTCGTCATCAGAGAAGGTATCCATTAATTGAATTACATTAATATAATCGAAGATCAACTCTTCATCTGATGAGGAATTTGTTTGGATGATTGTTTCTGGTGTTACCATTTGGTGGGATGGTGCTCATTGTTTCAAATATGAGGTAATAAAGTTCTAGAGAGTCAAATAAAACATTTCCCTTGATGAAGGTTCATCCTCAAAAACGTCCTTTTCCATCTTTACAATTAGGTTTCTTTTTTAATGGTTGGATTCTGAGGTTTGTGAGGATGACGACGTTGGCAGTGTTGTAACAGAAGTGGATGGGTCATAGTTGGTTGTTTCAACTATTATTATATAATAACATGATTTTTTATTGTGTTTTGAGTCAAAAAACCATAAAGATTATGTCAGCTTCTGCTAAAAGCTTTTTTCCACTCACCTCTTTCCATAGGGGCAGTACAATAAAGATATGCTACCTGTGTCGGTGGCTTTCCCAATATTACCTTCCCAAAATTTAGTATTTCCTATAAGATGTATTGTTTAACACCCCAATACTTCATATTAGGTTCTCTCTTTAAAGTGTTTTAATAGATTATTTTACACACACCACCGACTTGGCTTGTGTTATACTCAAGATTGAGTTTCTGCAAAACAATACATTAGTATTGTAATTATTCAAACGATATATTTATTTGTCAATTAAATATTGTAATATGAATAGTAGAAAATAAATTTTAAATGTTATTCATAATTTCTTCACATAAATAAAACATATTAACAAAGAAATGTATAAGTTTTGATTAAATAGTTATAGGTTTAGAAAAACTATTTCCTTAAAAGAACTACTTTTTATGTCCTTTTGTGAACAGATTTAAAATTAATTTTATACACTCCTAAAAATTGAATTTGGTAAAATAGACTTCATTTTTGAATTTGGAATATCAAAATTACCTTAGGGTGAATTTTTGGTATTATTATGAAAACATTCAATTTTTGATGAATAATGAAAAATACTGCATAGTTTCGGAAAAAAAATGGGTTTATGATTTAAATAATTATTTTTAATTAAATTTTATCTTAATGATAAAATAGATAAATAATACATATATTACTCCAATTTAAGTCATTTTAGTCAATTTATAGTATTATTAGATATATAAAATTTTATTAAACTTTATAACGCCTTTTACCAACCTTCCAGGCACATTTACAAATTTGCATAAAATATGATTTTACCGCTTCTGTGAATTTAAATTCAAAAATCTGACAAACACAGTTTTCATCATTAAGTAAAATTTTGTTCAATAGTATGAAAATAATTTTTATATAATTTTAGCTATTGATTTCTATTTACCACAGTTAAAAGTAAATAAAGTAATTAAAGCTAGAAATAATACTATAATAATATTAAATTACCCCAAAAAAGTCCTATTTTTTTGGATACTTGTTTTTGACCAAATTCAACCTTAGTAAAATAATTATATCCTTTTTGATCCATTTGGGATAGATTAGGACATTTATTATATTTTATTTAAAGAATGGTTAAATGTGTTAAATTCAAAGTTAAATAACTAAACCATTTTTAATATAGGGTTACACAAAGGATAAATTCGACTATTAATATTATTTAGAAATATAAAATAATTACCTAAATCATGGTGTTTTATTTATTATTTTTATACATTAAATAATTAAATTGTTTTATGACACAGTGATGATGAAGTAATTTTTTTATTAATGAAAGATTAAAATAACTGATATTATAAATATTAAAATAAATTTAAGTTGAAACTTCTGATGCCATAAAAGAATTTTCTAGTTGAATATGAAATTTTAGGGTTTATTAAATGAATTTTTTTTCAAAGTAATCATGTTTTTTTATTTTCACAAAAACGAAATACTAAATAGTGTTAAAATTGACATAAATGAGTTTTTAAAACAAATACTATTTTATTGAGTGATATAATATTCATAAAAATATAATATTCAGCCAAAGGACTTATATAATGTTAGATATGTCATTTATGAACCACTTGAGGTTCTCTGGAAATATTATTGTAACTATATTAACCATGTAGTATAAAAATACAATAAGACATGATAAAAGTTAAACTATTTAACTAAGAGATTATTCTATAGGATAAGGTTAATATGGTGACATAAACTTGTATAAAACCTATTGGTTGAGAGTATTTCGACCCATACCCACCATATCATCGAAATAAATCCATTTTGAGCTATTAGAAACTAAAAATATTTTTATAATAAATTAATATTTCAAGCTTTTCCTAAAGTGCCCCTCACCTCTCTTATAATAGGGTTCTTACCCTTCTCTTAAATTCACACATCAAAATTCATTTGGCTCAGACAAACCCTGACCAAATCTCTTCTCAACTTCCCTCAATTCAACTTAGAGACCTTACCTTGAGCAGAAAGCCAACTTAAGGATCCCTTTTGTTCAAATCAAAGGGAAACACTCGAAGAAGATATAATTATTTTATCCTATCTCTCAAGGTTCTTTTATTATTCTTCTTCCTATTTCTTAGTTGTTACCATACTAACATAATAACTATAGTACCTTCTACATTCTGAGATTTTATTGTAAATATGGTACAACCATATTCATTATTCTATCCATCCTATGAATGAAAAAGTCACCATGTGTGCGTACGTATAGCTTACCGTCTCCACATCATGGTGTCGTTTTTTATTCAACACTTATTATGTGTAAGGGTTTAATAATGAGTATAATTAATGCAAATAATCAATATAACATGGTGTTGATTCTTTATATATAATATATCATCCAATTACATAGTGTTTAACCTTGAATAGATTGATATTGTCGCTCGTACCTACGTACAACTTACCATCTCCACGACGTGATGAGATTCATCTTCAACGATCACCATTCAAGAATTTTTATAAAAATATATATATTGATTAAATATGATATATATGAAATAAAATTTCTACTAGAATAATATATGCTTATGTAGATAAATATATGTCTTTTACTTACTTATATACTATACGATAAGAAAACAGAAACAATGTTCATGTGTACGTACGAACTACCGTCTACATGAATCGCGTTTCCATTCCAAATATATATATATTTTACAAAATTATATTATGAATATATATGATATATAAATAATTTTTTATATTCTGAAATTATTTAAATCATGATTTAAGTTATACGATCAAGAATAACAAGTTAAAACACGTACTATAAAAAAAGTGACTGTTACCCAAAATGTTACTTTAACATGGAAATTATTATTAAATGGGTAGTATAAAGTCATAAATGAATCATATATGATATCATAATTATGAATATATTTTTGGTTCTGGTGTAATTTAATAAGAAACTATGGTCATTATATAGAAGGTTAAACATGCCCTTGACTAATGGAAAGTACAAGGTAAGGGTTAATTCCTCAATCTCTTTATTATCCGAGATTGTTTTTCTGTAAATATTTACTGGGACATATTTATCATCCATGTCCATGTTTCATAAAAATATTTTCAAATTTAATCTCTTAAGGTTTTAAGGAAGTTACTCTTTAAATATAACATCATTTTAAATGTTTTAAAGATTTATTTTCCTAAATCTTTTTAATTAATGTCCATGTTTTAAAAATAATTTTAAGGCTTTATTTATATAGACATCATTGTTTTAAAATGGTAATTCCTTTCAAAAAGTCTCAAAGTTGTATGGGACACTTTGATTCAAAAATATCATTTAAATAAACTCCTTTATAAATTGTGTGGCTTTTAAATGATTTCATGAAAAAGGGATATTTCTCTCAAATTGTTTTACTAATCATTTTCAGTTATGTCAAAATATTTTATTGGATATTATTCATGATTGAGGTTGATTTATTATAATAAAATATTCCATATTGTATTGAGTGAGTTATGATATGTTTGTCTGTGGATGTTCTATTTTTATACCAGTCATGGTTTATGGTTAAAGTATTGACATTTTTTATGTTAGTTTTAATATGAATGATTATGCTATGGTTCATCCTTTTCATATGAGGAATGCATTGGACTTAGTAAGTGAAGGGAGGGGCCTACTATAGACCCGCGATCCATCGGTAGGTCTCATGAGACAAACTAGTGGCTTGGCACAAGGCCTTGACAGAATATTTATGAATGGTCTTGGCACAAGGCCTTGACGTAGTAGTAATTATGTCTGGAATTATGCATTCCCTCATTAGGAAATTAGTTATTACATGTGATTATATGACTATTAGAATATCCATGTGCACGTTTAAATGGTAATGTTCAATTTACTTTTTCAATATTATGTTCAGTTTATGTTTTAAAAGCCTTATATTTTTATTATACATCTTTCCGTAAAATTTTATCACTTCTGCTAAATTATTTACCCTTATTGAGCATCTGAGCTCACCCATTTCTTATGTTTTATTTTTCCAGGATGCCGAGAAGGGTATTATTATTGATATGTAAGGTCAATATAGGAGAATAATTTCATTTTCAAATTTTATTTATGTTTTATTAGAAAGTGTAATGTATAATTTATGTATGTAATCTATATTCCAAGACTACTAAATTGATCAGTCCATGAGAACTTTATTCCTTGTAATCATGTTAATGTATTAAAATAATGCAACATCTATGGGTAACTTGGGTTAGGGTGTTACAGTTGTTATCATTGGAAGTTTAGTAACAACCTTGGAAATAGATTTATAAATCATATATTAGGTATCATAACCGTAATATAGACTTTGAGGATATGTATATAAGAACCCCCTATAATTATGGTAATTATCATGGATAATCTAGGATTTAACCTAGGATGTTATAGATTTAAAGAACCTTCCCTTGATTATGTGGTTTTCTTCAATGAGATGTGTTTATCACCCTATGATTTCTGGTCTTAGTTAATGGAGGAAACCAAAAGGTATTGGATTAATATTGAGTTTTAGAAAAATCAAGTGATTTTGGGCAACAAAATTGTATAATGACTGGAGACAACAATTTTTTGATTATTCTGAATCAGTTATCAGGATACATGATTAACAATGTGATATATGATGACATTACTAACACAACGTGTAAGAGGAATATGAATGTTTATAAAAGTTTAAATTTTAAGAAGCATAGAGGAAAGAATATTTGGAATCCCACATGTCAAGAGGAAGGAAAAAAACTTTAAAGAATACCTCAGATTGAGTGGAAGATGTTATCTCTATGGGAAAAATGGTCATTGAGTGACCAATAGTTATGGAGTTCAATGTTTCATCTGTGGAAATCATGGGCATTACCAAACTCAATACCCAGACATAAGAATATACCTTTAAACTAAGGAAATATATATTCTATGTCAACCATTAAATTTGATGCATTGGAGTATTTTTTTTATTTTCATACAAGAATTACTAATAAGTGAATTATATAATGAGTATTCGGTTTATGTTTTCAGTTATGTATTTTTAAGAATATATTTAATAGTTATAATATTCAATAAAATTTATTTAAGCGTAAGAAAAAGGATTACAATGTACAATGCTAATCAATGTCTCAATCATCAAAGTATTATACCCCAAAATACACTATTGGATCACGATCAATATTATGCTTCTACCACGGATGGAGAGGAATGATTAATGTGCTTATGTTGGGATTGAAGAATTATGTCATTTGAGTATTGTATCAATGATGTAATTGTTATATGAATTATGGAAATAAATAAGGATTGTATTGTAGTACTATATCATTGAGGATTTGAGAATATATGGTAATAAGAAAAGTGACCAAATAGAAAGTTAAACTTTTTGAAAATTACATGGTTGAGGGAAAGATAAACCTTAATAAGGTCCTGATATTGAGGTACTGATTTTAGAATAAGAAATTTTTGATTTGGATAATTAAATTGGATATTTTTTACTAAATTAGAACTAATTTTTTGTATGTTTATTCCATAATTGTTGGAGTTTACACAAAATTTTTGGATTTAAGGAGTATATCTAGTATCCTATAAGTAATAAGGGGGAATGAATGTTTTCAATAAGGTTTTATGGTAATTTAGGATGTAAAAATGTTTTAAGAGAATAAATGATGATGGTATTCACATGTTATTATGTGGAAGAAAGAGATCATTATTATGTTATATTGACCATCCTTAAAAAAAATTGGACTGTTAGTTTGGACAAAGTATTTTGGATAAGTCTGAAGGTTGAAATAGAGAAATTTGAACACATGATATTTTTTTTGAGGTTAATGTATAATTTATTGGATACTTTGACCTAAAATTTTGGTTTTTAGTAAACATTTACTAGATTAAGGCCCTCAATTTTCCATTTATTGTTAACTTATTTTTCATTGATGACCTCAATCACTCCCTATAAATATTTACATTTTTCCTCCAATTATGTGTCTCTAATTTCCACTAATGTTCTCCTATTCAATATCGTAATTTTTTGGTGACTTTTCATTTCCCATTCCCTCTTATTAAGACTAAATTTTATTAACCCTATTTCCGATGAGGGTTTTCCATAAGGGTATTTTTTATTTTCAAAATTTTATTTTCGAAGAAAAATTTCAAATTACGAGGATGTGACTTATTAAAGGTGGGGAGAATGTAAAACCCTAGGATTTCACAGTAATTTATCTCTTTAAATTAGTTTAATATCTTATATTTCACACAACACTGACCTGGCTTGTGTTATACCCAAGATTGAGTTTCTGAAAAATAATACATTAGTATTATAATTATTTAAATGATATATTTATTTATCAATTAAATATTTTAATATGAATAGTAAAAAAATTTAAATGTTATTTATAATTTTTTCACATAAATAAAATATATTTACAATGAAATTAATATGTTTTGTTAAAATTGTCATATATTTAGAAAAACAATTTTCTTAAAAGAACTACTTTTTTTGTCCTTTCGTGAACCATGATAAAATTAATTTAAGACACTCTTAAAAATTTAATTTGGTAAAATAGAATTCATTTTTGAATTCTGAATATCAAATTTTTCTTTGGGTGAATTTTTGGTATTTTTCAAAAAACATTCAATTTTTGATGAATAGTGAAAAATACTGCACAATACCTAAAAACTGAATTTTTTCATTTAAATAAGTATTTTTCATTAAAATTTCTCTTAAATATAAAATAGATACATAATACATATATTAGTCCAATTTCATTCATTTGAGTCATTTTATAATATGATTTGATATATAAAATTTTATTGAACTTTTTAACGTCTTTTACCCACCTTCTAGGCACATTTAAAAATTTGTATAAAACATAATTTTACCACTAATGTGAATTTAATTTTAAAAATCTGAAAAACACAATTTCCATCAGTAATTATGATGTGGTTTAATAGGATGGAAATAATATTTTGTGAATAGTTACTTTTTAATTTTATTTACCACGGTAAAAAGTAAATAGGGTAATATAATGTAGAAATAATACTATAATAATAAAAAATTACTCGAAAACATGTATTATTTATATTATATGAGTGTTTTTCTAAAAAAATCAACCTTAGGACAAAAATAAGATCCTTCTTGATCTATTTTGGTTAGATTATAACATTTATTATATTTTATATAGTGAATAATTAAAAGTGTTAAATTCAAAGTTTAATAACTAAACCATTTTTAATATAGGGTTACACATTAAATAAAATTTACTATTATTATAAATTTAAAAATATTTCCTACATTGTTTCCCTCGGTATTCAGGGATGACCTCCTGGATGGGAGATTCAAACGTTCCGATCGGTTTCTAACGGGTTTGTTCATAGAACCGGAAACATCCAATGATTCCACATCCATTTGGACCTACTTTCCAAAGGTGGGTGCTCATTAGCTTGTGAACTGATGAGGCTTAGGAATTTTCATTGGTCGAGAGGATGGGAGGTCGGACTCATCACACCTTTTTGAGAGAAATTATTGTCTATTCCGGGACTCTCTTTGAAGATTTAAGATATGTTCGTGAATCCTTATTACATTACCAAGTATAAAATGATCTTTTCCTTCAGTTTTGACAACCAATGATTAAATATGTAAGAAATTTAGAGAATCTTTTATATGTATTCGAGGTTCTTCATCAATAGAGAATCATCTATATCTATTTAGAGATTCTTGGTCAATGGTAACCTTCAAAAAATTCATAAAAAAGTCTCCTGGTCATTATGATGACCAGGCTAGTTTTAAAGCCACTCAGTGGGGCACTTGAAGTTTATTGTCATTCAGAAGGACATGAATTATTCCAGAGTTGGGATAGAACCCATAGATGTGCTACCTACGTATCCTTCATTTTGGAAAAGGAATCAGAACCCACGTAGTTCGAGTAAGGGTATTATGTTTATGATTGATGGCTCAAAGAAGGATGTCACAATTACTTTTACACTCTAATCTCACGTGATTCATGCTCGGTGTGAGAAACAAGTGGTATTGATATTAATTAAACAATTGTGCCATGAAATATGCAATCATAAGAAATGGTTTGGGGCTTATGTATGTATGACTGCCCAGAGGATTTACTTTAGCGAGAAAATCTAGGAACAGGGTCCATAAAGGTATATGTGCTTCATGGATATTTGAATACTCTAACTGGGGACTTATTCCTGAAAAGGAAACCCAAATTAAGAGAGGATTGATAACTGGGTTTTACTCCTGAGAAGGAATCCCAGATCAAACGTAAATTAGGACTGGTTAAAGAGAATTTAAGGGACTTGGGGCTTATTCCTGAAAAAGGAAGCCCAAGATTAGGACTGGGACTTATTCCTGAAAAGGAGACCCAGGTTAAGGATTAAGGGTTGGGGCTTACTCTTGAAAAGAATGCCCAAATTAGAAGACTTATGACTGGGGATTATTCCTGAAAAGGATGCCCAAAATTATGACTGGAACTTATTCCTGAAAAGGAGACCCAGGTTAAGGATTAAGGTTTGGGGCTTACTCTTGAAAAGGATTCCCAAATTAGAGGACTTATGACTGGGGATTATTCCTGAAAAGGAGACCCAAGATTAAAGATTCTCTCATCTTAAAGGATGAGTTTTAATGAATGAACTCTCCATATTTAGTGACATAAGGATATTTAAATCACTAGGTTTTGAGAGATATTCCACAGAATTCCTTTCAGATAAGGAAGTCAAATCAAGAAATCATGCCATAAATGGATTTGAAGAGTGTCTTGAAGACTGAATCTTGAAAAGGAAAGGTATAATGGCTTAAGAGGGGTGAAATGGGAAAGAAAGGCATCCAAAAAGGAAGGGGCGCGCAAGTCTTGGAAGGCGTGCAAGTATTGCGGGGGCGCGCAAGTATTCGTCGCGCAGGTATACCTGCGCGACATGTGGTGTACTTGCGCGATGGTCAACCAACATTGAAATACTTGAGTGACTCTTTGTTAAAGCCTTTAGAATTCTTTTGAGGCTCTTCCAGAAAAGGGACGTGCAAGTTCTATCGAAGGAATAAGGTTGCGCGCAAGTGGGACCACTTCCCTTAAGGGATGGCCACTCAGGCGCGCAAGTGTTGATGAGTTTCAACACTTAGGCCTTCCTCCCTCTCTTTAGATCTTCTGTTCTAGGTAAGAAATTACCTTAGAAGTGTTCCGGAACCTTTGAGAAGAGACTTGGGCATCGGGAGCTTCAATCCTAGTTTCTGGAAAAAGATCCTCTCGAATGGGGGGCCCACAGGGTCTATTTATAGGCAGGAGAAGACCCTGGGCGGTTACCGGGCGGTTATCACTTAAGGTCGCGCAAGTCACTTGCACGACCATAAGGCGTCGCGCAAGTAGACTTGCAAGACCACTAGGCGGCGCACAAGTGTACTTGCGCGACCATGAGGGAACTTGCGCGACGTATGGGCAATGTTCTCCTTGTTCATCCCTTTGTCGATTTTTGATGTTTCCTCAAAGGATGAATCACTTTGGACTAAGGTATTTCCTTTTTTCAGTCGTTAGACTCTGTGACGGAAAGGAGCGTCAACAAAAGTCCCCCCTCAGAGTTGGATCCGGAGAGAAAAGAGGATTTGACTCTGAGGTGAAAAGAAAAACAAGAAACATGGCAGTTTAAAGTCATGCATGTCGGACATACAAAGGCTAATGTTTAAGTTCGAAATAGCTTTGACTGAAATGGATTAGAATTGACTCAATTCCTTGACAACTCATCTGAAAAAATAGTATCATACTCAAGTATGAGGGAAAATATGTAATCTATGACTTAAGAATATTTGAATCTGAGGAATGATATGAAAAAGAGCTAAAAGGCATTAAAAGAAGTAGTTTCCAAGAATGAAGTTACCATTATTTAACAAACCCGTTAGGGGGTTGAATTAAGCAGGACCACCTAAGGGCATTGGCTGCATAGTTAAATAAAATAGTATCTTTTGGATAACAAGTCTGTTATGTAGACTGTTTATGCAAGGCCACCTATGTGCACGTGCTGCATAGTCAGGCAAAAAGAATTCTCAGAAATTTACTTTCCTAGTGCTAAAAGCCAGTGAAAGTTTATGGAGATTCAAATTTTCTAAAGTATAGATTTTGCTGTATGGAAAGAGGTACTTGAATATGGAGAAGATATTTCCAGACAAGATTATCGAAGAGCTGGATGAATATCACTCCTACGAAGGTCTGACCCAAACGTAGGGAAGAAGATTAAACCATAGACTTGAATACTTTCAGATCATGAAAAAGGATATGGGAAAAATATGTTAAGGATGGATATTTTTTTTGTGAATCCCTACATACTGTCGTTTAAGACAAATAAGGACAAAAGAGGCATTCTTCCCAAGAATGAAGTTACCATCATTTAACAAACCCATTAGGGGGTTGAATTATGCAGGGCCACCTAAGGGCATTGGCTGAATAGTTAAATAAAATAGTATCTTTCGGCTGACAAGTCTGTTATGTGGACTGTTTATGCAAGGAAAACTATGGGCACGTACTGCATAGTCAGGAAAAAGAATTCTCATAAGTTTGACATTTTTGTGACTAAAAGTCATGAAAAGGGTTATGAAGATCTAAAAAAATTTAAGGGTAGGATTATAACACATAAAGATGGGTATTGTCCAATGTATATAGAGAAACATAGGTCAATGATAACCATAATCAAGTTGTGGCTGGGTCCTGAATTGAGATTTTGGACTTCACTACGTATCTCATAAGAATGAGAATCAAGCCATACGTAGTTCTTGAAATGATGTTTAACATCGTGCAGGACGATAGTATGAGAGATCTTAGTTTAGGGTCATAGAGTTCGGACCATAATAATGAATACACAGTGTGTGTTTTCATGAGGACTTTTCAGCCAAGGGACTGAAAGTGAAATTTGGGGTTAGGCCCAAAAGACTTGGGGCTGGATTCGAGGGACACTCGAATGTTCCTACGTATCCCATAAGGATGGGAATCAAGCCCACGTAGTTCTAGAACTACCCTTTGTACAAATTTGGTTCGTACATGTGAAGGGTGAAAGGGGAATTTAGTGCAATGATGGTTTAACCTGAGATAAAAAGTTTATGTATCACCATGTATGCACGTAGTCTTTTGAAATGAAACATGATTGAAAAATCAATGTCAATAATAGTTCTCTCTCAAATGAGAAATCAAAGAGTATTGTAGTTTATTGTCGTACCGGACAAAAGTGTTGCATAGTTTAACGTCATATAACAAGGACGAAAGTGAATCAATTGTAAAGATATTGATTCTAGGGGCGGTTTCATGAATCAAAATCATATGAGATGGTGGTGAACCGATGTGAAGAGATTATCTTTGGGCTTGAACCCTGGGAGGTTTCCTACATACCCATCCTGGAGGGTAAGGATCAAAGTCTGTGTAGTTCAATTAAAGAATGAATTAATGATCAAGTTGTTCTTGGGGACAACGATCTAATAAAAAAAATGTTGTTGGGACTTATACATGGTTAGCGGCCCAAAGAGAGTGTTACGGTTGAGGTTTTCTCTAAGCTCACGTGAGTCATACTCGGTGTGAGAAATAAGAGGTAACAACAACATTAATGATGCATAGTTTAATGTCATGTAGGAAATATAAAGGGACTATGCAGTTTAAAGTCTTGCAGTTAGGACTATTGGTGCTGCACAGTTTAGTGTCATGTAGCAGGGAAAAAATACAGTTTAATGTCATGTAGGACATACCAAGAATTTTCTATACAGTTTAGCGTCATGTAGTTAGGACGATGGGGACAATAGAGTTTAACGTCATGTTGGACGAAAGGGGGACTACTCAGTTTAATGTCATGCAGTAAGGACAAAATAACACACCATTTACGTCATGTTGGACGCATTGGGGATTTTTTTCCACAGTTTAACGTCATGTTGGACGAAAGTGCGAATAGTTTAAGGTCATGTGCTTGGAAAGTGGATGGTGCTGTTTAATGTCATGCTGGACGGTGGTGTAGTTTAAGGTCATACAGGACCTTTGATGATTATATAGTTTAACGTCTTTCTGGACGTAAGGGACTATACAGTTTAGCGTCATGTAGTTGGGACGTCACAGTTTAACGTCCTGTTGGATGTAAGGGACTTGCAAATAGTCTAGGGTCATATTCATGGACTATTGATGATGCAGTTTAAGGTCATATTGGACCATTTAGGGAACTTTTTCACAGTTTAATGTCGTGTGGGACGAAGATTCAGTTTAAGGTCATATAGGACCATTGGTGTATAGTTTAACGTCATATAGCAAGGACGAAATGGTGTCGCACAGTTTAGTGTCATGTGGCGGGAATATATAAAGGGACTATGCAGTTTAAAGTCTTGCAGTTAGGACTATTGGTGTTGCACCGTTTAGTGTCATGTAGCAGGGACATAATACAGTTTAATGTCATGTAGGACGTAAGGGGGAGTTTAAGGTCATACTGGACCATTTCTGTATAGTTTAACATCATATAGCAAGGACGAACTGGTGCCGCACAGTTTAGTGTCATGTTGCGGGGACAATATATGAATACTTTGTATTTTTTACAAAATATTTCTTCCAAAATCTGGCATTAGTTGGAGTAGTAATGAGTTCTCCATCCATAGAGATTAATGAATAAGCTCCATTGGAGTAGACCCTATGTATTGAATACGGTCCTTCCCATTTTGGATCAAGCTTGGGAGGTTTCTTTCCTGGTATCATTGGAGTTCTGAGAACTAATACCAATTCACCCTGAATGAATGAACGAAGACAAACTTTTTTGTTAAAAGCTTGTGATATTCGATTCTGATAGATTTCCAAGTGGTGCAAAGTGCACAATATTTTCTCATCTAACCGTTCCAATTCATTCAATCGCTTTTGGGATTTCTCATCTATAGATAACTGATCACAAATGGCTACTCTGAGTGAGGGAAATTGAACTTCAATTGGCAAGACTGCTTCTGTTCCATATACCAACGAATATGGAGTTCACCGCGTTGCATTGCGGGTGGTAGTCCGATAAGCCCATAAAGCATGAAAGAGTTTATCAGGCCATGACCTCTTATCTTTATCCACCATCTTTTGCAGTATATTTGAAAGAGTCTTGTTAAAGGCTTCTATTTGGCCATTGGCTGCCGCATGATACCGAGATGAATGGTTGGATTTAATGTTGTATTCTTGATTCAATTTCTTCACTTCAGAAGAACAGAAGTTGGTGTCGTTGTCCGTCAATATGGTATGAGGGACACCAAATCTAGTAATGATGTTAGACTTGATGAAGCTAACAATGCATTTAGAACTGACTTCTTTGAGAGGTACTACCTCTTCCCATTTGGAAAAGAAACCAGTAGCAGTAAGAATGTACTTAAACTGCTTGGCCGTAGCTGAAGGGTAAGGTCCAACCACATCCATTCCCCATGTGGAAAATGGCCATGAGTATTTAGTTGTATGAAGAAACTCTGGAGGTTGATGAATGAAGTTGGCATGTACGTGACATGAATGACACTTCTTTGTGAAATCAACACAATCTTGTATCATTGAAGGCCAAAAGTATCCAAACCTTCGAATTTGATCAGACAATCTATGTCCAGACTGGTGGGAACCACAGACTCCTACATGAACTTCTTTCATGACAGTCATTGTCTCTTCACCATAAATGCATCTAAAGAGAACTCCATCAAAACCACGTTTGTAGATATTTTTCTCTAGGTGGTTTGGGCCATCATAAAGAGTAAAATTGACCATACGTCGCCGGATTTGTTCTTTCTCAGATCTATCAGGTGGAAGTGTTCCATTTTGAAGGTATTCCCTGATAGGTGACATCCATCCGGTAGTATGACCATACGGTTCATGAATGGGACTAATTTCATTAATTTCCTCTGTTCTGGCTTGAACATAAGGTGAAATTGCATGATGGTGGGCAATAATGATTGTTGTCTCGTCCCGATTTGGATCTTCTAGAGTTGTGGCTATATTAGCCAGTGCATCAGCTTGAGAATTTTGTGATCTTGGGACATAAGAAAATTTCGGTTCTGAAGGTAATTATGCCATTAACTTTCTGACGTAATCATACAAAGGGATTAGCTCTTCTTTTCTGATGGCATAATCCCCATTGATTTGTTTGATTACCAAGTCTGAATCACCTTTCACCTTTAAGTGATTCACTTGTGCTTGAAGCGCTAACTCCAAGCCTATGATAAGAGCTTGGTATTTGGCTTCATTTTTGGTACCACCTTCCCACTATAAAAAGGAATAAGGTAACAATGCCTTATATGGAGAAATGAGTACAATTCCTAAACCAACTTTGTTGAATTTAGGATTTTCCATTTTCATCCCTGTTGGACTTCTGGAAGCACCATCAAAATACATTTCCCATGTTTGAGGACACTCTTGAATAGAAAAAACATCCTCATCATGGAGTTCAATATCTGAAGACGTGTCTTCCACTGAAGGATGTTCAGCCAGGAAATCAGCCAGAGCTTGGCCCTTTCTTGCCTTTTGAGATACATACTGATTGTCGAACTACTGCAAAATAACTGCCCACCTTGATAGAGGTCCTTTGAGCATAGGACGACTAAGGATGAATTTGAGCGGATTATTGCGAGATACCAATTCGGCCTCGTGATGTTGCAGGTAGTGTCTCAGTTTTTGAACTGTAAAGATTAATGTCAGGTAGCACTTCTCAATACTTGAATACCGGGTTTCTGCTTCAAGCATAGTTCTACTGAGATAGTAGAGGCTATTTTCATTCCCAGCATCATTCTTTTGAGCGAGAAAGGCACCCAATGATCGCTCTAGAGATGTCACATAGAGGATAAGTGGTCTACCTTCAACAGGTGGCATGAGTACGGGTGGACTCAAGAGGTATTTCTTAAGAACATCAAATGCTTCTTGACATTCTTCAGTCCACTGGTAAGTGACTCCTTTTTTCAATAATTTGGTAAAGGGTAAACTTTTGCCTGCCAAATTAGCGATGAAACGCCGAATATAGGCTAAGTGTCCTTGAAGTCCTCTTAATTCTTTCAAATTCTGAGGAGGTGACATACCAAGGATTGATTTGGTCTTCTCAAGATCGACTTCAATACCACGATGGCGTACAACAAAGCCGAGGAATTTTCCTGAGGTTACCCCAAAAGCACATTTTAAGGGGTTCATCTTCAAATTATGTTGTCGAAGCTTGTGGAATATGACTTCCAAATCAGCCAAGTGATTAGAAAGTTGTTTGTATTTAACCACCAAATCGTCTACATAGCATTCAACAAACTTCCCTAAGAAAGGTTTGAAGATACGATGCATAGCGCGTTGATATGTTGCACCTGCATTCTTTAAAACAAAGGGCATCACCCGGTAACAAAACACACCTTGAAGGGCTCTGAAGGCTGTAGATTCCTCATCTTCTGGGGCCATTTGGATCTGATTATATCCGGAATATCCATCCATGAAGGAAAGTACTTCATAGCCAGCTGTTGCATCAATTAAGTGTTCTGTAATCGGAACTGGGAAATCATCTTTAGGATAATACCGATTAAGATCTCTGAAATCGATGCAAACCCTAATTTGTCCATTCTACTTCTTTACAGGGACAATATTAGCCAACCAATTTGGATACTAAACTTCTCTGATGAAGTTATCTTTGATCATCTTATCCACTTCAGCTTCAATTTTGGAAGCATAGGTTGGGTGTGTTCTTTTCGCGGCTTGCTTAAATCCTCGATGTTCTTTTGGTAAACCCAAATGATGAGTAGCAATATCAGGATCAAGCCCATGCATTTCTGTATAGTTCCAAGCGAAAATATCTTTATTTTGCTTTAGAAAAGAAATATACATCTCTTTCTCTTCAAGGGTCATGGCCTCACTAAATAAAGTGGGGCGTGGATCTTTCTCTGTACCCAGATTTAATTCTCTGAGTTCATCCACAGTGGTAGAGATACCCTCTTCAAATGCTGGAGGAGCATATCTAAGATCTTCCTCTTCCTCTTCATCATGTGTGATTTCTTCCGTTTCTACTTGCATATTAGATGACAAAACGAAATTTTTATGATCAGAAGAGATGTCAAAATTTGCACATTTTGAAGAAGAAGCTTCCATTTCCGACCCTATTGATGATAAAGGGCCTTCTTTGGGAAATAACGAGGAGATGATGGTTTGAGAATTGACATCATTATTCACCTCTGATGTTTCTATAACTTCTTCTGGCCGGATTGGCGAAGTATAGACCTGTTGGATTTTAGCAGATGAAATGAAGACGTCACCACTTGTGCTTTCATCACTGTTTGGTAGGATACCAATTTCTCCCATGTTGTCTGGCTCAATTGCCTTAATTGACATTATGGATCTTTTCATAAGAGTATTTTGATTTGGGCCTATTTTTTCAATTTGACTGATAGGTAACACATAATCTGTACTCACATGTGTAAATGGATTTATTGGAATCTTCTCCAAACCATATGGAGCATTAACTTTGGTAATTTTCTTCATTGTACATTTTTCTCTTCCCTTCATGTGATAAAATTCTGCCTCAATGTATTGAGACTCACATGTCTTGAACGGGGCCTTATCACCATAAAATGTTCCAACATGACCATTGAAACAGTATTTGAGACATTGATGGTATGATGAAGGGATAGCTACATGCTGATGTAGCCAGGGTCATCCAAGCAAGACGTTGAAAGCTGAGTCTTGATCAACAATCATGAAATCCGAATTGGATACAAGATCTCCAAACTGAGTTCTGAGTGTAACTTCGCCCAGTGGTTCTTGTTCATTTTTATCATATCCTTGTAACATCATGGTAGAAAGAGATAAATCAGATTCCATGAGGCCCAGTCGACGAAGTGTACGGATGGGCATGAGGTTGACTCCTGAACCATTGTCAATGAAAGCTCTTCGGATATCCACACCATTGACTTTTCCAGATAAGTACAAAGGTTTTATGTGCCCACGCACAACATCATCTTCATCTTTATCAGTAAAAGATATCACTGCATGGAATTCTGCAGGATTATTCTCTATGTGATAGACTTCAGCTGCAGTAATTTCAGCTTCAAACTTTCTGAGGACATGACAAAGCTGCGATGAGTGCTTCCTAAAGATCTTTTGATAGATTTAAAGCATCCAAAATTGATAACTTGTCTGGTACTTGGGCCAAGCGTTTCAATATATCATACTTTTGATCTAGAGGTCTGCGTTTCCCAACAGGAATATTTGGTTTAGCAGGTACCTTGGAAGCAGATGCTTTGGAAGCTGATGCATCCTGTATTGGGATAGAAGTTGGCAAAATCCTTGGTTTTGGAATATTAGACCGATTAGATCCATTTACTTACTGAGATAAAGAAGTTGGAATTTTCAATTGGTCTTCCAAAATAACTATGCAAAGACTGAGTTGACTATTGGCAGAAGAACTTGTTTGTTCTTTTTGAGCTCGCTGAAGGGCTCTACCACGAGTTTCTATTGCATACACAGTGCTAGCAGGGGTAGAATTGGAGTAGTGGCTTCGGAAAGATCCACGTCTTCCCCTGTATCCTGAACCTCGGGAACTTCCTCGGATTCCTTTATTTGATACAGGGAATTCAGGCTCATCAAAATTGAAATTACGACTGGAATACAGATCAGTTAATTGAATCATATTAACAGAACCAAAGATTAACTCTTTGTCTAATAAAGACTCTGCCTGACTAGCATGTTTAGGCTGTGCCGTTTGATGGGGCGGTGCCCGTTGTTTTGAAGTAGATGGCATAAAGTCTGCCAGAGTCAAAGACAATTTAGGCTTTGACACATACTCATCTTCTTATTTTCTTTTTTCCTTCTTTGAATCAAACCGTTTCTTTGTGGACTTTCCCTGTGACAAAGAGGGTTTTACCACAATATTCATGGAAAAAGACACAATTGGTTTCTTTAATTGTGTTCTCAAAATGGAATGAGTCCGATTGATTGTCTTTCTGACCATCCAATCATCATAATTCTGTGCATTTCTGCTTTTGACTTCTTGCTATTCACCTTCCTCCTCTAGAACTGTAGCAGTAACACATGCTACCTGAGTCGAAGAGCCTTTCAACTTGACTTGTACCAAGTCGACCATCTTTTGCAGGAGGTATTTGAAGACAAAACACTCCTGGATGGGATGCCCCAACATTCGATGAAAGGGACAATAATTGGGACGGTCTTCATCTCCTTCCTTGTTTGGCCTCTTGGGCACTGGTAATTGAACCAAATTATTTTCCAGAGCTGAAATAAAGTAACCAGGAACTTGCTCATCTCAAAAAGAGTATGTTTTACTCTTCATATCCTCAAATTGTTTTCGTTGTTGATCTCTTTGATCATTTGGACGAAACGGCCTTTGTTTTTGGCGTTCAGGAGGTGGAGCCCTTTGAGAAGATGAAGGTTTTGAAGTAGAAATAGGTACAGGCGCTTTTTTAAGCATAACTGTAGAAGTTTCTGCTTTACCCACTCTCCTTCCTGAAGCTGATGGAATTACACGAGATTTAACATTAGCCTATATAAGGGAATCTTCAATCTGCTGATCGATTGAAGTAAGGTCTCGAAACCCTCCTGTGTATTTCACAGGGATCAATGGCATGCATAATTCTTCACGCAAATTTGCCACACAGATTGGAAACAGCTCTTCCTGATGGAGTGCTAATCTTAGGGAATACGTTAATCCCTTCCAGCAAGAAATGAAATCAGAGACTCTTTCATTCTCCCTTTTCTTGCATTTTGTATGATCAAAAACTGTCGTTTTTGGAAAAGTTGAGCTGAACTTAAGAAGGAATTTTTAACGAAGATCCTCCCATCCGATGATTGACCGGGATTTCAAGCTTGTATACCAGACAAAAGCTGGTCCTTGCAAGGTTCGCACGAAGCATCTGAGTTTCACTGCTTCTTGCTGCTCTAGATTTCCAATCATAGGATCACAACAAGACACGTAATGCGTCAAATATTTTTCAGGGTCGCCTGAACGATTGAAATTAGGGAAAACAGGGTTTCCAAAACTAGATGGAGGATAAATTGAATCTACCCATTCAGGGTAAACATTCTTTTCTGGTTGAACTTGCACCCGTTTCCCTTCCATAGTTTCTAACCGAGCTGTTAATGACTCAATAGTAGTTATTAACTTTTGAGAAACATCAGGTTGAACTTGTTCTTGGGTAGGTGAAATGAATGGAGCTTGGACAGACGTGGTGGTTGGTGCTGCAACTGATGGTAGCACTACCAACCGTTGTTGCGCTTGACCCACGGGATTAGACCTCTGAGGGTGTACTGATAAAGGAGGATATTCTTGATCCATATCAGTAACTGCAACAAATTCCTTCGGTTGTCGGACTTTAGCATTCTTAAGAAGAAGACTACTCTGAAGTAGTTCTGCATTCAACCTTCTTAATTCTTTCATTTCTTCCTCTTTTTGTGCAAACCTTTGCTCTAACGAGAGCGATTGACCTTCTCTAGAGGAAGGATATGTAACCTGATTTTTTCCCTTCACTTTGTTGGATACTTTTTGGAGAGAAGGAAGTGGATTACCTTGGTTCTGAGTAATCCTTTGACTTCGTGTACACACACCTTCTTCATTTGTATCGGTGCATACATTTTCTTGAGGAGGACGCTCTTCATCTGAGTCCCCTGAGTGAGTCTCCTCTGGTGGATTAGGAACAACTAAATTGATGACATTAATTGATGTATAATGCATCGCATCCCTTATATCAACATTTCTGTGATATTGTCTTCTTTCATGTCTTTGATGAGACATTTTATTTTGTTGATTTAATCTTTTAGGAACTTCTTGATGAGCTATAACTTGGAGGGAATCTCTTGATAATTTGGCTCTTTGTTCCTCTTGGGGCTTCTTCCCCGATTGAGAAAAGACTGATATTCTCTGAGAAGGGGATTGATGATTTGAAAGAGTCCCCAGTCCCGAGAACTGGGGATGTTCCTAATGCTTCCATTCAACTCCTCGAATCCCATTTGTTGACTCTGAGGGTTGGGTTAAAGGAGTCCCCAGTCTGACAAGATGGGGTGGCTCTTGACATGCTATGTCTGAGACCTTCTTAAAAACACTCTTGATCTTGCGAATCATAGTTCGGAAATTATCTGGATGCATTAGCCTGTATCCACTTTTATCACCTGGTTTAACAGACCATTGGATGGTTTCTAAAACATCTATCATTTGATGATGTGTTTGCTCCATACGAGAGGCTTGTGCAATATTCTCGCCTGCTTGATGTAGGAGCAATTCAACAACTTTTTCTCTATATGCTTTATTTTGAGAAGAACTAGTTGAAGCTTGTTCTTGAGCAAGCTTTTGATTATGAACAAAGCCCATTGACTGTGGCCGACCATGGGCAATAACATTGCATGAGACCATTTTCGGTGGGCTTTGCTGACTGGAAAGCACTGTAAAATGTAGTGCTCCGTGAACACCCCATCCTCTGATATGAACACCAGATGGAGCATTGACAATTAACTGACGCAATTTTCTTAGTGCGCCAAGGCATGAACGTTGAAGGGTTCTCTGTTGCTTTTCAGCCTTTGGATACCGAGAGACTGATAGAGATGCAAAATCAGTCTGACATTGTAGCCCTTCTATTATCTTAAGATGATTTTCATATTCATCATAAGATAATACCTTCTTCTTCAATTGAAAAAGAGTTTTCCATATGTTGAGACGAATATCATGGACTCCATCTTCCGTCAACATCTTTGGAATGTCATACTGGGAGTCAGCGAAAGGCCAAAACATGGCTGGTACCTCACTTTTCGCCAGTTTTTTCCTCATGTTCAGCATTTCCTCTTTATCATTAAATGAAGATTCTTCTACATGTTTTGACCAGAGTTGGTGTTTCCTTGTTGCTTCATCAGATTCAACAAGATTTGTAGAGAGATCATTGATCAAACTAGAAGATGAATGACTTAGGGGTGGTTCGGAGAATGACCTACACCCTGGGCTATCTTCTGATTGAGAAAGTATTTCACTTGCTAGCGATAAAGCATCAGACATGACTGGTTTCGCATTTGCAAGTGCCTCAAGATAAGAGGGCTTTCTAGGCACTACATTGTCCACTGGAGTATTTTCCAGGCAATGTGAATCACTACTGCAGAGAGGACTTTCACAGCAAAATTCATCATCATGGGGAGGACCACCATAATGGGTTACAGCAAAAGATGAGATCTCCTGCTCCTTGGTCTTCTGACCACACAGAGGGTTCTGGTGGCTCTCATCTGAAGAAGAAACTTCAAGATTGACCGAATTTTAATGAATCAAGCCTTCATGAGGATGTGTCTGTTGAAGACTTTCAGAATTAATGTTCCCGTTATTGGGAACTGAGGGAGTAGAATCTTGAATTCCAACAGATAAATGTCTGAGGGCTTCAAGAACTCCAGCATCGAGCAAGGCCTTGTTACAGATTGGCCTTTGATCTCCTGACTGTGATGGGCTGATCTTTTTCTTAGATGCCTTCTTAGTCACTTTGGAAACCACTTGCTGACGAAAGTGGTTACTCTGAGCAGGTGTATGTGCCTGATCAGGAAAGATGGTCAGGTTAGGCTGACGATCTCCACTCAAATCAGGTGTATGTGCCTGACTTGGTTGTCCATATGATATGGGGGAGTATGCCCCATAACCCTCTTGGACTGGAATAGATGTGTGTGTCTGTTCTGGAGTGAATTGTTGATGTGTCACTCCACTTCTAGGGATAGATTTATGTGTCTGTCCCTGAGATGATGTTGAAGCTGTTATGATATCCTGGAAAGCATCCAGAATATGATCAGGAATTGGCTTCTGCTCTTTCACCATTGACAAAATATGATTGGTGACTTCAGCCGCCGGAACGGGGATATACGTCCAATCCGGGCTTGGAGTAGGTGTATGTTCCTGCTCCTGTCTTCCTTTTCCTGCCAGTGAATCCTGACAGTACTCAAGTGTGGAGGTAGAGAGTTGAGTCTGCCTCCTGTTTGTCATCGGAGCTTTCCGACTGACTTCTCTGTGCGCTACCAAGCGAGACTGTTGTTAGGCTTCATTAGTACTAGCAGGTGTATGTGCCTGCTGATTACACTTCACCAAACGCGGTTGACGATATCCATCATATGTAGTCAGGCGAGCCTGCTGACTAACTGATTATGTATAAGCAGGTGTATGTTCCTTCATATAGTACTCCGCCGGAATTGCCTGGCGGGATTGGCTTGATGTTGCCAGACGAGTCTACTGGACAACGGAATTAAAACGGACAGGTGTGTGTGCCTATTCGTTGTTCGCCACCATGTTAGGTTGGTGGAATCCATTATATGTAGTCAGGCGAGCCTGTTGACTAACTGATGATGCATAAGCAGGTGTATGTTCCTGCCTATAGTACTCCGCTGGAATTGCCTGGCGGGATTGGCGTGATGCGGCCAGACGAGTCTGCTGGACAACGGAATTAAAACGGACAGGTGTGTGTGCCTGTTCGTTGTTCGCCACCATGTTAGGTTGGTGGACTCCATCATATGTAGTCAGGCGAGCCTGCTGACTAACTGATGATGCATAAGCAGGTGTATGTTCCTGCCTATAGTACTCCGCCAGAATTGCATGGCGGGATTGACTTGATGCTGCCAAACAAGTCTGCTGGACAGCGGAATTAAAACGGACAGGTGTGTGTGAATGTTCGTTGTTCGCCACAAAGTTAGGTTGGTGGACTTCTCCGGAGATGGTAGGGATGAAAACCTGCCCATTGTTAACCAGATTCCGTCTCTGTCAGTTCATCTTGCCTGCTCGGGTTCGAGGAACCTGAGCTGAATGCCTGGAGTCGGTACCCTCATCATGTTGAGGGTGCACTACCGCACGAGTCTGGCGGCGATTGTTGATGGGAGCCCTCGGGAAGGACTCCTGTCTTTTTGAATTAAGGCCCTGAGGGACCTGCTCATTCACTTCCTCAGAGTAAGGGAGTGAATGGAAATTGCGTTCCGGGGATAACGACCCGAAACGGTTGGAGACGGTAGTCAGCACCGCCTGCCTCTTGATCACTGATCGTCATTGTCCGGACGACCTGTGTGAGTTGTTCACTTGGAGGGCCTGTCGGGCAGCCTCCAAAGTTGGGATGGTACCATGTTGACGGTACTCCTTAACCAGCGCATTTGATACCCAGCGTTGAAGATGCTGAGTAGGTGATGTCATCTTCAGACCGGATGACGATTCAGTAGGAATAGCAGTAGTGGTATTTGCAGCAGCAGTATTCACAGATGGGAATTTGAGAGCAGCCGTTATGGAAATATAGAAGATCTTGGAAAAGAGTGCATGTTTGATATAACAGACGTAATCAAGATAAAATTCAGCCACTTCATCCTTTGGATGAGCACACATGTCAATGACTGTTTTTGTTAGCCCTCTTATTGAGTTTTAAATAGGGGATTAACAAATAGGTAAAACATCATTTTAACTTGGTTAAGGATTCACGTCGGGTTCACCATTTTTTTGTTTCCCTCTGAATTCGGGGATGACCTCCTAGATGGGAGATTCAAACGTTCTGATCAGTTTCTAATGGGTTTGTTCGTAGAACCGGAAACTTCCAAAAATTCCACATCCATTTGGACCTACTTTCCAAAGGTGGGTGCTCATTAGCTTGTGAACTGATGAGGCTTAGGAATTTGCATTGGTCGAGAGGATGGGAGGTCGGACTCATCACACCTTTTTGAAGGGAATTATTGTCTATTCCGGGACTCTCTTTGTAGATTTAAATTATGTTCTTGAATCCTTATTACATTACCAAGTATAAAATGAGCTTTTCCTTCATTTTTGACAATCAATGATTAAATATGTAAGAAATTTAGAGAATCTTTTATATGTATTCGATGTTCTTCATCAATAGAGAATCATCTATATCTATTTAGAGATTATTGGTCAATGGTAACCTTAAAAACATTCATAAAAAAGTCTCCTGGTCATTATGATGACCAGGCTGGTTTTAAAGCCACTCAGTGGGGCACTTGACGTTTATTGTCATTCAGAAGGACATGAATTATTCCAGAGTTGGGATCGAACCCATAGATGGGCTATCTACGTATCCTTTTTTTTGGAAAAGGAATCAGAACCCACGTAGTTCGAGTAAGGGTATGATGTTTATGATTGATGGCTCAAAGAAGGATGTCACAATTACTTTTACACTCTAAGTTCACGTGAGTCATGATCGGTGTGAGAAACAAGAGGTATTAGTAATAATTAGATAGTTGTGCCATGAAAGATGCAATCATAAGAAATGGTTTGGGGCTTATGTATGTATGACTACCCAGAGGATTTACTTTAGGGAGAAAATCTAGGAACAGGGTCCATAAAGGTATATATGCTTCATGGAGATTTGAATACTCAATCATGGGACTTATTCCTGAAAAGGAAACCCAAATTAGGAGAGGATTGATAACTAGGTTTTACTCCTGAGAAGGAATCCCAGATCAAACGTAAATTAGGACTGGTTAAAGAGAATTTAAGGGACTTGGGGCTTATTCCTGAAAAAGGAAGCCCAAGATTTGGACTGGGACTTATTCCTGAAAAGGAGACCCAGGTTAAGGATTAATGTTTGGGGATTACTCCTAAAAAGGATGCCCAAATTAGAGGACTTATGACTGGGGATTATTCCTTAAAACGATGCCCAAAATTATGACTGGGACTTATTCCTGAAAAGGATACCCAGGTTAAGGATTAAGGTTTGGGGATTACTCCTGAAAAGGATGCCCAAATTAGAGGACTTATGACTGGGGATTATTCTTGAAAAGGAAACCCAAGATTAAGGATTCTCTCATCTTAAAGGATGAGGTTTAATGAATGAACTCTCCATATTTAGTGACATAAGGATATTTAAATCACTAGGTTTTGAGAGATATTCCACAGAATTCCTTTCAGATAAGGAAGTCATTTCAAGAAATCATGCCATAAATGGCTTTGAAGAGTGTCTGGAAGACTGAATCTTGAAAAGGAAAGGTATAATGGCTTAATAGGGGTGAAATGGGCAAGAAAGGCATCCAAAAAGGAAGGGGCGTGCAAGTCTTGGAAGGCGCGCAAGTATTGCGGGGGTGCGCAAGTATTCGTCGCGCAGGTATACCTGCGCGACACGTGGTGTACTTGCGCGATGGTCAACCAGCATTGAAATACTTGAGCGACTCTTTATTAAAGCCTTTAGAATTCTCTTGAGGTTCTTCCAGAAAAGGGACGCGCAAGTTCTATCGAAGGAATAAGGCGGCGCGCAAGTGGGACCACTTCCCTTAAGGGCTGGCCACTCAGGCGCGCAAGTGTTGATGAGTTTCAACACTTAGGCCTTCCTCCCTCTATTTAGATCTTCTGTCCTAGGTATGAAATTACCTTAGAAGTGTTCCGGAATCTTTGAGAAGAGACTTGGGCATCGGGAGCTTCAATCCGAGTTTCTGGAAAAAGATACTCTCGAATGGGGGGCCCACAGGGTCTATTTATAGGCCGGAGAAGACCGTGGGCGGTTACTGGGCGGTTATCACTTTAGGTCGCGCAAGTCACTTGCACGACCATAAGGCATCGCGCAATTAGACTTGCACGACCACTAGGCGGCGCGCAAGTGTACTTGAGCGACCATGAGGGAACTTGCTCGACCTATGGGCAATGTTCTCCTTGTTCATCCCTTTGTCGATTTTTGATGTTTTTCAAAGGATGAATCACTTTGGACAAAGGTATTTCCTTTTTTTCATTCTTTAGACTCTGTGATGGAAAGGAGCGCCAACATACATCATGGTATTTTATTTATAAATTTTAGACATTAAATAGTTAAATTTATTTATGACACAATGGTGATGTAGTTACATTATTAATGAAAGATTGAAATAACTGATATTGTAAATATTAAAATAAATGTAAATTGAATATTTTTATGCCATACACGAATTTTCTAGGTTAATATGACATTTTATTTTTGAATGAATGTATTCTGTTCAAATTAATCATATTGTTATGACTTTTACAAAAACCAAATACCAAGTAGTTCAAAATTGACATAAATGAGTTTTGAAAACAAATACTACTTTATTAAAGGATATAATATTAATAAAAATATAATATTTGGAAAAATGACTTAGATAATGTTATATATTTCCTTAATGAATCACTTGAGGTTCTTGTGGCATTTTATAGTAACTATATTAACCATTTATTAGAAAAATACAAGAAGACGTGGTAAAAGTTAAACTAGTTAACTAAGAGTTATATCTAAAAGACAAGGTTAATATGTTTACCTAAAAATTTTTAAAACCTATTGTTTGAGAGGATTTAAACCCATACCCATGTTATCCTTTAAATAAATCCATTTTAATCTATTAGAAACTGAGAATAATTTTATAAGAAATTAATATTTCAAGCTTTTCCTAAAGTGCCCCTCACGTATCTTCTAAAACGGTACTTTCCCTTCTCTTAAATTCACACCTCCAAAGACATTTGTATCATCCAAACCCTACCCAAATCTCCTCCAAAATTATCTCAATTCAACCTACAGACCTTACCTTGATCATAATTCCAACCAAAATATCCCTTTTGTTCACATCAAAAAGAAACACCCGAAGAAGAGGTTGTTATTTTATCACCTCTTTCAAAATTCTTTTCTTATTCTTCTTCCTCATTCTTTGATGTTACCATAATAAAATAATATATCCATTAACTTATATATATTCTGATATATTATTATATATATGGTAAAATGATATTCATTATTCTATCTATCATATGAATGAAAAAATCACCATGTCTGTGTACATATGACTTACCGTCTTCAAGTCATGGTGTAGTTTTTTATTCAACACTTATTATTTGGATGGGTATAATAATAAGTATAATTAATGTAAAAAATGAATATAACACTTTAATTATTCTGTATATATAATATACCATCCAATTACATATGATTTCACTATCAATATAATGATATTTCCGCTCGTGCGTACGTACGGCTTACAATCTCCACGACGTGATGAGATTCACCATTAATGATCACCATTCAAGATTTTTTATAAAAATATATGTATTGATTAAATTTGAGATATATGAAATAATATTTCTACTAGATTAATATATATTTATGTAGATAAATATATTTCATTTACTTCTTTCTATACTATACGATAAGAAAACATAAACAATGTTCATACATAGGTACGGACTACCGTCTCCATGAATGGTGTTTCCATTTCATATATCTATATATTATACATATTTATATTCTGAATATATATGATATATAAATCATGTTTTTTTATTCTGTAAGTATTTAAATCATGATCTATGTGATATGATCTAGAATAACAAGTTGAAACACGTATGATAAAGAAATCGATTATTACCCAAACTGTTAATTTAACATTGAAATTATAATTAAATGGGTAGTATAAAGTCATAAATTAATAATATATGATATTATAAATATGAATTTGGTTCTAATGTAATTTAATAACAAACTATGGTCATTATACAGGAGGTTAAACGTACCCTCGACTAAAGGAATGTACAAGGAAAGGGTTAATTCCACAATCTCATTATTATCCAAGAGTGATTATGTGTAAGTATTTACTGGGATATATTTATCATCCATGTCCATGTTTCATAAAAATGCTTTCAAAAGTAATCTCTTAAGGTTTAATGTACGGTACTCCTTAACTAGGTCATCATTTTAAACATTTTAAAGATTTATTTTCCAAAATATTTTTTATTAATGTCAATGTTTTCAAAATGATTTTAAGGATTTATTTATATGGACAAGATTGTTTTAAAATCTTAATTCCTCTCTAAAGTTTCAAGGTGATATGGAGCACTTTTATTCAAAAATAACATTTAAATGAATTCCTTTATAAATTTTTTTACTTTTAAATGATTTCATGAAAAAGGGATATTTCTCTCAAAGGGTTTTACTGATCATTTTAAACTATGTCAACATTCTTTACTGAATTTTATTCTTGATAGAGGTTGATTTATTATAATACAATCTTCCATATTTTATTGAGTAAGTTAATATATGTTTCATTGTGGATGTGTTGTTTTTATACCATACAATATTTATGGTTAAATTATTGACATTTTGTATGCTAGTTTTAATACAAATGTTTATGTTATGTTTCACCCTTTTCATATAAGGAATATATTAGACTTAGTAAGTGAAGTGTGGGGCCCACTATAGCCCTTTGATGCATCGGTATGTTTCATGAGACAAACTAGAGTCCTAGAACAATGCCTTGACAGAATTTTATGAACATCTTAGCACAAGGCCTTGATATAGTTGTAATTATGTCTGGTATTATGCATTCCCTAATTATGAAATTAGTTATTACATGTAATTATTCGACTAGTAGAATATCCATGTGCATGTTTATATGGAAATTTTTTATTTACTTTTTCCATATTATGTTCATGTTTATGTTTTCAAAGGCTGTTATTTTTATTATACATATTGCATTTAAAGATTATAGCTTCCGCTGAATTATTTACCCTTACTAAGCATCTGAGCTCACACCTTTCTTATGTTTTATTTTACAAGGATTCAAAGATGTTTATTATGATTTATATGTCGGGTTAATCTAGTGGAATAATGGAGTTATAAAAGGATTATTTATGCATTGTTAGAAAGTTTAATGTATCGTTAATGTTTGCAATCTATTTTCCAAGACTACTAAACTGATCGGTCCTTTGGGACATTATTCCTTGTAGTCATGCCAATTTATTAAAACAATCTACTAGCTTTGGGTAACTGGGGTCAGTGCGTTACAGTTTTTATTAGAGAAATTTTAGCAATAACATTGGAAATATATTTAGAAATAATAGATTAGAGATCACAACCCTAAGATAGAAATTGAATATTAGTATAGAATAACCCCTAGAATTTTGGTAATGATCATGGATAACCTAGGATTAAACCTAAGATGTTACATATTGAAAGCACCTTCCCTTGATTATGTGGTTTTCTTCAATGAGATGTGTTTCTCACCCTTTGATTTATTGTCTTAGTTAATGGATGAAACTAGAAGGAATTGGATTAACATTGAGTTTGTTGAAAATTCTTGTGATTTTGGGAAACAAACTTAGATAATGACTAGAGAGAATTATATTATGATTATGTCGAATCAGTTATCAAGATAAATGATTAACAATGTGAACTTTTATGACATTCCTAACACATTACTTAAGTGGAAGATGAACGTTTATAAATGTTAAAATATTAAGAATCATAGAGGAAAGAATATTTGGCATCCCATATGTCAAGAGGAAGGAAAAAAGAACCGTGACAAATACCTCAAATGGAGGGGAAGATGTTATCTCTGTGGGAAAAGGGTCATAGAGTGACCCATTGTTACGGAGTTCAATGTCTCGTCTCTGGAAATCATGGGAATTACCCAACTCAATGCCCAGACATAAGAATCTACCTCTAAACCAAGTAAAGACAAATTCTACGCCTACCATTAAATTTGAAGGATTGAGGTATTTTTGTATTTGGATAAAACAATTATGAATAAGGTAATTATACAAGGAGTATTCAGTTTTTGTTTTTGGCTAAAGATTTCCAAGAATATGTTGAATAGTTATAATAGATAAGAAAATTGATTTAAGGGTATGAAAAAGGTTTCTAATGTACAATGCTAATCAATGTCTCAATCATCAGTGGATATACTCCAAAATCCACTATTGGAACACGATCAAGATTATTCATCTACCACTGATGGAGAGGAATGATTAATGTTCTTATGTTGGGATTTTAGAATTATGTCATTTGAGTATTGTACCAATTATGTAATGGTTATATGATTTATGGAAATAAATAAGGATTTTACTGTAGTACTATTTCATTGAGGATTTGAGATTGTATGGTACTAAGAAAAGTGACTCAATAGCGAGTTAAAATTTTTGGAAAATACAAGGTTGGGGAAACGATAAACCTTAATATAGTCCTGATACTAAGGTACTGATTTTTTATTAAGAGTTGATTGAGTTGGATAAATTATATTAGATATTTTTACAACCTTGAAACTAATTAATTGTTGTTTATTCCATAATTTTTTGAGTTTACAACATTTTTTTGATTTAAGGAGTATAACTAGAATTCTGTAAGGAATAAGGGAGCATAAATTTTTTTAATAAAGTTTTACAGTAATTTTGGGTGTTAACATGTTTTAAGAGAATAAATGGTGAAGGTATTCACTTGTTATTTTGTTGAAAAAAGAGATCTTCATTATGTTATGTTGACCTTCATTATATATTTTTGGACTATTATTTTGGAAACAAGAATTTTGGATAAGTCTAAAGGTCGAAATGGAGTAAGTTGAACACTTGATATTTTGTTTTAGGTTAATGTATGATTTATTGGATACTTTGACATAATATTTTGGTTTTCAATAAATATTTAGAGAATTAAGGGAATAATTGCGGACCTTATGATTTATCAAATGTGCCTCAAGAATAAAAAATCATTTTTGAACATTCATTTCCTAGTAAAAATAGATTTAATCATAATACAATTATTATATTATGATTATGATTGGTTATGAAATCAAGTATGTTTTATTGAATTTTTATATTGATATTTAATTAATCCCTGCTATTCAAAACAAGTATCCAAAAAAATTGTTATTCTGATACCTTATGTATTATTGAACCGATAATACTTTAAACCATTATAAATTTATTCCTTTGAGACCCTCAATTTTCCATTTATTGTTTACTTGTTTTTGATTGATGACCTCAGTCAATCCCTATAAATATTTTTGTTTTCCCTCCAATTATGTGTCTCTAATTGCCACCAATGTTCTACTATTCAAAATCATAATTTGGTGGTGACTTTTTCATTTCCCTTTCCCTCTTATTAAGACTAAATTTTATTAACCCTATTTCTGATGTGAGTTTTCAAAAAAGGTATTTTCTATTTTTAACCTTTTATTTTCGAAGAATAATTTCAAATTGTGAGGAAATAATTTATTGAAGTAGGAGAGAATGTAAAACCCCAATATTTCATAGTAAGTTATCACTTTAAAGTAGTTTAAAAGCTTATATTTCACGCAACACCGACTTGGCTTGCGTTATACACAAGATTGAGTTTCTGAAAAAACAACACATTAGTATTATAATTATTTAAACTATATATTTGTTTATAAATTAAAAAATTTAATATTAATAATAATAAATAAATTTATAATGTTATTCATAATTTTTCACATAAGTAAAATCATATTTACAATGAAATGTATAAGTTCTGTTAAAATAGTCATATATTTAGATAACAATTGACTTAAAAGAACTACTTTTTACGTCCTTTTGTGAACAATAACAAAATTAATTTTGAAAACTCCTAAAAATTTAATTTTGTATAATAGACATCGTTTTTTAATTTGGAATATCAAAATTAGCTTATGGTGAATTTTTTGTATTTTTCTGAAAAAATTCAAGTTTTGATGAATAGTGAAAAATACTAAATAGTACATAAAAAACCGACTTTTTCATTTAAAAAATAATTTTTAATTAAAATTTATCATAAAGAAAAAAATTGGTACAAAAAAATATATATTATTCAAATGTAATTCATTTGAGTCATTTTATAACAAGATTAGATATCTAAAATTTTGTTGAACACTTTAACGTCTTTTACCCACCTTCTAGGCACATTTTCAAATTTGCATAAAATATAATTTTACAACATCTGTGAATTGATTTTAAAAAATATAACAGAAATAGTTCTCATCATTAAGTAAAATGTGGTTCAATAGGATGAAAATAATTTTTGGTGAATAGTAACTTTTTAATTTTATTTACCATGGTTAAAAGTAAATAGCGAAATTAAAGATAGAAATAATACTTTAATAATATAAAATTACCCAAACACATGTCCTAATTCTATTGAATAAGTTTTTTTCGACCAAAATAAACCATAGGACAAAAATAAGATCCTTTTTGGTTCATTAGGGTTAGATTAGGACATATATTATATTTTTTTAAAGAAGAGGTAAAAGTGTTAAATTCAATGTTTAATAACTAAACCATTTTTAATATAGGGTTACACATAAGATAAATTAGACAATAAATATTCATTAAAAATATAAAAAGATTCCCTAAATCATTTTTATTTTATTTATAATTTTTATACATTAAATAATTAAATTTATTTTGAACACAATGATAATGTAGTAATTACCTTATTAATGAATGATTAAAATAATTGATATTATAAATATTAAAATAAATGTAAATTGAAACTTTTGATTCCAGAAATTAATTTTCTAGGATAATATTACATTTTAGGGTTTGTTCCATGTATTTTGTTTCTAATTAATCAAGTTTTTATGACTTTCACAAAAACCAAATATTAAATAGTGTCAAAATTGACATAAATGAGTTTTGAAAAAAAAAATTTATTAAATGATAAAATATTAATAAAAATTTAATATTCTTACAAAGGGATTATATAATGTTAGATATTTTATTAATTAACCACTTTATGTTCTCTTGGAATTTTATAATAAATATATTAACCATGTAGTAAAAAAATACAAGAAGACATGGTAAAAGTTAAACTATTTAACTAAGAGTTAAATCTAAAATATAAGGTTACTATGTTAACCTAAAATTGTCTAAACCCTATTTTTTGAGAGTATTTAGACCCATACCAACCTTATCCTCAAAATAAATCCATTTGGAGCTATTATAAACCGAAAATAATTTTATAACAAATTAATATTTTAATCATTTCCTAAAGTGTCCCTCGCCTCTCTAATAAAAGGGTACATCTCCTTCTTTTAAATTAGCCCCTCCAAATCCATTTGGCATGCCCAAAACCTTCCCAAATCTACCCCAAACTACTCTAAATTCAACCTAGAGACCTTAACTTGAGCATAAAGCTAAACTAAGGATCCCTTTTGTTCAAATCAAAAGGAAACACCCGAAGATGATGTAATTATTTTATCACCTCTTTCAATGTTCTTTTCTTATTCTCCTTCCTCTTTATTTTTTGTTACCATAAAAAAAATAAAACCATTGCCTTATAAATTCCGATATGTTATTATAAATATGGTAAAACCATATTCATTATTCTATCCATCCTTTTAATTAAAAATTCACCATGTGTGCATACATACGACTTACCGCCTCCACGCCATAGTGTAGTTTGTTATTCAACACTTATTATTTGAATGGGTATAATAATGAGTATAATTAATTAAAATAATGAATATAACATGTTAAATATTATATATATATATAATATACCATCCAATTACATGTGATTTCACCATCAATAGAATGATATTTCCTCTTGTGCGTGTGTACGACTTACCGTCACCACAACACGATGAGATTCATCTTCAATGATCACCATTCAAGAATTTTTATAAAAATATATATATATTGATGAAATATGAGAAATATGAAATAATATTTCTACTGGAATAATATATATTTATGTAGATAAATATATGTCATTTACTTACTTCTATACTATATAATAATAAAACAGAAAAAACGCTCATGCGTACGTATAGACTACCGTCTCCCAGAATGGTGTTTCCATTTCATATATCTATCTATTATACATATTTATATTCTGAATATATATAATATATAAATCATTTTTTATATTCTTTAAGTATTTTAATCATGATCTAAGTGATACTATCAATAATAACAAGTTAAAACCCATATGATAAAGAAAGCGATTATTACCCGAAATGTTACTTTGTTATGGAAATTATTATTAAATGGGTAGTATAAAGTCATAATTGAATCATATATTATATCGTAAATATGAATATGGTTCTGGTGTAATTTAATAACATACTATGGTCATTATACAGGAGGTTAAATGTACCCTCGACTAAATGAAAGTACAAGGTAAGGGTTAATTACTCAATATCATTATTATTTGAGATTGTTTATGTGTAAGTATTTACTGGGACATATATATCATCCATGTCCATGTTTTATAAAATTGTTTTCAAAATTAATCTATTAAGGTTTTATGTAATTTACTCTTTAACAAGATCATCATTTTAAATGTTTTAATTATTCATTTTTCAAAATATATTTAATTAATTTCAATGTTTTCAAAATGATTTTAAGGATTTATTTTTATATACATGATTGTTTTAAAATTTTAATTCCTTTAAAAAGTTTCAAAGTGTTAGGGTACACTTTCTTTCACACATCTCTTTTAAATTAATTCCTTTATAAATTGTTTGACTTTTAAATGATTTCATGAAAAAAGAATATTTCTCTTAAAGGATTTTACTGATCATTTTCAACTATGTCAACGTCATTTAATAGATATTATCCTTGATTGAGTTTGATTTATTATAATCCATTCGTTCATATTGTATTGAGTGTGTTATGATATGTTTTAATGTGGATGTTCTATTTTTATATCATTCATGGTTTATAGTTTATGTATTGACATTTTTATGCTAGTTTTAATATGAATGTTTATGTTATGCTTCACCCTTTTCATATAAAAATTCATTGGACTTAGTAACTGATGGGCAGGGCCTTCTATATCCCCTCGATGCATCGGCAGGTCTCAAGAGAAAAACGGGTGTCTTGGAATAAGGCCATGATAGAATATTTATGAGTGGTCATGCACAAGGCCTTAATGTAGTAGTAATTATGCCCTAAATTATGCATTCCCTCATTATTAAATTAGTTATTACATGTGATTATTCGACTAGTATAACATATTTATGCATGTTTATATGGTAATGCCTGATTTAATTTTTCTATATTATAAGTTTATGTTTTAAAAAAATTTCTATTTTTCTTATACATCTTTCCTTAAAATTTTATAGCTTCCGCTCAATTATTTACCCTTACTGTGCATATGAACTCACCCCTCTCTTATGTTTTATTTTTAGAGGATGCCATGAAGTTTATTATGATTGATATACAGGGTTAATATGGATAAATAATGGCATTCTCAATGGATTATTTATGTTGTGTTAGAAATTTCAATGTATCGTTAATGTATGTAATCTATTTTCCGAGACTGCTAAACTGATCGGTCCTTCGGGACTTATTTCCATGTAATTTTTCCAATCTATTAAAATAATGAACCAGCTCTGGGTAACTAGGGTTGGGGCGTTACAATTGGTATCAAAGGAATTTTAACAAAAACCGTTGAAATATATTTAGAAATCATAGATTAGGGATCATAACCCTAAGATAGACTTTGGGGATAAGTATAGATGAACCCCCTAGAATTTTGGTAATGATCATGGATAACCGTGGATTAAACCTACGATGTTATAGATTGAAAGCACCATCCCTGGATTATGTGGTTTTATTCAATGGGATGTGTTTATCACCCTGTGATTTCTGGTCTAAGTGAATGGAGGAAACAATAAGGAATTGGATTAACATTGACTTTTTTGGAAAATCTTGTGATTTTGGGCAACAAAATTGGATAATGACTGGAGAGAAAGATATTGTGAGTATTCCAAATTAGTTATCAAGATACATGATTAACAGTGTGATATTTTATGACATTACTAACACATTGAATAAGAGGAAGATGAAAGTTTATAAATGTTCAAATTTTAAGAATCATATATGAAAAAATATTTGACTTCCAAAATGTCAAGAGGAAGGAAAGAAAAACCCTTATGGAATACCTCAGATGGAGGGGAGGATGTTATCTCTGCGGAAAAAAGGGTCATAGAGTGACCAATTATAATAGAGTTTAATGTCTCATCTGTTGAAATCATGGGCATTACCCAACTAAATTCTTAGACATAAGAATCTACCTCTAAACCAAGGAAAGGCCTATTCTATTCCAACCATTAAATTTGAAGGATTGAAGTATTTTTGTATTTGGATAAAAGAACTATGAATTACTGAATTATATAAAGAGTATTAAGTTTATGTTTTTTGCTAATTATTTTCAAGAATATTTTGAATAGTTATAATGGACAAGGAAATTGATTTAAAGGTAGGAAAAAGGTTTCTAATGTATAATTCTAATCAATGTCTCAATTATCAAAAGAATATACCCCAAAATCCAATATTTGATCACGATCAAGATTATTCTTCTACCAAAGATAAAGAGGAATGATTAATGTGGTTATGTTGGGATTGAAGAATTATGTCATTTGAGTATTTTATCAATGATGTAATGGTTATTTGAATTATGGAAATAAATAAGGATTCTGTTGCAGTACTATTTCATTGAGGATTTGAGATTGTATGGTACTAAGAAAAGTGACTCAATAGTGAGTTAAATGTTTTGGAAAATACAAGGCTGATGGAAAGATAAACCTTAATATGGTCATGATACCGAGGTCCTGATTTTTGAAGAAGAGATGATTGATTTGGATCAATTATATTGTATATTTTTTACTACCTTGTAAAAAATTAAATGTTTGTTTATTCCATCATTGTTGGAGTTCAAAAAATTTTAGATTTAAGGAGTATATATTGTATTCTATAAGTAATAAGGGAGCATGAATGTTTTCAATAAGGATTAATGGTAATTCAAGGTGTTAACATGTTTTAAGAGAATAAATGGTGAAGGTATTCACATGTTATTATGTGGAAAAAATATATCTTCATTATGTTATGTTTACCTTCGTTATATATTTTTGGACTGTTAGTTTGTAGACAACTACTTTGGATAAGTCTAAAGGTTTAAATGGATTAAGTTGAACACTTTTTTTGAGGTTTATGTATGATTTATTGGATAATTTGACCTAACCTTTTGGTTTTCAGTAAACATTTAGTGGATTAATGGAATACTTGTGGACCTTATGATTTATCAAATGTGCTTCAAGAATAAAAAATCATGTTTGAACATTCATTTCCTAGTGAAAATAAATTTAAGCACAACCAAAAGATGAGATATAATTATGACAGATTATGAAATCAAGTATGTTTTCTTGAGATTTTATCTTGATAGTAAATTTATCCCTACTCTTCAAAAAAAGTATCTAATTTTTTTATCCTAATACCTTATGTCTTTTTGAACCGATTATAATTTAAATCATCAAATATTTATGGCTTTGAGGCCCTCAATTTTCCATTTATTGTTAACTTGTTTTTGATTGATGACCTCAATCACTCCCTAAAAATATTTATATTCTTCCTCCAATTATTTGTCTCTAATTTCCACCAATGTTATATTATTCAAAATAATAATTCGGTGGTAACTTTTTCATTCCCCTTTCCCTCTTATTATGACTAAATTTTTTTAACCCTATTTCCAATGTGGGTTTTCTATAATGATATTTTCTATTTTCAACATTTTAATTTCAAAGAGCAATTTCAAATTGTGAGGAAACAATTTATTGAAGGAGGGGAGAATGTAACACCCCATGATTTCATAGTATGTTATCTCTTTAAAATATTTTAATAGCTTATATTGCAAATAACACCAACTTATCATGCGTTATATGATATATTGGGTTTCTTCAAAACAACACATTGGTTTTATAATTATTTGAATGACATATTTATTTTTCAATTAAATATTGTAATATAAACAGTAAAAAAATTTAACTGTTATTCATAATGTTTTAACATAAATAAATCATATTTACAATTAAATGTATATGTTTTTTAATAAAGTTATATATTTAGAAAAACTATTTTCTTAAAAGAACTACTTTTTGTGTACTTTTGTGAATAATAATAAAAATAATTTTAGACCCTTCTAAAAATTTTATTCAGTAAAATATACTTCATTTTTGAATTCAGAGTATCATGATTAGATTATCATGAATTTTTGGTATTTTTCTGAAAACATTCAATTTTTGATGAATAGTGAAAAATACAGCATAGTACCTAAAAACCCAACTTTTTATCTAAATAATTATTTTTAATTAAAATTTATCTTAATTTAAAAATAGACACATAATACATATATTAGTCCAATTTAAGTCATTTGAATCATTTTATAATAATATTAGATATATAAAATTTTATTGAACTTTTTAACATCATTTACCCACCTTTTAGGCACAATTGCAAATTTTCATAAAACATAATTTTACCACTTCTGTGATTTCAAAATTCTGACAGACATAGTTTTCACCAGTAAGTAAAATGTGGTTCAATAGGATGAAAATAATTTTTGGTGAATAGTAACTTTTTAATTTTATTTACCATAGTTAAAAGTAAATAGGGTGATTAAAGGTAGAAATAATACTATAATAATATAAAATTACCCCAACACCTGTACAAATTCTATTGGATAAGTTTTTTTCAACCAAAATCAACCTTATGTCAAAAATAATATCCTTTTTTATCTATTTGGGTTAGATTAGGAAATTTATTATATTTTGTTTAAAGAGGAGTTAAAAGTGCTAAATTCAAAATTTAATAACTAAACCATTTTTTATATGGGGTTAAAAAAATATAAATTCAAATATAAATATTAATTATAAATCTAAATATATTCCCTACATCATGGTATTTTATTTAAAAATTTTAGATATTAAATAATTAAATTTATTTATGACACAATAATAATGTAGTAATTACCTTATTAATGAAAGATTAAAATAATTGATATTATAAATATTAAAATAAATTTAAATTTAAACTTTTGATGCCATAAACTAATTTTCTAGGTGTATATTACATGTTAGGGTTGATTAAATGTATTTTCTTCTAAGTAATCATGTTTTTATGACTTTCACAAAACCCAAATACAAAAATAGTGTTGAAATTGACATAAATACGTTTTGAAACAAATACTATTTTATTAAATGATATAATATTAATAAAAATATATTATTCGAACAAAGAAACCATATAATGTTAGATATGTCATTAAACATCTAATTGAGGTTCTATTGGCATTTTATAGTAACTATATCAACCATTTAGTATAAAAATACCAGAAGACATGGTAAAAGTAAAACTATTTAACTAAAAGTTAAATCTAAAAGATAAGGTTAATATGATGATCTAGACATGCCTAAAACCTATTGGATGAGATTATTTATACTCATACCCACCTTATCATCGAAATAAATCAATTTTGAGCAATTATAAACCGAAAATAACTTTATTATAAATTGATATTTCAAGTTTTTCCTAAACTCCCCCCAGCTCTCTTATAAAAGGGTACTCCCCATTCTCTTAAATTCACAACTCCAAAGCCATTTGGCTCAGCTAATCACTAATCAAATCTCCTCCCAACATCTCTAAATTCATCCTAGAGACCATACCTTGATCATAAATCCACCCTAAAGGGCCCTTTTTTGAAATCAAATGGAAACACCCGAAGAAGAGGTAATTATTTTTTCACCACTTTTAAAGTTATTTTCTTATTCTTCTACATCTTTATTTGGTGTTACCGTACTAAAATAATAAATCCCATACCATATAAATTATTAGATGTAATTATAAATATTTTAAAACCATATTCATTATTCTATCCATCCTATTAATGAAAAAGTTAGCATGCGTGTGTATATACGACTTACCGTCTCCACGTCATTTTGTATTTTTTTATTCAGCACTTATTATTCGGATGGGTATAATAATGAGTATAATAAATTTAAATAATTATTATATCATGGTAATTATTCTATATATAAAATATATCAACCAATTACATATAATTTCACCATCAATATAATGATATTGTCGCTCGTGCATACGTACGGCTTACCCTCTCCACGACGCGATGAGATTCATCTTCAACGATCACCATTCAAGAATTTTGATAAAAATATATATATTGATTAAATATTAGATATATGAAATAATATATATACTAGAATAATATTTATTTATGTAGATAAATATATATCGTTTACTTACTTCTATAATATATGATAAGAAAACAAAAACAATGTTAATGCGTACGTACGGACTACCGTCTCCATGAATGGTGTTTCGATTTTATATATCTATCTATTATACATATTTATATTATAAATATATATGATATATAAATCATGTTTTATATTCTTGAAGTATGTAAATCTGGATCTAAGTGATACGATCAAGAATAACAAGTTAAAACACGTACGATAAAGAAAGCGATTATTACCCGAAATGTTACTTTATCATGGAAATTATTATTAAATTGGTAGTATAAAGTCATAAATGAATCATATGTGATATCATAAATATGAATATTGTTGTGGTTTAATTTAACAACATACTATTTTCATTATAAAGGAGGTTATAGGTACCCTCAACTAAAGGAAAGTACAAGGTAAGGGTTAATTCATCAATCTTGTTATTATCTGATATTTTTTATGTGTAAGTATTTACTGGGAAATATTTATCATCCATGTCCATGTTTCATAAAAAAAATCAAAAGTAATGTCTTAAGATTTTATGGAAGGTAATCATTAACAATGTCATCATTTTAAATGTTTTAATTATTTATTTTTCTAAATCTATTTAATTAATGTTCTTGTTTTCAAAATGATTTTAAGGATTTTTTTTATATGGACATTATTATTTTAAAATGTTAATTCCTTTCAAATGTATCAAAGTGGTATGGGACACTTTGATTCAAAAATCAATTTTAAATGAATTCCTTTATAAATGTTTTGACTTTTAAATGATTTCATGAAAAAGGGATATTCTTTTCAAAGGGTTTTACTGATCATTTTCAACTATGTCAACATCCTTTGCTGGATATTATTCTTGATTGAGGTTGATTTATTATAATAAAATCTTCTAAATTGTATTGAATGAGTTTTTATATGTTTAACTCTAGATGTGCTATTTTTATACCATTCATGGTTAATGGTTATAGTATTGAAATTTCTTATGCTAGTTTTAGTAAAAATGTAAATGTTATGTTTCACCCTTTTCATATAAGGAATGCATTAGACTTATTAAGTATCGGGAAGGGCTCTCTATAAACCCTCGATGCATCGACTGGTCTAATGAGACAAACTAGTGTCTTGGGACAGGGCCTTGATAGAATATTTATGAATCGTCTTGGCATAAGGCCTTGACGTAGTAGTAATTATGTTATGCATTTTGCATTCCCACGTTATGAAATTAGTTATTAGATGTGATTATTCTATTAGTATAATTTACATGTGCATGATTATATAGTAATTTTTGATTTAATTTTTCCATATTATGGTCAGGTTTATATTTTAAAAGGCTTCTGTTTTTATTATACATATTTCCTTAAATCATTATATCTTCTGCTGAATTATTTACCCATACAGAGAATCTGAGCTCACCCCTTTCTTATGTTTTATTTTCCCAGGATGCCAAGAAGTGTATTATGATCGATATACAGAGTAATTTACGGGAATAATGGTGTTATCAAATGATTATTTATGCTATGTTAGAAAGTTTAATGTATCGTTCGTGTATGTAATATATTTTCCAAGATTGCTAAATGGATTGGTCCTTCGGGACTTGATTCCTTGTAATCATGCTAATGTATTAAAATAATGCACCGGATATGGGTAACTAGGGTCGGGGCATTACATATTTCAAGAATAATAATTCTTGAATGGTGTCCCCAATTTCTTGTGGAAGGATAAATAATATGTGTGGTCATCAAGACCTACTTACTTGGACCTTTTAGGTTCTGACAGGAAGAGCACATCATTGTCCAAAATAGCAATAAAGTATCCATTAACCTAATCATCTCAGAATCAGTATAATTTTTTCTACTTCTCCTATAAATAATTTTGCCTAGGTCACCTATTCTCATATTGGTGATTTAGGGTTTATCGTTTATGATTAGGGGTGAAGCATGATACGGTGTAGGTTTTAGAGCTGGTGTGGATGTGAAGGCTAGATTAAATATGATGGATGTTGAATCCACATTTCCTTATCCTCTCCTTAGTATTGGTGAAGTTATTTGGGACTTGATCTTAGTACATTGAATGAAGTCATCCATTATTTAGGAAATGGTGAAAAAAATCCAAAAAAACAACCCATATATTTCACTATGATGTGCAACGGTCGTAGCTCACCACAAAGGTTACCAATGTAGAGAGTGAGCATTTCTTCTTGGGGAAGTGATAGGTTCATGGAGTATGTCGGCCCTTTCCATCTAGAAAATAAATATAAGACTCTCTCATTTTCATGTTGTTTTCGATTTGATAGGTCACTGATTATTTTCTTTTCTAGTGTTGAGTTTTACTTAAGGGGGGATTACTGATGATGATCCTCCCATATCACGATCGACTAAGGTGGAAAATGGTGTACCATTTAAAGTATTGTCCTTGATTGGTTTTTATGAAGCATATGAGTTTCATAGTTTATTGTACCTTTATTGTTCCCATAATGGGATCTTAATGGGACTCATAGTGCATCAGATGTTGTTCTCGATCACCTGAGCCATTGCATATTAGGAATGTAGGACTCCTGAATTTTGGAGGTGGTGGGGTGTCACTCACCCAGTTAGGGTATGGTTTTAATTCTGGTTTTACTAGTACACACCACTTCTCTATGGTTTCCGATTGATCTACCAATGAATTGATGGAGTCGATAATCCCTTAATGAGTGTGTGGTTGAATAGAGCCTTTGATAGGTGTAGAAATTGGTAGGATATAGTTTTTTTATTCTTCCATTATTGGGTGCTAATATCTGGTCAGGGATATCTTTAAAGTATTTTCCTAAACGCATTCATGTTTTATCCTTAATGGAGGGAAATCTTGATGTTTGTACATGATTAGTTCTAGGTAAACTGATGGTCTAGGAACTGAGTTGGGTGTATGTCTTTTCCTATCTTTATCTATTCTGTTGAATCATTTTTGGCCAAGGTACACATTTTGAAATTGTATGTTGAGGCACTGCAGAGGGATCATATTTGATAGAAATGATACCTAATAGAAACTCATTATTGAGTCACCTCAACTCATTCATTTAATCCAAATAATGATAGAATCTTTCTTCGATCCTAGGGAGCTCATCCTCACCATGAGTAGGAGGCAGATTATATGTGTATTTTCTTTTATTCTTGTTAGAGATTCACAAAATAGGTAGTACATGAATGATCAAGGGAGTAACAAAATTTAGAGAGACTATACAGTTCTGGGTACACACACCTTTTCATTTATCATAATGTGGACCACATTCCGAATGGTTCCATCCACTCCATAATACTCTTCATTTTAATTATTTTGGGTGTCGTCTGTATGGTTTACATTCATGAAAATTACAAATTCATAAATCATTGTATGAATCATACTGGATATCAAATGATAGGAGGGTTATTTATTCCTTTTGTTGGACCTCTCCCTTCCGTTTTGGGATCCTGTTCAAGCTTCTTATCAATGGGTAACTTGGAAGAATCCTCTATGGATCATGGTTATAAAGATCCCTTCTAGGGGAAATGGGTTGCAAGATGGGGTAAATTGGGATACTTCACCACTTTTCTTCCTCCCTAAATAGGAAAATACTAATTTCCATTGTGGGTGGTCGAGGTAAAAAGCCGCAGACCTGTGGGATGGTGTTTCTTATGTTCTCTTGTTGTTTTTCCTTGGGCCAATTTTATCGACCTTGTGGAGGCATTTTTTGTTAAAAATTCCCCCATTCCTATGGGTTTTCTATGATCATGTTCTACGGTGGATGCAGCTACTATCACCACCCTCTTGATCTCTCACATCCTTGTTTGAGCATGAGCTGGATTTGATGTTGAGACTACTTTCACTTCTACAAAATAGGCCTTTAAAAGCACTAAAAATGTCCTTTACTAGTTCTAGAGAAGTGTTGAAAATCAGAGTGAGATTAAAATACATTTTCTTTTATCCTCACCAAAAAATCTCTAATAAAGGATTCGTTTATCATTGCTAAAAAAATTTGTCATAATGGGGTCATTTATCAGCTCTTTTTTAGTGATGAGAAAGGATCACTTAATTTGTGCATTTATTTATCATCAATAAAGGGCATATTTATCATTAGTTTTAAAAACACTCATAAAGAAACAATTTATCAATGCTTCCAAAAGCACTGATAAAGGAACAATTCATCAGTGTTTTCCAAAGAAATGATAAAGGGGCATACTACAATGTGCTATAATAGTAAATTGTATCACTAGAAACACAGTAATATCAAAAAAATCAAGTACAAATATAGAGTTTAAATGAAATGAAATTTACAACACAAATACAAGAAAAAAACTATAATATAGACATTTCAAAAAATGGTTTATACAATGACATAAGTAAAAATTATTACATACATTCAAAAACTTCAATGTTCCTTTGTTTTTTAATCTTGACCCCAACTCATGTTTTTTCAAACAAAACACCCAAACTCATAAAAATTAATTCAACTGTATAAGAAAACAATTCTTATATTAATAATAATATTCAAAAATAATTTAACCAAAGTATTAATTTTAAACTAAACATCGAGTCATACAAGGAACATTGTGTATCAGATTGAGTTGTGGTTGATTCTTCCACATCACACCACTTCTTATTCTTATTCCAGAATTATATCTGTGAAAATTAATTAAATGAGTTTAAGATAATTTCCAAGCGTGTTTGATCATTTTTCAGTGAGTACCACATTTTGAACTAAAATTTTGATCTTAAACTGATAACAAACACTTTGATTCATACCAGAAACATCATGTATTATACTTAGGTGAGTTTAATTCCTACACATATGAAATTGAATATGGATCATTTTCATAAAGTCTCAAAACAATATGAATTTGTTTTCTCATTTCTGAGTAGGTCCGTTTTTAGTTACAATTAAATTGATGTCAATTTTAAATAAAAAGATGCACTTGGAGTCTTAACAGTCGCATTGTGTATCAAATTTAGGTTAATATGATTGTTACATGTCTAAAATGACATATGGATCATTTTAAAAAGGTATCATAAAAATATGAATGTATTCTCTCAGTTTTGAGAATGTCACATGTATTTTTTTACAAAAATTGTATTTTAAAAAAGAAACATGAACTTTGAATCATTATGTTCAAATCATGTATTGGTTTGATTTGAAAATATTTCCTACACTTCATATATGAATTCTTAATTATTTTTCTAAATTATCAATAAAATACATGTACATTTGATCTATATTCTATGAGTGATACTTTTTAAACTAAAATATCAATTTTAAACTAATAATAGATACTTTAAGACAGAGTGGGAACATCATGTATTAGATTTAGGTGAGTCTTATACATAAATGTCTGAAATTACTTATAGATCATTTTCGTAAAGTATAAAAATAATCTAAATATGTTTGCTTGGTTTTGAGTAGGTCAGTTGTCCATTTTACTAAAATTGTTGTCAATTTTAAATAAAAAGATGCACTTGGAGTCACACCGGTCACACCGTGTGTTTTATTGAGGTGTGTTTGATTCTTGCACATCTAAAATTACATATGGTTCATTTTTCTAAAGTATCAAAACAATTCAAATTCATTTTCTTGATTTTGAGTACAACACTCTTATTTTTTACTAAAATGTCATTTTGAACTAGAATCATATACTTCGACTCATTACGATCACATAGTCTATCAGTTTGATATTAAAATACTTCCTACACCTCAAAAAAAATTTATGAATCATTTTCATAAATTATTAATAATATTTGATCTTGTTTGATTGGTTTTTATTGAGTGACACTTTTTGAGGTAAAATGTCAATTTTAAACTGATAATGAACACTTTGAGTCATACCGGGTGCATTATGTATTGCATTGAGGTGATTATGATTACTACATGTCAAAAATGACTTATGAGTTGTTTTCAAAATGTATAAAAGAAATATGAATGTGTTTTCTTAGTTTCGACTAGGATAGTTTCCCATTTTTCTAAAATTGATGTCATTTTTTAAATAAAAATATGTACTGGGTGTTATACCTATCCCACTGTGCATAGGAATGAGGTGGGGATAATTACTAAAAACTCAGATGACTTAGGGATCATTTTAATATATTATCAAAACAATATGAATGTTTTTTATTAGTTTTATGTATTTCACTTATATATTTTACTAAAATTTCATTTTAAATAGGAAACATGCACTATGACTCATTCTAATAAAATCATGTACCAGTTTGATGTGAAACGGATTCATACATGTCATAAATTACTTATGAATATGTTTCCTAAATTATCAATAAAATCCAAGTATGTTTGATTAGATTTCAGTGAGTGACACTTTTTCAACTAAAATCTCAATTTTAAACTGATAACAGACACTTTCAGTCGTCCCTAGACATCATGTATAGGATTTATGTATATATTATTCCTATATATCACAAATTACTTATGGATATTTCTTATAAAGTATAAAAATAATCTGAATGCATTTTCACAGTTTTGAGTTTCTCGTTTCCTATTTTACTAAAATTGAATTGATTTTAAATAAGAAGATGTACTTGGAGTCATGCTAGTCACATCGTGAATCATATTGAGGTGAGGTAAATCGTTATATGTCTCAAATGAAATATGGATATTTTCCTAAAATATCAAAATAATAATAATGAATTTTCTCAGTTTTGAGTACTTCACTTGTATCTTTTACCAAAATGTCATTTTAAATTGGAAACACGCACTTTGACTCATTCTGATCACATCATGTTTCGGTTTGATAGGAAACTGATTCCTACACATCACATTATATATTTACTCGATGTTTTTATCTGAAAAATCATTCTCATTATTGAAATCCAAGAAGATTAGAGAAATATCATGTGCACATTATATCACAAGAAGTCCCCACAATTACCATATGAGATTCATGTATTGTTCTGTATTTCAACAAGAAAAGTTTTTATGATAAGAACATAAAATCAATAAGAATTTACAAAAGATCTATGAGAAAACTAAATTAGTATATGATAAAAATGATATGGAAATTAACTTAAAAATAATATATAAAATGATGATGAAATTAATTAAATAATTAGTAGGGATTCAACATTTAACGATGTTTGTATGCATTCTTGATGCAGTAACTTCTTTCATTATCTCATTTATAGGTTAGAAGTCTAATCTCTCATGGGATTGAGAAACTTTAAAAAACCACACTAACTAAAAAAACAATTCACCTATGTTAGAAGTCAATTATTATATAACTAATACTAAAAAGAAATAGATTAAAGAGAAATATGAAACAATACATTAATTCTATAGACAATGATTTTACATTAAAAACATCAAGATTGCCTATGTGATTGAGTAGTGGAAGAAACACTACAAAAAAACCAGATATTAGTGGCGGTTTAAACCATCGCTATATGGTTCGGTGGTGTTTTATAGAAACGGCCACTAAACTGGGCATCTGCAATCTATTAGTGGCGGTTTTTTCCATTTCGCTGCGGTTTAAGGGAAGCATCATATATGCCTCATTTCGCGGTGGTTTTTGTGACTTTAGTGGCGGTTTGAAGGGTGCCAGATATTTTTTTATTCGCAGTGGTTTTAAACGTCACGATATTCAGGCATTTGATAAGTCTCTGTCGCAGTGGTGGAAGCCGCCACAAAGTAGCGGCGGTTATAACCACTGCTAAATATAAACCAATTACATTTCGATGTGGTTTTAACCGCTACTAATGGTTTACCAATAAAGCATTATCGGCGGTTATAACTGCCGCGAAATGATGACCAGTAAAGCATTAGTGGCGGTTAAAACCACTGCAAAATGCGGACCAAAAAAAAAATTGCAGTTTTGCTTCTACTGCCCCACTTCCCTGAAAAACAAGTCAAACCAGAAAATGGAACAGGAGACATCATACAAACAAATAAAATGTTATTTCTAACTTGGTATCCCCAACATGATGAAACAGGAGACATCATACAAAAAATCGACCATAATTCTATAGTGATAATAATCAATAATGGATCTATAGGGAAGCATGAAATTCGTTCCAATAATTACATCATACTGTTACATGATGAGAAAGAATGAATTCTGTATAAAAAAAATTTCTTATCTGATGGGGAAAATAATTCCATTGGTGAACAATCATTGATCGAATAACCAATGAGGCTTACAGATTCTTAATGACACATAAATACACTATATAAAGGACTAGAATCTCTAGAAATGTATCAAATATAACATTGTATGATGAAATTGTGTCAAATAATGTAGAATCTATAGTAGAGGTTACTAGATTACTACCTCAAACAATAGATAAATTTGAATTATGCTCCCTATAATATGTTGACTGTCATTTAGTTTTCCCATACCATGACTCTATGCTATAACCTGACTATTCTGGGTGGGATCAAATTTCATGCACATTAATTCCTGAGTCTAGTATCAACTATATCGAATACCACCTTTTCCTCAGTAGTATGTTGTATTATAGCTACATCCCTCCTAAAAATTAAGAGGACCCACATAATAATGTGGAATATGTAAAGATCTTGTCCCCCTAAGAGGAACTGGTGGAAAAGTTTTGAAGATGTGAAAGATATGACCCAAACTCCTATAACCTCTGCATTCAACTATTAACACCGTACATTGGGCCTTTTTGGCATAATAAGGTCCTTGTTTATATCTCAGTAATTGTAAGGGTCTTTTTGATATCTCAGTAATTTTAAATACTTTTGTTTTTAGGTGATGAAGATTCGACCATATAATTAGGTAGATTTCATGCACAAAATATTCCAACAACACCTATGGGATGTTATATTGTGGAGTGGATAATGGATATAACATGACTAGTATATTGTCTTTAGAAAAATGGTTCTTTATATTTTTCAACATACTCCTCAACCTGGTCTGACAAAAGTGGTTGTTTCCCCCACTTATTTATTGTAAAAAATGGGATTAGAAGTGGTTTAACCTATTATATTGGAAGGAAAGTGGTCCAAGTGTGGTTTGGATAATTACCATTCTCTTGGGTTGTCCTCCTATTGAGAAAGGATGTCAGTTGACAATATTGAGGCATCGGGCATGACTAACCTCATTTTCCCAAGTGAATTGTGATAGGAGGTCTTCCTCATTGTCAATCCAACAAGGGGAGGACCTCCTTGATGAAGTGAACTATCAATGTAGAGAAGACCTTCATAATGATTTTCATCAAGGGGAGTACTACAATAACAACATGAATTCAAGCCATATGGAGAATTCCTACAATGTGCACCTTGGAGAAGACCTTTTGGGTGGATGATATTAAGGGAAATAAATCCTTGTTTTTTGATCATCCAGACATTTATAGCATATTTTCAATGCTGATTAGGATATTGAATTTCATAATCAATCATATTCTAAGTATTAAGTGATCCTTCATGGAAGGGTGTATGGGGAGGACCTTCATAGCTACTGGCAGCAAAGTAGATAAGACGACCTTCGCAAATGAAACTACTATTTTTGTAATTTGGTAAAAAAGGAGTAGGATCCTGATCATCCATAGATAAACATATGAGGGTTCAATAACACCAATATGAAGTAGATAAAGATCATAGACCAGATATTCATTTTCCAATCACCTTTGGTGTTGCTTCTTTTTGGATGCTCTCTTGTGGGTGATAGAGGATTCTTTCTATGGATATCATCTTACATATACTTATTCTTGTTTGATTATCTCTCATATCACTATTATAATTTTATGATAGGTCTATGGAATTTCAGTTGTGATATGTTCATACCATGTAGTGCCCACCGGGGTAGACCGATGACCTTTAGATGGAACGGGGGTATAGTCCAGATCTGGTTGTCCATATAACATGGGATTTGGCCCATGACCCTCTTGAATGGGAGAAAAGATGTGTATCTTCTCTAAATCTCCTCGTATTGTGTTAATGAGACACCCAACTTATGGTAGAATAGTTGTGTGTCTTCCCTTTTACCATTTTTAGAATATTCTAGGTGACTTCATTGACCAGAACATGCATATTTTCTTATTCTATTGTTGGAGAATGTGTATGGGGCTGATCTTTTCTCCATTTCATATAGTTATATACTGATGTTAATCAAGTCAGTGGGAAAGGATATGGGTATTCCCTATATTTTTTACCAAAATATTCTTGGTGATTTCTTTGAATAATACCAGATTATACCGACAAGCTTAGTAAATGTGGAAAAATGTGTCCTCTTGCTCATAGTTTGACACTGTATTTAGTTAGTGGGATTTTTTGGAGGGTATAGATGTAGGGCCATGTTCTTGGTTTATTTTTCACTACCCTCAATGGGTTTTCCTGACTACCTGGGTTTGGGAGACTTAGGTCAGACTCCCGAGGTAAACACACACATCATATAGAGGTTTTATTGATTTGTAGCATTGGTGATGGTGAATGCTAGATGGAGCCCTTTAGAGGGTCCCTTATGCTATCTAGATGAGTCCATCAGTGACATATTGATCAAACTCCCTAGATAAGGGAGGAACATGTTATTTCCTTCCATGGATATGACCATGAAATGGTTTGAGATAGAAACTATTTACAACAAATTATGTTCCACTAGTCATTGTCGAGTAGACATCTAGTAAGGATTTTTGAGATGAATGGATTTTTTAGCTTCCTCTGAAGATTGAAAGGTACCATTTAGGTGTGACTCCCAAACCAGTGAATTTGAGACCCAATGTTGAGGGTGAAAGGTTGATAATAGAGCCCTAGTTTTAAATGAGGATCCAACTTGTGATTTAGTTGAAGCATATGTGTTCTTAAAGTAGTAAAATGTCATTTGGATCAAAGGGGGTTCTGGTTGAAAGTGCCAGAATACTTATGAGAAACATTTACAAGAAATCCTCATGAAATCAGCATATCAATAAATAAACACATGTATAATCAATTGTATCAGATCTATGTTTTTCCACATTTTATATTTTTAGAGAGAGAAAGGAGCCTAATATGTGGGTGACACATGCATTTTGTTTAAGGTTCCATGTTAGGTTCATCATTTTTGTTTCCAACTACTTTTATTGGTGAGTATATTATTTGTATCACATGATTAGGCTAAACCACATTCCCATTATCCTCTTATGTTTGGTCTCTATACTACCTACTAGTTTCCAATTTATAAAACCAGAACAAAATAACAAAAGGATCACTCTTTATTCATCCAAAATCTCAACTACCAATTCAACCACAGGCCTAAATGGAATGATGTATACCATACTCGAGAAATCAAGACATAAAATGAAACATCATAAATCAAAAAAATGCATAGAAGGAAACATGGGAAATTAAGAAAAAGTTAGGACATGGAAATGTTTGGTGGAAACTATGTGCCAGACATGTTACATATACAAACCAATCGTTCACATATTTGTTCAACACATCAACAATACTACTACTCATTGTCCGATGATGCATAGTCACCCTCTCCACCTCCATCTCCACTACCTGCTGCCGCCTGTAAGAACATTATATTGAAAATTAAATATTGTTTCATATTTATAATTAATCTTAAAACCAATAAAAGTTTGAAAAATAAATGATTTTGTTTTTTGTGACTTACCTACTCACCACTAGTCGATGCAATACCATCGGGAGCATATATTCTCATATGCTGACGTATTTCAATCAACTCTTTCTGCAATGAAGATATATGATCCCCCTGGTGGTGAAATGTGTTTCGTAGAGAAACAATCTATTTCTGAGAATCTCCGGGTATGGGCTGACTAAACCCATAAGTAGATGTATCTACCATCCCCAGTGGCCTACTAAAAACCATAGATGGTACGGGTCCCTAACCCATCCCGCGCACTCTACCAGGATGCTCCTTCCCAAGGACTTTAGAAACCGGTTCATCTTGGGAGACTAAGTAGGACCGCCCAGGATTGGAATCCCATATTTCTTTAATTTTTACCTATAAATAAAATATCAATATATATTAACATAATAAAAACTGATAATAAGTTATTATAATAAAAAATTGACTTCATACCCCAACTTCTTTGGCAGGCTCATTAACAGAACTTCCATCTGTTTTTTTGTGAACATCCAGCCACAGTTCAGTTCGGGATGCTTCATGCCCTAAACTATATGACTGCATTAAGCAAAGATAAATCAACTATTCAATATGTTAAATAGATGATATTGTCATATAAATATTTAAACTAATTAAAATATTACCAATGAAATTCGGCTTCTAGAAAATCTCTTTGAGACCGCAGTGTGTGGGATGAATTGCTTTCCCGGTTTGATGCATTATGTCTTGAGAGATCCTGAAATAAATAAAATTTAATTTAACAGTAATGTATTCAATGTCATCTCCTCTTCATATGTATTTATAAATGTAAAATGAGGATAATATAATAATATATATTTCAATGCCATCCGCTTCTCATCATCATTTCTATCAACAAAAACATTCCACTGTTCTTTCGGTACCCCACTGGGTAGCTTCTCATACATTTTTTTCATGGTCAACAAAGTATCGTTGACATCACACCACAACTTCCATTTCAAATCTTTCCATTTTTTAGCAAGATTTTTCAATGTCCACTTCTGTACTATCACATCAGCAACGGTAAAGTGGAAGAACATCTGTATACAGAAATTCATTTTGAACATATTAGTAACATGAAATTCAATTAAACCATAACGTAATAAAATTATCTTTATCTAAGAATCAAAAACTTCATTTTTCCATTTTGGAGTCATATGCCTCCAATCATCATATGAAATAGGCAGGGAAATGGGCTCTGCTGCCAGCTGACCTATAATCTGGCGAAGTAACCACGCGGCGTCATCCGTCGGGACCCCATAAGAATCAAATGGCATGACTATCTTCTCGCCATTCATGTTCCAAACATCTGAACTTTTTATGTGTTTTCCACAGTTGCATTTTTTTCATCTGCAATGAGAAAACAATTATTATAAACAAAATGCATTAAATTTATTTAATTAAAATTTGTACCTATGACTGTAACCCTCCTGAATGTCTATGATGAACTGGAAGGGGTCTGTCGCCACCCCACTACTGAGGATCCTATAGGGATATTCGATGAATCATCCTCTAATGAGACATCCATAGATGGTGTCAGAGATGGTGAAGGGGGAGATGGTGCAGGGGTGTAGGCAGCTGGTGCCTCAGATGCTGTGGGGACAGACGGATCGTCATCTATCTCAGAACTAGATGAAATAGTGTACCACTTCCTCCTTGGAATTTTTGTCATTTAATCAAATAAAATTAAGTTCAGAATATATATTTCGAAAAAATTATGCAGAAAAAAAATAAAAAATGATAATATATGCCCATTACTAACAAACAAAATATATATAACAATGATAATGAATGAATGCAGAAATGAAACAAGTGGTTTCTTAATGAATAAATAATTGTACATACAATCATTTTCCCCTTCAATCATGTCGGTTTTCTGCTCCATTGCTTCATCCACTTCATTCATCCTTTTTAGACAAATATTTTCAATATCATGATGGACAAATAATTCTGCTTCATGTTGTTGATGAAATTCAATTGCAGAGGTCAAATCTTCCACTTTATCACCGATATCAAACAAATCTATTTGTATTACATGAGTAACTACACTCCACCCTTCATCCACAACATCATTCACATAATATACCATTTTTTCTTGTGATGCTAAGATATATGGATCATGCAGTTCACGATCACCAACATACATCAAGTGGGAGAAGTTTAAAGAAGTAAATTGCAAGGAATCTCTTTTAACACCTCTGATAATATCGACCCATTTTCATTTGAAGAAAACAACAGAAAAATTCCCATGGTAGTTTAATTCAATAATATCATGAAGCTTTCCATAGTATCCCACTTAAGAAAATGTAAATATAACACTATTCTGTGTTTTCAAACCCACTTCTTGATCGACTGTACAAAATCTAAAGCCATTCACATTATAAGCATCGAACTTTATAACTTGTTTTATAGGAACTCTAGAAAGAAACTTAAAATCTTATGACAAGTATGATTGAGTATCAGTATTCATGACCTTAAAAAAGAAATATAATTTAATAGATTTAAAAATTGTATGTGTCAAACTAATATTCGTATTTATTGCAATATTTATAAACCTACACACCGTGCAAACCATTGCACAAACTCTTTATTCATATCTTTCGTTATATCTTTCTTATTTCATGTTCAGCCTCTCATTAGTCTCTTTGTTTGTATCCTAAACTCTTTAATAAATGGATCTGCAATTTCACTATTTAGCTGCACATATCTATGTGCCTGTAATAATTCCAATTCTGTCTGTGTCCCATATGAGGTCCTCCCAACTGATCGGCCAATAACAGGAAATATTTTTGATTTATGATGCATTTGAGATTGATTTGATGTGTCGTAAACACATCCAACTCGATTAAATCTTGTCTCAATATCATCCAAATATCTAGAATAAAAGGTGAGACACTCCTCGTCTAAATATCCTTCAGCAATAGAGCCTTCTAGTTGAGCATTATTTCTCACGTATGCTTTCAAATGCCCAAGATATCTGTGAAATAAAATAATAATATTATTCATTTATTTAAATGCCAACTTTTTTGACTTAATTGGGAACATATAAATAAAATAGCTCTCAATTGGATACATCCATCGATAGTGAACGGGGCCTCCTAATTTGGCTTCTTCAACCAAATGCACACTTAAATGCATCATGACAGTAAAAACGATGGAGGAAATATCATCTCCATTGCACAATGGTTCAATAGAAACCTCTCCTGGAGGTTGTCAAGCTGAAATGGATGTAGAGCTTTCTCACATAATTGCATGAAAAATGTGCAGAATTGGAGTACAATAGCAGTAAATATTTCAGGTAATAATGTACACAATGCCAATGGTAGTAACTGTTGTAACAAAATATGTGAATCATGACTTTTCAATCAATATAACCTACGATTCATCAAGTCAACACATCTCGAGATGTTACTCGAATACCCATCAGATACCTTTACATTTTTTAAAATTCGAAGGAACATATCTTTATCCCTATTTGTCATTGAAAAAATGGTCGGAGCATACTTTTCATTCTCATATGGCCAGAGATCACATTTTATGTTCATTACTTGTAAGTCTTTGCGAGCATTGAGATGATCCTTAGACTTTCCATGCTCATTAAGTAATGTACAAAACAAATTATCACATACAATCTTCTCAATATGAATCACATCAAGATTTTGGCACAACAAATTAAATTCCCAATACTGAAGTTTGAAGAATATACTTTTTATCTTCCATTGTTGCGTTCTGATTTAACTTGACGATGCACTTCGGACTTGTTTTCCTCTATCATTCAAATGATGAACCTTCCCAAATTCTATTTCAACATTTTCAAGCTGTGTCAATATTTCATAACTGGTTAACAACTTTAGAGGTGGTCTACGATCAATGGAACCATTAAATTTTGATTTGTTCAGCCGAAATCAATGAGATGCATCAAGAAATCTTTGATGTCACAAGAAGCACCATTTTCTACTGTGAGGTAGCCGTTTGGGGTCAAAATCAAAGTTAAAAATGGGACAATATAAACCCATATAAGTGTTCCAACCAGATAAATTCATAAGCCCAGGTAAGTCACTAATGGTCCACATTAATGTAGCATGCATTCTGAACATTGTTTTAGAAGAAACATCAAATGTCTCAACACCGTTGCTCCATAACTCCTGCAATTTTTCAATCAAAGGCTACAGTTATACATCAATATCATTTTCAGGAATTTTTTTTCCAGGAATAATCATCAAAATGATAAAATATGTTTGTTTCATACACATCCACATAGGCAGATTATAAGGGATCAAAACAACTGGCCAAATGCTATAACTGGTACTCAATGTCCCAAATGGGTTGAATCCATCGGCAGCCAATCCCAATCAAACATTCCTAGGATCAGCAGAGAAATATGGATGTAATGAATCAAATGTCTTCCAAAATTGGGAATCTCTTGGATGTCTCGTTAACCCATCATTGTTATTATCTACAGAATGCCACTTCATGTGTTCGGCGGTGTTTGATTACATGAATAATCTTTGCAATCAAGGCTTCAAAGGAAAGTAATGCAAAACTTTTTCAGGTGTGTTACTTTTCTTCTTCTCCATGAAATTATGTTCAGTCAGACTTCCAACATAACCCTTTGACTTCCATCTAGAAGAAGAAAATTTCTTACAATTCTGTCTACTGGAATCCTCTCTTCAATAAAGCATACAATCATTGGGACATGCATGTATTTTGTATAATTCAGACCATGCTTGTTAACAACTTTTTTCATATCATAAAACGGTTTTGGGATTTTTGCTTCATGAAATGCATCACGAATCAATTGCAATAACATGGGCATTGCCTTATTTTTAATTCCACATAGACATTTGATATGGTACAAATTCAGCAGAAATGAAAGCATTGAATATTTTAAACACCCACTATACAACTCTTGATTTCCATCGTCAACTAAATCATGAAACGCATTTTCCTTACTGAAGTTTTCCCTTACATTTGGATCCACAGAATCAAGAGGAGGATCCAATGATATGTTACAATCTTGATCTTCTTGTGTTACATTCTCAAAAACATCACTTGTCACGTTTCAATTTGTAGCACCCTCTTCTGGTTTTTCTGATATGTTTTGATGCTCATAGTGGGGTCTTGCAGTGCCAAATGCATCATTTATGAGGTTTTTCATTTCATTTTCCATTGCTGATGAACTTGAGACCTCATTCTGTGGATTAACATCAGTGCTCAATCTTTTTGTATTGTTTGATTCTCCATGCAAATTCCAACACAAATATTGACCAGGGAATTGCTTAAGTATTAACTGTTCATAAACTTCATCTCTCCTCAACCATGTTCTAAATTTACATTTAGGACATGGACATCTTATTCTCATTTCAACGGATCGATTAGAAATTTCAAAATCTAAAAACTCATTCAAACCCTTAACATATTGAGGTTTGTTCCTCAGTAATGTGATCCATCTTTTATCCATGTTTATCACAATGTGCCTACAAAATAATAAAAAACTTAAAACACATAGTTACTACTAAATAGAGAAAGATATTCATATATACGATAGTGTAAGATTACAGAAACATAATATAATAATGATGACCCATTGATCATAAAGTATGCATAATATAATAAAGATGATACATTGATAACATTTACCACTTACTTAGCATGCCCAGACAAACTGAACAAGTCTAGCACCTAGGAGACAGCGTCAACACCTCATTAAGGAGCAGTAAGAATATCAGGTTACACACTTATCATAACACTGTCGGTCAAAAATTTATGTTGCCTCAAACAACACCCCATTGAAAGTGATGTCATTGAACACACCAAAGATGCACAATTTTCATATAATTAGTACAATGACATTACTAGAAATATTTAGCACTTATATGACACCATTTGAGACTTATCACAGGCTAGATTGGGTACCCGAATTATGGGTATCCTAGGTCAGTTCATGAAAATTGGTCATGTTTCATCGCACTTTATGTTTTTAAATCTTTTCACTGTCTATTTGAATTTACCTCTCTATTTGAATTTGATAGTGTTTCTTATTTCCTTGAATTTGGAGAGACCTTTGTTATTCATTATATCATTAGGTTGTGCAATTTTAATTCATCCACTTGGATTTCAATAGTGGCGTTCTCATTAAAATCTCATTTAAAAACTAATGAATGATGTATGTTATTTTCACATAAATATGTTTTGTGTTTAGTACTATAAAAATTTATCTTTAATATTTCAAACAAATCATATTAAAAAAATCATGCAAACCATAAAAGTTGGATTTGATATAATACAAAGGACATGTCAAATTTTTACTTCAAACATTTATGTATATTTCAAGTCCTAAGCTCAGTTAATTTGAAGTAATTATTTAGAAAGGAATTTACAACTTTAACAAAAACAATTATACTTAATTCAATTTTAATAAATTTAAAATATTTAGTAAGTGACACTAGTTCAGAACTTATGAAGATCTTTGGAAACATGTTTAAGAATCCCATGGTGATAAATAAAATGTTCTTACTAAAGATATTGTTTGGCATGAGTATGTAAGAAGAGAAGTTTATTGTAAATCATATTAACAACTTCAACATGATAAGAATTAAATTGGAGTTAGTTAAGGTGGATTTCAAGGATCTGGAATGGGTTTTTTTGTTACTATCATCACCCCTTGAATCTTGAAATGCAATGATCACCACTAGGAGTAACTTGAGTAGAAATAATGACCTGTGTTTATGGACATTGGAGATTTAATTCTGAATGTTGAAATTCATTGGAAAGAGGTCTAGATATGTTATACATGTATATGGTGTGAAATGAATGGGGTGATCCATATTATAGAAGGGTCATAATAAAAGAAAATTAAAGAGAATAAGGAGCAGGAGCAGTTTGGTGGAGAGTGGTCCTATGTGTTGGCATTCTGGAAGAAAGGTAACCTCATCAAACATAGAAATGAGCATAGAGTGAACTCTAGAAGATATACTTCTGGAAGTGGATCCTTGAATCATGTGTCAGAAGTAGGGTGTATTGCTACTAAGTGACACTAGTTCACTTGAGTGTTAGTTGATAGAATTTGGAACTTTGATTCATTGAACACCTCATAGAAGAAGTATGAATAACTACACTTCCATGAGATTCAATGGGGAGTATCTGTAAAATGATAAATCTCTAGAGATAGTTAGTGTGGGATATGTTTCTTTCTGGACAGGGAGTGAAAGATCACTAAATTTTTAAGGAGTGAGACACATCCTGGGATTAAGGAATAAGATTTTTTTTGGATGGTTTGATGATGGAGAGCCCGAGATCCCAAAATAGGTGGGAATTTTGAAATACTAAAATCCGTGGGATTTATCTATGAGGGATGAGATTGATTCCCTCACATTCTCAAAACAGCACAATGGAGCTAACTAAGAGACATACTGGGAAGAAATTCCTTCAAAAATAAATTTGCGTATAGCCTGAAATAATAAGTGAATGCTAGGAATATATACACTATGGCGAAAAAGGCATTTAGTGGCGGTTTAATTTTACGTTTTGCAGCGGTTTAAACCGCCGCTAAATAGATTGGAGGTGGTTTTGAAAAATCGCCGCGAAATCGTGCGTCGGGAAACTATTCGCAGCGGTTTTTAAAACCGTCGTAGAACGTTTCGCAGTGGTTTTTTATTATTTTTAATTTTTTTAATGATTTTTATGTTTTTTATTTTTTTTATTTTTTATTATTTTATTTATTAATTTATTATTTTATTTATTTATTTATTTATTTATTTATTTATTTATTTATTTAGTATTTTATTATTTTATTTATTATTTATTTTATTTATTATTTATTATTTTATTTATTTATTTATTTATTAACTAATTTATTTATTTATTTATTTTATTTATATTGTATTTATTTTATTTATTTATTTATTTATTTTTTATTTTTTGTATTTATTTTATTTATTTATTTTATATATTTCATATTTATTTTATTTTATTTATTTATTTTATATATTTCATATTTATTTTATTTATTTCATTTATTTCATTTATTTTATATATTTTATTTATTTTATTTATTTTATTTATTTTATTTATTTTATTTTATTTATTTATTTTACTTATTTTACTTATTTTACTTATTGTATTTATTTTATTTATTAACTTTATTAACTTTATTTATTTATTTTATTTATTTTATTTATTTCGTACTTTATTTATTTATTTCTTATTACTTAATTTCCTTTATTTATCCATGCATGCACATCTCATGCACATGCAAATGCACATCTCATGCACATGCAAATGCACATCTCATGCACATGCAAATGCACATCTCATGCACATGCAAATGCACATCTCATGCACATGCAAATGCACATCTCAGGCACATTCAAATGCACATCTCATGCACATGCAAATGCACATCTCATGCACATGCAAATGCACATCTCATGCACATGCAAATGCACATCTCATGCACATGCAAATTCACATCTCATGCACATGCAAATGCACAGGCTCATGCAAAATAAAGAAATACTACTTTTGTTGAGATTTGAACCCCTAACCTCTTGCATATTTTCCAAAGACTTTACCACTCCAGCAAGCTCACCATGTGGTTAATAAATAGAATTTAATATACTTATATATATTAATTGAAAAAACAAATAACACATAACTAATAGATATAATAAAAAATAATAATAAAAAATAATAATACTAAATAATAATAAATAATAATAAATAATAATAAATAATAAATAATATATAATATATAATATATAATATATAATATATAATATATAATATATAATATATAATAAATAATAATAAATAATAAATACGAAATAAAAAAATATTTAATAATAAATATTAATTAATAAATATCACATAAAAAATAAAATATTTTTATTAATAAATAATAAATAATATATAATATATAACAAACAATAATAAATAATAAATAATAAATAATAAATAATAAATAATAATAAACAAAAAATATATATAAATAATAAATAATAAATAATAAATAATAAATAATAAATAATAAATAATAAATAAATACAAATAATAAATAATATAAAATAAATAACCAGAAACAAATATTAATAATAATAATAATATTTTGTTATTATTAATAATAAATAATAATTAATATATAATAATTAATAAATAAATATAAATAATAAATAATATATGAATATAAATAATAAATAATAAATAACCAGTGACAAATAATAGATAATAAATAAATTAAAGTATATTATAAAGAATCAATAATAAATAATAAATAATAAATGAAACACATGAAAAGGTATGAAAAGACGTGATAAGGGATGAGAAATCATGAAAACGCATGAAAACAGATGGAGAAGCATGAAGAATGATGCATAAGAAAGAATGAGAACGCATGAAAACTCATGAAAACTCTGGAAAACCCATTAATAATTCAACACAATCATCATAATAACTCACAAAAAACCATTGATAAAGATAACAAGTCATGGAAACCCAAATAAATAGTAATAAATGGATCAACCGTTTAAACTCGTCAAAACGGTCATAAAGTGACAAAAACATTGGACTCACATTAACGGAGATAACTTATGATCCGAGATTCCATTCCAGATCCGCGACCAGTCAAATCAAAGATCCTAAAATGATATTCGAGTTGATAGTTGAAAGAGACCGAATGGACCGACGTATCAGAAGTTACGACTGTTTAAAAAAAAGATGACGGGGAACAGGTTCTTGAAACGAGGCATCGAAAAACATAACAAACCAGATTCCCACTAAAAGGGCCATAACTTATGATCCAGGAGTCCATGTGGGCTCCGCAACTAGTCAAACCGAATCTTATGGGACGACCTAAGATCTGGCAGTTGGAGGAGTCTGAACTGACACGCGGATCGAAAGTTAGGTCTGTTTGAAGACAAGTTCGACGGGATAGCGGTGATGGAAACGGGGTTTTGGATGTCTTTAGAGGGGTTTTTGGGGTTGAAAAACACCATAGAAGAATGCTTCTATCCATCTGGTGTGTATCTCTCTTCGTTGGATTCAATTTGATATGTGGTAGAGCCCAAACGGACACCCGGAGCGAAAGGTATGGTCGTTTGAAGTTGGAGAACTTTTTTCAGCATTCTTAAAAATCTTATATCTTCGGCACCTTAGACCGTCTTATAGTTTTGATTATACGTGCTTCTAGATCTCTTCATGAGCTTTGATTTGACTGGTCGTGGCACTCCAACGGACGCCCAGATCAGAAGTTATGGTCGTTTTAGTGATTTCACAGTTTCTCATGTTTTTTTTTATTTTTTTCATTTCATTTTGTGGCGGTTTTACCCAAACCGCCGCTATTTCGTGGTGGTTTTTTTAAAAAACTGCAGCTAATCTTCGAAAAAATAAAAAAAATTGAAATAAATTAATATTTCTTTACACATTTCGCTGTGGTTTTTTCGCAGCAGTTTTAAAAACCGCCACGAAATACCGGCCTAAAAGCTATTTCATGGCAATTTTAAAAACCGCCGCAAAACACATGTTTTGTTGTAGTAATACAATACTAGGTTAAGCACCTCAGGTCGCCGGGTGAAGGGGGTTCGCGGGTTGTCGGGGTCTCTGGTCGCAGGGTCTGCCGGAGACGCTAGTCGTGGGGTCGCCGGAGACGGAGCTCGCAGGTCGCGGGGTCACCAGAGATGGAGGTCGCGGGGTCGCCAGACGGTTGGGGGTCACAGATCGCCGGGGGGTTAGGGGAAGAAGGGAGGGCGCGGGGGTCGCAAGGGTTTGGGGGAAACAGCCAGGGTGGGGGTAGGAAAGGGTTGAGATTTTTAAAAAAATTATGGGTTTCGGGGCGGTTTATTAAAAACCGCCACGAAACCATTCGATGAAAATGTTTAGCGGCGGTTTTGTGAACCGCCGCCACAAAACCGCCGCTAAACCCGGTTTTTATTGTAGTGAAACTTGAATAAGGTGATAAATTTCAACACTGCAAGGGTGAAATGGTTTTGAGGGAGAAAAAGTCTATGAAAGTTTTTTTCAGAAAGGCCTAAAATATAGATAAAACACTCCAAATAAAAAAATCCACCTATATAAGAAAACAATTATTATGTTAGTAATACTAAAAAATAAAACTTAAATATGAAACAATACATTAATTCTATAGACATTTATTTTACTATGTAAACATCTAGATTACCTCTTTCATTGAGAAGTGGATGGAACATGATGGAAATTGATGAATGACAACACTACAAGGATGAAAATGTTTTGAGGCAGAAGAAGTTTGTGGATTTTTAGTGTATAAAGTCGTGAAATATTGACAGAAATATTCTATGAAAAATTAATTCTCCAAGGAATAATGAAAATTAAATCAAAGTTACATTATATAATTTTTTGGTAAAATAGATAATTTATATCTTAACATTACCTTTACATATTCCTAAATTTTTTAGTTTAATATAGTTTGTTCTTTTGAAGTATTAGTAACAACATCATGTGTAGAAGATATTTTCTTTATAGTAGTCAAACATTTAATTTAGATTATGTAAATGCAGTAGAGATTATATAATAATATGAGGAAAACATATTATATTAAAAAAGCTTTTACCTTCTCATTTAACTATCTTTATGTTTTTAAGGTTTTAGATATTTTGTTCCACTATTGTGAATCCAAATCCCCTCTTTGTGGTCCCCTATAACATAAAAGACATTATCTACATTGGGACTAGTGTAAACTGATTGTGATCTCCTAATGAAAGGGTCATCCTTAATTAAGGTTTTATTTAACCCAAAAAAATTAGTATCTAGTAAAAAAAATGACCAATTCTTGTTTGTCGGATCTGATACATAAAACACAATCACTTCTTTTTATTCCATTATGAAAAGATCACATTTTCCACTTATACACTAAAATTCACCTTCATAAAGCCCATTTCATGAACTTTCACTACACTCTTATTGTAAACCCATTTTCAATAGAAAATCAACACTTGAAATTTTTTATAATACAACTCATATATCTATTCTATAATTAAAAAAATATGAAATATTTTCATAAATTGGATTTATATCCTTGGAATAAGATATGTGCATCACTTCAGACACAGGTGTAACAAAACTATTTTAATCATACTACAGTCATCGTGTTCTTTTGCATAGAAAAAATAACCATTGATTACAGAACCATTGTAAGATATGACATCGGTATTCACTCCCCTGGATATCCATTAAATTAATTTAAAAATTGAATTCATAATTTCAGATAACTACTTATAAATTTGATCTCATAACCATCCTATAAATTATTGATTATGTAGGTTCTGGGTGCAACGGAAGTGCGATTGGGTCAGTACCCAACATTAATTTTTAACTTCTTCAATGATTATTTTGGGATCAATACAATTTTGAATGCCAGTCTACATGGAATAGAATCAAATATTTAGATAATTATGGAAGATGCCCAAAACATTTAGAGATGATCTTGCACATCATGTTTATAATTAATTTAATTTATTTTATAAAGAAAAGAATACCTAGATCTTTGGTATTTTCTTTGTTGATGATGTTGATTATCTAGAATGACCCTTATGGATTATCTCATTGCACTTGCAATGATCCAAACTAGAATCCCTCCAGCGGGGATCCACACATGCTCTCATGGTATCCAATCGACACCACTCATTCTCCGGGTGCTAGCGCGGCGAAGCGAGTGTCTTGTGTCGATCATTCTTGATCGCCTGTTCTTCGATCTTGAATAATGTCTCTCATTATTGAGAGGGTAGGGAAGAGGATTTGAGAGAGAAATAGTTTAGCTCAACAATTCTCAATTCATCGGGTGTACAGTTTGGTACATTGCACAATAGATGTATGTCTCTATTTATCAACATGGGGCTTCGGTTACAATATTTAATTGCATAACAGTAATTAAATACATTCATAACCTTAGAGAAAACCCATTATTTTAATAATAATATTGTCTCATTATTTATTGTGTTTCAACTTGCACAAAACAGATTTATAAATAAAATTCCACGTCGCACAATAATAGGAGTATTATTATTATTATTATTTTAACCAACTAGCTAAAAAATTATTTACCGTCTTTTAAATAATTATTTTACTACCGGACTAGAATTGGTCTACATGAACTCCACATTCATTTATTGAACACCTGAATAAATAAATAATTAAATTTTTCTCTTAAATAAATATTTTTTTTACAAACTAGTAAATAAATATTTATTACAAATTCAATAAAATAAATAAATATATTTTACCCACAATCCAGTGAATAAATATTTATTTAATTTAGGAATTCATTTTAACATGAATAAAATTATTTCACTGACTTGAGAATAATATTAATTCCATTAATTAAATTCAAATAGAATTTAACTGAGACCATCAGAAATACATAGTGTGTTACCCTCTAGGATTCTTTCTCATTGGAATTTGGTGGGCTTGCCTAAAGTCTAAGATTTCTGTCTAGAAACAGGTTAAGGAACCCAAACTAAAAAACATAAAGTCATAACAACGACATCCACATACAAACACTCACTCTGTAATATAATTTATTCTCGCTCAAATTTACCCAAGAGATGAAGGTAGAACAGTCCTTGTAGTTTATCTTGTGATATCGAATCCTCAGAGACCTAAGAAGAAACCTATAGACACGTACATTATATGGACTATTTTTAGCTATGAAGTGGCCAACTTGGGTTGATTTTAGATGGGATTAAGGTATCACTAATAGTTTTAAGTTAATTCAAATTAAGGTAATGAGTTGATCCTAGGTTATCGCTCGGGGTGGATTGGATGAATTTCTTTTTTTAATGTTTTCAATTTCTTATAATTGAGATTGGTTCATTTAAGAAGATCAAACATAATCATCACTTAGTGGTGTAATTCCTACACACCCTAATACTAATCACCCATACACTTGAAGGATCAAAGTATTATGCACTCCGAGGTAAAGGTTCTTATTATCACTTGAAATGTGTGACCTTAAATTCAATAAGGATGAAGATGTTTTAAAATCATAAAAAAATATCATTTAAATGATGTTATTGGCCATTAATGGAGTGAGAAATGACATCCAATCCAGCCCCTTGCTACTCCCTTGGATCAACCCATAAGTGGGTTAGCCCTCCATTGATGACATGTCTTCAACGGAAGCGGGTAGTAGACTTACGAGGGTGGAATTGAAGAAGTAAAGAAAAAACAACAAAAATTGATCACTCTACCGTTGTGTGATAAATATCTCAGAGTATGGTGTGAATAAAATCACACCTTGAACCAACAGTATCAACGTGATATGTAGAACAAAAGAATAAGAGTAGAAGAAGAACTTTTATTAAGAAACTAGGATGAATTAAAACAACTTACATGTGAAGAAAGAAAGTTACAAAGATAAATTGGCAGCATAACATTAAGATGAAAACAAAGCTCAAAGATGAAAAAATCCTTCACCACCACTGCCTTAAATAGGCATTTTGGGAGCCTTGGGTCGAGCCTCCAATAATAAAAAAGATCCCACTTGAGTATGATAGGCCTAGGGTGGTGGAAATTAAGGGAGCGGAGACTTTTCCGCCCTTGACCCGAGGTGGCATCCATCTTGCTTCCACCGAACAGACGCACTTAGAAGTCCTTCTAGATGTCCATATCAAAGTGGGCCATAGAAGGAGAAAATGGAGACCCAGATGTCTCTTACTCTCCTTTAATAGTTTGGCCCATTTGGAGTTGTGGATTCAGATATATGATTAGATTAGTGGACAGTCTTTTTGGGCCGCAGAATCTGGCCCAGAATTTTATCTCTAACTTGGGCCGCATAAATGACCACAATGGAGGCCGAATTAGAACTGGCTCCTGAATAATGATTTATTCTTCTATATTTCTTATAGAATCCCACTAAATTTTGGCTTCATTGGGCCTGTATGTTGGGCCCCACTTTCTCATAAGTGGGATGGTGTCCAATCTGACTACTCCATAATTTTTTCTCTTCATCACAAAATATCTCCATCTTCTTCCATGAATTCTCCATTGATTCCTAAATGAAAAATGATCATATTGAAGTGTAGATAAATTTCCTAAAGCATCAAATTTAAATATGGATAATTATATTCCTTAAAATCAGATGAGTCATCGGGTACTTTAAATGATGTTAAAAAATGTACCACATAATAGTGCATTTTAAGAAGGTATTACAATCATAATGTGAAATTATGTTCAAAGTGTAAAATGAAATAAAATGGTGTTTATGAATAACAAATATCATGAATATTACATATATTAACAATGAATATTAGCCTCATTTAGTGGATAATCACACCCCCAACTTGAGTTTTACTAGTCCTGAGCAAAATATATCTCAACAACATGAAATTCGAATCCCCTTTTCCAAAAACATTTTAATACACAATGATCACCAAAAACACTTATACCAAACAATCCTGAAACCCTTAAAATTAATATAATACAAGATAGTTTCATAAGAAGATCCCAATCCCAAGCTCATTCCTTTGTTCATATTCATTGCCATATTTCATCCAATATCAATTAAGTATGAGGATGTGTTGTGCATCACAATAGACATGGGGGTTCATATTTATTCAAGCGGAAGTGATGGAAGTTCTAGGTGGAATCACATTTCAATATTAAGATGAGTATTCAATTTTTTTATTGTATTATTTTTTTTATTGTATTATTTTGTTTTTTTTTTCAATTTTTCCCATGGTAATTGAAATTGCACTCGAAAGATTCAACCCCTGTAGCGAGACTTTGTCGATGACTCCCAGGCTCAAAGACCATAGGTCACCAAGTGAAGCCCACATACTCGGGCATCATCTCGAGTTAACACAGTCAAAAACAAATTCAAATTACCAAAAATAGAGATAAAATCACTAACTCTGGGCCAGAAAACTATGGAGTCACGATCCCCAAGTTTCGAACGCCACACATTATGTTATTTCATTTCTCTACGCACAAATTTATTATTATTTTTAATTTTTTTTGAATACTCATATTAAAACTAAAATGATCACCAAACCTATGCTATTTATTTTGGGGACTCCATGAACACAAACTAATACCCCACTATCCAAAGGACGTGCATTGTGATCTTTTTTTATTTGGATGAAAATATAAATGATGAAATATCACATTGGACAGCCACACTTTCCAAAATCTATGCTCATGAAATTATACAAGGATTAAAATTAGAATCAGGGCCTGCTAAATTATTTGATATTCAGTTTCAAAGTGTGCAATGTGTATTACCATGTTCAAAGTTAAAGGAAATTTTCCCTCCATTTACACATTTCATTTTTCAAATCATTCATTTTTTTACACAAAAGAATTTTTAATTTTATCTCCCCCCCCAACATAAAATAACACTGTCCCCAGTGTTTAAAGAGAAGAAAATTTAGAAGGGGGTAGTGGTAGAGAATGAAAGTTCAAAAAGGAAATTGAAAATGAGGGTCATGGAATGAAGTCACATGGTGGTTGAAGTTGAAATTTTTGTAGCTCCCTTTCAATCCTTTGATATCCATGTCACTTGCAGAGTTCCCTAGTAGAAAAAGGGAAAAAACAAACAAAACAAAACAATATATATATGTATAATAAAGGAAGTAAAATATAAGTAAATATATAAAAATTATAGAATAAGGAAGCACAAGAAGTCATAGGTCTGTGGTAATTGTGCGCCCCTATCTCCCTTCGGTCTCGGGTTCGAATCCCCGCGGCTTCGGCGGTTGTGACAGGGTTTTCCCCACAACCTACGATGTGGCCCTTTTTTATTATTATTATATCTTTATTTATTTTATTTTATTTTTATTTTAACCTACAAACACATAACAACAAAATAAATTAAACTGATGATACATTGTCTTCTTTTTCAATTTCAAGGTAAGGTATTACTCAAGGATCACACCACGTGACACAGATGAATATGGTGCTCCCCTTTCATACACATCTATAATCATAATAGAATAACAGTTTAACGGTCTATTTTTTATTACTTTTAAGTATCAACATTATTAATTAATCATATTTGAAAAAAAAATATGATTTGAAAAGCTGAAAACCATGGGTTATCTCCCATGCAGTGCTTTGGTTTAATGTCGCTAGCTCGACTTAAACCCCCCAACTCATCCAATACCAACTTTCAACATTTTAAGGACCACATGATTCACCAAATATAATAGGTTTAGATTCATTCTATTTTTAGAATTTTTTTCATGCACAACCCTATGTTCTAAAATGAGTGGTAAAATCGAATGAATATTAGAAATGGTTGATATAGTTTACTCTGTAGTCTTTCCTAAGACATCAATGATCATTCCAACTTTTTTGGTTTCAAGAGAAGAATAAATTCCATAAGAAATTTCATGGTTATACACTATGAAGGGATACTCGAGAGATAAAGGAAGAACACTAATTTTGAGTTCATTTTGGATAGGAAATTCAGACATAGGTTTGCACTTTGAATCAAACTCAGTTTCATTTTCAAAATTTCTCAAATAAATTGGTTCATTTTGAAAAGAAGATTCAACCACCAAATTGGAAAGATCAGTGTTAGGAATGGGTATGGACTCAATGTTTGTGATTTATTTTAATGGTTTAGTGATTTTTGTTTTTGAAAAATCATCAATGGAGTTACATTCATGAGACTAAATCCATGCTGTCAAATTTCCCTCTTGTAAATACAAAAAATCAGTTTCCTCTTGATTTAAAAACCCATCGATACTTCCTTGATCCAATTCATCTTCCCCAAATCCAAAGGTTTTCTCTTCATTAAATTCATGAGAGGTTTGTGGAAAACTAGACATTTCACATAAGGTTTTGGAAGGGACAGTTTGTGTAGGGATGGGTTCCTCACAATTTTTAATGATTTTTAGTTATAACCTCAATGATGAAACCACAAAATTCCTTCTCTCCATTTGTTGACACAATTTTTCAAGTAATGTATGTGGATTAGGATGGATAAGTGGTTGAGACAGATGTTCTATTCCAGAAGGATAACTATGTTGTTGTAATTCCATAGGAGGATGTTCAAATCGACATTGTGGGGATTGAAACTCATTATATTTTCTAATGTTTTGTTGAGAATAGGAGTTAAAACATTGTGTCTCAAGTGGTTGTTGGTTATCCCACCAGTAGAAACTAGGATGGTCATTTTACATCACACTTGGTGTGGGGTGATCAATGTAGGGAGAGGTTCCCCATGTTTGGGCTTGTTCAAAATTGATTTCCATAGGAATGAAATTGGGGATGATATAAGAGAAGTGGGATGAAAAAAAAAGAATGATGGTGTCTAAGATAACTTACTTAGGTCCCCGGAAACGGTGCCAAAATTTGATTCATGCTCAAATTTACCCAGGAGATGAAGGTAGAACGGTCCTTGTAGTTTAGCTTGGGTTATCGAATCCTCAGAGACCTAAGAAGAAACCTATAGACACGTACATTCTATGGACTGTTTTTGGCTATGAAGTGGCCAACCTGGGTTGATTTTATATGTGTTTAAGGTATCACTAATAGTTTTAAGTTAATTCAAATTAAGGTAATGAGTTGATCCTAGGTTATCGCTCGGGGTGGATTGGATGAATTTCTTTTTTTAATGATTTCAATTTCTTATAATTGAGATGGGTTCATTTAAGAAGATCAAACATAATCATCACTTACTGGTTTACTGCCTAAAAACCTGAATACTAATCACCCATACACTTGAAGGATCAAAGCATTAAGCACTACAAGGTAAAGCTTCGTATTAGCACTTGAAATGTGTGACCTTAAATTCAAAAAGGATGAAAATGTTTTAAAATCATCAAATAAAAATATCATTTAAAAGATGTGATTAGCCATTAATGGAGTGAGAAATAACATCCAATACATCCCCTTGCTACTCCATTGGATCAAACCATTAGTGGGTTAGGCCTCCATTGATGACATGTCTTCAACGGAAGCAGGTAGTAGACTTACAAGGGTGGAATTGAAGAAGTAAAAAAAACAACAACAAAAATCGATCACTAGAACGTTGTGTGATAAATATCACAAAGTATGGTGTTAATAAATTCACAACTTGAACCGACAGTATCAACGTGATATGTATAAAAATAGAATAATAGTATAGAAATATCTTTATTAAGAAACTAGGATTAATTAAAACAACTTACATGTGAAGGAAGAACGTTAAAAAGACAAATTGGCAGCATAACATTAAGATGAAAACAAAGCTCAAAGATGAAAAAAATATTCACCACCACTGCCTTAAATAGGCATTTTGGGAGCCTTGGGTAGATCCTCCAACATTAAAAAAGATCCCACTTGAGTATGGTAGGCCTAGGGTGGTGGAAAGTAAGGGAGAGGAGATTTTCCACCCTTGACCTGAGGTGGCATCCATCTTTCTTCCACCGAACAGATGCGCTTGGAAGGCCTTCTAGATGGACGAATCATAGTGGGCCATAGAAGGAGAAAACGGATCCTCAGATGTCTCCGACCAGCCTGTAAGAGTTGGGCCCATTTGGGGTTTTTGTTTCGGAGATATGATTATATTAGTGGACTATTTTTCTGGGCCGAAAAATCTGGGCCAGAATTTTATCTCTAACGTGAGACACATAAATGACCCTAATGGAGGCCGAATTAGCACTGGATCCTATATAATTATTTGTTCCTATATATTTCTTCTAGCATACCACGAAATTTGGGACTCATTGGGCCTGTATGTTGGGCCCTACATTCTCATCAGTGGGATGGTGTCCAATCTGACTTCTTTATAATTGTTTACATTCATCACAAAATATCTCCATCTTCTTCCATGAATTTTCTATTGATACCTAAATGAAACATGATCATATTGAAGTTTAGATAAATTTCCCAAAACATAAAATTAAATATGGATAATTATATTCCTTAAAATCAGATGAATCATTGGGTACTTTAAATGATGTTAAAAAATGTACCACATAATAGTGCATTTTAAGAAGGTATTATAATCATAATGTGAAATGATGTTCAAAGTGTAAAATGAACTAAAATGGTGTTTATGAATAATAAATAACATGAATATTATATATATTAACAATAAATATTATCCTCATTTAGTGTATAATCAATAATCCCTTTATCTTAGTATCTCATCAAGCTGGTTTCATGATTGTACCATCAACGTTTATGCTTGATATGTTATTCTTTGAATTCCTAAAATAAACTCATCGTTACACTATGGAAATAGAATTTTGTATTATGGTTATATTATAATCTAAGGGTAGAGATATCAACTTCCATAAATGGAAGGGACAAATCCTTCCTTTACATATCCACTAATAACATGTCATTCAACACACACCCAATGTACCAGACTTCCCTCCAATTGTCTGCCTGATGGTTTTCATCAGAAAATCAAAGTGTGAAAGACATGTAATGAATTAATGAGAATATTAAAGTCTAAGGATCCTTAAAAAAATATCACAGATAAGAATATCTTATGACACCAAAACATGAGGTATTCCTACTGGCGGGTCTGTTCTCATAATCTCTCATCTTAGAGATTAGCAAGTGAAAACTTCATGAGAAGAAGTAGCATCTACTTACAAGTACTCGAACCTAATGGTATTTATACTATGTGTCCCATTATATTATTTCATCTAACAATAGAACTATATTTAAGAATATTTTCATAGAACTTCAATGTTATCGTCATAGCGGGGAGCTGCTATGACCTTGTCAATGCGACAAATACTCAAGGACGTTATTACACAATAGTCATGAAAAACAATGAACAATATGTAATAATATGTTTAAAATTTAAATATATTAAATATTCATTTAATCAAAGTAAAAAAATTTGGTTTTAGGACACCAACTTTTACAGACTCTCACTTGGACTAGAGCTAAATTCCTACGACTTTCAGTCTGCTAGACCTCACATGATGATCTTGTTTCTACTGAGTCAAAGATTTAGTCAAGGGGTCTGCCACATTGTCTTCTGTTAAAATACTGCTCACTGCAACTTTGCATCTCTAAGAAAAATCCCTCAAGAGATGATACTTCTGAAGTATTTGATTCATTCCCTCATGTGACCTTGTCACTTTTACGAGAGCCACCGTTGCAGTATTATAACCGTACAGTGTGATGGGATCATTACTGCTAGGTATCACATCCATCTCATGGATGAATCTATGTATCAAAACTATCTCTTTAGTTTCCTTAAAATCTACAATATACTCAAAATATTCTATTGAATCATCAACCACAGTCTTCTTTACCCTATTCCATCTCACTACACATCCATTAAAAGTGAATTTTTATCCTGTTTGCGACTTCATGTCATCTTAATTAATTTGGAAACTAGCATCTTTATATCCTATGATGACTAATTCTTCATCTCCTCTATAAACTAGGAACATATCCATAGTACACCTCAGATACTGTAGGATATTATTGACTACCATCCAATGGTTGTCACCTAGGTCAGCTTGATATCTTCCTACCGCACTCAATGCGTAGGTGACATCCAACCTAGTACATAGCTTGGCATACATTACTGAACCAATATTTGATGTGTATAGAGGCCTTGCCATTATCTTTCCTTCCTCATGTTTCTAAGGACACATTTTTTTTGAAAGATGAATGTCATGTGACACTGGTAACAAGCCCCTCTTGGATTGTTCCATACCAAATCTCTTTAGTATATTATCAATGTTTGTACCTTGACATAGGCACAGAGATCTATTGGATCTATCACAATAGATCTTGATCCCAAGATTATATGCTTCCTCTCCCAAGTCCTTCACGGAGAATCATTGATTCAACCCAGCCTTAATAGACTATAAGACTGGTATCTCATTTCCAATAAGTAATATGTCATCAAAATATATATTAGGAAAACAATTGCAGTCCCACTAAATTGTTTTTAGACACAAGGCTCGCCTTCATTATTGATAAAACCAAATTTCATTATGGATTCATCAAAATGAATGTTCTATGTCCTAGATTCTTGCTTTAATACATAAATGGGTTTCTAAAATATTCATACCTTATTGTAATCCTTTGGAGTCATAAACCCTTCAGGTTGTGCCATGTAGGCATCTTCTTGAAGGTTCCTGTTAAGGAATTCTTTTTTGACATCCATTTTATAAATCTCATAGTCATGGTAAGAGGCAATGGCCAATAGAATTCTGATGAATTTCAGTATTGCAACTGGTGAAAAGGTTTCGTCTTAGTCAATGCCTTGATGTTGCTTGAATCCTTTTTCAACTATTCATGCCTTATAGTTATTGACTTGTCCTTCCATGTACAGTTTCTTCTTGAATACCATTTTCAACCAACGGGCTTTACATCAACTGGAGGATCTACCAAAATCCAGACTTGGTTTTGGTACATGGAATCCATTTCAAAATTCATGGATTCTGGCCACTTGGAAACATCTATGCCACTTACTTCTTCCTTGTATGTTAGAGGATCATTATTACCAACTAATAATGAGTCACCATCCTTGGTAACTAGAAAACTGTACCGTTATTTTTCTCTAACCTCTCTTGTAATCCTAAAAAGTTATCGTGTCTCTAGAACATTTATTTCTTCCATGGGTCTTTGTGGGATCTGTTCATGTACCAACTCTTGTGTACCTTGAGCCTTGACTTCATCAAATTATATCTCAATCCCACTATCTCTTTTGGAGATGTGCGCCCTCTCACGAAATATGTCATATCTTGCCACTATAACCATTTTTCTAATGGGTTTTAAATTTAATATCCCTTTGTTTCCTTAGGGTATCTTATAAAGGTAAACTTTGTGCCTCAGGGTACAAGTTTTTTACCTGAAGAGGCCTTAACAAATGCATCGCTTCCCCACACATGTAAATTTGATTACATGGATTTCTTTCCACTCCATTACTCGTATGGAATACCATTTATCTATTCAGTTGGTACTTGGTTTAGTATGTGCACTACTGTTTGTAACGCATATCCCCAAAAGGATAATGGAAGACTCACATGACTCATCATTGATCTTACTATGTCCAAAAAGGTGTGGTTCATCCTTTCACTCAGACCATTCCACTGGGGCGTGTAATGAGGAGTGAGTTGTGATAGGATCCCAAACCCTCGTAAGTAGTCAATGAATTCTTGATTAAGATATTCTCCACCTCAGTCTAAGCATATTTTCTTAATATTCTTACCAAGCTAGTTCTCAACTTCATTATTATATTATTTAAAATTATCAAAAGAATTCAACTTATACCTCATTAAGTATATATATCCATATCTACTAAAATCATTTGTAAAAGTTATGAAGTATGAGTACCCTCCTCTTACATCAACTGGAAATGTTCCACACACATCGATATAAACCAATTCAAGAAGCTCATTATCCCTTTCACCTTTCCCACTAAATAGGGATTTGGTCATTTTTCCTTCTAATCATGCATGACATACGCCTAGTGGTTTTATTTAAAAATAATCTAAATATCCTTCTTGATGTAAATTTTTCAATAGTTTCTCATTTACATGACCCAGATGGTGATTCCAAAGTTGGGTGTGGTATGAGTTATGTGAAGTATCTTTGTTATCGATTACCATTACTTGGTTTTTGTAATCCAACACATAAAGACCGTTGTATAAATATTCCCTACCAAAACAAATGTTATCTTTGTAAAATAAGCAACATTGTTTTTAAAACATGAAAACAAATCCATATGTATCTAATATGGATATAGAAATAATGTTTTTATTAACATAAGTCGCATAATAACAACCCTTTAACACCAAGATCAACCCAATTGGAAATGTGAGGTGGTAGTCCCTGACATCTACATCAATGAGTCTGGCTTTGTTGGCTGCTCATAGATCTACCTCCCCTCAGTCAATATTCTTAAATATACTTGGTTCCTATATTTGGATAGATATGTAAGCACCACACACTATATCTAATACCCAATTTGTAGAAACAGATAGATTGAATTCGATAAAAAATGCACCTGAAGCTTCCCCTTGCTTCCTAGGCTGGGAGAATTTCTTCTTCTAGTGTACCTTCTTTCCACATGTGAAACAAACAACTTCCCATTCAATTTCCTCCCCTTTGATATTAATTTTCCTGGAAGGTTGTGAAGAAGCTTTGGGATTTAAGATCTTTTACTTCCCTTTCCTCTTATTCACTATAAGGACAGAATGCTTTTCACACTTAATATCTTTGTCCACTTTGCGAATTAGGATAAGAATATCAGATAGAGACTTCTTAGTGTTGTTTATATTGATGTTAACAATGAAACTAGAGAATATATCAGGGAGTGATGAAAGAATGAGATCGGTAACCCCGTTCTTTGGGGAGTTTAAACCCTAGAACCTCTAAGCACTCAATGTATCCAATGAGCTTGACTACATGAGGCCCAGCTGGGGAACCTCTCCAATCATACTCTAAATGATTTCCTTGGAGATCTCAAACTGTTCTTGTCTTTCTCCCTCATGGTAAAGACCACGAAGGTTCATGAGCATGCTACAGGCATTCATTTCTTCATGAGACTTCATGATCTCACTAGAAATTAGTGATAGAATCAAACATTGAACATCAACTTTATCATTCATATGTTTCTCATAGACCAAGAACTCTTCATCACACACCTCTTGGGTAGGCAGATCATGTACTGCTGACTCCATCACATAAGACTTCATTTCATGACATATAATAACATTAAGGTGTCTAAACCATTCCTGGAAGTTACTGCTAGTGAGGATGATGTCTTTATCTAGAATTGATAACAAGGTTAGTGTGGTTGAAGAGTTTTTCATTTTATTCTAAAATTAAATGATCATATCATTATTAATTTCTTGATTACATTTTATGATATATAATAAATTTATTTTATTAAGTCTCTAACTATTTTATCAAGTCCCAATGGCCCTCCCCATTGAACTCAGATTATCCAATCACCAAGAAATTCTAGTGGAAAGGATCCATATTCCACTTCACATAACCCAAAAAAGGGTTGTTCATGCTATTTGAAGGTATTTAGGTAGGAAGGTATTTTCCAACTGCGGTCCCGTATCTCCTGGATCTGTTGAGTGGAATCCCCAATTCTGAAAGTGTGACTTTGGATTTCCTCAACTCTTGCCTCCAATATTACACCAAGTCTAGCAGGGGATACTCCTCTTGATGTAATGTGGTTAAGTCAACACTAAACCTTTCATAAGGTATTCCTGTATAAAATTAAGTACCCCATCAAGGGTTGGTCAAACACATTGTTTTATTGAGTTTTCCCCTTTATCAAGTAACATAAGTCTTGGTCTGACTTAATATTTTATTTAAGGTATTTTTATCTTTTATGCGTGAATTGCTTATTATCATTATCAAATGCTTGTTAATATTAAGTGGAACTTACTTAAGTGATTAACCATGTCTTGATAGTATATACGCACAAGCATGGTTTATTTTTGTTCCATCTTTCATACTTGTTTAATTCATTAATTATGTGATCATCACAACACATCAATAATGAAAAAACATGAAACTGACAGAAATAAAATAAAGAAAAGATCATGATTATGAGAATTTATAATGGTTATATTATCTATCAGTTGATAAACTAACCCTGACCCAGGGGAGAAACACATTGAACATTTTGGGTTCGTGTTTACATATTTCCACATGTCCACCTCTGTATCTCCAAGGATTGGTTTCATCATTGTTCTAACTTGAACCATCTCCTCTACATTGGGAGTTCCATCCATTATATATGATTTTTTTAACTCACATGCATGTGAGGGGTAAAAATGGGGGTTTATATAAAATAAACCATATAGCATCCCACCTTTTTATTACATAACGTTTCATTACATTTGACAAACAGAGGATCTTTAAAGTCTAGTGTCTTGGAAATCAAGAACAATAAAACATGAAAACATAAAACACAATTTTAAATCCCCTTGAAAAGATTCTTGAAAAGTTAATCCTATGTACAATTACTGCATCTCATAACCTAGAGACATACATCAAAGGAAAGGGTGAGCTTAAGGCCCAATAAAGAAAATAAGGGAATCAGTTTACTTATGATATCAATAAGAACTTGATGAAAACCATAAGACAAGGGAAATGGAAAAAGAGGAATATCATAATAAAATTAACATGAATCACAACATGAATATGTGGCTACAAATTTTCATTTATACATTCATGAACATATCACCAAGGTTTATTCTCAAGGTGTCATAACAACATTACCAAGGTTATTCACCAAGGTATCGTTAAACTTGTCATCTCTAGATATTAATTCTTTACCCAATGCATTGGAGCGCTATCCGGGAGCACCCTTAATATGTATTTATTTTAATGTGAGCCACATATATCATAATAAAACATTTCATAAATAACCCAAATATAATCAAAGAAATGGATTTCATGTCAAAATCTTGACTTTTAAAAAGTACTTAAAAATAAGATCATTATGTCATTTATAACCCATGGAAAGAGAATGAGGGTTATATGTATGTCAATTCCAGAATAAAATAGATCAATTTTATGTATTTATTAATATACCTGTAAATTAAAATATATTTGGGTATCCACATAAATAATACAAGATAATTTCTTAAGAAGAAGAGAGATATTTTGAGATGAAAATTCTACAGCATAACGACTACATAACATCATTTTAGAAAACATTAAAAAGAGAGGGGACAAGGGTCGACCACTCATAAATAATTAAAATTAAAGTATGGGTACATAATAATATAATGGTATGGATACTTGAATTACATAGCACATGAAAAGGAAACATGAAAGAAAACAGAATAAGTTATTTCTTTTACGAAAAATTTGACTACCTAACGACGTTGCTTAAAAATTCAGAAAATAAATTGATGAGAGCAAAAAGGGTCTATCATCATTTGGAAATGATATGGACAGTAATAAGAATATATTAGAACATACCCCCCACATAATAAATTGGAAACTAGAAGACAAAATGTAAAGGATATCATGACTAAAAGAGGAGGGTGGAAGGTTCCCATACCTTGAAGAGTAACTTCGAAAGATTAAAGATCGGGACCTTGAGAGGCTTCAGGGAACCTTGGGAGGAATCCTTGGGAGATAAAAAACTATAAATTTGTTGAGGAGGATTTTGGAATGAAATGAATGAGGTAATGGGTTGGTATTTTTAGTAAAAAAGAGGGAATATTTAATTTATTTCCAAGGGACACCTCATCGGTGGTATTTGAAAAACCATAGGCTTTCCAATGGTATTTTCCCATGGTATTGGCCACTTGGGACACATAATAACATATAATACTATTCACAAGTCGACCAGATTTATTACATCATGATTACATCATCAATGATTTCATTAAACACCCGAAACTCAAAACTGTATTCTTACTATTCACTGAAAAATCAATTGTTTCTAAAAAATCTCGAAAATTCACTCTAACCTAACATCGATGCTCTGAATTCAAAAATGAGCTCTATTTTATGAATATAATTTTCTAATTATTTTGAATTTAATTTTTAAATAAAATTATTATTTATTCCAAAAATTTAACTTTAAAACGATAACTCATTTTGTAACACCTTAAGAAAGTAATCAAGGTCCCAAAAAATTATCATATAACCATAAGACAATAAAGTAACAATATATTATTACATTTTATGAAAATAAATTTCCATTATAAATTATTAAATTAATTATAAAATTGTAAAAAAATAATATTTATGACATACAAAAATACTAAAACTTATACTATGATCGTTTTTCACTTTTAAAATGTCTAAAATGTATTTATACATTCATGGGTGAAGTTTCTATTTTTTTGGTCGATTTACTATTCATTACTATTCATACGAGTATGTTACTATTCATACTTTACTATTCACTAAAAATAGAGTTGATCTTATTAGACTCTAAATTTCTTACTGAACACAACTGTAGAAGACCATTTTTTAAAATTCAATTCACATTATTAATTATTTAAATAATACAAAAATATTTTCAAATACCACATTTCTAGAAAATTCATCAATAATATGTAACTTCTATAAATTCATCCTATTTTTATCCGGACATTTTAAATTCACAAATTTTACCATAATAAGGAGTATAAATTTTATTTATACAAATAGATAATTGAAAGTAACTAAGGCTTCATTGCATAGCCCCTTCTAACACTTGCATAGGACCTAAGTGTAAGGTGTGTTGTGGTGATAGAATCATCGGGTGGCATGGACAACATTACCCGAGTGGTGATTTCTATCTACTTTAACTTCTCCCTTAGGTGATTCCATTCAAGCTTCACATGTTGAAGTTCGGCTTGGGCTTGGTCTAGAGCAAAGCCCAATGATGCTGCCTCCTTCCCAAGCTCCGACAGATGGGCTTCATATGGCCCAAGTCTACTGGATGATTCCATTGAATCTTCTATTTGTATTAATTAACCATGTTCATTTGAATTTATAAAAAATAATTGTATGGTTAAGAGTATAGTTTCTAACGATCATATTGACCTACGATCATATAATAGTCAAAACCCAATGGTATCATTTAATTATACTCACTTCATTAATTAAAGTATATAGTTTTGTTGAGTATAAAATAAAATAACACACAAAATTAGGAAAAAAATATTTACTCAAAAGTTTGGGTCATTACATTCTTCCCCCTTTGATAAATTTCATCCCTGAAATTTTAACTCGTACCCTCATAAGAGAAATGGTGTGGGTACTTATATCTCATAGACTCCTATGGTTCCCATGTGGCTTCTTCACATTTGTGGTTCCTCTACAACACCTGAACAAGGTGGTTAGTCTAGTTTTGTAGAACATTTTCTCTATGATCCAAGATCCCCACCAGCTGCTCCTCACAAGAGAGTTCATGTTCCAGTTGTACCACCTATGGATTTAATACATGTGAAGGGTCAAGTATGTACTTCCTCAAGAGGGATACGTGGAAGACATCATGAATATGTGATAGATTTGGAGGAAGTGCAAGCCAATAGGCCACTGCTCCTACGCGATCAAGGATTTCATAGGGGCCAATGTTCCTAGGGGTGAGCTTCCCTTTCTTCCCAAACATCATGAATCTCTTCCAAGGTGAAATCTGAAGAAATAATTTGTCACCAACATCAAAATCCAATCCCCTTCTACTTTTGTCGGCAAAGCACTTTTGCCAACTCTAAGCAGCCTTAATGTGTTGTTGGATGGCATGGACCTTTTCTATCATCCCTTGCATAAGATCAGGCCCAAGAATCTTTCTCTCACCAGATTCATGCCAATAAGTAGGAGTTTTACATCGCTTACCATATAGAGCTTCATAGGTATCCATTTGAATGCTCGAGTGGAATCTATTGTTGTAAAAGAACTCAACTAAAGGGAGATGTTGATCCCATCCACCTTTAATTTCCATTGAGTATGTTCCCACCATGTCCTCAAGTGTTTGAATAGTCTTTTCAGATTGGCCATCAGTTTTGGGGTGAGTGGCTGTACTAAAATTCAATTCAGTGCTCAGATCATGTTGAATACTTCTATAGAATTTTTATATGAACCTTGGATCATGATTAGATATGATAGAAAGTGAAACTACATACATCTTTACCACTTCCTTCACATAAATCTTTGCAAGTTGATCAAGAGAAAAATCATCCAGAATGTAGATAAAATGGGAAGTCTTGGTGAGATGGTCCACAATAACCCATATCACATTGTTTCCTTTGGAAGTTCTCGGGAGACCAATGATGAAGTCCATAGTGATATTGTCCCACTTCCATGATAGTATGGGTAGTGGTTACAATACCCCTTCAGTAAGTTTTCACTCTGCCTTAACTTACTAACATACCTGGCACCTTGAAGTGTAGTCAGCAATCTCTCTTTTCATATTATCCCACCAATAATTATCACACAGGTCCCTATACATTTTTTGTGATTCTAAGATGTATAGAGAAAGTAGATATATGAGATTAATCCATGATCACCTTCTTTATTTCCGGAATAGATGGAACACGTAGTCTTGTACAAAATTTTAGTATACCTTTTTGATCAATATTGAACTCAGGAATCATCATATCCTTCACAGCCTCAAACTTCTTTTGTAACAAAGGATCATCTTTTTTATCTTTCTTGAACATCACTAGTGAAGAAGGTTGAGAAGTAATTTGGGTTAGGGTTGATGATTTTTCTTCTCTTATAATTCCCATGTCCCGTTTTACTAGGTCATTGATCAAAGAATCTCTTTGAATCCTCATCATGGAAAGAACAACTGGGTCTTTCCTGGTTAATGCATCGACAACTATTTCTGCTCTTTCGGGATGATAATTAATTTAACAATCATATTATTTTATAAGTTCCAACCATATCCTCTTTCTCATGTTCAATTCCTTTTGTGTGAATATATACTTACAACTTTGATGGTCTATGTATATATCACATTTCTCCCCATAAAAATAGTGCATCCATATCTTCAGATCAAAAACAACCGCAACCAGCTTTAGATCATTCATAATATAGTTCTACTCATGAGTATTCAACTTTTGAGATGCATAAGAAATGACTTTTTCATTTTTCATGAGGACGCACCGAATTCTTTTTAGAGTTGCATCGCTAAAACTAATGAATCCTTCTCCACTTGAAGGAAGAGTTAACATGGGTACAGTAACCAATCTTTTCTTTAGCTATTGGAAAAATTCCCCACACTCCATTGTCTAGATGAACATGAACCCTTATCTAGTTAACATGTTTAATGGATTAGAATGTTGTGAAAAGTTTTTCACAAACCATTTATAATATCCCGCTAGTCCAAGGAAACTAAGAATCTTAGTTATTGTTGTAGGATGAGGCCACTCCTCCATATCTTTTATCTTTCCAGGGTCAACTATGATTCCTTCATTGGTAACAATGTTCCCCAAGAAATAAACTTGTTGTAACCATAATTCACATTTTCTAAACTTCCCAAAAATCCTCTCCTTCCGTAGAGTTTCTAAAATAACCCTTTGATGATCATCATGCTCCTCATGAGTTTTGGAATATATCATAATATCATCAATAAAATCTACCACAAAGTTATCAAAGTAGTCCTTAAAGACTCTATTCATCAAATCCATAAAAATAGTATGTGCATTATTTAAGTATTAAGGGTATAACAACAAACTCATAATGCCCATATCATGATCGGAATGTAGTTTTTTGAATATCTTCTTTCTTCACCCTCAATTTGTGACAACTAGTTTGAAGATCAGTCTTACAGAATAATTGAGCCCCAGGAAGTTGGTCAAATAAGTCATCAGTTCTTGGGAGATGGTATTTGTTCTTCAATTTGATCTTGTTCAGATATCTATAATCAAAGCATAGCTGCATCAATCCATCCTTCTTCTTCACAAAGAGAACCGGTGCTCCCCAAGGAGACACACTCGGTTAGATAAACCCCTTCTCTAAAAGATCTTGGAGTTGTTTCTTTAATTCCTCCAGCTCCACATTTTTCATCATATATGGGGTCTTTGATATCGGATGAGATCCAGGTACGAGTTCAATGGAGAACTCTACCTCTCCTTCTGGGGGAGGTTTAGGCAACTCCTCAGGAAATATGTCAATATATTCCTAGACTATGGGGACATTTTCTATCCTTAAACTCTCATTTAATTAATCTTATTCACTGATCAAATCCATAATGAAGGATATATGAGGTTCTTATAGACAAAGATTGGGTTGAGATATCTCTCTTTAGAAGATAACTTTAGGTTTTCCATTCAAGACAACTGAGATTTCCTTACTTCTGCATTTGATCTTAGTATTATACTTTGAGAACCAGTCCATCCCTAGTATAATGTCAAATTCCAGCATGGGAATGACTACTAGATGTGTGATAAGATTGTGGTCACTAAAGTAAATACTAGAGTTTCTAAACACTGACGATTCATGGATAATCCCACCAGGAGTCTTGACTGATAACTCTACTTTTAGAAAATTGGGGGTTGATTCTAAATTCATTGCATATTTGGATGAAATAAAGGCATTTGTAGAACCAGAATCAAACAAAGTACTTTCTATCTTTGAGATAACAACAATATTACCTTCCACCACATCATTCAGAGCTTCAACTTAAGCTATCGTGATAGAAAAAGCACGAACTTGATCCCTTGGCCTTTGCCGAGGCTGATGGTGGTTCCCCTCCACTACCCTCGGATTTGGAAAATGATTAGAAAAGTGCCCAAGTTGTCCATACTTAAATCACTGGACATCAGGTAGGGATTTCATTAACTTCCCCTCGTCATTAGTGTTTTTAAGTTGATGTTTCACCTCACAACGAAAATTCCTCGCAATATGGAAATCTCTTCCACACTTGTAGAATTTTCCTCTCCCAAGAAGGCAGTTCCCTGAATGCTTATTCCCACATTTATTACACGTGGGACATTGTACTTACTTGCCTCCTCTTCCCTGATCAAAGTTCCTCCCTAAGATGGGCTCCATCGATCCCTTCTTGTCATTAGATTATTGAGACCACTACATCTCACCAAACTCCAGCTCGACTTTCATCGCACTCCGCACGATCTCCTCATAGCTATCATAGTCTCAGTTGGCTAGATTCTTCCATAGATGAGGTCTCAGTCCACCGAAAAATATATAAACCTTACCATTTTGATCAATGAAAAATCTAGAGGTGTAACGTGAAAGCCTTGTGAAGTTCATCCCGTAGCTTCCCATAGATTCATTCTCCTTTTGCTTCGGCTTGAGAAACTCCTTATCCATTCTTGTTCTCATCGAATGAGGTAAATACTTACCGAAGAAGATCCCTCAGAACTCTTCTCACTCCATAGCTTCAACCTCCACTCTTTGCCTAGTGTTTTTAATCAGTTCCCATCACTGGTCAGCTTCTTCTTCTAAGAAATCGACATCCAGGGTGACCTTCTCTTACTCTGAACAGTGGAGCAAAGAATATATCTTCTCGGTAGAGCTGATCCACTTCTCATTAATCAGTGGTTAAGTCGATCCACTGAAGATTGGTGGTCGTTGATGCATAAAGGACTCAACAGAATGTTGTTCCCTTCACGATGATATCGGTCTCTCATATTGATTCATGTTATTTCCCATAACGTGAGTTAGTTGGTTCACCATTCATATGAAAGTTTCTATTCCGACTTCCATCGGAGGGCCATCCGCACATGGTCCATCGTGGTCACCATTTGCACGGGTCCTCCAATTTCTGGCCATTTTCTAAAAGAATAAAACCATAGTGAGAAGATTATTTCATTTATGAAACTTTTAACTATAAAGGATTTTATGTCTTAAAACATTATGCCTTAAACAATTACATTTTCTATAAATCCTTCATAATGATTCATAAAAATCTTATGATTAACCAAACATATCCCCCGGGAGTTTCGTAACCAAGAGTGCAGCAAGGCCCATTGTCATGTACTAGGATACCCCGGGTCAAGCCCGAAACTCCTTGTCAGAGTTTTCACTCCTAGGAACATCTCTACCAGAGCCGCCTCTACCTGCTCGTATCCAGACATGGATATATTTTCTTGATAAACTACTTACTCAATACTCACCAAAATACTATGAAGTATTCCTATATTTAAACTTTTCTATAGGGTTATTCATAAAATTTTGATAGCCTAATTTCCATAAATAACTAAACTATCATTTGATACCAACTATAGCATCCTGACTTTTTATTACATAACTTTTCATTACATTTTAAAAATAGTGGATCCTTAAAGTATAGTGTCTTCGAAATCAGGAACAATAAAACATGTAAACTTAAAACACTCTTCTAAACCCGATTTAAAAGATTCTGGGAAAGTTCAACTTATGTAAAATTACTACATCTCATAACTTGGGGACATACATCAAATGAAAGGATGAGCTGAAGGCCCAGTAAATAAAACAAGGGAATCAGTTTACTTGTGATATCAATAAGAACTTAATGAGGACCATAAGATGTGAGCAATAGAAAAAGAAGCATATCATAATAAAAAGAAAATTAATCAAAACATGAATATGTGGATATAAATTTTCATTTATACATTCATGAACATATCACCAAGTTTCATTCCCAAGGTGTCATAAAAACATTACCAAGGTATCGCGAAACTTTTCATCTCTAGAGATTAATTCCTTACCCAATGCATTGGAGTGATATCAGGGCGCACCCTTAATATGTCTTTATATTCATGTGATCCACATAGATCATAATCAAATATTTCATAAATAACACAAATAGAATCAAAGAAATGGGTTTCGTGTCAAAATCATGATGTATAAAAAGTACATAGAAATAAGATCATTATGTCATTTTAACCCATGGAAAGGGAGTGAGGGTTATATGTATGTCAATTCCAAGATAAAATGTATCAATTTTATGTATTTATGAATATCCTTGGAAATGAAAATAGATTTGTGTATCCACATAAATAATAAAATAGAATTTCTTAGTGGTAATCACCCTGTAATCCTATATGAAAAATGGGGGTTCAAAACCCATTGGGCATATGTATTGTAGTAGTACTATAGCATACTATAGCAGTGGTGGTACTGTAGCATTGGCAGGCACTATAGCAGTATCAGGTCAATGTAGCGGCGGCAGGGCACTGTAGCAGCGACGGGTACTGTGTGGTACTGTAGTCGTACTATTCACAGAATGGGCCTTGGGCCAAAATATTTGGGCTGACGGGCCATGTAATTGGATAAATTCTTACTAGGCCTTTAGACTATGTAATGGGTATCCCTCTAACTAGTTAAAGAGGTATTTTCTTTACATTGATAATAAATGAGGCTTCGGCTCCAACCTTTAAAAAGAGAGAATTTCTTAAGAAAAAGGGTGAGATTTTGAGATGAACTTTATACAGCATAACAGCTACATAACACCGTTATAGAAAACATTAAAAAGAGGGGGGACAAGGGTAAACCACTGATAAATAATTCACAATACAGTATGGGTACATAATAAGATCATGGTATGGATATTTGAATGATATACCACATGAAAAGGAAACATGAAAGAAAAGAGAAGATGTTATTTATCTTACAAAAAAATTGACAGCCTAAGGACGTCGCTTAAAATTCAGAAAATAAATTGATGAGAGAGTAAATGGTATATCATCATTTGGAAATGATATTGACAGTAATAATAACATATAAGTACATAACCCCACACATGAAGACGGAAACTAGATGACATAACTTAATAGAAATCATGACTAAAAGAGGGGGGTGGAAGGTTCCCTTACCTTGAAGAGTAACTTCGAAATCTTGAAGGTCAGGACCTTGGAATTATTTAGGGCACCTTGGGAGGAGTCCAAGTGAGGTAAAAAGACTATATCTTAGTTGAGGAGAATTTTGGAATGAAATGAATGAGGGAATGGCTTGGTATTTATAGAAAAAAAGAGGGAATGTTTAATTAATTTCCAAGGGACACCTCATCAGTGGTATTTGAAAAACCATGGGCATGCCCATGATATTGGCCACCTGGGACACATCATAACATATATTACTATTAAAAAGTAGACCATATTTATTACATCATTAATGATGTCATTAAACACCTGAAACTCAAAACTGTATTTTTACTATTCACCAGAAAATCAAGTGTTTCAGAAAAATCGCAAAAATTCAGTCTAACATAATATCGATGCTCAAAATTCAAAAAGAACTCCATTTTTTTGAAAATAATTTTATAAAAATATTTAATTTAATTTTTAAATAAAATCGTTATTTATTCCAAAAATACAACTTTAAAACTATAACTCATTTTGTAACACCTTGAGAAAGTAATCAAGGTCCCATAAAATTATTGTATAACCATAATACAATAAAGTAACAAAATATGATTACATTTTATGAAAATAAATTTCCACTTTAAATTATTAAAAAGATTATAAAATTGTAAGTAAAATATTTATGACATTCAAAAATACCAAAACTTATACTATGATTGTTTCTTCACTTTTAAGATGTCTAAAATGTATTTATACATTCATGGGTAAAGTTTCTATTTTTTTGGTCGATTTACTATTCATCACTATTCATTACTATTCATACAGGTATGTTACTATTCATACTTTACTATTCACTAAAAATTAAGTTAATTTTATTAGACTCTAAATTTCTTACTGACCACAACTGTAGAAGACCATTTTTTGAAATTCAATTCACATTATTAATTATTTAAAGAATACAAAAATATTTTAAAATACCCCCTTTTCCAAAATTCATCAATAATATGGTACTTCTACAAATTCATCCTATTTTTATTCGGACATTTAAAATTCACAAATTTTACCGTAATAAGAAGTAAAAATTTTATTTATACAAAAGGATTACAAAAAGTAACTAAGGCTTCATTATATATCCCCTTATAACACATGCATAGGACCTAAGTGTAAGGTGTGCTATGGTGATAGAATCTTGGGGTGGCTTGAACAACATTTCCTAAGTGATGATTTCTATCAGCTTGAACTTCTCCCTTTGGTGATTCCGTTCAAGCTTCACATGTTGAAGTCCGGCTTGGGCTTGGTCCAGAGCAAAGCCCAGTGATGCTACCTCCTTCCCAAGCTCTGATAGTTGGGCTTCATATGGCCCGAGTCTATTAGAGGATGTCATCGACTCTTCATTCTGTATTAATTAACCATGATCATTTGAATTTATAAACAATAATTGTAACGTTAAGAGTTTAGTTTCCAACAATCATATTGACCAACAATCATATAATAGTTGAAACCCAATGGTCTCATTTAATTATACTCACTTCATTAATTAAAGGATATAGTTTTGTTGAGTATGAAATAAAATAACAAACAAAATTAGGAAACAAATATTTATTCAAAATTTCAGGTCGTTACAAACCATGGGTATGAATTCCCTATATATTAATGAAGAGAGATGTCTTACAAGACAATAATTAATTAAATAAATAAATTAAATGGAAACCAATCAAATACAAAGGTCATGGTCTACATAATGATCACCCACATTAATACAATGAGTTACGTATTTAATAAAACTAATATTCAATTATTTAATCGTTCTTGTTAAGATAAATTGCACTTGAATTGATTAATTATTATTTTTAATTAATCAATCCTTTTATCTTAATCCTTTTATGAATTTCCTTAAGATTCAAAATGTTTTACATAAATGAACCTTACAGGTAAGCTAGTGAATATCTGTTCGAATCTACCCAACATTTATTATAATCATGTACTATTTTACACTTCTTACATATGGAATACATGATGATTTAATTCATAGAGTAACAACATGTAGTATTATTTATATATGATAAGATGTTCTGAACATTGCACAAACATTAAGGTTTTGACTTTCTGTAATTAGGTAATGTACATGACGTGTAGTTCTGACAACATGGCATGTACTACCTTCACCGTATTTCCTAATGTACACACCTAGGGACTCAGCGTGTGAGGCGTACTTCAAAAATTTTATAGTACACAACATTTACTGTGGGCTACATGCCATGTTGTCTTCACACTACATAGTTACTAGTTGTCTTATCTATGTATGGGATACATGGTTTGGCCCCTGACCTGAAGAGACTACATGCCATTTCCAGTGGTCCACATGATGTGTAATCCGGTATATGTGTTCCTATCTTTCAATTTCAACACATGATGTAAAATTAACTGTACCACATATAATAAATTCACACGACTTGAGTGATTTTCAAATTACTCCTGATGCGTTGTACACGACTACACAGTTTGTTAGTGTAGATTACAAGGCGTGTATGAAAAAACATTGCATGTAAGTCTAAACACACGGTGTGTAATTTCATGCTTCCTAGGAAGAATTGTCTCTGCCTCCTGATGAGTTATCCATTTTAATTTTAATTAAAAAATCATTTGTTTCTATGAAATTTGTGAGAAACAAAAAGACACAGAACAAATATTGAAATCCATATTACAAGAACGATTATCCTTTAATTTAAAAACTAAATTATTAAATCGTAAATCATCAATGAATTGTTTAAATAATTATAATCTATGATGTAACTGATCTGATATAACTTTATGGTTTCGGGCATAGCGGAAGCATTGTTAGAACAACACCCAAATTTATTTTTTACCATGATAAATTATTATTCTGGGATCAATACGATGATGAAATCGAGTCTCCACATAATAGAATCAATGATTTAGATAAAGAAGGAAGAGGCATAAAATCTATAGAGAGAATCTTGTACATCATGTTTATAATTAATTTAATTAATTTCATAAAGAATAGAATACATGGATCTTCGGTATTTTCTTCATTGATGATTTTTATTGTCCATAATAACCATTCTGGATAATCTTAGGGTTCTTGAAGGGATCCAAACTAAAATCCCTCTAGTGGTGATTCACACGTGCTCTGATGGCATCTGATCGACACCACTCATTCTCCGGGTGCTAGCATGGTGAAGCGAGTGTATTGTATCAACCGTTATTGATCGCTTGTTCTTCGGTGTTGAAAAACATATCTCATTCTTGAGAGGGGTGGAGGAGTATTTGAGAGAGAAATCATATAGCTCCACAATTCTCAATTCACCGGGCATACAGTTTGTACATATCACAATAGACGTATGTATCTATTTATCGACATGGGGCTTCTGTTACAATATTTAATTGTGTAACAGAAATTAAATACATCTATAACCTTAGATAAACCCCATTATTTTAACAATAATACAACATCATTATTTATGGTGTTCCAACCTGTGAAAAATGGAATTATAAATAAAATTTTACGTCACAAAATAATATTAGTGTTATTATTATTTTAACTTTTTCCAACTAGTTTAATAATTATTTATCATCTTGAAAATAATTATTTTACTAACGTATCGGCCTTGGTCTACTTAACTCCACTTCCATTTATTGACCCTCGAATAAATAAACAAATAATTTATTCTCTTAAATAAATCTTTAATTTAAAAACTAGTAAATAAATATTTATTAAATGTTCAATAAAATAAATAAATATATTTTACCCATAATCCAGTGAATAAATATTTATTTAACTTATAAAATCATTTTAACTTGAATAAAATTATTCCGTTGTCTTGAGAATAATATTTATTCCATTAATTAAATTCAAATAGAATTTAATCAAGACCATCAGAAACACATAGTGTGGGACCCTCTAGGATTCTTTCTCGTTGGCATTAGGAAGGCTTGCCTGATGTCTAAGAGTATTATCTAATAATAGATCAATGCATCCAAGAGAAAGAACTTAAATTATCAATAACAAAATCTACATACGAACTCTCACTGTGTAATATAATCCCTTTATCTCGGTATCTCATCAATCTTATTTCATGATAGTGTCATAATCCTTTATGATTAATATGTCATTATTTGACTACCTAAAATAATATCGTTGTTACACCATGGCCATGGAATTCTGTGTGACGGTTATATTTCAATCAAAGGTTCTAGATATCAACTTCCATAAATGGAAGGGATAAATCCTTCCTCAACTTATCCATTAATAACATGTCATTAATGACGTACCCAATGTACCCTACTTCTCAGCAACTGTCTGTGTGATGGTTTTCATCAAAAAATCAAAGTGCATTAGTCATGACACATATTAATGATAATATTAAAGCCTAAGTATCATTACACAAGATTGTAGATAGAAATATCTGAGGACACCAAGAAAAGAAGGATTCTTACTAGTGGGTATGTTCTTATAATCCCTCATCTTGAAGATTACCAAGTACGAACTTCATGAGAAGAAGTCTCATCTGTATACAAGTACTCACACCTGACAGTCTGTATACTATGTTTCCTATTATAGAATGTAATCCAACCACAGTATTATATTTAAAAAATTGTCATAAAACTTCAAGGTTCTCATCATATTGGGGAACTTCTGTAAGCTTTTCAATTTAACAAATACTCCAGGACATTATTACACTATAGTCACGAATAACAATGAATAATATGTAATAAGATGTTTAATATTTAAATATATTAAATATTCATATAATCAAAGTACATCCAGTTGGTTCTAGGTCACCAACTCTTACAGATTGTATATATTTGATATCCATCCTTCAACCCTTGATGGATTCAAATCTCTGAGAATTTATTTATGGGATTGAATGTATGGATCAACATCTTCACTGTTATGTATAATGTAAATTTTCTCTTGATCCTGCTCTATCAAGGTAATTGTAACAAAATCTCTTCTAAAAATCCCTTCTCCCATTAGGTGTTCACTATGACAAGACTTTGGGAGACTGATTTTGTCAACATATGATAGGTAATTGGTAAAAAAATCCAATAGCTTATTCAAAAATATATCATTTAGCAATAAATCCTTCTGGCCAACTTTGATTCTTGACATACCCATTCAAAGTCTTCATATATTTTTCAATGGGGAACATCGATCTATAATGGACAAGAACACCTAGTTGAACCTCTCTAAACAAGTGAACCACCAATTGGACCATTATATCAAAGAATGATGGTGGTAATAACATCTATAATTAAAAAAAATATGTTTGAAATCTTATTATTAATTATTAAAAACTATTAAAGGTCTATAAATTTAATTCAGATGGCTTTGAAAATAATATGATTCATATTAATGTATGTTGTTCATTTTGAGGTAGCAAGCTACAGAAAGCAACAAGTATCAAATCTTTCATCAAAACATGACAATCATGTGATTTTAGTCCTTGAAATATAAAATTATTCAATGAAATGACATTGTTAATATTTTATTAAAACCCTTGTTTAAATTTTACACTATTAAGGAAAAAGAAAAATTGAATTTTTCTCTATTTGGATAGAGCGTATGTAGATGGAGGAAGAAAATTACACCTTTTACACTTCATTGGTGCCATCTATTTTCTTATCCCCAATTTAAGAAATCCCAACCTAGCCTTGATAATTTCATTCATTTTACTGGTAATATTTAATAATGTGCCAATAATGCTATCAAATATATTTTTTCTACATGCATGACATCAAGATAATTTCTGACATACAAAAAATTCCAATATGGCAATTCAAATAAAATTGATCTCTTCTTTTAACCTAATTTCATAAGTTTTTTTAAAAAATAGTTTACCAAAATATGTGTCAATATATTTTAATTAATCGAATGGATGATCACATGTTATTAGAGATGGGGTTATACCTTGTTTGATATTCCCATCAAATGTTTTCCTCCAACATTGATATTTATGTGTTCAATGTAAAAAATTTCAGATTTCCTAAAAACACAGTCTTCTTGGAATGTTTCAACCGAATTTATGAGGTTAATTTTCCATAAATGGGATACCCTAATATTCCTTTAATTATATATCCTGAAAAATTTCCCTAAGTGAGGAAGTCATTTATCTCCCTACACAACATGGCCCTCAATGTGAATTCTCAACTTCTATGAGCATCATACATTATAACACTTGTATCCCACATAAATTTCAAATCCTTAATCAATGGATCCAAATATAAATCAATATCATTACTTGGTTTCTTTGGTCTAGATATAAGAAGAGACAACATAATGTATTTTTGATTCATGCATAACCATGGAAGAAAGTTATAATTTACCAACATGACGAGCCATGTACTATGAGTACTACTCTGTACAAAAAAAAGATTTATTCCATCTATAGATAATACAAGATGAAAGTTTCTCAGCTCATTTCCAAATCTAGGATACTCGTAATAAATTTTATTACACTTAGGAGAATATACTAAATGATGTAGGTTCCCATATTTGATTCTTTTATCTACATCCTATTTCAATTGTCTTGTGGTTTCTTGGAATCCATATAGACTTCTAAACCATGTAATTATAGGAAAGTATCATACCAATTTTGAATGACATGATTAATTTTTCTTGTTGCAATCTTCACCATACTTTTGGAATTTTATGATTGATTCATCATCCTTGTGAAACAATATGAAATATTTTGTACAAGAATTTATATTTTTTAGAGCTCATGGACTTTGAATATAGAATTCATTTGGTGTCATATGATTGGCATGGTAGTTCATTTTCTTATAGTAGCATATCAATCATGATACCAAGTAGCTCTGTAAATCTGGTGTCATGCCATCTGCTGCCAGCTTTCAAAATATATAGCATCAATACAACTAACAATGTTTTGTATTTCGTACAAATGGTATACAATCATCTCTTGGAATAGCTATTTAACTTCACAAACATCATTATAAAATCATGAAGGTCATATTCAATTTCCATTTTAATTTCTTCTATGTGATCTCCATCATCATTTACACTGGTATTCATATCAAATGATTCATAAATCGAAGTATCATCCCAATCGGTGAGCACGTTCAGTTTATCTCCATGATTAGTCCAGATTTTATAGAACTGATATATTCCATTACATATAAAATGTTCTTTCAACTCTTTTCGAATAATTTTATTTAATAACAACACCGTAAACATGAACAATAGGTTTGAGAAGGGTCGTATGCATGATCAGTTGCAAACTTGATGAAACCTTTAACTTAAGATTCTAACTATTTTGTTGAATGATTATCATGAATCAATATTTGATTAATATCGAACCTATTGGATTCATATAATATTAATTTCTAACAATAAATAAATAAATAAATAAAAGATATTCATTATCAAAGGTTAATGTTATAGGAAATTATAATAAGGGAAACCCAACATTGGATTTTCTTCAAATAATTTCAATATTCTTTGAAGAAAACGGAAAACTGAATTTAAGAAAAGAATTAATTCACTATGGTAGGTTTTATCCTCTAAATTCATTCAAATATGAATGTCATAGACAAATTTCATGATAATAATCTCATATCCCAAAAATTTATCATTGGATTTTGTTTATTGACACACATCCAACATCTATTATGGATAGGCACGTATGTTGCATGAAATACTCTAAGTGGTAGTCATCCATGGGATGACTACTGCTCAGAGTAGAAAAAGAAACATAAAAGATATGGGGGATGAGTTTCAAGCAATAGAATATAAAAACTATTCTGGATATTATACAAATGAGAATGAAGGTTGTCTATAAAAGAGATTGGGGATGAGTCCCAAGTAAAAAATTGAAATAAAAACTGTTTTTTGACACACATAAATTTTTTTGTAAGTACCCTAAACAAATGAAAATATAATACATGAAATTAAGGAGTAATATGAATCCCAAATATGATAAAAAAAAATAATAAACTTGTATTCAATCAACTAGAATATATAAAAATGTATTGTTAAAATATTTTAAAAAATAAAGAGTTGTTTCATATATATGGATGGTAATCAGATATTCCTAGGGGTGGAACCAATACATGTAGACCTAAATTGATGAATACCAAAAAATAATTTCTAATATATATAATTTGATAACCTCCATTCTATTTTTTTGATCACGTGGTGTAACAACTAAGGAATTATTAAATTTATTATTAATGGTATAAAACAAGATATATGAAACCATCTAAAGACTATTGGGTTGTCATATCACCACACTCACCAATCCCAAGGGTTCTAGGGAGGTTATCACATCAGATGTACCAATCTGAAGGATTCTAGGGGATATATAATACACATTGACCCATCCTTGAGATTATAGAGAGGTCCATAAAGAATTTGGCATAAATAAATAATACGCATCAATAAGATATATCACAGACAAGGGAGAAAAACACACCAATTCTTGCAACATATATCCCATACCGGCTAGCCTCTACTGAGCTAGAATGACTCCCGTGAGGTCACAATTTCAAACTGGACTACCCTTACTTCACTCAAAAATATAAGTGGAATCACAAAATTAACATATTTATAAAACATCACTCCCCATCTAAAGTCTCTACTACAAAAAATGGAAATAACTAGTCAGTTTAATAGGACAGGAAGTAGTCTCATATGTTACCCAACCACCATCATAGAAATTGATACATACAAAATTATATTGACAATGAAAAATGGGATGGGACTTCTACCATATTGTTAAATTCACTATTTATCCAATAAAAAAAATCATGATTTCTCCACACTTTCACAAAAATAAAATAGTATCCCAAAAATACACTATATTAATTTACAACTACAATTGATCAGGAAGGGGATGCTTGTATGGACTGGGATCGAAGCTGGGAAGGCTCAAAGTATAGGTTTTTCACACTATAAAAACTCCAAGCATCAAAATGGATGATATCCATGGCCAAATATCCAAAATGGAAAACTCACCACACTCACAATTGCAAAACAGCCTCCACCATGGCCAGAACTATTGATGTTTTACACCCTAATTTCTCCAAGAGAAGTCATATAAAGACTTACGTTCAAGAGAATGTAGAGAATGACTTACGTTTGAGCCTTGGATTCATTCGACCCTTGAATATTTTGATCCTTGGATTTGAGCCTTGGATTTTTTCGAGGCTTGATTCGATCTTCGATTCACTAAGGACAAGCATCAGAAAAGGGTGGATTCCATGGAAAACTTCTGACATCGCGATGGGTTCGTGATTGGTTAGGGTTTCTTAAATAGATCAACACACTTTTATTAGCACATCCAAAGTGTTGATAAATATACTTTTTACCAGTGCTTATGTAATAAGCACTTATTAAAGGTATCTTTATCAGTGACAGTGATAAAGATGCATTTTATCAGTGTTTTTTAGCTCTGAGAATTTCAAATCTTTCTCAGCACTAAAAAAGTGTTGATAAATATGTCTTTTATCAGCGTTTATTACTTAAGCGATGCTAAAGGATTTATAATTATAATTATAAACAAAAATTTGTAAATATATATTTATATTTAATATATATATATTAAATATAATCTTTATTTAAATATATTTATTATAATTTTATAATTTTTTAAATATATAATTAAAAATATATAAGTATATGAATATTTTTTTAAATTAATATTTATATCATTACATATATTTGTATAATTATATATGTATATATTTATATAATTATATATATATATATATATTTAAAAATATATATATAAATATAAATATAGTAATATTATTCCTTTTTAATATAAATATGTGTAATTATTTATTTAGAAATATATAAATACCTTTTAATAAAATTAAATTTTATTTATTTATAATTATAAATATATAAATGTATAAATATAGTAAATGTACAATTATAAAAATATTAATTTATAAATATTTTTTTACAAGTATTTTTTTAACAATATTAAGAAATATTTAATCTTAAGTGCATGCATGTTAAAAATGATTGAAATAAAATAAATTAAAAATAAGTACTCTTCGAAAAAATGGATAAGTTTGTGTGTGTTAATTGTATATAGAAATTCATTAATTACATATATGTGAAATCAATATAATACACGTTTGATCTATATTAAATTGAAAAATCAAACGACATTCAATTATGTCCATTATTCTATGCATAAAGCAATATTATGTACTATATAAATCATATTTATATACATTCAAATATGTCTATATATTTAATATATACTATTTATTTACATTATCAATAATTATCTAATTAACAAAATGTTTAATATTTTTCTCAATTTAACAATTTTTATTTTTTATTTGTTTAATTTTAATTATACATATATCTATATATTTAATATTTACTATTAATTAGTTTTTAGTTTTTATAATTTATATATAATATAATCCATTCATTCATTTTTATCAATAATTAGTTAATTAATTTTTTTGAATATTTTCTTAAACAATCCCATAATTTTTATAATTTAATTTATTTCATTAATTCATTTAATGCAGACCATTATCAGCGCAAATATAGTGCTAATAAATGATCCCTTTTTAGTCCTAAAAATAAATTATCAATAAATCGTACCCTTCATCAATGCTAAAAGTAAAGCATTGATAAAAGCCAACCTTTTTTAGTGTATGTTTTAGCACTGATAAAGGTTTCCATTTTCATCACTTTTGTATAGCACAACCCATATTTTATTTTTTTATTTACTTATTTATTTCATTTTATTCAGATCATTATCGGCGCTAATAAATGATCCCTTTATGAGGGATAAAAGTAAAGTAATGATAAAGAGTAACCTTTATCGGTGCTAAAAATAAAGCACTGATAAATGGTACCATTCATTAGGGCTAAAAATAATGTGCCAACAAAGGGTACCCTTCATCAGCGTAATTAAGTCCACCCTTTTTTAGGGCTTGTTTTAGTACTGATAAAGGTTTCCATTTTCATCACTTTTGTATAGCACTAATAAAGGCCAACACTGATAAAGGACAATGCTATTAAAGGCATGTTTTGTAGTAGTGATGTGAACTACATGATATTGAGGATATTAGTAATGCTTGATAATTGGATTCCCTTAAGATAAAATCTTGTGGAATGATCTCAATTTCCTGGATCAGGAGTTTTTTGATGGATTGCTCTCGTCAGGCTTGACGCTTTTGATAGTTATTCAAGATCGATTCTTGTTGAGTGTATCATCTTTCCTGAGTAAAGATTTTTCATAATATCCCCTTGTAGTAATGACATTAAAGGATGTAATTTCTAGTGGGTTTTGATGAACAAGGCATGAGGTGAAAAGAAAAGAACCATGTTCCCCCATCCCAAAAATTGTACACCAGGTGGGGCATTGATAATTTGATGGTGCAACTCAGGGAACACATTGAGACATTCTGATTGAAGGCCTTTTTGTCACTTCTCTGATCATGGTTATTGATGTGGCCTTAAATCTACAGATTATGCACATATTTCTCAACACACCATCGCCTCAACACTTCACACTGTTACTCCACCCCTACGAGTCACTGCCACTGTCTTCATCACAAACTACCACTAATAAAGTCGAGGCACCGCACCGTTCCTTCCTCATCTCGACTCACCGTTGTTCATTTCACACCACCATAGCACAAAAAATTTCACCGCCATCAAGAGTTACATCTGCTAGTAAATATCAATTGCCACCATTTACATATTGAATCATCCGGATCTGCATCAAAATCCAGTGGAGCCTCTCTTGTGTTGTTCTGAAAACCAAATCTAAAGTTCAATTTAAGCAGTCAGAGTGAACCGTTGTATCAAATTTGGAAAACTAGACCTCACCACCGGTCACTGTGGTAGAACACCTTTCCCTCAGCCTCACCACTGACCTTGAGAACCCCACACCGTTGATCGGGATCCCCATTTGTTACCAAATCTGATTTCCAACTGAGTCGGTGCCGGTTTGACGAGGAGGAGTCTGCCATCGAACCATCGTCTCTTGTTGTCAGCACCACCGCAAGGCAAACCCAATGTCGCCGATTCGAACATCCACCACCGCAAGCTGAGACCACTGTTTCTTCCATCAGATGAGGGTGTTGAAGGATGAGCTCAGTCGAGGCTTCCTCAAGAAGCCAAAATAAACCACTGCCCGAGGTGCTTCTCTAATAGAAGGGGGAGGAAAATAATATAAAATAAAACTAAAATTAATCAACTAATAATAATAAAATGTGTAATTAAACATTAATACAAAAATTAATAACATTAATAACATTAATAAAAAATATAACTATTAGTCAATTAACCTAATTAATTTAATTATCTAAATAATAATAATGTTTATTTATTTATAAATTTATAAATAAATTAACATTAATATTATTAAATTAAAAAATTAATAATTATTATAATAAAAATAATAATCAATTTAAATTATAGTGAAATAAAATTAAAAGTAATAACAACATTGTATAAATAAAATAATTATAGTAAATTAAAATATAAATTAATAAATTTATTATTAAAAAAAAGTTATTAACCCTTAACTAATATGATAATTTAATATTCACTTTAATCTCATAATAATCAAATAGATAAATAAATATTTATAAATGTTAAATCTTTTTAACGTTAAATTGTTCAATAAATATTTGTCTTTGCATATGCAGATTCGAGCATATCCAAAAATGCATCCAAGTTCAGCTGAACTACCAGGTTGCAAACTGTTACAAGGGGATAGCTAACCTGACAAGCATAACCACAAAGGAAGACACATGCACCATGATATTGTTAGAGACCAACTTAAATCAGTGATGGAATTGGTGAGAAAACAGAGTATGGCGAAGGATTTTAACGTGAAAAGGTAGTATTTCAGGAGTGACAATATAAATAATTCATTTTAGATCATTCACCGATCATTCATTCAATGATCATTGAGCACATAATCAGGAGAAGCAACGAAACTTCCAAGAGACTTCTTGGGAACAGAGTCCCAGAGATCGGGGAGAGTAGGAGCACAAGGGGAGTTCTTTCTTCCTATTTTTTTCTCAATTTCTGAACAAATAATTGAATGTTTTTAATTCGTAATATAAACATTGTCATAGGCTAAATACTTTAGTTTGGGGAGTTCTGTTCCACTTGTAATAATAAATTATCCATTTCATTCATTCTGTTTCAATGTTTTCAGAATTGATCAGTGAGATCGATTCTAAATTCATTTAATTGAATCATTCCATTTGTACTCAAGATCAAATTCCACGATCATTTGGTGAGTTTGACTATGGATGAAATTTTTATATGATTTAATTTCAAATAGAAAACTTAGGACATTCGGAAAGTTTGTTTATGTTGTCCTTTTCAAATATATTTTTACAGATGAATCTTTCTTGGAGTGGTGAACTGCAATATTATTTAATCTGCATGATTAATCTCTTGGAGAGGGAGATAAATCATTCATTTTTAGTTGTTATGTTTTTATTTAAAATTATGTGAAATGGAAACCTCTTTAGACCATTAGGATAGATTTTCCCTGGGCATTTGTCTTGATTTTTCATCTCTTATCATTTCTTTTTTTTCTACTCACTACTTAATCATAGCCCATTTTCTACATAGTTCTTTAAAAAACAAAACAAAATCCATTTTGTCCCATTAATGCCTTATATAAGAAAAAATTTAAAAGATAAAAAAGAAAAACCCACCCATTTTTATCAATAGTGGGATTTGTTTTGAAAATCTCCAATTACTCTACATTCCATGTGGGTTCCACCCTACATATCACTATATAGTAGTTAGTATAAAAATATAAATAAATAAACATTTACATGTATTCAACGACATATAGGTCATGTTTTTAGCATTATTGGCAGGGAAGACTTTGTGCGACCACTTCATTCTATAAAAAATGTTTCAACAAATCTTATATAAAAAATTTTAAAAAAAAATTAAAAAAAATTGAAAACTGGTTATAATTTTTTTCCATTTTCTATTAAAAATAGTTTATAGTTTTCTCCTATTTTAATAATTCTACTTTTATTTTTTACTTATTATTACTTTTTTGTGATGAATTTTATATTCTATTACACATTATATGAGCACAAGGTCTTCCACTAAAAGATTACAGCACATATACCCTGAAATTGACAAACATTTAACTGCTCTAAAAAGAAAAAAAATCGGAAATAGAAAATTTATAACATTGAGTTTCGGCACCTAAATATTGGATTAACTTTTAACCTGAACTCAATTAGGAGATATAGTGGCCTAGGAGGAGGGAGTTCCAACTCCCTCAAGTTTCAAGAAACCCATCATCCATTAGGTTATCTCTTAGAGCTCGGAATTATGAACTCAAATAGTCCTACATGTCACTGTTACCTTCATTCAATGGACTCTCTAATTAGGACTCTCTATACATCATTAGATATTTCTACAATATAGTGGGAAAATACCACTCTTAGGACTCACAGAAAATGAACTTTGAATGTGAGTGTTTCCCTTTCACCTTAAAGGGAATTCTCAAAACTATTTTTTTGAGTCTAGATAATAATAATTTTGAGAACCATGACCATGTTTATAACTCATTCATCATAGAAAATTATCCCCAAAGACTTAAAAAGAGAACATAGAAAAAACAACAATTTATCAACAAGAGGATGGTGGATCCTTTATTGAGGATTAGGTAAGATTTGAGGATCTTCTTAGGTAGTGTCCCCAACATCAACTCTCATCCCATGTTCTCATGGACACCTCCTATGAAGGACAATCCTCCTCTAGTCAAAACCTTGTTGATCAATCAGCTCAGAGGAACTACAATGATAAAACTAATGAAGAGTTAACATAAATTTTGAACAAACATTATATGAATTCTCAACAAAAAAATTAAATAATAAAAAGAGTTAACCAAAATGAAAACATTTGAACTGCAATAGAAATTAATTCTCAACTAGATAAAATAATAAATCAACTTCAAACGTTAATGAACCAAATTGTCAAATAATCTATTAATCAAGTTGGATTTCAAAACAAAAATCAATCTCATAGGGAACTGTGTGCGTAGTGTGGAATGTATGGGCATACTGATAATTTTTTTCCAAATTTTAACTTATCTACCCATCAATAAAAAAATTAAAAATATATTAAGTATGGTCCAAGGATTCTTACAAAGGATGGACCATTTTCAAAAAACTATAACCAAGGCTATAGTAACCACCCCAACCTATCTTAGAAATAACAAGGAATGATTGAGCAACGCACTGACCTTGGTTACCAAAACAAACCTAGAAAAAAACATTCAAACCCAATAATGGGAAGAATATTATAATTCACACATAAATGTTGAGGGTAAAATGTTTTCTAAACATGATCAAATCATAAATAGAATGGACTCTCAAGATACAAAATTAAAGACTCAACCGAATAAACAATAATCCAAATATAATTTTTATAAAATTAAAACTATAGATAGAATGAAAAACATGGAAACACAAGTAGTCCAACTAGATATATATTTTAATTCTAGGGATAAATATAGGTTACCTAACACAACTGAAATTAACCCTAGAGAGAATTTTAAGGCTTTTGTCACTTGAAGTGGGCTTAGTACTCAACCTGAACCTAGAAAACACTCTAAAATTGGAAAATACAAAAATTGAATGATTCTAGAAATCCATAAAAAGTCGTGAAAATGTGGAAAATATTACTTTTTTACCTGAAAATCAATCTAATTTTTTTCTTATTAAAATAAGAAGAATAAAGAAATTGAAAAAGTTGTAGAAGTGTTTGTGGATATGCTTACTATCATTAAGAATATTTCCCCACCCATCCCTTTCCTAGTAAAATTGAAAATAAAAAGTAATAATAAGGATGAACTTCTTCAATTCCTTGGGATTCTTACCAAGATCCATGTGAAAATCCCTTTCATCCAAGCCTTTATCCAAATTTCCATATTATCTGAAATATATAAAAAAATATTTCCAACAAAAATACACTGGAATAATTTTCTACATAGAGCCTCATTGAAGAGTGTATTGTTGTACTCAAAAATAATATACCTCCAAAGATAAAAGAACTAGGAAGTTTTATCATACCCTCCACCATAGGAAATTCTAGTCAACTCAAGTGCATGTGTGACATACGTGCTAGTATCTACCAGCTCCCAAACTCACTATTCCAAGAGTTAAAATTGAGTGATCATCAACCCACCACATTCATCCTAAAATTAGCTAATTGTTCTTTCAAACACCTTGTATGAAGGGTAGATGACCTGCTAGTTAGAGTTGGGAAACTATTTTTTCCAGCTAACTTCTTAGTCCTAAATATGGAGTGTGACCACGAGGTGCCCATCATTATAGGTAGGCCCTTCTTGGAAATTGGTAAAGATATCATAGATGTGTCTAAGGGTCAATTAATCTTTTAAATTGGATAACAATATGAAAAATTCAATGTATTTAAAAATTTAAAAGGACAAACATTTTCAGAATATTTCTCTAAGATAGAGTCTCTAGAATATGAATACTCAATTGAAAAATATTAATAATCTAAAAATAAAACCTTTTTGTAGAAATAAATCTATAAGCTATAAATTATGTTTCACATAATATTGAATCTGATCAAACTAAGAATCTGGAAAATTTTCCAGAATTGAACAATATTCTAGTTTTCTACTTCTACTGGAGATGTATCTTCTTCTTATAAGGTTATAAACTTTTTGAGGGAACTTGAGGTTGACTCTGAGGTTATAGACACTACCAAACTTTTTGATTTGGTAGAGTGAGATCTTATTAAACAACTTGATGATTTTTTTTATAAATATTTTAAACTAAAATCTAGATTCTTGGGATAGTGAGTTGTCCACTTTGGACAGCAGTACTTTGAATCCTAAAACTGATCTAGAAATTTAAAATCTATTTACTTTTCAAAAAAAATAAAAAATAAACTTTGAAGACCTTGGTCCTCCTAAGCCCAAGATCCTTCATTCGAGTGAAGAACCACCCACACTTGAGCTTAAACCACTCCCTGCACATCTTAAATAGTCATTTTTAGGAGAGAATTATACACTTCATGTTATCATATCTTTTGAACTAAAATATGATTAAGAAAAAAACTATTGGATGTTTAGAAAATATTCAATTCATCCTTAGCGAGATCCATATATGATATCAAAGGTATTATTACTTCATTTTACATGCACAAAATCCCTATGGAACCAGATCACAAACCTAGAGTCGAATGTCAAAGGAGACGTAATCCCAACATGAAAGAAGTTTTGATAGAGGAAGTCATCAAACTACTAGACACTAGCATTATCTATCCCATCATTGGAAGTTCTTGGGTCAGTCAAGTCCAATTTCTCAAAAAAGAAGGTTTTACTGTAAAGACCAATGAGAAGAATGCAAAAATTCAAGTAAGAAAGGCCAGAAAATGGAGAGTTTGAATAGACTATATGATGATCAGTTCATCCACTAAAAAGAATCATTTTCCAATGCCCTGCATTAATCAAATGATTGAGGGGATTTCTGGAAATGAGTTCTTCTATTTTCGGGATTATTATTTTAGTTACAACCATGTTCCAGTAGCTCCATAGAATCAGGAGAAAACTACTTTGACCTACACCTTTGTGACTTTTTCCTACCAGTGGATGCCCTTTGGTTTTTGTGGTACTCCAACAACCTTTCAAAGATGTATTATGGGAATTTTTAGTTGATATGATGGAGATTATTATAGAGATTTTCATGGATTATTTCTCCATAGTTTTTAGTTAATTTGATACTAGTCTAAAAAAAGTGGAATTAGTATTAGAAAGATTCTTATAGACATACCTAGTTCTTAATTGGAAAAAATGCCATATCATGGTCACTGAAGGAATAGTGATGGGACATAGGGTGTCCAAGAGGGTTCTAGAAGTAGACACTTCCAAGATAAAAGTTATTCAAAAAATTCAACCTCTTAGGATTGTTAAGGTTATTAGAAACATTTTAGGGCATGCTGGTTTTTACAAGAGATTTTTAAAATACTTCTAAAATATCACTAACCTATTGTGTTCTTTACTAGTTAAAGATGCGCCCTTCAATTTTATTCAAAACATTCTAGAATAATTTAATATACTAAATGAAAATATCACTTTATCACCTATCATCACTGCACCTGATTTGAAATTACACTTTGAATTAATGTTTGAGGCAAGTGACATGGTTGTTGGAATTTTCTTAGGACAGAGGTGAGATAAGAAGTTTCATGTGGTTTATTATGATAGCAAGCTACAAGATGAGGCTCCATGGAATTACACCACCACTGAAAAAGAAGTTTCTAGCTGTGGTATTTTCTCTATAGAAATTGAGATAGTATCTTCTAGGTTCTAAATTCATAGTCTTCACTGATCATTCCACCTTAAAATATTTTTTTCTAAAGAAGTAGGCCAAACTAAGGCTTATTGGATGGATTCTATTGTTACAATAATTTGATTTGGAAATTAGAGATAAATAAGGAGCTGAAAACATAGTTACGAACATCCTTTCTAGGGTTCATAATACCCACTATGATGATCCCAGGGAGTTAAATTCTTCCTTTCCAGAGGAAAATATTTTCACTATTTCAATAAGGGAGTCTTCCAAGATTGTAGACCTTGTTAATTTTCTTGCAGTTAGATTCATTCCCAAATATTTTTATAAAAACCAAAGGAATAAATTAATTTCAGAGCTTAATTATTATCTTTCATATGCCCATTTCCTATTTAAGAGATATAGTTATATAATTCTTGGAATGTCTGCTCTGGAAGAATAAATTCTTCTAATACTGGATAGTTATAACTCCTCACTTTGTGGAAGAAATCATGATGAAAAAGGGATAGCCCCAAAAGTCCTTCAAGTTGGAGTTTATTGAACACCTTATTCAAGGATTTTAGGAGTTATGTTGTTTGATGTGAAAGATTCCAAAGGCTATGCAATGTTGGGAGGAAGCAAGATTTCCCATAGAAAGGAATTTTAGAACTTGAATGTTTTTAGGTTTGGGGTTTAGATTTCAGTGGACCATTTCTTCCATATCATGGGAATCGATACTTTTTTTCTATATATTATGTTTCTATATGGGTTGAGGTAGTAGAAATTCCCAAATATTAGGCCATTAGTGTTTTAAAATTAATCAAAATAACATTTTTTTCATGATTTAGGGTGCATCGAGCCTTCATAATTGATAATGGAATACACTTTAAAAATAAAAAATTTAAATATTTTATGGAAAAATATGGATTCACCCATAGGACTGGTACTTCCTACCATCCACAGTCTATTGGAGAGGTAGAAGTCTCAAATAGGGAGTTGAAAAAACTCTGGAGAAAACTATCTCAAAGCCTATGAAATACTGGTCTCTAAAGTTAGATGAATCTTTTTGGGCATACAAAATAATTTTAAAACCCCAATAGGTATGTCTCTATATAGACAGTTATTTGGTAAATGTTTTGATTTCCCTGTAGAGTTGCAGCACAAGTCTTATTGGGCAGTTAAGGATTTGAATTTTGATTTTAAGATAGCTCGAGATAGAATATTTCTTGAGTTGAGTGAGCTAGATGAGATAAGGAGAGAATCTTATGAAAATTCAAAGATTTAAAAAGAGGGGTCTAGAATTTTTCACGATTCTTTCATTGTAGAAAGAGATTTTAAACCCATAAATAATGTACTTATCTTTAATTCAATACATAATCTATTTCCCAGAAAACTGAAATCTATGTAGTCTGGACCTTTAACAGTTGACAGAGTGCATAAGAATGGTGCTATAGAGATTTTTGGATAGGAAAATGAACATTTTCTAGTGAACGGTCAAAGGGTCAAGTTATATTTTGATGGTAATCCAAAGGGCTTCGCTTCCATCACTATATTGGAAAACTAAACTTTAATAAATTCTAACTGAATACTTATAACTTAGTGATTCGTGGGAGTCAACACATGGTCCTTACATTCTATTCATTTTTACTTTTGTTCCTATTTTATTTTTGAATAAATTGATACTTTTTGTTGTCCTCTACATCTATTTATATGCTATATATCTATTCCTGGTCTTGCGGGTTCTTATTCTCATTATAAAAAGTATGCAGATTTTGGTTTTTCAAATGAGAACAATTCACATTGATGAATCATATATGGATAAAATTAAAGAGGTAGTTTACTTTTTTATTAATTTTTACGCTCCTTATTTCATTAATTTAAAAATCATCATTAAGTCAAAATTTCACTATGCAATGGAGTGTCTTTTACTCACTATTGCACGTGATTCATTATTCCACTACTAGTGGTGAGTCACAAAAATGGTGACTCACTAGTGTGGTCGTGGGAATGAGTATGTGATGTTCTACTACATGTGCTGGAAATTTTACTACATAATTGGATTGTTGATGGAAATTGAGTTTCATTGTTTTAAATTAATTCATTGTGTGGAATTATGTGTGTGTGTGGGGGGGGGGGTAAATTCTGGCTGACTATTTTTTTAATTTATTCTTATATTGTTACTAGGTGTTTAGCATGCCTTTCACTATGGTTTTGAAAATTTGTTTGAATCATATTTTTGACCTTTAATACACTATATTCACCATGCAATGAAATTTTCTACATACTACTTCTTGTACTTAAATTCAAACATTCTTTTCACTGGATTTCATGACAATTCCTAAGAGCCTATTTTATTATAAAATGGTTGTTGTGGAAAATATTTTGTTTTAACTACAATGTGACCCTTTAACATATCATCAATATTTTCATAATGAAACCCTATTTTGAGATTTTAAAGTCATATTGTTGTCTTCTACAGGTTTGAATTCAACTTTTGGGACAATGATTGTTTTTTAGTGTGGGGGAGGGGGTAAAATTATGTTTAAATAATCTTTACACTAATAAAGCCCATAAAATCCCCCTGACAGTTAAATTTTTTATTTAAAAATGGTTAATTTTTTTAAAAATTATGACACAAATTGAGTTTCTTTAGACTTCACACTATACTTAAATTATATCCATCCTAAATATAACACCTTATTAGTAGTTAAGAGTTCCCTTAAATTTAAAACATTCAAGATGAATGATTGCTAAGTGAATTTTTTTAGCAATTTTATGAATTTTTTGTTTAAAAACTATGTTTGAGAGTGATACGGGATACATTTTTGTGGAGTTATGATCATAACCATAGGAAAGTGAAAGTTTGAACTTTATCCTAGAGGGATCACTTCTTAATTATTTAAAAAATAATCACTTTAGTGATCCAATTTCAATGGTATTCTTATAAATATTTTCAAACAGTAGTAAAATGGGCATTTGGGAACCCACAATGAATCTTGGAGACACTAGGCAAAGTGTGTGTGTGTGTGTGATCCCACAATAAAATATTAAATAAGTGAATATGAATAGCTCTTAGCACATGTTACATGGATGGGGAAAAATTAAAAAAACATTCATTTCCTAGTTGTGAAAAATGAGTTCATTACGGTGAGGGGAATAATGAACTCCAGATGAAGAAGGAGACAATCGATTTATAAGAAATCATTTAAATTGTATCAATAAAGTGATTCAAAAAATAATAATTTAATTCTTTCCTTTTGGAACCAAGTAGTAAGACAATGTATAAGGTACCATTTGTTAATTTCTTAATTCCACTAAATTTTTACATTTTATTAATCTTAAACATAGAAATATAAATTAAATTGAAGTACGTCAGTAGGAAACTTCATATATGAGACATGAAATCCTCAATGATGAATTATTCTTTTCTATCTTGATCGCCCATTGAGTATTTGAAGTTAGGAAAGACTCTTTTTGAATATTCCTTTTTAAAATCCTATTTCACGGTTTTTGGTCCTTTGATTCTAATCTATTTCATCATGCTTTAATTTGAGCTATTTAATAAAAATATATTTCCATTTCAAAATCTATTAAGAATTTTATTGACTGAGTAAAATCAATGATAAATGTGGGGTAATTTTATGTGGCCTTAAATCTACAGTTTTTCCATATCTTTTTATTTGATTTGTATTCATTTAATTAATTAAATTTTCACTTTTTACAAATTAATTTCACTTTTTAAATTTTACAATTAAATTAACTATTTAATCATTTTTTATAATTAATGTTGCATTTTTGGTTCATTAAGATATTATTTTTTTATTATTATTAAAATAAAATACCTTTATTAATTATTTTAATCTCATTAATTAATTTATATCCTTTAAATTTAATATTTTAATTCAAATTATTAGCTGATGTTCATCTTCACATTAGTAGTTTTATAATTTAAGTAAAGTTTTTAATTTTTATTTCTCTTTTGTAAAAACAATTAATTAGTGAACTATTTTAATTTTTATTAATTTAACTTTCATTCATTCAATTAATTGAATTATTTTTTTAAAAAAAATTAATTCCTTAATTCTTCTATGTTTTAATTTTATTAATTTTAATTATTTTTTATTTTTGCTGTAGTATAATTTTTCACACTGTGAGTCCCTGGTGGTCTCTAATTTTTCAAACCACTAGCTTCAACATACGACACACTACCATCCTTTAATGGTGCCTCCCCACATTGCATGTTCAAGCGGTGTGTCACTTCCTCCGCTGCACTACAAAGTTGAGTCCATGACTCACTATTGCAACATCCTTCCGCCAGCTGCTTCAACACTTCTCATCACCAGTGAAACTATGTCTCTAAGACATCATTCCAGTTTCACACCGCCAACCTTTCTTCCATCAGCTTCATTAGGCACCACCAACAGAAAATTAGAAAGACATCATTCCTTTATCAACTCACCATCACTTTAACTCTTCACACCATTACTCTACCCCCATGAGTCACCACCATGGTCTTCATCACATACCTCTATCAACATAGTCAAGGAACCCACTGACTTCCTCATCCCAACTCACCGTTGTTTAATTTCACACTACAACAGCAAAAAAAAATCTCACCACAATAAAGAGTTCCCTATGACAACAAATATCAAATTCCACAATCTACAGATTGAATTGTCTGGATCAGCAACAAAATCCAGCAGAGCCTCTCTTGCATGGATCTAAAAACCAGATCTAGTGATTGATTGAAGCAGTGAGAATGAACCACTGTCTCAAATTAGGAAAATAAAACTTCACCAGTGGTCATCATGGAAGAACACCTTACCCTAAGCCTCGCTGCTAGCCTTAAGAACCCCATGCTTCCCCTTAGGATCCCCATCTTTTTCCAGATCTGATTTCCAACTAAGCCAGATTTGGGTTGAAGAGAAGGAGCATATTGTTGCCTATAGTCAGCATCGCCGTAAGGCACACCTGACGCAACTGATTTGAACCCTCACCACTGTGAGCTGAGATCGATGTTGTTTTCATCGAACAAGGATCTTGTGTTGAAGGAGGATCTAGGCCGAGGCTTCCTCAAGAAGCCAGAACACACCCTACCCATGATGCTGCTCTAACAGAAGGCCTAGGAAAATAAAAAAATATAATATAATATAAAACCAAAATTAAATAACAAATAATAATAATTGTAATTAAAAAATAATAAATAAATTAATAAAATTAATAATAAAATAAAATAAAATAAATAACTATAATTTAACTATCATAATAAATTTAATTATCTAAATAATAATATTAATGTTTAATTATTTATAAAGTAATAAACACATTGACTTTAATATTGTTAAATTAATAATTATTATAATAAAAATAATAATCTATTTAAATTATAAAGAAATAAAATTAAAAATAAAAATAAAATTACATAAATAAAGTATTTAAAAATAATAATAGTTAATTTAAAATAGTAATTAATAAATTAATAATTTGAAAAAATAGTTATTAATTCTTAACTAATATAATATATTAATATTCAATTTAATATAGTAATAATTCAATAGATAAATAAATAATTATAAGTGTTAAATCTTTGTAACGTTAAATTTTTCAATAATTTTTTTCTTTCCAGATATAGATTAATACAGATCAAAAAATACATCTAGGTTCATCTGAACTACCAGGTAGCAAAAAGTTATAAATGTGATTGCTAACATGAAAAGAATAACTACAAAAGAATCCACGTGTTCTATTATTTTGTTAGAGACCACCATAATTTGGTGATGGCATTGGCGAGAAAAAAGAGTATGATGAAGTATTTTAAAGTGTAAAAGGTGGCATTGGAGGTGAGACTTAAAATAACCATTCATTTTATATTATTCATTGAGCATTCATTCCATTGTTATTGAACATATCATCAGGAGAAACATCAACACTTCAAAGAGACTTCTCAAGAACATAGACTCAAAGATTTGGTAGAGAAGGAGTAGAAGGGGAGTTCTTTATTCCTCTTTGGTTCACAATTTTTGAACTATTAATTGAATGTTTTAAATTCTTAATATAAACATAATCATAGTCAAAATAGTATAGTTTAGGGAAACTTCTTTTCTACTGGTAATAATCAATTCACCTTTTCATTAATTTTATTTCAATGTTTTCAGAATTGATCGATGAGATAAATTATGAATTCATGTAATTACATCCTGACATTTTTACTCAAGTTCAAATTATATGATCATTCAGTGAGTTTGATCGTGGATGAAATTTTTTTAAGCATTAATTTCAAAAATAGAACCTTATAACATTCATTGAGTTTGTTTTTATTATTCTTTTCAAATATATTCTTTCATTTCATCTTTCTTGGAGTTCTAAATGCCATGATTATTTAATCTGCATGATTAATCTCTTGGTGATGGAGAAAAATCATTCATCTCTAATGGTTACATTTTGATTTACAATTCTATAAAATGGAACCCTATTTAGACCAATAGGATATATTTTCCACAGGAATTTTCCTTGATTATTCATCTCTTATCATTTCCTTTCTCTACTTATCACTGCATAATCATAGCCCATTTTCTACCTAGTTCTTTAAAAAAAATCCATTTTGTCTCATTACTACCATATATAATAAAAAAGTTAAAAAGTTAAACAAATAAAAACCACCCACTGTTATCAACAATAGGATTTGTTTTGAAAATCTCTGTTCACTCTACCTTTATTATGTGTTCGACCCTACTTATCACTATACATCAATTAGTAGGAAAATATAAAAAATTAATATTTGTAATGTATTCAATGAAAAATGGGTCAGTTGTCCCATAGATGGAAGGTTTGAAAATTTGATTTTATGAAGAAGATCTCCCAATATTTTGACATGGTCTGTATTCCCATTATAAGGAAATAATTATTATTTAGGGTGTGGAGAATCATCCAGATATTCAGACAGATATTATGTATGAATTCTTCATAAAATGCCACTAGATTTTCAAACTGAGAAGTGGATCATGGAAAAAAATGATGGGTATTCCATCCCTAACCTATTTTCTTCTCAAGAGAAACATATCCATTTTTTATTCTATGAGAGAATCCTCTACTTGATCATCCCAACATGATCACTTATTGGTAGTTTTATCGCATGTATCGGGGCTAGTGGAGGACTTGTTGGTATGGGAACATTTTGAACGTGGCTCAGAGGATAAGTGTTTCCCTAATCCATATTCTGGTTGAGAAAGTATTTCACAAGTCATTGATATGGTATCTAACATATTTGGACCTATCATTCCAAGATGGTCAGAATATTAGGGGTTTCTCTTATTTAACTCGTCAAGGGGAGGACCTTCTTGTTGACATGAAATGTCTCTACAGTGAGGAAATTTCGATGTCGGTGATATCATGGAGAGGACTACCATAATATCTTGGTTTATTACTAAATGTAGAATTTTTGTAGCATACACTATAGGGAGGAAATTCAGTAAAGATGATAACAAGGGGAGGACTTTGTTTCTGTTTGATATTCTAGCCAGGAGAAGGGACACCATGATTCTCATCAGGAGGTAGTCTCTTATGATCGATCAGGTTGCACCCATGAAGGAAGCCTTCATGTTAAACGCTCTAAGGAGGACCTTCAATGATGCTGGGGATAATGTTTTAGGGTGGACCTTCACAACTATTACTTCCACTCCCTTAATTTGGTAATAGATCATCAGGATCTTGATCCACCACTGATAGATTTTTGGTGGCCTCAGGAACAATATCTTCCAGAAAACAAGGTTTATGAGTCTACTCTATTTTTTCCAATTTCATTTGGATTGATTTCTTTTTAGACACTCTCTTATGGTTGAATTGCACTGCTTACTGTGTGGGAAGACCTTTAGATATGGGTGCATGTTCAAGTATCTCATGTGGTTATTCTAGGATATGCCAATAACATTTTAGAGTTCTTGTAGGGATATAGGACTTCCCTAGAGTGTCCAATAATGTAGAGCGATTTCCACTAATTGGAATGAATATTTGTTATTGATCATGTTGTCCATTTATCATGTAATATTGTTGATTATCCTCTTAGACGAGAGAAAGGGTGAATGTTTTCACCTAAGTGACCACCCCATTTTGTGGATGAGTCAGCCCACATGAAGATGTCGGGTTATGGGTCCGACTCTTAGATATTTTTACAGTCAATATTACATCATGTCATGTCTATTGGATATGGTTAAGGATTGATATCTAAACCTTCATCATTAATAATATGAGTTGAGATATGTCCTGGTGGGAATGAGAATATACACACATTCTAGAGTTGGAGTTGTAATATATGTCTACTCTGGTCCTCCATTCCCTACTAGTAAGTTCTAACAGTCCTCCTATGTAGAGGGGTAGAGGTATGAGTCTGCTCCATGATTCACAACTGGGATACGCCAGCCACTTCTCCAATTTCCTCTGTATTTTTATGATGAGCTTCATGTGATGTAGTAGGTATATAATTTTTCTCAATTTCCATTGTATTTTAAAGACGATATTGATATTCATCCACACGAATTTTCAGGTTCTTTTGGGTTTCCACCATATTTACATGGAGGGATTGATGTGAATGAGTAAAATTTTGCATCTGCTCATGGTTTATCATCATATTTGAATGAAATGATTGATATGAACAAGCAGGAATTTTCATATGCTCATAGTTTGACATTGTATCTGAATGACTGGATTGAAATAAATTTATCATAATTTTCATATGATCATAGTTTTTTGTCATCATCTTTTCCTAGAAACCTTGATGTGAGCTAATAGGGATATAAGTCTACTTGTATTTTTCTACCGTATTTGGTTGATCGGATTTATGTTCCTTAGAAGTTATATTTTTCTATTTATTTTTGACCAATTTTCATGATGGGCTTGACATGTATTTTAAGGTATTTTTATCTCCTCATAATAGTCGGTTTCCATTGTTTTTACATGTTGGGATTTATGCGTATTAGCAGATATATACATCTTCCTATAATTTTTTATTGTATTTTAATGGAATCCTTGATCTAAACGAGCATGTATTTACATCTTCTCATTGTTTTCCATCATATTTGAATGTTGGTCTCGATATGAGTGAGTAGGAATATATATCTGCCTGTTGGATTTCATCTTCTCTACTTAGAAGACTTCTTCGGTAGGAATAAGTATGATGTAATATTCTTGATTTTCTAATCATCACCCTCCCTGAGCTGACCTAAGGACCTCTGTTCATTTGAAATTGGTTGGGGACCACAGGGTGGTATCCTTTTCACAGTGAGGATACTAGGCTACACGGTGTTGATAATGATAGCTACTGGATTGGGCCATCATATGGGACCCATGTGCTATTGGTATGACTTGTTTGGTGATGATTTCATTATCCTCCCTAAGGTAAGAAAGGAACTAATTATCTCATTACAGGGATAGGGTCTTGAAATAGTTTGATATGGCTATCAGGGACATCTGGTTCTAGACCACTGACCATCACTGGGTGGATGGATGGTAAGGATTCATGGACTGGTGGGCATGTTGGGCCACATTAAGGGTTGGTAGTGTACCTTTCTGGTTATACTCTCGGAACAATTCATTTGAAATCCAACATAGAAGATGTTGAGTGGGTAATGGAATCCTCAATTTGGTTGAGGAACCAACCTGTGTAGTGGCTGATTCATGTGTCTGTGAAATCTATGGATAGACCATTGGATTGAAGAGAGTTTTGGTGAAACGTTCCTATAATATATGTGACAAATACAGATAAGAAAACCTTGTCAAAGTAGAATCTCATGACCACATGCGCAATTCAAGGTCTCGTTTGGACCTCTTCCATTTTCGAGGAAAAAGGGGCCTGATGTGGGGTAACACCACCACCTTCGTTAAGGATTCATGTTGGGTTCACAATTTTGTTTCTAAAGAAAATATTTATGTGCCTAACAGTTGATTGTAGGTGGTTGATTTATGTGAAATTATTCTTGTTAGGTGCACCATCTTTGAACGGTCTCCAACGAGATTTGTTCATTTATCTGAAAACATCCAATGGATCTCATATCCATGAAGACTCATGGACGTACTTCCCTATGGTAGGCATTCATTGGGGAACATTTCCAAAAAAACATAAGAACTCACACTGGTCGAGAGGGTGGGAATTAAAGCTCATCACACCAATTTAGGGGGAACTACTTACTATTTCAGGGCTCTCTTATAGATTTAACAAAATTCGAAAATACTTTATTCATTCCCATGTATATATAATATAGATCATCCTAAGGTAATTGTCAATTAAGAACATGCATGGGACTGGAATCATCTATATGTATATGATGTTCTCTATTTATAGGAATATCAATTTTTATATGAGGTTTTACATCAATGGTCCCCTATTATTGACATATTATAGATTATTTTGTCATTCATTAAGAAGATGATGGTTTTAAGGGACATGTTGTACTTTGAAGTTTATTTTCATCTAGGTAGATAGAATTTGTTTTGATTTTTGGGATCGAACACATAAGATGTGCTTCCCACATATCCTAATGAGATAAATTAGATCCAATGTTGTTTGGTGACACTTAATAGGACACATAACCATTTAAGGTTATGTGGCGAGGACTAAATAATACATCTTAGCATCATGTAGCAAGGACATACATGCAAAAAGTTCATATTCAATATTTGGTGTGGGACTTACGTTGAGGCAGGCTGAGGGACCCATAAGAGATTTGGTCTCCCAGTTAGATATTACCCTAGTGTGAATGTGCCCCATAAATTTTTAGGGTGAATTTGGGTATTGTGTTTTGACCTGGGAGTTGCTTCTCATGTTTCCTAATTATTTGGGAATCAACTCCCATGTAGTTTTCTAAGGATTGGGGTTTACACCTAGTATGTGGACCATTTAAGGCGACATGATTGTGTCTTACACTTCGAAGGATTCCCATTGAGCATGATTGGAGATTATACCATATATGAGAACTATTTCAGTCAGTATGATTATGTACTAAACTCTAGATGATTCCCATTTATATGTGGTTAGGGATTGCACTGAATAGGCTTTCCATTGGATTTTTGGGATAATGTATATTTCATGATTGTATCTAACCTCCAATCCCACAGGAGACATTATCAGTGTGAGAAACAATAGGAAGCAATAGATCTAAAGATCACATTGTCCACTTTTGTGCTATGATTTAAGGATTATAGAGCCCAATTGGATAGTGAGAGGTCTTTTATTGTTCCCCTATCCTATTCTATTTTGGTAACTGAGATAATCACATATGGTGATCTATCAATCTATGACCTGGTCTATAAAATTTTATAAAGAGCACCACATCCCACAAGAAATCCTAGGGGCCTAATTCTGGAGGGATTCCCATTTGTCCCTTTGGGAATAGATGAATGATCAAAATTGACCCTCATCGAAGGGGAAGTCCATTAGATCCCCTTAATCCATATAATATGGAAGTTTATGTGAGTGCCTCCAAGGTTGGAACCTTATTTACCATGAGAATGTTGACTTCAATACATTTTGCGGGTACTCGTTTTCATAGAAGCCACCAACATGAATACACTTACCATGATTATATATAATTAAGTGGACATACTGGTGTTCCTGATAATCTGATCATACATGTCAGGTGGATTTAGAAGAGGCATTGGCCTAATTCTATTAGACTAGTTAGCAGAGGGGAGAAAGTGGGGCTCAATGATACAATATAAGGGTGTGATTGGAGGTGGAGATTAGAATGCCCTATGATGACCCATTCCATATATAATATTAATTTGTGGTATGTGTTTCCCTCCTCATATTATATTGCTACTCGGGTGAGGGTACCATCCATTTAACATTATTCTATGTAGACCAGGGTACCATCCATGTAGTGTGTTTCTACACAAGGCTAGGTTAAATCTGTGTAGTGTGTTTCTAAATAAGACTTAGTTCCTCCTGTGTATCACTTTTCTATGTGGGTTAGGGTCTCCCTGACATAGATTTTCTCTATGCGGGGTGCTGGTCTACAAAGGGGCTATCTATTTATGCCCCACGAAATGGTGTCCTCAAAGGGGTTTCATGTTTGCATACGGTTGAATGATTTTTATTTTCTCATTAATGTCATGTGGTGGGTTTATATACGAGGAATCTAAAAATACCTCCCAATTCATCTCTAAGTCTCCTCTTTTTTATTCTCCTTCTCATCACACATCTATCAGTCCCATTTTCAGTTCCCCTCAGTGGTCTTTTATAGAATAATGGAGGGACTGGATACAGACATGGCTTGTCATCCTTGGTGGGATGCATGGATTATTTTTTGGTATCCCAAGGAGGATGCCTCAGCCTTCAAATGATTTTGTTTCTAGGAGTTAGTCATTCATGGGGAAGGGAATAACCATTCAAACCCACAAGAAACTTTGTATCATTTGAGGGAACCGACGGCATCATCTCATGCTGTGAATGATTTCATTCATGGGAGATGTTCATTCATGGGGAATAATTCCACATATAGACACATAAGAAACTTGGTTTTATTTGTGGGACATGATGTTACCGTCTCTCCCTACAAAACACTTCATTCATGGGGTGCTATGTGGAGTGGTGGAACACCATGTAAAGAAGTGGTCTGTGTAGTGATTTTTACTACATGGACCCGAACCGTCCTTTACAAATTCATCCCATTTGAACGTATTACTTCAAATTCTTCTTATTTTTTTATTTCTACCCCTTTTCGGGTTCTTGGAAATATCTTCTTCTTTTATTCAGAATTTTTTGGACCCAACAAGGGCCCTTGTATGAGTTTGTTTCTCAGTATTGATCACGTGAGTGTATATGTGTGTGTTAGTATCTGTGAGACCCATGTTTGATATTGTTCGCATGTTTGTTCATGTGTATCCCATATGACACATGATAGATAATGAATAAAAGTGTGTGCGTGTGTGTGTGTATTTTCATACTCATTCTTGGTATACTATGTTGGTTTCTAATTGTGTTATGAAATGTTTTCTATGATAGTATAGTCTGTGAAGGGTTTTTGAGGTATAAAGTGATGGGTGGACCACTATGACTTGGTTATCCCTTAGAGGAGGCATGTGTGACATGAGATATTAATGATGATCGATCTAGAATGGGGAAGATGTATGATGGAATTCGGGCCTAAATCAAGGAAGAAGTGGGATATTATAGCCTTGTTCCCTAACCTAATCCATAAATGAGGCATGATGGCCTTATGGAATGGCCTATGAAAGAGATTGGGCATAACGACAGTGTGGACCAACCCAAGGCTCATTGGACTTTGTGGTTTCTCATGGAATTGTGGTTAACCCTTGATCAATACTTATATAATGACTTTCCTTCTTGCATGGAGTCACATAAGGTATGGTTGGGGTTCACGGTTCCTTGGTTCGCACACAATCTCTCAGCACATGATTATTAGTTCCTTACTTTCATGTTTAATTATTACCATGTAATACCCCTCTTAAACAAGTGAACATGGTTTAAGTAAACATTTCTGGTGTCCTACTATGTTTTTAATCACACCCTAAATGGAAATCTCTTTGTGTATGTAGACTTCCTGACTAGGTATCAAAGAAAGGTCAAGGGCCCATTGGTAAGTCACTAATTAGATAGAACATGGAAATCATAGGTGATACTATGATTTAACATAAATAGATTTCACAATGTATTTAGATATTTCTTATTAATTTTTCTTATAATTGGGTTCGACCAACCACTTTATGGTTCCTTGGTTTTTTACATTTTATAACTTTTGATACCTTAATTAATATAAAATATAGCATTTTTATTACTTGGTTCCTATGTATTCCTACCAGAAGAATGTTGGCAAGAAGAAGTGGTGAAAATAACCAAAATAAAAGTACCATTTTTTAATAGATTAGTTTATATTAGGAATAAAAATATTCACTCATTTCATGATATCTTGAGGGTCTTGTGATTGAGAAACCTAATCACATTACCCTTAATGCATCAGACAATACCAGAGTGACACATGATCTTGTGATGGGTTCAAAGGAAAGGTTATCCATTATGGAAGATTCTTGTAGTCTATGTTCATCATGTGATGAATTATCAATATATGATCACTTAATCCCAAACCGATTATGTGATAGGCTCAAAGTATATGTTCGCTATGACAGAGAATTATTATGGTCGCTCCTCATTATGAAATTCCTTAGAGATACGTGATCACTTAATCCCAACAGAATCATGTGACTAGATTCAAACAGAGGTTATTTGTGATGAAATGATTTCATGTTTTTCATTTATCATGAGATCACCTATCCTTTGACGGTTCATGCAACCATATTCGAAGAGGATTTCTAGGATGGACTAATTTTTTTATCATTGTATGTCATGTGATACATTTACTAATTGAGGAACACTAGAAATGGAAGGAGGGTCATGTGATCTCAAAGTCACTCATTTGAAAATATGGTGATTAAATTCAATGAATGGGAACTTGAAAAAATGGACAACCATATTACAAATTCATAAAATACACATGCACGATTTGTCATGTAAATATACACATAAGAGTCGATTTCATGATGACCCCTTGATCACATGATCATGTGAAGACCCTTAGGTTATAGGATAGCATGATATTATATTCTTCATGTGATTGCTTTATGCGATAACCTAACCCAATACTGATTACATGTTTGTGTGATCCTATTTCATCCATGTTATGGAATGTTCCCCTTTTCATTATGTGATCACATGTCCCCAAATCCATTACATGATCACATGAACTCGATCCCTTTATATGATCACCCACTGCCGAAAGGTGGTATATGAACCACCCATGTATTTTTTGTCTCTCATAGAACCATATCATCCCATAAAGTTATATCCTCATTTATATCTACCTTGGTGTAAGTTCCTTGATATTCTAACTCATGGGAAATATCCCATTGAGTTAAATTATTATTCTTTTCCCATTGATGGGCTAGAAACTTATGAACTATGTTGAAATTGATTCATGTTATAATAAGTACATGTATGATACCTTTTCAAGTCCAGAGCTCTGTATCCCATATATTTCTATACTCGCTGCTTCTACATGGTCATATTCCCTGTAAAGTCCAAAATGAATTCATGATTAAATTATCCTATATAGCATACAAATTACAGTATTTCATGTGAATTATCATACCTCATATCATATAGACATATCCACCATAGACATATTAACCATATTACTCTTGGTAAGGCCTCGGTGTGTAATACCTATTCAAGTCGAATCTTACATTCACATGCAATTTTTTGATCTTATGTTATCTCCATTTTCTCACACCAATCATGACTCATGTGGAATTATATATATGCGATGATCATTCCACTCCCATGATAAAAATACCTCTATCATGATACTCCTCTTTAGTTGTAATCCCAAATCATATGATCCTTTACTTCAAAGGCCCGCACTCCTAATGAAGAATCTCAGGGAATCCTCATATGTGTAATCCCTACAAAATATTATTTTTACACACTTGTTACGACATAGATATCCATAATATTAGAATTATGTGGACTTTGATTCATTTCTTCATAAGAATATGTGAAATTCCTCTTTGAGGTATGATCCCCCATATCTTACATTCAAACATCCTCACATCATGATGTTAAATAGTGTCTCATACATCCTTACATCATAACATAAACTTTAGTGTATTCTCCTTTCACATGACTATAAACTATGTCACTTGAAATATGTGGGATTTGATTATTGTCTCAATGAGATACATAATAATCCTCTATGAGGATCAATAAAATAATCATTAACATTCCATGACAATCCTCATCAGGTTATATTCCTCAAGTGATTATATACCCCCTTCTAGATATACTCATGTGAGTCTATACATCTTGTCCCATACGACCATTCTTCATACATAGTATCACCATTAGTCTATATCCCATGTGAGATCATTTATGTCCTCTCCTCAAATGACTATACTATTGTGAGTGACGATGTCATATCCCTTAGGTCCATACTCACTACAAACTAGACTCATTGAGCCATATCCCATATGATATAATATTTGTCCTCCCCTCTCCAAGATATAATCTCATGATCTCAGATGTATTGTTCATTAGGATCATATCCCATGTAGACCATCCTCTACCATTCTATATTCCCGAAACAATCATGTCATCAATTGGAAGGATATATTCTTTCTGGGTCTCACTATATCATCCTCATTGATCCATACTCCTGATGGGAGGATTATTCACAGGTACATGTTCCTTATGCCATCTATTCACCCTTGTAGGGAAATACTTCTTGTCTTGTTAACTATAATGGGCCACACATGTGTAAGTACCTCACCAACCATTTCTAGGAATATTTTTTCTATTCATCTTTACCGTATGATGTTAAACTTCATTGATCGGTCCTTGTCACATGACCTTAAAAGGTAATATGTCTCCCATTAAGTGGCACAAAACTTTGTGTGTTCAGATTCCTTTTAGAAAGAAACATAGGAATCTTCTCTGGGGTCATAATACCAATACCATAGGAACCTAACAATTTTCCTGAAGGCATAATACTCTAGAGTTCCTAGTCACATGGTTTTCAAACATATAAATTCTCAAACCAGTAACACCAATTAATAATGGGTTACAAGGAAGAAAACCTCTAATATATACAAAAGGATCCATCGATGGATAACATATGATACACCTATATATTCACATCTATGTAAATCCTTTGAAATATATAGATTCTCCCATCAAAGTAAGCTAATGTCTGGTTATAAATTTAAGGGTAACCAGTCCTCAATCAAGATCTTGGAAAGATCCATAAACATGACATAAATATATAAAGAGTCCTAGAGTATGTAATAATTCCCCCCAATAGGTTCTAATGAGCCCTACCTCCCATCCTCTCAACCAATGAAAGTTCCTAATAATAGTTTTTTGGAAACCCCATAATGAATGTCTGTATTTTGAAAGCAAGCAAGTAAATCATTACAGATATGGGAACCATTGTGTTTTTCGGATTCCATGAATAAATCCAATTGGAAATAATCTAATATAGGAATAGTAACCAAATTTGAGTACTTTTATATCATACTAATCCCCTCATAAAACCAAAAATTGGGTCACCCTATCCAAATTTAAAACCAAAAACATAATCCTCATGTGAACCTTTTAATAATAAGTGATTATCACATTCATATATAATAAATAATGTTTCTAAATTGGGATTCTATACTGAAAAATATTCTTATCTCTTATTGTCTCTTTCCCCACAGATACACATCTCACAAAATTATTATTATCTAAGGAAATATAATCATCATTGATAAATAATTATAGTACTTTATCTACAACGATAGTCACCACATCAAAATTCTATTGGACAATGTCACATACTCAGCACTTTTAGAACCAGGTAGTGAACACGATGGTCAGGGAATACCATCATGATGGTATTATTCCAACACTAGAGTCCACATAAAATTATCTCTAGGAAATAAAGAATATTGTACTAGTTTTTTCCAAGGAGATCCATAAAGTAGACAGTTGTGAATTTTTCCACTAAAAACCACTTTAGGATCCTATCTCCAGATTTTGGTAATCATCAAAGTAATTACATTAGGAATGTGGATTAGGGATCCAAATATGACTTAAACATTTTTCAATGTTTTCCTAGGAGTTCTTCTATCAACCATCACTGGTAGCATCACACAACTACCACCCCTCAGCTTTCTAATAAGGGTGCTTCTCAACATATTTCCACCAAAGATCTGAGAATATAAAAGACCTCTATGGGTTAAATGAGATATGGACCATAGAGAGTGGTCCTATATCACTACTTCTACTAAATAATATCAATAACATATTATGGTGTAAACCTATGAGGAGGATCATATCCATGTTCATACATATAAATCATACCAATACATTCTAGAAACAGGTTGGGGTAGGCATATATCCCAACCCCCATGTACAATGACCGTCATCATATCTTGATATAAAATAAAGGATAAGAGTGGATAAAATTCCTAATTCATTTAAAATTTTATTCCATCAAATTATATAGAATTAGAATTGGAAGGATCATATCCCCTCTTATACCCCTCTAAATTAAATGTATATTCTAGCAGCAATGGAGGAGTTCCACAGACATATCTCAATAATCATACTAGAGTAGGCATATAATCATTTTCTAAACACCAGATCAGAATAAAAAAATGAAATACATTATCACATGGATAATCTAGAATAAGATAATATTATTTTTCAGGTCCATGAGTATTATCAACATGTTTTGATATAGTATGGGTAACTAGATAGGGCTCATATCGTTGTTCCAATTGAGGTTCATCAATATGGTTAGAAAATCTCACCAGGACATGCATATATTCCTATTGAAGAAGGTCACTAAAATATTCTAATGGCAACATAGGATTAGGAACATATTCCAACATCAAATTAGGTTCATAGTTATATTCCAAAAAATACCCTAAGGAAGTCCCATATCACATCTTAATGTTAAAAAACTACTCAGAATATTTTGAAAAATAATAGGATCTGGATGCATATTCATTATCCTAGAAATTAAGTTCCATATAAGAATCCCTAATATGAAATACATAAGTTGTTACATATCACTTATCTGATTCTGATGCTTCACTGGCCAATTATGATGGGGGTGTACATCTGAATCGGGATCATATTCTCGTTTTAACCATGGATGGTTGACATATTCTAGAGGTCACCCAAAGGAAGGGCTAAATTCATTCCAATAACCTAGATGATATTAAACATATCCCTTAAAATTCAAGAAAAATATATTCATATTCTTATAATAACCATATATAGCTGTCAGCATATTCCAGAATCCATCTGGAGGTAGCCTCATACTCCTGTTTGATCCCAAACGGTCGGTCGGCATAATCCAACTGAAACATGGGATGAGGCTCATATTCCCAACTCTCTCAACTCTAGATTCCTTGAGGAAATGAAATTTATTTCTATTGTATCTCAAGGATCCTCTAAATTTTTATATGAATTAAAAGGTCATAACTACTAAAAAAATACTCATAAATATATCATATAGTTGGATTATGGGAATTATATCCATGAGGTCTGCTCGGGATAACATCCCCATGGTTATATATCACCCAGGAAAAGATAACATCACCTTTTCTGGGAACCTTTATATAGATATGTGATCAAAAAATTAGGTTCAACTGCATATTATGTCTATTAATTTATAAGGATACCTCACCTTAGTCGGTAGATGACCTAGAATGACGACCACCATCCCTACCTTCTAAAGGTCATGAGTCACTGTCTGTAGAAAATTATCCTTTATTTTCTTACCATGTAGAGTAAGATTCCTTTCATGATGAAGGATTTGGGATGGATATTTGTAAATCCTTCGCATTGATGAACCTAATGACTATATTCTAGAACATCGCCACTCTTATATTTTATTTCCTAATGAGTTAAGAGGTGAATTCTTTCTTTACCTACATCATAACCCATGGGAGACTTTTTAATAGCTAAGGGATATAAACCTCCTTTATCTTGGATATGAATAATCATATTAAGGATATAAAAATTCTATACTATCAAATATACATCACTACAATTTCTTTGGCTCAGGACTAGATGGTAGAAAATAATTTTGCGATTTTATGGCATGTTTATACCCATAGCTTATCAGACATATGAAAAAAAATTATTCAAGCCTCATTAGATGTATACTTCTAAGGATAGGTGAAGTATAGAGTATTTAATTTAGCTTCTTCACTTGGAAAACACATTATTTTAAATATGTAATTTATAATTTCATTAACACTGGAGAGTCTATGGGTCATGATAGTGTGTGTGTATATAGGTCATTCAAATAAAAAAATTCCACTTATCTATAAGGAATGAAAGAACCATGAATGGAGAGAGGGAACGCTATTAGTAGTATCCTGGTATAGTCTTCCTATAAAACCAGTAACACATATTAGATGGGAGATCCAAAACATATAAATTCAATAGATATTGATATTTAAAACATCTCACATTATTAGTATACGTTACACTAGGCTCATGCACAATTGAAAATATTCCTAATTAAAATATTTCATTATCACCCACCATAGTCATTATCCCATAGAAACCCTATCCCAAGGGGATAGGGGAAGTATTACCACTACCTCCACCCTAGGGGATATTAAATCTATAATGGGACTTGAAGATATTATTGGTGGCACCAAAACTACCATGGACCATAGATATGGAGGAATTTTTATCATGAATACCACCTTATGAGTCATCAAGGCCTCCGAAGGTATATAAATTATAGAAGTAGGACATATATCAACACCATCTCTTAGGGATGGGGAATTATTATTATCTACCCTAGGAAAATTGGTCTTCTGTTGGTTGTGAAATGGATACAAGCAGTCATTTCCTCATCCATTCCTATCATCATACGAAACACCCATTTTATTTTGGGATCACTTGGAGAGGAAATTGGAGACTACCTCAAGTTAAATATTCAAAAATTAGATCTATGAGAACATCCTAAAAATAACATTTAACCCTAAAAAGATCACAGGAGGAAATGGCCTAGTGAGAGGAATAGTCTGGGGGTCCATGATTTATCTCTTGAGGGAATTACAAGAAACACAGTCACTATATTACTCAGAGGATGATGAAATTATTTCTACCATGTGATATTCCTTGGTTAACATCATCACTATTAATACAATAGGTGATATAGGTAGAGAAGTGATCATCAAGAGACGTAATATGGAAAAAATATCTAGAGAGTTGGATAAAACCACTGCACATGCCAAGTTTATATGTACTTAAAATCATATAATTAATTAGAACATAGTACATGCAAATAAGTATTTTATAGCCCCTCAACACCACTCTTCCAGAGATAAAGGGAATGATATGTCTATGGCCCAATCACCACCAAGGAAGCCAAAAGTTCCCACAATGGAAGTGAAGTCGACACCATACGAGTTGGATATATTAAATATCATATGAATCAATGCGGAATCACTTTGGGGTAATATTACCATTGGTTATCACCTCTATGATTATGTGACTACCTCTCCAACCATTCACCATAAGGGAGTTGATCTGCCCATAAAAGTGGAGTCTAAACACCAGGTTGGTTCTTTGTCTAGAAATTTGGTATACTTGAATATCAGAATTGAGGAGGACTAAGATATTCCTTCATTGTGCAAGTATCCTACTTGGGATTATGAGGTGGATGAGATATTATTAAACATAGAACTATTTAACACCATCAAGTCTCTTACAACTTTAATGGAACATATGGATGGTCGGAGTGCCCCAGTGCATCCCAAAAATAAATTCATATCCTGAATGGGTGGATTCCACTCCTCTGTAGAAAATTTTTAATAACCCCATTTTATTATCCATAGATTAAACAATATATACACAAAAATATATATGATACATAATCTCTAAATTTTTCACCTTGATGAACCCACAATACTAACATGAGGTGGCCAAATTGATATGTTTTGTGCTGAATTTGGTGGGTCCATCTTGTGTTTGGCATAATAGCCTCCAATTGTCTTCCATCATAAGCTAGTATGTCCTTGATCATCAATTTCAATATCCATTAATCTCTGAACAAAGTTATATTTTTATTATTGAACTCATAAATTCAATCACTATGAAAATTAATGGTTCTTAGATTTATCACCAGATGGAAAGTCCTTCCATACTCTCCCAATATTCCACTACCATATGAACAGATATAAGAACCCGGTTTAGAGAACTAATATGATGAATTATAGACACTCTTAATCCCATTGAAATATCTTGGTGGATTACAATAATTCTAATACATTCCCCAATGCATGGAATATTTCTTTCAGTGAACCATGCATAAATTATAAACCATGAACTTACCACAAGGGAAAATTTTCTATCATGGTTTAGACTGATGTTTTCATTCTCAAACAAGAATAAATTATTGATTTATCATCTAGGAAGGAACTACATTTCCTAAATCCTCATATTGAGTGGCAACAACAAGAAATCGACCCATGACCGGTGGAAAAATGAGATCAAGGTCGCCTATGATCTGTGGAATGTAACAAAAAATATATTTGTTATGAAATGAACAAGGTCATGGTTATTTTATCACATCCAATGAAAAAAACACCCTCAAGTCTCTTAAGACAAAGAAACCCAAAAAGGTCAGACTTAGTGATCACATTTATTATTGACCATTTTATTGGAGGTTAGGACACACCCTCTGAGTCTATTTTTTTTCCAAATGAATCCTCTATATCATTTTCGATTCTGGGATGGTGATACAGGGAAAACCCCAGGTTTATGTGTCCCATGTGTGCACCACCCAATAATAATAAGGTGACAAGAAAGATGTTTAAACTAGTAGATAATGGAGGTTGAAGGATTGGATGACATGAAAGATAGTTGATCGGCCTCACACTATTCTTAGATCATAACTTAATCAAATAAATATGGCCAAATAACCTCTGACATTATCCAAAGGGACATAATAAAACTCCTCTTATGGAGTCAGTAAAAATCTTCAAAAGAATAACATGAAAATATAAGAAAACACAACTCTAACTCCCAAACTAGCTATGACTCTCATAGATTTCATACCCTTATCATCTAGAGGATGAACACCACCCACCAAATATAATCCTCAACGCACGAATAGATATTTTTCATTTTTCTTAAATTCATTCTTTTAATAGAACCATTCTATGATGATGAATATACATATGAACTTGAGTTCCCTATACATGAAAGGATATATAGATGAATTGGTTGTAGAATCCAAGGGGATATGGGAAGACATAGTTGTGAAAAAACTCAATATCTTATCCATATCACCTACGAAGACATATACACTGCCAAGTACCATGTTCAAGAACTAAATTGACCTCATAAGGTTTATACCCAGAGTCCTCCCAAAGTCCTCCAAACCCAATTAATTTGGAAAACCAGCTAGTGATTTTCCAACAATCTGATTAGCCCATATGAGCAGGTAGACCAGTATGAATCACTTTGGCATAGATAGGAATGCTTTCAATTTTTTTTCAATCACCCAATATATATAATTCCAGCACTTTATCCCCTAAGTATTTTTCCAATGTGAAACATAAATTTAGAAGAATATACCTTCGGTGTATAGATATTACATTTGGAAGAAGTTGGCATCTAATGTAACCAAATTATCAATCCTAGATTATATCTATCTTTCAATACAACATAGGGAGGTTCTTATCAAGACCATCTATATACCCGTAATATTTTTAAAGAGAAGTATCTAAAGTTGAGGTTTATTAGGTGGAAACTACTTTGGTAGAATATCATACCTCCATTTAAGATATATATTAAGATTGAGGAGAATCCATTCAGGGACATATCATACCCCGTTATGTTTTGGGAAAGCAATAAAATGTTGATATTTGAGAGTATCTGAATAATAATATCTCTAGGATTAATCTTATGTTTTTTAGACTCTCTAATACTTGGGATATAATGAGGATAATTTATCTCCAACAAGGATTATCATTCATGGGTATGAAAAGATTGACCCAAATAACCTCTTAAAGATAAAGTTGAATGACTAATTTGGGAACCTTATGCCTAATGTTAAGTTCATAGTTATCCAACATAACACTCCCTAAAATGTACCACTTGAGTGACCATGGATTCAAAGACACACAATAATTCAATCAACATTCCATCAATGCTTTAAGTACCCCATCAAAGGAATGGATGGCTTGTTGTGCAATGATATCTCCCCTTTTGAATATTTAGAATTCCAATAAACTGAGGCAAGTTTCTATAATTGAGATACAAAGTAATAAGTTATATAGGGTGACATAACGGTTTCTGCTCCTGATGTCATGGGAACTGCACCTATATATACCAATATCTTACTCTCTAATGGGTATTTACTGTCCAAAAGATTCATCACGATGGTAGGCCTATATTCAATGTACCACCATAATTTGTAAAATTCGCTGGCCCATGCCTATACAATGATAGTCTTTACAAATTCATTAATCCCATCAAGAGAAATATTTGAAACACCTAAGAAGAAAATTTTCATATATAAGAGCATGGATCTTATATTTATAACTAGATTATAAAATCTCCATTTTCCACTGGATGAAATTGAAAATCCCCTATAATATACCTCCAATTACGGGATGTTAATGTTTCTTCCATCCTTGATGACTGTAATGAATAAAGTGAGTCTATCTAAAGTACTCTTGATCATGATACACATTCCTTGTCACTCAAAGAAGTTCCCCCTTATCCATCTTCTAGGACAGAGATGCTCTCATCTTATCTTCTATCTCAGAGGAAACATCTGTCAACATTGTTATGGAAGAAGAATAGGATGACCAAAAAGATGCCCCTCCATCATTTTATAAAGGAATATACATGACCATCGATCAAATTGGTAGATAAATTTTTGGATAGAAGTGGACCCTCGATCCACATTGATCAAAACCTCCATGCCTTTGGAAGAGAACTAGATTTATATATACTTCTTAAAATATCATTTTTATATTTTATCCTATAATTAAATAGAGATTCCAGGGATGGATCTTGATGTGGCCACCAACCAGCTAGGCCTTCTAGATGACCCAAAACGTTTTAATCTGGTATATATAAGAATTCATCCATAAACATTTTATAAGGTGTTGTATAGTGTTGATAATATTATCAAATATAACATCATTCTAGTGGTGAAATACCTGAAATGGATCACCAACATCATCCCCATTAATAAAGAGAATGGTTATATCGTGGTCTGTATCAATTTCAAGGATCACAACAAACATTTTTCAGATGAATATTTCCTAATTATTACTATATAACTCCTAATATATGGAACTGTATAATTCCAAGACCCTTCCTTTTTGTACAGATACTCATGGAACAATAAGATAAAAATAGCCCCTAATAATGAGGAATATACAACTTTCAAAGCACCCTAAGTAATATTATAATACCATTTATTTCCATTCAATCTATAGAATATTTGTTACACCTGAAAAAATTCTATGTATCATATCCAAAAACCCATTATAGGAAGAATAGTTGAGTGCCATGTTGAAAACCATGTGGTTAAGTCTCAATAGGGTTATGAACATCTCTCCAAATTCAAATAGTCTTCAGTTATTTTCATCAATATATCTTGGATATGAATCCTATAAAGTGTTGAATTGGGGAAATTTCATGGAAATTACTAGGATTTTTTATATTCCCCCATAGCATTGATGTTGAACAATAGAAGACTAGTTCATTCCTCGAAATTCCACCTCCTCAAAACCATAAATCATTTTAAGGGATTCAAGGATGCCACACTTATATTAGTAATTTCTTAGCCAACCAAGGTGGAAAATTCCTCTATAACATGATGTTAATACTGAATGGGGTCACTTTCTTGTGGGATGAGTATTCCAAGTAATCCTTTGAGATTCTCAAGAAATATATGCTACACCCACCAGTTTTAATGCCTCTAGTAAAAGGGATGGCTCTCATTATATTTGTGGCTTCTATAGAGAAATATCTTGATACAATTCTTAGAAAAATTAATAATGCAGGTAAAGATAATAGTTTCTAAAATCTCAAGAGGAAAAATCTATATACTAAGACCTGATATTATGATATCAATACAACCTTCCTTGAACTCATATTCATAGTACAAAAGATAAGGCACTAATTTCAACGCCATGATGTTATTTTGGTCTCTCATATGGACCTTCTCAAGTACATCCTCAATCTTCCTATACAGAATGGGAATATGGACCAATTGGTGGTTATCCTGTAAAAATATGAAATTAAATACATATCACAAAAAATAATCAATGGGTAAGAACTATCATGTTTTTTCATAACACGCCTTGTCCCAGAAAGTATGCCAGTAAAGACCAAGATTCCCAACAAAAAAAAGTTTTATACATCCATGAAACTCCCCAAATATTTCTAGATCTATTATTATGAATCCTATCGATGTTCAACTATAAATATAATGAAAATCATGAAGCTAAAATGGGTTGTTCTTGGGACCATCTTCATCTCCCCAATCAAGTAAATTTTCTTAAACTCCCTCGTATTATACAAATATTTCACCAACAATGAGGATGAATAACAATCTATTATTCCATGTTGGAATAAGCATTTGATATTTAGATGTCCTATCATAAATTCAATGATGATTTATATATGGTGATCAAGTAGATCAATGGGAAATATTCCAATGAGAATGATGATTTAACCCCTCCTGCTAGTTATATAGAGGGATAATGAAGGAATTGACTTTTAAGATAGCATTGAATCACTTCCCTTTTCACAAGATTTTTATGTTAATGTGTTGTCCAATGTAACCAATTCCCTATAAGATCATAACTAGGATGATATTGTTTTATGCATCAAAATATAAATTTTATTATCCTTAGTTATCATGTATTACTTGTAGGAGATTAATAGGATTATCTCTTCCATAAGATGTGACAAGATGACATGTGTTATTAGATGGATGAACCCTATAATGGAGTAACTATAAAATATAACACTCTCTCTATATCGAGATATAAAGGAATATATAAGATGTATGGTAGAAAAATCCACTCTTTTGATGAACCTAATGAACAAAATTCCCCCTATAAATTGGGATCCTATCAAGTCCTCCTTATATACATCACTAAAAGAGATACCCTTGGTGTGATGTAGGAATTCCATGATGGCCCCTACAGTGATCACCAATATAGAACCAAGATCTTCCATAAAATTACATGTATTTTTTATTTCTGGATGAAAATGATACAACACTATATATAATTCACCAAGAAGTTCTATTCTTTTCAAATACATTTGAATTTCCCCCCCACCCTGGAGTTGGTCAACAATTCCATATACTCTAGACCATTTTCCAAATGGGGAATCGATGTCATGGGTCCATATCCCCAATGTAAATCTAATAAATTCATGTATATCTTTTATTCCACAAACTTATTTTCTAATGGGATGAATTTATAACCCAAATGGAATTTAGGATGAAGAACATTATCATTTTTATGAAGTCCAACATCATCATCAATTTTGGTTCCCCTTATAAAATATTAAGAGAAATTGATGGAATTTTTTTTATTTTACCTATATAGAAGGTTTTACTAGGATTATAATATTGAATACAACCATTCATCTCACTATCAAGTGATTAAAGATGAAAAATAGAGGCTTTTAATAAGACTTTTCAAAACATATTCTTGATGATGGTGGATAAAGATAAAAAACATTTTCTAGAAAACCCAGGCATTTTTTATGAGTTTACTTTACTTTAACCTACACTAACACAAAATAAATCACATATTATATTTTCTATGGAACATAGGTGGTAATACTCAACAAGGTCCAGTTACCCTCTCTTTGAATCACAATATGTGGTCAACTCTCAAGAGATCAACCGTTATAGAAGCGACATGAGAGATATAATGTCTAAATGATATGATATTTAATACATTATAAAATCTAGAAGTATATCAAAATTGGATTATGTGATCCTTTAATAAGAATTTTCTTCTTCACTTATTCCTACAAGTTGAGTTTGTATTGGTTCTCAAAACATTAATGATACCAAGGAAGAAGTATTAAAATATTTTACCAATGTCGGAAGGACCATATGTTAAACACATGGTCTATTCCAATGGATCATTATCCTTATCCATGATAGATGGAGAATAGATCACACCCCTCCCTCAATAATGTAAGGTTTCGCATTGATTACCTTCCATAATTATCACATGACAATCCAAGATCTAGAAGTAAGACTTTAAACTCCATTTCATCTATGTACTTACCATATGATGCTGAACTGCATAGTCACTATCCCCACTACATGATATTAAATAAAAAAGAGGAATTCCATAATGGATGAATATAAACTATTCAAAGTTGTTTAGTCCTTGTGGCCTTCTTCTCCTCTGAATGAGAACACAATTTATATAGATGTTTTTCCAAATGTATATCCTATTTCTTAGAGAATTAATAGAATAACGTTGTGTAGGATTGATTATTATCACTATGGGATACATAGTGTCATCTAGGTACTCTATAGAATCCCCTAAGACAATCCTCTTAATCAATATATAAACACACCCCTCCCACACATGATATAGATATGCGGTGGATATTTCATCGCATAATAATTACTTTATTGACCTATTCATGGAATATGACTCCACTTTCTCCTATATATGAGACAAATATGTATATGGGACCCCATTATATTGAAAAACTATATGTGTCTTGATTTTTGTTAACATATGATATGGAGTGACATCCATATCTCTGATCATGGCCCCAAACATAATTTCAAAAAAATTCCCTCCCTTGTACATGAGTCAGATCTGTACATGGTACATCCTCTTAAATAACTATATGTGGCTTGATTACTATTATTTCAGGATTCATGGAAATTATTAGGTATATTATTATGGACCCAATAACAGGCTCATTAGTATTTTAACCATTATCAAATCTTGGTCTATAAGATTCCCCAATAAGTGAAAGCCTCCCCAGTGTGAGACCCCATAACCTTCATAATCTAATCAATAGTCAGAGACCATAAACCTAGACCAAATTAAAATGACTATGTTTGACTTGATTGCTAGTCTTTCTGTATATGTAGAGATATTTGAGTATATTATCTTAGGCCCATTCATAGGCACATAACCATTTTAACCCTCCATGGTGCTTGGTTTGTAAGATTCTCACCCCCTAAGTGACGACATCCCCCAGTATAAGAGACCTTCAACATCATGATGTAATCAATAGTCCTAAAATATACATGTGAACCATATTATATGAACTTCATTTGACTTGATTTCTAATCTTTCAGGATATATAGTGATTCTTGGATTATTTTCTCTTATCCTAGTAGAAAATTATATCCCCACTTCAATTTTATATACCAAATAAATTATTTTTTGAGCAAAAATGACCCATTTTCCCTTTTTATGAGTCAGGTATATATAGGTGCATCCTTTTCAACAACTATTTATGGATTGATTCATATACATTCATGATATGTAGTGAGACTTGGATCACCCACCCTAGGACCAACTATAATGTCTAAACTAATAATATCTATTTTTCCCTATGTATGAGCCATATCTACATATTGGAAACATCTTCGATAATTATTCATGGATTGATTCACCTAGATCTCTTCGCATGAGCCTGATAATGCATGTCATTGATGTGAGATTTAATTTCCCACTTTCATTTTTTGTTATTTATTGAAAATAACCCAATTTTAATTCAATTCCTAGTTAAAATATTCTTTTTTTGATAAATTGTGAAATTATTTTATTTAATTGATAATTAGAAAAAATCTTTGTTTTCATTTGATATAATATTCTTATTAAAATTGAAAAGTCTGTACAATTTATATTGATTTTGTTTTTAAAACTAAAATTTAATAGTATAAATATTAAATCTAGAATTAATTTTGTTAATGGATTAATTTTTTAGTATAAATACATTAAGTAATTTTTTTATTTAAAAAAATCCAAAAATAAATTTTGAAATTTAAACTGAAATTGTGATTTTATTTTTATAATTCAAAATTTATGAATGCGAACAGATGAATGGAAATTTATGTCCAATAAAAGTAGAATTTTAATTGATTGAATTAGTTGAGTTTGGAATTAATCTATTCATAGGGATGAGATTTCGAAATTTATTGTTTTTTCGTTGTTTGAAATTAATTATTACAATTATTCATTGAAATGAAATTATTTTGTTTAAATGAAGGTTGAGAAAATTAAAAGGTATAAAGTAATTGTGCTTCACACAGTCACCACACTAACTGTGTGTGTGGAATGTTTAACTAAACATGCTCTTCATGGTCTGTATAGTTACCATTCCACAATCAGTATGCCTACTATGGATCTCATTCATGATCACCCAAGTGAAAAATGAACTTACCGTGAGTTCCCCCAAAACCTGTCTACTATGGTTCACTACCCACTACACCTCCACTCATGGTTAGTATACTGACCATTAGAAATTTCAACACACTACCATACCACCCCCACTAATCCTCACATTTAGAATACTGACCGACATTCTCCTACTAAAACCTATCATAGATAGATCCACATCCACTTCTATAGATTTTCGTGCACCACCATCCCACCATCACCCATCCATGATTGAGATGCATTAAAGAATAACCCAAACCAACCGCAAGTGACACCTCCAGATCTGAACCCCAAAGCTCACTGTTAAAGTTGTTGATTCTAACACCATGAATAAATCACCAGTGTAGCCGCTAATCTTCAAATCTCACCAATTAGAGCCCGAGTCACCGGCATAGGTGAAGTACACTAAATCCCTCACCATGGGAAAGGAAGAAGCCCAAGTATGTAGATGTAATCTACTGTCATCTCTTTAATTCAAAGAAAGATGCAACTCACATCAACTGAGTCATTGGCCATGATCTGGCTACACCTAAGTTCAAGAACTTTCCAGATCTGATGAACAGTAGAGTCTCATGGATAAAGATTTTTTTTTGTTAATCCTTGATATTGGGATGAGCCGTCATGAAGCCTTTCACCACCAAGAAGAGACTGAACCATCATGCACCCTAATTAAGGTTAATTAAGAACCCCAATTACCACCCAGTTAATTCTTTATGAAAGTAAAACCCATGCTTCTCAATGGGATATGACCCATGACCAAGCCCCCCACCCCAGGATCTCAATAAGAAACAAAAAGTAAAACAAATACATAAAAAGAAAATATATATTAAATATGTACATATATATAAATCTATCTATCTATACATAAATAAATACATATATATATAATAATTTCTCGATCAATTTAATTGACTTATTATTTACATGTTTGAAGGCTAGAATAAAAGGTATTTCTTAATTCAGTACAAGCCCAAAATCAATGACGTCCAAACCGATACATGTCAGATTAGTACAATTTCTCAATCAAGATCAGTCTAATAAACTTAAATAGGTCCAATTTATAGAACACTGAGAAACACCTAAATTCCACTAGAGACCCAAATCATGGAAACAATACTGTTGTAAATTTCCTTCGAGGTGTATGCGCACAATTATGGGAAGAATAATATTCTAACCTATTGAATTAAAACAATTGATTGGGACATGTGGAATACATCTAATAGGCTTGCCTAATAATTGAGGGATATTTCATTTTCTATAAATATTTCCTACACTTTTTGAATATTATGACCCTATCTGTAATTTCTATCCTGATTTTCTTTCTATACTTTAATTTCAATTTCAAATATATTCTTCGTCTGTTGACTATGTGTTGTTGTCTTCTTCCCCAATTATCTTTGTTTTTATATAATCTCTATTAAATATTTATAACATGTTCTCGTGAACTCCAAGTCATGGAGAAATAACTTTTGGGCTAGGACCTTGTGGGGGATCAGACATGCACTTTGTTCTTTAATTGCTTATGGGTTTCATCCTGGATGCAATAAAAAATGAAAAGAAACAGATCAATTATATTCATCTAATCTTTCTGATGAGATGGTGTATCCTAGAATCTATCAAATAAACTATCTATAACTATATTAGTTCATATTGTATACTAGTGGAGAACTGTGCATTGAGGATGAATAACATACGATAGAGTTGGATCTTGAGATATGGAATTCATTAATCGAGCATGTTCATTTTTTATTCACTATAGAGGAGGTGTAACTGGATGTATCAGGGGATATTTCTCTTTTTAATGTTCATAACGAAAAATTATACAAATATAGAAACAAAATAATGATATTGACACCATTTTCAAATGATAACTTATGAAGATAATGAAAAAACTATGTGATCAACACCGGATCCAACCCATTTCACCCATTATTTTTTTTCCTTATATTTCATTTTTTTAATTCATTAAATAGAAAATAAAAAAAAATAAAACAATAAATTATAGAAATTATGAAAATTGATAAAATAATATAATGACACATAAGTGAATTAGAATAGTGATATTCCGACCCAAAAACACTCCTTGGGAAACGATCTTTATCATCCACTATATTCCAGTCTAGTTTTAATAAAATATGAATTATGATTGAAAATGACCCGCAACAATGTGAAATTAAATTTTCTATATTTTTGAGGAGTAAGGTTCTAGTTTCCACTATCTTTAACACATTTTTAATTAGTGTTTTTCATTTTTCATTTTTTGTTTTTTTTATTTTTCTTTCTTTTTATATCCAAACCAGGATAATAAATACATTGATACCATTATTTAATGTATCATTACCCATATTCCAAGTAAAAATTTCCAAATTAATCTCAAGATATGGAGTCTTAGTGGAAGTTCCAACAACAACCATCTGTATACACTAATGGGTGGGAGGATGGAAGCTACTGCATGAATGAATCTCACTACCATTAACAACACATGTCCTAACACCAAAAACTAAATAAGATATTACATGATAGAAAATTCAGATACACTCACATATGTTTAAGGACTATAAGGTGAAAGAAAAAAAATTGTAATAACATAGAGAAATGATTAAGTAATTAAATGGTATGAAAGATGCAATAGTCACTACCCTCCAAGAACTCATCAAGCAAAGGAAGCAATATGAAGGTGAAGCGTTTGATCCCACTCCATTTTCTCAAGAGGATATTGAGGAAAAATAATTGATAGATGTAGATGATCTCCCACTATTTACCCTTGAGAATATCTTCCAAGAATTTTTATACCAAAACAATAATCTACATGATGCAATTTTTGGGTGATAATTTCTTTCAAAAATTACATTCTATGATTTTATTTAAAACCAATTTTTTACTGATATCCCTTATACTATAACATTAACCATAGTATCTAAAGATTGGATACCTATTATGGATAATGATTATGAAGAGGTAGATGAGCTCACATTTAAAGAGAATTTAAAATGTCTAATTATACCATCATTCACATAATACAACTTCAAAGAGGTGTTGTACCAATAAATTGATCTACATATTGAATCTATTAAGGGAGTTACTAATGAAGTAAAATCATTACTTTCTATGTTTTTAAAAGAATAATTTTCTATAATCCCCTTAATTTTAATTTTTTATATTCAACTTAATTGATTCCTTTCTTGGATGATGAATATGAAAATTTAAAGGGATACCGGTTTGAGTTTATAGTTGAATAATCATAAGTTGCGTTCATTACAAAAGGCCATATAAGGGTGTAGTATATTCAAACTGAGCTTCAACCTAGGACATATGATGTAGTAAATCTATCCTTAAGATCATTTTTTCTAATTTTTTTATACTCCTTTATATCCCTAAATTTATAATTCTATAATTTCCATCATTTTTATGACCCTAGATGTATAAGATTAAGACCATACTACAACTCCCCATGAAGAAAAATCAGAGCTCAAAATCATAGAGGAGAAAACAAAGTTATTGAAAATCGAATATGAGAATTCCCAAGATGATGAATAGGAATATTTTGATGAATATTAATTTAAAAGACTTCCTGAATCATCTTTTGAATAATTTAATGAAGATTTCATAAGAGAAGTGTCTTTTCAATATGAAAAAGTCCCTAGAATTGTGGTGAAGACACTACTCCTTCAACATTACCTTGCAAATCAACTGGATAGAGACACAAAAGTAGAAGAATAATCACTAGAGGTTACTCATGAAGAAATAGAAGTACATGATAATGTATATGAGGGGATATATGTTGACTTGAACACACCATGTCATGAATATTTTCAATTCGAATTACCCACCGACATCCCCTTGTATAAATACTATCAAGAAGAGAAAGTGGTGGAATCACTGAATAAAAAAAAGTCATAACTATTGTGGAAACCCCCAAGTAAACCTCATACACTATTTTTCCACCCCCAGTTCATGTGATACATCACCCTGATGATGGGGTGGACATTTAGAACTCCATTCAATGGGGCCTCCAAGAAGTTTAGTTGGGATACTATAGAAGGAAAAGAATATGGTGGTTCGAACCATAAAAACCACATCCTCTTGTGTATTGGGGATATTCACAAGAATTTATAGATATGTACTTTCTAACTACATCCCTTCTTGGGAGGGTTAACCCAAGCCTCTCTTCTTTAATCATTACTTTTCATTTTTTTACTTTGATTTGAAATAAATGTTTTTCTAATGTTTAATTCAATTTTTCTACAGACTATTCCTATTTGAATAGAACTTAAAAGGCGAGCTCATGGTTTTCTATAGATCACCAAGGGAGATATCAACTGAAACCTATTGAAAAATAAATAGTAAGTTGTTTCTACTCCTTTACACTATTTATTCACTATAATCATGTGTATTATCCTATAATTTTAATGTAGAGTGTCATAAAAATGTGTGGGGAGGATACTTAATCTTTATTTAATAGTTTTATATATATTTTATATGGGCTAATGTCTTAGAGTCCTTGAATAATTTAGGTTCATTTTTTTATATAATTTATTATTAAATCTCTAAGTAAATAAATAAATAATTTTTAAATGAAAAATATTAAAATATATATAAAAAATAAAAAGGGATGTTCTGTTTTTAAAAACTGTAAATACCCAATTATGTTTTAAATTTATTTTTATTCTTTACTTAAAAATACACTAAAAATAAAATAACCCAAAATCTAGAAAAATTTGTAATTTATACATAGTTTTTATATGTTTTAATTCTTCTATATTTTAAAATAAATGTTTTTTGGATACAATTCTATATATAGATTTTGTATTGTTTTTTGTTTTTATCTTTTAAAAATTTCATGAACTCAAATGATGATCAACCTAGTTTGAAGATACCATACTAAAATTATAGAAATTTAGTGGTTCTGCAACTGTGAGATTTATATGATTTCTGAGTGAAATCAACCACTAACTTCATGGAAGATTATTCTGTGAACTGTTAAAGTGAGTGTGAGTGAAGATATATTGGTGGAACCAATTTCATAACCCAAGGTCACTAAAAATTTTGGACTTTATCTGAAGTTACTTGACCTTTATAAAAAAGAACACCTTACATATCAAACTCAATATAATATGGTATAAGACCCTTAATGTTGGATTGAAATGGGAAATTGTAAATCCAAAACGGATCTCTGAGACAATGACACAATGTGTGTTAGTAGCCCATTATAAATTTCCATAAGTTCCTTTTCATCGTGTTATGCATATACAAGGTTGGGAAAATTTTCAAAAATAAATTTTTATATTTTTTTAAAAAAAATGAATAATGTGACTAAGTTATAAATGAACTCATTTAGGTGAGGTGAATATTGAACCCATAAAGGGTACACCTAAATTATAACACATTCATTTGTTTTGTATCAATAAATTCGAAAATTAAAACTTTGGATTAAGAAACTTAAGGGAGAGGGATAAATGGAAGTGATTATGGTAAATTTTTTTATACTAATTAAATCTAATTTGATCAACTCTAAAACTATATATTTTATTGAATTGAAGTGAGGTAGTTGTTTGACTCACATTTGAGGCAAGATATTTCGAACTTTGGATGAATCTATGTTTTGTTTCAATTTTTTCTATTAAATTTATTTATAGACATGACAATTTTTTTCTATTTTGAATAAATTAAATTCAAGGATAATATTTCCTATGAGTGAAATAATTCATGTGTGGGGGAGTGATGTGAGATGGAATTTCCAACATTTATTTTCTGTTATTCATTGAAAATAAAAAAAATTATTTCAATTACTCGGTAAAATATTCAATCTTTGATACTCTGTGAAATTATGAGGATTAATTGGTAATTGGATAAAATAAATATTTTCATTAATATAATCATTTTTGTTAAATTTAAGAATATATACAATTGAAATTTATTTTGATTTTCAAACAAGAATATAAAAATATAAATATTTAATATTGAATTAATTTCATAAATGTAATAAATTTTTTAGCATAAATTATTTCAATAATTTTTTATATAAATGAAATCCATAAATAAATTTTTAAATTTAAATTGAAATTGTCATTTTTTTTGAAAATTTATAATTTTTAATGTGAAAAAATGATTAGAAATTTTTGTCCTGAGAAAGTGGAATTTTAATTGAATAATTTAATTGAATTTGGAATTAATTTATTTAGAGGGATGATATTTTTAAATTTATTATTTTTTTATTGTTTGAAATTAATTATTTGGAACAATTATGCACTGAATTGGATTTATTTTAATGCAGGTTGAAAAAATGAAATGGATGTAAATAACTGTGCCTTTCATTATCACCACACTAACTGTGCGAGTTGAATTTTTCACTAACCATGCTCTTAATGGTTAGTATGATTACCATGAAACCTTCAGTATGCCTACCATGGATATCATTCACAGTCACCCAAGTGACTGTAAGAACTTATAATGAGTTCCCTCACCATCTACCTACCTTGAGTCACTACCCACCATACCACCACTCACAATCAGTATATTAACCATGAGAACTAACACCACCATATCATTCCCCCCTCAATCCACCCCAATGTTGGCATACTGACCTCAAGTCTCCTTATTCAGCCTATAGAAGCTAGATAAACATCCACTTATGCAGCTTATCATATGCTACCACCCCACCACTAGTCATTTTTAATTAAGCTGCTTTGCAGAAGAATCAGAACCACCCACAAGTTCTACCACCAGATCTAAACACCCGATCTCACTGTTAGGGATCAAGACACCACCACTAATAATCTATCACCACTAGATCCATTGATCTTTGGATATCTTTGATTGGAACCTGAGTCATCTCCATGGGTGAAGTCCACTAGATCCCTCACCATGGGAAAGGAAGAATAAAAAGTTTTTAGATCCAATAATGTGCTGCCTCTTTCAGTCGAAAAAAGTTGCAACTCACCTAAACCAAAACTACCGCCCAAGAATAGGCCACACTGAAGTTCAATAATTAGTCAACTAATTTACTTTGTTTTTATAAAATCTTTATTCTAGGGTCATAATTTGATCTGCTCAAATCTAAATCATATAGAACTAACCTGAGGGATTGGTCCACATGGGAGATCACATAAGCACTTTTTTATTTAATAATATCTACAATTCATCCATGATATAGTATTAAAATGGAAAGAATAAGATTGATGATATTCATATACTCTTTCTGATGAGTTGGTGCAACCGAAAATCAATCAAATCATCTCCCCCTCCCATTTTTTGGATCAAAATGTATACTAGTGGAGAAATGTGAATTAAAGATGAATAGAATAAAATAGAGCTGGTTATTGAGATAGTGAATTCCTCGATCAAGTGTGTTCATTAACTCTTCACCATGGAGGTGAAACTGGATGTATCGGGGAATATTTTCCTTTTGTACATCCATAATAAAAAATTAGATAGAGGAGAGTAATGCGAGAATGATATTGATTCTATTATCAGATGATAATTTAATAAAATAATGAAGAATCTATACGATTGACCCTGGATCCCACCCCTTCCACCCATTAATGTGTTTGAATTCTATTTTTTTAATTCATTAAATTTTAAAAAACAAACAATTCTGGCTATTTTAAAATTTTAGAAAACAAAATAAAGATACATAAGTGAATTATAATTATGATAATCTAACCTATATATAATTCTTGGGAAATGATCCGGGTCACCCACTATGTTGCTTTCAAGTTTTAATAAAATTTATATTTTGTTTGACTATGGCCTGTAACAACCCCATGATCATTCACTAGAAAAAAATAGTGTATGAGAATTCCCCATTTTACCTTAGTGTTTCAGACTCTTTCACCACATCAAATCACCAAGCAATATGTCAAAACTTCTTTTTATTTCCCCTTAATATGAGATAGATTTTTTCATGGAAAATTCTTTTCAAGAATTGTGTATGGATTGATTCCTATTAGCACAAGATATGTAGTGATTCCTGAATCTCTTATCCTGACCTGAGCCACAAATTTCTAAAAGTTCCCTCTCTTACCTTAGTGTTATGAACCTTCAAGGTGATACTCCAGTTACCTAATGTTGTGGTAATAAGGTATATATCAATTCTTATTACATGAAAATGACATGAATATATATAAACGAATCCTAAAATATATTTTTTACATATTGAAAAATACCCTCTCCCTATGTATGAGTTCGATCATGTAGGGAGCCATGCAATAACAATATGTGGAATGATTCATGTTATCACAAGACACGCAGTGATGCTGGGATCCCCTATCATGGGTACATCAATATTTTTTTTTTAAAAATGACCTCCCCATTGTGCATGATCTTGATCTATGTATGGGGTTTATTTTAAAAATTGTGGGGTTTACTATGGCTTGAATATTATCCTTAAAAGACATATAGTGACATCCAAATAGTTCCATCCATATAAATAAAAAATAAGCCTATCATAATTTTGGTTCTTGATCAAATAATTTTTTATTCATTGAAGTTATCATTTATTCTCAACACTAAGATGGAATAATTTTACATCATGCATGATTCAGATTCACATAAATCTAAAAACTAGAATGTCCCCCCTCCTCTATATGGGTAAGATTTTCATATGAGTCTTCATTATGAGTTTCCTTATTCATAAACCTAGGCTTTGATAAACTGGACCCTTTTTATTGTTTCTCCTTTACCATTAAACGTTGTCCAAAATAGTATATTTTATGCTCTGCTCACATATTTTTTTCACTCATTGATAATAACTCATGTGAGCTTAGTGGTTCAGTTTTTTCACCCCATTTGGTTATTATAGCGGAATCATGACGAAATATGGGAGAAAAAAATGGTCCACCTTGGAAGACCTTAAATTTCTCACAAATGGTATATTTCAAGAGTCTCACACTATTTATGTGTGATATATATCTATGTAAGGGACCGCATAATATATATATTTATACATAACCTTATATAATGATAAAATTTATCCCACATCTCTTCCTTACTAATTGATAGTAAACTTCATAGAATAAGGTCCTCATCGCATGAACCTAAATTGTAAAACACTTAAATTATTATTTCATAATGTTAAAAAACCTGAAAGTTGAGTAATTTTAATATTAAAATAAATAAAATGAAAACAATGTTATTGTTGTATGATGATAATACACAAGGACCATCATCATTATAACTCCTTATCAATGGACCATGATAGACTGATCACACTCAATAATGGTTTAGGATACATCCATCACCATTCATTACAACCTCAGTCCAGAAATCAGACATCATTTATTGAGTGTCTTGGGTCACCAAAAAACTTCTAAATCCCTTGATAAGGAGTGTTCCTAACTTCAAGGGACTCTATTATTTATTATGAATGCATTACTCTAACTACTATATATGATTCTCTATCTTGTCAACCAGAAGATTTTTCACCTTGAAAAAAGTCTACTGATCCATGTGTTCCATGAAAACATGGAAATGGATTCCATCACCCCATAATTATCCACAATCATCCCCATTATTTATATCCCATTTCATTACACATGATCCAAGAACCTTTATCATAGACTTAAAACCTCCTTGTATCCCGTTCAAAAGGGTGTTGTAGATTTATAAAAATCGGTAATCCTAAGTGGGTTGTTGTGATACACTTACCCATTAACAATTTTCCATGAAATGAGACCATAAGATATGTATAATTTGTTAAAATATGTATGAACTTAAATTATATCCTTTAATGGTCCAAATCTCAAGAACCTAAACTACTAGTGAAACACGCAGAAAACATTATAAACTTAAATTCAAAATGTGGGGTCTAAGAAAAATTTACGTATCTACTTATTAAGATTCAATTATCAAGATTTTATGAAAAATTTATAGCACAAAATAATATTTAAAAAGCTCATAGGGTTCATATTATGACCCTTTCAAAAGATAGTCCATTCTTGTCGGGTTCTTCCAGTCTAAGAAAATGTTAGAGAAATGATCTATCACATCTTATCGTATTTATTTTTTAGTACATGATGATAAAACATTTAGGGTTATATAACCCCCCTTATATAACATTCTCCTATACCCAAATTCATTTAAGAAGTGTTTTAATCCCCATAAACCTTCCATTTCCATTGGTAAGGTTCATATCAGGCTTCTAGAAAGTCTTTTCTTGACTATGTAGGCATCCCCCTAGCACCTGCATACGAGCCCTTAGCCTATCAATCATAGGTGTCTTCACCTTGAAAAAATTAATGTCTAATCCCTATGATTCCCAGAGACAATTCCCTATGACTCATCACCCTAGTGTTATTCATGAGCATACCCAGCATGGTTTTCACATCTCATCAAACTCGGTTCAAACTCCATGAGGATTGATTTATATAGCTGATAATCAAAATATTAAATTTTATTCAAAATAATTAGTTTTACATCACATTATACCATACATATTCATGAATCAAGTATGATGTACGTCATTATTTAACTATTTTATGGTCTTCATCACATGAACCTAAATGACGTGATATATGTTCTGAGCTGCATATACATAAATTGGACTCTTTTTTTTATTAGGTAGTCTATATAAGCAATCATTCAATTGTATATAATAGGTTTCACTAAAAATATTCTATCTAAACTATCTCTATGGTTCTATAACCCTCCTTGGATAGAAATTTCCCCACAACTCACTTCATTGCTGAAGTTTTTGAATCTTAGAAAACCTTTAACATCCCCAAGTATGGAGCATACATGGATTCAGGGGACTCCTTGCATGAATATGAATTCATTCCCTTGCATCATACATATGATCCCCTAAACTATCACCCACAAGAGTCTTCTCCTTGAAAAAAAGGTCTTAAGATCCCTGTGAACACTGGAAACATCATCGAAAAATTCTTCACCTAGGTGTCATTCATGTTTATCCTAGTATGTATTCCCTATATCATTACTCTTGTTTGAAACCCCATGATAAAGGGTTTATATAAACCACAATCCAATTATTCACATGGTTTTTACATCATCGAAATATAGTCTTGTATTTTTGCCCTTAAATTGAATTCTATCATTTTTTCAAGGTTGTATATATTGATAACTGGACCTCCATTCATGATGGGTTTTACACATTACCTTCCATATAAACTCTCTCCACGGTTCCATAACCATTCTTGAATTCTCATTTCCAACAAATCACTTCATACCTCAATCTGTTAGATCCCCAAAAATATTTCATAGACTTCAATAAGTAATTTACTCAACATCAAGGTATTCCCTAATTGACTATACTTAAATTACTGTGGATCTTATATATGATCCCCTGGCCTTTCAACCTAATGAATCTTCACCATGAAAAAAGTATCATATGGTCTCTATGAGCCCTAGAAAAATTCTAGATAACTCATCACCAAAATGTGATTCACTACCATCCCTAGAATATCAATCTTATCTCATTACACAGAATTAAGCCCATTGACACATGGTTTACATTTTCCATCAATACATCACTAAAGAAATGGGATTTTATTCTTAACATATTGTATAAGTTATATTAACTTAAAATAAAACATCATATCACCCAAGTTATACAAACTTAAACCGTAGTAACATTTAGATCAATCTATACAACCATAAACTAAATCAATATATGGTATAGTAAATAAGACCTTAAACAATAACAACATATGTTATAAGCTATATGAACTCAAACTACAGTAACATATGGATCAAATCTGTTCATCCTAAAATAATGTAAACTCAATTTTCTAACTCAAACCACCTTAAAATATCCTTGTAAAAGCACATAGTACTCTTCATATTGAAAAACTGTAAGGGGGTTCTCTTAAAATGTCAAGTCATTTATCTCTGATCACTCACCCCATGTGAGTACCTCGAAAAGAGAAATATATAAAACTTGTAAAGTCAAAAATCCAAAAAGGTTGGTTTAATAAAAATCTAAGTCATTTCCTGATATACCTCCCTCATATGATACTTAGGAAATAGTAACAAAAATAAAATAAAAAGACACAAATATTAGCAGAACCCTATGTGGTCCCATATATATTAAAGTTATACTCTCTAGGTCCCTAGCCTAGGAAAATGTTAATACACCCTTTCCTAGGAAATATTCACCTGTATCACTGCACAAAAAAAGTAATTATGGATCCTGTATTTAAATTAGTATTTAAATCAAATATAAATTTTATATAAGATTAAAATGTCTCAATCATCTATTTGATATTAGGTCATAAAGATACTTTGAATAGTAAAAAATCTATGATACTTGACAACCACACATGGAGTTGAGAAATAATTTATTTATTGATATGTCTAAAAGGAAGTAGGAATATTTACAACCTTGAGTCTCTCATATAATTCCTTGAATAAAAGGGTAAATACATGATTATAAGGAATATGGAATTAAAAGATAATAAAATTCTTTTAGATCTAATATCTTCCTACATATAGTGGTTATGGACTAGAAAAACTAATCCACTGATACGGCCTTCGCATCTACAGCCTAGCATAGTGCCTCTACTCTAGAAACAACATCATGGTTCTCTTTATATTCCACTTCAATGAGCCTATATTGTTCTATCGCCATCTTCTATATATCATTAATCATGTACTGTAAGTAGGAAAATTCCTTTTGAATCCATTAAATTTCATCCCTCCCATCACTAATCAAGTTTTGCACGTCTCTACTTATATTGCATGTTAGAAAGCATCATTCAATGCCTCATTGTGATGTTTAATGACCAAAGTTGAATTATACATCATTGATACCCTCAATTCAAGGGCCCCTCTATACTCATAAGAGGATACCAACTTTTTCACCCGAAAACAATGTTCTTGAGAGTGAAAACCATCATATCAGACAGTCATAAACATTTATAATAGGATGACTAGTCCGTCCTTGTGCCCTTTAAAGGTTGATTCCATGATCAAATCCATATATCACAAAAATTTTACACCTCCATTATTTATGAGATACTATATATTTTTATCCTTGAATTAATCATTATCATGGAATAGAAATTTATTATAAAACCATGTTGATGATCGAGGGACCAATACTCGCATCTCACGAGGTTTAGTAAAGAATAGGCTTATATCTCAGTTGTTTCTGTGAGGATAGACCCTAAGGAAAAAAGGTTATATTATCTATGATATTTGAGGTGGTTTTATGTGATTAAACACATTAAATTTATTATTCAACATAAATAAATGATTTTTTCAAACAATTACCAATTAGTTTGATCACTAAGAATATATCTTATCCAGTAATGGTTGTAGATACTCTTGTCACCTCAACTTCAACATGGGAGGTTGTAGTAAAGTATTATTGTTATACATGGATTAAATATATAGATATTATTCCTTAAAAAAATTTAGTCCTCTCATGGAGCATGAAGGTGTAATCACCTTGAAGGGATGCAAGTAGAAATATAGGTCAGAAAATCTCAAAAGAAATACTCACCCTCACCCAGAGATGTCTCCATCATGGAAAGATGATAAGGGGAATTACTTCTTGAGTTAGGATCCTATAATTTGACACTCACTCATGTATCCAAATTAGGCATTGTGTCTTGTTTGGTTTGGAACCCGACCATTTCTACCTCTCTATAAACTTCTTCCAAAATTAGATATCCCATCAGAGGGATATAAAGTGTTTCCTTATCATTTACAGATATCTACATCCTCAAAGGGAATTGATGAGAGACTGTATAAATTAATAGTTCAAGAAAACCTATAAAGTAAACTAAAAAAATTGGTGTGTTTGAAAATATAATAAAAACTTTTGTACCATATGATAGGCTTCATTGGCGATGACATTTCTTGATTCCCCTTCTTAGTCTTCTATGAGGGAGTACCTTTATAAGGAATCAGTTCTTGAGGTTCCAGAGGTGTAACTGATGTCATAATAATAAGAATAATTACTTCCATATTAACATATAACTATTAATTAATCTTATTTTGATTTGGATAACCCAGATAATTTGCATATCGACCAGTATAAGCCAAACTCAGCCACCATACCCATTGTATAATATACTATAGAGATGACTATTAACCCAATTTAACCATCCTCTTACAACAACCAATGGAAAAATAGTCACATTTCTAATAATAATAGAATCCTATGTCAGTTTTAATAAAATTTATATTACATATTTTTTGGATCCTTATGGGTATCCTTTGTCTTCACTAGATACTACTGTGTTGTGGATCATTATTTACAATTCCTAGAGCATATAACAGACCTAGAATTTTTTAGAGTTTATAACCAAATTGAGGTCCTTGAAGAGTGATTCTACTTCCAAAGGATATTTCTCATAGTATATTCTCTTAAGTCCATTATGAATCTTAAATCAATCAAGCTCTATCTATTCCTTACACACACTAAATCAAAGCCTCAGCAAGAAAATTTTCTCTAACAGTAATCCCATTGTTGGAATGTGATGGGAAACTCCATCACAATTAGAGTATAGTTTTCTCCCATAAAACCATATAGAATTTATAAGGTACCCAAAATATTGAATGTCCATTTACCTTATAAATTTGGATAATATGATGGTACAACTTAACTGAAACATGAGTGGCCCAGATGATACACTTACCACTTACCAATTCTATTCCCATCATGAAGGTGGAAACACTAACACAAGCCTTCTCTTTAAATAAGAAAACATACCTGATAATATGTATCCCCAGGAATCCAGCCCATTGGAAATGGTTATTATCATAGTAGGTGACTAATGATCAAAATTCATCTATCTTATCCTCTTCAACCATTGGCTAGAAATCACCCTCAACCTCATGAGATTCATGGGATAGAAAATCCATAGGCTTATTTACTAGGGGTTCAAGCCTAATTTTCTAGATAAATAATATATAACACTTAATGAGGGATATTTTATCCCTTAGATACATGTCTTTCACAAGGGCCTCCTAATTTGGATTGATAAGATCTTCTGTATTGATAGGGGTCCATTATATATCATCCTAGTCTGATAAGTGGGGAGAAATTAATTATACATGTCCCCAAAATAATTTCACCATCAATATTTTCAACATCCTAGGGACTAATTCCAAACTCACCATGCATCAAATGAAACAAGTTGGTGTTGTAAATACATCAACTAACAAGGTCTTCCATTGGACCATTTTTAGTAAAAAAGGGTATTCAAAATCTAGATAGCTTCAAATAAACCTATTTTATTTAGCTCAAGGTAAAGCTCCTTGTAAGTATGTTACACACCAAATGTCCATCCCCAATCTATCCCAATCCTTCCACCCAATTAGAGGTCCCAAATATATGACCACCTATACTTTTAGTTCAATATAAACATTTGAATTATCAACCAATAGATATAGGTTCCCGACATAGACTAATGTTATACTTGTAACACCCTGTGTTTTTATGAACCTTTTTTTTAATTAATTAATTTTATTTTATGTCTTTAATTACATGATACACCAAGATAAAATTTTATTATACACTACACTTAGATAAACTTATGCTATGCGCAACACCGACTTGGATTGTGTTACATGAAACATTGGGTGTCTATGAAACATCATTTTAGTATTATAATAATTTAAAAGAGATAGTAATTACCTATCCATTAAACATAGTAATATGAATAGTAATATCCAATTTTTAAATATTATTTATAACGTTTTTACATAAATAAAACATATTTATAACAACAGTTGTAATGTTGGTAAAGTATTTATATGTTTTAAAATACTATTATCTCAAATGAAATTCTTTTTATGTCCTTCTGTGAACAATAATAAAATAAAATTTAAACACATTTATAGATTTAATATGTAATAATAAAGTTAATTTTTTTAAATCTTAATTTAAAATTTATCTTAAAATGATTTTTTGGGTTTTTCTATGAAAAACTTAATTTTTGGATGAATAATGACAAATATGGAATTTTAACTCAAAACTAATTTTTCATAAAATTAAATTATACAGTTAAATTATATTTTTACTTGGTTTTAAACTATAATTAGATCATATTTACCTAAATTAAAACAATTTATATCATTATAATCAATTTCATATTGAAATTTGTTATAATAAAATTTCAGAGTTTTGAACATTTTTACTTTAAAAACCTACTTTGTCCTCATGTATGAAGTATTAATTTTAAATTAATTTCTACCACTTATGTGTTTAGAATTTTGAAAAATAGATCTAATATTTTTAATCATCATAATTTATAATTTCTAATAATGTAAAATTACTTTTTGACAACAATTATTATTGAAAGTGATTAAAATTAATTACAGTAATTAAAAAAATTAGCTTAACAAAGGACTAAACCTTAAACTCAAGGGATAAAATGATCTATAAACTTGTAAAAAATCCTTTTTATGTCTATATTTATAACCTTTAATAGATTTTATAGGATTCATACCATTATTTGGACCATGTTACATGGGAAAACTAAGGGTGGAATTCTGTTTTAAATAATTTAAAATATTGTCACCCCTCTTACATTATAAAGAGGAACTCACTCCTTCCACTTATTCACACATTTCAAGAGATTTGTATCAGGATAAATATTCAAAATATCCTCATAAATAACCTACATTCAACCTATAAGAATCCATTTTGGCATAAATTCAACCAAGGAAGTCGTTTGGAGCAAACCAAGAAGAGTTACCCAAGAAAAGGTAACATCCTTTCTAAATCAACGTTGATTTATATTAATTATCCACCACATAAAATATTATTATTACATGATTATATAATAAAATAAATATAATAAATATACACAGAGTTTTTTATTCTATGTTTTTGATCTACACTTACACAAACTTCCATCTAATGGGTAATGAACTTGTCATTAGTGTGTACGGTGGACTACTGCCTTGCGAAACGATGTTCTTCATTTTTCCTTTACCACCTATCATGGGTGGGAATTATGATGGAAAATATTTTTTATATGATATAAATTATATTTATGTTTTATTTTGGATTATTTAATTATTATATAAAACACAACTTTGTGCTCTTTATTTTTTGTAAATATGATAACTTCTTTTGTGGATGTATGGGCTACCGCCACCACAAAGTGATGTGATTCGTTAACACTTTATATGGAATGTATTAAAGATGGTTTTAGTAAAATGATATGATATATATGAAATAATAATTATACGAGAATGATATTATATATATATATATCATTTAAATTTTTTCTTTCAAAACTATAATAAAATGTAAACAACGTTCATGTGCACATATGGCCTACCATCTCCATGAACGGTATATTTATTTTATATTTATATATTTTATAGATTATTATAAATATTTATATGATGAAAATATATGATATTTATATCATTCTTTACATTTTTTAAATAATTAAATCATGATCTAGGTAATATGATCTAGAATAATAAGTCAAAACATGTACAAAAAAACAAAACGGATATTACCATAAGCGTAACATTGACATGGAATTGTTAATAAAAAGGTAATATAATATATTAATCAAATCATATATGGTACTATATATAATAATATTGTACTTTCATATATGTATAATAATCTTATATTTATTATATAGGATATTTTTATGAGTATGATGAGAGTCAAGACATAAGGTAGTGGTTTTCTTCTCTCTCTTTTAATTTTGTGATATTTATGACTTATTCACCACTAATTTATTTTTTGTGGTGTATATAATGACTATGAATATATTTTCTGACTATTACCCTTAAAGTTATGTTTATTTTGATATCCATTTGATGATTGCTCTTTCATGGGGTTTTACATTGCAAAATTTACCAAATCAGTAAGGTAGTTCTCTCTCAATTTTCCTTCCATGAGGCACATGCTCTGTTATACACCTATATTCTATTAAAAGTTGTATATATTTCCATTTAAAATGTTATATAATCAATATCTTTATTTTATTTATATTTTACTGTTCATTTAATTTCATTTTCTTAAATGTGGAGTATGATTCAATGTTACTAAGTGGTAAGAGTTTTTTTACAATAATCTTATAATTTATTGGGGTTGTTTATGATTATTCTTCCATTGATGTAATTTTATTATCCATATATCAATAACACTCTATTAATCCATGATAGCTTCATGTATTATTACCATTTTACCACTATTTGGTACTTAACATAATTAATAAAAAGTTTTTTAAGAAAATCTGACCTGATTTATCTTTTCTGTCAGAAATCTATTTTATTAAAAAAAACCATGTTTTCAAATATGTTTTTAAAATGTTCCTTTAAGATCATTTTCAGGGAAAAATGGTTTTCAAAATGTTTTATGGTTTTATAAGATTATTTTATAATTTTTCAGATCTATTTTCAATAAAACAAATTTTCAAAATGTTTTAACGATTCCTTTATATGTTTTCAAAGAAAACGATTTTCAAAAAAAATTATGTTATAAAAATAATTTATTTAACTAATAAATTATGTTTTCCAAAATAAAATTTTAATGGATATTTCCAAATTATTTTCAATATAATATTACATCCTTTGGTGTTACTAATTCCTTTCAAGTAAATGATCCAAAGGTTCTATCAATATTCTTTGTCTGAATGGTTTATTTTTTTATGGCATCATGTTTAAGAATCTTGTTTCTATTTAATGGGTTATATGTTTATGAAATATACTTCTTTTCATGGGTTATTAATTCATAAAAAGATTATAAATCTTTTCTATTTTCCACAGGTTATAATATGTTTACATTTTTAAGATATCTATATCATTTCATGGGTTATGATATGATTTTTTATGATCTTTTGGAACACATATTTATGATTTCATTATGTGATAGGTGGGTCCTATATCTCCCTGCAATGCATTGGGTAATGATTTCTATCTCATGATATAGACATGGATGGAACGGGGAGTGAACTCAGTTCAATAAAGTACTTTTTATTCTAAGATGTTAATGGGAGTGAACCATGACTACCAAGATGGTATGGGGAGTAAACCTAAAATATAAATATGGCCTTGGAACCAATTACTTGACTAATATAGAAATCATTTTCTTATGTTTCTACCATAACTCTTTGTCTTATTCCTATGTTATATTTTCATTGATTGTTCTCTTTATTCCCTTATGATTCAATTATTATGAACTGAAATTCTTTATTCCATTAGTCATTTTATGATCTTTATTATACATGGTATGATCTTTTAATTCCATGATCACATTATCATACCCTTATTCTCATGTTTATGCTTACATTCTCATTTTTTACCCTTACTGGGCGACATAGATCACCCCTTTTATGATTAATTTCCCCAGGTTATAAATATATGTATTATGTATGATGTGTCTGAGAATTGTGACAATCATGAAGAACCCAGTGGGAGACAATGTAGCTCACTTATGTGCCATTGTTTATATTTCCATGTTTATAAAAGAACTAGACTAATATGGTCTTTTGGAATCTATTTGTTTAATGTATTAAGTATTCTAAAAAAATTTGTAATGTTGATGTATGTTAATATAGGTTTCACTATATTTGGTATAATAGAAATATTTTAGTTAACCTTTGTAAACTAGTATGAGAAAACATTAGTGATAAACCTAAGGAAATGTTTGAGGATATGTTTAAGGATATGGAAATTTATACAAAAATTTACAGTAATTTTGGTAAATGAAAGGGTGAGAGGTTTCTTATAAATACATCCTTGTATGGATACTACAAGGGGATGTGGCTTTTGAATATATGTAAAAAGGGGTAACAACCATAAAAACCATATTGAGCTAGCATCAATTGGGAAATTGTGCAAGATAATGGGCCTTCCTGGACAAATGGTTTGAAACTCCCAATTGACGTGATTTTGAAATTCAAAAACTCTTCACAAACCATAATGAAGGATTAAAATATATTTTGTCTATAGATAACCTAGTATAAACCTAAGGTTTCATATATTATAGAATGTGTCCCAATTTAGACATCCTATATGTGGTTTTTTATGATTATGTGGTTTCCCTCTATGATTATTATTTCTTACTCTATTATTTTTGGTTTTAGTAAATAGTTATAACCTAAAGGAACCACGCCCATGATTAATGTGATAGAAAATTAAATTATTGTTATCCTAGGAATATGAATGCTATGGAAGATATAATAAAATATACTTTTTATATTCTCATTCAACTTTATGAGGATATGAATCACGTTTTACTCCTAAATGAGAAAAGGAGGGAATGAAATAATGTTGATTCCTTCATGAGTAAATGTCCACCTTTGTTCAGTGGATCTTCTGATCCACTTTTTTATAAACAATGGATCAGTACCACTGAAATGATATTCTCTATTACTGAGTGTTTGGATCATGAGAAGTCCATTATGGATTTCTATCGATTAGAAGGCCAGGTAGAGCAGTGGTGGACTCTAATTAAGAATATAAGGAAGTAAGATGAAATTGATTCCATGGATTGGTATTAGTTAAAGAACTTATTTTTATATAATTAATTTACTCTTATTCTTTGTAAAAATATAGAGAAACCATTCCTTGAGTTAATGAAAATTGATACTGAATGCGTTGGTACCTATGTGGCTAATTTCACAAGACTTGTGAGGTACACTTTTGGTATTATCATCCAACTTGAATGTAAAGTTTATAGGTTATTAATTGGATTAAATCCAATTCTCATAAGGCCATTTTACATAATAGACTTATTTATCTATAAATATATTGTGCTTTGAGAAATAAAGGTTGAAATGGAGGGTGGAGTTATATATCAATCTCATGGTTTTCACAAAAAAAGAATGGTGGAGTTCAAAGGAAAATCTAAAAACCATGAATAGAAGAAGATGGTATTTCCTTTATTCTCTAAGTTTATAAATAATAAAGGATGAGATTTTATTAAGGGGTCTAATAAAATTTCAAGTGCATAAAGGAAGGGAATTGGTAATTTGATTACCGATGTGATAGGAATAAGTTAGCTAACATTACGAATGGAGATAGAACTGTATAGAATGCACCTCCCCCCACTCCAGGGTTAAAAGTGTAAGTATAATGGGAATTATCCTAATCATTGCCCAGACCTAAGGGTTTGTGATGATGTTTGGTGTTAGTAACCTCTTAAAATGAGGGACATGTGGAAATCACATGAAATCAAAATTTCTAATGAGGGGTGTAATAACAATGTTGTGAAAGTAACACTTACCATCCACTCTAGAACTGCTAATGTATTATTTTATTTTCCATCCAGATACTATTAAGTATCTAAATAATTTTCTAAGGGTATTAATATTCCACCTATATTATTAGATGGGGAATTAGCAGTGTAAACCCCTAATGGTATGATGAGTGCATCTATGGTCTATTACTCCTCTCTGGTTGATGTTTGCAGGAATGTTCTTCCTAAAAATCTTGTCATTTGTCTTTTTTTAATTTTATATCATCTTAGGCATCGATTGGAGTTCACTTTATTAATCCAACATCAATTTTCAAGGATGGAAAGTTACATTTTACAATTCCAATCAACCTATGATCATATATCATTGTGATGATAAGTATGAACATCCTATAGAGACTACATCCTACGTATGGGTAATAATTCCCATTTGGAAGGCATGTTTATCTCAAATGGTTAAAGAGAAGATGGAAATTAAAGATATAACCATTGTTCAAATGTTTGAGGATGTCTTTCCTGAAGAGATTTCTATAATTCCACCAAAATGTGAATTTGAGTTCTCAATATAACTCATACGTGGTTCCACACCAATTATAAATACTACTTATATAATGTACCCAAATGTGTTGTAGGGATTAAGGAAGAAACTCCAATAAAACCTTGAAAAAAGATTCATTTAACCAAATGTGTCACCTTGGTGTGTACCTGTTCTTTAAAAAAAATAATGATGGATCAATGAGAGTCTTCATTTATTAGTGAGAGTTGAACAAGATCAAGATAATTAAGAATTATCCTCTTCCCAATATTAATGAATTATTAATCAATTATGTGGAACTCAATACTTTTCAAAAATTTAACATCATTTTGAATATCATCAATTCAGGGTAAATAAAAAGGATATACCCATGATGCCATTTCATACAAGGTATGGACACTATGAATATATAGTGATTCCTTTGGGTCTTACTAATTCCCATCATATATTTATGGATTTTATGAATAGAGATTTTAGATATCATCTCAGTATGTTTCTGTAGTATTTACAGATGATATCCTTATTTATTCTAGGAGAAAATAAGATCATGAATGTCACTTTACAATTGTACAAAAGACCCTAAGGAAGGGGAATTTTTATGGAAAACTTAAAAAGTTTGAATTTCAGCTGCAAAAAGTTTCATTTCAGGGTCACATAATACCAATAGAGGGTATAAAAATAGATCCATCAAAGATAGAAGCTATTGAATATTGGACTATACCAATAATGGTGACTAAGATATGAATATTTCTTGGTTTATCTGGATATTATCGATAGTTTTTGGAGAATTTCTCACAACTATCTAATCCAATGGTCAAGTTAACTCGGAAGGGTGCTAAGTTCTTCTGGAAGATGAATGTGTGGAAACATTCAAGGAATAAAAGATAAGGTTGCTCAGTTCCCCTGTTCTTAAATTACCCTACAGTGGAGAATTTTTTATAATCTATATTGATGCATAAAATAAGTGATTACGATGTGTTCTTATGCAGAATAACATGGTTATTGCTTAAGCCTCGTGACAATTGAAGATCCACGAGAAAAATTACCCAACTAATGATTTGTAGTTAGCAACAGTAATTGTTTCATTAAATATATGGAGACATTATCATTATGTAGAAAATTTGTGATATATATACTGATCATAGAATTTTAAAATATATATTCACATAGATGGAGTTGAATATTCTCTATACAAGATAGTTAGAGATGATAAAATATTATTATTTCTCAATAAACTACCACCCTGGGAAAGAGAACATGGTGGTTGATTATTTTAGTCAAAATGATCATTCCATATTATCCATGATGAGAACTGAAAAAGATACAATATTTATGGATTCTCAAATTATGGATTTGTAAATCTGAAAGCAAGGGGAAAAATCATATCTTTCTCAATTTATTGTTCAATCCTCTATCCACGTGAAGATCAATGAGGCACGAAAGGATGATGTAGAGATACAAAATAAGGTTATAGATGTTTCGAAGTTAAGCATTTGATTATGATGGAATGATAAGGTTCAGGAATTTTATATGTGTTCCATCTATACTGGATTTGAAGAAGGTTATATTAGAGGAAGCTTGTCGCTCTTCATTCTATATTCATCATGGAAGTACAAAGATGTATAGAGAATTAAAAGAATACTTCTAGTGGGATGGAATGAATAGGGATACCATAGATTTTTTGACTTGATACTTGGAATTATAGAAAGTTAAGTCTAAAAGACAAAATTTTAAGGGGATGTTTCATCCATTACCCATACCAGAATGGGAATATGACAAAATCACTATGGTTTTTTCCATTGGACTCTACAAATCCTCTAAAGGGTTTAATGATATATGGGTGGTATATTATTTCATTACTAATGCATCACACATAATCATTATCATAAAATAATTCTCTTTGGATTAGATTTCCATGATATACATTATGAAAGTGGACAGGTTTCTTAAAGTACTACATTCTAATGTATCTGATCAGGATTAGATGTTTACCTCAAAGTTCTAGAGAATTATTCAACAAGAAATTGATACAAAATTGAGTTTCAGCACTTCTTATAATCCTCAGATGGATGGTCAGTCTAAAAGAACAATTCAAACCAAAGAGGATATGTTAACATCTTGTTTTTTGGAATTAAAATGTGGTTGGTATCAACACCTTATTTAAGTTGAGGTTTCTTGCAACAATATATTTCAATCAAGAATTAAGATGGATCCTTATGAAGCCCTCCATGGAAAAAGATGTAGAGATCCATCATGCTATAAAGAAGTTTATGAAATAAAGTTATTGGAACCATAGATCACTAAATAAATGGTAGATAAAGTTAGAACCATTCAATAGTATATCAAGGAAACTCAAATTCAGTAGAAAATTTATTCTAGTAACCAACGACATGATCTAGAATTTAAATTATAAAAGATTTTGTGTCTATTAATATCAAAATGGAAGAATGTTATGATATTTGAGAAGAAATGGAAACTAAACCCTAGGTATATCAGTCCCATTAAAATTCTAGATCATATCGGGATGTTATCTTATCGCCTAAAACTTCCTCCAAATCTCTCTCAATTCCACAATGTGTTCCTTTTATATCTCCTAGGGAAGTATATATGTAGTACCCTTGGTTTCTGGTATGTAACCATTACTTTTTTATTATTCCCTTTATAATTTTTATTAGTGATGGATGTGAGAGTTCGGTGAACTTTGAATATGTTTTGTGGGAAAAGGGGATGCACACGGTTTGTATAAACTGTGCAGATATCCAAGGAAAAACCATGAGTAGTTGCAGTTTTGAGGCAGTAGCTTCGACATGGTGGGTGCATGGTTAGAAAGACTATACTAGGATGCCACGAAATGGTTTCCTTAAGGTATTATCTAATGCACAGTTAGCACACAGTTTGTCTAACCATGCAAACTTACTATGCACAGCGTTAAAGTTAGATCCTAACAAATATGATCTCACTTGTTTTGCCTCTAACTCCCTTGTTTTTCTACTAAGTGGACGTAACTTAAGATTCTTCTCCATTTAAGGAATTATAACCTCTCCCAAGTGATTTGGAATCAATCCATATCCATCCCATGGCGTTTTCAAGGCTGATTCTTGTGGTAAGTGTCGTTCTTCATCCTTCTTGCAACATTTTCTTAGATCAACATAGATATACATCTCCTCTCCTCTCTGTTTCTCATATCTATACTTGTTATGGATATATCCATTATTTTTGATTCCAAATATGATTATATTTGGTCTTTATTATGATAAAATAAGTGATCTAAGGTGGTTTCGTGGAGAATCAACCCAGTTTTCTTTAGCATTCTTTGTCCGTTTTCAGGTTTTGCCAAAACCTTCTAGGTAGGTGACTTCACTCTTGAATCTTCTTAGTAGAATTAAATAACAGGGTTTTAGTCTGATTTTTTTTGTGTGGATTGGATTTTTAATTGTCTTTTTTTATTATTTCTTGTAACCCACTTTTGTGATGGTTGTGGAAAATATGGAAAATTGATTCTTTTGATTGAAGTTTTTGATTCTAGATTTTAAAATAAAGATTTTAAAATGGTATTTTTCTAGAATGATGCTAAATGGATTTTATCAAAAGGTTTTCAATAAAGGGATTGAGTTTATGGAGAATAAATGGGTGTTTGTAATTGGATTATTTCTATGGGTTTTAATAAATGTACGATTTTATTGAAATGGTTTGAAATGGTTATTTGAAATGGTTTTGGAATAACAGTAGTGTGTGTAGATAGCATTTATGAGTATTGGTTGGAATATGAACTTGTGCTCGGTGCCAAATGTATAATGGCACATAGCGTATAATTATCATAGGACTACATGGTAGATCGACATGAGATCGCTCATGAGTATGGAACTTTCATAATGAAGCATGCATAGTTGGATGTGTGAATAAGTGGAATGGAATGGTTATTTCAAAATTTTAGTGATAAATGGTTTTAAATCATTGTTTGGTTATTTTTTTGGAAGTTAAAATTTCTAGAAAATGGTTGAAATATCACTTGTGCACTTTTAGTTTTAATTTTTTTAAGCTTGTTTATATTTAGTCATAAAATGTTTTGGGAATTTTGTTAATAAAAACTTTTTTATATAAATGTTTATAATTTTTATGTCATAATGGATTGAGTAGAGAAGTCATTTGTGGAGTCCTAATGAGTTTTATACTCACCCCTACTTTTAAAATTTGGTGCTTTTTCAGATTCTATCTTTTAGGACATGGGAAAAGTTAATGTATCACATGTATTTAGCACTACCTCATGATACTTGGGATGTTTGGTGATGTTGGAGCATAGAGATTGTGGAGAGTGGAGTCTTCTGGTTGTATTGGAGTTCTTTTATTTATCTTTTTCTATTTACTTTGATATTTTCTTTGCCTTTCTTTGTAGTACACATTGGTGATGTTTTTTTATAAAGTTTATGATTGATTTTCCTTGTTTTTATCATGCATATTATAATGGTTGTTTGGTTAGTGGTTTATTTTATAAAGGGTAAATCATCCCCCACTCTCATTTAAAACCCTTAGGAATTTATTTCCATCCTTTGGTGTCTTGGGGATGTTTCTTAAGGCCTAGTAATGATTCATAATATTCTCAATCCAATGGGAATAAGTAGGTCATTACAAATGGTAACAGCTTGTTCGATCCTTCCAGAACAAGTAGTCATCAATTTTTATGGTCTTGGAGTTGAAATTCGTTGTTGTCTGTTCATTGGGTTGTGATCTTAGAAAGGAGTAGGATTATGAGATCTTCAAATGTAGAGCATAAAAATATGTATCTAACATGTTTATTCTGAACTTCATGTTTCCAGGGAGTTGGGTACATAATTGTTTTAGAGACACTTAAAGAATTTTGGAATCTCATTGTCATGGATTTAGCCAATGAGACGAGCATGACATGCATTGTAGATGAATGAAATCCCACTAGGGTTGAAATTTTCATTTAGAGTAATGATTTTTGATTTTTTGTAAAGGTATAAATTTATGAAAAATCAAAAATAATTTTCAAATGAAATATTTTTAAAAGGGAATGGTTGGCGTATTTTTAAAATTGTTTTATTTTCAAATGAAAGAATGGAATTTTTTAAAAAAAAAATTGAAAGGTAAAAAGTGGTTTTTGAAGAATAATTTTGTGATAGTTGATGTGATGGAATTTGAAATGCTAATCCAGCAGTATCTAGAGAGTGAGAATTATCGAGTTTGTTGTTTGTTTATAAAATGGAACCTGGTAGGCATCATAGAAACCAAATGGAAGAACCTATGGAGAATGTAGTTTCCCCGAAGACACAAGTGAACCAATAGTTTAAGAGTTTCAAGTTGTGGATACAAGGAACCAGAGGGATGATCCAAGGCATGCAGATCATTCAACCTATTTCATAAAGTAGAATCCACCCATATTCTTGGGTGATTCTAAACTAAAAAACGTGGAGGTGTGGCTGAATAGGATGAATCATATCTTTGATTTCATCGGCACACCATCGGAGCTGAAATTCATACTGGCAACTTATATGCTTGAGGATACTTCATGTTAGTGGAGGGATCTAGTGGTGCAAGATAAATAGTATCATGGCTTTACTTGGGACGAATTTTAGGAATTTTTAACAATCCATTCTATCCTTACACGTTCATGATCCAGAGAACAACAAACTTATTCATCCTAATGCAGTAAAATCTCTATGTCATAGAATATATGGCTAAATTCATTCATTTAGTGTGATCTGCACTAGAAGTTGCAGCAAGTGCATCCTTGAAGGAAAAAATTTTCGAATCAGGGATAAGTTAGAAGATTCACATGACGATTGTGGTGATCTATATTGTAGATTATACAGAGATAGTAAACAGGGAGACAGTGGATGAATGTGATATTTCAAGATCTGTGGGAGGAAGAAGTATGATGATGCCTATGGGAAATGGTGTGAAATCCAATTCTAGGAGAAACTGTAATAGGGACACATATTTACAAGGTGGGAGCGGGAATCATAGTTAGATGGTTGGATCAGTTAACCTTCCTCCATGACCAAAGATCCAATCCAGATGTTTCCAATGTGATTTCTTTGACCATATAAAGCGAGAGTGTATAGAACCACCTAGAGCATTCCATAATTGCAACAATATGGGACATCTTAAGAAATATTGTTACAGTGCTACAATGATAGTTGCACAATACACTTCTTAGGTGTTGCAAGCATCATATGATTCAACAGTACATGGATAGTATAATCAGACTCATCAGTAGAGCAAAGCTAGACATGGTGATTCTTGGAACACCATGACTCCTCAGCAAGGGTAACCTCATTAAGGAAACAAGTAGCAGAGTGTAGTGATGAAGCAATTTTATGGAGTTGAGAAAATAATTGTAGATGATCAGGGTAGACCATCTATATTGATAAGTAAGATTCTATTGAATTCTACCCTTATGAAGTGTTGTTTGATACTTGTGAATCTTGGTCCTTCATTGCTTATCATTTCATTGATTTTATAGCTTTAAAACATGTAATTATACCTTCTATATTAAAACTTCAAACCCCTCTCGGTGAAAGATAATTTCAATCCTTTTTGTGTAGAGAGTGTTCTATAACTGTTGATGAAGATGAGAATAAAAGGGACTTATTAGTGTTTGATATAGATGTATTTGATGTAATCCTAGGTATAGATTGGTAGAAAACACTCAAAGATCACATCGACTATTATTGAATAATGGTTAGTTTCACAACTGAGGATGGTTTCAAGAACCTCTTCAAAGGAAAATGGGTTGTAAAGACAAGTTCAATGGGTTTGTTGGCACCCGTAGTGGGAACGATCTCTTACCAGTTTGCAGGATGGAACCAAAATAATTAATGGAATTGAAAGTGAAGTTATAAGAGATGGAAATAAAAGGTTTCATTCAGCCGAGCACATCTCGGTGAGTAGCACCAGTCTTGTTCATGAAGAAATCAGATGGAACTCTAATGATTTGTGCATATTATTTGGTGCTTGAACAAGTTATGATCAAGAATAAATATCCACTTCCACACATTGATGATATATTTGATCAATTATGGGGAGCTCAGTGGTTATAAAAAATTGACTTGTGATCAGGATATCATCAATTGTGAGTTCGGAAGGAGGATATTCTGAATACATCTTTCAGAAGAAATATGGTCACTATAAATATGTAGACATGACTTTTGGTCTTAAAAATGTACCAGTAATCTTTATGGCATTGAGGAATCAAATATTTCAGTGATATCTGGATTCTTTTATTGTGTTGTTTATGGATGACATATTCGTGTATTCAAGGATAAGGGATGAATATAGTAAACACATAATGATAGTGTTGGACATTTTGAGAGATCATTTTTTATGGAAAACTATCAAATTCATATTATTGGATACAATAAGTACACTTTATAGGACACATAATTTCTAAACAAGGTGTTTCAATCGATCTTGAAAAGATAAAATCTATTATCTCTTGGAAACCCCTAAATAATGCCTTTGAGATACGAAATTTATTGATCTATCTGGTTATTACCGATGCTTTTTGTATTATTTGTCACAATTATCTTTTCCGTTGACAACTTTGAAAAAGAAGAACATTACATTCCAATAGACTGAGTAATTCCAGAACTCTTTTCAAGAGTTGAAAGTTCGTATTACATCAGCAACTATCGTGATTTTTTCCAGAATTAGGATAGGGGTATGTGGTGTACTATGATGCTTCGGGACCTGGGTTGGGATGTGATCTCATGCAAGGGGACCATGTGGTTTCTTATGGTTCAAGACAGGTGAGATTTCATGAGAAGAATATCCGAACACACGATTTTTAGTTAGCTTCGATCGTCCATGCTTTAAATATGTTTCATCATTATCTCTTTGGTGAAATTTTTTCTCTATTCACATGCCACAAAATCTTGAGACACATTTTCTCACAATGGGATTTAAATCTGAGCCAAAGGGGATGGATGGATTGTCTCCAGATGTTTGACTTTTACTTAATGTATACACCAAGAAAAGGTAATTCAGTTGTCAATGCATTAATCAGAAAGTTATATGCTCAGTTGGAAAAAGAAGCTTCGGATGAATGGCAGTTGATGTCGGTCCTAGTCAACATGCATGTGGAATGTGAAGACCAAGGTGGTTTTGCAGTTTTCTTTTCAGTCTATGTGGTTCCTGATTTGGTAAAGATGGTCAAAGAACCACAAACATCCAATGAGGAATTCATACTTATGAGTTTAAAAATCAATGGTGGGGAGACCATTGAGGGATGGAAACATGATGGGAGTTTAGTTTTTTGGTTCATAGATTGTATGATTGTACCTTTGGCTTGTCGGGAGAAATGTCTTCTTTCCTACCACCATTCGAGATGGGTTGTACATACAGGTATAAAGAATATGTATAATGTGTTAAAGGTACAGTGTTTGTGGAGTGGCATGAAAAGAAAATTTGTTAAGTTCATTTCAAACTGATTATCTTTTCAGCATGTTAAGGCAGAGCATCAGTGACCAATGGGTATATTGTAGACATTACCAATCCCAGTGTGAAAATGGGAGCGGTTAGTGATGTATTTTGTTACAGGTATCCTCATAATGTTTCAAAGACACGATTTCATATGGTTGATATTGGATCATCTTACCATGTCAGCCCATTTCATTCCTATTAATGAAACTCAAACGCTGTAGGATCTGTCCAAAATATATATTCATGAAGTGGTAAAGAGACACGGAATACCAGTTTCTATAGTCTCAGTGAGAGATCTAAGGTTTTTTTCTCATTTCTGGAAACTTTATAGAAATACCTATGGACTCGGTAGAATATGAGGACAAATTATTATCCTCATATAGATGGGAAATATGAAAGGATGATACAGATTTTGGAAGACATGTTGGTGTCTTGTGTAATAGATTTTTGTGGATCATGTGAGGAAAATATACCCTTGGTGGAGTTCTCAGATAATAACAGCTATTAGGCTATGATACATATGGATCCTTTTGAAGTATTGTATGGGAATCCTTACCATTATCCACTGTGTTGGGTGGAAAGAGGTGAGACATCACTGGTTAGGAAGATCCTTATCTAAGAAACAATTGAGAAGATTCAGTTTATCAGAAAGAGGATGGAGACGGATCAAAGTCCTTAGAAATCATATTTGGATCATCACTGAAGACCTTTGTCATTCGCTTTAAGTGATCATGTGTTATTAATGATTTCTCCAAGGCTTGTATATCTTTATTTTGGGAAGAAGGTAAAGTTACCTCTTTGATACATTGTCTCTTTAGATATACTGGAATGGGTTGGAGAGGTGGCATATCGGTTGGAATTTCCACTATTGTTCAATTAGGTGCATAATATGTTCCACATATCTCAGTTGAAAAAGTGTCATCTTAATCCTGACCATGTGATCAGATGGATTGAAATTAACCTTGAGATGGATGCTTCATTGGTACATATCCCAGTGTGGATTGTGGATAGGCAAGAGAATTTCTTGCATGGAAAAAGCACCGGTCTTGTGCGGGTTTTATGTCAAGATGGTTAGATTCAGTGAGATACATGGGAACATTAGAAGGAAATGATAGAGCAATGGTTGGAAATCTTTCAAGGTAGTGAGGGTTTTCAATATTATGAGGACGAAAAGGCCAATGGTGGGGAGAATTTAGTACTCTTGGTTTATAGAATGTAACCCTCAATTTGTGATTTATATATATATAAAGTGTAAGGGCGAAGAATGGGAGAGTTGGGTGAACTTTAAATAATTTTTGGGGGGGAAAGGGGATGTGCATTGGTTGTGCACATTTTTTCTAAACTTTGCAGATATTCTAAGAGAAACTGTGGAAAGTAGAAGTTTTGAGGTATTATCTTCGGAATGGTTGGTTCAAGATTAGGGAGACCATGCGATTAGGATTTTATAGGGTTCCCTTAAGGTAGTAGCTAATGCACAGTTCGTACATGGTTTGTCTAACCATGCGAACTATCCACGCGTAGAGTTAAAGTTAGATCCTAAAAAATATGATCTAACTGTTTTTGCCTCTAACTCTCTCATTTTATGTCCAAATTGGAACTAACTTGGTATTATTCTCCATTGATGGTAGGAGAACCTATCCCAAGTGATTTTGAATCAATCTAGAGCCCTCCCTTTGTGTTTTCAAGCCTGATTCTTGCAGCAAGTGTCGTTCTTCATCATTCTTCCATGTTTGATTAGATCTACTTAGATCCAATTATCCTCTCCTCTCGGTTTCTCATATCTACACCTATTATGGGTATATATAAGATTTTGGATGCCAAAGAAGATGATATTTTTTTCTTGGTCATGATAGGAGAAGATATTAAAGTTAGTTTCACGGAGAATCAACCCGGTTTTCTTGAGAGTTCTTCATCCGTTTTCAGTTTTTTCCCAAACCTTCTAGATAGGTGGATTCACTCTTGAATCATCTTTGTATATCTAAAAATAATGGTTTCAAACTAATTTATTTCTGTGTATTTTATTTTGAATTGGATACTTTATGATATCTAGGAAGCCTCTTTGGTGATGGTTGTGGAAAATCTGGAAAATTGGTGCTTTTCATTAAAGTGTTTGATTCTTGATTTTAAAATGAAGATTTTAAATTTAGATTTTTCTTGAATGATGGTAAATAGGTTTGATCACAATTATTTTCAATAAAGGGGCCGATTTTGTTGAGATGAAATGGGTGTTTGGAATTGTCTTGTTTAAATGGGTTTTAATAAAAGAACTATTTTATTGAAATGGTTTGAAATTGTTATTTGAAATGAGTTTGGAATAATAGTTGTGTATGTGTAGATCTAATATACAAGGTTTGGTTGGAATATGTCATTATGCTTAGTGCCAAAGGTATAATGGCACATGGGGTATAATTATCACGTGACTACATGGTAGATCGACAAGAGACAACTCTTGAGTATGGACCTGTCATAATGAAGCATGCATAGTTGGATGTGTGAATAAGTGGAATGGAATTGTTATTCCAAAATGTTAATCAGAAATTATTAAGAGTATTATTCGGCTGTTTATCTAGAAGTACAACTTTCTAGAAAATTATTGAAATAGCACTTGTTCACTTTTGGTTTTAAATTGTTTTGAAGATTTTTTATATTTAGTTATAAACTATTTTGGTAAATTTATTTATATAAACTATTTTATATAAATGTTTCTAACATTTCTATTATAGTGGTGTGAATAATTAATTCATTGGGGAAATCCTACTAAGTTTTATACTCACCCATACTTTGGAACTTTGGTGATTTTGTAGATTTGTTCTTCTGGGACATGGACAAAGTAAAAGTATCAAATGTGTTTCGCACCACCTTGTGATACTTGGGTTTTTTGGTGATGTTAGAGAATATAACTTGTGCAGAATGAAGTCTTGTGGTTGTATTGGATTTCTTGTAGTTATCTTACACTATTTACTTTGATAGTTTATTTTTATTCTTCTGTAGTAAACTTTTGTGTGGTTTTGTTATAAAGTTGATGGTTGAGTTGCATTGTTTTTATCATGCATCTCATAATGGTTGTTTGATTAGTGGATTATTTATTAAATGGTAAATTTTCCCCCACATTCATTTGAAACTCTTCATCACTTATTGCCTACATTTTTCATCTTATGGATGTATCTTAAGGCCTAGTAATGATTCCTAGTATTATAAATCCAATGTGAATAAGTGGGTTGTTACAACATACCTTACCCTTCAGATGTATTGAAATTAAATGACATACTGCTGGAGTACGATTTTGTTACGAGGAACAACAAGTTAAAATTATGCATCGTACAGAGAAAGTTCTATTGAGGAATAAAACTCACCTCATCAAAATTTTGTAGAGAAACCACCATTTAGAGGAAGATATGTGGTAACATGTTGATATTATGATGTATAATTATCCTCATTTTTTGGTATCAGAATGAATAATTTAGAGGAAAAAATTCATTTTAAGGGCGGTAGAATGTAATACCCTAAATATTTATGAACCTTTTTTTGAATAAAATATTTTTTTTGATATATTTCGTCACACTCTACACCAATATAAAATTTCAATATATGATACACCAATATAAACATGCACTAAATGCAACCCTGACTTGGCTTGCATTACACACAACACAGAGTTTCTACAAAACATCATTTTATTTTTATAATTATTTAAACGAGCTAGTTATAACTTAGACATTAAACTTAGTAATATTAATAGAAATACATAATTTATAAATATTATTTTTTATGGTTCTATAAAACAAAACATATGGATAATAAAAAAATTAATTTTTTAAAGTATTTATATGATTGAAAATACTATTTTCTCAAATTAATCATTTTTATATCCTTCTGTGAATAATAATAAAATTAAATTTAGATATTTGTTAAATTGAATATGATAAAATAAATTTAATTTTTGAAATAATAATATCAAAATTATATTAAGGTAAATTTATGGGTTTTCTCTGGAAAAAATCATTTTTGGATGAATAGGAAAAAATACAGAATTTTAACTCAAAACATCTTCTTCATCTATTTAATTTATATAGTTAAATTTTATTTAAATTTTGATTTAAAGTATAATTGGATAAATTTTACATTAATTAATCCAATTTAGTTAGTTATAATCAATTTCACATTGAAATTGGATATAAAATCATTTCAATCTTTTGAACATTTTTACTTCAAAACCCTTCTTTATCATTACGTCTATGAGATTAATTATATATTATTTTCTTCCACTTATGTGTTTAGAATTTGGAAAAATGGATTAGATATTTTTAATAATCATAAATTATAATATCTAATAAAGGCAAATTATTTTTTTACCAAAAATATTAGTGAATGTGATTAAAATTAATTACAGTAATTTAGATAAAACTATGCTTAAAAAAGGACTAAAACTTAAACTTAAGGCCCAAAATGAACTAAAAACTATTCCAAAATCCATTGGATGTTAATTTTTCGACCTTCTAATACTTTTTATTTTGTTTACCCATATTAGGGTGAATTTATATGGGAATACATGGGTAGAAATCCCTTTTTAAAAATTTATAAGAATGTCACTCCTCCTCCATTATAAAAGGTACTCACCCCCCCCCCCCACATATTCACACCTCTAAAGCCATTTTTATTAGAAAAAAATGTCTATATCTCCTAAAAATTGCCCTCCCTTAAAACTATAACCCTCCCTTTGGCATAAATCTAAATAATGAAGCACTTTGGTTCCAACTAAAAGAATTTACCTAATCAAAAGGTAATATCCTTCCTCAAGTTTTTTTGTTTTATTTTCATTATCCACCCCAGAAATATTATTATTAGAAAATTATATAATTTCCTAAGTATCATAATTATACATATATTTTTTATTCTAATTTTTTAACCTAAAAATACACACACTTCCATCTAATGGGTAACGAACTTACCGTTCGTGTGTACAGTGGACTATCGCCACACGAAACGATGTTGTTCATTTTTTCATTACCACCTCTCATGTGTGGGAATTATGATGGATAATATGTTTTTATCTGATAAATATGATATTTATGATTTATTTATGACTATTAAATTATAATATAAAATATAACTTCTTGATTTCCATTTTGTGTAAATATGATAATTTAGCTTGTAAATGTGTGGACTATAGGCTACTCAAAGCTATGTGATTTGTTCACACATTACATGGAATTTATAAATGATGGATTTGGTAAACATATATGATATATATATATAAGATAATTATTATTATGTAATTATTTTATATATATATCATTTTCCTTTTCTCTTCCAAAATAACAATAAAATGGAAATAGTGTTCATGCGTACATACGACCTATCATCTCCATAAACGGTGTATTTAATTTATAATTATATATTTTATAGATTATTTTAAATATTTATATACTGAATATATATGATATTTATATAATTTTTAAAAAATTTAAATAATTAAATCATGATCTAAGTAATATTATCATGAGTAATACATCAAAAAAATTCAAAAAACAAAATGGATATTACCTGAAGCATGGAATTGTTAATAAATGGGTAATATAATGTCTAAATAAAATAACATATGGTATTAGATAAAATAATATTTTTATTTAATACATTTATAATAAACATATTCTTATTATACTTGAATTCTGTATGAGTACAATGAGATTCGAGACATATGGTAAGGGTTTTCTCGTCTCACTTTTATTTCTATGAGATTTATTCTTTATTCCCCACTAATTTATTTGTGTGGTTTATATACATACCATTAATGTATTTTATTAATATTACCCTTGAATTTATGGGTATTTAAATATCCATTTTACGATCTCTATTTCATGTGGTTTTATGTTCCAAAAGTTATCGAATCAGTAAGGTAGTTTTGTCTTATGTTTTCATATTTTAGGTACATGTTTTGTTATGCACCTATATTCTTATACAAGGTTTATATAATTAAAATAGACATGATATATCATAAATCTAATTATTTTTGTTGAATTTTTTCTTATTTATTTAATATAATTTTTTTAAATGGGGATTATGATTCAAAGTTACCATGTGGTAAGAGTTTATTACAAAATCTTCATCATTTATTGGGTTTGTTTAGGATTATGCTTCTATTGATGAAATATTATGATCCATTTCTCAAGAACACTCATGAATTTTATTTTCCTCTTGTTATCCATGATGTCTTCATGTATTACCACCATTTTTTCACACTTTGTTAATTAAGATAATTAAGGAAAAAAATTAAAAATCTTACACCGTTTCACTTTTAGGTCGGAAATTAGTTTTATTCAAAAAACAATGTTTTCATAAATGTTTTCAAAAATGTTTTTAAAATGTTATTTTCAATTAATTTTCAAATAAAAAGTATTTTAAAATTATTTTATGTTTTTTAAATCATCCTTTATGATTTTTCAAATCTATTTTCAAAAAAAAATTGGTTTTCAAAATGTTTTCATGATTTTTTATATCTTTTCAAAGAAAAATGTTTTCAAAAGGGTTTATTTTTAAAATTAAATTTTTTAATAAGAATAGGTGTTTTTTTCAAGAAATATTTTAAAGGAAATGTCCAAAATATTTTCCATCTAAGATAACATCCATTAGTGTTACTCATAAATTTTTGGTAAATGATCATAAGGTTCTATTCATATTATTTATATGAATGGTTTATGATTTCATGTTATGATTTTTTCGAAAACTGTTTCTCTTTAATGGGATATCTATTTATGAAACTCAATTCTTTAAATGGGTTATGATTTTATTAAATGATTATGAAGACCTTCTCTTTTCCATAGGTTATGATGTGATGACATGTCTATGATACCCATTTCATATAATTGGTTATGATATGATTTTTTATGATATTGTGGCACACATATGTATGATTTAATTATGATTTGGGTGAGACCTATATCTCCCTAAAATTCATTGAGTAAATATTTATATCTCATGAGCTAGACATGGATGGAATACGTATTGAACTCAGTTTAGTAAAGGAAATTTTTTGTTAAGATATTCATGGGAGTGAACCATAACAACCATATAGTTTGGGGAGTGAACCCATACTACTATAATGTCCTTGTCAGAAAAGCCTTGATTACTATAAAATTAATTTTATATTATTATGTGTCTTCATTATTTCCATTTTGTATTCATATGTTATGCCTTCATGGATTAGTCTCTTGATTGCCTTAGGATTCATATATTATGAACCACCAATATTTATTCTATAATTCATTTTTATGATACTTATTATGCAGGGTATGCTCTTATAATGTCATGATCATGTTATCATACCCTTATTCTCATGTTTATGTTTATATATCTACTTTTTTTACCTTTATTGAGCATCTGAGATCACCCATTTTTATTTTTTTCCCCAGGTTATAAAGATATGTATTATGTATACTATGTTAATGAAGGGTGATATCCAAGAAGAACATAAGGGGAGATAATATAGATCACTGATTTACTATTGTTTATAATTCCATGTTTGAAATAGAACTCGACTAATATCATCATTGGGAAACTTTTTGCGTAATTTCTTATCTATTCAGAGGAAATGATGTAATCTTATTGTATGTTAAGAGAGGTTCATGATAAGTCCCCATAAAATTCTATGGTAATTGAAATTAGTATATATCTATTAGAGCAGTAATCTTCATGAATTATGTCACCCATGGAAAAAACATTTACCCCGAATTTTTTGTTCTTCTTGATAATCCGATAGTGAAGCATGATCCCTACCTAGGGTAAAGAGATTGGAGTGCCATTCCAATGTTAAAACCTATAAAAATGAAACTAGTAATACATTCGAATCTATAAAAAATTTATTAGTCCTTCAAATCATAAATTCATGATTAGATTATGTAATCTATCATTGGTCTTCTTTCACAGTGTTAACAATTGAATCCTTCTAATCTATAGCTACATCAACCAAATTTCGTGAAGACATCTGTTTTGGGATGAGTGGAAATCCAATTAAAGTATGAGATTTGGAGAGTTGGATTATAGATGGACCAAAAATAATGGGGTGCATGAATTGTACAACATCATGTGAAGTGTATTACTTATAAATAGTCACACGATCATGTGACCAAGATAGGGTCACACGATCACATGATCCATGAAGTATCATGTGATCACATGATAATAAAGAATCCAAAAGATCATATGTACATGAAATGGATACAAGGACCAATATTTCAAGTGAATTAAAATTTTTGGTTAAGTGAAGGGTTTAGATTAATAGTTCATGCTATAGGGATTTTTTTATGGAGTAATGTTGAATGAACAGAGGTGTGTAGTGGATGCCGATGGGTCAGGGATTTAAAAATATTTACTATCAAAGTGATGGAAATTTATCATTTATAGCTATCAAAGCCTCAATATAGGTCCATTTCTCTCACATTTATTAATCAAATAAAAAATTATATAAAAATTTACCTCCTTATGATCTAATATGCATTATTTTTTCATATGTAATTGATGATCATTTCCTAAAGGATCCAAAATCGAACCCCACTAGATCATCCAAAAAAGCTTTAGAATCCATGCAGACACTGATCAAAAAAATTTAGGTGATATCATGGAGCTATGAGGATTTCTTTGATGTCAAGATGGTAACCATGATCCTATCACATTGATCCATGAAGAAGATTGAAGATCAGAAGCACGGATAGGAGGATTCCCTATCATAAATGCAGGAAGGATGATAGATGAGATATTAAATTCTTTAGTATCAATAGTTCCCATTAAAATAGTCCTCTCTTACTTATATAGTGAATAATGATTACCTAGAGAGGATTTCTTAGACCTTGTATAAGTAACTCCCAATAAATAAGTAATTCACGACAGGTTATGATGAACTAACTATGTGATAATGCCATTTATATTTTTATCACATACTTGTAATATATAAACTTAATATATTATGTGATAAAACTGACTCATTAAATCAACTCATAAATCCATCAATATTAAATGAACCATGAATATTAAAATAATATTTTTTGTATAATATTTTTCCATGTATTTACGTAAATACTTGTAAATACTTTTAATAAATAAAATTAACCCAATTATTCTATACTTGGATTATAATGAATTTATTTATTCATTAGTGATCAATAATACTTGGACAACACTAGGACCCCATGGTGGGTCATACCATGTCTTATACACCTATTCAACTGAATAGGGAAGACTCTTGAATACACTATTTTGTGTGACCCTCTAGGCCCTTTTTTATTGATAACAGTGAATAACATTCCCAAACTAGGATTGGATTCATAAAACCCATCAAGGAACTTAATGTTATAAGGTATATTCATATCAATTACAACCATATTGAAAACATGTATTGTGTAATATAATCTCTTTGTCATGTGATATCTCGTAATGTGGGGGCACATCTTGTGTCATCATCCATTCATTATTTACTGTTTGTTGATCTAACTGGAAAAACTTTCCTTTGAATACTATGGTCATGGATTTAATAAAGATACTACCATCCTGATAAAATAGGCACAATATGTCCCTTTTTAACAAGGAAATGGAAAATTCTATTTTGTTCATTCATCCAATTATATACCAACAACGATGCACCCAACCAAAGATACCTTTACGTGACTTCAATTTCATTGTTTTTTCCGAGAATCAAAGTACGCAATCAAATGGAAGACATTGATAATGACCTCAATTCAAAAGAAAAACACACATTTTCTCAAATAGAAACAACTAATTACACATGAAACATGTGGTGTTCTAGTTTTTGGTTCTGTCCTCATGATCACACCTACTAGAGATCGCCAAGTGAAAAATTCATGAGAAAAAGTTTTAATGCTTATGAGCCATCAACACATAATAGTCGCACATAAATTTTGTCTAGTACATATGATGTATCTATATCATTGGACATATTGTTAAAATTAATTTCATAGTATGTCATGGTTCTCATTATAGACTAGAAACTCTTATAACCTATTGATAATAAAAATAATATATGAAAATTACCATTGAAATGGTGGATACAGAATATCAACACTATAATATTATGTAAACATCATGTATAAATAATTATATACAATGTATGGTAATTGAAATTTTTTATTCTATTTGGGTCAAGGGGACCCACTATTACGACACTCCCACTTATACTAGATTAAACACTATAACCAACCTTGTTATATCTCACATGATAAAATCATGTTTCTAATAAGTAATTGATTTTTTCATGGGCCTTCCACATTTCCTCTACATGGAAATTCTTATATTTATGACTTTTCCTCCTTGAGTAATACTTCTAAAGAGCTGATATCCCTGAGTATATTCCTTTTATACACTGTTAAAACATGACATATTTTCTATTAATGTTAGTATAATTATCATAATTTTTATTATGAAAAAATATTAATTCTTATTTGTTATTCTAATAACTTGGAAAAATCATTGTGTATTATATATTACTTCAATATCTTCCACTGACTCTACAACACACTTTTTATTTGTAGAAAAGGATATCACTATCCATAATGAGCTTTTCGTTCTCATTACCTTATTCAGAATATGATATTAGATCATATTGATCCACGAAAGACTAATTTTGGTAGCTTTAAAACTAGTATCTATTCCACTCCACATACCAGTTATATGTATCCTTTGTACTTTTTATTATACTATTGGATAGTTCTTCCTATATCCCATTCCATTCTCTTGGATATAACTGATACTTTTATACTAAAAATTATATGTTGGAAATATCATTTCTTCTACATATCATGGAATTTTTTATTGATCTATCACATAAGAATATGGAATTAAAATCACCACATTAATCTTCCTATATCTAGTGCATGCCTTCATGGAGTGATTTATGCCATGTGATAATGTTAATAATTCTATCTTTAATTATTGAAACTTCTATTTTTCAATACATTATTAGTTTTTGTACTACTGACTTGTATAAGAAACTGTATGTTCTACCTTAGTAGATTACATCCCCTAAAATGTAGATTTTTAATTTAAGTCAATATTTTAAGAGTTTATTTCATTCTAGTATCAACTAACTATAAGACCACTATTGTTTTTTGTGATATCCCACGTCCGAAGGGATCAAAGATTTATAAAGGATTTTTAATTTTCATTATTGGGAAGGTTGAATCTTGAATCAATACCCAGAATAGAGTTTCAAGAGTTATAATGTATCAAAATGGGTGTTCTAATATTATGAATGATTTTCAAGAGGTATCTTTAGTGTTAGATATTCTTTCGAGGATTCGGGTCATGTTTCATAAGTTTTGGTGTTTTCTAGAAAGGGTATATCGTTTGGTGTTCATAGTTTAGGAGAAACCATGCAACAAAATGATGCTCATAAGGTTTTTCGTTCGTTTTTAATTGAGCATGGTTGAGTTGCACGGTTAGATAATGGTTTGGGGTAAACCATTCATGTAAAAAGGGGAAACAATGTGATGTTGTGAAGGGTATGAGGCTTGATGCATGGGCAGTGCATGGTTTTAAAAAAAACTATGTGCCTTTCTGTAGGTGGGAGGAAGTTCTGAAAGCACAGTTGGCACATGGTTTTCCAACTGAGTGGCCAGACTCGGAAAGTTGGTGTCCTTGGGATAGATCCAATGACATTATTGGAGAAACATTTGAAAAACTATTTAGACAAACCATGTAGTTTTACATTATTTCATTAAAATGGTTTTTTTACATTTTTCCCTTTTATATTTTTGGTTACCCTCCCCCTTTTTCCCCTTGCACGCACAAACCAGAGGAGGGTTATCCTCCCTTCTTCACTTCTTCAATCCTAACCAAGATCTATTTCAATGGAGATTCTTCATCCTTTTGAGGTAATATATAACTTCCAGCAGCTTCCCTTCTTCTCCACCTTCTCTTATTATAATGGTTAAGTTCTTTGATTAGGATTTTGTTGATGATTCCACAAGATCATAATAGAATAACCCTTTTTCCATGTGTCCATTGGTCGGAATGGGTAGAGTAGGTCTCGAAATGGAAATCTCACGTCATTGCGAGACATTTTGTAAAGAAATCCATTCATGGTGAATTTTCATAGGTTTTAAAAAATGAATTAATTCATTTAAATTATGAAATTCTAACACCTATTAGGTATTTAGCCTAGAATGTGGTGGGGGATATGTCATGGGGCTTCAGTCAGTGGTTGGATTTGGTTTTGTTGTGGCATGATTACCTGATTAATTTTTCATCATTATTCCAAGTCAGTTTTGGATTAATTAAATAATTATTATATTCTTATTTAACTATTTTTTTATTTTATGACTAGATCTCGGGTGACCTTGATGATCTCGTTTGGCTGTCGAGGGGTTTGGATGAGGATTATATGAGCCTTCTCAATTTTGTTTTCCTTTGGGGTTATTTTAGAAAGCTTCTTTGATTATTTGGGTGGTCTAGGAGCATTACCCATAGTCTTGTTAATTTATATTCACATGTATGTGATGTGTGCCTTAAATCCAAGGAGTTCCATTTTTTCTTCCTTGGGTTATGTAAAGTAGTTGGGTGATGATTTTAACTTAATTAAGTTTATTTGATTATTTTATTAATAAAAAAGGGATAATGGATAGGTATTGAAAATTAGGATTATGACTCTTAAGTGGTTAAAAATATGTTTTTTATAGGTTAAATTTTATGAAAGGCCTACTAGGATTTTGAATTTTTTTCAAATATGTCCACTAAGCTTTGATTTGGTCTTGGGTGTTAAAGGGGGAATACTATGTTTTGAGATTATCCTTGTTTTAAAATGAGGGTTCAACCTCAAATTTATTATAAAAGGGTTTTTAATTTTATTTCTAATGTTGGATTGAAATGGGTATGTGGTGGAATATTTGGAGAAAATTATGTAATTGATATTTTGACGTTCTAAAATGAAATTTAGGACTTGGGACTTTCTTTGTTTTTAAATTGAATGTTCCATGTTATAAAAATGGTGAATTTAAAATTTTTTATGTGGTTGTTTGGTTCAGATACTTTTGGCATGTTGAAAGGGGTTTGGGTATTTTAGGAATGTTTGCTTTTTAAGGTCTATAGGGACCTTAGTTAGTGTGAATGGTTTTAATATGGTGGTTGTGTTTTCATTTTACATTTTTGTGTAGTCAAAGATGTTGAGCATTAATATTTAATAAATGATGGAATGGTTTAGGTGGAGGATTGATGCTCTAGGAACAAGTATCTAAGAAATGATAAAATGGTTTAGGTTCATGACTGATACTCTTGGAATATATAGTGTACTGCAGATAAGGTGTCAGACTAAGGCTCTGGACATTGATAGTATATTTATTGGTTTAAGTGTCAGACTGAGGCTCTAGACACAGATAGTTTACTTTATGGTTTAAGTGCCAGATCAAGGCTCTGGGTGATGATGGTATACCATGTGGAATAGGATATTGTACTAATGCTCATCTTCCTTGGTTTTAGATAGACTGGTGATCTAGGAACCCCTGATGTTATGTACAGACGGATGTTGGACTAAGGCTCCAAGAACTTTTGTTATGTTTGGTTATGAATTTGATAGACACAATGTTTAGTATCAGTATCGACAGTTTTCATATGGCCAGTTTTTGGATGTAGGTTCAAGATACGTATGAAATTAATTTTAATATTTTATATAGATGTCATACCAATGTTCTTAGTACTGAAGATACATGTTTATGAGACGGGTTTCATCGATGTATGTTTTATTCCAACATGATTTTCATGGATATGAAACAACCACTAGTTTATATATGGTGTACCACCTATGTTATGCTTTAGAAGAATGGTTTAGATATTTTCATGTTTGGTTAGATTAGTTATTCCTTAGAACCCTTGTGTTAGTGGGTTCTAGATGAGATATCATGTTATTTAGATTTTATCTCTTTTATATACTATTTATTTATTCCACTATTTATATTCATACATTTTTTCAATGACTGGTATTATCTTTAGAAACCATTGGTGTAGAAATACTGATTTTTACTCACACCCTTATTAGGCCTCCATTTCACTTGTGTACCCAAGATACTTTTATGTTTTTATTGTAGGAATAGGTTTGGGTTGAGAGTATAACATCCCACCTTTTTATCACATAAAAATTCATTACATTATACAAAACCGAGGATCATTAAGGTTTAGTGTCTTGGAAACCAGGAACTTAATACATGACAACATAAAACATTCTTCTTAAACATTTGAAAGGATTATTCATTTGTTCATCCAAATTTCATTACAACATCTCATAACCTGGGAGCATACATCAAAGGAAAGGGTGAGAAGAAGGACCAGTAAGGGAAACAAGGGAAACATTTTACAGGTGAACTTGAGATACATCAAAAGTCATGAAAAATAACTTTAAGGCATGAGAAAGAGATCATGAGGTATATCATAATAAAAATAACGTCTTTCATAACATGAAGATGTGGCTACAACATTTAACATAGAAAATCATTTATGTTTCACCAAGGTCCATCCCCAAGGTGTCTTGAAAAATTACCAAGGTTATTCACCAAAGTTTCAGTAAAATTTACCAAGGTTATTCACCAAGGTGTCGTTAAAAATGGTTATCTCTAGAGATTAAGTCTTTACCCAATGAATTGGAGCGCTATCAGGGAGCACCCTTAAATTTTCCTTTATTATCATGTGATAAACATATATCATCATCAATAATTTCATAAACAACCCATATAGAATAAAATAAATGGGTTTCATTTCATAGTCATCACATTTTAAAAACTGTTTTAAAGACGTGATCTTTATGTCACTATAAACCCACGGAAAAAGGAAAGAGGGTGTCATGTATGTAAGTCCCAAAAAAATAGAACATTTTGATATATATGTGAATAACCATATAGAAGAATGATCTTTGAGTATTCACATTATAAAATAAAATAATTTCAGATAAAGAGAGAGACATTTTGAGACGAAAATTCTGCAGCATAACGGCTATGTTATAGGGTTTTAGAAAATACTGAAAAGAAAGAGGACATGGGTCACCCACTCATAAATGATCCTTAAAACAGTATAGAGACAGGATATAAAGGATATAAGAACATGGTAGTGAAATATTTGAAAGACATACCATATGTAATGAAAAACATGGAAGGAAGACAAAAATAAGATTTCTCTTATGAAAATTCGGCAGCCTAACGACGTCACATAAAAATTCAAAAAAAAAATGAATTGATGAGATCAAATAGGGTCACTCATAATATGAACATAAAATATCAGTATGATAGATATAGATATCATAACCCAAAATAATAAAAGGAACTTTAAATACTTGACATGAAAATAGAACTTGAAAATGAGAAGGGTAAAAGAATCCCTTAAAAATTCGGCAGCCTAACAGCGCCACTTAAAACTTCAAAAAAATTAATTGATGAGATAAAATAGGTTATCTCATCATATGAACATAAAAGATCAGTATGATAGATATTGAGATCATACCACAACATAATAAAAGGAACTTTAAATACTTGACATGAAAATAGTACTTGAAAATGAGAAGGGTGAAAGAATCCCTTAAAAATTTGGCAGCCTAACGGCACCACTTAAACATTCATAAAATGAATTGATTAGAGAAAGAGGGGGTCTCTCATTATATGAACATGAAAAGTAATGTAGGATGAATATTAAAGAACATACCCAACATAAGAACATGGATCATAAAAGAAATGACATTAAAGAGAGTACTTAGAAAGAAAGAGAGAGGTAGGATCCCTAACCTTAAAACGTAACTCTTAAAACTCAAAGGTTGGGACCTTGAGGGGATTGAGGGAACCTTGTGAGGACTCTTTGGGATGTAAGGAGACCGGAAATTCATTTAGGAGGATTTTGGAATGGAAAGGATGAGAGAATGGCTTGGTATTTATAAGAGAAGTGAGGGGACAAGGCATTAATGGCCAAGGGACACCTCATTGGTGGTATTGGCAAAACCAGTGGTATTTCATCATGGTATTGGCCACTTGGGACACCTCATACCTTATCTTAATATTCATAAGTCGAACATCCCTTAAATTATCTCATGACATCATCATGACGCAGTTATGATGTCATCAAACATACAGAAACCCTAAAACTGTATTTTTACTATTCACTGAAAATTCAACTTTTTCAGAAAACTCCCAAAAATTTACCTTAACATAATATCAATGCTCTGAATTCAAAAATAAACTCCATTTTATAAAATTAATTTTCTAAATATTTTTACTTAAATTTTTTAAATAAAAACACTATTCACCGAAAATTCATTTTTTTCAGAATAAACCCCAAAAATTACATTAACATAGTATCGATGTTCTGAATTCAAAAATAAAGTCCATTTTATAAAAATAATTTTCTAAATATTTTTAATTTAATTTTTAATTAAAAAACACTATTCACTCAAAAAAACTAATACATGACTAATAATTTCTGAAACAGTTATTTACCTATTTTATTGAATCACATTACTTAATCAAGGTGCCTATATAATATTAATACTTTCATTACGTGAGATTACTAATCCATTTGATCACATTACTAATCCTAAGCGTAAAATCACTATTCATAAATTACTATTCACCAAAATTTAAGTTGATCTTATTGGACTCCAAATTTAATACTGAAAACATTTTTAGAAGACAATTTTTTTGAAAATAATTACACATCATTAATTATTTAAGGTTTACAAAAATATTTTAAAATATCCTTTTTTTCAAATTCATCAATAAAATACATCTTATATTTATCCAGACATTTGAAAATTTACAAACATCACCATAATAAGAAAACACAATTTTATTTATCTCAATGGATTACACAAATCAGTTACGGTCTCCTTACATAGCCCCTTATAACCCCAGCATAGGACCTAAGTGTAAGGTGTGGTAAGGCGAGAGAATCTGAGAGCGGCTTGACCAACGTTGCACGAGTAGTAATTTCTATCAGTTTGAAATTCTCATGAAGGGGATTCTGTTCCAGCTTCACACGATGAAGTTCGTCTAGGGTTCGGTCCAGAGCAAATCCAAGTGGTGCTACCTCCATCCCATGTTCTAGTAGATGGGCTTTGATTGGCCCAAGAATACTGGAAGAGGTCATAAAATCTTCTTTCTATATTAATTAACCAAGATCACTTGTATTTAGAGACAATAATCACAAAATTTAGTTTCCAACGGTCATACTGACCAATGGTCATATAATAGTCGAAACTCGGTGATCTCATTTTAATTATACTCATGTTATCAAATGAAACAGTTTTGTTGAGTATAAAATGAAATAACACACAAAATTATGAAACAATATTTATTCAAAATTTCAGGTCGTTACATTCTCCCCCCCTTAAGAAATTGCGTCCTCGCAATTTTTAAATTTGGGCTTGGAAATTTCATTGAAAGTTCCACATCGGAAAAGGATTCAGTAAAACTATTACTTTAAAAGAAATAAAGGGAAGTACAAAGGTCACCCGAGTTAACCCATACTAGGATTCCATGTAGGGAAACATGGATATGGAAGAGAAAACAAAGGGTCATGTTCTGATAGAGAGTGATAGAAAACATGATTATGAGAAATTTAACCACAAGAAAATCACAAAATTATAATGTGTGTAAATGGTATTTGATTACCCAGTAGGAAACGTAAACCAACAACGTTTTTGTTTTACGTTCCTTTTCATAATTTTGAGGAATTCATTTACTATATAGAATAAAGACATAAGTAAATATACCTACCATAAAGTAGAGTTTCATCCTTTAATAAGTTTCTACCAAAACTAATCTTTTCTCCAAAAGATGAGAATTCTAAAACACTTGGTCTCATCAAAAGCAAAAGAATCATCTTCTAGAGAATCAAATAATCCACAAAACATTAACTGTCTATTTCTTCTATATTTAAACATTATCCCAAAAATAGAAAGGGTAAGATAAAACAACTCTTCAAAAAGAAAGAACCCCATAGGAAGGGAAACAGATTTTAAATCTTCAAAATTCCACGGTACTACCGAAAGTTCATCATAGACCATTCAATAAATAACTGTCCTTAAAATTCCTAAAACTAAACCAAACTAAGACTGAAACCGAAATACAAGAAGGATTTGATAACATAGTCGTCCAAAATAAACATTATCATTCATCTCCAAACAACATCAACCACTCATAACATCTTATAAGAAAACATATTTTCCCGAAGATAGGTTAATCATTTCCATAAGTAACCTAAATTACTATAATTTCACCTTAAATTAATCGATTCTTCAAAATATAAGTCAACATTTACTCCTCAAAGAAAATAACGTAGTAATCTATTTACCTCGATCATATAGGGTTCCCAAAATAGTGAACGTCTTCCAAAATAATAGTCATCTTTTAATCCCCTAGTCATCTTTTTTTTCAAGAAGAATAACTTCAAAACATAAACATGTGGTACATAACAATAGATGTTTTCCTTAATGATATAAAACCATCTTAGGTAGTGACTCGATGTTCTTAGAAAACATTAAAGATATGCTCATAGGGCATGAACTAAAATACAACATGAAATAGACAATTATTGCGAAGAAGTTACATGTACTTTAGTCATCATGATCCATCTGAACATAGGACTTTCGTTATTCCCTTTTCCTTGAAGATTATTGATGCTCATCATGCTTCTCATCCCTTACAAGAGAGCATTTCCTTGGATAATGTCCAACTTCTCCATATTTACGACATTGAAAAGTATAATGTACATTAGATCAAACCTTATCTCTATTCATCACATTATCCATTTTTTAATGCAATTGGATACTTTATGCCCTATCACCCCACACTTAAAACATCTCCCAGTTCCTTTGTGACATTCTCCTTGGTACCTCCTTCCACACTTTTTGCACAAAGGAAATTGGGTCTTCTTTCGCTTATCATCTTTATCCGATGAACATCCTTGAGACTTCTTCTTCTTCTTCCTTGATAAATTTGGGCATTCAACTAGGTACCAATTATTAATTGTGATTTTTGATAGATGTTTTGGAATAATCACAATATGTTCCACTTTATCTCTCGTCATCTATGTCGTATTAATAGGTCAATCATCACATTTCCTATCACATTGGTTGTTGGGATATGTTCTTCCATTTCCTGCCATTAACTAAGAAAAAAATTATAATTAGGGGGCTTAAATACTTAGCCAATAATCATGAAAAGGAAACTTAAAGTAAAGAAGGATAAACTTGTAGAAGAAAAGTATACCCTAACTTGTGATCCCCTAGGTTCCAATCTAGGTTATCCATGATCATATATTCTTATCTGAATCTTTATTTTATTTTATCTGTGTCCCTTTAATAATGGTTCATACAAAGCTTATGAATTTACCAAAGCATATCCCCCGAGAGTGTCAAACCATGAGTGCAACAAGGCCCGTTGTCGTGCACTAGGTTACCCCGGGTCAAGCCCGAAACACCTTGTTAGAGTTTTCAATCCTAGGAACATCAATTGCAGAGCCACCTCTACTTGTTCGTATCCAGACATGGATTTATTTGTTTGGAACCCACTTACTCAATACTCACCAAAATACCAGGAATATTTCCTATATTTAAAATTTTCTATAGGGTTATTCCTAAAGTTCTAATATCCTAATTTCCACAAATAACTAAACCATATTTTGATACCAACTATAAAATCCTTCCTTTTTATCACATAAACATTCATTACATTATACAAAACTGAGGATCTTTAAGGTTTAGTGTCTTGGAAACCAGAAACTTAATACATGACAACAAAAAACATTCTTCTTAAACACTTGAAAGGATTATTCATTTGTTCATCCTAAGTTCATTAAAACATCTCATAACCTGGGAGCATACATAAAAGGAAAGGGTGATCAGAAGGCCCAGTAATGGAAACAAGGGAAACATTTTACATTTGAACTTGAGATACATCAAAAGTCATGAAAAATAACATTAAGGCATGAGAAAGAGATCATAAGGCATATCATAATAAAAATAATGTGTTTAATAACATGAATATGTGGCTACAACATTTAAAATAGACAAGAATTTCCATTTCAAAAAGGTCCATCCCCAAAGTTTCATTAAACATTATCAAGTTTATTCAGCAAGGTGTCGTTAAAAATTACCAAGGTTATTCCCCAAGGTGTCGTTAAAAATGGTCATCTCTAGAGATTAACTCTTTACCCAATGCATTGGAGCGCTATCAGAGCGCACCCTTAAGTTTTACATTATTATAATGTGAGCCAAATATATCATCATAAATCATTTCATAAACAACCCATATAGCATAAAAGAAATGAGTTTCATTTCATAGTCATCACATTTTAAAAACTGCTTTAAATACGTGATCTTTATGTCACTTTAAACCCACAGAAAAAGGAAAGCGGGTTTCATGTATGTAAGTCCCAAAATTAAAATAGAAAATTTTGATATATATGTGAATACACATATAGAAGAAATATAATTGAGTATTCACTTAATAAACTAAATGAATTTGAGATAAATAGAGGTACATTTTGAGATGAAAATTCTGCAGCATAACAGCTATGTTATAGGGTTTTAGAAAATACTGAAAAGATAGGGGACATGGGTCACCCACTCATAAATGATCCATAAAACAGTATAGGGACAGGATATAAAGTATATAATAACATGGTAATGAAATTTTAAATACATACCATATGAAATCAAAAACATAGAAGGAAGACAAAAATAAGATTTCTCTTATGAAAATTCGGCAGCCTAACGGTGTCACTTAAAACTTCAAAAAAATGAATTGACGAGATCAAATAGGGTAACTCATCATATGAACATAAAATATCAGTATGATAGATATAGATATCATACCCCAACATAGTAAAAGGAACTTGAAAGACTTGACATGAAAATAGAACTTGGAAATGAGAAGGGTGAAAGAATCTCTTAAAAATTCAGCAGCCTAACAGCGCTACCTAAAACATCAAAAAATGAATTGATGAGATAAAATAGGTTCTATCCTCATATGAATAGAAAATATAATTATTATAGATATAGAGATCATACCCCAAAATAATATAAGGAACTTGACAGACTTGACATGAAAATAGAACTTGAAAATGAGAAGGGTGAAAGAATCCATTAAAAATTCGGCAGCCTAACGGCGCCACTTAAACATTATTAAAATGAATTGATGAGATCAAGAGGGGGTATCTCATAATATGAACATGAAAAGGAAATTAGGATGAATATAAAAGAACATCCCCAACATAAGAACATGGAGCATAAAATAAATGACATTAAAGAGAGTAGTTGGAAAGAAAGAGAGAGGTAGGATCCCTTACCTTAAAACGTAACTCTTAAAACGTGAAGGTTAGGACCTTGAGGGGATTGAGGGAACATTGGGAGGACTCTTTGGGAGGTAAGGAGACCAGAAATTCGTTGAGGAGGATTTTGGAATGGAAAGGATGAGAGAATGGCTTGGTATTTATAGGGGAAGTGAGGGGACAAGGCATTAATGGCCAAGGGACACCTCATTGGTGGTATTGGAAAAACAAGTGGTATTTCCTCTTGGTATAGGCCACTTGGGACACCTCATACCTTATCTTACAATTCATAAGTCGACCATCCCTTAAAGTATCTCATGACATCATCATGATGCAGTTATGATGTCATCAAACATACAGAAACCCTAAAACTGTATTTTTACCATTCACTGAAAATTCAACATTTTCAGAAAACTCCCAAAAATTTACCTTAACATAATATCAATGATACGAATTAAAAAATAAACTCCATTTTATAAAAATAATTTTCTAAATATTTTTATTTTAATTTTTTAAATAAAAAAACTATTCACAGAAAATTCATTTTTTCAGAAAAAACCCCAAAAATTACCTTAATATATTATCGATGTTCTGAATTCAAAAATAAAGTCCATTTTATAAAAATATTTTTCTAAATATTTTTAATTTAATTTTAAATTAAAAAACACTATTCACCCGAAAAATCTAATACTTGAGTAATAATTTTTGAAACAGTTATTTACCTATTTTATTGAATCACATTACTTAATCAAAGTGCCTATATTATATTAAAACTTTATTTAAGTGAGATTTCTAATCCAATTGGTCACATTACTAATCCTAAGCGTAAAATCACTATTCATAAATTACTATTCACCAAAATTTAGGTTGATCTTATTAGACTCTAAATTTCCTACTGAACACATTTGTAGAAGACCATTTTTTGAAAATAATTACACATCATTAATTATTTAAGGTATACAAAAATATTTTAAAATATCCTTCTTTTCAAATTCATCAATAATATACATCCTACATTTATCCAGACATTTGAAAATTTAAAAACTTCACCATAAGAAGAAAACACAATTTTATTTATCTCAAAGGATTACACAAAGCAGTTATGGTCTCCTTACATAGCACCTTATAACCACAGCGTAGGACCTAAGTTTAAGGTGTGCTAATGTGAGAGAATCCGAGGGCGGCTCGACCAACATGCATGAGTAGTAATTTCTATCAGTTTGAACTTCTCGCGAAGGCGATTCTGTTACAGCTTTACACGATGAAGTTCGGCTTGGGTTTGGTCTAGAGCAAAGCCTAGTGGTGCTACCTCCTTCCCAAGTTCTGTTAGATGGGCTTCTATTGGCCTAATCCTACTGGAAGAGGTTATCAAATCTTCTTTCTATATTAATTAACCAAGATCACTTGTATTTAGAGACAATAATCACAACATTTAGTTTCAAACGGTCATATTAACCAATGGTTATATAACAGTCAAAACCCAACGGACTCATTTTAATTATACTCATATTATCAAATGAAATAGTTTTGCTGAGTATAAAATAAAATAACACACAAAATTAGGAAATAATATTTATTCAAAATTTCAGGTCCTTACAGAGAGTCGTGTTGAGTATGGTTTGATCGATCAGTATTTCTAAAGTGGTATAAGATGAATGGATGGGGTTTTTCTCTCAATGATGTAGTGGAGTCTGTTATTATTTTATTTTATTTTGGTATGTTTTGTAACTGGACCAGTGGGTCATTGGTTGATTGTACTATATTCCCATTCAGTCCTTTAATTCATTTCATTTTATTTCAAGATGGATAAGTCTATTTTTTCTTTCCACTTACTCTAATTTTTATGATTCTTTGTGATTTGCTTTTGGTTGTTCACTCTGATTTGGGGGATATAGTCTCCTCATAGTTCCATTTTAGAACCATGTTGCAAGTCAGTAGCCTCTAGCCTACGAGTATTCATGATAGAGTTTTGGTGGAAAACAACTTATTACACTAGTATAGTGGCACCCGAGATGGGAGTTTACATGTTTTACATATGTTATCAAACATATTTTACTTGGAAAAATATATAAGTCCCACTAAACTCTTGAAGAGACATGAAAAAAATTAAATCCAAATTAATATTCATCGATCTTGTTACTTACTTCAATCCTTATTTATATTTTAGTAAATTTTACCCCTTATTTTCATTCTATGATTTAACCATTCTCTTATGGTTGTTTCTTATAGATATCTTCCTCTATTAGTGTTCTTGATATCTGAAGCATAATAAAATGATCATAATAAATAACTATGAAAAGTAAAATTCAAATTGATTTAGTTATTTCCTCTGTATAACCAATAAATCCTTATTGGTATAAGACTTATACCACCCATATATAGTTTCACTAGAATACCTAATGAAATATTCAAAATAATAAGCCCCTATACTTTGATACATAGAATCCATTACTGAATTTTAGTTGATCTTTTCAATATTGTATTATTTCTAGATACTACCTACTTATAGGGATTATTATTTATAAATAATAATGTAGCACTATCCACGGAAAATATAAAACTAATATAATGGTTTTTAAAATTCTAACACAATATGTGTCTCTAAAATATTCTATTTCCACATGCTCTTGTGGAATTTGTTCCCATTATAACTAATCATTCATCATTTTCATTGAGAAAATCTATGTCAATATTTCCCCCACTATCTCATATTAATATTTACACCCCATTAGAGAAATATAATCCATAACATGACTATCACTTTTTCAATCGTAGGGATTTCTATAATATTCTTAGAATCATTAGGATGGTAATTTAGATGCATAATGTGTTTTTATGCACTTTTATCTATATCCCTAATAAAAATTTCATCTCATATTTTATTGTGAAAATAAGGATTTATTTCATATTATAACTTATGTGATATCCATTTTTCATTATATTTGGCATGTTTTTATTGGAAAATTCTATTATTCAAAAAGATTTTCTTGAAAAGTAATGGAAGTATCTACAATGGATATACATCTACCCATTTATGATCCTTTTATTTACATGGGGACTCTGATGTTCACAAGGAAATGAGTGTTTAGAAATTAATCCACACTATATTATAATGATAGATATATGTGTATTCAATATATTGTTCGGTATACCAACCTGAATAATATCATATCCTATGACCATGAATATACCATACATAACCTTAATATTCTATAAAAAACATAAATTAATGATATGGAGTATATTTACCACTACCTTAATGGAATAGTTCACACACTCTATCTCAACTCATTTTGGAATATTTGTGACATACCATTATTTCTAAAGGTTTCATTGTGAAAAACTAATTACATAAGTGTGTTGATAATACCTAAGTTATTTAACTCCAAAGAGTATAAAACCATACTAAATATATCCTTGAAAACTACATAATTTTTCTTGTAAAATTATTATTTTTTAATAATTGGTTATTTAAGTCTTAATTTTTATATTCATCAGTTAGTACCAATGATTCAGGCATTACTAAACCATTAGTTGAGTATAATACATCAAGAACAACATTCATTCCAAAACTAGAATAATTTCTCCATGTGTTATATGGAAATTTTAGATTAATGTTTTAATAATACTTAACAAAAGTTCAACTAGAATAAATAAACATGGAAATATAGAAATTATGCACATCTCACTGATGACTTGGGAACCACCATTTCTCAGCCACTTGGAGAATTCAACTTACTTCTTATAAAATTTATATAATAAATTTGTTACTATATTTAAATACACAAAATTTATAGGAATTTTGTATGTAGTTCTCAAGAAATAAAATAGAAACATTACATATAATTGATGAATATACCTGATGAAAAAGAATAAATTACTTTCATCTTTGATTCAGCTTATTTCATTTAACCTTCCAAGGACATAGTTTATGACATGTGAATAAAATATCCTCTTATATGATAACCCACCTATTTGTATTCAAGGACGTTTTAAAGGTACCTTTGGAATCAGGCTTCCTATTGGATTTTTAGCCTTGTCTTTCATCTTCTTCACAATAAGAACGAAATTTTATACCATCTTTAAGTCTTATATACTTAGTGGAAATTTGCCTAAAGAGAATGAAGTGTTTTAGCCATGTTGATAATTTTGTAATCTTAAAAAAAATAAAGTAAAATGGGTGATAAAGATATAATAATGGGTTTTATAGGATGAAAGTGAACCATATTTCATATTTATGCATATCTAGTATAATCACCATCCAATTCAAATATCGCTTCACTTTCCTCTCACAAGCTTCTTGAAGATGAGACAACATGTTAAATCATCCATGTATGATGTTATATCCCCAAATCACATAATAAGTTTATGATTTCATTATTAAATAACAATTATATGATTCATAACTGAGTCTCATATAATAAATTTCACACCCTCTTTCCGAGGTGGCTCAAAAAGTAGTGGGCACACCAGCACCTTGAGTTTCATATGTCGTAGTACTTTGTAGAAGTGATCATACTATTATTTGGAAAATTTCACTAGTATACACATTTAATTTTCCAAAATTAATCATAATGTACATGTGATATTACTTTCCATTTTCTATAAAACACAATCGAGTATATTAGTACTTTTCTCTTGATTGGACATTACAGATTAATTTAATCATTGAATGTGTCCCACTATTTTATGATACACTAGTATCCCTCCAAACTAGAATAAAAATACTCTATATCTTGATTATTATAGTAGAAATGATCCCTGATACCTTCCCTTATAGTCTATAAGTTATAGATATTCCACTAATCATAGAGTTTAAGGAATGTATTTGAATGGTTAGACGCATTAACTCGCAACGTCTTGAGTTGTTGGGTGAAGTAACATCCTCTAAAATTATAGAAATGGTATACCCAATTGTTTCATCTATGATTGGTGATAGTGCGACTGATTTTCTCTTATCGACCATTCAAGGTTCTGGTGCTCTGCTAATGTGTATAGTAGCACACGGGTCGAATCCTCAGCGATGATACTTTTTAATAGTCGATTGTTTTTAGTTTATTGTATTTTGATTGGGGGGTTTGTTTGCAGAGATTAAATGAAGTGATTAATGGTTGGTGTTTGTTTTAAAATTTTGATAAATATTGGGGTGAGTTCATTATTATGGATTTATGCTTGTTATATCCTTATTCTTTGCTTTATATTGAATTAAATTAACAACCACTTCACAAGATGACGTTGATTGGAATTTCTAAGTGTTAAGGCTTTAATCCAAGCCTTAACAAAACATAGGTTTTTAATATCAATCATTATATGTTGATGGTACTGTATTTATGGTTCCAATAATCCATGGAAACCACACATTAAACAAAAACAAGTCATTAATACATGACATGTTAAGTCCAACATACACAATGTTAATTTGAAGAATATTTACCGAGCAAATACTCTCAATCACTTAACATCCTTAAATTTTGACTCACCAAAATGGTAGATTTACTCAGCCATTAAAATATTTATTAATCTGGTAATATGTGTCTATGGGGATTAATTATAAATAAAACTAAAATAATTGGATAAGAAAAGAATTGTGCGTCGAACACACACACATGAATAATGATGAGAATTAAAAAATGACTTTTGATTGAATGAGTAAGAGAAAGTTGGGAAGGGATTTCAACTTTATTTAAAATATTTTAATAGAATTAATATTTAATAACATATGTTGGATGATTAAAATAGAATATGAAGAAGAATCTTGCATTAAAAATAAAAAGAAATTGAAAATAACTTACACAATTACAAATGAAAGGAATACAAAAGTAAATGAAAATAAAAAGAGGAGGAAGGGTCTCTCAAGTGAAAACTTGGGTATGGAAGGTCCTACCAAGCCTTTTGAAAAGATTTGGATGTGACAATTTATTCTCATCTCTTCTAAAATTCCAACATCTTGCAAGGATATTAGGGAGATGTATTTATAGCCTAATGTTGTTGGTTGTTTTCATTCCAAAATTGCCCCTCCACTTGGCTCAAATATTAGACCATCCATACAACATAATCATGGAATATATTGTTCTTAAAAGTTTTACATATACATGATTAATTTCTACTATGAAAATTTGGAGTACATTGGACATAAGGATCCAAAGTTATGGTGGTTTTATTAAACAATATAAATCTTTCCATTTCAATCCGTACCTTTTCAAGGAAAAAATGTGAATGGGTTTTTGAATAGGAATATGCCCTAAAATACGAATGATTGCTTCCAAAAAGTCATCCATATATATCTCATCTTTCACAATGAAAAATATCATCTCTAATGGATGTCTCTATCAAGATAAATATCAAATTTGGTGTGCTAATCTCAATTCTTGGACCGATGTGTGGGATGGACATCAATGCTTCATTTGGCCCCCTTATTTTTGGATTTGGGCCTTTAAATTTTTATAATTGTCTACTTGAATTGTTCCCAGAATTTTGGAGTAAAAAAATGAATTTGCACATAAATATTGAGCCCAGTAATTCAATCTTCATGGATGGATCAATTTTATCACAGATTCTTTGGGCCTTCTTGTGAGAACCATATAACCCATAAAATGGAATAATTGGCCACATATTTCTTCTGATGATATGTTGTAAATTGGATAAGGAATCCTAAAAAACATGAAACACAAAATTTCAATCATTAAGGTGATAGTTATTATTAAATCATTAAACAGACTTGAATCTGGATGAATTCAAATAGTTCTCAAAAAGTATATTTAATATTTAAACATTAATATTTCACAAAAATTACGCACATTTCATTTAAAATAATTAAAGGAAGTATATAATAATCTATTAAAATATTAATAATGTCAACTCACCCACACTTAGTCTTGTACATGTCCTCATGTGCAATAAATATAAAAACATAACAAAATCATTCCTACTTGATAATAAATATTAAAATTTTTCTTTCACCAATCAGGGGCGGTTTAGACCATTTCACTCATCCATATTGAATTCACACACAAATTGTTACAGAAATCATGTTCCAAATACAATTTATTTTTCATGATCAAATTTATAAATGAAAAATATGGGTACTCAAAACTCACTCCTCTCAAGATGATAAAATTCATTTGTGGAGGTTCACACTTTCACCAACCAAAAGTGAAAATATTATAGTTTGGAAGATATATGAGCATCCATTACCTATCCTAAAGTTCACAAGAATCAAGAGTTATTTTTAATGGGTTTTTATGTGGCTATGGGATGGTAGGAATTTAATGTCCAAGAGAGAGAAAAAGAGGGGTAAAACACCAACATGGGAAAAACAATTCACATTTGTTTTTATGAAATGAGGAATGGAAGGAAATGTAAACACATATTTACATAGGAATTATTTTGTGAATAAAGACACAAAATATGAACAAAATTTGAAGATAATTATAATATGGAATATTTACAAAACACAAAACTTCTCCCAAAGACATAAGTGTTCTTTTTTTCATTTTTCAAAAGTTGAACTTGAAATAGATCTCACACAAATCTCCCAAACCATGACTGATCTCCTCATGACACTAATTTTAATAGTTATAAAAAGATTAAAGGTTGAGAAATAGTGATGTTTGACCCACCCAAGACACAACCCATGTTTTTATAATTTTTAATTTTTATATTATTTTTCAATTTTTTTTGAACACTTTTCAATAAAATTTAAAAATTACATAAATGAAAATACATTCACTAAAACTCACTGAATGAAAACCTATCCCCCATACTAAAATGGATTCTGGACCTCAATCATATCATAACACATTGAAAATCAGTAAAAGGGCACCCAAAAATTAAATCCAATACCCCTACACTTAAATTTCAAAAAATCATGCAATGAAAATCCATGTATATATTTGGTGGCATAAGGTATTGGTATTTTAATGTGGCTATCAATGAAAAGGTTTTCATAGGCTCAAAGGGGCTTTCAAAATAAGTATTAATATAAGGGAAATGAGAGGATATTTGGCTATTGTGATTCTCATGTGGTTTCGAAAATGCCTCTATCATATTAATGCACACCAAAGTAGGAAATTGAGCTCAAAGGTCTAAAAATCAAGACTCAAAAATGGGGGTAAAAAAACAGACATTTTGAAAATATTGCATAGGTGGCCTTAGTATGAATGGTAATGTTGTTCCTCATAGTTGGGGAAAATATTTTTCCAAATCAACTACCAAGAATTAAAAATGTATTATTCTTAACACAAAATTATTTATCTAAAGTCATGATGAAAAAAAATTGAGATGAAAACATGTCTTTTGACTCCCCAAAATGGTTGGAAAAAATTTCAAAACTAGATGGTGAGTATCTATGAATCTTTTTGTTATTTGTTTTTTTAGTGTGTTTAAAATACAAACCCACACAAAAGAGAAAGAGAAAAAAGAAAGGGTTTGATGAATAAAGTGGTAAAAATTGAAAGAGAGATGAAGAATAAGAAAGAGAGAGGAAGAGAGAGAGAGAGTTAAATGGAAAGAGGTGACCTTGGTTTGGATTTGATGGGTTTTCGTCTCCATACAGTAGTGGGTTGGTTGAAGTTGATGTGCCTCATGTGGGATGTTACCTAAAAAATAAAAATTATTATTTATCTAATGAAAAACTAAAAATAAATTAAAATTTTATAAAAGTAAAATAAAACATGGGTTTCCTCCCAAGAAGCACTACATTTATTTGTCTACAGCTAGAAAATTGTGGTGGACTACCAATAGTCTGATAGTGGCCATAGTATTTTCTCAACTCTATAGTCCTTCCAGAAAAATATCTTCTTTGGGAGTCCCAATTGTTCATTGGCTAATTTCTTCCCTTCCTTAGTGTTGCTCTTCCAGTTCAGTGGGGGTGGAAAGAGATTATGGTTATCCTACCTTTGGTCTTCAACTTGAGGAATGATGTTTTCCGCAAAGTTCTAGTTTTCTATGCTAGTAAATTAAGGAAGATTCTTCAATTATGATGGTGCATTTTTGTAAGTATTAGATAACACAAAACCAGAGTAATGAAGATCATTGGAGTCATAAAAATGAATAAATTTTCCAAAATCATTTATATCAATGTTTTTCGCCAAATAATGGTCAATTTATACATCACTAGTGATCACTTTATTAATTAGGGAATATATATCACAAACATCACTCCAATGAGGACAAGATAAACACATTTGTTCAGGGTTCACCTCACATATAACAAAATTTTCAGAATCATGGATAGAAAATGATGAATGGTGGATAATCTGATTTGAATCAAAAAATGAACATTCTTGTTCGTTTTCCTCATTTCCATCCAAGTTGGAGAAGTGTAGGTAAGAGGTGGTATGGGATTCTAAAGCGTGTTCAAGATCCTTTAGATCAATGGAGTTTTCATTTGTAATGTCAACATCAACATCTCTATTTATGACTTGGTTAGTGAGGATTCAGTATTCACAAACCCCTATATCAGTAGAACAGGAAAACATGATGGATTGGGATTCAAAACACTCTCAGAGAGACTTTTAGAATCATAAATAGAGAATACATATTGATTCTATGATGGTTAACTCATGGCTTGGAAAATGTTGAACTTTACTAGTTGGTAACCGAATTCTAGGGATAAGATGACTGGATGGATATCAATTTTTATTTTAGATGTCACAAGGAAATGTATTACTATAATTAATGGAGATCGAGAAGATTTCATCTCACCTTTTATGTCAAAGACATATAAATCAGCTGGTAAAATAAGATCATTGACTCGGACAAAGAAATCCTCAATTGTTCCATTAGGACTAGCTGTGATTTGATTGTCCAATTGAATGAAAACACCCATTGGATATAAGGTACTAAGACCAATGTTATAGAATATGGATTTTTTCATGACATTAATTGAGGCTCTTAGGTCTATGAGTGAATCATCAAAGTGGGAAAATCCAATTTTTAATGAAACAATAAAGGTCCCTGTATCTTTTCAATTTATAAGAATAGACTGCTGGGTGGAAACATTTTTGAAGGTACTAAGATTCCTCTTATGGGTGCACAATTCCATAAGAAACTTGGCATAATTAGGTATTTGTTTTATAGAATCTAAGAGGGGAATGTTTACTTCAACGCGTCTAAACATTTTTAGAATTTTAGGATTGGGTTCAAAGGACTTCTTTGGCATAGAAATGGTTTGAGGAAAAGGAATTGGGTTCCTAAGTGGAATGGAAGGAGGTGATGTAATTGATTCAGATTCCTTTTCAAGTTTCTTTTTCTTTTCATTTTCTAGGTCAACATTTAAATGGGAGTTAGAGGACTCATCATGAGGCATAAAAAATTTATTTCCTGATCTATGTGAAATTGCACTTACATTACACTTGGGTTTGGGTAATGGTTGAGAGAGGAGTTGGGAAGAATTTGATTGTTGTTTCTAGTTCAGGTGGGATGAAAGTTGACCAATTTGGGTTTCAATGTTTTTGAAGCTAGAACGGGGGAATGAGGAAAGATCTTCCACTGCACTTTCCCATGGTTTCTTGGAATAAGAGGCTTTCCCTAGATTGGGATTTCCTGGACTTTGGTTATTGGGAAAGCGATTGTATAGGTTTTAGAACTATGAACTCTCACTAGGATAGTGGAATATATGAGGTGGAAGTGGAGGATTGATCCTTTGAGGTTGAGGAACAAATGGTTAAAGTTGTTTGAAGTTACCGACACTTTGACCCTATTGAAATTGTTTTGGGTTTTGAGGAGGGAAATGAGGGGGATGATAAATGGGATTACCATACCTAAAGCCTTGGTTGAAAGTAGAAGAGAAGGGCTTAGAGTGGGGTTGGTTGAAGTTTCTAAAGAACTGACCTAATTATTGAGGTTTGGTGTTCCTATGATCATATACTGCATTGAGCTGCATTGGTCCGGATAATTCAAAGGGATCCTCTCAAAGAAGTAGATATGTGTCATTTGGATGATATGAGGAGCTATAGATTCTATAGTTCATGATAGGTCTAGGGAACAGAGATTGTGGAGAATATGAGGTCGGGGCTTTGGATGCCACAACTAGTTGTCTCACAAGACTTGTAAGTTCACTCATCCACTCGGTTATCTTGTTTGACTCTATTGATTTACTATATTAGGCTTTTTGGAATTTAGAATATGCTCAAGTATGGAATTTTTGTGCGTTTTCATCCATTTTTCTTATGAGATCTCTTGTAGATGTAGGAGTTTTATCAACAAGAGCACCGCCACTTGCGACATCAACGAGAGTTATCTTCATCGCCAATAACCCCTCATAGAAGTATTGGATCAAGAGTTGGTCAGGGATTTAGTGGTGTGGATAGGTTGAAAAAATATTTTTTAACATATCCCAATAATCATGGAGTGATTCATTTGGGAATTCACGGACACAACTAATTTTCTTTCAGATGGAAGTAGTACGAGAAGCAGGAAAAAATTTCTCTAAGAAAAGTCGCTTCATGTCATTCCATGTGGTTATGAAACCAGGAGGGAGGTAGTAAAGACATGAAATAGCAGTGTCATATAGGGATAAAGGAAATGCATGGAGTTTGACTTGTTCCTCAAATACCCCTTTAGGCTAAATGGTTTGAGCACACAATTTGGAACTCTTTAAGGTGGAGATGTGGATCCTCATTGGATAACCTATGGAAATGAGGTAGAAGATGAATCAAACCAGATTTGAGTTTGAAGTCAGCCTCTATGTTTGGATATTGAATATCAATAGGTTGGTAATTTGTATCAGGGGTAGAAATGTATTTAAGTTTTTTTCCTTAAGATTGGACATATCTGATTCAATTGGTTGGAGAAGGATAGGTTCTTGAATTATTTGATTATCCCAATGTTCCTCCTAATCTGGCGAAGTGTTCTCTCAATTTTAGGGTCAAACAAATCTGATGGATAGTTTTTAAGGCTACGGGGAATTCAAATGGATTTTGGAAGAAAGAGGAATATGATATTTTCTTTCTTTTCCTTTTCTATTTATAATTTTTATGGGAATACGGGTTTTTCATTGTGTTTTATTCAACTTATTTTTAATTCTTTTTATCTTTTACAATAACCATAAACTAATAACTACATATTTACACCATCCCTAAAAATGGTTCCATTTGAAAGTGCGGCCGATTATCACCTATCGACCATTCAAGGTTCTGGTGCTCTTCTAATGTGTATAACAACACTTGGGTTGAATCCTTAGCGATGATACTTTTTAATAGTCGGTTGTTTTTATTTGATTGTATTTTTATTGGGGGGGGGGGGTTGTTTGTAGATATTAAATTAAGTAATTAATTATTGGTGTTTGTTTTAACAATTTGATAAATATTGGGGTGAGTTCATTATTACAGATTTATTTTTGTGATATCATTGAGCTTTGCTTTATATTGAATTAAATTAACACCCACTTTACAAGATGACTTTGATTGTAATACCTAAGTGTAAAGGCTTTAATCTAAGACTTAATATAATTTAGGGTTCTAATATCAATAAGTACATGTTTATGGTAGTGTTTTTATGGTTCCAATAATCCATGGAAACCCAAAGTTAAACAAAACAAGTCATTAATCAATGACATGTTAAGTCCAACATACACCATGTTAATTTGAAGAATATTCATTGAGAAAATATTCTCAAGAACATAACATCTCAAAAATTTGACGCACCCCAATGGTAGGTTTACTCATCCTTAAAATAGTTATTAATCTGGTAAAATGTGTTTATGGTGATTAATTATAAATATAATGAAAATAACACAATAATAAAAGAGTTATGCGTCAAAAACACACACACGAACAATGATGAGAATTAAAAACTGACTTTCGATTGAATGAGTAAGAAAAAATAGGAAATGGATTTCATCTTGATTTCAAATATTTTAAGATAAATAATATATAAGAAAAACTGGTGGATGATTAAAATATAATATAAATGATAAACTTGTATTAAAATTCAAATGAAATTGAAAACAACATACATAATTATAAATGAAGGAAACACAAAAGTAAATGAAAGCAAAGAGAAGAGGAAGGGTATCTCAAGTAAAAACTTGAGAATGGAAGGTCCTCCCAAGGATTTTTCTAAGATTTGGCCATGAAAGTTAATGCCCCTCTCTTATGAAATTCTAACATCTTGCAAGGAGAGAAGGGGGACGTATTTATAGCCTAATCTTGTGAGATGTTTGCATTCCAAAACTTCCCCTCCACTTGGATTGAATATTAGAAAATACAGACAGCATAATCATGGAATATCTTTATCTTACAAGTTTTATATATACATGTGTAATGTATACTCTGAAAATTTTGTATCCATTGGACTTAAGGATCCAAAGTTATGGCGGTTTGATTAAAAAATATAAATCTGTCAATTTCAATCCAGACTTTTTGAAGGCGAAAATGTGAATGGGTTTCTGAATAGAAAGATGCCCTCAAATCCGAATGATTTATTTAACAAAGTTGGACATCTATATCCCATATTTCACACTGAAACATATCATCTCAAATGGATGCCTCTATCAAGAGAAATATTAAATTTGGTGTGTTGATTTCAATTCTTAGACAGAAGTGTGTGTTGGACATTAAATATTCATTGGGGACCTTTATTTTTGTATTTGGGCCTTTAAATTTTTATAAAGCACTCATAGAATTGTTACCTGAAGGTTGGAGGAGAATAAATGAATTTTGACTTCTGGATTGAGCCCAGTAATTTAATCTTCATGGATGGTTCAATTTTTTTCATAGATTTTTTGGCCCTTCTTGTGAGGACCATATGACCATTCAAATGGAATAATTGTCCCCTGATTAATTCTAATTATATGTTTGAAATTGAATAAGTAATCCTAAAAAACAATAAACCCACAATTTGGATCATAAGGGTGATAGTTATTATTAAATCATTAAACAGACTTTATTCTGGATGAATTCAAATAGGGCTCAAAAAATATAATTAATATTTAAACATTAATATTTCACACAAATTATGCACATTTCATTTAAAATCAGTAAAGGGATTATATAATAAGTTATGAAAATATTAATAACATCAATTGAAACAAGATATATATGGATAATTATTTTCTGAAAAAGTTAGTTAAATCAACTCATCACTCTCATAATAACTTCTCGATAGTAGGGGACGCCCACTACTATGGATTATGAGCACCTCATACACATTATTTTTTTTCAAATTTGAGTGATGAAAATAATTATTTACTTAATATTACTTTATGATTTTTTAATATTTTTTAATGAATTTAATTCTTCTATATTAATTATGTTCAACCTATATTGTTGATCTCAAAACTAAACATGCATTAATAGATAAAATTCATCCCGCCTTAATGAAATTTTTTCTGTTTATTAATTTATGTGTTTCCCACAAAAATTAAAATGCATAAAATAATAAAAAATGAATAATGTAAATAAATTATTCGAATAATCTTTAGCAAATAATATTGGTTCATCCATATATACATAATTGATCAAGTATGACCTAGGGGTATCCTACATGAGTCAATCATGACTCGTATCATAGATTTTCCCTTGTCTAGTATTTCCATATCTCGCCTGCGATATTGCCTCATCTTGGAATGGTCTATTTCATACTTCATTATCATCAAATAATTCAATTATATTCATGTACAGGTGAGAGGATCTTGGGAAGCGTAATATATATACAGAAATGAAACTGATGGACACACAAACCCAAAAATATATTAAAAGGAAAAATATGATTCATAGATCATCGAAAAATAAAAAATTATTACAGTTATCACACAAAATTGTAATAAATATTTAGATAAATAAACTCATACATGTAATAGGTTATTCAGTGATCAAGACCGGCCAGTATATCAAATAAATACATGATAAATTTAAACAAAAATAAACTTATGTTTAAGGGCATAAATAAATATTAAATGAATTAGAAAAATAAATCAATTTATTTTGTTTTGTCCAGAAATTAATTTATATTTTTATTCCAAAATTAAATTATTGAATTAATTTAATTAAAGAGAAAAATAAAAATAATTTTCTGTAAATAATTAAATTATTATTATTATTTAAACCAAATCATAATGAAATTAATTTTTGAATATATTTTAATTTTACTGGCCTTAGAAACTCCACCCAACCCAATTATAGGTCAGGATAAATCCAAATAAGACCGTTATGGGCTGGGAAAACCCTGTAAAGGGATATTTTGTGCTATGAAGACCTAACCTATTCAAGGTTAAGAAAACTGACCCATACCCATTAAAGAGTATGTCTGGTCAAACAAGACCTAAGAGTGGCACCTAGTAACCTGATTTGGGAAAAGGAACCACTAAATATTGAGGCTACTGTGCGGTCGGGGGTCTGGTCATGAAGGTAGTAGAACTGGGTATGTCCACCTGCGGTGTTAGCCAGTTGATGGGATATAATGTTACATTAATGAAATAATATGGATAGGAAGAATATTTCTTAATAATAATTCATGTCTCTAATGCTTGTGTGCTCTCGGGAGGAGTGATAGAGGTTGAGGCTCCATCGACGGCTGGTCCGGGCGGTGACCTCTGGGGTGAGTGGTACGATATCCAAAAGGTGTGATGGTGGTGGGGTCCAAACTAAGTGAGAGACATGGAGTGAAGAGCAGCTATGGAGGTCATAGACACATGTAGAGAAGAGTCCCGGATTGGTAGTGGCTAAAGAACTAGACTATAGCGTTGTGGCATAGTAAGTTAGAGCTGGAGGTGTATCTAACATGCATTATTTTTATACGCTTTGTAAAAAAATTAAAACGGCATAGGTTCATTTTTTTAAAAAATACACCTTAAAGGCCGCATTGATTTTGACTTCTCTTCCCTAAAAAAATAAAAAAAAAATATTAATTATTATTTTTTATATATTTAAAATTTTAATGTTTTATTATTATGATGTTATGTTTATATATATATATATATAAATTAATGTTTCAAAATAATTTATCTTTTATTAAAGTACATAACTTTTCAAACCTATAAAATATAAAATATAAGACCAATATGAATGACATCTTAAACTTTGATTAAACATATAACAATTAGTCAAAAATAAAAATAACTTTATTATGAAATGTTGATGAAAAAATAATTTATAATATTTCCAATCCACCTATTTGAAACTTTAAAAAGTTTCAAGTATGTGCCTTTTCTAGCCTATAAAATATAAATTATAAGACCTATATGAATGAAATTTTAAACAATGATTAAACATTTCTCTAGTAGTCGAAAATAAAAATAATTTCTTAAAAAATGTTGATGACAAATAATTTATAAGCTTTGTAATCCACCTACTTGAAACTTAAAAATGCTTCAAGAACCTAACTTTTCTAGCCTATATAATATAAACTATAAGACTAATATGAATTAAATTTTAAACATTGTTTAAATATATAATAAGTTGTCGAAAATAAAAATAATTTCTTAAAAAATGTTGATGAAAAATAATTTATAAGCTTTCTAATACTCCTACTTGAAACTTAAAATTTTTTCAAATACGTACCTTTTCTAACCTATATAATATAAATTATAAGACTTATATGAATGAAATTTTAAAAATTGATTAGACATATAAAAATTTGTCAAAAATAAAAATAATTTATTAAAAACTGTTGATGAAATATAATTTATAAGCTTTCTAATCCACCTACTTGAAACTTAAAAATGTTTCAGGTACGTTACTTTTTCAGCCTATATAATATAAATTATAAGACCGATATGAATGAAATTTTAAACATTGATTAAACATATAATAAGTAGTTGAAAATAAATATAATTTCTTAAAAAATGTTAATGGAATATAATTTATAATCTTTCTAATCCACCTACTTGAAAATTTAAAATGTTTCAAGTACGTGACTTTCCTATCTTATATAATATAAACTATAAGACTGATATGAATGAAATTTTAAAAATTGATTAAATATATAATAATTAGTTGAAAATAAAATTAATTTATTAAAAAAATTGATGAAAAATAATTTATAAGATATCTAATCCACCTATTGAAACTTAATAATGTATCAAGTATGTGTTAGATTATATAATATAAATTATAAGACTGATATGAATGAAATTTTAAACATTGGTTTAATATATAATAATTAGTTAAATTTTTAATTTTTATTTCTATGGGTCTTATAGTTTATATTTTATAGTCTTTCAAAGTCAAGTAGGTGGCTTAGGATCATCCTCCGCATTCATTCTTTTCGCTGTCACTTCTGAGTTACTTTACTAATATTCCTTTCATTATCATTTATTTATTTTATTTATGAAACTATTTATTTTCAACAAATTTTTATATGATTAATATATCTTTTAAAATTTATTTACATTGTTTTTATAATGTATATTTTATAATATTTTAAAGTTATTTACTTTAAATTTAATAATTATTCCTATGTTTCAAGTAGTCAAATTGAAAGCTGTAAAATATAAATTGTGCCTAAAAAATAAATGAAAACTAAAATACTAGATAAAAATATAAAAAGGGGTAATATAATAATAGTATTTTTATTTTAGGATACATAAAACATATAAATGAACATGTACATTAAATGTCTATGTCTATGGTGAGGTGATTATGTTCTACATGGTGGTCTATGAATAGGATGTATGTGTCGAGTGTGCAGTGGAGTCTGATGACCTGGAGAGAGTCGATCCTCAAGAACTGGAACATAGACTATTTCATACTCTATCTATGTGTTAGTGAGAGGATATGTCAACTGTATCTCATACTACCCTTTGGATCCTTCTCCCACTAGGGTGGTAGAAGGACCTTCCATCATCGCAGTGGGGAACCAAGCCTACGATAGAGCTATACTCAAAGATTGCGATTGATCTCGACCTCAATGTTGTGATGGATATAGACCCCAAGGATGTGATGGATCTAGACCCCAAGGCTTTGATGGATCTGGACCCCAAGGCTGAGATGGATCTGGACCCTAAGATAGAGAGAACTACAGATATCCTGTCAGAAAAGATGAATCCCATGCCACCTGAGGAACATCATGAATCAGCTGATCCTGGACTACTAGAGGGAAATCCTCTTCCTGTGGAATAGGTGAGGCCTCTCATGCAGCACGATACTGTCCACGTCACCATGGTTGTGGCTCCTCAGCACCAGCAACGGCTACAAGATGTTCCTCTGGGGTAAGAACCTCCTCTCTCCGGGCATGATGCTCAATGATTCTCTTTGAAAGCGCATGAAAAATTACCTCGCCTCCAGTACTACAGCATAGATGGATGCCCAGCTAAATACCCCTTCCTCCTCTTCATCACTCATGCAAACAAGATGCTCTATGTGAATGCCTTGTAAAGAGATAAAAATTGAATAATAAAATAGTTCAATAAAAAACTAATCGAAATTTATTGACTTACCATCATCTACATATCTCTTCCAAGTCAGGTAAGATACAGTATAGAATTCATTCTATACCATGGATCATACTCAACCTTCTCCAAAAGAAAGAATATATTCATTAGTAAACCCTGAATATTAAACTCTACACGCCTGTGTCAGCAGTCGATAAAGCGATCACGTACTCGGGGCCAGTCCTGATCATGCTTCCCTATCAGCTTCATCCCATGAAGCTCCTATGTCTGTCTCGACGAAAATGGAATCAGCTGAACATAGAAAAGCTGGTGTATGACTATGTCAGGATACATCCCCTCAATAATATGGAAGTGAATGAGGGGAACTACAACCATAGCATCCTCAAGCACAATAGTGTAGTCTGCTGGAAACTGGTCCATAATAATTAGTATAGAAGCCAGGAAATCTAAAATGACATGTGATTTTTTCAAAAAATATCCTAACTAATAACCAATATTGAAGATATTATTAAATTTGTTAGACAGTGATCGATTTTATAAATATACTTTATTAGTTAAGAGATAGTCCAACTTGATCCAATATACGCTCAAATGGTGTCTCAGAAGCGCTTCAAAATTGTTCCACTGACAGCACATATAAAATACATCATCGATAGTGAAAAATAATAAGATATTAAATTAAATAACTCCTAGTAGCATCTAAAACCAATAGAAAGGACTAATAGTACTAGCATCCACACAAAGAATCATGCACCACCTCTATCTCAATCGGTGGACCAGCAAGCTCAGGGTGGAATGTAGGGATGCGCTCACATACCCACATCTGAATAAGGATGACACATCCCTTGAGACATGTTTGGTCCCTATGGGATATCCTTCATAATTCTTTGTACGTGTATGAAAAGAAAGATGATCCCTAGATGTACATCCTGGCCCAATAAAAGTTCACTAGTAAGGGGATATACATCATGTGCATGTGAATCCCTGAGTGATCAGTACACATGGTACATCCAATGAGCGATAATATATTTGCACAGGCATAACACATGACAGTTTGTTCATCAGCATCATTGGGTAAATGTGGACTCTACGCCTCCAACCAAGGCATAGATTTGGACACTCCATCTATATCCCTACAGTCAGAAAAAATGTCAACACCTAACAAGTGATGAGAAAGGTCTGTCTAAGCTGCACAAGTGAGTCCAATAAATGGTCTCCCCTTGATAGGAAGACTGAGAAGCACTACCACATCCTGGAGGGTGATGGTCATATCTCCCTCAGGTGGGTGGAATGTGTGTGTCTCTGGTTTCTACCTCTAAACTAGGGTAGCAAGTAGGTGATGGTCTATGAATGTGAAATCTGATACGATAAGGCCATAGAATCTAGCACAACACAAGTATGGTCTAATGGCATATAGAGGCTCCCTGTGATAAAAATGGTGCGCACAACACACCCTGGTCGATCGATCTACACCACCCTCTAACACGACCTGGGAAATATGGGTACACTACTGATTGAATAATATGGTATCATCCATCTGCATATAAACAAATGAAATGAGTCGTAAGTGTAAAATCTAAATATAATGTTATGGTCAGCATAATGTTATGACTTGTAGAATGTAATATATTCCATGTTTATTCATATTGTTTTATGAAGTTATTTTTACCAAAATAAATATAATTCTCCAACTCTTTTGGTTTTTAATGAAATAAATATAACAAGAGGAAAGAAGAGAAAAATAGTTAATGGTAAAAACAATACTTAATAATTTCCCCACATATGATAATTATGGAAGTAAAAACATTGATATAAGATTTATGGGAATATATCTTAGAATAATCAAATACACTAATGTAAATAATATGTTATTGAAACTTTTGAAGTGGAATGATTATTATTCTTGTGCATTTTTATCCAAGAAATATGTTGTGAAAGAATTTTATTAATGAAATTATCTTTGTAAGAATAATGTATTGTATATGGTTTTTATTGTAATGCCCTTTCTTAATGGATTTGATAGAATATATTGAATGGAACCAATGGCCAAAAAATGTGATTCAGTAAAAAAATTAAACTCTTTTAAAACACATTATTTGGGGAGATGACTCTAAATATGTGCCTAATTTTGAGAAAATTGAAAAATGATATATCACTTGTTTACCCTTACTGAGCATCTAATTTAACCCTTTATTATATTTTCTTTCCCCATGTTATAAAGTCTGATATATCTAATAAGGGTGGTACATATGAAGATTTTTTTGAATCTTGAATGTACTAACATATATGAAAACCCTGGGAATAAATCCAAGTATATGATAACACCATCTTGTTCTGGTAATAATTATGAATGGCCTAGGATAAACACAAGGTTTCATTGAAGATGGTTTCATTATTTAGACACCCAATGAATGATTTTCTATAATTATGTTCTCTGTCACTATGTTCATTGTTTTTCACACTATTCATTATTATTCTATCCAATTAGTTGAACCCAAAGAAATAATTTTAATGTTAAATGTGATAGACAATTCATTGATTCTCTCCCTGAGAAATGGAATGTTATAGGATATGGAATGAAAAATCGTGTATCTATGCTAACATAATTATTGAATATATGAATAACATTTTTCTTCAAATGAGAAAATGAAGGACCAGAATTATATTGGGTCGAAGTTTTTGGATTTTTTGTAAGGTTTTAGGGTTTACATTTATGATTTTTGGGTTAGGGTTTATGTTTTAAGGTTTATGGTTCAGAATTTTGATATTAAGGTTTAGGAAAGATTTTTTTTGGTAAAGTGTTCTTCTTTTGGGGTTTGGGGTTTAGAAAACCGAGAAAAAAAAGAATATATAACAACATATAATTTACATTATGAGAATGTCACAATTAAGGCAATACATAATTGTGGCTAAGAGTGTGAACTCAACAAAATAACGTTAGGGAATTATTTTTGATTATAAACTTCTTTATGGCATATGGTGTATCTCAAACTTTTCCCTTGTTCTTGAGGCCAATCTATCTCATTATGCATCCTACTGGGTTTTTGTATCCCATGAGGACGCAGCTGATTGATATCAGGTATCACTATCAGCTAGCCTTCAGGCATTGGGAAATAACAAAACTCCCCAATAGGTGCCCATAATGCAGCATAACAGATATCAATGATGTCCACCAAGTACACTAGATCAAAATATGCTTTCCATGATATGTTCATAGAGGCATGTGTTACAATGGCCTATGTTCATGGAAACAATTAGGCCTAAAAGATTCCACATTAAAATTTCCTCATTTCTAGTAATACCTACATTTTTTTACCGATGACATTTGTGATGGTTTCTGAATGCTCTTGAAATTCAAATCGAGAGTCTTCTCATCAAAAAAGGTATACATAATAACAAGAAGCTTCTTCAATATTCTTTTCAATCTCTTGTAGAAAGTGTCTTTTGTACCTTATCCCCTATTGTATTCCGTCTGATGATTGTTTTCTTCTATCAACAAAGTACTTCACACATCGATATAATGTCTCCTGAACTAGGGCGGCTATAGGTAGCTTGTGAGGCCCTTTGAAGACACCATTGATTCACTACACAATGTTTGTGGTCATGTGTCCATACCTCTTCCCCCCTTTATATTCCAATGTCCATTTTTCTTTTGGAATCTACATTATATAATCATAAACTTCATGATTAGAATGGATGATTTGTTCAAAAAGTTCTTCAAACCATCATTGATCCAACTCATATGCTACATAGAATAGATGATATTTCACATAATTTGATTTTATCTTTACATTGAAATAGTAAAAAATAACAAATTTAATTCATACCAAGCCTCATGATTGAATTATTCATCGGTTCACTGTGGAAGTGTTTATGTACATTTCTAGCAATGTGTCTAATGAAAAATTGATGATGTGAATTTGTCAATATCCATTTATCAGGATCCACATTTATTACCTAGTTAATTTCCCTATGGTGATCAAATATCAAAAAAAACACCCCGAATGTTCATGAAATGGTTGCTGATACATGCCAAAAACCAACTCCCTGGTTCATAGTTTTCTTTCTCTATAATGGACAAGGCAAGCGGGAGAGGTGAACAGTGGCCATAATGGATTTCCACAATCAATAATAAACTCTTGTATATTTCATATAGAAATGTTCCATAAATCTGAATGAACTGTTTACTGAAAGGAAACGTGGATATACAAGGGAGGAATGCCCAGAACAACTGATGAAATTGAAAATGAGATGTATCAAGTCGGTTATCATGAGACACATGTTCATTTGTATCAAGATGGAAGACAACATTGTTATTATTCCTTAGTATAGCTATCAATTGCATCAACACCCAATATGAGTCATACCAATCACCATATACCTTCATAATTTCCTTCTGTTTTTAATTCCATGCCTTATTATAGGAAATCATATAACTGAATGTCTGTTTTATCCTCTCTTGCGCAAGGGATATCATAACATATTGACATGTCCTAGTCATATAAACAAAAATATATGACACAAATTATGCATCCAATGAGGTATGATCTTGTGTCAGGCTTGAATGAATGCAAGTATGAGATGCCTCAATCCTCGAGATTCTCCAACCTCCAAATGAAATGTCCAGAATCACCCTCAAGTAAATTATAAAATCTCCCCATACATCTCACATCGTATGACATATTTACTATGGCATAATTTGAGAACTATATAATTGTAGTGCCTCTCAATCTAGAATCTCTTTAGTGTTATTTTTAATTCATTTTTACTTGGAAAATTCATTCCAACAAATATGGTTTTTTCCAACTCACTAAACCTATCTAGTACAACTCTAGGGAACTTAGTTGCTGGTGTGAGAACATTATTGTTGAATTCTGGAACACGTGTCATTGCCTCTGACCAAGATGTAAGGAGTGGTTGATGATTTATGGTAGGTCGAGGTTGACATACAACCAATTCATTTCTCGAAACCTCATCCCTAACTCTCACTGGCCCCTCCTCATCAGTACTATTCACACCATCTGGTCTGCCATTACGAAATTCCACATCAAAATTCGGATTGAAATGTATATCCGAGAGATCATATAGTTTTTCCTCTTCTTCATAATTTGGAATAAGCTCAATTTCAGGGGTCGGACTGTCTTCAACCACTCTTGTAAGTTTATGTCTTCATACAACTGTATGTTTTTTGTGTACAGTAGAAACATCAAGATATAACTCCATCATGGTACCATCTGACCGTTGTGAAAATAAATTAATTGATTGGACCCACTGCACATCAGAAACCAATGGATAATCTAGATGCCACAGTGTTTCTGGGGATTGAAAATGTCTATAGTTCATAGACTTTATCTCTTGATCAGGTCCCATATTTAAGGAGTGATGAATTATCTCTTGAAGGTCACTTATGGTTACACAATCAGCTATACTAACCATCATTATTGGTTGTGTACTGTAAGAAGCTCCTTGCTCAGTTTGAATAACCTCCCCATAGTAGTACACACAGGAAAACATGACACTCTACATCAAAAAATATTTCTTTTATCAAAATTATGATAACGTAACAAATATTAACAATGATGGTTCACTATATAATATTTATTATAATGAAATTTTAGGACACATTTTTATACCCAAAAATATGCTAATCATTATATGGATTCATATTTTAATCTTATGTTATTTATTAATTAATCTATAATTAATCATTTTTAGTAATAACTATATTTTCTAAACTATATAATCTTTACAATACTAACATTTTAAAACATTTCCTTCTCCATTTCAGTTTATATAATCATAATTTTCATTTTATCAACTGATTTTCTTAGTACAGTTTTTAACTAATCAATCATTCTTTAATCACTAGTTAATCATTATTAACTTATTCTTTAATTATTTATTCTTTAATAATTAATAATATTATAGTCATTAGTTAATTATAATTAAATAATCATATGTATTCATTTTTAATCCTAGGTAATCATTAATTAATCTATAATTAATCATTACTAATAATAAGTATTATTTTCAAAATATATATAACTAATTAAACTACTTAATACATAATATCTTTAATTACTAATAATAAATTTCATTAATTATTGATTTTGCCCTTATTTTATTTTATAACATCATAATTATCATTTTATTATTGATAAATATACTGATTTTATTTTTCTTTTGTTAGATTTTTTAATAGTTTATAAAGAAAATATGAATCATCTTAAGCATATCCCCTGGGAGTGTCAAACCCGGAGTGCAACAAGGATCATTGTCATGTACTAGGATACCCTGAGTTAAGCACAAAACTCCTTGTTGGAGTTTTCACTCCTAAATACATCTTTTCTCGAGCCACATCCACTTGTTTATATCCAGACAAGAATTTTATTGCTTAGATAACCACATAATCTTTATACTACTAAAATTTTACAATACTTAATCCTATGTAAATACTAAGTTATTATATACTTAATCTATGCTTAATCATTATTACTAATAATAATTATTCAAAACTATATATAACTTATTACACAAACTAATAAAAAAATATTTAGAAATAACTGAACTACTTAAAAAATGAAATATTTAAAACTAAAAACAATTCAATTATATAAATAAAAAACATTAAATTAAATAAAAAAGCACCTCTAAATGTTTCTTCACAAAAAACCCCTTCTTTTGGACCACCAACTCCACTACACAGAAAATGAATTTTTTAGAGAGATAAATAGTGGATTTGTGAGAGATGAGGGAAAACTCAAGTGAGTAGAATGGGGCGGGGATGCCCTTTTATAGGGAGCTAAGGTAAAGGAGGAATCACAGATGCCTCCTTTCTCCTATTTGTGAGGCCAATGGCGGCATCATCGATGCCGTATTTCACCTTACCCAGCGGCGAAAGGAGGCAACGGTGGTGCCGCCTTTCGCCTTAACCAAAGGCGAAAGGCGGCATCCTCCCCGCCGTTGTTTCCATGTCATTGATCCAATCCAAAGGCGGCATGGGGGATGGAAGGCGGCATCACCGATTCCGCCTTTTTGGAATATTTTTTTTTAAAAAAAAACTAACCTATGACTTTAGAAAAAATTTGAAAATGTAAAACTAATCATCTAACATGAGATAATTATGGCTTATCTGTTGTGGTCTACCGAGTAGAGGTGCATGATAGTGACGAAAGCCGAGAAGAAGTTGATGCAACCGATATGTGCGTGAAAGTTCCTGAATTATTGTGGAGCACCAGATCTGCAAGTGACAAGGTTGGGATGTGACTATGTGTGGGGGGATCTCAAATAGGCTTGGCGAGGGATAATGAATGGAATTTTAGAGGGGAGATTGTGTCTGGTCAGATGGAATTGAAAAATATAAATTACTAATTAATTAAAACATATCAATTTATAAAAAAATAATAACATTGAAAATATAATATCCTATAAATTACTATTTTTAATAACATAACAATTTATTATTTCTTAAATAATATTGTAAACAACTATTAATCTTTGAAAGGTTAAAAAATATTTTTTTATGAGAGAAATTTGGAATTTTTATTTAGAAAATTATAACAAAAGATTATTACATTTAATTTTTTTTTTAAAATATTGTTTAGAAATAATAATTTTTTAAAAAAATAAATAGAAACTCATTATTTTATAAATGTATAATCCTTTTTAAGCAGTAATTTTTTAACAGAATAAAAATAATATAATATATAAATTAAGAAAAAATAAAAAATACCAATTTAAAGAATAGAGCACATTTTTATTTAAATGAAAAAATGTTAATTAAGAATTTATAAAAAGCGAAGAAAGGGGAAATGTAAATTAAATTTTAATAAATTTATTTAAATTAAATACATTTATATATAATGTGTACTGATTTTTTTCATATATTTTATAAAAACAATATAATTTACCATTTAAAAATATATACAATATAGGAATATAAATGTATATATTTTCGGAAAATTCATAAAAAATACACTTAAAAGTTATATGAAATATTTTTTTTAAAATGTGTTTAAATAAAAATTAATAATCCTTAAGAGTTTCACTAGAAGTTCGAGTGGAAGTTGAAAAATAAAGAAAAATTATATATATGTAAAAATAAAAAAATTATTAAAAATTAAATTTTAATAAATATATTTATATTAAATTAAATTTTATAAAATATATATTGTATTTTTTTACATATATTTTATAAAAAAATATAATTTAACATTTATAAATATATATAATACATGAATAAAAATGTATATATTTAGGCAAATTCATAAAAAATAAAATTATAAGTTATATTACATATTTTTTTTAAAATGTTTTTAAATAAAAATTATAAATATATTAACAATTCAAGTGGAAGTTCTAGTTGTAGTTCAAGTAGAATTTCTAGTGTAATTTCCAATTGAAGTTACAATGGATGTTCCACAATACAACAAAAGTATATATTTATAAAACTATAGAATATATTAATAAAAATTAAATTTTAATAAACATATTTATAATTAATGAAATTATATATAATATAAGTAATATATTTTATTCAACTTCTATACTAATAACAATTATAATTTTTTTAAGAGGATGTTCCAGTGGAAGTTCCAGAGGAATTTCTGGTGGAAGCTCCAAATAGATGTTCCACAATACAACAAAAATATATTTTTGTAAAACTATATAATATATTAATAAAAACGAAAATTTAATAAATATATTTATATTAAACGAAATTATATATAATATATGTAATATATTTTATTCAATATATACACTAATAATAATTATAAATCTATTAAGAGGAATTTTCAGTGGAAGTTCTAGTGGAATTTCTAATTGAAGTTCTAATGGATGTTCCACAATACAACCAAAGTATATATTTTTAAAAATATAGAATAAATTAATAAACATTAAATTTTAATAAATATATTTATATTAAATGAAATTATATATAATATATGTAATCTATTTTATACAAAATCTCTACTGATAACAATTACAAGTCTATTAAGAGGATGTGTTAGTGGAAGTTACAGTGGAAGTTGTAGTGGAAGTTGTATTGGAAAATTTAGTGTATTTTCTAATTGAAGTTCCAATGGATGTTCCACAATACAAGAAAAGTATATATTTATAAAACTATAGAATATATTAATTAAAATTAAATTTTAATAAATATATTTATATTAAATGACATTATATATAATATATGTAATATATTTTATGCAACATCTATACTAAAAACAATTATATATCTATTAAGAGGAAGTTCTAGTGGATGTTCTAGTGGAATTTCTAGTGGAATTCCAAATTGATGTTCCAATGGATGTTCCACAATACAAAAAATATATATTTATAAAATGATAGATTATATTAATAAAATTTAAATTTTGAAAAATATAGTTATATTAAATTCAATTATATATAATATATGTAATATATTTTATTCAATATCTGTACTAATAACAATTATAAATCTATTAAGAGGAAGTTCAAGTGAAAGTTCCAGTAAAACTTTTAATTGAAGTTCCAATGGATGTTCCACAATACAATAGAATTATATATTTATAAAACTATAGAATATATCAATAAAAATTAAATTTTAATACATATATTTATATTAAATGAAATTATATATAATATATGTAACATATTTTATACAACAAATATACTAATTACAATTATAAATCCAGTAAGAGGATGTTTCAGTGGAATTTCTAATGGAAGTTCCAGTGGAATTTCCAATTGAAGTTCCAATGGATGTTCTACAATACAAAACAAATATATATTTATAAAACTCTATAATATATTAATAAAAATTAAATTTTAATAAATATATTTATATTTAATGAAATTATATATAATATATGTAATATATTTTATTCATCATCTATGCGAATAACAATTATAAATCTATTAAGAGGATGTTTTAGTGGAAGTTCCATGGAATTTTCAATTGAAGTTCCAATGGATGCTTCACAATACAACAAAAGTATATATTTATAAAACTATTGAATATATCAATAAAAATTAAATTTTAATAAATATATTTATATTAAATGAAATTATATATAATATATAAAATATATTTTATATATTTTATTCAACATCTATACTAATAACAATTATAAATTTATTGAGAGGAAGTTCCTATGGATGTTCCAGTGTAATTTTCAATTGAAGTACCAATGGATTTTCAACAATACAAAAAAAGTATATATTTATAAAAAAATAGAATGTATTAATAAAAATAAAATTTTAATACACATATTTATATTAAATGAAATTATATATAATATATTTAATATATTTCATTCAACATATATACTAATTACAATTATAAATCTATTAATAGGAAGTTCCAATGGAGGTTCTAATGGAGGTTCTAATGGAAGTTTTAGTGGAAGTTCCAGTGGAGGTTCTTTTGTAAGTTCCAGTTGAGGTTTTAGTGGAGGTTCTAATGGAACTTCTAGTAAAGGTTCTAGTGGAATTTCCAATTGAAATTTCAATGGATGTTTAACAATACAACCAAAGTATATATTTATAAAACTATAGGATATTTTAAAAATATTTTAAATTTTAAAAAATATATTTATATTAAATGTCATTATATAAAACATGTATTAAATTTTTTACATAAATTTTATAAAACAAATATAATTTTCCATTCAAAAATGTATACAATACTTGATTGAAAATGTAAATAAAATCTATTAATTTCTCCTTAAATAATTAAAAAAATCTATTTTAATTACATATTTATTTATAATTATTTTTAAAATATGTACCATAATTTTTTTAAACAAAAAAATATATATTTCAATTACAAATATAATTGGTTTTAAAATAAAATTAACTCATTAATTTTTAACATGTTTTAAAAAAATGTATGCACTTAAAAATATTAATAAAATTATATTCATTTTACTCAAATAATCAAAGAATTTAAAACACATATTATATGGTCATTTTTTAGTAATGAATAATATTTTTTTAAAATAATGAAAAATATAATTTCATTTTAAATATATATTCAGTTTTAAAACATCTCATAATTTTTATTATTTGTTTAATATATAATATAATATTATAAATTGGAGAGAAGAGATTTTGTTGATAGGAGAGGGGGAGAATCTACTGCAATGTGTATTACTTTAAGACCAATATACCCCCCACTTCATTCCATTACCTGATTGCTTTGTGTGGAAACAAATATAGGTGTCAACATCCCAAACTACGAAGGCATGATCCATTATTTTAGGGAATTAGAGACAATAAATTTTGGAAAATCCTACCCCTCATTTTCTTTTCTTGGAAAAATTTTCAAAATCCAATGTTTATAGTATTTATTATTGTTAGTCATTTTTGAAAATGATTTAACAAGAAGAATTCCTTTACAACCATTTTTATAAAGATTCCATGGTAATAAAAATTCTCACCCAAAAAAATGTTCTTACTAAAGCCTATATATAACTAGATCACATAAAAACAAAAAAATATGATAGGATATAAATTTATATTGTTCTTAAAATTTTAACCCACATTAGCCACATTTGTTATCCATACTAAGAATTTTGGATGACCATAACTTGGACATATAAAATTGGATCAATGCATGGTCTATTATACTGGGACTAAATAAAATCCTTGTTCTTAATTTAATGTAAATTATTTTTTTATTGGATCAATAAATTCACATGATCGCTCGGATTCTAATTGAAGGTACTGGGGAATGCATCAGAAGTTGGCGGGATAGGGATTTAAAAAATTTCACCATCGGAGTGAAGTAACATCATCATATCAGGTGATCCAAGCCCTGATATAGGTCTGAGTATCTCTAATGAATATTTAAAAGCACAAAAAATAAATGAACATGTACCTCATTTTGATCAAAGACATGTTCATTTTTCTTACATCCCTAGTGAGTGTTTCATAAGGATCCAAAATCAAAAACCTCTAGATCATCCACACATGCTTCAAGATTTTTTTTGGGATTTAAATCATCAAATTCAAGATTCTAAAAAATATCTTTTACGATTCCTTCAACATCATGATGATCACTATGATCCTGTACCTTTTATTCGTGAAGAAGATTGACGATCAGAAGATCAGATGGAAGATTTACCTCTCTCGTATGTGGCAAGGAAGGGAGAGGATATCTCAATTTTTTGGGTATGAATAGCTCTCAATAAAAGAGTCCCCTCCTGTTTATACAATGAAAGTTAATTTCCAAAAAAGGGTTCATTGGCCCCAATATAAGTAAATACCACAAAATAAGGAATAAACAAAACGTTATGATGAACTAAATTCATCAAAATGTAATCTATATTTTTATAAAATAGATGTAATATATATATATATATATGTGTGTGTGTGTCTATATATTAAATATATTATATGATAAAACGAAGTCATTAACATGGCTCGTAATTCCAAAAATATTAAGGGAACCTTGAATATTAAAATAATATTCATTTGTATAATATTTTTCCAAATATTTACCTAAATACTTGTAAATACTTTTAATAAATAAATTAAACTCAATAATTCTATACTAAAATAATAAAAAATTTATTTATTCGTCAGTAATCTTTAATACATTGATAACACTCAAACCCTATGTTGGGTCCCACCATGTCTTGTACACTAATTCACTAGAATAGGGAAGACACTTGAATATGATATTGTGTGTGACCCTCTAGACCCTTATTTTGATAGTAATGAATACCATTCATATACCAGGATTAGAGTCTATAAAAACCATCAAGGTGCCTAAATAGATAAGTAATATCCATAGAAAAAACAACAATCCTATGAAGACACACTATGCAATATAGTATCTTTGTAATGTTGTATCTCATAAAGAGGGATGCACATATTATGTCATTATTCATTCCTATTTTTTTTGTTGATCTAACGAACATACATACCTTATACTACCATCGATATGGATTTAATGAAGGTAATACCATGTTGATCAACTAGGAACAAGATATTACTACCTAAAATTATAAGTGATAAATTATATCTTGATCATTCAACCAATGTTATACCACCACTGATGTACCTAACACGAGCTACCTTACCATGTCTCCAGTGTCATGGTTTTTTTCCTTGAATAAAATTAAATGATCTAATGGAACACATTGATAATAATCTCAAGTTAGGATAACAAAAGAAATGCTTTTATATTGGAATAACCAATGACACATGAAACCTGTGGTGTTCCTGTTGACGGGTACGTTCTGATCATCTCACCTACTAAAGATAAAACATTCTAACATTATAAGAAGGAGTATCAATGAAAATGATCCCCCAAAACCTAATATTCTGAAATTAACTATGTATAATTGTTATGATGAATCTTGACTAAAAGAAATATGTTTAATATTATCTCATAATATCTAATGTTTCTCATTATATCATTAGAACTGCTATAACATTTTTATATGAAAAATAATATATGTACATCTCCATTTAAATGGTTGATGTGGAATATAAACACTATAATGGTAATTGAACATCATGTATAACTCACTGTATACATAGTATTTTAATTTATAAGTACTTTTCATGTCGGGTCTAGGGTACCCACTATTAAAACACATGTGACCCGCTCACCACAACTATAATTATACAAAGTGTTGACTCAAGAGAAAAAAAATTATTTATATCTGAAGTTTGAATCAAGTTTGGATGTAAAACCATTATCTATTTTTTAATTAGTCGATATGTGAAATACATAGATTTTACTAGAAGAAAAAAAGGAAATAAGAAATCCAAAGTGGATGATGCTAAAATTTACTTATTCACAACATAGTCATCCTTTCTTATTTTGGACATCATTTCTTAGAGGGAATTTTTTGAAGCCCTCAGAAAGAACATTGGAAAGAAAAAGTAGTGAAAATACCCCAAATACATGTATAATTTTAGTACATGGGCATTTATAATAGTAAACACACTTTATTACTAAATCACATGGCATCTTGGGGGTCATGTGATCGGGTTCTATGATCATGAAACCTTCAAAGATTCAAAAGATACCCTACAAACACATGATCCCATAATACTAAACTCATCATAAAATGCATTCAAATGAATGGTATTCAATTATAGATTTTTCTTATTGTTGCTCACTATCATGAGACACTATGGTGATATGTGATCTCCTAATCCCAAACTAATCATCTGACAAGATCTAAGTAAAGTTTTTCCATAAAAGATCCTTCTTGCGGTCTCTAAATATCAGGATATTCCTTAATGATATGTGATCACCAAATACCAATAACTTCATCTGAATATCTTTGAAGGGAGGTTATCGTTGATTAAAGGATATTGTACAAAATGTTTATCATGTGATTTCCTAATCTAAAATAGTTTATGTGACTGACTTGAGAGAGGATATCCATGATGAACCTCTTTTGCGATCACTATTTTTTATGTGGTGCACTGGAGGATGTCATGAATATCATGCATTCATAGTCATGGAATATAAACAAGAACATATCAGCTTACATATATTTCTTCTGTCATATCAATTTTGTGCATATAGTTCACCTATTTTACAAAGTGGTACAGATATAAGGATATGATGTCTATATCCCCTCCCCTTTCCTATCAAGATAGAATCAATTATAATTAAATAGTCAACCAATGTTGGAAAACAAGTTATTGATGTAGGGTAACATGATATCAATGTATCCTTCTTGAAAATCTAGTAACTTTGAAAGATGGGTACATGAAAAGTTGGATGACCATATTTCAAATTCAGAAGCTTCCCTTAAAAGATTTTCCATGCGATTATCTATGCAAGATAATCACATGATGTCCCCTCAGTCAAGTGATCATGTGATGAACCTTCATCCACGTGATCAATTAATGATCTCTTTGTTATGAAATCAAATAAAGTCCCTCTAACCTAAAATCTATTATGAGATTTTGTGACCCTCTTTCCCCAATGCGATAATATGTTCCTCATTCCTTTATTTAATTATGTGACCCTATATCCTTTATACGATCATGTGACCCCATTACCTTTATGTGAAAACTCTATCCCCACAGGTGATACTTGAACATTCCAACTCTATTTTGTCTTATATAGGACTGTGAGCCATATCTTCATGGGAATCAACCTTATTATAAGTCCCTAGAATTTCTAACTCATGTGAAATATCCCTGTGAGTTCATTCATTATTCCTTTATAATCAGGGAGCTAGAAACTTAGGGACTACAGGGACTCTAGTTCCTTTTATAATCAAGATATGTAGAATTCCTTTTCAAATATTAGGCACTATATCTAGTATATTTATATTCCATGTACTTATATGTACCCATCTTCATCATAAATACCATTAAGTCGTCATGATATGCCCCCATATATCTTCCACATTATCGTATTTCTTATGAAACCCCATACCTTCTCTCATATAGCTATATACTACATTATATGGGTAACAATATTCCTCATAAGAAAGTCTTAGTGTGTAATCCCCATTCAAATCCAATCTTACATTTATATGAAATGTGTTTTCTCTTTTCATATCTATTGTTTCTCACACTTAGAACAACTCATGTAGACATTGAGATATAAGATGATCATGCCACTTCCATAATAAAAATACCTCCATCATGGGCCCCCGCCTTTGGTATAAGCCCCGATCATATCTATCCTTCCTTTAAAGGGCCATTGTCTAAATGAATCATCTCATGGAATCCTCATATGCATAACCTTAATCAATAATCTATTTTTACACTTCTTACTACATGTATATTTGTGACATCAAAACTATATAGAATTTTAGTTATGTGTTCACAAGGATGAATAAGATTCCTATCTGAGGCTCAAGCCCCCATATCTTACATCCATACATCCCCACATCATGACATTAAATGATGTGTCATACTTCCCTAAACCATTAAATTAAATGGTATGGTCTGATCTTTTCACATGAATTTATACTATATCACTCAAACTAAGTAGTATTTGATTCATGTATCAGATGGATACGTAGGATACATCCCTAGGGTTCAAACCTGATAACAATAAATTTCCATCACCATCATCATCAAGCCATATTTCTTATGAGATTATATATTTCCCCCCCTATCTTAGGTATACTCTTGTGAGTTGGGATTTTCCATACCTTGGGGTAATACTCCCTAATGACCAGCCTCATCATGCTATATCCCATGTGTGATCGTTTATATCTTCCCCTCTCCTGGAAATAATCCAGTGTGACTATACATTTTTTCCCCTGGGACCATACTCCCTATGGACTATGCATATAACACCATATCCCTCATGAGATTATTAACATCCTCCCCTCACCTAACTATACTCCCGTGAGTATGGATGTTTATTACATTAGGTCAATATTACCTATATATCATCCTCTATTAGGATATATTCTGAGTAAATCAGTCCCCCACTGGGAAGGCCACATTCCTTCTAGGTCCCACTATATCATCATCACTAGATTATACTTCTAATGGGAGGAATCTTATCAAGGCCAAATTCCTTGTGAAATTAATTCACCTCATAGGTTAATACTTCCTATGAGGGAAAATAAAAAAGGGTTTCTCAAGAGTAAGGACCACATAAATTATTTTTAGGAATATTTACTCCAATAATTCTTACTGTATGACATTAAACTACATGGATTTTTCATAGTCACACAACATTTAAAGGTAAAATGTTTCCCATTAAATAGAACTAAACAACATGGGTTATAATTCATTTCCTTAGGATATGTAGGAATCCCCTTCCTAGTCCCAATCCCAACACTGTATTCACCTACCACCTTCCAAGATGACATTGCACTCTAGAGAGCCCAATTTTATTGCTTCAAAACATAGAAAACCGGAAAATAGAATCACAAAGTAATGGTGGGTAACAAGAAGGATAACCTTTTATATGTATAAAATGTTTCACCAATAGAGAATCTATGATACATACAGACGTTCACTTCAATTTAATGCATCTAGTATGTATAAAGACTCACATTAGAATAATCCAATAACCATTTATAAATGTTAGGGTAATGAATACCTTATTGGGATCTAGAAAATATTCACAAACATGACTTAAATCCATACAGTAGTCCTAGAGTAGATAATAATTCACCCAATAGTGTGTCATGAGCCTAAAATTCCATCCTTTTGACCAATTTTAGTTCATAAACATCATTGGTAGGAAAACACCAATGATATTTTTCCTTTGGAAGAAATACACATAACTCATTATAGTTGTAAAAAATATTAAGTGTTTTCGATTCCACTAATAAACCTAATTTTAAATTGTCTAAGATATGAGTAGTGACCTGATGTAAGGATTGGGTAGTCATTCCCACCCCCTTAAAAAACCAAACAATAGACTTCCCCATCCCATGAAAAAATAGTTTCATTGTGTATTTGGGGTTACTGTACCTTCCTTCTTATAATTCAAGTATATATTTATTGATACTAAGGGTGTAGTCTCTACAATACATTGTTTGAACCCTTATTGTGAGCCATAAACCTATTTTGTATGATGAGGTTTTCATAAGGTATTATGGCTCTCTGGGTCAAACCATTTTATTTTTTTCATTGCATTACAGATGCTTATCATTTCATAGTAGATGTCATCTGATAAAAACTTTATGCTACTTTAGCATAATTATAGAAAAGTAACACATCAATGGTATTTTCATGCCACAATAGTTCACTTATACATTTAATTCTATATATATATATGTTTTGAAGAGTGTCATGTTATATTAACATTTCATGCATCATGAAACCAGATGTTTCACTATGAAGAGGTCATCATGAATATTTTATGTAAGAATTTTTATAGCTATATGTTCCATGGAACTATGTGTCATGCCACAGTGAGTCTTTTGTAAGTGTAAACTAAGGATATTTAAGAATAAACCTCACCAAAATATACATTCATAAGAATAAATCAATTTTATGTAAGAGTAAATTTAGTGTAATGGTGGAATGGAAGTCCTGTAAATAGAAACTCACACCGAAATAGTCTTATATAGAAGTAAACCAATGGCGCGTAGGAATAAATAGTTGAGGATCATTCTATATTAAGTATAACATGTCAAAAATATCCGATCTATATATAATGATAAACTAAGAATCATTCCATAATATAGAGGTTATATTTTTAGAGGCTTGTTATTGGTAGAATATTATTTTCACCTAGAGGTTTTTGAAATTTGAGGCCATGCCACAATTAGAAGATCACACAAAAATATGTCCATGAGTTGTGAATATTTAATGATATATTTTAATAAGTTTCTAGGTAATTAAAGAAGTTATTTTAGTAGATTTTATGGATATAGTTATTGGTTAAGAATCGCACAACAATAATGGTTTTCATGCTATAGAATATTTAGTGTAAAAGACTATCATATCACCACATTGGTAATTATTATATGATAATACATTCTTTAAAATATTTTCAAGTAATTATTATATGATGATCCATTGTTTAGAATATTCTCAATATTCTATATGAATTTAAAAAATAAAATGATTTATCTTAACATTTAAAAATATGACACAACTTGAAGAAGTATCTTTTGAATACGATAAATGGGACAGACATGTAGATTAATCTCAATTATTAAGTCAAAGAGAATCTATCCCAATAATTGATGGAATGGTTGGAGGTTTGAATATTATTTTATATTATACTATATAATACAATGAAAAATAGAGAGTATAACTAACAAATTTAGACCTAAAGATAATTGAATAAAGAAGAAAACATATTATCTTATTCGTTTTTAGGGGAGGGATAGGAAGGAGTGGAATTCATTAATCTCATTTGGTCCATTGAATGAAGAAGGATCCAATATAAGATTGTTTTTTTGGTATAAATAGATGATTAAAGAGTTTAATACATAGTATAAAAAGATAATTTTTGTGAAAAATTATCTTCATCTAGAAGGATTTTGATGTTTTAGTGATATTCATGAGGAAGACAAAGAGTTTAATTTTGTATTAAGTGGTCTCTCTTATATATGATTAGATTTGATCTCATAAATATTTGCATGATTTGAAGCACACTGGAGAAGATTATATTGGAGAATTTATTATGGAATCAAGGTTAGAGGGGGAATCAATACCTTACACTAATATGGAATAGATCATCATGTCATTAAACTGTAGAAGAGATTCTAAATTTTATAAACTGAACCAACCTTCCTTGAAGAATTTCACATAATATAAGAAGGGAGATTTACCATTTTGTGAGGAGTGATCAAGACCTCAACCACTATAAATGTAGTGCACTTGGGCATGGATTTTCCATGACTGGATCTTTTATAAACTAAAAGTGATTATATTTGATTTTATCTCATCAATGGATCAACTATTGGATCTCTTTTGATTTAACATGGTTCTTGTGTACTAAGTAATATCATTTTAGCTTGTGTTATTTTCATTATTTCATATTCATGTAATATTTGGTAATAGTACCATTAATAATTTGATAAATTTAATGAGTTACTTAAAATAAAGAAATAAGAAATGAAAATTGGGAAAAAAATCAAGTAAATTTTTTTAATTTTGAAACACCCCTGAATAATAACCCTCTTAGTGTGAATAAATTTATCATAGTCTAAAAAAATGGAATTCAAGACTAATAGTTATAATTATAGAGATCAATCTATAAAATATAATTTAAATATTTTTCATATATTTAATCTTTGGTGAAACCTCATTTTTTCATTGGCACCAACATTTATGGCAAGAAAAAATTATATGAATTGGTTCATATTGGATTATGGTGATGAGATTGTAAAGTATTTTTAAAAGATAAATATTTCATAAAACAAGATGAATGTGTATGTGATGAAGAGAGACAAAATATTTTGAAAATAGTTATCTCAATTGAAGTGTTCAAGATAATAATTAATTTTTCTAATTATTATGATATATGAATACTCTAGGATGATTTCACTAGAAAATTAGTGGAAGAAATGATACTTATACTTTCCACCCCATTAGAATTTTTTAAATCTACAAATATTTTCAAATCAATGAAAAAATATAGAGACGATTTCCTTATGTAAAAAGGAAAAGAAGAAAATGAGAAATAATAAGAAGCCTTATAAAATTATGGAATCTCTGATCAAGGTAAACAAATATAACTATATTGGTATTCTTGTTACTAATTTTTCTATATATTTTTATTAAAAATTTGAAAATTCAGATTCCCTTATAGAGATTGATGTTGATATAGATTCTATATTTCAAGCAATCAATTAGAATAATTTTCACATAGTAACCAATATATGATCTAATATTTTCATATAAAGATTAATCAATTGTAAATAATCTATATGGTGGAATTTTAATTAATGTAATACATGATGTTTCAAATGAAATGGTTAATGGAATTCGAGGTGTCCCTAAATGAATAGTTTTTTAATGGGTGTAGAGATTAAGGGACAAAGTTACTTATATATGGAGCTTCCACGTGAGTTGGAGGGACATGTTACATTAGAGAAGAACACAAAATCATGAATTAACCCTCCAAAAAAATTTCTTGATGCAAGAATAAAATATAATATTGAAACTAGCTCGAGGATGAATTATATGGATTCCCAGTTAAATTACAAGTATTAAAAGATCATTGAGGTCAAAGTGTGTTTGAAAAAATATAATGGAAAGAAGAAGATCCCTCCCAATTAATCCATAATAAGAAATCTCCAAAAATGTGGAAATCTTGATATTGGGAGAAGAAATAATGATTATTATAAATAAAAAAAATAATTCCTTCAAAGAAAGGCAGTGATAATTTAATATGTATTCTTTGACTCATGGGAGCACCATGATTTTGAGTTTAAAATCACAACAACTCAGTTGAGGGATAAAACCTTCTATAAAATATCATCTAAGGAAATGATAAAAAAGTCATGATTTTATCATGAGATATATTATATGTGATAACAAACATATATAAAGACAATTAAGAAATAAAGGTAAAGTTAATTCCAAGATTAAAACCCACATTCCCTGTCAAGGTGGAGGCATGGCTGAAAGGAATATGAAGATGTACCAGTGAGGCATAGGTTCACAAGGTTGTATGAAAACAATGATAGAAGGTGATAATAGGTGTCCCATTAACCATTTTATAAGTTCGTTTACAATTACTATGTAATAAAATAATAAAATTATATAACATAAATAAGATATTATCACCTCATGTTGAACAAATTGGGTATGTGAGCATGAAAAAAGAATCTCCAATGATGAATAAATATGGGGTAGTCTTTATGTTATCAAAGACAAAAAGCATTAAGTATGAATAATATGTATCAAAAATACCACTATAAATAAGTATGATAATAGTGGTGAAATTTCCCTCTTGTATAGGTGTAAGAATGATGAAGGAAGTTGAGATTTTGTATTTGTGGAAGAAATAAACCCAAGTGGTATTAATATAATACTAGATTTGGATCTGAAGAAAAAAACAGATAGAGGATTCCAAAACAATTATCTAGAATGTATTTTTTACAAGAAAATTGAAAAGGTAAACCATTAGGAAGGATTATATGTTCCAAGGAACAAAATTATTGTATATATAAGATAAGCCATATCCCCTAACCTGGGGATGTTTCATAATTACCCACCCTCCATGTGATTAGATGTTTTTAACCTATTATTGGATTTGATGAAAAAATTAGGGTGAGATAAGATTTGTCGGTGTATATACTGAATGGTTATACATAATGAATTATTTCTGGATCAATCACCAGTTATTTTAATGAAAATATGAAATAATAAGTAGGGTTAGAGAAATTAGAGTGATACCTTTATAAATATAAAATATTAATTAGTAATAGACCTAGATAGAAATTCAAGTGGTCTTAAATACATATATATGTTTTTAAATTTTAATAATTCAAATTTAATTATTAAAAAGTGATATTATGCACTATCTATTTTTATCCAAACCAAAAAATAAAAGATAATATAGTTTGATGGTGAAGAAGTGACATTAGTAGAGGAGTACATGTTTTAGTTGTTTTCGATCAAGAAAAGTGGTATAATATAAATGTGTTTCAACATATTAAATAGTGTTATAATTAAACATTAATGGTGTAAATAAATGATTGCTACCATAAGATATAAGTGATGAGATGGTTAGTGTAATTCAAAGGGTGATTTATACTCAAATGTTTGGGTTTTTTTGCTTCATATTGAATAGTAGAAGTATCCTGTGATAAAGGGAGACCATATATGTGATATGGTGTAATATTTTTCACTTATGAAGTGATATCAACTTATATAACAAGTGTTATAACTCAAAATGTATGTGACTTATTTCTTATTAACTGATGTTCATGTTTAAGAGTGAGTGATATCATATTTCTTATAGTTAAATAAATTAAATGTATAAATTACATCAGTTTATGGAAGTAGATGAGTGAATTTATAGTAATGATTTTATTGAATTAAAGTATTGTTTCCAATATTGAGTTCAAACTCATTTGTGTTTTAAGATTATTTTTGTCTCTTTATTATGTTGTAAACTCATGAAACGAGATATTTAAGAAAATAAAAATACAAGTGAAAGAGATTGAGTCTTAAAATAATTCTTTGAAATTCACTTTAAACCATGATATTAATCAATTTTGTAAAGAGTGTTCAATAATTTGATATATCTTAGATGTTTTAAAAAATTATAAAGAGCTAAAAAATACAAGGAATGTACTAAGAATGGTATAAATGAAATTCATAGCCAATGGTTCTAGAGTTGAAGTGGATTTGGAATTGAAAAAATACACCAAAGATTTTAAAGATATATTTTATATTACTAACTAAACTAGAAATCTTGGATGATAACATATTGTATAAAAATGGGTTATGAATAATTTTCATGAAAATGGAATAGTTCTAATTCTATTAAATATAGAATGTAGTTTTTAGGTGAAAATTGATGCGTTTTGGAGTATACGTCAATTATGGTGCATGGTCTCTCTAAAATATTTTACAATATTTTTGTTCAAAAAATGTAAATAAAATTTATAAATACACTCACATTGAGTTAAAGGGATAAAATGAAAAGTAAAATCTAGAATATGAAGAACCTTTTTCATTTTATTAATAAATGTGGAGTGATAAAAATATATTATAAATTCAAACAGGTTTTCTTGGTAGTTAGATTAAAATGGTTGAGTATTAATCATTGTAGTGTTGTCAAAAAATCCAAATGGGGTGAATGTTGTAACTCAGAGTTCGTGAGTTTAATTGGTTGAGTAATATTTTTTGGGTTTGTTGAAAAGGAATAGAGGTTGAAAATCCCAGTTAACATAATGGTGATATGAAGTAAAATAAATGTGGTTACTATACATGGGAACTATGTCTGTTGAGGGATATACATGGTAATAAAATATAAAATTTTTTAGGGTAAATCTAGGATAGATGTATTAAAGGTTATATAGTGTCTATATGGTGTTATGAAATTAATTGTAAATACTCCTAGATATTTATATATATCATGGTTATGTATTATAGTAGTTCAATAATTAGAGAGAAAATAAATAGATGGAGTTTGATACTATATATAGAATTAAAAAAAGTTATTACGTGAATAACAATGAATATTCTTCTATATTATCATAGATAAGGTAGTGTGAGATTGCACTAAGTCATTTAGAGAATAATGGAGGTGTTTTGTTGAATTAAGAGGATATCACACTGTAATAGTGTATATCACAATGTAATAATGTCATGTAAGAATAATCTTATTCTAGGTAAGATTAATTCAAGTGAAACCTCTTTGTCAGGATTTTTTAAACCATAAACGTTTTAATATATACATATATTTCTATATAAAACTATTTTTTATTGAGTTTCATGATTTAATAACTATCCATACACTTTGAAACTAATGTTTTCAAAATGAAGAGGACACCATGAATATTTATTATATGGATTTATAGAGTTGGATGAATAATTTCATGATCTAGAATAGTTCCATGTAGAAACTAGTATTTAATAAGAGTAAACCTTACTACAAAAAAACATGGGTAGGTGTAAATGGAGGTTGTATAAGAATAAATATGAAGGATTGAATAGATATAATTCCCATGAATATATTTATAAGGCTAAAACATTCTCACATAAGAGTAGACAAAATATACATAAGAATAATAGGTTTAGGATCATATTGTAGTAGTACTAACACATTCAAAATGAAAAATCTATAGAATGGGATATAACAATGAAAACAAAAAATGTAACAGTTTTGTTATGGGATCAATGTTTTTTGATTAATTATTTTCTCATAAGTAGGATCTTGAAATATGAGTCCATGCCACAATTGGATGATCACAAAAAATGGGTCAATGAATTAAAATGTTTCGAATTGATCACGATGTGATCTTTAAGGTATTTTAAAAAAGGATTTACCCAATTTTGTATATCGATTTATTAACTACACATCAAGATATAATATTTTTTTCATATCCAATAATTTTGAAAATAAAATACCATCACGGTAAAATATAGGAAATTATGTCCAGATGATCCAATTACAAGAATATCAAAGTTATTAGGTCTGAATTAAAATAGAAGAGGATTTTTCTTGAGATTCAGGATCATAATTTTACTTGAAGAATCATGTTATGACCACATTAATGAGTTTGGGTATGTATGGTCCCTATGTATTTAAAATTATAATTATATCTAGACCATCCGTCAACCATGTGAATTTGACCCATTTGATGTTTTAATGGTTTAAACTTATTTAAAATATATTTTTGACCTTGTATTTAAAATTTATCATGTATTATTTAGGATTTTTTTATTGATATTGAAAAAAATTTAATGGTTACAGTGAATTTTGGGAAATTTTCTGTTTTTTAGTTTTATGATATAGTTTTCATAAATTTAGAAAAGGCTTCAAGAAACATTATATTATATATAATTTTATAGAAAAATATTACGTTACCTATGATTTCAAAAATATTATACATTAGAAAATAGGTAAATTATTTGAGGTGTGATGTTTTTATTTCATACATGTGGTTCTCATGTGTTGCTTATATATTTTCTATAAACATAAATTAGTTCAAATTATTACATATCATTATGGAAGGAAAAAATGTTATGATTGGAAAATGTGTAAAATTCCTATTTTTGATGTATCACATAGGAGAATGAAATATATATTACATATGGTTGTTGAGATTAAGTAAATAAAAAATTACATTTGAGGAAAAATATATTACATATGTGTGATTATATTAATTTTGAAGAATTATTTATGTATTGTATCTTATATATGATATAAATATCATATACATGAATGAAATATATTACATTTTGAATTTATACCTAAGGAAAATATATAACGTATCAAAATATATTCTGTATGTGAAAGGAAATATATTATATATCACATTTTCCATAATGAAAATATATTTTAGTTCAGTGATTTTGGTCCATGAAATATAAACATGGTTTCATCATATCTAAATTCATCATAATGTTAAAAATATTTTATTTACTCATTATATATTATTTTACTAACATCTGTAATTGGATGTGATGAAAAATTAATCACATCACTTCATTGAAGCGGTAGTCCGCACACATTCGTGGGTAAGTGTTTTGCATCATTCAATGTATGGAAAGAAAGAAAGTTAAAAAATAATTTATATTTACAAATAAATAATTATATCATTATTATCATAAAAATTTATAAAATTAATATATATAAACCATCCATTAATGGTGGTGATGGAAAATTAAATACATCACTTGATGGAGGGGTTAATCTACACGTATACATAATCAACGTTCTCATTTTTCTAATAGATTAAAATTAAATAAAGTAGAAAAGGTATTATTAAAAAAATTAATAATAATATTATAAATATCATATTTATTCATTAAATATATCCTTATGGCCATCCATGTTATGTTGTGGTAGAAAACGAAATACATCACTTCATGGAGGCAGAAGTCCACAAGTACGCACAAGTGACATTTTCATTTTCCATTAAATGGAAAGTAGTTAGAAAATATTTTTTTCCATGAATATAACAATTTTTTATTATACTTATGATAATAATTTAATTATATTATGATGTATAAAATAGATTTATTTGGGTGGAGGAGGAAATAAACTCCAAAGAATATGGTTAATACAATTATAACTTTTTTGAGTATCTTCATTGGCTCACACATTAAGTCATCTTAATATGGTCTTTTGGGGAGACCATGAAATATTGTAAGTATGGATACGACTAGGGTAGTTATTTTGGTATAATTCTTTCGAGATAAGGTTCTCATGGATTGTGAAAAAAAAAGGAGTGGAGGTTCTCTTTTATAATAGTTGGGTGTGATACCCTTGTAAATATTAATAACATTAAAATATAATAAATATCTTTTTCAAGAAATGTTGATCTAATTTATCCCAATCTCAAATATAGTATATTTTATGGTCTAAATAAACTCTTAAAATCATATTTAGGAAAGTTATAGAGATATTTGAATCCTTGTCTCTTAGGTTAACCCCCTATTTAACCTTTTTATACCTTACTATGTTGACAAACTTTTACCATGGTAACTATTATTTATGACTAAAAAGAAATTTTAATCATTAAAAAATTTAAAATTTTAATTTAAAATTTGAAATCAATTTTCTCTGATACAGTTTATAGAGGTAGTAAAATTTATGTTTTAAACATGTATGTATAACACAATGAAAAAAAGCTTCAAGAAAAATAACCTCCTTATACATAAAAATGATTTTATACCAAAATAATTTTTAATATTGATTCACATGAAAATAATTTAATTATATTTAATAAAATTAATCTTATTTTTCATTAAAAACAAATAAAATCATCCTTTTGAAAAAAATAATTTAAAATAATAATGATTTTTTTGTATTTGAATAAACACGTTTCATAGATTTTCAAAATGTCAAACATGAATTTCTAAGTCCAATTTTATATTTTTTATTGAATTATAATAATAAATAATTATATATTTTTTCTATAAAAATGTTTATTAAACATTTTGATCCTTAATATATCACGATGATATCATAAAAATGACAGTAATTATAAAATGTGTATTTTCACTATTCACCAAAAAATTAACATTTTTAGAAAAATCTCAAAAATAAACCCTAAGATAATTTTGAAATTATAAATTAAAAAATTATGTTCCACTTTAAAAATTAATATCATAATATACATGAATTTAACTTTTAAATAAAAATAATAAAATAATGAAAAATCTCTTTAATATAAAAACAATTTTTTTTTAAAAATAAAGTGTTCTTGAAAGTATTTCATATCATTTATTGATGAGTTTTTTTAAAATTTTATAATATTAATATATTTATTTTTTACTTTCATTTTAATAAAGTGTTATTAACTTTATTCCAGTAATGTGTATGTCACATAAAAATCAATATGATATTTACTTGAATTAATACATACTAAAATCTTAGTGTGTTACATTATAACTATAGGAATTAGAGGAAATTTGAAGAGACGATTTTTAAAATTATAAAATTTTAAAATATATTACTATATATAATTAATAAAAATATCATCCAACAAAAACACGTCTATATAGATGACCATGTTTTGATGTTATATATCCACACATTCAAATCGATGTCAGAAAAACTTTGTTCCAAGTGGGAAGGTCCATTCATAGTAACTCATTTATTTACTTTTGGTTTTATACTGAATATGAAGGAATTTAATCATGAAAAATTCTATATTAATGATTATAGGATGAAGAAATTATATGGAAACTTTCTTTAAGACTCAGTGGAGGAGATCGTACTCCTCCACCCTATTCAGAATTGAAGACCATTTAATCATCCATTTCCCTAATACTTTGATGTTAATATAAGTCTACAAGTATTTAGATTCAATGATAAATATAATGGAATACATTTAAGAAACTAAATTATTTAATTTAATTTTTTTAAACCTTTTTAATTTAATATTTTTTTAATTTTTAATTTTTTGAAATTTTATGTCTTTTTTAGATTATTGTGTGTTTTAGTTTTCAATTTTTATATATTTTAAATCATTTTGAGCTAAATTCTAATTTCCAAACAACTTTTGAATCTATTAAAATTTTGAGAAACATATTTGAACCTTCTAATCACCTTAAATTAAATCTAAATTAAACTTTTTTCCAAATTATATTTGAAGGAAAATCAATTAAGGGCATGTAATATTTGAATACCATTCCTTGATATATTATCCTCTATTTTAAATTAAATTACCTTTGATAATTATGAAAATGTATTATCTTAAACTTTATAATGAATATTTTTTGAGAGAACCAGTTTTTTTTGAAAACGTAGAACCTTATTAATATTCTATTAAAACTTAAAGAGATTTCATGGAACTTGTTCTGTAAATTATTAAGAAATTCATTTGATTTCAAAGAAACTTTTTACAATAAACTCTATTTTTTAGAGAACCATGAAATTTCACCCAAGTATCCATTAGAATCCATGAATGAAGTTATTAGGAAAATATATTATAATAAAAATATCTCTATCTACCTTGGTCTAGCAGATAATGTACGATCTATGTTATTTTCAAGTGGGAGGAAGAGAAAAATTGAGCAGGAAGAAATTGTTATAAAATATGTGATTAAACTGAAGAATTTTGTGCTGCCTATTTTTTTATATTGTGTTTTTAATTATATAATTTTTCTAATTATTTATATATTCTCTCTATAATATCTAAATTATGTAATTTACGTCTCTTACTATTTTGAAGAATAAATGTCCCTCCCTTTCCCCATAAAAATCATATTCAACACAAAATTTCATATCATAATTCAAGATGAATCAATGAAAGAATGTGGTAAATAGGGATGTTATATTCCATTTATGTTTAAGACCTATAAGTTAGACTAACCATAAAGTGGAATGGGAGTAAAGAGACCAATTTGAACTAAAATATGGTTTAGAATTTTATATTTTTGAAGTATTTTGTAGAGAGGTTACTTGAGATCAACCTATTGAAGCATGAGAATTTTGAGGAAGGACCTCTGAACATCAAAATAAAAAAAATTAAATACTTCTTAACATTGGAAAATAAATATATCACACCTACAATAAAGGTTTCTAGGTCCCTATTTTCCTTCAAGATAAAAACAAACAAAATTGATACATACATAAGAAAACAGGGATATGAACAATTAAAAATATTGAAATAATAAAATTTGTGTATTATTTTAGAATACTTATTTGACATATAGTGGTGTAGATGGAAGTGAGATAAGTGAGAGGAATCCAATCTTAAATGAAACTAACAATCATGCTTTGTGTTTTGAAATATAGATAAACCTATTATTCTGCCTTAGAAAATTCTCAGTAGAAACCAACAGAGCCATGCACATGGAAACATTGAAAATCCCTCATGATAAGAAAAAATAATTTTCACATTGGTTGTAAATGAATAAATACAACATACATAAGATGAAACTTCTATGTACTTGGAATGTGGAATATTTGATTGAAATTCATATTTGAGTAATGAGTGGAATATTTTTAAAAACACATGTATAAGTGTGTACGAGAGGATAAAATAAGTAGAAATTACATGAATTTAATTAATCAGTAAAACAGAATAAAGAAGATCATGGAATCATCATGATCTTTAGAAACATGTTGTTGACTAATTAACTCACATGGGTTAATGATTTAATTTCTCTTAAGTAATACTTTATTTTTTAATTCTCTAATAGTTCATGGCCAATATGTAGGTTAATTGATAAGGGAAATAAATTAAACATATTTCTTAATTTTAAATTCATTAAAGACCCTAGTTTTTAGTAATTTATTTATATTTTTATTGGTTTGGAATTAAAGTTTCATTCTGTTATTTTTGGAAATTACTATTTAAATATCTAAAAATTTTGGAATTAATTGTTACGTTAAATTTCTAGACTGAAAAATGATGGATTTACCTTTATTTATCTCTAATTAGATATAATAAAGGTAAAACCCCAAATATTATAGAGTTTTAAGTTCTATAAACATTGTGATGAAGTTGAAAATTAGTTAAGGGAATTATATTATGATACTCAACCATAAAATAATTCACTCACGCTTAAGATGATCTATCTTATTGTGGATCCTCAATATGTGAATTTTTCAACATTGATCCATCCATAAGAAATATTGAAATTTTTTATATGAATTTTATAATTCATAAATTTTTCAAAAAAAAGTCCCCCAAAAGATAATTCATCTTCGTAAAGATGAATTTACCAAGATTTGGATAATTTATCTTATAACACTCTTATATACGATGATTTCATTAGAAGAAATTAAGACAATGAATGAAAATAATAGAGATTTGGAATATATTTTCGGACTTCAATCTAAGTCCTTGGGTGGACATGGAAGCCTTCATAAAACCAATATATCTGGATCACTTTGGCATGACCACATTCAGAGGGAATGAATTGGCGAGGGATGAATTTGTATCACTTAAAATAATGTATCACTTTTAATACCTCTATAAATTATTCAGTAAATGATTATCTAGTATGTTTTACCTATGATAAGAAATTATTCATATAAAATAATAACTCATAGGTAACACCATGATTTTTTATAAGGTACACCTATAATTTGGATGACTATGCCCACAATGTACAGCAGTAATTGTCCGATGCACATAAATTTCTTTTTATGACTAAAGAAATAATTATAAAAGGTTATATACATGAACTCATTTTTTAATCAATGAATAGAAAAAATTAAAATTTTATCTTTGAAGAAAAATATTATAGGGTATCATCATGTACCTTATGAAGTGATCGGTAGTGTATTCCAAGCCTTCTTCAATTGAAAACAATAATTAATATCAAATTCCTCGGAATGAAGAAATCAAATAGACAACTCCATTTCACAAAAATCAGTGTTCAGTCTCATAAATGTGGAAATCTATTTAAATACCTCTTCCTCTTCTTCAATCACAATAATATCAAGATGTTATAGACTATTATTCACAAGCTCTCTTATATGAGCAAAATGATAATCAACAAACAACTACTAGGTCACTGAATCTTAATCGACATAAGATCATTGACACAACCAATATGGAATACTATTCATTATCATATTCTTAGTTAATCAAGAAATTCATAAATATTTTCTTACATATTTTGATAAAGTTTAAGCCCCATAAAGTTAACATGAAATCAATATTTCATTTGATGTTGTGTTCGTGAAATATTTACATGGAATTCTCATGGAAAAACTAGCACAAACCAAGTATTATGATTAATATTTTATATGATTAATCATTCTCATACCCTCGTCACATAAGTCCATATATTGAATTCAATTCCTTCTACTTTATATATGTTCAATAATGTGAAACTAGAGACTTATTTATGTAGATCAGTGTACACTACTACAGATATGGACATTAAAATCATGAAAAAAGGCATTTACAATACAAAAAAATCACTAATAAATGAAGATCTATTAAAAGGGGACCCCTTTGGTCAATGATAAATAAGTGCTTCTAAAAGGTACCTTTATTGTAACTTTTTCTAATGTGGATAAAAGTAAAAAGATAATTTTATTTTTGAAAAAAAAATTCCCATTAAATCATAGGGTGGACCACTAAATTTTATTAGTGATTGACCCTCCCTTTTAGCAGCACTCATACAGCCTCCCCCCTCTACATTAACATCACTAGGTAGCCCCTCCTCCCTTTAATAGTTCTATTAACATGCTTCATCCACCCGCGTACATGACTTACTATGCTGGGTTTTGAACTTGAGACCTCCCCCTCATACTCAAACACCTTTTTCACTCAACTATATTGTTTTTTGGATATTTTATGGTACATCTATATATTTATATATATTTGGTAACATTTTATTATGAATATATATATATATACTAACACATGAAAAAAATATGTTTTGTGTGTGTGTATGTGTGTGTATGATTATACATAAAAACACACACACACACAGATATTTATATATATGCATTCATCTATAAATATAATTATAACTATTTATATTTATTTACATATATTATATATCAATATTTATATACATATATTAGAATATATAGATAAATATATGTATGTTTGTCAATACACATGCACAAATATATTAATATATATACATTAATTGTTTATGTATATTAATATTCATACATTTTTATTTTATATAAAATGGATAATATTTTTTATTTAGATAAGTTTTATATATTGATAAATATATTTTATATTTAAATATGTTTAAATATTTACTTATAAAATTAATTTTTTATGTGTGAATATATATAAAATATTTATATATATTTATATATTTGATTACCAATAACATTAAATTGTGAAAAATGATAAACTTTTAAAGCCATAATTTCAATATGAAAGTAATCCCTATGAATAAATTGAGTCCCCACTAAAAAAGGGAAAAAAGGCCACTTAAAGCAAGTTGAAAATCCATCGAATGTTAAAAAATTGGTGTACCCGGACTAAAACCTCAGTTTTGGAGGCCTTTTTGGCAGATTTTTAGACTAAAAAATGTGAAAGAGGGTTTCTATCAGTCATTAAGGTGTATATATCATCACAGAATTTTATTTGATATGTGGTAGAGCTCAAACAGACACTTGGATCAAAATTTATGATTGTTTGTATTTTGAGTTACATTTTCAACTTATTTTCAATGTTTTATTAATTTTTTTATTTTTTTTATATTCAATTTGTTATTAAATGACTATCAATCGATAATAATTAGAAAATTATTAACCAAATGATAATTTTAATTATTTTATAATCCATTTTCACTAATTATCTTATATATCAAGTGTAAATTTCTATTTAGTCTTATCTAAAACATATTTCAAAAATATATATTATATTTATATCAATATAAATATAATTATCTATTAATATATTATTTTTAATGAAATAATTTTTTTAGATTTACACTATCAAATCTAGTAAAAAACGCTTAGAAAGGGGGTCTTTATCAGTTATTATAAAAAAGAGCTGGTAAAGGGGGTCCCTTTAACAACTCTTTTTAAGTGTTGTTAAATGGTTACTCTGCCTAAAGCCATATTTGGGGCAGTGGTATGTGATATATTTTACTTCATGCACTAGGTGATTGTGAAACAAGTTATCTTTGCATATGTTCAAGTACATGAATATCAATTTTTCTTCTTATACTAACTCACATGAACAACACACATCGTTTCTTACTTCACTTAACCAGGAAGGTTCACAATTCTTTTTCAGGAAAACCAGTATTGATTCATAGAAATTTGATGATATATGGTCTTAATAATGTGAATTCACTTGAGAAGTTATATTATTCTTCATATAACCAATGTAATTTATTTTAATGGGAAATAATACATGATTCCTTCTTCATCCAAATGGGTGTGCGAAACTCTCCTTCACAACGCATACTAGATCATAGATATTTTACTTTATATAAAAAAATCAAATGGATTCTCTGTATCAAGTGAAGTTATAGATCTCAAATAAGTAACAATATCTCCCAACTCAAGTGCCTCAATATTTATATATGATATTCACCATGTATTTCATTAATAAAATTTAATGTTAGGGTTCCTTGTGAATATCTCAAATTAAAATGTTGTATCACGGATTGATATTAAAATTATTAAATATTTTTTATTTTAAACTCTATGTGGGTTTCATTTTTGTCTTTTGATGATTCACTAAATTTTGGTATCTTCATGTAATCAGATAATTTCTTTATGAGATAATTTTCACATGCATACAATCATATCACATGCATTCAGATATATGAGCACCTCATTATATCATCATTTTCATTTGCATCCATATCATATTCTCTACAAAATATCACACATGCATGGCCTTATATTGATCGAGCTTGTATCAATTTTTCGGCATGATCATGAGAGATAGATTTTTTTCAAACTTTGGAGTTGAGTGGTCATCTTTTTTCATGACTTTTCTCATGAATATTTCAATTAATGGTTATTTAAGTGTTTCCAGGGTGTCCTTATCCCTATATAATAGTAACCATATGTAATGGTAGCTGAAGCTTCAAGATGGAATGGGGTGATCATCCATATTCGGATGCATTTGAACTGTTTCTTAAAGGTATCCCTTACCACTGTGTAAGGGTACCAAAATGAGGGTTTATCTATGTAAGGGTAAACCATGCATAAGGATTTCCCTAAAAATTTGTGATATTATGATTGAGATTAGCTAATTTAGAATCATTTGATCATAGGTCTTTTATTATGTCTTTATATTTTTAACTAAACTATATTCTCCTGTATTTTATAATCCTGCATGGGTATTTTGGATGGTCATCTTTCAATTAATAAACTTTCCTTCATCCTTAGTCACACGAACTGAAATCTGGGTTGAAACATGGAACAACTACAGACACACCCATCACCATTTTGGGCCACAAAATTTTTTTGTCAGCCCGAGCACATCTACTGAAACTTTAAATTCTCCATGTATATATCTCTATTTATCCATGTGGGTGTTATGCTCCCACTAACTCTTTCCTCCATTGATAGTTATCCTAACAATCTCTCCTACGTGGTTGATCCTTCCCCCACATGTTTGGATAGTGTTAGCCTATATGGTTAGATATAGTTGGCTAATTTGTAATTACCACCCATGTACTTTATATAGTTAACATGTATGAAACTTACAAGTCATAATAAATACCTTATTTTCTCCATTAAGTTCAAAAACCTGAGACGAAGGTGAATTAGGGTATAGAAGCTTAAAATGTCTTGTCCAAGAATGGTGGTTTAGGCTATATATCATATATACCTAGGCTCACTTCCATTATAAGGTTTAGGGTATTATCACCACATTCCCAAGGGTCTCCCTCTATGTATCTTTCTTAAGATCACAGCTAGTGGAAAGGACTAATGTCTCCATATTCCTTTGGACATTGCTCTTGGAACGGATCCACTCATAGTTTATAGAATTGTAGGTCCCTTCATTATCTCTAATTAATACACCCTTTCATGAATCTCAACTAGATTTCATGAATCTAATTTACTTCATGAATAATACATAGCCTTTGAAAATTTATTTACTTTCATGATGCCCAAAACATTCAGTTGGCTTAGATCCATCATGAACTTCTTCGCATGAAACTTATTTCGCGATTATCAAACCATTCAGTTGTCTTTTACAACCTTCAAGAACTTATTCTAAAATCACCTTTGTGAACTAAACATTACAAACCACCATACATGAACCACCTTCTGGATTGTGGATTTTTAAGATTTTTATTAAGTCTCACTACTTTTATGAAGGGGGTAAAGGACTATTTTTAGGTGTTTCAATCGATTCTAGAACCTTCCAGCCATATCATCGCCATTTCACAATTCTCCCACTTTTCTATCGTGATACTCCCTTTTTCACAAAGCTCTGTGGAAATTTTCTATTCACAATGCTTTTCATAATTTCATAGCATCCGTCAAAACCTTCACACCATTGTGATGCTCCACTCACAGTGTTCCTGAACCACATCATTTGTGATACTCTTCACTATCGTGTAGATCACCATTATATTTATTTGATACTTTTCCAAAAAAACCCGTATTGAATCCCATAATCATGAAACACATGCCCTTTCTATATTTTCATAAGGCCTTCAAGGAAATATTTTTTTCACGATGCTAGCCAAACTCCAAATTTTGGACCCCAAAACTTTCACAAGCACTAGGAAACATCATCACCTTGTGTACGCAATTTTTTATATTGCTTCCATAAAATTTATTCATTTTTATTGGATATTTTTTGACATTCCTAGTCAACAATCTCTCTATATCTCTACAAAAATCCCTAGAAACACTCTTTGTCAGTAAACACAATCAACCCCAAAAATACTGCAATGTTACCTTGAGGATTTTTTCCCAAAATACCTTCTTCAAAAAATTATTCATGAAAAAATATAAATATATTTTTTTGATGGACTTTAAATAAATTAATTCATATAAATGAATATTTTTATTGTCATCCACATTCATATATTTTTTCAAAAAATTTATAAATTTATAAATTTTCTTGAATTAATGAAGTCTCTTTCATCAATCATCATACTTATATTTATTTCACACAAAATTAAACTTTATACTTTCTTGTAGATGGATCTTCTTCAAAACGTCAACTACTTAAACTACCTTACCAACTAAGTATTGGAATATGACAACACGCATACATGCTAGTCTTCATCTTTAATTCATATTGAAATCTACGGTTTCATATCTTATGGGCTTATTGTCACCAAATAAAACACAAACACAAAGTAGGATCATCAATATCCCCATTTTTTCAATTAAAATTTATAAAATGGGATGTTGATATGTTCTTTATCACTATTTTTTCTTTTCTTCCTCCCCCTTTTTATAACAAGTGAAAATTACCTAAGATAGGATGTTATAGATTCTTTATTAAGCAATATTCCCCCAATGTTTCTACTCTATGACTATATGGGATAACTCGATATAGAAAACAAGATGGTATAATTTATATATAAATGTTATTCATTATCAATTCAAAATATAATAATAACCAATATATCAAAACTTTTTTCTTTCCTTGGAGACTACTCGATTGTTTCCCGGTTGATGGTTATTGTTTAATACAAATTTATGAAATGCAAGTAGAAATTGCATGATGACACCTATAAATAAAATTATTAAGATACATTGAAAATCAAATTCCTTTACTCAACAAAAAGAATGTATTAAAATGATTCATTTATAATATGTGTATCATGTTCATGAAATCAGTCATGGAAGTTATTTTTTTATTTTTCATTTCATTGATTCATTTTTGTTCTCCCCCCTTAAGATCAAACATTATTTCATTTTTTTTGTGACTAAGGATAAGAGAGAGTTCCAACATACCTCATTAATGAGTTCTTTATCAAGTAACTTCCATAGATAATATATTTGATTATAGTATAATCCTATAGGAAATTATTTAGATACTCCCCCTCAAGGGATGACCTCCTTTTTCACTTCATCAATATGGATCTTATAATCATTTTCTCTTCTATATTCCTGTTGATGTGTGTGTTAATTGTTTTCATCTCATCCATGATGGTGACTAAAATGTGTTTTATAAAAAATGGTTGCTTGACCATATTAATCGAGGGTAATCTATGAAATTATAAAACAAATAATATTCAATATAAAAGAAGATAGATCAAACCCAAATGGTTACTTAGATAAATTGGGGAATGAATATTCCATATAGCATATATGTAAATAAAATTTCTTCAACTCATTTCTCCTCCTAAGAATGTGCATCACCCTAAATTCCCTATAAGTAATAAATTAACCTAAATTATATGGTAATAAGGTGTATATACTTTTCTTTTCATTGATAAAAATAAAGTTGATAATTTTTTCTATACCATTAAACACCCTTATTCTATCCTCAAATCAAGGGTGAAATCATCAAAATGACTATTCTGAATTTCATGGAAATTTTGGTTATCATGGAATCTCTTCATTCAACATTTGTTTTGTGTGGAATCTTCTTCTTTATAATATCTATCATGGAAAATTAATTATTTGGTGATTTATGGATCTATTTCCACGTCACTAATTCAACTGGAGTTATGAAGAAGTAATCATATAAGATGGGTCCATATTTCTGAAACCTTCTACATTGTACTTTTGATGTTATTTTTTATCATTTATTGACAACCTCTTATGAAATTAAACTTCATCATGTGGAATCAATAAATTTTATATAGATTCTTCTTTATTATACTCTTTTTTAGATTTCCTTCCTCTTTCTAAATTAGCTATGAAAATTACCAATATGTCATTTGAATATGAAAAATATTTCTTGTTAGATCCACATGGATCCTCAAGTAAGATCTTTACCACTTCTGTCCATTTTTTTAGACTAGTCTTCTCATTTGATTCATAAGATTACTTAAATTCATTATGATATTCATGGAATTCTTATAGTGATCCATGGTATGACCTATTCTTTTAAAAAATAGGTATCTTATTCTCTTTAGTGTATCACCCATTTTGAAATTCTTAGTTTTAATGTGAGTATTAGTATTATTCTGATTCCAACCCAAGGTATCCTTACGTGTATCTTCATACTTTAGGGTATTTTTAATCTTAATTGTTTCTTTGGAATGATTTTATGATATATACTTGAATACCTCTTCACTATAACCACTTCTGTTATAAACACTGTATATATTCTTCAAACTTTCAAATATATTTATAACAAAAGATTCGTCTTTTCCTTTAGTGTAGTTCTCTTCATTAATAATTTTACCCCCTTTATATAGGCTTACTATTATTTTAAGATAGTAATATATTATAAAAGAAATAATATTCCATGTGCCTGAATATGTTGCATCACCAACAATATCCAACATATCTTGATCTCTTCTTTTGGATAATAGTGTGGAAAGATTGGGATGCTTGTTAATTATATTTCCCTTCGATATTCTATTGGGATTTATTAGGGAAACATATTATGTTAATCTTATATTTATTCACTATATATGTAGTGGTGATAATTTCATCATCTGTCTTCATAAAATTGTGTATTGGATATGATTTTGAACCCGCACTATGCATAGAACTAGAATTAGAAGAAATATCATCGTTTAATATGGTTGGTAACTTACACATAAAGACTCACTAGGATTTAGCATTGAATTATATCAAATTGTTCTTTCCACAATCTAAAGGCATTTTTTGGATAAGAACCCTATTATAATTTTGTGTGGATACAAATCTTGAATTAATAACTCGGTATTCAATATGTTGTGAATACTTAGCTTGAATATTTTCAATATTTTTCTGTTTGACTCCAAGTTCAAGAAATTTTATATTAAGGATGAATTTCCCTACCTCTCCTAATTTCAATCTGGTTCACATTATTTCCTAATAATTATAATATCCACATCATGAATTTTATGTCTCTACTATAGAAAGGTGTTAAACTCCTTGATCTTGTTTTTTATCTCATGTTAAGCATTCTTCACATCAATGATATACTTATTATTTTCTTTTAATTAATGGAACTTTTATTTAAATTAATTATTGTAATCCGCTTTTTATGATTTAGTTTATCCACATATATTTAAAAATGAAACATATTTTTTCATGTTCAACTATATTCGCTTCATGGCTCAAATTTTCTTGGAGAAATTGATGTTAGATTTCCTTATTTCCTAAAAGGAATTATCACTATTATCCAAGTATTATTCAAGATCCTAAAATATATAACCTTTTTCATTTTAATTTATAGTGATATCAACACATTTCATCACTCATTATGTCAATTCACCCTCTATTTTTTAGGCTCTTCTTCTATAGAGGTGATCTATTTTTATAAGGTCTTCCTCCAAACTATATAATTATTATTGTATAAGGAATGATATCAACCACTTTTGATTTGTTATTTTGTTGGAAAGTATCATAAAAAACATATTTGATACCTCTTCATCTTAATATGTGGTAGAACTATTATATATTACTTTTTTAATAGATTAATCTACTAGATATTTGACTCTCATGTAGGACATGCCTTATTGAAGAATAATGAATTGGTAAACTGACTCATCGTCCTATTTTCACAATAGTGGTGTATTCTTTATCCTTCTCATTTATTTATTTCTTATATTATTCAATTTATTTTCTAAGATATAATTTTTATCTACAATAGATACAACTCCTCAATGTTTTCACTCCATTCTGAATTGAGAAGAGAACAAAGATCTTCCTCAAGATTTTAATCAGGGTGTAACATACTAAATTTTCAAAGAGGTATGTAAAATTAATCTATTATTAAAAAAATTATTCTTTTAATGTGATCAATGGGATAACGAGTGGTTGGGGAGATTTTGGAGCTCATTCAGAGCCTGAATCTACAAAATTTGGAAAGACAAACTGAGCAGTATAGTTACCAAATAGTTAGTGTTAACCATACAACTCAATCGTGAAGGGTGGTCGAGTGCCCTATCTAGGGATACATGGTTTGTTCTAAACATGAATCCATATACACATGTAAATTTAATAGTTTTAAGTCCCATTCTTGTGGGGTTTTCCATGGGTTGTGCATGGTTAGTCAACCTATGTACCTAGACCATGAAATGGGTGTTTTGGGGTAGTTCATGGCACGAGGTTTACGCACTGTTTTGGAAAACAAAGAAACCAAACCATGTGCCTCTTAAAAAGATGGATGAGTTAACTTTTTCGATATTTTTATTTAAAAGGGATAACCTTTTTCTTCTACCTCTATTTTTTAGTGGACCATATGCCCAAGGAGATCTCTCCATGCCTAAGCTACGCTTTGTGGTTACTTATCAATCTGATCTCAGAATCAACCACCGTTTGACTCATTGGATCTCTCCCAGTAAGATATATAATACTCTTCCTTCATTTCTTGGTTTCTCTATCTAAATTATGAACTATTGTTGTGTGAGATAATGTGCCCAATTTTCTGTGAATATTTATATTTCATTTATTTCATCTGTTCAAGATCTATTAAAAGGCCAACGATGGATGATGGGTCATCTATGAACATAAGGTAGGTGGTCAAGTAATTTTACCTAATACAAATGTTGTATTTATCATGCATAGTTATTCCTTGTTTCAAACTCCTCTGGTGATGCCTCCTAAATGTTTAATAAATTAAATTTAATGGTAAACCCATGTTTAATGTAGTTCTAGAAACCTATGAATTAACATCATAGGATGACAAAACCAAAATGATCCACTTCAAAGGGTGTGACTTCCTTAATGTCCCAATATATACATACCACGAATTGAATTATACCACCAATTGAGGTGCGTGAATTCCCCCAAGTAATTATTATATATTTTTTCTTAAATGGTATTAATATTTAGGCTAGCTAAACCCATACCATTACATCAAACTAAGGGAGATATAAGGGTACTGATATAAGGATTCCTTATAAGGGAACAACAAACATCATAAATTATAATTTGTAAAATAAGCTCAATTCTACAAGAGTGGTACTTGGTTTATTTTATTTATGTTTCCTTATCTAGTTATTTGAATGGAATGTGTTATAAGTTATTTGTATTTCCATGTTAATTTATTATCATTAATTCATTATTTATTCCACTTTATTTACCCTTACTAAGCATTTGAGCTCATCCTTATTATGTGGAATTTCCCCAGGTTATAAAGTAGAAAGATTTGAATAATATTTCATGGATGTGGTTTATTTCATTTTTTATGTATCATGTTTTATTTTTTATTTACCAATTTTTTAGGGGTATTATTTATGTAATATGGATTTCTAAGACTGCTAAATTGATGTTCTAGCAGGATTTGATTCCTTGTGGTAATGACAATGTAATAAAATAATTCAATAGCTCCAGGATTCTAGGGTCAGACCATTATAGTTTTTATCAAAGGAAGTTTAGCAAAAACCTTGGAAATTAAATTTAGAAAACATGGCTTAGGTAGAAAAATCCTAATATAGACTTTGATGATAATTATAGAAGAACATCCTATAATTTTGGTAAGGTATAGATTATTTGGGTACTCCAAGAATACATCCATGTCTGGATACCACAAGTGGACATGGTTCTGGAACAAATGTACCCAGGATTAATAACTCCGATAAGGTGTTTTGAGCCTGACTCGTGGTAACCTGTTACATGAAAAAAGGCCTTATTACGCACCTAGTTTGACAATATGGAGGGATACACTTGGGATAATTCACATTTTACTTACCTACCATTATGAAGGATTTAGAAGTAATTATTTCCCCAAAGTAGCCATGAATTATGATTCTAAGCTTTATGATGAAAACATTTATGTTATGCGATATACCATATTTGGAACTATATATTATAATTTTTTGAGTTAATCATGTGTATTATATTTTTTAGAAATGGCACCTAGTAGATGGAATATAAACCTCATAGTTGCACGAGTATATTATTCAAGGCCTCAAGACAATATTTTTAGGGGAAGTAATCTCCCAATAATAGTCATTATATAAGGACAAAGTGTCATACGATAATGGTATAGGTAAAGAGTACTATATGTATTATGGATTCTGAGAAATTACAAGAACAAGAGGAAAGCTAGGAAAAATATGTATAAATGGATGAAGGGAAAGAATTATTTTCCTGCATGTGATAATTGTGGAAAAAACACCCTAGTACTTGCTTGAATGTAATGGGAGTTTCTTATAAGTGTTTAAAAAATGACACCATGTTTGTGATTTCAAGGGAATTAAAGTAAATTCCAAAGTGCAATGATTCCACTATAAAGAGAAGGGACACTAGGAAAATAAATTTCTCATGTGTCAAAGTAATATACAAAAATAGAGGAGAATAAATAACATTCATGTGTTTTTTGCTACCATGGATGAAGAGGAAGGATTAGTGTGCTATTTTTTCAGTTTAATAATTATTTCATTTGCGTATTTTACCAGTAATTTACTAGTTATAATAATTAATAAGTATATGAGGATTGTATTACAATAAGTTTTTGTTAATTATTTCAAATCATATGTTGAATGGTTCCAATAAAAGTTTTTTAGTAGAAAGTTAAACATTTCATGAGAATATGGTTGGAGGAAAGACAACCATTAATATTTTCTTGATGTTGAAATAATGATGAATAAATGATTGATTTGGAAAAAGTGATAACTACCTTGGAACTAATTAAGGACTTTCCAAAAAGTGTTCTATGCTATTATTGATGAAGTTTATAACACCTTTGGATTTAAGTAATATATCCAATAACATGTGTCTTATATAAGTAATAAAGAAGAATGCATGTTCCAAATAAGGTTTTGTGGGGATGTGAGTTATTACCATTTTTCAAGAGGATACATGATGAAGTTATTCACATGTTTGGAATGTGAAAGTCTAGAGATTCATCATGTTTATTAAAGTCTGATGATATATTAATTTTGGGAAATTCCACGACCATATTTCTAAAGTGTTTAATCAAAATATTTTCTAAAGGATAACCATTTATGAAATGGTTTAAGTTGAACTTTGGATATTGTTTTAGATATTTATATAGTACATCACTATATGATGAAACTTTTTCTATGAAATGAAATATAAATAGTTCAAGTCATGACCAAAGGATAAGAATATGATTTTAGAAAGTTACTGAGTATATATATTTAATTATATTCTTATACAATGAAAGAATTCCTCAACTCCTAGAAAATGATCTTGAAACCAGAAAAATTTTAAGTACCTTCATTTCCGATGAATCAAATTCCCCCTTTGATCATCACAGATTTAGGGCTTTTGATTGTTAACTATCTTCTAACCATTTTCTCTAGCACTATCCATCAGAACATGATTGTCAGATTTTATATCTATATCCACGTTCCCATTTACACCTATGTCATCCTACTAGGGAATCTACTTACACGACCATTATACTTTACTTTATCTCTTATTAAGAAGATGTGTTATTTCCCTATTCATGATTTTGGGTTTTTCAACAATAGTATTTATAAATATAAATTCTGTGATTACTAAGATCAAGTTTAAATTGTGAGGATACAATTTATTTAAGGTGGGGAGAAGGTAACATACCAAGAAATTACAATTTTTTAATTTTAGAATAAATATAATGTTTTCTCACTTCATATGAAACACCACACATAGTTAGCTTGTGTTATACGTAAGACAGGGTTTTATCGACATTTAATGTCACACCTATTTTGAAACTAAATTTTGGAAATTTTATAAATATAATATTTCAAAATAAACTTCATTTTTTAATTCAAAATGTCAAAATTATATTAAGTTGAATTTTGATATTTTTCTGAGAAGTTTCATTTTTTGATTAAAAGTGAAAAATACAACATTTTAGTTAAAAACATTCTTTTTGTTTAAATAATTATTGATTTTAAATTATATTTTAAATTTTTTTTGAAGACAAAATAGATAAATTATACATATATTAACCCAATTTTTTCCCTTTTAATCATTTTCATATTAAAATTGGACATAAAAACTTATTTAACTTTTGAACATTTCTACTTTAAAAATCGGCTTTCTCACCATGTCTGTATGATTAGCATTTATCATAATTTTAACACATCAATGATTTGAATTTTTAAAAATAGGCATAAATGGTTATAATCATTACAATATTTTAGGTCTAGTAATATTAACATAATTTTTGAACAAAAATCTTAGTGGAAGAGATGCAAATTAATTACGGTGATTAAGGTAATATTAAGCTTAATAATGGACTAAAAATTAATATTGAGGAAAAAATGACCTAGAAACATGTCCAAAAGACATTTTCTACCAATAAATATACCATATCCCCACATGGTACAAATTTTTTTGGTTATTGGGATATTATTAAATTTAAGTTCCCTATATAAAATTTTATGTAAGGAAAAAGACAAAAATGGCACTTTGCTTACCTTTAACAATTACAAAATATTGAGATATTTACAAAACATCATATTTTTTGATATAAATATCCTTTTGAAATATAAATGATATATTTTTATCAAAATTATTTATGAATAATTTTTATATATGGTCTAGATAAATAAAATTTTTAAGAAACACCAATGTAGGGATTATTTTGTTAATAACTTACTAGAATAAATGATACAATAAATAATAAAAGTAAAGTGAATTAATCGAATTATTGTCATTATTTATTATTATAGTTGAGTATATCCTATTTAAAATCTGTAAAATTAATATATTTTCACTATAATATTGTTTTTATATTTTAAAATTAAAATTTAATAAATAATGTCAAAATTGACATTATTGCTATTTTACAATAATTGACATTATATTAATTGATTTATAATTAACAAAAACACTATATTTTTTCAAGTTATATTTAAGTTTTAATAGATATTAAATAAGGTCTATTAATTGACAAATTAATCATTTATTGTAAACATATTGAGCCAAATATTGTTAACATGGTCTAGGTGTAATCAATGTTTTAGTGCGTCACATGTGCTTGTTTTAAAATTAATATCCCAAAAATATTTGATTTTTTTGTATAAAATATATATAATATTTAAAATTAATTGGATATATATTTTCTAATAAATATCACTTCATTTTAGTCTTAACGGTTAAATTACTTAGGTTGGAAAACTAGATTCTTTGATAAAAACCAAAATGATAAAATTTCGGAATCTTTGATGTTAAGGAACAAAATTATTATAATGAGAATATTTTTTCTATTGGAGGTTTCAATAGGCCATGTTTAATCTTTAATACATTATTTGTCCATTTTTGAGGTACTTTAGGTAAGATATACCTCCCATTAATGAATATGTTTTTGGTATTTACAAGAATGCCACTCCCCCTCCACTATAAAAAGGGAAGCACTCTATCCCTTAGTCACACATATCAAGAAACTTTTTATTGACCAATATCTACCCAAATATTTCCCCAATATACCACCCATAATAATATAATCCTAACCTTGGTTATAAATAATTATAAGGAATCCCTTTGGTGAAAATCAAAGAGGAGTTACCCGATTAAGAGGTAACAAACCTCCTTAAGTTCTCTAGTTTTATTTCCATCTTCTAAGACCTCAAATCTCATTATTTGATGATTTTATAATAAAAAATTATTATAAATATAATAATATTTTTCTATGATAAGTTTTAAACCTAAAATAACACACAATTACATCTAATGGGTAACAAACATACTGTTTCTTTGTATGGCGAACTACTGCCTCACGAAACGATGATTGTTTATTTTTCCTTTACCACCTATCATGGTGGACATTATGATAGAAAATATGTTTATATATGATGTTTATGATATTTATTATTTATTTATACTTTTTTAATCCTTTTATAAAACATAAATTTAATAATTCCCATTTAGCGTTAATATGATAGCATCTTTTGAGAAATTATGTACTATCACCCCCTCAAAGCGATGTGATTCGTTCATGCTATACAAGGAATGTATTAAGGTTGATTTTAATAAAACTATGTAAAATATATAACATATATATAATAATTTAATTATAATATATATATGTATCATTTATTTTTCTTTATTTTAATAAGAAAAAGAAATGAAATTAGCGTTCATGTGTACGTTCAACCAACCATCTCCATGAACGGTGCATTTCATTTATTATCTTCAAACATTATGGAATATTATAAATAAATATATAATAAATATATAATATAATAAATTCATGGTTTAAATTATTTATATTATGAAATAGTGATCTATGTGACAATAAAAAGAAGAAAAAAAAAGTCAAAACATAGTTGAGAAAACTAGGTAATTAACACTCAGAATAGTTAAAATAATGAAATATTGTTAAAAAAATTGTCATAAAATATTGTAAGAACATAATATATGATATTATAAACCTGATAATGATTTTGGTATAAGTTATAAAAATATTTTAAACCACTGTATAGGAGGATAAATACCACACAACAAAAAGTAAGGTTAACGTAAATAATTTCGTCTCAATTTACATTCCATTGAGAATTATTTTTGTTATGCACCAATTCGCTTTTATATGTTATATATATTGAAATATGAGATGTTATATCATGAATATATTTATTATCATGAAATCATATGTTTCATTTAATTCATGGGGAATTATTATTTAAATTATTCAAAGTGTTATGGGACACTTTCGAATGTTAAAGATTCTGTTTCCTCAAGAATATTTTAATTTCAACAACCCTTGTTATTACGTATCCTCTTATGTGGTATTATTGGTAAATATATATTCTTTATTCAATATGGATATATGATAAATAACATTTTATATTAATTAAATCTATTATTTTATTTGAGGAATGCTTTGGACATGTAAGACACGGGTTGGGGACCGTTTATGGTAATCCCTACAGATTGGGGACTAGATAATGAAAGCCCCTCGATGCATCGGTAGTCTCATGGGTTGAAATTAGGTTGGAAAACCCTTCATATTTGTTACCTGTATGATATAAGAAGTCTTTTGAAATGTCTTTATAATATATTGAGGTTTTACAAACCAAATTTTTTTGTAACCAATATGTTTTAAACTATTGTGTGAAAGGTCTGGACTATAATGCTTCCATGTATGAAGGGAAAATGGTGTCCAATAATTAATCATTTCCTTTATTTAGAATTCAGTTATTATCATTATTTATCCATGAAATTTTGTAATAAAATATATATGGATGCATTTAATTATTAGATTATTGATTAATGACAAGTTTTTTAGTTTATTACCTTTTCATATTGATATTTACTTATCAAGTTTTTTAAATTAAATGTGTTATGAGTTATTTATCTTATAATGTTAATTTGTTCTCATCGATTCATTATTACTTCCAATTTACTTAACCTTTCTGATCATTTTAAATAACCCTTATTATATTTCCTCTCCCTATGTCATGAATAATAAAACATTGAGAAAGATTTCATGGACATGGTTTAATTCATTTTATTATGAATCATGTTTTATTTTCTATTTCCAAATGTATTATGGGTAACATGTATGTAATCTAGTTTTTCAAGACTACTAAATTGATTGGTACATCAGGATTTGATTCCTTGTAATCATGTCAATTTAATAAAATAATACATCTTCTTCTGGCTTTTTGGGTTAGGGCATTATAGCTCAAGGCTTGAGAGGTGTTAGGAGAAGAGGTAGTGAGTGGTGGTATTTATAGTGGAGGAGATGAGTGTTTTATCATTATTTTAATCATTAATTTATTATTTTGGAACAATAATATTAATAGATAAAATATTTTAACAAATATTATAAAATAATGAATAATAGTTATAGATTTTTGTATTACATCATCCATACATCATACACAACTCTATAATTCATGTATTTAGCATTTATCATAAATTATCATATTTTAATATTCACTAAAAATTCAAGTAATTCAGAAAAATCACAAAAAATCACCCTAAATATTTTTTGACCTGTAGGATTCAAAAATGAACTCCATTTTATGAAAATAAATTTCTAAATATGAGAAATTCAATTTTTAAATAAAATCATCATTTACTCGAAAAATACAAATTTTAAAATTATAACTGATTTTATAACACTTTGAAAAATTAATTAAGGACTCCTAAAATTACATTAGAATCATATGAAGAAAAAATATTAATTTATGAATAAATTTTATGAAAATAAATTTTCTTTTAAATTTATAATTTGATCACAAAATTGTAATTAAATATATATGACATATAAAAATACCAACACTTAATTAATACTTTTTAAAACACTTATTTACTTATACTATGATTTAATAATATCCTATAACCATTTTTAAGATGCTTAAATTTTATGTATACTTTCATAGGTAAGTTTACTATTCCATTTTCCAGTTTAATATTCATAAGGGTTACATTACTATTATAAAGGTCAAGTTACTATTTCATTGGTATATGTTCCTTAACTTCTAGAAATGATTCTTATTTATTTAATTCTTCATTTATAATATTTATATTGTGTTATTTATGTGATTTAATGGAATTTATACTATATGACATAATTATAATAATGGAATTTACATTGATAAAACATTGGGTCATTACACTTACTACTAGTCAAAACCCTTTGGTGTGTGGGGAGCCATGCTTGAGGTCATGTGGCCAACTTGATCAGTGCACTGATTAGTGGATTGTGGGGTGGGATGTTATAATGTGGTATCAAATTTTTTCTTTCCTTATTTATTTCTGTTTTCCTAATAGAAAAGAGTCTAGGGATTTATCAAAATTTGGTAATGATCCTTTTTTGGGTAGTAACTAACCCAAATTACCTAGGATGGGATATTGCACTTTGAGTTTATTACTATTAAAATTGTACTGAATTCACCATTGGATGATGCACATTTATTGGGATGTTATTATTATTGATAATGTTATTATGGACTAATTTTTTCCTTATCCTGGTCTTTGAAAGAGGTATCATCACATGAATCATTATAGGCACTTGAAGATTTGAATATCATACATTATTCCATGTTATGTAGGTATATTTAATTGTTTTCATTACTTGTATTTCATTGTTTATATGAATACCAATTGTAATTTATAAATCATGTACTTCCATATATTGAGAATTGTGATTAATTTAATCATATCGTTTTACTTTACCTGTTACATCTTGATACCATATTTAAGGGTTAGGTCAAAGTTACAAGATATACTGATTGCAATTTATAAAGGGTATGAGCCTTTATAATAGGGAATGGTGAGGCATCTAATTGAATGAGAATATATATATATATATATATATATATATATATATTAGAGTACAAATTTAAAGGAATCTAATATTTTTAAGGAAATGGTTTTTTCTAATTGGGGATGCTAATTGAAATTTAAATAATGTTTTCCTCTATACCTTTCAATTGACACTCCATATAATGATAAAACTATTGTATTATATGTGACCTTGACTCTAACTCAACCTTAGTAGCAGGAACTAGGAAGTGTCTGTTATGATCTGTTGTGGTCTTTCCTATCACATAGACATAGATTTAGGATTCGAAAGACAAGTGTGACTCATTTATAGGATTTTTGAGTACCTTTCATTGGTTATTATCCTATTTCTTTATATTGTTGAATATTCTCTAAGGTGCGCATTTAGAAATTATAGAGCTATGCCTCTAGGATTTCATTGATTCATGCATTGGGAGAGTGGTGAAAACCAAGCTCCGAAAGTGGTGGGACATGGGCCACCATCATTACCTCTAGAATTCCACTATAGGAACCTCTTATTATTCCTCTATTTAACATCAATGTGTATTTTCAAGAGTGCTTATTATGCCTCATGAATTATTTATAAGGATCTCACGGTCTTTCCCCTTCTATGGAAGAGTCGATGTGATAATTTTAATAGTAACATCCTCCCATATTATTGGGGGGTGGTGGTCCTCAGGCTGAAAACTCTTGGATAGAGGCAATGTTATCCATATTATATAATTTGGATATGCCTTCAGAGCATAGGGTTAATATAACCACCTATATACTTCATGGCTCCACTAAATATTGGTGGGATTTCATCTCTTAGGATGATTATTATCAGGCTATGGTCTAGGTGGACTTATAGACAATATTTAATGACTAATTCTTCACACAGATACTGAGATCAATCCATTCTATGTAGTTTATTCACATAAAATAGGGTTTTATGTCTATTATGGAGTATACAATTAATTTTTTTGAGATTCAACATTTTTCACTAACACAAACCGATGACGAGTTAATGACTTTGAGATGGTTTTTGTATGTGATTATTTATGCCATATGATCACATGTGAATGTATTTTAGTTGAAAAACATATTAGATATACTGAACCAAGAATTCATCACTGAGTGGAACATGTGTGATGTTGTAAATTTGATTCATGGAAGCTTAGCATCGATTTAGGGAGGTGGTTTATATAGAAATAAGAAATGTTGCTTTGATTCTTCACATAGTGGAAGCACGAGTTAGATGACATGAACAGACAATTATGTGGTGTTTCCCCAGTATGGTCAGATATACCATAAGAATACTGTTGTGTGAGGGACCCAATTGAGTGCCTAACTCAAGGTAGGATGGTTTACCATCAGGTTTTCTGTCAAAATCTCCCTCAAATTCCTATTGAGAAGGGATTTGTACTGACACCATGTTTGGGCACAGGATCTATAGCTCCAAATTAGATATGAAGATGTACTACTACCTGTTGATAAGGATCATAAGGTGTTTGTGGCCAAAGTATCCATCCTTATAGGTACAACTCAAATAGAGAGTGCATTCCGAGGTTACTCAGGTTGCATCTCAGGTCAGGGGTATTGGAATTATTTATGCATTTCTTCAAACTCTTGAGGAGAAGAGTCTAGGGACTTCTACCAATCAAGATAATATTCTAGTGACCTATACTTTAGTTTCTTCCCAATTTAATATATTTTTTTCAAAATATTTTTTATATATGGAAATTGTGGAGACCCTTGGGCTAGAAAAGGAATAATTTTATTTTATTATAACCTTAAATACATCTCTAGGAGTGTGTTCAGATAGGATACATTAGTGTAGGGATTTCTCTCTTAATTTGGGAACATATTTCTTCCTCTAGAGTATTTCTTTCTCTAGATTATTTCTATCCCCATGATAACATGTTTTGATGTCATTCTCGGGTTAGACTAGTTGGTTACATGTTGCACCCATATTGATTGGGATCACTATAGGTTGTATTTTATATGACATGAGGGAAGTACTTATATTCATAAGGGAGGATGGGATGTTCAAGAAAGTCAATCTATACCCAAGAAGCATGGTCTAGGCAGAGTGACGACCTAGATGGATAGTCTCTTTATGAGTGATTAGGGAATGTGATGTATGGAATTCCACCCTATGGTGTATCATTGCTGGGACATCTTCCCTGATGTATTTTATGGTTTTACTCTAGTTATATACATGGATTTAACTATTGATCTAGTGCTAGGAGTGGAACTATTGTCAATTCCACTTTTTAGGATGCCATAAACATAGCTTTTGGAACTAAATTTGTTAGAGGACTTGGAAGATAAGGGTTCTATAAGACCTAGTACTTCTCCAGGGGGTTCATCTATCCTTTTACCCAACAGATATATGGTACCCTCAAGTTGTGCATAGATTACTATCGATTGAACTAGTTTATATTAAATAATCGGTATTCACTACCTCTTATAGATGACCACTTTGACATACTCCAAGGAGTGGTGGTTTTATCTAAGATTTATTTGAGGTTATGATACCATCAGTTTCATGTAGGACCATTAAAAATATCACATATGGCATTATAGAGCATATACCGCTTGTATGAGTATCTAGTTATGTCATCCGACTTTATGAACGCACTAGCAGTTTTTATGGATATAACTAATCTTGTTTTCCACCTATATCTATATTCATTTTTTGTAGTCTTTGGGGATGATATCTTTTTGTATTCACATACACTACTTGACCATGTCAAACATCTTGAGATCATAAAGAATTGGTCTTGGAATAGTTTTGATATAGAAAGATCGAGTTAAAGTGTATGGGTCCCACTATCTAAGACCTCATGAGTGGAATTACCCTACACACTAACTTGAACTAGAAGCAATGGTTCATGATTTATGATTTTTGAGGAATTATATATTGGGTGAGAGGTTCTTCATTTAAACCGAAAAAAAAAACATCTCAAATACATTTCCACATAGTGTGATTTGAATCTCAGGAACACGGGTGGGTAGAATTCCTTAAGTCATTCGACGTTAAACTAACTTATACACTCATAAGGGGAAATGTAGTAGCTGACACCGGAATCTATAAGAATCAAGAATAGGCCATCCATGTGACCAGTAGTGAGTGGTAGTTGATTTCCCCATGTTATGAGATACACTTAGATATTAAGGAATATAATGGGAGGACAATTTTGGTAGATTTGGAAATGAAATCACCCCTTTTGGAATGGGTAATAATTAGATAGATTTCAGATCCTTGGGGCTTATTCCTAACGAATAGTATCTCAGAAGATGACCCACTACCGGGTTGGGTTGTCAATGTGGATGAGATTATTCACATCCATAAAAATATCTAGGTTCCATAGATGTTCAGGAAGAATTGATGTGGGAATATCATGCCTATATTTGGGAAGTACACCCTAGGTTTACCCAGATGTACCAAGACATAAGTCATTATTATTGGTGGTCAAGTATGAAGAGATTTATTTCATGTTTTATTAAACAATTTCCCATTTATCATTTGTTTAAGGTAGAGAACCAGTAACATGTAGGATTCTATAGCCTCTATCCATTACATAATATAACTGGGATTACTTCACTATAGTATTTTTGATAGGTTATCCAAGACCCCCTAAAAGAATTATCACATTATGGGTGAACTTTGAGAGGTTAACTTGGGTCACAAGCTTTCTACCTATTTAAGAGACCTTCTTAGATGATGAGATCAAGTGTCTTAATATTTCGGATATTTTTCACCTTTATGGTGTTCTACATTCTATCATAATGGAAAGAATCACTTTATTTACATCACATTACAATAAGGAGTTAAAGAAAGCACTGGGTACACATGTTATTTTAAGTACAACATATCACCTTCAGATGGACAGTATGTCTGATCATATGATACGAGTGTTAGAGGTTATAATCTAAAATTTTTTCCTTGATTTTGAAGGTCCTTGTGAGAAACATATACCTATCATTGATATTTCCTAAAATAATATCTTCTATAGTATCATAAAGTTGGCACTTTATGATGATCTATATGGTAGACAATGTTATTCACCCTAATGTTTGTTAAAGACAGGTGAAGTTTCACTACTAGGGACTCGTCTTATCTAATAGAATTTGGACCAGGTTCATATTATTCAAAAAAAATATGGATATCAATCAGTCCATGAATATGTCTTATACTGATCATCACTGCCAACCTATGGAGTTCATGGTGGGACAATAGATATTTTTGTGAGTTTTTCCTAGATTAGTTCATAGATGGATTCAAAGATAGGGAAAGATATCATCTAGTTACATCATGCCTTTTGATATATTGGAGGGAGCTAGGTCATTATCCTATTAGTTGGATTTACCTTAGAGGTATTAGTAAATTCATAATATCATCCATGTATCATATATTTTCTATTATTTCTCATCCCATGTCATTCATTTTATCCTATGGATATTGAGCTCTATGTAGATGTTCCCTTTGAGGAGTATCCTATATTTATCATTGATGAGGGCATAATGACTCTTTGAGGAAGGTTATTTCCTCTATTATGGGTGATATATTATTGCATACCTGTAAAAGAAGAGACATGGGAGTGAGAGGCTGATGTACATGCCTAGTGGTTGGTACTTTTCCCAAATGATGTTTTATCACCCTTAGAAGGTAAAATAAGGGTTGAGTTTATTTAACGAGGGGAGGTTGTAATGTATTGGATTTTTTAAGAGGTATAGAAAGATAATCTTCTGTTCAAAACCTAATGTTTTATGATTGTAATGTGTTCAAGTGGCTAAGGAGAGGTTCAAGAGATTCGGGGTCTTGTTCATAGCTAGGAGCTCCAAAATTTGGAAAGGAAAACTAACACGTATGGTCAGCACATGGTTAGTGTTAACCATGAAAATCAACCATGTGGGGTGGTCCAGTGCCCTATCTAGTGAATCATAGTTTCTTCAATTCATACATCCCTGGATGCATGGTCATGTGAGAACTATAAGTACCATTATAGATGGTGTATTTATGGGCTACACATAGTTAGTCAAATCGTTATCCTACCCTGTTTGAGGGGTGTTTTTTTACAATGATAAGTGAATGGTTGGATCAAGGTTTTAGCAACTGTGTCACTGAATCATATACATCTTAAAAGGTGGTCGATTTATCTTTTTTCTAACATTAATTTAAATTATATAACCCATTTCATCCTCATATGTTTTTCGGTGGACCATAAGCCTAAGGAGAGATCTCCATGCATAAGTTAGCTTTTCTGATTACTCAATTTTAAAAGATTGAAATAACCCACCATTTGACTCATTTGATCCCTCTCAGTAGAGCTTCATTACCCTTCAGTCTTTCTTGAATTCCTCTTATCATCTTCGTTACTATTTTTGTGTGAGCTAATATGACCTATTTTCAAGGAATTTGACTATTTTAATGATTTCATTCATTCTAACTCAATTCAAAGGAGAAAAATGGATGAAGTTTAATATACTAGCCTAAGGTAGGTCGTATAGTCATTTTCCATAAAAGTATCATTGTACTTATCCTGCTATATTATGTCATGCACTGGACTCCTCTGGTGAAACATCCTAAATTTAAAATAAACTAAATTAAATGATAAAACCATGTCTAATGTAGTCCTAGGAACCCATTAATTAAAATCATAGGGTGGCCACATCAACATGAGCCATAATGAATGGTGTGACTTCATTAAATTCTTAAGAGACTCGTGAATTTAATTTAATTAAATTCCCAATATATTTTTTTAATTTACACTAATAATGTTTATATTGTTTTTCTTAAATGGTATGAGTTTTCATGATAGTTAAACTCATACCCTTACCTCAAGCTGAGGGAAATACAAGGGTCATGATATAAATATTCCTTGTATGATCTCATCAATATTCATAAATTAGAATTTGAAAATGAATATTAATATGTTTGGAGTGATACTTTCTTTCTTTTATTGAATACCATGGATAGGATCATCGGGGCAGATGATCCATGTACTTTACCCATGAGAAATACATGGTTCTTTAGTGGATTAACATGGATGGTCTTGGTGGTAAATATTGTTATACCATTCCATGAGAAATACATGGTTACTTATATAGAACACCATGGACAGATCTAGAATTTTATTCCTTTAGACTATTCTAATAGTGATACTTAGATTCCACTTATGGATCGCCTTGGACAGACTCTTATAGTGACATATACTTATAGTTACCATGGAGTGATACTTTGGTTCCTCGTTATGGATCAACATACATGGGATTAGGATGATTCTTTCCTAATAAGTAAGGATTATGCTTTATTAAGAACTAAGGATTATTTTTTACTATGTTTAAGGATCTATCTGCCATGCCAAAGAACTTGTTTAGGCTCGATCCATGTTTACACTTGACTACTGATGGATTAGTTGTGTTTTCCATACATCTATTCCTACAAGATTATAATGTATCTATATATATATATCTATGTGTGTATATTTACATACATTCCCTTATGTACTATATCTGTATTGTTTTACCTTGGTTCAGAGTTATCCTTCTTAGTCTGAAACAGGTAGTGTTAGTTAGGTATCTCCTGAGGAACCTAGAAGGATCTGTTTTATTTATTTATTAACTTACCCATATATTTGACTACACACTACCCAGTTTATATGCATGGATTGGATAGTTCTAGATACTTTTGGTGGTGGAATACTGAGTATATCTCACACCCTATTCAGGTCTTCTATGGTACCCAAAAAAACTTCATGATTGTGGGGATAGACAAGGAGAAGCACCTAGCTTCCAATGTTTGATTTTCAGTATTGGTATAGGGTACATGATTAGATAACCGAGCCTATTATCATGATTCTATTGGAGGTATATTTTGTTATTTTTCCTTTTTTATCATTTGGTATATTCTTATACCCCTATATCCCATGTACATTCAATTTTGTATAAAATCATGACATGATCATAGTTTTTTTATCTGATATTTATTTAGATTCTTCATATTTATTATCGAGTTGATTTATTATTTACATATTTGTTACTTATTACTATTTCTATTAATTATAATTATTATTCACTAGTGTTCAACACTCTGATCAATAGGTTATTTTCTCCCCATGGGCACATCCTAGTCCCTCTCTACTAGTCGACTACCTATGAAATATGGGGAGGCAAACTTGACGTCATGTGGCCAACCGGCTCAGGGAACTAGTTAGTGTCTACCTGGGTCGAGTACTACACATGGAACCTAATTATAGGTATGATCCACTTTTATGTTTATTATTTGGATCACTTTTGGATGACTACACTGAGTGGGGATGAATTGGTGTGGGATGAATTTTTATCAATTTAAAACATTTATCACTTTTAATATCTCAATAACTTATTCAGTGAATGAAGCTCTTATCTTCTTTACTTGTGGGTAGAAAATATGCACATAAAATAATAAGTTGGAAGTAAAACTTGTATTTGTTAATGAGAACCACCTTTAATGTGGATGAATACATCTCCTATGTATGGCGGTTATTATCCCACACACATACCTTATATTTTATTACCAAAGAAAGCACGATAAATAGTATAGACATGTAATTTTTTTCCTAGCACTAACAAGATAAGATGAATGTTTTATCTTTAAATAACAATATTATAATATGTCATCATAACCCTTATGAAGTGATCTGTAGTGTAGTGGAAATATTCTTCAATAAACAATAAGAATTATGATCAACATCATCTAAATGTAGTAATAAAATGGATTTCTATATTTCTTAGTAATTAGTGGGATGTATTATAAATGAATAAATATAGTATGGTACCTCTTATATTTCTTCAGTCACAAAAATATTTGGACATTCTAGATTAGTATTCACAAGATCTCTATTGTGACACAAATAATAAATAACAATTAATTACTAGGTCATTGAATCTTTTTTCTCCTCTAATCTTTGACACAAGAAATATGGAATATTATTCAATATCATTTTATTTTATAATAACTGATTGATAAATTTATTCTTCTTTCTTTTAATAAAGTCACATCCTCACTCAACTAACATGAAATCAATATTGGATATCAAGTTGCATTCATGAAATTATTTCATGGAATTATATTGAAAACAATAGCACATACCAAGTATTATGATCAATATTTTATTTTCTTAATAAGTCCTATACTTATTTTTATGTGTCCATATTTGTGAGTCCATGGGCTTATTATTTGAAAAAGTTAAATAATTTGAAAACACTTTCTTATTTGTGTATATTAGATATCTTTTACTTCTTCCAATATATAATCACAAAATAAGATCTCTTAATATATGTTTATGTATGAGGATCTCAGATATTCTTCTTATACTTCCTCACATGAAGAATTCATGTGTGTTATTCCTTCATGAAACTAGGAAGGTTATCAATTCTTATTTGTGAATTTTTTTTGGTTTCATGGAACTTTGATATAAAATTATTTTAACGGTGTAAATTCACATGTGATAAAATTTTCTTCCTCGTATATCCCTCAGATATTATTTGAATAAGAAAGGGGGTGTGGTTCCTTCTTGGTGAAAATGAGTGTATAAAATAATGATTAATAAAGAAAATTATCTTGCTGATCTTTTCTTTTTCATGAACAATTCATGTGGATGCTCTATTTAAAGTGAAAATATAGATCTCAAAGAATTAGTAACAGCTCTTGATTCATGTTCCATTGTACTTAAAGATGATATTCATCACATGTTTGTCTAATATAAATGTCATGTCCAGTTTCCTCAAGAATATATATGATTAAATTTACATTTCATGCATAAATATTAAAATTACTAAAGCTTTTAGTATTTTAAACTCCACACGGGCATCCTTATAATATTTTGATGATGATGAAATTCATAAAGCCTTAAGATAATTGAATTTTTCCTCTATGAGAGATAGATCACTTGCATACGACCATATCACATGAATTAAAATACATTAATAACTCATTGTATCTTGTTTTTCATCCACAGTATTATCATATTCTCTATATAATGGTATGAGAGCATGGTCTTGGATTGATTGAGATTCTCTCGATGTCTCATCTTGATCATAGGAGATGGTTGTTTTTTAAACACTAAATTTGAGTTTACATTGGTTGTTATAAGTTTTCTCACATAAATGTTTTTTTAGTTGTGTAATGGTTCTAAACATATCCTTATTACTGCGTAAGGGTAACCCTTAATAAGGGAAGACGATGGTTGAATAGAACATGGGGTGATCAGATAGCTACATATGAATTTTTTAACTATTTCATAAAGGTATCCCTCTCCTCTTCATAAGGGTGACAGTATGAGGGTTGATACACATAAGGGTAGACTATGCATATGGTTTTCCCTTTAGATATATGATTTGTTTGGATTGATCTGATGGTTAAAAATCATTTGATCAGATTCCCTTCATTGTGTCTATATATTTTTAATGTAGTTGTAGTATCCCTAATTTTTTAGTACCTAATTAGTACTGTAAATGTTTAGGCTCCACTTAATAAAATTCTTCCCATACCAGTCTCTCTATCTGATACTAGGGTCAGCACCTAGAACACTTATACCCACACTCACATCATCAAGTCGTGACACACCATTGCACTTTCCACCCAAGAACCTCTATGCATTCTATATACGCACCATGCACATACCTATTTTCACCCATGTCAGTGTTATGTGCCTAATACCTCTAACATCCAATGATAGTTGTACTAGATGAATCTTCGATGTAGTTGAGCCTACTCCCACATGTGTGGAATAAAGCTAGACAAATTGGTTGGATATAATGGACATTTTTTTATTACCACCCATGTACTTATTATAATTTCCAATTATGAAAATTTCAAGCCATCCCAAATACCTTATTCGATAAATATTCATGAAAAAATATAATTATATTTTTTATGGCCTTTAAATCATTTTCTTCATCCGAAGTAATATTTTCCTTGTCTACCACCATCTTATGTTTTTTAAACAATGTGCAGCTTATCATGTGTTCTTTAATCCATGAAGACCATTTCATCAATAAATATACTTAAAATTACTTATTAATATAACATTTTAACTTAATAGGAATGTATATTATTCCAAACATCAACTACTTCAACTACATTACCAACAAATATCATTAAAACCACAACACACTTACAAGCTAGTATTCTTCTTCAATTCATAATTAAATACATTATTTCACCTCTTAAGTTATTTTTTAAAATGTATTTAACAAAAAAAAATTATGATCATCATAATTATAGGTGGCCACCTTGGATATTTTGAGAATGATATTTTTTATCAAGATCAAAAGAAAGTAATCCATTTATTTTAAATAAGAATGAATCATAAGTATTTAGAGAAAAAGGATGTAAGGGAACATTATAAAATCTGTAGGATAATATATTTAAGGATTTTCTATAGAAAAATAAGTAAAACCCATGAATATATAAAAGAAGAAAGTGGTAAAAGTGTGGTGGAGGATGAATAATTTTATCATTCTATATTTTTATATATTTTTCTACTTAATTTATGGTTTTTATAGTTTTCAATGACATCTCTATCTCCATTCATCTACGATGCCCTTAAAATGGAGGAGAAAAACAATATTATTAGAGATAGGAAGATCTAAATTTTTTATGTGTTCACATAATAATAGGTAAAAAACTCAATCACTTGTTAACTAGTTTTGATAAATAGTTTTAGTTATAAATCTCAAATGATGTCATTTTTTATTTCATTTTTATTGATTTGTTGTCTCTTTGGTTTATGATCTATCATCCCCCACCCCCACCCCACCCTTAATTTTATGTTATATATGGGGTAATAATCTAGTTATGAATGGTGAAGTTTTTTTAGTAGCAGACACATAGAGAAGAATTAAAAATTACAATTTGTTTTCTTAGGTAATGGTGACTTGTTTTATCACATTCAAACATAATAATGAGGCTGAGTATAAGATTATGATAAGTTTGTTCTCATAATAATAATTTAATCAAGGGTGAAATTTTAAATAGTTGTGTAACCTCTCATTAATTAGTTAATAAGAAGAAAGATAATGTAATTTAGAGATGTTGATAACATTATAATTTGGAATCCCTCCTTTCCCAATTAGGCTTATAATTTAAATATTTTTAATTTCTTATTTTATATCATTATTTAATTTCAGAAATCACAATCTCAAAACCAAATCCATATTCTATAACTAATCAAAAGGTAACAACTGATATTTATGCATTCCTCGTAGGATACAACCTAGTCTTACATATTATCCTACATTTTCAAGTAAATAAAATTATTTTTCTATACCCTATGATAGTTGTGAAATAGAAATCTATTCATTCCAGTTTTTTTATATGTACATGTGTGATCAGACCCTGATAAATCATGTCTACTATTTTATTACTGACATCACATGGTAACTATTTATTTGGATTATCATATGTGTATATTTGGTTCATTATAGTTTTTATTGATTTAAATTTATTTTTATATTATTTTTATTATTATTAGCAATCATTATAGTGTATAATAATACTGAAAATTTTTATATTATAAATAAAGACACTTTTGTGGTCAAAGTGAGAAACCATAAGTTCCAACAAGAACCCAACAACGACAAACATAAGATCAGAAACAACCTCATCCAAGCCAAAGCAGCGACCGCTAACTCCAAAGAAGGACCACTCGACGATCCCATGCAAGTATGGTCCCTCCCAATGTCAAGCCATCCCTTCTTATCCACCAAATCCCAAATGGCCTGCAGAGGAAGAAGCAGCACACTCTAGCCCATCTAAGCCGAACTGACCCTTCCACATTCCTCACACAACAAGATTGGTAACTCAACAAAGCATAAGCTAGGAAATAAGTAAAATAGAGTCACTGAAAACCAGTTGAATCTTACCAGAGGAAGAGTCTCTAACCAGCCTCCATGATAAATTAGACACCTGCAGAAGAGGATCCCCCCTTATCATGTCTTCAAAGGCAAAAGTCAGTTTGTTCCAGACCTGCATATACTCCTCAAGTCCGATCAACCCCTTATTGAAGCCTCCAACCAGGATCGTGTCCTGTTTATCAACCCAAATATATTGTTCCTCATTAAGCTCCACTTCAAGATTCATACCCATCATCTTGGATGCATCCTCTTCTGAGGCGTTGAGGAATAACACCTGCTCTGTCACCACATCACCCGAACTTAAGACCAAATCCAGGGAAGGCCCAAGCTGTCCAGGTGAATATAGACTGATCTCCTTGTCCAGCTTCTCAACCAATATATTCTTTGTAGACCGGGTCTTCATAGGAGGAGGTAAGGAGGAGTAATCCTTCCTACCCCTCCTCCCTCTCTTCCTCCTGATACCCCTCGAAATAACTTTTGCTTCTGAGAAACTTCTACAGACCATGCCCCATTCAGATTCCCTTCCACCATCTTCACCCTCTTCCACATCCAGGGCAGCTGAATTAGTTCTGAGTTCCTACTCGGCCAGCCTCTCGTACCTGTTACTCAAGACTACAGGATTTCGGACAGGAGAAACAACCTCTGGCAGGAAGGCAGGCCCCGACCCCCCAACATCTCAAAGGCTGTTCTGGGCCAGCACCTCCAAATCATTCGCTATCATTTGGCTAGGGGTATTACCCAAATTAGTCCCCACCCCACTAGTCCCTTCCTTCCCCAAGACACAATCTTCCACAACTCCTGATCCCTCAAAAAAACAGGTTGGTCAAAACCCCTGCCTATATATTGGAGCTGGAGATTCTGAACCTCTGAGCCCCTGGGAAGAACACCTATGGCCTCCCTTCCGTAGTCTCACCTGTAGGTAGGGAGAGACGCTCTGAAGCCCCATCCGCTAGACCCTGCACCTCATTACCCATGCTGCTAAATGACTGGGAAACACCCAAGTCCTTCTTGGGGCCTTCTACAACCGCCTCCACCTGAGGATCCACAACTTTCAATCTCTCCTTCACCACTGTACTAGCAGAACCCGCTCTCCCCAAGTCAATATTAACCACTGCTGACACATTAACAGAACTGGGAAACCCCATACCAGATTGGCCAGGAGAACCCTGGTCCCGGACACCCCAAAGTGCCTCAATATGTTCAATGGTATGCGAAGGCACCTCTTGTGATCTTAGTGTGTGCGCAATAAGTTCATTGCCATTCCTAGGACCGTCTCCCTTGCCCTCGGCCGGACCTGAGTCACCCTTGCTCACTGAGGAAGTGCCAGCCACAACCGCTGAAGTCCTTTTGCGGCACTCCTCGACGCGGTGGCCCTTTCGGTGACAGAATTCACAAAACAAAGACCAGGATTTATAGTAGATGCTTTGCACGTACCTGTATTGGCCTTCACTCACAACACATACCTTGTCGGGTGTAGGATGGGATAACTCCATTTCAACACAAATTTGCGCAGCAATTGGGTGCACCAAGGAATCAGTCTTCCAATCCGCACAGAGGAAACGACCTATAGAATTACCTATTGATCGGAGGAGCGCTGGATTTTGAAAGGGAAGCGGTAACCCCGGGAGTTGAATCCATACTGCCGACGATGAAGAGTCGCGATTCATGTTCAAATCAAATGTCCATCGATGTAAAAAGAAAGAAAAACCTCTCACGGATCTTCTTGTATGAGACCAGGCCCGTGCCAGGTCGTCTTCGTCCGCAAGACAAACAAGGATTTGGCACGGTCCAAGGAGTCCGACCACTGCACGGTGACCTAAACCCCATTCCTGGTTCACATACCTCTGGAACATCTCATCCTGAGGTCTACGCCGACTGAACATTGCGACCAGGTCCATAGAAAGAAGTGACAAATCTTCAGCAAATTTTTTGGCCGAAACCGGGACAACAGGATGTCCGTTGCAGATTCTAGGTACCCTTGGAGAGACGTCGATGCTGGGGAGGAGAGGGCTTCTCTTGGGTTCAACCTGGTCTCGTTACTTAAGAGTTAATTGCAATGAGGATTTTATAAGACACGTAGATTAATATTATTAAGTTAGAAGGATAGAATCAACCACAATAATTTATGGAAGAGTTTGATATTTGAAAATTATTTTATATTTTATTATGGAAAACCTAGAAAAATATATAGTTTGATTGAAATATGCATCTCTACATAGAAGGAACGAAAGATAACAATATACTATTATATCTATTTTTGAGATAGGAATAAGTGAGGAGATCCAAGAAGGATGGGAATTCATTGGTCATATCAAGTCCATTAATGTAAGTATGCTCAAAGAGAATGGTTTTTCATTTTTATATCCAGATGATTGAAGAGTTGAATATGAATCATAATTAATATTAATCTAATATGAAATTATATCTATCAAGTGTGAATTTGAAACTAAATTGATATTCAGGAGGAACATAATAAGGTGAACTTCACAAAAATATGTCTATTTCATCTATCTATGGAAGCTAAATACTTGACTCTTTATGTAAGAACTCAAAATTCTAAAAGAAGAACATTGTACTCGATAACGTAGAAAACACACAACACGAAACTTGGAAGCAAATATAACACCCTCAATACATTATGATATATTTATTTTTAAATAAATTCAATATCTTTAATATCTTTAATTACTTGAAATATTAGGTTTATCATGTGTTACATGCAACAACGAGTTTCTTAGATAGTTTTTGTTATATGCAAGACCTATTTTTACTGAACAACAACATACTACTAACATTATTTTTTAATATATCACCAAGTATTTGTAATGGAGTGTGTGAATAGGATTAAATAAATTATTAAAATTCATAGTTTACACATTTTTATTATTTATATATTTAATAGAAATTAAATAAGAATCATTTAAGAAGAAATTAAATATTTTCAGAAAAAATGTGTTTTTTCTAAAAGACGATTTGTTCATGTTTTGTGAACATAATTTAAAGTTAATTTTTAAAACTTTTAGAAAATATATTTTACAAGGTAAAATTAATTTTGGAAATAATAATATTAAAATTATCTTTGGATTAATTTTTACGATTTTTCTAAAATGTTTCATTTTTTAATAAATAGTGAAAATTACTAAATTTTAATTGAAAACTGCATTCTAATTAAAATAATTTAGAATGTAAAATTATATTATGAATTTTTTAAAAAGTAAAATTTGTAAAATTTTATAATAATTAATCTAATTATTTTCATTTTAATAATTTTCATATTGAGTTTTGATATAAAGACTTTTTAAACTTTTAAACATTTTCTATTTAAAAACATGATTTATCTTCACGTATTCAGGATAAATTTTTTATTAAACATTCCCACTTCTAAGAATTAAATTAGGAAAATTAGATTCAATATTTTGAATGAGAGTAATTTATAATTTCTAATAAGGTAAACTTAATTTTTTCCAAAATGAATAGTAAAAATAGTAAAAATAAATTACCTCGGTTAAGGTAACAATGGATTTACTAGGGGTTGAACTAAAATGATAATGGTTTAAAATGATCCAAAAACATTAAAAAAACACAATTTATGGACATATTTTAAAATTATCTCTTATATTTTATATAATGAACCATTTTATATTCTTTTTTCAGGATAAAAAAAAGGGAGGATTGAATATTTTCAGAAAATCACAAGTGTGCCACTCACCTCCTCTATAAAAGGCCACAAGTTATCCTCTCTTCTTAACACCAAAAACCCTATTTTTTACCATGACCATTAGAAATAACTTCTCAAATTACCAATACCCATCCTATAATCCTTATCTATGGAATAAAGACAACCTAGTAAGGTTGTGGTGTAAACATAAGGAGGATACCGAAAGAAGAAGTAATGTTCTTCAAGGAGCATTTTTATTTTATGTCTTCCTGAACAACCATAGATTCTTATTAAAATAATGTAATAGAATAAAATAAATATATTACATATAATTGGATGTTTTTAGAATAAATTAATGACAAAAAACTATCCCCACAACCATCAAATGGGTTACAAAATCATTATTCATGTGTATGGAGGACTATAGCCTCACGAACTGATGTCATTGGTTTTTCCATTACAACCTTTCATGGTTGGGTATGATGATGGATATAAAGTATATATATGATATTTATAACACAATTATTACTATTTAATTATATATATATATATATACTTTCCACTCTGTAGGGGATACAATAACGTCGCTCGTGTGTACGGTGGACTACCGCCACATGAATCTATGTGATTCGTCTCCCACTAACTCTTTACAAAGAATGTAATAAGGATATGGATCATAAATATCTGTTATATACAAGAACTAATTATGATATTAATGAAATGTTTTTCATTCTGAAATTATAATATATCATTGTCATTCATACACAAAAAGATGTTAACAACATTCCTGTGTGTGGGGACTACCGCCTTCACGAAGCGATGTGACTCTCTTTTCATCACCACACCACTCAGATGATATATATAAGTATATTTAAATAAATAATATGGTATATAAAATATCATTATCATTATTTAATTATAAAATATAACTATCCATATTTCCAAATTGATCATTGAAAAATGGAAATGTGGCTCATCCGTATGTACGACCAACTGTCTCTATGATCGTAACATACTTCATTTCTAAAAAATATTTTTCATGATTGGTTTTAAAAATATAATTAATGAATAAATATTATTATTATTTTATGATTATTATTTTTTGAGAACATGTGACTATATAATATTTTCACTAGCCGTATCTTTCATAAAATAACACGGATGAGAAAACAACACAATTAACACTTTAAAGAATGAAAATAATGAAAGATAATTAACGAACATGGGTAAAACATAATAATAAGATCATATATGATATTATATGTTTGAATATAGTTTTGATATAAATTAATAACACTCTTAAAATAATTATAAAGTAGTTTGAATCATGTTCAACCAAAATAAATTATTAGTTAAGGGCTTCGTCTCAATTTCCCTTCATTGAGGAATATTATCATGTTATGCATCTAATTTCTTTAGTATGGTGTATATATTAAACCTTTAACTTGTTATATCATGATTTATTACTAATTAATGGTATTTTAAGTTTCAATTAAAATTATTTCATCCAAGTTTATTTTAATTGAAAATTACCAAGTGGTAAAGAAATTCGTAACCTAATTTATTTTCATTGGGTTATATTACTTATATGTTATCCTTGATATTATAAGCTTATTTTTATAATGAATTTTTATTATGATATTTTTTATTAAGAAATATTTTATGTGGATTTATATTTTATAAACATAATCTATTAATTTATTAATTATTACTTCAACATTATGATCATTGTAAGGGTTTATTTTACAATCTCATTCAAATTGAGATTGTTTATTATTAACTTTTAGTTGAGGTAAATTTTTTGACCACTGTCTAATAAACCCATTTAATTTTATTATCCTTTTTTTATTCCTAATATTTTCAAATAAAAGTACCATTTTCACTCTTTTTTAGATAAAACTTTTGATAAAATGTAACAATATTTCTATGTTCCGATGGAATTCTTTTTTCATCAAAACCCATGTTTTATAAAAATGTTTTTAACCTTTTAACATTGATTTATTAAAGAAAGTATTACCATTTTTACTCTTAAAAAAATTGAAAGGAATATTCTTATCATTTTATAAACAATTAAATTCTATAACCTTTTTTATAAGGCAAAAGGAATGTTCTTTACAACTTGTACGACTTTTATGGAATTATCTACCATAATTACATTGAGGCTTCGATTTCAATTTTACAAGGATATTTTTAAATTAAAAATTTTCACAAATTTTCTGAAAATAATTGGTTTTTTAGAAATTATTTTAAATAAGAAGACTTTCAAAATGTTTTATGACATAAAAAATGATTTTCAAAATGAAAAATATATTTTCCTCAAGAATGTTTTTTTAAAAGATATTTTAATGGTATTTATATTTTTCTATGTCAACAAGCCTTTATTCTATATATACTCTAATAGAGATATGATATATTGATATCATCCATATTATTCATCTAGATTTTTTATGATTATTTTGACCAAGGGTAGTATTTTCATTCACTTACTTGATTCATTTTTGTATTCATTAACTTCCCCTAGAAATATTCACTTTCCTTTGATCATTGGATATTAAATTTACCCTAATTATCCATATCATTTATCATGGATACGATTATTTTTTAAATAGAATATAATTTATATGTATTGTGTTTTACATTTAACGTTATCTGCTTGACTGGTGAAATATTGATAAATTAATTTCTTTACACAATACAGATATTTGATGATAAGGTACATTTTTTTATGAATTAAAATGATTATTAGATCTATAAGGAATGATTTGGACATGAAGGAAAGGGGAGGGGCATTGTTATAGATATCCCATTAATGCATTGGTAGTCTTATAAAGTGAATCAACGTACTAGCATAAAATAAGTTGTTCAAACCTGATAGGTTTGTACCCAGTAGTTTTAAACTATCTTGAGGATAGATCTTGAAAATAGAGTTTTTTATATTCCTGAGACAAGACTTCCAATAATTAATAATTTTCTTCATTAATAATTTAGTTATTTTATCCAATATATTTTGTCATTGATATTTTAAATAGATTCATTTCATTTTAATTTATTAATTGATGGCATATGTTTTCAGTTATTTACCTTTTCATATTGATTATGCCTTATCCAATTCTGATAGTCACATTATTGATTAAATGGATTGTGTTTTCTATTCTTTAACCTACCATATTTATTATTATCCATGATATTCACTACTATAAAATAAACCTTTAATAGTGATGGCCTTTATCAATTCTAGATAAAATCATTGATAAAGGTCACCTTTATCAGTGCTAAAAAGAGCGATGATAAATGGTGGATTTGATCAGTGTAAAAAAGCACTATTAAAAGGTACCTTTTATCAGTTCTTTTTTCTTAGTACTGATAAACGGTGCCCTTTATCCATATATTTACATAGTGCTGATAACGGTACCCTTTATTAGTGTTTTAACTTTAACACTCATAAAGGGTGCCCATTTCTAGCATTTTATTTTTAGCATAGATAAAGGTCCATAAAAAATGAAATAATTAAACAAATAAAAACTAAAAAAAATATTACAAATTTTATTAAATTAACAAATATTGATAACAATAAATAAAATTAGTATAAAAATATATATTATTAAAATTAATAAATATTAAACATTAAAAATGTTGATATGTAAAATTAATAATATGAAATAAAAAATATAAAATTTAAAAACTATAAATTAATAAAAATATTAACCATTTTATTAATTAAATAATTATTGATAAAAATAAATAAATTTAATATATATATATAGATTATAAATATTAATAAATAGTATATATTAAATAGATATATATAAAATGAAGAAATTTCAATAATTAAACGCAAAAAAATTATAATAATTAAACAAAAAAACTAAAAATGAATAAATTTAAAAATTATTTAAAAATTTATTAATGAAATTGCTATTAATAAAAATTAATAAATAATATATATATTAATTATAAATAGTAATAAATAATATATATTAAATATAAATATATAGAATATGAATAAAATGTAATAATTGAAAACATATTAATGTCTTATTCATTTTTAATGTTGTTTGATTTTTCAATTTAATATATTTCAAATGTGTGTTACATTGATTTCATATACATCTATGAAATTAATGAATTTTTATATACAACACACACACACAAATATTTACTCAATTACTGAAATCTTATATAGAAACATATACACCAAATATTTATATAATTTATTCAAATTTTAGTATATTTTATAATTTCATTATAAAATGATACATTTAATATTTTATGTTTTTAATCGGTCAATATTATTTATTAATTTTAATATTAGTACAGTTAGGTATTATTTATTCATTTTTAATATTTTTTATTTTATTTTTGAATTTAATAATTTTCTATGATTTATTTATATAAGTTTATTTAATATGTTTTGATATTTTCAATATGTATTCATCTTTACTTCAATATATATATCCATATTTTTTAGTAATTTATATTTATTTAATAAAACTTATCCATTTTTCCAATATTTTAAAACATTACTCATTTATAATTATTTAATGTCACTCATTTTTAAAATACATGTATTTGAGATTCTATATTCTTCAATAAGGAAAAAAATTATTTGTAAATAAATATTTATAAATTTGTACATTTATATTTACTATATTTATAAATATAAATATTTATAATTATTATAAATAAATAAATATTATTTAAAAAAGTATTTATATAATTATAAATAAATAATTATTTATATTTAAGTAATTATAAATTTATAATAAATTTATTTAAATAATTAATATACTATATTTATATTTTTTTTTTATATTTTTATTCTTATTTATAATATATATATATATAAGTTGAGGTCGAAGCCTTAGTTTATTTTGGGAAAGGGGCTATATTAAAAAGAAATGCACACAACATACAATGCATGGATGTACTCGGTGAGACTCAAACTCAAGAGCTCACCAAGAGCCACAGGGGAAACTATCATCGAGTTAAACCCTAGGGTTATATATATATAGTTATATAAATATATACATATTTTTTTTTAAATTATTACTCATATATATATATATAACAAATTATATATTTAAATGACTATAAAATTATAATAAATATATTAAAATACTTAATATATTTATGTTCATATGTACTTATTATATATATATATATAATATATATATAATCATATAAATATAAATAATTATATATATTTATAATTATGAAAATATAAAAAATATATTTAAATAATGAATATATTTATTCTATTTATTTTTATATATATTTATTAAATATATATATATAATTAAATAAATATATATAATGATATAAATATATTTATAATTATAACTAAATATAAATAAATATTATTAATATGTTTATAAATGTATATTTACCATATTTATAAAATTATATATTTCTAATTAAAAATAAAAAGTAAAATTTTTATAAAAAAGTAATAATATAATTGTTAATAAATAAGTATATATTTAAATATTTATAAAATTATAATAAAATATATATATAATTATATAAATTTTTACAAATTTTTTTATTTATAGTAATAATTAGAAATATTTTATCAGCGCTAAAGTTTGAGTGCTAATAAAGGTTCATTTTATCTGTACTTTTTCAGTGCTAATAAAGATACCTTTATCAATTCTTATCAACTTAGCGCAGATAAAAAGGCGCTTTATCAACACTTTTTTGTAAGTCCTAATAAAAGTGTCACTGGTCTATTTAAAAGAACCTTAAACAAGACTCATTCAGTCATGTTTCTCTAGCTCTCACAAAACTCTCATTTTCCCGACACTACTCTTATATGTTCTCTTAGAAGAATCAAGTCAAAATCCTAGGTATATGATCTTTTCCTTTTCCACTCTCGTTTTTTGACTTTTTGGGTTTTGTGGTTTGTGTTTTTGCACTTTTATTAACCATGATTAATCTTATATCTCATCTCTATCTCTCACACACACTTACCTATACTCACACAATGCCACCCCTACTCTGTAAAATCATTCAGGCTTCATACGAAACCATTGAGAATTATATATCTGTCCTCTATGGTAGGTTATGGTGACTTTCTTGATTTTTCTATTATATTATTTCATATTACCATTTAGATAGTGTGGATTTTCATTGTTTCAATTTTTTCTGTAATATAGCATGTACATGAAGTTAAAAAAAATTTATTATAATAAGAAGAATTATGAATATATGTGTATCTATTGAGAAAATAATCATTATAAAATTTTATAGAATAATAGGTACAGATTTTAACATAATTAATATTGGATGATAAGTGTCGCATAGGTGATGTAGTAGAATTAATAAATAATGATTATACCTATGTTATAAAATGATAGAATTTTGTGGTTGTTCCTGTATATTTTCTTTCATTTAATTATTTTTTATTATTCATATAAAATTTGAATATAAATATGAATATAATTTCATATAAAGAATATTTTATTGAATAATGAGATGATGATATACCACATGCAAGAATGATTAAAGTAGTTAAGTTAAACTTGTGAGAAATGTTATAAAATTATGCGCTGTTTAGAACTATTATATTATATTTTTTATTGTGGTGATTTTTTACCATAATTGTATTTATAAATTCAATCCAGTTAAATGGAATAGGGTTTTTTAGGATTACATTGTTGTAGGTGGTATTTTGTCATGGAAAGTGAATTATATTCTTGATGGAGGTCATATAACATTTGCAACGTGAGAAACAATGATGTGTTGTTTTAAATTATTATTTTATTGTGATTATGGATTAATAATTCATAATAATTGTTAATGATAAAAAGGACTACGAGTTACTCAAATAAGGTTGTAAAAATAAGGATTCATTTTGGTAATATAGATATACAATAAAATACACTTCATGCAAAAAATTACACATTTTCATGTGCCTTGCAATAAAAAAATTACTATCTTGAACATAGATATAATACTTTAATACTCTAGTATAACAAACCTTTACCCCCTTTATTTAATCCATCATCACATTCTTGATTGCCTTCTATATCTTGATGATGGACTGGACTCCATCTTTCAAACTATCCTCTCTCCCTTCATTTTGGTTCAAAAGTTCCCCGATGACATCACTCCCACTCAAATTATATTCATTAATCTATGTCAAAGATACTTCCATGACTTTTTTACCACATCTACCAACCCATTATTTAAATATTTCATCCTTTCATATTTTCATCCTCCTCATTTACTACATACTAAGATCTTCGAAAATGACACCTTAAAATTAATCAAAACATAATGAATGAATTTATTTGGTTTCATGATATGCATTTTATTATGCGACTCACTCAGTTACTTTTGAAAACACTTCATCAAAAGTAGCATCACACTATAGTATTCCACTTTATGAGTGCGAAATAAATTTCTTAATAAATGGTATCTTTTATCAATGATTCTAAAAGAACTTATAAAAGGTTACTATATCCACTCTTTTTTCACTGATAACAAACCCCTTTATCATCATTTTTTAGCACTGATAAATGCTAATTATATCATTGTTAAAGGCCTATTTGTAGTATTGATTTTGACATTGATATTATATCTAAATTCACTTCCTTCTCATTTTATTTATTACATGGTATGAGTGTTCAGTTATTTACCTTTCTATATTCATTATGCTTATTGATTCATGATTCCTTTTATTGTACTTAACCCTTAATGATCATTTGAGCTCTCCCTTCTTATTTACCTTTCTCGAGAATCCATGAAGTGTACTATAAATGATATTAAAGAATATGTTAGAGGGAATAAAGATATTCTCAACAAAAATATCTATTATAATTTTGGTTTTCAAATGTAATTTGATACCTAATTATGTATCTAGTTTATGATGACTACTAAATTATTCGGACCTTTAGGATGTGATTTTGGGTATATTATGCTAATGTAATAAACAATACACCGTCTCTGGGCTACTAGGGTGGGGTCACTATAGTTGGTATTAGAGAAAGTTTATTAGAAACCTTGTGAACTAGAATTAGGAAAACATGTATTAGGTATTATAACCCTATAATAGACTTTGAGGATAATTATAGAAGAACATCATAATGTTTTGTTATGGAAGAGATTACGTGGGATATTCTAAAAATACTTCCATGTATGGATACTATAAGTGGATATGGACCTTGCACAGATGTACCTAGGGGTAATAACTCTGAAAATGGTTCATTGGGATTGACTCAATCATCACATGGAGCATGAAAATAGGCCTTACTACACACCTAGATTAACACTCTTGGGGGATTTCTTGTGGTAATTCACATTTTATTTGAAAAAAACATTATGAATTATTTTAATAGATATGACAATGAATGACCTAGGATAAACCTAACGTGTCATAAATTAAAAAAATGTGTCTTAAAACAATGGTAAAATGAATTATCTGTGTAATGGAAGGGCATAAAGAAAATAATTGTTGATTAAAAATTATTATTATGATATAAGGTAATAAATTTCATCCTAGGGATATATTTTTAGTTCATTGAATTAAATATAGAGAACTTGGGCATTACCTAGGTCAATTCCCTCTTATAAAGGTCAAATCCTAGACCAATGAAGGACCTATGTTGAAATAAAATGGTTGAAGTATATATTGGGATACCTTAATTATATTTTATTAGTATTCTTACCAATGGTATTTTGGTTATATAATTTATGAAACATCTAAGTATTGTGTTAAATTTTAAAATAATATGTGTATTAATCAACTTAATAGTTTTGGATAACAACATAGGTTTATCATTTTAGGATTTTTCATAATTTTAGAGTCTTAATATTTTATTTTTAGGTTCTATGTGATGGGATTCTACTAATATTAAGGATATTTTGGGAGAAATTTATTGTAATACAACCCATTGGTTTACTATATGTTTTAGAGAAAAGGTTATTTGAGGAATAATGCCTTTATAATTTATAGACATAAGCTTAAGTGTATTGATAACCTTTAGGGTTAATATGATCATTAATCTCATTGTAATAATATTCAAATACGATCATTAGGCATTGTAAAAAACATGGTATTGAAAAACTTTGCAAAAATTTATTAAATGATTAATTTTATTTCAAGGATTTCCATCATATTTTATTGGGACCTTTATAATAATTATATTAATTTATTTTTTAAAAAGTACAACCCATATATTGGGTGACACCCCATCACATCTGGAAAGTACATGGTTCTTGAACCCATGACTAAAGGATGATAAAGTTTTAGCACCTACCAATGGCCTATGAAATGTCGTGGTTAATATATCATTGTTTTCAATTAAATAATTTGAAATGTAAATATTAATGATAAACCTATAGTGTTACTGTTGAGGTTTAAAAATTAATGTATTATATTAGAAAACTTGGACTAACCATATCGGTTTTGAAAAATAGTTAGAGACATACAAAAAGAGTATTCACTCTTTAATAGAACTTATGACCGTTAAAAGTGAATTTCAGTGCCTCATATATAAAAAACATTTTTTTTCATTTCATGGAGTAGAAGATAAATTGTGTATTTATTTAAGAACAAGAAAATAATGAAATGTGATTATGAAATATAAAATTATCAATTAATTATCTTTCCTTATATTCTTAGATAGTAAAATAATTCTTCAACATTAGGGAAAAGGATATTTAAACAAAAATGTTATCCTATTACATTTTTATCAGATGAGTCAAATGGTATTTTCAATCATCATGGATTTATGGTTTTGAGTCCCTTAACTTTCCTTTGATCATTCAATTTCTTATGATCAGTGACCTCAGTCACTCTCTATAATTATTTACCATTTCCCTCTATTTCTATATCTCCACTCACCACAAGTTATCTCATACTTGGAAAACTAGTTATGTGGTATTCTATATAACCATTGTACTTCCCATTCTCTCTTAATAAGTGTATTTTTTATCAAACCATCTCATGATGTGGGATTTCAATAAATTTATTTTCTAATATCTGACCCATACTAACTATGATCGAGTTTAAATTTTTAGGATTCAATTTATTTACGGTGGTAATAACGTAAGACCATGAAATTCTAAACTAAGAACATTGTATTCGATAGCCTATATGACACACACCACAAAGATTAGTAGAAAATATTACACCCCAAGAATTTATGATATATTTATTTTTAAATAAATTCAATAACATAAATAGATTTAATTACACACAATAATTAGTTTACCTTGTGTTACACATAGCAACGAGTTACTTTGATAGATTGTGTTACACGCAAGACCGACTTTTACCAAACAAAAAATATATTATTAACATTATTATTTCATATATAATCTAGAAATTGTAATAAAGGGTATGAAAAGGATTAAATAAATTATATAAATATATATTTTATATATTTGTGTTAGTTAACTATTTATTAGAAATAGAATCAGATTCCTTTATATGAAAAATATAAGTTTTCTAAAAAATGCATTTTTCTAAAAAATAGTTTTGACACGCTTTTCACAAAAATAAATAAAAATAAATTTTAACACTTAATATTTTTAAATTAAAAAATGAACTTCATTTTTTAAATCATAATAAAAAAATTAGGGTGAGTTTTTGGTAATTTTATTAAATGTTTAATTTTTTTATAAATACAGAAAAATAATAAATTTTATTTGAAATATTCCATTTCATTTTAATAATATATAATGTAAAATTATACTTTTAATTTGTTTTATAATAAAATTAGTTCAATTTTATATCAATTAATAAAATTTATTTCATTTCAATAATTTTCATATTGAATGTCTATATAAAAAAATTGTATACTTTTGAACATTTTATCTTTAATAACACATTTTCTCACCACACAAGCAAGATTATTTTAAATTAAAATTTTCTTCTTATATTAATTTAATTTAAAAAAATGGATTATATATTTGGAATCATAGTAATTTCTAATTTCAAATAATTTTATATTAATTTTTTACCAAAATAAATAGTGTAAATATTAAAAATTAATTATTGCGGATAAGGTATAGATGGATTTACCAGGGGTTGAACCATAATGATAATGGTTAAAAATAACCCATAAACCTTTCCAAAACACATTTTATGGATATATTTTTGATAATAGACCATATTGGATTCTTTTTCATTATAAAAACATGGGCATTATTGAATCTTTTCAAACAATTACAAGTGTGCCACTCACCTCACTTATAAAAGGACACCCCCTATCCTCCATTATTCACACATTAAAACAACTTTTTTTCAGCCAATAACTAACCAAATCACTCACCAACTTCCATTATCTCATCCTAGAATCCATATTTTGTTCATAAATTCACCCTAGGAAGGACTTGGTGCAATCATAAGAGGATACCCGAAGAAGAGGTAACAAACTTCAAGGAGCGTTTTTCTTTTATTTCAGCCTCCACATCATTCAATTCTTATTAAACCATTAATATTTAATAACCTAATTATTTTAAATATAATCAGATATTTTAATAATAATTTCATGACCTAAAACCATCCCCACTTTTATCAAATGGGTTATGAAATCATCATTCATGTGTACGGTGGACTAGCACCTCGGGAAGTGATGTCATTAGTTGTCTGATTACCAACATTCACGGTTTGTTTTTATGATGGATATAAAGTATATATATTATATTTATAAAATATTTATTCCTATGGAATCATTATATATGTAAGAACTCGGTTCTTAATTTTTAGGTAATGGATTCTTCTTTTTCCTCTTCCTTAAGTGTTTTTGAGAAAATATGGAAAATGGGGAAAAATACTAAATTTTGGAACTACACGCCATGTACTTTTTCCAATGTCGTGTACTTTTGGCCATGTGGGATGGGTACACGGGGCATGTAGCCATGTCGGCGACGATGGGTGTAGGAACCGACTACATGCTGTGTAATGGTACTTTACACACCATGTAGTCAGTCGGCAGGCCTAAACAGTAAGGCAGTGGAGTAGCCGCCAGCTATGCGATAGTACACGCCATGTTCTCGGAAGTACATTCCGTGTACTCAAGTCGACATATGAACAGTGTGGCGGTGCCGCCAGAGGAACAGTTAAATTAAGGAAGTACACGCCAGGTACTCAAAAGTACACACCGTGTAATTTTTTAGGCTTAAAATAGGAAGTAGCCTCCTCATTTGGCAGAGGAGGCATTTGAGCCATTTTGGAGCCAAGGAGGACGACCAAACCTCTGAAGATCTGCCGGGTGTTCGTCTGGAATCTGATTCAGCTTCGGACGATCTTGCTGGAACCGCACGGTTAAGCCCTCTCCTCTCCTGGTATGCTTATTACCAATTCTTCCCCTAAAGGATATTATTTTCATTTGAATGGTTTTTGTTCTTCGTCAGATCTACGCCGTTTTCAGGCATTTCTGGAGTCGGCGTTCGGGTATAACGTTCGTTGGCGTATAAGGTAGGTGGCTTGGTGTAAATTTCCAACTGTCATGCGTTTTTGTGTGTTTTTGTGCCACGAACCCATGTTGGGGTGTCATGTGGCTGAGACTATTGCTATATTTAATGTCTAGAATTGAATAGGTGATTAAATTGTGATAATAAAATGCTGGTTGGGATCCTTGCTTGGATCCGAAACCACCTCGGGGGTCTGTTTCACTGTTTAGCCATTTGGCCAGGATACCCGAGGGTATGCCTTTAATGTAGTAATCGTAGAATTGCCTTTAGAGGAATTGCTTGTTTACTGCATTTGACATGTTGGGCGTGTCCTGGTTACCTGTTTAGCCTGAGGGCGATGTTGTGATTAGCCTGTGGGCATTGCACTCTTTAGCCTGAGGGCTGTAGTTATTTCGGCTTGTTGGAAACTTCTTCCGTGCCAAAGGGAAATAGACTATATGCCTGAGGGCGACACTACCTACGCCTGAGGGTAAAATTCTGTTATGCCTGAGGGAAATTACCCGTGGTTTGGGTTCTTCTTACCTGAGGGTAAGGTTTTCTTGTCTGAGGATGTGGAATGTTTACTTAGAAATTCACTGTGGTGATTTCTAATATTTAATGGATTAAATGAATAATTAAATGTAAATTTAACTTTTAAGTTAGTTACTTTGTAGTAATACTTACTTTATTGCATTTTACCACTGCACACTATTGTTGCATGTTAGCACGCATTTGGGAATGGGCCTTTGGTGGGTGCCTACTGAGATATATTTCTCACACCCTGTTTGGGTCACGCTTTTAGGCCCAAACAGATTACGTTTCTGCTGGTGTAGATAGGGGCAAGAGTCCCTATACAGGTACTTGACTGTTGCTGAGAAGTAGGAGGGCATGGGATCGAGCCTAGGCTCGCGATGCCGTTGCCAACTGTTTTCTTTGTTTTGTTGTACTCTTATTTTTGTTGTACTGTATTGTTGTATAACATGATCTGGCTATTTTCTTAGTACTTGAGACATGTAGTATCACTATTTATATACTGTTGATTATTTCAGTTATGTATGGTTTACTGCTTCCACTGTTTATTGTATGTTTTATTTTAATTCCGCAGCACTACACTTTGAGAAATGAGGTCATAGTTTCCCCACTATCAGACCTAGGCCCTCGCTGCTAGTCGGCAGCCTCTGGCGTTTCGGGAAATGCGCTTGAAGTCATGTGGCGAACTAGGTTTGGGGCACCCGTTGCGTGGCACCTGGGTCCGGGACGTTACAAAGTGGTATCGGAGGGGTTCTTTTCTTTGACTTACTATTTGGAGTCGTAGTCAGGGATAGGACGGAACGGTAGTTGGTAATAAGTTGTGCCCGGGCATAGCTAACCCATGTACAGGGAAAAGCCAGTCTACCTCGTATTTTGCAATTCTTTTTATTTTTCCAATTTTACAGTTGATATATTTTCACCGTTGGGTGACACACTTGGATTGTTCTGTTTATAATTTATCTATGGGTTCTAATTAGTTTCAACCCGATGAGATGAGGGTATGCCATCTCATGTATCATATGGGCACATGTTAGATATCACATGTCATGCATAGTTTCCATGCCATGAGGTGTATTAGAAATTGCATGTTGTTGTAATAGTTGTTGTACTAGAAAAGTATGATGTTGTGATAGCTTCTCTAATAAAATACCTTCTATTTGATAGGGTAATTTTATGTGAGCTTGTTTATAGAATGGACGCCAAACTTTGGTTTTTGGGGAGTATGAGCCCCCATTGACCGTAATTTGGTGTATCATTGACTTTTATTTGTTATAACACATATAAGATGTCAAATTTTGATTCTTGGGGAGTATGGGCCCCCACGGGCCGGAATTTGACACTTAGGTGTTGTTTTCGTTATTTTCTGGGTTCTGGGGAAGTTTCTTAGGCATACTGTTCGGGAACCTAGTATACACGTCGTGTAGTATTTTTATACACGTCGTGTATGGTCTTCTGTTTGGGAAGAAAAATAAACTTTTTGAGTACACGCCGTGTACCCTGAGTACACGTCATGTAGTCTCTTCTCGTGTCAAAAATCGTGTGGGCGGTGACACGGGGTAGGGAAAGGCTTGGGTAAAACACTTCGTGTAGCTTTTGTACATGTTGTGTAGTGTTGACCTGGAGTCCGACCGTGTAACTAACAACATGGGTCAGTGAAATCCTGTACAGAACATCCCGTGTCAATGATGAACACACCGTATAGTGTGACCTGGGGACTCGGCCGTGCAACTAACAACATGGGCCGGTGTCACCTCTCCCTGAACATGCTGTGTACCTTTGGGACACGCCGTGTAGTCTTGTTCGAGGACAGACCGTGTGGTGTTAGCCGTCTGTCTGGGAAATAGGGTGTTGTACACGCCGTGTACGAGTGTAACATGTCGTGTAGTTTCAAGCCGAGTAGTCGGCCATGTCACAGACGACACGGGAAATTGGAAAATAACATCGTGCACGCCGTGTAGATATTATACACGCCATGTTGTTGTTTTTTCGACGGAAGCTGTGTGGCTTAGCTGTGTATAAGGACCCGGGCAGGGTAAGAGAAGTCAAGTACACGTTGTGTAGTCAGTGTACACGCCGTTTAGTCTTGTTTTGAAAATTTTGAATGCCTTCTTCCTCTTGTTTTCTTTGTGGTTCCTTCGCTTTTCTGTCATAATAATCTTGAATCTGAGGCGTGCTTTTGACCTTGTAGTGTCATGCCGCCTAGACGACTGCGAGTTGTTCACCAGGAGAGCGGCGACGATTATAATTCGGAGATAGTGGGCCATAGGCTACAAGTTGATCCTCTAGCAGAGCCAGATGCGGCACCAGCTGCTATACCAGACACAGGTGCGAAGGCGCAGTTCCGTGAAGGCTTTATGCGGTTCATTCAGACCTTTCAGGGAGCACCGCAGGTTGCCACATCTATGGATGAGCTGACAAATATCTTCTAGTAGCAGCATCTGACTACGTTTTCAAGGGATGGCGGATCACAGACTGTAGATTCTTGACTAGGATCGATGCAGACTATTTTCGAGCATCTTGAGACGCCTCCAGGGTGGAGGGTTAAGCTTGTGACTTACATGCTGTGTGATTCCACCAAGAGGTGGTGGGATGTTACCACCCAATCAGAGCATCATAGAGACATGGCATGGGAATATTTTTAGGTGGTCTTCTATGACTTTTTCTTCCCAGAGACGGTGAGGGAAGATAGAGCTCGAGAGTTCATGAATCTGCAGTAGGGCGCTATATCGGTGATGGACTATTCTGCTCGTTTCACTGAGCTTCATCATTTTTCACCCGTGCTGGTGGGTGATGAGATGCTGAGAGCCAGTCATTTTGAGGATGGTCTTTGGTATGACATCTGTGCGCTGGTGAATGTTTTCAGGTTGCCTTCAGTACACGCAATTGTGAACCAGGCGCTGATTACAGAGAGGAACCTGCGGGAATCTAGGGGTGCGGGCCCAGGCGGTTCAGCACCAGTTACTAGTACTATTTCTGCTGGAAAGAGGAAGAGACAGATATACTTCTCTTAGGGTGGCAGTACCAACCAGGAAGATTCTTCAGGTGGTCCGGTCAGGTGCTACCAATGTGGCGGAGAGGGGCACAATAGGCCGCAGTGTCCATGTGACCCAGTGGAGTGTCGAGCTTACGGAAAGATGGGTCATCTTCAGCACTTTTGCAGGGTGTTTCCACCAACAGCTAGTGAGAGGGGTTCCGTGCAGACTCTGCATGCGGGAGCAGGACCAGTGGCTTCTTACCAGTCAGGGAACTGGAATACGTCAGCGCGTGCAGGCAGATATGGTGGTCATGGTCGTGGTAGCCAGACACCAGGATCTCAGAGGCAGTAGGGCGGGACAGCTCAGGGTAGCCAGGCTATGTCAAAGTGTCGTGGCACTGGTTAGGCATATGCAGTGCAACAGACCCAGCAGGAGCAGGATCCCGGACCTTCTACAGTCAGAGGAACTATTTTAGTAGCTTCTGTCTTAACTTCAGTACTTTTTGATATGGGTTCTACGCATAGTTTCATATTTGTACCCATTGTGTATAGCCTTGGGCTCTGTGTTTTTACTTATTCTGATATCATGACTCTAGACACTTCTTTGGGGACTAGAACGGCTGGTGTGCGTCAGTGTAACGAGTGCCCCCTTGAGGTTGGAGGGTGTCACTTTCTATGGGGACTCTATGTCTTGGAGATGAATACATATGATGTCATTCTCGGGATGGACTGGTTTTTCCCCTTTCGATCCTTTATGGACTGCTATCGTCGTAGGGTGAGTTTCACGTCACCAGAGGGCGAAGAGTTTCTATACAAGGGCGAATGGGATGTTCAGGCGAGTCGAGCTGGACCAGAGCATCATGAGCGAGGTGGAGTCACAGCCTAGATTGTGAGATTGTATCTGGATGACCAGGGGACTTGTCAGGCAGATTTCCCTCCATTAGTTGATCATTTCAGGGATGTCTTTCTGGACAACTTCTCAGGTCTACCTCCAGTGCGAGAGGTGGATTTCTCTATCGAGCTTGTGCCAGGGGCAGCACCGGTGTCCATTCCTCCTTATAGGATAGCTACACCTAAGCTTCAGGAGATCAAGAGGCAGTTAGAGTAGTTGCAGGTAAAGGGCTTTATCCGACCCAGTACTTCTCCTTGGGGTTCTCCGGTCCTTTTTGCAAAGAAGGCGGATGGTACCCTTAGACTTGTGTGGATTATTAGAAGCTGATCCAGTTGATGGTTAAGAACCGATATCTCTTGCTAAGGATTGATGATCTGTTTGATCAGCTTCGTAGAGCATGAGTGTTCCTGAAGATTTACTTGAGACCGGGATATCATCAGCTGCTCATGAGACCATCAGATATACTGCTTACGGCTCTTCGGAGCAGATATGGTCTGTTCGAGTACTTTGTTATGTCGTTCGGACTCATGAACACGCCAGCAGTTTTCATGGATCTGATGAATCGTGTGTTCCATCTGTATCTTGATTATTTTGTGGTAGTATTCGTGGACGACATCTTGGTGTACTCTCGCACTCGACATGACCATGCCACCCATCTTGAGATCATATTGAGTACACTGAGAGAGCATAGGCTATATGCTAAGCTCTCGAAGTTCCACTTTTTGATGGACCAGATTCACTTCTTGGGTCATATCATCTAAGAGGCAGGAGTTGCAGTAGACCCAAAGAAGGTGAGAGCAGTAGTTTCCTTGGAGCATCCTAAGAACGTGTTTGAGATACTGAGTTTCTTAGGGATGGCTACTTACTATAGATTATTCATACATGACTTCTCCCACTTAGTAACACCGTTGACGGGACTGACTAAAAAGGGCGTGAAGTTTGTTTGGTCAGAAGCTTGCGAGGCAGCTTTTCAGGACCTAAAGGGAAGGTTGACATCAACACCGATCCTAATACTCCCAGAGCAGGGGAAGATCAATATAGTTTACTGTGATGCATCAGAGATTGGGCTTGGAGCAGTGTTGATGCAGGGAGACCGATTTGTTACGTACGGGTCTTGGCAGTTGAGGCCAAATGAGCAGAATTACCCGACGCATGATCTCAAGTTGGCTACAGTTGTTCATCTGTTGCCCTGTTGGATACATTATCTGTTAGGAGAGCATTTTGTGGTTTTCACCGACCACAAAAGCCTCATGTATATCTTTACCCAGCGTGACCTGAATCTGAGGCAGAGAAGGTGGGTTGAGTACCTAGATTCTTTCGGTTCTGAGCTTACCTATACACCTGGTAAAGGTAATGCAGTAGCTGATGCATTGAGCGGGAAGAATCAGATACAGGCAGTGCAGGAGGCCAGTGGTGAGTGGCAGCTCATGGCTTTGTTCTATAAGATGCATCTAGAGGTTCATGATAGTCAGGGGCAGACTTATCTTTCATCATTAGCTGTGACATATACCCTCCTAGACAGAGTGAGGATGAGGCAGCTATCTGATCTGGAAGGCCTAGTTCTACGGGAGTCGGTGGCATGTGAGGACCCTCAACCTGGTTGGACGATAGGCGATGAAGAGGTCTTGTGTTTCCATGGATGAGTATGGGTTCCATGGGATATACTCGAGGAGCTGATGCGGGAGTTTCATGCTTTGGCTTGGGAAGATTATCCCAGGGTTACCAAGATGTACCGTGACTTGAGACGTCAGTACTGGTGGCCGGGTATGAAGAGATATGTAGCTGGGTTCGTTACGAGATGTTCCACTTGTTAGAAAGTGAAGGCAGAGCATTAGAGACCGGCTGGTCTGTTACATCAGTTACCCATTCCAGAGTGGAAATGTGATGATGTCGCGATGGATTTCGTGACAGGATTGTCGAGGTCACCTCGAGGAAATGACGTTGTTTGGGTTGTTGTGGACAGACTCACGAAGGTATCTCACTTCTTACCGACTAAGGAGACCTTCAGTGTAGACGATCTCGGGAGGCTGTATATCTGTGAGATCATACGTCTTCATGGGGTCCCTCATTCTATCGTTTCAGATAGGGACTCCCGCTTTACGTCTCGTTTCTGGCAGAGTCTTTAGAGGGCACTGGGTATACAGGTGCTTCAGAGCACAGCATACCACCCTCAAACAGATGGCTAGTCAGAGCGTACGATACACGTGCTAGAGGAAATGTTGCGTGCATGCGTCCTAGAATTTGGGGGCTCTTGGGAGAATCATATACCCTTAGTCAAGTTTGTCTATAACAATAGTTTTCAGGAAACTATTGAGATGGCACCATACAAAGAATTATATGGTAGGCCATGCCGATCACCTTTTTGCTGGTTAGAGGTAGGTGAGGCAGCTCTACTGGGACCACAGCTCGTGCAGGAGACATCTGAGCAGGTCCAGTTGATTCAGAAGCGAATAGCTACCGCGCAGTCTCAACATAAGTCATATGCTGATCGCCGCAGATGACCTTTGGAGTTCGTGTTCAGGGATCAGGTTTTCTTGCGTGTTTCTCCGAGGCTGGGACACAAGCGGATCAGGAGACAGGGTAAGCTTTCACCGAGGTATGTGGGGCCATTCGAGATGCTGGAGAGAGTTGGGCTGGTTGCCTATCAGTTGTAGTTACCATAGTGATACCGAGCCATGCACGACGTCTTCCACGTGTCTCAGTTGCGCTGCTATCATTCAGACATGTCTCACGTTTTTCAGCCTGAAGAGGTTGAGCTAGAGGCAGATGCGTCCTTTGAGTAGCATCTGATCCGTATCATTGATAGGAGCATGAAGGTTCTTTGAGGCCGGTCAGTTCCTCTCGTACGGGTGCTTTGGCAGTATGGCTGAGTGCAGGATGAGACCTAGGAGCGAGAGGCCAACGTTCGTACTCAGTGGCCAGAGCTGTTCTGAGCTTTATCTTCACCACCCTGGGAAGGGAAATTCGGGGATGGATTGCTATAAGGGGAAAATTTTGTAAGAACCTGGTTCTTATTTTTGAGGTACGGGATTCTTCTTTTTCCTTTTCCTTAAGTGTTTTTGAGAAAATATGGAAAATGGGGAAAAATCCTAAATTTTGGAACTACACGCCGTGTACTTTTTCCACACGTCGTGTACTTTTGGCCATGTGGGATGGGTACACGGGGCGTGTAGCCATGTCGGTGACAAGGGGTGTAGGAACCAACTACATGCCATGTAGTGGTACTTTACACGCGGTGTAGTCAGTCGGCAGGCCTAAACAGTAAGGCAGTGGAGTAGCAGCCAGCTGGGCGACAGTACACGCCGTGTACTCGGGAGTACATTCCATGTACTCATGTCGATGGATGAACAGTGTGGTAGTGCCGCCAGAGGAACAGTTAAATGATGGATGTACACTCTGTGTACTCAGAAGTACACGCCATGTACTTTGTTTTTTTGGCTTAAAACAGGAAGTAGCCTCCTCATTTGGCAGAGGAGGCATTTGAGCCTTTTTTGATCCAAGGAGGACGGCCAAACCTTTGAAGATCCACCGGGTGTTCGTCTGGAATCCGATTCGGCTTCAGACGATCTTTTTGGAACCACATGGGTAAGCCCTCTCCTCTCCTGGTATGGTTCTTACCAATTCTTCCCCTAACGGAAGTAATTTTCATTTGAATGGGTTTTTCTCTTTGTCAGATATACGCCATTTTCGGGCGTTTCTGGAGTCGGCGTTTGGGTATAACGTTCATTGGCATATAAGGTAGGTGTCTTGGTGTAAATTTCCAATTGTCGTGAGTTTTTGTATGTTTTCATGCCAGTTGGGGTGTCGTGTGGCTGATGTTGTTGCTATATTTAATACCTAGAATTGCATAGGTGATTAAATTGTGATAATAAAATTATGGTTGGGATCGTTGCTTGGATCTGGAACCACCCCGGGGGGTGTGTTTCACTGTTTAGTCGTTTGGCTAGGATACCCAAGGGTATGCCTTTAAAGTAGTAATCGTAGAATTACCTTGAGAGTAATTGCTTGTTTACTGAATTTGACATGTTGGGAATGACCCGGTTACCTGTTTAGCCTGACGGCATTGTTGTCATTAGCCTATGGGAATTGCACTGTTTAGTCTGAGGGCTGTAGTTATTTCGGTCTGCGGGCAACTTCTTTCGTGCCTGATGGAAATAGAATTTATGCCTGAGGGCGACACTACCTACGCCTGAGGTAAAAATTCTATTACGCCTGAGGGAAATTACCCGCGGGTTGGGTTCTGCTTACCTGAGGGTAAGGTTTTGCTTTTCTGAGGACGTGGACTATTTACTTAGAAATGCACTGTGGTGATCTCTAATATTTAATGGATTAAATGTGTAATTAAATGGAAATTTAACTATTAAGTTAGTTACTTTGTAGTACTACTTACTTTATTGCATTTTACCACTGTACACTATTGTTTCATGTTAGCACGCAGTTGGGCATGAGACTTTGGTGGGTGCCAACAAAGATATATTTCTCACATCCTGTTTGGGTCACGCTTTTTGGCCCAAACAGATTACATTTCTGCAGGTGTAGATAGGGTAAAGAGTCCCTATATAGGTACTTGAATGTTGCTGAGGAGTAGGAGGGAATGGGATCGAGCTTAGGCTCACGATGCCACTGCCAGCTGTTTTCTTTGTTTTTCTATACTCTGCTTTTTTCTATACTGTATTGTTGTATAACATGCTCTGATTGTTTTCTTAGTACCTGAGACATGTAGCATCACTATTTATATACTGTTGATTATTTTTTTTGTGTATGGTTTACTGCTTCTGCTGTTTGTTGTATATTTTATTTAAATTTTGTTGCGCTACACTTTGACAAATGAGGGCATAGTTTCCCCACTATCAGACCTGGGCCCTCGCTGCTAGTCAGCAGCCTCTGGCGTTTGGGGAAATGCGCTTGAGGTCACATGGAGAACCGGTTTCGGGGCACCCATTGCGTGGAACCCGGGTCCGGGACGTTACAATATATATAAATATATATATATATATATACATATATATATACTTTTTTCTATAGGGGATATGATAACTTTGCTCATGTGTACGGCAGACTACCACCTCATGAAGTGATTTGATTCGTCTTTCACCAATGATTAACATGGAATATAATAAGGTTAAATTTAATAAATTTATGTTATATAAAATATATAATTATTATATTCATGAAATTTTTATAATTCTTAAGAGATAATATATCATTTTATTTCTTACACTTAAAGATGATAACATCGTTGGTATATGTGTGGATTGTCGTCTTTACGAAGCTATGTGACTCTCTTTTCATAACCACACCACATGGATGATATATAAAATTATATTTAATGAAATAATATTATATATATGAAATTATTATTATGGAAATTAAAAATATAACTTTCCACCATTCTATATTTATCGTTTAAAAATGGAAACGTTACTCATGCATAAGTACGACCTACACTCTCCATGATTGTAACATACTTTATTTCATAAAACCATCTTTCATTATTGGTTTAAAAAATATAATTGATGCATAAATATAATAATTAATTATTATTATGGAGATCATGAAACATTATAATATATTCATGAAATGGATCTTTCATGACAAAACTTGCATGAGAAAACAAGATAATTAACACCTGAAACAATTAAAATAATGAAATATAATTATTGAATGGTTTGTAAAATATAGTAATAAGAACATATATGATATTATAAAAAATTAATATGGTTTTGGTATAAACTAATAACACTAAAAATAACATTATATAGTAGTTTAAATAATTTTTTACAAAAAATAAGCATGAGTTAAGGGACTTCATCTCAATTTATCTTTACTGAGTCATATTGTAATATTATACACTAAATTTATTTTATATGGTGTATATTATGCCCCTTCTACATGTTATATCAATAGTCATTAATAATTAATGTTATTTTAAGTTTCATTTTTTATTATTTTATCCAAGTAGATTTTACATGTAAATTATCAAGTGGTAAAGAATTTCATAACTCAATTTCTTTTCATTGGGTTATATTACTTCATCGTTGTTATTGATATTCTAAGATTATGTGTATAATGATTTTTTTATCTTAAGTTGTATTATAAAAAAATAGGTGGATTTAATGTTGATAAATGTAATTTATTCATTTATTAATTCTCACTTCAACATAATGATCAATTTAATGGTTTATTTCACAATCTCATTCAAATCAATATTGTTTATTATTGACTTTCAATTGAAGGAAATTATTTGATAATTGTATAATAAAATTATTTAATTTTCTTATACATTGTTTATTACTAATATTTTAGAGTAATAGTCCCATTTTTTTCACTCTATAATAGTTACAATTGTTGATAAAATGTTTTTAAAAAAATATGACATTATTTCTCTCTGGTCGAAAATCATTTTTCACAAAATCATTGTATTATAATAATTTTTCAAAAATATTTTTAACCTTTTAATAAATGAATTATTAAAGGGATTTTTACCCCTATTTTAATTTTTAAAAAATTATATGAGAGGAATTTCCTTTTCATTTTCTAAATAAGGCACGTTTTTACCCTTTTTTACAATGAAAAGGGAATGTTCTTTTTAAATTTTATGGCATGTACGAAATTAACATCCATAATTTATTTGAATATTCCTTTGCAAGTTTAGAAGGAACTTTTTAAATAATTTATTTCTAATATTCTATATCTTCTGGGTTTTCTAAAAGATATTTTCAATGAAATTTGTTTTGAAGTGATTTATTTATTAAAATGTGATTTTTAAAAATGAAAAAGATATTTTCAGGAAGACTATTTTTTAATATTTTTTATGGTATTCCTATTTTTGAATGAAAAATAATAATTTATTTACATATACTACATTGGGGATATTTTTATTTATACCATCCTTTTCTTCCTCTGGATGGTTTATGATTTTTTTTGACCATAGATATTATTGACATGCACTTCCTTGATTCATTTTTGTATTCATTTACTTCCCATTGAAATATACACTTTACTATGATCATTAGATAGTAAATTTCCATAAATTATACATATTATTTATATTGGATATTAATATTTATTAACCATATATTATTTATATATATAGTGTTTTACATTGAAATTTATTTTATTAGCTGGTGAAATATTGATAAATTCATAATATTTAATCAGTATAAACATTTGATGATAAGGAACATTATTTATGAATTAAATAAATTATAAAATATAGGAGGACTGATTTTTATATGAAATACATGGTCATTTCATGGTTAAAGATAGACCTTCAATGCATCATTAGTCTCAGAATGTGAATCAGTGTGCTAACATAAAATTAGTTGGCCAAACCTGATGGGTTTGTACCAAATAGTTTTTAAGCCATATTGCAGATAGATATTATTGTTATGGGTTTTAGTGTACTTGATACATGAATTCCAATAACTAATAATTAACTTAATTAATAATTCAATTATTATTATTGATGATATTTTTACATTGATATTATCTTTGGATGCATTTCATTCCCAATTATTTATTAGATGGAATTGTTTCAGTCATTTAACATTCCATATGGATTATTCCATACCCAATTATGAGAGTAATGTTATTGATTAAATTTAAATTTTTTTAAATTATTTATCATTCCATGTTTATTATTACTTATGATATTTATGTATTGATATTACCTATGGAATCACTTCCTTCTCAATTTATTGATTAAATGGAATGTATGTTCAGTTATTTTCCATTCCATATTGATTATTATTATTGATTCCTGATTTATTATTATGTACTTATCCATTAATGATAATTTGATCTCACCCTTATTTGGTTTCCTTTCCTAGTAATCCATAAAGTGTTCTATGAATGATATATAATAATTTTCTAGAGGGAATAATGATATTCTCGAAAAAAATTGTAATTTGTCTATTCAAATGTAATTTAGGAATCGAGTATATATCTAGCATAACAATACTATAAATATATTAAATACATTGGGATGTGATTCCTTGTATCATATTCCAATGTAATAAAGAACACACCCACTCCATGAAACTGGGTTCCGGGTCACTACACTTTATAAGGATTTGATCTCATCTGTCTTTGGAAAATTAGAAGTGTAGTGAAGTGGACCATAAAAGAGAAACTATTATATAAAAAAATATGTAAGGGAAACAAGAATAGTATAGTAATATATAATATACTTTCATTCCTAAAAAATATTTAATAAAACTGTCAGTCTATAAATATACCATGTCTTCCATGAAGTAGTGCATGGAAAAGAAGATGAGGTAATTCCTCTTGGGTGAGGAGTTACCAAGCCTTAAACATTTTTAATGGTATTACGCCTTGGACTTGAGTGTCCCAAGATGAATATTTTACCCATTAAAATTTTTTATAACGATTTTTATTTCATGAACACATTTTAGGTGTGTTCACCTTGGATGTATCCAAATATAGGTAAACCATGTAAAATCATTGTTTTTTATGAATTAATTTCCTATATATTCATGTATGATTTGGTGATAAAGACATCGAGAGTTTGGTAGATAGAACATGTATCTTCAAATATGGGGACAATATCCATCCAAGAGGTGAACACAATCTAGGAAACGTTTAACTCAAGTTACATACTGATTCACCCCTCTAGGGAGAATAATCTTATCTTCAACCAAAAAAAACTAAATAAAAGTGGAATAAACTGAACTAAAATGATATATATATATATATATATATATATATATATAAATTCATAGAAATACATTAGTGCATGTTTATCTGTACTTGTGTGTGTGTTTGTAACAAAAACCAATTTTTAAAAATCCATCTTCTTTTCTGATCATAGAGAAAATATTTCATTTATTCTATAAAAAATATATATTATTGAATTCAACAACCATATCTATATTAAAATAATTAATATAAGTAAGCATTCATGTAAAAATTCTTATGATTAATTTGAAATCACAAAGTGCACACTTATTTTATTCAATTTAAAAAAAATGTTAATAACTTTTAAAAAGGTGAAATAACTAGGAATTTTATATAGACATGAATCTTCATTAAATCCAAAAAAAATAGTGAAATTTTAGTCATACATCATGCCTTTATTTGGTGATCAGTTCAAGACTATCTCTAAAAAATAATTTTCTCTATAGATGATTGACAATTTGGTTTCTAAATTAAGAATCCAAATTTTTTGTTCAATTTAATTTCATATTATGTAAGTTAATACTTTTCTTTCCTGATTTAATTAGGACAATCTTGGTTCATTACTAAACAAAAAATAAAAGGCCTCTAGTGTTTAGAATTATTTATTTTAAATTAATAATATTGAACTAGTCTTCAAATAAGGTAAAATGTTACATAAAATTTCTCTTTATAATTTTTTTATTTCATGTGGAACACATCCAATAAAAGAAAAAAATGTTAAATGGTTTTTGTTATTAATGGTTTTAATTCATAAAATGAAAAAATATCTCTTTATCTACATATATTAATATAAAAAATGGTAATATTATATGATCACTGGGGAAAAAATATAATGAATTATTTTGTTCATCGGGTTTCATTTACACGTTGAAAAACAAGAAAAATGTTTAATATAAAAAAAGAAGTTGATAAAGTTAAATTCTCTTTATAGAGTCTACCGCTCAAGGAGATATAAAATTTTAATGAACAATAAATATTGTTTTTTATTTTTATTTTTAAATTAATAAAAAAAATGAAATTAAAATTTTAAATAATATTTGAATATAAATTATCACATTTTGTAACATTATTCTAATAATGTAATAAAATAAATAAAATCTTCTTAAAAATAAATTCAGTGAACATATTAGAATAACTATATTCATACCCAACATCTTTTCAAAATATAAACCATCAAAAAAATAAAGGCTTTTAAATTACCATTATCTTGTAATCTGAGTAAGGAGGTAATAATATGAATAGTAAGGAAAATACATGTCATGGAAACAGTCTTGAATAGAATTCATCGGTATTAGTTCAATTGTTGAGAAAATACATATCCTAAAAAATCATTTGAACATTTTAGAGAGGCTTTGGTGAAGGGAGGGACTATTGGAAAAGAAATAGAATATAAAAATATTATAAGAAATGGAAAGGAGTGATCTAGTGAAAGAATAAAATTATAGGTGTGGGGTAAGGGTTTTATTATTAAATATTTTGACATTAATTTTTATAATAACATACAAGAAATATAAATCAGACAAACTATTAATATCAATTATATAAATGACCAATGTTGAAAATATTTTTCAGTACATTTCTCAAAATTTATAAATTATATAACCAATTATAAAACTCTCCAATGAAATATTTTTAAAATAATTTATTTATTAATAGAAATTAAAACTACACATGATTTTTTATTTAACATATTTTATTAAATAGTTTATAAAGAAAAATTATTCTATATTAGAGGAAAAATATATACAAGTGTTTTTTTGTCACCTAAAATTTTAGGGAACATTTTAGATCATTACTTGTCAAACAATGTTGGAAGATCCAAAAATAGAAGCCCCTAATTATGACATATAAGTGAGTGAAAGAGATATAATTTCTCTTGATAAATCACCTTGATGACATAAAAAACGTTCAAAACACATACAAATGAAAAAAACGAAATAACTCACACGCAACATGAAACAACATGATAGATTTACATGGTTTGGAACTTAAAAATATTCTATAAGTGAAACACTAATTCTATTTATTAATTATTGAAGTGAATGATTGCATGATTAAAAACATATAAGTAAATAACCCCCCCTATTTATAGAGTATTCCCCCCTATTATATACAGTGCTCGTAGAATCAGATATATATAACTAGTCTCCACCACATTCTGATTTATGTTTGTGACCCTCCAACTGATGAAGGCCGCTAGATGATGAACCAACTCCCCCAAATCCAATTTTTTGTTATTTTTTAAAACATCAATTTATGGTTTAGTGGTTACCTCACATTTAACTTGAATACCAACCAAACCAACCAAAATCCATATTTTAAAATACAAATTCAAAAAAGAAAGCAACAAAAACCTCATATCCAAAATTTTAAATTCTATCTAGTTTATGAATCGATTCCAAGACCCTTGAAAAGCCCCAGGTCATGAGGAATCGAGTGGCGAGGCACCTCGAGACGCACCCCCTGACCCACGAGCTCACCATATTCATATCCCCTTAAACAAACAAAATGAAAGTTTTGTCACCATTAACTTCATCATGCAACCTTTATCTAAAACACCAAACATCTTCTACCATAAGAATCTAAATGAAGTGATAATTTAGTTGAATGTGATTTTTATTGATTGAAATTATTGATTTATTATAAGATGAATTTCACTATAAATATCAGAAAAGAATAATCCATTCCCTTTATTCCTTCTGTAATCCTTCAATAAAAACTTCAACCATATAATCATCTACACTACATATGTTGTGGAAACATACTCTATATTTGTGGTTAATGGTTAAACTAACAATTTAAGTATTAAAATACTACTTATGGTAGTTCCTCCATAGTTAAACATAAATCCCATGGTAGATATCCATGTTATAACATCTTGAACTCAGATTGAAATCAAACAGTTCCTCGAGCCCAGTTTGTCGCAAGGCCTCAAGCACATCTCTCTAAACGCCTGAGGCTTCTGAGCAGCTATGAGGTACTAGGTGTGTCAGTGGGAAAACTATGCCCTCATCACCATAGTATACATAGATAAAAATCAATAATATATAAATATTTGATGTATTTAACTAGAATACAACTAGTAACTAAACAATATAGGAATATATAACAAAGCCAGAAGTGTCTCACATACAATGATGCAGATGATACATGTTTCTAGAAAATAGACAAAACAATTACATGGCAGTGTAATACAATACATGTATCAAAAAAGCCAAAAATATCCATAGTTTCCTAGTACCATCGCAAGCCTCATCTTGGTCCCATGCTCCCCTTCTCCAAAGGAATGATTAACAACCTGAGTTTTGGTGCTTTCTCTTGTCAACACCTATAACCATATAATATATTTGGGTTCCCTAAGGGGGGACCAAATAGGCTATCAGATAACATCCCAGTAGGAAACCACCCAAGATCTATAAAATTACATGGTGTTCTATATAACTAGATAATAATGGAAAATCGTAATAAGGTAAGTAATACATAAAATAAAAGATTCAATGACACGTCTAGTACCAATTCAATGATACTAACCTATCAATGCTCCCTGCAAAACAAGTGCCATCTCCTATATACTGGAATCTATAACAAAACTAAATAACCCACAAGGCCTTTGTATACATACATATTTATGAAATCACCATGTCCTTGTCATATACGCTTATTGAATCAAATCCACTTGGCCATGTCATATTAACTAAAGTATCAGACCACACAAGGGCCATATTCAAAATGTCAAGAACCAACGCATCCTCATTAAGTCCTAGTAGAATCTAGATGAATGCTTGTTATAGGAACTGATTGGATTCCTAGGATCATGTTATATCATACATGTAGTATGTGACTCCAAGAAAGCCATATCCAAGGGGTAGAAAAGCCTATGGAATCCTATGGAATCAATACCCAGGGGGAATAATCAACCCAAGGCATCTAGTACCATATTCATGATCCATGGAGAGTCCTCCATTGAATACATACAACCATCCATCCATTAAAACCATTTTCATTCATTACACATGAGTATACACACTCGTTTAATCCATTTACATTCTATCATATAAAAGGGTCAAACCCACACATTTATCACTATTCATAATTAAACATTTAACATGATTATGCCCACCCATTCGTAATGATTCACAATTAAACAAGTCACATGGGTATACCTAATCATTCATCTCCATTACCAAATAATCATTTAATCAATTTAAAACCACTCAATGAGTATACCCAAAAATTTAAACAATTTCACTTAAACAATTTAATCAAGTAGACAAGGAATATCAGAATGGAATAAAGCAAGCAAGAAAAATTTCTCCTAAACATGATATTCAAGCTCCATTTGATCCAATTAGTCAAAGAATCAACATTCTATGGAGGCATCCCATCTACTATTCCTTTAATTCATTTCAATTCATTTATTTAAGATATTACTCTAAGAAGGAAAGCTTTAACTCACCCCATGGGTGGTTCAATATGGAATAAATATGGTAATTCTAACAAGTACACCCCAAGGGTGACCATGGTTTGGCCAACGGCTACCAACCCATCATAAAAAAACCTAATGGCATACCTAATAGGTTTGATTGAATTTATTTTAATTAATCTATTAAAATATGAGGTTGCTCCGGAATGTCTGGAGGGCGGCATAATAGCCAATATCTCTATAAATAAAACAACCTCGCAAGAAAAGTTTACACCACCTACCTTAGATCAGTAGTGTAGTGTTCATCCAGTATCAAGTCATGATTCATCTCAGTTTAGGATAAATATAAAGAATGGAAGAATAATGACCAATTTGGGCATATAAACCTAAATCTAATTATCATAAACTACAAATATAAGAATCAAGAATGGCTAAAAAAATTAGATCTTACTAATGCAGCCCCAATGAGACAAACCACACTCAAATCCGAGATTGGATGACCACGTCCAATCCTAGGTTAGTCTCTTTTGAGAGATTCTCAAACCCTACCTTGTTTTTTTAGTATTGAAAATCAAATTAGGTTTAAAAAAAATTAATTTAATTAAATTTTTTAAAATTCTAAAAACACAGTGGTTTCACAGTTTTGGTGTATTGTTTAGAAAATCATGCACCAACCATGCACGATTCCTGTCAGCCAAAGGGTTACCCACACGGTTTACTTGCATAGTTTACAAACCAAGAACAAACCTTTTGAATATTCTTTGTCAAGTTCTACAAAACTGTAGACCTAGTGGCATGGTTTTGCAAACCATTCCGTGCAATTTGACAAAATTATACAACACGTGCCACCCCTTTTTTAGCCTCTCACAGTTTAGTAAAATTTTATATCATACCCCGCATGGTTTATACTAACCATAATCCAAGATAAAGAAACCCAAAAATTGGGTTATGGGCTTCGTACAATCCCTGAGCACCCATGAAACCTTTGTGACCTCAAAGGGTATACATATTAGGCCATATCTAAGCATTCAAATTGAAAAATAAGTGATTTTTACCTCATATAAAAACCTCAAGTTCTTATAATCTCTCCCTTATAACAATTCATATCCAATTTTCTCTTTGTAGTTTTTTTAAGATTCATCTGAGAATAATCTAGCCACTAAGCATGTATGTAGGCCTCCCACTCCCAAGTCTCATCCTGTAAATGGTCATGCTTCCATAGCACCCATACTAGAAGAACTATATGACCCCGAAGAACCCTCATGATCCTTTCAATGATATGAACAAAATTATCATCAAAGGATGCATCTACCTATAGATCATACACCTCAAGATGAAAATTGTGAGACAGGTCAGAATGATAGTGGTTCATCTGAGTAACGTGGAAGACATTGTTCATGTATCAGTACATCTAAGGTAACAAAACCGATAGGCTACTGAACTTAGTCTCTCCAGAATCTTGAACGGACAAACATATCATTGTGAAATCATACCCCTTATCCTAATTCTTCTATTTCCTAACCTCAGTGAAACATGAAATAAAACTTGATCCCTAACCTTGTACTCTAGAAGTCTTTTGCAGCGATTGATGTATGATTTCTGTCAAGACTTTCTAGTATCCATCTATTTCTAAATCAAATATACTTTCTCAGAAGTCTCTAGAATGAGATGTTTTCCCAATAAATCTGTCTCACATACCTCTTTCTAGCACATGGGTAATTTTCATGGCCTACCATATAAATCATCATAAGGATTCATATGTATAGTTTCCTAATAACTGTTATTGTAGGCTAACTAAATCAAGGGTATATGTTTCTCCAAATATCCAACAAAATATAGGACGCATGCTCGTAGCATGTACTCTAGCACATGTATCATATGCTCTGACTAATCATCAGTCGGAAGGTGGTATGTTGTGCTCAGAACCACCTGTGTACCTAGTTCCCTATGAAAACTATATCAGAAATGATACATATAGAGGAAATCCCTATTTAAAATAATAGTGTGCAGGACCCCATGAAATTGTAATATCTCATAGATGTACAACCTTCCCAGCCTATTAACACTTAAGGTGTCATTGATTGGAAATAAATGAGAATCCTTTGTGAGCCTGTCAAAAACAACCCACACAACATCATTACCTCGAGGTGACCTCGGTAAATCAGTCATGAAATTAATCATGTCATCATCCCATTTCTACACCAAAATAGGTTGGTACTATAGAAACCCAGGTGGTTGCTGATTTTCTGTCTTCACCTACCAACATATCGAAAACCTTGTAATGAATCCAGCTACCACTCTTTTCATACCCATCCACCAGCACATATGACGTAAGTCGCAGTACTTATTGGTGACTCCAGGGTGCACTGCACATGCTAAGGCATGAAACTCCCACATCATCTCCTCACATATGTCCATTGGAACCCAAACAAAACCATGTATATGTAGGATTTCATCCTCACCTATGGTCCAACTAGGAGTTGGATCCTCACCATCCACACTCTCCCGTAGTATTAGTCCCACTAAATATGATATCTGCCTCATCATCACTCTATCCAACTGGGTAGAGGTCAATGATAATAATGATAGATAATTCTTCCCCTAACTATCATACACATATAAGTTCATATTAGAGAGCAATTCCAAAATATGAAACTCACTACTAGCTACTTTACTTCCTGTATCTAAGTCCACCTTCTCAGTGCATTATTCACTGAAATGCCTTTACTAGGCATTTAGGAAAGTTCAACGACAAAAGACTGAACTTACTCCACCCACCATCATTACCTCAGATTTAGATCACAGTATGTAAATAAGTACCTAAGGCTTTGGTGGTTTTTGTCCACTATAAAATGCCCTCCTAGTAAATAGTGCCTCCAACAACAGAATTCATAAACTACCATATCTAGCTATAGATCGTGTGTCGGGGAATTCATTTTGTGTTCCCTTAGCCATCAAGACATGTATGCCACAAATCTATTCCCCTACATCATCAGTGCTCCTAGACTGATACCTGATGATCCACAATACTTAGTGTACCTCTTACCTCATTCTAGTAGTATCAAGAATGGTACTAAATTCAACTTCCTTTTCAGCTCCTGAAAGGCTATCTCATAAGAAAATTACCACAAAAAAATTTATACCCTTCTTAGTCAAGCCATTCAATGACATTTCTATGCATAAAATGTCATGTATAAAATGGATATAGTAAACATCTTTCCCCATGAAAATTTATATATCAAAAGGTTATAGGGTTATTCTAGGGAAACTACATATATCATCATCTTTATATCCATTGATACTCCTTTATCTAAGGTAATGTGACCTAGGAAGTGAATATGATCATCCAAAAGTGGAAATTTGTGAGTTTATCATATAGATGATTCTCTCTCAGTGTATTAAAAATTATCTCAATATGGTTGTCATGTTTGTGTCGATTGATAGAATACACCAAGAAACCATTAATGAAAAACATCAAAAACGAATCTAGATAAGGGTGGAACACTAGGTTCATCAGTGACATGAAGGTTTATGGAATGTTCGTGATACATAACGGCATAACTAGATATGAATATAGTCCATACCTACTATGAAAGGCTATATGGGTTATATCTGCAGGTCGAACATGTACTTGGTGATATCTACACCTCAAATCAATATTCAAAACACTCAGGATCCTTGAATATTATCAAACAATTCGTCTATATGTGGTAAGGGATATCAGTTCTTAACCGCCAGCTGGTTTAACTTCTGATAATCCATGCATAGACTAATGGTACCATCATCATTTTTCATAAAAAGGATCGGAGAACCCCATATAGAAGTACTAGGATAAATAAACCCCTTCACCTCCAAATCCTTTAACTACCTCTTGAGCTCTTGAAACTCTGTCGTAGCTATCCTATAAGGAAGACTGGATACCATTACAACTCTTGGAAATATCTCGATGGAGAATTCCACCTTTCTCAGAGGAAGTAAACCAGAAAAGTCATCTGGGAAGAATTCCCTGAAGTGATCAACCACTGGAGGAAGGTCTTCCTGACTCACTCCCTAGCCATCCAGATACTCACTGGAAATATGTAATATAATCACACATATCCGAGAATGTTGTGTTCCTGCTCAACTCACCTAGACATCCCATTCACCATTTTGGGTAAACACAACACCCTTTGGTGATGTGAATGAAATCCTTCAGTGATAATAGTCAATATAATCTTGATAAGATACTAGTCAGTCCATCCTGAGTATGGAATCAAACCCGATCATCTTGATGAAACACAAATTCCAGATAAAGTGACACCCAATAACCTCAAGGGGCACTCCTTACACTGGAATACATTTTTTTTATATTTCACAATGTCTTTTACAACATCAAAACACCCTCAAAAGAAAAAAAAACATTCCCAAGGATTTTCACCATAGGTGCAGACGTTATACTATGAGATGAACTTGTATTAAAAAGAGCAGATGAAGTAGTAGAGGCTACTAGGATCATACTTCTCACCATAGATGGTATTGAACCCTACTCCTCTGGGGTATTCTATACAGAATATAACTAGACTCTACCATGTACCTATGATTCAACCCCATTGCCCTGATTAGGCCCACTCTAATGTCTCGATGTAACTGGTGATTGGATGCCTCTTCCATGACCACCACTACCTTAGCCTGATTATCCATCACTGCTCTATCTCCCTGCCTGACACGGCGCTGTGGAACCTTCTCCTAAACCTGTTGTCAGAGATGACCCCCTACCACTCACCATTGGATGGAAGGTCCTGCAGAAATGTTTCACATGGACCATATTGTCACATGATCAGAAATTTATTGGGTCATAGTCGGACAGAGTCTTTACATGGATTTCCTTTCATACTGATATCTGAACAGAGAGGTACCAATACACAAAACTTGACCAGTTCTCATCTCATAGGAATCCTCAAAACGATGCTTCCTTCTTGAAGACATTGAACCGCTGTGTTTTGAAATAACACTACCCTAGTCTATACCCTCTGCTTCCCTTAAGTTCCTCTATTTAATCAGTGCATGATTCCTAATCTTAGTGATAGAGGTCAGTCTGAACATGTTTACTTGATATCAAATAGCATGTTAGATATATTACTTAAAGAGTATCTATCTAGATATCACATCAATAAGGTACATTAGTGAAAAATTATTCAAGTATATAAAGCATGAAAATTAATCCATAACTATCATTACACCCTGATCCAGATGCATAATATCACTAGCCTGATCTGCCCATAGAGTTGTGGGATAAAAGTAGTCATAGAAGCAGTCCTAGAAATTAGTATAATCCATATCTCATAGACCATAATCCAAGTTCAATACATCCCACCATCGATTTTATACCCTAGAAAGTATATATGTGGAGAGATTGACCCTCTTATGAGGATGCATCTCAATATGACCAAAGATAAGTAGCATGGCCTCGATCCAAAGCTCATAATCCTATGGACCATCATCACCTGAAAAAGTGGGAGGATGATACTTATGGAACACCAATGTTGGATCATACGTAGTAAAGGTAGGATGTGGTACTCCCTATACAGTTTTCATTTTTTAAATAAGCCCTCGTGGAACTGTGCCTCAACGCCTCTGTCTGGAATAGCAGTTGATATCGTGGCTTGCACTAAAGGAGGATTGAGTTGTATCCCTTTACCCACTGCCATTAGAGTATGGTATTCACCTCCTTCCTATTGTATGAATTGAGCACATCATGGTGGAATGTCTCTATAATTCCAAACATATGCCTTAGAATTGGATGAGTTCAAAGCTCACAACTCAAAATAGTACGACATGTCGAAACCCTCCAAACACCAAGTCATACCCCACAGCCTACTCCTAAATCTAGGACCGTAACAATATCAGTCACATCTCAACAAAAATACTACCTATTTCCCACTCAAAAGCTGGGTCTAGGTTGAGTTTCTATTTATCATCCCATGTTCCATTTATTTTCATTTGAATTCACATTAATTTTCCATATCAATTATTCAAGATATATAACGAATGGTTCACCAATTACAAATCCATGAGGGACCATAACACCTCATGAACACAAATTTTTGTGCCCAATCATTCCATACATATCAAATTCAATTTAAAATTTGATTTTAAAAGGTGTGTCATTTCCCAGTTCATATGGCCCTATAGACTTTATCAACTATAAGACAATGTCAGTTCTCTATCAACAACACAATATCTATATCAATATTAGATTCAACTATCACATCACCTATCACAATAGTATTCCATGAGTAATGCATCATAAATGGCATAGAATAATGCATGGCATGTGATTTATAACAAGTTCCTAAATGATGCACAAGGTGGAATTCTCTAATCTCATCAGGTTTCAATAGAAATAAAACCCACAATTGTATCAATATCAATAGAATATATTAATTGTGTCACCAAATAGTGAAATTGAATTGACTATAATAGTAAAATCTTGAAAATAAAAATTCCATTCGATGCAATTTGGATTTTCACTATACACAGGGAAGCTACTCCTGGGAATATCTTATTACCAAATTCTGTTCCCATAACATACCTATCTATTATCTCCAAATAGTAATTCAACTAGAAAATATTCTCTAATTCCACTTCGTAACATCCTAGACCTAGATTCCACTAAAACAGTGCTCTGAGCCCGACGGATCAAAATGCCTCAAGTGAATCTCCCCAAAATCAAGATTTTTTCAACTAGAAGCGACGACCTAGGTGTGTATTTAGAGAGACTATTCCTTCATCACGAGAGTATACATAGTATAAATAAATAATATATAAATATAGAAAGTGGTTAAAAAAACTAGTAACTAAACAATACAAGAATATATAACAAATCTAGAAGTGTCTCATATACAATGATGTAGATGATACAAGTTTCTAGAAAACATCAGAAATAGAGACATGGAAGTATAATACAATACATGTATCAAAATATAAAAAAATACCAAAATTTTCCTAGTAGCATCATAGGCCTCGTCTTAGTCCCATTCTCCACTTCTTCAAAGGAACGATCCACAACCAAAGTTAGGGTGCTTTCCCTAATTGACACCTACAACAATATAATCTATTTGGGTTCTCCAATGGAGTCCCAAATAGGGCATGAGATAAAATCCCATTAGGAAACCACCCAAGATCTATAAAATTTCATGGTTTGATATATAAAAATATAATCAGGGAAAAGAGTAAGAAGCTAAGCAATATTAGACCTGGCTGCATGGCCTTGTGGCCCATTTTGCACAGTTTGGCCACACAGTTTTTCCTCTAACACCCCACTATCCAGCCTCACATAGTTTTTCCCCCATGGTTGGTACTAACTATGTTCCAGGTTAAAAACATCCCAAAAATGGGTTCTGATATATGAATAATCCCCACACACCCCCAAAAACTATGTGACCTCAAAGGGTATTAATATTAGGCCATATATAAGCATTCAAATTAAAAAATAATGAATAAGTACCTCATCTAAAAATCCCTAGTTCTTACACATGTATCTGTAAACCATATGAAATATGCATCAATATACCCTTTAAATAGGTCATCCATTCCAAAAAAAATAAGTCAAATGCTTCAGAACCTATGAAATAATAAATAATCTTGTTTAATGATTTTAACGGATCCTTTCCAAGAAATTTTATTAATATAATAAATACTCACAATGTTTAATTAATGTTTTGAAGATTAAATATCATGGAATATATTAAAATTTCAACCATCGATGTGTATGGAACATTCTCAATTTACTTAACATCATATTTTATTCATGGAGACTTATATTTGAATAGATTAAATTTTTAAACCAATTTTGTTTATATGGGATTGGATATAAACATTCTAAAACTCTCCACTATCTTCTTGAATGTATATAAAATTATGAAAATTCAATATTTTATACATCCATTCCAATAGTAACCACATGGATACAATCCATTTTGTTTTCCTAAGATCGTTTTTCTCATACAATCAATATAACTCATCCTTCATCTATTCAATCTGTATTTTATTTGGACCTGAAAAGAGAATATCATTCACATATGATAAGAGTATGGTGAATCTCTAATTATCAAATATATTTCTTTAGAATAAATTATTCACATTTCACAAGAGGATCATTTCTTTCTCTATAAAGGCATCGAGCTTTTGGATCAACTGGAAAGGTGATTAATATAGCCCATATATAATTTTCCTATGTTTTAACAAAAAATTATTTTTATAATCTCTAAACCCTTCTGGTTTAATCTTGGAAATTTTTTCCTCAAAATTATTATGATGAAATTTTTCTTTACCTATAATAGTTCAAGAAGTAGAACCTCTTCTACATCCATGAAAAATACATTCTGGATTATATTTTTCAAAAAAATTTGATCAAAAAATTAAATAATTTTCACTCCCGATTTGTTTGTAAAACCATTCACAAAGAACATTTCCCAGTACTTCTTATTACATCATCTGATAAACCTATTTATTCTATACATATTTCTTCTTTAGTGTAATTTCTCAAAGTTCTGACATTCCAGAATCATATAAGGAGTCCATCTCCAACATAATCTTTAACTCTCACTACTTATCATCACTATGCATTACCACCTCTTTGAGGATTATGGGAGATCCTATATATAGTAAAATAATATGGTGCATAATATATCTGTACATTTTCAAAAGTTTCTAAATTTTTTAAATCTCCAAAAATCTGGTTTTTTGTTTCTTCTAATACTACTTATCCATGAACTCTTCCCTAATCATTAGTAGTCCCTATGCTTTCCCGTAAATCGGAAATTTGTTAAACCATTGAAATTTTTCCACCACTCAAAACTCTACAATTTGGATTTTAATATTCTTTAAGATCATGATTGATTCCAAAACTAAAATATCATTACATAATTATTTATTAAATAACCTCATAACGTGATGATTCTTTATTCTAATATTCATTTTTCACATTATTCTGATCTTTCTAAAGGATTCCTTCATTTAAGTGAACATTTGGGATTCTAGTAACCTGGTAGAGGTCATTATATGATAACAAAAAACCAATCCTTTATTTTCATAGACTATAAAGAAACATGATTGGTAAATTTCTTATAATATTTATGTATTGATTAAATCAGTGTTGGAAAAATAAATATACCTAGATACTTTGATTTGGGACACATTTTCCTATCTATTGGTCCATAAATAATTATGAAGTTATCTCGCCATTTATGAAAAGGATTTTTATTTATGAGGCACACTATAAAATACAATAATTTTTAAAAAACATCTTGGGATACACAATTTCAATTCCCATTCTTATGTCTCTCTCACAAATAATTTGATTCATCCACACTGCCACTTTATTTTATTCTATAATTCTATGAACTATCTTCTAAAAAAGAATTCATTTCTTCTTAAAAATCCACCATAACTCTCTACTTCCACTATACCCACTATTTTTGGACTTCCAAAACATATGATTTAAATATGGCTCGCATTCCACCATTTGTCTCCATGAATTAATGGTTTTGAATACCTTGGTCATCTATATGATAAAGAATAGAAACAACTTTTGTGTCACATCGTCATTTAAGGTAGGATAATGCAATGACCCTCTGAGAGATTCAACAAGAGTTATGAAACATACGTCCATATATACTAAATACAAACTTAGGTTCTTTGGAATTATTCATTAAATATTGAAATATTTCGTCTACAACATCATAAGGATTCACTATTCATATATTTTATACATTAAATCGTCATGTTACAACATTCCCTTAATATCCATGACCTTTTTTCCATTCTCACATATATTTCTCAGATGATCATTCCATTAATTTAACATTATTAAATGTTTTCTTAAGAATTTTTTGTATCTTATAAAATACTAATATGATACAAAAATATTTCCCTTCACACCATTGAAAACCATTATAGAACCATGTATCATTTTCCATTATCCTTCAGCCAAACTCATAAAAACCCCGCATCAACTAACTGACCAATAGAGAGTAAATTTTCTATTGAACCCAATATTTACTACACCCCTTATAAATATAAAAAGTATTCAGTATTTTTTTGACATTCAAATCACCCTTTACAATTATCTCAAGTGTCTTTTCATTTTTAATATATACTTTACTGAACTTTTTGAGACCATTATTTTGTATCCCCCCTCGTGGAAGTTGAGTGAAAAGAATCCACATAGTAAATGATTTATGAATCGAATGAACTTTAGAAACTAATAAATAAATAGATTTCCTCCTTATTAATGAAGTTTGTAGAATAAAATAAAAAATAATACCTTTCATAATTAATCATTTTTTCTCTTCAATATTTCCTAAAGTACTACTACTTTCCCCAAAGACAACATGCGGGTTCTGTCCTAGCTTACTTGGCTCAACTCTTTTCCCTCTTCTTATTCCCCTTTTTTGACTTTTTTTACCTTTCATTAGAACATCACTTAAATTATACAATTAATGTTGTTTTGGAAACTCCTTGGACTTATTTTTTCATGATCTCTTCATTCAGAACATGATCTTGGATTTCCTCAAACACCAATTCATTCATTCTTCTATATCTAGTAATACTAGAAACTGTAACATCCCAAGATTTAAGAAGTGAATATAAATAATTAAATCCCATAAGACATTAGATAATCCCACCTTCCCCGATTTGAGTTCTCTACAAATAAATTTGATATAATTAATGTGATTTTATAATGAATCTCTTTTAAATATCTTCACGACAAATTATTACAATAGAAAGGACACTATTTCTATGACATCCCATGTTTTAATACACTTTAATTAATGATTTATTACATAAATTTTCATATAATAAAATCCCAAAATACCCTGAAGACTAGTGTAATTTGGAAATTAGGTTCATAAAATAACAACTTACAATATGAATAAAATGGAATTATTGAAAACATCCTAAACATGTTCGTAAAATTCCAGCATTCATCTAAAACTGCATAGGATGACCTAAGGACATACATAAGAAAGGGGTAAGCTATAAATATCAGTGAGGGAATAAATAAATCATAGTATAAGTTAAATAAGTACATATATGACAAGAGTAATGTCAATATTATATAGGAGGGATGAGCATAATAATCTTGAATAATGAGGCATGATATGACATGGTAGCATAAAGGCAACATGGGAATGTGGAAATAGTTTAAAACATTGGATCATATACATAATTCATGGATAACCAACAAGAAAACACAACATAGTTTGGTTTGGATAAACTCTATCACACTATATATGGAATCTCAGGATAGTAAAACATTACCTGATTCATTTTATAGATAAATAATCAGGCCAAGTTGTCACTTTTATATCATGTACTTACATAAGTGTGCCACATAGATCATAAAAAATATGGATGTCTTTCATCACATTTAATCCCATGATTATGGAGTGAGAGATACATATATAGAATTCAAAAATCAATTTAGTATAGGTACATCTAGTTGAATACCTTTGAGTGGAAATGGGAATGGGTATTCAGTATAAAAATATTTGGCACGGGAAAATTATAGGATAATTTTGACAAAATAATGGTGGTGTATAAAGATTCATAAATGGGATTAATGAGAGTGAAAGGGGTATATAATAAAAAATAAACCCTAATTATAATGAGATATATATGCAATAATATAAAGTTACATGAAAATTTTGTAATTAAAATGTATAATAGAAATAAAGAACTTGAATAAAGAAGAGAAGGACATGATACCTTACCTTGGTATGGCACTTCTTGAAGCTTAGGATGACCTTATTAAGAGCTTGGGGTCACCTTGGGATGGAAGGGTAGAGTAATGTCATGATCCTAGGTTTTCGAGTCAAGAAGAAGAGGAGTTTGTATGGGTTTTTTTGTAAAAAAATAAGATGATAATTATTTATTAATTTCCAGACATAGGTTTTGGAATCTATATGATAAAGTTACCAAAACCAAAAACCATATGTAACGACCCAAAGTTTAATCAATATAAATTCCCTTATTATAATTTTAATATAGTATAATCACTTGAAATCACAAAAAAATTAACTAATAAGTACTATGTGACCATTAAACATATTATTGTAACTTTTTCGATTCGAATTTTTAAAATCTCACATACATAGTTGCGATAAGTAAGATGTTTAGAGTCTGATATGGAAGACATAATTTTTCATCAATAGTAACTAACCCTAATGAATAGTAATGTAACCATTATGAATATTAATATGACACTTATTAATAGTAAATAAGTAACCTTACCAATTAAAGTAGAAATAAAATTTATATATCTTATAAGTGACAATATGATATAATTATATCACGTTGTTTGTATTTTTGTGAGTCATGTATATTCAATTACAATTTTATGATTAATTTAATAATTTAAAAGAAAATTTATTTTTTAAAAATGTATTCATAAATAAGTGTTTTTATGACTTATCATTATATGATAATTTTAAGGGACCTTAACTAATTTGTCAAAGTGTCAAAATATCAGTTTTAATATTAATATTGGTATTTTTCATGTAAAATATTATTTTAATTAAAAATTAAATTTCACATATTTGGAAAATTATTTTCATAAAATAGAGTTCATTTTTGAATCCTAAGCATCAAAAAATGGTTGGTGTGAATTTTTGATATTTTTCTGAAATACTAGAATTTTAGGTGAATAGTAAAATATGGTAATTTATAGTATATATACATTATATGTTAAATACACTATTTATTGAATCCTAGATGATGTAAGAACAATGGGTTCTAACTCACATACACATTTTACAATTTTTCACAAGAATCAATACTATTTATTATCTTGAAAAAAAATAATATAATAATGAATAGAATATTGGGAAAACCCTCCTCTCCTCCATTATAAAAAGCACTATCACACCCCTCTTCTCTTCACTCCACCAAAGCATTGTTCCTAGTCCAATTTCATGATCAAATATCTCCCTAATCCCTTCTATCGCGTCCATAATCCTTGGTCTCTTCAAAATACGAAATCCTCTCCCCTAAATAGGTTCTCAAAGAAGATATATTCAAGAGGTAAATTCCACTTTTCATTTCTTTTATTTTCATTAAAGTTTAATTATTTTATTTTTCTTTCCTCAAATACTTTATTCCAAATTTTATGATAACTTCAGTAACTTAGATGTACTTGAATGTTGTTTTTATAATGGAATAACTCTTCATCATCTATTCTTTCTCCTCCATTTATAGTAGAAATGAAAACATCATCTGAGATGTGTTAATCTCTCACATTCAAAGAAGATGGTTTTTTAATGTCTATTAAAATCTTAAATTATGAACATGAAAACATTTTTATGGTTCAACCAGACTATAATATATATATTATGTCTAATTTAAGGTTTTTTAATCTTTTTTAGAGATGATATTAATTTATAAAGCAAAATTTGTTTGATATGATAAAAAACCCGCCAATTAACCAAAACTGTTATTAGTAAAGTTTTATATAATGATTCATCTTCAATATAAATAACCAAATGAATTTTATAACCAATTAATATAATATATGATAACTAATAACATATAACTCAAATTACAGAAAACCATTCTCATATTACATGTTTATCCGTACATGTATATAATTAAACCAATCATGAAAACCAACGAAACAAAAAATGAAATTGAACCTCTTAACACATCAAAAAGGTCATGAAAGAACTTAATAAGGTTATAATACATCAATAACATAAATAATAGGTTCTAGAAATATTAATTAATGAATTTAATTTGTTTATCTAGGACATTAAGATTAATTGAAGGACACTATCAGACATAAGGTAAGGGATTCTACCAGACCCTTCTTTATTCCTTTGGGTTGCTCAATATTTATTTCTACCCAAATGAAGTTATATTTAATTTTTATGTAAATATTATAATTTTTTTTATATTATACAGACTCATGTATCAAGATCCATTCATCATTATCTTTCAGTTATATTCATTTTTTTAAATGATTACCTCCTCAATACCTCATGATAAGAAACCTCGTTTTAAAGGAACTTCCTAAATTCTTTCCCAATTTAAAGTACAATATATCATATTTTCTGAGCCACCACTGTTTTATAAAATCAGTCTTTTTATTATTAAAACCTTATTGGTTCACTTCTGGTTTTATATAAAATATTATTTCCTTTTCTATTTTAAATGCTCTTTAGTATTTACCTTATAAATGCATTAAAATTTTTTGATGCTAAAATCGATTAAATCCTCTTCTTACATGTTGCCAATTATTTTTGACATAACATTCCATGATATATTCTTATTTTTCCTTTTTAATTTCCATGTATGTATTAATTCCCTTCATTCAAGGAAACTTTTATAATATGCCCATTTATATTGCTTTATGACATGATTATGATACCCACTTCTTTAAATCAGTACCCTTTTGTTTATGTATGAATCATTATGTATGTTTCTATATGAGTAAAGAATATTAATGAACATTTTAGGATGGTTGCACCCAGATAGAACTCCAATGCATTGGGTAATGTTGAGTCTCATGAGACATTATGTGCAACGGCCTTGGCAGTTATCTTTGACTCATGCTACCACATGCAACAGTCATGGTGGTTAACCTTGACTTGTGCTTCTATATGTGATACAAGCCTTGAATCGTGCTAAATTCATGTTTTATGTTGCTTCCACATTACTATTAATCCATGTTTATATTATGCCTTGTTTATATGTTATGATTACATATGTTCTATGCCTTTTTATATCATTATGTCATGCCTTCTAACCCATGTTCTAAGGCATTATTCATATGTTTATTACCATACTAGTATTCTATCTCATCCCTTGGTTCATGTTATCCCCAGGTTATCTGATGAAGATGTTTAAGAACAATGTAAGTTTGGATCTCATTATGGAGATTTAATAAATTTTGTTTTAGTTATGTTCAATTATGTACCTAGGCATCTAATACATAAGAATTTATTATCCTTAGCATATTATATGATGCCTTATTATTCTTAAAATCATGTAATGATATGTGTAAAAGGATAGGGTCTCTATAGTTGGTATCAGAGGATGGTCTAGTTATTATTGGAGATTAGGAATTGAGAACTTTTGTAAGAACTTTAGGGATGGGACTAAGTATAAGAAAACATCCCTAAATTTTGGTAAGTATAGAGTAAGAGTTTTTTGAAGACAATACACTCATATCTGGATACGAATAGGTGGATGTGGCTCTAGAATAGATGTATCTATGGGTAAAACCTAAAAACACCACTTTGAGATAGACTCGAATGGGAACCGGTTCATGACAATGGGCCTTGTTGAACTCCGGGTTTGACACTCTTGGGGGATATGATTTAGTAAATTCATAATATTAGTACGAACCATTATTAAGGGAAAAAAATACCACATAAGAACATATGTAAAGTAAAAAAACAAGGATAACCTAAATTGAAACCTATGTAATCACAAGTTAGGATATACATATCCTTTGAGAGTTTATCCTTTTTTGTTTAATGTTTCCTTTTTGTGATTAGTAGCTAACTATTCAAGCCCTCTAATTGTATGTTTTTTAGTTAATGGAGGGAAATAGAAGAACACATGCGAATAATCAATGTTATAGGGACCGTGAATATTGCCTTAATGATATGAAAAATATGATTAGAATAGGTGCTCAAAACATTATGATAGTACTTTCTCAACTGGATCAAGTTATGAATAATAACTTGAATCATGTGGAACACCCTCATCCTCTAAGGAAAGATAAACTTGTCATAAAATCCTTCATGCGAAGATAGACTCTCATGTTTAGTTGATCTTTTGATCCCCTCCTCGTAGAATAATGGATTAACTCCAATGAATAGATATTATCTATCCTACAATGCTCAGAAGAAGAGAAATTCGTGTCGGCGTTCTATCGAATTGATGGGTAATCTAATCAGTTGTGGACACTAATCAAGAATAAAAATTCCCAGAATAAAATTTATTCCATGTATTGGGAGGAATTCTAGAAAATGTTTTTCAATAAATATTTTCTGTGAACCCTCCGTCTCAAGATGGAAAGAGATTCCCTCAGACTTAAGCAGAAGGAAGATGAGTCTATTCAGGAGTATAAACCAAATTTCAAAAGTCTTGCAAAATACACCTCGGGCATTGTCATGAATACCGAGAGCTAGGTGGATTGCTTCTTTAGTAGACAAAATATGAGTCTACCAAAATAATTGGTAATTCATCACTTCAACAGTTAAGAGGATATTTTCCATTGTTCCCTCAAGGTTGAAATGGAGATTGGAGACTCTCAATGGACTTGTAGGCCTAGTGAAAAAAAATAAATGGAGTATAATATGGGTGGTTCGGTAAATAAATACTATGATGGAAAGAAGATTGAACATCCTACGTGTCAAAATTGTGGGAAGAAGCATCCTGGGAACTGTATAATGTGAACCAGGAATTACTTAAAATGTGGAAACATGGGACAAATGGATAAGAACTACAAGTGGGATATGAAGAATACCACTAATGTGGAAGAAGAAAGGATGGTTCAGATCAACGCTCAGCCAATAGTGTTGTGTTTTAACTACAAGGAACATGGGCATTATGAAAAAAAAATTAGTAAGCCAAGGGTTGTTGGAGGAAATCAACAATAACCTCCAAGGAAATAAAGAAGGGATTATGCTATCACTACTGCTGAGGTGGAGTCTTACAATTATGTGGTGACAAGTACGCTAGTTATTCAGTCAAGAATAACAAATGTACTATTTGATTCTGGTTCTACGTATTCTTTAATATCATACAAGTTTAGTATAACTATTCAAACACTACCTAAAAATTTGGAGGTTGAGTTATCTATGAGAATAGAAAATGGGGAAATTATTATATCCAAAGTATATAACTCCCCCCTGTTTAACATTTGTGGACTGAACATCCCAACAAATCTCATCATACATCATTTAGTGGAGTCTGATGTTATATTGGGCATGGATTGATTATCTTTATACATAGAAAACATCTAGTTTCGGGAACGGGAGATCACTCTTCACATCCTGAATCATCCTCCAATTCTTTATAAGTGTAAGGAGGAAGATTATTCTCCTTTAAAATAATTGTCTCAAGTGTGGATATTAATGAATTATGAGAAAGCATGTCTAACTCAAATGATTGAGACAAAGGAGATGATAATTCTCGAAGATATTCCCATTGTGAGGGATTACATTGATGCATTCCCTAGTGAATTTCCAGGTCTTCCTTCTCATTTAGATGATGAGTTCTCAATTTAACTTATTCCTATATCTCTTTCTATATCAAAGACACCTTACAGAATGGACACTGTAGAGATAGAGGAGCTGAAGAAGCAGTTATAGGAGAATTTAAAGAAGGGTTTTATATGCCTGAGTGCTTCACCATGGGGTGTGTAATCCCTATTCATCAAGAAAAATGATAGATCAATGTTCCTCTATATTTATTATCATGAGATCAATAAAATTATGACAAATAAATAGTATCCCCTTCCATGGATAGATGAATTGTTTGATCAACTTTAGGGGACTAGTAATTTCTCTAATGTGGACCATCGGTCATGATATCACTAATTAAAGGTGAGGAAGGAAGATATTACCAAGGAATCATTTCTAAAAAGGTACATACACTATGAGTTCGTAAGGATTCCCTTTGTACTCACTAATACTCTGACAATATTCCTGGATTTAATGAATACAATATTTAGATATTACCTCGAGAAATTTTTGGTAGTCTTTATCAATGATATTTTGATATACTCCAAGAGTAAGGAGGAACATGAGGATCATTTGAAAACTATGCTAATTACTTCTTGAAGGAAGAAAATTTATGCAAAGTACAGTAAATGTGAGTTCTGGATAGAGGAAGTATCATTATTGGGGCATGTTATCACCAGTAAAGTGATATCTATGGACACTTCCAAGACAAAGGAAATTGAAGAGTGGCCCAGGACAACATCTGTAACATAAATCCACATCCTTCTAGGTCTTTATGGGTATTATCAATGATTTATGAAGAACTTATCATGATTTTCAAACCCAATGACCAAGCTTACATGGAAGGGGTGATGTTTTTCAGGACTCAAGAATGTGAGGAAAGATTTAAGGAGCTCAAAAAGATGCTTATCACTGCGCTAGTACTCACACTCCCAATAAGTGGAGAACTCTTTGTGGTGTACAGTGATGCATCAAAGAATGTTTTAGGCTATTTAGTTTTATCCTATGCCACAAGGTAGCTGAAAATCCATGATAAAACTATCCCATGCATGATCTTGAGTTAGCCATTGTGATCATTGTCTTAAAAATATAGCAGCATTATCTCTATGGGTAGAAGTTTGATATATATACTAATCATAAGAGTCTCAAATATATATTCACATAGAAATATCTTAATATGCGCCAATGAATATGGTTAGAGCTCATCAAGGATTATGACTGCTAAATCCACTACAACCCTGGTAAGGCTAATAAGGTGGAGAATTCTCTAAGTATAAAGGATCATGTATCTTTATCAATGTTGATAATTGAAAAGGATCCAATCTTCTTAGATTTTTATAGGATGGACATGATAATCATTAAAGTATGAACATTATCAATCATTTCTCAAATAGTTTCTCAACCATCTCTTATGGAGAAAATAAAAGATTCTCAAAGAAAATATCTAGAAATTTTGAGAAGGGTGGAAGCTATTAGAAATGGTAAATCCTCTGAGTTCAATATTTTTTAGGGATGATTTGTAATATTTGAGTCACTATTATGTATACCATCGGATCTGGGGATAAATAAAGATCTTTTTAATGATGCACATAGATCAACCTTCTCTTTTTAACCAGGGAGCACAATGATTTATCGAGATCTATGAGAGAACTTTTGTTGGGACAATATGAAGAAGGATATTATTGTATATACATAAAAGTTATCGGTATGTCAATAAGTGAAGGATGCAATACATAAGTCTAATGGGATGATGAAACCACTACCCATACCAACATGGAAGTGGAAGAACATTACCATGGACTTTTTCACTAGACTTCCAAGGACATCCATAAGAAACAATGCAATATGGGTAATTATGGATCATCTTACAAAATACATCTCACTTTATCGTTGTAACTTCCTTGACCCAGAATCCAATAACCCAGTTCTCCATACCAGGTCATCACATGACCTCAAGCGCACCTCCCTGTACACCAGAGGCGGCTGACTAATGGCGAGGGTCTAATGTGTCACATGGGGTTACTATACCCTCTTTACAGGAGAAATACATAGTATAACATGGTATAAATAGCAGAATGATATAAAAAACTAGTAAACATGCATAAACAAATGTTTCCCAAATGGGGTACAAACACAAATCAATTACAACAAATCCATGCCATAGTAGCAGTCTAGAATGAAAGAAACCTAAAATAAAACAAACAGAGAAAACCCCAAACGGGTCCTAACTCCATGTTTAGATACTTTTCTATGTACATCCTAATCCCAACTCAACATCCTAGAGTAGGGTCTTCACCTTGTCTTGACCTGCAACAAAGAATTCTACTCAGGTACCCAACGATGGGCTAAGCAGGGTGTGAGTACAAAACTCATTAGGCCACCACCCATGGTGTCTGCAAAAATATTCAGTCTAATAGACAGTGCATGCATGTAAAAAATAAATGGTAATTAAGAAAGGGACATTTCAGGTGCCATTAGTTAACAATGTTCATTTAATTCATGACTAAAATTTATCCCAATTCTATTTCTTATACCATCTTCATTACATAGGCCATATTGATCATATGTTCCATGGGTTAGGCATAAATATCATCTACACAAGGGTATAAGGAAATCAATCAAAATTCATAGGGGAAATAAATCAAGTCCTATCTCACTAGGGATTCACATTTCACATCAACATATTATGCTCACCTCATAGACTCAGTCCTAGTGGAATGAAACTGTTAGGGGAATAGAGACTCCATCCCCTTCACTAACCCATTCATTTTAGGGTGGAGTTTAGAGCCTCAATCTAACTGGACCCATAGGCGTAGAACCTCAAGTCAATACCCCACTCTACCAAACCATGTGTGCATGCTTATTTATCAAGTCACCACAACCACACCATAACAAAACCAAGCATATTCAATGCGATTATAATTTACAATACATGACAACTACATGGGAATTAATATCATTCCATAACCCATTAACAAATTTACCAATTACAAATCATATCCATCTAGCCAAATTCACATTCATGTTCCTTAACCCATTAGGAGTATTCAATAACCCCTATGCCTTATCCAAATTCATCATTGACCATTCATTAGCCCAATTATCCCATTTATTGCTTCACAATAATTTACCCACTTATGTATTTCATGTACAATTTTCATATCACATATCACAATCCCTTTATTACATTAAATCATTTAGGTGTACCACTTAATTATTATGTTTCAACCCATTACACAAATTAATCAATTCCATTATTACATCCCATTAACAAATTCCCCATTTCCCATTCCATTACCCAATTGCATGTTCACCATTTAATATTCCCTAATCCCCTTAGGCATTTCTAACAAAAATTCTTGAAATAATTCACATAATCTCTTTCAACCCAATTACCAATTTCCATGTCATTCCAACGACATCTTATTCCCTTATCACCTTTTTAATAATTATCGTCATTCCATTTACAAGTTCATCAACCATTAAAACATGTTCTAAATGGGTTCCACATTATTATTTGGAAATCATTCACTTAACCCTTACCACTCTCTAGGTCTAGAAATGACAGATCACCCCATGAGTGTCCCTAAAATGGTCAAGTCATCCCCTACGCATCCCACGAGTATTGTGAGAGTTTCAAGGAAATAATTTAGACACCCAATTTACCCAATCATACTCAAGGTAACCCATACACAACAAAAGATAGGAAAAATCCCAACACATATACGCAAATTTGTAACAAAATGATGGGATATAACCTGTAGACCACCTACCTTGAATCCAATGATGAATGCACTCTCAATCATGGCCTTGGATCTATGTTCAAGCACCCCTTGAATACCCAACCTAGGTTCCAAAAGAAAAGTGGGTTTTAGGGTTTTGGATAAAGATGGGGGGAACCAGAAGTCCTAATCTGAAAAAGAGGAGCAAGAGGAGCATTAGACTTACCCAATTCTTCGATCCGAAACCAACGACACTCTAAATCGCCAAGAATCGAAGGAGGATCTCCTCGTAGAAGAATGGGTCATTGAAGTTTTTCACTATTGTTTCAGGGGGAGAAATGGAGGAGAAACTCGAGTTGGGGTTTAAAATCCCATAATGGAATTTTTTTAATTTTCTCAATGTTTCTCAGCCGCACGGTTTTCCCGCACGGTTTTCTGAACCATGTAGAGGATACTGTCTAAAAATCCTGCATATGTATAGTTTACCTAGGCTATCTGCATGGTCAGGACTAACCATGCGTAAACCATGTGGAGGCTACTACATGAATTCCCTTCTCTCGCATGGTTTTCCAGACTGTGCACAAGCCGTTGGATTGATACTGCCTGCATGGTCTCACCTCACATAATTTTCCAAACATTGTAGATTTACCAGATCATAATCCTAACCCCAACCTTATTCATCTCCATCAATCTTTTCCCATAACAATAAAATGAACATCACCAAGTGCTCGTTCTCCGTTTCTGTGAATAGAACCCATAGAGTTCTTCATCCTTCGGTCCATCCAAAGGACCTCACCCCAAGCCATCAAGGGTGTACATCCCACCATAAAGATCTAAATATACCGTTTACATGAAAATAAACTTCATAATGTCCCTCATCCAACCAAACACATTCATGTCTCTTGGTGTGAGCAAGAGTTTCTCAACGTACCTGGGATGATGTCAAGATGTTGGTCATTCTCTTCAATAGATGAGGTGCATTAAGAAGTCATCAAAGAACACCACCACCACCTTATCCATTTTTTATGTCGAACTATGGGACACTATAACCTACTAAGGATTTTGGCCTTCCCTTCTGAACGTGTCTCAGCAACACTTAACCACCACCACTCAGGTGTGATTTCTGACCAGGTTCAACCATCTCTCCACAACAAAACCACCAAGCAGTCGTGAACCAACATTTCATATGGAACTACTACCACCACACCACTCGAGTTCTTACATCACGTCACTAACAACTAAAAACTGTCACACAATGGTCTACCACACCAATCACCCAACGATCTCTCACAAAACAACCTCATCTTTTATATAGCCCAATGCCTTCTTACTTACCTAACCATGTCACTTAGTTAGTCATCCTCATCATCCCTGATGCGGCCTCTACATCTCACCCAACAACCAACCCATTCATACAAACAAGTTCATCCATGTGACCACCTTCACCATGGTGTCACCATTGAGTGAAAGTATATAACTACACTTCAGCCACCCTTTTCTTTTCTTCTCAAACAACTTATAGACCTCCTTTAATCCTCACCCAAATAGGTGATTCATTAATTCATATGATAAAAACTTTCTAAACAATATTTTCCGCTTATCACAAACACTAGGGTTCCCCTAGGAAAGATCTAGGAACAACTATACCATTCACTATAACATGGGGTACTTGGCATGCATTGACACCGCCTCAGAAGCACCTCCCATGATTCATATTCCAAGACACCGACATCATTGGGATAACCTCCCACAAGGTCTCCATTTATTTCATGATATTATCAATTCATAAACAAAACTCGAGTGAAACAAGCATCCATAAACCTTCATACTTATCCCTCAATGCCAATCCTGCACCATGGAACACTCTGAGTCCAACTATCAAACTACAAAACATCTACCTGTGTGACACAGACCCAAAAGAACGAGAAGCAATATACAAACACACTCATAGGTCACTTTGATTCTTTAATGATACCAAATCCCTATACTATAGTCACAACCAAGATAAGAAATTGGCCCTCTCTCCAAACTATACTTATCATGAAACAAAAAAACAATTCTAATGAATGGAACTCTCACTCCCATTCTGATGCATGCTATGCCTAGCGCACCAAACAACCAGCTACTCTTGGTTCCACACCAAAGGTCTACACATTCATCAACACTATGAGAAAAACATCATCTATGAGATTCAAGACATAACTTTCAAGGTCTCTACTCACAAGTTCACCAATACCAATGCACCATCCTTATGGTCCAACATGCACTCTGTACGGTCACGAACCACGAGATTTTCCTCACTCACATTACTGAACAATGCCTCGAAAACCCAATGTCACAACCTTAAAAAGGGTTCCCTAAACACACCACCTAGGACATAGTGCAACCGGCAAGGCCTCACAATCCAAATGCAAAGTCTCAAACTAGAGCACTCTCACTGCCCCAACCCGCACATACAAGGGTCCAAATGACAACAAAAAGGATACCAACTAGTGAACTCAAACATTATCATTTTTTAAACTCATCATTCAATCAACACATCGAATAATGAACAACAGGATTTAACCACCAATGGAAAAAGGCCTCATACTAACAACCTTAAACAAACCATCCTTCATGATCTATCCCAACGGTCATCATCACACATAGGACACTTCCCCCTACCATAACTATCGCGTTCATGGTCAACATGGGGTAACCAATTCACTTAATCACAAGCCTTTTTTCAACACCTCTTCTACCCAATTCTTCTTTTCAACATTATTCCTTACCTCTTAAGCACATTTCCCATTTCACGACTTGTTACAATCATTTTTTTTAATTCATTTACACCTTTATTTAGGAAAAAAATCAATAAAATTTTTACCATCATTGTGAAATCTTTTTTCTTTTAGACACCGAATCAACCTTTACAATTTATCACAACCCAGAATTTCAACCCCTTCACAAAATTTCTTTATTCAAAAAACTCTTGAACTATTCATGTGCATCATTTTCATTCACTCACTTGCATTACCATTAGTATTCTTCATTTTCTTCATATTTATCCGTAAAGTAAAATGAATTATATTCTCTACGCCCTGCACACCCATCCCATGTGTGTTCCTATAATGATACATTCCACCTTTATCCTTAGGTGCCAAAAATGATGCATGAATGCACAGCGTCATGTCATTCCGTCCATGAGAAAAATATCCTAAATCATTAAAATCACTCAAAATTTGCATCACCCAATGGTGAAATATCATTCAACCGTAACAATACACATCAAGAACAACAATTCCCACCCAGGGTAACTTGGGTTTTCCCTCATACATGGGTTAGTTACTCCAAAGCACAAGCTCATTACCAAGGCCCAAAAAGTCCCAATATTCTGTCTAACATTCCCAAATAGTAAAAAAGAGAAAAGAACTCATCTGAAACCACTTTGTAATGTCCCCACCATGGAATACACTAAATCGTTGCTCCATATTGGGTCATCACATGACCTCAAGCACGCCTCCTCGTACGCCAGTGGTTACCTACTAGCGGTGAATATCTAATGAGTCATGTGGGGATACTATACCCTCTTTACCAGAGTAAGATAGTGCAGAACACAATATAAACAGTTGAATTATATGAACAAATAGTAAACATGCATAACAAAACGTTTCCCAAATGGGATACAAATAAAAATCAAGTACAACAATGCCATGACATACTATTAGTGCAGAGTAAAAGAAAATCAAAATAATACAAACAGTGAAAACTCTAAATGGGTCCTGAATATAATTCAGGATCCTTATCCATGTACGTCCCAATCCCAACTCAACATCCTAGAGTAGGGCCTTCGCCCTTGTCCTAAACCTCAACCATGAAGTCTGCTCAGGTACCTAATGGCGGCTCGAGCAGGGTGTCAGTAGATAACTCAGTAGTCCACCACCAATGATGTCCACAAAAATATCTAGTCTAATAGACAGTGAATGAAAGTAAAAAATAAGTGGTAATTTAGAAAGGGATAGTTTGGGTTCCATTAGTCAACAAAGTTCATTTAATTCATGACTAGAATTTATCCCAATTCCATTTATTATACCATCTTCATTAAATAATCCATGTTGATCACATGTTCCATGGGTTAGGCATAAATATCATATACACAAGGGTCTAAGGAAATCAATCACAATGCATAGGGTAAATAAATCAAGTCCCCGCCTCACTAGGGATACACATATCACATCAACACATTATCCTCAACTCGAAGCCTTAGTTCAGTTGGAATAAAACCATTATGGGAATAGAGACCTCGTCCCCTTCCCTAACCCCTGTATTTTGGGGTGGCATTTAGAGCCTTAGTCTAACTCGACCCATGGGTGTAGAACCTCAAGTCAATACCCCACTCTACCAAGCCATGTGCACATACTTATTTAACAAGCCACCACAACCATACCATAACACAACCAAGCATATTCACTACCATTATAATTCAAAATACATGACAACATCTGGGGAATTAATATCATGCCATAACCCATTAACACATTTAGCAATTACAATTCATAGCCATCTTTCCAAATTCCCATTCTCATGACTTGACCCATTAGGTGTATTCAACAACCCCTATTCCTTATCCAAATTCATCAATGACCATTCATTAACCCATTTAGCACATTTATCACTTCACAAGAATTTACCCTCTTATGCATTTCAAGTACAATTCTTATATCACATAACACAATCCTTTTATTACATTCAATCATTTAGGTGTACTACCTAATTATCATGTGTTAATCCATTCTATAAATTAATCCATTCCCTTATTAAATCACATTAACACATTCACCATTTCTCATTCCATTACCTAATTTCAATTTCACCATTTAATATTACATAATCCCCTTAGGAATTTATAACCAAAATTCATGAAACAATAGACATAATCTATTTCAACCCAATTACCCATTTTCACGTCATTTCATAGACATCTTATACCCTTATCGCTTTAGTCATACTTATCATCATTCCATTTACAACTTCATCAACTATTAAAACATGTTCGACATGGGTTCCACATTATTATTCGATAATCATTCACTTAACCCTTACAACTCTCTAGGTATGGAAATACCGGTGCACCCTATGGGAGGCCCTAAAATGGTCAAGTCATACCCTACGCATCCCACAAGGATCGTGAGGGATTCAAGGAAATAATTTAGACACTGAATTTACCCAATCATTCTCAATGAAAAACATACACAAAAAAAGATAAGAAAAATCCCAACCCACATGTAGAAATCTATAACAAAATAATGGGATATAACTTGCAGACTACCTACCTCCAATCTGACAATGAACACACTCTCAATCATGGCCTTATATCCGGATTCAATCACCCCTTGAAGCCCCAACCTAGATTTCACCAGAAAATAGGGGTTTTGGGTTTTGGAAGAAGATGGGAGAAACTACAAGTCTTAATTTGAAAAGAAGGAGGAAGAGGAGAGTTAGACATACCCAAGGCTTTTATCAGCAACCAACGGTGCACCAAACGACTATGAATCGAAGGAGGATCGCCTCTTGGAATCATGGGATGTCCAAGTTCTTCACCAAGGTTGCAGGGGGAGAAATGGAGGAGAAACCCGAGTTGGTGTTTAAAATCACATAATGGAAATTTTGTAATTTTCTCAAAGCTTCTCAGTTGCACGGTTTTCCAACACAGTTTTCCAAACCGTGTGCAAACCGTGTGAAGGTTACTGTCTGAAAATCCTTCTTCAGCATGGTTTACTTGGGGTATCTGCACGGTCAGGAAAAACCGTGTAGAGGCTAATTCCCGCACGCCCTTCTCTTACATAATTTTCTAGACTATGTGGAAACTATGTGGATTGCTACTACTTGCATAGTCTCCCCTCACACGGTTTTCCAAACCAAGCGCAAACTGTAAGGGTTGCCCAGAAAGCCCCCTTTCCCCCTTTTTCATGTCCCAAACCCACGAAACACCACCTATCCTTCTCAAGAACTTGGGAAACACTTATTCAGCAAAAAAGAGAGGACTTAAACTAAAACATAAACAAGAACATACCTTAATGGAAATCTGGGATCTTATAATCGCAATTATAGAGGACTTCTCATTTGATCAACTTAGTATATATATATATATATATCAAATAGGTGTTAAGGATGCATGGAGTTACAATATCTATTATGTCTGATAGAGATCCAAGATTCACCTCGAAGTTATGGAAAATTCTCCAACATGATCTAAGCATTGAACTGAACTTTAGTACGGCCTATCATCCTCAAACTGATGGCCAATCTGAGAAAACTATTCATACATTTGAATACATGTTAAGAGAATGTTATATGGACATCATAGGGGGATGTTAACAACATCTTCCACTAGTATAATTCTCTTAAAACAATAGTTTCTACCCCAGCATCCAAATGACACCATATGAAGCCTTTTATGGGAAAAGGTGTAGAACACCAATGTGTTGGGATGAAGTCGGTTTTCTTAAGCTGCAATGACTTGAAATGGTCAAAGAAATTGTGGGGAAGGTAAAAACCATTCAGTAGCATATCAAGGCAGCCAAAAGATGATAGAAGAGTGGTGCATAAAATTGTCGATTATACCTTGAGTTCAAAGTTATAGAAATAGCATTCCTTCATATATCCCCATGTAATAAGTTCATGATGTTTGGGAAGAAATGAAAGTTAAGTCCCTGGTACATCAGCCTCATCGAGATCCTTGATCGTGTCGAAGCTATGGCCTAAAGACTATAACTTCTAGCTACCATGTATAAAGTACACGATTTCTTATACATATCTATCTTAAGGAAGTACATAACAGATCCTTCGTATGTACTTTCTTCATAGGTGGTACATTTAGATCATTATCTTTCTTAGGAGGAGCATCCAGTGAAGATATTGGATCATAGAGATAAAGTTCTAGAGAACAAGACTACTCATCTGGTTAAAGTAATGTGGTAGAACCATAAGAATGAAGAGGAAACATGGTAACTAGAGGAGGAAATGAAGGAAAAGAATCCACACCTGTTTACAGTTTATAAAGTAAAATGAAATTCTGAGGTTGAAGTTTCATAATGGGGGAAGAATGTAACTACCCAAAGTGTAATCAATGGAAATTCCCTTCTTATAGTTTTCATATAGTATAATCACATGAAATCACAGCACAATGAACTATTATGTACTATGTGACCTTTAAACATAATATTTTCACTTCTGTGATTTTAATTACAAAAATATAACATACACGGTACCAGAAAATAATATATTTGGAGTCTAATAAGATGAACTTAATTTTTGGTGAATAGTAACTGACACTTATGAATAGTAATGTTACCCTTATGAATACTAATACAACCCTTATGAAGTAAATTGTATAATTGATTAAGTAACCTTACCAAATAAAGTATAAATAAAATTTATCAATCTTATAAGTGACAATAAGATATAATTATATCATAATGTTGGTATTTTTGTGAGTCATGTATATGTAATAACAATTTTATGATTAACTTAATAATTTAAAATAGAATTTATTTTAAAAAAATGTATTCATAAATAATTATTTTCATTACTTATGATTATATGATAGTTTTAAGAGACCTTAATTAAATTTTTTATGTGTTAGAAAAGCAGTTTTATTTTTAAATTTTTTATTTTTCAAGTAAATTATAAATTTAATTAAAAATTAAATTTCACATATTTAGAAAATTATTTTTATAAAATGGAGTTCAATTTTTAATTCTAAACATCAAAAAATTGTTGGGGTGAATTTTTGGTTTTTTTATGAAATACTTGAATTTTTTGTGAATATTTAAATACGGTAATTTGTTGTATATATACATTATATGTTAAATTCTCTATTTATTGAATCATGGATGTTATAAGAACCTTTGATTTAAAATCACATGAACATATTACTATTTTTTTCACAATAATCAATACTATTTATTGTCTTCAAAACAATAATAAAATATTGAATATAATATTGAGAAAACCTTCCTATCCTCCACTATAAAAACAACCCTCATCCCCCTCTTCTCTTCACTCCTCTCAAGCCTTGTGCCTATTCCAAATTCTACTAAATTATCTCCCTAATCCCATATCCAATTTATATCATCCCTTGTAGCTTCAAAAGACAAAATACTCTCCCCTAAAGAGGTTCTCAAGGAAGATATAATCCAGAGGTAAATTCCTCTTGTTCATTTCTTTTATTTTCTTTTATGTTCTATTATTTTCTTTTTCCTTCCCCACCTACTTCCATCCAAATGATATGATAACTATAATACCTTACATTTAATGGGAGTTCTTTTTTATAATGGAATAATTCATCATCATCTCTCGTTTACCCTCCTTTTATACTAGAAATAAAGACACAATCTGAGATGTATTAGTCTCTCACATTCAAGGAAGATGGGTTTTCAATTTCTATTACCATCTTAAATTATGGTTATGAAACCATTTTTTTGGTTGAACCAGACTATGATATATTAATTTATTTCTAATTTAATGTTCTAAAATAGTTTTCATACATGATATTATTTTTTAAAGATAAATGTGTTTGATGTGATAAAAAACTACCAATTAACCAAAACAGTTTTCATTAAAGTTTTATATAATGATTAATCTTCACTATAAATAAAAAATGAAATTTATAACCAAGTAATCTAATGGGTGATCAATAATAACATATAACTTCAATTCTTGACAACCAGTCTCATCTTACATGTTTATCCTTACATGTATATAAGTAAACCAATCCTGAAAACCAATGAAGCAAACAATGAAATTGAACCTCTTAACCCATCAAAGAGGACATGAGTGAACTTAATAACACTATAATAAATAAAATAAATAATTAATAAGTTATTTAAATATTAATTAATTAATTTAATTTGGTTATCCAGAACATTAAGATCAAGTGAAGGACACCATCAGACTTAACATAAGGGATTCTACCCAAACCACCTCTATTCCTACGGGTTTCTCTAAAATTAATTCTACCCAAATATAGTTATATTTTTTATGTAAGTATTCAAAATGATGTGTATATGATCCAAACTCATGTATTAATATCCATTCATCATTATCATTCGGTAATATACATGTTTCTAAATGATTCCCTCCTCAATACATCCTGATAAGAAAACCCTTTTTAAGGGAACTTCCCGAATTCTTACCCAATTTCAAGTGCAATATATCATTTGTTTTAAGTCACCATTATTTTTATAAAATAAACATTTTTATTATTAAAACATTCTCGGTTCACTTCTGGTTTATATAAATATTATTCTTTTTTCTATTTTAAATTCTTTTAGTATTTTCCTTAAAACTGAACTAAAATGTTTTAATGTTAAAATTTCATAAATACAATTCTTACATGTTGTAAATTTTGTTTGACATCACTTAGCATGATATATTCTTAATTTCCCTTATGAATTTACAAGTATGTTTTAATTACTTTCTTTCATGGAAACTTTTATAATATTCCCATTTATTATGCTTTATGACATGATTATGATACCCAATTCATTCCATGGGTATGCTTTTGTTTACATATGATTGATTATGTATGATTCTATATGTGGAAGGAATATTCATGAATATCTTATGATGGGTGTGCCCAGATATCACTCCAATGAATTGGTAAAAATTGAGTCTCATGAGACGTTATGTGCATTAGTCTTGGCAGTTAGCCTTGACTCGTGCTACCATGTGCAATGGTCTTGGTGGTTAAAATTTACTTTTGATCCTCTATGTGCTACAAGCCTCTACTCATACTATATTCGCGTTTTATGTTTTTACCACATTACTATGACTCCATTTTTATATGATACCTTGTTTATATGTTATAATTCGATATGTTCCATTCCTTTTTATATCATTATGTCATGCCTTCTAACTGATGTTCTAAAGCTTTATTCTTATGTTTATTCTCTTTCTGGGCTTTTAGCTCATCCCTTTGTTCATATTATCCCTAGGTTGTCCAATTTAGATGTATGAGAATAATGGAAAATAGGATATAATTATATATATTTAATAAACAAAAAAAAATTATGTTTAGTTATGTACCTAGTTTTCCAAGACATTATACTTTACGATCCTTGGCTGGTAATATGATGCATTATTATGCTTAAAATCATGTAATGATATGTGTAAAAGTCTAGGGTCATTATACATTACAATGATTTTTCCCATGTTTTCTATTAGTGATAATGTTTTTCATTATTTTACAATTTTAAGAATAAATATAATTAAAATAACACCCTTATTCATGTGGAAGTGAGTCATGTTTAAAAATAATTGATTTTAAAATCATAAAATATAGTATAGGATTTGGAGGATTCATTAAGGGTTTATAAAAATAACCAAGTAATTTATAAAACACATTATTTTAAAGGGTAAATATTTATTTGGTATTAGATACATTATATGGAATATTTTACATCATATTTTGGTCATTATGATTTCATAATACACACTATATATTTATACTGAATTTAATTTTTACCTAAAAATTCAACTATGTCATAAAATTATGAAAAAAGAACCATTAGATAATTTTGATGAGATGATTTTAAAATTAATATTTATTATATGAAAATAATTATTTAAATATGATAATTTACTATTTTAAATCAAAATACTCATTTGTTTAAAAATACAGTTTTTTTAACAATAACGGTTTTCTGACCCTTCTTACAATTACATTTGACTTAATAAAATTTTATTATCATTTATATTTAAAAAATATTAATCAATAATAATATTTTATTAAGATATCATTTAAATAATTAAATTAATCAAAATGATTGTCTTGATTGTAACAATATATTTCTCAAAGAATAATCTTTTTATTTCATCGTATCGGAATCCAATATTAATCAAGCTCGTTATTTAATAATTTTAAAGGTAATATTAAAAAGAGATAAATATAATCATAATTTTATTTATGGAAAATATAAAAAATCATATTGTTATGGTCTATATTTATAGACTATTATTACACTAGTGAATTCCCTAAGGGTAAAGTGTGCAATTGTGAAATTTTTATGAGGTAGTTCGGTAAAAATGGTTTGGGTTGTGATCTCAAAAATCTTAAACTTTTCTTATAAACAGCTTCATCCATGATTTAGTTTTTTTCTCATATTGGTCTTGGTCAAGGGAAAATATCAGTTATTCTATCTCCCATAGAAGCACTGATAAATGGGATTCATATGGTAAGATCCTACTAGTCGAGGTTATCACTTCTTCTATCTGTGTCAATTAAAATTTATCATAATGTTTTATATATAATACCAATAGTATTTCTATTCAATGGATATATTATCAGTTTTTATGATTAAAAATGTTATTTTAAATCCTACTAGACATAATATTCATAAATAACCAAATTAGTTCATGTGTTTTTTATAACATTATTATTTAATGAGGTATTCAATCACTAAAAATGGGAATTTCATTAATAAAAATGACGGTTGTTACATTCTTCCACCATTCAAAAATTTTTCCCCTAAAAATTTCATTTTATAAAATAAAATATATGAGGTGAATTAAATTTTATCACATCATATGGTTCCCAATTTTCTTCGACAAACTTGTGGTTCTATCACATATCTACCCATTTTTACCCTGCACCGATCACCCGAGTCGGCCCATGATATGGTCCGAGAGGCATGCCCGATCCTCTTGGGATGGAAAATAGTTCCAAGAATCAAATATATCATTATAAGAATAATTTATACTAATAATAAAATTAAATAAATAACTAAATAGAGTACACAGAAAGAAACCATAAGATACAGAACCAAATAAATACGTAAACTGGTCTAAATAAAAATAGAGATGAACAAAACTGGAAAAAATAAAAATAAATTAGAACCAAACTAGAACCCATCCAAATCACTATATGAACTCCTATTCACCACCATACATAAAACCACCCCTCTCCAATGTCTACCTCAATTCAATTAAACCTTCGAAACAACTTAGTTCTATCAATGCCAAGTGGCACAAGTAGGGTGTGAGCATGAAATAGTTCAGTAGGTGACACAATAGAATCCATACACATAATTTCCCACAAATAGTTCAAAAAATATAGTTTGAAATACATTTACTAAAATGGGGGGTTTTATCTTTAAAAAATATCATCACCTCTTTCCAGAAATCCAAAACTGAAAACCAAACCAAACATTCCATTTTAAAACAAATTCTCATTTCTAAATACCAGTTTGAAAACCACACCAAAAAACCCCTTTAGCATAAAGATGAGGGTAAAGAGAAGATAATCTATAGTTCATAACCAATAGATCTATAAGTAAATAAAAAAACAAATGGTACAATAACACAGGTACTAATAAAACAACTAATCAAGTGAAACAAAATAAAAAAGGAACATATTGGTAGTAATCATGGGAAATTCCAAAACATCCCTAGAATCAGTCCCTAGACGTACTTAGTTTGGACCCACTAGAATGTGAGTAGCGAAATTCCATAGTCAATAACCTACCTAGCTTCTCTAAACTAGCCTCACCGGTTGAAAATCACACCTCTACAATCCTTAATCTAGGGGGTACTAATCAATCTAATCGGGAATAGAAAAAAACTATCACTTGACTCTGTAGATGACATCTAGGAATCTAATGATAATATGATAAAGGAGAATTGGGATTTCATCACATATCTATTGTTAATAATAAACCATATATGACACCATACATTACTTGACCAAACCCCAACACCAACTATACAAAGGCCCTCCCATCAGAGGGACGACCAGAGGGGTGCTGAACTTACATTGAACCTTCTAAAAGGTGCCAGCTGGGCCTAATAAACATATTATTTTAAAACTAATTCCCAAACAATGAAAATACCAAATGGGACTTAAAATTTAAAATTTAAAATTATTTTCCAAAAACACATCCAATTCCAGGGTTGGAGCACTACCTAATCTTGGAAAAGGCCAACCAAGATTTTATATCATCTGGTTTCCAACTCACACATAAAGGTTCTAAATGGGAAAAGCTTTAGAACCATATTTGAAAAACCACATTTGATCTCATTAGAAAAAAATTATCCATGTAGAAACAATTTAGTTTTTGAAATAACCTTTTTCAATAGAGAATTGGAAGAGGGTAAATGACGTAGAAGAAAGAAGTGTAAGAATAACATTTTTAAATATGGGGTATTAGGTAGTCATATTTATGGAAATCCATTATCATTTGTGTCCCTATCAATAACTAAACCTCAGGAACATATGGATATGTACAAATATAATGGAAAACTTATTGGAATACATAAAATTACCCATAGTTCTAATTAAAAAAACACAACTATAACAAAAACCCATCACAAGGACACACACTTAAATATCAAACCATAAATGGCACCAAAATATACTCAGAAGCCCAATTCCCATATTTTCATGAAATGATTCACTCTCGGGCCTATGGATGGAGCCCTAGTGTATTGAAGCATTTGATGCCCTATATTCATGAGATTATGGCCTCTGATAGAGACTTTTTCTTCTAGAAACACTATTTTCATAACTTCTCTAAATGACCCAACTACCACATTCACAACAAGACTTTACAGGACCTTGGAATGATGAATTTGAATGTCCAAATTTACCACACTAGAAGTACACATGCATGAAATCAGATAAATTAGTTTCTAAAACTAAAAAAGGGGAATCCTCAAAAATAGGTTTCTCTAGTACACCCATCTCATCAGATGGGTAACCTTTAAGAGTGATAAAAGAAATCAAATTTCCACCTACTATATATTTCACTCCAAAAACCTACTCAAATAGTAATTCATCATCCATGATTTTCCCAAATAGATATTCCCTATATAGGAGAACTCAATATTTAATCTATAGATTAAGACACCATATGAAGAGTGGAGGTTTTAACTGAACTTCAAATTCTATTTTTAGGGAAATGATAAACATCGCACTAAAATGGTAAACATTGGCCTTCACCATCTGCTGACCTTGTTTAATGCTCAATATCTTAGACACTTTCCTGACCTTCATCTCCTTTGGTATGAAACATTGAACAAATTTTTTCTTAAATACATCCCAAGCCATGTATAATTGTAATGATGGTGGAATTATCACCTTCCACCAACCAAAACCAGGTCACTCAAACGAACCCATAATGTCTCAAACCTTCACAGATTTGGGAGTTCCCAAAGAAATAAAGATGCCTATTACTTTATCAAGCCACTCCACAAGCTCTAATAGATCTCAATCACCATGGAAGATGGGAAAAACTAAGAATAACTAACTCTTCCACCCCAATGGGAGTCCGGGATGGGTCAACAAATGGAGGAGACTCATTAGAAACTCTTGGGATCATTCATAATGACATAATATGTACAACACAATGATAAAACTAAACTAACCTCAAACTAGATCTAAAAATTCAACAAAAAAAGACTTACTAAATTAAAACACCAAGATCATAAACCAAAAAACACAAAACAAAAAAAATTCCTTTTTCAAAAACCACTAATTCCATTCCAAATTCAACTTATTTTACTCCAAGACCACCTTTCAAAATGCTCAACTCACATTCAAATCCTATTTTAATTTCAAATCCGACTTTTTAAACAAAAAAAACTTGAAATCATTTTCCTTTTGAAAACCCTTTTCATAAATGCCATTTTTCATTTCGAAACCACTCTCACTGACCAAAACCCTTGAAATAGGGAACTAGTTTCTATGCGTAAACCGGTCACATGGTATAGCAGACCATTCCCTAAGTAATAACTAACTCTTAGAAGCATCATGAACTATACACTAAATATTCACATGGGTCTCTAATTCATTTAATCCCATAGTATAACACCATCTCACTTTTATTATCATTCCCCAAACCACAACCCCAAATACCAAAATAAAAGACTCAAATCCCGAATTACCCAAGGTAACTCGAGGATTAGGATGATAAAGAGTTCATGATGCTCATATTGTACCATCCTCTCAACTCCTGCAAATCTAAATATCTTAACTAACTAATTCCCCAAATAAAAAAGGGTTTCTTTAATATAATTTTGTCATGAACACACTCTAGTCGACCCTGAATAGGTCACCCAATCCAGACTGTGATAAGGCTCGAGAGGCGTTCCCGATCCTACCGAGCAGGAAAATAGTTCCAAGAATGAAAGATATCATGATGGTAACTATTTCAAAAACACAATAAATTGATAAAAATAACTGAATATATCACGCAAAAAGAACCCACAAACCACGAAAAAAAATTAATAAATAAACTGGTCCATACACAAGGAATTGTTTTGCAAAAAAATTGAAAAAAAACTAGAGCCAAACCAAAACCGGATGATATCACCATTTAAAATCTTGTTCAACAACATCAATAAAACAAAACTTCAATATAGGTAACCTAAATAGACCCAAACCTTCAAAATTTCTCAAGTCTACCGACACCAAGTGGCACAAGTAGGGTGCGACCATGAAACAACTCAGTAGGCAACAATAAATATCCATACATTTCCTTTCCCAAAGTAGTCAATAAAATCTATTTTAAAATACATTTAATAAAATAGAGATTTTATCTTTAAAACAATCAACACCGCTTTCATGAAATCCTACTTTGAAAACAAAACATAACATTCCATTTTAAATCAAATTCTCATTTCTAAAACCAAGTTTGAAAACCAAAACAACAAAAAATTTAACTTAAACGTGATAGTAAATAGAAACTAATTATAAGGTCATAACCAATATATCCATAGTTAAAGAAAAATATTAAAATATTACAAGTATTTATAAAAAAAATAATCATGTGCATAAAAATAAAATAGGAACATATAAGTATTAATAATGTGAATTTCCTAAAAAACCCTAGAAGTATTCCATGTACATTCTCGATTTGACCTACCTTCTGGTGTATGGTGAAACTTCAAAGTCAATAACCAACCTGGATTCTCTAAACTAGACTTTCCAGGGGAAAATACCACCTAGACTATCCTCTATCTAGGGTGTACAAATCTCCCTAATCAGGACTAGAAAGAAACTATCACTCAAACCTCTAGATGATGTCTAGGAATCCAATGATAATAAAATAAAGGATAATGGGTAGGTCACCACAAACCTGAAATTAATTGTAACCCATATATTCCATAGTTCATGCCTTTCCCAAACCCTAACACTAACTATATGAAGGCCCTCCCATCAGAGGGATGACCATAGGGGTTCCCAACATACATATAAACTTCCAAAGGGTTCTAACTAGGCCTACTCAACATATGATTTCAAAAATAACTCCCAAAACACCATAAATTTACAAATGGTCCTTCAAATTTATAAATTTAAATTCTTTTCCAAAACCGCTACCAATTCCAAGGTGGAAGCATTACTTAATTTTAGAATGTTCCAAATGGTCCTTTATTTCATGTGGTTTCCAACTCACACTTTAAAGTTAAAAACATGACAATATTTAGGAATCATATTCAAAAAACCACATTTTATTTCGTTTAAAACCCTGTATTCATTTAGAAACATTGGGGTTTTTAAAAGAAAAATTTTAGAAAGAGAAGACAAATAGGGGAAATGAGGTAGAAGGAAGAAGTAGAAGAAGATTATTTTAAAATATGAGGTTTTAGTTAGACATCATTATGGAAATCCATTATCAATTGTGTTCCTATACATATGTGCACCCCATGAAAATATAGATATGTCCACATCTAATGGAAGACTTATTGAAGTCCAATAAATTACCCGATCTTTTAATTAAATAAGCACAAGTAGCACAATAACCCGTCACAAGGATCCACACTTAAACATAAAACCATAAAAAGGAAAACATATATACACACAATACCAATTACTATATAAACTAACCTACCAAGATCCAACCACGTTCAAAAACAATCTGAAAACACCCAACTTCATTTTAAAAGAACAATTGGTATTTCATAAAACATTGTACAGGTATATAAATTGGTATAATTGGAGAAAAAATTTTGAACTACATTTTAATAAAATTTACAACATGAAATAACCACAAAAATTCACACCAACACATCACAGTCATGAAGGACACATTTTTAGATTAATTAAAAATAATAAAGCATCAAATGGAATGCTCCAGAAATGAAATGTATGGAAACACCAACCTCAATGATGTTTGAATGCAATAAAACCCTGAGATATAGAAGAATGAGTTATAAGGAACAAATTTAACACCCTATAATCAAATAAAACAACCCACATGAGCCAACTGTAACCCTAGGGTTCATCCATGAAGGAATTGATCCCAGAAGAACCAAGAATCCAATAGAGGAAGAGAATAAGTGGAGAAAATTCACCTAAATTTCAAAATAAACTTACCTGGTAAACTATTGGAAGCACTATAGGAATAATAAGAACTAAGGGAAAAGATTGGGAGCCCCCTTTATCTTCCTAGTTCGAGAAATAGGGTAGTGAGGCTGATTGAGGTTAAAACATGTGGAGGGAAAGAATGGAATTTCAAAATTTTAAAATACTAGGAAAATTTGCAGGGTTATGCTGCACAGTTTTCCAAATCATGCGCCAATCATGAAAATATTAATAGAATGAGGGAAAAGCTTTCATGGTCTAGATGCATGGTTTTTGAAACTATGAGTTGACTATGAAAAATGGCCTTTTTAAAAATTATAGAACCCCTCACACACTTTTTGCATGGTTTCTCTTAATTGTGTGCAAGCCATGCGCGTTACCCCAAATATCACAATAAGGTCTCATAGTTACTACTTAGTCTCGTATGGGTTGGGCTAAACCGTACATAGGTTGGGAAATTAAAACTATTAAAGAAAAAAATTGTAAATTCCATCCACCTTAACTAGCAGCAAAGTTTCCTCTCAAACTATACACGCAAACTGTGCACGGGGCTAAAACACTCCCGAAACCTCAAAAATTAAATAAAAAATTAATAAAATCTCAACCCAAACCGCAACCAAGACACTAAAATCTAATAAAATAATAAAAATAAATAAAATAAAAGAATATTGGGGTTGGGTGTGACATATTCTACCACTTCACTTTGACCAAATAGGTTTTTTTATTTCATAGAACATTGTTTCTTTGATCTAACATCTTCACCTACTACTCCTTGTATGAAATATAATTATCCAAAGGTACCACCTATGGATATAGTACATATGATGGTTCTAGTATGTACCTTATCAAGAGGTATACATGGAACACATCATTTACTTGATATAGGATAGTTGAGAGTGTTAGTCAATAAGCCACCATTCTGATGTGATCAAGGATCTCGAAGCAATTGATGTTTCTAGTACTAAGATTTCACATAATTAAAAATCTTATAACTATATTCCATGGTTATATAAGAAGGAACATTATATCTTTGAACTCAAACACCATGTCTCATAGATGATTGTATGAATATATTTTTTCAACTTTGTGCATATTTCATATGATGTTGAATGGTTTGACCCTTCTATATCATTTCTTGGATAGGATCATCTGTCATCAACTTCAGCACTCTAACTTCATCCTATAATGTCGGATTATAACATATATTCTAATAAAAATCCTCATTAGGTCCCATTTAAATTCTATAATAGAATCTATTATTATAAGAGAACTCCACTAGGGTATGGTGTTGATCCCAACATCCATGGAAATCTATTGAATGCATAATTTATATTGACCATCCATCTTAGGTTGACAAGAAATAAAAAATATTTGGTCTATAACCAATGCTTGTGGAATGCTTCTCCAAAACCTCTAGGTTAACCTCATATCTCAATCAGATGCAATAGAGAGTGTAACTTCATGCAGTCTTACCACTTCCCATATATATATATATATATCTTAGAGATTTTATTTAGGTAGAAATCATCCTTTATATAAATCAAATGCACTGACTTGACAAGGTGGTCATATAACACCCATATAGCTTTATTTCCCTTAGGTTTATTGATGTGTCCTATGATGAAATCCATAGTTATGTTTTCCCATTTTCATAATAGTATGAGATATGGTTTCATCATACCATTAGACTTTAGTCATTTTTCCATGATTTATAGGCATACCCAGAATCAAGATACAAACTCCACAATCTCCATATTCATGTTATCCCATTAGAAGTTTTTCCTTATATATCTATACATATTAGTGATTCATGGATGAATAGGGAATGATGATCTATGTTAATAATCTAGAATTTCCCTTATAAACTCTTGTTTTTATGGGACATATATCTGAAGGTCCCGGGCATAGCGGAAGCTCGTGGGTGGATGTGCCCATTTGGCTTTTTGTTATTAGAAATGATCAATATGGGATCAACACGATGATAAATGCCAGACTCCATGGATTGAATCATAGAAATAGACAAAGAAAATGAATAGTCCTAGAACCAAAAAGGAGGACCATCAGAGGTTTATTATAATTAATTTAATTAATTGAGAAGAAGTACCTTTTATGGCGTTTTTTCTTCGTTGATATTTCGGATCACGTTCTGATGTGATTCATTGTTGCGTCGCAGAAGCCAAGTGTAGACTTCCTCTAGCAGTGAATCACATGTTCACCCCGTATCTCTGGACATCTCTAAAGTAATCTCCAGGAGCTAGTGTGGAGAAGCCTTTGCTTGCATTGTCCGCCTTAGATCGCCTTGATCTGATGGAGGAGGATCTCTCTCGGTATTGAGAAAATTCTTGGAGGAAGGGGTTCTTTCTTCCTTGAGAGAATTATCCAGATCTTTTGTGCACAACAATTACGGAAAAGTGTTGCGGTTGTGAGGATATTTATAATCGGGTTTGAGGTTATAGAGTTATAACAATAAATAGACGTGTTGTCTGTTTTATTTATTTCATTAACTCTTATTGAAAACCCCCATGTCAAATCATTAATTCCTTTACATGCATTATAGATTTATGACAATAAATAAACACATTATGCATTTTATTTATTTCATTAAATCTTATTCAAAACCCCAATGTCGAATCATTAATTCCTTGACATGTGTTATAGAGTTATGACAATAAATAAATGTGTTACATGTTTTATTTATTTCATTAACTCCTATTGAAAACCCCAATGTTGAATCATTAATTACTTGAAATTATCTCACTCTGGTTATAATAAATATCATTTAATAAAACAATATTATTTCCTAAAAATACCGACTAAAAAACTACACGGCATGTAATCATTAATACAGGGCGTGTACTCATTTTTCATTTCCTTTCCTAAATAAAAACTACATGGCGTGTACATTTAATGTACATGGCGTGTATATATTGTTTTCATTTTATTCTTCTTCCAACATTAAAACTATTTAGGCTTCCTTGAATAATTATTAAACCACATATGATAATAATCATTATTCTACTTTAGATACTTGGATACACTTAGTGTGTGACCCTCTAGGCCTCTTTCTCGCTGGCATTAGGTGGGCCTGCCTAAAGTCCAATATTACTGTCGAGCAACAGGTCAAGGCACCCAAGATAAAGAAGATGACACATCATTGATGTGTCACCTCATACGAATGTTTGCCGTATAATTTAATCCCTTTATCTCAATATCTCATCAAGCAGGTTTCATGGGGGTGTCATAAACCTATATGCTTGATTCGTCATTCTTTAACATCCATAAATAAACTCGTCGTGACACAATGGCCCTGGAATTTGGGCAACAGTTATATATCAATCAAAGGGACCGAGATATCTACTTCCAAAAATATGGAAGGGACAAATCCTTCCTTAACTTATCCATTAACAACATGTCATTCGTTATGCACCCAACGTACCCTACTTCCCGCCAACTATCTTCAACACAGTTTTCATCAGAAAATCTAAGTGTGCGAGTCATGAAATGAGTTAATGATAATATTCTAGTCTAAGGACCATTACACACGCTCGTAGATAGAAATTTATGATGACACCAAGACATGCAGAATTACTACTGGCGGGTTTGTTCTCATAATCTCCCATATTGGAGATTACCAAGTGCGAACACCATTAGAGGGAGTCTCATCTTCTTATGAGTACTCGGACATGACAGTCTGTATACTATGTTTCCTATCATAGTATGTCATCCAACCTTAGAACTTTATTTAAGAATATTTTTATAGAATTTTAAGGTTCTCATCATAGTGGGGATCTTCCATGACCTTATTAATGCAAAAAATATTCTAGGACAATATTATATTATAGTCATTAAGAACAAAGAACAGTATATAATACGTGTACATTCATATAATCAAAGTATAAACATTTGGTTATCTGGACACCAACTCTAACAAAATCCCATTTGGACAAGATTCAACTGCCTACGACTTTTAGTCCGCTAGACCTCAAATGATGATAATGTTTCTATTGAGTCAAATCTTTAGTCAAGGGGTCCACCATGTTGTCTTCCATGGAAATATTTCTCACTACAACATCACCTCTCTGAGAAAAATCCCTCAAGAGATGATACTTCTGAAGTGTGTGCTTTTTCTGCTAATGTGACCTTGGCTCTTTTGTAAGTGCCACCACTGCAGTATTATCACAATAGAGTGAGATAGGTTCTTTAATGCTAGGTACTACATCCATATCTTGGACAAAGATTCGCATCCATACTGCTTCTTTAGATACCTCAGAAGCTTCGATATACTCGGACTCTACTGTAGAATATGCGACCACACCTTACTTTGATCTCTTCCAGCTCACTACACCTCCATTCAAACTGAAGTTGTATCCAGTCTGTGGCTCCATGTCATCTTGATCAGTCTAGAAACTATCATATACATGTACTCTGATGACTAGTTCTTCATATCCTTTATAAACTAGGAACATATCCTTAGTACGCCTCAGATACTTAAGGATAGTCTTGACTACCATCCAATGGTGGTCTCCTGGATCAGCTTGATATCTGCCTACCGCACTTAATGCGTAAGCAACATCTAGTCTTTTACATAGCATAACATACATGATTGACCTAATCGTGGATGTTTAAGGGATCCTTATCATTTTCTTTCTTTCCTCATGTGTCTGAGGACACATTTTCTTGAAAAGATGAATGCCATGTGACACTGGAAACAATCCCCTCTTAGACTGTTCCATACTGAATCTCTTCAGTATCGTGTCAATGCATGTACTTTAACTCAGACCCAGCATTCTCTTGGATCTATCATGATGGATCTTGATCCCAAGAATATATGCTGCCTCTCCCAAGTCTTTCATAGAGAATAATTTATCCAACCATGCCTTAATTGACTGTAACACAGGTACTTCGTTTCCAATTAGTAATATTTCATCAACATATACTATTACAAAAACCATTGCACTTCCTCTAAACCTTTTGTATACACAAGGCTCACATTCATTCTTAATAAAGAAAAATTCCATTATGAATTTATCAAAACAAATTTTCCATGACCTTGATGTTTTCTTTAATCCATACATAGATTTATGCAACTTGCATACCTTGTTGGCATCCTTTGGAGTCACAAAACCTTCAGGTTGTGTCATGTAGACATCTTCCTAGAGGTTCTTGTTAATTAATTATATTTTGAAATCTATTTTCCAAATTTCATAGTCATGATAAGCGACAATTTCCAATAAGATTCTGATAGATTTCAGAATCGCAACTGGTGAAAAGGTTTCACTATAGTCAATTCCTTAACGATGTCAAAAAACTTTTTCAACCAATCGTGCCTTATAGGTGATGACATGTCCCTCCATGTCCAGTTTATTCTTGAATACCCATTTATTACCAAAAGGTTTTACATTAACAGGAGGATCTACCAAAATCCAGACTTGGTTTTGGTATGTGGAATCCATTTCAGAATTCATGGCTTCTTTCCACTAGGCAACGTATGTGCCTTCAACAGCTTCTTTGTAGGTAAGAGGATCATCATTGTCAACCAATAATGAGTCACTATCCTCAGTGACAACAAAACCATATCATTCTGGTTCTCCCACATATCTCACGCTTCAATGAAGTTCTTGTATCTCTGGAACAGATTGTTCTTCGATGGGGCTTTGTGGAATCTGTTCTGGTACCAACACTTGTGTATCCTGAGCCTCTACTTCATATTAGTCTATCTCGCTCTCACTATCTCTTTTGGAGATGTTCTCCCTCTCATGGAATATAGCGTGTATTTCCACTGTAACCATTTTATCTGAGGGGTTGTATAGGTAATATCCCCTTTTTTCCTTGGTATATCCTATAAAGGTACACTTTGTTCCTCGGGTGCAAGTTTGTTACCTGAAGAGGCCTTAACAAATTCTTCACTACCCCACACATGTAAATTTGATAACATGGCTTTGCGTCCACTCCATAACTCGAATGTAATACCATTTATAGATTTAGTTGGTACTTGGTTTAGTATGTGCGCAGCTGTTTGTAATGCATATCCCCAAAAGGGATAATGGAAGAATCACATGACTCATCATTGATCTCACCATGTCTAATAGGGTGCAGTTCCTCCTTTCACTTACACCATTCCACTGAGGCATGTATGAAGGAGTGAGTTGAGATAAAATCCCAAACTCCCAGAAGAAATCAATGAAGTCCTGATTAAGATATTCTCCTCCTATATCTGAACAGAGTTTCTTAATCTTCTTACCAAGATAGTTCTCAACTTCATTCTTTTATTCTTTGAACTGATCAAAATAATATGACTTATACCTCATTTTGTAAATATATCCATATCTACTAAAATCATCAATAAAAGTTATGAAGTAAAATAACCCACCCCTTGCTTCAACAAGAAATGGTCCACACACATCTGTGTGAACTAATTATAGAAGATCTTTAGTCCTTTCACCTTTCCCACTAAATGGGGCTTTGGTCATTTTTCCTTGTAGACACACATGACATACACCAAGTGGTTTTAGTTTGAAAAAATTTAAATACCTATCTGGATGTAATTTTTTCAAACGTTTCTCATTAACATGACCTAGCCGGTGATGCAAAATTTGGGTGTGGTATGAGTCATGTGAAATAACTTTTTCATCAATTTCCATTACATGGTTTGTGTAGTCTAACACATAAACACTGTTATATAAATGTGACCAACCAAAAAAATGATATCTTTATAAAAGTAGAAACATTCATTTTAAAACTTGAAGATGAATCCATTGGTATCTAATATAGATACTAAAATAATGTTTTTGGTTACAGAGGGTACGTAATAACATCCTTTTAATACCAAGACTATCCCGGTAGGCAATGTTTGGTGGTAGTCTCTAACAGCTACAATAGTGATTCTGGCTCTATTGGATGCTCACAGATCCACCTCACCTTGGTCAATATTTTTGAATCTACTTGGTTCTTGTATTTGGATACAGACGTGAGCACCACAAGAAGTATCTAATACCCAATTGTTAGAAATAGATAGATTTCATTTGATAACAAACGCACCTGAAGATTCCCCTTGTTTCCTTGGTTGGGTGCAATTTTTCTTCCAGTGGCCCTTTTTGCCACATGCGAAATAAACATCCTCTTATTCTCTTACCCCCCCCCCTTGATCTTCTTTTTCTAGGAAGGATTTGAAGAAAATTTGTGCTTAAATATCTTCGCCTTCCCTTTCCTTTTATTCACCATAAGGACAGAATGCTTTTCATGCTTCATATCATTATCCACTTGGCGAATGGGGATAAGAAGATTAGATAGAGACTTCTCAATGTTGTTCATATTATAATTTACCAAAAATTTAGAGAAGCTCTGGGAGAATGATGCAAGAATGAGATCGGTACTGAGTTCTTCAGGGAGTTTAAACCCTAGAACCTTCAAGCGCTCAATGTAACCAATGATCTTGAATACATGAGGCCCACCTGGGGAACCCTCTCCAAGCTTGCTCTAAAATAGAGCTTGTAGATCTCAAACCTTTCCTGTCTTGCTCTGTCCTAGTATAGACCACAGAGGTGCTCGAGCATGCTATAGGCATCCATGTATTCATAAGACTTCATGATCTCACTATACATTGATGACAACATCAAACATTGAACGTTGAGTGCATCGCTCAAATCTTGATTATAGACCAGTAAATCTTCATCACTCACCCCTTGGGCACGCGAATCAGGAAGTGAGGACTCCAGCATGTAAAACTTTTCTTCATGGTGTACGATAACTTGAAGGCACCTAAAACATTCTTGAAAGTTACTGTCGGTGAGAATATTGTCTTTATCCAGAAATGATCGTAGTGAAAATGTGGTTGATGAGTTTTTCATATTGATTCTACAGATTAAAAGAGCAGATTTATCAGTACATTTTGATTACATTTTATGAAAAATAATAAATGAATATATTAATTCTCCCACTAGTTTATCATGTCCCAATGGCTCCCACCATTGAACTTGTAATTCCTAGTTTCTTTGACATTCTAGTGGCAAGGATCTATATCCGAATAACCCCAATAAGGGTTGGTTAAGCTATTTAAAGGTATTTAGGTAGGCAGGTCTTTTCCAAATGTGAACTTACAATTCCTTGATCTGTTGAGTGGACTCCCCAATCCTGAAATCCTGACTTGGATTTCCTCAACACTTGCCTTAATTTTACAATAATTTTAGCAAGGGCTACTCCTCTTGATGTAAAATATTTAATTCAACCTGAAAATTTCATAAGAGATTCCTTTATAAAATTAAGTGTCCCAACAAGGGTTGGTCAAACACATAGTTTTATTAAGTCTTGCCCTTAATCAAGTAATGGAAGGCTTGGTCTGACTTAATATGGTATTTGAGGGATATCAATACATTATGTATAGTTTCGCAATATCACATGATTGTTAATATTAAGTGATGCATGCTTAAGTGATTAACCATGTTCTGATAATTTTTACGCATAGTCCGGTTTTTATTTTCTTCCATCTTTACATGCTTGTTTATTTCATTAACTATGTAATCGTGAAAACATATACATTATAAATAAACCATGCAATCAGAAAGAAATAATATAAGATGGCATGATCATGACCTTCTATTCGTTATCTTATCTAGCGACTTGGATAAGCTAACCCTAACCTAGGGGAAAACACCTTGAACCTGATGGTTCATGTTTTGCATCTCCCACCTATCCACCTTTTGATCTTCTTGGGTTGGTATCACCCCAGCTTCAGATTTTGAACCGTCTCCTCTGGCTTGGTAGATCCTCCATTACATGGGGTTTACATTAAATAAACCATTGGCACGCAGGCCCTACATTTTATTGGAAGAAGGATCGCAGATCAATGAATTTAAATTAAATAAATTTAAATGAAACCATACACATACAAAGGTTCTTTGGTCTAGCTCATGATCATCCATAGCATGCAATGACATTTACACATATTTATTATTCAAATTCTTTTAATCGTTCTTTTATTCAATATAAGTCGCGCTTGAATTCAATTAATTGCGGTCTTATAATTAATGAATTCTTTATCTTAAATTCATTTTTGAATTTCCTTGAGATTCTTCTTATATATATTCCTTGTACGGGTCTTTGTAATTTGAAGGAAACCTGGTTAAATTCCATTTCTAGAAAGTACATAGCGTGTAGGCTATATTACACGGTGTGTATTTGTTTTCACCCTTTATCCAAAGTACACACCGGAGGATTTGGCGTGTTTTCTGTACTTTGGAAATTATAGAGTACACGACATGTAGATTAATCTAACATGGTGTGTACTTCCTTGTTACGAAGTTATCGGCCTTGAAATCCCATGTATGCAGTACACGGCTTCTCCTTGTACATGGTTTCACCTAGGCCAGATCGGACTACATGATGTGTTGATTCAACATACACATCGTGTATTCTAGTTTTCACGCTCCGTTCAGTTCTGGTCAACACGGTGTATTAAAAACTTATGTATGCTCAATTCACACGGCGTTGTTTGGAGGACCAATACCGATTCGTTGAACCTAAGTACACGACGTGTAATCTTCACAACATGCTTTGTATTATTGTGTTGTATAGAAAAAATGAGAGGCTCCTCCGGATGAGTTCCTCATTTTTATTTTTATCAAAATTAAAAATAAAATGTCATTTCTGTGATGTGAATTGAGAAATTTAAGGACGAAGAACAGATCTCGTTCATTCAGTTTTATAGAACAATTTATCTTGAATTGAATCAAATATAAATTATTTGATTATCAACGAAAATTAAATAACTATAATCAATGTTTTGACCCCTTTGATACCACTTGTAGGTCCTAGGTGCAGAAGAAGCTCATGGGTGGATGTGCCCACTTGGATTTTTGTCATTAGCAATGATCAATCCGGGATCAATATGACGATAAATTCTAGACTCCACGGATCGAATAATAGAAATAGACAATGAAGAAGAATAGTCTCGGAACCATAAAGGAGGATCATCACAGGTTGATTTTAATTAATTTAATTAATTGACAAGAAATACCTTTTATGGCGTTCTTTCTTCATTGATATTTCTGATCACATTCCAATGTGATTCATCATTGTGATGTAGAATCCAAGTGTAGACTTTCTCTACCGGTGATCCACATGTACACCCCGTTTCTCTGGACATCGCCAAAGGAATCTCTGGGTGCTAGCGTGGATAAGCCTCTGCTGCGTTGTCCTCCTTAGATCACCTTGATCCAATGGAGGATGATCACTCTCTGTCTTGAGAGCGTTCTTGGAGGAAGGAGTTCTTTTGGCCTTGAGAGAATTCTCCAGATTTGTTGTGAACAACGATTAGGGAAAAGTTTTGGGGTTGTAAGGATATTTATAATTGTGTTTGAGGTTATAGGGTTATGAAAATAAATAAACATGTTACGCATTTTATTTATTTCATTAACTCTTATGGAAAACCCCCTTTTCAAATCATTAATTCCATGATATGCGTTATAGAGTTATGAAAATAAATAAACATGTTACGCGTTTTATTTATTTCATTAACTCTTATTGAAAACCCCCATGTCAAATAATTAATTCCTTGACATGCACCCATGCTAATTATAATAAATATCATTTAATAAAACAATATTATTTCCTCAAAATCCCGATTGGAAATAACACATGGCGTGTAATAATTAATACACGGCGTGTACTCATTTTTCATTTCCTTTCCAAAATGAAAACTATACGGCGTGTACATCCAATGTTCATGGCATGTATATCTTGTTTTCATTTTATTCTTCCTCCAATATTAAGATGATTTATGATTACCTGAATAATTATTAAACCACATATGGGAATAATCCTTATTCTACCTGAGATACTGGGATACATTTAGTGTGTGACCCTCTAGGACTTTTTCTCATTGTCATTAGGTGGGCTTGCCTAAAGTCCAATATTACTATCTAGAAATGGTTCAAGGCACCCAAGATAAAGAATTTTATGCCACATTGACGTGTCACCTCATACAAACACTTACCATGTAATTTAATCCCTTTTTCACAATATCTCATCAAGAAGTTTTCATGGAAATGTCATAAACCTATATGTCTGATCCGTCATTCTTTGACTTCCAGAAATAAACTCGTCGTGACACCATGGCGATGGAATTTGGGCGATAATTCTATTTCAATCAAAGGTCCCAAGATATCTACTTCCATAAATATGGAAGGTACAAATCCTTCCTCAACTTATCCATTAACAACATGTCATTCGTGACGCACCCAATGTACCCTACTTCCCGCCAACTATCTTCATGACGGTTGTCGTCAACAAGTCTAAGTGTGCGATTCATGACATGAGTTAATGATAATCTTTCAATATAAGGGCCATTACACACACTCGTATATAGAATTGTCCGATGACACCAAGACATACAGAATTACTACTGGTGGGTATGTTTTCATAATCTCCCATCATGGAGATTACCAAGTGCGAACTCCATGAGAGAGAGTCTCATCTTTTTATAAGTACTCACACATGAGGATCTATATACTATGTGTCCTATCATAGTATGTCATCCAACTGTAGAAATTTTTTTGAGAATATTGTTATAGCATTTTAAGTTTCTCATCATAGCAAGGATATTCAATGACCTTATTAATCCAACAAATATTTCAGGACATTATTATATTATAGTCATGCAGAACAATGAACAATATATAATAAGTGTAAATTCATGTAATCAAAGTATAAATAGTTGGTTCTCTGGACACCAACACTAAAAATATAGGTTCTAAATCTTATAACTACATCTTCAGTAGAGTTAAACTCTGGAATCCAAACTACCTTCTTTGGTATAAATTTATCATCCTATTGAGCCTCTACGATATTATCAAGAATGGATGGGGGGAATTTATTTGAGAAAGTTAGTAATAATATACTCTTATTACTCCAATTTTCATTGTTTTTCTATCCATGAATGTTGGATACCAATAATCAATATGGAAAGAGTTGGAAGATCTTTCTGATTCATAGTATCTGTCACTTTGTTTTCTTTTCTGGGGTGGTAGTGTATTGAATAAAATAATCCTTTATCATCTCTAACCACCATCATAGGAACAGATTAAGATACTTTTGTTTGAATATATACTTGAGGATTTTATGATATGTATATATGTTAAACTTATCTCCATAGAAGTAATTTTATCATATCTTCAACATAAAGAACACTGTATCCAATTCTATATCATTAATTGGGTAGTTTTCTCATGGTTATTTAATTGGTGTGAGTCATAGGCAGTCACTTTTTCATTTTTCATGAGTATAGAACCCAAGCCCTTTTTGGACGCATTGATGTAGATCAAAAAACCTTCCCCATTGGTGGGTAATGTGAGAATAGGTGTACTGACTAGCCTATTCTTAATCTCTTTAAATATTTCCTTATATTCATAATTCATGACAAGCTTAACTCCCTCTTACAAAACTTGGTTAGTGTTCTTAAAAAGTGTGTGATGTTTCTCTCAAATTGATGATAGTACCCCTCCAATTCAAGGAAAAATTTTATTTTCATTACATAAGTTAGTCTTATCCATCCTTTAATTACAGCAATTTTATAAGGATACATATATATCCATTTATTTTTGATAACATTCCCTAGTAAGTTTACTTTCTACAACAAAAACTCATATTTAATTTACTTCAAAAATAATTTTTCCTTTCATTGAGTCTTTAGTGTGATATTCAAATACTCCTCATGTTCCTCTATGATTTTACAATATATGATAATATCATCTATAAAGACTACAAAAATTTGTTGAGTTAATCCAAAAATACACTATTCATGAAGTCCATGAATATTTTTGTAGAATTACTGAATCCAAATTGGATCACTATATACTTGTAGTGCATGTACCTTGTATGAAATGGATTTCCTGGGGATACCCTCTTTCTTTACCTTTACATAATAATATCCTAATTAAAGATCTTCTTTAGAGAAGTAATAGGATCCATGTAGCTGATCAGACAACTCATCGATCTGTGTAAATGATAATTTTTATTTATAATGATATTATTGAGCTCATGATAATCAATTCATAAGAGCATTGACTCATCCTTATTCTTGATGAAGTGGATCGGTTCACCCCATGGTGAAGCACTTGGGTGTATAAACCCTTTAAACATATTCTCCAATTATTGTTTCTTTAGGTCATGAATTTAAATATTACACTTTTTTGAGTATTGGATATTGGAAAAGATCTGGGTTTGAGATAGATTGAGAACACGACATTGTCTCATGGGGGAAACTAGTAAATTCTTCGAAAAACACATTAGTGAATTACCTTACATTAGTAATGTCTTCAAAGACGATATTTTTTTTATTCTCAGTCATTTGAGCTAGATATCATTTCTATAAATGAAATAATATCAATACTTGATGTGTAAGTACCAAATAAAATTCATCCTCCTCCTTTCACTTGTATAGAATTAGAGGATAATTTGCGAAATGGAGGGTGATTTTCTTCTCTTAATAATTTATGTTGGATCAATATAAAGAAATCTAATCCATGCCACAAATTTCATAAAATCCCACTAAATGAAGTATCATAAGGTATTCTTGGAAATTTAGCCTGTAAATATTGATATGGGATGAGTTATATGCTTGGGATTCAATACTTGACCCATTTATCGTCTTCACTGATAACTCAACTTCCATGTTTTGAGGTGGTGTTTGAATAGTTCTACTAAAATTACATGGTATAAAATAATGCATATAACCAAAATAAAAAAATTAAATTCACAATTATTCAATGGATAACTAGCATACCTATCACCACATTGTTGTTAGGATCCACCTCAGATGTTTTTATTATATAAAATCACCCTTTCTCTCTAGGCTTTTGAGGTTGTTTCTGTCGGCTGTTTTTGACAACCCTTGTCTCCTAGAATTTATTTTCAGAGTGTCATTATTCATTATATTTGAAACATTATGTAATAGTATAAATGGTTTACAAGAAAGTCACTTTATTCCATTACATTGGTGGTTTTCTCTTATCATAAATTCCTATCTTGGTTCCCTTCCATTTCACACCTAAAGCTTTTCCTTGTCCTCTTCATGCAATTTCTAGGATACATCTTCCCACACTTCTAACAAGTGGGATGATGTAATTTCTTACCCATGTAATATTTTTCCATTTCACCACTTGAATTAAAATCAATTATCCACTTATTTTCTCTAGTCCCAAGAGACCCTTGAGATATCCCAACCATCATTATGACTTTGAGGGAACATCAGACAATATTCCCAAAGTTGTCAAATTCCTGAATGGATAATGCTTTTTTTATTTATAATTTTACCCTCAAAAGAAGTTTTCAACTTTACTTTCGTGGGAAATGAAAAATAAATAGCTCTATAATTCAAGTATTGTGAATTTTTCCTCACACACCCTGGTTGATTTGTTATATTTTTTCTTGTGGTTAAAAAAATCTCTCTCTGTTTTCATTCAGAGATTTCATGGGCAATGTTTATTGATAAACATTTTTAGGAATTCATTTGACTCCATCAGTTAGACATCCTCATCATGATTTTTATTTTTTACCAATGTATAACTTTTATCAGCTTCTGCCTTCATCTAGTAAACATCAAAAATGGCCTTCTCTTTATTATTGAATTTAAGGATGGATAAGATCTTTTCAATGGATTTGATTTACTAATACAAGATTAATGGATCATAAGATCCACTGAAATTCAGAGTCCTTTTTATCATAAATTTTTCTATTGTAACATTCTATTTAATGGGGGGATTTGGGTTCTCCTCTTGATTCATGTTTCAGTTTAAGAATTGGGTTAATTGAAATATTGTTTTCATAAATTGTATGATTCCTTCTCTCATCAGTTTGGGAATTTCATTTGTGCAGTCATTACATTGTTCTTCACATTGGTTGTTGACACAGTTCCACCTATTTCCATCCATTTGACTAAAAAAGGTAAAATTACGGATTAGTACTTTTAAACTATTAAATACATAAATGTGAAACTATTAATATGAAAGGGATAACTTGTAAAATACATAAATCCTTTAACATATGAATTTATATATTTCAATATAAGTTATCTATGATATTTTTTTTAATTTAAAATCTTATGGGAATTTTTTTGTTAACTTTATAAAGGTTCATGGGGAGATTATGAATTTACCAATGAATATACCCAAGGAGTGTCAAAATATGTGTGTATAAAGAAATACTTTTATTCACTAATTAAATATTGTGTCTGGATTAATACACCATTTTTAGGGTTATTACCTCTTTGTACATCTATGCCATAGCTATATCAAATTGTAGTATCCATATATGGATGTATTTTCTTGTAAAAAACAAACTCTATACCAAAATTTAGAAATGTTTTCCTATGATTATACTTACCCATAAGGTTTTAACTAAATTTTTATAATCCTAACCCCAAAAATAACTAGTCTTTAATCAGATCCAAATTATGACCACATATAATTTAAACCACTTTAATTCATAATGTATTGCATAAAGGTACACATAATACAATCCAAAAAGATCATCAATACTAGAGTATTTTTGAATATAGGTATATATCATAGCAACTAAGAGTAGGAATAAAAGGAAATTATTGAAAAATTCTTTAACATGCTCTTAAAATTCCATTGGTCTTCTAAAATTTCACTGGATAAACCGGGGTCGTACATAAGAAATAGGTGATATTTAAAGTTCGGAAAGGGAATAAATAAAACATATCATATGTTAATATACTAAATATTATCCAAGAGTCATATCAAGGTAACATAATTGGGGTTATCCTCATAATAATGAATTACGAGGCATGATATAACATGATAGCATAAAGGCAACATGGGAATTTGGGAACAGATTAAAACATGGCATTATAAGCATAAGTGAAGTCTAATAAACAATAAAAAATAATATAGTGTGCTTATGATAACCTCTAGTGCTCCATACATGGAATATAATGAGATAAAAACATTACCCAATGAATTTGAGGGCTATATAATTATGGGACCACCTATCACTTTCATATCATGTGCATGCATTAGTATACCACATAGATTGTACAACATAAGGATGTATTTCATCACTTTTAATCCCACGATTGAGGACTATGAGATAAATACTAAAATTACACAATAAATTAAGCATAGGTACATGTATTTTAATAAATTTGAGGGTATGTGGGAATGGGTATTCAGTACAAAAATGTTTGGCATGGAAAAATCGCATGATAATTTCGACAACATAACAGTGGAACATAATGATACATATAAGGTATAAATTATATTGAAATGGGTCTCTCATCACTTGTAAATAAAAAATATAGTAATAGGGATATTTAATAATATAATCCAACATAAAAAATTTGTAAATAAAGGTGTAATAAAAATAAGGTACTTAAATAAAGAGGAGAAGGAGAGCATCACATAACTTGAGAGGGACATACTAAAAGATTGTGAGTATATTATTAAGAGATTGGGGGAACCTTGGGAAGAATATATAGAGGGAAGGAAAAAATAATTTTGTGATAAAAAGTTTTTGAGTGAGAAGACTAAAGGTATTTTGGTTAGGTTTATATAGAAAAGTAGATTAGAATTCTGTATTAATTTCCAAACATAGGTTTTGGGTTCTATATGATAATGTAATAAAAACCACAAACATATTCATGGTTTCTACCAAAGTAAATTTTTTCTCAATATTTTACATTTTTAAGAATATATCTCATTAAAATAAAACCCTTGGTGATGTGGAAGTGAATCATGTTTATAAATAATTTATTTTAAAACCATAAAATATAGTATATGTTTTGGAGGATTCATTAAGGGATTATAAAATTAATAAAACAATTTAAAAAACACATTATTTTAAAGGTGAAATATGTAGTTGTTCGTGGATACCATTTATAGAATATATTGAATAAATTTTTGTTCATATGATTTCATAATAAATAAAGTATATTTCAACTGTATTTAATTTTTACACAGAAATTTGTCTGTCTTAGGAAATTATGAAAAAATCACCATTTGATAATTTAGATATTCTAATTACAAAATACCAATTTATTGAAAAATAATCTTTTTATATAAAATAACATATTTTGAATCTTATAAAAATTAAATTTGACTTTATAAAATTATATTATAAATTATATTTAATAAATATTATCTAATAATAATATTTTAGAAAAATATATTTTACATAAAAAATTCTAAAATTCATCAAATATAGTGTCTTGTTTGAAACTATATATTTCCCAAAAAATGCACATTTTGTTTCATCATATCATAATCTAGTTTTTATCAAACTCATTATTTACTCATTTAAAAAGTATTATTAAATAGGTAGAAATAAAATCATTATTAAATTGAAATAAAATATAAAAATTTATATTGTTATGGTCAAGATATATAACCCTTTTTACACTAATTAATGACCTAGGGGTAAGGAGTGAAATGGTGAAATTTTCATGGGGTGGTTCGATGAACATAGTTTGGGTTGTGACCTTGTTGATCTTGAACTTCTCTCATAAATGGTTTTTTCATGATTTAATTATTAAATATTAGCATGGGATTATTCAAGGTAAAATACTAGTGATTCTATCTCCCTCAAAAACTCTAATAAATAGGCTTCATAGGGTATGATCCTACTTTTTGAGGCCATCGTTTCTTACATCTTTTTCAATTTGACATTATCTTAATTAATTATATATATAACACTAATATGATCACTATTTAATGGATATATTATCAATAGTAATTAATCTTAATGGTATTTTAAATATGATAGGATATAACATTCCAAATAAAACAAAGCAGTGCATGTGTTTTTTGTAACGTCATTTCTTGATGAGGTATATAATCATTAAAAGGGGAATTTAATTAATAAAAGTTTGGGTCATAAAATTTTTCATTAAAGAAATCCTTTCATAAATATTTTCAATATTTTTTTCATAGTTTCTTCACCTCTTTAATTATAAAGGACATGTTCCCAGGAAAATTGTCTAAACCACCCTAAGGCGTTTCTTGTTGAGACTTTTTCCTTTTGTATTTTTACCTTCAATCTAGTTTCACTCCCATCAATGAAAGATCAAGATTATTATAATTAAATAATATTTAATATTAATTTTCTAAAATAAATATATTAATATGTTGATCTTCGTAATTTTAATTGTTCATTCAACCACCACCATTCCTTCTAAATCAGTAAAACCCCTAATTATAAAAATATAGGAATGTAATAGAATATCCAAATATATAACCATTCTCTGATAACACATATTTTAAAAGAACCTATATCTAAATATCCTCTCTGAAACATTACTTATTGGAAAGTATGTAATTTTTTGAAATGGTATTATTCGATTACAGTGTTTGGATGAGGGAACAATGCTTCAACACCTCATGATGAATCAACTTGATCTTCTATAGACCATTTTAAACACACACATACTAAATAATGAAATATGTCAAACATAACATGAAACAAAACAAAGAATTTTCATGGTTTTAAACTTGATATTATTCAATGATGGAAACACTTCAGGTCAATATTAATTACAGATTGGAATAATTATATGATTTTCATCCTAAAAAATGATCTGAGATTCCCTAATCTATTTTTTGAATGGTCAAAATAGAAAATATGATGTTTCAAACACTTGATCTATATTGATAGTTCCCATCACATCCTGATCTATACTTTTGGATATTTATTCAGTTGAGGATGATGACTGATATAGTACTATAACTATCTGATTTTTGGTTGATCAGGGAAATCCATTAAAGATTCCAAGTAAAAGGTTGTATATATTTTTCAATAATCATGGATGCAATAAGGTTAAAAATGAATCCAATATTTATGGGAAATATATTCAATTTCTTCAATAATAAATGGAAATGGAAATATATTTTTTCCAATTGGAATATCTTGGTGGACTTGTTCATGGAGTAACCCTTATATATTATGATTTTGGATTTGATATTCAAGGAATGTCGAAAATTACTGGATTTAAAGATGTTTTTTAATCAAAAAATGTTTTTATTTGAAGTTTGATCAATCAAAATATATGGATATTGAAGTACTAAGATTCATGACCCCAAATCTAGATGGAATTCATAATAGACCAAAAAAATTATATTGGAATTAAAGTTATTGATAATCTTATGAATAAATATTTCAATGGTTTCGTGAATTATTTGAGAATGATTCATATTTATTTTTAGTTTATTTATGGTGTAGGATATGTTTAAATATGTTTAGAGTTTGTTTGAGGATGTTTTGAATATTTTTTCATAAAATAAAGAAAATGATAAATGCATGAACAATATAAAGATTATAGGACACATTAAAATATTAATAGAGTAAAACACTATGAAATTGTAAGGCATGTGTTGAGTAAAATATGTGAAATATAGAAAAGGAATAAACCCTATGTCAGAATAAATAGGGTATATATCAATAATTTATAATTCCATTAAGGGTAAAAAATAGTCTTTATAGGGCAACAATCTTTGTGAAATTCCAAGAAATTGCTATTTGTGTAATGTATAGAGTATATTTTTTGGTACATGAACACTATGTTTAGGAATTAATATGGTAAAAGTATTTGTTTAGGGTATAATAATAGTGTGTAAAACTTTCATAATGTAAAAAATAAATTCTATGAAGAATTAGAGAATTTATTATACCCTATTGAGATATTGAAGACAAACTGAGAGTCTTTATAGACCTCATAGAGAATATTTTTAAGTACCCAATGAAATGAGAATAAATGACTATTTAAATATTAAATTTATGAATAAATATCATAATGAAAAATGATATAAAATAAATCAAATATTTTGATGAAAGTGTGATGAACTTAAAACAATTAAATATCACAAAAATATTTTATGAATTATGTTGACATTGAAAAAGAACCATCCAAGGATATAGGTCGATATTGATATGGGTTCCACACTATAATTGGAAAGTCATGTGTTACAATGCATGATATATACATATATATAGATGGATGAAATATTACAAGGAGTTTAATGCATCAAGTTCATGGAGATTCAATGATTAAATGTTCCTAGTTTTTTTGGATAATTTATTGAGAATTTAAATGAGTTTGAATTTGGTCAATAATATTTTTTTTAAATATTTGGGAGTTTCCAAATAAAATATGTGAAAGCAATTATACATGATTTTATTAATATAAAAATATAATGAGGGTAAGAAAATGAGTATGTTTCAAAACTATCATTACTCAAAGAAAATACATCCAATATAAGAAGAGATATATCCAAATAATTTTGTGATTAAAAGATCATCAAGTATCAAATGGGGGAATCTGAACATAAACAGAGTACATGTATACCAAATAGAAGTAGTATATGGACTATGATATTTCTATATCATAGAAGAAAATATAATGTGGTCTGATAAAGTACTCTAAAAAGAAGAGAAAGGTTGATGTGTTCCTCACAAATAAGAGGGGCAGTTGAATTACTACTCACTAGTTCATAAAAGGAGATATTCAACGGATATGCAAGGTAGTTAAAATCTATTCATGGGAATTGAGAAATATGGGACAACAATATAACTAGTTGAAAGATGGTATTTGGGTCATTTAGTATAAGGATCTTTCATTGTGATTGTGAAGAACATAATGGGATTTCATTTCAACATGGTGTGAGACTATATAATGTAATTTATTGAATTAATAGTATAGAATATATTATTTGAGAATCTATCCAATCTTGAAAAGAATTAGAATTTATAGGTTTAATTCTCTCAAATACAATTATTATATTCCTTTCATTTTCTATATAATTTAGTCAAGATTAAGTGACATAAGAATAGAGTATTGAGACTTTAACCAATCTAAGAGGTTGAACTAAAAAGTAAAATTGATAAAAAGAAATAAATGATTCACCCTCCTATCTCTAAGATCCCTCAAAAAGTGGGCACATAAATTGGTATCAAAGCTAACCAGGTTTTCATAGATTATATCTAGTTTTACAAGTTTTTTATATAGATCGATTTAAAGTAAATATTTTAGGAACATTTTATGATACACTAGATTGAAAACTATATTCCCATCATTTTTGAAGTAAAATTTATGATTTTAGCTAAAAATAACTGTAATAAAATAGAACCAAATAAATATAGAAATATATAAATTGAAAATAAGAATCCATCATGACATTATATTTCTCAAAATTATAATTTTTCATCTACCAAATCTATTAGGAATTTTCCATTTGAAGAAGAAGTTTCAATTTGTGGAGAGTATGAGAAGGATGAACCTAGAAACATAACTTAAGACCTCTACTATAAAGTAATTAATCCTTTTAAAAAAGTTACAAAAATAATATTCATGTGTTTATTTTATATTATCAAGGAAATTCTGAATGAAAATGTATAGCTATAAGATAATTTTAAATAAATGGGGATTTCAATGATTAAGATACTTAAAAAGTTCATTGTTCTTATATAACTTGTTTAAGTAATGAAACAGTTGATATCACTTTTCAATAAAGGATTTTTCCTAGTTGATGAATGCTTGAAAAAGAATGTGTATGATAAAGTGGTGCCTAAAATTATATTTTTTGTAAATTATCCATGATCTTGAAAAAATGATCAAAACCTATAAATTATAATGATTCTAAATTAGTAGTTAAAGTAAAAAAAGAATAATAATATATATTGATAAATCAATACATGAATAAAGAAAAATTAATGAATAAAAAATAAATATGTTGAAGAGGGATTGGGAAGACAGATTGATGTTATTTGTGTATGAGAACAACTCTATAAATGTGAAGTCTCTTGAGTTTTATGTGAGACTAAGAAATCTTAAATAAGTGCAAGATAGAACATTCCATATTAAAGAAAATAAATATATGGATACAAAAGATTATAATGTGATTCGTGGCTCAAATAAAGATTATATTAGTCTCAATAATTTCTTGGAATATTCCCCTAATCAACCCACTCCAATATTTTAGAAAAAGGTAACCCAAAATATTTATGCACCTATTGAAACTAATGCGGTTTTGGGTGTGTGTGTTGGTTTTAATTATAAATAAAAACATTTTTAGATGGATAAAAATTCCTAATTTTTCACAAAAACATCAAAAGCTTATTTTTTCATATCAAATAATATAATACCTTTAAGGGGATTCTAAAATGGTTGTGAAACTTACCCAAAACAAAAATGTATATAACCTGTAAAAGATACATCATAATTATAAGAATGAGGTTCATTGGATATTTAATGTGATTCTAGAGGATTATGAATAATTAAATGTATTGATTGAATAAAATTTCAATATTTGGATTATTTTAAAGGACAAAATTCAAGGTTATGAGAGATAATGGAAGAATAAATCCCACTAAAAATTATTAAACATCACATAAAAGGAAAAGTGTATTCACCATAAATAGATTTGATGTCTTAGAGTATTTTGTTAATTCAGAAACATTAATGGAGATACTTATGATAAGTGTTAGTATGTAGTAACCAAGGATAGTTTATATTAAGATAGAAAAAAGAAAGATACAATAGAAAAGGAAGCATGCTATAGGGAAAGATAAATCTTCCTTTGGAGAAAATCAAGTGAATAATGATATTCTATAAAATTATAAAGCTATGTAAGGAACTCCCAATAAGTATAAAAGTGATAATTTTACAGATGTCAAAATCAAGTGAATAAAGTTATTCTATAAAAGTATAAAGCTAAGTAAGGAACTCCCAATAAGTATAAAAGTGAAAATTTAATGGATGTCAATCCCAATTTAAAATGCTTCTATTATGGAAAAAAGGGTGAGCCCATTGAAAATTCTAAATAGGCCATGGGGATTAAAATTAATGTTAGTATAATATATATAAAATGAGAATCAATCAAAGAGGTAATTAGAAATTTTGTATTGATTAAATTCATTTCGAAAGAAGAGAAAATGGAGATTCCTAGGGTAACACTAAGATGTTGAAGAAACCATGTGAATGCTCCAAGAAAAAAAATAAATTTTAATGAAGTATTTATTGCTATTTTTTTAAAAAAATTTGAGGATGGATATAGAGATGGATTATTCTCAATATATTTCATGTTCTAAAGGTAAACATGTTGTTTCACATGAAAAATAACATGGTTTTTTGAGAGGTTATCCAATAATTATGACCCAATAGTTTTTCAATATTTGTGTGGGAGGTGAAAATAAGGTGGTCAAAATAAAAATAATTATAATATTATATTTCCCACTAGAAAGTAAATGATTAAAAATATTGAAACAATAGTAAAAGAACCATTGGATTAAATTTATTTATTATCAATGGTGAAAAAGACCATTCCACATAAGGATAAATATTATGATATAATAAAGTACATTCTACCCATGGGTGTTTAGAATTAGAAAAACAAGACTAGATCAAGTATAAAGAGTTATCATACAAATGGAGTAAAAAAAGAGATAGGTTTTGGGTTGAGATATAATCTCAATACTACTTCCTATACTAAGATATTATTTAATAAATCATCTTATTACCTTATATTTTTTTCATGTGTTTTAAGCAGTTAATTAAAGGTGATATTTAAAGAAGTAGATATGCGTGAAATATGTGATCGTTTGATAATAACATAATTCATTTATCATGGAGTGATTCATGATTTATGAAGAAATAAAATATACTTAAAGAAAATTCTTTTATATCTATTGTGATAAGAAATGAATATGTCCCTTAAATCAAAGATAACATAAAGGAGAATCTTCCAAGTGTTGTGTTAATTTATGAAATATGAAATTTGGGGATAGACCATTAAAATAATAAGTTTTGGTATTCCAATCACAATTGTTTCCCTTTTTTATTGTATCAAATATATTTTTCAATGGGAAGTCTTGGTTGATAGTAAAAATAAGAGAAAGGGGGATTTATCTATAATTTCCTTGATAAATTTTGATATGTTTGTTGAAATTAGAATATGATACATTATTTCATGATAAATATATTCAAATATCTCTTAAAAGAAGAAATTTGGAATTGTGTCATATATATTTTTATTTTTGGATAGTTTTGATCATCAAGGTTATTCTATCTCTTTTTCTACACTAGGTTAGCTTGTGTAGTTGTACAGTTGAATAACTAAAGGATAATTTCTATGAAAACATGAAAATTTATCATTATCTCTATAAGTTATATAAGGAAATAATTATGACATGTAAATGTGAGAATAAGATACTTTAAGTCACTGAAGAATAAACAATTGTAAGGAATACCATATTGTACATTTCATTTGTATTTATTATTAATAAGGGGGATATGAAATGATGCTAGAGTGCATATATATTTATAAGGCACCAACCTTAAACATTACTTAATCATGAATTAAATGAATAATTCACATAGAGGATCTTTTCAGGTTTAGATTTTTAGATAATTAGGACATAACTATTACATCTCAAAAGATTACAAGTTATACACTTCTACTAAGTTTCCATAAAATAAAAACTCTTAAAAAAACATGTCTAGTTCCACGTTTTAGATATCATGTATTTCCTTGATCCCATCATTGAACCTATTCATCTTTAAGTCCCGTGGAAAACATTTCAAAAACTTGGTATGAGCATAAAAATCCCAGTAAGGGATACACAAAGATGGAAAACTTTCAGTTTTTCAAAACAATAAGTAAACCAAGAATACTTTATCAAAGTAATATTTTTCACCTTTATGAAGTAGTAAAAAAACTCTTCACTGAATAAAAAATCATTACTTACCCCTTTTGTATCCAAAAGATTACCATAAAAACCCATATAAAGAATACATAACATATAAAGGTAACTTGGGACATAAACATACTTAAATGGAAAAACCATATGGTCGACTTCCACACATAGTCAATGGAATATCCATACGGCCGACTTCCATACCCAATGCATTGGAGGTTATAATGTAACCACCCATCCTGGTATTCATGGAACCACCCATCATATGGTTTATCACGTAACCACCCGTAAAATGTCCAAGTACCATCATTACACATAAAGTATTTAAAATATAAAAATTTCAATAATAACATTTCATTTTAAATCACAATAAGTAATTCCAATATATTGAATTAATCAATCCATTTCCAAAAATCATTTAAAAGAGATTTTTGAATCAAAGGGTCCCATAACACTTTGATGCTTTTAATGGAATTATAACATTAATGTTCATATAAATAAATACTGAAAACCATTTTGAAAACATCGACATTAAAGATAATGATTTAGAATAATGAATCTTTAAAACATTTAAAACAATATTTTTGTTAAAAAGTTTTTAACAAAATGAGAGACTCTTGAATACAAATAATTGTGGAATAACATTTAATCTGAACTTTATAATATCATGAGAATAAAGGGATTCATGATATAATATGTCAAAAGAGAGTATACACACCATATAAGATTGAATTGGTGCATAACAATAATTAAGTCTCAACAGAAATGTAAATCGAGATGAAATCCATTATAAAGATGGTATCCTTAAATTAAGGATAAATCTATTACATAATTATGTGTGATAAATATAAATACACCCAATATAAGTGGATATTAAGTGTGAAACAATAAGAGGTCATTCACACATAATCTTGTAAAAAAAAAACCAATGACATAGGTATTTTACTCAATGAAATGAGATTGAGTTATGATTTCCCATACAAGTTCGTAAGAATTTATCAATGAGATGATTATGTGTAGAAATAATATATCCACACAAAGGTTTGTGGAAATTACAACATATATATTCCACACATAATCTTGGGATAATAAAATCAAGAATTAGATGTTTAACCCAAATAATTTAAAGTGGGTTAAGAAGTTCCCTTACAGAAATCTAACAGCCTAACATCGTCACTTTAAAATTCAGAAAATGAGTTGATGAGAGAGAAAATGGTATCTCATCACATGGACATAAAATTTACATAAATAAGGATATAAAATAACATATCCCAACATAATAGTATTTTAATTAAAAGACATAACAAAATAAGTCTTTTAAAAATAGGAGGGTGAAAGGTCCACTTATAGAGTTGGGTAACCTTCGAAACGTACACCCCATGGAAGAAGGGTCATACAATGAAGATATAAATACCCATAAATGAAATTATACTACCCAAATTGTATAATAATGGGCAGTACATACACCACTCAAAGTAAATAGTGGCAAACGTAGCATAAATGTCACGGAAATAAAAGTTAGATGAAAAATCCCTTACGAAAACTCGGCAGCCTAACGACGCCACTTAAAACTTCCAAAAATGGATTTATGAGATCAAATGGGGTCTCTAATATTATGAACATAAACATTACAGTATGAGTAATATAAAATAACATCCCCAAACATATGAAAGATGAGATTAAAAGAAATGACATAAATGAGAGTACATAAAAAGAAAGAGAGAGGTTGGATCCCTTACGAAAATTCGGCAGCCTAACGGCGCCACTCAAAACATCCAAAATGGATTTATGAGAGAAAATAGGGTATCTCATAATATGAACATAAAAAATTAAAGTAATATTAATATAAAATAACATCCCAATCATAATAAATATGAGATTAAAAGGAATGACATAAAAGAGTGTACTTAAAAAGAAAAAGAGGGGTAGGATCTCTTACGAAAATTCGGCAGCCTAATGGCGCCACTCAAAACTTCCAAAATGGATTGATGAGAGAAAATAGGGTATCTCATCATATGAACATAAAAAATTACATTAATAGTAATATAAAATGACATCCCAATCATAATAAAGATGAGCTTAAAAGGAATGACATAAAAGAGTACTTAAAAAGAAAGAGAGAGGTAGGATCCCTTACATCAAGTCTGACTTGTCTTGTTCGTTTCTTTATATTATGGAATAATAAACTTTGGTCAATTTATAATTTCTTAAAGACATATTTTAATGATTATTATTCTGTTCATATAACATATTATAATGTTATAATAAATGGTTAATAATTTGAGTTCATATCAGACGTTTTTGTCGATGTTTGGTACATGAGTCAAAAATGAACTTGTTTGAAAATGATTGTCCATGTAGTTATAAGTAAATCATCTCCAGAATAGTATTAATGATTTAAATATCATATATATAAAGTAAATTTTCATATTATACTACTCCATAACATTTGGAGATAAAAATAAATGAAATGCATCGTTCATGGAGACGGTAGGCCGTACGTACGCATGAAAGCTACTTTCATTTCTTTGTCATATTAATGGAATTAAAAATAATTGATATATATATATATTATATTTCCCGTATAATATATATATTATATAGGTCACATATTTTCATTAATTTCATTCTTTATATTTTCCAAGTATTGCATTAATGAGTCACATCACTTGAGGGGGCGGTAGTCCACACTTCCTTGTATGAAATTATCGCATTTGCACAACATGAAAAGCATAAAGGCATGTTTTAAATATAAAATTCAGAAGCATATAGAAAACATAAATACCATATATATCATATATAAAATATATAAAATATAGTTACATCATAATGGACACCATTAAAGTAGTTAAAAGAAGATTGAACAATCATCGTTTCGTGAGGCAGAAATTCGCCATCCACAGAAACAATATGTTCTTAAACCATTAGAAAAAGGTGTGTGTAAGTGTAGCTCGAATCCTTCACATAAAAACATCCTAGTATATTTAAGATAATTTTTTTGTTACAAAATAAAGGAATAAAAAGAGTTTAGAGGGTTGGAGAATCCAAATAAAACAAAAGAACACAAGTGAAGACATTACCTTAAAATCGGGTAACTCTTCTTGATTTGAGCTCAAAGGCTTCCTTGAAAAGGATTATGCCCAAAGTTTAGGCGTCAATGATGAATAGAGGGATATGGAGAGATGAAATGGGCAGGTTTTGGATGAGAAAAAGGCTTGAGAGGTGTGGGTATGTTGGTAGAGGTGGGGGCCTTTTATAGGAGAAAAGGAGGGGCACTCTTGGAAAGTTAAGAAAAGATACTTTATTATAAAATGATTTTTGGATAAAAAAGGTCCCACAATTATAAATTTAGAGGATAAGGTTATAGGAGTTCGAAATCCACTCATCCAATAGGTTTTTGACAAGTTTAGGTCTTAGATTTTACATTATTGTTTCATTTTATTTAAATCATTGAATAATGAGGTAATCGCTGCATCATCATAGGGTCATAAATAATTTAATTTATTTAATGTCTAAAAATTATAAAAAAATTATCATGATGTAGGAAACTTTTTATATTTCCAATTAATATTTATAGTCAAAATTATGACTTGTATAACCCCACTTAAAAATTGTTTTAGTAAAAAATCTCATGTTTGTGACATCTTTATTTTAACATTAAATAAAATGTTATTAATGTCATTTTCCTACCAAAGTGGCTCCATGGGGTCCCCAAGTTGACCCATGGATTGTATGGGTCGGCCATGACACATCCAATAAGGGTTGGACATGTTTCTAGGTCATTTCATATCATTAAAACATTATTTTTACCTTAAACTACACTAATTACCTCTAATCGCGATTAATAAACATAAAAGTTACTATTCACCAAAAAATTATTTTATTCCCATTGAACCACATTTTACTTCTTAATGACAACCATTCATGTCGGATTTTTGAAATTCAAATCACAGAAGAGGTAAATTTTCATTTAAATGAAAAATCAGTTTCTTTAACTACCACTTAGTGGTTTCACTATTCATCAAAAATTGAAGTTTTTCAGAAAAATACCAAAAATTCACCCAAAGCTATATTTGAAATTCTGAATTCAAAAATGATTTATATTTTAAAAACTTAAAAACATATAAGTTTCATTAATTAATTTAATAAGTAATTCCCACTGTCAAAACAAATATCGTGTTTTTAAGAAACAATATCTATTAAAGATTGACACTAGTTTAAGTCCAATTTCAATGTGAAATCAATTCCAATGAGCATTATTGGATTAAATGGTAAAAATATATTCTAATTTCACTTTAAAACCAATTCAAAATATAATCTATTCCTATAAATAAATTAGATTAAAAAAAGGTTTTGAATTAAAATACAACATTTTTCACTATTCATTAAGAATGAACTTTATCAGAAAAATACCAAAACTTTACACAAAGTAAATTTTGATGTCCCGATTATAAAGAAGAATTTTATTTTGTCAAATATAACACATAAAATTTTCAAAAAGTGGATTTAAAATAGGTTCTCCATCAAAAGGTGGTTAATCGACCTTTTAAAGAATATTAGATTGTTTACGCTTAAAATTGGATTCATTCGCATTTAAAATATTTTACAAACATATATAATCATTTTGTAGTTAGTTCTATTCATTCCCTTCATTACAACGGCTTGGTGTTGACTACCATTTAAAATAAAATTATTTTATTATTAGAGTGCAACGTAAGATTTGAAAGGAACTCGTTGTTGCGTATTGGGTAAGCCATCAAGCATAGTGTTCCCTTTAAATTAATATTAACATTTTATTCACAAATAGGGATAAATATAAAAATTCTATATTATTTATTTACCTAGGGTGTTACAATATTGATATAGACATATTTTATGGTATTGAAAACTAACAAAAAGGGGGAGATTAAATACATCATGTAAAATGCTATATCTACTTTTAATAATAAAGGTTTCAATGTGTTTGAAGAGATAAAAATATATTCTTGAAGGACAGTGTGTTTCTTCCATGTGAAATGGAATAATAAATAGCTTTTATTTCTTAGAATGTCTTCCTGTATAGGTTCAAGGAACAACCATAGTATATGATGTTTTAGGATCTTATCTTTATTGAATAATGAAAAGTACTAGTGAATGAGAATTGATATTCTCTATAATAGATATCATGTGATGGTTGAAAATTTATAAGGGAGATAGATTTAAGTGTTAAGATGCATGAAGTAAAAGCTGAATAGAATGCTTAGGAGACCATCCAAATTCTATTAGAATAAATATTACTAATTAAAAAAATTATGGAAATATTTTAATAATGTTATGAAGTATTTTAGAATTATTCAAGATGATATTGAGTTAATTTTATTTGTTTTATATGATGTATAATTTTTTTACATTAATAGGGTAATTTTGTGATTGTAATGAAAAAATACTGAAAAATGAGTAAGTCCTGAACACTACGCACTTCATAATATACAATGGAAACTTAATAGGGTGCATCTCTATGACCTAATAAGGTATATGATGAGGAGAAGAAGTGAAAAATGGAAAATACATGAATCTTGTGATGGACTTAATAGGGTAACGATCAACTTCATAATGTACCTTCATATAGTACATAACAGACTTTTAGGTTACAAACCTTTGTGAATTTGTGAAAATTTAGATTTTAATAAGCTACAGGGATGAATTTTAGGTTAAATAAGCCATGCACTATAGTATTATTATAGTACAACAACATTATAAGGTATCATGAGAGGTTATAAAATTATATTAAGGTGAAAAAGAAAACTATAAATAATCATAGAATTTATTCTATGCTATGATGGTATTTAAAACAAACTTAGTGACATGTTAAGGTACCTTTAAATAGATTATGGGGAACATTTATGGGGAACCCTATATAATGATAATAAATAATGATTTTAGTATAAAATTTGAGAAAAAATATCATAATGATATATTTTGATAAATGGCATATCAAATACGATGATACAAGTGTGCTTAACTTTAAAGATCTAAATATAACAAAATGTGTTTTTCAGTCAAGATGAGATAGATATGGAACCATCTAGGGAATAATATTCATATTTATATGGGTTCTATGATACAATGGGAATGTGTAAAATTAAACTACATGTTACATGAACATGGATATGTGAGCTTAATATAATTTTAGTGTATATATTTCATAATTATTCTTAGAATAAAATATTCTGAGTATTTTTGGAAAATTGAATAATGATTTAAATATTTTTAAATTTTGAGAATATCTCATGTTTCTAAGGATTGAGGAGTTTCCAAATAAAATATAGAAACAAAATATTCTTGATTCTGTGAATATAAAAAGTGAATGAGAAGAGGGATGTGTGTATGATTTTAAAATTATATTGCTCAAATAAAAAATATCTAGTCAAATAAGAGGGATACCCTAATACTATTTTGATCATAAGATTATCCAAGTATCAATTGGATAAATTCGATGAAATTAAGTAACTCCTTGTGCATCATGGATGGGAAGAAGTAGGACTATAATATTTTCATATTGTTTTATGTGATAAGATATGTTTCATTGTATGAGACTGTGTATAATATCATGTTCAATATGTTTAACATTAAGAAGAGAGATTAATCAATGTACTACTTGTCATTTATTGAAATGATACATTAAAATATTGTGCAAGGAAGTGAAAATGTTATTCATGAGGACTAAGATATTTGATAAAATAGAAAAATAAATGGAAATAGAAGAACTATATGATACAATGTAAAGGGCCTCTAGTTGGATATCAGAGCACATGATGGGATATTATATAAGAATTTTCATATACTATACTGTGTAACTATTTGTGTTAATAGTAGGGAATAAATTATTAGGGGATCCAAACAATCATGGAAAAAGTATGATTTCATGGTGAAACCATGTAAATATATGATTATCCCTTGTAAGTTTTTCATTTTTTGTAAATGATTCAATATGTGTTTAGTGAGTGAATTTGATGTGGTGATAACTGGAGGATTATTATGGATTCATTAAATGGAAATGTAATGATAAGACTACTCATAGTGAGTGTGGATGAATGAAGGGTATGAGTGCCCATGAATTATAATCATGTAAATTGGAATGGTGTAATCATATGAAGGGTTGACAGATCATGCATTGAAATTTTTTAAATATTTCAAGTGATTATGACCACATAAAAGGTCTAAGAAAATGCATGTTGAAATAGTGTGACCATATGAAGGGGATAAGTAAACAGAAATTAAAATTGTATAACCACATAAAGGGTTCAAGAAACCGCATGATGAAATAGTGTGACTATAATAAGGATGAGAGTGGTTACATGTTATAATGGTGTAATCAGGGACATGCATGAAAGTATGAGAAACTTTATATATGCATAGATTCATAATAAACCATGGAAATGAATAGAAGAATGAAATATCATAACCTATTTATATAAGGATAAGAAACCATGAGTTACATGGTATGTAGACCTACCATTTATGGAAATTAAACTTAAAGTGTTCTATTAAATTTAAAATATCACGATAAAGACTATCTTGATTCTTGAAAATGATTCACTTGGAAGAAGGCAAAAGGTAGAAGAAAGAAGGGATATCTAGTACAATTGTTCAAGTATACTAATAAAAATATGAATAAAGGGATGTGATGTGTAGGTATTTAAATTTCTATTGATCGATCCATGTCCTACGATAATGTCATGCTTGAATCCTTAGTTAAATAAAATTATATATCATAAATTCATGCATGTGATGGTCATTCACACATTATACTATGTGAATTTTTAGGTTCTCAAGAGGTTATGTCCAAAATATATCTCTAAGATACTAAAACCCGATAAATGCATTCTTAATATAAGAATATTTATATATACATGAAATGTTACTTGAAAGTATATAAATCCTTCAAGAATAAGAAACAGAACATTCACACATTCACAGTTCATCTCAAGCTATTATTTTTTCCATGAAATAGGTAACGACTTAGTGAATTCCATTAATTAATCACATACAAACCATGAATAAATATGGAGGAGAAATTGTCTTATGATTGGAGTAATGTGTTCAAAAGAATAAGAAACTTGAGTGTTTTAAGAGTTAAATGATGATATGGTTCTTACAAAACATGTGAAGAAATATAAGGGAGAATACCTAGTCTTTTTAGGTATTTAAGATGTTATTTAATTAGGTTATAATTTCGGATTCGTTGGATCAATTTAAAAGATAAATAACTTCTTGCAGTTATATGTAGATATGCTAAGGAAATCAGGGGATAATTGATCTGAATCTTTTGGTATTTAATTTAAATGTTTGTAACTATTTTATTATGATTTTAAGATATTGGAATAACTGAATATACAATAGATATATATATTTCTACAAATTATAAAGAATAATTGAGTTGGATATTAGAGTAGTTTATGAGAATTTTGAGTGTTTAATAATTTCCATTATTGAAGAGATAAGAGTTTCTAAAGCTAGGTGGTTTTCAAAATAAGGATACCAATTTCACCTAAGTATTCAATAAAGAAGAATATGACACAAATAATATCAGAAATGTTAAGAGTCTTAGGATGATTAGTCATATTCAAACTATTTAATATCTTCATGAATAGTACATAATTGATGGGGATATGATTTTCTTGTAGAGTATTATATCAAAAGAAGAATATCTTTGTACAACTGGATCAACTCAAAAGAAGGGAATTTTGATTGGGGTGTCAAACCAATCACTAAAGTCTTGTGATTGGGACGTTTAACCAATCATATACTGAGTGAAATTAGGTTTTCTAACCAATTTCATAAGAATTATAAATGGGGTGTCTAACCAATTTTAACTACTGGTGTTTATAGTAGAGAATCAATATTGTTCTATCTAACCAATATGAAAATAAGTATTATTTTATGTCGAACATTGTAAAAACTATGTGATTCTCACTATTTTTTTATTATTGGACTTGAGGTGAGGTTGTGAGATAAAATTTAGTGGATCAATAACTTTAATTTTTATAGGATATTCTAAAATGGGGTTACTCCTAAAAAGAAAAGGGGATTTTATATTCACCCCTCCCTATTTTAGTGAACTATCTTGGTCTATGAACTTCAATTTGTATTAGAGGATATGATTTATCTAAAGATACAAGAATAATTAAAAAACATATAGAATATTGATTTTGTTAATATCCAATATTTTCCATCATTTCATGGGAATAATTCTCAATTCTATATGAATATTTCACTACCCAACCTTATATAACATATATTAGAAGTGAGATGTGATTTAATTGTAGGTTTTCCACCCATTGTTGAATGGATTTATCGAACATAGACTTTTAATAAAAATTTGTAGTATGATGTTAAATCTCTAAATATCATCATGATGTACCTATAAGAGATGTTTTACAAAAAATTCATGGGCTCAAAACAACTAAGGAGATCTAGGAAAAATTGAGAAGAAACTATGAAGGAAATGTAAAAGTCAATTAATCCAAAAATCAATTTTGGAGGATCCAATTAGAGTACAAAATGATGGATGACTATAATACCATTGATGACTACTTTAAAAGGGTTATTGAGACTTTAAGTAACATTCAGGGTTTTAGTGATAAGTGAGAAGATTCAAACATTATTAAAAAAATTAAGGAGGAATTTTATAGATCAAATTGATTATAAAATAAAATCCCTAGAAGAATAAGGTCATGTGACATGATATGATTTATATAAATTACTCATATATCCACTGATATTAGAAAAATTCTAGCTTTAAATTAGAATAAAAAGGATGAAATTACCTTTGAAGAGATGAGAAAAAGAAAAAAATGAGGAATAAGTTATAAAATCAATTTATTCTGAAGATGAGTAAAATAAATATGAATTTAAAGAAATTATCTATTTTTAAAAGAGTTTATAAAAGGAATATGGAAGGGGAAAAGAAAAAAATCACCAAAATTTTGGAATTTTTATATCCTTGGACACTTGGTCTATGATTTTCCAAAAAATAAGGAATAATAATCTAAATCTAATGATGATATTGAGAATATTTGAAAAATAAAAAGGTATAAGTAGAAGAATAAATATTATAGATTCTTGAAAAGGAGTTTTATGAGTAATTAAGGGAATTGTGATTCATCGTTAAGTATTTCTTTGGATGATGTGGTTAATTATTTTCCAAGGTTGAAAAGGGTTTTGATTCATTAAGTAGTGATAATGATGGTGAAAGAGGGACAAATAAGAATGAAAAGTGAAGAATAATATAGAAACATGTTTTTGAGGATACTAAAGATATGGAGAAATAAAATAAAAAATTACTCAATGGAAAAAATAAGTATTTTAAAGAAATGTAAGAGCTAATAAAAAAGGAATCATCCTATACTGAAGAAATCAAGAAGAATAAATAAAATTCTTCTGATCTTGAAAATATATTGAATGATCTTAAAGAAAATATAAATGGAAAATAATAATATTTATTTGAAGAAAAATAAATATGTTTCATAGTACAAATGAGTTGAATAAGGCCATAAAAGACATCAATAAATCATTGTATGTTAATGAATAATCTTCTCAAGATGGTGGGATAAAGGATTCTAATTATCAGGTAAAATCTTGTACTTTTAACTCTCAAGATATATCTATTTTAAATGAAAATTTTTCCTCAAAAACAAAAATTTATAATGTTTGACCAAGAAAGATATTGATAAACACTCTTCCCCATCAAAGGAAGAGGCTAAACTAATAAAACCATTACCCCCTAGGCAATACAAGGAAAATATTTCAGCAGAGTTGTATTAAAATGAATCTATATATATTTTGAATCAATATATAAGATCTTAGTTTAGATATTTTTGTTGGTGTTATGGAAGGTATATACATAAATCCTTTTCTTGTAGGTATTAAATATCATTGCTAAAAAATAGAAAATAATAAAGGGTGATCTCTAGTGAGAAATAAGGGTTCAAATATCAATGAAAGAAAGCAGTGACCATATATATAGAAAATATATCTACTCAAAATATATTTAAATATCTAGAGGATGTATGTGGAAGAATTGGAAAGGAGGGTCACCAAGATAAATTATTCATAACTAAAATAAAAAGAAAGATTTCATGTGGTTCTAGTTGGAATAATTTTAAAATATGAATGAAGTTAATAAAATTTCATGAAAAAATGAATATGTCAAGAAGAAAAATGGGATTCATAATATAAATATCAAGAAATAGTGTTTGTTAATCTAGATATATCCGTTAGAAATGTCCAAGAAGATGAAAACTACTGATTATAAAAGAAATAAAGTTGATTTATAAAATTAGGTGAAATTATTTTATCATTCATCTATAAGATGTGTCTCAAATATCTTGAAGAAGTATCAAAGGTCTGAGTAGGTTTGTCATGATATAAATAATCATTTGACTATTCTTCCTCTTAAAAAATAATTAATAAAATTTCCATTTAAATCAATAGAATATAGGGTTGTAATCTAACAACCCAATATTTCATAGTATGTTATCTCTTCAAAGTAATTCAATAACTTGTGCTACACGTAACACCGAGTTCGAGCACACCGCGACTTACCAAACTATCCATTCAAAACAATATTATGAATAGTATTAACTAAATTTTTAATTTTATATACTCCATATAATTGTAGAATCCATATTATGAGTTTCTTAGACATAATATAAAAAACAATTTCATTTATTTCATATAAAAGAAGTATTTTTCAAAAAATGCTATTTTACCGCCTTTTAATTGAGAACCCTTTTCAAAACCAATATTTGACACTTTTATATATTCAATTTAATAAAATTAAATTATTCTTTATAATCAGGAAAAAAAATTATTATAGATAAATTTTGTTTCTTTTCTGATAACTTTCTTATTTTGATGAATAGTGAAAATACTAAATTTTAATTGAAAACAGCTTTTTTAATCAAAATAATTTATAGTGTTATATTATGAATTTGAATGTTTTGGAAGTATAATTACATTATATTTTTATCGTTTAATACAATTTAAATAATTCTAAGTAATTTCACATTTAAATTTGACAAAAACACATGTCAATCTTCTGATAGTTTTTACTTTTTGAAAACCAGCTTTTTGGTTTTGACAACGGGATTTAATTTTAAATTAATTAATGAAACTTATATGTTTTGACATTGGTAAAATAGATTTAATTTTTTAATTTGTAATATCAAAATTATATTCAAGTGAATGTTTGGTATTTTTCTGAAAACATTCAATTTTTGATGAACAGGGAAAAACACTACATTATTGTATAAAAGCGACTTTTTATTTAAATAATTATATATTTTATTTAATTTTATTTCAAGTCAAAATTGATATATAATTCCAAAATAAGTTTAATTTAACTAATTGGAGCCATTTTATAATAAAATTAGATGTATAAAATTTTATTGAACTTTTTAACATCTTTTACCCACCTTCTAGACACATTTGCAAATTTGCATAAAACATGATTTTACCACTTTTTTGAATTGAATTTAAAAAATATAAGAGTCACAGTTGACATCCATAAGTAAAATTTGGTTCAATAAGATGATAATAATTTTTGGTGAATAGTAACTTTTGACTTTTATTTACCACGATTAAAAGTAAATAGGGTAATTAAAGGTAAAATTGATATTATAATTACCCTATCACATGAACTAATTATATTTGATAAGTTTATTTTGACCAAAACCAACCTTAGGAATAAAATATGTTCATTTTGGTCCACTTTGATTAGATTAGGACATTTATTATTATTTAACTTAAAGAAGAGTTAAAAGTGTTAAATTCAAAATTTAATAAGTAACCAATTTTAATATAAGGATATACATAAGATAAATTCAACTATAAATATTAATTATAAATCAATAAATATTTCTTAAATAATGGCATATTATTTATAATTTTTAGTGATTAAATAATTAAATTTATTTTTGACACAATTATGATGCAGTAATTACTTTATCAATGAAAGACTAAAATAATTGATATTATAAATATAAAAATAATTGTAAATTGAGGATTTTGATGCCATCCACGATTATTCTAGGTTAATATGTCATTTTAGGGTTGATTAAATATTTCTTTTGAAGTGATAATTTGGTTATGACTTTAATAAAAACAATATACCAAATAGTGTGAAAATTGACATTAATGAGTTTTTAAAACAAATACTATATTATTAAGTAATATAATATTTCTAAACATCTAAGGTTAGGCCAAAGGAATTATATAAGTTTATATATATCAATAATGAACCACTTGGGATTATCTTGGTTTTTATAGTAAGTTTATTAACCATTTATTATAATAATACAAGGGGACATGGTAAAAGATAAACTATTTAACTAAGAGTAAAATCTAAAATATAGGATTAATATGGTGACCTAAACTTGTAAAAAACATACTTTTTGAGAGTATTTAGACACATCCCGACCTTATATTAGAAATGAATAAATTTTGAGCCATTAGAAACTGAAAATTGTTTTATAATAAAATAATACATCAATATTTTCCTGAAGTGACCATCACCTCTATTATAAAAGGGTACTTCCTATTCTCTCAAAATGACACCACCAAATCCATTTGGCTCTATCAACCCCTGCCCAAATCTCCTCCCAACTTCCCTCACTTAAACTTAGAGGCCTTACCTTGAGTAGGAATCCAACCTATATAGCCTTTTAGTTCAAATCAAAAGGAAACACCCAAAGAATAAGTAATTATTTTATCACCTCTTTCAAAGTTTTTTTCTTCTTCCATTTTCCCTTTATTTTTATTTCCATACTAAAATAATAACTCCAGTACCTTCTACATACTGTGATGTTATTATAAATATGGTACAACAATACTCATTATTATATCCATCATATTAATGATAATGTCACCATGCGTGCGTACGTGCGGCTTATCGTCTCCACGTCGTGGTGTAATTTGTTATTCAACACTATGTTATTTGGAATGATATAATGATGAGTAATATTTATATAATTAATAAAAATAACATCGTAATTTATCTTTAAAATTAATATACCATCCAATTCTACACCTTTTAATCATTAAGGAAATGATATTGTTGCTCGTGTGTACGTACGGCTTACCATCTCCACGACGTAATGAGATTCATTTCATGGTTCACCATTCAACGATGATTATAAAAATATATATTATTAATAAGTATATAATATATGACATAATAATTCTATTGGATATATATAAATATATATGTATTTATGTACTTACATATATCTTATTCACTTACTTTCGTTCAATATGATATGAAAATGGAAATAGCGTTTATGCGTACGTACTGCTTACCGTCTCCATAAATAGTGTTCTCCAGTTCATATATCTATATATTATACATATTTATATTCTAAATATATATAATATATAAATCATGTTTTATATTTTGGAAGTATTTAAATCATTATCTAAATGATACGATCAAGAATAACAAGTTAAAACACGTATGATAAAGAAAGTGATTATTACCCAAAATGTTAATTTAACATGGAAATAATTATTAAATGGGTAGTATAAAGTAAAAAATGAATATTGTATGATATAATAAATATTAAAATGGTTCTGGTATAATTCAATAACATAGTATGGTCATTATACAAAATTTAAAATGTACCCTTGACCAAAGGAAAGTGCAAGGTAAGGGTTAATTCCTCAATCTCATTATTATTCGAGATTGTTTATGTGCAAGTATTTTCTGGGATATATTTATTATCCATGTCTAGGTTTCATAAAATACATTTCAAAATTATTATTATAAGGTACTCTTTACCTAAAGAATCATTTTAATTGTTTTAAATATTTATTCTTCAAAACCTTTCTCCTTAATGTCCATGTTTTCAAAAATGGTTTTAAGGATTTATTTATATGAACATGATTGTCTTAAAATGTTAACTCCTTTCAAAAGATTCAAAGTGGAATGGGACAATTTTATTCAAAAATATATTTAAATGTATTTATTTATAAATGGGAAACTTTTAAATGATTTCACAAAAAAGGTAAATTGCTCTCTAAGAGTTTTACTGATCATTTTCAACTACGTCAACATCCTTTACTGTATATTATTCTTGATTGAGGTTTATTTATTATAATACAATCTTCCATATTATATTGAATGATTTATGATATTTTTGACTGTGTATGTTCAATTTTTATACCATTCATGGTTTATGGTTAATGTATTGACATATCATATGCTAGTTTTAATATGAATGTTTATGTTATGTTTCAACCTTTTCGTATGAGGAATGTAGTGGACTTAGTAAGTGACGAGTGGAGCTCGTTATAGCTCCCTGATGCATCGTTAGGTCTCATGAGACAAATTAGTGTCTTGGAATAAGGCCTTGAAAAAAGTTTGGTTTATAGTATTGGCATGAGGCCTTGAATATGTGGTAATGATGTCCAGTATTAGGCATTCCCTCATCACGAAATTAATTATTACATGTGATTATTAGACTAGTAGAATATCCATGTCCATGTTTATAGGATAATGTTTGATTTATTTTCTCTGTATTATGTTGATGTTTATGCTTAAAAGTCTATTGTTTTTATTACACATCTTTCCTTAAAATTTTATAGCTTCTGTTAAATTATTTACCCTTACTGGGCATCTGAGCTCACCCCTTTCTTATGTTTTGTTTTCCCAGGATTCCAAGAAGTGTATTATTTTTTATATGCATAGTTAATATAGGGTAATAATGGTGTTCTCAAAATATTATTTATGTTGTGTTTTATGTTTGAATATGTAATGTAACGTTCATGTATATAATCTATTTTCCAAGACTACTAAATTGATCGGTCCTTCGGGACATGATTCCTTATAATCATGCCAATGTATTAAAATAATGTACCGGCTCCGGGATTCTGGGTTCCGGGCGTTACAGTTGGTATCAGAGGAATTTTAGTACAAACCATGGAATCTAGATTTAGAAAAACTCTAATTAGAGAACAATACCCTAAGATATACTTTGAGGATTAGTATAGAAGAACTTCCTATAATTTTGGTAATGTAGAGATTTTGTGTATTTTCCAAGCAATACATCCCCGTTTGGATATGAGCAAGTAAAGGCAGCTCTGTCACAGATGTACCTAGGAGTGAAAACTCCGACAAGGAGTTTCAGGCTTGACCCGAGGTATCTTTGTACACGACAATGGTCCTTGTTGCACTCTTGGTTACAACACTCCCAAGGGATGTGCTTAGGACAGTTCTCATTTTCTTTGCAATCTATTGTGAAGGATTTAAGAGTAAATACTTCCTCAAAGAAAACATTTTTTATGATTATAGACTACATGCATAATATTTTCAATTTACATTAGGTATTTTAAAATTTTTGAATTATGCATTGTGATTCACAAAACTAACCTTGTGTATTCTATTGTTTAGAAATGATGCCCAGTAGAAGGAATGAGAACTCCAGCAATACACATGATCCAAAGAGTAAGAAAGATCATATATTTCATGGTATTAAGCCAGTATTTAGAAGGTAAATTGTCTCCCATGTATTCTCATCATATTAATAAATAGAATCAGGTGTTAATAAGATAATTAAATAATTCTCTGAGTCCTATGGATTTGAAGGGACGAAAGAGAAGAAAAGGATGGTAGAGAGAAATATGGACAAAGGGAAGAGGGGAAAGACGGATTTTACCATATGTGATAACTGTGGAAATAATCACCTTGGTAAATGCATGAAGGGAAGAGGAGTTTGTTATAAGTTTGGAGAAAAGGGACACCAAGTATGTGATTTCAAGGGTAAGAAAAATGTTTCAAATGTACAATGATTCATCTGCAAGGAGTTGGAACACTACGCGAATCAATATCAAAATCATCAGATTATGCCCCAAATGATGCTATTGGATAATAATCAAGTTGTGATACAACCATAGATGAAGAGGAATGACTATTTTTCTTATGTTGTTATTAAAGAATTATTTCATTTGGGTCTTGTATCAACGATGTACTAGTTATATCAATTATGGAAATAAATAAGGATTGTACTATAGTACTATTTCATTGAGGATTTGAGATCATATGATTCTAAGAAATGTGACTCAATAGAAAGTTAAACTTTTTGGAAAATACATGGTTGAAGGAAAGATAAACTTTAATATGGTTCTGATACTGAGGTATTGATTTTGGAATAAGATCTGATTGATTTGGATAAATTATATTCAATGTTCTTGACTACTTTGAAACTAATTAATTGTGTGTTTATTCCATTATTGTTGGAGTTTAAAACATTTTTGGATATAAAAAGTATATCAAGTATACTATAAGGAATAACGGAGCATGAATGTAATCAATAAGGTTTTATGGTAATTCGGGGTGTTTCTGTGTTTTCAAAGAATACATGTTTGAGGTATTCACAGGTTATTACGTGGCAAAAAAGATCTTCATTTTGTTTACCTTCCTTATAAATTTTGGATGGTGAGTTTGGACATAAGTATTTTGGATAATTCAAAAGGTTGAAAGGGATTAATTTTGACAATGGATACTATTGTTATGCTTAAATAATTTCTTAAGATTATTTTTGAATTGTTATAAAAAGGAAAACTCATAGGTTGGGTGACAACCCATTTCGTCCGACAAGGCAATGAGACTTGAACCCAAACCGAAGGGCAACAAGGGTGCATCACCTACCACTGGCCTATGTGATGTCATGGTTTGTATAATGTAGTTTTTTTAAATAGTCTCACAAATAAATTATAAATTCATTATTTTTAGAACCCTATACGATTAGGACAAATAGAATATTTTTGAATTCTATTATCTTTTGGAGTGAAAGATGATTTTGTGGTAGGAATTAGCTGAAGGATAAAATTATACTTGTGAAGTATATTTTTTTCCTCTTATTATATGAATAAATAAAATATTCAACATTATGGAAGGGATCTTAAAACCAAAAATGTGTTATCCTAATACCTTATGTTTTTTTGAACCGATGATATTTTAAATCATCATAGATTGATGGCTTTGAGGCCCTCAATTTTACCCTTGTTTGTGATTGATGACCTCAATCACTCCCTATAAATATTTACATTTTTCCTCCAATTATGTGCCTCTAATTTCCACCAATGTTCTCCTGATAGATATCAAAATTTGGTGGTGACTTGTTCATTTCCCTTTCCCTCTTATTAAGACTAAATTTTATTAACCCAATTTCTGATATGGGTTTTCCACAAAGGTATTTTTCTATTTTTAACCTTTTATTTTCAAAGAACAATTTCAAATTGAAAGGATGAAATTTATTGATGGAGGGTAGAATGTAACCCCCCCCCCAATATTTCATAGTATGTTATCTCTTCAAATTTATTCAATAACTTGTGCTACACGCAACACCGAGTTCGAGCGCACCACGACTTACCAAACTAGCAGTTCAAAATGCGGTTATGAATAGTATTAACTAAATTTGAATTTTTTATACACCATATAATTTTAGAATCCATATTATGTGTTTCTTAGACATAACATACGAACAAATTCATTTTTTTAGATAAAATAATTATTTTTAATAAAATGCAATTTTTCCGCCTTTTAATGGAGAACCCTTTTCAAAACCAATATTTGACACTGTTATATATTCAATTTAATGAAAATAAATTCTTCTTTAGAATTCAGACATAAAATTTTATTTTGGATAAATTTTTGGTACTTTTCTGATAATTTTCATATTTTGATGAATAGTGAAAAATACTAAATTTTAATTGAAAACAACTTTTTTATTCGAAATAATTATACTGTGGAATTATGAATTTTAATGGTTTTTAAGTATAATTAGATTATATTTTTATCATTTAATAAAATTTTGGTCATTATAAGTAATTTCACATTTAAATTTTACATAATCACATGCCAATCTTTTGATAGTTTTTACTTTTTAAAAACCTGCTTTTTGGTTTTGACAACGGGAATTAATTTTAAACTAAATAATTCAACTTATATGTTTTGAATTTAGTAAAATATAATTAATTTTTTAATTCTGAATATCAAAATTAGCTTAGGGTAAATTTTGGGTATTTTTTTGAAAACGTTCAATTTTTGATAAATAGTTAAAAACATTGCGTTATTGTTTAAAATAAACTTTTTTTTGAAATAATTATTTATTTTATTTAAATATATTTTAATTAAAAATAGATATATAATACCTATATATGTTCAATTTAATTCATTGGATTCATTTTATAATAAAATTAGTTGTATAAAATTTTATTGAACTTTTTAACGTCTTTTAGCCACCTTCTATGCACATTTCTAAATTTTCAAAAAACATAATTTTACCATTTCTGTGAATTGAATTTAAAAAATCTGAGAGTCACGGTTGGAATTAGTAAGTAAAATGTGGTTCAATAAGATGAAAATAATTTTTTTGAATAGTAAATTTAGACTTTTATTTACCACTGTTAAAATTAAATTTGGTAATTAAAGGTAAAAATGATATTATAATTACCCTAACACATGTACTAATTGTATTGGATAAGTGTATTTCTACCAAGACCAACCTTAAGAATAAAATATGATCCTTTTGGTCCACTTGGATTAGATTAGGACATTAATTATTATTTTACTTAAAGAAGAGTTTAAAGTGTAAATTCAAAGTTTAATAACTAAACCATTTTTAATATAGAGTTATACATAAGATAAATTCTACTATAAATATTCATTAGAAATATCAAGATATTTCATACATAATGGTATTTTATTCATAATTTTTATAGATTAAATAATTAAATTTATTTATGACACGATAATGATGTAGTAATTACTTTATCAATGAAATATGAAAATAATTGATATTATAAATATAAAAATAAATGTAAATTGAGGCTTTTGATGACATACATGAATTTTCTAGGTTAATATGACATGTTATGGTTTATTTAATATATTTTTTTTAATTTATAATGATTTTATGACTTTAACAAAAACAAAATACCAAATACTATCAAAATTGACATAAATGAGTTTTTAAAACAAATACTATATTATTAATTGATATAATATTTCTAAAATTATACGGTTCAGAAAAAGGACTTATATATGGTTAGATATATTAATAATGAACCACTTGGGGTTCACTTGGATTTTTATTGTAAGTTTATTAACCATTTATTATAATAACAGAATAGGACATGGTAAAAGTTACACTATTTAACTAAGTGTTAAATCTAAAAGATAGGGTTAATATGGTGACCAAAACTTGTCTAAACCCTATTTTCTGAGATTATATCTACCCACCCCACCTTATGTTTGAAATAAATTAATTTGGGTCTATTATAAACCTAAAATTATATTATAATAAAATAATATTTCAAACGTTTCCTAAAGTGACCCTCACCACTCTTATAAAAGGGTACTTTCCCTTCTCCCAAAATCACACCTCCAAATCCATTTGTCTCAGCTAAACCCTACCCAAATCTCCTCCCAACTTCCCTAAATTCAAACTAGAGGCCTCCCCTTGAGCAGAAAGCTGACCTTTGGATCTCTTTTGTTCAAATCAACAGGAAACACCCAAAGAAGAGGTAATTATTTTATCACCTCTTTCAAAGTTCTCTTATTCTTACACTTTCCCTTTCTTTGTTATTTCCATAGAAAAATAATAACTCTATTACCTTCAACATACTGTTATGTTATTATAAATATGTTACAACCATACTCATTATTCTATCCATCCTATGAATGATAATGTCACCATGTGTGTGTACGTAGGGTTTACCGTCTCCACGTCGTGGTGTAATTTGTTATTCAATACTATGTTATTTGGATGGATATAATGATGATTATTATGTATATAAATAATGAAAATAACATTCTAATTTATCTTTATAATTAATATAACATCCAATTCTGAACCTTTTAATCATTAAGAAAATGATATCGTCGCTCGTCTGTACGTATGGCTTACAGTCTCCACGACTCGATGTGATTCATTTCCAAGTTCACCATTCAATGATGATTATTAAATTATATATTATTAGCAGCCTGAGTGCATGAAGTGTTTGTTGTAGTTCACTCAAGATGCATCTTGAGTTCTCCTTGAAAATGAGTAGCTTCATGTATGTCCAGTGTTCATGGAGTATAGATTTTTCTTCTTTCACAAATGAACCATGTTTGAATGATATTCAGCTCTTTTCTTTTTCACCAGTGTTCCTTCTTAGTTCCTTGATTCTTGTTGTATGCACACTCAGTGTTCTCTACTTCTCTTCATTTCATCTAGGTCTTTATCTTCCCTTTTTGTAGCTTTCAGCTCCGGCAAAAAGGAATGATTAGTTTTTGCATGGGTAATAGGTACGGTTCCCTGACATGACAACAGAATTCATTAAATATCATTGAATGCATTAAATACATAAAATGTAACCATTAGCTTAAAAAATAAATTGTATTGAGAGTATAGAGTTTGATTGGTTGGTCAATTAGTAGCTTGTTTTGGTAAATGTGTATGGTAGACTTTGTGTAGCAGGTCCTTCCATCTACAACTCTTTGATCTTGAATTGGTTGCTCTATATACCAGTGACTTCGTTCCATCGATTGCTCTAGTTCCATCGGTAGCTCGATGTATCAGTGATTGTACTTGTATCGGTAGACTTACTCTATCAGTAACTATCTATGGACTGGATCTATCAAAAGACTTCTGTCTATCAGTATCTCTTGTCTGTCGGTAGCTCTGGTGTGTCAGTTCATATCAGTCGCGTCTGTGTATCATTAGGTCGGTCGGTAGCTCGTATCAGTATCTCTTAGTGTTTTGTATCGGTAGACTGAATCTGTTGGTAGACTTTCTTACCGGTTGACTTATGCATATCGGCAGACTTGTTCTGTCGGTAGCTCAGTTTTTGTCAGTAGCTCTGTACATATCGGTAACCTTAGCTTATTGGTGACACTGTCTATCGATAGACTAAGTCTATCAGTATACTGAGTACTGGTAGCTCTATATCAGTAGCTATACCCAGATTAGTGGCTTAACACTTGTCTATCTTATGAAAAACTTATCTGAATGGGTTAGAAGAACTTCATAACTCATATAAACATATATAGACATGGATTAACATATCTCAGGGATTATTTTAATATAATTATCATCTTGATCACAGATTGAAAGAATTAATATATATAAAATCATTAGATTGAGATTATCAAAGTATATGAAAGCATAATTGGGATTATCAAAACAAGTGAGGTCAATAATTTTGCATGAGGACGCACCCAATCCCTTTTAGAGATGCATCAAAAAAAATAACTAATCCTTATCCACTTGAGGGAAGAGTTAACACAGGTGTAGTAACCAATCCCTTCTTCAGCTCTTGAAAATTTTCTTCACACTCCTTTGTCCAGATGAACTTAACCCTTTTTCGAGTTAACTTGGTTAATGGATTATAAAGTCATGAAAAGTTTTTCACAAGCCTCCTATAATATCTTTCTAAACCCAGGAAACTACAAATATTGGTTATTGTTATAGGTTGAACCCACTCTTCTACAACTTTTGTCTTTGTAGGGTCAACTTTGATTCCTTCATTGGTAACAATGTGCCCCCAGAAAGCAACTTGTTGCAGCCAAAATTCACATTTTTTGAACTTTCCAAAATGCTTTTCCTTCTGTAGAGTTTTCAAAATACCCCTTAGATGATCCTCATTCTCCTCGTGACTTTTGGAATATATTATAATATCATTAATAAAAACTACCACAAAGTTATCAAGGTAGTCCTTAAAGACTCTATTCATCATATCCATAAAAATAACAGGTGAATTAGTCAGTATGAAGGGCATAACAACAAACTCTTAATGCCCATATCTTGATTGGAAGGAAGTTTTTGGAATATATTCTTTATTCACCCTAAATTGATGATAACCAGATCGAAGATCAATTTTAGGGAATAATTGAGCCCAAAAAAATTGGTCAAATAAGTCATTAATTCTTGGAAGAGGTTATTTTTTCTTCACTGTGATCTCATTCAATTCTCTATAATCAATGCATAGCTGCATCAATCCATCCTTCTTCTTCACAAAGAGAACATGTTCCCTCCATGGAGACACACTCGGTCGGATAAACCCCATCTCCAAAAGATCTAGGATTTGTTTCTTTAATTCTTCTAGCTCTACATTTTTCATCCTATAGGGTGTCTTAGATATCAGATGAGACTCAGGTACGAGTTCAATGGAGAACTCTACCTCTATTTATGGGGGAGGTCCGGGTAACACCTCAAGAAATATTTTAATGTATTCTTGGATGATGGGGACATTTTCTATCCTCAAACTCTCATTTCCTTTTTCTTCTTCACTGATCAACTCCACAAAGAATGATATAGGAGGTTCTTTTAGACAAAGAACAGGTTGATATATCTCTCCTTGGAAGATAACTGTAGGTTTTCCATTCAAGACTACTGATATTTCCTTACTTATGTATTTGATCTTAGCATTATACTTTGAGAGCCAGTCCATCCCTAGTATAATGTCGAATTCTAGCATGGGAATGACTACTAGATTTTCGATATGATTTTGCTCACTAAAGTAAATACTAGAGTTTCTAAACATTATTGATTCTTCATAATCCCACTATGAGTCTTGATTGATAATCTACTTTTAGAAAATCAGGTTTTTATTCTAAATTCATTGTAAACGTGGAGGAAATAAAGGAATGTGTAGAACCAGAATCAAAAAAAGTACTTTCTAGCTTTGAGACAACAATAAGAGTACCTGCCACCACATCATTTTTTGCTTCAACTTCAGCCGTAGTAAGTGAAAAAGCATGACCTTGCTCCGTTGGCATATGTTGAGGCTGATGATGATTCCCCTCCACTTCCCTTGGATTTGAATAGTGATTTTCAAAGTGCCCAAGTTGTCCACACTTATAGCATTGGACATCAGGTAGGTCCTACACCATATTACCTTTGTCATTAGTGTTGGGAAGTTGTAGCTTCACCTCACTACTACAATTCCATGTGATATGGATATCTCTTCCACACTTGTAGAATTTCCCGCTCCTGAGGAGGCAGTTCCCTGAATTCTTCTTCCTGCATTTATTACATGTGGGAGGTTGCACTTGCTTTCCTCCTCTTCCCTAATCGAAGCTCCTCCCTAAGCTTGGATCCATAAATCTTTTTATTCATTGGATTTGTGAGACCATTTCATCTCACCAAACTCTAGTTCGACTTTCATCGCACTTCACATGATCTCTTCATAGCTGTCATAATTTCAATTGGTTAAATTCTTCCGCAGATGAGGTCTCAGTCTACCGAAGAATCCATCAACCATACCATTTGTATCAATGAGAAAGATAGAGGTGTAATGTGAAAGCCTTGTGATGTTCATCTCATATCTTCACACAGATTCATTCTTCTTCTACTACAGCTCAAGAAACTCATTCTCCATTCTTGTCCTCATCAATTGATGGAAATACTGGCTGAAGAGGATCCATATGAACTCTTCCCACTCTATAGCTTCAACCACCACTCTTGGCCTCGTGTTTTTAATCATTTCCCACAGCTAATCATCTTCTCCCTCTAAGGAATAGAGAGCCAGGGTGACCTTTTCATTATCTGAACAACGGAGCACAAAAAATATCTTCCCGATAGAGCTGATCCAGTATTCAGTAATCAATGGGTCTGTAGATCTACAGAAGATTTTTGGTCGTTGACGCATACAGGATTCAACATTAAGTTGTTCCCTTCTTGGTGAGATCGGTCTCTCACCTTGATTCAAGTTATTTCCCATAACTTGAGTCAGTTGGTTCATCATTAGCATGAATGTTTCCATTCCATCTTCCATCGGAGGGCCATCAGTGTAAGGTCCATTGCGGTCACCATTTTCATGGTTCCTCCTATTTCTCTCCATTTTCTAAAAGAATAAAACCTTAGAGAGAAACTTATTTGATTTATGATTAGTTTAACCATAATGGATTTTATGTCTTAAAACATCATGCTTCAAACAATTATATTTCTCTATAAATCCCTCATAATGATTCATAAAAAGCTTATGATTAACCAAACATATCCCTCGGGAGTGTCATAACTAAGAGTACAGCCATGCCTGTTTTCATGTACCATGATACTCGGTGTCAAGACTGAAACTCCTTGTCAGATTTTTCACTTATAGGTACATCTGTTCCAGAGCCACCTCTACTTGCTCGTATCCATATAGGGATGTATTTCCTCAATAAAAAACTTACTCAATACACACCAAAATAACAGGAAGTTTTACTATAATTAAACTTTTCTATAGGATTCTTCCTAATGTTTTTATAGCCTGATTTCCATAAATAACTAAACATTCCTTTGATACCAACTATGGAATCCCGCCTTTATATTACCTAACTTTTCATTACAATTTACAAACATAGGATCTTTAAAGTCTAGTGTCTTGGAAATCAGGAACATAAAACATGAAAATGACATAAAAACATTATTCTAATACAGTTTTAAGGCTTCATCATAAGTTTATCCTAAGTATAATTTCTTCATTTCATAATCTAGAGACATAAATCAAAGGAAAGGGTGAGCAGAAGGCCCAGTAAGTAAATCAAGGGAATCAGTTTACTGGTGATATCAATAAGAACTTGATGAAAACCACAATACATGAGAAACAGAAAAATAGGTATATCATAATAAAAAGAACATGAATCAAAACTTGAATATGTAGCTGTAACATTTAATTTAGACATTCATGAATATATCACCAAGGTTCATTCCCAAGGTGTCATAAAAACATTACCAAGGTTATTCACCAAGGTATCATGAAACTTTTCATCTCTAGAGATTAATTCTTTACCCAATGCATTGGTGCGCTATTAGGACACACCCTTAATATGTCATTATTTTCATGTGACCCATATAGATCATAATCAAACATTTCATAAATAACCCAAATATAATCAAAGAAATGGGTTTCATGTCAAAATCATGACGTTTAAAAAGTACTTAAAAATAAGATCATTATGTCATTTATAACCCATGGAAAGGGAGTGAGGGTTATATGTATGTAAATTACATAATCAAATAGATAAATTTTATGTATTGATGAATACCCTTGGAAATAAAAATAGATTTGGGTATCCATATAAATAATACAGGATAATTTCTTGAGAAAAAGAGAGATATTTTTTAGATGAAAATTCTGCAGCATAACAGCTACATAACATCATTTTAGAAAAAATTAAAAAGAGAGGGTAAAAGGGTCAAAAACTCATAAATAATCAATAATAAATTATGGGTACATAATAAGGCCATGGTATGAATATTTGAATGGCATAACACCTGAAAATAAAACATGAATGAAAAGAGAAGATGCTACTTCTTTTACGAACATTTGGCTGCCTAACGGCGTCGCTAAAAATTTAAGAAAATAAATTGATGAGAGAGGAAAGGGTCTCTCATAATTTGGACATGAAATGTACAGTTATAAGAATATATAAGAACATACCCTCACCTAATAATATGGAAACTAGAATACATAACATAAAGGAAATCATGAATAAAAAGAAGAGGGTGAAAGGTTCCCTTACCTTGAAGAGTATCTTCAAAAGCTCAAAGGTTGGGACCTTGGGGGGTTTGAGGGAACCTTGGGAGGACTACGTGGGAGGTATAATGACCAGAGCTTCGTTGAGGAGGATTTTTAAATGAAATTAATGAGGTAATGTCTTGGTATTTAAAGGAAAAGTGAGGGAATGTTTTATTAATTTCCAAGGGACACCTCATCGGTGGTATTTGCAAAACCATGGGCTTTCCCATGGTATTTACCCATGGTATTGGCCACTTGGGACACCTCATAACATATATTACAATTAAAAAGTTGACCAAATTTATTAAATCATTATTACATTAGCAATGATGTCATTAAACACCCGAAACTCAAAACAGTATTTTTACTATTCACTGAAAATTTAACTATTTTAGAAAAATCCAAAAACATCACCCTAACCTAATATAGATGCTCTAAATTCAAAAATGAACTCCATTTTATGAAATTAGTTTTCTAAATATATTTAATTTAATTTTTAAATAAAATCATTATTTATTAAAAAAACAACTCTAAAATTATAACTTATTTTGTAACACCTTGAAAAAGTAATCAAGGTCCCATAAAATTATCGTATAACCATAAGACAATAAAGTAAAAATTTATGATTATATTTTATGAAAATAAGTTTTTATTTTAAATTGTGAAATTAATTGTAAAATTGTAATTAAAATCTTTCTAACATACAAAAATACCAATACTTATATTATGACCACTTTTTCACTTTTAAGATGTCTAAATTATATTTATACATTCATGGGTGAAGTTTCTTTTTTTTTTGCTGATTTACTATTCATTACTATTCATAAGGGTATATTACTATTCATAAGTTACTATTCACCAAAAAATAATTTGATCTTATTAGACTCTAAATTTTTTACTGGTCACAATTTTAGAAGACCATTTTTGTGAAAGTCATTTCACATTATTAATTATTTAAAGATTACAAAAATATTTTAAAATACCCCTTTTTCCAAAATTCATCAATAATACGAAACTTCATCCTACATTTATCCGTACATTTTGAAATTCAAAAATTTAACATAATAAGAAATAAGAATTTTATTTATACAAAAAGATTACACAACGTAACTAAGGTCTTTTTACATAGCCCCTTATAACACCTGCATAGGATCTAAGTGTAAGGTGTGTTATGGTGATAGAATCTTGGGGCGTCTCGGAAAACATTGCTTGAGTAGTGATTTCTATCAGCTTGAACTTCTCCCTTAAGAGATTATTTTTAAGCTTTACATGTTGTAGCTTAGCTTGGGCTTGGTCTAGAGCAAAGCCTAGAGATGCTACCTCCTTCCCAAGCTCTGATAGATGTGCTTTGTACGGCCCGAGTCTACGAGATGAGGCCATCGAATATTCTTTCTTTATTAATTACCCTAGATCAATTGTATTTATAAATAATAATTATAATGTTAAGAGTTTATTTTCCAATTTTCATATTGACCAATGGTCATATAATAGTCAAAACCCAATGGTATCACTTCATTAATTAAAGGATATAGTTTTGTGGAGTATAAAATGAAATAACACACAAATTTAGGAAAAAATATTATTTAAAAGTACAAGTCATTACAATCAGTCCAAGTATCCAACCAGGGTTCAATAAACTATGTCTAACTTTCCTAACCATGATTTGGAACACCATGTCTATACACTTGGAGCCTAGATCATTAGTCCATCCTCAAAAACTATGATACATCATGGCACTTGGAGCTTCAGTCTAGCCCTCCCAAGGGAGAGGAGCATCAGTCTAACATCCTAACCAAGTATTAGTCACATTTCTGAGGGGAAACATAAGTGACCAATTATCAAATAATAACAACAAGCATGGACCTTTTCATTTTTGACATTTACAATGTTCCCTATATTCAAAATCTTCTCAGTTCTTATAGTTAGACCATTTCACCATTTAAACACCATTAAACCCAATTTACACTACTTTTAAGCCATTTAACCACATAGACATGCCTCTTTACCCATTTATCACATTTTCTCATTTATAAGCCATAACTTATTTGGCTATTCAAGTTAATCCAGACACCCCTTTATCCCATGTAAACATCATAAACACAGTACTATTTGGTTTAAACTCGTAACCATCTTCAAATCATCATTTAACAACTCGGTTTCCATGTTCAAGGGAGTGGCATGCCCCATCGGTGACCATAGGCATGGTTTAATCATCCACAACATATCCAAAAAATATTTTGATTGGTCAAACACATAATTTAAACAACCAATTTATCATTTCATACCATGGAATAAAATGTGCATTACAATGACACAAAAGAAAAAATAGATAAACATGAATAAACATCAAGACAATGTGATTTAATTTATTGACTACCTACCATAAGTTCATTGAAAAGTACTCCCCTAACCTCAACCCTTGGTTCAAACCCAAATATAATTCAATGAAAAATATAATAATTTATTAAAAAACATGGTTTTAGGTCACTAGAAGAAGATAAAAAAATTAACCATTATTCTTTAATAATATTTAAGAAATATGAGTGGTAGACTCACCTAGAGCTTTAATTCACAACCAATGGTTCATTAAATGGCCAAGTAATGAAATAGAATTTCCCTTGAGAAGATTAGGATCTATTTTTTCATAACCCTTTATGTAGGAGGAGGAAATGGGAGGAAAATTAAGTAATAACCCCCTAATCCAGATGTGGAAATGTTAATTTCCCCAAATTTTAATGAGGCCCGTGGTTTGGCTGCATAATTGGCCAAATCGTGCACCAACCATGTGGGACCCTCTATCTAAGAGAGTATCCTGGCCACATGGTTTGTTGGGTCCCTCGCATGGTTTGAAAAAAAAATCATACCTATGTGACTAACTATGTCTAAGGTAGGTCATTCCACAAGGTCTCATGGTCTAGGGTTCACAGTTATCTCTAAATATGCACCAACACCACACTATGAACCTAATGGACTCTTTTCATCATTTTTCACATCCAGAACCCTCGGTACACCCCTAAATACCCTCATTTTCTTGGGAATAATTTCATTAACCAAAATAAGTGGATTTAAACCAAAATTTAAATATTACATAACTCATATTAATGTTGGTATATTACGACCTCACCCCCTTATGACAGCTCATCCACAAGCTACACTCTCAAGCATCACTAAGCTTCTAATGTAAAAATATGGAGCCACTAGGCCTGCATATCCATCTACCTTTACCAAGTTTCCTCCTAAACTCATTTACTCTTCCGCAGAAATTTTACTAAAGGCATGGTCTTACCCCGAAAAACATTCTCACTGTGATCCACATCACTAACCAGATGATCCTCAGAATAAGCAACTGCCTCAAGCTCAGTATCATCACCATCCATCTCATGAGATCGGCTGGCGTGATAATGTTAAGTTGTGCCACATGAAAAAAATAATACATAGCACCATACCACTAAAATCTAATAAATACACCACTGGTCTAATCCTATCTACAATATTAAATGGACCCTCATACGTGGGTTCAAACTTTCCCTACTTTTGAATCTTACAGTGACCCAATATCAGCAACACCCGAAGAAACAAATGGTCACCCACTATAAACTCCAAATGTCGGTGATGTCGAGCACTGTATGACTTATATCTACTCTAGGACATATCCATATGCTTATGAATAAAATGAACATGATATGATATCTCGTGCATGAGTCTTGAGCCCAAAAACTCTAATTCCCCTACTTCCATCCAACATAAGGGAGATATATCTATCCTACCATATAGTGCCTTATACTGTACCATCTGAATAGTCTCCTGCTAACTATTTTTGTTAGATAAATCCATGAGCACTAGTTATTTATCCCAAGATCCAACAAATTATAGCATAGATCACCTCAACATATCCTCTAATACCTAGATAGTATGTAATGATTTCCTCTTAGTATGTGGGTGAAATGTTGTGCTCAAAAGTACATGAGTATGAATCTCATTCTACAACCCTTTCCTAAAGCATGAAGTAAAATATGGGTCATTATATGAAACTATAATCCATGGAAACTTGAAAAAGGATGTTATTTCCTAAACATACAAGTCACCCAAATAGTTTATAATAAAATTCCCTCAAATCGGCATGAAGTGTGATTCCCTTTCCAATTGATCCATAGTCACCCAAATCACATCATTCGTCGAAGTCATCAATATAATAACTATGATAAAATCCATGGTAACATCATCCCACTTCCATTTAGGAATATGAAATGGTTGTAAAATTACATAAGGACATTGACGCTCAACCTTGACCTACTAATAAGTGAAACATAATGTCATGAAAACCATAATATCCTTTTTCATTCCCTACCATTTATACTATCTACAAAGATCATAGTACATTTTGGTAAAACCAGGGTGCACTTCCCACTTCGAGGCATGAAACTCATGTATAAACTTTTCCTATATATAAATAGGCATAAAAATTTACCAAAAACGTGGATAATCTCACCATCATTAGTGGTCCAATTTGAATGTGGCTCCCCACCTTCAGAGCTATCTCTCAAATCCAAATATTCTAAATCCTTATAATAAATCCTATTAACATGGTTCATAAGAGATCTCTTAACCAATAAGGACATGTGTTTCATCAGATCATGCTCCTCCTGATGTCAATATTTATCTCAGTAAATAAATCCATCATCTTATACTCAAAACTAGACTTCTGAACTACCTGATTTTTCATCTTATTTCCCAAATCATCTACAAAACATCCCTTTTTTCCAGGGGTATATGATAGATCAAAATCAAAGGATTATAACTATGCAACCCACCTATACTACCGAATATTCAATTCACACTAGGAAAAGATTAATTTAAGGCTCTTATGGTTCGTCTGAAAAATTAAATTCTCACCTTAAAGATAATTCCCACAATATTTCAAGTCATAAACAATTATGGCCAACTCAATATCAGACATTGGATAGTTCTATTTTTATGTCCTCAATTGCTAAGAATTATACTCCACAACATGATCTCCCTCCATCAACACTTCCCAAATTCCAATCCCAAGTGCATCATAAAAGAGAGTATACTCTTCACCTGGATTGGGTAAGATCATAATTGGTGTTGTATTCAAATGCCTCTTCAGATACTAGAATGGATTATCACATTCTTAGGACCATTAAAACATTACACCATTCTTGATCATTCTTAGTATCAGTGCATCCAATCAATAAAATTCTTTGATGAATATTCAGTAATATTTCGTGAAACCCAAAAAGATTCAAATATCAAAAAAACAATTGGGATGATCCTAAGAATCAACTACATGAACCTTCTCTGGGTCCATTGAAACTTCTTCTTCTAAGATGATGTGGCCCAATAAATATACCATGTCTATCCAGAAATGTCTCTTTAATAGCTTGGAATAAATATTATTCTATCTTCATGCACTCAAGACAATGTCAAGATGTTTGATATGATATTAATTATTCTGTGATTACATTTATATTTCATCCAGGAATATAACTAAAAATTGGTCCAAATAAAAGTTGAATATTCGATTCCTCAAATCCAAAAGCATATAAGGGGCTTTGAAAAACCCAAACTACATTATGATGCACTCATACAAACCACGGATACTTATAAAATAATTTTTTTCTATATAAAAAACATTTTCCATCACTTAACAATACTCGAACTCAAATAGATCTTGGACAACATGTTGTCACCCCTCAACTGGTTAAATACATCATCAATACACAGAATAAGTTACACATTCTTAACTATCAACTTACTAAAATTCCACTAATCAATACACAAATTCAATGTTCTGTATTAATTCTTAGAAAAAAATATTTGAGAACCCCATGGTGATGTTATTAGATGGGAAAATACATTATTCTATAACTATTCCAATAGAGTTTTAAGTTCTTGATGTTTTTCTATTGTTATTCAATATGAAAGAATATAAACTAACTCTACTCTAAGGACTAACTCAATCATGAACTCAACATTTCTCTATGGTGGTAACCCTGAAAAATCATCAAGAAACACATCTTGAAACTAATCTACTATAAGAGGAGATAATTTATTATACAATCCTCCATAATCAATTAAAATAACCACCACCTGGGCTGTGATTTATCACAATTTCTAACAAATTGGACTTGTATTGCCTACATGGATATTCCATTCTCAATGATGGACAAAAGTGTCACCCTCATAAGATGTGAAACTCGCTATCATATTATAACAATCAATGTGTTCCTAGTATATAACCAACTATTCTATCCCCAATATCAAGTCAAATCTTATCACCTTATGTAAATTTAATTCCCAAAGGAGATGGTACCCGCCATCCTCGAGGGAACACTCTTAACATTGATGGATACACTCAGATTACACCCCCAACAGTGTGTTAATACATATAAAACCAAATATATATTCTATTGATGACCCAAACCACTAAAAATCCTATTAAATAGAAAGGAGTGTGATCATCCTATATTAAATAAAGCACATGCAATGTTAGAAGCTAAAAGAATCATACCTAATAAATTTGTTGGTCCATCCATATCACCAACGTGTGTAGATTAAACTACATGCAACTGGTATGTCCCTCTATCCACTTCTCTTATTTGATTCCCCTAGTTTTTATTTCCCTGATAATATGTATACTCTTTTCCTAGAGTACCATGACCCCCTTCTCGATTGTTATGGTCATTGTAACTCTAACTACATAACTAATAAGGGGTAGAATACCCCTTTCTGATTTTCTATATTTACCTAGGTCCCCCATCACTTCCCATGTGTTGTGGGTTTCTAAAAAACATCAATATGTGACCCGTCCTCCTAAAAGATTGGAATTCCACTAATAGAAATGGAAACTGACCACTAATATAGCATGGTATTCCACATTGATAATAGAGAACTCATTCACTACCCTATGAGACTGATCCTTTCCCATAGATACTATATCTTACACTTACCTGGTGGAAGTTCTTATTATGATACTTCATACTATCATAATATGCACAACAAAACATAAACCATCTACCCACCAATATAATACTCCTTCAATTTCTCCTCAACAATGAGATCCATTTCCACTACCTCAGAAAACATATTCAAACAAAATATATTTACCTTGGACATGATCTCAAATCTATGTCTTTCACAGCTGCCTCATCTCATATCAACATCAGCAAAAAAATGCTACAAGTTGGTGAAGTGGCCAGAATAATCCATCACTATCATACTACCCTATGTAAAACACATAAACTCTTAAACTTTCCTTTTCCTCAGGGTCATGGGGTGAAACTGTTCCAAGAAATTCTCTTGAAAATCCTTACATACCATGCCCTCCAATTTCTCATCTTGATCCTAAATATCTTACCTTCACTTCACTATTTCTAATAACATATAAGCTTATAAATTAACTCTATTCTTGGGAAGAGTATCTAAGTGTTATAGAATCAACTGAATGGACTCAATCCAATTTTTTTTAACTCATGTCCACCTTCTCCTGTAATCATTATATGCTCTTACAGCTGATACTCTATTATTAGATCAAACATACTCAGTTCTTCCCACCCTGGTTATATTTCTATAAATTGTATAAAATGATTTATTTTTTCATGGAACTTCCCATGTTACTTGAAACCAATGGGGCATACTCCCGCTCTAATAAAGTAAAGTTCTAAGCATTGTACTCATATCTCCTAACCATTAAATTTCATCAATGTTCTATATTTCTACAATTCAAAATGTGCATCTCAAAATACATAACATACAGTTTCTACAATTCAATATAAAGTAAGACCAACACAATCTTTAACCAAAACACCTTTCATTCACTATTACAAAAGTTAAAATTACAACCCTATCAATATAATCAACCATACCTATCATTGTCGATGGCTAACTAAGGGTAATCGAACATGCATAATCACAATCCTTTCATTAGACACCATTTTAACCATCTCACTTTCAAACAACATAAATTCTTCTCATTTAGGCATCATTTTAACCTTTTCAATAATAATTCATTGTTAAAACTAGTTAAAACTCTATTAGAAACTATTTTAAAAAAAATCAAAAAATCAAAAAATAATTTTCATTTCCCATAACCCACCATAACCTCATTTCCGATGATTTCTTAATATCATGTATAGAACATAAATCATGAGTTCCTAATTTTATGTATGCATATGAAAACATCATGCCTTGTCGGTCCATGAATTAAACCATATAATACAATTACATTACACCCCATGTGCATCACCCAAGATTAAATTACATATAACTACAATAATAAAACATCGAGAATAGTAATCCCCCTGGGTACTTTGGTTTTCCCCCACACATGAGTTAGTTACCCCCATGCGTGTTCTAATTTCAAAGGATCAACACACCCTATCCTTATATCTACCATTCCAAAATAGTAAACCAATAGAAAATAAAAACTCTTATATTACTTCATAACATCCCAAAATGGGTTCCACTAAACAGGTTCCCTAAGATGGTGCACCACATGACCTCATGTATGCCTCCTTATATACCAACGGATTCCAACTAGCAATGAGGGTTTAATGAGTTACATTGTGAGACTATACCATTTTTACTATAATGAGAAATATTATATATCAATAGTAATAATAACTAAGTAAAAATGATTAGAAACCATGAATCATATAATCAACTCTAGAAAATGGGTAAATTCCCACAACCATACAAATAAACATTCCATGTAATAATAGTGTAAAGTGTCATAAGTAACCCAAAATAAAGATACAGTACAATCCCCAAAATGGTTCCCTACATAAAGACTATTTCCCTCATCCATCCTACATTCCAAATATCATATCATCCATCAAACATAGAGAATTTTCCCTTATCTTTACCTCCAACTAAGAATTTTTCTTTGTTACTCAATGGTGACCTAAGAAGGGTGTGAGTACAACTCAGTTGGAGACCACCAATGGTGTCTATAATAATATCTTGTCTTAAAAAGTGTATTAATAAGTATAGTAAACAATAGAAAAATAGTATATAAATAAGGTTTCATTATTTGAAAATAAAAAAACTTAACCATGTTTGTTCTCAATTCCAATTGATACCCTTACCTATAGAACCTACTTCATCCCATGCTAGTCATCCAAACAATATACCAAAAAAATATTCACAGGTTGACATACAAGAATCATTAGTCCAAGTATCCAATCAAAATTCATAACACAATGTCCGACCATCCCAACCAATATATGGAATGCCATGTCCATTCCCTTAGAGTTAGGAGAATCAATCTATACTTTGAAAAAAAGATACATCGAGATTCCCGAAGCATCAGTCCATCCCACCCAAGGGAGATAAACATCAGTGAAACATCCCAACCAACCATTAGTCACATTCTCGAGGGTCAAAATCAATGACCTCTTATCACACAATATCAATATGGGTTCACCTTTTCATTTTCCACATTTCTGTGGTTCATTACATTCAATATGTTATACATTCCCATAATTGTCTCATTTCACCATTTAAACACCATTAAAACCAATTTTCACTCCCTTTTAATCCATTTAACCACATCGATATGTCTCTTTAAATATTTATCATATTTTCTAATTTATAATCCATAACTCATTTAATTATTCGTGATAATAAAAACACCCCTTTATCCCATGTCAACATGCTAAACAGAGTTCTATTTGGTTTAATCCTATAACCCTATTTAACATATCATTTAATAAATTGATTTCCATTTTCAAGGAAGTGGAACACCTGATGGGTGGCCATAGGACTTGTTTAATAATCCATAGTGGATTCAATTGGGATCAGGTGGGGTCCAACACATCATTTAAATACCCAACTTATCCCGAATTGTTTTTTTATTATCCAAAGATACACTTCAAGGTTAGTGGGACCCTCATGATACCATTTATAGATACAAAAATAAAAAAATCACAAAAACACAAGATCAAATAGAATGTGAAATTACATCAAATACCTCATCTAGACGCCATTGAATTAAAATTTCAAACAAAGACAATCCACCAACTCAGGCCTTGAACCATGAGGAAACTGATGCCCTTATCCTTGAACCCTGACACTCTTGATGACAATCATCGTCAACAAATTCACCAGCGAGAGAAAAAATTAGACTTCCTCACCTCCTTCGGAACTAATTCAGCCATGTCCACTCAAACATCACCCAATAATATAATGAAATCCAAAGAAAATAGATATATAATTTAGACAACATCTTCTACTATAAGTGACCGAGTGAAGAAGTGCCAAAAAATATCCAACCATTCCACTGTAAATTCGAAAGGTTTCCCGAAACCAGAGGAAATAAAAACAAAATAACAGAAAAAAGACCTCCAATGTGGTCTGGAAAAATCTAAAACCTTCTTAATCAATAAAATATCATCATCGATCACTAACATGAACCCCAGTTCAATCTGTAGGAACAACACTCCTGAATCCAAAATAAAGTAGAGTTGTCCTGAAAAAAGAAACTAAAACCAAAGGAAGAAGTAAAACATTTCAAAACCCCATGGAACACCATCGATGGGTCATCCTCACATCCAAAAACTCCCCTGAACACCATTTCAATAGACCGATATGGGGTCTAGAATTATAGTTCTGCAAGCAAGAGCATAAGATAGACCAAACTCGGGCTTTGAAAAGGGGCATGAGCATAGAAATAAACATGATGAATCAAAAGACAAACCTCTATCATAAACCCATCACAATCCCAAATCGCCCTTAACACCATCGTTCCAAACCTAGATGGGTTTGGGTGTGATGGGGGAGGACAAGAATATCAGAAGGTATAAGATAGAGGACCTTGCTACTAATGAACCAAGCACTGAGGTGTATTTTTTGGCCACATGATTGTTTAAAAAGTGTTCCAACCATGAGTCACACTATGTCTAAGAGAGGGTCCAAGCTACAAGGTTTGTTGGTCCACCCACACTGTTTTAAAAATTATGCATTTTCTATGCAGCTATTTCTATCCAAGGGGGTTAGACTACACATTATCCCAGACTAGGGTAAGTGGTTATCTCTAACTATGGTTAAACCATGCACTATGAATTGAATGACCTATTTTATTTTATTTTTCACATCCCAAACCCATAGTACACCCCCAAATCCCATCATATTCTTAGGAATAATTTAATTAACCAAAAAATAGGACATAAACCCAAATTTGTACATGATATACCTCATATGAAGTTTGGGACCTTTCACATATAATATTGAGTGGATCAATATATTTACAATGTTCAAGAATATGGGTTAAGATTTGATTAATCATAGAAATAAAATGGGTCATTGATTCACCTCCTTTCTCTCTCAGTGATCCATGAGGATTTGGGAACTTTAAAATCCATGAATCTGTGCCATTTATTTTTTTATTCATTTTATAAAGGTTGAGAGATCATTGATTCAAATATCTCTAATCTTAGTAATCTATCAGACATATTAACTTTATCAATTCATACATACCCTTATAATTATTCTTATATAATTCTTGAATAACTCTTTTTTATTCTTATGTGTGTATAATGTATTTTATCCTATATAAATTTCAAGCTTCTTCCTCACACCATCAATATCTGGGGTCATTAGTCGGTGCCACCTTCTCCCAGACCCACTTCATCCTTGGTTACACTAAACATGTCACCATACAGTTCTAGAATGTATACTCTAAAAAATCAAAATAAAATAACTCCTTTATAAAAAAACACTATCATAATAACTAAAGAAATGTATAAAATAAGGGTTTAGAGACTTCTATAAATGGATGATAAATCTATTTTAGTGTAATGGTTGACCACTTTTTATAGTCACCACACCATCATGGTAGGTTGGGTACTAAAAAAATTATTCATGATTTCCACTAATAGTCACTACCTATCATGAACACCATAAGAGACTACTAAAATATGTGTATTTTTTAAAATAATAATCATTTGAGTCCACACTAGGGAATTTTCAATACCTATTTCTTATAAAAAAATAGTATATATTGCATAAATTTTGCATCAATCTCATGTTCAACAAAAAATGGTAAAGATTTGTTAATAATAAATTCTTTAACAATGATACATTAAATTTAAAATATTCATTACAATATTAAATCTATAATATTTAATTAAAATAATAAAATACCCACTATAAATACCAAAACAATTCACCACCTAATAGTATCCAATATTTACCTTTACCAAATAGACATATTGACAAAGTAGGATGCCCCAAACTACCAATCCCATATCTTCTAGACCACTTGAAAGCCCCCAATGTTTGTAGGAGTTCTTCATCTAAAATAATCACACCCCCACACAATAGTGAACTAATCAAAATATAAAAATATAAAAATATGAATGTTACAAAAAAATTTGAAGTGAAAACACCAAAAATAAATAAATATTAAATAAATGAAAATTTGATATAGTTTCCCCTTGGAATTTGAATCACCAAATCAAAAAACTAAAATATAAAAGATAAATTCTATAGGATTTAACATTCAAGTCATAAAAATCATAGATTAAAACTGCATATCAATTTTAATAATTCCATTGATTAAATTCATAATAGAAACCAAAAAAGTAAATAAAAATGTAATTTATTTGGAACATAAATATCATTAAAAATTGAGATAATAATAAATTGAATAGTAAAAACACCATAAACAATTTGGTGGTAGTAATATAATCAAAATTATTTGGAATTTAAAATTAAAATAAGGTACAAACAATATATGTAACCAATTTCAAGTGAAAAAATGAAATATAAATACACAAAAATAAAAAAAAAATATAATTTCATGAAAACCAAAATTGGAATAGTTAAGTTTAACAAAAAATTATTATAAATAAATATGAAAATTTGTCTGATGTTTTTTAAAAAAAATATAAAAACATTATTATGAATATAAACCAATATCACTCTACTTGTTCTAATTAACTAGTGTATAATTATGATATATCATCATTATCAAAATTGTAAAAAATATCAGTAAATTCAACTACATTCTCAATTTTTCTACTACTTCTTAATGGATTTATATTATTGATGACTATTATTCATTTCTGGAGCCTGTAGGGAAATGTAATATAACTAAATATTTCTCAAGACTCTATGAACAATTATTATAGTTTATAAAAATGATAGTGAACCTTCTCTTTTTAGTTACACCTTTTAATTTATCTCGGGTTTTATATATTTTTTATACAAACTAGAAAATAATTACATATATATATGATTATAAATTTCAATTTTCATAATCAATAATTTAAATAATGATACAAAAATGGAATATAGAAATTAAAATTTTTACATTTTTACCTTCACCTCATCCAAAACATAATTAATAGCCTCTTTGTAAAAGGCATCCCAATCATGTGCCATCAATGAGAAACATTTTGAAGAACCCAATGTAATTTTTTGAATATTTTAATAAGTTTTAAACCTTGAGCGATAATCATTGGAAATTTTCAAATTTTTATTTGAAGTTATTAATTATTTTTTGTGAGTTTATTGAAGATTACAAGTGGGATATTGAAGAGGTTCTAGGATTCTTTGAACATGTTTTAGAAGTTGAAGGATCTATTTGATGAATTGAACAGGGTATTCATTTTTTTAAATAACATTTGAGAAAATTGGAGGAAATTATAAAATTAATGGACCTACATTGAATACATTAGAGTCATTTCCAAACTATGTAATGCTGAAATTTGTAATTCTCCTGATCCAAATGGTTCATGGAGAACATACATAAAAAGATTTTACAATGCCAATGTATATGTAAAAGAAAATTTTGGCATAAGTATAAATAGTTTTAGTATCTGAATAGAAATTTGGCTAAGTATTGGAGACATATTATGATGCATGAGAATTATTTAACTCAAATATATGTTTTACTCAAATAAATTTAAGATTCAGTTACTCTTACATTATATTTGTTCTCTAAAATTTAGAAAAAGTATAGCAATATGAAAGATATAGATTTTGGAAGTTTGAAGAATTGGGGAATTATCATAGTATTGAACACCACTGAGACATGAAACAATAATTTGATGCATACTTATGAGTAACTTGCTACAATTTTTATTGGAAATTTATTAAATTTAAAGTGCTGCGCTTTTAATAATAAAAGTAACTTCCTTAATTTTTTAAAATACCAATAGCTAGAAAAAAATTGAAAATGAGGAGTTGAATAAATATAAAATATGATGATTTTTATTTAGTCTTCAAAATTAAAAGATGACTATGATTAATGGTTACAAGTGATTCATGCAAATATTTTTGGTATTTTAAATTAATATTAAAATGGGATGTTATTTGTTTGAAATCTTGGAAATATTTGAATATCATTAATGAAATTAAAATTAGAAGAATTATCAGAAATATTATTGACTAATTTAAGTGAGATAAAGGCTATATTTGGTATATATTTTGAGAAATGTGGTTAGAAGAATGAGACTACTCTTTATAATGACTTATAATTTTATCAATGAAATTTCTCTTCTGAACATATAATTACTTCATATTTAGTAATATCATATTATATAATGCACACACACCACATGATAAACCCAACTACATTTTATTATATTAACATGAAAAATATATTTATAGGATAAATATTTCTATAATAATTGAAAGTATTACAATAGGATAAAAATGGAAAATAATATAACAATAGTAGGAAGATTTTGATATACTCAATCGCCTAGCATAATCACACTCATGAACAACAATGTATAAATGAAGAAAAATATTATAATGCAGTATATAATTTTAAAATAAATTTTATATATATATAACTTTGGGATAAGATAGAGTTTAATGATGAATTAATGAAATATGAGGTATTTTTAGAAAGTTGGGAACCCATGTGACCATTAAAAATCTAACCGTTAGAATAGTAATCAAATCCTTTGGAATAGAAACATCATTATTATAATAGTAACCACACTTTCATAAATGTAAAATAATATTTATGTTTCTAATAAAATGAGAATATTTTTTATTTATATCGTGATACAAGTAAATTAATGATTTAAATGATAAAATTAGTGTTAATATTTTTTTTAAAACAAAAAAAATTTATATTCATTTTTATAAAAAATATAAAGAGTTAAAAGAAATTTTATTTTAACAAAATATTTTTATAAATTAATATTAATTTTTATTATAATGGAAATATAATATTTTTAGAACATAAGTAATTTTTAAAGCCTCCAAAAATTGATCATAATATTAAAATTGGTATTTCTAAAATAAATATGGATTTTAACTAAATGTTATATTTATAATATTTAAAAATAATTTTTATAAAATGGATTTCATTTTAGGAATATAAACGTCAAAAATGTTTATGGTGAAGTTTTGGTATATTTTTAAAATAGTATATTTTTTTGGAATAGTGAGATATGGTAAAATATGATATTTAACATTACGAGAAAAAACATTAGATTTTGAGTCATGTGTCATGTAATAACACATTATTTAAAAAACATACACAATTTAATTTATATATTGACAAGAATCAATACTATTGGTAGTCTTCATCCAAAATAATTAATTAATGAATACAATATTCAAAAACACACCACTCCTCCGCTTATAAATACAACCCCTCACAACCCAATATCCTCGCATATTATAAGACTCGGAGCTTTCAAATTTTCTTCTAAATTATCTTCTATATCCTCTCCCCCATTTTATATTTCTTCTATTCTCACATAAATACAATTTTAAGGATTCTTAAGGGGTAGCCTAAGAGGTCGAATTCTCAATTAACCTCTTTTGATTTTTTTTATCCTCTACCACCCCCTTATGATTTTCATCCACTAATATTTAGTAACATTAGTATAATAAATATGGTGATATATTATTATTGTGTTATAATATCCATCTTATACCCTCCCTTATTTTATTTATTAAAAGAAAACATCATTCACAATATTGTTGGTTCATCACCTCTGTGAACAACATACTTCGTTTTTATCCATCACCTTCGTGGATAATTATAGAAATATAATTATGGTTAAATGTGATTATAATAACTATATTATAACTTATTTCAATATATTTAATGTTTTTATAATCACTTAATTAAATAAAATGAATCTAGTTTGTGAGGTTTGGTAAAATGGATTAAAGGAACTGACCACATAATGTTAATGTTGTTACTAAGTGAATCATCCTTATCTCAAAACACAAAATGATATTTGGGACTATTTAAATTTATATAAGGACACTAATTCCATCTCATTTCACTTATCTAGTTTTATTCCCAATTGAAAATATCATTAATAATTATCTATATGTGATCCAACCACAGATCCATGAAATGAACAACCTCGTAAGGGAGAAATTAAAAATTATATCTCATTGAAATGATTAAAATGAATATAAGAAAATTATTGTAAATAAATTATAGATAGAACATTTTATGAATTAATTAATTAATGAATCTAATTTTTTTATCTAGTATGTTAAGTGAAAGTTAAAATTAGTCTAGAACATAAGGTAAGAGATCTCTCCAAACAACCCTATTTTCTTAAGGTTATAGACTTTATCTCTATAACTCACTTTTTATATATGTTTTATGTAATGGAATGATTCTAAATTCTATATATATTTATCATACATATATACCAAGCTTATTTTCCCTTCGATTGATGTTTTCATACATGCAGTAGGTTCAAATTTCAAATTCATTCTTTAAAATCAAACTCGATTAAGGAAAAATGTTCTATCCACTAATACTTTTATATAAAACTCTTATAAATTATTTACTCCCATTCAATATTTAATTAAATAAAGGAATATTTTAGGTACAACCATTCTATATTAACTCTGGTTTTTAATTAAAACACCATGTTTAATATTTCTTTAAAATTATAAAACTAATTACTTAAAACACTATTTTGAATGTTCATTTATATAAATAATTATCTACCCTTTATCATGGAATTATGTAAAATTAACAGCAAATTTAAGATATTTTATAATTTATTCCAATATTGATGTATAAAATATCAAATTCCTTCTTCAATTTTAAATCATTATGTAATATTATTTGATTGTGATATGAGTTAATATTGTACAACCCTTTTTTATATGGGTAATTATTATGATTATTCCTTGTGTTGGGTTTCAATTTGTATCACACATAATCATATGAATGTTATGATGGTTTCAACCATATATTACTACAATTCATTAGGTAATTTTTATATCTCATGAGATAGTATATATGAGATTATGGAGTAAACCTAATCCATGGTCGGACTCTGTCAACCATGTGATTTTGTCTTGGTAGTTTGCCTTTACATGTGTTTATGTCATGGTATATATTACTACATATTTTATTTTATTCAAATATATTATGATACCATATTCATTATGTTATAGTCCCATGTTATTATTCATCATATTTCTCTTTTATAATGTTATGCAATGCCTTTTAGTGAATATGTTATGTTTCATTATCATGCTCATTACCTCACTGTGATTTTTAGAAGAACCCTTTTGTATTTTTACTCCCTAAGTTATCCTATGAAGTTTTAGAATCTCAAATGGATTTACAAGATCATTATAGAGATTAAAATAAAAAAATTATTTTATAATCAAATTTATGTTTTATGTTCCTTGTCATCCAATTACATTGGTCCTTACGATCCTTTATTTTCCTTTGTTGGATATTTATGTTAAAATCATGTAATGAGATGTGTAAAAGTTTTGGGAATATATACTCTGATATTATTGGACAATGATGAAATTATCATATAAGAAGGGTAATATTTTGGATTATTTATTTTTTCATGTTAGAGGAAACATTCCATAATTTATTGGGGCCTAATTTTCTTGAAATTTAATAATATTGAATTATGAGGTAATAAATGGGGAGTGAAAAAATTAAAGTCTAATCTTGAGAGAAAAAGGTTTTATTTTTATGACTTTGTTTTATAGAATAAAGCATGGCAGAATATATAAATTATTGAATTGAGATTAAAAATTAGAACAGTTATGTATTGATAGTAGTGAGAAAGATGAATTGTTCTAGAATCAATATTATATATAAAAGTATAAGTACATGAATAATTGTCCTTATTCTTAATCTGATTATTCTATTGTTTTATAGGAAGATCTTGTATCTTTTATAGAGGAATTCTATAGGAAAATATATTAGTATCATCATGTTCTTTGGTTTTTTGATAACTGGTGGGAGTTAGTATAATTTTTCAATTGGATACTATATTTGGTGGGAAACACTATTGGGTTAATATGATACCTTCCCACTTGATTTGAAAAAATTATCAATAATAGTTGGACATTTTGTGACTTGGGTTTACCTTAACCATATCATGGACATGGTTTCCTTCCTTGGTGGAGAACCTAGTAAAAATATTATATTTCTTATATTTATTTTTCTTTATGTTTCATTCGAGTAAGGAAAACATTTTATATTTCAGTGGATTGTATTTTATCAAATTACAAAGGTTTATTTTAAGAGAATAAAATTTGAATGATATACTACTAATTACCCCCCCCCCCCCACACACACACACACTTAGTAGTACAAACCATACATTGGAACTATAATTGATTTCAGAACAAGAAAATTTACTTTATAAGTTTTTTATTCTTCTTGTGATGGAGAATATATGTTCTATTAATAGTAGAGGTATTCTAAACTTAAATGGAGAAAATTATCATGTATGGAAGAATAGGATAATTCCCTAATATATTTCACTCATACTAAAATCTATAGATGATGCTACGATGGGATTACCATGAATTCAGAATTATGTGAACATATATTTTTCTGAAAATAAAAACCAATATGTAGATATAAAATTAATACATTAAATTCCTAGGTCCAATTCAGGTAAAATATATTACAATATAATGGGTATTTGACCAATAATGTGTAGGACCCCAGGACACCCTGAGAGGGGAGGGGTGAATCAGGGTGACAACTTTTTCTTTTAATGTGATGGATCTTGTTCCCACGTTGGTAGGAACTTGTTGAACCTATATGATGAATATGATCAGAAAGAAAACATTCACATGCACAGAGAAGACACAACACTTTTTACTTGGTTCACCACTAAGGGCTACATCCAAGGAGCATACGTTGATAGGTTTTCGGTCATACCTAATTCCACTAAAATTCACTAGATGTGGATTACAAAGGTTTGGGAATATTCACTCTTTCCCGGGCCACTGCCTTTACAATTGTTAAGGGATAGCTCACAGCATCCCTTGGGTCACTCTTGTTGACTCCCCATAGCTCACAGACCTTGGTGAAGTCACACTCAGTTTATAGACATGAAGTTCTATTCATCATTTCAATAGAATGCATCCTCCGTTGTGTGTAGATTCTCTGTTGAAGTCCAACTTTCACTTGTAGACTAATATCACTTTGCACTGAAGATATCGGGAAATCTTTCAGCTTTCATGCAGCTCCAAAAAAGACCAGCATACTCAAACCTCTCCTGGTGCGCTTCTCCAAGACTGGCGTGAAAGTTTCAAGAATGGAGTGCAAGTCACTTGCGTAGTACAAATAGGCACACAGGTGACACCAACCCACTTGGGTGACACTACCTCTTTCAACTCCAAACTTTCACGATGTTGCGCCTTTAACTCCCAAACCGCCTCGGTCGCACAGCCAACAATCGGCGCACAGCCTCTACTTGCGCAACCCAACTACCACTTGCGCGACACAACCAATTGTGCAACGAGAGCTCGAAAAATCTCTAAGTCTTGAACTTTGTAGAAAATGAGGAGGGGTGGTCCTCTATTTATAGGCAAACTTGACCCCTTGCACAGTGGCACCCAAGTATCCTCTCGGCGTGCAGGTTCCGGCGCGTTGCTCATCTCCCCTAGCCTCTGTCATAAAACTCACTTGCGTGACCCAACCAATAATTGCACGACCCTTATCCCTTTTCCATTTTTCCATGTTATGATCTTGAAAAACTCTTGGTGCGCATGTTCTCTCTCCTTCAAGTACACAGTGTGCATGTCCCTTTGCCAAAATCACTTTTCTCCGTTTGTCGATTTTTAGGCCCAAAAATTTGGCAAACACTAGGAAATGGTGCCACCTTCAATACTGTTGTCTGCATGAACTGTATGATCACTTTTCTGGTACTCATTCTGAACTTCCACTGCGGATTTTCAACAAACACAAACCATACTCCAATTCATGAATAGAAGACCATGGTTCCAACAATCTCCCCCTTTGGCTTTGTTGGCAACCAAAAAATAAATTCAATAGATCCTCATCCATGTGCGAATCAAAAATGTTATAATCAACTCATCCAACACTCTAAGTCTACATGAGCAATGCTCGATGTAGAAAACAAGAGAGGAAAATCGAATTGGGTTCTCGTGTTTTGGAATTCTCAATGACTCCCAAGAAGCATTACAAGACTAATGTATTCCTTCTCATCCTTTGTCATCCTATCACTGACACGGAATTTTCATTGTGTCACAGGAGCATTACATGCATGAATTTATCACTTTCTCCCCCATTGTCAATAAACCCAAAGACCGGTAATTTTTTCATTGTTCAGCTCAAACCATACTCCACCTGGATAGTATCTCCCCCACAAACCTGCATCACATCCATAAACAGATAAAAAAAGTTATCATAATCGGGGAGAGGGGTATTGTGAAACCCCCTTATGCACTGGGAGGTGGCTGAACAGTGAAGTTCAATAGATGCTTCTCAAACACTACCGTTGACAGTGTCTTGGTCAGGATATCAACCACTTTCTCATCAGTTCCCACATGATCCATTCTAATCACCCCTTGCTCAAATTTTTCTTTGATAAAGTGATACCTGATTTCAATATGTTTTGTTCGAGAATGATGAATAGGATTCTTCATGAGATCAATTGTGCTCTTGTTATCACAGTAAATTACCATTGTTTGATTCACCTCATCACCAATATATGTTAGTTGTTGCTTCATCCATAGCAGTTGAGTGCATGACTTTGTGGCATATATATACTCATCTTCAGTAGTACTAAGAGAATTACTTTCTTGTTTCTTGCTCAACCAACCAACACATTTCTGCCCAATATAGAAGGCTCCACCACTAGTGGACTTTCTATCTACTACATCACCAGCCCAGTACGGATCAGAAAATGCTGATAATTCACTGTTCCCACCTGCAGCAAAATATAACCCAAATTTATGTGTACCTTGAATGTATCTCATGATTCTTTTTACTGTCTCCATATGTTCCTCCTTTGGATTACTCTGAAAGCAGGCCGCAAGACATGTGGAAAAGACAATATCTAGTCGTGTTTCTGTCAGGTACAGTAGGCTCCCAATGATCCTCCTGTACATGGTGGGATCAACAGAGGCCTCATCCTCATACTTTCCAATTTTAGTTCCAACTGCAATCAGAGTTGACATTGGTTTGGAGTCTTTCATATTAAACTTCTTCAGCAGCTCTCTTGCATACTTTAATTGAGAAATGAAAGTGTATTCCTTCTTTTGAATCACCTGCAGCCCTAAGAAATATGTGAGCTCCCCAATCATAGACATTTCAAATTCTGATTTCATGTGATTGGAAAATTCTTCCACTGATTTCTGCCTACTGCCACCAAATATAATATCATCAACGTAGACTAGAACCATGAATTGATCTTTTGGAGAATTCTTCACATAGAGATTGTGATCTACTCCTCCTCTATTGAATTGCAGCTTCTTGAGATATGAATCTAGCCACGAGTACCACGCCTGTGGTGCCTGCTTCAAACCATATAAAGATTTCTTTAGTTTGCAGACCTTTCTTTCATCAGTACCTAAAACAAAACCCACTGGTTGTTCAATGTAGACTTATTCTTAGAGTACACCATTCAATAATGTTGTCTTGACATCCATTTGATATACTTTATATCCTCTTTGGAGTTCCATGGCAAGGAAAATCATGATTGACTCCAGTCGAGCCACTGGAGAAAAGGTTTCTTCAACATCAGTGCCTTCAATCTGGGAGTATCCTTTATATACCAGTCGTGCCTTGTTTCTGATGACACTTCCATGCTCATAAAACTTATTTTTGAAGATCCATTTGGTTCCAATCACATTATGACCATCGGGTCTCTGGACAAGATCCCATGTCTGATTCTTGTCAATCTGATCTAATTCTTCATTCATAGATTTCACCCAAGATTCATCATTTACAGCTTCTTCGAATGTGGATGGCTCCACAACTGACAAAAATGTAGATTGCGTGTTATTCCTCATACTTCTTGTTTGAGTGGGTGCACTCCTGTCCCCAATTATGTTGGATAGATCAATCTCAGCTCTTCGATTTCTCCTACGAGGTTCAGTTGCATTCTCTTCAGCCACAGTTTCTTCTTCAGATTCTTCTTCTGAGTCAACATCATGATGTGACTGCCGAGTGTTTTGTACAACTTCCTCTATTTATGTATTTGTATTTTCTCCACGTTCACTTTCTTCCTCACTTTCTATTACATCAGTATATGACATCCTTGAAGCATTTGTGGTTTTCTCTTCAATTATCTTAACATCACTGCTTTCCACAATCCTTCCTAAATGATTGTTGAAACATTTGTAGGATTTTATATTCATTGAGTAGCCGAGTAATATTCCTTCATCTGTATTGTCTCCATACTTCCCTTGATTTCCTTCTTTGTTTCTGATGAATCATTTACTTCCAAAGAAACGAAAGTATTTTAAAGAGGGCCTCCTTTCATGCCACAATTCATATGGTGTCTTCATCTCACCCATATAAGGTCCTGTTCAATTCTAAATATACACTATAGCTTGAACAGCCTCTTTCCAGTAATGTCGTGGAATACGACTCTCAATCAGTATAGTCTGTGCCATATTGTTCACTTGTTGATTCCTACATTCAACAACTCCATTTTTTTGTGGAGTTCTCACAACAGCTACCTCATGCTATATCCCATGCTTCTTGGGATAATTTTCAAATTCAATGGACGTGTATTCTCCTCCATTGTCAGATCTCAACACTTTTATTGTTCGTCCGGTATCATTCTCGGTGATTCACCGATATGTTTTCATGCAGTCAAGAACTTATTGTTTCCTGTGAATGACCATCACACATTCTATTCTACTATAATCATCTATAAAAAGGACAATGTATCTTTCTCTATGAGTTCCAACAACATTTATTGGCCCACAAAAATCTGTAAGAATCAGATCAAGAAGGTGATATGCCCTTTTATTCTTTTGCCGATATGAACTATAGACCAGCTTCCCACGAATGCAAGCATCACAAGAGTTTTCACGCTCACGCTTCAGGTTGGGAATGTCCAAGACAATCCTCAATTTGAATATTTTATCCATGTCTTGTTGATTGATGTGCCCCAGTCTCCGATGCCACAAATTGTTTTCTTCTTCCACAGTCATGTAACATGCATTTTCTTCACTATCAACCTGATACAAGTTTCCTTCTCTTCTGCATCCCTTCATAAGTGAATTGCATGTCTTTCCCTTAATAGTGCAGCCTTTCTGATTAAAAGTAACTATAAGTCTCGAGTCATAGAGTTGACTCACACTGAGTATATTATGACGTAGGCCATCTACGTAAAGGACTTCAGTCTTCTTCAGTTCTTCATTAGCTAATTCGGTACTTCCACTACCTTTGATTTTCAGAGCTCCATCATTACCAAATCATACTGTACCATCAACCTTCCTTTTGGTATCTGTTAACAGGCCGGCATTACCTGTCATATGAGATGAACAACCACTATCCAGAATCTAGGTACTGTTGTTCTTTGTATCTTTAAGGGCCACCTCTGTAAGTTTTTATTTTTCAATCTTCTTCATTTCCTTCCATAAGTCATTGGATTGAGTATAGATAACTGATGGCCTTTCAATTATCTCTTCCACATACCCAGGTTCTTCATAGTCGAAATCTTATTTGAGAGGAGAAAACTTGTTTGAAAGAGCAACATTGTCTTTCTGACAAGACTTGACTTGTCTTGAACTTCGGTATGAGGTGTCCATGTCCCTTCTCTGCCTGCAATTAGCATCCTTATGACCAAAGTTAGAACAACGAAAACAATATCCATAGAAATTGTTTCTTCTATAAGAATTAGGATATGAATTTATTCTCTTTTGTTGAACTCCTACATCTTCTCCATTCAGATAGCCTCTTTCCTCTTCACAATAAGACATGGTATGGCCCAGATAGCCACAGAATTGACACTTCATGAGAGTAAATTTCTTCTCGGTTTAATTTATCCTCATACCTTCTTCCTTGGGAGAATAGTCAAACTAGCTGTCATTTTTGAATGTTTGAGGATAATTTTCAGTTCTCCATTTTGTTTGGATTGAGGGTTCCTTTTTCATCACTTTAGGCAGTGTTTCAACATGTTCAACTTTCATCTCATCTTTCTTTTGGATCTTTTCACTTCCATAATTTGATGTCTCAACTTCATAGCCAATTCCACTCTTTCCCATGAAAGTGGGTCTTTGATCACTCAAGATTTTTCCAACCGCATCTAAACCACACTTGGATCTTGCCAGTAATTCTTCATCTAAGAATCTTCCAAATTGTATTTTCTTCCTTGATTCTGTTGGAATTGATTCAGTCTCAAGTTTACACCTAAGAGTAACAACTTCCTCCTCAAGACCCTCATTAGTCTTGTATTTTTCTTCTAGTTTGGAGGTGAGGTCATTGATGACCTTTTCTTGCTCTTCAATTCTCAACTTCAGATCCACTACATCATCATTGCTTTCAGTTATTTTAGATTGTACCTTCACAAATTCTTCCAATCGTTCAATTTTAGATTCAAGTTGATCTGCGTATTTAGTTTATTCTTCTACAATTGATTTCCACTTATTGCAACTCTTACATTTAGTCTTAAGCTTACTAACAGCATCCTTAAGTTGCATCTCGGGATCTTCACAAGTTTTCAACTGTTTTTCTCCACCAGTGTCTTCTGAAATTTCAACAGTGGACATCATGGAATCATGGTTCCCAGTTTGGAATTCTGGTTTTTCTTCATCACAGAATTCATTATCATCTTCTTCTTCTTCACAGACAAAACTCTTCCTTTGCATTTTCTTTCCAGATTTGAAGTCTCGCTTTTTGAAAAACCTTCTCTGAGGCTTCTCGAAGATTTCATCTTCACTATCTTCATCATTGATCTTTCTTAGGCACTGAGAGGCAATGTGCCCAACTTTTCCACAACAAAAACATGTGATATGTAACTTCCCTTTGAATTTCCCTTTTCCCTTATGGAACTTCTTTGCAATGAGAGAAAGAATTTATTTTTCCTCATTATCTTCACCACTATTATCTTTTGAAATTTTCAGTTTATCCATGGCCTTAAATTCCATTTCCTTACTCACACGAGTCGTAGCCCCTTCTGGTTTGATTCTCATTTCATATTCTACCAAGCTGCTTAAGAGGTCATCCAAATAAAGTTTTGAAAGATATATTTCCTCAAGGGATGATACCTATGAATTGTAAAGGGGTGGAAGTCTTATCAGTATTTTCTTCACAATGTCAACATCTTTGATTTCTTATCCTAGGCCCCTAATTTCTCCAACTACTTCAGTGATTCTATTAAAGAAGGAGTCTGCATTCTCATCAGGATGCATCTTCAAATCATTGAACCTATTGTGCATCACTTGTAGTTTCACCTCCTTCACATTGTTATCTCCTTCATAAATATTCTCGAGTTTATCCCAAATGGATTTTTCTAAGGTGCAATTCATCACCTTTAGGTAGATCTGATCAGAAAGGGATGCAGTGAGTGAATTTTGTGCTTTAGAATCTGCTTCAAGAATTTTCCTGTCTGTGTCAGTCATAGCCAGCCTTGTTGGATCTGTGACTTTTATTCCTTTCATAGTAGAAAATAGAACTTCCATTACCAGATATCATAGATGAGATCTCATTCTATTCTTCCAGATCTAGAAATTACTTCTATCGAAAGGAGGGACTACCCTGATATTGACACCATTCTCCCTGATGACAAAGGACAGATTCAACACCCGCAACCTCATCTCTGATACCACTTATAGGACCCCTGGACACCCTAAGATGGGAGGGGTGAATAAGGGTGGAAACTTTTTCTTTTAATGTGATGGATCTTTTTCCCACGTTGGTAGGAACTTGTTGAACCAGTATGATGAATATGATCAGAAAGAAAACATTCACATGCACAGAGAAGACACATCACTTTTTACTTGGTTCACCACTAAGGGCTACGTCCAAGGAGCATACGCCTATACGTTTTCAGACGTAACTAATTCCACTAAACTTCACTAGATGTGGATTACAAAGGTTCGGGAACATTCACTCTGTCCCGGGCTCACTGCCTTTACAATTGTTCAGGGATAGCTCACTGCTTCTCTCAAGTCACTCCAGTTGACTCCCCCTAGCTCACAGCCCTTGGTGAAGTCACACTCAGTTTAGAGACATGAAGGTCTCTTAATCATTGCAATAGAATGCATCCTCTATTTTGTGTAGATGCTCTATTGAAGTCCAACTTTCACTAGTATACTAATATCACTTTACACCGAAGATATCGGGAAATCTTCTAGCTTTCATGCAGCTCCAAAAAGACCAGTGTACGCAAACCTCTCCTGGTGAGCTTCTCCAAGACCGGCGAGCAAGTTTCAAGAATGGCTCACAAGTCACTTGCATGGTTCAAATCGGCGCGTAGGTGACACCAAACCTCTTGCACGACATAGCCTCTTTCAACTCCAAACTTGCGCGACGCTGCGACTTTAACTCCCAAACCTCCTCAGTCGCGCAGCCAACAACTGGCGCATAGTCTCTACTTGCGCGACCCAACTACCACTTGCGCGACTCAACCACTTGCGCGACGAGAGCTCGAAAAATCTCTAATTCTTGAACTTCGTAGTAAATGAGGAGGGGTGGTTCTCTATTTATAGGAAAACTGGACCCCCTACACGGTGGCGTGCAAGTATCCTCTCGGCGCGCAACTCATCTCCCCTAGCCTCTGTCGTGCAACTCCCTTGTGCGACCCAAACAATACTTGCACGACCCTTATCCCTTTGACATTTTTCCACGTTATGATCTTGAAAAACTCTTGGTGCGCAATTTCTCTCTCCCTCAAGTACACAGCGCACAAGTCCCTTTTCCAAAAACACTTTTCTCCATTTGTCGATTTTCAGGCCCAAAAATTTGGCAAACACTGGGAAACGGCGCCACCTTCAATAATGTTGTCTGCTTGAACTGTATGATCACTTTTCTGGAACTCATTTTGAACTTCCACTGAGGATTTTCAACAAACACAAACCATACTCCAATTCATGAATAGAAGACCATGGTTCCAACATAATGAAGAATTGAGAAAAATTAGAAAGCATTATTGAAGTGAATGGGAAGGATAAAGAAGAAAAATTGAAAATGTATATAAGGATGTTTGATGATGTGAGTATGGTTGATAATGAAACCATTGATGAAATATTATCAATATTAAATAGAATAATAGGAAATGAAAATGAATATAAAGAAAACTATATGAATAAACTATTTTCAAAAATTTGGCGAGGAACTTTCCAGACATGTTTAAACCTAAAATATTTTCATCAGGAGATAAGTATGATTTATCCCTTGTAGAACTTCATAATATTATTATTATTTATCGTATTAGTTAATATCAAACATTCAAGAATAATATAAATAGAAAATGGAATTCTAGTCTATAAGAAAACTCAAAACCAAGAAATAGGTAGATGGGGGCTCTAGTGATTCTAAATATGAAGACGAAGAGGATGAAGAGTATAACCAAATTATGGATCTTATCCTAAATAATGTCATAAAAGGAAAAAATTATAAATAAAAATAAAATTTAAATTTATTAAATGTTAAGGAATTGGTAATTTTTCAATTAAGTATCAAAAGAAAGAAGGTGGTGATTATGAGAATGCTAAGAAAGAATAAAACCCTCAAAAATTTAAATTTGGTCAAAGATTATAGAAAAACATTCCCTAGAAGGAAAATAAGAGTTTTATTATCAAATAGGTGGAATGATACTCTACTTTATGTAGTCAATCAAAATTAGTGTTTATTTAAAATTTTAAAAATATCATAGATCGTGTTAAAAAAATGAATCAATTGTTAGTATTGAAGATGAAGAAATTGAAGAAACATATATGCAACACATTTTAAAGGAAAAAATTGAAGCTTATATTGAGTAGAATACTAAATCACAAAAATAGATCAGGTTATATGATAAATATAATTAAAATAAGAATAAAATAAAACAATATATTATCAAAATAGAATTGGATTATAGAAAAGAAATTAAGAAGCTCAATTCTAAGGATATAGAGTAAGAAAAAACTATGAACTATCTTTATAGAAAAAAAATTAAGGAAGCAGGGACAAGTAAGACTAAATAATGTTTTCTTAAATATTTGAATACATTAATAAAGATGAGTTGATATTTCAACAAGGCTTTAGAATTTTAAGATTAATCATAGTAGGCTGTAGAGAATCATTTCCCAAGATTATAGGTCAAATCTTATCATCTTAAACATAAAAACAATTATATTATTTCTAACTATAAAAAATATAACTCCAGCACTTGGAATATTTGGGATATTAAAAATTGATGAGAATAAAACTTATATATCATGAAAGGAAAAGTGAATCTCAAGAAAAATTACCTTCAAAAAATATAATTAATCATAAAATATGGATATATGATAATAAAAAAAATGGATAAAATTAAAATTAGTTTGCATGATCAATATTTGGGTATTACTACTGGTGTTGTTGAATTTTTGGATAAAAATATTATTCATTATAGTACATAATTTCTCAAACTTATATATGACATGAATTAAGGGGTAGAAACACTAACAATTAGGAATAAACTCTAAGAAATAAAGGAGGAATTCAAGGAAAGGAAAAACCATACTAAAAAGTAAATATAGTCTATCTACATTAGTATATTTAACTTCTTAAAATAATTATATAGAATATGTGACTAACATGCTCATTGTGAAAAATATTGTAAGACAAATCTCCAAGGGAAAGTTTCCTATAGTGGAAAAGGAAATAGAATCTAAAAAACTAAATAATGAAAATAAATCACTTGTTGTTGAAGTTTTATTGAAACATAAAAGAAAAGTAACCCCTGGATTATTTGGAGTATTTTTTACAAAAATTTGAATTATGTTACAAAAATATTGAAGAACACCCAATATGGTTATTGTGGTGCTATGAATTTTGGTAATGTAAGATCTCTAATAAGAAAATGATTCTATTCTGTTGAGATTAATAATTAGAAACAAAAATCTAATCATGTTAATTTTATTAAAGGTATTAAACACAATATATGAGTGTCACCAAATTATCTAATGATGGAAATTATGTTATTTTCAATAAGAAATCATACAACATCAAGTGCTCAGAATATAGAATAATTATTAGCAATAGATAAAGAAGTAGTGGTAATTTTTTCAAATTGAATACACTTAAAAATCTTGTTAATTTTTTGAAAAGGATAAAAAAAATATGGCACAAAATGACTGACCAAAGTGGTCAAAGAAGTTTTATTAAAATATCAAAAAATGATGCGGTGAGAGTTATAGACTGGATAGTGAGTGATAGAAATGTTTATTTTGAAACATGGTTGAAGGAAAATATGGTTCTGGGAAATAATATAATTATGGAAATTCAGTCCACTAATCCACCTAAACAAAAACATTTTAACTTATGTTGGATTATGAGACATAAATATTCTAGAATTTAAATTTAAATTATAATATTTTTTTTATGATTTTACATGTATAACCAATTTTATGATCATGGGGCACAAATCAAATGTAATATAATTTTTTAAAATTTTTAGAAGACAAGTTGAGAAAGAGTTGGGATCCTAAATCAATAGGTTGAAGAAAGATAAAGGAAATTAGTTTACTTTTAACTCATCCAAATCCTATATTTCTATCATTGGGATAAAATATCTATTAGTGATTATTATACTCCCTAATAAAATGTTGTTATAGAACAAAATAATAATAGATTGGATAAAATGTGAAGAAAAACACTTTTGGAACAGAGACTTTCAAAACTCTTCTAAAGGAAAGAAGTTTGTAAAGATATACATTTCAAAAATAAATTATTTCATAGAAATGATTCCAATATGACTCCATATACAATATTTAATGAAAAAATCTTTTAGTGAAGTAAATCGAAATTTTCATAGTCCCTTCCTCTTAAAGATGAAAAACATAAATCTAGGAAAACTCAATGAGAAATATAAAGAATCGATATTTATATGATATTTATAAAATGAAATTTTCTAGAGATATTGAAATGAAAGGCTGTAAAATTTGATAAAATATTTTTATAAGGTGATTAATTAAAGGAAACCCAGTATATCTTTGGAAAATTAAGAGGATATTCAAAACACTAAAGTGTGAATAATTCATACTTATGATAAATAAAATGAAAAAGAAGCTAAAAAAGAATCAGTTTCTATTAATTTTTAATTATATCAAAACTCTTTATATGGATGAATATATTATAGATGATAAATTGGTTTTTTAACATTTAGAAAAAAATATTATTAAATAATAAAATTTTAGTTACATATTCAAAGAGGCCTGAAGTGGTGGATTCCCAAGGCATCCTAACGGGACAATGTGCTTACACTACTAGGTAAAGATCTAATGTTTTATTAAGTAATAAAATTATATTTTGGGACACATTTATAAGAAAAAACATCATAAACTATATTCCCCTCATTCCATGGGTGAAGTATCTCCACATCTTAGTGAAGCATGCTTCTCTATGCATTTAATACATAGGTTGTGGGCCCGTAGCTGTGTGAGTGTTGCAGTAATAACATGACATCCAAAGCTAAATTTGATGAAAACAAATGGATTGGAATATTATTTAAATTAAAAATATATAGTCTATTTAAAATTTAAATATTAGAAAATATAATTATAGGTTAAGATGAACTATTATATATTATAAGAATATTCGGAATAAAAAATCAAATGAATTTTTTTCACAAAATGAACTGAGAATAGTTACTGAGGTTATTGAATAAAAGGAATGGATGAATTATATGAATGAAGTAAAAGATTAATTTGATAAGAATCCCACTCATGAACTTGTTCCCATAACTGAATGGAAAAGTTCATAGGTACCAAGTGATTATTTTTAAACAGTAATAATAAAAAAGAGAGGTGTTAAAGAATAATTCCTTATTTGTGTGAAAATGTTATTCTCAGGAGAAAGGAATAAACATTGAAGAAATTTTTCACATTTTTAAATACTTCAAACTAGTATAAAATTTATTGTACTTATGGCACATATTCAATACAAGGTTTATTATATGGATATGAAATCTAGATTTTTTAATGGAGACTTACAATAATAATACTTTATTAATAAACTTGAAAATTTTATAGGTGAAAGTGATGAAATCATGGTATGGACATTTAAGAAATATGTGTATATATTTAAATAGGGCCCTAGATCCTGGAACTCCAAACTAGATAGAATCTTGATTAAATTAAACAATCCTAAAATTTTATAATTCAATAAATTTTATGTAAATGATATGAGTTTAGGTACTCTTATTATCATAATTTATATTAATGGAATAATTTTTTTAAGTGTAAAGGCTTATGATTATAAATAATTTTCAAAATAGATGGATATGTATTTTTAGATGTCAATGTTTTGTGTATTGATCTAATTTTTGGGATTATATGTTATAAAAATAGATAATTACATATTCTTTTCCCAATAAAAATATTTAAGAGAATTTTTTAAGATATTATCCATTTAATATTATAAGGATGTATCAAAAAAATGTAGTTGGTATGAAAATGAGCATGGATGAAGTAAAGAAGAGTGTACATCAAAAGGAATATAGGAATATCATTAGAATATTTATTTATCTAATAGTATAGGCAAAGGATATTATATATTTTATGACTCCATGCGCATTATATCAAAGTATTCCAAAGTAATCACACATGAATTCTAATAAAATAATACTTAGTTATAATAAATAAACTTTAAGTTTTTTTATGATGTAGAGAAGAACTGATGAAATGAAATTTTTTTGATTTATTAATGTTTATTGGGAAGGAGATTACAATGAAATAAAAATAAAATAGGTGGGTATTTTTTACGTTAAAACAATTTGATTTTATATAGAAATAACAAGTGTTCATTTACTCATAGTACATAAAAGGATAAATATGTAGTAGAAAAAAATGTATTTACACAAATTCTTTGACATAAAGTATAGTTGGAAGACTTAAAAGGTGATGTTATAAAGTCATTGAGGATTTCTTATGATGATTTATATTCAGTTAATCTATCCAAGAATCAATTAGAATTATAGTTAAAAATAAATTGATATCAAATATAATTTCATTGAAGAATAAGTGGATAGTGGGGATTTTAGGTTTGATTATATCTAGATAATGGATAAGATTGCTGACAAGTTTTAAAAAATTATTCCAAGGTAGATATTTTCTAAGATAAGGCTGAAACATTACGTTCAATATTCCACTTTAACTTGTGTTTGATAAAAAAGACCCCCGTAATTATTTGGATTCTATTTTCAAAGAGATAGAAAGTTATAATGCTATTTATTTATCATTTTTTACTATAAATTTGAAGTTATTATAAACAAATGGGAGAATATTTTAATTAGTGTATGGATTAAGGGGATGTGAATTAATGGGGAGATAATATGAGTCACTTGGTCAATAATTTATTATTAGTGTGATATGGAATTCTCTCAAAAAATTTATCTAATAGTGTGCTATGAGGACACTTCTCTCTAAATAATTCTATGATTTTATTACTCATGGATTGAGTTATTAAATTTTATAAAAAATATAAATGGGGAGATTGAATAGCCTAATATACACAATAAAGTGTTATATTTGTTAACCCTTATTGAGAATGGTTAGAATCTGGTGGATATTTATTTTATGTATCTAAGAATTTTTTTCAAACTAATTAATGATTCCCTTAGGGGTATTGTTGAAGTTTAGATGTCTTCCACATGTTCTAACAGCTATAGGTTTTGATTTAAGTATTAGAAAATCCATTATATTTATAAAATTAACTTTTGAGTAGATCGAAATATATTAAAAAAGATAAGGTATTATAGGGAATATTTTAGATATATTTACAGACTAAGTGATGTTGAAATCAGTTATCTCGTTAAACCGTAAGATTCATCCAAAACATGTAACCTGAATGTTGACAAAGGAATGTATAAGTAAATGTAAATATCATATAAAACTACTTTATGATCAATGAAAAATCAATGGTATGAGGTTTAATTAGTGATATATATATTATTTATATTTATTTTTAAATAAACTTCTCTACAAGTTTGGATATATTGATGATTTCTATATCACAACCAAACACACAATGTAACAACCTCAGATTTCAAGGTGTGTTATGAGTTAATTTACACCTTTAATCTTTTTTTCACTTATAAACTTTTTTATCTAAGTTATATAGGTTTCTATTTGTTTTTAGTAAGTTTTATATCCCTTTTTAGGATTCATGATTGGAGCGTGGTTTTTCCAAACCATGTTGACTCTCTAGGAAGTTGTGCACCTAGTGGAAAAAAGAAACTAGGGTGGAGCACGGTTTACATGAATGGTATATAAAACCATTTGGTATATCCTAAAAAACAATATGACACAATATAGTGTCCAATATCATGGATAGAACACAACTTGAAAACCCATGTGACTAAACCATGGGTATAACTAGGACATGTAAAAACACCTTACATGTTTAGTACATGGTTTTCAAACAATGAAACCAAATCATGTATGTGTGAAATAATTATCCCAAAGAAACTTATTTAATAGAAATTAATGATATGTTTTTTGAAATTATTATTCTTATTGATAACCCTCACAAATATAGAGACTCTACATCCCTTCCTTAATGAATTCAGTTTGTTCCAAGATCATTTTTGGAGGACCCATTTGTGTTTAGGGTCAGGAATTAAGGTACATGATACATGAACCTCTGTTAAATAGGTATCTTATTGAAATGATATTTTTCCATTGATACATATCAGAGATATTTTATGTCATTTACATATCTATAGATTTGGATTCCATCTAATGATGAATTCTTTAATCATTTCCAAAATGGTGGTGAATCTAGAGTGTTGATGACACCTCTTTTGTTAAATTTATATTCTAACTTCATTGGAAGATATATAGAGTTATGTAAATGTAAAACCTTCTCAATTGGCTCCATATATTCTTAAATATTATTTGAAAATATTGATGTGTTCGAGTTGTAATTGGTTCTATGGATTCTTGGTGTGCGTGCTTAATCTGGTTAGAAATTAGTGTGACTTGGCTATTATCTATTGATGAGTTCAGATTTTTTTTCATTGAAAACATAAAGTTAATAAGTTCCTTACCATGAAGAGGCCATATATATATAATTTTTAATTATATGATGTTTTCTTATTATGTTCTTTTGACCAGGATTAATGTTTGATCACATGTGTGAGAATGTGTATCTTGTGAGACCCTATTTGAGTATGATCACATGTGTGTGTGGTTATGGATTTCATGATTGATATTTTACAATTTTTCTTTAATATGTTATAAATTATATGTGGTTTGTTACATTTCTAATGGAACATCTATTTTAAGTTTTTAGGTTAATTGGTGGACCTGACAGACTTGGTCACTCCCTTTGAGGGGGAGTGTGGATGATGTAATGAATTTTCCCAAATACATGAATTGAATCAACATGTTGTATGAGTCTTTCCCAATATTCGTTAATAAGTTTGACTTATGAATGTCCTTAATGTTGGATGGTGGTTTTGTAGGTGTAACGTGATAGTCATTAATGATAAATAGAGGGGGTTGTTCCTTAAAGGCAGGACATGTTTGTCCTTAAATGTGTATATAATCAGTTTTTATGATTTGAGTCATGAAATTGACTACATATATGGTATTTTTTCATGTATTTAGAGAATTTATAGATAGGGTTTAGTGGAATCCTGTTTAGTGCATGACCATTAAATTGGTGATTGTATGTTGTTGATTTTTGTATCCTACAGGGTTTATACTCACACATTGAACGGTCATCTCGATGCACATATAAACTTAATAATTACTGATATGGGTATGTTTAGGGCCCCATCCATATGTATCTAATAAATGAATTATTGTGATTAAAGGTAGTATTGGGGAACACTCTAGAGTGATGTTTCTATGTTTATTTATTTACCTATCTTACTTGTACTCTAGTTTGACCAGCCACTTTGGGGTCCTTGGATTATTTTTTGATAAGGATTGAGACATAAGAAATTTCATTGTTATAACTTTTTTTATTACACTGTGTTATTATATATGATTTAAATTATTGATATTGAGGGTATATTCTCCCCATTGACATCATTAAGACCCTCACTGCTAGTTGGAAACCTTTTTATGTAGGGAGGCATGCATAAGTGAATTTGGAACTCCATCTTCAATTTGATTATTCAGGTTGGATGTAATAAAAAGTTGTACCAAATCATATTTTTCCTATTTATTTTTTCTTGAATATGTTTTGGGGAAATTGGAAAAGAATTTAGGTTATGTGGAACTTGGAATGATGAGTTTCATGTATTCCTAGCTAGCACATGTGTAATGTACCTCAGAGTTACCATTAGTGATACTAATATTATAGTTATTAATTTACATTTCTATATTGATCCTATGTATATTGTGTTGTTACTATTTTATAGAATTTGGGTTTTTCAAGCATCATGAGTATGAATGTAGGATTTCATTTCATATATATAACAGTTGTGAAATGTATACAAGTTATTCCATTTGATTCATTGATTTATGTTATCATTTTGGGATAGACCATTATTATTTATTGAGAGAGATATCTGAGTAATATGATGTTTTTATATATCAATATTATCATTAGTTAGTTGAACATGATTAAGTTTTTGTGTTTTATATAAATATAATTGTGACTATCATGCTACTATGGAGATCATTGAGTAGTACTAGGAGAGTTGTTCCTTCTTGTTCTGGGTAACCACCTAGGAGAGGTTTCCATATAAATCATTTAGGTACCCAATATAAATTATTATGAAATTTCATTAAAGTATTTCTAAACCTTCTTTTGTAATTTCAAAAAATTCCACCTTGGAGACACCTGATTTATCTTGCTTGAGATGATATAATCATTCCACCATAGGTTATATAGAAGTCTGAATTAGACTATGATCTTGTAAATCTATTGGTTTTTCAAGTGGTGAACCCACCCTAGTATAGAGTCTTACAGAGGATGATTGTTGACTATGCTCAAGATTTTCAACTCCAACATCACACATCCTTCCAGGTAACTGGTGATCCTTATGATATTTATGACTATATTGGTTTTCGAGAGGGTTTCATTTACTTAGTGAAGACTTTTAGGTATGGAATGGTTAATATAGTAGCCTTTACGCTTTAGGTACCTATCCAGAGGTGGTGGGGTTCCATAGGTTAGGAAGGTAGGCATAAGTGTCTTACTCAGGCGGCTATCAAGGAGCTATTAGTTGAGGAGTTTTCCCTAGAATGTTAGATCAAAATTTAGATCGAGAATTTATAGAGATTAAAAAAAGTGATGATGTTGCTTTATACTAAATCAAATCAATTCAAGGATTTTCTAAAAAAAATCCTCTTTTTGATATGAATTATATACATAATTAAAAAAGTTTGAGATAATACTTTTTCCATAGATTAGATGACAGGTTAGGGGCTTTTAACTAATTATATGTGCTTAGGTTCTTTACAAGCCCCGAAATTTTAAAAAGTATATTGAGGAAGATGGGTTGTAATGTTTTCTTCCAACTAATAGTGTGATGATGAGTTGACCTCCTAGTATAGTAGCTAGTGCCTCTTGTGTTATTAAGAAGGTGAAGTCAGATGAGGTATATCATAACTGTAGGAAGGTGGATAAAAGTTTATATTCTTATACTCCCTCCATTATAGGAGGTTTTAAAGTGTGTTAAAACTATGGATAAAAGTTAAATTTTAGTACATCACAATGAAGGTCACCAATCAAATGTCACTCATGTTTTAATATGGTACATTTTATACTGATTTTTTATAATATTCCTAATCTAGATTTAAGGATTACAAGTTAAGGTTGAAAAAGGGATGTAATTAGTTGGTTTAGACCCCTTAGATGACAATTCCCCAAGAAATTCATGGATACCAGGGGTAGGGTCATGAAGATGAGGTGAGAAGAGTGTATGTGATGGACCTATTTTTTACTAAATGTTGTGAGGGAACATCAAGCATTTGATTTATGTTCTTGATCACCTCTATGATTTCCTCTGATTTGTTCGATACGATTACTTTATATTCATTTATATCTACTAAATTTATTGTTGGGATTGACTTATTGATCAAGTTATCTTTAGAGTTCCTATCTCTCAATATTCTTATATGGAATAAAGTATTTCATCTTCAAATATTTAATGATTATCATCTAGTTTTTTCTAAATATGGAAATTTATCGTACTTCATGATCCTTGACGTGACTAGTTTTGATGTGATCTTCTAAATGGAATAGATTACAAGATATCATGCTCACATTGATTATTATTGGAGGTGGGTTTCTATTACTATTACCCAAGGGGATAAGTTTGTGATGAATAGTGATTGGGATGTTGGAGAAAGTATAGTAGGACCAAACCTATGTTAGATTAGAGTGATTATAGTGTAAGTATCATGCTTGGATATTGAGGTAGACCCAGTAGTATCCTCTTCTTTTCCTCCAATGGTTGAATTGTATCAAGATTTCTTTCTAGATGATTTATTGGTTTTTCCTCATAATAGGGGGATTTATCTTTTTCCTGACCACTATTGTTATTGATCCATTTGTATCATATAGAACCAAATTATTTTAGTGATTTGAAGGTGCAGTTGGAGGATTTTTAGGTGAAAATCTTTATTAGACCAACCAAATATCCATGGGATACTCTGTTATGGTTTTCCAAGAAGGAAGTAAGTAGTATGTGGCTCTATGCATACTACATGAAGTTTAATTAGGTTATTATGAAGAGTAGGTATCCCTTACCCAGGATTAATGATATCCTTGGTCAATTAAAGGGGTCACGGTGGTTCTATAAGATTTATATTCATTTTGGATATCATCGGAAATGGGTCAGAAAAGAGGATATTCCCAAAATAATGTTTAGAAGTGTGTATGGACTGTATCGATATCTTTTCATGCCTTTTGGGTTAAAAATTCTCCAGTAGTGTTCATAGATCTCATAAAGTGGGTTTTCCATCCATATCATAATACTTTTATGATTTTATTAATAAAAAATATCCTAATATATTCTAAGATATCATATATGTATGTTAGGAACTTAGAGTTTGTATTGAGTACACTTCAATCACACTAGTTATATTCCAAAAACTCTAAGTGTCACTTCTGGATTTAGGAGGTGAAATTCCTTGGGAATGTGATATTTAAGGCAAGAATTAATATAGACCCATGGAATTTTGATGCATTGATGTCTTCAGCTCTCCCTAGGAAAATTTTTGAGATTAGTAGTATCCTTGGGATTACGGGGTACAATAGACTGTTCATGCAGGACTTCTCCCATTTAGAATCACTATTGAAGGAATAGGTCAATAAGGGTAATATGTTTGAGTATTCATAGTAGTGTGAATAATTTTTTATAGATATTAAGAGAAGGTTTATGATAACCCTAGTTTTAACCCATCCAGATCCAGGGATTGGTGATCTAGTGTACTATAATGACTCGGGAGTTAGTTTTGGTGTTTTATTGATGAAAATAGGTCAGTTAGTATCTTATGGTTCACATCAACTATGAACCAATGAGTAGAACTACCCAATTTATGGTTTTTAGTTATAACATTAAGTCCATGCTATGAAGTTTTAGTGACATTATCTCTTCAGTGAGAGATTTTTTGTCTACATGGACCACAAGTTCTTGCAATTTATATTTTTTCAATGGGATATCATTTTTAGATAGAGGAATTGGGTAGACTATCTATAGGAATTTGACACATATATGGATTATGATTCAGGGAAATGAAATGTAATCTCATAAGATATTATTAGGAAAACATCAGAGATATAAGATCTTTGATAGAGACTTTCATGGGAGGAATGGAGTTTGATGAGTTTTATAGATGAATTCCTTGTGGAATTTTTAGAGGATCATGGTGTGATGACTTGTGTGCATTTATTAATCTCTTATTCTATAGTTTATTGCTTTAAAGATATCCAAGAGGAATAACTAGAGTTTGTGGTGATGTAAGAACTATTGGTGGGGGTGATTCTATTCTGGGGTGGACCTTAAATGATAATGATGTGATTTATTCCCCTGAGAGGTTAGTAAATCCATATAACTTGATAGAGAATATGAAGAGAGAGTAAAATGATTTAAAATGGTTAGTGAATATAGGGTAAAAAATATGTATCATGAAATCTGACATCTGTTTCGGTGTCCTGACATAAAGAGCGACATTTCTAGTTTTGTTTCGTAATGCCTTACTACTCATAGGGTAAAGTCTGAGCATCAACGTCCTAGTAGTTAACTTCAGCTACATTCGGTGATGATGTGGAAGGGGGATGACATGATTATGGGATTTTTTTTATTGGACTAATAAGGACACTAAGGAATTGTGATATCATTTGTGTGATAATGTATTAGCTGACAAAATTATCTCATTTCATACCAATCCAACAGACTCATTGTATAGATGAGTTAGAAAAATTCTATGTCAAATAGATTATATGACTACCTGGAGTAACTTCCATTATCATATCATATAAGAATATAGATTTTATTTAATGTTAATTTAAAGTCTTGCATAAGGATTTAGAGACTTAGTTGAACTTCAGTACATCATACCATCTATAGACCGATAGACAGTCAGAGAGGATGATTCATATCCTTGAGGATATACTTCGAGCATTCATCCTCGACTTTGGTAGATCTTGGAATGTGCATATCTAATCAGTTAAGTTTACCTATAAAACAATTTCTAAGATTCTATTCATATGGAATCGTATTAGGCTCTCTATAGATGGTATGTCTACTCACCATTGTGTTGGGAAGAGGTGGGTGATACAATAATTTTTAGGATGAGTACGCTGTATGAGACCTCGTAGAGAGTTTCATTGATCCAGAAGTGGTTATTTACCTCTCAAAGTGTGTAGTGATCATATGTTTAATGAAGGATATTGTCCTTGAAGTTCACTATTCGAGACCAGGTTTTCTTAAGGGTATCACCTTGGTTGGGGAATCCTCATTTTCAGAAGTACAGGAAACTAGTATTGTGGTTTTTGGGACAATCAAATATCACTTAATGTATCCGAGTAATGGATTACCAATTGGACCATCCTAAACATTATAAATTCATGCATTATATATTTTAATTTTCTTACCATTGCAGTTACATACCCAATTTTTCACATGTAATTAACTATGAGGACATTAATTTGATACCAGATGCATCTTTTGTGGAGTGCCAAGTGTGGATCGTAGACTGAAGTAATAAGGTGTTTTGGGGGAAGATGGTGTCACTTGTACATGTATTGTGTCATAATGGATGTATATAGGGTTAAATGTTGAAGTGGGGGTCTGGTATTCAGGCTTAGTGTCCCAAGTGTTTTGTGCCTAGGGATAATTCTTATAGATGATAAGTTTTTAAACGAGGATATTATAAAGGCCGCATATTTTTAGTTGTGTTACAAAATAATTACATCCTTAAATATTTTTTTTATAGATATTAATTGTTTAGTATGAGTTACAATGGTTTCTATCTTGATACTATGAGGTTTAGAGGCCTTTTTGAGAGTGCACGGTTGAAGCATTGTTTGTAAAAAGACATGATAAACCTTTAAGAAACAATGCACCTAGTGGAAGAATCACCTAACATAACACAAGGATAAAGCACAAGGTTTATCAATAAGTTCAACCTTATGTGCTCTAGTTCCAAATAGCATGGTTGATTCATATCATGATAAATCATGAAACCAAACCATTTCAGTCCCATGAGAGTCAAAAAGCCTCACATAGTTGGTACAAAATTTTTCAAATCGTGTGAACAACTCACATGTGTATGAAATAATTATCCAAAAATACTATTTAAAGAATATCAATTAAATATTTTTACATGTAATTGTTTCTATTGGTATCCCCCTTGAACCTAGAGACTTCACATCCTTTATATAATGAATTACTCTCCTTCTAAGCTCAATTCTGGTCAATCCAAGTGTGTTGATGATCAGGAATTAAGTTATGTGATCCAAGAACCTCTGTTCTTTGGATTTTTTATTGATCTAGCCTTTTTCTCTTAAAAAATAATAGATATAGAATTTTGTTTCAAAATATACGGATTTCTATACCATTTAACAATGAATTCATGGGTTATTTCTATAATGGTATTGGGTTTCGAGTATTGGTGAAACCTATTTTGATTCATTTAAATTTTATAAACATTATAAGATCTTTATAGGTATGCTGGGGTAGAACCATCTCCATTGTATAACAATATTATTGAATATCATTATATAAACTTGATGTGCTTGATATGGGATTGGTTCAAGGTATTCTTACTGTGTAGGATCAATCTGGTTAGAACTTAGTATGACTCAAGTATCGTCCCTTTCCAAGTTCATAATTTTTCATCAAAAATCTAAATTAATGAGGTTACATACCATATATAGGCTATTTATATAGTTTTTAGCATGATATTATGTTTTGTTATTATGTTATTTAGATCATCTTTGATGTTTGATAATATGTGTGTACATGTGTATCCCATGGGACTATTTTTTAGTATGATCACAAGTGTTTGTGTGTACAGATAATGATATCATGCTAGATATGTTATAATGTTCCTTGATATGTTATTCCTTGTTTTTTTTCTCGTTCATTGAATGTGGAATCTCTATTTTTACTATTCGGGTTCAGAGGTGGCGCCAAAAAACATGGTCACTCTCTTCGAGGGAGAGTGTAGATGATGTGATGGATTTCTCTAGAGCCATGAATTTGGTCAACATGTGGTATGATTCATTCCTTATAGACCTGAATTTGGTCAATTTATTCTTTTCCTTAAATTTATATGTTGGTTTGGTTCCATAGTGGCGGAATGTTCTTGTGCATAATGGTGAATGGAATCACTCAGCAAGATCTGAGTCTGCAATTGACTAAATATAAGGGTTATTTATTGCATAGATTTCAATAAGGTATGTTTGGGGGTTTAAAATGGCTTTGTAAGCGAATGAAAACATAGTGATTTTATAATTTTTGTTGTATAATTATTAATTATCATGACATGAACTCATATTCATGTGAATGTGTTTTAAGGATGCATTTATTGTATCCTTATGGGTTTAAACTCACACCATATATGGGATATCTATGCATGTTAATACTTCATGATCATGGATACAGGAAAAGTAATGGCCTCATCTATAGGGATCTTGGAGATGGAGCATAGTTATTGAAGGCAATATCAAGACACACACTGGAGTGATATCGTGTAACACACCAAGAATTTATTATATTTTCCTTTTAGAATAATTTTGTTCCAAGATTGATTTATACATAACACAAATTTAATATTATGTTGCATGAAACATAAATTTTATCTTTCTTTACAAAGAACATCGAGGTTAGCTTTCATTTTATGTAACAATGAATTTCTTTGACGGTTTGTGTAACACGTAGGACTGAGTTTTACCAAACAATAATCAATTATTATCAATATTATTAGTTGATACAAAAATATATATCATATCCATTAAATTAGATTTTATGAATAGGATTAACTATATTATGAAAATACATATTTGAATTCATTGGTTAAAAATTAATTATAAATTAATATGGGAACCAAATAAATATAAAGGGAATGATTTTATATAAAAACTATTATTATGCACCAAATGTATTTTATCATAATAAATGAAATTAATTACTATTATTTAATGATATTGATGAAATAAATATATATATATATATATATTATTCAATAAAAAAATTATATTCATCCAATAAATTTTATAGGTATGAGATAAGAATAAATCCATTTTTATGCTTAGAATTTGTATTTTTCTAAAAAGGAAATTTCCCAGCCTTTTAATGGATCACCTATTTTAAAACAAAATTTTTTCACTTTTAAAAATTTTATATTTAAAAATAAACTTCTTTTTGAAATAAAAACATCAAAATTATCATAGGGTGAATTTTTGATATTTTTCTGTGAAGTTTCATTTTTTTATGAATAGTGAACAATACTGAATTTTAATTGAAAACTAAATTTTCATCCAAATAAATTAAAAGATAAATTATATTTCAAATTAGTTTTAAAGTCACATTATATCAACTGTAAATAAATAAATCCAATTTAGGTCATTGGAATGAATTTCACATTTAAATTGGATTTAAAAACATTTCAAAATTTTGAACATTTTTACTTTAAAAATATGCTTTGTCCTCCCGTATGTGACATTAAATTTAAATTAATTTCTTCAACATATATGATGGAAATTTAAAAAATGGATCAAGATTTGGAATAAGAATAATTTATATTATATGATAAGGATAAATTTGTTTTTTTATAAAAAATATTAGTGAAAGTAATTAATTTAAATTATAGTGATTAAGAGAAAAATTAACTTAACAGGGGACTGAACCTTAAACTTAAGGGGAAAATGACCTAGACACTTGTCCAAATTTCTTTGGATCACCATTTTTAAACTAAATCATCCATTTTATATAATTTTATTCATTATTGGATTCACATTCTGTAAGGGAGACCTCTCAATGGTGTTTACCTTTTTATATTTAAAAGAATGACACTCCTCCTCCACTATAAAAATGCACTCATCCCACCAAATTATTCACACATCTCATGCCATTTGGATCAACCAAACTTTACCCAAATAATCAAAAAATATACCTCCCTTAATCCTAGGAGCCTCTCTATGGGAATAAATATAACTGAAAAATTATTTTGGTATAAACCAAAAGGAGTTACCTGAATAAGAGGTAGTGCTCTTCAACAATCATGTTTGTTTCATTCACTTATCCAACCAAAAAGTTATTTTTAAATCATGATTATATAATAACCTCAGTATCTTATATATATTGATATTTTTTTATTCTAATATAACTTCTCACCATTTTGCACACATCAATTAAATGGGATACACGATCATTGTTTGGGTGTATGGCGGACCACCGCCTTGAAAATCAATGTCGCTCGTTCTTTCATTACCACCTTTCATGGTTAGAAATAATGATAAATTTATAGTTTATATATGATATATATAGTATTTATAATGTATTTGGGTCATTAGAATCAATTTCACTTTCTTATGATCTTTTTTATATTAAAATACATTTATCTTAAATATCCATATTATCATGTGATGAATATTATTATTCTCTAAATTGTATAACATTTTTAAATATGGTGTTAACTTTTATATTTATTTGATTATATGGGAAAAAATTGATAAATTTGTAACTTTTATTCAGTAAGAATATTTGATAACACATATTTTTTATTAATTTACTTGATTACTCGATATATGAGGGATGCTTTGGAATGGCATGGATAGGTGGGGCCAAAAATTTATATATACCCTCGATCCACCAATAGGTTCTCATGTGGCAAATCAATTGTCCAAATTAAAATGGGTTTCTACCTATAGTGTTAAATCATCTTGTGAAATGTCTTGACAGTATAGGTTTTCATGTGCCCCAAACCTGACATCCAATAATTAAGAATTTCTTTCATAGATATTTCAATTATTATTGTTATTATCCATGATATTTTCATATTATAAAATATATGCATTAATTTCATTCTCACTATATAGATTAAATTTCATGTTCTTTAGTTATTTACCTTTCACATATTTCTTATTCCTTATCCAGTTATTTAAATGGCATGTTTTCTTTGTTATTTACCTTTACATGTTGATTTATTCTTATTAATTAATTATTACTTCCACTTTACATACCCTTAATGAGAATTTCACCTCACATTTATTATGTTTCCTTTCCCCTATGTTATGAAGATAAATCCTCTGAATGAGTTTCAAGGATGATGAGATTTTAGTTATGTTATGTTTTTTTTTCTTTTCCCAATGTATTATGGGTATCATGTATATAATATGGTTTTCTAAAAATGATAAATTTTTTGGTCGTTTGGGATTTGATTCCATATAATCATTCCAATGTAATAATTTAATGCGTCGACTCTGATCTTTTGGGGTTAGGTAATTACAATTGGTATCAAATGGAGGCTAGTAGAAACCTTAAAAACTAGATTTAGAAAAAACATGGATTAGGGAACATAACCCTAATGTAGACTTTGATGATAAGTATATAAGAAAAAACATGAATTTTTTTAAGGTTGATATTATGTGGGTTTTCCTAGAAATATTTCCATGTTTGGATACTAAAAATGGATGTGGTTTTGGCAGAGATGTACCTAAGGCTAACAACTCTAAAATGGTGCATCGGTTCTAACTCGAGTGTAACCTGATACACAAGAACCAGCGTTACTGTGCACCTTGTTTGACACTCTTGGGAGATACTCTTAGTAAAATTCACATTTAAATTACAAATAATTATAAATGATTTAAAAATAGATATATACCAAAAGAAACCATGTTTATAATTATGATATTAGATATGCATAATTTTTTCAATTTAATGTAAGTGATATTCCATATTTAGAATTATACAATTTTCATAATTTTATGATATAATATTGTATATTCCATTTTTTATAAATGTCACTTATAAGTGAGAATGGTATCAATATTCGTGGACAATGTATAGGTTTACCTACGTAGAAAGTTGATATAGCTGGTATTCCAACTAAGGAGATTATGGATATATTATGGAAGCTTAATCAAGATATTACATGTAACATTTCTTGGATGTAACAACCCATTCCACAATGATATTCTCTGATGTTGGATCGATTTATGCAATAGATGACCTCATCATTTAGTGGGACCACTGACCCAATGATGGTAGAGCAATGTATTAAGTCTTTGGAGATGATATTCATGGTATTGGGATGTCATTAAAAGGAAAATGTTACACTTATTGTGTATTGTCTCAATGGCGAGGATTACAATGGTGTTTGTTGATCTATAATACTATGGAGGAAGAGGAAATAGAACTCATGGATTAGAAATATTTTAAAAACACATTTTTTGAAAAATATTTCCCTCGTGAGCAGCAAACAGAAATGAATAGGAAGTTCCTTATCTTAATGAAAATAGAAGAAGGGAGTGTTGAACATTATGAAGATACTTGCACAATATTATTCAGGTATGATATAGATTATATACATAATACAAACTGAAATATTTCCACTTATTTTATGGTCTTAATAATAATATCTGAAGGGTGATGGTTTCTCAGACTTTTTCATCCTATGAAGAGATTGTTTTATGTGCCATCATAACAAAGAAGGAATTCTCAATATCCTACATATTCAAAGGAATATAAGAGAATAATAGGTCTTATGAACACCATAAAAAGGGATTGAGTAAAATAAGAAGAAGTTAAAGAAGGATTTTACAACATGTGATAATTGTGGAAAGAACCACCTAGAGAAATTATTGAAAGGATTGGGAGTTTGTTATAAGTGTGGAGAAAAAGTTTTACCAAGATACATAATGAAAAATAAAGAAGGAAATAATTTTTATCTAGTGTTAAAAATTCAAGGATATGGGTTACTATGAAAGTAGATTCCCCAAGAGTCAAAGAAATATACCTCAGAATTTGTTAAGGGATCACGGTCAAGCATCTGTTATTGAACCAACTAAGGTGGAATGATTAATGTGATTATATATTTGCATCTATAAAATATTTTGTAAAATATTTTCATTGAAGATGTTCTCATAATATCATTTATTAAATATATAATTATTTTAATGCAGTACTTTTTTCATTAAAGATTTGAGATCATATATTGAATGGTACCAAGAAAATTGATTAGATAGCAAGTTAAACTTCTTGGAAAACACAAGGTTGAGAAAAATATAACCCTTAAGATGTTCCTGATGTTGAGAAAATAATGTTAAATAAAGATATTATTTATATGGAAAAAGTAAATTGGATAATTCTAACTACCATGAAAATGAATCTAAATTTTTATATCATAATATTTTGGAATGGTTAGCCATTTATGAAATGATTTAAGTTGAAATTTGGATGAGGTTTTAGAGATTGATGTTTTAATTCAACCTATGATGCTACTTGTGCTAATAGATGAAGTAGAAATTTTTAAAGTAACATACGAATGATAATATTTTTCTTATTAATATAAATATATCATGTAATTATATTTCCTTACATTATTATACAGCAATGGAATTCCTCAACTCCAGGAAAAAGGGTCTTAAAACAAGAATGTTATGCTATTATAATCTTTTTTATGATATCAATGACCTTTATTTAGACCTATGGTTTATTTTTTTTTTTTCAATAACATTCTCATGAACATTTTTTCTATCACTCTCCATCAAAACTCGATGGTTATATTTCTGTTTCATATCGATGTTTTCATTAATGTTCTCTTATTTTAAATCTTGGTTTTTTGTGAATTTTGCATTTACTTTTCCTTCTTATTAAGAATATGTGTTATTAACACTATTTATGATGTGGGTTTTTTTAAAATAGTTTATTTTAAAATATCAATCCCTTGATTACTAATATCATGTTTTAATTATAAGGATGCAATTTATTGAAGGTGGGGAGAATGTAACACCCTAAGATTTTATAATATTTTACATTTAGACTAATTTTTTTCATATGTTGCTTTATATGAAAACCCAAGTTAATATTATGTTATAAAAAACAAAAAATTTTGTGTTATATACAATTAAAACCAAGGTTATCTTGCATTATATGAAACAATAACTTTCTTCGATAGTTATCATAACATGCGACACCAAGTTTAATTGAACGATAATATATTATTAAAAATATTATTAGTTAATATAATAAGATATATACTAACAATTAAATTCTTAGTTATGAATATTATTAAATAACTTATAAAAATATATAGTTTAATTCATTGGTTACCAATTAATGGGAAATGACTATAGAAATCTAATTAATATAAAGCCAAATATTTTACAAAAAATATTATTTTATGCCAAAGGTGTTTTATCATAATAAATTAATTAATTACTATTATTGAATGATATTAAAAAAATACATATATTACATATTAAATAAAATATTTTTTATTTTCATCCAATAGATTTTATAGTCATATGATAAGAATAAATCCAGTTTTATGTTTAAAATTTGTATTCTTCTAAAAATGCAATTTTATCACCTTTTAATGACGCACCAATTTTAAAAATAAATTTTGACACTTTTATAAATTTTATATGTCATAATAAACTTCATTTTTGAAATTATAGTTTCAAAATTTTCTTATGGTGAATGTTTTTTATTTTTCTGTGAAGTTTTATTTTTTGATGAATAGTGAAAAATTCTGATTTTTAATAGAAAACTGACTTTTCATCTAAATAATTTATAAGGTTAAATTGTATTTTAAATTTAATTTTAAAGTAAAATTAGATCAATTTTACATAAATTAATCCAATTTAAGTAATTTTAATAAATTTCACATTGAAATTGGATATAAAAAACATTTCAATCTTTTTAACATTTTGACTTTAAAAACGAGCTTTGTCGTCTCGTCTGTGGGCTTAAATTTAAATTAATTTCTAGAACTTATGTAATGAGAATTTGGAAAAATGAATTAAATATTTTGAATTATAATAATTTATAATTTATAATTTGGTTAACTTAGTTTTTTACTAGAAATATTAGTGAATGTAATTAAAATTAATTATAGTGATTAAAAGAAGAATTAATTAACAAGGAACTAATCCTTAAACTTAATAGAAAAACATGACCTATAAACTTTTCCAAAAACTATTTTATGTTTATATTTATTCAATATACTCCATTTTCACTAATTGTATTCATTGTTTTAGTCACATGATGTAAGGGAGACCTCTCAATAGTATTTAGTGTTCTATATTTACCAGAATGTCACTCTCCATCTATAAAAAGGCACTCGCCTCTCCCACTTATTGAAAAATATCATAACTTTTTTATCATCACAAACTTGAAACAATATGATTCAAATATCTATTTCTTAATCCTATAATCCTCACTTTTTTAATAAAGAAATCCAAGAAGTCTTTTGGTATAAACCAAAAGGAGTTACTCGAATAAGTGGTAACATTCTTCAACAATCACTTTTGATTCATTTAATTCTCCACCCATTAAATTATTTTTAAATCAATATTATATAATAAAATAAGTATATTAAATATTATTGTATTTTTTTAATCTTATATTTCTACATAAACTTTCACACACATTCAACAAATGGGATACACAACCATCGTTTGTGTGTACGGAAGACTACCGCCTCGCGAACTGATGTTGTTTGTTCTTCCATTACCACATTTAAAGAATGGAAATAATTATGGATTTATAGTTTATATATGATATATATATATTATTAATAATTTCTTTATTCCTATTTAAGTTTTTATATACCTTCATTATTTCCATCTTGTGGGAATACGATAACATCATTTGTGGATGTGTGGACTACCACCTCCTCAAAGAGATGTGATTTGTTCATTCTATACATGGAATGTATAAAGGATAGATTTAGTAAAAATATGTGAAATATATGACATAAATATAATAATTTAATTATAATATATATATATATCATTTACTTTTCATTATTTTAACTTGATAAAAAATGGAAGTCATGTTCATGCATACGTACAGCCTACCATCTCCATTAACGGTGCTTTTCATTTCTGATCTCTAGATTTGATGGATTAATATAAATAAATATATAATTAATATATATGATATTTAAATAATTTTTTAAATTCCTTATATGATTAAATAATGTTATAAATAATAATAACAACAAGTATAAAATCAAAACATACTCGAAAAACTAGGCAATTAACACCTAAAATAGTGAAAATAATGAAAGATTGTTAATAAATAGGTAATAAGATATTATAAAAAGATAATATATGATATTATAAATATTATTATGTATCTTATATATGTTAATAAAATTCTTAAAACTATTATATATTAATTTTAAGGATTTTCACCCAAAATTAAACCCAATGTAATGGATTTTCATCTCACTTTTTACATCTGTGAGATAAGTGTCATATTCAGCCCTTACTTATTTCATGTTGTGTATATACTACCATTTTTTCTTTTAATATTTTGATTCAATAATTATTCATAGTAATTTAAGTTTCAATTTTAGTTATCTCATTGAAGGGGTTTAAATTAAAAATTACCAGGTGGTAAAAGTTATCTTTTCAATTTCACTTTCTTTTTTTGATTGTTAACTTTCTCTTGAAACAATCACATACTTATGATAATTTTTTAGTAAATTAAAAGTATTTTAAATATATATCTTCTCATGTGGGGGAAATTATTATTTCCTAAAATGTATACCATTTTTACATATGGTGTTTAATTTGATGTTTGTTTGATTATCTGGGGAAACATTGATAAATTGGTTTCTTTTATTCAATACAAATATTTGATAAGGAATATTTTTTATTAATTAAATCGATTACTCGATATATGAGTAATTATTTAGACTGGATATGATAAGTGGATCCTAGAAATTATATACCCACTCAAATAATTGATAGGTTCTCGTGATAAAAATTATTTGGCTAAATTAATCGGATTTCTACATGTAGTTTTAAACCGTCTTTGTGAAAGGTCTTGATGGTATAGGCTTTCATGTGCCTCAGACATGATGTTCAATAATCAAGAATTTCATTAATATATATTTCAGTTATTACTACTATTATCTATGATATTTTCATATGATAAAATATATGGATTCATTTCATTCTTAGTTTATTGATTAAATGGCATGTGTTTTTGTTATTTACCACGTCATATTGATTATGCCTTATCTAGATATTCAAATGTCATGTGGTCTCAGTTATTTACCTTTCCTTGTTGATTTATTCTTATTGATTCATTATTTCTTCCACTTTAATTTCCCTTACATATAATTTTATCTCACCCTTATTATGTTTCCTTTCCCTAGATTATAAGGAGGAATCCTTTGAATGAGTTTCAAGGATGTATATATTTTACTTAGGCTGTGATTTATTTTCCTTTACCAATGTATTATGGGTATCATGTATGTAATCTGGTTTTCCAAAATGACTAAAGTGTTCAGTTATTTAGGATTTGATTCCTTGTAATCATTTTAATGTAGTAAATTAATGCACTAACTTTTGTCTTCTGGGTTTGGATCATTAAATACTGCAATGCTCACTTATTTACTAGTCTTACTGGTACTATATTATGACCTATCACTTTAGGGGTCCTTGGATTATTTTTCTATATGAATTGACATACATTCCATGTCACTGTTATATATTTTTTTACTTATTCCACTATGTTTTTATTTAATGATTTTATTTAGTAGGATTGAGGGTATAGTCTCCTCACATGTGAAATTTAAACCCTCTTAGTTATTTAACAGCCTCTTTCATATGGGGGAGTGTATGAGGCTTTGAGGAAAACTAGATTGAATTTAATGATTCATTTTGGGGATTGACACACACCAACATAAGTAAACATAGAACATTTTTAATTTTTAACTCTAAATGTGCGAAATATAGTCCTTTTTGTGATATGGTTTCCTCTAGCATCACACTTCCCACTAAAATCATCATATAGGTACATCGAATAGAGTATTACCTTTAAACTTATGTTTTCATTTATCTTAACAATGATTTTTTCCATCATGCACATAGGTGAATCCATATCTTTATAAAAATAAATTTTTACATAATAATAGAAAAAATAATCAACCAAATATACTTGGTATCCTCTATGGCGTAGTAACTCACTCTCTAGTGTGAGTTCCTATAGACCATTGTTCATTCCACTACAAAATTTAGCATCTCCATAGCATAGACACCACTATTGTGGTGTAGTAAAACTTTTTGTCAGATAGATGTGGTGTGGACATCAATTACGATGCATATACCATTAAATTTTCAGGGCCACTAGAAATCAACCCAATCACCATCATAGAATAGATTCTATTTTATAGCACACAATATCTTGTCCAATCAAATTCTACAAAAAAGTAACAAGCATTGTCATGTGAGGGTCCTTATTTCAATTTCATCTATCAGGAACTCTTCTATAATATTTAAAAACATTGAATCATCTTAAGTATCATCTTAATTAAATTCTCTAAATATCTTCACTTCATAATAATTATGAGTTTTAATATTATTTATGTATTGATATTAAAATTCAATACAATGAGTCACATCCACATCAACCTATTTCTCCAACTTCTCACAAAATCATCTCAATGCCTCTTAGCCTCAATAATCTTCCACTTTTTTTCATACAAGGAACATAAATCAGTTTAAAACTCTAAATACTTATCAATGAATCACCAATATATAATTATTGTCCTATATGAGAGAGATCAGTGTAAGAAATAAAAACATTGAAAAAATAATATTATATTTTCTATAGCATAATAGTGATCTATAACCTTTAAACCTAAACGACTCAATATAGCATGATGATTTGATACCAATTGAAAACAAATCAATCATATCATAAATTCTAGAATATTGTCAACATATAAAACACACTAAATCGTCTCTTAAAAACATCTGTACGAACTTTAATAAACTTTAATAATAGTAAACTCACATGCAAAAATGTTGAAATCATAGCTTTCCCTTTTTATGAACTCTCTCAAAAAAAATATTCTAACCTTAAGATAAATACATATAAGTGGATACATTCCTAATAAATATCCTCTCCCTTTCACAATAATAAAGAAAATAAATATAAAAAAATATTTATATATTCATTTTTCTCCCCCATAGACAATAATATCAAAAGAAACAAATTGAGAGGGGATAGAACATGATACCTTTGATCAGTCATGGATTAGGTTGAATGCATAACTTCAATCTCATATTCTAGAATGCTTATATAGATAGTATCCTATGGAAAACATCAGTATTTTATTCTATTGTTGGAATAAATCCTACCTTCAATTCATTTATCTCCACAAGATCATTGAAAAAGTGATATCTAATATCAATGTGCTTTCTACTATAATATTGGATGGGATTATTAAATAAATTAACATCAACCTAATTATCACATCCAATAATAATTTGTAACTTCACTCCAACTTTAAATTCTACTAACTATATACTTATCCATATTAACGTATTCGAGGCGTGAGTTTCAACCACATATCCTACCTCAGTGGTGCTTAAAGTCACAGAACTCTAAATCTCAGTGTGCCAACATACACACCTTTCAACCAATAATAAATATCCACTTGATGTGGACCTTTTTACATCATCAAAAACCACAACATCTATATTTGTATAACCAAACATTTCAATATTTCATATACTATCTTATTTTAACCAAAAATCAATTAGGTCATTAATATATATTAGAATCAATATTCTATCAAAAAAATGGAACTCTTTTCATCCACTTTGATACCTAGAATAAATTTTAATATAATACACTAAATATAACCTTAAATTTGTAATATATAACTTATATTCAATCAACATTGTAAATTCTATAGGATCATCATCCTTCCCTTACTCATCCTTTGAAAACATTTCTCCCACTAAAATGGGTGTGGAAATAGTCTTTGAATCATCCATTTTAAACCTTTTACAAAGTTATTTATTATAATTATCTTGAGAAAGAAAAATTTAACATTTATTTTGAGATATTTGTAATCCTAGAAAGTACTCATTTCTCAAAATATATACATTTAAAATTCCTCCTTCATATCCTTAGAAAACATTGGGCGTACTTCTTCATAATTTCTAGAAAATATAATGTCATCTTTATTAAAAATAAAAAGAAGATGTAATTATTTTTCATATTTGATGTAGATGTTGTTTATTACTCTTACCTTTATGAAATTCAAACACTTAAAGTTTTTTTCACTCTTATTTTTCAAAAATTCATATACTTAAAGTAGTTTTTCAGCTTATAATATCATTATATTTAAGCTTGTTTCATCCCATATAAAGACTTTTTCATTATAAAGTCTTTATTATCATATTACATAATAAATAAACCCCAAGGTTTCTTAATAAAAACATCCTCTTACAATGATAAATTAAGTAAGTTATACTTTACATCCATTTAAATTATCCTTTATTACCACTTGGATAAAATAGAAAGAAAAATTATAGTGGTTTCATGTCTTGGAACTAATTAAAAATTCTCAAAAAAGCCATTCCTTCAACCTTTGAATAATCTTTGTGAACTAATATTCCTTTATTTGTTATCACTTCACATTTCTCATTCAATTTATTCTAGAACACCCATTTTTTTCGATGACATTATTCTATTTAGTCTTCAGTATGAACTCCCAAGTTCCATTATTCCATATCTAGTCTAATTATTCATTTGTATCATCAACCTATACTTGATAATTTTTTTATTTTTAAAATTTTATTGGTTAAACTTGATATTACAATGATTTATGAGTTGAATTACTTATATTACTCTTAATTTTCACTTTTTATCTATGATTCTCATTTAATATTTGAACCTAAACTTTCCTTCTCAACCTTAGATTAGATCAGTGAGATTACTACTATTCACATTAAATGGAGGAATCTTATTCACCGACCTATACATCTTCAACACATTCATCTATATGTAAAATTTCTTTAGGATCTTTAAAAAAACAACATCATCATGAGTTCTGGAACATTATGTATCATGTTTAGATTCCTTCCTTGATTTATCCAGAACAATCACATCAGAAAAATCAATGATATTTCCATTTTTTTAAACAATGATGGACTCTTATATTTGGAGGATATCAATTAAGTATCCCAATAACACCTTTATTTTAAAACATTCCAATATTCTCGTGTTTCACATTGATAATATAATGACTATAAAATAAGTAAATATACTTAAAACATGGAGATTTTTTTATATTATATCTCATAGGATTACATATATGAATTCATCATGTGTAAAAACTAGTTGTGGATATAAATTTTATACCAATATATTGTATCCAAAAATAATGAGTGCCATGTAGCTCATCCAACGTTATTCGAGCCACCTCCACTAAATATATTTTATTCCATTATGAAACACCATTATATCAAAGTTTTTATGGTTCACTAAGTCCATTTTAGATTTCATGTTTCTCCGAATAAGATCCAAAATCATCATTAGTGAATAAGGTTCCATTTTCGATTCGAATCATCTTGAGAGGAAAATCACATTATTTTCTAAACATCTTCAAAAATAATAAAATAGTTTTAATGCCATTGATTTGTGTTTCTTGAATATAACACTTGTAAAATGAGTGAATTAATCAATGAAAGTAATATAATACTTATATCAATTAGTTTATTGACTCCTCATAGATATGTTTACATCTAAATTAATGATCTTAAATGGTTGTTTAGATTAAATCCATACCAACTTATGTGAATAGTTAATAATATTCCCCTTTTGGAATTTTGATAACATCTAATATAATTCCATTCAAAAAAAAAACATCACAAAAATTTTATCCTCAAGTGAAAAAATTAATCTTTAATTGGAAAATATAGAAGATTAATTGATTATAGAATTCATTTTAATCTTTTATAATTTGATAGAATGATTTCATAGTATCACCCACTTGAAATCTGTTTCCTTTAGTCTATTTTTATTTTGTCAAAATTTTTCCATATTCAATATTCTTAACAAATAATCCATCCTTTTTTGACCCCAATTCATTTCCTTAATTTAAAAGCTATAAAACACTTAGGATATTATGTTTTAAACAATCAGGAAATATAGTGTTTTGGGATTATATTTTTTCTTTCCTCGTAATTTATTATCCAAATACTTTAATATTTATATTAATATCATTACCAATGTTCATTTAGTTATTATTAAACTTCTTCAAATCTTTTAAGATTTTTAAATATATTTTTCATGTGAGATGCGAATCCACTCTACAAGATCCATGAAATTTCCCATTTAGATGCTTTAAGTTATACTTCCATAATTATAGCCTTATTATTTCTTTTCTCTTATTCTTATACGACTTTTGAGTACTGAAACTCATTTTTTCTGGTATTTGAAAGTAATATGTTGTCCATATTTATTTGACTCTCTTTCACCCTTGTTAGATTCATAAGTTTTAACTCCTTTTTCTAACATATTGTTTTGGTGAAATCCCAACTGATTACACTTCACATAAATATTATTTGCATCTCTTTTGGATACCCCTATTAGAGAGGATTTTTTACTCAAGTAAGTGATCCCATAATTTCCAAACATTGGAATATCACTTGATTTAGCTACAACCTTGTTTTTTATTAATTGATTTTTCTTTACATAATTTTCACCGACATTCTCTAAATTGTTCTCATTATTGTGTAATGAATTATTTTTATCTTATTGATCTTAAAACTTAATTGAACATTATCCAACATCTGAAATAAATTTCTAAACATTGTATATGCACTTCTTCAAAACCTCTTCAATTCGGATTCAGTTTTGTTTTGAGTGATAAATATAATTTTATTTCCCCATTAATATTTCTTCAAAATTCATGTTATGATTATTCTAATCATCGTGAAACTTATTCAACCCTTTAACTTATTTAAGAAACATTTTATTTTTAAAAAAATAGATTATTTATTGATAATGGATTCATCATCTATCTTAAATTTTTGATCACCTTATTCTATTTGGAAATCATTAAGATGCATTACTCTAATTCTCTCTATAGAACTAATATTGTATCAATATATTATTCTTATTAACTTTCTGAATAGATTTCATCTCATGAAATATTTTCATCATTATGATTATAAATGATTAGTTTTTCATCATCTTCACTATCATATAAATACTCATATTCATCTTCTTACTCATTTTTCTATTCCTTATTTATACAAGAGGTTTCTACAATTAAATTAAGATAATTTATTACTTTTTTCATTTTTAGAAGCCTTTGTTTTATTGTGTTTCCTCTTTGAGAATATTTTAGGCATTAAATATTCTACTTCATTATCTTAATTAGTTTTTTATATTATAAAATATTAAATATAGTTCCCAATAACTCCACACCTGAAATACTTTAAAGAGATATTTACTTTGAATTATTCTTTACCTCTTGTCATATTTCATGATAAATGATACAAAACTTAATAAAAATTCTACTAAAAATATTTTTTATAATATAAACCATTAGGTTATTACTAAACTTTTCATAATATTTGTCTTTAAAAAAATATTTCTTTTTTATCCATTCCCTTATTATTGATAGCACTTTCTTTCCTAATTTCATAAGATATAAAAATAATATACACGTAATGAAGAGGAATATCACATGGGACATTTTCTTTTAATATAGACACTTTAGAATCAAACTCATTTGGTAAGTTATATTTAATTTTTTCAATAATATCAATGTCTTCTAACTTCTCTATATAGCCTATGATTATGATCGAAACTTTATTCAACCTTGTTAATAATCTTTCAATACTTTCATCATCATGAATCCATAGATCATCATACATAAGTTTACAAAACATAAATTTACCTTGATTCAATTTGGAATATCATTCAAATATATTATGAAGATTATCCTATATATCGTATGTTTTGTGGATTCCTTTTACCTTCAAAGTATCACAATTCACGAGTCATGAAAAAATATAACTCTATGCATGACAATATTTTTTCAAATGAAACTTATTTATTTTTGTTATGGAAAAATCTTAAACCTATAAAACTAACCCATTATTTTTATCTTCCAAAACGTCATAACTGATATAAAAAGGGTATGGAACCATCATGTCTATCCATAAGTAATATCTTTCCCAAAAAAATATAATAATACCTTTAAAATTCAATTAATTTAAATTATACATTGTAGATAATACAAATTAGTGACTTATTCTTCAAATTTAGATAGAGAGTGTTAAAATTCCAACAACTTCAAATTTCCAATCATAAAAAGGGTATTCTCTTATTATAACACTTGTATAACCACATTAGGATCAATGAAATTTCATTGAGAGGGGGCGAATTAGTGATATATATTTAGTTATTTCAAAATAACCTTCACCACCTATTATGATATAGTGATGATTACTGCAACACATCCAAACACACACTAACATAAGGGAACACATCTAATTTAGAATGCTCGCCCCTCAATTTGAGAAGGCTAGTCCTTGGTGTGATATGGATTCATTCAAGGTCACACTACCTACTTAAATCATCATGTCAGTACAATGACTGAGTAATAAATTTGAAACTCATGTTTTCACATCTCCTGACTATGATTTGGTGCATCCCACAAACATGTGCATCCCACACATTATAATGATAAATTTATAGATAACAACACAAAAAATATTTAACCAAAAAGACTCCCTCTATGTTTTTGATTGTACTGAATTATTCCACATACAATATACTTTTACTACATATGGAAAATAATAATTCTTCTTCAAACATTCATTGGAAAAGTTTCTTCTTCACTTTGTATGTAGATCATATACACATAAACGCTATGATCATTTTCTTATTCTTCCTTTCAATTAATTTGTATAATAAAATGATATACATTATAATTAACATATTTAAAATTTTCACATATTTTATCTCTCTTTAAACTTATTTCTACACAATAAATCACACCTCCAATCTGAACTGTAATCCCCAAATTCCTCTAGTTTGAATTTCAATTTCAATTTCAATTTAAAAACAAAAACAATTCTTAAAACTCAGTATTTATTCCATTATTCCAATAGATCTTGATCATAAAAATTTTAATTTTTATTTAATATATATATAAATAAAAAAAATATCTCAAATGAATGCAACATAGTATGATTCTTATAATATTCCAATAATCCAAATCATGGTGTGGGAACCTCCATTTCAAAGTAGAAAAGTGGTTCAATCAAGTAATTTTTTAGCAATTGTAGAATTTTACAATATGATAACTGATCTATAGATTTGAGGTCTCAAATTCTACAAGAATATCCCAAAATAACATATCTTCCTCTATAGTGTGGTCCATGAACTTTGGTGTGTTCTTCTATATTCTTTTTGGAAAAAATCATATAATATTATCTATTGAATGGATATCCCAAATTCTCTAGTAGAAACTAAAATCTATATTTATAAGAATTGTGGAATGGATACCTATAATTGATTCTCCCTTGAGGCATAGTTACCCACTCTTCAGTGTGAGGTCATATAGACCATTGTTCATTACACTACTAAATTTGGAAGCTCTATAGTGTAGATACTAATACTGCAACATAGTCTTACTTGATGTCTGTTAGATACAATGTGGACATCAATTATTGAATAGGAACCACTAATTTTTTAATTCCACCTAAAATCAAACCAGTTACCTTTGTGGTGCAATTTTTATTTATGCCCAGAACACCTTCTCCAATAAACATGTACAGTGTATTAAAAATCTCTATAGCATGGTGTTCCTTCCTTTAATGGATTGAATCATAAACAATTTCCTTGATATATAAACATTTCTATCCAACATAATAATTCTATGAATTTAAGTTTCTAAATATATTCACTTCACAATAAATGTGATTTTGAACCTGATTTATGTATTGATAAAAAATACAATACAAATCATTTTATCTACTTCATCATCTTTCACTAACTTCTCAAAAAGTCATCTCAATGCCTCTTGGTCTTAATATATGGGCTTATGTATATATATTTCTAAAAACTGATATTTAATATTTTATGTTATAGAGACATAATGAAATATTTAAAATTAATTAAATCAAATGTGAGATCACTTTCTCTTACATGAGAGTTTTATTTTAGAATTTGGAAAAGTTAATGAGTTCAAATGTTATGGATTCTATAAGTTTGAAGAGATGATGAATTGGAAAACTCTCAAACACCACTAAGAAACATAATATTTATTTGAATCATATATATAAGTAAATAACCATAAGTGTTTTTGGACTCATGGAAATTTAGTATATAAAAAATAATTACTCTAGTACTGTGATAATAATGATCAAACCACAAAGAAAGTTTAATAATTTTCTAGTATAAAACAAAAAAAAAGATAAAGGAAGACAAAAAAAATCAAGAATAGATTAGAAGGGTGAAATGGGATAAGTGATAGGGAGAACAAAAATAGATAGTTGTGACAGTCAATGGATGAATTAGGGTCGTCGAGCTATTATGAACAGATGAAAATATGGTCTCTAATTCAACTCTAATTAATAAAATTATCCATTTCTTCATAAAAGGTGGGTATTCACTCAGATATCCATTTAGTGAACTTCCAAAGCTCAATTAACATTATTAAATTTTTATATTTTTATCTTAACCCTTGAATTAATCCATTCATTATAGATAAGAGATGCATTGACATTTTCTAATTTTCATTACTTTAGTAAATGATCTAAGGTGAAAACAAATCATTACCCTAACCTATCGACTATTGAGTATTGTGAATTGATGCTCATAATTAAAAAAATAACACCAAACTTAAAAATGCACTAAATGAAAGTATAAATAGAAATAGAATGGATAAAAATATAATCATTTCATACCATCCTGATTACCCTAATCTAAATAACTACACATTATTGGGAAACAATAAATGAAAATAATGAAATAAAATAGGTGAAGAAGCATCTTCGGAGAGATTCCTCTCCTCCTATAGAACTAATTTTGATTCCTGATCCCATATTGGTTTCCACCTCTCTATTCATTATACTTATGGTCCATGAATGTGGTGGTGAAATGATCAAATTGATTTTGGTGATCAACTAGTTCTATAATGGATGGATAGTGTCTGATAACCAGGGATCAGATGGTTCTGGAATGGATGGTACCTCCCATGTGAAGCCTATCTCTTCTTGTGTTAACAAAAAAAAATATCCACACCTCTAGAATATCCTACCTCTCTTCTATGTGGAATGTCCTGAGATTCCCATCACCACATTCCAATGGAACACCTAGTGAGTGTAGTAATTATTCTATAATATAATGAACTCATCACATGAGGTCAACACTGACTCGAGGGATCTCTCACTCTCACAGTACTTCTAGCAGTTTCTAGCTCCTTGTAGCACTTATTTCATGTTTCCTTAAGTACTAGCACATAAATAAATTAAAATTATTATTAATATAAATAAATATCGTAAATTTATATAATATATATATATTTATTATTATTATTATTATTATTATTATAAGAATTTAATAAAATATAAATTAATAATAAATATTAATAATAATTAAATATATATAACTATGTATATAATTATTATTATATATGTGTAAATATATACTTATATATATATATAATTACTTTTATTTTTATTTTTATTATATTATTATATATATAATTATATATAAAAAACAAGAAAATAGAGAGAGTGGTATGATTTCTTCGAAGGATGAGGGGGCATTAGCCTTCATGTCATCCTTCTCTAATGGCGGCAGTAACATAATAGGAGTGGTGAAGGGAATTTCCAACCTTCTAAGGTGGTGTGAGCTTGGTATCCCTTGATTTAGGTTTTTTTGTTTAGTTTTGATGTTCTTCGATCCCTATTCTTTAATCAGTGAAACATTTAGATTTGGCTTCGACTCCAATCTTCACACGGTGGAACTAATTGGGATATTTTGGTTCAACCATGACTTCATTTAGTATTCTTGTCATCGGCTTCAGTAGAGTCATACTTGAATAGTGGTGGTAGATATCTAGTTTTCATATCTAGTGCTTCTAGGTATTTTTTGGGTCTGATTTTCTTAACATAGGTGGATCTTGATCTGGTTCATGGTGTCTCGAGTGTTTTATTAGACATAATCATCTTTAGGATCTCCAATAGAGGCTAGTGGTTCTTATGGTATTTTACTAGTGGGTGAGGAGACACTAGTAGATGGGGTGGAATAGTGGATCTTGTTGTATGGACTTTTTGAGTATTGGAGTGGAAATCAGTGGATAAATTGAATGAAAGCAAGGGTAGTGGTAGATAGTGAGTATTGCAACTGGATGATGTGTCGACAGTGTGTGGACATTGGTGGAACCAAAGCATACTTGCGGTGGATTAAGGCATTAGTAAATACTGATCTATCATGGCTAGGGTTTTTTTGTAGCAGATCGTTGGGAGGATAGTGGTAGATGACTTGTTTTGGAAGTAGAATATGATCAATGGTAACATAATTGTTCTATTGTTGGGTAGTGGCAGATGCAGACCCATCGAACCCTAAAAAAATAAACAAACTTATATAAATTTAAAAATTTAAAGTACAAAACAAATTAAAATTTAAAAAAATAAAATTATTTATTTTTAAATTAATAAAAAAGAATCAAATAATTTAATTTAAAACAAGAATAAATTATTAAAAAAAGAATATATTATTTGAAATAAAATTGAATACATAATTAATTAAAAGAACGAATTAATTGATATAACTAATTAAAATAATTAAAACTTAAGGAAGAAAATAAATTTCAAAAAACAATTAAAATAAATCAATTATATAAATAAAAAGATTACTTTTAAAATATCAGAATTATTAATTTGAAAAATAATTAAATAATGAATTAAAAAAATAAAAGACGTACAATAAATAAATGAGATAATTAATTCAAAATAAACTAAAATAAAAAAATTAATGAATTATAAGAATGTAAATGAAACACTATAATTATTTAAACAAGTAAAAATGAACAAGAAAATGAAAGTTCATAAAAAATAAATTATTTAACTTTACATTATTCAAAATGACAAAAATAGAAAACAAAATATATACTTTAACAATTAATCATAGTTTTAATAATTTAACATAAAAATGAAAACAATTGATAGTTATAAAAAACCTATATTATTTTAATAATAAAAAGAAAATTAATTATTAAAATTGATGTTGAAAAATAAGAGATAAAAAGGCCACATCAGTAACCTACTAAGATGGAGACTAATAATTCAATATTGGAATAAACCTAAAATGTGAAACGTAAATGTATCATTCTTAATTAAAAAATCCCATTAGTTAACAAATTTTATGAAGATGAGGAATTTATAGAAGTTAAAATATGATTATTCATAGTTAGTATTCAAGATTAAAATATAACTATGATAATTATTGATTTATTAATGATTCAAGACAATATTATTCATGGTCTTAATTATAATTAAAATGGGAAGTTCAGTATATGGCATCTAAGGAATTTTTGAATGTCAACAATAGTGATCAAGGATGTTTAAATTATTTAGAAGATTATTTATCTTTTTAAATGAGATAATGGTTTTTAGTGGAATATCTGTTCATATGGGTAGTTAAAAGAGGGGTAATATTCTATGATCATGGAATCATGCCCATGTGATCAGTTAAGAAGGAGAAATGCATGGGGGTTTTCTTCATGGATGTTTGTGAGAAAATTTTATAAATAATTATATCCTAATTTTCTAGAAATTAAATAATATTATATTATTAAGTATTGCATTGGGAGTGATGAAATAGAATTCATATATTAGAGAAAAAAAATGATCTACTTCATGTAGTTCTGTAACACCCAAAATTTCTAAAGTATGAACATTGTATTTGATAGTGTGTATGAAACATAACACCAAGCACATAAGGGAATATAATATCCTGAGAATTTATAATATATTTACTATTTCAAATAAATTGGATATATTTTTTAACTTTAAATTCATGTGACATTGAGTTAGAGTACATTTGATGTAATAATGAATTTTTTTTAATGACTTGATTTACACGTAAGACTCAGTTTTACCGAACGACAATATATTATAAAAATATTATTATTTAATATAATAATATATAAATTAGAAATTAAATTAACGGTTATGAATAGGATTAAATAACTTATGAAAATATACGGTTTAAAAAATATGAAATGAATTCATTTGTTATTAATTAATTAGAAATGAATATAATAACCAATTGAATATAAAGGGAATGTTTTTATAGAAAACTAATTTTATGCTCACAAACCTATTTCATGCTAAAAAATTAAATTAATTATATTTAGTGAGGGGTATAGATGTAATATATATATATATATATTCAATAAAATATTTTTTATATTCATCAAATAGATTTAATAGACCTGAGATAAGAACAAACTCAATTTTAAGCATTAAATACTTTATTTTTATTAATACGCTTTTAACGCCTTTTAATGGAGAACCTATTTTAAATCCAATTTTTGTAACTTTTATAAATATTATATACAAAAATAAAACTAATATTTGAAAAATACACATAAAAATCTGGTTATGGTGATTTTTTTGGAATTTTTTATGAATTTTCATTTTTTAATGAATAATGAAAAATACTAAACTTGAATTCAAAACTGATTTTTCATCTACTTTTTTATAAGGATAAATAAAATTTTTGTAACAAACCAGAACTATATCAATGAAATTTTCCTTATTTTGGTAATTTTATATAGTATATATCACATAAAATCACTTATAGAACATAATAAAAACATCATAAATGAAGAATGAATGAAATAAGAGGTATTTCTAAAAGTTAAGAAACCCATGCTGATGAAATAGTAACTTGACCTTAAGAATAGTAATATGACCCTTATGAATAGTAAATCAAACTAATGAATAGTAAATTCACCCATGAAAGTATAAATAAAATATAGACATCCAATAAATGAAAGTATGATATAATTATATCATAGTATAAGTAAGTGGATATTTTAAAAATTAATAATCAAGTGTTGGTATTTTTGTAAGTCATAAATATTTAATTACAATTTTGTAATTAATAAAATGCTTTAAAAGAAAATTAAATTTCATAAAATGTATTCATAAATAAATATTTTTTGACTTATTATTTTAGTATCACTTTATGATACCTTAGTAAATTTTTGAAAGTGTTATAAAATAAGCTATAAATTTAAAATCTGTATTTTTCGAGTAAATGATGGTTTTAATTAAAAATTAAAATTATCATATTTGTAAAATAAATTACTAAAATTTAGTTCATTTTTTAATTCTAAACATCAAAAAATGTTTAGGATAAGTTTTTGGATTTTTCTAAAATACTTTAATTTTTGGTAAATAGTAAAATACGATGATTTATGGTATTAGTACATTATAAGTTAAAGATACTATTCCTTGAGTCGTTGATGAAGTAAGAACCATAATCTCAAAAATCACATAACTATTTTAATATATTTTATTATATTTCTCAAATAATTCATATTCTTGATCCAAAATATTAAACAAATGAATAAAATATTAAAAAATCACCCCTCACATCCACTATAAATACCACCTCTCACCCCCCCCCCCCACCTTCTCCTCGCACTTTACCAGCTTTGATCCTTGTCAAAATTATTCCCAAATCTCTTCCAAACCCTATCACCCATTTCCAATATCTCTTCGTCTTAATAAAATACCAAAACCAATCCCTTTAAGAAGGTTCTCAAGGAGTAGTATTCGAGAGGTAAAATCCTCTTTCTTTTCCTTTAAATTTCTTTTCAAGTTCTTTTATTTTATTATTATCTTCTCACCTCCTCTGTAAAAATGAGAAGGATAACTCCATTATCATATATATACTGTAATTTTATCAGGTTAATGGAATATTCTTACTCAAACTTCTTTCTCTCTCTCTCTCTTTTATATTAAAAATGAAATCATCGTCTGAGAGGTGCTGATTTACAACCTTTGTCGATGAAGGATTTTCATTCTTAAATTTATCCTTTAAGTATAGTAATGAAAAAAAAATATGGTTAATCCATACTATAATATATGTATTAAAAGCATTATTATGTTATGTAAGAAACATATATACATAATACAAAATGATAAACCAAAATAAGTTTGTTGTGATCAATAATCGTCGTAATAATGCAAACGATTATCGCTAAATGTCTTATCTAATGATTCATCCTAATAAAATATAAACAAATGATATATATAACCATTTAAACTTTTTTATTTTCATTAATATTATATAAATTAAATTCTATATTATTATACCCATTCCACATGAACTTCAATACTCATATGCAAGGTTATAGATCCTACAAACCAAGGAAATGAACGCTCCAGAGCAATAAAATTGTATATTTTAACTCATAAAAAAGGCCATAAATAAAATTAATTAAATTATAGTAAATAAAATGCAGGTATAGAATGTAATTAATTAATTAATGGATTTAATTTTACTATCCAGGACGTTAAGGTCAAGTGCATAACCCATTCATACATAAGGTAAGGGTTTTCTTCCTGAACCTCCATTTTCATTCGGGTTATGATTTATTTCTCTTTATACCAATGTTATTATTAATTATTTTTATATAATTATTAAAAATTATATATATGTTAGAAAATCATATATCTAGATCATTTCATCATTCTTTGATGGGATAATAATTCTTTTACATGATTCTCTTCTCATTTCTTCCCGATACACAAGCCTGATTAAAGGGAATGTCTCGATTTCTTACCCTTTTTCAAGTACGATACATAATCTATTTTAAGGTGCCATTATTTCTATAAAATAAATATATTTTGATGAAAAAATATATTTTTTTCATTTCTGGTTTTATATAAACAATCATGATAAATAAAAATTATATTTCCAAAATAACTCTTCTTTGCAAAGTAAAAAAGGGTATTTCTCTCAAAAATTCTTCGATGATTTTATTAGAGTGTTTTAATCTATTTCAACACATATGTTTAATTTTTTGATTTATTGAGATTTATATATTATTATTTTCATCTACCATATTTTTTTAAATGTTTTATGATTGGTTTGACTATGGATGTTCAATCTTGATACCATTCACCTTGCTACTCAGATTTGTTAGTGATTGTGATTACATATTGGGGAAATTTATTTACGTATCATATACTCAGGATGTTAATTTTTATCCCCATTAATATGAGGAATTAATTAAACATTGAAATTGTTGATTGGGGCCTACTATAGACCCTCGATTCATCAGTAGGTCTCATGAGAAAAAACCGAATTGGGTTTTGGTCGAGGCATTACCCTAGTATTTTTAGACGTCTTGGTTGAGGCCTCGATGATATATTTCATATGACCAGAATTATTATTTCACTCATTATGATATTAGTAATTGATAAACCATTCAATATTTGACTAGTATAATACCCATGATTAAGGTTCATTCTCTTGTGATCAGTTATATGGATTTATTTACTCATCTTTCATTCCTTTCATATTATACTCATGTTTTTTATAAAGGCATGTGTTTTTAGTTATTAACCATGCCTAATATTTATGTTTATGATGAATTTTTCTGTATTACATACCCTTACTGGTAATATGATCTCACCCATTTCTTATTCTCTATTTTTCACCAGGATGTGAAGATTAATATTATTATGAATGACTTTCAAGGATAATCAAAGAGTTATAGATGTTTCTAATGAAATTTCTATATTTTCGTTTTTACTTTAAGGTTATAATGTAAATATTATTATTTTATATAGTTTTCAAAAACTACTAAACTCTTCGGTTCTTTGGGATGCATCTTACTTGTTTATATGTCAATGTAATAAATTAAGGAATCAGTTCCAGGCTACTAGGTTCAAGGTCTTTACAAATCTGAATTGGTTTTAAAGTTTAATTGGAACAATTTTTAATTAATTAATCTAATTTATCTCATTAGAATAAATTTAAAATTGATATTAGATATGAAAACCTAGCATACTTTTGAACGTTTTTACTTTAAAAACCCACATTTTCATCTTGTTAGTGGGATTAAACATAAATTAATGTCTGCCACTTCTATTATTTTAATTTTTCAAAATGGATTCCATATTTTTCATCACCATAATTTATAATTTCTAATAAGTCCATATTATTTTTTAACTAAAAATATTAGTGAAAGTGATTAAAATTAATTAAAATGATTTAGGTAAAATTAAGACACTTTGGCTAAACAAATGTCTGCAAAAATATATCATAAAAATCCCTAAACTCATAATATAATCATTCCCTTGGGAATAAATCCATCCAAGTAATCCCTTTGGTGAAAACCAAAAGGAGTTACTCAAAGAAGAGGTAACATCTTTGCTCAAAGTCTTTAGTTTCATTTCTTTCCCTGCTCCCCAAACTATCCTAATTACATGATTATATAAAAACACCAAAATCAGAAATATTTTGAGATATTTTTATGCTAATATTTCATTATACACTTACACACACTTTCATCTAATGGGTAATGAAATTACTGTTTATGTGTATAGTGAATTACTGCCTCATGAAATGATGTTGTTCATTCTTCTTTTACCACCTTCCATGGTTGAGAATTATTTTGGACACACTATTTATATATTATATATATAATATTTATTATTTCATTATGCTTCTTTAAAAATTTTATAACACATATAATTATACATTACATTTTTTCTAAATAAGATAACACCATTTTTTGAAGTGTGGACTACCGCCTCCTCCAAGCGATGTGATTTGTTCATGCAATGCATGGAACGTCTTAAGGATGATTTTAATAAACCTATGTTACATATGTGAAGTTAATATTATATTGTAAATATAATATAAATATGTATAATTTACTTATAACTCTTTTAATATAATAGAAAAATGAATGTGGTGTTCATGTGTACGTACAGTCTACCATCTCCCTGAACGGTGCATTTTGTTTATTATCTCCAAATATTGTGGATTATTCTAATTACATATGTAAAAAATATATATGATAATTAAATAATGATTTAAATTCTATATATTATTAAATCACGATCTATGTAATATGAATAACATGTAAAAATTAAAACATACTCAACAAACTAGGAAATTAATACCAGAAATATTGAAAATAATTACAGATTGTTATCAAATAGGTAATAAGATATTATTATAAGATGATATGTGTTAATATAAACACGATTAAGTTACTAAAACTCTTAAAATATTATACCATATTTGAAATAATGATCACAAAAAAGGAAATGTAAGGTAAGGGATTTTCATCTCACTTTTTACATATGTGAGATAATTGTCATATTACCCACTTACTTATTTTTTGTGGGGTATCCACTACCCATTTTGATATATTATATAATTAATAGTTTTATCATTCATGGTATTTAAAAATTTAATTTAATTTTATTAATTCGTGAGTCTTATGATTTAAAATGTTTCAAAGTGTTGTGGGTCACTTTGAAATGTTTAAAAATTATTTTCCTTAATAATAATTTTAATGACCATTCATTTCCATAAGAGGAAATTATATGAAAATTGCTCCATAATACATTTAATTTTCCTCTAATATGGTTATTCATGTCCTTTTTCAAGTAATAGTACTAGTTTTTCACTCTCTGAGACTCAAAATTGTTTAGAAAATGTTTTTAAGAAAACCTGACTTCATTTCTCTCTTAAGTAAAAGAACCTATTTTCTTCTAAAATCCTATTTTTTTTAAAAAAAATAAAAAATATTTTTAACCATTTAAAAATTATTTATCAAATAAATTATCATCATTTAAAATATATTATATTTTTTAATAATTTATTTTCAAAGAAAAGGTTTTTCAAAAGGTTTTTCAAAATATAGGATATTTTCTTCAAGAATGTTTTTAAAGTTATTATTCTATTTCATCAATGACAAAAACCATTTATTTTACTCCACTTGGGATATATTTTATTAATACCATACTTAAACTTCTTCTAGATGGTTTTTTATTTATTTTTTCAAGGATAGTATAAATATTCACATCCTTGATTCCTTTGAGTCCATTTGAAATATTATATTTTTTATGATCATTTGACATTAAATTTCCCATAAAGATCCATATAATTTTTTTTTAATATTATTATTTCCTAAACCATATTCAATTTTTCATATGGTGTTTATATTGAAATTTATTTGATTATTCGAGGTAATATTGATAAAAATGTATCTTTTATTCCATACAGATATTTGATAAGGCATGTTGTTTATTTGATATGAGGAATGCTTAGGACATGAAAGACACTGGTCGGAGACCATTTAAATAATTCCCTACGAGTTGGGTACCAATTAATATAATTCCCTTGATGCATTGGTTGTCTCATGAGATGAAATTAGTTGGATAAAAACTCTTCGAGTTTGTTTCCAAGAATGATAGATGGGTTTTTGCCCATAGTTTTAAACTATTCATAGTATAGATCTTGATAGTATAGGTTTTCATGTTCCATAGACATGATGTTCAATAATTAATAATTTACTTCATTTTGAAATAGTTATTATTTATCCATGATATTTTCCATTGACATATCTATGGTTGTGTTTTATTCTCTGGTTTTTGATTAAATGATATGTTTTTTCATTTTCTTACCTTAACATATTTATTTTTACTTATATAGTTATTTTAATGGAATGTGTTTTTAGATATTACCTTTACATATTGTCTATAAACTTACTTATTAGTTTATTGATTATATGTTATGTGTATTTAGTTATTTACAATTCTATAATTATTATTCTCATTGATTAATTATTTATTTCATTGTACTTTACCCTTACTGAGCATTTGAGCTCACCCTTATTATGTTTCCCTTCCCTAAGAATCCAAGAAGTATACTAAGAAATATACTCAAGGATATCATAGATGGAGAAAATTTATCCTAAAAATAAAAAAATATATTGAAATTAGTGTATTCATTTGTAATAAAATACTCATGTATATAGTTGAATTACCATTTCAACTAAACTCTTCAGTCCTTTGATCCCTTATAATTGTGCCAATATAATGGTAGTATTCACCATATCTAGGATTTATGGTGTCGGGAATTATATTTGGTATCAAAGGAAGTTTAGTACCAACCTTGAGAACAATATTTAGAAAACTTATATTAGAGAACATATATCTAAGGTATAATATGAGCATAAGTATATAAGAACATCCTAGAATTTTGGTATGGTAGAAACAATATGGGTCTTCCTAGAAATGAATCCTTTTCTAAATACTAAAATTGGACATGGTTCTGGAACACATGTATCTAGGGGTAACAACTCTGACAAGGTGTAACGGGGCAGACTTGGTGTAACTCGGTACATGATAACAGGCCTTACTATGCACCTAGTTTGACACATCTGGGGGATATGCTTAGGATAATTCACATTTTTATACAAAACATTATGAATGATTTTAAAAATGAATAACCTAGGTTTAAACTAAATTATTTTAAATTGAAGATACTGTTTCATGATTTAGAAATCTTATAAATGGTATTATCGAAAAACTCTACACCAAGGAAGGACCTATGAGGAAATAAATGGATGATGTATTTATGTATTAGGGTTGTATTGAAAACTATAGACTCTTTAATTGTTAAATTTTAAGGATGTTAATCATATTTATTTTTTAAATTATATTAATATGGTTTCGGAAAAGGAAAACAAGTATGTCGGGTAACAACCAATCAAATTTGGAAAGGATACGGGTCTTGAACCCATAACCAATATAAGATAAGGGTTTCATGCCAACCACTGACCAACACAATATACTTGTTAATATGTAATTGTTTTTAGTTAAAAAATATGATGAATAAATATTAATGATGAACAAGTAATTTTTTTTTGGGTTTAGATATTAATTCTTTAACCATATTAACTTTTTGAATTGTTAGAGTCAAATAGTTATACTTACCTCTCTTTTATGGGCCTTAAAATCCATAAATTTTTATTTTAGTGATTTGGGGAAAAAATATAATTTTTAGATATCCATTTTATAGAGTAAGGGATGAATTATAATTTGATCGAAGAATAACCAAAATATGGAATTTTTCATATGAAATTAATAGTTATCATGTATGTAAATTTCCTTATATTCTTAAAAATGTATCAACATGAGGAAAAGGATATTAATTTTTTTTCATAATACCTTTATTTCAATTGATTTATGGTCTTCTAAATCATCACAGATTTATGGCTTTGAGACCCTCAACATTCCATTGATCGTTTACTTTTTTGTGATTGATGACCTGAATCACTCCCAAAAAATATTTATGTCTTTCCTAGAAGTACATATCTCTACTTTCCACTAATGTTCTTCTACTTACATACCTAGTCATATATTAATCCATGAGTCCATTGTGCTTCCATTTCTCTCTTATTAGGGGGATATTTTATTAACTCTTATCACGGTGTAGGATTTCAACATAGTAAAAATCAAACAATATATTACCAAGATAAAGTTTATATTGTGAGGAATAAATTTAATTAGGGTGGGAAGAATGTAAGTCCATGAAAATCTAAAGTATGAACATTTTATTCGATAGCGTGTATGACACGCGACACCAAGCGTGTAAGGGAATATAACATACTGAGAATTTATAATATATTTACTATTTAAAATAAATTAAATATATTTTATAACTTGAAATGCATGTGTCACTGAGTTAGATTTTGTTGCATGCAACGACGAGTTTCTTTAATGACTTGTGTTACACGCAAGACTGAGTTTTATAGAACAATAATATATTATTAAAATATTATTATTTAACATAATAAGATATAACCTAGCCATTAAATTAGTATTTATGAATAAGATTAACTAACTTATGAAAATATATGGTTTATAAAAATATGAAATGAACTCATTAGTTACGAATCAAATAGAAATGAATTTAAGAACCAATTGAATATAAAGGGAAAGTTTTTAATGAAAAGTATTTTTATGATCACAAAGTTATTTTATAATAAAAAAATTAAATTAATTACAATTATTGATTGATGTTAATTTAATATATATTATATATTCAATAAAATATTTTTAATATTCATCCAATGGATTCCATAAACATAAGATAAGAACAAATCCAAGTTTACACATAAAATACTATATTTTCTTTAAGACACTTTTACCTCCTTTTAATAAAGAAACTATTTGAAATCCATGTGGAACTTTTATAAATATTTTATGTAAAATTATAATTAAAAATTTAAATAGAAAGATATAAAATAGGTTAGGATGAATTTTTGGTATTTTTTTGTGAAGTTTCATTTGTAAATGAATAATTAAAAATACTGAATCTTAATTCCAAACTGATTTTTCATCTAATTTATTTATAAGGATAAATAATATTATAAATTTTTTTAAAAGTTTAATTATATAAATATTTATTAACTAATCCAATTTATATTATTTTAATCAATTTCACATTTAAATTAGATATGAAAACTGAGCAAACTTTTGAATGTTTTTACTTTAAAAACCTACATTGGCATCCCGTCTACGGGATTAAATTTAAATTAATTTCCAAAAATTATGTGATTTTAATTTGGAAAAATTGATTCCATATTTATAATTAGAATAATTCATAAATTATAATATGGTAAAATTAGTTTTTGACCAAAAAACATTAGTGGAAGTGACGAAAATTAATTACAATGATTAAGATGAAATTAAGCTTAATAGGGGACTAAACCTTGATATTAAGGGACAAAATGACCAAGAAACTTGTCCAAAATACATTTTATGGAGATATTTATACCATATACTCCCTTGGATTTAATTTTTACCATTATTGTAACCAGTTTAAATGTCAAAATGTGGGTTGAATTCCTTTTCAAAAATTTACAAGAGTGTCACACCTCCTCCACCATAAAAGGCCTCCACTCATCCCACTTCCTAAAACCTCTCAATAAACTTTTTCTAAAACAATATATATCAAAATATCTCCTAAAAATCCCTCCCCTCATCCTAGAAGCCTCGCCTTTGGTATAAATACTTCCAAGTAAGCCCTTTGGTTCAAACCAAAAGAAGTTATTCAAAGAATTTGTAACATCTTTCCTCAAGCTCTCTAGTTTTATTTCTTTCTCCACTCCCCCAACTCTCCTTATTCCAATATTATATAACAAAAATAGCATACTAAATATACTAAGATGTTTTTTTCTAATTTTTTACCTAAAAATACACAAACATCCATCTATGGGGTAACGAACTTATCATTTAAGTGAATGGTGAATTACTGCCTCACAAAACAAAGTTCTTCATTTTTCCTATACACCCTTTCATGGTTGGAAATTATGATAGAAAAACTATTTATATATAATATATATGATAACTATTATGTCTTTATGATTCAGTAATTCTTTTATAACACATACCATTATACTTTCCATTTTTTTTAAATATGATAAAATCATTTTTTGAAGTGTGGATGATCACCTCTTTAAAGCAATGTGATTCAATCTCACAATACATGGAACGTATTAAAGACGATTTTAATAAACATATGGGACATATGGGGACTTAATATTATAATAGAGTTATAATATATATATATATATATATATATGTGTGTGTGTGTGTGTGTGTCATTTACTTATCACTCTTTTAATATGATAAATAAATGAAATTACTATTCATGTGTATGTACGGTCTACCTTGTCCATGAACGGTGTATGTCATTTCCTATCTCAAAATATTATGGATTATTCTAAATACATATGTATTGAATGTATATGATAATTACTTTATTATTTAAATAGTATCCAAATATATAAATTAAATAACTATAGTAAATAAATAAGCATGCAAGCAATCCAGACAGGAAAAAACTAACTAAAATAAACAGTTATAAGTAAGCAAGAAGGAAACTAACCGACTCAAGACGAGACCAAAAACATCTCCACCCAACTCTACCCCACACCAGCAATGAAGAAATAATGTAACCAACTGATAAACTAGAAATATATAGGCATGATCTAAAATCTTAGTATGTCACTACAACCTGACAAAACTATTCAATAGGTTCCCTAAGGTTAATCATCAATGCTAGTTTGAAAATAATCTAGAAAAAATAATTTATATACATAATAATATCAAGGAAAAACTAATAAAATCTTAAACTACTTACAAGTAAATCCAAACATTTTCCTCTAGACATCACACTTTAGATATTAAACCCATACTTGGTTTAAGACATTTCATAAGTATGCTAACGTATAAAACATTTACTCAATGAACAAAAATGGAATAAAATATCTCAATACATAATATAAAGCATTTCACTAAAAGATTCATCGAGAAAATAAACAATGGAATAAAATAAATAGTACAAAAAATGGGAACAATCCAAGTAAATAATATCTCATCTAGTACCCACTAAGTCAAGGTCTCCAAGGTGACACTCGGGCCAAACATCATGTAATAATATGAACCAATCAAATAAAGGGTAATGTTGGAGGTAGAAACTGCGAGTTTCAAGGTTATTTACTCTTTGTTAAACTCAAGGGAGCATAAACCTACACCCCCAAGTCCTATCCAAAGTACCTTAACCATCAGTTACTGGAAAGTAAGTCTATCATATAAATAAAATATCAACATAAAAACATAACATAGATAGAACCTCTATCCTACACCTAACCATATACCAAACTATCAATACTTATACCGAACACTAATCTCAATAACTTATCGTAAAACATTAAATTAGTGCTCAAAGACAAAGTCTAGCCTCCATTTGTATATAAAAATGGTGCATCCTAGATCATCAGTCTTACCCAACCCAAGGAGAAGTCGCATCAGTCCAACATATGTTTTCCACATGGGATGCCATCATTTCCCATATCCTTAATTTTTCACACTATCCATTAAGTATACTATCAGTTTCTAGAGACTCATTCTGACACCCTCTCAATAGTATACTTCCAATTCCTTGACCCTCAGTCCATCACCCGACTATATATGAAACCATCTTTCCTAGAGCACTGATCCAACATCCAAACCACATTTTAATTCCATCATTCCATAAAACCAGCCTGGATTTAGCATAACTTGTCTAAAAAAAACCCAACCATTTATCACATAAAAAACATAAATCACATGGATAATAAAGTCATCGTCTACAAACAGAAGGGTTCAACAAGGGACAATCACATCACATCACAATAGAAAATCGGGCCTTCACTCATATAATATATATTTAAAAATACTTTTCGAAAATAATATGAAATTTCAAACATGATTCTAAAATAAAACATAAACACTTCCAGGAAAAACTGCATAAGTCAAGAGAAACTCCATTTTAACTTTATAAAATTAAAACACCCCTTTAAACAATTAAACCCATTAAACAAAAAAAGGGATCCCAGTTAAAAATCCATTGGTTCTAAAGACCATGGATCATGTTCATTTCACAACAAAAACCTTTTTTGAATTTTTATCAACATGAAAAATGTGTGAAATCCCCTTTTCAAAACCATGTACCATTACACAAGGTTATACACCCATTGTTTTTAGTGGAATAACTCATGACTTTAAGGCATATCTAGGTTACCCCCACATAATGGATTTCTTCTTTGAAAATCTAAAACATGTACAAAGGCCTTTTATCCATCTCAATTTCTATAAAACACAAATTAAAACTTTTTTATAGGTTCAAAAAAATCATTCATTTCATAAAATATTTTAAGCTACCCAATGAAAAAACAAAACAACACAATATCCCTATCCATTTCTATCAAACCACCCTAAAATAATTCAACTAGGAATTTCCACAAAAAGGTAAACCACCAACACATTTCAAATCATCATTTAAAATAAAAACAAAAACTCATTCTTAAGTTATTTGATATCAACAACTAAATTCAAGACCAATTTCCACTTAAAACTTACATTTATTTAATGAAAACCAAAACCAATTTAAACACCATTTAAAAATCATCACACGCTTCTCAAAACCATTTCCAAATTGCCCAAGGTCATTTTAGAAAATCTTTTCATAACTAAACATTCAATTTCAAAACCTGAACATTGATTGCACATGAAAAACCAACTATACCAAGTAAAAAACATCAAAATTGTTTCAAAAAATCACAAGGATATCCAAATATTTATACTTTCATAAAAAGGTAATTTAAAAAGGCACAAGTGTAATGAAATTCCAAAAGTAAACAAATTCCATAGTGACAACTACCTCAAAGAGAAGAGGATCATGTCGGAACACTTTGGTACTTGAAGCACTTGTTGAAGATCACCCCACACTTTCACACACATACATTCCTGTATATATACCCCTTAATATAATGAACATATTCACATCACCATTAGGAAATATGTAAAATAATTATATATATATATACACACACATGTACCTATGTATGTGATTTATACCCTTCAAGGAGCCACCAAACGCTCTAAAAATAATTTCTAGGAACCCTAAATCACCAAAGGGTCCCAAAAGAAAGGTGCTAAACATAAAATGGAAGAAAAACCTTACCCCGAGCGGCGACTGTAATCCAAAATTAAAAAATCTATTTCTCCTTCGGTAGGGGATGTTAGAACACGAACAAGTTCGACCCGAGAGACCCATCGCATAGCCTAACATCAAGTGAAAAAACAAAAAATAAATAAAACAATGACATCAGGTTTGGAAAACTGACTTCGGGTGATGGAGAGAATGAAAAACATCCAACCATAGTAGGAGATGAGGGAGGAAGGTCCTACAAAGAGGGACCGAGTGAGATTCGTGAAGAAACTAGTGGAGATCTCTAGAGAAAGAGAGGGCTAAGAGTGAGGGATGTGAATTCCATATAGGGAGGGGAGTCTCACCTCACATAATGCACAATGGGGGATAATATGAAAACTAATGAAATGAAATTAAGTGAAAATTAAAATAAAAAATAAAATAAAAAGTCAATTTTTAAAATTTTGGGCAACTCGCACAGTTTTCACACCATTTACCAAATTGTGTTCTAACCGTGAACTAGTCACTGCCTAGGCCAGGAACCCTCACACGATTAGCTATAAGAAGACGCACAGTTGAGCAAACCATGCTCAAACCATGAAAATCGGCAATGTCAACTTAGACAGTCCAACCGCATGCTTATTGTACGGTTTAATAGATCGTTCACGAGTTGTGCACCACTCCACTGACTCACCTGGGCACCCACATGGGCACCGCATGGTTACTACTATCCATGTGGGATAATCTTGAATAGATAAAAATCCTCCAAAAACATAAATTTTTGTCCTACCAACTACCAAAACTCAAACCTGCTCCATAATAAAATAAAATAATCCAAAAAAAATACATCGTGACACCTAGGGTATTATAACCTCTCCCCCATGCCACTTTCTATCCGCAGAATGTCCCAATAAAAGGAATATAAAAGGAAAACAAAAATACCAAGATTACATGTCCAAAAGAAACACAAAACACAACTTAACCACAAAGTCAATGACTAAAATCCTAAAAAATGATCGCTCAAATCAACTAATAACCATCCTCGTCTCTAGGTGCAACTGGAATAAGAACCTCAAAAAATAACGCTTATTTAGAATGGAAAACTCTAACATGGTATCCCTACCATTTAGTTTTTCTCTAAAATGGTGGTACTAAGAAGAAATACTAGAATACATATCCTTAAAATAACTAGACATCCATGAGAAACACATTCTCAAGAAAAATAACTTCCATATATAAGGAAAAATTAATCACCAAAAGGATCCTCAAAAGACGACAAGAGATCTCACCTCAGGTCACGAAATACACAGATAAACTAGGTTCCAAATCATATATCACCCCCACATGGTGAATCCAGAATATCCATAATTAAATGCTAGCTAGTATACCAAACTCAGCTGGTAAATCAAACACCCTAGTTACCCAAATTGTGCACCCAAGGCCTCTCTCTTTCCCAAACAATGAGCACCTCAATGGATCAATGAGAAAATGGGCATAAAATCCAAAAGATCCAAACAATCACTACCCAGGCCCCAAAATCGAGATTACAGCCACCAAAAGGAAGGATTCACAAAGTAACTCACCTTATCAAACTCAACTATAACCAACAACACAGAGCTTAACCACTCTCACAAGTATTTTTCACATCCACTACTCCACTCAGATTTAGGGTAAGCACCAAATCTGAAGAAACTCTTTTGACTATTCTTGGGTAAAATACAATATCACTAGACATGGACCTCAGTAATAAATGCCTCTTAAAATAAACCAAATGATTCCTTCTGAATCAACAAATCAATATAATCCTTCAAGCCATAACATGGTGATCAACAACCCTCAAAGTGGCACACACAATTATAACAAAATAACTTTTCCTTTAAAAACATCATTTCCACCAATGAACATTTAAAAATCACCCTCCACCAAGGTATTTTCCAAAAACCAAGACATCTAATTTTGAAACCAACAACCTTAGTGCAACCCACACATTTTCCAAATGAGGAAACCAACATGAAATCCCATTCCAAATTAAATTTCATTTTGAAAACCAAGCACCCAACAATATAAATTCAAAAATTAATTTCCTTTTGAAAACACCATTTCACATGGAGTAAAACATTTTTATAAATCATTTTATAATCCAAGGAAATTCACTCCCCATTTTACACAAAACCATGTTTGAAAATAAATGTTTTTCTTAAAACCCATTTTTATTTCTTAATCATAGTTTTCAAAACTAAGAAAAAAATGTACTACACAAGAACCCATATAATAATCACAAAAACCACCTCCCAAAATACACCTCAATCCACCAAAAATGTGCATAAACCACCTTTATAAGATTCTAAAATCATGAGGAGTTCAAAAAAGTCCAACCAGAGAAGGAATAGTGTTATGCGTTTGATGGCCCCAATATTTGGGGGTTGTTAGCTAACCATATAACACACTCCATATAACAGGAAGACATGACTGCATGGGAACTGCATGGTTTCTTAGTCCATATTTTCCAACCACGTAGCTCAAGTTCTCCTTCCTTTCCTACTCGAGACTAAGAGATACCCTCAATATAACCCACATGCTCAAAGGGGACAAAACATAAATCCCATAAAAATAATCAAAATTACCAAAAATATAAATGCATTATCTAAAACCCAACATACCTTGGCATCTTGAGGATTAGTACAAGCAGGATCTAGTTATACTCTCCCTTCCCTTAACTCTCAAGATCTGACAAGCTTACTCTCACTTCTACCCGAACATCCCCAAATAACATGGGCTATACCAAACATAGTTCCAATTATGTACTTAGGCTTTGATTCCACTTTGAAATGAATCATCCTAGGATTCCATCCTACTTGACACCCAACCTGATTCACCACAAGTCCTGATAAGAATTCTTGATCCCCGCGGGCTAGCGACTATCACCTAAGCATCACCAGAAATTTTTTGGGAACAATTTCTCCCAAAATGGAATTAAAAAATAGAAAAAGATTTAAATACAATAACCAAAATAAATAAATAAGAAATAAATCCATCTAGATATAAAAAATAAATAAAAGAAATAGTTATAAGAAATTAAGAAGGAAAACCAACTGACTCAAGTCTAAACCCAAAACATATCCACCCAACTCTCCCTCGCGTTGAACATGAAGAAAAAATGGAAACCAACTGAGTACCTAGAAAGATATAGACATGGGATAAAACCTCAGTAGGTCACCAAAACCCTCTGAAACTTTGTAATAGGTTCCCAAAAGATAATAATCAATTGTAGTTTTAAAATAATCTATAAATCATATTTTAGGTACATAATTATCTCAAGGAAAAACAAATCAAACCACAAACCAATTCCATGGAAAAAAAATCGTATACGCATAACACTTTAGATGTAACACCCCAATATTCCATGGTATGTTTCTTTTTAAATAAATTCAATATATTGTGTTGTAAACTTCACCAATATAAGCTTATGCTATACACAACATCGTGTTAGCTTGCGTTATACGCAACGTTGAGTTCGAGCGCACTATAACCTATCAATTTATCAATTTAAAAAGAAGTTATGAATAGTATTAACTAAATTTTTAAATTTATATATTTCATATAATATTAAAATTCATCTTATGTATGTGATAAAAGAAAATATTCCATCTTTCGGATAAAATAAGTTTTTTTTTTTGAAATGCAGTTTTGCGCCTTTTGATGGCGCACCCATTTTAAATCAAGTTTTTAACACTTTACTATATTACATTTAACAAAATAAATTTTCTATTTTGAAGTGGTATATGAAAATTTATTGTGGATGAATTTTTGATATTTTTCTAATAAGTTTTAAATTTTGATGAAGAGTAAAAATATACTAAATTTTTATTAAAAACAACTTTTTTCATCGAAATAATTTATGAGGATAAATTATATTATTGAATGTTTTTAAAGTATAAATAGAATATATTTTTATAATTTAATATAATTTAATTCATTGGAAATAATTTCACATTTAAATTTGATAGAAACATGTATCAATCTTTTGATGGTTTTTACATTTAAAAACATGTTTTCTCGTTTTGACAAGAGGGATTAATTTTAAATTAATTATTGTAACTTAAATATTTTGAATTTAGAAAAATGGATTCCATATTTGGAATCATAATTTAAAAATTATTTAAATATTTCCCTTTTATTTTTGGGAATTATGAATAGCAACTTCAGTAATTATTTTTATTTACCACTGTTAAAGGGGAAATTAGTTAAATAAAGGTAAAAATAATATTATAATAATATAAAACTACCCCAAAACATATCCTAATTTTATTTTATGATTAATGGGAGACCAAAAAAATACTTAGGAAAAAAAATTTGGAATATGTTTCCACTTGGGTGTGATAATGACATTTTATAATAATTAATTTAAAGTAAAGAGAAAATAACAAAAACAAGTATCTTTTACTAAAACAATTTTAATGTGGGATCATAATTGATATATTTGTCTATAAATAGTGATTATAAAGATAATAATATTTCCTACATCATGGTATTTTATTTATAATTCATATATATTGAATAAATAAATTTATTTATGACACAATGATGATGCAGTGGTTACCTCATTAATGAATGATTAAAATAAATGATATTATAATTGTTAAAATAAATGTAATTTGAGCTTCTTGATGCCATATAAAAATTTTATGGATAACATTGTCATTTTAGGGATGATTTAATGCTTCTTTTACGAAGTAATCAAGTTTTTATGACTAAGAAAAATCAATTACTAAATAGTGTCAAAATTGACATAAATAAATTTTTAAAACATAAACTATTTTATTAAATGATATAATAGACATAGAAATTTAAGATTAGTCCACCTGACTTATATAGTATTAAAAAAATTATTAATTATCCACTTTGGGTTCTATTGTAATTTTATAGTAACTATATTAACCATATAGTATACAAATACAAGAAGACATGGAAAGAGTTGACTTATTCAACTAAGGGTTAAATCCAAAAAAAATAAGGTTAAATTAATGAACTACACATGCCTAAAACCTATTGGTTGAGAAGATTTAGACCCATACTCATATTATCCATTAAATAAATCAGTTTTTAGCCATTATAAATAAAAAATTAATTTATAATAAATTAATATTTCAATACTTTCCTAAAGTGCCCCACGCCACTCCTATAAAAGGATACTTCTCCTTCTATTTTATTCACACCTCCAAAGACCATTGGATTGGACAACCCCTATCTGAACATCCAACCAACTAACCTAACTTCATCCTAAAGGCCAAAATTTGGACTCAAAACCAAATTAAGGGGTCCTTTTGTGAAAATAAAAAGGTGACACCCGAAGAAGAGGTTGTCATTTTATCCCTTCAATCAATGTTCTTTTCTTCTTCTACATCCTCTTCCTATGTTGTTACCATACTAAAATAATAAATCCAGTATCTAATATATTTGGAGATTTTTTTATGATTATGTTACAACTATATTCCTCATTTTACCCATCCTATGAAAAATACATTCACTATGCATGCGTATGAACGGCTTACCATCTCTACATCGTGGTGTAAACTGTTTTTCATCTATACTTTATTTCGATGGGTATAATGATGAATATAAATTAATTTAATAATAAATATAACATTATATTAATTGTTTAAAATTAATATTTCATCCAATTCCATACCATTTAACCATTAATGAAATGATGTCTTCACTCGCACGTACATATGACTTACCATCTCCACGACGCGATGAGATTCATCTTCCACGTTCACCATACAAGAATGATTATAAATATATATATATATATAATAAGTATGAAATATATGACATAATAATTATACTGAATTATATATATATATATATATTTACATATATTTCATTCACTTACTTCCACTCAATTTGATAAGAAAATGGAAACAACCTTCATGCGTACGTACGGCCTGCCATCTCCATAAATAGTGTATTCAATTTCATATATATATATATATATTATATATTATTATATTATTAATATATATGATATATAAATCATGTTATCATGATCTAAGTAATACTATCAAGAATAACAATTCAAAATACATGTGATAAAGAAAGTGATTAGTCCCCGAAACGTTGAATTAATTTGTAATTTTTAATAAATGACTAATATGAAGTCATAAAACAATAATATATGATAACATAAATATTATTATGATTCTAGTACAGGTAAATAATATTTTCAAAACCATTATACCTTAGTTTCTAACACATAAGGAGAGTATCAGACTTAAGGTAAGAGTTAATTTTACAATCTCATTATTATATGAGATTGTTTATGCATAAGTATTTATTGGGACATATTTATCATCCATGTCCATGTTACTTAAAAGTGTTTTCAAAAGGATTAATTTTAAGGTTTTATGTAAGGTAATATTTAACTAAAACATCATTTTAAATATTTTAATTATTTATTCTTATAAATCCTTCTCATTAATTTCCATATTTTCAAAATGGTTTTAAGGATTTATTTATATGGACATGAATGTTTCAAAATGTTAATTACTTTCAAAAGTTTAAAAGTGGTATGGGAAACCTTGATTCAAAAATATATTTTAAATGTATTCTTTTATAAATTTTTTAACTTTTAATATTTTCAAATTAGAAATGGATATTTCAATCAAAGTGTTTTAATGGATTTACTAAATTATTTTCATCTATGTCAAAATCTGTTGTTGGATTTTATGCTTGTATGATGTTGATTTATTATGATACAATATTCTATATTATATTGATGTTTTTGTGATTTGTTTGAATCTAGATGTTCTATTTTTATACCATTCATGGTTTATGGATAAATTATTAACATTTCATATGCTATTTTTAATGAGAATGTTTATGTTTTTTTTAACCTTTTCATATGAGGAACGCATTGGACTTAGTAAGTGATGGTCGGGGCTCGCTATAGCCCCTCAATGCATCAGTAGGTCTCATGTGAAAAAATAGTGTCTTGGAACAAGTCCTTGACATAATATTTATGTATAGTCTTGGAAAAAGGCCTTAACGTAGTGGTTATGATGTTTGGCACTATGGATTCCCTCATTATGAGATCAGTTATTGATTTTACATGTGATTATTTGACTACTTAAATATCCATGTGAATGGTTAAAACGAATTATATGATTTATTATTGCCATATTATGCTGAATATAATGTTTTAAAAGTCTTGTATTTTAGTTTTGTACCATGACTTAAAATGTTATGCTTAATTATGATAGATTCTGCTATATTTTTTATCCTTACTGAGCATCTGAGCTCACCCCTTTCTTATGTTTTATTTTCACAGGATGCCAAGAAGTATTTTATGATTGATTTGTAGGGTTAATCTAAGGGAATAATGGAATTATCATAGGATTATATATTCTCTGTTTTATGTTAGCAATTATAATGTAAAGTTCATGTATGTAATCTATTTTCCAAGACTACTAAACTGATCGGTCCTTCTGGACTTGATTCCTTGTAATCATGCTAATGTAAACAAATAATGCACTAGCTCTAGGATTCTTGGTTTAGGGAGTTACATCTAGTATCAGAGGAATTTTATCAACAACCTTGAAATTTATATTTAATAAACATGGATTAGATAACATAACCCTATGAATTAATTTGAGAATAATCCTAAGTATAGTATATCGTCCTTTAGATTTGGTAATGGATAACCTTGGTTAATACTATGGACTTATAGATTGAGAAGAAGTTGGTATCATTTAGAGATCCTATTAATGGTTAAGGTCATTTTTTATTTGGATTCAAGAATTATTAAATCATTTGTTCTATGGTTATAAGATTCATTATATATATAATGATTATACTATAGTACTATTTCATTAAGGATTTGATATTTTATGGTACCACGTAAAGTGACATAGTTTGAAGTTAAAATTTTTTGAAAATATTTGATTGGGGGAAAGATAACTGGTAATATGATTCTGATACTGAGGTAATGGTTTTATAATAAATAGATAATTGGTTTGGATAAAGTATATTGGATATTATTGACTACCTTTGAACTAGTTAATAGTTTGTTTATTCCATCATTATTGGAGTTTATAACATTTTTGGATTTAAGGTGTATATACAATATTCTATGTTTTATGTAAAGAATAAGGAAGAATTAGCGTATTCAAATATAGTTTTATGGCAATTTAGGGTATTTCCATGTTTTAAGAGAATACATGATGAAGGTATCTACATGTTTGTTATGTGACAACAAAAAGATCTACATTAGGTTATGTGACCTTATAATTGTTTTGCATGTGTGTTTGGATAGAAGTATTTTTACTAACCATAAAGGTTTGAATGGATTAAGTTGGTCATTGAATAGTATAGTTTAAGTAAAAAATATTTCTTAAGGTTGTTTTTGGAATGTTATAATAAAATAGTTTAAATAAAAGTACAACCCACTAGTGGGTCAATAACCCGGCGCATCCGGTAAGGCTGCAAGACTTAAACCCGCAACTAAAGGGTGACAAGAGTTCATCACCTACCACTGGCCTACATGATGTTCTGGTTTGCATAATGTAGTTTTCATTTATTTAAATGGTATGATAGATGAAGTATAATATTATTTTGGAAGCTTATATAATTAAGATAAATAGAATATAAGTTTTTGAGTTTTATTATCTTTTGAAGATAAAGATGAGTTTGTGGTAGAAATTAGTTAAAATATGAAACTCTACATATCAAGTAAGTATGTTTCATTATGTTCTTAATTTATGAAGTAAATGAATTATTTTACTCTATGTAAACCAAAAATGTTTTCCTAGAACATTATTTTGTGATGAATCAAACGGCCCCTCAAATCATCATAGAATTATACCTTTATGGTAGTTAATATTTTCCTAATCCTATTCTCTATCGCTCTCAATCAGAACATGATCGTTAGTTTTTCCTTCCATGTTATTTTTTTCTACATGGAATCCTATTATATTTTATCTTGGGTAAATTTATTACTTTCCTTTATCTGTTTTAAAGTGGAAGTTTTATTGACTAATTTTTCTGATGTGAGGTTACAATAAATAGATTTTAAATAATCAAACCTCAGTTACCGAACCCATATTTGAAAATTGTGAGGATGAAATTTATTGAAGGAGGTGATAATGTAATACCCCAAGATTCCAAAATATATTTTTTAAAATAAATTTAATATATTTTGTTGTAATCTACACAAAGATAATTTTGCGCTATACACAACGTTGTCTCAGCTTTCACTAAATGCAACACTGAGTTCGAGCGCACCATGATCTATCAAATTATCCATTTAGAAAGAGTTTATGATTAGTATTAACTACATTTTGAATTTTATATATTACATATAATATTAACATTCATCTTATGTACATGATATAATAAAATATTCCATCTTTCAGATAAAATAATTACTTTTAAAAAAATGATGTTTTTTCACCTTTTGATGGCGCACCCTTTTTAAATAATGTTTTTGACACTTTACTATATTATATTTAACAAAATAAATTTCTTATTTTCAAGTGGGATATGAAAATTTACTTTTGACAAATTTTTCATATTTTTCTAATAAGTTTTAAATTTTGATGAATAGTAAAAATATAATAAATTTTTTTTAAAAACAACTTTGTTCATCCAAATAATTTATGAGGATAAATTATATTATAGAATGTTTTTAAAGTATAAATATAAAATATTTTTATCATTAAATATAATTTAAGTCATATGAAGTAATTTCACATTGAAATTTGATATAAACACATATCAATCTATTAAAGGTTTTTACTTTTAAAAACTCGTTTTCTCATTTTGACAACGGGGATTAATTTTAAATTGATTAATGAAACTTCTGTATTTTGAATTTATAAAAATTGATTCCATAATTGAAATCATAAGTTCCAAATTATGTAAATAGTTCCTTTTTATTTTTGGGCATTATAAATAGTAACTTCAGTAATTATTTGTATTTACCACAGTTGAAGGATGAATTCATTAAATAAAGGTAAAAAAAATATTATAATAATATAAAAATACCATAAAAAATGTCCTAATCTTATTATATTATTCATGGGAGACCAAAATAATCCTTATTCATAATTTTTGTAATTTTGGAGCCACTTCGGTGTGATAATTACATGTTGTGATAATTAATTAAAAGTAAAGAGAAGTATAACACAAACATGTATATTTTTCTAAAACAATTTTAATGTGGGGTTTTATAGTTGATATATTTAACAATAAATATTTATTATAAAGATAAAACTATTTCATTAATCATTTTATTTTATTTATAATTTTTAGACATTAAATAAATTTATTTATTTATGACACAATGAAGATGTAGTGATTACCTCATTAATGAATGATTGAAATAAATTACATTATAATTATTAAAATAAATGTAATTTGAGATTCCTGATGCCATACATGGATTTTTTTGATACATTTTCCAAGTTAGTTATTCTTTAATTCTTTTTTATAAGGAATTAAGTTATTATGACTTTAACAAAAATCAATTACTATATAGTGTCAAAATTGATATGAATGAATTTTTAAAACAAAAACGGTATTATTAAATGATATAATAGTCATAAAAATCAAATATTTGGCCAAATGACATAGAAATTGTTAAAAATTTTATTAATGGTCCACTTGTAGTTATAGTTTCATTTTATATTAACTATATTAACCATATAGTACACAAATACAAGAAGACATGGTAAGAGTTAACTTATTTAACTAAGGGTTGAAGCCAAAAGATAAAGTTGCATTCCTGACCTAAACTTTTCTAAAACCTATTTTATGAGATTATTGATACATATAATCATATTATAATTTAAATAATTTACTTTGTAGCCATTATGAATCTAAAATCAATTTATAATAAATTAATATTTCAAGACTTTCCTAAAGTGTCTCCCACAATTCATTTAAAAGGACACTTCTTTTTCTCATTTATTCACACCTTCAATGCCCTTTGGCTTAGCCAAACCCTACACAAATATCCTTCCAAATTCCCAAAATTTATCATATAGGCTACCCTTTGGGCAGAAAAGCAACTTAATTAGTCATTTTGTGCAAATAAAAAGGAGACACCCGAAGAAGATGTAATCATTTTATCGCTACTTTCAAAGTTCTTTTCTTATTCTATTTCCTCTTCCTAAGTTGTTATCATAATAAAATAATAAATAATATAATATATTACGAGATGTTTTTATTTTTACAAAATAACCATATTCCTTCTTTTACCCATCCTATTAAAAACAATATCACCATGCGTGCGTATGTACGGTTTACCATCTCCACGTAGTGTTGTAAACTATTTTTCATCTATACTTTATTGCAACGGGTATAATGATGAATATAAATGACTTAAATAATAAATATAACATGATATTAATTCTATAAAGTTCATATTACATCTAATTCCATATCATTTAACCATTAAGGAAATGATATCTTTACTCGTACGTACGTACGTACGGCTTACCGTCTCTATGACGCGATGAGATTCATCTTCCATGTTCACCATCCAAGAATGATTATAAATATATATATATAATTATGAAATATATGACATAATAATTCTTTTGGAATAATATATTTATATAAATATATATGTACATATATTTCATTCACTTACTTCCACTCAATATAATAAGAAAATGGAAACAGCATCCATGCATACGTACGGCCTACCGTCTCCATGAACAGTGTTTTCCATTTCATTTATCAATATATTATATATTTTTATATTCTGAAAATATATGATATATAAATCATTTTAGCATGATATAATTAATACTATCAAGAATAAAAAGTGAAAACACATGTGATAAAGAAAGATATTATTACCCGAAATGTTGCATTAACTAGGAATTATTAATAAAGGAGTAATATAATGTCATAAACCAAGAATATAGGATATCATAAATATTATTATGATTCTGGTAAAAGTCAATAATTTTTTAAGAACCATTATATAGGAGTTTCAAACACATATGGAGAGTATCTAACTTAAGGTAAGGGTTAATTTCACAATCACATTATTATCTGAGATTGTTTATGCATAAGTATTTACTAGGAAATATTTATCATCCATGTTTGTGTTTCTTAAAATTGTTTTCGAAAGGATTATTTTAAGGTTTTATGCAAGAAACTATTTAACTAAAACAGCATTTTAAATGTTTTAAATATTTATTTTTCTAAATCTTTCTCATTAATGTCCATGTTTTCAAAATGGTTTTAAGGATTTATTTATATGGACATAAATGTTTTAAAATGTTAATTCCTTTCAAAAAAATTAAACTGGTATGGGCAAATTTTATTCAAAGATATCTTTTAAATGTATTATTTTATAAATTGTGAAACTTTAAATATTTTCAAATTATAAAGGGATATTTCTCTCAAAGGGTTTTAATTAATTTATTAAATTGTTTTCATCTATGTCAACAACCTTTGTTGGATTTTATGCTTCTATGAGGTTGATTTATTATGATACAATATTCCATATTTTATTGAAGGTTTTGTGATAAGTTTGACTATGGATGTGCTATTTTTATACGATTCATGGATTATGGTTAAAGTATTAACATTTTGTATGCTTGTTTTAAAACGAATGTTTATGTTATGTTTCAACCTTTTCATATGAGGGATGAATTGGAATTAGTAAGTGACAGGTGGGGACATCCATAACCCCTTGATGCATCGGTAGATCTAATGAGACAAACTAGTGTCTTGGCAGAAGGCCTTGATATAATATTTGTGTATGGGCTCAGCACAAGGCCTTGATTTAGTGGTTATGATGTCCAACAATATGAATTCCCTCGTTATGAGATTAGTTATTGATTTTACATGTTACTATTCAATTATTAGAATATCCATGTGAATGTTTAAATGGAATTATGTGATTTATTATTTACATGCTATGTTGAATATAATGTTTTAAAAGGATTTTGTTTTAGTTTTGTACCGTTCCTTAAAATATTATGCTTAATTGTGATAGCTTCCTCTATATTTTTTATCCTTACCGAGCATCTGATCTCACACCTTTATTATGTTTTATTTTCCTAGGATGCTAAGAACTATTTTATGATTGATATGTAGGGTTAATCTAGGGGAATAGTAGTGTTATGAAGTGATTATCTATGTTGTAGTTTTGTTTTGGAATTTTAATGTAAGGTTGATGAATGTAATCTATTTTCCAATACTGTTAAACAGATCCGTCCTTAGGGACATGATTCCTTGTAATCATGCCAATTTATTAAAATAATGCACCGGCTCTGAGCTTCTTCTGGGGTTGGGGAGTTACATTATAGATTAATCACGTACTTGGTTTAAGACATTTAAGAAGTATGATAATCTGAAAATCCCTTTGAAAACCACATTCCCTATCTTCCCTTTACAAAATTAGACACACATATTTCGAAAAGAAAGTCACTAGTTTAAGAATTGTTATAAACCACACACGCACCATTATCATTTCTCAAAACAACCCACTTGTTTTATTTAAATGAAAATAATCACATTACAACATTTCCAACAAGGGTTAAATAAACAACCAAGGACACTTAGTCAGAACATGATCAAATATCCAACAAGTCATAGAAAAGGAAACAATCATCAACATATACTAAATAAACACAAATGGAATAACATATCTCAATATATCATATAAAATGTGGAATAAGAAAAATACATAAGGAAAATAAATAGTGGAATAAAATAAACAGTGCACAAAAGGGATACAAGCCAAGGAAACCACATCCCATATAGTACCCACTAGCTCAAGGTCTTCAAGGTGACACTCAGGCCAAACTAAATGTAACAATATAAACCCTAAAGGGTAATGTGGTAGGTACATACTACAAATTTAAATGGAATTTGCTCTTTGTTCAACTCATGGGAGCATAAACCTACACCCATAAGGCCTATCCAAAGTACCTGAACCATAAGTTCCAAGATAGTCATCCAGGAATCTAAATCAAATATCAACATCAAAACATAACGTAGTTGGAACCTCTGTACTACACCTAACTATATACCAAACTTTAAATAATGATACCAAACACCGATCTAACTAACTTATCACAAAACAAAATATTAGTGCCCAATGCCTCAATACAGCCTCCATTTGTACATAAAAATGGTGGTTCATAAAGCTTCTGTTCATCCCAACCCAAGGAGAAGTATCATCAGTCCAACATCCTTATTTCACATGGAATTCCATCATTTCCTAGAGCCTTAGTCTGGCGCACTATCCATGAAGTATACTATCAGTGTATAGAGACTAAGTTTGACACACTCTCATTAGTATACTTCATGTGCTCAGAGCCTCAATCCAGAAACTAACCATATATCAAACAACATTTCTTAGAGAATCAGTCCAACATCTAAACCACATATCAATTCCATCATTCCATAAATCCTTCTAGCATTCATCATGACTAGTCCGACCAACCCAAACCATTTATCACATCATAAACATCAGTAATATGGTTAATAAAGTCATTGTCTACTGAAATGAGGGTTCAATAAGGTACAATCACATCACAAGTGCCAACTAGGCCTTCACTCATATCATTAACATTTAAAACTCCTTTTATAAAACATTCTGTAATTTATAACACAATTCCAAAGGAAAACATAAACACTTCCAAGAACAACTACATAAGTCAATAGAAACTCCATTTTCACTTTAGAAAACCAAAACACACCATTAAACAAGGTAACACATTAAAAACAAAAATGGATCCCACTTAAAACCCCATTTGTCCTAAATCCCAAGGATCAAGTTCATTTCACAAATAAAACCTTCTTTAGGATTTTTAACAACATAAAAAATGAGTAAAACACCCTTTTCAAAACCAAGTTCTATTAAACATAGTAGTCCACCCATTATTTTTAGAATTATAACCCAATCCTTAAATGAATATCAAGGTCACCCCCACACAAAGGATTTCTTATTTGAAAATCATAAATGTGGAAAAAGGCCTTTATTCCATCTCACTTTCCATAAAACACCACTTAATACATTTATATAGGTTCAAAAAAATCATTCATTTCATAAAAATTTTCAAGATAACCTAGTAAAAACCAAAACAAGATATGTTCCCTTTTCATTTCCATCAAACCACCCTTTAGTAATCCAACTAGGAAATTTTCACAAAGAGGTAAACCACCCACACATCTCAAATAAACATTTGAAATAAAACTAAAAAACCCATTCTTAAGTCATTTGAGGTCAACACCTAAATTAAATACCCATTTCACCTTAAACCTTACTTTCACATAATGAAAACCAAAATTAGTTTAAATCCCATTTAAAATACATTACACACTTATGAAAACCATTTCCAAAAATCCCAAGGTCATTTCAAAAAATATTTTTATAACTAAACATTCCATTTCAAAACATAATCTTGGAGTAAATAAAAAAAATCCAACTATGCCAAGTACAAAACACATAAAAATGTTTTCATCATAAAACAAGGTTAACCATATATATATACCATCATAAAAATGGGATTTAAAAAGGAACAAGCATAATAAATTTCCAAAAGGAAATGAATTACATAATGACACATACCTCAAAGAGAAGAGGATCAAGCCAGAACACATAGGCCCTTGAAGATCTTGATGAAGATTTCACCACACTTTCATGCACATAAATTTCTATTTATATACCCCTTAATATAATGTACATATTCCCCCCTTCATGATGTAATATGTATAAGTAATATATATATATACACATGTACCTATGTATGGGAGTGAAACCCTTCAAGGAACCATTGAACGCTCTATAAATAATTTCTAGGAACCCTAAATCACCAAAGGGAACCAAAATAAAGGTGATACAATAGTGGAATAAAACACTTACATTGAGAAGTGATAGAAATATATAATGAACCAATACACTTCATCTTCAGTCTTGAATGTTGGAACACGAACAAGGTCGACATGAGATGCCCTTCACATAGCCTAGCATCAAAGGAAAACAATAAAAATTTGTTAAACCTTTACCTATGGTTTAGACTAACCACTTTAGGTGATGGGATAAGGGAAAACATCCAACCATGGGAGGAGATGTGGGCAGAAGGTCTTACTATGAAGAACCAAGGGAGATTCATGAAGAAACCGATAAAGATTGTCGAAGAAAGAGAGGACTAAGAGGGAAGGGATGTGTGAACTATGGAGGAAGGGGAGGAACACCTCACGTGATGAATAGGGTGAAGAATATGGAAAAAATATAAAATAAATAAAGGTAAAATGTGAATAAAAAATAAAATAAGAACTCAATTTTTAAAATTCTTTGCAACTCACGCGGTTTTCGTATGGTTTACCAAACCATATGCTGGCCACTACCTAGGACAGACAACCTCATATGGTTACCTATAGGTAGAGATATGGTTGAGAAAACCATTATAAAACCTTTAGAATCAACACATTAAACTTAAATAGCCCAAACACATGCTTTCCATATGGTTTAATAGACCATGTGCGAGCCATACACCACTCCACTAACTCACTTGGGCACCCGTATGGGCATCGCATGGTTACTACTAACTACGATGGCTAGCTGTGAAATGGATAAAAATACAAATAAATAAATAAATTTTCTGCCCTCCAATTATAGAAACTCAAACCCATCCCATAATAAAATAAAACAATCCAAAATAAATACACTGGGACACCCAGGGTATTATACTAAAGAAACAAGGAAATTAACATAAGAAATAGTGAAAATAATGGATGATTGTTATCAAATGGGTTATAAGATATTATAAGAATATTATATTTGATATTATAAACATGAATAAGTTATTAAAACTATTAAAACCATTATACATGAGTTTAAATGATGATCACCCAAAAAAATAAATGCAAGGTAAGGGATTTTCATCACACTTTTTACATCTGTGAGATAAATGTCATATTCATCACTTACTTCTTTTGTGTGGTGTATCTACATCCCATTTTGATATATTATATATTATATATTTTTGTCTTTAATGGTATTTAAAACATTCATTTAATGTTATTCCTTCATGAGGCTTATGATTTAAAATGTTTCAAAGTGGTATAGGACACTTTGGAATGTTTCAAGATTATTTTTCTCAAGAATAATTTTAATGATATTTCATTTCCATTCAAGGAAATTATTTGACCATTATTCCATAATACCTTTAATTTTCTTCTTATATATTTATTCATAACCTTTTTCAAGTAATAGTAATATTTTTCACTCTTTGGTACTCAAAATTTTTTAGAAAATGTTATAAAGGAAACCCGAATTAATTTCTCTCTTTTGATGGAGAACCAATTTTCTTCTAAAACCCCCATTTTATAAAATATATTTATAAATGTGTTTAACATTTTCAAAATGATTTATCAAAGGAATATTAACCATTTAAAATATGTTCTATTTTTTTAAAAGTGATTTTCCAAGAAAAGGTTTTTCAAAATGTTTTTCAAAGCAAAGGATATTTTCCATGATATTGTTTTTAAAGTTATTATTCTATTTAATTAAATATAAAAACCATTTTTTACTCTAATTGGGATATTTTGTATTGATACCATCCTTAATCTTCCAATGGATGGTTTTTGATTAATTTTTATAAGGATAGTACTGATATTCACTTCCTTAATTCCTTTTAGACACCTTGAAATATTTAATTTCCTATGACCATTTGACATTGAATTTTCCCTAAATATCCATACCATTATTCATGGATATAATTATTACCTGAACCATATAAAATTATTCATACGGTATTTAATTTTAAATTTATTTGATTGTTTGGGTAAATCATGATAAATATGTATAGTATATTTAATAGGGATATTTGATAAGGAATATTTTTTATTCGATATGAAGAATACTGAGCACATGAAAGACAGAGGTTGGGGACCATTTAAGGAATTCCCTACAGGTTGGGTACTGATTAATCTAAGCCCCAAGATGCATCAGTAGTCTCATAAGATGAAATTAGTTGGTAAAAAACCCTTTGATTTTGTTTCCAATCAGAATAGATGGGCTTCTACCCATAATTTTAAATTATTTAGAGGATATATCTTGACAGTACAGGTTTTCATATGCCTTAGACATGATGTCCAATAATTAAACATTTCCTTCATTTTGAATTAGTTTTTATTTGTCAATGATATTCTACATTGATGTATCAATGGTCACATTTCATTCCAAGCTTATTGATTAAATGGAATGTGTTTTCATTTTCTTACCTTTCTATATTTATTTTTCCTTGTCTAGCTATTTTAATGGCATGTGTTTCTAGTTATTACCTTTCCATATTGTGTATGGAATTCCTTATCATTTTATTGATTATATGGTATGTGTATTCTATTATGTAACATTTCATAATTATTATTCTCATTGATTCATTATTACTTCCACTGGACTTTACCCTAATTGAGAATTTGAGCTCACCCTTGTTGTGATTATTTTCCCTAGGAATCCAATAAGTATACTAATAAAGTTATTCATAGATGGAATATAGTTATCCTAAAAATAAAAAATTATATTGTAATTAGTGTATTAATTTATAATATAAGAGTCATGTATTTATTTGGTTTACCAAGACAATTAAACGTATCAATCCTTTGGGATTTTATTACCTGTAATCATGATAATATAATGGTAGCATACATTGGATCAGGGATTTTTGGGGTTGGGGTTATACAAGTTAAGTTTAAATAATACAATATTGTATTATATAAAAGACCAATGAATTTAGATTTAGAATCGGAACAATAAAGTTTTGATAATAGTGAGAAAGATAAACTATTATAGATTCAACATCCAACCTAGAATTTTATATCCTTAAAGAGGTTATTATATTCTAAATTTAATTATTCTAGTGTCTTGGAGGAATATCATCTAACTTTTAGAGTGGTTTCTTAGAGGTAATGTAATATTCCTCATCCTATAATAACTAGTTTTTAAAACTAGATGGAGTCAATATAAATGTTTAGTAGGATACTATATGTGTTGGGAAACACTGTGGAATTATGGTTGATACCTTCCCATAAAAATTTTAAGACCTATTTATATTATTAGAACATTTTATATCTCAATATTTCCCTGATAACCGCAATATGTAGCCACCCACTTTGGGATGAATCATTTAAAAAAAATTTGTGCTTTGTTTTGATTTTATTATAATGTGTTCATGTAAGGATTGTATTTTATATTTGAGCAGATTGAATTATAAAAATTCAAAGAGTTTTATTTCTAAAGACTAAATTATAACAAAATTTTCAACCCCCCCCCCCCCACCCCACTGACTGAATGGACCAGAGGCCTAAATTTTTTGATTTTTCAATAAGCCCCCTTTTATGGAGAAAGGGGGAAACATTACATGACTTCAAGGACATAAAACATTAAAACAAATCAAAGGTCAAAACCCAGAACAAGTCTACAAAGAAATACTCCTCCCCAAAATCATCATCAATATGGAAAACCTCCACCAATTAATGACTATCAGCTAGTTGTCCCGTGCAGAAATACACGGGCCTGATACCGATGGCAGAGCCATACCCTCTCAAACTTCCAAGTCTGAATAGCCATACATGATGAAAGCACCTGTTCTAATCCTCATTTGGTGAAAATCCTTGTAGAAATTATGGGAGAAACCATCCAAAACAAAAACCAACCTTTCTTTATCAAAACAACACCATTGCTCTATCTTCAGGAGTTCACTGCTAGACGACCAGATCGCCAGCACCTCTCCAAAAATCACCGAAAAATAGAATTGCACAAAACCACTCCCAGTATCAATCAGCCACAAGCCGAATAGAAAAATCAACACCTTAAGGGACCAATGTGAAGAGAAAGTCGAAGAACCAACCATTCAACCAACATCAAACCTCTTCTTAATAACTAATCATCAAATACGAGACCAATGCTGTATCGTGAACCAATTTGAATGCCAAACCAAGATCTACTGCAAAAAACCTAAAATAGAAAATCATCACCATAATGCTGGAAGGAAGACTCCCGAAAGTCAAATCCCATCGTCGTCATCCCAGACACCTGCAAAAACCACGATGTTTTACCTGACATATAGACGGAAGACGCAACGACACACTCAGGCCATAGCAACTGGATCTTGGCCTCCAACCGGCACCGGTCTTCCTTTAAAGGCCCTATCCGGTGAAGGGGGTTAAGGTGAGAAGAGGACAGAAGCAACGTGAGGAAAGGTCGACTCCACAAATTCGTCGATTCCACTACAAATGAGAGAACTATTATTATATGTTGGAGTCCTATTTCCATCTCCCTTGAGTCATATAAAAGATGAATTTAAATTTCATAAATAACCTTCATGATAATTAAAATTTATAATTTATTGTTTAAAAATATATTTTCCATTAAATTTTAAATGATACTTGTACTAGAGATGATTGATGCATAAGTTGTAGGTGGACATAGTGGAAGGTGTGTGGTGTGAGTGTCAGAGTTAGAGGAAAAACTCCACAATGGTATGGGATGAAGCATTGATTCATGATCTATGGGAGAGTGAATAAAAATTAAAATAATTGAAAATGTTTGGAGAATAGAAATTTAAATATAATAATAATTGAGAATGTGAATAATAGTTAAAGAATATCCAATAAATAATAATTATATTTGATAAAACATTATTAATAAACTAACATTGTATAAGTGATCATACCATTTATAATTTTTCAATACCTTTAACAACCAAAAACCATGGGAGTCTATACTCTGGATATAGTGCAGTGGGTAGTGACCATAGGAGGTGACTGTCATATAATCGAACTAGCATGGGATGACAATCGGTGAACCTATTCTGTGATAGGTGACAAAATAAACAGAGGAATATGGATGGAATGGCATATAATATTGAATGAGCATCCTTAGGAGTTTGAAAAGTAAATAGAGTCACTGAACAAAACATTCCATAGAATTTGGTGATGGAGGTTGGAATTGGTGCTACATGGAATGTAAGTACTGCAGGATGGGCATGTTAGTGAATGTTCTAAGGCAAAATAGAAGTTTTTTGACCAATTACCAATACTTTTTTTATTTTTTTCAATGGATAAATTATAAGAACATGATGAAAAAAACCCCTAATATTCATAGAGAAGATTTTTTACTTTTAATTTATAATTAATATAAAACAATAATCACAACATATTGATAATTATTTTTTGATGTTGATCAATTTAGAATAATTTATCCTAGTCTAATCATAAGTGTGATAGAATAATCCAGCCTTGAATTCTACTATTGTTATCAACATGTGTTATGAAAATCATAGAACTTTTCCATTGGTACCCCAGTTGATATCACAAAAGAACCAAGTGAATTGCATCATTCACCATTGATAGCAATAAGTAATATTTCAGTATTAAAAGAATACTTCTCTTATTCTCCCATTCTTAAGATAAAGGATGATGATTTTATCTTTTTATTGAGATGGTTCTTGATAAGTTTGATCTAGTGATTCGAGAGAATTATCTTGGTAGAATCCATTGTTCAAAACTATCCATATCTCTAAAAATTATATAAATCAGATTACATAATAAGGGTTAAACAGTTAGTAATTTCACAAAAATACTTTAAATAATTGTTTATTTTAATAAAAACCCATGTCAAAAAAAATATTATTATAATTATTATATTATATGACATTTTTTAACTCATATATATTGAAATAACATCTTTTATCTAAATTAATCAATTTTAACTTAAATTATATTAAGAAAATGTATAAATTCTATCAGACCCTTAAATCATCCCATCAATCCTCATCAACATTTATCAAACATTAAATTATTAATATTAATTTAAATAAATAAATATCATAATATAGTTAATTAAATAAATAATATATTCACTAACTTACAAATAAATATTTATTTTTATATTCAACTCACATATATTCTAGACTCAAATATATGGTGGTTCAATTTATGTGATAAACATAGAATGATTTATTTTTATTCCACAAGTAGAGTATAATATTTATTCTTAATATTAAATAACAATATAATTTAATTGTGAATCTAGAAACATTTAGTGTGTGTCCTTTAGTTCTTTTTCTCAGTGGCATTAGGTTACTTGACTAAATTCCAATATCAGTATCTAGTAACACATCAAGAAACTTATAGTGAAAAAAATTAATTTCTTTATGAAAACAACCTCATATAAATACTTACTATGTAATAATATCACTTTGTCTCGATATCTCATCAAGTCAGTTACATACCTGGGTTATTGACATATATTGTTGAATTATCTGTCTTTAAATCTATGAAATGAACTCATTAATGCACTGTCATGGATGTGGATTTAATCGTATAGTTCTATTTCAATCAATGGGCCTAAGATATCTTATTATATTAACTCAAAATGAAAAAATAATCAATTCACGTATTTAATTAATTTCATATCACTTATGAAACCCACTTTTTATCTTGCCTCATCATGATCATTTAGTGTGATAGTTTTTATCAATACATCAAAGTACATGATTCCTGACATAAATTAATAATAATCTCAATTTTAAGTAAATTAAGCATATCCTCAAATAGTAATATCCAATGAAAAAAACAATATATGGAATTCATATTTTTAGGGTCTATCCTCATAAACTATTTCATATAGATTAGTAAGTTTAAAATTTATGATAAAAATTCTCACCCACTTACGAGTATTAAGCACCATATAGTGAAATATCATATGTGTCATGTTAGATATATGTTTTCTATAATGAATGAAATATTTCTAAGAATACTTTCCTATAACTTAAAGGTTATCATTATAAAAATGAATTATTCTATCCTTTCAATAATATATATACCCTAGGAAATCATCATATCAATGTTATACAGAAGAACATTCATCATGTGATAAAATGTTAATTAATGTTAATATTTTGGTAATAAAAACAACAAAGTCAATTTGTTTTAGTGTGCCATCCCCAATAGACTCCCACTTTCACTAAAACTAACTATTATCAACTTTTATTCCACTAGCTCTCACTTTATATTCATGCTTCTAGTGAGATAATGATTCAATCAATGGGTTCTCTATGTTTTCTAATTTAGCTACTCATCTTACTATGACCTCATTTATATGAGAAAAACCCTCAAAGTGGTGATAATTTTGAAGTATATACTTCATCTATTGATTTTACCAACATTTATTATCTAGCTCTAATTGTGTAGTATTATCACAAATCATTGTGGAAACATCTTTCTTATTGGGGGTCATATCAAGCTCTTGGAAATTTTTGAAAATCCATATTACTTATTAATTTTCATCAATATCCATAATATACTTAGACAATATTATACTTTTGGTGACCACTTACCACATTGAACTCTTCCATATCATCACTCCTCTATTCAATAAAACACATACCTCAACTAGAATATTGGATCATTCTGGTCTATCTGGAAACTAGTATCTAAGTACTCCCTAATGAGTATTTCTTTATCTCTGCCATAAACTAATAATAGATCCATTATATGTATCAAGTACATCAAGGTATTCTTTATATACATCCAATGCATCTCACATGTTACCTCTTGATATTTACACACCATCCTAAAGGTGTAGACAACATCAAGGATAGTATATAATATGGAATACAAAACAGATCATATCACGTATTCATAAGGAATCATACACATTATCACTCTCCTGTTGTGTCCAAGCACACATTTTCTTAGAGAGATGTATACCACGTAACATTACCAATAATACCATCTTAGATTGTTTCATACTTTGTCTCTTTAAAACCATGTTAATGTATATACCTGTATTTAGTCGAAGTATCCTCCAAGATTTATCATAATAGATATTGCTCTATAGAATATAGGCTACTTCACATAAGATATTCATAGAGAATAATTTTTTTAACAAATTCTTAACTAACTATAAGTCAGGTAGCTCATTTCCCACCAATAAGATATCATCAATATATAATTCTAGGAAAACAATTTCACTCCCACAAAACCCCTTGTAAACACTAGGATCCATTTTAATATTTATAAAACCAAATTATATTATGGATTCATAAAAATTAATGTTTCATGATCTTGATGCTTGCTTCAACCTATAAATGGATCTCCATAACTTTCATACCTTATAATCATCATTTAGAGTCACAAACCCTTCTTGTTGTGTCATAGGGAAGTCTATCACAAGTTTTTGATTAAGTAAATCTATCCTAATATCCATTTTTCGAATCTCGTAATCATGGTAACTTTCTATGGGTAGTATAATTGTTATAGATTTCATCATAACAACTCGTAATAATTTTTCTTCATAGTTTATGCCATGATATTGTTCAAAATATTGTATCCATCAGTCGTGATTTATAAGTTCTAACTTTACCATATATATATAGCTTATTCTTGAATACCCATTTTCACCCAATGGTATTTAAATAAACTAGAGGATATACCAAAACCCAACAGGGTTCTAGTATAAGAATTACATTTCAAAATTCATGTCTTACTTCCAATTTTTAACATCTATTCTTGTTACTATTACCTTGTTTGATAGTGTAAAGTCTCTTGTTTTTTAATCAAGTTAAAATATGAGGGTTTTTTTGTTTTATCAATGGTTTGGTTTTTAAACCGAGCTTTTAAATTTTATTCTGAGTATTGGAACACATAAAGGTGTTGTTTTTGGAATTTCATAATTACCCAAAAAATTTAGCGGGTGTCCCAATGAGCCTCAGGAGCACCGAATCCGGAAAAGTCCAATTTAATGGATCTGCACGGGCAGCATACAGTTGCAGTCCAACCCATGCATTTTACCCTGTTTAATAAATTATTTAATTTAATTAAATAAGATTATATGAGAGGTTGTGATTAATTAAAATAAATTTTTATTAACGATGATGATGAAGTTATTATTATTATTATTATTATTGTGGTTGTTTAATTAAATTGATGTTAAAGAATTAATTAAATGACGGTTGAAGAAATTAATGTGGATTTTCATTTTTTCAAAGAATCATTTAAATTAAATAAAGACTTTAAGAATTAATAAAGGACCATTTATTATTAATTATAGGTTATGGGTTGGAGTTTTCATCATTAACATCATATTCATTATATTACAATAAATTGGGGGTTATTGTTCTATTCATTGGTCTATATTAAATACAAATTAATTATGTAGTTTATCAAAGTATTCTTTTTGTTAAATGGGGTGTTTTGTTATTAATGATATAAATTGAAATGAAAATAATTTTATGATTATTATCATTAATATTATTATTATGTTTATTGTTATTATTATTATTTTTAATATATTTAGTATAATAAAAAATTATTTTATTAAAATGGGGAGGCACTGTACATGGGAGGCGCGACCCCCCCCCCCCGCCCATCGGTTCTTCTTTTTCTCCCAAGAGGAACAACCCCACTATTTCTCCTCATCCATGAGCAATGTAGGAGCTTGAACGAGCAGCCTTCTTCTCCCTCTACCATGCATGGCTTTCCAAAGGCATCTTTCTTGTGTAGCGCCCCCCATACAGCAGCCACACGAACTCACCTAGCAGAAAGCCTCAGGCATATCACTATAGTATGTGACCAGCTTCTTCCATGTCTCCTCAAGACCACCTCTACCTTGTGGTGCGACCATCTACAGGCGTGAAGGACCATCGGATGACCTGCAGCAGCAGCGCGACACCCCGGGCAGAGCTCCTGCAACATGCGACCCCCCCCCCCCTTCTAGATCCTCCATCTATGGATTATTCCTCCTTTTTTTCTTATTTAGGGTTTGATTACTCAAGATGAGGTTATCTATCATGTTCTCCATCATTGATTTTGAAATTTGATGTTGTTTCAGCACACGATTTTGTTTTGGAAGATTTTAGGGTTTTGGGATAATACATGTTTATTGTGTTCATCCTCTAATAGGATATGTGATTAATGTATAGAGACTTGTTGGTATATGTTTCAGCATCCACTTCCATGTGCGAGGTGGATGAGCTCAATTTGCTTTGAATATGTTGGTTTGGGTAAGATTCTAAAATCCTCTATTTGGTTTTTCACCGGTTAAGTTACAGTCTATTAATTTTTTACGAGTCCCTGGTACCAAGTTATAGGTGTGTTGATCATTACTGCTTTGATTCTAGGTACTGGTTTAATATATTGAATTTTATTGATCAATGTAGACAATGCGAATATATATTTGTGTATATATATATGTATGTATATATATTTATGAAGGTGTGTGCACGTGCGACTGTGGACTAGTTCTAGGTTGGTTTCTGATGTGTGATGAAGTGTCGTATGTTTTGGTTCCACCCCGAGGTAGGGTCTCAAATCTCTATCACTTAATTTAAGAATTATTTACTTTAAATAATTGGTGATTATGAGTTTTCCTTGATTATGGAACAACTAAATTTTCTCTAAATGATGATTAAAGATAAACTGTTGGTTGGTAGTAATTTTATATTATTCTTTCTTATGATTGGGCATTTTTATGTAGCCCTAATGATGTGGATACATGATATGTTGATGAAAGAATTTTGATGTAATTGAATGACCTTCTCCACGTGTTTTAAATGAGTAAATGACCATGTCTTGGTGTAAATAAGGTATTTCTGGCTATGGAAAATATGTTGATCTTATATTAAATGGTTAAACAGGAATCACTCATGGGTCTTCCATGTAAATGATACTTAAATGGTGATGAACTTGGACACCCTTAGGTGTTACTTTTAACCCATGTCACGGAATGTTAATTATGCAAATAATGATATATCAGTTTGATAATTAGATGATTTAATGGGTCAGAATGGGTAATAAGTAAATTAATTGTATAATTAATTATCAAGTCATGAGTTCGAAAAAAATTGTGGCTTTTACTGATTATCGAGAATATTGAATATTTTGACATGTACGGAATATAAATTGGAAACTAGTAGTAGTTAATGGATGGATTAATTATTACATGTTAAATGGTAAATGATTAATTAATTGATGACTGGTTAAAGAGAAATGATTTAATTAATTAATTTTTGAATTAATTAATTTGCATGCATTAAATTAAGATTGTGAATTAATTGTTTGTTATGACTATTTTTCATGGGTACCTTTTGATGCGTGTTTTTTCTCCATGACTTAAGTTGTTTTAGATTGAGTTGTTTAAAAATATAATATAATGTGTGAGATGGTTTCTAAATATTTGGGCCTTTTTTAGCATGTTTTGAGAAGATTATGACGTGCATGTAAATTGTTAAGTCCTGGATGAATCATTGTTTGAGTGGACCGGTTCAGACTTGTTGAAGAATTGGGATAATTAAATGTTGAGTTAATTATTTAGTTGTCTTGGTAAGAATAATTAATTGTTAATTAATTGTTAACTATGGAGATGTTGAATGGTTAATTAATTGTTGACTTATTTGATGGGCTATTTTGTTGCTAATTATTTGTTGAATTAATTAACGGATTGGATTAATTAATTTATGAATTAATTAATGGGTGGTTTTGGGGTGTTATACATGGAATTATACACCAATGGTTAATATATATGTATGATTTATGAATGGGTTGTGAGATAGGGAACGATGCTCCAAGTACTCACGGGGTGCTAGACATGGCATTCTACACCCATCTTGCATGCAAATATTTGTTTATGGGACAAAGATTGATGCTCCAAATACCCATGGGTTGTGAGACAAGGACAGATGCTCCAAATACTCACAAGGGTTCTAGACATGATGTTCTAAACCCATTAATTGACATTGGACAGTGGATCCAATTGTTCATACATGAAATGAATCAATTGGTTAATGGAAACTGTTGTGACATAATGATTTGTGAATTGAATATGAGAAAGGGTTCAAACTTATCTATGAATTGGGTGAATCGTTGTTAGTGGACTGACCCAAGAGTGAATCACTATTTTTAGTGGATAGGCTCAGTTATAGTGTATGAGTGATTAAATTGAAAATCTTATGACGCATTATCCAAGCCAAAGCATAGGCTTGGATTCGGTCTTTACTTTGATTACATAGATGGCCTTTAGAGACATCTGTGGTGAGTGACTTATACGGGGGATGTCGGGCTTAGGCCGAATCTTGAGACTTTCATAATTTAATGAGGATTGAATAATTGATAAATGAAAATGATTATGTAATGATTGTTGATTATGCATGAAAAATTTATAATGTAGGTTCAGACACCAGTTGAGGGTTGAAGTAGGTACTTGGGTATATAGTTACATTGTACTACTTACTTTATTTATGCATTCTTTCACACGGTTAAAATTATTTATTAAATGTCTAGATTTGGGGTAGACATAGGTGGTCCCGGCCTACTGATATTTATATCTCACACCCTACTTTGGCCGCCACTGCTCTGGGGTTCCCAAGTAGATTCTATTTGGTTGTAGGATTGTGTTTTTTGTATATAATTAGGGGATAAGAGCATAAGTCTGAGTGGAAGCTCAGAATGCTTGAGGAGACCACCCTCATGGCTTTGAGTCATTGTTTATCTATTTCTTTATTGGAATTTAAATCATGTTGTTTTTGTCCATTGTTTTCCATCTTGTATCATTAGCATGTCATGCATTCATCTGTTGTATAATTGGCATTGTCCACTTTTATAAAATGAGTACTATTTTTCTTCCACTACTTTATCATTTATTAGACTTCTTACACTATTTATTGTCATTTTATATTATTGAACTCTAATATAATGGTATAGTCTCCCCAATGACTTTCCATAGACCCTCACTACTAGTCAGCAGCCTCTGGCATACAGGGAGACGTGCTTGAGATCATGTGGCGACCAGTCCGGCCACCAGTTTAGTGGTGAGTCGGGTCGGGACGTTACAAAGTGGTATCAGTAGCAGGTTTTTCTTTTGTATTTCGGTTTTGGGTTGGTAGACAGGAGAATAAACAATTTTCGGTGCTTGGGATAATATCCATGCTTGGGACTAATCACCCCATGTACGGGAAATGACCAAGTGGGTAGGGCGGGGAATTGATGTTCATGCTTTTCAATATTACAGCTAATATGATTTCACCTTGAGTGACTGGTGTATTTTCCACTACTTATTGATTATGAAAATTTTGAAAAATTAACTTCGGCCTGACATGGAAAGGAATTTTCATTACATGAATCCTATTAGGCACTTAAAGAATAACATTTCATGCATATATTCCATGTCATGTAGTTGCATTAGTAGTATGCCTGCTAATATGGATTGTGTGCCTTGAATATATGCCATGTCTTGTAGTTATTTTTCATTCCTTTTTAGATAACATGTTTTATTGATGTAATTAACATGCTTTAGTGATAATATTCAATGTTTATGTTCCATGTTTCTGTGTTATAACATGTTTTAGTGATTTCATCATGTTGATTTGAAATTTATAACTATAATATGTTTGAAAATGGTTATGAATGTAAAACTACTAAGTTTTGATTTTAATGAACTGTTGTGGGGTTGATTTTTGAAGAACCCAGATTGAATAAATGGGTCCTTTGGAGGTATTCTTTTCGTTAAAAATAATTTAGATGCTAAATTTCCTATTTATATTTGGATAACATGATATATTAAATGTTTAAAGAGGATATCTGTTATATCATGCATGTTTTATCGTAGGGAATTGTTTTGAAAACAAAGTGACTTGTTATGAAAAAAATACTTGTGGGTTTGCTGAAATTTATTCAAATGTTTAAAGGTTGAAATGAATCACTTAAATGGCTAAAATGAAAAAAAGGGATTTTTGAACCTCGTGATTACAGTTTTGCATGACCAAGAGAGAGGGTCGATGTTTAAGTTTTTTAAGGGGATAAAACATGGTAGGTAGTATCCTTAGAATGTTCTAGGACATTAAAGTAAATATGTCCCACTACTTGGGAGGACTACATGGGACTCAGGTGTTATGACATGCTGATAGGTTTAAGTTACATATTTTATTATCAATGTTTGACATGGTGATCGTGGTTCGAGGAACATCACATGCATGCATTAATGTGTTCTAAAATAGAGCATCGGTGAGAATCTAATCTTTTCTTGCAGCATCATGTAAAATCCTAAGGTGGGTAGTGTTGCATCATTTTCGGTAAACGTGTCAGCAGGTGACGCCAATATTTTTGAATAGAGTCTTTCGGTAGTAGTTCTACCGATCTTTTCAGTAACCTTGGTTTTATCTTAGTGTGCTCTTCTGAATGCGACAAGTAGGTCCCCTGTCTTGAAATCATCATGGAGACACTAAGATAGCATTGGTCTTACACCGCACTAAAGTTTTAAACGTTGTTAGGTTTGATGAGTTATGGTTATCTTGGTAGTACGCGGGATGCGTGGTTTCTTTGGGCTACTCTTTATTTATGTTGGGGAACATTTTTTTTTAATATCTTTATGATGCCTTGACTTGAAAATTTTACTAGAGGTTGGGTAAGAACTTCATTATACATGCAGATGGTTTTGGAATATTTTTAAAGGCACGTTGTCAAATAAAGGGTGAATTTGGGTTTTGGGTCTGCGATGTCTTTTGAGGGAATCATGTGCAACCTGTTTTGTTGGTTGATCGAGATTCAACCATTTTTGTTGATAAGGTCCCTATAATGGCCTCATATATAATATCAGTTTAGATTTTTAATAAATAAAGTGCTCTTTTGCACTCATTTTAAATGCTTAGTCGTTAGGCTTGTGAAGGGTTAAAGGTGTTTTTGGTGTTAGGAACGCAACACGTCCATTCTAACAAGATTAAATGACCTTATTAGGTTGGTTGATTTTTAGTGGTTCTCAATGGTTTCCTGGGGATAATAAGTTTTTAAGGTGGGTAGATTGAAAATTCCCTGGTTTTTTAATCGGGTTCAAATACAAGGGTTTTCGGAAAAAACAAATCAGTTTATCGACAGGTTGCTTTTTAAACCGAGCTCTGTAATTTTATTCTGAGTGTTGAAACACCTAAAAGTGTCATTTTTGGACTTTCATAATTACCTGATAATTTTAGTAGGTGTCCCGATGAGTCTTGGGAGCACCAGATCTGGAAATATCTACTTTAATGGATCCGCACGGGTAGAGCACGGTTGCGGTCCAACCCGTACAGTTTACCCTATTTAATAAATTATTTAATTTAATTAAGTAAGATTATATGAGAGGTTTTGATTAATTAAAATAATGTTTTAATAATAATAATAATTAATTTATTATTATTATTGTGATTGTTTAATTAAATTAATGTTGAATAATTAATTAAATGGTGGTTGAAGAAATTAATGTGGCTTTTGGGTTTATCAAAGAACTGTTTAAATTAAATGAATAGTTTTAGAATTAATAAATGACCATTTATTATTAATTAGAGGTTATGGATTAGATTTTTTATCATTAACAACATATTAATGAAATTAAAATAAATTGGGGGTTATGGTTCTATTCATTGGTCTATATTAAATGAAAATTAATTATGGGGTTTATCAAAGTACTATATTTATTAAATGGCGTGTTTTGGTTTTAATGATATAAACATAAATGAAAATAATAATATTATGACTATTATCATTAATATTATTATGTGTATTATTATTATTATTATTTTAATATATTTAGTATAATACAAATTTGTATTTTTTAAAAGGGGGGAGGTGTTGTACAAGGGAGTCGCGACCCCCCCCCCCCACCCACTGGTTCTTCTACTTCTCCCAAGAGGCATGACCCCCCCATTTTCTCCTCCTCCATGTGTGACGTAGGATCTCGAATGATCATCCTTCTTCTCCCTCTCCCATGGTTGGCTTTCCCAAGGAATATTTCCCCTTCAGTGCACCCCATACAACAGCCGTAAGAAATTATCTTGAAAAAGCCCTTAGGCGCATCACTGTAGCACATGAACAGCTTCTTCCGCTGCTCCTCTAGACTTCCTCCACCTTGTGGAACGACCAAAACTAGGTGTGCAGGACCACCAGATGACCTGTAGCAGTAGGATGACACCCTAGGCAGATCTCCTGCAGCACGCGACCCCTGTGGCGTGACCCCCCCTTTCCAGGTCCTTCGTCCGCAGATTATTCATCATATTTTCTTCTTGGTTAGGGTCTGATTGCTCGAGTTGAGGTATTCCCTCATGTTCTCCATCATTACTTTTTCTATTTGATTTTGTTTTGGCACCGATTTGTTTTTGGCCGTTTTTAGGATTTTTTTATAATACCTGTTTATTTTTTTATTCCTCCAATAGGTTGTCTGATTGATGTTTAGGGAATCATTGGTCTATGTTCTGGTATCTGCCACTAAGGGTGAGGTGGATGAGCACGATTATCTTTGAATATGTTCATTCAGGTAAGCTTTTAAAATCCTTTGTTTGGTTTGTCACTAGTTAAATTAAGGTCTATTAATTTTTTATGAGTCCCTAGTACCAAGTTAGAAGTGTGTTGATCATTACTGTTTTGATTATTGGTACCGGTTTAATATATTGAATTTTTTTGATCAACGTAGACAACGCGCACACCCCCACACACACACACACACAGATACATATATATATATAAAGGTTTGCACGCGTGTGACTACAGACCAGTTCTGGATTAGTTGTCAACGTGTGATGAAGTGCGGAATGTTTTGGTTCCACCCCGAGGTAGGGTCCCAATTCTCTATCACTTAATTTAAGAATTCTTTTAATCTTTGAATAAATGGTTATTATGAGTTTTCCTTGATTAAGGATCTTCTAAATTTCCTTTAAATAATGATTAAAGATAAACTGTTGGTTGGTAGTAATTTCATATCATGCCTGCTTATGATTGGGCTTCTTTATGTAACCAAAATGATGCCGATACAAGATATGTTGATGCAAGACTTTTGATGTTATTGAATGAAGCTTTCCATGTGTTTTAAATGAGTAAATGACTATGTGTTTGTTTAAATAATGTATTACTATTTATTGAAAATATGCTAAGCTTATATTAAATGGTTAAACAGGAATCACCCATGAGTCTTCCTTGCAAATTAGACTTAAATGGCGATGGAAATGGACACCATTAGGTGTGCCTTTTAACCCATGTCACGGAATGTTAATTACACAAACAATGATATATCAGTTGGTGAATTATATTATTGAATGGGGTAGGATGGGTAATAGGGAAATTAATTGAATAATTAATTATTAAGGCATGAGTTGGAAAAAAAATTGTGGCTCTTACTAATTATCGAGAATATTGAATATTTTGATATGTTTGGAATATAAATTGGAAACTAGTAATAATTAATGTATGGATTAATTATTACATGTTAAATGGTAAATGGTTAATTAATTGATGATAGGTTAAAGAGATATGATTTAATTAATTAATTGTTTAATTAATTAATTTGAATACATTAAATTAAGATTGTGAATTGAATGTTTGTTACGACTGTTGACCAAGGGTACCTTTTGATGTGTGTTTTTTTCATGCCTTAAGTTGTTTTGGATGGATTTTTTTTAAAATATGATATGATGTGTGAGATGGTTGCTAAATATCTGGGACATGTTCAGTATGTTTTGAGATGATTATGACGTGCATGTAAACTGTTAAGTCCTGGACGAATCACTATTTGAGTGGATGGGTACAGACTTGTTAAAGAATTGGAATAATTAAATGATGAGTTAATTATTTAGTTAGATTGGTAAGAATATTTAATTTTTAATTAATTATTAACTATGGAGATATTTAATGGTTAATTAATTTTTGACATATTTGACGGGTTATTTTTGTTGTTAATTAGTTGTTGAATTAATTAACGGATTGGATTAATTAATTTATGAATTAATTAATGGATGGTTTTGGGGTGTTAGACATGGAATTATACTCCAATGATTAATATGTATGTATGATTGATGAATGGGTTGTGATATAGGGACCGATGCTTCAAATACTCACGGGGTGCTAGACATGATGTTCTACACCCATCTTGCATGCAAATATTCTTTTATGGGACAGAGACTGATGCTCCAAATACCCATGAGTTGGGAGATAAGTATAGATGCTAATAATACTCACAAGGGTTCTAGACATGATGTTCTACACCCATTAATTGACATTGGACTGTGGGTCCAATTGGTAATACATGAAATGAATTAATTGGTTAATGAAAATTGTTGTGACATAATGATTTGTGAACTGAATATGAGAAAGGGTTCAGACTTATCAATGAATTGGGTGAACCACTGTTAGTGTATGGACCAAAGAGAGAATCACTATTTTTATTGGATGAGATCAATTATAGTGTATGAATGATGAAATTTAATATCTTATGACGTGTTACAGAAGCCAAACCACAAGCTTGAATTAAGTCTTTACTTTGATTACATAGAAGGTCTTTAGAAACATCTATGGTGAGTGACTTATATGGGAGATGTCGGACTTAGGAAAAATATCGAGGCTTTCATAATTTAATGAGGATTGAATAATTGATAAACGAAAAATTATTGTGTAATGATTATTGAGTATTCATGAAAAATTTATAATGTTGGTTCAGACGCCAGTTGAGGGCTGAAGTAGGTACTTAGGTATATAGTTACATTGTACTTATTACTTTATTTATGCATGGTTTCACACGATTTAAATTATTCATTAAATATCTGGATTTGGGGTAGACACCGGTGGTCTTGGCATACTGAGATTTATATCTCACACCCTACTCAGGCCACCACTACACTGGGGTACCCGAGTAGATTCTATTTGATTGGAGGATTGTGTTGTTTGTATATACTTGGGGGATAGGAGTAGTGATCTGAGCGGAAGCTCAAAATTCTCAAGGAGAACGCCCTTGGGGATTTGAGTCATTGTTTATCTATTTCTATATTGGAATGTAAATCATTCTATTTTTGTTCATTTTTTTCCATTTTGTATAATTAGCATGTCATGTGTTCATCTATTGTATAATTGGCATTGGCCACTTTTATAAAATGAGTACTATTTGTCTTCCACTACTTTATCATTTATTAGACTACTTCTGCTATTTGTTTCCATTTTCTATTATTGAAATCTGATATGAGGTTATAGTATCCCCACTAACTTTCCATAGACCATCGTTGCTCATTGGAAGCCTCTGGCATACAGGGAGACGCACTTGAGGTCATGTGGTGATCAGTCTGGCCACCAGTTTAGTACAGAGGCAGGTAAGGAAATTACAGATAGTGCTTAATTTTTATAAACTAATATTATGTCACCATTGTATATGACTATAAAAACATGTTACATGGGTTATCTAACCAATTAAGATATCCTACATAGTACTTGTGTCTTTAGAACAACTTATTTTGCAGGTATTTTTGGAATTTTTTCAGGTTCTAACTAATTTGTATCATGAGGCTCAATTTTATTCAATTCTATCATCCTCAAAATATCACATTTTTATATGTGATCCATCTTAATAAAACTGGTGTTCATTTACACTATTTTTCATTTTTTGGGTTCATATAGATAATATTCTCATGTTTCATTTTGATATCCTATAAATATACACTTTGTTCCATGAGAGAATGTTTGTTTCAATTAATGGACTAAAAGATCCCTTGCATCAATATTCAAATAAATTTGAAAGCACCAATTTCCTCCTAAACCATAACTCGCATGGGATTATATTTCCCTCTTTATTTGGAACATGAATTATTTTTCATGTTTATATCTATAATGTGTATCCCCAAAAAAATGGAAGATGTACATGAGTCATCAAAAAACCCACAATGAGTAACAAAGTTTATGCCTTCCTTTCAGTAACACCATTATACTATGTTATATAAATAGGAGTGAGTTAAGATATTATTCAAAAATTCATTATATAATCTATGAACTCTTGGTTAAGATACACCCCTTTACATTCTAGTCTTGAATTTTTTTATCATTTTACCAAACTGATTCTCTGCTTTATTTTTTTATTCCATTAATATCTCAAAGAATTAATAATTTTACCTCATTTGGTAGACATATAAATATATAAAAATTTCATCACTAAAATATATGAATTAATATTATCCACCTCAAGATAATACAGGAAAAGTTCCAAACATGTTTGTATGAAATAATTATAAGATTTTTGTAGCTCTTTCACCTTTTATGCTAAATATATCTTTGGTAAATTTTAAATTCAAACAAGAATGAAATATATATAAGGGTTTTGATTTAAAATAATCAAAATAAGCTTCTTGGTATATAATTTTAAGAAACTTATCATTTAGATAAATAAGTCATATATTTCACAATTAGATATCAAATGAGTAATATAAGAATAAATGATTGTCAATTTCTAATACTTTAAATTTATTTTCTAGTATATAAAGACCATTATTTAGATGTTTTATTCCATAAAATATAATCTCCTTATAAAAGTAACTAAAATATTTATAGACATGAAAATAATTTTGTGGCACCCAAGACCTACACTCTTTGATTTAGTTCCCAAAAAATATACTTTACATATTGGATTTCAAAGCATCTAAAGGTTCCCATACATAGTTATCCCATAATTACATGACTTAAAAAAAATTACATTCCATACATTCATAAGACCTTTTAGGTTTATATGTTTAGCAAATTTTTTGAAATCATAAAATAATAAATATCATGTATTTCTTAACTAATGGACATTTTTTCCCACTATATAAGTAAATACTTAATCCATAATAAGTTTGTAACATATCCGAATAATTATCCATACAAGATAATTTGTAATACATATCATGTGTAATACTTTTCTTCATAACTTGGGTAAATGGAAACATAATAAGGGATTATATCAAATTATTAGTATGTTTAAATATAAGAGATAAAAATAAATGATCATAAGTGGGAATAATATGAGAATATATAATATGGATGGAATAGGTAACAAATAATAATGCCATAATATAAGGAAATTTAAAGAATGATATATCTATGGATGATAATGGAAATGAAAATATAACATGGATAATAATAATTTATTTAATGGTTATGGAATTTATAATTTAATTCATATTGATCTTATTATCAGATTACCCATTAAAGACATCATTCTTTCCACCAAGGTTATATCCAAGATATCATTTTTATCATCAAGACCACAATGAAGATATCTTTCTAAATTGGGAAACCATAACCCCAATACCCAAACATGTTTATCTCATGATACCTACTGATGTATTGAGGGTATATATATTGTTGGTCCCCACCTATCACATATTTAATTACAATTCATTCATTATAAGATAAAATGAATAAACAATAAATAGTCATCTTGAACAATAATCATTTGTATAGGAATAAAAACATATGAAACACCAATAATTTTCCTCAATTCAAGAAAATAGATATCATGATCATAATACATCTCGATAAATAAGGTGGATGGTTAAATAATTCATATAAAATTTCTTGAGTATCAATGATCATATGTATCAGAATAACAAATATACATATTTTCAATAGTTTCCCAATCAATTAATTGAATAGATTTCTATGTAAGCATCCCTCAAGTTAATACCATATAGTGTAAGGGTATACCATTAATTCAATAATTTCCCCAATAATTCAATGTATAGAATCTAGATAAACACCCTTCAATCAATGGAATAGAAAATAGGGTATTTACAAAACAAAGGCATTGGAATAAATGAAATGATTATTCATGGTGGGTCTTTAGGCAAGACAAAAGTTATTATGGGTGATATCATTTATTGAAAACAACATTACATGATTCATATTTATAAATAATTTTTATGGTTTTAAAATAACATATCCCTAGTGTAACAATGAAAAATAATAAGAATTTTGACATAGATAAAAACATCCTTTAAAAACAATGTTTCGAATGGTATCACACAAGAAGGGATCAAGGATTGAATTATTTGATACCTATATTTTAATCCCCCAAACTATAAATATATTTATTTATTTATTTGAGGATAAATAATGTAACATAAATCTAAATAGTGTAAATATTATTAAATATTAAAATGAATATATAGGTAAAAACTTAAATGGTCTTTTAAAAAACTTTTTTAATGTTGATATAAAATAAAAACTTATATGTCACATTCAAAAATAACTTTTAAAAATGTGAAGTGTAAAATTTTGGAATATTTTACTTTTAAAAATAACATCCAATAATAAATCCCTGAAATTGATATAAATTTTTCTATAGTAAATGTGGATCCAAATACAAAACATTTGATTATGAAATGACGCTTTTTAATACTTTGAAATTACCTTTATAGAAACCTCACATTGTAAAAAGAGTAATAAAACCTTATTTGTATTAAAATATAATTTTCCCAAAAATGAATATAAAATATAATATAATAAAATATTATGGTGAAAGAACCCAGTCAACTTTATAACTCAAATAGTGGATAATTGGGATATCAATATACCTTATGAGAAACAAACACCGTATGGTAATAAATATTCAAAAAAATATGTGGTAGGAATATAAATACATAAAAAATGATATAATAACACATAATTCAATAAAGAGTACAGTTTTCCCAAATTATATGAATTAATTACAAGAAATTATAATTACTTAATGAATACAAGTTGAGTTACCAAAAAACCTTATTGTTGGGGTAATAATTGAATTAATGACAATCTAAATAGTAGAGTTTGATTTGGTTTAGTATATCCCATGAAAAAAAAATGTTATAAAATTAATCAATTGTTATTAAATAAATCATGCAAGGAAAAATTATGCATCAAATTTATTATATCTAAAAGAATCAAAATTGAGACCAAGAATATCCTTATAAATTTAGTAACATTCAAATAAATACCCCTTAAAGGATATAATTTCACATGAAACTTAATATATCATGAATAATGATAGAATAATTATACAATATATTAAAATTTTTATTATATAAAAATTCTAAAAAACATGGTGTAAAATAAAAAATATGTCTCATGGGGTGAAAATTGAGACAAGAAACCCTTACCATTTATCCTGGATTCTATGAATTCACTCTAACATCATGTATAAATAACATATAAAAATAAATAAATTATTTATTAAACTTAATCATATATTTTAGATTTATATTATTCATTTATAAAAATTATCTATATTAATTATCATTGTTTATTACTTATTTTTAAAATTGGGTGTAAGTAATATTGATCGTTTTGAACTATTTTTGTAAAAATGTTGTTGGTATTCATTCTTGTTGTAAATTAAATCATCAAAAGATAATTAAATGTATTTTAATATATTCTACATGATATATATAAAGATATAATTTCATTCCATATTATTTTTTACAATCCATGAAGATTAAAACGACGATGATCGTGTTTTGGTGATTCTTAACAAACAAAAGGTATTTTCTTAATTAATGAGTTTAATAATAATGTTACCATTCCAAAACCAAAAAATATATATTTATTAAAATATTTATATAATTTTATAATAGTAATCAATTTCCCAAATTCATCCATAAAATACATTCATGGACATGTTCAAGTAAGTGGTTAAACAAACCCAAACATGAATATACCATGATTATTGGATGATTCTATGGTGGTTTAGTTACAATGTCATTATAAGTGAATCATAATGAACATATTTAGTTTTTATCGTTGTGTTATATCAAAATTATAAGGATGTATACAAATAATTTATGGATATGAAAATATTACTTAATATGGATACTATGATTTTCCTCTTAGTGTACTTGTTTTAATCGATTGAATTAACGATGATCATTTATTGATCATATCATTAATAGGTTCTCAAATTTAATATAAAAAAACATAATGATATCATAAGTATTATATTTACCCACTAAATCCAATATCACTACCATCCATTTAAGGAGGTGATGGGAAAAAATGAAATCAGTTATTCCATGGAGGAAGTAGTGCACACGTACACATAGTTGATGACTTCATTTTACAAAGAACGAGAGAAATGTATAATATGTTTAATAATTTTAGAATATAAATTTTTTTATAATTATAATAATAATTTATTAAATTTTATTTTATTACCATAAATGTAATTTTGTTAATGAAAATGAAACATGACGTTTATTAATGGCGGTAATCTGCACACATGCATGAATTTCGTTGTTGTTTTCCTTGAGGAAAAAGGTGAATTTGGATAATGGTTATTAAAATATCAAATTGAATTCAGTATAATAAAAATATTTATTTAATTATATAGATACCTTAAAATTATAATTATGAAGGTATGTTATAAAGGAAATAATTTAAGGAAAATTGATTACTCGCATTGAGAACTTTTAGTTTTCTTTGGAGAATTCCTTATAAAAGGATGGATTAGGTGAGTATCCTATGACTAGGGGTGAAATTGTACTCTAAGTAAATTCATAAGGGAATAATTTAAAGGGTAAACTTAATTTTTTTAGTTTTATTTAATGGGTTGTGAGAGACCCCTTTTATAAGTGGTGAGAATGGAATGTCTGTAAATATTTTAACTTAATATAAAGAGGGAACACGTTTCACATTTCATGTGGCCTTAAAAATAAACAATAATGGATTAGGGGTATATATAAGGTTTATAATATATTAAACACTCAATTATAACAAATATTTTTATAGGTTTCAATTTATTTACCACTAGATTTGCTATTTTTACCTATTTCACTTTTACTATGGTGGCTAGTTTTAACATATGTAAATCATTTTTTTATTCCTAAAATTAAATTTAAATTATTAAAAATCTATAAATATTGATCAAAAATATTAAATCCATTTTATAATAAAAAATTTCTATATTTAATGGGAACTAATTTTAACATCAGCGCATATAACGCGTAAAACTAACTTATAGAAAAAGTGTGTTTTTTAGTTTAAAATTTATATATAGTGTAAAATTATAAATGTATTTTTTTCATGATAAAAATTGGTTCATTATCAAAAAAAATGTGGATTTAATAACAAGCTAATCCTGATTTTTTTAAAAATAATATTTAAATAAATGAAAAGGCTAAAAATAGTTTCTTTTATTAGAAAATATTACTTATGTTCATAAAGTGTTAAAAATACTTTTTATAAATTTATAATTATATTTAGAAATGTGTATTACTAATAATTAAATTAACTTTTGATCAATTAAAATGATTTATAAACTTATAGGTATTTTTTATATTGTGATAAACACATAAAAACTATATGTTTTATAAAAACTGTATTTTTTAATATTAACCAATTTATCAACTATTTCAGAAAAATACCAAAAATTAATATTAAGAAAATATTCAAATTATGAATCTAAAAATGATTATTATTTTATTGAATTCAAATTCTAAAATTTTTTAATTAATATTTTAAATAAAAATATAAAAATATAATTAAAATTGTTTTCATTAGAAGGTAACATTTTTTTAAATATTAACTATTCATATTCTTATTTATGATATATTAAAAATAAAATTGTCATTTATATTTTATTAATTTGCAAATATATTTTATCCACAATATATTTAGTTTCTTAATAAGAAAACATAAAAACCCAATTTCCAAAAAAGTTACATTATAAATCATAAATAAGTCATATTATTTATTTAGCTACAATAATTTACTTTTTTAAAGTCTTAACATTGATAATGACCATTAATTTAATTTATAAATTTATTTTATAATTCTGTTACATCTATTTTTTACCCTCCAATTTCACATGTACATATTAATAGTTATATAATATTTTATGGTTCATTTTTGTTTTTTATTGTGAATGGAGCAAGCTATCGAACAAATTAGGTTTTAAAGGAATGTATAATTTTTGATCTCATAGTGTTAAAAAATCCATCCATGTATTTGATAGACATGAATATTATGTTTTAGTTACACTTGGCATATGATAATAATTAATTAAAATTAGAATCAATCATATTTTAAATGTGTGATGGTAGTCTTCAATTTTCAGTGTAGCTAGTCTTTCTCCATTGGAAACTCTAACATCAACCACATCTCTAAACAAAATTTAAGAATCTATATGGTTCTTGTATTTGGATATAAATGTGAGAAATTAAATCTATAACTAATATTTAATTTTTATAAATATCATGATTACACTCAATAATGAACACAATTAAAGCTTACCATTTCTTCTCAATTGAGGTGTGGTTATTTGTTCCATGTCTTATATTTATGCACACAAAAAATACACTACATTATTCTTTGTATCCACCCACTTGATCATTATCCTATTAAAAAATTAGTGCAAAGGTTACTTAGAATAGTAAGTAGTCTTAGGGATTTTTTTACTTACCTTTCCTCGTGTTCAATATAATGGCTAGAGGTTATCATGTTTCATGTCATTATCCACTTAGAAAATAAGATTCAAGAGATTGGGGATCATATTTTCTATATTGTTCATATTGAAATTCATAGTAAAACATGAGTATCTATGAGGGAGTGAGGTCTGCACAATGATTGTGCTCAATTCCTTAGGTAGTTTGAAACCCATAATTTCTAGATGCTCAATATATCCATACATATTTTCTATATGAGTTCAAACTGGTGCACCTTCTACAATATTACATATAAGGAGTTCTGTAGATATCTTGTACCTTTATTATTTTTATTTATTTTAATAAAGACCATATTTATGAGACAACAAGGTGTATGCATCCATGCAAAAAAACACATGTAATTTTTGTTGGGTATTTTATATTAGTTTCAGGTATTTTTTAATTTTTGCATGTTTTGGATTTGAAATTTGGTGTCTTAAAGGTTTGTATTCAATTTTACAACTACCACATGGTTTTTAGAAACCATTTGGTTTCAAAGTAAGCTATTAATGAGATTAATTATCGACTCCATTGGATTTTTTCATGGTTGGCACATGGTTCTCCTAATAGTGTGGAGTCTAAAGGTAATAGTATGTATTAGCTTGGTTTCCAGTAGTGACATGCATGGTTGGAACATGATTAATGGAAAACGTATTTCCAAACCATGTTTATGGACATTAATGATCCAATTTAAACTACATAGTTGTAGAATTATTTATCTAACCATTCTACCTAGTGACAGGGCTTGCCTGGATTGTTAAAAAAATCATATTTACACTTTTCCCATCCACAAATTTATGGAATTTGGCCACCCCTCCCATTCAGATATCCACGGGCATGGGTAGGGAGCTTCTCCCCTCTATTCCCCTTGTATTTCAAAACATATTCCTTATATTTCATTTATTTCTTCAAGGTAATATCTTTCCATCTTCTTTAACCCTCCTCTCCTCTTCCCCCTTCATTTCTTCCCCTTGATTTTACTTTTACCAAGAAACCATAACACCCAAAATTGATGAAATTAGGATTCTTGATAGTATTTATTTGGGAATTTGGATGTATATTGATTGAATAGGTTGTTATATTGTTTTTTTTCTCAAAACATTGAAGAAGATTTGTTCCTAATTAATTTTTGTTGGTGTTTCTGTGAAATTATTGTGTTTTACATCTTATAAAATTCATGTGTACTTTTAAATTATTTTTTTAGGAAACAATATACATATGTGATACCTTATATGATGTTATAAAATGATTTTAAGGGTTTATATACTTGTTAATATGTAACTTAAATATTTTTCTATAATTGGATTTTAAAATTGTATCCTAATGTATGACATGTGCTAAGGAAAATTCCTTACAGGTTTACTTAAAAAAAATTAAAATTTGTACTTGGAACTGGTTTATCTTTAAAAGAGTTTTTTATATTTTCAAAGGCTTTTTTGGTAAAAATATTTATTTCACCAAATTTTGATTTTCAAAGGTGATGTTTTGTATTTTCAAAATACTTTCTTAAAAATGGGTGTAGTTAACCCATGTTTAATCATTTTAAGGTTTGATATCCTTTATGTTTGTTTTAAAATTATTTCACGGAAAATTTCTATTTTTTCAAATGATTTGTGAATGGTGTTTTATAGTTATATTATTTATTGGTTTTCTAATGGTGGTTTCAAATTGGTTTTGTTTTAAAAGTTCATTTAAAGCATCGACTGTCTTTTTATGAAAATAAGATATATTATGATTGTCACACATAAATTATGATTCCTTTATTTTTATGTTTTCTATACACTTTTTCCATTTTATGGGATATATATCAATTACTTTTATGTTATTCATTATAGAACAAATATATATCTCTTAAGAGGGTATTATAGGTTTAATGACATTTATTGTTTATGTTTATTTTCTGATCCATGAAATGAACATGTTTCTTATTAATTTCTCACCTAGCCCTTTTAATATATCATGGAAACCTATGTAGCTATTTAAGGGATCCATATTAGTTTATACTAATTTTTTTGACCCAATTAAACTATAGGAGTTAATTGACATGACCTTCTCAGATTGTGGGAGCTGATATACATAACTCAGTAAGACTATGGGATCTTACCGATAGTCTGATTTTCTTGCGTATGTCTAGGACTATCTCACATTAGGATCTAGGAAGTTTCCCATGATTCTTTTTTCATGATGACTATTATCTAAAGGATCCTTTTTCTTTTCATTATTTTTACCTTATATCCCTTGTTTTTTTGTGTTTAACCATGACTTGGATGGATTTATTTCTATCCTTCGAAATATCAATGCCGACTCATGTTTATATTCTTATTTGGTTATGTTTTGGGTTTATTTTGAAACTATTTTTCAAATTGATTTTGGAGGTTGTGTTTCTTTGAATGTAAAGTGATTTTTTATTCTAAATGGTATTTACAATGGATTTTCAAAAAATGAACAGAAAGGGGTTGTCTTATCTTTTGAATTTTGGAGTTCTCTTTCCATTATTTGAATGGAATTTTAAATGAAATTTTTGATTAATTCCTTTGGATTGACATTGTGTTTTTAGTATATATGAGGCTCACTAATCCTCCAAATATTTTAGCATGGTTTTTGGAAATAAAAATATAAGAAATGATTCTTGTTTTATTTATGAATCCTCATATGAAAAACCTATTTTATAAATTATGTTCAAACTAAAATTTGTTAAATGTATTGTAAAAATAAATTCAAATAAATTTTGGTGTAATCCTACAAGGAATGTTTTTCTCACACCCTACATACACATTGGTGTGTGTGTGTACAACTATTATTTCTTATTTTTGGTTCCTTGGTTTTGGTATTATTTTTTATTTTTATCATTAGTTCCATGAAATTAAGTTTTAGATATAGAGAATGATTTTGTTCCACTTTGAGGTGATGTTATAGCTATTTGGGTTTTTGTTTTAATTTTAAGGTAGGGATATAATGGCCAACTTAGCCAGTTATGTTTTACTATTCTATTGCTTGCTTGATTATGATTTTGATGTGTATTACTATTGATATATTCATTTATTTTCATTACTCAAAATCAAAATAAGAATATTTAATTTTATTTATTAAGTCTCACTCCATGTTTTCTTTATCTTTCTATTTTATATTTGTTTAGTTATGTGCATGGACATCCAATATATTGACGAGTTACTATAGATTCCTTTTAAAGTTTATAATCCTTTTTTTATTATTATATAAGGGTGAAACCATTCCCCCAAAGTGTGTTATTGAAGCTCAGGCACAAGTTTCTAGACTATGGGGATTGGGAATAAACTTTAAGCCTAGTGTAAGTCTGAGTTAAGTGATATGTTGGGTAATATTGATATGGTTTGTTACAAATGGTATCAGATCTTAGGTTATAAAGAGGACCTAGTTTCTAAAAGAATTTTCTTATTATTTTTTATATATAGTATTATAGGGATAGGAATTTCAGAATTCAAGATTTTTTTATAGGGGTAATACCTGGATCTTTCTCACCTCAAGCCTTAAGTTACTATTGGCAGTCAGGATTTGGTTTTAGTTTTGATTATTAATATTAGATTGGGGTTTTATCAAGTGTTATATTAATCCTCTTTAGCATTCTATGGGTTTCCTTTGTGGTTATTATTTGAGTTTTGGAGCGAAAATTGGAGAATTGTAATAGGCATGAGATTAGATTTCATGGCCTAAAAAACATTTAATGACCAATAACTTTATTTTGGAAACATTTTAGAAACATTTACATGGCTGGTACCTAGACATTCAAAACATCCATCCTAGTCAAGTTTGTTTTATATTCCATTTGGTTTTATTATTTGTATCCACTTATTTTTAGATTTTCCACGAGTAATTTTTAGTGCTGGGTAAAATGAATTAAAGTGGATCATATGATGGGTTGATTTTAATAGATTGGATTTTGGTTGAAGTTGTATTGTATCCTCATTTATGTGTTTTTTTTTTGAAACTTTTTTTTGTTTGAAAAGTAAATTTCATGATAAATACTTTCGATTTTAATTGAGGTCATTGAAGAGTTTTATAAAATATATTTGGTTTTTATGAAATGAATTTATGGTAGTTAGGTTTTATAATGGATTCCAAAAAGATTTTTAGTTTTAGAATCAGTTGATGGTTTGTTTATAGAGGATTTTGACCCACTTAAATTGTGTTTTCTAGAAGATTTAGTTTTAAAATTAAGAAAAAAAAAGTATTTTTTAATAGTGTTTTAAAGGTAAAGGTCTTTTAAAATAAATTAGAAAATTAAAAGGTTTTATATGGTTATTATTTTAAAATAATTCAGTAGTTTTCCAAACTAGATTTTGTGGTTTTTTTGGTACTTTCACCTTCGTGGGTGTTTGAAAAGTCAATGATTTGGAAAATGTTTTAAATGGAAATGTGATATAGGATTAAAATTAGATATTATATTAATGTTTTGAATAAATAAATTTGGGTTTTTAATTCTTGATCATCTGGTAAAATGGTTTTTTCATAGTTTTATAAAATAAGAGGGGATTTTTCAAAGTTTATACTATTTTTTAAAAATGGTTTTTCCATTAAATTTAATTTTTGAGACTCTTTTTCATAGGGTCAGTGGTTTAAAATGGGTGTTTTTAGAATTGATTTTATTTATTAGTGAATTATGAATTTGGATTCATCCCTTCACTGATATTTTACCTATTATGTGTGATTTAGAAGACATGACTAAATTGGGTTTATGTTCTGTGTTTTTTAAATTAGGAATCATAGGAAGGTCTTGAGTAAAGTTTGGGAATTTATATTTATAGGTAGTCCATTTCCAATTCATGAATCAACCCAAACTCTGAATAGAGTGGAAATTGTTGTATTCCCTTCTCAGTGGTGTAATAATGCATCTTAGAATTATTATACATAATGTTTTTCTAGGGGATTTATTTGGTAACTTGGTTGGTTGAGTTGGGTAGACATGAATAATTATTCAAGGTTGGATTATTGAATCGGTAATGATAAATATTTTTTAATTTTAGGAGTTTATTAGGAGTAGAGGAGTCTTGGGTGTAAGTCCTGATTTGAGTGATGATTTGTTTTGTGATTTATGTTTATTTAGTTTGAGTATTTTAGGTTTTTAATGGATTTACAATAGGTTTATTTTTTGGGTATCCTACTTAATTGATTTCTTTATGAGTGGTGGTTATTTCGAGATGTTAATTTATTATTAGTTAGTGGTGTTCATTATCATTAGTGCATATTTATAGCCATGGTTTGGGACTAGAATTTTGGATTGAGAATGGGAAAATAATTAGATACATATTTGGGTAACTATGATGGTTTTATTTTTTCTAGTTAGATTGATGGTTCTAAGAGGTCGATACCTTCTTATTAGAAACATTGTAAGAGGATATTTTATGAGTTTATCCCTAATTTACCATTCATTTTATTCTTCTCGCCTTTAGTTAGATCCATGTTATTACATGTTGGGTTACCTTTCTAGTTTGAGTTTTTCTTCTATTATTATGGATTTGGTGGATTGTTTGACTTTTCCCTATGTTTTTCGTAATTTTCTATTGGTTGGGATCCTATCTGATGATTATTTGGGTTTTTTCACCATTTAATTATGGTTGGAAGGTGACTATGGTCTTGGCGATGGATATGATGACTTGATCTTAAGGTCAATAGATGCTTCATATAATTGTGTTCTATTATATAATTTGAGTTGGTTTCTTAGTGGTTTGTTATTTTTTGTGAAATTATTCAGATCCCTTTAATAATTAATTAAATCATGGTTGTTTCAAAAACCCTCTATTTATATAATGTTTTTTTCCATTGATTCACAATTTTAGATGATTTCTAAATTGTGTGGATACCTATGGTCATCATTTATTCTCTATATATTTGTTTCTTTTTATCATCATTGTATTATATTTGGAGATTCTTGGTTATATTCTTTGGTTTAATTTACTATATTATAGGTTGTTTTATTTCAGATTATTCATTTCCTTATGTCCTTCTCTAGTTGTCCCCCCACCCACCCACCTCTTGATATGGGGTGTTTTATGGTTTTCCATTCATTATCATCAAATTTTAGAAATAATTTCTCGGGGTAGAATGTGGTGTGGTGGAGATATTTAGGATACCCATGTGTTTCTATTATTGAATATTTTATATTTTTTGTGGTATTTTTAATGTTTTAGAGATTTATATTCAAAATTTAGAATTTTAGAAATTTTTATTATTTTACATGGTTAAGATATGATTTTCTTAAATTTTGTAGGTTACAATGGAATCTATTAAAGGTGGTGCATATAGTCTCTAGTGAAGTTTTTCAAGGTTGGTGAATGGTTTTAGAAACTATGAAATTATATAGGTAACTGTGTAAATTATATTGGTGTTAAATTGTGACTCACATGGTTGGTGCATAATCAGAGGAAATAATGAGTATGGCCTTTCATGATTCAGTTGGAGTTGTTTGGTTGTCATATGGGTTTTCTAACCACACGACCTGACCTTGAGACTTGCATAGATTTTTAAAATCATGAAATTTCCATTTTCTACTCCTAAATTTATAGTTTTTGGATGCCCCTCTAATCATCTCTCATGCATTCATCCTTGGTCATGCATATGGACATTCTCCCTTCCCTTCCTCTTTGATTTTAAGACTCATACCTTTGATTTTAGGAAATTCTTCAAAGTAATATCCTTCCATCCACCTAAATCCTCATCTTCTCCCTACCATTCATCTTTTATCCTTGATTTTTCTTTCTCTCAGAAAACCTAAATCTTGTGGGGATCAAAATTAAGGTTTTTGTTGGTTATTATGTGTCATTATAGATGTGTAAGGCTTGGAGAGACCATTATCTTGTTCATTTTGTCTCTTGTCATCAAATAAAAACTATTCCCAGTTGAATAAGTTAGGTATTTATTTGAAATTCATTTGAATTTTATGTCATGAAATTCTTATATTCTTCTAAATGATTTTTTAGGAAACTATTTTTATATTTGATAGCATCAATTAACTTATGTAATGTTTTCAAGGTTTTTTATATTTGATAAGAAGTGGTGTTAATAGTTTCCTAAAATGAGTTTATAAATTGTTTTTCTAATGTATGTAAATTTCTAGAAAAAATCATCTTTATGATTGATAAAAATGAATTTTAAGGTAAAGTAGTTCTTGAAACTAGTTTTGATTTAAAGTTTTTGGTTCATATTTTTAATGGGTTTCTTTTGTAAAAAAATTGTTTTTCACCCCTATTTTTTTCAAAGGATTTTTTTATTTCTAAGGATTTTTATAAATATTTTGAAGCCTCATAACTACACTCAAAAAATATGATTTGAATAGAAACCTTGTTTACATACTAGCCTTGAAATGTACCAACAAAACCCAATTTTAAAATTAAATAATTTAAATATCACAAAAAAAAATATTTATTAACTTACATTTTAATGAACTTTTTGGTTTACAGTAATAGAAAGTTAGGAAAATCATTTAACAAAAAAATTATTTCTCATAAAATGGACATTTTTTCAACTATATGAGAAACTAATTAATCTATAGTGAGACATAAAAATATATTATAAAATACTTCACCTATGTTAATCTTTTAGGCATATCATGTGTAATACATTTCTTTACAACCTTATTAAATAAAAACATAATAAGGGAGAGCTAAAATTTTTGGTATAGGAAAACATATATTAAAATCTATCATGGAATAAATATGGAATGAATAATATATAAAAAACTAGTGATAAAAAATAATTAAATATAATTTATAATATGATCTTAAAAAAAATATGTGTATGACATAACAATATGAATAATCACATGGATAAGAATAACTGAATATATGGTGAGGAAATTCATAGTAATGGAAATCTTGATCTTTACCATCAAGGACTCATCCAAGTTGTTATTTTTTCTTTCAAGTTAATGGCTAGGAAATCATTCTTACCATCAAGGTCAAAAGAAATACATCATTCTTGTATTAGGTATTCATACATCGAATACTCAAAACAATTATCTCATGAGACCAATCAATGCATTGAGGGGCTATATGTGATAGGGAATCACCAAAACTTCTTTAATTAAAATTCATTCTCTATATGAAATATATAAATATCAATAAAATACAAGAAAAAAAATCCTTATTAATCCATAAATATTCATATAGATATATAATCATATAAAATTTCAATACGTTTCTAATTAATAAATAAACATTATACATCTATAAAAATAAGTTGTTTGGCCAAAAAATATATAATTAACTTGCATGAGTAGTCAGTAAACATCTGTATCAGAATGACAAGTATATCAATTGTAAATATTACCCTAATAAATAAGTGAAATAGCTTTACATGTAAGCATACTCAAACTAACACTATATAGAGTAATGGTATATAGTTAGGTCAATAATTTTCTCAATCAGTCAATGTATAGATATCTAGGTGAATTCTCTTCAAACAAGGTAATGAAATATAATGTATTTAGAGAGGAAAGTCATTGAAAGAAAAAACATGCCTATAACATAGGATGATTTGAAAAAAAAAGAGGTGATGGATTTTTGTGAACTTAATACCACAAATTAAAATATTATTATAGGATTTAAAAATTAATCTATGGATAATTTATATGCCACCAAAAAAATGAGTGGTTAATATGAATCATATCTCAATGAAGAAAAATTTAGATATAGACACCCTTACAGTAATGGTATTATAAAAATCAAAATAATATGAGAGGTATTCCATAAAATTTAAGAATAATGAAATAAAATATATTAATTATAATTTAACTCATTATTTATATGAATTCACTATATAAAATAAAATATGGGGTGTATTATAAACCATCTATCATGGAATTGAAAATAGAGACAAATAACACTTACAGATTAAAAAACATTCTAATCAATACTAATTGAAGTATTGAATTTAAAATGGAACATTAAATACCATGATTAATAATAGAATCATGATATAAAATATAAAGGTTAAATTAATTACACTATATAATATAAAACATGGTGATAAAATAATCATGTATTAAATAATTAAAATTTGAGAAAAAGAAACCTTACCTTAATTTATAACTTCCACTGAAGTGATTTAATCTCTTATATAAAAAAAAACTATCCTAATAACTTATTATAGAACCTTATTTATATGTTTTACCTTTACACACTTCATTTATTACCATTTATGAAAAATTATTACTCATCTATAGTTTGTTTCTATCATCGAGTCTTAAGAAATTTTGATTGTTTTTCAATACAAGTACCATAGTGATGGGGAAGATTATTAATTATTAGTTAAAATTTAATCATTACTAGATAATAAAATATACTATAATCATGGTTATTTAATTCTTTAACATATCCCATTTTTATTTAGTGAATGATAATGGATTTTTTTTTAAAATGTAAATTGATAAGTACTAGTTTTGGCATGTATATAAATTGAAAGGAGATATATTAATAAATATATAAAATATTATTAACACCTTTATAAAAACATAAAATAATATTACATATATTATTATTACATGAAATTTTCATTATATAATATTCTTTAATTTTTCATGATATAAACAATATAACATCATTCACTTGGGTGGTAAAACCAACCCAAACAATAGCTTGTTATAATTGTATTATGAGTAAGGATGTGTTTTTATATAATATTACTAAAACATTTATAGAAAATTAAACATGTTATAAATATAATTTACCTTCATTAAATTCATTATTATAACCATCCATAAAGGGTGGTTCTGGAAAACGAAATTCATTATTCGTGGATACAGTACTTCGCATGTATGCACAGTAAATGTATCTATTTATCAACGAATGGGTAGGAATGGAGGTATATAATAATTTATCATTTAGGAATAATAATTGTTACTTATGAAACATATTAATTCATTAAATTCATCCTTTTTACCAAAACTAAGAATCAGTAATGAAAAAAACCCACATTGTTTCGTAGAAGTGGTAGTCTGCACGTACACACAATCGATGTTGTTTTGTTTTTATTAGTGGGTGGAAAGGATTAAATAATGGTTTATAAATTAATATAAAAAAATTATATTATATTATTAATATATTATTAATTATATTAAGTTTTATTGTATAATTTTTTAAGATAATGATTAAAAATAAAAGGCTAAGGAGTAGAAAATACTCATATTGAGAACTTTTTCTTCAAATCTCCTTATAAATGGAGGAAATAGGATATCTAATTAATACCATAGGAATATTAATGTGAGAGAGGATCCTAAGAGGAGCTAAATTATATATTTTAAAGAGAAACTTAGAAGTAATAAGGGTGAAATGATGTGGTGGAATTGCTCCCCTTTTATAAGTGAAGACGGGGTAATTTCAGAAGTACCCATTATATTTCCAAAATGGTATGTCACTATTCAAGGATAAAAGACTCAAAAAGTGTTAAATTTTTTATTTTTGGGTGAGATAATGTCGATAAATCCTTTACCAAAAAAATTCAAACATGATTTAAACATGTATCAAGTCATTTACTCTTAGATTTTTTACACTTATCATTTTAGTTTTTACTGTGGTAATTAATTTTTACAAAAGTAATTTAATTTTAATGACTAAAAATAAAATGGGAGTTATTACATAACTTTTATTAAATGATAATAAATATTTAATCCATTTTTTAAAATAAGTTTCATATATTTAAGAAAAATTAATTTTACCATTGGCCTTTTTTAGGTGTAAAAATCTATTTTTAGAAATATCTGTATTTTTAAGCATAAAATTTATGTATAGGAAAAAATTATAAATGTTTTAGATTTTCATTACATAAAATTTTATATTATAAAAAATCTTTAAAATAAATCTAAAATATAATTTTACCATAATTAATTTTAATTAAATGAAAATACCAAAAACTGCTTCTTTTATTACATAATATAGATTAAGTTCATATAATGATAAAAATGGGTTTTCTAATTTCATAATTGTAACATAATGTTACCATATTTTAGGTATAAACCTTGATTTATTTTTTAATTTCCTTATTATTTACTTTTATCTTTTGTTTTTCTGTTGATTATTGGTTATTTTGTTCTATTGTGAACTTTTGTTAGGGATAAATGTGGGTTTTGTTCTTATCAGAGAGGTTTTGAGATAGTAAAGGGATGTTAGCATGGGGGTGGACAAGATATTATAGAAAAAAAGCTATTAAAGGTCCATCAGTTAGATATTGAGGTCCACCACCCAATCATTGGAGCGGCCAGTGGGTTTGGAATTCTACCTGGTCTACCAGCTAGTTAGTGGGACTTCCAGAAATTTGGTCATTCTTTCTAATGCCATCAGCCACCCAATAACATCAATGGCCACCAGGAAAGGAGGGTAAGTACTGGAATTAAAATTATTTTAATTAATATTTAATTTATAATTAACTCCCCATAAATTTAATTCAACCATAACCTTTGTGGATGATCTCCATATGTGTTTTGTCTATTTCGACACCATCTCTTCATAGATCGAAGCACTAGTTGATGTTTAATTACCTCCAAAAGGTGTAATCTTTTTTAACCATAGATCCTTATTTAATCTTTTATCAATTTATTTGAGAGAAATTAATCCTCATGTATTTGATATATTTGGGTTTCTATTTGGTAATTATGTTTCTTGGAATCTCCTTTGAGTATTCTATTCCTTAACTCACCATAGGTGGATTTTTTGCGGGAGTTTATTGATCATGGTTTGAGGTAGGTAGTTTTTTAAGGAAATATATTTAAATTGAAATCCTTAATGAATTTTTAATTATAATTGGTATTCTAATTGATTTATAAATCTTGAATTGATTTTCTTAATGAATGGTTGAAACATAAAGGCGTGTGTGTGGGTGATGAATTTCATTAAAATTGTATTTAAAACAATGTGTTAATTTCCAAAAAATGATCTTAATTTGAAATTACTTCTTTGAGCATTATTTTTATGAGATGAATAACATGAAATGATTTATAATTTTAAATGAGAAGATTTTAAATGAAAGAAATTAGTTTTTGATAAAAATAATTTATTTCTAGGTTTTTGAAATGAAATAAATTCTTTTGAAACTTGAACTTTGGTCCAATTGAAATGATTATTTGAAATAATTGAGATTGATTAAATTGAACTGACTGACTAAAAATTATTTTTTATTGAAATAAAACTCCTTTTAAGGGATGAGGGGAAAACCATCAAGACTTAATGACTTAAACAAAATAAACGATTCTACAACTGACTGAACCTCAAGATCAAAAGCAGCGCTCACTACAATATAGAAGCTCCTCCCAGCAAAAAGAACCACTAAGACCAGCTTAAATTGTTTCATCTCAGCATGGAAAGTTGTCTCGTGCCAAATAGAACAGGCCTAGTACTGATGGACAAGGCCATACCCTCTCAAACATCTGATTCTGCAAATCCATGAAACTATGAAAACTATTTTCCCTGAACTTCATCTGGAGAATCTTCTTCAAAGAGAATGATTACAGAATCCATGGAGTTGTGGCCCATTGAGACCAAAACTCTATAAAACCTTCACTTCCCTCCATCCGACAAAAATAAAAAAACCATACAATGAAAAATAAAAAAAACACCATTCAAGATTCAGCTGCAAACTGATAATCAACTGCCGCATCAAAGTTGTGCAAATTTCAAATCCTTCAAGAGAGACAGTACGGCTCTCAGAATCCGAAGTTCCCAAAACCATAAACAGCCGATGCAGAATAGAGAGATACCAACCATCGTACATACAAACCAAACCTTCAAAGGCCTTAGAGAAAACCACATCAAGAAAAAAAACATATCCAAACATCCATCACAAATGCAATACCAAATCCAAAAATAGAAGAATTCCCAAAGCATAATCTCAAATAGAAAAACAGCATAAGAAATCAAGAAGAAACTGCAGGTCCTCAACCGTAACCTCACTATGAGAATCAAAAACCCCCAAACAAAGATTACCACCACCGCTTCACAAAACTAGTCCATACTGCTCCTATGCCTTCAACAACTCACCTCAATATCGAATTTCAACAACAAAAGTAACCATCTCCCTCAACCAGAAATCAAAACCAGAACCAGCGCAAAATCTTCAATGGAATTGACCCATAGCATGACCAAAACCAAAATCAAATGTAGAATAAGAACAAGAAAAAAAAACCTAACACCAAAATGAGGACCTCTCATGTCTCTCTGGAAGAATACCTCACTGAAATACAGAGCTTCAGATCCCGACGCCGCCTTCAAAACCGCATATAGAGACCAAATCCTCCCATCACATCCACATCCAACACGAAACATGAGGGAAACCTCAATCCATAGTATCTGGAGCTCTATCTCTGGACCAACACTGTGCCACAATGAAAACCCATGCCGACTAAACTATCCTTAGGTATAGGAAATTATTCTTTGGGATTATATCTTATTCCCCCTATTCTTTCTAATCTAAGGAGTATGTGAACACCTAGAGTCATAATTCAATCTAATTTGTGATAATACCTATACTAAACTAACCTCATGTCTCTTAATTATGTTTTTATGAATGAAATTTTTTATGCATAATTATTATTGATTAAAAAAATTTACTCAATTATATTTTGATAGAAATGCATATTCATGTCAGTTTTGTTAAAGATGTTTTTATATTTCTAATTTTATATAAATTCATTTTGAAGCCTATTTTATATTATCCATTGAAATGTTTTTAAAATAATATTTTGATATGAATTTTGAAAATATTTTCATGAAATGTATTATATAAAATTGAAAGAAATGGGTTTATTTATAATAGATTTATTATAAAATACTTAGATAGATCCTACTTGGTTTTGTTTCTCACATTGTACCTTTGACTTAAAGTGTTTGTATATTTTATTACACTTGGTCTAAGAAAAAGGAAAAAAATACTCATAGGTGGAAGATTTTATTGATTATAATACCTTGGGATTTGGCGATGATCGGTGGAATGGGTGATCTACTTGTTACATTGAGTTTTTGGGTTAATGTTTGGATGGTATATTTTGATGGCTTGGGATGTCTTGCCTTTTTTGAGACTTGTATCTATTTAATTTTGGTTTTTATCACTTGTGGAGTTTTTTTAATTCCAACTGATTATTTTTTATTTATGTTTCTTTTTCTTGATAAATTGTACTTATGGAGAAATTATTCCATCTAGTTTGTTTTTGTGCCCTGGTGCTAGTTTCCAGCCCATGGGGATTAGGAACACCCATATTTTCATTTCAGGACAGACTCATGTACCATTTAGGAGGGATATTTGGGTTGGTATATGAAAAATTGTTATTAAAGGTGGTTGTGCCTCTTATATGATGTTAGTATATAGTTTGGTATTTCTTGGATGACATGAGACATGATTTTCAAGAATTAATGGGTATGTTACAAGTGAGTTTTTGGACATATCTCATTATAACAAGCCTTTAGTTACTATGGGATATTGGTAAATGGTTTCATTGAGGCGTTTTTTATTTAATTGTAGACTTTTTATAGGAATTGATATGAGTTTTTTTGATTCCTTGTTAAATTATGATGATAGAATCTATGTTCTTGGGTCACCTGACTATTGTGTCCCTTATTATCTATTTATGATGTGTAGTGTCATTATCCTAAGAATATATTTGAATAAACCACATGAGGGAGCTACCGATGAACCATGGAAAGAGAACCCTCTAATTGATCATCACCTTGTGGGAGTTTTTGTGTGTGCAGTCTAAGATTTGGACTAGGTACCTACACTTGTTCTTATTCAGGCTATGGAGGTTATACCATAGAGGTATTATAGTATAGATAATTCCCAAGTATTCTTCATCTAAAACCATCATATTTATAAGGAATCAATTTCCGTAAATAGGGATAGGATTGTTTGAGGAAATTTGAATAACTCTTTGAGTTCTTAGAGACTCCTGAATCTGTTAAGTTGAAATGTGTTACCTTCAAAATTGAAGAGTCTAGAAAAAGGTAGTGGGACTCAGTAGTTGATATAGGGAAGAATGTTTTATCATAGTGGAAATAAATTAGGTCTCTTTTTAGAGAACAATTGTATTCAGAATGAATGTTGTTTTCTAAGTCTATAGAGTTCCATAAACTCGAAAAATGTGATCAAAATATGACTCGGTGTTCCAACCTCTTCACTGATCCTAGTCATTTCTCACCAAAGGTGGTATTAAAAGAGAAATTGAAATCCTGAAGGGTTGAGATGGGTCTTAAACTAGATATTTAATAGAAGGTTTAAGTATTGAATTAATCCTCGTATGTGGATGTTCTATATAGAGATTTGGTGTTGTAACTTGACTTGGATGGTAATCTAGGCCTAACGGGAGTTCCTCTTACTCCTATTGGTGGCTTGAGTGGTCCCTTTAAAGGTAAGAGGAAGTGCATGAGTCTCATGGTGTAAAATATAGTGGTGGATTTTGGAAGTAGTATTTTTCTATGTCTTCTATGATATTTGGTAGAGAATCACCTACTTGCTTCCATTGTGGAAAATTTTGCACTCGAAGCATGTCTGCACAAAGACATCAAACATCTATAAATCATGTTGATTCTCAAGTAACTTATAGATATTTTTCCATGCCTTTACCACTATTCATAGTGGTACATAATCAAAAATACTAGTATAATCTATGCCAAAGTCATATAGTTCAATAACAAAGGGGTTATAGCCACTGACATTTAGAATGAATCTTCTTGACGTAGTGTATGAGTCTCCAATAAATGTTGATATGGGTCCCACAATATTTGAAGGTACCATTAATATTACTTTGACTTTAGTCGATACTTTATTTTATATTGGTTCTGCTCATTCCATTATATCTACCCATATTGTGGAACTATTAAATCTTTATATGATGCATATGCCTTATATTATATTGATTTATACACCTCTCAGGATAAAGAGAGAGGAGGTCCTTTGATTCCCCTCTTACACTTTCACTTTATTAGAAATCAAAATTTCTTGGGAATTTTTAGTTCTAGATATGAAACCTCAAGATAAAGGTTTTTGGATGGATTGGTTGATTACTCATAAATCTCGTATCAACTATTCGTGGGTCATCTTTACTACCTCTAATGGGGTACACAGTTTTTTTCATGGAGAATGGGACCCAAGGTCAAGTCGTATTGACCTCCACTTCTAAAGTTGTGTAGAATGATATATGTGTTTGTATTTTAATTAGAGCAGTGGTCTTCTTTTAGTGACCTTTCTCCAGTAATAGATTATTTTCTTAATGTGTTTTCTTTAGAATTTTTATTTTTCTTAAGCTGAGAGAAGTTGGGTTTTCTATTTATCTGGTATTAGGTACCTAGAAAAATTCTACTCCCTATTACTTAATTTCACTGTCATAATTTAATAAGTTGAAAACAGAGATGGATCATTTATGCTCTAAGGGATTTATTCACCCTAGTGTGTTTCCTAAGGAAATGTCGGTTCTTTTTTCAATAAGGCCAGAGGAACCCTTCCCATTTTTTCATTATTGAAATTTAAATCAATTCATAGTTAAGAATAAATATCATTTTTCTTGAATTGATTATTTGTTTGAATAGATGAAAGGGGTGAAGTAGTTCTCAGGAATTGATCTTTTTTCTAGTTATCACTAGCTTAGGATAAAGGAATATAATATCCTCAGGATAGACTTTAGAAGTAGGTATAGCCATTATGAGTACCATATTATTTCTTTTGGTTGGACCAATGCTCTTTCTATGTTTACGAAATTTATGAATAGGATACTCCACCTAAAACTGAATTCTTTAACATTGGTATTTATGTATGACATCTTAGTTTAATACAATGCTATGGAGGATCATTTTCATCACTTGAGGGTGGTTTTGGATAAATTGAAAAATCACCAACTCTAGGACAAAATTTCTAAATTTAATTTTTATATTTGGGTGGTAAATTTATTGGGACTTTTTTATGAACATGGTATTTAATTTGATCCTATAAAGGTTAAAAAATTTATAGCCTAGGAGGAACCATGGAACATCTTTGAGATTCAGAGATAGATGGGATTGGTTGGGTATTACCATTGTTTTGTGAAGTATTTCTCAATGTTGTCTTCCTTGAAGACCACTCTTACTCATAATGGAGTGAATTTTATATAGGATTAAAAATTTTAGGATTTATTTTATGATTTGAATTATTTTTTGACCTTATCTCATATGTTAACTCTTAAAAAAATAAAATCAAGCTTATGTGATCGTTTTTGATGCATTATGTCTGATATTGGGTTGTGTACTTATGCAAGGTGATCACGTCATGGCTTATGGTTCTCATTATCTTAGGCTTCATGGGAATAAATATCCTATGCATGATCATAAACTCATAACTATGATTCACACTAAAAATATTTTATAACATTATCTTTATCTAAAAAGCATTATTTTCTACTCATATCATAAAATATTGAGTTATATCTTCTCAAAACAATATTTGAATATGAAATGGATATAGTGGGTGGAGTACCTAAAATCCTTTTATTTTGGCATTTCTTACACTCATATTAATGTTAATGTCATTGTTGATTCTTTGATTTGGAAAATTCTATCCCATACCATGAAATAATCTTTTAAGTAGTGGAATGTGATGGCTATATTTGCTTATATTCACTTGGGAGTTTAGGAGGATGAGACTAAGGTTGTTTTGTTAAGTGTTCAGTTGAATTCCTCACTTATTGATATGGTTATTCAGGAATATTATCTTGATGATGAGTTTTAAGAAATTAGGGATTCTTTATATAGTGGGGAGACCATTAGTGAGTGGTCACTATCTTTAAAGGGGGTTTCGTGCTTCAAGGCCATTATATTGTTATTTTTCCTTTAAGGAAGGTTGTGATGGTGGATTTCCATAATTATTTTTGGATGGTAACCCTTGGAACCATGAATATATTTTATGATATGGGGTTTGTTTCTAGTGTCCATTTATGTGATGGGAAATTACATATTTTGTTTCTCATTGTTATAATTGTTATTAGATTAAATATATGAATTTTAAGCCTTCAGGATTTCTTTATCCTATTACAATGCTGACTTGAAAGTGGGATAAGATATTGATGAATTATGTGGTTTGTTTTTCATGTAAACCTCATTAAAATAATAAAACATAGGTGGTGATTGACCATTTTACCCAATAAAAAAACTTTTTTCCCATCTTTATTCCACCAATTTTGAGGACTTGGGACATCTATATATGTCGTAGATCGTCATATTTCATGGATTTCTATCACCTATTGTTTATGATATGGATTACTAATCAACTTCTCATTTTTATAGAGGCCTCTAGGAGGTGATGGTATCCCTATTAAATCTAATAATGGTGTACCATCATTATATAGAAGGTTGGATGGAATGGTCTATACATATTATTCAGGATATTTTTTGAGCTTATGTCTATGGATTTATAGGATATTGGGATTTCCACTTGGAACTATTTGAGTTTTCCTATAACAATAGTTAAATGTATTCTATCAAGATGACACCTTTTGTGTCCTTGTGTTTTTGGTTGTGTAAATTTATGTAGTTTTGGTAGGAGATAGGTGAAGCTTCCCTAGTTAGAGATAGTTTGGTTTATGAGATAATGGAAAATATTTAACTGATTCCTCAAATAATGGTAATGGAAAATAGTTTGTATAAATTCTATGATGATCAGGTACATTGACCTTTGGATTTCATATTTTATGACCTAGTTTTTTTGAAAGTTTCAGCTCATTTGGTTCATTGAAGAATTAGAAAATAGTGAAAGTTAGCACTGATATATGTCAGACCATTTTAGTTTGCTAAGAATATTGACATGGTGGCTTACCCTTTGGATTTTCAACCTTAGATGAAATTGATCTACAATGGTTTCATGTTTTGTAGCTTAGAAAGTATCTATATAACTCATATCATGTCTTGATATGGGAGAACATTGATGTTGAACCCAATTTTTCTATGAATAAGAAAGCGGTTTGGATCATTTATTCTCATATAATGGTTATTTATTATAAATGTATACCCTTGATTTAGGTTCTAAAAAACATGGTTATGATTTTCATGAGACTTAGGATCCTGAGGCACTGATGGAAAATATGTGGCCTCATTTATTTTATATGAAGATTTATTGAGAGTCTTTCGAGGGGAATAAATAATTTATGGTAGGGGGATTATAACATCCCATTACTTTCTTTTAGGTAAATTTATATTGGGTTTCCATTATCTTGATTTTTATCTCTAGTTTTTCTATTGATTCTTGGTTTTCTCTATATTAAGATTCATTGGTTAGGATTAATATGGGTTTTGTTCTTGTTACAGAGTTCAAGTGATTATTTATGTATGTTATACTGGGGTTAAAAAAGAACTTGTAGCAAAATAATTCTACAGGATGACCACTAGCTTGCTAGTGAGGCACACTGGATAGATATTTGAGGATTGGAAGTAAAAACGTTCCTATATGAACTCCACTGGCTAGCTAGTGGAGTGGCCAGTGGGTTGGGCATTCGACCCAATGCCACCAACCAGTCGGTGATTCTGATGACCGCCAGTAATTGAGGGGTAGCACTATAATTTAAACTATTTAAATTCATATTTTATTTATAATATCCTCCCCAATGGATATATTTTTACTCTAGCCCTTTGGAGTATCTAATAGGTTTTTTGGATCTTCTAACATTTTCTCTTCATAGATCAATGCATCAGTAGATGCATTGGATTTCCACCAATAGTTGTAATTTTTTTTTATAATAGAACCTTCTTTAATCCTTTATATCTTTAATTTAGATTGATAAATCTCTATTTATTTGATTTATTAGGGTTTTGATTTGAAAATTTTGGTTCTAGGGTTCTCGTTTGAGTGTTCTGTCCCTTGACTCTCTGTTGGAGGATTCGGTGTGGGTCTTTATCGATAATTAATTGAGGAAGGTTGTTTCATAAGGTAATCTATTTAAATTCAAATATTTGACTCCAATTTACTTCAAATTGGTTTTCTAATTGATTTATAAAGCTCCAATTGAGCCTCTTTATGAATGGTTGAAATGGAATGTTGTGTTTGTAGGTGATGAATTCCTTTGAAAATGTATTTTGACACAAATTTTTGATTTAAAAAAATTATCTTGATTTAAAATGAAATATTTGAGTGTAATTTTGATGATATTAATGGTATAAAATGATTTATTATTTAAAATTAGATGATTTGAATTGAAATATATGAGTTTTTTATAAAAAACTTTTTTTCCTTGAATTTTGAAATTAAATCTATGTTTTTGAAACTTGAACATCGGGATGATTGAAATGATTATTTGAAATGATTAAGATTAATTGAATTGATCTATTGTCCCATAAATTTTAAATTTACCTTAAATCACATGGGAGACTAGCTAATTATCTTGGAAGAACACATGATATGAATTTATTATCTCTATGTGGAAATGGATTAATGAAGAAAATTATAAGTAAAATATCTTGAGGGAAGGGAGGTAATTCTTTGGGTAGTTCTCGTCAGTGATCTGGTGAGGTAAACATGTATGGTTTGGGTCAGGGTTCACGGCATAAGGGGCTTTGTTTTCTAAGGTGTTATGATGATATTTGTTTGAATTTTTAATTTTGAAAATAAAATCTTAGATGTTTCTCTCATTGGTCGATCATTTGGATATGGTTAACACTAAAGAGGTGATTTTGACGGTGATTGGTTGATGGCGACAATGACGGGATAATGATGTGGTCTCAGGTAGCTATTTTCTGAATCTGGTCATTATGTTTTATGTCTATTGAAAATTTTTTTAACATTGTAATGTTTGTGTATTTGAATTTTTAACTGTGAGGTTACCACTAAACCATAAAGTGGATTTTAGAAAATTAAAAAATATTTTTGGAGGAGGTACCTTAATCATGGTGATATGAATAAAATTGATTATACAAACCGATGATGGATTGAAAATGATTTACTCATGTCTATTTTTATAGAAATTCATATTCATACAGGTTTTGTTAAATATTTTTATATCTTCTTTATTTAAGGGAAATTAATTTTTAAGCCTATTTCATATTATAATTAAAATGTATTGAAAATCATATTTTTATTGGAATTTTTAAAATCTATCCATGCCATGTATTATTTAAAATTGAGAAAATTTGGTTTATTTGTTTAATATTTCTTATGAAATGCTTGGTGAGATCCAAATAGGATTTGTTTCTCATGCCCTACCCTTGTTTTCGAAATTTTCATATTTTCTTATACCAGGTCTAGTAAAATGGAATGCACCTCTTGGAGGTGTTGTATGTTCTTGATTAGTGGACCTTAAGAGGTGGCAGTGATGTGGAATGTGTGATCCAATTGTAACTTAGAGTTTCTAGGTTGATGTATGGATGGTATCTTCTGATGAATTAGGTTATATTGCCTATTTTGTGACTTTTATATGTTTAATTTAGGTTTTTATCCCTTATGGGGTGTTTGGATTATCGACTAATTATTTTTTTTATTTATGCAGCTTTGTCTTGATGAGTTTTCCTTGTGGAGAAATAATTATATCTTGTTTTTTGTTATTCCATGATGTTATTTATTAGCCTATGGGGTTCAGTAATACCCTTAAGGTCATTTCAAGACTAATTTAGGTACCATTTATGTAGGTTATTCAGGGTGGTTAATGAAAATAATTTTATTTTGAAATGTTTAGTTTTACTCAATTAATACATATTTGATCATTGAAAATATTTTATAATTATTTAATTTATATTAACTTCATGATATATCCAAAAATTATACAACTTTACAAATAATATTTACTTTTCCCTATTCACCTAAATTTCAATTATTTTAAAAAAATCTCAAAAATTCATATTAAGCTAATATTGTTATTATAAATTCAATTATGAATTAAAATTTTTAAAAATAAAATTCTAAAATTTTATAATTAAACTTTAAAAAACTCATAATTATATAATTAAAACCATTTTCATAGGAAAATAAATTTTTAAAATATTTACTATTCTTAGACTTATTTCCTATAAATTACTAACAAATTTAGTGTAAATATATTCTTAATATAAAAAAATATATTTTATCCATAATATATTTGGTTTCCTAAAACAAGTCATATAAAAAGAAAATTCTAAGAAGAATATATTTTTATTCATCGATTAATAATATTATTTATTCAGTAACACTAATTGAATTTTATCAATTTATTAGTATTAATAACTACCATTATTTTGTTTCTAAATTTATTAATAATTCAGTTACCACTATTTTTACCCTCCAACTCTATGAATATGTTTTAAAGGTTATATAATGTCATGAGGTTCGTTGTGGTTTAGTTTTTCATGTGAATCAAGTTATCAAACACATTAGGTTTCAAATGAAAATATAATTAAAAATATCAAGGTGTCACATCCCCCCCCCCCACATAAATAAATTTCATACTCAAAATTTTAATTAGATGTTGATCATAAAAATATTAAAGGGAATTTAATTGATAATAATAACTCAATATATAGTATAAAATGAGGTGTATACCTTAATATGTTAGGTTCAACTAAGAAATAGAACATTTCCCCTTATTGTGTTGATTTATTACTTCATTTTCTTTTATAAATTTTTTTTATACTCCCTCTTTTTTTACACATGAAGCATCTTCATATTCCTTTGATACTTTATCTTGGTTGTTTCTTTCCACATTTTTGACATGTAGAAAATTAAATCTTCTTTCCTTTATTATCATTTCCACCTGAACTTCCATGAAACTTCACCCTTATCTTATTTTGTGTATTTAGAAATTAAACTATATTCATATTTATAATCATAGTTAGAAATATATGGTTTGTAATAATCACAATATTTTTCACTTCAAATCTTATTCAATTAGTTTTCTCATTGGTAAAGTTTATAAATTGTCTATTGATCACATCTTCAACTTGTTTGCTTCATGATTCATTCACTACTAAAACCAAAATAATTAACATGAGTTATGAATAATTTTAAACATAAGAGTATAATGATAAATTCAACTACAATTTCTTAATCTATGACACCCTCATGGTAGCTTTTAGTTATTTTAGTTCAATCTATATCACTATTGGTTCAAACTATGTTGCTTTAGGTCTATTTATTTAATTAACTTAATACATATAAATAATAGTACCAATTTATCATAAACTTTCTTACAATACTCCAAACCAACAAATCATTAGACTCTATGTTCCAAAAATTCAAATTTCTAATTATTTATAAAAAACACATACTAATTAATGTAAACCATAAATTATCAATCTATTTGTTTTAATCTATGTTATCTATGTTCATTCTTCTTTTAGGTTCTCTAAATAATATATTTAAAACGTTCATAATGGATTTTAAGATATATTTCAATCATACAGATCATATCCCCCTGGATTTTCTAGCCAGGTATAGAGTCTTAGGCCCACTCATCATGCACCGATTAAATATCGATTCAATGTTGAACTATATTTTGTGGTGGTTAAACCTAGGGGAATATGTTCCATAGTCACATCAAGGAGACCATTTAATTTATACTTTATTGAAATTTAGAATTTTTTTCATATATAGACTCATCCTTTCGGTTATCTCTTATGTTCTCTCATCCAAATCCTCAAAAAAGTATCTAATATTGTCTTAACCAATACAAAAGGGTTATCTATGTATTTTAAATTATGATCATCTTTAGTTTATCATCCCTTGATGAATTTTATAACTCTTAAATTATCTCCAATCCAAAATTTCAAAATTTCTAAAATTATCAAAAACCACAATTGATACCAACTATAATACCCTGAACTTTCACTACTAGAATCAAATGTGAGTATACGCTATTTATATACCAGGTTTTAAATGAACTAAAGATACCCAATTTTAACCACAAATAGTTATAATATCACTAAAAAATATCGGGTCGCTTTCATTCAAAGTAACTTTTAGTTTTAGATTTTTATAGTGTTTTGAAAATATTTTAACTAATAAATCTCATTTATTTCCCACAAAATGGATATTATTTCCACTATATAAGAAACTAATTAATCTACAATAAATATTCAACATCCCCAACATAATTTTCCAAGCATAATATTCTTCTAGAAATATCATGTTTAATAATTGTTTCATAGCCTTAGGAAATATAAATATAATAAGGGTGAGCTCAAAAATTCAGTAATGGAAAATGTATATCAAAATATATTAGGGAAACAACTTGGTATAAATACTATAGAAGGAAAAAAAATTATAATCAAATAATGTCATATAACTGATCATGTGAGTCTAAAAAATATATGGATGGCATAATAATATAAATTTCTTTAAACGGTTGGGGACAAAGCCTCATTTTATTATTAAAAAAAAATCAAAGACCTCTTTTAACTAGGTAGAGGGAGACACATTACATAGCCTAAAGGCCTAGGAGTATGAAAGCCCATTTTTTGGTCCAAAGGTCCCTTTAGTGAATAGTAATGCTACAGTACCCAAGCTGCAATAGTATTGACGCCGCTACGATACCTCTGCCGCTAGAGTGTCACCGCCATAATAGTTTTTCTATTATTATAGTGCTGCTACAGTGCTGCTATATTAACCGGTTGCAGCCTTACTTCAGTGCCCAAAAATTTTGTCCCTACCCAAAATTGATCCTGGGTCTTTTGGATGCCAAGAAGGAGCCTTTACCACATGGTTACAGGCTCTTCGGCACATAATAATATAAATAATCACATGGATAATAATAAATAAATTTATAGTGATGGAATACATAATTTAAAACATCTTGATATTTACATTCAATGCCTCAACCATGACATAATTCTTTTTATAAAAGGCCTCATCCATGAAATTATTCTTATTATCATGGTAGAAACCAAGACATTATAATTTTATTTGGTGGGAATACACAAAATACTCAAACAGTTTTTCTCATGAGACCAAGAGATTCATTTGGGGGTATATAATACCAAGGCTCTCCCATTAATTCATTATGTCTAGTGTATTTACCATATAAAAGATATAAATATCAATATAATGCATGATCAAATTGCCTTAATAATCCATAAACATGTGAATTGAGATAAAACAATATAAAAAGTTAATACTTTAGTTATAAATAAATTAACATATGTAATCCATAGAAATTATTTATATGGTTAAAAAATACATAATCAACTTTCCCAAGTAGTTAATAAACATCCATATTGAAATGAAAACTATACTCATCATCAACATTTACCCAGACAATAAATAGAAAAGATTTCAATGTAAGAATACAAAAAATAACATCATATAGAGTAATTGTATATTTTTAATTCAATAATTTTTCTAATCAATGTATATATAGATATATAGTTGAATTACCTTCAAATAATGTAGTGAAAAATAAGGAATTCATAGAGGAAAGGAATTGGAAGAAAAAACATGTCTATAATAGAGGATCATTTGGTAAAATAAGGGAAGTGATTGATTTATATGGTTTTAATACCCCAAAGGGGAATACTATGATATAATTTAAAAGGTAATACAAGAAAAACATACACAGCACAAAAAGGAAAAATGTGGATAATATAAATCATATCTCAATGAATCAAAATTGAGACGCAAACATGATTACGGTAATGGTAATGTAAGAATACAAATAACATGAGATATATACCATAAAATTAAAATATAATGAAATAAAGGATATTAATTATACTTTAAGAAAATAGTGAATTTAAAAAACCATGTAAAAGAAAAAATGGAGTGTAATATAAATCATGTCTCATTGAATTGAAAATATAGACAAATAACACTTACAACATTAGAATAATTTTAATCCAAACCCCTTAAAGGATAGAATTTAAAATTCAACATTAAATAACATGAATAATGAGAGAATGGTTATAAAATATTTCATGCTTTTATTAATTATGCCATAAAATAGAAAACATGGTGTATAACATAATCATGTCTCAATGAATTGAAAATTGAGATAAATAACCCTTACCTTAATTTATAAATTCCAATAAAGCACTTGAATCTCCTATATAAGAAAATAACTATATTATTAAATTATTAAAAAACCTTATTCTAATTTTTCCATTTATACATTTCATTTATAATTATTTATTAAAAATATATTACTTAGTTAAGTTTATTTCTATCATGGTGTCTTAAGAAATTTTTATTGTATTATTTATATAAGTGTTGTGGTGATGTGGTTCATTTAGAATTATTGGTTAAAATTTAAACATTAAAAGATAATACAAGACCCTAGAATCATTATTTTAAATGGTTCATTATATACCATTTTCATTTGGTGAATAATAAAGTTATGGTATTTGAAAATGGACATTGCGAAGAACTAATTCAATGTCTTTAACAATCGAAATGTGATTTAATAATAATTATATTAAATATTAATAACACCTTTAATGAATCATAAAAAATATTAAATAAATTATTATTACATGATATTACCATTATATAAAATTACTTAATCAATCATGATATAAACAATATAACATCTTTCACTTGGGTGGTAAAATCGACCAAAACGAGAGAACGTTATAATGATTTTATGAGTAAGAAAATGTTATTATATAACATTAATATAAAATTTAAATAAGATTAAACATTTAATAAAAACAATTTAAATTCATTAAATTCATTCTTAGAACCATCCATGGATGGTGGTGATGACAAATGAAATTCATCATTCAGGGCGAATGTAGTATGCACGTACGCATGATTAATGTTTCCACTTCTCAATGGATGGGATGGAATGAAGGTATTTAATAATTTATAATTTAAGAATCATAATTTTTAAATATTAAATATATTCACACATTAAATCCATTATTGCAACTATCCTTGATAGGCAGTGATGAAAAACAAACCACATCATCTTGTGGATGCAATAATTTGCACCTACACACGATCGATGTTATTTTGTTTTCTTAGTGGAAAGAAAAAATTAAACAATGGTTTATCAGTTAATATAATAACATTATAATATATAAATAATAATTTTTTAATTATATTATTTTTTCTATAAAAATTTTCTAATTAAAATATTAATAATAAAAGGATAAGGAGTAAGAAGTACTCACATTGAGAACTTAATATTTCTGTCGGAAATATCCTTAGAAATAGATGTCTTGGGATATATAATTAAGAAAATATTATTATTAAAATAATAGTGTATTATTGGAGGAGGAAAATGGTATATTTAAGAGAATAAATTAGAAGGAATAATTGTATAATAGAATAAGGGAAGTGTTACCCTTTTAAAAGTAAAGAGAAGTGTAATTTTAGAAGTACCCATTAAGTTTCAATAATGGTATGTTACTATTAATGAATAGAAGGATCCAAAAGTGTAAAATAATTGATTTTGGTGTGATATAATGTTGATAAATTCTCCACCACTCATTATCACACATTTTTTAAACCTCTATAAACCCTTTTACTCTTATATTTTTCACTTTTTTGCTTTTACTGTGGTAATTAATTTTTACCTAAGTAATTGACTTTTCATGAAAAAAAATAAAATGGGATTTATTAAATAATTTGTAACCACTTATTATAAATATTTAATCCATTTTATCAAATAATATTTCTATGAGTAACAAAAATTAATTTTACATTAGCACATTTCACACGTAAACCCCCATTTTTAGAAAAAAAAGTGAATTTTTATGTTTAAAATTCATGTGTTGGATAAAATTATAAATTTTTATATTTTTATAATGTAAAGTGGTTTATTATAAAACAAATAAATTTTATTTAACATTTAAATAAATCCAAAAAAAAGTTTTTCTATTATAAATTTTAATTAAAATAAAAGACTAAAACTCTATCTTTTATTGGAAAATATAGCTTACTATGGTAAAATAATAAAAATAGGTTTTATAATTTAATAATATTATTTTTAAATGTATATTTTTACTCTTTAAATACATATTTGATCATGGAAAATTTTTTATAATAATTGAAGTTATACTTTGTGATATATCTTTAAATTCTACAGTTTTCATAAAAAATTATATTTTTTACTATTCCCCTAAAAATCAATTATTTTAAAAAATATCAAAAAATCATATTAATATAATAAATTTATTCTAAATCAAAAAAATGTGGTGAATATTTTCAAATTAAAATTAAAGTATTTTAGAAGTTTACTTTTAATTAAAAACATAAATATTTAATGAAAAAAAATTCATAGGAAATAACATTTTAAAATATTAACTATTCTTATTTTTATTTCCTATAAATTACTAATAAAATTTTTTATAATATATTCTTCATATAAACAATATATTTTGTTTCCTAAGGCCTAAAAAAATCGATTTTTTATATGAATTCATTTTTAAGCATCAAATATTTTCCTTAGTTATTTGGAAACACTAATTGAATTTTATCTATGACTTAGTGTTAATAATAAATTTTATTTTATTTGTAAATTTTTTTATAATTTTTCACCTCTATTTTTACCTAACAATTCTACAAGTACATTTTAATTGTTATATAATATTCCACAGTTCGTTTCGGTTTGGTGTTGTGTGTGAAGAAAGTTATTAGTCACATTATGTTTCAAAGGAAAATATAATTTACAATATTATAGTGTTACAAAATTATGTGTTTAGACCATGTTAAATAATTTTAAGGATTTATATCCTTTATATTTTTTTTAAAATAGTTTCAAAGGAAAATTTTTTTTCAAATGATTTATCATGTGTATTTTATAAATGGATTCTGGATTGGTTTCTAAAGGATGGTATCAAATTGATTTCGTTTTCCATACTCATTTAAATTACTAGTAGGATTTTATAAAACTGGTCTAATTAATGATTGTAACACCCAAATTATAATCCCATTTCTTTTATGTTATTTATATACTACTCCCTATTTTTGGGGTGTATATTGATTATTATTTTATGATTATTAACTGATAAATGGGGTTATCTCTTGATAGGATATTGGATTTAAGATTATATTTATTGTTTGTGTTTTTTTATTACTTTGACAACCATGTTTCTTATATATTTCTAACCTCACACTTTTTACATGCCATGGGAACTCGGGTAGCTAATTGAGGGATTCTATTTAGGTCATACTATAAACAATTACCTCATGAAAATATGGGTGTTAATTGATATTACTAGATCAGATTGTAGGATTTGATCGACTTGAATTAGTAAGATTGTGGGATCTTATCAAAAAATTGATTCTCTTGAATATTTATAGGATCATCTCATATTAATACATAGTAATTTTCTCATGAATTTTACTTCATATTGAGGATTATTTAGGGGATCCCTTTTCCTTGTCTTATTTTTTAACCCTTTCCCTTGTTTTGTTGTGTTCCGCCATGGTTAGGATTGATTTATTTCTCTCTATTGATATCTTGGTATCAGATAATGTTTATATTCCTATTTATTTATGGTTTGGTTTATTTTCAAAATAATTTTAAAACTGTTTTTGGAGGGTATGGTTCTTTAAATGTAAAGTGATTTTTTCTTCTAAAAAGTATTTGGAAATTATTTTGGAAAGATTAATGAAAATGGGTAGGATTCCCTTTGGAATTTAGTAGTTCTATTTTCATGAATTACAATGAAATTTAAAGTGAAATATTTTACCTATTAGAATCGCATAAAATATGGTTTAGTTCTGATGAGCCTCATATGTTATCCAACGGTTTTACCTTTGTTTTGGAAATAAAATGATAAATAATTGAACTTATTTTCATTATAATTTATCATATAAAAAAATAATTTTAAAAATTAATTAATTCTATAATTTTTAGAATACTTTATGAAAGTAACTTCTAATCTCTTTAATGGAATCCTATTGGGTACATTCCCCTCACACCATGCATAAAAATCAGAGCATGTGTGTATAGATATCTAATGTTTTCTTTTAGGTTCCAATGTTATGGTATTACTTTTTATTTTGATCATTGATTCCATATAAATATTTTGTGGGTATGGGTAGTGGTCATGAGACACTTGGATGTGATGTTATAGTTGTCCAAGTTTTAGTTTTATTTTGGGTTAGGGTTATATCATCCAACTCTGCTAGTTGTATTTTAGAATTCTTATGATTGTTTTTATTTTTTTATGATTTGAATTACTATTGAGATATTTGTTTATTCACATTATTTAGAATTCAAATGAGAATATTCAAATTAATTTATTATATATTTTTCCATATTTATACAATTTACTCCATGTTTGACTTGTCTGATTATTTTTTATCTATTTATTTATGTGAATATATTTCCAATGTATGGGAAAGTCATGTCAGATTCTTGATAAAGTTTATTCTAATTGTTATATTATTATATAATGGTGGAAACATTCACTAATTTTTTTTATTGATACACAGACACCATTTTCCATCCCATGCGGATTGGGAATAAACATTGAGCCGAGTAGTAGACTGGTTCACATAACATGTCAGGTCAAGTCGGGTGTGTTCTTTATAATCCATTTCTTAGTGAATCTTTTAGAGTTCACAATTCATAAATGATTACATGAGGCATTTTATATCCAATGAATCATACACATGTTTATAGATGATAGCATTTTCCTCCTCTCTTGATTCCTTAAAGTGTGTAGTAGGAATTGGGGACTCTAACATGTAAAACCTATAATCATGGAATAGTATGATGCACAAGCACCTGTACCATTACTATAAGTCAGTGCTGCTGAGGAGATTTTATTTATCCAATATTGATCACATGAATTATTTCATGGTCTAATAAATTTCCATTTTCTATAGAAAATAAAATAAACTTTTAGTACTTTATCTTTATTACCAAATCTGATGTAAAAAATTAATTTTTGTTATTCTCTTACTATTTTATCAAATCCAAAACATTCTCACCATTATATTCAAAATATCTTATCATGTGGATATTCATGTTGAAATGATCCATATTCCCTTTCTCATATAGTGTGTACACTAGCTATAAGTCGTGTACTCACTACCTAATCATGTTCTAATTGGAATTAAACATACGGCATGTAATCACATTGTGTACCAAACCACCATATTGTATTTCATGATTTCCACAGCATGTGCTTCTGTGGTTGACCATGGTTACACAGTGTGTGGTTTTAGTTTTATTTCATGTAACCAGGTCCTATATATATCATCTTTGACACCTGTGAAGGGTATCTTTGAGATTTATTTATCAATTATTAGTCTATTTATCATTATATGACAATGAAAAAACTCATTATCTTAGGTTTTTATTTAAATAATGGAAAAATGGAAGTGAATTTTTTATAACAAAACTAGTATTTGATCATCAAAATAATAAATAATTATAAATTATGATGTGACCACTCTGATACCGCTAGAATATTAAGGGGTGAAATATAAGTTCATATACCAGTTCCCAAAAATGTTTTTAATTAGTTTCAATGGAAAATATGAAAAACATGATGATACAACCCCAAAATATTTATAGAGATAATCTTTTCACATTTAATTTATAATTTTTAAGACCCCAACCCCAAAATCCTAGATTCGGTGCATTATTTTAATACATTGGCATGATTACAAGGAATAAAGTCCCGAAGGACCAATCAATTTAGCATTCTTGGAAAATAGATTACAATACATTAACTTTACCTTGAAATTTATAACATAAAACATAACATAGATAATTCTTTGAGAATGAAATTATTCCCCTAGCGTAACCCTGCATATCAATCATAAAACACTTCTTAACATCCTGGGAAAAAACATAAAAAGGGTGAGCTCAGATGCTACAGTAAGGGTAAATAATTCATAAGAAGCTTTAAACATTTAAGGTGAGATGTATAATAAAAATAGAATATTTTTAAGCATAAAACATGAATATAATATGGTAAAAATAAGTCAAACATTACAATATAAACATGAAAATGGATATTCTACTAGTTGAATAATCACATGTAATAACTAATTTCATATCAAGGGAATGCATAATGTGAGACATAATAACTAATACGTCAAGGCCTTATGCCAAAACCAATCACAAATATCCTATCAAGTCATTGTGCCAAGACACTAGTTTGTCTCATGAGACCTACCGATGAATCTAGGGGCTATATATGGCCCTTCCCTTCACTTACTAATTCCAATGCATTCCTCATATCAAAAGGGTGAAACATAACATAATCATTCCTATTAAAACTAGCATACAAAATGTCAATACTTTAACCATAAACCATGAATGGAATAAAAACTATCACATCCATATTAAAACATATCATAAATCATTAAATATAATATGGAATATTGTATTATAATAAATCATCCTCAATCAATAATAATATCCAGTAAAGGATATTGACATAGTTGAAAATGATCAGTAAAACTCTTTGAGAAAAATATCCCTTTATCATGAAATCATTTAAAAGTCATACAAATTATAAAGTAAGTCATTTAAAATAAATTTTTGAACCAAAGTTTCCCATACCACTTTGAAACTTTTGAATGTAATTAACATTTCAAAATAATCATGTCCATTTAAATACATCTTTAAAATTATTTTGAAAACATGGACATTAATTAAAAATATTTAGAAAAATAAATATTTAAAACATTTAAAGTGATGTTCTATTAAAAAATTACCTTCTATAAAAACATAAAATATTCCTTTTGAAAAAAAATTATGAAACATGTACATGGATGATAAATATGACCCAGTAAATACTTACACATAAATAATCTCAGATAATAATGAGATTGAGGAATTAACCATTACCTTGGAATTTCCTTTAGTCGAGGTTACATTTAAACTCATGTATAATTACCATAGTATGTTATTAAATCATACCAGAACCATATTCATGTTTGTGATATCATATATGATTCATTTATGACTTTGTACTACCCATTTAATAATAATTTCTATGTTAAATTAACATTTCAGGTAATAATCACTTTATTTATCGTACATGTTTTAACTTGTTATTCTTGATCGTATCACTTATATCCTGATTTAAATACTTAAATAATATAAAACGTGATTTATATATAATATATTTTTAGAATATAAATAAGTATAATAGATATATATATGAAATGGAAACATCATTCATGGAGACGGTAGTCCGTACGTATGATTGAACGTTGTTTCCTTTTTCTTATTGTATAGTATGAAAGTAAGTAAATGACATATATTTATCTACATAAATATATATTATTATAGTAGAAATATTTTTTCAAATATCTCATACTTAATAAATTTATATATTTTCATAAAAATTCTTGGATGGTGATCGTTGAAGATGAATCTCATCGCGTTAGGGAGACGGTAAGTCGTCAGTATGCATGTATGGTGACTTTGTCATTCATAGGATGGATAGAATAATGAATATGGTTATAACATATTTGTAATAACATCTAAATATATAGAATTTACTGGATTTATTATTTTAGTATGGAAACAACAAATAAATAGGGAGCAGAATAAGAAAAGAATTTTGAAAGAAGTGATGAAATAATTACTTCTTCTTCAGGTTCTTCCTTTTGATTTGAACAAAGTGGCTTATTAATATGGATTTATGATCCAAGTAAGGCCTCTAGGATTAATTTAGGGTAGTTGGGAGAATATTTGAGTATGTTTTGGCCGATAAGAAAGGCTTTGGAGGTGTGAATTTAAGAGAAGGGGAAGTACCATTTTATAAGAGAGGTGAGGGGCACTTTGGGAAAATCTTGAAATATTAATTTATTTTAAAAATATTTTCGGTTTATAATAGCTCAAAACGGATTTATTTCTAAGATAAGGTGTTTATGGGTCTAAATCCTCTCAACCAATAGGTTTTAGACAATTTTAGGTCACCATATTAGCCTTATCTTTTAGATTTAACTCTTAGTTAAATAATTTAAATTTTACCATGTCTTCTTGTATTTTTATATTACATGGTTAATATAGTTATTAAGAAATGAAAAAAGAACCTAAAGTGGTTCATTAATGACATATATAAAATTATCTAAGTCATTTTTCTTAATATTATATTTTTAGGACTATTATATCATTTAATAAAATAGTATTTGTTTTAAAAACTCATTTATGTCAATTTTGACACTATTTAGTATTTGGTTTTTGTTAAAGTAATAAAAACATTATTCCTTCAAAAAAATATTGAATCAATACTAACATATCATATTCACCTATAAAATTCTTTTATGGCATCAAAAGGTTCGATTTAAATTTATTTTAATATTAATAATATCAATTATTTTAATATTTCATTATTAAGGTAATTATTGCACCATCATTGTGTCACAAATAAATTTAATTAGTTAATATATAAAAATTGTAAAAAAAACTTATGATTTATGAAATATTTTTATACTTATATTGAATATTTTTAGTTGAATTTATCTTATATATAACTCTATATTAAAAATGGTTTAGTTTTTAAACTTTGAATTTAACACTTTTAACTCTTCTTTAAATAAAACATAATAAATGTCCAAATATAATCCAAGTGGATCAAAAAGGATATTTTTTGTCCTAAGGTTTAATTTGGTCAAAAAACACTTATTTAATAGAATTTGTACATGTGTTGGGGTAATGTTATATTATTATAATATTATTTTTACCTTTAATTACCCTATTTACTTTTAACCGTGGTAAATAAAATTCAAAAGTTACTATTCACAAAAATTATTTTCATCCTATTGAACCAAATTTTACTTAAATTTTAAAACCCTATCTATCGAAGTTTTGAAATTCAATTCACAGAACCGGTAAAATTACATTTTATGCACATTTGTAAATATTCCTAGAAAGTGGGTAAAAGACGTTAAAAGGTTCAATAAAATTTTATATATCTAATATTATTATACAATTACTCAAATTACTTCCATTGGAATAATATATGTATTATGTATTTATTTAAAATTCAATATAAATTTTAATTAAAAATAATCATTTAAATGAAAAAGTCGGTTTTTATGTACTATGCCGTATTATTCACTATTCATCAAAAATTGAATGTTTTTAGAAAAATACCAAAACTTCACCTTAATATAATTTTTTTATTTCAAATTCAATAATGAAGTCTATTTTACCATATTCAATTTTTAGGAGTGTCTAAAATTAATTCTATTACTGTTCACAAAAGGACATAAAATGTAGTTCTTTTAAGAAAATAGTTTTCAAAATATATAACTATTTTAACAAAACTTATACATTTCATAATAAATATTTTTTATTTATGTGAAAAAATTATAAATAACATTTAAATTTTATTTTTTACTATTCATATTACAATATTTAATTGATAAATAAATATATCATTTAATTAATTATAATACTAATGTATTGTTTCGTGAAAGCTCAATCTTGCATATAACGCAAGACAAGTCGGTGTTGTGTGCAATATAATCTATTAAAATAATTTAAAGAGATAACTTAGTATGAAATATTGGGGTGTTACATTATCCCCTCCTTCAATAAATTGCGTCCTCGCAATTTGAAACCGTTCTTCAAAAATAAAAGGTTGAAATTAGAAAACACCTTTGTGGAAAACCGACATTGGAAATAGGGTTAATAAAATTTAGTCTTAATATGAGGGAAAGGGAAATGAAAAATTCACTACCAAATTAGGATTTCGAATAAGATAACATTGGTGGAAATTAGAGATGTATAATTAGAGGGAAAACGTAAATATTTATAGGGAGTGATTTAGGTCATCAATCACAAACACGTAGACAATAAATAGAAAATTGAGGGCATCAAAGCCATAAATCTATGATGATCTAAAATATCATCGGTTTAAAAAAAGTAAGGGATTAGGATAACACATTTTTTTAGATACTTTTTTTTGAAGAGGAGGGATTAATATACTGTCAAGATAAGAACTCAAGAAAACATACATGATTCCATTACCTATCATAATCATAATCTCATCATTTGGTTGTGCCTCAATCTATTTTCACTTCATCCCTTACACTGGGAAATGAATGTTCAAAAAGAAGTTTTTTTAAAGCCTGAAACACATTTTATAAATCATAAGGCCCGCAAGTATTTCATTAATCCTTTATATGTTTACTGAAATCCAAAAGGTTAGGTCCAAGTACCCAATAAATTATACTTTAACCTCAAGAAAAATATCAAGTACTCAACATACCCCATTCCAAACATTAGACTTATCCAAAATACTTGTGTCCGAACTCACAGTCCAAAACCTTATATGGGGGGTAAATATAATGAAGATCTCTTTTTTCTAAATAATAACATGTGAATACCTTCATCGGGTATTATAATTAAACATGGTAACACCCTAAATTACCATAAAACATTTTTTAAAACATTCATACTCCCTTATTCCTTATAAAATATTAGATATACTCCTTAAATCCAAAATGTTGTAAACTACAACAAGGATTGAATAAAAAACAATTAATTAGTTCCAAGGTAGACAAGAATAACCAACATAATTTATCCAAATCAATCGTCCCTTATTCCAAAATCACTACATCAGTGTCAGGACCATTTTATGGTTTATATTTCCCTCAACAATGTATTTTACAGAAAGATTAACTTTCTATTGAGTAACTTTTATTAGTACCATACAATATCAAATCCTCAATGAAATAGTACTGTAGTTCAATACTTATTTATTTCCATAATTCATATAACTAGTACATCATTGATACAACACTCAAATGACATAATTCTTAAATCCAGAAACACAAATACATTAATTATTCCTCATCGACTATAGTAATAGCTTATTCTTGACCTTGATCCCTTTGATTCTTCTGATCTATATTTCCTTGATTCTTAGGACATTGATTTGGGTAATTCCCCATTTCACTATAGTTGAAACACCAAATATTAGTCTTTATTTTTCCTTTTGCATTATTTTTCTTGATGAACCTTTTCTCCACACTTATAACAACACCCAATCCTTTCAATCACTTCTCTGTTTGATTTTTTCCATAGTTATCACATATGGAAAAATCCTTCTTTCCCTTCCTCCCTTTATCCATATTTCTCTCTATCATCATCTTCTTCTCTAGCTTCCCTTCAAAGCCATAGGACTCAGATAATTCTTTACTTATCTTATTAACACATGATACTATTTCCTAATATGATGAGAATATATGGGAGGCTATTTCCCTTCATAATTTTGGCTTAAGACCATGAAAGATAGGATCCTTCTTTCTTTTTGGAACATGTGCATTGGTGGGGTAGTCATTCCTTCTACTAGATGCCATTTATAAACAATGTCATACACTAGATTAGGTTATAAATCATAATACATTATTATAAACTTTTCAAATACTTAACATAAATTGAAAATTTTATGTATATCTAATATCATAATCATAAAAATGGTTCCATTGAGGAAATATTTAATCATAAATCCTTCATAATGGTTTGTAATGAAAATATAAATTATCCTAAGCATATCTCTCGAGAGTGTCAAACCAGGTGTGCAATAAGGCTCATTATCGTGTACCAGGTTACCCCGAGTCAATCTCAGAACACCTTTTCAGATTTTTTACCCCATGGTACATCTATTCCAGAACCATGTCCACATGTAGGGATGTACTACTTGTAATATCCATGTAATCCCTACTTTACCAAAATTCTAGGTGGCTCTTCTATACTTATCATCAAAGTATATCTTAGGGTTATGATCCCTAATCTAAGTTTTCTAAATATATTTCCAAGGTTGTTGCTAAACATTCTCTGATACCAAATGTAATGCTCTGACCCAAGAATCCCAAAGATGATGCCTTATTTTAATATATTTTCAAGATTACCAGGAATCAAGTCCCGAAGGACTGATCAGTTTAGTAGTCACAGAAAATAGATTACAATACATGAAATTTAAATTACAATTTCTAACCTAAAACACAACATATATAATCCTTTGAGAATGAAATTATTACCCTAGTGTAACCTTGAATATCAATTATAAAACACTTCTTGGAATCCTGGGAAAATAAAACATAAAAAGGGGTGAGCTTATATGCTCAGTAAGGGTAAATAATTCAGCGGAAGCTATAAACTTTTAAGGCGAGAAGTATAATAAAAATAGAATCCTTTTAAACATAAAACTTGAATATAATATGGTAAAAATAAGTCAAAAATTACCATATAAACATTCACATGGATATTCTACTAGTCAAATAATCACATGTAATAACTAATTTCATATAAATGGAATGAATAGTGTTGGACATAATAACCACTATATCAAGGCCTTGTGCCAAAACCATTCACAAATATTCTATCAAGGCCTTGTTCCAAGACACTAGATTTTCTCATGAGACCTACCGATGCATCGAGGGGATATAGAGAGCCCATCCCATCACTTACTAAGTCCAATGCATTCCTCATATGAAAAGGGTGAAACAAAACATAATCATTTGTATTAAAACAAGAATACGAAATGTAATTACCATAACCATAAACCATGAATGGTAAAAAAAATAGCACATCCACAGTAAAATATATCATAACACATTAAATAAAATATGGAACATTTTATTATAATAAATCAACTGCAATCAGGAATAATATCCAGTAAAGGATATTGACATAGTTGAAAATGATCAGGAAAACTCTTTGAGAGAAATATCCCTTTTTCAGGAAATCATTTAAAAGTAACACAAATTATAAAGGAATTAATTTAAAAGATATTTTTGAATAAAATTGTATCATACCACATTGAAACTTTTTAAATGAATTAACATTTCAAACAATCATGTCCATATAAATACATCCTTAAAATCATTTTGAAAATATTGACATTAATTAAAAAGATTTAGAAAAATAAATCTTTAAAACATTTAAAATGATGTTCTAGTTAAAACATACCTTACATAAAAACATAAAATATTCCTTTTGAAAAAAAATTATGAAACATTGACATGGATGATAAATATTTTCCAGTAAATACTTACACATAAACAATCTCAGATAATAATGAGATTGAGGAACTAACCATTACTTTGTAATTTCCTTTGGTCGAGGGTACATTTAACCTCCTATATAATGACAATAGTATGTTATTAAATTATACCAGAACCATATTCATATTTATTATATCATATATGATTCATTTATTACTTTATACTACCGATTTAATAATAATTTCCATGTTAAAGTAACATTTTGGGTAATAATCGCTTTCTTTATCGTACATGTTTTAACTTGTTATTCCTGATCGTATTACTTAAATCATGATTTAAATACTTCCAGAATATAAAACATGATTTATATATCATATATATTCAGAATATAAATATGTATAATAGATAGATATATGAAATGGAAACACTGTTCATGGAGACGGTAGTCCGTACGTACGCATGAACGTTGTTTCTGTTTTCTTATCGTATGGTATGAAATTAAGTAAACGACATATATTTATCTTTATTAATATATATTATTATAGAAGAAATGTTATTACATATATCTCATACTTAATCAATATATATATATATATATTTATAAAAAATCTTGAATGGTGATCGTTGAAGATGAATCTCATCGCATCGTGGAGACGGTAAGCTGTACATACACACAAGCTACAATATCATTATATTGATGGTGAAACGGTGCTTAATTGGATGGTATATTATATATACAGAATAATCACCATGTTATATTCATTATTTAAATTAATTATACTCATTATTATACCCATACAAATAATTAAGTGTTGAATAACAAACTACACCACGACGTGGAGACGGTAAGTCGTACGTACACATGTATGTAGACTTTGTCATTCATAGGATGGATAGAATAATGAATATGGTTGTGAAATATTTATAATACCATTTAAGTATGTATAAGGTACTGGATTTATTATTTTATTATGGAAAAAACAAATAAAGAGGAAGTAGAAGAATAAAAAATCTTTGATAGAGGTGATGCAATAATTACCTCTTCTTAGGGTGCTTCCTTTTGATTTGAACAAAAGGGCTCCATAAGTTCGATTTATGATCAAATGAAGGCCTATAGGATGAATTGAGGGTAATTGGGAGGATATTTGATCAGTGTTTGGTTGAGCCAAAAGGATTTGGAGGTGTGAATTTAGGATAAGGGGAAGTACCCTTTTATAAGAGTGGTGAGGGGCACTTTAAGAAATGCTTGAAATATTAATTTCTTATAAACTTATTTTCGGTTTATAATTGCTTAAAATGGATTTATTTATAGGATAAGGTTTTTATGGGTCTAAATTATCTCAACCAATATGTTTTAGACAAGTTTAGGTCACCATATTAACCTTATCTTTTAGATTTGACTCTTAGTTATATAGTTTAACTTTTACCATGTCTTCTTGTATTTTTATAATACATGGTTTATATAGTTACTATAAAATGACAATACAACATCAGGTAGTTCATTAATGACATATATAACATTATATAAGTCATTTTGATGAATCTTAGATTTTTAGGACTATTATATCATTTAATAAAATGGTATTTGTTTTAAAAACTCATTTATGTCAATTTTGACATTATTTAGTATTTGGTATTTGTGAAATTCATAGAAATTGTATTAGTTCGAAAAAAAATCATTGAATAAACCCTAACATTCCATGTTCACCTATAAAATTCGTTTATGGCACCAAAAGTTTCAATTTACATTTATTTTAATATTTTTAATATCAATTATTTTAATCTTTCGTTAATAATGTAATTATTGCATCATCATTGTGTAATAAATAAATATAATTAGTTAATGTCTAAAAATTATAAATAAAATACTATGATGTATTAAATCTATTTATATTTCTAATGAATATTTATAGTCGAATTTATCTTATGTATAACCCCATATTAAAAATGGTGTAGTTATTAAACGTTGAATTTAACACTTTAAACTCTTCTTTAAAAGAAATATAATAAATGTCCTAATCTAATCCAAGTAGGTCAAAAAAGATATTATTTTTGTATTAAGGTTTATTTTGGTCAAAAAGCACTTATCCAATAGAATTTGGACATGTTTTGGGGTAATTTTATATTATTATATAATTATTTTTACCTTTAATTACCCTATATACTTTTAACCGTGGTAAATAAAATTCAAAAGTTATTATTCACCAAAAATTATTTTCATCATATTGAACGAAATTTTACTTACTGATGATAACCATGTCTGTCAGATTTTTGAAATTCAATTCACATAAGTAGTAAAATTACGTTTTATGCAAATTTACAAATGTTCCTAGAAGGTGGGTAAAAGACGTTAAAAGGTTCAATAGAATTTATATATCTAATCTTATTATAAAATGACTCAAATGACATAAATTCGACTAATATATGTATTATGTATCTATTTTTAATTTAAGATAAATTTTAATTAAAAATAATTATTTAAATGAAAAGGTTGGTTTTTATGTACTGTGTAGTATTTTTCACTATTCATCAAAAATTGAATGTTTTCAAAAAAATACCAAAATTTCAACCTAAGATAATTTTGATATTTACAATTCAAAAATTAATTCTATTTTATCAAATTCAATTTTTAGTAGTGTCTAAAATTAATTCAATTATTGTTTACAAAGGGACATAAAAAGTTGTTATTTTAAGAAAATAGTTTTTCTAAATACGTAACTATTTTTACAAAACTTATACATTTCATTATAAATATGTTTTATTTATGTGAGAATATTATAAATAACTTTTAAAATTTATTCCTTACTATTCATATTACAATATTTAATTGATAAATAAATATATCATTTAAATAATTATAATACTAGTGTATTGTTTCGCAGAAACACAATCTTACGTATAATGTCAGCCAAGTCATGTTTGGGTGAAATATAAGCTATTAAACTACTTTAAAGAGATAACGTACTATGAAATCTTGGGGTGTTACATAATTAATTAAAAAATAATAATTACCACTACTTGATAATTATTTCTTCAATGTTGAACAATTTAGAAGTCTCTCTTGTAGTTTAATCATTGTTGTAGTAGAGGAATCCAAATCTGAATTCTTCTAGTGGTATCTACACATGTTACACAAATCTCAGAACATCATCATTGATACTTCAGGTGATATCACAAAAGAACCAATTGTCTTGCATTGTCCACATGTGCCTGTAAGAAGTTATTTTTTGTTCTATTATTATTGAGAGGGCAGAGGAGTATTTGTTCTCGTTATTGAGTGAGTTCTTGAGAAGTTCTCTCTAGGGATTTTAGATAATTACCTTGGGATAATAAGTTAAGAACAGCTCTAACATATCTCTAGAAATATATATAAATATGATAACATACTTAGGGTTAAACAATTAGTAATTTTGAAATAGACCTTAACTATATATTTAGTCTAAATAAACCTCATGTCAAATAATAATAATGATAAAAAAATATATATTCAATGACATTAACTCAAAAATATTTATTATTATTTATTAAATAAATAAATATTTATTTATTTAAATGATATTAAATAGAATACATCATTTCAATCAGACCATTAACTCGTTTCGTCAATCCTTCTCGGCATTTATCAAACCATGAATAATAAATATTTATTTTAATAAATAAATATCATATTATTATTCATTAAATAAATAAATAAATATTATATTTAGTAAATTACAAATAGTTATTTATTTTATATTTAACTTACATATATTCCATAATTAAATAATTTGGGATTGAATTTAGGAGATCAACTTAACATGAATAATTATTATTCCATAAACTACGAAAAATGTGTATTCTTAATATTAAATTAAAATATAATTTAACTAAGATTCATGATACACTTAGTTTTTGAAACCCTAGGACTCTTTCTTTGTGGAATTGGGTGGACATGTCTAGAGTCCATGATAGACGTTTAGCAACACAACAAATGTCCCATAGAGAAAGAGGTTAATATTGTAATGAAAACAACTTTCTATGAATTATTACTGTGTAATATAATATATTCTCCTCAATATATTATGAAATAGGTTTCATACTTGTGTCATAATCTTATATGTTTGAAGTATCTTACTTTTAATAACTAAAATGAACTCGTCGATTCAATAAAATGGTCATGGATTTAATCATACAGTTGCATTTCAATAAAATATATTTTTTCATTAAATTAGAAGGGAAATTTCATGAACCTACCCAAGTCATCACTCCATCAAATGCCTGACCTAGTATGTGACAAGGCCTGAAGGGAATTCCCGATCCCCATGGGAAGGCACAAGTGTCTGGGCTTCAAGGAGTCACAACTTGGGAATGATTTTTCCCAATAAATAATAAGAAAACTAGCAATGAAAACTATATAAAATTTCATAATGACTCATATGTATATCAGATGACCATGAAAATAGAAAAAAAATAAACTATAAATGAAAGTAGTAAATATAATGATCTCCATAATCCTCCCACACTACCTTGGTCTCCTTCTCTAGTAAGTAAAATATGCCCAGCTGATGGATTTTCTTCACCCACTAAAATTATAACTACCCTCTATATATAGAAAGAATAAAAATAATATGTTCCCAATGCGTTAAAAGAAAACTAGAATAAAACAAAACTAAAAACATACCTCTTTGTGACTATGTAAGTCACCATCTAACTAATCAGAAACACAATTCCATATGGGTGAGAATAAAAGATAAGTTGAGACCTATAACTGGAAATGATAATATAGGCCTGAGTAATAAGCTCAGTAGGGATTTCAACATAAAAAAATCCCTATGAATTACCATTAAATGGAAATTTATTTTATGTTAGTTTAGAAATATAAGTATAAAATTAGGTTTTCCATTCCTTTTTAATACAATTAACAAACTGATACTTCAGAAGAACCATTTCCTTTTCATTTTCAAAACAGTTTCTAAAGTATTAAAGGATTTACAATGACCCATTTATATATATAATCTTGAGATAGAATAAATGATTTAATATAAAATCATAGTATTGGAAACAATTTTATAAAATTATTTCTAATAAACCATTTAAAATAAAAGACACTTAATAAAGTATGAGTTTTAATAAGAAATCATAATGGTAGAAATAATTTTGAAAAATTCTCCAAATATAGTAAAATAAAAATATGTGTAAAATTTTTATCAGATTATTTACCTAGAGATAAAGTTAGAAGACACTATATTTACTTGGTTCAGAACCATATTCTAGCCTATCAATGTGATCCATTGTTAATAACAAACCCAACTACTCTCAACTAGCCTAATTGGTGGCACAACCCACACAACCTTTCCCTACCATGGGGATTTAGTTCATCTAATTGGGAATAAATATAAACCATCTCTTAACTCCCACTAATATTCGAAGGATACCAAGACTAATAAATGGGTGTGAGTTTTTCAAACTAATATATACATACAACATAAGCTTTTCACTATAACAAACATATCACTTTCTCACTTTAAAACTCCCTTTTTAGCACACACCATTTTTATTTTTCACAAAAAAAAGTTGTACAAAAGTCCCCATACTCGGTGTAAATAATACATTTTATTCCATTCAACACCCATCTCTGTTTCATATAGAATTGTAATTCCTAAAGAGTGGTTTTATTCTCAAATAAATGTCTCAAAGTGCTAACAGGGACTCAGCCTTTATAAGGCAACATATACCATTTGGAAAACAATTTTCAAACCAAGAAAATCATATTCTGATGCTCACAATTTACTTGCATGTATATGAATATTTATATATATATATATACCCTTTGATCCAATTTACATATTCACACAACTATACATGAATTTCTATAAAGAAGAAAACTATTTATATATACATATATATATATATGCTTGAGTCATATTTTGCATATTTAAAGATTAGAAATATCTTTGAGGGTTTTTATAAAAATTAAAATGTCAATAAACCATTATTTAAACTACAATAACTACCAAAACATCCTTGAAACCCCAATTTATAAGATAAAAACCTTTTGGAAAACAAATCAATTACATAGGATGCTTGACATTTCAAAACATGCTTGAAAATAGTTTTAATAAAACAATTTCATGGCATGGGATTAGAGAAATTATAAAAGATATGAAGGAAACCCACTAAAACCATCACAACAATTTTCTATAATATAATTACTTTATAATTTAATGATAATGCCCAATAAAATAATCAATAAACTATTATTCTCAATTTAAGGGCTCGAATATGGGGTAACCTGCCTTAAATTTTCCACCTTTGAAAATGGAAGTGTTATACCTCCTAAATTTGGTTCAAGACACCATATAAAATAAAGAGAAATCTAAAAAATACAAAATCCCAAATTAGATTTTAACCAAAGAAGAATAATGAAAAACCCTACCCGAAATAAATGATAAATCCATCACCTTCAGCAGTTGTAGCTATAATCTTCCTCAATATGGCTCATGAACCTTAGGTAGTAATTTTCATCAAACCAAATAACCAAAAATAAAATTATGGTTCAAGAAATAGAAAACTCAATGAGTAAATGGGGGGATATTAGGGATAATGAAAATAGGAAGGAGAAATAATCCTTATCCTGAATATCCGTACAAGAGATCATAAAGAAACCCCCTTGGAATTATGACTTTTGGGAGAGTATAAAGAGGGGAGGTGTGTCTTGGACACCTGAGGTTGCATGAAACACATAGGAGGAAGGGTTTTTTGTCTCGACATAAAGGATAAAGGGAGGAAATAAAAAAGAAAAAAGAATAAAATAATATAATATAATTTTTTTAAGACCGGGAATCCTGTATGATTTTTCAAACCTTTCACCAACAATGCACTCCCTATTAGATGTCATCGATCACCTCTCATGGTTTGGGAACACTATTAAACATGTTTTCTAGAAATTTGGTCATCTCTATAAATATTTTATACACACTCACACGGTCTATGCATAGTTTCCTCTAACGGTTTTTCGATTCTACGCCTATGTTAAAAAATTCAAAAAAAATTAAAATTTAACCCAATTCAGTTCGAAATTCAAAAATAAGACCAAATTATAATTAAATAATTAAAAAATAATAAATAAATTATGTTCAAGGTGTAAAAATTCACACCACCATAAAGATTTTTTCCCCAAGAAAGCCTCAACTAATTCAAAATACAGACAAACAGATCAAATTGAACATGGTCCTCTCCCCAACATTACAACTTCTCTAAAACACTTTTCCTCAGATACAACCTTGACTCAATACTCACTCTAATTGAGAAAAATCCCCAAATTTATGAATAAACAAAAAATCATATTTCACCTAAAACCAAAATATAATATCCAAAACCCTTATGGGGAAAACTAAGAAGATCATGATAGATACAAGGCCTCCACACCAAAATTATTCCATTAACATAAAATGACAAGGTATGAGAGGCCATCCAATGGAAAACACATCAACCAAAGTAACTTGGGGTTTCATATCTAAAACACAGAAACCTTTTTGAATCTATTTGAATAATCAAGCTATTAGCTATGATATAACTAACACTGGGTGTTTCAATTATCCCAATCATCCATGAATATAAAAAAACTTCTAGATCCCTAAACCTAACAACAATATCACATAGTTAGGATAGTATCCCATCAAACCCCCAAAACACATTTGATAATCATATAAAAAACACATCTCCAAGGAAATCAACACTTTACAAAGAGACTTAAGAAAACCCCAAAGAGAACAAACAACCAAGGGCTCCCAAGAAAAGATCAATTCACTCTGAGAGAATTTAACTTCACTAATCCACTTGGATTCTAAATAAAACCATCAACTGGAAGTTCTCATTTCCTAGATAAGGGTTCTGGGCATAATGGAATCATGTGGTCATGGGTGATATATTAAAATTTATTTTAATATTTAGTTTCCCAAAATATTGAGTGAATAACTTTCACATTAAACTTATAATTAATTTATTTAGATATGAATAAAATAAATACCTCAGTTTAGGATTCTTTTATCACTGATAATGTTGATCTTTCAAAATATCCTTTTTAGATTTCCTTTTTTTATGTGAGGATCCAAGGGTAGAATCCCTCTGACGGTGATCTAAACATGCTCTTTTGATCTCCAAGAAACACCAATCAACTTATGGGTGCTTGTGTGGTGAATTTATTGTCTTGTATTTTTTATATGGATCACTTATCCTTTGGTCTTGAAGGAATCCCTCTTGCGTTTCTTGTTTTTTAGAGGGATATAAAAGGAGGATCTGAGATAGAATTTAGTTATGCACAGTGATTATATATATTCATTCTTCCACAAACAATAGACATAGATGTCTATTTATATAGATAGGGTTTAGGTTAATATTTTCTAATTTCATGATGGACCTTAAACAATTTTATAACCATTATTAAACCCCATGTCACATAATGATAATTAAAATATTATTATTATTATTATTATTATTATAATTATTATTATTATTTTATGTTCACCAACTTACGCAATAACAAATATTATTTAATAGGATTGTTAATTAATATTTTGTACTAGACATGGTCTTAGTCTATTTTAACTCCATTATCATTTATTGAACAACCGAATATATATTAAATATTTTTTTCATCAATAAATATTTTTGAATGATAAAATGTGAATTAAATTATTCATAATTCTTTAGAATAATATTTATTCTATTAATTAAATCCAAATAGAATTTAATTGAGATCAATAGAAACACTTAGTGTGTGGCCCTCTATGATTATTTCTCACTAGCTGTATGAGTTCTTGCCTAAAGTCCATGATTAGTTTCTAGTAATGGATCAAGGTATCCAAGAGAAAGAACTTAATTTCATAATGATTACAACTATATAAAAGTTCTCATTGTGTAATATAATCCCTTAATTAAAATATCTCATCATTCATGTTGCACATATGTGTTATCAACCTATGGGCTCGATACGTATTACTTTCACTATCTGACATAAACTTGTCGATACACTATGTCGATTGAATTTAATATGATGGTTCTATTCCAATAAAAGTGCTAAGATATTTACTTCCATAAATATGGAAGGGAAAAAACCTTCCTTAACTTATCCATTAATAATATTTCAATCATGACACACCAAACATACCCTACCTCGCTACGGATATATTTCATCATGGTTTTTGTTAGAAAAAATATAAGTGAACAAGTAATGAAATGCACTAATGATAATCTTAAAGTCTAAGGACCATTACACAAGATTGAAAATAGGAATATATGATGACCCCAAAACATGAGGAATTCCTATTGGAGGGTATGTTCTCATGATCTCTCATATTGGATATTACTAAATGAGAACTTCATGAGAATAAGCCTCATCTTCTTGTGAGTACTCACACCTAACAGTCATGTTTTGTGTGTCCCATCATAGAACATTATCTGACTATATAACTATATTTAAGAATATCATCATAGAACTTCAAGGTTCTTATCATTACAGGGAACTACTACGACCTTATCAATGTGACAAATATTATATGACCTTATTATATTAATGTCGTATAGAACAATAAACAATATGTAATAATTCATTTTATTAATATTTAAATCATCAAATGTATATGTAATTAATGTAAAAATAGTTGGTCATAGGAAACCAACTCCAATAAACTCCCACTTGGACTAGATGAAAATACCTACAAATGTTTTTCTTCTAGACCTCACATGATAATCATGTTTCTACTAAGTTAAGGCTTTATTCAAGGGGTCTTTCACATTTGATTTCTTGGAAATAATGCTCACTACAACCTCACCTCTTTAAGAAAAATCTCTCAAGAGATGATACTTATAAATTATGTACTTCAACTACTAATGTGACCTTGTATATTTTGAAAGAGTCACCGTTGTAGTATTATGAAAATAGAGTGTAATATGATCTTTACTACTAGGTACCACGTAAAACTCTTAGGTGAAGTTTCACATCCATACTAATTCTTTAGATACCTCAAAACCCACAATATAATTAGACTCTTCTATGAAATATATGACCATAGCATACTTTAATCTCTTCCATCTCACATAACCTTCATTCAATGTGAAGATATATCTTGTTTGAGACTTCATGTCATATTGATCTATTTGGAAAATAGTATATTTAGATCCTATGATGACTAATTATTCATCTCCTCCATAGACGAGGAATATATCCATTGTATGACTTAGGTACTTAAGGATAGTCTTGACTACCATCCAATAGTATTCACCTATGTCTTTGTGATATCTATCTACCACACTTAATGCATAAGTGACATCTATCCCAGTATATAGAATATAATACATGATTAAACCAATCACTGATGCATATGGAATCATTTCCATTCATTATCTTTCCTCATGTTAATGAGGAAACATTTTCCTAGAAAGATGAATGTCATGTGACACTATCAATAATCAACTTTTGTATTGTTCTATACTAATACTCATCAGTATCTTTTCAATATATGTACTTTGACTTAGGTCAAGTAACCTATTGGATATATTACATTGGATCTTGATCCCAAGAATATATATACCTCTCCCATGTCCCTCATGGAGAATAATTTATTCAACCATTCATTAAAAGACTGAAATAATAGTATTTCATTTCTAAGAAGTAATATTTCATAAACATATATTATTAAAAAATAATTTCACTCCTACTAAACTATTTATAGAAATCAGTTTTACATTCATCCTTTATGAAAACAAATTTCATTATGGATTCATACAAATGAATCTTCCATGACTTGGATTATTTCTTTAATCCATAAATGTATTTTTTTCAACTTTCATATCTTATTGGAATCCATTGGAGTCATAATCAATTTGGGTTGTTTCATATGGACATCTTCCTCAAGGTTCCCCTTAAGGAAGTCTATTTTCAAATCCATTTGTCAAATCTCATAATCAGGGAATCCAATAATAGAAATTAGAATTATAACAGATTTTGACATTGAAACTAATGAAAAGGTTTCATCATATTCAATTCCTTGATGTTATTTATACCCTTTTGCAACTAGTTGTTCCTTATATCTACTAACTTGTCCTTCCATGTTCATTTTATTTTTTTATACTCATTTATAATTAACAAGATTTACATACACTGGGGGATCAACCAAAATACAGTCTTGGTTTTGGTACATGGAATCCATTTTAGAATTCATGGATTCTTGCCACATGGAAACATTTGTACCACTTACTAATTCCTTATAGGTTAGAGGATCATTATTATCAACTAATAATGAGTCAATATCCTTGGTGACAAGAAAACCATACCATTCTAGTTGTCTAACCTCTTTTGTACTCCTATTTAGTACTTGTGTCTCTAGAATAGCTTCTTCTTCTATGATGATTTGGGAAATATATTCATGTCTCTACTATTGTGTATCATGAGCCTCGGATTCATTAATATTTATCTCACACTCAAAATCTTTTTTAGAGATGTGATCCCACTCAAGTAATATAGCATATCTTTCCACTATTACCTTTTTTAGGGTTTATATAGGTAATATCTTCTTGTTTCCTTGGGATATCCTATAAAGGTACACTTTTTAACTCAGGGTACAATTTTGTTACCTAAAGAAGCCTTAACAAACACTTAGCAACCCCACACTTATAATTATGACAAAGTAGGTTTTTTTACATTCCATAATTGTTATGGTAAATCATCTACCGCTTTATTTGGAACTTGGTTTAGTATTTTTGTTGTTGTCTATAATGCATATCCCCAAATGGAAAATGGAAGAATTGCATTACTCATCATTGATATCACCAATTATAACAAGGTAAATTTCATCCTTTCACTTACACCATCTCTTAGTAGATTTTATTAATCTTTTTACCAATATGGTTTTAAAATTAATTCTTGTATCATTTGGATTTATCAAAAGAATCTGACTTATACCTCATCATGTATACATAAACATATCTACCAAACTCATCATTAAAAGATATAAAGTATGATTACACATCCCTTTCTTTAATAGAAAATGGTCTAAACACATCGGTATGAACTAATTCAAGAATATATTTGTCCCTTTTAGCTTTTATACTAAATGGGGAGCTATTCTTTTTACCTTGTAAACATGTGTGATATATACCAAGTGGTTTTAGTTCAAAAGTGTCTAAATATAAATATTGTTATAATTTATTAAAGTTATTTTATTTTACATGAGCTATTCGATGATTCCAAAGTTGAGTGTGGTATGAGTCATGTGAAGTGGTTTTCTTATCAATTTCCATTGCATGTATTGTGTAATCCAACATATAAAGACCATTATTTAAATGGTCTTTACCATAAAAATTACTATCTTTATAAAAGTAGAAACATTTATTTATAAACTAGAAAATAAAACCATCTATATCAACTCTGGATAGAGAAATAATGTTTTTTGTAATAGATGACACAAAATAAAAATATTTCAAAACCAGGATCATTCTAGTTGGAAATGTGAGGTGATAATACCGGATAGCTACAAAAGAAATTTTATCCTTTTCAGCTGCTCATAGATCTATCATTCCCTAGTAAATTATTTTGAATATAGTTGGTTCTTGTATTTGAATATATATGTGAGAACCACAAGATATATATAATACCCAATTTGTAGAAATAGATAAATTTAACTTGATAACAAACAACATCCTATTACTTTGATTTCACCCTTGATATTCCTCTTCATATAAGGGTGTGGAGAAGATTTGGTCTTAAAATTATTTTATTTCCCTTTTAGTTTATTGACCATATAGAAGGAAGGATGTTCACACTTTGTTTTCGTATCCAATTAGTAAAGAATATTGAGAAGATTTGGCATATACTCCTCATTGTTTTTTATATTAAAATTGACAATAAACTAGAGAATCAATAAAGAAGTGATATCAAAATGAGATCGATGTGAATTTCTTCAAGAAGTTTAAACCCTAGAACCTTTAGTCACTCAATGTAGTAAATGAGCTTGACTAAATTTGTACCATCTAATGCACCATCCACAAGCTTACTCTGAAAGGGTGATTTGGAATCTAAAATCATTCTTTTCTTTCTCTCTCTTGGTATAAACCTTATAGGTGCTCAAGCATGCTCTACACATTTAAGTTTTTTTTAGAATTCATGAGTTCACTATACATAGATGAAATCATAAAACATTGAACAGATATCGTGTCACCCAAATGTTTTTAATAGACATGGAACTCTTCATCACTCACCACCATGGAAGGAAGATCAGCTATTGAGTATTCTAGCATGTAAGATTTGCATTCATGGATCAGCACAACCCAAGGTGTCTAAACCACTCATAGAAGTCAATACCATGGAGGAGATGTTCTTTGTCCAATATAGATCATTGGGATAGTTTGTATGATTAACTTTACAGTTTTCTAAAATTATAAAAAAGAAAATTATTAGTACTTTCATTTATTAAAAAATATGTGAGAAATTATAATAATTATATTTATAAAATCTTCTACTACTTTATCAAGTGAAAATCTCCCTCAGCATTGAAATTATAATTTCAAGTTTATGAGAAATTCTAGTGGAAACGATACATATTCCCTTTAATATAACCCCAATGAGGGTTGGTCAAGATACTTTAATATATTTAGGTAGGTGGGTCTTTTCCAAATGTGGGTTTTCAGCTCCTTGATTCATTGAGTGGACTCCCCAATCCTAAAATCATGATCTAGATTTCCTCAACACTTTCCTCTAAGTTACATCAAGTCTAGAGAGGGTTAATTTTCCTTAAGTAAGATGGTTAAGTAAACCCAAAACCATTATAAGAACACCACACTAAAAGTATGTGTCCTATTGAGGTTTGGTCAAACACTTAGTTCTAAGGTTTTCATTCCTAATCAAGTAATGTAAGGCTTAGTCTGACATAATATTAAGTTGTGAGATTTTAGTTTATTATGCATAAACTTTATCTTATTTTATCCTTTACATGTATTGTTAATATTAAATGTATTTTACTTAATTAATTATCTATATTGGATTAAAAATTTATGCATAATCAATTTATTTAAATTCCTTCCTTTCACATTAATTAATTTCTTTATGTGATCATAGTCTTTTATCCATAAAATATAGATATAAATAATTAATTAATAAATTACCCATTCATGATCTTATGTAATTATTGATTTAGTGAGAGTACATTAAATCAACCTATAACCTAGGGTAAATAACTCCTATTTATCATCTTGGAATGAGTTAAAACATTCCACCCATCCAACTATTTATCACCTAGGTTTTCATCATTATGGTTCTGTCTTGAACCACATACACTCATCTTGGGAAACTCCATTAATTACATCATTTTTAACTCACACTCAAGTGAGTGGAACCAGATTATTAGTTAAAGGGGGTAACATAAATAACCTAGGTCCTACATAATAATAGCGGGAAATAAGACACAGAGGCCATTATTTAATTTAATATTAAATAATTGAAAACCCATGAAATAAATTAAATTTAATAATTCCAACACATACAAAAATATTGTTCAATCTCATGAATGGTCACACATGAAACGTATATGAAAAAGTAAATTGGTTAAAATTTAGTTCATATTTGTTCATAATTATTAATATAAAAAATATTCCATTAATTAATTAATTGGTTATTTAATTCTATTTAATATTAATGACTATATAAAACCTCATGGAGATAACCAACATTAAGGAATTAATGTAAATTAAATATAAGAACCAATAATTATATATTTATTACAATAAATTAATTAAGAATTTAAAAGTCATAAAATCGTTATTAAATTTTCACACATAGCCTGTTTCAATAAATTAAATTGGGTTTTAATACTACAATTTTAAATTTAACGTAATTTAATTCTACCGTTAATTGGGAGGCAACATGGTGTGTATCATCCAGCTACATGTCATGTACCTCAGTTGTCATGAATCTGGGTTACACACCTAGGGCTACGACATGTTAACTCGGTCGAACTACATGGTATGTACATGCCAACTACACATCATGTATCCACTTGATGTGTTCCCAAGATCAACGGATAGGATTAGGTTTGTATCTCAACTGGACTAAATGAAATATAAAATTTATCTACATGTCATGTATCCCCTATGTTGTGTTTCTATTTTTATCATTGAATGGATCAGAATCTATTTCGTATATGGTAAATAATGAACTACATAGTGTGTACACCACATATATGTTGTGTATATCATAAATTATATAGGTTGTCAGTCTCACACAGTTTGACTATGTATAATGACCACATGGATTATGTGATTTATACTGCTAACCCATGTATACTAAATGGCATGTATGCTAGCTACACTCTATGAACTCTAACATGTCAAGTTCTAGGTTGGGCTAGTCAACACGTGGTGTGAAATTAATGCACCACATGTATCTAACTGCTCGACATTTATTGTATCCTACAACAAGTATAGGTGTAGTTCACTTGGGTACACGATATTTACTCTGCCTATACGTCATGTAGTCCCATACTATCTATCCATATTTCTCGGGACTTCCCAATGGAATCTCTAGTCGGTCGTTGTATGTTCTTAGACCATTGATAAAATGAAACGCTGAATGGACATGATTAATAATTCAATAACATTTTAATTCATATCATATTTAAGAAGGAATAATAATAAATGATAATCTAACTAATATTTCTAATAGATAAAAAATCAAATAAATAATTATAAATTTGAAATGTAACCTCACTCTGATACAACTTGAAGGTTTTGGGTCTAGCAGAAGCGTGTAATGGTTGGTAATATATTAAAATTTATTTTAATATTTAGTTGCTCAAAACTCTAAGAGAGGATCTTTCACATTAAATTTATAATTAATTTATTTATATCTAAAGAAAATAAATACCATGGCTATGGTTCCTTTCATTGTTGATGATGTTGATATTATGAAATACCCTTTTCGGATTACCTTCATTACGATATGTGTATTTAAGGGTAGAATCCCTCTATTGGTGATCAATGTGCACATTTGATCTCTTAGAAACATAAATCAATTTATGGGTGCTGGAGCAATGAATCTATTGTCCTACATTGTTTCTGTTGATCACTCATCCTTTGATATTGAAGGAATCTCTCTTGGATTTCTCGTTCTTGAGAGGGAAAGAGAATGAGGATTCGAGAGAGAATTTATTTGTGCACAATGATTATATATATTCATTTTGACCCACATAATAGATATAATTGTATATAAATAGAGATAAGGTTTAGTTTAAAATATTATTTAATTTCATGTCAGTCCTTAAACAATATTATACCCTTTAATAAACCCCATGAGACATAATAATAATAACAATATTATTATTATTATTATTATTATTATTATTATTATTATTATTATTATTATTGGTGCATACCAACTTGAATAATAAAAAAATATTATTTAACCATATTGTTAATTAATATTTTTCACCAGAAATGGATTTGGTCCTTTCGAACTCCTCTGGCATTTATTGAACACCTAAATAAATATTAAATATTTTATTCATTAATAAATATCTATGATAAATAAAACATGAATAAAATTATTCATAATTATTGGGAATAATAATTATTCTATTAATTGAATTAAAATATAAATTAATTGATATTAATAGAAACACTTAGTGTGTAACCCTCTAGGATTTATTGTTGTTGTAATTAGAATAATTTCCTATAGTCCAAGATTTTTGTCTAGCAATGGGGAAAGGCCCTTGAAATAAAGAACGTAATGTCACAATGAAAAAAACCATATACAAATTATATTTGGGTAATATAATCCCTTTGTCACAATATCTCATCAAGTAGGTTTTACATCTGTGTCATCAACCTATGTGCTCGATACGTCTTTTTTAACTATCTGAAATAAACACAGCTATACACCATGGACATGGAATTTAATGTGATGGTTTAATTCCAATCAAAGGGATGAGATATCAACTTCTATAAAGACAGAATGGAAAAATCCTTCCACGACTTGTCCATTAATAACATGTTAATCGTGACTCACCCAACGTACCCTACCTCATCATAAACATATGTCGTCACAATTTTCTTCAAAAAATCTAAGTGTGTTTGTCGTGACATGCATTAATGATAATATTCAATTATAAGGACTATTACATGTGATATCATATATGAATATTCGATGAAACCAAAACATTATGAATTTATACTAGTGGTTTTATTATCATAATCTTTGATTTTGGAGATTTCCAAGTGAAAACTTTATGAGAAGAATCCTCATCTTCTTATGAATACTTAAACCTGATAGTAATGTTTTATATGTCCCATTATATAAAATTATTCGACCATAGAACTATATTTAAGAAAATCATCATAGCACTTTAGGGTTCTCATCATAGTGGAGAACTTATGTGACCTTATCAATGGGAAGAATAATATAGGACATTATTATATTAAAGTCATATAGAATAATGAACAATATGTAATAATATATTTTATTAATGTTCAAATAATCGATTATCTATGTAATAAAAGTAAAAAAGTTTTTCTTAGGACACCAAATCCAAAACTAGACATCAGAGACACCACTCAGAAACACCCTAAGATTCGAACTTCCAGATACCCATCAAAAATTTCTAGTGGGAAGATAATCGAAAGAAAATAAAATTTAAATTAAGACACATAAAAATTCATCTCACCTCAAATCGGGTAAACCATAGGAAATAAAAATACCCACCCTAAGAAACCATTACATAATCATATCTATTTAGAAAATAAAACACCAAACCAAGAATAAAATTCCCAAATAAACATTCAGAATCACTTTTTCAAAATCCCCTCAAAACCAATACTTTTTCCCTTTTTAAAATCCTTTTATAAATTATACACCCAATAAAAAAATGGAAAACATAATTTCATAAAACATTTTAAAATTCCAAATCTCATTACTTAAAACACATAAGAATTTTCAAAATGCTAAACCCCTCCAATTTTAAGACTTACCATTTTTCCCTTATTAGCTCAAAATCCTACATGGAAATTAGTTTGAAGTATCACAAATCCTTTATCCAGATTAATATAAAAATCCAAAAAATTACCATTATTCCAAAATAATTTTTGAGACCCAATTTCTAATTTTAAAACATGTAGTTTTCTCTTAAAACCATGATTACATTTTAAAACACCCACATACACCCATAAAGACACATCGAAACATTAATAAAACTCCATCATATTATTTTTAAATAAAATTTCACCCATATAAATTCATTTAGTAATTTATTTAATAAAACAATTCATTATAAATAAAAAAACCAAATTTTTATTTTGATTAATTTAAGACAAATCATTTATTTCATTTAAAACCAAAATATCACCATTTTAAAATCATGATTTTAAAAAATCAAACTCACACATTCCATAAAATAACACAAAATTACATAATCTAAACAAAATAAAACAAAAATATTCTAACACATAATTTCAAGAGGGGAATATTGTTGGTTTGTAGCTTAGTTTCATGGCTTGGTAGACCATGATCCAACTGCACAACCATCACTGGGAGTCTTCGAGAACCATTTACTCAAGTTCCATATGGATTTTCTGGCCCTGCAACCTCTCGAAGTACCCCTATTTCATTCCCCTTTATCATCCCCAAATCACTAAATAATTAAATGACACACAAAACAAAAGACTCAAAACCCAATCATCCCTAGTAACTCAAGGCTCTGGATGAGTAATATTTCATGTCACTCTTCTCATACCTACCTCACAAGTACTAAAAATCCTATCTACAATCTACTTAACAATCCAAATAATAAAGGTCCCTCTGATTCCATTTTTTCGTGAACTATCCCAACTCATCCCTCCATCGGACACCCAACGTAGTGTAAGAAAATTCCGGAAGGGCATTACTAATCTCCAAATATGTAAAAAGAGTCCTATGCATCAAGTACTAACCACTTGGTAATGATTTCACCCTATAAATAATAACAAAACAAGCTGTGGAATCTAAATAATATTTTAGCAGGACCCATCCGTACATTGGGCATCTACAACAAAATAAAAAATGTAGGAAAAAGTTAACTAACACTAAACTAAAAAGAAAATTATTAAATATCATGATCACTAAAAACCTTCATCACCACCTCAGTATCCCTCTCCTATAATGCAAATATTCCCACCAAATGGATTTATTTCACCAACCAATACCTATAGCTACCCTTTATCCATAGATTATAGTAAAATCCAATGTGTTCAATTCAATAAAATAAATCTAGAATAAAAAACTAAAAATATACCTCCTTGTGACTATGAAGGTTTCCATCCAAATAATAAGAACCACAATGCCCCATGAGCAAGAAGAAAATATAAGATGAGACCTATAACTGAAAATGATAATATAGGCCTAAGTAATAAGCCTAGTGGGGGTTCCAAAAGAGAAACCATGCCCTATGCCTTACCTTTAAATAGAAATCTATTTCATGATAGTTTGAAAATATAAGAATAAAATTATGTGTTCTTTTGATTTTTAAAATAAGTAACAAACTAATACCTCAAAAGAACCATTTCCTATTCATTTTCAAAATAGTTTCTAAATAATAAAAGGTTTCCCAATAAACCATTTATATATATAAGCATGTGATATGATAAATATTTCTATAAAAAAACATAGAAATGGAAATGATTTTATATAATTATTTCTGAAAAATCATTTAAATGAAAATACATGCAATAAAGTGTGAGTTTCAATAAGAAATCATAATAGTAGAAATGTTTTTTCAAAATGATACCAAATAAAGAAAATTGTAAATATATGTAAAATAGTTATCACGGTACTTACCTATAAATAAAGTGAGGAGACCCTATGCATACATGGTTTGGAACCATCTACTAGACTATAAATGCAATCCATAGTTAATAACCAACCTGAATGCTCTCAACTAAACTCACTATTGGAATAGCCCACATAGTCTGTCCCTACCATGGTGATATAGTCAATCCCATCCGGACTAAATAGAAATTTTCTCTTGACTCATACAAATATTCATATGATCAAATTAATAATTAGTGGATGGGAGTTTACGAAACTAATATATACATACAATATAATCTTTTCACCACAATAAACATCTCACTTTTACACCTATAAACTCTATTTTTAGCATCATCCATTTTCCTTTTCCTCAAAAAAACAGTACACAAGTCTCCATACCAGAAATACATCAAACATTTCATCCATTCAATGCCCATACTAGTTCCACATACATGGGTCATTCCTTAAGAGGGGTTTTAATTTTAAAAATAATATCTCAAATTTCCTACTGAGCCTCAACCATTAGAAAGGGACATTGACCATTTGTAAAACCATTTTCAAACCAAAACTTTCATATTCCAAAACACACATTTCACTAACACGCATACACATATTTACATGAATATAAATATCCCTTGATCTAATTTACATATTCACAAAACAATGCAAGAATATGTGTAAATAGGACACCTATATATATCCATCTATGTATATATTAATGAGTCATATTTGTAATATTTAAAGATTAGAAATCTCTTTGAAGGTTTTTGAAAAAATGAAAACTTTAAAAAAAATATGGAAATCATGAAAAAATTCAAAACAACATTGAAAACCTAAATTTATATGATTAAAATATTTTGTAAAGCCTTTAAATAATGTAATATTCTTGATATTTCAAAACATTCTTGAAAATAGTTTTAGTAAAATAAATCCATATCAAAAACTTAAGGAAATTATAAAAAACATTAAGAAACCCCACTCCAGCCATCACAACCATTTTCTATATTATATTTACTTTATAATGTAAAAAAACACCCATTAAAAGAATAAATCTATTATAGTTATCAATTTTATGTCTCAGATATATGGTAACTTACCCTAAATTTGCTACCTTTGAAAACAGAGGCACTATCCCACATTGAAGAAGTTCAAAACACCATAGAAAAAAAGAGGAACCTAATAATTAAAAAATACCTAATTAAATTTGATCTAAATGGGAATAATTAAAAACAACCTACCTAGAATAAATGAGAAATTTTTCACCATCAATGATCGTAGATAGAATCTACCTCAACGGGACTCACAAACCCTAGGCAGCAAGGTTCATCAAATCGCAGTGGGAGAAAGAGGAGGAAGGGAGGTGTGGATCGGCCCCCCCTAGGTTGTGTGAGACAAGTATGAGGAAGGGGTTGTTGTTACATGAGGGATAAATGGGAAAACAGAAAAGTAAAAAAGAATAAAAACCAAAAAAAATTCAATATTAGGCATCCCACATGGTTTTTCCACAGTTTTTCAAAGTGTGTTTCAACCGTTCTCCCCCTACTAGATGTCCTAGATCGCCACACATGGTCAAGAAATATAGTTGTGGAAGCTATTTTAATGGCCCATACATTCTTGGCCCATAAATTTATCAAATTCTAGTGTTTGGTGTGTCCCGGACACCATCGGTGAGCTAGGTGGGAATCGGTGTCGGTGGGAGGGTGTTTTCATGGTGTCACCAATCGATGCCACCGATCGGTCTCACCAATCAGTGTCGCAGTCGAATGGTGCCACAGAGGGGTGTCAGGGTTTCTTTCCACATTTTTTCCATAACTTATCCTTTAAGTTTTAATACCTCATTAAATTAATTTAAGGCTTTTTTAAAACCCATAAATGATATCTTAAATCCCTTAAGGGTAGGGAGACCCTTGACTTACCAACATGTGTGGGATTTTAATCAATTTAACACCCTTGCTGTTTTTTCTAGTTTTACCCCTATTACATTTTTTCTCCACTTAAAGGAAATTTATTAACTCACATCCATTGTCTTCAACACCTATAATGAGAATTATTAAATCTCAATTAATCCCAATATATGAAACTACTGAGCTATGTGGTCGAGCCACAATCTGACTTTTATGTACTTTGAAATCATATCCCTAATTTTATGATCTGGCCTCTTCTTAATTTGAGATCCTCTCTTTATTCTTCTTTCTATTTCTGTTAGTGTTCCTTGAGATGTTCCCATGTTGGAGCCCTTCCTGCTCAACCTTGGAGTCTTCCTTTCCTGCAAGTCACTCTATCCTAAGTTCTTGGCGCAAAAAGAAAACCTCGATCCTTGATCATTCAATTAGGGGTTTTTCCTTCGTCTCCCTTTACTGTGCATCATACAGGGTGGGTGTGATGATGTTCTCTCGGGTGTAGATGAAACCAACTTTAATGAAGATAATAAACGAACTGGTAAAGAATAAATGGGTGGGAAGGTTTATGATGTTGTTTTGTTATACCTTTGTTCTATGTTGTGAATTGTATGGGATTATTTTCACTAAAAATCATGGTCGTTAGTAGTCCTTTCTTGCACACTAATGAAGATATATTTTTCTAGAAAATCTTATGATTGAATAACTATAATATAGAAACTTGTTAATCATATAAACTTGGTTGATTAAATGGATGCCCGATGAATAAAAAACCTTATGTGATCACCCCGGTTAACTAGCTGGAAAGAAGGAACTTAATGAATGGTGTTGGCTAAATCTGAAAAACTTCCTTTCTCTATTCTGGTGATATGCATGGTTTCACTATTTGATGTTGGTGGGGTGACATATAGGGGGATGGAACCTCTAGTTGAGACGTTTTTTGTTTTTGAATCTGAGGTCATGTGGAGCCAGTATGTTGGGGCTTGGTTTTGTTCCAGTACTTTGAGGGATCTCATGGATCACTTTTGATGCTGTTACATAACAAGAGAACTGGGTATGAATGCTTAAATGTCTACTTGGATGTTTTCATTTAGTTTTTTTTAGATTGTGTTTATTCCTGTTATTTTCCCAGTAGTGGAGGAATATTTTAAATGGAATCACTCAAACATGATAATGAGAACGGGTATAATGGGGGAATTGTTTTCCAGAAATGGGCTGCGCTCTAGTTGTTGTTGTTGTTTACTTGTGCATGTAGGGATAACATCAAGATTTGTTGTGTAAACTGGTTTTTGGTTTCAAAACCCTTAGGTTGGGATGAGTTCTTGATTACCTATATGTATAAAGTTTAGTTCTTGTGTTTCTTATATGCACCCCACCCATGTTGAGAACTTCATGTTGAACACCCCCATTTCATGCGGGAGAGTGTTTTTTCCAACATTCTTATGAGTGGCTAGTTATTATATCCTTTGTTCTCCCTCTCCCAAGTAGCCCAAGATTCTTTGGGGAGGTTATGATGACCTAAGGTTCATTATGGATCAATACTCTTCCAGCAGGGTGTGTTGTGGTGGTTGTCCCAGGTGTGTGCAGTCATGTTGTTTCCCAAGTGTCATCGGGATGAGGCATAGGTGTCTTCGGGTGTGGTAGTGGTTTTTCTGGCCCAGGTGTCTTCTGGAATGGTAGTATTTGTTTTGGCCTAGGTGTCTTCAGGCATATCGATGGTTGTTGTGGCCCAGGTTTCTACGAGTGTGGTTATGTGTGGTTGTGGTGGCCCATGTGTTTATGGGCGGGATGTATGGATGTGGTGACCCATAAGGTTGTTGTTGGGGTGGCAGTGGGACTTTAGTGGAACCTGAAGAGGAGGTATGACGTGTAGGATTTTCTAAATAACCAGTGGGAAAGTTGTGCAGGGTTCCCAAACATTGATGTGTTATTACTATTACTTTACCTGACTTGAATTATTTGGGAAGTGTTCCTTGGTAAGGTTGGGTGGATAGTATCTTTGCTAAGTGTTTTGGTTATCTCTTTTCTCACGGGTCATTAGAATGCCTCCCCACTTGTGCATGAGTGATTTTGGTTTCCCCTACTGAATATACCTGTAAACTCACCCTATGTATATAAAAATTCTTTCAAGTTTCCAGGAGGACTTTGAGAACTGTGTTGGACCTTAATAGCTTGATGTTGGGATTGTTTTTGTTGCTAATTTTCCTTCTTTTATTACTTCATCTAGAGTTTTCTTGTACTTTTTATCGGTTTATTTTTGAACATGCATTTGGGAATGGATTTTTTTCTTTACTTTTACGTTTAGTTTTGGAGTTGTTTGGTATTTACCATCTTGTCTCCCGATCTTTTTCTATAAAAAGGGTAAGGCCTTCCATATTATGTTTGATTATATACCCTTGGTGCTAGTCTCTACTCTGGGTCCTTTTGATAGTGGGACTCGAGGTCATTATCTCTCCTTCAACTTGGGGAAGGAAGGGTCTGGCAATTTGTTGTCCCTTCCCTCATTTTGGTGAAGAAAGGTCGTGACAGAATGGTATTAGAGGTAGGTTGAGAGATAGGATGGAGTTCAGGGTTAGGCACAGTGAGGATTTCATGGGATGGTTGGAAAAAAGTGTTAAGAAATATCTGTGTGTGAAATATGCTAGGGAAGACCATCTAGGAAATGGGATTTTAGGGCCCCCGTGATCCGATGCAAGGACTCTGGACCTACAAAACGACCAGGTTAGGCTACACCGATTATAGGGTAGAGACCCTAGGAAAGTTAAATTCATCATAATGACTTGTGTTCTTTTTTTTCTTTGTAGTTTTGGGGATTTAAAATAAATAAAATGTTTATAAAAATTAAAGGGAATCATCTACACTACTTGGGCTTAGGAATTCCTGGTTTACCTTGCAGCTATGGAACCTGGACAATGTACATAGGTAGTGTGGGTGATCGAGGCCCAATAGGTTGATTTGGATGATCATAGAAGGGATGATAAATAGGAGGATGATGACAAGTGGCAAAATTCGCTTCATTCCTTTCAGCGGTAGACCCCCGGGAAGTACAAGGGTAGCGTCTTGGACACGGAGACAGAGAGTTTGCTCGAGGAGATTGTGATAGGTTTTAGCTTAATCCAGGATCTGGTAGATTACTAGGTTCCTCTAGCTATGTGCCAGATTTGGGGAGCGATGCATCAGTGGTGGATGCTTTATATCGGGGAGAATAAGGAATCTGAGGTTTCATGGGCTGACTTTAAGAAGGAGTTCCGAGCAGAATTTATTTCTTCTAAAATGAAGGCTGAAAAGAGGCAATATTTTCTATCCCTCCAACGAGGGAGTATGTCGGTAAGATATTTATAGATCAAGTTCAAGGATCTCTTTTGTTTCTTTCCATACCTCTTCCTGGATGAGGAGTTATGGGAAAGATACTTAGAGGAGGCACTCCAACCTTCTCTTTAGTACACTATTACTCCCTTCACTCTACCGACGTACTTGGAGGTTAAGAAAAAGGATTAAGTGGTGAATAGCATGAACACACTTGAAAGTGTGCCGCGAGAGGGGAGCTAGTTGAGCTCTTCAAATGGGAAGGCCATTATTAGCAGGACTTCAGCATCAGGGCCTTCCAGGTTTCAGCCGGATGGGTGCAGGCCTCAGCAGTTCTAGTTATGATCTCCTGGTCCTTGCCCTTTCTCCATGTGCCAATGGATGAGGTGATTTATCTATGGGAGTTGTGGGAATAGTTTAAATAAGTGCATAGACGGAGTGCAGTACAATGGGGGTGGGAAGGTTCAGCGCCCACCTTAGCAGCACCAGTTCTCGGCTAGACCTTTTCTACAGTAGCAGCAGCAGGGGTAGAGAGCTCTCGCTCCACCAAGGTCAGACGGTGCCGGAGGAGGCTGGCCTCCGGGCACTCCTCAAGGACATCGACCAAGGCATGTTTGGGAAGGAGACCAATAAATGAGGGGCAGATGATATGGGCATGGGTAGTTGCACACTGTAGAGGTAGCAGTTCTAGCAAGGCAGAGATTGTTCAAGGTATGATCAGTTTGTTTAGTACTCTTTCTTGTGCCTTTTTTGATTCCGAAGTTTCATACTCATTTTTTGCACCCAGTCCAACCCATGCCTTTGGTATAAACATAGAGAGACTTTCCATGCCCCTGGTGTTGATCACGCCAGTTGGAGGTTAGACCATCCTGTTTGATGTTTGTCGAGGATGTAGGCTGATGTTGGGGCTGCATCAGTTTAGTGGGGGATCTCTTTCTATTGAAAATGTAGCCATACAATTTCATACTGGTCATCAACTAGTTTTTTTCCTTGAACTATGTCATCTACTAATTCCAAATAAGGTTCGTGTTCTTAGATATGGGCGGCCATTATTTAGCTTTCGTCGGCAAGTGGGGTTTCCAGGAGGGCAGTCAGCAAGTGGAGCCCCTTCTTTCCTTGTTAGTTGAGTTGTCAATAGAGTGATCAGTTCCAAGAATATTTTAGTTATCTTAAGGGGAATGTAGTTAGGGCTCTAGTTTTGAGGTTTCCAGAGAAAGGGGTAACTTTTGGAGTGTTCTGTGATGCTTTTGGTCTAGGCTTGGGGTGTGTGATGATGCAGCAGTGGGGAGTGATCTCTTATGGGTCTAGGTAGTTACATCCTCATGAATGTAACTATTCCACCCACAAACTGAAACTTGTATAGGTGGTGTTAGAACTAAATTTTTGGCGGCATTACCACATCGGGGAGTGCTTTGTGGTCTTCACAGATCACAAAATCATGAGGTATGTCTTCTCCCAAAAAGACCTGAACTTACGGCAGTGGAGGTGGATGGAGTTTCTTCAATACTACGACTTCGAGATCTCCTACACCTCAGGAAAGGGGAACATGGTAGACGATGCATTGAGAAGGAAGTCACATAAGGATATATTAAGGGAGTCAGAAGATGCTTTGAAAGCAATGGAGCATTTGGCTGCTTTACATTTGGGCATGGTAATAGAGGATGGTATAGGCTATATATTTTATATGACAGTGTAGTATTCCTTAGTACGGTAGGTGGAGGAGTCTTAGTGGGGAGACTTAGAGGCTTATGTAATGCGTGATCATGTTAACTAGGGTAATGATCTAGAAGGATGGTCGTAGGATGGCTATAATCAGATTTTGTTCTATTGAAAGTTGTTTGTCCTGGTGGAAATGCACAAGAGAGTTCTTGGTGAGTTCCATAACTCACCTTTGGTGGTACACCCAGGAGTTTCCAAAATGTACTAGGTCTTGAGAGGTCAATTTTGGTGGCCCAAATTGAAGTGGGTAGTGGTGGAGTTTGTGGAAAAGTGCCTCGTGTGTCAATAGGTGAAGGTTGAAAATTGTGTTCCCGGTGGTCTATTGTAACCCTTAGACGTTCCCAAGTGGAAGTGGGATGACTTCTTGATGTATTTCTTCCTAGGACTACCTAGAGATAAGGGAGGTTGTGATGTCATCTGGGTATTGGTAGACTGTTTGATGAAATTTCCTCACTTCTTAGCGATTAAGGATTCAAGCACAGTGGATGCCTTGGCACAGAAGTATGTGGGTAAAGTTGTTCGGTTGCATGGAATTACTAGAACCATAATTTAATATCGGGATACACAATTTACTTCATGATTCTTTAAGAGATTAAAGTGTTCTTTTGGAACCCATCTATGCCTTAGCACTGCTTTCCACCCTCATATGGATGGTCAGACAGAGATGACCATCCATATGTTGGAGGATGGATTTGTTGCGAACATGTGTTCTAGACTTCGGATGATCATGGGTATGACACTTTCCCCTAGTGTAGTTTTTCTTCAACAATATATATTCATCTACTATTAGCATGGAACCTTTCAAATCCTTGTATGGAAGACTGTGTCTTTCACCCATGTGTTGGACAGAGGTTGGGGAGGCACGTGTTCTTGGCCCATAGGTGGTGCCAAGCACTACGGAGAAGGTTTAGCTTGTACATGAGAGGATGAAGGTGGATCAAGACCGGAAGAAGTCATATTCTAATCATATGAGGAGACCCTTGGTGTTCAATGTTGGAGACCACGTGTTCTTAAAGGTCTCCCCTCGGCATGGACAGTGGAGGCTTGGCAAGGGGAGTAATATTTATCCCAGGTTCATCGGACCCTTCAAGGTGTTGGGATGAGTCAAAAATGTGGCTTACCAGATAGAATTACCACCACAGTTGGAGAGGATCCACAACGCCTTTCATGTATCTCAGATTCGCCAGTATGTACATGACGACTCCCATGCCTTTGACTGGGCAGAGTTGGATATTGAGGATGATACGACGTTTGTGGAATGACCAGTGAGAATTTAGGACCATTAGAAGAAGGTTCTTCATGAACGGACCATTCCCTTGGTTCATGTGTTGTGGAGGCATTGTTTCCTTGAGGAGAGTACTTGGGAATGGGAGTCACAGATGTGTGCCTAGTACCCAGATTTGTTTTGATTTTTGATCTTGTGTTTTATTTTTACTTTGTCGTGATGTAATGATTGACCTTATTTTCTATCAGATGGGTCGTTTCCCTTGTTCTATGAATGTGTGTGTGAAAAGTATTGACTATGGGGAGGTGAGGAATTGATCCCTAATCAAAATGCATTAAGGTGGATGTGATTAAACCCGTGTGGGTGAGTCAGTACCACCCAAAGTGGATAGTATCTTGACATGGGAAAAATGGACTCTCTAATCCATAAGTATGGATGGTGTGATCTTTATGTGTTTGTGTAGATTTTTGGGGGAGAAGAGTGGTAGTGTTTCAATAGTTGTTCAAGAGATAAATTTGAGAGAGATTCTACTGTATTTCAAGGTTTGTTCTGGATTTAGAAAAACTCTAGGGTGGTTTATTCGTGAGAGGTATCTTATAAGGTGGTTTTTCGGACCCCTCTCTTTTCTTCAGGTTTACACTTGGATTCTCAAGGGTGAGAATAGGTTCAGAGGTATCTGATATAATGTCCCGGACCTTCCGGTCCCATTACTTTTTCAAATTCAGGTGTATGGGGTGTCCCTGACACCATCGGTGAGCCAGGAGGGTGTTGATGTCAGTGGAAGGGTGTCGTTGTGGTGTCACCTATCGATGCCACCGATCAGTGTCTCACCGATCGGTCCCACCAATTAGTCTCACTGATATGTCTCTCTGATCAGTCTCACTGATCGATCTCTTTGATCAGTCTCTCCAATTGGTCTCACCAATCAGTCTCACCGATTGTTCTCTCTGATCGGCCTTACCGATTGGTCTCTCTGATCGGTATCACTGATCAGTCTCTTTGATCGGTCTCACCAATCGGTGCCACACCCTAATGGTTCCATAGAGGGGTGTTGGGGTTTCTTTCCCCAGTTTTCCTGTAGCTTCTTCTTTAAGTTTTAATACCTCTTTAAAGTAATTTAATGCCATTTTAAAACCCATAAATGATATCTTAAATCCCTTAAGAGTGGTTTGAACCTTGAATTACCAACATGTGTGGCCTTTTAATCAATTTCACACCCTTTCTGTGTTTTCCAATTTCACCGATGTTACATTTTTGCTCAGTTTAAAGGAAATATATTAACTCACAGTTATTATCTCCGCAATCTCTGAGGAGGATTATTAAATCTAAATTAATCCCAATGTGTGAAACCATCGATCCGTGTGGTTGATCCATGATCCGACTTTTTTAAGTACTTTTAAATTGTATCTCTGGTTTTAGGATCTGGCCTCTTCTTAATTTGAGGTCCTCTCTTCCTTCTTCCTTTCTATTTCTATTAGTGCACCTCGAGACTTCCTCTGGAGATGAATCAAGTGCCCATGCTGGATCTCTTCCCACTCTTCCTTGGAGTCTTCTTTTCCTATAATTCACTTTATCCCTTGTTCTTGGTGCAAGGAGAAAACTTCAATCCTTGATCATTCAAGTAGGGGATTTCCTTTCATCTCTATTTACTGTGCATCATTTAGGGTGGGTGTGATAATGTTTCCTCGGGGCATAGATGAAACCAAATTTAATGAATATAATAAATGGACATGTAAAGAATAAATCAGTGGGAAATTTGATGATGTTATTGTGTTATACTTTTGTTCTATGTTGTGAATTGTATGGGATTATGTTCACTAAAAATCATGGTCATTAGTGGTCATTTATTTTACAATAATGAAGCTCTATTTTTCTAGACAATATTGGGATTGAATGATTGTAATATGGAAATTGGTTAATCATGTAGACTTGGTTGATTAAATGGATGCCTGATGAATAAGAACCTTTGTGTGATCACCCTAGTTAACTAGACAGAAAGTAGGAACTTAATGAATGGTGTTGGCTAAATCTGAAAAATTTCTTTTCTCTATTCTGGTGATATGCATGGTTTCTCTATTTGATATTGGTGGGGTGATGTAGAGGGTGATGGAACCTCTAGTTGAGAGTTTGTTGGTTTTTGAATCTAAGGCCATGTGTAGCTGGTTTTTTTGGGATTGGTTTGGTTCTAGTACTTTGAGGGATCTCACGGATCCCTTTTGATGTTGTTACATAACAAGATAACCGAGTGTGAATTCTTCAATGTATTCTTGGCTGTTTTCCTTCATTTGTTGTTTTGGATTATGGTTATGCCTATTAGTTTCCCAGTAGTGGAGTAATGTTTTAGATGGAATCACTTGAACATGATAACGAGATTGGGTACAATGGGGGAATTGTTTTCTAGAAATGGGTTGTGCTTTAGTTATGGCTATTGTGTACTTGTGAATGTAGGGATAGCAAAAAGAGTGGTTGTGTACGGCTAGTTGTTGGTTTTGAAACCCTTCGGTTGGGATGAGTGCTTGATTAACTATATGTATAAATTTTAGTTCTTGTGTTTCTTATACGCACCCTACCCATGTTGAGTACTTTGTGCCGAACACCCCCATTTCATGGGGGAGGGTTTTTTTCCCTATAATATTATGAGTGGCTGGTTATTACCTCCTTTCTACTCCCTCTCCTAGGTAGCCCAAGATTCTTTGGGAAGGTTGTGATGACCTAAGGTTCATTATGGCCCAAGACTCTTCCAGAAGTGTGTGTTGTGGTGGTTGGCCTACGTGTGTGTGGGAAGGTTTTTTCCCAAGTGTCTTAGGGATGAGGCACAGGTGTCTTCAGATGTGGTAGTGGTTGCTCTAGCCCAGGTGTCTTTGGGTGTGGCAGTGGTTATTTTGGACCAGGTGTATTCGGGCGTGGCGGTGGTTTTTGTGGCCCAAGTGTCTGTGGGAATGGTTATGTGTGGTTTTGGTGGCCCATAAGGTTTTTGTTGGGGTGGTAGTGGGACTGTAGTGGAATCTATAGGGGAGGTTTGATGTGTAGGATGTCCTAAATAACCAGTGGGAAAGTAGTGTGGGGTACCCAAACCTCGATGTGTTATTACTATTACTTTACCTAACTTTAATTACTTGGGGAGTGTGCCTTGGTGAGGTTGGGTGGATAGTTTCTTTACTATGTTTTTTGGTTATCTCTTTTCTCATGGGGCATTAGAATGCCTCCCCACTTGTGCATGAGAGCTTCTTGTTTTCCCAACTAAGTATACCTGTATACTCACCCTAAGTATAAAAAACTACTTTCAGGTTTCCAGGAGGACTTTGAAAACCATGCTGGACCTTACTATCTCATCATTGGGATAGTTTTTTGTTGCTTTTTTCCTTCTTTTGGTACTTCCTGTAGAGTTTTCTTGAAATTTTTATCGGTTTATTTTTTAACATGTATTTGGGAATGGATTTTTTTCCTTTACTTTTACTTTCAGTTTTGAAGTTGTTTTGGATTTACCATCTTAACTCCCGATCTTGTTCTATAAAAAGGTTAAGTCCTTCCATATTATATTTGATTCTATACCCTTGGTTCTAGTCACCACTATGGGGCCTATTGAAGGCTGGACTTGGGGTTCATTATCTCTCCTTAAACTTCAAGAAGGAAGGTTCTGACAATTTTTTGTCCCTCACCTCATCTTTGTGAAGGTGGGTCATGACAGATGTGTTCTAGTCATGTGATCATCTTTGTAAATATTACAGATGCACTCCCACAATCTTTTCACAGTTTCTATTGACTGTGTGCCAATCGTATATCTATGCTGAAAAATAACAAAAATTTAACATGTTAACCTGGTTCAGTCTAAAATTAAAAAACAAGAGATAAATATAATTAAATAATTAAAAATAATAATAAATTAATGTTGGTGTGTGATAGAAAAAATTCTTTCTTCACTTATTCAATTAATGTCATATCACTTATAACACACCCAACATATCATCTCTTATTGCGGGTATATGTCATAATTTTTTTCATTAATACAACAAAGTTTGTGATTCATGATATATATTAATAATAATCTCAAGTATAAGGACAAATATGCATGCCCAAATTAGGAATATCCAATGACACAAATAACATGTGAAATTTATATTTATGGGTTTATCCTCATAACCTCCCTTCTTAGAGATTACCAAGTATAAACTTCATGAGTACAACACTCATCTGCTTATGAGTATGAAGCACCTAACATGTGCTTTATGAGATATATGTTTAAGAATATTATCATAACATTTCAAGATTCTCATTTTATTTGGTAATGGATATTACCTTTCAATGCGATAAATTATCTAAGGACATTATCACATTAATGTTACACATAATAACACTCATCATATGAGAAGATTTTAATTAATATTAATATTAGGGTAATCAAAAATACAATTCCAACTGGCTTCAGGGTACTAATTAGAAATAATCAAGTTGTGGGGTGAGAGTGTTGTGTGGTCGGAAAGGGGATATGGCTTGGGTTTTATTTTAATTTTATCTTTTTTTTTGTTTTTTATAAATGGGATACCACCAATGGTAGCTGCACAAGACACCATTCATGACCACATTAGATGGTCATTTTTTTCATACACTACTATGGAAGTGGCTTTTAAATTTGATAGAAAAATCCTTTATCAAGGCTAAAAAGGAGTTGTTGATCTAAGATACATTAAAAGTGGGACACTTTTATGAGAGCTAGAAAAGTGAAAATATTGGGGGACCTTTATCAAAGGTAGTTTAGCAATGATAAAGGTTTATCATTATCAGTGATTCTTTTAGCACTGATAAAGGTCATACAGCTATAGTATGCTATTAAAAGTATAGCACACTACAGCAGTAAATACATATATATATGGATAATTCATAATTTAATTACATCATAAATAAAATGAAAAACTATATTATAGACATTTCAAACATTGTTTAATACAATTACATTAGAAAGTACTATCATAAATATTTAAAAACATCAATGGTTTTATTGTCTTTTTCACCTTACCCAATCTCAAAAAAGGCTGATCATGGTATCAGTTGCTGAACAAGCCACCCCAACTCAAGAAAAAGAATCCACCTATATAATAATACAATTATTATGTTAATAATACTATAAAGAAATAAATTGAACATAAAAATGAATTGATACATTAATAAAATTTCAATTTTAAATAGAAGGACACAATTGGAGTCATACTGGTCACACCAAGAATCGGATTGATGTTTGGATTATTCCTACACATCGAAAATGGTTTAAAGATAATTTTCATAATGTATCAAGACAATCCAAATTTTATTTCATAGTTTTGAGTATATTATGTGTATTTTTTACTAAAATGTCAATTTAAATTGAAAACACACACTTTGAGTCATAATGGTCACATAGTGTGTTAGTTTGATGTGAGACTAATTTCTACATGTCAAGAATTACCTATGAATCATTTTCCTAAATTATCAATACAATATGAGTGTGTTTTATCATTTCTCAATGAGTGACACACGTTTTGAACTAAAAGGTAATTTTTATACTAAAAAATATATAGTTTGAGTCATACTAGGAACATCATGTATCAGATCGATATGCAGATAACTCTTAATCATCACAAATGAATTATAAATTGTTTTCCTATAGTATCAAAATACTCTGAATTGGTTTATTTAGTTTTGAGTGTGAGACATGTGTTTTAAACTAAACTATCGAATTTAAAAAAACACTTGGAGTCATACCAGTCAAACGGTTCATTAGATTTTTGTGAATTTGATTCCTATATTTCACAAATTACTTATGGATAATTTTATTAAATTATCAAAATAATTCAAATTCGTTTTATCAATTTTGTTTATGTCATGTGTCTTTTTTACTAAAATGTCAATTTAAACTGAAAACACACACTTTAAGTCATACCGGTCACATCGTGTGTCATTTTTTATGTGAGACTAATTCATATACATCAAAATTGACTTATGAATAATTTTTCTAAAATATCAATACAATCTAAGGTTGTTTACTTAGTTTTTAGTAGGTGACACACCTTTTGAACTAAAATGTCAATTTTAAACTGATAACAGATAGTTTGAGTCATACCAAGCACATCATATATTGGATTGAGGTGTATCTAATTATTACATGTAAAAATGATTTATGGACCATTGTACTAATGTATCAAAACAATTAGAATGTGTTTTATTTGTTTTGAGTATGTGGAGTCTATTTTGAACTAAAATTTCAATTTTAAATAAAAATGCACTTTGAGTCATATTGGTCACATTATGAATTATATTGATGAGATATTGATTCTTAAACATCAAAAATTATGTAAGGATAATTTTCCAAAAGTATCAAAACAACCTTAATGTGTTTTCTCATTTTTTATTATGTCATGTGCCTTTTTTATTAAAATGTAATTTTAAACAAAAAACATGCACTTTGAGTCATACCAGGCGCATTGTGTGTCGGTTTTCTGTGAGACTAATTCAATCACATAATGAATGATATATTATTTTTTTTTATAAAATTATCATGATAATCCAAGAATTGTTTCTTGTTTTTTTGTGAGTGACACACATTTTGAACTAAAAGGCCGATTTTAATCTGATAACACAATGTTTGAGTCATATTGGGAACATTGTGTATAGGATTGAGGTGAGTCTGATTCCTAAAAATTAAAAATTATTTATTAATCATTTTCCTAAATTATTAAAATAATTTTAATGTGTTTTCTTAGTTTCTAGTATGCGACTTTTGTTTCAAACTAAAATGTCAATTTTCAATAAAACACACTTTGAGTCATATCAGTCACGTCGTGCACTGGATTGATGTGCAGTTGATTCATGCATGTCAAAAATTACTTAAGGATTATTTTCCTAACATATCAAAAAAATAAAAATACATTTGATTAGTTTTTATTATCTCATGTGTCATTTTTACTAAAATGTAAATTTAAACTAAAAACACACACTTTGAGTTATATTGGTATCATCGTGAGTTGGTTTGACATGATATTGATTCCTACAAATCACAAATGACTTATGAATAATTTTCATAATGTATAAAGACAATAAGAGTGATTTTTATTGGTTTTCAATGAGTGACACATATTTTGAACAAAGATTTCACTTTTAAACTCAAAACACATAGTTAGAGTCATATGAGGCACACTATATATCATATTGATGTGTGGATAATTATTGCACATCCCAAATTAATTATGAATCATTTTTATAAAGAATCAAAATAATATATTTTTTTAGTTTTGAGTATGTGATGTGTGTTTTGAACTAAAATGTCAATTTTAAATAAAAAGTTGCATTTAGATTCATGCTAGTCACAAAGTGCATCAGATTGATGTGAGGTTGATTCATAAACGTTAAAAATGACTTAAATATAATTGTCCAAAATTATAAAAAAAATATATTGAATTTTATTAATTTTGAGTAAGTCACGTGTCTTTTTTACTAAAATTTCAATTTAAACTGAAAACACTCCCTTTGAGTCATACCGGTCACATCATGTGTTAATTCGATGTGAGACTGATTCTTACACAACAAAAATAAATTATGAATAATTTTCCTAAATTATCAAGACAATCCAAGTGTGTTTTCTCTATTTTTTGTGAGGGACATGAGTTTTGAACTAAAATGTTAGTTTTAAAATGATAATGGAAAATTTGAGTCGTACTGGGCACACCATGTATCTGATTGAGATGTGGTTAATTGTCAAAAATCTCAAATGACTTATGGATAATTTTTTTAAGTATAAAAATAATCTAAATGTGTTTTATCTATTTTTAGTATGTGAAATTTTTTTTGAACTAAAATGTCAATTTTAAACTCAAATCACGCACCTTGAGTCATATTGGACACATCATGTATCAAATTGAGTTTTAGTTGATTCCTACACATCACAAATAACTTATGGATCATTATTCTAAAGTATCAAAACAATTTTAATGTGTTTTCCCAGTTTTAGGTATGTGATGTATGTTTTGAATTAAAATGTAAATTATAAACTAAAAACATACACCTTGAGTCATATTAAGAATACCTTGTATTGGATTAATGTGCGGTCGATTCCTATACGTCACATTGTATATTTAAATTCTGAAATAAATTCACCATTCAGGTTTATATAACAATATTGTTTTTTGAAAAAACAGAATGTTGAATGTATTAAAAAATAAAAAGAAAATTGAATCATCATGAGTGTTTCTTCCATGTTGAGTTCATGGTATTTGTGTCACCTCTTCATGATGTTTGTATACAATCTGACACCATGTATTCTGGTCATTTATTTCGAAACAAATCTATTTCCTCTTATGAATATGAGAACTGTCGAAAGTGATGGTAATATTAGAAAAATATAAATAAATAAATGATTAATAAATACTTTAAATGAAATTGTAATTATAATCATAAATATCTCTCCAGGGGTGATAGTTTATTGATGTGATATGATATATTTCATAAATTTTCAAACACAATAACCACAATCTTTGTCATTAGATTTTTTTAAACACTGTAGAAACGTTGATAAAAATAAGTAATTTATTTTTTATATATGTTTTGATAGTGGAATGCTATTATATATACCGAAATATTTATCCATTTATATAATTTGTTATGTTTGTTTTCTCATGGACTACCCTCTTTCCATGATATTGATGATATCTAAACACCTCCCTATAATAACATAATTTTCATTAAAACATAATATAAAATTTATAACTCAAATTTTATTTGTAAAATGTTTCATGTGGTGTGTTACAAATTGATAAACATCATCATGTGTAGTAGGTTTTTTGGGTATCCATGCATTGAATCCATAAAATAAATATTTGTAGTATCCAAATTGACTGCAATGAGTAACCAATGTTTCCTAAAAAATAATGATGAATAAGTAATGTAATGAATGAAAATATATTTGATATGATTAAATTATAAAGGTTTAACCCTATATAGTGGGTATTAAGAAGAGTCCATCATCTGTAAGTTTTCTTTCAATCATTGTGTCCATCTTGTCTACTATTACTCCAAATCACTTTGGTTCCAATGGTAATAATTATGTAGAAGTGATGTGAGGACTAATGAGTTAAAATTTCTCTTCATAGGTTTTCTCCTTAAAATAGTATTTATATACATTACTATAAAAATTATGAATGGTATTTAGTCATAATTAGCATATTAGATCATCTTTTAGAGAAAGAAATCTTGAAAACACAACTCATGTATACATTTATAAGTAAATATCTTATCCATTCATGTGTGAGGATATCATTTACATTCTCAAGACCAATATAGTCTATAATTTCTTCTTCATCCTACTTTTCTTAAAAATTAATTGTGGTCATATCACCACTTAATAAAATTGTATCCGTATAAATCTTTAATGTTAGTACATGTGGAGTTTGAATGGGTGGGGTAAAGGTACTTTTTGAATATCTTTATTATTGGGTAGTTGATCCATTAGATCATGTTGATTTGACCTTCTATTTATCCCTTCCCTTTTTCTATCTATAATAACATTCATCAGTTTAGGCCTTTTTCATTAATTGTTAATTTTTTTCGTAAAAAAAAATTGGAAATGAATACCTCCAGATCAACATGTATTTTTATAACATCTAACATTCATGATATAAAATTTATAATAGCTTGCTCAATCATATGAATATATGAATCATTAAGTGGAATAGGTATCTCAGTTCTCGGATCATGAGATACATGAATCACCACTCTCACATGACCTACTAGAAGTTTTTTGTTATGTATAATATCTCCTTTGATATTATACATGGTACCCCTCACAACAAGGTGATGGGTGGTTGTTGATAGATATAAATCATAATCATTTTCACCCTATATATTATCAGTAAAAGAAAGGTATTATTTCCTTCATAGTTCACATATCATAGAAAAATTTATAAAAATGTTGATTACCTATTCTAAGACATCCCTTTGAGAGGAATGGATCATCTCAAAGCTAGTGGGGGTGGGGGTATTTATGTAGTGGTTTTCTTATGTTGTTTCTTTTATTTGATTCCTTCTCATAAAATTTTCTAACTCTGAATTACAATTAATTTTTTCTTATAAATAATCTAAGCATGCCTACATCTATTCCATTTTCTTATTTTTATAACCCTGTTCATTTCTTTTCTCAAAATGTGTTCAGGATGACACCCCCAAAACCCGCACCTCTGACATGGACATATTTCCTTAGATTCATCAAGGCCACAAATAGTGGATATTCATCAGTTACATCTAGTGATGATTCTTGTGTCTAAGTTAAAGAAAAATATTGGAAAATAAGTATTCATTGTTATGTAATGAAAATTTAAAGGGAAAAAATATTATATCATAATTACACATTCTTCGCACACTTTGTGTGTGTTTTCATCTATTAGTATCTCATCTTTATTTACATGATCCTACTTCTATAGCACATGATAGGGGATGGAAGTGGTGTTAGATTTTGATTCATCAATCATAATATAAATAGAGTAACATAATTATGTTATTTTTTCAAGTCACATAAAAGTGTTACTATAGATTTAAAATACGTACCATTTTTTTCAAGTAAATAATACCCCATCCTTGTTTTACGGTAGGGGTACATTGGTTTTGTTGCACTTTTTTTAGTTTTAGAACTCATTTTTTGTTTCATGAATTATAAATTCTTAATCAAAGTGATTAATACATGTATTGTAAAGCAATGTATTACTAATCATTATGTACCTTAAAAGTTGACTCCTCACAATGACCAATAAATGAATCCAATGCTTGTTGGTTTATTAGTTGTGCATAAATCTATGGTGGGTGTAGGTTTATTTTCCCTTCAGCAAAATTGAGATGATACTTCATAAGAATTGTTCAAAATACTCTATGACCCTTTCCAGCGAGCATTAATACAAATTTCATTCAGGATTCGTCTATTATAAATGCACTCTACAAGGTAAAATGAAGAGAAAATCAAAGTTTCAATATTTTTTATTAAAATAAATAAAGTATATCATAATTTTAACTTAATATATTCCCAAATTAGTACCTTAATAATGGAAAAAACATTATTCCATGAATCTATATCAAATGGAATGAACATTTTACTAGTGAGCCAAATGTAACTACTGAATATGACCTTGTTGGGGTTAACAGGATAGACGCTTGTATTCCATCCAACCTAAAATTTGTGCCTTTTTTTCTTACATGAATAATTTTTATAACAATGCCATGCTATAGTGCTCCTATTTTTTCTAGTACATATGATGTTAACCATCTACCATTTCCTCTAATTCAACATAATGAATATGTTGTTCCTGAGTATTGGTAGCATCAACATTTGAAGAAGATTTTTGTTTCTCTATATTGGGAGCATCACCCTATTGAGAAACCTATTGTACCTCAAGAATGGGAATAGCAGCATGTTCCAAAGTCATTATCTACATAAGTGGTTGAAAATTTAATTATATTACATAATATCAACAGTGAATAGATAATAATATGAGGTAACACAATGTATATAACAAAAAATATATATTACCTGATTATTGAACTCTATTTTTGTTAAAGTTTGAAATCATTTAACCCCTATATCAGCATCTAGATCCCCTCATTATGGTCTTCTATGAAATGAAAAACCTTTTCAATATTGGGACAACTGTGAAATTATTGTGACTTCCTTATGTAAGTGTCATCCTCAATTAAATTAACATCTGCCCCTTCAGTGGTTCTGGTTGATAATAGAAAAAAAATTCACTTTCGGTTTGCAGGATTTGGAAGATAAAATACTTGTACTACCTGTGATATCATTATAAACTATTATTATTTCTACCCTTCCTAACTAAAATCTAATTTCATGAATCACAATTCATCTATTTTATCTTCACTCCTATTATAAACCCACTTGGATAGAAAAATCATCACTTGTAAAGTTGTATAATCCAACTACCTTTTTCTTATGATTCCAAAGTATAAAATATTCGTATAAATTAGATTTTATTCCTTGGTACTAGATACATGAATCGCTTCAGCCATAAGTGTAACTCCACTATTTTTCAGGGTATTGAGTTAATCATGTTCATTTTTATAGAACCTATAACCATTAATTATATAACCATTATAAAACATGCCCATTTGGTCCTCTGGCTATCCATCAAAGTCATTCTGAAATTGAATTTGGATTTGCTTGCCTCCTTAAAAATATGGTCTTGAAACTATCTTATAAACTGTTGATTATATGTATTTATATAAATATTTCATCCATTTATGGATTCAAATACCTAATAATTACTTTTTGGTTTTCAATATATAGAGAAACCTATAAATATTTATGCAAAACGTAAAGGTGAGCCTGCTCCAACTCTGTAATAGTAATTATAACAAAATCTATGTAATTCCCCATAATTTTATCAATGAAATTTCCCTTCTTATAATTATTTTATATGGTATAAAACACATACATATCATATATAATCCAATAAAAACATTATCCTCATAAGTGAAAAATGAAATAATTGGTATTTATTGAAATTAAGGAGCCAATATCGATGGAATAATAACCTGGCTGTTGGGATAGTAATAAGACCATTATGAATAGTAATTCAGCCAATAGAATAGTAATATCACCTACTAAATTATTAATAAAATTTAGGCATCTTATAAATTAAAATATGATATAATTATATTTTATTATAAATAAATAAATGTTTTAAAAATGATAAATTAAGTGTTTATATTATTTGTAAAATATAAATGTTTATTTACAATTTTATAATTAATATAATTATTTAAAATAAAATTTATTTTCATGAAATTGATTCATAAATTAAAATTTTATTTTATTATAGTTATAAGGTAATTTCATGAGACCTTAATTAATTTTTCAAATGTGTCATAAAATCGGTTATAATATTAAAATCAGTTTTTTCGAATAAATGATGATTTTATTTAATAATTAAATTTATAATATTTAGAAAAATATTTTAATAAAATTTAGTCTATTTTTTAAATCTACACATTGAAAAAAAATTAGGTTGAATTTTTGTAATTTTTTAAAAATAGTTGAATTGTTTTTGTGAATAGTGAAAATGTTAATTTACGGTATTTAACAAATACATAAATTTTTTAGTTATGGATTATGTATGAATGATGTAATCACTATGATCTATAAATATCATTCATAATTTAATATATTTAATGATAATTATCAACACAATTGATAGTATTTATCCAAAATAATAAACAAATGAATCTAATAATAAAAAATACCCCTCTCCTCCCCCTATATACCACCCCTCACCACCTCTTCTTCCCAAACCTTCCAAGACTTGTAACTTGTATAAATTCTGAACAATTACCTTCCCAATAATCTTCCCCATGTACAATATCTTATTGTCTCAACAAAAGACCAAACCCAATTTCCTTAAGGAGGTTCTCAAGGTAAAGATATTCAGGAGGTAAAATCCTCCTTCGTTCTCTTTTAATTTATTTTATTTTCTTATTCTATCCTCAACTCACCTATCTAAAGTGTAATGATAACTAGAGTATCATATATATACTGTAATTTCATATTTTTAATTTAATATCCATCATCAAACCTCTTCTCCTTTCATTTTATTCTGAAAATGAAAACACTATTTGTGATGTGTGGATTCATCGCCTTGGTGGATGACGGTTTTTTGTTTTCCATTACCACCTTCAAATCCTTTCATAAAACCATTATTATGGTTGAAATAGATTCTAATATGTATATCATAAATTTTTTAATGTTTTTTAAATAATTTATAAGCACAATATTAAATAAAACTAAACTAGTTTGTGATGGTCGTAAAAACGACAGAATAAACTAAACAATTTTCATCAACATTTAATCTAATGAATCATCCTAATATCAGGAAAAAATGATATATAAGACCATTCAAAAAATATATTTTCTTTAATAAAATATAATTTCAGTTCTGGATAATTTTTCTCATTTTACATGAACATCCATACTTGTATACAGGTGAACTAGTCATGAAAAACAAGAAAACAAACACTCTCGAAACGACAAAATTGAACTCTATAACTCATAAAAATGTCCATAAATGAACATAATACAATTATAATAAATAAAATACATTTATAATAGGTTCTAGATTTAGTAATTAATGAATCTAATTTTATTATCAAGTATATTAATTGCAAGTGAAGAAATCATTCAAACATAAGGTAGGGGGATTCTCAAACCCAACTCCCTTTCTTGGGGTTATACCTATTTCATGTAAAATTTCTATGTGGATATTATTTTAATATTCCTAAAATATAATTTAATTTTTATTAACTTTTATTTTCCAAGATATACATGTTTCCAATCTAATTCTATGAAAAATATAAGGATTTTCTGAAATAACTCTTCTTTCCATAACACGTTTTGACTCTTCTTGAGTTGTTCCTTATTTTCTCTATAATTATTAATTTTATACTAAATATGTTTTCCCATTTTCATTTGGGAACCCAAAGTTTATTCATTATTTTTGAAATCCTTATGAAACCCATTTCATTATATGGGTTACTTCATGACTTTTTTTATATATATTCTTTGTGGAATGCATGATTATGTAAATTTTATGATGTGAGGGGTGGGCCCAAAATTATATATACCTCCAATGCATTTGGTAATATGATGTGTATCATGATATAATGTTAAATATGCGTAAATATTATGATAAATTTGTTAAAAATGATGATTTTATGATTATGAACATGTTTTATGCATGAACATAATGCTATCTTTGTTCACAACTATGTGTGGTATTTGACCACTATGACATGATGTTTCATTTTTATAAATTTCCATTTTCCATGAATTTATCTAATATGTCCTCTAATGATTATTATAATGATCCTATTATTATATTATGATGATGATTATTATTCTCACTCATGTTATATTGATTCATTTCCATATCCATCCTCTTATTGGGATTTTAGCTCACCCCTTTATTTGATGTATATCCTCAGGTGACTACATGTACTAAGGATAACATGAGATTTATAAGTATAAAGAATATTTTCGTAATTGAATGTTAATTTTTATTATATACAAGTTATTTATGGTTTTAATTTTCCCAAGACACTAAACATTTGGATCCTAGCTTTTTAATTCTATAATGTTTTTTATCTTTAAAATGATGTTATAATCATGTAAGAAAATGTATGGTCACTATAGTTGGTATCAAAGCACGGTTTATTTAATTTGGTAATTAGGATTTGAGAACATTAGTGAAAACCATTAGGATAATACTAAGTATATTTAAGCATCCACGAATATTTATTTTATAAAAATGATCCCATAACATATTCCTTTAGAGTTAATTCACAAAATAATAAATTATTTATTCAAGATTTATTGACTTAAGTTTTATTAAAACCTTTTATATTTTAGAAAATGGTGGGAACCAAGAGAAACCAAGTCAAAAACCCATCTAAAGGACAATGAAGCGATTTCCCAAATAACATCCCCAATGCCTTAGGAGGTTGTGTTCAAAACTTCATGGTAAATCATACCTAGTTATCTCTAGCTATGAATAATAGCTTTAACCATGCATAACATTCTTCTTCACCCAAGAAGGAGAAAATTTCCATTGAGTTTTTAATGAGGCAAAGACCACTGATATTTAGTGGATCTTTCAATCCACTAGTCATAGAACAGTGGGTCAAATCAATGGATAATATATTTTATGTGATTTACTATTTTGAGAAATATAAGGTAACTCTAGTTGTTTATCATTTAGATGGAGAGGCCGATCAATGATGGGTGTTGATAAAGAACACCAAATCAAAGGATGAAATAGAATATATGGAATATGAAGACTTTAAGAAAATATTTCTTAATAAGTATTTATCTTTAACTCTTTGAACAAATGTAGAGATATAATTCATAGAGTTAAAGCAAAAGGAAGGTGAATCTATCATGGATTACGAAGAAAATTTTAGAACGATTTCAAGGTACACCTTGTGTTTTTTATCAACAATGATAGTAAAATAGATAGATTCTTTTGTGGTGTAAAACCATACCTTAGAAAGGATCTAGCTATTTGAGACTTTTGGAGTTATGAAGAAGTTATTTGATGTTCTCTCTAACTGGAGATATAGTTTTGAGAATGGTCCCATAGATATAGAGATAATAAATGAAATATGGAGTCTAAAGCTATAGGATCTAATGAAAAGGGTGGAAATAAATCTCAACCACTCACATGTCAAAATTGAAGGAAGAAGCATCATGGGAACTACCTAAAATGGGTATGGAAATGATATAATTGTGGGAGATAATTCTACCAAGATCATGAATGTTAAAGAGACATGAAAAATTTGGCCAGTGTAATGGAGGAAATGAGAGCACCACCCATGGTTCAGTGCTTCAACTATAGGGAGAAAGGGAACTATGCAATCCAGTGAACTAAACCTCACATCCTTGAGGGTAATTAGTTTCATCATCCACTAAATAAAAAGGATAAAGGAAAATATTATTCCATAACTACTGATAAAGTAGATAATGAAAATTAATTCATAAAAGGTACACTTCTTATCCACTCAATAATGGAAAAATTCTTATTTGATTCTGGTTCTATGTATTCCTCTATATCCTAAAATTTTTCTTTAACTATTGAATCAAAGACCTAATACCTTAAAGTAGATATATTATTAAAACAACCTAGTTGTTCGATCATTGTGACCCAAGTGTTAGACTCTTCTCCTATTGGACTATGTGGGAAGATTCTTCCATTGAATCTCGTAACACTTCCCTTGGTGGAATTCAATGCTATATTAGGCACATATTGGATCTCATTATATAAAGAACACATCAATTACTATGAAAAGGAAATATATTTTCATATTATTAACCATCCCATACTTCCTTAAAAATTCAAGGAAGTCCATGAATATCCTTTGTAAAATCCATCAACGGTGTCGGTGTTGATTCCCTATGAAGAAACATACCTCACTCAAATGATTGATTAAAAGGAAGGTATCAACTTGGATGAAATTCATATTGTTAGGGAATACACTGATGTATTTCCCAAAGAGTTACCTAGACTTCCCCCAGATCGTGAGATAGAGTTATAAATATAACTTATACCCTAATCGAATGTTATCTAAAAATAACCCTATGGTATAGCCCCAATCAAACTGGAAGAGTAAAAGAAGCATCTGGAAAATCACTTGGAAAAAGGGTCAATAATTCCTAGTGCATCACCTTGGTGTGTGTTAGTACTCTTTGTAAATAAAAAAGGATATATCAATGTGGTTGTGTATCAATTACTATGAGCTCAATAAGATCACTATAAATAACAAGTATCATATTCTAAGGATTGGTGACTTGTTCAATCACCTACGAGGATCTTAGTACTTCTCAAAGGTGGATCATCTTTATGGATATCATCATATAAAGGTGAAGAAGAAATATATTCATAAGAATATTTTCCATACAAGGTATGGGAATTATGAGTTCCTAGTAATTCTCCAAATACTTACTAATTCCCCTTTAATATTCATTGATTAGATGAGTAGAGTCTTTAGATACTACCTTAAAAAATTTGTGGTAGTATTTATTGATGATATTTTCATCTACTCCAAGATAAATAAGGAACATGAAAAATGTCTAAGTATTGTTCTAGAAACATTAAGGTAAGATAAATTGTATGAAAAGCTTTTAAAGTGTAACTTTTGGATATGGTAGGTCACATTCTTGGGGCACGTGATCACAAGTGATTAAATTTTTGTAGACCCTCCAAAAACAAGGGTAATTGAGGAATGGCCTAGACCCACTAGTGTCATAGAAATCCATAGTTTTCATGTCTTAGTTGCATACTAATAATGTTTTGTGAGGAATTTCTCATGATTTTATAACCCACAAACTAGGTTAACATGGAAATGGGTAAATTATGTCTAGACGGAAGAATGTGTGGAAAGATTCAAGGAGCTCAATAAGAGGCTAATCACTACACCTGTACTCACCCTAAAAAAATGGAGAAGGTTTTGTGATATACAGTGACTCTTCAAAGAATTTATTGGGTTGTGTACTCATGAATAATGATAAATTGATAGCCTATTCCTCATGGGAGTTGACTATCCATAAGAAAAACTACCCGACACATGATTTGGAGCTAGCGGAAGTGATTTTTCCTTGAAAATATGGAAGCACTACCTCTATGGTGAGAAGTGTGACATATATATCAATCACAAGATTCTAAAGTATATATTCACATAGAATAAGCTCAACATGTGTCAAATAATATGGTTAGATCTAATCAAGGACTCTGATTACTCTATTCACTACCCTATGAGAAAGATGAATAAGGTTGTTAATCCTCTTAGCAGAAAATAAAATACTACATTATCCATGAGGTAGAATGATAAAGACCCCATATTCATGGATATGAAAAGGATGGATTTGGAAATCATAATGGTAAGGAATACATACTACCTCTCTCGGATTATTTCCCAACCATTTATCCAATATTAGATCGAGGAGGCACAAAGGGGTGATCTTGAGCTATAAAATAATGTGAAAGCGGTAAAGGAAGGGAAGCTACAAGAGTTACATATTGATGATGATGGTGTGATTTGGTTTGGAATAAGTATTTGTTTATCATCATCACCTAAGATAAAGAAGGATCTATTGGATAATGCTCATAGCTCATCTTTCTCTAACCATCTTGAAAGTACCAAGATGTACCGTGATCTTAATGAACACTTTTTCCATGAAAACATGAATAAGGATATTGTATAATATATCTCAAGATTCTTAGTATATCAGTAAGTTAAATAAGAGTGATATAAGTCTAAAGGGATGATGCAACCATTGCATATACCCACATGTAAAAGGGAGAATATCAATATGGAATTCATCATTGGGCTCCTGAAAACATCCAAAGGAAACAATGCAATATGGGTTGTTGTGGATAGACTCACCAAGACTTCCCACTTCATTTATATTTAAGAAGATTTATTTGTTGAAAAAATTTCCAAGATATATGTGAAGGAAGTGGTGAGGCTGCATGGGGTTCCACTTTCGAACATATATGATCATGATCTAAGGTTTGTGTCTAAATTTACGATAAGTAGTCAACATTCTTTGAGTATTTAATTGAATTTCATCATGGCCTATCACCCCCAAATAGATGTCCAATCTGAAAGGAATATTTAGATACTCGAGGACATACTGAGATCCTACTAAATGGAATTAAAAGGATTATGGGGACAATATCTACCATTAATTGAGTTCTCATATAATAATAGCTTCCACTCAAGTATTTAAATGGCTCTATATGAAGCTCTGTATAGGAAGAAATGTATAACTTCAACTTATTTGTATTAATTTGTTGAATAAAATCTACTTAGACTTGATCTTTTATAAGATATGAAAAATAAGTTTCAATCCATCTAGAAACATATCAAATTCTAAGAGTCAAAAAAATTGCTATGTTGATAATCATTGAAGGTACTTGAATTTAGATGTTGGAGATAGTCTTCCTTTGAATATCACCATGGAAGATAGTCACATGGTTTGGAAAAAAAGGGAAGCTTAACCTAAGGTACATTGGCCCCTTTGAGATCCTTGATCATATGGGAACAATGGCCTATTAGATTTCACTTCCACCAAATATGGAACAATTCATGGCATATTCTATGTATCTCTCCTGAGTAAGTACATACCTGACCACTCACATGTACTGAATCTGGAGGTTCTACAACTGGAGAATGAAATCTCATATAAAGAGTAGTCTGTGAAGATATTGGACCATAGATACAAATACATATGAAACAAGTTGACTTGCCTTGTCAAAGTATTGTGGAGGAACCATCGGTACAAAGAGGTGACATGTAAACCAAATGAATAAATAAAAGAGAAATACCCTCACATGTTTTCACCATAGTTTGTAAAACAACATTTCAAGTGTGAAATTTAAAAATGGGGGGAAAATGTAATGAACCAGAATTCTATTAATGAAATTTACATTCTTATAATTATTTTATATGGTATAAAACAAATACATAGCATAGTGAACCCAATAAAAACATTATTCTCATAATTTAATAATTAAGTAAGTGGTGTTTATGGAAATTAAGGAACCTATATTAATGGAATAGTTACCTAACCATTGGAATAGTAACATGACCATTAGGAATAGTAATCCAGTTAATAGAATATTAACCTCACCTATGAAAGTATAAATAAAATTTATACATCTTATAAATTAAAATATGATATAATTATATCATATTATTAGTAAATAAATGTTTTAAAAATGATAAATTAAGTGTGGATATTTTTGTAAAATTTAAATGTTAATTTGCAATTCTATAATTAATATAATGGTTTAAAAGAAAATTTATTTTTATGAAATATATTCATAAATTAAATTTTAGTTTTATTATAGTTATAAGGTAATTTTATGAGACCATAATTAGTTTTTCAAAGTTTCATAAAATCAATTATAATATTAAAATTGGTATTTTTTGAATAAATGATGATTTTATTAAAAAATAATTTCTCATATTTAGAAAATATTTTTTGTAAAATGGAGTTAATTTTTAAAATCTACACATAAAAATGGTTAGGGTGAATTTTTGGGATTTTTCTAAAATAGTTGAATTTTTTGGTGAATAAAGAAATACTGTAGTTTACGGTATTTAACAAATACATGAGTTTTTGAGTCATGGTTGATGTATGGTTGATATAAACACCATAATCACTAAATATACTTAATTAATTAATATATTTAGTGATAAGTATTAACACTATTGATATTCTTGAGCAAAAATAATAAACAAATGAATATAATAATAATAAATACCCCTCTCCTCACCCTATAAATATCACCCCTCAACGCCTCCTCTTTTGACACCTTCCAAGCCTTATAGATTATCTAAATTTTTCCCAATTCCATTCCCAAAACTCATCCCCACATACATGACCTTCTTTTCTCAACAAAATACCAAACTCAAGTTCTATAAGGAGGTTCTCAAGGATAATATATTCAAGAGGTAAAATCCTCCTCTGTTCTCTTTTAATTTCTTTTATTTTCTTTTTATCTCCTAACCTACCCTATCCAAAGAGAAATGATAAATATTTTATCATATATATATATATATATATATATATATTATTTTTTTAATTTAATATCCATCATCAAACCTCTTATCCTCTCCTTTTATTTCAAAAATGAAAACATCGTATGTGATGTGTCGATTCATCGCCTTCGTGGATGACAATTTTTCATTTTTCATTACCACCTTCAAGGATGGTAAAAAACATTATTATGTTTAAAAAATATTATAATATATATATATATATATATTATAAATTTTTTAATGTTTTCTAACTAATTTATAGACATAATATTAAATTAAAAAACATAGTTCGTGATGGTTATAAAAACTGACAAAATAAACTAAACATTTTTCATTAAAATTTTATCTAATTAATCATCCTCATATAAGAAAAAAATGATATATAATACCATTTAAAATTATTTAAGTTAATTAAAAACATGTAATTTCAATTATAGATAATTATTCTCATTTTACACGAACTTCCATACTTGTATACAAGTGAACTGATCATGAAAACCATGAAAGAGAACACTCCTAAAATGATGAAATTGAACTATATAACTCATCAAAATGGCCATAAATAAACTTAATAAAATTATAATAAATAAAATACATGTATAATATCTTATTTATTTATTAATTAATGAATATAATTTGATTATTCAGGATATTGAGTGAAAGTGAAGAAAGCATTCAGACATAAGGTGAGGATATTATCGAACCCAACTCCATTTCTTTGGGTTATACCTCTTTCATGTCAAATTTTAGTGTGGATGTTATTTTAATATTCCTAAAATATAATTTTATTTCTCTTTCATTTACATTTCAAGGATATACATTTTTCCAATCTGATTTTTTGAAAAATTCAAGGACTTTCTAAAAGAACTCTTCTTTTCATAACACATTTTAACTCTTCTTGAGTTATTTCTTATTCGCTCAAGAATGATGAATATTATACCAAATATATTTTTCCCATTTTCATTTGGGAACCCCAAGTTTATTTACGATTGATGAAATCTTTATGAAACTCATTCTTTTACATGGTTTACTTTATGACTTTGTTTGATATAAGTATTATGTGGCATGCATGATTATGTAAATGTTATGATGTGATGGGTGGGTCTAGAATTATATATCCCTCCAATGCATTAGGTAATGTGATATATCTCATGAGATAATTTTCAATATTCATGAACATAATTCTATATTTTTTCATAGTGATGATGTTATGATGATTCATATATGGTATACATGAACATGATGTTAACTTTGTTCACAACTATGTGTGGTATTTGAACACTAAGACCTGATGTTTCATTTTTATGAATTGAAACTTTCCAATTGTTTATCTAATGCTTCATCTCATGATTATGATAATGATACTATGCTTATTTAATGATTATAATTATTATTCTCACTCATGTTATATTGATTAATATCCTTATTCATCCTCTTATTGGGATTTTAGATCACCCATTTCTTTGATTTATATCCTTATGTGACTATATATACTAATTAGAATCTAATATTTAGAAGGATAAACAATATATTCATAAATAAATATTTATGCAGAAGTTATTTATGGTCCTAATTTTCCCAAGACTCTAAACCTTTAGATCTTGAATTTTGAATTCTATAATGTTTTTTATCTTTAAAATTATTTAATAATCATGTAAGAAAAATTAGGATCAATATAATCTATTTTGGAAATTACTTTACCCACAAGTTGGTTGGTGTGATAAGATTTCAATAGACCAATACTTTCCACAGAAAACAGGTAGTCAACACAGAATTCAATGGCTTCCTCAACAACATATCGCTCTGCAATACAACCTTCTATATTACTTTGATTTTTGAAATACCCTTTCAAAATCATAATATATTGTTAAATGGTGTAAATACATATATAATGTACAAGACCATATATTATAATCTCTCTTACCAAGTGAACCATCATATCAAAGAATTTTAGTGGAAGTACATCTCCAATTCACATAATATGACCGTAATTTCCTTTTTAAAGGTGGAAATTTAACTTGTTATATAACTTTACTGCATATAGATTTGAAAAAGAAATAAATCTTGGTTAATGTATAACATACATTCTTGTACAAAATTTAATGTAAAGCTATTTGAATTAGATCTTACATCAACACATGATAGTCATTTGATTTTAGATCCTTTAACTTGAAATCATTCGTTGATGTGATATTCTTTATATTTTATGAATCTCCCTCTTAAACCTTTACATCATTCAAGAAGTTGCAAAACTGATATCTCTCTTTGTGGGAATGTTTGTAAACATCTTAAGGAAGAAAATTATGTTTTTCACTCTTCATTGGAACTAACTCTTCTCATATACCCAGGTCAATCATATCCAACCTAGACATAAATGTATCGTTTTTTAATGTGAATTTATTAATGTTCCAATAAAACTATAATGTTTATTATTTTCCACATGCATAACATCAATAAAATGTATGACATACAAACAATTATAGTATGGTAAATCTAAAAAAACTTATCTATTTTTTCAATCAATTTTTGTAAGGATTTTAAAAAAAATTACCAAATTTAGAGTCCATATCTTTTACTTTCTCAAAGATTTTATCACCTATTAGTGGAGGTGTTGTTGTACCTTCTTATGAAATTCAATCGAACGATTTCATCCAAGATCAATACTTATACCATCAGGGTATAAATCTGTGATTCCCTATAAGAACATCATTTGATGAATGTTTCGATATAATTGACTATATACCTTGTTCACAAATTGGACACCCTTTGGTTCCTTTAATTATATATCCTAAACAATATCCATAAGTAAAAAAGTCATTTATCTTCCCATAAAACATGGCTCTCAACTTTAAATCTTCATTTTTATAAGAATCATAAAACATAACCCACGAATCCCACAATAACTTCAAATATTCAATCAATGGATTGAAATAATCATCAATATATTACCCCCATTGTTTTTCTACTAATTTAATAAGAGTAAACATAATTTATTTTCATTTCATGCATAAACACGGTGGAAAGTTATAATTTACCAATATATTCATCAATGTGCTGTAATATCTTCTTTGAAAACAAAAGGTTTCACTTCATCTATAGATATCCCAAGAAAAAGGTCTCTTGGGTTATTTATAAATTTAGGATACTCGTGATCAATTATCTTCCACTGAGGAGATTGTTTTAGGAGATGATTTTTTCTATATTTATTTATTGTATATGTGTGCCATGTTAATTTTCATGTATTATCCTCAATTCTATATAGGCACCTAAACATTGGAATGATGGGAAAGTACCATAAAACTTTCATATGACCTAATTCATCTTTCTTGTATTGAGAATCACCACAATTTGGGAATTTTTTAAGTGATTTTTGATCCTTTAAAAATAGTATACAGTAATTTATATAGGAATGTATTTTTTTTATATTGTACTAATTGAACATAGCATTTATTTAGTGCCATATGTTCGGTAGTGAAGCTCATTATCTTTTGGGATTATATAATTCAAGAGATAAAGTAGTTAAATAAAACCAGTCTCACTCCATCAGTTGAATATTTTAAACTATATATCTTTATTATATCTAATAATGTTATATATTTATTTCATCCATCATACAATGGAATCTTTTCATAAATTTTTATCTTCTAAAACAATTTTAAATAATCATGAATTTCATCTTCAACTATCATTTTCATTTCCTCAATAAGATATTCATTATCTTTCACACATATAATCATATCCTTGATAAGGTCTTATAAATTGTTCACACTTGTACTCAAATCTAATGTTCCATAAAACATAGTGTTATCCTAGTCACTAGATGCAATCACTTTTTACCTATTTTTAGTCTAGTATTTATAACTTTGATCTATTTTGTAAAAAATAAAGTATTCTTACAACTCCTCTTGACTAATTGGTCTTGAATAAAAACATCATATACACGGAAAAATGATTTTAAAAGATTTATATGCATTATATTTTGTGAACTTTATGAACTATTTCACTCCATCCTCATAAAATTTTGTTATATGATTGGAATTCATCCATTTTCAATTCATATTCATTCTATTTGATTCAGTAATATTAATATTTAACAAAATAAATAAATACACAAAAATAATGAGCTTATAACCCATAAAATTTTATTCTTATAGAATCATTTAAAGTATATGAAGGCATTATTCAAAGATAACAATCATTAAATGATATGTATTGATATTGTTTTATAGTGGTTTAAATCATTTAAGTAAATAGAGGTGTGATATATATAAAGTTATGAATAATCTAATTAAATTTTCATCTATTGAAAAAAATAGAGATATCATGTAGGATTATTTCAATGATATCTCATATGATTAAATAGACATAAATATCCATAAAAAGAAGTAATAAATTGAAATCAACAAGATGGGTGAGTTGGTGTTTATTTATTTCATTACATGGTACATGGTGGGCCAGGTGGTGTTCTAGTGATAGGATTATTTGGTTCAAAAGTTGATCTTTTTTTAGATGATCAAAACATTGATTGGGCCCAATAACATGGTCTTTAAAACCCAATGTTTGAAGAAACTATTGATTTCAAATCAAATTAACCATAAATTTTGAGTTGGGGATCCCATGCTTCATTCCCATTTCAGACAATTCACATTTTATCAAAGGGGCTTTCAACATCCCATTCCTAGAAATTCAATTCATTAAACACCACATACCACTTAAAAACATTACATTTCTTAAATCGAAGTAAAAAAATTTCAAAAAAACCAAGAGGCATAAAAAACTATCACTATCATCATAACAAGGATTTAAATAATTAAATCACCTTTTACAAAACATGGCATGATATTAAAACATTACCACTGGGGAATTTTAATTTGAAATAACTACTAAATTATGAAAATACCATTTGGATAATCCAATTTTCAAGAACAAAATTTAAAAACCAAGTTCAAGATATTGAATTTGAGTTCACAACCCACCATTTTTCATAACACATATATGAATTTATAAATATAGATACAAACCATCACATTTCACATATCAACACATCATTGTGTGAAGATATGAAAAAATATATCAATATTTATATCTATTTAGTCTTTATTTAATTCCTTAATTGATAAGAAATTCAAAAAATATTTTCATTTTCAACTTGGTAAGGTACTGTGTAAATAAACTGTCATTTTCATAAACTAAAAAATCCTTTTAACCTGCATCAAACACTTTTAAACGACTTCAAGTACCATTATTTTTTAGATAATTAAGAACAATATCAAGAAGATAAACTAGTGTTAAATACTTATCATATAGTGTATCAGGTTGGAGTTCAAAAATAGTGGAGGAGTTGAGCATAGTAATGCTAATTATGCTGCATTTATTCTTTTAGCGATGTTGGGGTTGGGGTAATGACATGTCTTGTGTAGACATGGTTTTCCTCCATTGTTGGTAATGTAATATGTGTTGGGTTGTGATGTAATATAAAATTATAACGGCATGAAAGAAATTGACGTCACTCATGTTATGGTTATATTATAACATCAAGTTCTTTCGTACATGATAGTTCATTCTAGCACCTGAGCCTCAGTCCAGTTGATGAGGATTCCTTAAGTGCGTCCAAGAAACCCGAGATCAAATCTAGGTGGAGGAATTTTTCTAGGTTATTGTAGTAGGTACTGGTGTGGGAACTGTAGCAGTTATTATAGTAGGTATTGTTCTATACTATAGTATCTAGAACTATTCACCTGTTTGGGCCTTTAGGCCATTGGTTTGGTCCTCGAATGCTTCACGGCCTTGGGGTCACCCAAGGCCTTCGGGACAGTAAGTCTTTCGGGCCACCTCAATGCCTTCAGGCTACCTCAAGGCCTTTGGGCCACCTCAAGGACTTCAGGCCACCTCAAGGACTTCAGGCCACATGAATTATAGATGTACCAGACTGAATTACAAGGAACAAGGCCCTATGTGAGGATTCAAAGCAGGCGCATTAACTAGAGTAGAGCTAATCGAACTTGGAATAATGAGAGGGTATAGATTTAACAAGGCCCTATATGAGGATTCAAAGTAGGCACATTAAATAGAGTAGAGCTAATCGAACTTGGAATAATGAGAGGGTATAGATTTTCCATTGGTACCAGGCATGTGCATCCCTACATGGGATAGCTAGTCGACTAGTCAAGTGAAGGTGGAGTGTTGATCCCGATGTAGATGCTGGGGAGGGACAGTTTCAAGTAGTCATTGTCTGGGTTTAATTCCTTTAATACCTTCATATCCTATAATGTCATGAAACCTACGAGCTATGTACTGGTTCTCCTTTAACCATTAAAATGGGAATTATCAAAAATGAATAAAAAAATGAAGGCCTTCAATCCATTCGGGAGATAGTTCATTCTACATATAACCATGTATAAGCTCTTGAAATGACCTAATATATGTTGATATCATAATAATAATAATCCAATTATCATGGCTAGTGTAATTATATATTCTTAAAATGCGCTTAAGTGGCCTCACTTGATCTTTACTTATGCAACCCTCATTTCTCGTTAAAGTCTCTTTTAAACCATCAATATCTCATATACTAATGCGAATCCATAATCTATGTTTATAACTCATGTGTTCATGCTATATCGCATGTGTAAAATATATAACAAATCGGTATCCATAAAAAAATATTAAAACAATGTTAAAATATATTAAACAATATTAAAAAAATATATAAAAACTTATTAATGCCTTAAAAAGATAAAATTACTAAGAATAAACTTTGAAAAAATAAAGCATATCAATAAAGAGTATGTGTATAATTATCAAAAGTATAGTGAAATAATTTTTATCAAGATCTATAAATATAAAAAATTAGAACAAATCATACAAACTAAATTAAACCCATTTCATAATTCCAATAAAAATTATAAACAAATTAGGATATATTGAAATGATAGGGGTTATTCTTCCTGGTAATGGATGAAAATGGATAGAATTGTTTGATTTTAATCCAAGGGAGTGGGAGGGATACTTGGAACAATGAGCTGATTACCATATGTGCCCCATAAAAACTCTACCTACTTATCATTTTCAGTCACCACCTTACATGATAAGTTGGTGGGGTTTTTACGGTGTATAGTGAGAAGGTCCATGCAATTGGAGTAAGAAATTATGATGAATGAGTGAAATTAATGTGAATTCGATGAACAGGGGGGACAAATAATGGCTCAAGGTAAGGTAGATTGGGTGGATAATAAATGAGGTAGATTGAGAAAAAATAAGAGCATGTGTGTGCCATTCAAACCCTTTTTGAAAATAAAAACCACACAAAGATGTTTGAGGGGGAGTGACGGATCACAAGTCACATACCTTGTGTTTTGAAAGTGTCAATTCATCTGAGATGTTTAGGGGAGGGTTATGGAAAATCATCAGTTTTGCGAGAGCTTGAATGGAAGGAGGATGGAGAACTCTGTTATGGTTCTATTTAAAAGACCATGAATAGTTTTATCGCTGCTTTTAAGAAAGCACTAATAAATAGTAGTTTCATTAGCACTAAAATAATAAGCACTAATAAAATCGATCATTATCAGTGCTAACAAAGTGCTGATAAAGACCTAATTTTAATAATATAATAAATATAATTAAAATTTTTAAATGTATATGATTATAAATAAATATAAATGTATATAATTATAAATATATATATATATATATATATATTTGTAAATATATTTAAATAATTGTAAATATGTATTTATAAATATATATATATATATAATTATAAACAAATAATTTTTTACATAGTTAAAAATATATTAAAACAATTGTAAATATGTATTTATAAAAATAATTATAAAGATATATTTATAATTAATATTATAAATAAATATATTTATAAATATTTGAATATAATTATAAGTATATTTATATAATTATATATATTTATATATTTATATTTATATATATATAATCATATAATTTTATATACTTATATATATATAATCATATATATTTATATAATTATATATATAATAATATATAAATATATATAATTATAAATATAAAAAATATATTTACTATAATCTTATAGTTATTTAAATATATATTTATCTTTTTACGATTATAATTATAAATAAATATATTTAAAAATGTTTGTCTATAATCATAAATGTATTTATATAATTATATATATTTATATATTTATATAATTATAAATATTTATATAATTATAAATATATTTATATAATTATATATAGTAATTAATTTCAAAATATATATCATTATAAGTATAATAAATATATTTTTTATTTAAAAATATTTAATATAATTTTATAATTATATAAATATGTATATATTTTTATAATTATATTTATAAATATATATATTTATATATATTTATATATTTATATATTTATATATATTTATATATATTTATATAATTATATAAAAAATGGAGGAAGGGGTGTAGGATCGGAGCTCCTGGAGGCAATGGATGTTCACCAGAGAAAATCAAGCTACGAGCGATGCGGAGGAACCCAGGTCCTCAATTCCTAATGCGTCATTAGATGGGATTCATGGAGACTTTCAGGTGTCAACTTTAGAATGAGGATTTCACTTGATTTCTTCATTTAGGGATTCATCCATTGAACGGATTGTTAGAAAGGGATCACTCACTCTCGTGGAGGAAAACATCGATGCGGTCTTAGAAAGGATGTTCATTGGTAAAAATTCACTTATTTTAAGGATTATCTGTTGGAAGGGTGAGAAGTTGTGGTGATTGGAAGATCTAGTCTGTAGGGTTTCATTGATTTGGAGATTATCCAACTAGAAGTGCATGCTAATTGGTCATGGCTTCTTACATTTCATATTTCCCTCAGATGGTCTCAAGCAGCAAGCATGGTGTCATGGATCCCTATCATTGAAGTCAGGAATGACGCAGATTCATGAATCGAGATTGGATCTTGACCTATCAAATTTCAAAAATGATTTTTCATAGGTATGGGTTTGGATTCAAGGGTTGAATTTGACCCTCTGGCCTTTGAAGATATTGCATGACATTTCTATTACCATAGGAGTTCCAATTGGGTTGGACAAAGAGATAGAGCAGGTGCGCTTTGGTCACTTTGCACACATGTTGGTGGAGGTGGACCTCAGTGCCACCCTAATTGAAAAGGTAACCCAGTCTACTTTAAATTATGATCTCCATATGACTATTGAGTATGAGAATAAGACTCTTTTTTGTGTGGAATGTCACTTTTTTGGGCATTCATTGGAGAAATGTTGAAGGAGGCTTGTCTGTGAATTCTGTTTTGTTAAGGGGCACCTAAATAATGATTGTAGAATGAATCTTGTGAAAAGGGGTGAATCAGGGTCTGGCGACCCTAATGTGCATGTGGTGAAGGAGACTCCTCCTATAGGTAGGGTTCAAGTTGAGATCCCTTCACGCAGGGGATTTCTTAGTGACTAGAATAGGATGATAGTAGTGAATGATAATCTATCTTTTAAAGTGGTTCTCTACGTGAAGGTTAATGTTACAATGGAAATTGAACGCCTCTGATCAATTTAATCCTAAGGAAATCATTCAAGAGGATGTTTACAGTGAACAACAAAAGCATATTATCACTGCTAAAAGAAATGGGAAAGCCATAGTAGATGGAAAAAACTTTCAACTGATCACTTTTAGGAAGCATAAGACTCCCCCCCTATGTCTAGGTAATTTTAAATTACTAAATCACTTGGGAGGGGGAAATTTTCATCTTCAACTCTCTCTACACCCACTTTTTAGAAGGGTACTGTTTTTTTCCCAGGTGATTCTATGGCTAGTGGCACACTAGGAAGGCAGGTGGAAACTGTGGTGGATGTCATTGCTTTGATGGCCTCTAAGTCTGCACCATATAATCTTATGTTGTTGGATATTTTAAATAGACCTAATAGTAAAGATATTTTTCATGATGAATTTGGTAGTCTTCGTGATGAAGTGTGTGTCTCTGGCATTGACATCTCTGATATGAAGGTTGCTTCTAATCGTGATGTTGTTTCCTTGAAAGATGAATGATTTTGAGGTCTCATGATAATGATGATTCATCAAACATGGGTGATCAAGATTTTTAATAGAAAGCTCATAAGTAATGGAAAAGGAGTAGACACCTGAGATCTCAGGGTGGCTCCCAAGTAAGGGGTACTAGACACAAAAGATGATAACTGGTGTGTGTTTTTTGGTTTGATGGTACTATTGATGCCATTTTGTTTTCATTACATCTCCTTCTCTCTTGGTTGTTCTTTTTCTTTTCATTAATAAATTTTCAGGACCCTGAATTTTATCTATGGTTCACACCGTTTTGAGTATATAATTTTATATATATATATATATTAATATTAATATATAAATATATATAATTATAAATATAATAAATATATTTATTATTTAAATATATTTATTATAGTTTTATAATTATTCAAATATTTATTTATTTATAATTTTATAGATACTTTTTAAAAAGATTATATATAATTAAAATTTTATAAATAACAATTTAAATTAAAAAATAATTTAAAATTAATTAAAATATATTAATTATATCAATTTTAAAAATATTTTAAATGTTAAAAAGTAATAAAAAATGAATAAATATTATTCATATAAGTTACAAAATATTGAAAAATTATATTTATAGTATACAAAAATATGTATATATAAATATTACAAAATGATTAAATTCCAAAAAATATAAAAATAAATAAATATTAAAAATGAATAAATAATATTAAATAAAAGAAATATTAAAATATAATAAATAGAATTTAATAGACCAAACTATTTTAAAAAAATGTATTCATATAATATTAACTATATGAATTGTAAACACGTACCGAAATGAAGGAAATATTAAAAAATTCATTTAAATAACTTATTTAGATAAATTTCAAACATTTTAAAAATATTACAACTTAATAAATAAAATTGAATAAATAATATCAATATAAATAAAAATAATATTAAAAATAATACTTAGTGAAATATAAATATGTATAAAAATGAATAAATTCTAAAAATATTATATTAAAAATGAAAAAAATATACATCAAATTTGAAAATAAGTACATTTCAAACATACACATGTACACATGTTCTGTATATATATACATCTCATGCACATTTGTACATATACGTATACATACAAATATCTTTACATGTACAACATCTATATATACAAACACATAAAACACACACACACAATATAATGCATACACATATATGCACAAAGACATTGATATAAATATAAAAATAAAGTATCACATATTAACAATACATCATTTATATTTATATAATTGTTTGTATTATTAAAATATATATGCTAATATATTTTATTTATGTTAATTATATACATGCATTTTGTAACTAATTTATATAAATAAACATTAATTTTTTAATATAAAAATAACAATTTTGTATATATTAAAAAAAAATTTATTAATTTTTTTATTAGCGTTAAGTAAAGTGATGGAAAAAATGAACCTTTATCAACACTAAAAAACGTGCTGATAAAGGGTACTATTTTATAAGTTCTTTTTTAGCAATGCTAAAAGCTACCTTTATCAGTTCTTTTAGCTATCGCTGATAAATGTTACTCCTTTATCAGCACTTTTTGTTTATCACTGATAAAATCCACACTACCATAGATAGTATCTTTAATATCATGGAAAATTGGATTTAAATACACAAAAAGGAGTTGTTGTCTTAATCACCGTTATAAGGGGGCCTTTATTATCGCTACAAAAAGTGTTGTTAATTGCTTTTTTTATCAGCACTAGTTTAGCACTGATAAAAGACCCCCTTTATCAACATTAGAAATAGCATTGATAGAGGCCCTACTTATGCAATGTTCTGTTGAAATTACAGTGCATTGTAGCAGATACACATGTATACAAACACACTTGTATAAAAAATCATAATTTAATTGAAATAAAATTTATATCAAAACTACAAAAAAAACACTCTATTATATACATTTCAAACAATGTTTTGTATAATTACATTTTCAATTATTATCCAAAAAAATTTAAAAACTTCAATGTTTATCAGTCTTCAGTAGCCATGAACCCCTCCCAAAAAATCTTGATCATTGTATCAATTTCTAAACAAACCACCCCAACCCTAGAAAAATAATCCACATGTATAAGAAAACAATTATTGTCACAAACCAAATCTGGTCGCCATCAAAACTGGCATCTGACCTAGTCCGTGGAAAGGCCCTAAGGGCATTCTCTATCACCATGGGTTGGTACAAGTGACTGGGTATGATAAATAAGTGTTTGGGAATGATTTACCTGAATTTGGAAGCATTAAACAACCAAAAATAATAAATAAACCGAATTTAAAAATTTAATCCAAAAAAGCCTTTAATAAAATTCAGAACTAAAATGCATGGTTTTATAAAAATCCCAAGAGGGAAACAACTCAAAATTAGTATCAAAAACAACTCAAGGAACACCACATGGCATGGTTTCATCATCCCCAAGCCTTCTCCATAACACTGCACCAAGAATGGAAGCTAACAACCTAAACCACCGGTTCTAAAATATTTTCCCAAACCTACCAAAAATATTACCAAGTATACTTAAACAAAAATTTATAATTAGGGTTTGATCCTAATCCTAGTAGTATTCCACCCAAATATATTCCATGTGATAAATATTTTAAGACCAAAATCTTGCATGTTTTTATAAACAAGAAATTCTAGTAATAATTTTTAAAAGGATGCAACTACAAATGAAAACAGTTTTTAAAGGAGAAACTTTAAGGAACAAAAACTTTTAATGAAAATGTACATGCTACTTAATTTTCCATCCAACCACACCATATTCCAATAGTGATTACAAAATAATCAATGAGCACTAGTCACTAGAACATCCCTAGGCACTAGCTAGTTGTGGGCCCTAGGTACCTTGTATCTCGGGGGAAAGTAATCATAACAAATATTTTTTCTTGTGAACTAGACACTAGTAGGTAACATACCCATAACCTAGTGGTCCCTAACATCATCATAATAGTTTAGTTAGTGTTATCATCATTAGACTTGCTACGTTAAATAGGGACAAAACCACTCTGGATCACTAGCATACTAGTACAGTCTGCCCACCTAGATACCTGGGTTTCCCCCATTTTTCTTGATCAAGTTACACATCTTACAGAATACCATTTTCACATGAAAATTACATTTCAAAATCACACACACCAAACAACCCACACACATTTCACATAATCTCCTTTTTCATTCAAATTCATCATACTCACACCAAAACAGCCCACAACATGTTTCATATCTCTTTCACAATTCAATAAGTCCTTTAACCAATTTTATAAACATTTCCAAGATGGTAAAAATCACATAAAATACCTTTCACAACAAAATAGACCATTTCAAAAAACATACTCCTACCAAAATAATTTTTCAACATGATTGCACCTCTTATATAAACCAATGAACCATTTAAAATATTCCTAAAACAATTTCAAGAATTATAACCAATCATTGCACATAAACTCCATCTAAAAATCCACTTTTAAAAACCAAATGAATTATAATATCACACCAAACCAGATTTTTCATCCCTAACACCATTTAATAAAAAAAATTCATGAACCATAAAACAACTCGAATCGATACCACAAAAGTTACACATGAAAAACACACATTTTGAAGAAAAAAATGAAAATTTAAACTAAATTCTTAACTAATGCTACCTAAAATGGTTTTTATGCCACACACAATATATTAGAAACATGATAAATAAATCAATCAATCAAGCTAACTCATCAAGAAATGCTTTCACATGGAATCACCTACCAAAGATGTCAAAAAACCCAAATATTTGTTCAAAACTTCAAACGCACCACAAGGGAGTCAAAACGAACCTAAAACCACAATATTGAACCAAGAAACTCAAAATCAAAACCTAGGTACGAATCCCTAGTTATTGGACATTTGGAACTTAAAGAAAGAGGGGATAAAACCTAAGGAAATGGAAGAAACAATAGAGGAATTCACTTACTTGAGAAACTTTGAAGAAATCTCCCCAAATACACAAATAGTTGAATATTCAAGCATCCAAATTTAAAGGGAGGTTATAATAAGGGTGAGGAGGTTGAGTGAGGACTAAAATGGGGAGAAAAGAGTAAAAAATGAATTATTTATGAAAAAAACAAATTCCCTTTATAAATCTAGATAATTTGAGAAACCTTGAGAAAATTCGCCCTAATCCACGATGAAGATGAGCTCCAAAGATGAAAAATAGAACATGGGGGTGTGCCTAGGTTTTGTAGGATCGAGTGAGAGGTGGAATGAATAAAAAATTTTAAAAAAATGAATAAGATAAAAAATATATATATTATTTCCTTAAATCTAGAAATGGGCTCACTGGTTGGCCCAATGTCTGAATAAATCACCCAAATCCACCATGATTATGAGTTCCTAAGAGGTCCAAATGGATATGGTGGTTTTAATAGGTCATATGAGGTCAAGTTGGAAGTTTAATGGGTGAATAATTTTGAAAAACAATGGAGTTATAAAAGATACAATTTTTTTAAAATCTGGAAATGGACTCATGGTTTGGACCAAATCTTGAAGAAACCACCCCAATAAACATACCCCTCAAAAGGTGCCACTAGGAGTGTCAAAAATTAAATTACAAGACACCTCATACTTATACCTTCCCTTTAAAAAAAATAAAATTTCAAATACCATCCAATACTTACAAAACTAATTACTTAGATCAATAACACCCAAGACACCAAATTTAAACCTAGAACACCCAGAAACCAAGAGAAAACTAAGTCATTGGTATTTGAAGGTATGACAATTCTCCCCAGAAGACCAAGAAGAAGATTTTAAACAAAGCATGGTATTGAAAATCTAGGTGTGACAATTCTCCCCACCATAAATATTTCAGCCCCCATAAAGCCATAGCAATTCCAGATGCAAAACAAAACCCAACCGATAGACCAAGATAGACTCCCTTTCCAAGTTTCACCTGCCCCAAAAAAAGACAAAACACCTCCAGCTGATCAAAAAAACGAAGGTATACTCTCACCAACCAAGATTTACATCATTATCCTAAAACATTCAATGTTACTATGACCATTCTTCAAAAAAACCGTTGGGTGCACTCCAACCCCAACATTTACCCAAGGAAGAAATTGGTGGTTAGATAGCTCCAAATGAGACTACCCACCACCAAGCCAAAACCAAGGAAATAATTTATTCAATGATATTAGGATACTCGAATGGACTCCCCACTATATGATCCAGCTTGATTTCCTGATACAGAACTGAGATACCAATAGGGGGAGGCCCGAATGGACTCCCCACAATAAGGTATAGACTAACATTAGACTTATTCCAATATAACTTAAATAAGACCCATTGTGGGTCTCCCCACCATAAGAACAAAACGTCTTAACCAACTAGCATGGGCCGACATGAAAAATACCTCATAAGACCAAATCCCTGCTGCAAGGGGGTTGATTAATAAAACTCTAAACCAACAGAGACACTAAGTTGTACATCACTCTCACGAACATTACCATCCTCAGATGAGTCTAAAAAATCGTGATCGAAAAGAACCTATAAGGATATTCATACATGAACAACCATAATGATAATTTCATCTACAAGGGTTCAGAAACTAGGTTTGAGAAAACAAAACCACCTCACCTACCTATAACAAAATAGGGACTTATCCACCAACGTGGATTAAAACACTGAGGGATAGGGTCCCCATGTCCCTTTCCACCACCTGGGACCACTTGAATTGAAACCCCCACATAAAAACTTCAAAATTTCTCCACCTCACACACTAGATATAGAAGTTGAACCAAGACCCCTTAAACCCCAGGCTATTTCTTAACTATGTGAAATGATTCACTCAGAGGCCTATGGATGGAGCCCTTATGTTTGAAGCATCTATTGTGCCACAGTCAAGAGATAATGATCACAACACCCCATGAAATTCACTAGTTCAAAAAACACACCTCTACCCAAACATGCACTTGGAAGATGCACATGCATCACCTCTTTCACCCCTAAAAAGAAACAGCAGAAGTAAAACACATGGAATACATCTTTACTTAGAACAAATAATTCAAAATTATTAGAATAAAAACATGATTTCATTTAAGAAGAATCCCTCTAAAGGTTCTAAAACATACACCTTTTTTTATTAGAATAAAACACAACAAGACACCACCAAACATGAATCTTGCAAGTGAAAAAGTCATTACTAGGAGTAGAACACTGAACAGAGTTCCAAGTAACATGATATTACCGCAAGTGACCATTAGGGACTCAAAAGACCAGATTTTCCACATTAGTGGCTAACATGAAATCTTAGTTTGATGAAACTGAAGAAAGATCCAAGGGGGATTTAATACATCATTCTACACTGACAACCCCAAACTACTTTTACCTTCCTCACTAGGATTTCCCTTCACCACTTCCAGATAGAACCAATAGACACAACGGTGTCAAACTTCACCTTTGATGATTCAGGAAACTTAGAGAACCAATGTGTATTTAAACCTTCCACAACCACTCTCCTTCTACATGAGGATCCAATTAACCAAAAAAGAATAGGGGTAGATTCAATATCCAAATCCCAAGGAGAAAGTCCTTATGTTGATCAACTGGAGGATCTTCCAATGACAAATCACCCATGGTCACACTTCAATCATGAATTAAATATTTATGGGGGCATACCCTAGACAACAAGATAACCTAAGGACTCAATTTTGCTTTTCCTTTAGTCAAAACATACCACAAACCAAAACCTAACACATGAGGGGAGAAACCGCAAGGGCTTCCCAAAACATTTCTCACAAAGGGACACCAATCAACACTTCAACCCAACTTACTAACAAAACAAAAACTCAAAACATCATTCAAACAAGAGGGTTTCTCAAACATAATACGCCACACCACAACATTCCCAAAAACACATAAGACACCCCACCCCAAAAACTAGTTATAAAAACATCAAATTTTCTTAAAAATCATTTCTTTGAAGTAAATGGGGTCGGTGGTTAGCGCATTCACCAGTGGTATCTCATGGGCCTCACACATGCATATTTTCATGCCACCAAAGGAACCCACGTCATTTCAACCTGGGAACTCATCCATTATTCCTTACACATAGCCCATGAATGTTTTCACCCATGAGAACACCAAGGATCAAAAACAAAGTTCTTTACACTTTTCAAAACCAAAACATTTCATTCCACTCAAAACAGAATTTCAAAACCCACTTTAAAATCATCCTGGTTTTCCAAACCATCGATTTTGTGAATCCAAAAAGTTCTAATTATAAAAATCCAATATCATCTTAAAAAAATAAAATATCATGAATATACACATTTTTAAAACCTTGTTCAAAACTATTCCAAAAACCAATTTTCAATCCCTTTGAAATTCACACCATTCCCACTTAAAAATTCCATTTAAAACAGATTTCCAAAACCCTCTTTAACATAACTTACACTTTTCCAATAATTAATTTCAGTAAAAACATGTTTAAATTAATAAAATACACTTACAATAAACTAAACACCATTTTCTCAAAACCATTTTTATTTTAGAATATAATTTCCATAATTTTAAAACAAGATATTTCCGGAATGATTTTCCAAAACCCATAAAGATATCGAATGAATCAAGGGAAAACTAGTGCCAAGGGGTGACTTGAACATATGGTTTTCATCCATACACTAGTCACACCACCATCACATAGATTGTTCTAGGATAATATCCCTAGCTCCATATGGATTTTTAGGCCCTACGAGCTCACTGAGACCATTTACCTAACTCACATTTCATTTCCCAAATAACAAACAACCACAAGAACCAAAAGACTCATATGAAACCTGACTTCCCTTGTAACTCAAGTCCCAAAATGAGGAGTGATTTCTAGGAACCCTAATCCTAACTATAAAATCGAGTTCTGAAAATCCTAGCTTCGGTCTACCCAGACTCTTTCCCAAAAGAACATGACCCAAAAGAGAGAACCTCCTCTGATACCATTTTGTCACGAACTGAATCTGGTCTCCATCAAAACTTAAATATGACCCAGTCCGTGGAAAGTAATGAAGGCCTTTCCCTATCCCCATGGGCTGTAAAAAGTGTCTAGGTATGATAAATAAGTATTTGGTAAGAATTCACATGAATTTAGAAGCATTAAACAACCAAAAACAATAAATAAACTGAATCTGAAAATTTAGTCCAAATAAGCCTTTAATAAAATACAGAACTAAAATAAATAGTTTTAGACAAATCCCAAGAGGTACATAACTCAAAATTAGCAGTAAAAACAACTCAAGGACCGCCACACAGTAAGGTTCCATCATCCCCAAGCCTTCTCCTCAACACCGCACTAAGAATGGAAGCTAACAACCGAAATCACTGGTTTTAAATGCTTTTCCCAAACCTGCAAAAAACATTACCAGGTCTACTTACACCCAAAGGTGTAAGTAGGGTGTGAGACTTATCCCATTAGTATTCCACTCAAATATATTCCATGTGATAAACATTTTAAGACAAAAATATTGCCAGTTTTTATAAACAATAAATGCTAGTAATAATTTTTAAAAGGATGAAACTACAAATGAAAGAAGTTTTTAAAGGAGAAACTTTAAGGAACAAACAATTTTAATGAAAATGTACATTCTAATGAATTTTCCATCTAAAAACACCATATTATAAGAGTGATTACAAAATAATCAATGATCACTAATCATGGGAACACCCCTAGGAACTAGCTAGTTGTGGGCCCCAGGTACCTCATATCTCGGTGGAAAGTAGCCATAAAAAATATATGTTCTCATGAACGAGCCACTAGTAGGGAACATACCCATAACCTAGTGGTCCCCAATATCACCATAATAGTTTAGTTAATTTTTTCATCATCAAACTTTCTATGTAAAATAGGGACAAAACCACTCTGGATCACTAGCAAAGTAGTACACGTCCGCCCACCTAGATACCCGGGTTTCACCCCTTTCTACTCGATCAAGTTCCACATCTTAAAAATTACCATTTTCACATGAATATTCCATTTCTAAATCATACACACACCAAAAATCCCACACACATGTCACATAATCTCATTTTTAATTCAAATTCATTTTATCATCATACTCTCACCAAAAACAGCCCGCAATGTAACACCCCAAACTTCTACGGTATGCTTTTCTTTGAATAATGCAATAGCGTGTGTTGTACGCAACATCGAGTTCTAACACACACCACAACCGATCAAACTAGCCGTTATGAATAGTAATACCTACTTTTTAAAATTTTAGAAATTTTATCTCTCAAAATGGACTTCATTTTTGGATTCGGAGTATCGAATTTAGCCTAAGGTGACATTTTGGTACTTTTCGGATAACTTTCATATTTTGATGAATAGTGAAAATTACTAAATTTTAATTAAAAACAACTTTTTTTAATAAAAATAATTAATAGAGATAAATTATGAATTTGAGTGGTTTTAAAGTATATTTATAATATATTTTTACCATTTAATACAATGTTGGTCATTGGACATAATTTCACAATTAAACCAAACATAAACAAGTATCAATCTTTTGATAGTTATTATATCTTAAAAACACGCTTTTTGTTTTGACAGCGGGAATTAATTTTAAATTAATTTCTGCCACTTCTGTGTGTTGAATTTGGAAAAATGGATTCCATATTTGGAATCAGGATGTTTAAATTTTGTAAATAGGTAACTTTTATTTTTAGACATTTTGAATAATTACTTCAGTAAATATTTTATTTACCATGGTTAAAGGGTAAATTCGGTAAATAAGGGTTAAAAAATAATATTATAATAATAAACAATTACCCTAAAACGTGTCCTAACCTTATTGGTTGATAAATTTTCGACCATGGGAATCTTTGGGTCAATTTTGGGACCCCATGGTGCCACTTGTAAGTGATAGGGACACTTTATTTTAATTAAGTTAAAATGAATACAAAAATGACACAAGCATATATCTTTTAGAAAAACAATTTTTACATAGGGTTATATATGTTAAATTTTAGACTATAAACTTCATTATAAATCTAAAAATATTTCCTACATAATTATATTTTATTTATAATTTTTAGACATTAAATAAGTTAATTTATTTATGACACAATGATGATGCAGTAATTACCATAATAGTGAAAAATTAAAATAATTGATATTATAAATACCCAAATAAATATAATTTTAGGATTTTAATAAATTAAAATAATTTTCTAGGATAATATGACATATTAGGATTTATTTAATCAACTTCTTTTGAACTAATCATTCTGTTATGATTTTCACAAAAATCAACTATTGAATAGTGTCAAAATTGACATAAAAGTGTTTTTAAAACAAATATTATATTATTAATTGATATTAAATTCCTAAAAATATAATTTTCAGCCAAGAGACTTATATCATGATAGTTGTATTATTAATTGACCACTTGGGGGTCTCTTGGATGTATATAGTAAGTTTATTAACCATATAATATAAAAATACAAAGAAAAATTGTAAAAGTGAAACTAATTAACTAAGAGTTAATACTTAATGATAAGGTTAATATAGTACCCAAACCTGTCTATATTCTATTGGTTGAGTGGTTTTAGACCTATCCCCACCTTAAAATTTAAATAATCCACTTTGGAGCCATTAGAAATCGAATATGAATTTATTATAAAATAATATTTCTAGCTTTTCAAAAGGTGCCCGTCACCCCTCTTATAAAAGGGCACTCTCCCTTCTCATTAACTCACACCATCATAGCCTTTTGGTTCGGCCAACTTATGCCCAAATACTCTCTCAACATCCCTCACTTCATCCTATAAGCCTTCCTTTAGTCATAAAGCCAACCTAAGAGCCCTTTTGATCAAATCAAATGGAAGAACCCGAAGAAGAGGTAATGATTTCACCACCCTTTTCCAAGTTCCTTTCTTCTTCCACTTCTTCCTTATTTGTTATTACCATTATAAAATAATAACTATAGTATATTATATATACTGTGATGTTATTATAAATATGGTATAACTATATTCAGTATTCTATCCATCCTTTGAATAACATGTCACCATACGTGCGTACGTACGGCTTACCATCTCCACGTCGTGGTGTAATTGTTATTCAATAAATTATTATTTGGATGGGTATAATAATAATGTGTAACTCATGTAAATAATAAATATAACATGATAATGATTCTGTATATATGTTATACCATCCAATTATATATTATTTTAATATCAAAATAATGATATTGTCGCTCGTGCGTACGTACGGACTACCGTCTCCACGAACGCGATGAGAATCATTTTCCATCGTATCCATTCAAGTATAATTATCATTTGATGATTAATAATAGTATCTAAGGACTTGATATCATTCTGTATATGATTAAGATACAACCTATCCATGATAAACACAGCTTACGTAACAAAACATATAAAAGAAAACAAGTAAGTTAACGCCTGAAACAACGATAATACTAAGATATTATTAAAAAATCAATGTTAAAAGATCATATATGATATCATATTAATATATATGATTATTGTATAATTTAATAAACAATTATTTCACCATTATACAGGAGGTTAACCTACCCCAACCAAGGAAAAGTACAAGTTAAGGGGTTTTCATCTCACTCCTTATTCTCGTGAGATTCATGCCATATTGCCACCATTACCTTTTGTGTGGTGTATGTACTGCCCATAATTATATTCTTTGTGTAATACACTTTAATTTATGTGTATTTACATATTCATTGTATGATACCTCTTTCATGTTTTGTACGTTTCGTACGTTACCAAATTGGTAAGGGTTATTTCACAATCTCTTCATTATCCGAGGTTGTTTATACGTAATAATCTACTGGGATCTCTTTATCATCCACATCCATGTTTCTTAAAAATGTATTTCAAAACATTTTTACTATTTACAAGAATATGGGTTAAAGTCATTTATACCCTTGTTTGACTTTTTATAATAGGTTTATAAAGGAATCCTTCCGTCGTTTTCCAAACAAGGTGCTTTTTAACCTTTTCGACAAAATTAAGGTAAGAATGTTTTTTTAACTTATACGGCGGGTGTGGCTATTTTACGCCGTTATAAAATCTTTGAAGCTTACCTTATAATATTATAAGAATATTTTCAAAGAAAATGTTTTATTTTAGAAATATAAGACTCTTAAATTATTTCAAAATAAAAAGAGATATTTCTCTAAAAAGAGTTTTAATTTCATCTATGTCAACATCCTTTGATGGATTTTACACTTATTTGAAGTTGATTTATTATGAAACAAAACTTCTATATTGTATTGAAGGTTTTGTGATATGTTTGACTCATGGTTTATGGATTAAGTATTTACATTTCTTATTCTAGTTTTAATACGAATGTTTATGTTATGTTTAAACCTTTTCATATGGGAATACATTGGACTTAATATGTGACGGGTGGAGCCCGCTATAGCTCCTCGATGCATCGGTAGATATCATGAGACAAACTAGTGTCTTGGAACAAGGCCTTGACAAAATCTTATTTGTAGTCTTGGCACGAGGCCTTGGCTATGTGGTTATGATAGTCTGTCATTATGCATTCTATCATTATGAAAGTGGTTATTGATATTGCATGTGATTATTCGATTAGTAGAATATCCATGTGAATAAGTAAATGGCATTATTTCATTTTATTTTTTCCATACTATGTTGAATTTCAAGTTTAAAAGGCTTTTGTTTTAGTTATACACTACCTTAAATGTTTATTCTTATTTATGAAAGTTTCTGCTATATTGTTATCCTTACTGGCCATTTGAGCTCACCCCTTTTCTATGTTTTATTTTTCCCAGGATGTGAAGAAGTAAATTATGAATGACCTGTAGGGATATTATGAGGGGATAATAGTGTGGACTATGGAGACAATATTTTGTTTTAGTATTTTTTCACTTTATTATGTAATGTAAAACATTATGAATATATCTAGTGTTTCCAAGGCTACTAAACCAATCGATCTTTCGAGATTTGATCTTTCTTGTGATCATGCCAATGTTATGTAATAATGCATCGACTCTGGGTAACTGGGGTCGGGGCGTTACAGTTGGTATCAGAGGAAGTTTAGTACAAACCTTGGAAGCTAGATTTAGATAAACTCTGATTAGAGCACGTAGACCTAAGATGAACTTTGAGGATTAGTATAGAATAAATTCCTAGAATTTTGGTATTGTAGAGATTTTGTGAGTTTTTTGAGGAATACATCCATGTCTGGATACGAGCAGGTAGAGGCGGCTCTGGCACAGATGTACCTAGGGGTAAACCCCAAAAACACCGCTTTGAGCTAGACTCGAATGGGAACTGGTGCATGACAACGGGCCTTGCTGCACTCTTGGTTATGACACTCCTGGGGGATATACTTAGGATAACTCTCATTTTCATTACAAATCATTATAAAGGGTTTATGAGTATATAATTCCTCAAAGAAAAATTTTTTATGATTATGGATTATATCCATAAATAGTTCGATTTATGTTAACTATTTTATAAGTATGGAATTATGTATTTTGATTCATAAACTGATCTAGTTTATGTCATTGTTTAGAAATGGCGCCTAGTGGAAGAAATGGAAACTATATCAATGCATGCACTCCATGTAGGGATTTCCCTCCTGCTCAAGATAATTATAGTGGTGTTGGTGATGCAACTGGTTCTGATCAGCTAATCACCATACTGGGACAACTCACTCAGGTTATGAATAATAACCTTACCCATATGAAGCACCCTGATCCGCAGCATGGAGGATCAATGTTAGATCGATTCATGAGGAAACAACCACAAATGTTCAATGGGAGTAAAAATCCCTTAGTAGTTGATCAATGGATAAATTCCCTAGAGAAAATATTTCAGGCTTTGGGGAGTAGTGAAAGGGAAAAATTTATCATGGCAGTTTACCGCCTCACTGGAGATGCTGATCAATGGTGGTCATTGATTCAAAACATGAAAGAAGATGATGAAGTATCAAATATGTAATGGAGGGAGTTAAAAGATCTGTTTTTAGAAAAATACTTTCATCGTGACCATCGAGAAGATATGGAAAGGCAATTTCTGAGTCTGAGACAAAAGGAGGATAAGAATGTCACAAAGTATGAGGCAAACTTTACAAGGTTAGCAAGGTATGATGGAGATTATATACGTAACCCAAGAAGTAATATTGATCATTTCTTTCATGGGTTAAAACCATTTCTCTGTCGAGCATTAGTCTCACAATCCTTCTCGACGTACGAAGACATTGTCTCATGTGCTATCAAGACAGAAAAGGAATTATCTAAGTCTTATGACTTTAAAGAAAAGAAAGAAAAGAAGAGATCTGTTGATCAATCTGGGAATGGAAATAAGGGGAAGAAGGAAAAGGTTAAATATCCATCCTGTGGTAAATGTGGGAAGAAACACCCTGGTACTTTCTTGAAGGGAATGGGTGTCTATTACAAGTGTGGTGAAAAAGGCCACCAAGCTCGTGAATGCAAAGGGAAGGAGGAAGCTACCAATGTTCAATGCTACAATTGCAGGGAGATGGGACATTATGAAAATGAATGTCCTCAGCGTCAGGGGAACTTACCTTAGAAAAGTCCAAGGGATCAAGGCCAAGCTTATGCTATCACTACTGCTGAGGTAGAAGCTCCAAAAGACATGGTGGCAGGTAATTTAATGGTTTCCTCAAGTTTAGCAAATGCATTATTTGATTCTGTATCATCACATTGTTTCATATCTTCCCATTTTGCTAAGAAAATTAGATATTTTCAATTTGATTTAACAAGGGAGTTGTCGGTTAAAACTCCTAAGGGAAGTATCATTGCAACAAAGTTTTGTGAATCAGTCCCCATTAGAGCACATAAATGTTATTTATCTGCTGATCTCATCGTCATACCTATGATTGAGTTTGATATAATCCTCGATATGGATTGGCTTTCGGACTATGATGTGAAGATTTATTGTAAGAAGAAGGAGGTTATGATTTTTGATGATGATGATAAAGAACACCTTATCTTTAGAGCAGAATCGTCACCACCTAATTCTTATCTAGATCCACCCCCAGTAGCTCAACTAAATACAATTATTGGGGAGGAAGAGAATGAAATTATAGTGGGTGAGGAAAGGAATTTTCAAATAGAGGATGTACTTGTTGTTAAAGAATATGTAGATGTATTTCCAGAAGATTTACCTAGACATCCTCCAGAACGAGAAGTTGAGTTTTCCATTGATTTAATTCCTGGATCAAGGTCTATATCGAAGACCCCTTATAGAATGGCCACTGTAGAATTAGTTGGACTAAAGAAACAACTAGAGGAATTGAGTAATAAGGGATTTATTCGCCCTAGTGTTTCTCCATGGGGAGCCCCTGTTCTTTTTGTTAAAAAGAAAGATGGATCTATGAGGTTATGTATCGACTATAGGGAGATCAATGCCATAACAATAAATAAAAAGTATCCCCTACCTCGCATTGATGATTTATTTGACCAAATGCATGGAGCTCAATACTTTTCAAAGATTGACCTTCGATCTGAATACCATCAGTTGTGTGTAAAGATGGAATACATTCCAACAACAGCATTTCGAACCAGGTATGGGCATTACGAGTTTACTGTAATGCCCTTTGGATTGACTAATGCACCCTATGTATTCATGGATCTGATGAATAGAGTTATCATGGAATATCTCGATGAATTTGTGGTGGTATTTATTTATGATATCTTGGTATACTCTAAAATCTATGAGGATCATGAAAGGCACTTGCGCATTATCCTAAAGACTGTGAGAAGACATGAATTATATGGGAAGTTTAGCAAGTGTGAATTCTGGCTTCATGAGATTTCTTTTCTTGGCCATATTGTATCTAAAGATGGAATCTCTATTGATCCTTCTAAGACCAAGGAAATCCAAGAATGGCCAGCACCTATGAGTATAACTGAGGTATGCAGTTTTGTTGGTTTGGCAGGTTATTATCGACGTTTCGTCCAGAATTTTGCCCGATTGGCAAACCCATTAATGAAGCTCACATGTAAAGGGGTTAAATTTGTTTGGAAAAAAGAGTGTGAATAATGTTTTGAAGAACTTAAGAGAAGATTAGTCAATGCTCCTATATTGACTCTACCATCGGGGAATGATGGGTTCGTTATTTATAGTTATGCATCGAAGAAAGGACTTGGTTGTGTCCTTATGCAGAATGATAGGGTTATTGCCTATGCATCACGATAGTTGAAAATTCATGAGCAAAACTATCCTACTCATGATCTTGAGTTAGCAGCTGTGATCTTTGCTTTGATGATATGGAGGCACTACCTCTATGGTGAAAAATGTGAGATTTATACTGATCACAAGAGTTTGAAGTATATTTTCTCACAAAAAGAACTCAACATGAGGCAAAAGAGATGGATTGAATTACTCAAGGATTATGATTGTACGATACACTACCACCCCGGGAAAGCAAACAAGGTGGAAGATGCTTTAAGCAGAAAATATCATGGAGTTTTAAACAATATGAGAATTGAAAGGGATCGAATTTTTATGGATCTAGTAAAGATAGACATGGGAATAACCAGGGAAGGCGAAACATCAATTCTTTTTCAAATGGTTGCCAAACCATCTTTACTAGAAAGGATTAAGAGTTCTCAGACCGATGATGAAGAATTTCAAAAGAAGATTAAAGCTGTGAATGATGGGAGATTGAGAGAATTTGTGTATAAAGAAGGAATTTTGAAATTTGGGAAGAGACTTTGTGTTCCCGATATACCTGATCTAAAAAGGGAATTGATGGATGATTCTCATAGTTCCAATTTCTCTATACACCCTGGGAGCACCAAAATGTACATAGATTTGAAGGAACATTTTTTGTGGGACAACATGAAAAGGGAGATTGCTGATTTTGTGTCAAGATGTATGGTTTGTCAACAAGTGAAAGCTGGAAGGCAACAGCCTGGAGGAGTCATGCAACCTCTTCCCATACCGGAGTGGAAATGGGATAATATTATGATGGACTTTGTCATGGGGCTACCAAAGACTCCTAGAAGGAACGATGCAATATGGGTCATTGTTGATCGACTTACCAAGTCAGCACATTTTCTTGCTATAAGAAAAGATCTACTACTGGAACGTCTAGCAAGACTATATATTAATGAAGTTGTGAGACTTCATGGAGTACCCCAATCGATTGTTTCTGATCGTGATCCCCGTTTTACTTCAAGATTCTGGAAAAGTATTCATAAAGCCTTGGATACTGAACTTCATTTGAGCACTGCCTACCACCCTCAAACAGATGGACAATCAGAACGAACTATTCAAACCTTAGAAGACATGTTGAGATCCTGCTCACTTGACTTTCAGGGTATGTGGGATCAATATTTACCTCTGGTAGAATTTTCCTATAACAATAGCTTCCATTTGAGTATTCAGATGGCACCATATGAAGCGTTATATGGAAAGAGATGTCGCACACCAACCTGTTGGGATGACGTTGGTGAAAGAAAACTTGTAGGTCTAGAACTGGTAGAGGAAACAATGGAAAAGGTGAAGGTAATCTAAAATCACATCAAAGCAGCTCAAAGTAGGCAGAAGAGCTATGCCGATAATCGAAGGAAGGATTTGGAATTTCAAGTCAGTGATCATGTTTTCCTGAAGGTATCTCCATGGAAGGGAGTCATACGTTTTGGTAAGAAAGGTAAATTGAGTCCCAGGTAGATCGGACCTTTCGAAATTCTAGAACGAATTGGGGTTGTAGCTTACCGATTGGAAATGCCGCCAAGTCTCTCCAAAGTTCACGATGTGTTCCACGTATCTCTATTGAGGAAATACATGCCTAACCCAACGCATGTACTCACCTATGAGGAATTAGAACTGGAACCCGATCTGTCTTATTGCGAAGAGCCCATCATGATTCTTGATACGAGAGAACAAGTACTGAGAAACCGGACGACGCGTCTGGTAAAAGTCTTGTGGAGAAACCATAAGATGGAAGAGGCAACGTGGGAACCTGAGGAACTTATGATGAATAACCACCCGAGTATTTTCATGCGGTAGTATTCTAGAAATTTCGAGGACGAAATTATTTGAAGGAGGGGAGAATGTAACACCCCAAGCTTCTACGGTATTCTTCTCTTTGAATAATGCAATAGCGTGTGTTGTACGCAACATCGAGTTCTAACACACACCACAACCGATCAAAATAGCCGTTATGAATAGTAATACCTACTTTTTAAAATTTTATAAATTTTATCTCTCAAAATGGACTTCATTTTTGGATTCATAGTATCGAATTTAGCCTAAGGTGAAATTTTGGTACTTTTCGGATAACTTTCATATTTTGATGAATAGTGAAAATTACTAAATTTTAATTAAAAACAACTTTTTTAATCAAAATAATTAATAGTGATAAATTGTGAATTTGAGTGGTTTTAAAGTATATTTAGAATATATTTTTACCATTTAATACAATTTTGGTCATTGGACATAATTTCACAATTAAACCGAACATAAACAAGTATCAATCTTTTGATAGCTTTTATATCTTAAAAACACGCTTTTTGTTTTGACAACGGGAATTAATTTTAAATTAATTTCTGCCACTTCTGTGTGTTGAATTTGGAAAAATGGATTCCATATTTGGAATAAAGATGTTTAAATTGTGTAAATAGGTAACTTTTATTTTTAGACATTTTGAATAATTAATTCGGTAAATATTTTATTTACCATGGTTAAAGGGTAAATCCGGTAAATAAGTGTTAAAAAATAATATTATAATAATAAACAATTACCCTAAAACATGTCCTAACCTTATTGGTTGATACATGTTAGACCATGGGAATCTTTGGGTCAATTTTGGGACCCCATGGTGCCACTTGTAAGTGATAGGGACACTTTATTTTAATTAAGTTAAAATGAATACAAAAATGACACAAGCATATATCTTTTAGAAAAACAATTTTAACATAGGGTTATATATGTTTTATTTTTGACTATAAACCTTCATTATAAAGATAAAAAGATTTCATAGATAATTATATTTTATTTATAATATTTATACATTAAATAAGTTAATTTATTTATGACACGATGATGATACAGTAATTACCATAATAGTGAAAAATTAAAATAATTGATATTATAAATACACAAATAAATATAATTTGAGGATTTTAATGAATTAAACTATTTTTTTAGGATAATATGACATATTAGGATTGATTTAATGGACGTTGTTTTAACTAATCATTCTGTTATGATTTTCACAAAAATCAACTATTGAATAGTGTCAAAATTGACATAAAAGTGTTTTTAAAACAAATATTATATTATTAATTGATATTAAATTCCTAAAAATCTAAGGTTCGGCCAAGAGACTTATATCATTATAGGTGTATCATTAATGTACCACTTGGGGTCTCTTGGATGTATTTAGTAAGTTTATTAACCATAAATATAAAAATACAAAGATACATTATAAAAGTGAAACTAATTAACTAAGAGTTAATACTTAATGATAAGGTTAATATAGTAACCCAAACCTGTCTAAATTATATTGGTTGAGTGGTTTTTGACCTATCCCCACCTTAACCTTTAAATAATCCACTTTGGAGCCACTAGAAACCAAATATGAATTTATTATAAAATAATATTTCTAGCTTTTCCAAAGGTGCCCCTCACCCCTCTTATAAAAGGGCACTCTCCCTTCTCATTAACTCACACCTTCAAAGTATTTTGGTTCGACCAACCTCTGCCCAAATACTCTCTAAGCATATCTCACTTCATCCTAGAGTCCTTCCTTTAGTCATAAATCCAACCTAAGAGTCCTTTTGATCAAATCAAATGGAAGAACCCGAAGAAGAGGTAATGATTTCACCACCCTTTTCCAAGTTCCTTTCTTCTTCTACTTCTTCCATCTTTGTTATTACCATTATAAAATAATAACTCCAGTATCTTATATATACTGTGATGTTATTATAAACTTTTTATAATCATATTCAGTATTCTATCCATCCTTTTAATAACATGTCACCATACATGCATACGTACGGCTTACCGTCTCCACGTCGTGGTGTAATTGTTATTCAATAAATTATTATTTGGATGGGTATAATAATGATGTGTAACTCATGAAAATAATAAATATAACATGATAATAATTCTGTATATATTTTATAACATCCAATTATATATTATTTTAATATCAAAATAATGATATTGTCGCTCGTGCATACGTACGGACTACCGTCTCCACGAACGCGATGAGAATCATTTTCCATCGTATCCATTCAAGTATAATTCTAATTTGATGATTAATAATAGTATATAAGGACTTGATATAATTCTGTATATGATTAAGATACAACTTATCCATGACAAACATAGCTTACGTAACAAAACATATAAAAGAAAACAAGTAAGTTAATGCCCTAAACAACGATAATACTAAGATATTATTAACAAATCAATGTTAAAAGATCATATATGATATCATATTAATATATATTATTATTGTATAATTTAATAAACAATTATTTCACCATTATACAGGAGTTTAACCTACCCCAACCAAGGAAAAGTACAAGGTAAGTGGTTTTCATCTCACTCCTTATTCCCGTGAGATTCATTCCATATTGCCACCATTACCTTTTGTGTGGTGTATGTACTGCCCATAATTATATTCTTTGTGTAATAAACTTTAATTTATGTGTATTTACATATTAATTGTATGATACCTCTTTCATGGGTTGTACGTTTTGTAAGTTACCAAATTGGTAAGGGTTATTTCACAATCTCTTCATTATCTGAGGTTGTTTATACGTAATAATCTACTGGGATCTCTTTATCATCCACATCCATGTTTCTTAAAAATGTATTTCAAAACATTTTTACTATTTACAAGAATATGGGTTAAAGGCATTTATACCCGTGTTTGAATTTTTATAAGAGGTTTATAAAGGAATCTTTCCGTCTTTTTCCAAATAAGGTGCTTTTTAACCTTTTCGGCAGAATTAAGGTAAGAATGTTTTTTTTAACTTATACGGCGGGTGTGGCTATTTTATGCCGTTATAAAATCTTCTAAGCTTCCCTTACAATCTTATAAGAATATTTTCAAAGAAAATGTTTTATTTTAGAAATATATGAATCTTAAATGATTTCAAAATAAAAAGAGATATTTCTCTAAAAAGAGTTTTGATTTCATCTATGTCAACATCCTTTGATGGATTTTACGCTTATTTGAAGTTGATTTATTATGAAACAAAACTTCTATATTGTATTGAAGGTTTTGTGATATGTTTGACTCATGGTTTATGGATGAAGTATTTACATTTCGTATGCTATTTTTAATACGAATGTTTATGTTATGTTTAAACCTTTTCATATGGGAATTCACTGGACTTAATATGTGACGGGTGGAGCCTGCTATAGCTCCTCGATGCATCGGTAGGTCTCATGAGACAAACTAGTGTCTTGGCACAAGGCCTTGAAAAAATCTTATTTGTAGTCTTGGAACGAGGCCTTGGCTATGTGGTTATGATAGTCTGGCATTATGCATTCCATCATTATGAAAGTGGTTATTGATATTGCATGTGATTATTCGATTAGTAGAATATCCATGTGAATAAGTAAATGGCATTATTTCATTTTATTTTTTCCATACTATGTTGAAGTTCAGGTTTAAAAGGCTTTTGTTTTAGTTATACACTGCCTTAAATGTTTATTCTTATTTATGAAAGTTTCTGCTATATTATTATCCTTACTGGGCATTTGATCTCACCCCTTTTCTATGTTTTATTTTTCCCATGATGTGAAGAAGTAAATTATGAATGACCTGCAGGGATATTATGAGGGGATAATAGTGTGGACTATGGAGACGATATGTTGTTGTAGTAGTTTTTCACTTTATGATGTAATGTAAAACTTTATTAATATATCTAGTGTTTCCAAGGCTACTAAACCAATCGGTCTTTCGAGATTTGATCTTTCTTGTGATCATGCCAATGTTATGTAATAATGCACCGACTCTGGGTAACTGGGGCCGGGGCGTTACATGCAATATGTTTCATATCTCTTTAACAATTCAATAAATCATTTAATAAATTTAAAAAAACATTTACAAGATGGTATACATAACATAACATCCCTTTCACAACAAAATGGACCATTTCAAAAACATACTCCTACCAAAACAGTTTTCCAACATGATTGCACCTCTTATATAAACCAATAAACCATTTAAGATATTCCTAAAACAATTCCAAGAAGTATAACCATGAATTGCACATAAAATCCATCTAAAACACCTATTTTAAAAACCAAATTCATTAAAATATCACACCAAACCAGATTTTTCATCCCTAACACCATTTAATAAAAATAATCATGAACCATAAAACAACCCTAATCGATACCACAAAAGTTATACATGAAAAACACACATTTTCAAGTAAAAATGAAACATTGAAACTAAAAACTTAACCAATGCTAAAAAAATGCTTTTATCACCAAAAAAAATATTAGTAACATGCTAAATAAATAAATAAAGTAAGCTAACTCATCAAGAAATGCATACACATGGAATTAGTTACCAAAGATTTCAAAAACCCCAAATCTTTGTGCGAAAATTCAACCACACCACCACCGCACTACAAGGGAGTAAAAATGAACCTAAACCCAAAGGATTGGACCAAGAAACTCAAAATCAAACCCTAGGTACTAAACCCAAGTTTTTGGACATTTGGAACTTTAAGAAGGAGGGGATAAACCCTAAGGAAATGGAAGGAACAAGAGAGGAATTCACTTACTTGAGAAACTTTGAAGAAATCACCCCAAATACACCAATAGTTGAATCTTTAAGTAGAAAAAATTAAAATTGAGGTTTGAATAAGGATGAGGAGGTTGATTGGGGACTAAAATGGGTTAAAAGAGTAAAAAATGAATGATTTATGAAAGAAGAAAATTCCCTTCAAAAATCTAGACAATTTGAGAAACCTTGATGAAATTCACCCTAATCTACAATAAAGATGATCTCCAAAGAGGTAAAATGTAACATGGGGGAGAATCTAGGGTTTTTGGACTCTATTTAGAGGTGGAATTATAGAAAAATGTTAAACAATTAATGATATATAAAATAAATAAATTATTTCCTTAAATCTGGAAATGGGCTCATGGGTTGGCACAATGCTTTAATAAATCACCCAAATCCACCATTATTATGATTTACTAAGGGGTCCAAATGGATATGGTTAATTTAATAGGTCAGGGTAGTCCAAGTGGGAAGTTTAGTGGATGAAAAATTTTGAAAAACAAAGGAGTTATAAAATAAACAAATTTTGTTTTTAAATTTGGAAATGGGCTCACAGTTTGGCCCAAATCTGGAAGAAACTACCCCATTAAACATACCCCACAAAAGGTGCCACTAGGAGTGTCACAAATTCAATTCTAAGAAAACTCATCCTTATACCTTCCCTTTAAAAAAAGACAAGTCCAAATACCATCCAATACTTCCAAGACTAATTAATTAGATCAAGAACACCCGAGACACCAAATTTAAACCTGGAACACCCGAAAACCATGAGAAAACTAAGAACCAAAAGAAGATTTGAAACAAAGAATGGAATTTAAAATAAAAGTGTGAAAATTTTTATGATATTAATACTATAAATAAATAAATAAAACATAAATATGAAACAATAAATTAATAAAATTTCAATTTTAAATAAAACAACACAAGTAGATCACACAGGTCGCACTGTGCGTTAGATTGAGGTGTGGTTGATTCTTACATGTCATAAATGACTTATGGGTTATTTTACTAAAGTATCCAAAAAATATGAATGAATTTTATCATGTTTCAGTTTTTTGCATATTATTTTTACTAAAATTTCATTTTAAAAAGAAAACACATACTTTGAGTCATATCGGTCACATCGTATGTCAGTTTGATGTGAGATTGATTCATACACATCACAAATGACTTATAAATCATTTTACTAAATTATAAATACAATCATATCATTTTTTATTTTTTTTAGTGAGTGACATATGTTTTGAACTAAAATTTTGATTTTAGACTAATAATGGAAACTTGGAGTCATACTGGTTACACAATGCATCCAATTAAGGTGTGGTTAATTCCTACATTTCAAAAATGACATATGGATCATTTTCCTAAAGTATAAAAACAATATGAATGTGTTTTATTAGTTTTTATTATGTCACTTTTGTTTTTTACTAAAATGCCAATTTTAAATAAAAATACTCACTTAGAGTCATACCAGTCACACCATGCATCAGATTGAGGTGTGGTTGATTCCTACATGTCACAAGTGAATTATGAATCATTTTATTAATGTATCAAAACAATCCAAATATTTTTTTCTTAGATTTTATTATGTCACTTGTTTGTTTACTAAAATGATAGATTTAAATAAAAATACACACTTGGAGCCATACCAGTCACATCGTGCATCGGATTGAGGTACAGTTTATTCCTACACATTAAAATGACTTATGGATCATTTTCCTAAAGTATCAAAAAAAATTGAACGTGTTTTCTCAATTTTGAGCATGTCACTTGTTTTTTCACTAAAATTTCATTTAAAAGTGAAAACACACACTTTGAGTCACACCTCTCACATCATGTGTCAGATTTACGGGAGATTAATTATTAAATGTAAAAAAAATGACTTATGAATCATTTTTCTAAATTATCAAGATAATCATAGTGTGTTTTCTTGGTTTTTAGTGAGTGGAACATGCTTTGAACTAAAATTTCAATTTTAAACTGATAACTGACACTTTGAGTCATAATAGGGACACCATGTATCGGATTGAGGTGAGGTTGATTCATAAATGTCACAAATGATAAATAAATTGTTTTCATAAAGTATCAAAACAATTTGAATGTTTTTACTCATTTTTGAGTATGTCACTTGTATTTTTTACTAAAATTAATGTCAATTTTATATAAAATGACACACTTTGATTCATTTCGGTCACACCATGCATCATATTAAGATGTGGCTGATTCCTACACATAAAAAAATGACTTATGGATTTTTTTTCCTAAAGTATCAAAATAATCCAAATGCATTTAATCAGTTTTGATTATTTCACTTGGGTTTTTTACTAAAATTATTGTTAATTTTAAATAAAAAGACACACTTGGAGTCATATCGGTCATACAGTGTATTTGATTGATGTCTGACTGATTCTTACATGTCATAAATGACTTTTGGATGTTTTTCTTAAAGTATAAAAAAATATGAATGTATTTTATCAGTTTTGAATATGTGATGTGTGTTTTGAACTAAAATATAAATTATAAAATAGAAACATACAGTTTGATTCGTACCAAGAAAATTATATATCATATTTAGGTATGATTTATTGAGTATGTGATGTGTGTTTTTCGTTAAATTATCTACAACAATATAGAAAATGATAAGGAAATTAACTTTAAAAAAGTAGATAAAATGGTGAAAAAATAACTAGATAAGTAGTAGGAATTGGCCTTTTCTTGATGTCTGTATACATTCTTGACCCATTTCCTTATTTCCATTATCTTAGTTCCATCTTCGAAGTCCAGTCTCTCATGATCACAAGCAACATCGAACAAACCACCACAACATGAGAAAAATAATCCACCTGTATAAGAAAACAATTATTATGTTAGTAATACAATAAATAAATAAATTAGACATAAATATGAAACTAAAATTAATAAAATTTTAGTTTTAAACTAAAACCACACAAATTGAGTCATACTAGGTACACTGTATTGATTTCATGATCATAGTACACGAGTCAATCATCCTTGTTGATAAATATATTTCTTCATGATCTTTGTGAAAAATAAAAAAATAAGTATTAGATAAAAATGATGAGGAAATTAACTAAACAAATTTGATAAATAATTATAAAACAACTAAATAAGTAGTGGGAATTCACGTCTTCATGATATATCTATACAATATGACACCAGGTATGCTTCCCAATCATTTATAAATAGGTCTATTTAATCTTGTGAATACGAGGAATTTCGACAGTCATGTTAGTACTAGAAAAATATAAATACAAAAATAATTAATAAATATTTTAAATTAAATCGTAATTATCTTCAAAAATACCTTTTAAGGGATTCTAGTTTGTTGATGGTATATTATATCTATCATAATTTTGAAAACATAATAACCACAATCTTTTCCATTGGTTTGTTTTAGACACTGTAGAAACATTGATAAAAATAAGTAATTTGTTTTGATATGTGTTTTGATAATGAAATATTATTATATATACCCTAATAATTATCCACTTGTAGAAGTTGATAGGCTCCTTGTACACATAGACTACCCTTATACCATGATTTTTATGGTATTTAAACAGTGCCCTATCATAACATAATTATTATTAAAACATAATATAAAATATATAAATTGAATTTTAGTTCTAAAATTATGGATATAGTGTATTAAAAATTGATAAATGCCATCATGTGTGGTCATTTTTTTAGGTATCCATGCAGTTATTCAATAAAATAAATCTTTACAGTATCCAAATTAGATTTAATAAGTAACTAATGTTTCCTAAAAACAAAAAGGGATAATTAATATAAGGAATGAAAATATATTTTATATGACTAAATTTTATAGTTTTATCCATGCATCATTGGTAATAATAAGATTCTATCATCTATACTTTTTCTTTCAACCGTTGTGGTTAGTTTTTCTACTATTGCATCAATTTGATCTAACTCTAATGTGGTTAGTTCTATAGAATTGATGTGAGGAATAATGATTCCATATTTATTTTCATAGGGTTTTCCTAAAAAATAGTAATGATATAAATGCTTGTATAAATATGAATTGTACTTAGTCATAATTAACATAGTATATCAGTTATTGGAAAAACAAATCATAAAAACATGCATCATGTATATATTTAAAACTGATAATCCTAGTCAGTCATACTTTAGGGTTTCATTTAAATTATCAAGAGTAATTTTGTCTATAATGGCCTCTTTATACATTTGTTCTTAAAAATAAACTATGACATTACTACCCGTTTAAACTTTAATTTCACCCCATTCCCTTTGTCTGTATGTAATAAAATTTATCGGTTTAGACCTTTTTTCATTAATTATTAAATGTTTAGCATGAAAAATAAATTAGAAACTAATACCTCCTTATCGACATGTTTTTTACAAGATCTGATGGCCATGCTACAAATGTTCCAATATCTTTCTCTACCATATGAATATCTATGTAATCCAGTGGAATAGGTGGATCCGTACTCGGATCATGAGCTATGCTAATCTCAACTCTCGTATTAACTATTGTAATTTTTTTGTTGTGTAGAGTATATTATTGGATATTGAATATGGTAGCCCTCGCAATAAGGTGATGGGTGGGTGTTGATAGATATAAATCACAATAATTTTCAACCTATAGAATATCAGTACAGTTAAGGTATTAGTTTCTACCTAATTCACATTTCATAGAAAAATTATGATAATATTGATTACCTTATCTAAGGCAGCTCTTTGAGGGGAATAGCTCACCTCAAAGCTGGTGGGGGTGGGGGGATCTTCATGTATTGGTTTTTCTTGAGTTGTTTCTTTTATTTTCTTCCTCCCCATAACATTTTCTAAAAACTCATACTTCTAATGAAATTTTTATTCAAGACCAGTTAATTGTGTCTGCATCTCTTCCATTTGTTTATCTCTATTCCCCTATTCCTTTTTTCTCAAAATATGTTTGGGGTGTCACCCCATAACCCGCACCTCTAACGCGACCATACTATTCTGGTTGCTTCAAGCCCACTGGTAGTAGTTTTTCATCTAGTATATCTAATGGTGATTCTTGTGTCTAAGTTAGATAAAATATATATTAAAATAATTAATCGTTGTTATGTAATACCAATTTAAAGCAAAAAAAATATTATGTCACACTAACACATGCTTTTGACACTTTTTGTGTGTTTTTATCTATTATAATTTCCTCTTTTTTTACATGTGCCTTCTTTTATAGAACATGGCATGGGATGGAAGTATATTTGCAATTGGTTTCATCAATCTATATATAAATATAGGAATATAACTATGCTTATGTTTCATATCAGATAAAATTTTTACGGTAGATTTAAAATATGTACTAATTATTTTCAAGTGAAGTGTACACCATCCTTGCTTTATGGTAAGGGTATGTTGTTTTTTATTCTAATTTATTATTTTCATCACTCAGTTGTTGTTTCATAAATTAAGAATTTTTAATCAAAGTGATTAATACCTGTATTTTCAAACAATTTATTATCATCCATAATGTACCTAAAAAGATGTCTCCTCATAATGGCCAGTAAACGCATCTCATGCTTCTTGGATTATCATGTGTGTATACATTTCCGATGGTTTTGGGTTTATTTTACCTTCTGCATCTTTGAGATGAAACTTCATTAGAATTGTATGAAAGCATCCATGATCCTTTCTAGCAAGAATTAATATAAATTTCCATCAAGATTCATCTACTATAAATTCACTCTCAAGGGGATAATGAAGAGTAATTCAATGTTTAATTATTATTATTTTAGTAAAATAATGAAAGCATATCATAATGGTACCCTAATCGCTTCCCAAATCAGTGTCTTAAGAATGGGAACAACATTTTTTTATGAATCTATATCAATCATAATGCGCTTCTGAGTGGTGATCCTAATAAAACTACTGACCATGGCCTTGTTAGGGTTAACATCCTAGCCACATGCATTCTATTCAATCTCGCATTTTATGCCTTTGTTTCTCACCTTAATATTTTTTGTTAACACTATCACACTATAGAACTCCTGATTTTTATGGTACACCTGTTGTTTTCTATTGACCATTTCCTATATTACAACTTTATCAATATCTTATTCCTATATATTGGTAGCATTGACATGTTTATATAGTTGTTGTTCCTCTACATTTGGAGAACTAAAAGGATGAAAAACATTTTGTTCCTAAATATTGGGAGCATCAACATCTGTATAATTAATTGTCCGTGGAAGTGGTTGAACATTTAATTTAGATTATGTAAATTTATTAGTGAACAAATAATAATATGAGTACAATGTATATTAAAAAATATATATAACCTGATTATTGAACTCTTTTTTAAGGTTGAAAGTATTTGAACCCACTATCGAGTATCCAAATACCTTCATTTTAGTCTCCTCTAACATACAATAACTTTTCTACATTGGGAACGCTGTGAAGTGATTGTGATGTACCAATGAAAGAGTCATCCCAAATTGAATTTTTATATTATCGTTTAGTGGTTTTGGTCAATAATAGAATAATTGACCACTTTTGGTTTGTAGGATCTGGAACATAAAATACATGTATTTTCTTTGATTCCATTATAAACAGTTTTCCTTTGTAACCTTGCTTAATAAAATCCATTTTCACATATCCCAATTCATCTATTTTAACTACACTCTTATTATCAACCCACTTTCAATGAATAATCAGCACTTAGAATGTTGTATAATCCTATTCCCATATTTTTATGATGATTTAAAAGTATGAAATATTATCATAAATTGTATTTTTTTCCTTGGTATCAAATGAATTCATTGCTTCAAAAATAAGTGTAACTCTACTATTTTTAATGGTACTTCCTTCATTGTGTTCATTTTTATATAATGTATAACCATTATAAGATAATACATGCCCACTTAGTCCTCTGGCTAGCCATTGAAGTCATTCTGAAATTGAATTCGTATTTTCATCTGACTCCTTAAAAATATGATCTCAAAACCATCCTATAAACTTTCAATTATGTGTATTTGATATCCATATTTTATCCCTTAATGGATTCAAATGACTAAGAATTTCTTTGTGAGTTTCAACATATTAGGAAACCTCTAAAATACTATGAAAAAGAAAAGGTAGAACTGATCTCTACCTATGATAGTGATTGTGACAATATCTATTCTAAATATTGCTTCACTAAAAAACCGCCTAGTGTGATGAGATTTTGGTAGACCAATGCTTTTCACGTTGAATAGGTAGTCGATACAAAATTCAATGGCTTCCTCAAAAATATATTGCTCCATAATAAAACCTTCTGTATAACTTCAATTTTTGACTTACCCTTTCAAAATATTCATATCTCGTTCAATGGATTACATCTATATATAATATATAGGACCACATAGTTGAATCTCTCTTACCAAGTAAACCATCAAGTGAACCATCATATCAAGGAATGTTGGATGGAAGAACATCTCCAAGTCATATAATATAGCATCAATTTCCTTTTATATAGTTATAAATTTCACTGAGTTCATAAATTTATTGTATATATATTTGAAAAATAAATAGAGCTTGGTTGATGTATTGTAGACATTCTTGGGAAAAATGCACCGTAAAACTACAGGCATTGGATATTGCATCATAACATGACAGTCATGTGATTTTAGACCCTTTAACATTTAATTATTCATTGAAATGATATTATTTATATTAAATGAATACCCATTTAGAACCTTTATATCATTCAATAAGTTGTAAAAAAATAATATTTCTCCTTCCTGGAAAGAGTGTAAGCAGATGGAGGAAGAAAAGTCCATTTTCACCCTTCACTAGCACCAACTCTACCCATATTCCCATGTCAATCATGTTCAACCTAGACTTAATTCAATCCTTTTTTCAGGTTCATTTAGTAATGTATCAATGAAACTATCACATACATTTTTTTCAACATGCTTAACATCAAGAAAATGTTTGACATACCAATAATTGCGGTATGGTAATTCAAAAAAACTGATCTCTTTTTTCAATTGGTTTTTGTAATGTTTTTTTAAAAGGGTTTACCAAGAACAGTTTCCATATATTTTACTTTCTCAAATAGTTGATCACTTGTTAGTGAATATGTTGTTGTACATTCTTTTGAACTCTCATCAAATGATATCATCCAAGATCAGTACTTATGTTACTGTGGTAGAAATATTTGATGTCCTAGAAACACATTCTTCGATGAATTTTTCGATCTAATTAACTATATACCTCATTCACAAATGGGACATCCTTGAGTTCCTTTAATTCCATTTTTTGAAAATTTTCCATAAGCAGTAAATTCATTTATCATCCCATATAACATGGCTCTCAACGTGAAATCTTCATTTCTATAAGCATCATGCAATGTAACAATTGAATCCTACAATAATTTAAAATCTTTGATCAATGGATCCAAATAAAAATCAATATCATTACCCAGTTGTTTTAGTCCTGATATATGCATAGATGACATGATATATTTTCATTTCATGCATAACCACAATCGAATGTTATAATTTACCAACATAATTATCCATGTAATGTGATTGTTTCTTTCAAAACCAAAAGGATTTACTCTATTTATAGATAGTGCAAGACAAAGGTCTCTCGGATCTCTTCTAAATTCAGGATACTTGTGATCAATTCTCTTCCATTGAGGAGAGTCTTATTGGTTACAAAGTTTCCCATCTTTATTTCTTGTATCTTCATGACATGTCAATTTCCTTGTAGTATCCTCACTTCTATATAGGTGCCCAAACATTGGAATGATTGGAAAGTACCATATAACTTTTGTATAACATAATTAATCTTTCTTGTATCGAGAATCACCACACTTTGGGAATTATTTAAGTGATTTTTGGTCTTTTGAAATAGTATACATTCATTTGAAAAGGAATGTATTATTTTAGTGATCATACCCATTGAACATAGAATTTATTTATCATCATATGTTTCTCTAAGAAGCTCATTATCTTCTGGGAGCATATCATTCAAGAGAGCAAGTAGTTTAGTAAAACTAGTTTCACTCCATATATTTCCATCTTTTAAATTATACAGATTTAGTACGGATGATAATGTCATATATTTAGTATAACCATCATATAATCGTGTCTTTGAACAACTCTTTATCTTCTCAAGAAATTTTGAAAAATCACAAAGTTCATCTTCAACTGTCATTTTCATTTCCACAATATCATATTCATAATCATTCACACATGTAATCACATTCTTTATATGTTCTTCTTCATTTTCCACACTTGCAATCATATTAGATGATCCATAAAACATAGTGTTATCCTATTCACTAGTTGAATTTACTTTTTCCATGTGTTTAGTCTTATAACTTCAATCTATTTTTTGACTGATAAAGTGTTCTTCCAACTCCTCTAGACTAATTAGTCTTGAATAAAAATATCATAAACCTAGACAAAGGATTTGAGAGGTGTCATATAAATGATCTTTTTTAAACTTAATGAACTATATCTCCCCAACTTCATACTCTTTTGTCATATGATTCGAATCCATCCATTTTTTATTCATATCCATCCTATTTGATTTTGTAATATTAATATTTAAAAAAATACAAAAAAATGGTCCTTTAAAATAAGGGGAACCCAACATTTTAATGTTTAAAATAATTTCATAATGATTTTAAGGAAATAGATAATTGAATTTAAGAAAATAATTACCCCACCAGTGGTAGGTGTTATCCTCTAAATTTATCCACAATGATCACTGATACCTGGTATAGGATAACTACTTCTCAGGGTAGTTCAATCAACATAGGTACATGTCCATAAGATATGGGTGATGAGTCTTAGGAAACAAAATACAATAATAACTATTCATGTGATGAATCTGGTGAGGATGATAGTTTTATCCTTAAATCAAAATGTTCCCTGGTTGGGGAGTTGGTGAAGCATCAGAGAACATTTCTTAGATTGTTGTCTAAATTTGGAAAAAGTATCAGTAGTAATATTATCCCTACAAGGGGCTCCTTGATTGGTGTGACTATGAGAGGTATTGGCTAGATGGTCTTACATGCACACCCCTCCAATGGCCTGAAGACCTTCATTTTTTATTGATTTTGATAATCCACCTTTCAAGGGGTGAGGTGGAACCCTTACCAGGCCCGTAGTCATAAGTATTACATGGCCCATAGGCCTAGGAGGAATTCAATGCCCATAAGCTTCAAACATTACATACAACCCAGAATAACTACTTGGAACTGCTTCTCCCCTACATCTTCATCGTGAAATCAGCTCTCCACCTTTGTATGGATGTTCGGATAGGCTTTCCCATGCATAAACAAGCTTGTCCCGATGGCAGGTGTCACACCCTCTCATTCTTGCAATCAGTTTTTCTTCTACTATGGTGAAATCTCATTGCTCCTCCTCCTTTTGAAGTTTGTTCCTTGTAGGTTTTCTAGTTTGCATCTGCACTAAAGGTGTCCCGAAGGCCTTGATGTAGCTCGCAGTCCTTACTGACCCGAAGGCCTAGGTGGCCTAAAGGCCTTAAAGGACTCGGGGACCAAATCGGTGTCCTAAAGGCCCAAACGGGGGAATATTCCCAACTGATATAGTTCCAAACAGTGCCTGCTATAGTTCCCACTACAGTTCCTGCTACAGTACCCGGAAATTAGCCTCTTCCTGGATTTTATCACAGGTCTCTTGGATGCACTTAAGGAGTCCTCACTAACTGGGATGAGGCTCATGTGCTTACATGCACTCATGTTGATACATTTTTTGTAGTTTCAACATTTAAAGAAATCCTTCAATTACTCCATGAAAAGGAAAAGGATTTTGGTATGATGATTAAATTTCGGTAGAGCTTATCTTCTTATAAGGACATGGTTATGAGAGTTAGTTCATTATGGATATCCTATGGGTTGGATGGAGTTAGTGAAATGTCATTTCCATGGTGTTATTATCAAACTATATTATATAGGAGGTGATATTCTATGTATATAGGAGGCCTCTGAAAGTTAATATGATCATATAAATATAGATACCACCCTTTTTCCTTACACATGTATGAATTTATAACTATAGATACCACTCATATCATTGAATTTATAAATATAGATACCACTAAACTTTTTGACACATATTTTAAGGAGTGATTGAAAAGTAAAAATAAATTAGTATGTTAGTGGATCAAAACTTTAATAAATAATAGAGGTTAATTTCTAAATATTCATTGTAAAAGAAAAAGTGTATCACTTATTTATCGCCCCTTCTCAGGGATAAATTACCACTACCCAAGAATATTGAATGTTTCTTAGGTTTTTTTTGGAGTGGATGCTTTTCTTGGATGATACCAAGGTAATACATTGTTTTATTTTTCTAGTTTCATACTTTATATAAAAAACAAACTGATACATAATTTTATGGATGTATTTTGATAAAAGGTCTGGGAATAAATTGAAAATATAATTTGAGTGGGTGATGCGAGAAATTCATACAACTTACATCTTAACATAGGAATCCAATTATGTAATTGACATCTTGATAAATGATCAATGTTAAAACTCTATCGGTGTGGGTTTTAACATCCATTATGTAAATTATTAGTGTTAAAACCCTGTTGGTGTGGGTTTTGAAATTATTTATTAAATAATTAATGTAAAATGTCACATTTAATATCAATTTTATCTAAAATTAAAACAAATGAATTTAATTTTAGTTATATGTATAACTAAACTTAAAAGTAATTTTTTCCAGCGTGCCATTTTTATTTTTCACAGAGCACTTTTTTGTGGTGGTTTTTAACATTTATTATATAATAAGAAATGTTTAAAATAGTTTTAACAATGGTTAATATATATAAATAGTGTTAAAATCCAAGTTTTTGATGTCATTTATATAAATATATAACATTAAAATTAAAATTTCAAATCGCGCACTCATAATGTTTCAATTTCTTTATAACACACCCATTTGATTTATTTTCCTCCCTATAAATTTATCATGTCACAAGAACACTTTATACAATACCTTTTATAAAATTTCCTTCCACCACATTCTACATTCATGATTTACACCTCCTTCATTGTTTCAATGCTTCTTTATTCCACCAACTCTTCATTCTATCACTTTGCCATGGTATTTTTAATATTTTATCATTATTTGGTTTTTTTTATGATTTATTGTCTTTATATATATATATATATTTGATGATTTTCTTTTTTAATAATATCACTTCTTTGGATTGAGTATAAATGTTAAAGCTTCTGCATGAGATTTATTAAAAGAAGTTTAAAATTTTGAATGAGTTCTTCCCTGAAAAGGGAAAACCTTCTCTGTATACATAAAAGTTACATTTTCAATCTAAGAAAAATTATCAAAGTTTGTAACCATATTGAGAAATGTAAGTCTGAATATTGAGTTTACATAAAGGTCATTAGGTGGTACATAAGATTCATTTCCACTAACAGGGGATGATACGTAAGATTCATTTTCATGACTCAAGCATGATGCATATGGTTCATTCCCTTTACTATTTGTGGTGAAGAGTCAGCCACACCCTGGATTGATGGTCATACTGTGAAGGAAAAATGTAAAGTTTTATCAATCTTAAAATATAATTGATATTTCAAACAAAAGATCATGGAGGATCTAATTGAATTTGATTTTACTATTTATTTTCATATATTAAGAAAGTTAAACCTAAATTTAAAAATAAATAACAATGTTTGTTTCAAGAATTTAGTAAGATATTCCCTTATCAATTAACTTTTTAAGTAAAAGAAATTAACATCTAATTGAATTTTATATTACTAAAATTTTCTTACAATCCTTTTACATATAATTAAATAATAATATTCATTATATAGAGTTTATAAATATATAAATAGATTTTATGATAAATAAAAATATACAGTTGAATAAAACATATAATTTTATAAAAGACTTCAAAATTTATTTAAGAGTTACATTAAAAAATATTATATAACACTTATTGGGATTTTATTTTAGTTGAAATTTATTTTATTTTATTCATATATTTAATTTGATGAAAATCTATTCAATTCATTAATATAAGGATAAAAATAACATTAGTTTTAGAATTTTTGAAAGATTTTAAAAAATATATGTCAATAATATATAATTGAAAGTTTAAACACATCTTGATAAATTTCTAGTTAAAAGTTAATATAAATGTAGAAAAAAGACATATATTTTGATACATTGATTATTTTTCTCATTTAAATTTTTTATATCAAACATATTTTGTAGAATAAAACTAAATTTTACTTTACTAAAAAAAATTTCTTTAAAAATTAATGCAATAGTAAATTCAATTTAATCTGTCAATACTAAAATTTAACTATAATACTTAATTTCATATAATTAAACAATATCAAAAAAGTAATATATATTTGGAAAACTTATATGGGATGAGGTATTATTTTAATCATGAAACCCTTCTTGATAACTATGATGAGTTCACGAAGACTGTGAGGACCACCAAGAACAAGGGATGAGAGGGGGAAGGGGTCAATAGTGATTTTATAATACCCCAATGGTGGTGGGTGGTGAATATTGATAGAAAAAATATTTTAAATTTCTTTATTCTGAATTTCAATTTTTTTAATCTCACTATTGTTTTATTATAAGGGTATTTGTCACATTCTATGTTTTAGGATCATTTTTTAGCTTAATTTCTAAAATGGATTATTTTGGAATTTAACTGTTTTAATTTATTTTAATGTTTTTCCATAACTTTTTCTTAATTGATCCAAATTGAAAAATTAATATTTTATAAGTTACTATTTTTTGTGGGATTCATTTTATCCTTATGGAACCAAAGCTCAATCCATCATTTGTGAGCTCAAATCCATCTCACAAGTCAGACCTCGAAAACTGTGCACAGATTTGACGAATTTTATTGTTGGGACTATATATCATAAATGACCAAAACAAATGATCTGATATTTTACATGGAGAAATATTACATCTGGATTAATAAGTTTTATTCATATGGTCTCACCTGATTATTTCATTCTCAAGGCCATTAATTCATTGTAACTCATTGCATTGGAATACAAAGAGTCTATTTGGAAGAATTAAATATCCAGAGTAATTTGGATATATCTCTCTCCCCATGTGTTTAATGATGCTCAAATTTTTTGGTTAGATATAGGATAGATATTGGAATAACTTTAAATAAGACTACTTCCCCAAATTATGTCATTTAATGGATCATCCATGCACATACTTTTGGAGGATGATTTTGGAGCCAAATATTTCACTCCCTTTGCCAATAAAAGTGTATCCCTCTTTCATTTCAAAGTGTTGGAAACTTAGGGGTAGCCTTTGTTATCCATTTTTCTATAGTTTTTTATTTTATTTTATTTTATTTCATTATTTTATTTCATTACATGTTTTAATTTAAGTATTGTCCTTTCTCTCATTTTTCTTTCTCTCTTTTGTTTTCTCCCCCCGTTTTCTTCATCACTGTGAACTCTTATGCTCGTGATCATGAGTAGCTAACCCAAGGAAGTTTTTAGGAGAGTAATCCAGTGAATAAACCAAGTCTTTGAAAATTCATTTTTAATGTTTCTTATTTACTTAGAGTTAGGCTAAAAGGGATCTTAGTGGGAAAGGCGCCTTTGTGTCTCCACTTGCCACCTGAGGCTTTGTTTTCACTTCTGTCATATTCTCCCTCGATTGAGGAGGTGGATGTGCGCTCTCTCAGCAATCATTGAGTGTACTATATATTCACAACCATAGTAATAAGGGTATGTTCATGTATAAGATGGATCATTCTCATTAATTATATTTGAAGGTAACAAAGAGATGATGAAGGTTCACTCTGGATAATCTCCTAAGAGGATCTCCTTTCTTTCAAACATTATTTTATCTGTATTCATTCTGTTACATTGCATTTGCATATTTAATTTTAGTTTTGCATTTTCAATTTTTAAATATCATTTCTTTTCATTTTATTTCATTAATAAAAAAATATAAAAAAATGTTGGATTAGATGTAGTGATTTCTTGACCACAAAAGCTCCTCAAGAGATCGACCTAGGTCAACCTCTATGCTTCACTTAGTTATAAATATTTTTTAGAGCACGCACGACAACGCTTCATAAAATTGACACCATTTTAGGGGAGCCAAGTGGTCTTCACTCACTATTTTTATTCACATTTTGTAAATTATTTTTCTTTATTTCATTTAAAAAAATACAAAAAAATCATAAATTTTAAAAACTAAAAAAATCTCTTTGTTCATAATGTCTTTCAATTAAAACTTTTTATGCGTGGATTGAACAATATCAAGTTCCAGAAGAAGTATATAATGATATTGATGCTAAGTATCATAGGATTAGTAATGTAGTGGAAAATTTGGAGATCCAAATAGAGTTGATTTCTGAACACGTACAAGCATACCAAGAGAACCCCGAACCAGAACCGGAACCTGAACAAAAATGAGTGGTGGAAGAGATTTCACCAATAATTTTTTATGTTAAAGAAACTGAGGAGGGTTACAATAAGATTCTAAAGGAACTAATAATATTATACTGTACTCAACCATTACTCGAGGAGTTCCCTGAAGTACACATGCCAGCTGATTCACTTATGGGAGATCAACAATTTTTGGAAGAATCATGGAATCTCTTTGTTAAAGATAACCTGAAACTTGACATTCTCATCATTGATATTGAAAAATAAAATCCTTTTGACCTATCTCTTGCTTTAGAATATGAAAAATAATATACACCTGTTTATATGGAGCTTCCAATGTTCCTTCCAGAAGAGATCAATTTCTAAGCTAACATACTTGAAAGGGGAGATTTATTTATTAATTCATCGTGTTTTAATCTTATTCAAACTAAATTGTTTTCTAAATTCTCTTTTCCTGAAATTTTTGATACATCACAAATGGAGTATACATTGGGTGTTAAATAAGATATCACCCATGTGGTGGTGATTGAATAAGAAGACTCGGAGAAGCTGGTGGTGGTGTGATTGCCTCCTCTACAACAACTTAAATACCCTATAGAGGAGGAAACCATGAAAGTCAACAGGGAGTGCCCCTATTTCTTTTCCATCCCAATATTGAAATCAAAATATATCTTTATTATTTATTGGTGGTTGGTAATTTTCTTATATTCTATGGGTTTATCTATTTTCAATGTTTACTAATGGACATTGGGAAAACTCACATGTGGAGGTTCATCTCAAAAAAACCACACCCACCTTCTGATTGGGGATAATCTACTACAACTGTCTGACTAGGGGCAGTAAGAACCTAGCACCCGCTTGGGGGGTCAAACCAATCATTATACCTTTTATATTCCCTTTATTGTTTATTTTTATTTATTTTTCTTATGTTTTTTCATTTATTTCTTGTAGTTTTAAAGTGGTAGTAGCTAAAAGCTTAACTCAAGGCTTCCACTGAAAAATAAATTAGGTTGTATCTTTTCTTTTCTTTATTTTTTTTCTGCCTAATATAAATTATGCATGAAAATTTTCATGATATTATTTGATCTAAAAATAGGGTAGTAAATGGAACAAGTTTGGGGGAGGTATTTAAACTTATTTTAGTAATTTTTTGTGAGCTTTCATTTTTTTCATTTTTTTTTTTGAAATTTGCTTGTTTCCCTTTTTCATTTTTCATGTGTGTTTTTAGGAATCTTAAGCTAAATTGAATACTTTGGAAAATTAAAATCATCCTGGTATTTTTGTAAAATTTATTTATTTTAATATTTAAGGATTTAAATTATTTTTTAATGAATTTTGTTTCTTGATTTACGATCTTTTCATTTGAAGAAGTTTGACTGATTGTAAAACTCGTGTGAACTAGTACTGTCCAAATTTAAAATCTTGCCCAACCCGAGAGATTTATAAACCTTTTTGACATTTTCTTACACTTATATTTTTCTTTAGAGTCTTGAGACATGTTATGTGAGTCATAACTTGTTTTTTTATCTTTTTCAAAGCTGTTAGAGTTCATTTAATGTGTCAAGTATGATTGTGGTGTCACTTTCAAAGCCCCTTTTGAATTAAACTCTTATTTTATCATACCTTTTCATATGACCTTCTTTAAGCCCCTAGTATCCATGAAATACCTTGTTATTCAGCCACATTACAAGCCATTTATCCCTTTCCAACCTTCTCTAGAAGATAAATGCATGATTATTGTTGAAATCAAGTGTGGGGGAGGGAGAATATGGGATTTGTTTTGCTTTCCTGAAGAATCTGTTTGAGATGAATTGAAAATGTTTCCACATTTATTTCTAATTGGGTAAAATAAATGTCATGATGGAAAGATGGATGGGTATCCTAAAATATCATTAAACATTTTTTCCTAGTGTTCACCAATTTTTGAAGATCAAAAGCTGCCTCTCTTTTCCTCAAAAACATGATTCTGAAGAGAAATCTAGATTTACATTCAAGATAAAACAATGATATAATTGGGGAAAAGAGGAAAGAAATTAATTTATGATGAAATTCCAAGTTTTAACTTCCCAAATAAATATTTTTTTTAGGTGAATCATTTTCTAGCTGATTTAGGAGCATGCCATTCTTGAGCAAAATTGTTTTCATGCATTTACTTCACTTTAGAGCTTAACCCTCCTCATTATGTCTCAGATGTTTATGCATTTAAAACTTTTCAACCCTTATCCTCAAAATAACCCATGAAAAATACCTCATTATTGACACATTTTTTACTCTGTGAAAAGTAGATATTAGGAGGATATCAAAACTATGGAGATCACACATGTTCTTGGGAATGAGAAAAACTCCACATTAAATATCCTTGAGTGAAGAGAGAAATATTTTTTCAAAGAGGTAGGTGTGAAATACATGTGAGTATTAACATGAAACTGAATGTATTCTTATTATTTTTGAAAATTAATGATATTTTTATCCATGTAGGTGGCATGATATTTTCTTTGATATGATAATTGAGTTGTGTTGTCATTTATGCTTTGAGAAGTTTGTTTTTGACCTTGGTATAAGACGATTGCCCAGGAGTGAAATGTTTAAGTGTGTAGGAATTTATCGAACAAATATTTTCAATTATTTTATTCTTAATTTCAATGTTTTCAATCCCAAAAATGTGTTATTTCAAGGGCAGTTGTAACATTTTATGTTTTAGGATCATTTTTTAGCTTAATTGTTAAAATGGATTATTTTAGAATTTAACTGTTTTAATTTATTTTAATGTTTTGGCCATAACTTTTTCTGAACTGGTCCAAATTGAAAATTTATTATTTTATAGGTTCCTATATTTGGTGGGATTAATTTTATACTTATGGACTTAAATCTCAATCCATCATTTGGGAGCTCAAATCCAGCTCACAAGTCAAGCCTCGAAAACTGTGCACAGATTTGACAAATTTTATTGTTGGGACTATATCTCAAAAATGACCAAAAATGAGATGATATTTTACATGGATAAATAATACATCGGGATGAATAAGTTTCATTAATATTTTATCTCATGATTCTTTCATTCTCAAGGCCATTAATGTATTGGAACTCGCTGCATTGGAATACGAAGAGTCTGTTTGGAAGAATTAAATATCCTGAGTAATTTGGCTATATCTCTCTCTCCACGTGTCCAATGATGCTAAAAGTTTGTGGATCTACAGAGGAGATATATGGGAACAAATTTTAAGAATAAAACCACCAAAAATTATGTCATTTAATGGATCATCCATGCACATACTTTTGGAGGATGATTTTGGATCCAAATATTTCACTCCCTTTACCTATAAAAGTGTGTCCCTCTTTCATTTCAATGTGTTGGAAACTTAGGGGTATACTTTTTTGTACATTTTTTTATTTTAGTCTTTTATTTTATTTTCTTTCATTTTGTTATTTAATTACATGTTTTAATTTAAGTGTTCTCATTTCTCTCCTTTTTCTTTCTCTCTTTTGTTTTCTCCCCCCATTTTCTTCATCACTGTGAACTCTTATGCTCGTGATCATGAGTAGCTTACCCAGGGAAGTTTCCAAAGGATTAATCCAGTGATGAAACCAAGTCTTTGAACTTTAATTTTTAATGTTTCTTATTTACATATACTTAGACTAAGGGGGATCTTGAAACTGAGCTTAAATGAATGCTGAAAATGACTTTGTTTCAAGTTCAATTCTTTTGAATCCCATGCCACATTTCACAGTCTTTATATTTGAAATCACCTTCCCATGAGGCTTATGAACCCTTTTTGTCAAATACTTTTCATTTACCTCACTTCTTTAGAGAACCAGACCATGCTTGTTTTAACCAGAATTTGATTTATTCCTTTCAAAACTTGAGGGTTTGAGGTACATGTGTTTTAAATGATTAAGGCATTTACTTGGTTTTAAATCCCCATTTTAAATATAATACTTTCATTTTTTCCTACCTTGTACATTTAACCCTTGTAGCCCTTAGAATCCATGAACATCCTATTAGGTTAGCCACATTACAAGCCAATTTTCCCTATCCAACCTACTCTTAAAGTAAAATTGCATGATCTAGTTGAACTTAAGTGTGGGGGAAGCTGTCTTGTGTTGTGATACCTCATTTGGTGAAACTTTCGGTGGAAAATAAAATGATGAAGAGATGTTTTTACTGCTGAAAAAAATCATTCTATTGAAATATATGCCTTTTCCGGAGATTTCATGATAAAAGAAGTTGTACCTTTTCTGGAGCTTTCATGATAAAAGAAAGTTGTGCCTTTTCTGAAGCTTTCAAGAAAAATCTAGTTTGAGCTGTTTGAACATTCCTAGATTTTTCATGATGATGGAGCTGAATTTATACTAAGGGGAGTGGGGAGGATACCATACTTGAGTGAAAATTATAATTGTGCAATTTTTCTTCAAAAATTGTCAAGTCCTCCTCATTCGGCCTCAGAATTTTTCACATAAAATCCTAACAACCAAAAGCCACAGAACAACCATGAAAAGTCCTCATGATAAACACGTGTCTTTGAATCACATTGGGTGGATAATTAGGAATTTTTTAAACCTATGGTGACCCTTGCATTGGTTTGGATGAGAAAAACTTTGTTGAATATTGATATTTGTAAGATGTGAGAAAATTCATGTGAGGTAGGTGTCTTGTGTGCATGGGAGGAGAAATGAAGAGTAAAAATATTGAATTATCTGATTTGAGAACTTATAATAATGGTTATTAATGAGGCATGATATCTTTTATTTCTTGGTATAGAATTGGTGGATCACATTGGCATGTGTTTTGAATTTTCTTTGATTTGATTTTGATGTTGACTTGTCTGGGAGTCCAAGTGATAAGTGTGGGTAAATTGATAGAGATAATATTTTAATTATTTTTAATATGTATTTTAATGATTTAAACCCTTCCAATTAATCAATTTGGGATTATTTGTATCATTTTAGTGTTTTTGGTGAATTTTGGGCTTAATTGTGGAAATTGGTTAATTCTGAAAATTTAGCAGTTTTGTGGAGATTAATTTTTTCATGAATAACTGTTACAATTTTGATGTAAATTGAGTGATTATTTTTTTTAGGCTTTTATTTTTAATTTTCTACAACTTTGTCTTCTGGACCAAGGTCCAATTCTATACACAATGGCCCATGAAAATTAATCAAGTGGAAAACATTTTCTGACTGACATAATGGACATCACCTCAATGATTGAAGAATATCTCAGCCTACATAACTTCAAATGAATTTATTCTAGCTGTAATATAAATATAACTCCGCTTAAAATTTCTACAATAAATTTCATAAATAAATTCAGTCATTAAGGATTTATTTTAATGCATTCAAAAATAGTAAGTTGAAGAGTCGCCTTGGGCATAAAATGTTCTCAGGAATAATTCGAGTATAACTTTTGGTAAACATGTCCAAATTCTATGATATTTTGAGGAAGCATGAAAAAGATATATTGAAAAACATTTATGAAGGAAACTTCCTGATATCAGTCCTTTAATATACGAAATGAACTCAATATTTTGATGGAATAATTTTGGATGGAAATTTTCTACTCCACAAGCCTATAAATAAGAGTGTTCACTTCCATTCAAGGGGGTTGAAGAAGGTGCAAGGGGGTCTGTACTGGAGGATTTATTTCCTAAAGTTATTTTTATTTTCTCTTTTCTCTTTTTATTTGTTTCATTATGCTCTATTCTTCCCTTTTCAACTCTATTACCCTTCACAGGGAGGGGTAAAACCTCTGAGTGATCGGGGAAGGGAGAGTTTCACTTTTGTAATGTCGGGGTTTTGTGCTTAAATGTAAAACCCTATTTTTCTTTTGAATGATTTATATTATCAGTTTTTTCCAATTCTATTAATGTGATCATGTTTTGGTTTTGGTTTTTTCATTGTTAATAGCTTTGGTTGAAGACTTTTAATCTCCCTTCACCTAGTGCAATTTGTCTCGATCAAGCAGAATGTGTTAGGTGGTGAGTGTCCAGTGATCGTTGGCACATGTGTGGAACTAGTGAACTTTTTCTAGAGTACCAAGGAGAAAAAATCCCTGATCGAGGCTTGCCTTATTTTTTATGATTTTTTTATGACCTTCCATGCACTTAGGAGTGAGTTCCATTTCTTTCTTCAACCAAGGGTGATTGATAACTTGATCGAGGAGTCTTTTATTTATCATTCAATAGGAAGAGAGGGGGGATAATATTTATGACTATGATGACATTGAAAAATATGATCCTACCCTGACCCCATCACTCTCTTCATCCATTAGTGTTCAATATTTATTTTTAATTTCTTTCTTTATTTTTCAACTCAAACAATTTCAAAAACAATCTCTTATTCTTTCTTTAATTAAAGTGACAAATGTAATTGTTGTTATTTCCTCTCTGAAGACAACCTAGGTTATCCACTCTACTACATTTTAACTTAGGTAATATTTTTTTTGTCACACCCCATGATAGGTACATGTCAAATATACTTGTAGGTTAGGGGTTTTCAAGTAGGGGCAGTAGGATGTGGACATCATGGAGATTCATGGTGTAACGTCCCAGATTTGGATGCCACTTTAAGGTTCCTCATACCCGGTTGGTCACATGAAATCAAATGCATTTCCCCAAATTCCATAGGATATCGACTAGTAGCGAATGCCTATGTGTGATAGTGGGGAAACTATACCCTCATTGCCAGAGTATAACATAGCAGAATAAAATAATAAATCAATAGTGGAAGTAGTAATACCATACAACTGAAGTAAATAGTGGAAGACTGTTAATCAAAATAACCAGATGTCATAGCATACAAAGTATTATGTTGTATGTAACATGTTCTAGGAAAATATCCAAAATAGGATACACTTCAGAAATACATTATATAAGTAACAAAGTACAAAAGAGACAAAAGAAACTCAAAAGCATCACAAGCCTCAGCTTGGTCTCATGCTCTCCTAATCCTAAACAGCATATCAAGTACCTATAGAAGGGATCTTTCCCTTATCAACACTTGAAATAATATAATCTGTTTGGGCCCAAAAACATGACCTAAACAAGGTGTGAGACTAAATACCAGTAGGCAACACCCATGATTTGTGTCGATCTGCCAGTGAATATATATAACAGACATTGTATAATAATGAAAGAAATAAACTAGGAATTACTCAAAATTAAACAGTCCTACAAGCACTGGTTATCATGTATATTTATTTCATGTTCATTTACTATTAAATTAAATTGAATTCTATAAGTCTCAAGATCCGTACTAATCCTGAAAATCCCCATATAAAAGTAATAACAGGAGATGTCTCAAAAGACCATCTAAACAAGTGTAAGTGGAGACTGAATCCAATCTTGTGCTTTATCTTGGAAGACACATCATAATTCATTCCATTTCAATATTCAATTATAAGTAAATGTCAAATCATGAAATATAAACAAATATAAGTAGATAATTTCCTTGGTATCCCTCATTGGATTCAAGATTCACTTAGAATTTAATAAAGTCTCTATGAGTCGAACTACTACATTCGTGGCTAGCTCATGACTTGACACGATAATAACCTCTTTGAGTCCATCCATGGTCTTTTAACTGAGGCCATGGTTCACCCAAGGTATAAGGTTCAATATTAATATGAGCCCAACCTTTCCTTTTAACCATAGGTTATGGATCTCGCATTTTTATTTACCCCTTTATCATTTTATATAAGAAACAACATAGGTAAATTAAACTATTGCATGGATTTAACATCAATAACAAATGTGGTAAATTCATCTCACAAGAAACACCTGTATATTAAAATATTACATGGCTTAGAATTTAATCAAATTAATTTTAAACAACCCAAGAGGGGAATTTAAGGCATGCCTCATAGGCTTCCTAGGGAAAATATCCATAAATGGTCATTCACGGAAAATACAACCATGGGGTGGCCCTTAATTGTGGTAAATAGCCCTAAACATTATTTGAATCCCTTAATCAATTACCTAAAAACAATACTCAATAGAAATAGAAAATATTCATTCAAGGTGACACCCTAATAATGGTTGTGTGGAACTCCGACACATATATTCAACTTGATAATTAGCCAAAGGTATGAGACCACCTACCTCATGCTAGTATGAATCTCTTCGTCTAGTGTCAACCTTTAATTCGACCTAGAACAGAGTAGACATAAAAAATGAGCATAAACACTCAAGCCTCGATAACTAGGTCGAGAGAATAAATCATGAATAATGGCTCAAGAAGAATCGAGAGCTCACCGAGGGGATTCCAACGCATCTAACAGAGTTTGAATCGGAGATCAGACAATGAAATGGGAGGTCACCCTATCCTCGGATCTCCTGGGCGCACTGTTCGTTGAACGAAGGGGTGAGTTTCTGTTTGTCTAAGAAAAATGACGCTACTGCCTGATTTAACACAAAAAAATACATGAAATGTACTTGAAACTACATGTCATGTAGTGAATGTTTCCATACAGGTCATGTCCAGACCATTTTCTAACGTGCATCGGGATTATACAATGTGTAACCCTAATTACACACCGTGAACCTAGGTTACATGGTGTGTAACCCTATTTTTCCTCCACTTACTTAATAAAAACCTAAAAAGAGAAGATTCGTACATCAAAGGAATAATATTTTTCTTACAAACTCCCCACTTAAAGTAATTTGTCCCTGAATTTATCTTCCAAGGGTGGATAAGATTCATCTGAGAACAACTCTAGCCACTAAGAACGTACATCGGGATCCCACTCCCAGGTCTCATCCTGTAAACGGTTCTGCTTCCATAGCACCCATACTAGAAGAACTAACCAGCCTCAAAGAACCTTTGTGCTCCTTTCAAATATTCGTATCGTATACTCCTCAAAGGATGCATCAACCTGAAGCTCAACCACCTGAGGGATAAAAACATGAGATGGTTCTGAGTGATAGCGGTGAAGATGAGATACATGTAAGATGTCATTCTTGGATTAGTACCTCTGAGGTAACTACAACTGATAGGCAACTGACCCGACTCTCTCCAGAATCTCTAATGAACCAACATATCTTAATGAAATCTTGCCCTATCTATTGATCTGACTGTGTTCCAACCTTGGTTAAACACACAAGAAAACATGATCCCCAACCTCAAAATCTAGAGGTCGTCTACAAAGATCAGAGTAATATTTCTGATGAGACTGTGCAGTGGCCATTCACTTCTAAATCAATTGGACCTTCTCAGAAGTATCCTGCATGATATGTGGTCACAGTAAAGATGCATCACTTACCTCCAACCATCATAGGGGATAATGATATGTCCTACCGCATAAATCCTCATAAGGTGCCATCTATATCATCACCTGATAACTATTATTGTTGGTTAATTAATCTAGGAGAATTTTCTTCTCCCAAGAGCCCCCAAAATCTAGGATGCATGCTCACAGCATGTCCTCTAGCACCTATATCATACGCTCCGACTGACCATCAGTATGAGGGTGGTATGTTGTGCTCAGAAGCACCTATGTACCCAATGCCCTCTAAAAACTCTTCCAAAAACAAGACGTAAAACTGGTGTCCCTATCTAAAATGATAGAGCATGGGACCCTGTGTAGTCGTACCACCTATCGGATATACAACCTTCCAAGATCATCCACACTAAAATTTTCTTTGATTGGAAATAAATAAGAGGCCTTTTTAAGTCGGTCAACAACAAACCACACATCATCGTTACCTCTAGGCGACCTTGGTAAACCAATCAAGAAATCCATCATGACATCCTCCCATTTCCACTCTGGAATAGGTAACTGTTGTAAAATCTCAACCAGTTGTTGATGTTCGACCTTCACCTGCTGATAGGTGGAACACATCGTAACAAAATTGGATACCTCTCTCTTCATACTCGACTGCCAATACTATTGACGTAAGTCACAGTACACCTTGGTGACCCATGGATGTACTACCCAAGCTGAAGCATGAAACTTATGCATCAAATCCTCATGTATATCCACCCGAATCCAAACACATCCATATACATGAAGGATCTCATCGTCGCCTACCATCCAAACAAGTGGAGGGTCCTCACCTGACATACTCTCTCGTAGAACTAGGCCTTCAGAATCCGATAGTTGCCTCATCTTCACTTTGTCTAGTAGGGTATAGGTAATATCTAAGGATAGAAGAAACATCTTTCTCTGCCTATTTTGCACCTCCAAGTGCATCTTAGAGAATAACATCATAAGCTGAAACTCGCTACTAGCCTGCAGCATTGCTTGTATTTGAGTTCTCCTGCTCAAAGCATTAGCCACTACATTGCATTTCCCATGCTTGTAGGAAAGCTTGAAGTTTAAATATTTATGGTATTCCACCCACCTTCACTGCCTCATATTCAGATCACGCTGAGTGAAGATGTACTTGAGGATTTTGTGGTCTGTTTACACAACAAAATGCTCTCCAAAAAAGTAATGTCTCCAACAATGCAAAGTATGAACTACCGCAACTTACTTGAGGTCGTGCATTAGGTAATTCCTCTCATGTGGCTTCAACTACTAAGACCCATATGTAACGACTCATTCCCCATACATAAGAACTACTCCTAGCTCGATACCTAATGCATCGTAGTACACAGTGTAACTCCTTCCAAGATCTAGAAAAATCAGTATCGGCACCAAAGTCAATATCCCTTTCAACTCTTGAAATTTCATCTCATAGAAATCTTCCCATACATACTTTGAACCCTTTTTATTTAGGTACATCAACACCGCTACTAAACGTGAGAAATCTTGTATGAAACACTTGTAGTAACCAGCCAACCCCAAGGAACTCTACACCTCAAAGACATTCTTTGGATTCTACTAGGAAACTACTACTCTCACTTTATTTGGGTCCACTAAAACTCATGTCTTTGAGATAACATGACTCGGGAAGTGAATCTGATCTATCTATAAGTAGCACTTTGTGAGCTTATCATATAACTGATTCTATCTCAGTGTACTCAAAATGATCTCAAGATGTTTGGTATGGACATTTTGAATGTTAGAATACATGAAGATATCATCCATTAAAACCACAACGAATGAGTCAATATATGGATGGAACACTTAGTTCATCAGTTCTATGAAAACCGCTGGTGCGTTCATGAGACCGAATGGCATAACATGATACTCATACAAACCATACCTACTCCAAAAGGTTTTGCGATGTATGTTTGATGATCTAACATGAAACTATTGTTAACTGTATCTCAGATCTATCTTAGAGAAAACCCAAGCTCCTTGGAGATGATCAAAGAGATCATCTATTCACAATAGAGGATAGTGGTTCTTAACCATCAACTGGTTCAATTTCTGATAATACACACATAGTCTCAGGTTACCATCCACCTTTTTCACAAAAAGGACTGGAAAACCCCAAGGATAAGTACTGGGTTGGATGAAAGCATTTTCCTATAAATCCTCTAGATTCCTCTTGATCTCTTTAAACTCTATTGCATCCATCCTATAAGGAGTAATGGATACTGGTGTAGCTCCTAGCACTATCTCGATAGAGAACTCTACCTATCTCACTAGAGGTAAACCTGAAAAGTCTTACGAGAAGATTTCCCTAAAACGATCAACCACTGGAGGGAAATATTCTTGACGTGTTCCCTAGTCATCCACATATAATCTCACGATCTAGGCTATCATCCCACCCAACACACAATTATCGAGTCCAGCTCGGCTCACCTGGGCATCTCATTCACCTTTGTGTTAAAACGATCTTCCCTCTGGTGACTTAAAACTCACCATGTGGCAATAACAATCGATAAAGTCTTGAAAGGAGACCAACCAGTCTATTCTGAGAATGAAATCAAAACCTTTCATCTATAAGACATAGAGATCTCATAGGAAGTGACACTCGCCAACCTCAAGGGGGCACTCCTTGCACTGGCGCACACCTGTCATTATAATCCCTAATGGAGTGTCAAGAACCATTACATCATCATAAGTAAAAACAAGATCCCATGGGTCTCCATAATGGGTGCATATATAAAATTATGTGAAGCCTCAGTATCAAAAAGTGTAGAAGCTAAAATAAATGTGACTAGAATAGTACCTCTGAATGTAGAGGGTCCAAAATCTTGCTCTTGCTGGGTCTTTTTCACTGTATAAGTCTGACTTATACTGTGCCCCTATGACAATGTTTGGATACCCTGAGCTGATCCACCATATTGTTGCTGAGAACCTAGGTTCTTACTACTATGGCCACAACCACCACCTCGGCCCGAACGGCCTGATGCATTCCAGTTCCCTGACTTGTGAGAAGCTACTGAGCCTTCTCCTGAATGCAAAGTCAGTGCAGATCCTCTCTCACTAGCTTCTGCTGGAAACATATTGCATAAGTGTTGTAGATGACTCATCTTACCACAAGATCGGAACTCGAGTGGGTTCATTGGACAATGTTGTCTTGTATTCCCAATTATGCCACACTGGTAACGCCTCACTTGGATATCTGAAGATACATCCTCACTACTAGCATCACCACAAGAAAGCTCCAGACGATGCTTCATACTACCAGTCAAAACAGTATCAGATCTCGGTGCTGAACCACCCTAGCTCGCACCTCCAGATTCCCTCAGATTACACTCGATAATTATTTCCTGATTCACTATAGCGGATACATTAGTCACCCGGATGATATTTACCTGTGATTCGATGTCGTACCTGAGACCATCCTAAAAATGCATAGCCTTTGATAGATCATCACCCATCAGAATAGGTACGAAGTGCTAGAGCTTGGTAAAGCGGGTCGAGTAATCCATAACTAAAAAAGTGCCCTGCTCCATATTCATAAACTCCCAGGATTTTTCATCCCTCAGCGTCTCGGGATAGAATTAATCATAGAAGAGTGTTTAAAAGTATTCCCAATTCATATCCCAACGATGTTCCATATGAGTGTTAACATCCCTCCATCTTTTGGAGGAATCACACATCATATATGTAGCAAGCTTGACCCTCCACTCAGGAGGCATCTCCAGATGCTCAAAGATCGATAACAAGGCCTCTAGCTATGACTCTGCAACCTATGGTCTATCATCCCCCAAAAATGTGGGAGGATGCTGCTGCTGGAACACTTGTGTCAGCTCTTCTATAGATGTGGCAGGGTGTGGTTCTCCCTTAAAGGTTTGAATGAACCTCATAAATCCTTCAAAGAACTATGCATCAACACCTGTGTCCAGTATAATTGCTAGTGCCACAACTGGAACGACTAGAGAATCCATTGGTAGTCCATGGCCTACCACCTCCAGGTTATGATCATTGCCACTCTCCTAGCGTACAATTGGAGGTCATCATGGAGGTATGACTCTACAAAGTCAAGCACACACCTCAGTTCAAGTTCATTATCAAGGTTCGCAGTTCAAGAGTGAAAGAACTAAATAGGAAAAGAAAACCCTCAATGGTTACCAAAAGAGGAGTACACAGCGTGTTGAAACCATACACGGTGTGTACCCTCAATCTCCTACCCAAGCGTGTACTTCCACTGGCCTAGGTGTGTAACCATCCTAGGTACACAACGTGTAAGACTGGGACATGGCGTGTACTCAAGTCTTTCCTCCTAGACATGTAATTCTACATGGCCAGAGCCACATGGGATATGACTGTGTAAAACTACATGGTGTGTACATAAAGTACACAACGTGCACTATCCAAAACCATTGTTATTCCATGTTTCTTCTCACATGGTCGGATACACGATCATTTACTACATGGAATGTACACATAGTACATGGCGTGTACTTAAAAAATGTCTTTCTTCCTAAACAGAATAACACATGGCGTGTGTTCATAGAACCACACGTCGTGTGTCTAGGTTTCCGGACAGTAAACCTCTGAAACTTTCCCAGAACCCCGGTTTTTGAAAATTAAAATAAAGATACGCCAAAATCCGATCTATGGGGGCCTATACTCTCTGTGAATCAATGTTTGGAATCCATATATATAGCATATCATAACAAAATTAAATTTAAGACAACAACATGATCCACCAAATTCTGATCCAAGAGGGCTCATACACCTCAATGACCAAAGTTTTTCGTCCATCAAATTTGAACCATAGCATGTACCAATACACCTATCACAACAGTAGGAATATCTATCATGGTGTCTATCACAACAGCATGCAATCAGTAATTCTCTTTAAATGGTATGGTAGGAATGCATGGCATGTGATTTCTAATAAGTGCATATATGATGCATGAGATGGCATACCCTAATCTCTTTGGGTTGTAACAAAATAGAACCACAATGAAATCAATAATAATAGCAAAATAAAAGTGTGTCACCTAACCGTGAAATCAAATCATCTGTCACAGCTCAAAATCCAAAAATCACAATTCAATTTGAGGCAATTTGGTTTTTCCCTATACACGGGGTAGCTACTCCCGGAAACAGTTTATTACCAAACTCCATTTTCTTCCTATCCCTATTTAATGTTTCCAAATAGTAAGTAAACCCAGAAAAGAACATCCTCTGATACCACTCTGTAACGTCCCGAATCTGGATACCACTTTAAGGTGCCCCGTACCTGGTTGGCCACATGGCCTCAAGCGCATTTCCCCAAATGTCATAGGCTACTGACTAGCAGCAAGGGCATAGGTGTGATAGTGGGAAAACTCTGCCCTCATTGGCAGAGTGTAACATAGCAGAATAAAATAATAAATCAATAGTGGAAGCAGTAATACCATACAACAGAAGTGAACAGCAGAAGACTAATAATCAAAATAACCATATGTCATAGCATACAAAGGATGATGTTGTATATCACATGTTCTAGTAAAATAGCCAAAACATGATACACTTCAGTAATACATGATATAAGTACCAAAGTACAAAATAGACAAAAGAAAATATAAATCATCGCAAGCCTCGGCTTGGTCTCATTCTCTACTGCTCCTAAATAGAATATGAAGTACATGTATAAGGGATATTTCCCTTATCAACACCTACAACAATATAATATGTTTGGGTCCAAAAACATGACCCAAACAGGGTGTGAGGCTAAATCCCAGTAGGAAACCACCCAAGATTTGTGCTGATCTATTAGTGAATATATATAACAGGCAGTGTACAATAATAAAAGCAGTAAACTAGGAAGTACTCAAAAATAAACAGTCTTACAAGCACTGGTTCTCAGGTATATTCGTTTCATGGTCATTTACCATTATATTACACTGAATTATATAAGTCTTGAGATCTGGCCTAAGCCCGATGATCCCCGTATAAAAGTAAGCACAGCAGATGTCTCAAAAGTCCATCTAAAAAAGTGTAAGTGAAAACTAAATCCAAGCTTCTGCTTTGGTTTGGCAGACGCATCATAAGTCATTCCATTTCAATATTAAGTTATAAGTAAATGTCAACTCCTGACTTATAAATAGTTTCCAATAGAGCCTGTCCTTGGTATCCCTCATTGGATTCAAGATTTGATCGGTATTTAATAAAGTCTCCATGAGCCCGACCACTACATATGTGGCTCGCTCATGACTTGTCATGATAATACCCTCTTTGAGTCCGTCCATGGTCTTTTAACCAAGGCCATAGTTCACCCAATGTATAAGGTGCAATAGTCATATGAGCCTGACCTTGCCATTTAACCTAAGGCTATGGCTTGTCCATTTCTATTTACCCCTTTATCATTTTATATAAGAATCAACACATGTAAATTAAACTATTACATGGCTTTAACATCAATAAATCATGTGGGAAATTCATCTCACAAGCAACACATGTATATTAAACTATTACATGGCTTAGAATTTAATCAACTTCATTTTAAACAACCCAAGAAGGGAATTTAAGGCATGCCTCATAGGCATCCTAGGCCAAACAACCATAAACGTTATTCATGGGAAATGCACCCATAGGGTGACCCTCAATCAAGGTAAACAGCCCTGAAAATGCTTTAAAACCCTTAATCAATTACCTAAAAACAATAGTCAATAGAAATATATGGTATTCATTCAAGGCGACACCCTAATAATGGGTGCGCGGCACTCCGGAACATATACTCAACTTGACAATTAGCGAAAAGCACGAGACCTCCTACCTCGTGCTAGTATGACTCTGCTTGTCCAGTGGCGGCCTATAATTCAACCTAGAACGGAGTAGATCTAAAAAAAGAGCATAAACGCTCAAGCCTCGATAACTAGATCGAGAAAACAAATCATGAATAATGGCTCAAGAGGAATCGAGACCTCGCTAAGGGGATTCCAACGAATCTGACGGTGTTCGAATTGGAGAGTGGTTGAAAAAAAGGGAGGTCACCCTATCCTCGGATCGCCTGGGCGCGCTATTCGTCGAAAAAAGGGGTGAGTTTCTGTCCGTCTAAGAAAAACGATGCCACTGCCCGATTTAAACACACAAAAAAGTACGCAGTGGGTACTTGAAACTACACGCCGTGTAATGCCTGTTTCTATACGGTTCCTAGCCAAACCACTACATGGCGTGTATCGGGATTATATGGCATGTAACCCTAATTACACGGCATGCACCTAGGTTACATGGTGTGTTACCCTCTTTTTCCTCCACTTACTTAATCACAACCTAAAAAAGAGAAGATTTGTACCTCGAAGGAAGAACGAGGTTCTTACACAAGGAGACTTTGAAACGACATGTAATCCATTTGGAAGTTGTGATGGGTGGTGTGAGGTGGTGCAAGGGTGCAGTACGTGACTAGACAGTGCAAAAAAACACAGCGAAGCTCCGTTATACGGTCAGGGAACGGATCTGGAGACATAACAAAATAAATCCATCGACACATACCTTGGATTTTGTGAGGATCGATTTGTTGAGAAAAAGAATTTGGCGAGAGCGGCGGCGGTAGTAGAGAGCGACAACGACAGGGAGCGACGACGACGGCAGGGAGGGACCACAAGGAGTGATGACAGGGAGAGTGGTGGTGGCAGGGAGGTGCAACGACAGGGAGTGATGGTGACGACAGGGTGTGATGACAGGGAGCAATGAAAGGGAGAGCGGTGGCGACAACAGTAGGGTTCCGTGAGAGCTTGAAGGTGCGAGAGAGGTGACTCTGTAATGGTTCTTTTTATAAGATCGGATAAGGTTGTCATCAATGCTTTCAAAAAAACACTGATAAAGTAGTTTTATCAGCGCTGAAATAATAAGCATTGATAAAATGATTCTTTATCAGCACTAAAATCCTATCGCTGATAAAAAGTAATTTTATCATCGTGTTTTTAGTGCTAATAAAGATGTATTTTTATCAGCGCTGAAAAAGTGATGATAAAGATATAATTTTAATAATATATAAATATATATATATATATATATATATTTATAATTATAATTATAAAAAAATATTTAAAAAAATTATATATATATATATATGTGTATATATTTATAAATATATTTATATAATTATATGTATTTATATTATTATATATATATATATATATATATATAATTATAGCCCCACCGTTGGTGGTGGGGTGGTGAGGGTTTGGGGGGTGAGGGGCAGGTCGCGGGGTCAAGTCCCTGGGCTTGCAATTTAATGCAATTTTCTTACTTGCGTCGTGTGCCGCTTTCGCGGTTGTACCGAATTTTTTTATATATAATTATAAATTTAATAAACATATTTATTATTTAAATATATTTATTATAATTTTTTAATTATTTAAATATATATATAATTATAATTATAAATAAATATATTTATATGTATTTGTATATAATTATAAATATATTTATATACGAAAACGGTTCAATCATGGATTTGGAAACAAAACTCATGAATCCAAATTTATTAATAAAAGTAAAATGTACAAAGAAAGAGACAAGTCAAACAAGGCATAAAATGCCTGCATCAAAAGAACAGAAGCTTAAAATAGAAAGTCAGTCCCTACAAGTCCCTCTAGAACCCAAGTTTCTAGGATGTATTCCTCTACTCTTTGGATATTGACCTCTCTGTGTTGTCTTGACCCTTTGTGGTGCCTCATATTCTTCATCTGATGATGATTCAAAGAAGTCCCCCGAAGTGAAGCAGAATCTGAATTTCCAAGATACATCTCAAAAGTTCATCTTTGAATTGGATCGAAATCCATCTTCAATGTTTATTGATAACAATTTCTGAACTGCTAAATATTCATTGAAGTTGAATACATCTGGCTCCATCAAAGAATAATTGACTTCAAGCTGTGAGAAAAACCATTATGTCGCTTCCTTGTTAAGACCTTCTGTGGGGTTTTCACCTTCCTGATCCTTCAGATGTGTGATACTATAGTTTCTTTCTTGTGCAATATCACAATCCTCATTCAAGACCTTGCCAAAAGAGACATACACATTTTTCATTAGGTCGGTAAAGTGGGGTGGATAAGACTACTCCACATTCTCATCAGCGCATGGATGCTCTACCTATAAGGGGGGACTTGCAAAGACTTTGCTACCTAAAAGGTCAGCTTGCATTTGGATCCGAGTGGGTGGATCCTGCAAAGGCTGAGATTGAAGCTCATATGTTTTGAATTTCTGAGGGATGACCAATTGGAAGCCATCTTCATCCACTGAAATTTTCTCATCTTTACGAGCCCTTGTCGCAATTAGCTGCTCCTGCCTTAGATGTTGATCAGAAAACACTTGAGTGTCATCTTCGTCAATGGATTCCTCATCCATTGATGTCCCATCAAGTCCAGCATTCATCGCATGTTGGTCACCCAAGCATCATCCCTATATGTTATCTAGAACATTTTCTTTTATACCTATTGTGGCACCATCCTCACCAGGTTATGAAACATTATCACTGCTCGGAACCTCTCCAAGTGACTCCACACTTTTGTTTAGTAAACCCACTTCATTGCCATCTAGCACCCTCACAGTAGAAGTAGCAAGACCATATCCATGTTCTAGCTCATTGCCCATTGACAGTTTGAATATGATATGCTGCGATGTATACCCTCTGATCATCCACAATGCAAACATTGCTATTAGAAGCATTAGCAGGACCCCCTAGCTTCCGACCATAGTCACATCCAAGTCGATTCCCATGCGAGTCGACCTGAGTGTTCTATCCATTCTGAGGCAGAGCCTTGCCAACGTACCCATGTCGCCTGAAGCATTATGCTTCACACTTCTGTGGTAGTTATCCCTCGACCAATGCCCCCATCTCTTGGAGTGAAATGATAGCATTAATAAACTTGTTTAACTAGTGATATAATCTAAAACCCATTTAATTAAATATATTAAAGGAAAAAAAATTAACAAAAAAAACCTCACATGGTCTTCAAATAGAAGTTTGAAGTTAGAAATGGTGTCACTTATAAGCATTACCAAATATCTCCCCTAAACATCTAATCACTCAATCAGCTCAACATATTATATCGGCACTATATATATTTTGGGTTTTCACCTATGCTGGATATACATAACATATGACAAATAGATGGTCAAGGCATGCAGCTTTATGGGTGCCATGCGCATTGTGGGGCACCTTCTCCTGGTCCTGCCAGAAGGAATAATACACACTCCCCAACATGAAACATCGTTTTCTATGATGTCTATCTCCCTCACAAACTCAAACTATTAATCATATTACAAGCATGGGACGAATATTGTCACCAACAGACCTCTACACAAAATAAAAAAAATAAAAAAATTAAAAATTTGTATATGTAACTTTAGTTAACAAAAGTAGACATTAAATTAATTATTAACAACTCATCACGTATATATTTTTAAATGATTCTTTTTTTTCTTTTATCTTTCTTTTTCACTTGATTATACCGCTTTAAAAATATATACTTAATGAATTATTAGTAATTAATTTAATTTTATACAAAATCAAGATAAATATATTTTTATCCTTTTACTATTAATAACAATTAATTTAATCATGTTGAGGCTTAGAATACCCTATGACTACTTCCCTAGCACTACCCATAAAAACCGGATTAACATCTACTCTAACCCTACTTAATATGATCCAAGTAGTGCCCTGTGCCCAGTTAACAAATACCTATTGTCATCCCAAGACAAAATCATATGACTGTGGTTAAGATATTTGATAGAGCTAATTTCCAAACTTGCTTATAGTCATAATGACTAGAATGTAATTACTACTTTTCCTCACTAATGCTGAATATACAAATATTAAATATTTTTTATTACATTTATAATTATTATTTTATATGGAGGTCTGTTGGTGACGGTACTTATTACAATCTCACTGATAAAATACAGAAAACTACATTAAATAGGTTAGGATAATTAAAAGGGTATTTTAAACTTTAATACGGTAGGATTAAACTAATTCAATTAAAGAATAAAATGTTTATAAATTGATGGGGGGGTCTAAAATTAAACAGGTTAAGGTACGGGTAACCCAAAATTCACGTGCACTGCCCCCCAGTCCCCAGTTTTGTTGGTCTCATTTTTTGACATTTGTAATAAATGAAAAAAAAATCATAAAAATATAAGTTTTAATTAGAAATGTGAAATATTTAAAATTTTAAGTCTCAATAAAGATGTATGCCAATATAATATTTTAAATTTTAATGAAGGGGCACAATAATTTTATAAATAAATAAATTATTTTATTATTATTATATTCCTCTTTCCATAATTAGAATATATATACATATATATATAAAACTTCCTTGTTATAATATTTTATCCCCTACACCATTCATTTGACCCCCTCCCCCCTCCCCCAATAAAAAAAATGGCGGAATTTGATTGATCGTCACAGAAATGAAAGGAATCCGCAAAATTTGTTTAGAGGTGTGAAATCACGTGAAAAAAAATGAAAATTTAAATCTGAAAACAAAAAACAAAATTTAAACCTGATATTTTAATCCCATCAATAAAATTTTAAATTATTGTACAATTTTTTCTTGCGTGCTGCAACCTATCAGTCATTTTTTTCTCATCTTTATTATTCGATGTCTTCGAATGTTCATAAATAAAATTTAAGATAATTATGTTCTACTTTACAAATTTTCTCTATATTTTTGTGATATATAGATATAACGTTTTTGTTCATTCTTTTTATGATAAAAAATATGAGAAGTGATTCAAAATTTTCAATAGATATATATGTGCGTGTATATATTTGTATATTGTATTCCATAAGATGGTTTAATTTTGAAAACAAAAAACAATGTTTTAACCTAATATTTTAAACTCATAAATAAAATTTAAATCATTGTTCAATTTTTGATTGCGTGTTGCAACTTTTCAATTTTCACCTCACTAGTTGATGTCTTCGAATGTCCATAAATAAAATTAAAATTAATGTGGGGCTAATTAACAATTTTTATTATTGTTGTCATCTAAAGATATAATATTTTGTTCATTCTTTTTATGATAAAAAAAATATGAGAAGCGATATAAAATTTTCAATATATATATTTCATTTTGTATTCGATAAGATGGTTAAATTAATTTGGAAAAAAAGTATATTAATAAATATAAATTCTATGTTTTTGAGGAGTTTGGTTTATAGTGAATATGCTTAATTCTTATCCTTATGCTTATATGTTTTGTAGCAACAAAAAATGGGAATGTTTGACCACATGTAACATTGACAATGATGATTTAATTTACATTTATGCTTAACATTAACGTTTCACAAAATATTAAATTTTCCGTTTACAAGAACTAGTGCAAATATGAGCTTTATCAGCATTAAAAATAGCCTTCATCAGAGCAAAAAAAAAACCCTAATTTTGTAAGTGCTCTTAAAAGTTTGCAACTTGTTTCAACGTTGAAAATAGTGTTGATAGGATCACCCTTCATCAGCGCTCAAAAGAGAATTGATGAAGGAGATTCTTTATCGGTGCTAGTTTAGCGCGGGTAAAGGGGACCATTTATCAGTGTTTTTTTGTAGATTTGATACAGTTAGCCATTTAGCATCACATTTTTAATGTTGATAAATTGAACTTTTATCAACGCTATTTCGAGTACTGATAAAAACCAAAGGTGAAATCTCCAGTGTGTTGTATGTGCCACGAAGATCCTAATGGTGCCAAAGGTGAAAGATCCCCAGTCCTTGAATCAGTACCATCCTATATGTATGTGTAATGTTTCGTATAAGGTGTTGGCATGCATCCTAAAATAAGAGAATTGTGACATACCTACCAAGTCGGATTTGTTGGGTGCAAACCCAATCCCACATCGATTCCCACAAAAGGATGATGACTCACATATAAGCTTGGATGGGCAATTCCTCCTATCACCCATGGGTTTTAGGATGGAACCCCAGAAGGGCCTATGTGTTGGGCCCAAATGGAGCTAGGGTTGAAGAAAATTGATCCTGACAATTGGTATCAGAGGGATGGTGCAGCCCAGATGTGATGTAGGGTATTTCCCAAAAACCGGTTTGACAACGATAACAGTTGCTCGTTTGAAGCATGTGAATCCATGGTGCCTTGTGTCGAAAGTCTTCCTGATAATTGATGGTCAGGCGGCGAGTCCCGGTGATGATAAAATGGCGGTGCAAGATGATTGGATCTGATGGATTATCGTTGAAGGGGAGGCATGTGTGGTCTTTGGTTTGAGGGGAGGATTGTTGGGTGCAAACCCAATCCCATATCGATTCCCACAAAAGGATGATGACTCACATATAAGCTTGGATGGGAAATTCCTCCTATCACCCATGTGTTTTAGGATGGAACCCCAGAAGGGCCTATGTGTTGGGCCCAAATGGAGCTAGGGTTGAAGAAAATTGATCTTGACAGGATTGTCGATGGACAACATGGGTTCATAAAAGGCCAAACAATCCAATGCGCGATTGGAGTGGCGCAAGAGGTGATCAATGAGATTGATCAGAAGACCTTTGGGAGTAATATAGTCATTAAGCTGGACATGAACAAGACATATTATAACGTCGAATGAAATTTCATTATAATGGTTCTTTCTTGCATGAGGTTCTCTCCCTTGATAATTGATCTTTTGTTTCAGTGCTTCAGTTCAGCATGGTTATCTACATCTTTCATGGGCAAGCAGTTCAAATTCTTCAAGGCAGCTAGGGGTCTAAGACAAGGGGACCCACTCTCCACTATATTATTTATTCTTTATCAGGATGTGTTGAGCCAATATATCAACCAATGCATAAGTTCGGGTAGGATCCTCCCCTTCCGTAACAGACATCTAGTAAGGGGTATCTCTCACCCGACGTTCGCCGATGATACCATCATTTTTGTTAATGGAAGTAGGATATCAGTCTAGGGGATCAACGGAGTTCTAGAAGACTATTGTACATGGAGTGGGTGAGTGGTAAATCGGGATAAGTGCTACTTCTATACTGCAAGAAAATGCTCGGACATGAGGGTCAGGACCCTGGAAAGCAGGTTGGATATGCAAAGAGGGACTTTATCGATGGATTATTTGGGTGTCCTAGTGAGCCTGAAAAAACATCACATTCACCACTTTGATAAGGTAATTAATAGAATCACTTGCACAAATTGAATTGGAAGAATAAGTTCTTATCCTTTGGAGGAAGAATTACCCTTCTAAACAACATCCTCTCTTCTATTCCAATGCATATACTCTATACTCTGAAAGTATCAAAAATGGTGATATCCAACATGGAGAGCTTGATGGTTTCTGTAAGAACCCAGATCTTCTTTTCAGGTATGTATTTCTTTTATGGTTGTTTTTGAGAAAAAGAAGAGTTTTTGGAAATTTCAGGAGTACACGCCGTGTACCCGGTTACCGCGGGTAGTCGTGTGCTGGTCGTGTAACGGCCGAGCACATGGCCATGTGGGGTGACCTGAAGGCCGCCTAAAGCGGGGCCCGGTAAAAGCATATACACGCAGTGTAATTTTAAAAGACACGTCGTGTACTTTTTCTTTTATTTCATTAAACGGACCGGGGTCGCGTCTCATTCACAGAAATACCTTCTTCTCCGTTCACCTCATCCAGGGGGGACCGTACGGTGTGATTATTCTCCGAGCCCCCGACCCGTCATCCATTCTCCGAATCGACTGTCGTCGATTGCATTGGAATCGCCATGGTAAGATCTTCCTTCTTCTAGAGCATCGTTTCCTAATTTCTCCTCTTTCGTGAGTTATCTATGGTTGAACATTTTTAGAATTCTTGTAGATCTACGACGTTCTAGGGTGATTCAAGGCCGGAGGTTCATGTATATCGATCATACAATGCCGAGGTAGGTGTTTTGTGCCTTTCTGTAGTTAGTATTTGAGTTGCATGTGCAAAATTGCCCAATACCCCTGTTCGGGGTGTTGCGTGTTTATGATTTTTAGCCCAGTTATTGTCTGCTATGCCTTGTGTGCCTGAGTAGAGGATTTATGATTGTAAATAGGATTATTCACCTTGTTATGGATGTGTTGCCCATGTCTGCTTGATATTGACCGTTTGGTCTAGCTTTTCCTGTTAGGTTGCCTTATTTTCTATGCCTAGTTTTGTTAGGATGGAGTGATTTTATCTGACATGCTGTGAGATATTTTAGACTGTTTAGCCAAGTAGTTCTTGAGGTTTACTTTGGCTGCCATATATCGTTTGTGTACGATTGACTTACACAAAGCTGTGGGAACCTGGTGTAGTAGACCATAGGGGGAATGAACGCTGATGGCTTCCCCAGAGTGTTTGTTTTCTATTACATTGTGAGACCATAGGGGGGATGGACTTTGTGCTCCCTCAGAGTGTCTATAGTTCCTCATTGCAAGACCACATGTGGAATTGGATGTTGAGTTCTTCCTCAGAGTGTCTATAGTTACCGATACGAGACCACAAGGGGAATTGATGGTGAGTGCTTCCTTAGAGAGTCTTTGCTAAAACTGAATTAGAGGGGTTAGACTATGAGTACTTCCCAGAGGGTTGCTTGTGCTTGTTGTTAAACCCGAGGGGTTAGGCTGTGAGTACTTCCCAGAGGGTTACTTGTGTTTGTTCAGCTGCTTACATTGATAATGGAAATGAATTTAATTGAAACTGTAGGATTGTTTACTTTTTAGTGCTTCCTTGTATATTGCTTCATTTTGCATACTGCTTGCCATATATATTGACTGGCTGTTAGGCACGGATCTTTGGGTGGTTGCCTACTGGGATTCATCTCACACCCTATTTGAGTCATGCTTTTGGCCCCAAACAGATTATATTAGTGCAAGTATAGATAAGGTCAAGCACCCTTCTACTTCAGGTACTTGATTGCTATGGAGCTGGAGAGCATGGGACCAAGCTGAGGCTTTTGATGCTACTGGAGTTTATTCGTTTTCTTGTACATTGTTTTAGTACTATATTCTGACATTGTGACTTGTTTGGTTGATTTCCTAGACATATGTATCATGCATCATTTATATATGTGCTCCAGTTGTTATTTACTTCCAGTATTCCACTGTTTACTTATTGTATGTTATTACTGCTTCCGCTATTGTTATCTATTTATTTCCACTGCATTACTCTGCCAATGAGGGAATAGTTTCCCCACTATCACACCTAAGGCCCTCGCTACTAGTCGGTAGCCTATGACGTTTGGGGAAATGCGTTTGAGGCTATGTGACCAAATGGGTACGGGGCACCTTTGGGCGGCTCCTGGAACTAGGACATTACAAAGTGGTATCATAGACATTCTTTTCTTCTTGACTTACTGTTTGGAGCTTATAGTCAGGGATAAGACAGAATATGTACTTGGTAATAAGCTGTGCTCGGGAGTAGCCAACCCGTGTACAGGGAAAAGCTAATTTACCTCGATTATTGCAATTTTTCTGGTTTTTCAATTATTACAGTTGATTTGATTTCACTATTGGGTGATTCACATGTTTTGTGCTATTATTATTGCTATTATTGAGGTTCTATTTATGTTGCAACCCGATGAGATAAGGGTATTCCATCTCATGCATCATATAGGCACTTGCTAGAGATCACATGTCATGTATTCTTGCCATTCCATTTAGGATGCATTACTAATTGCATGTTGTTGTGATAGATGTTGTGCAAGATATGCATGCTGTTGTGATAAATTCCTTGATAAAATACCTTCTATTTGATAGGGTATTGCTAATATGTAAGGTTTCATTTGAATGAACACCAAACTTTGGTTCTTGAGGTGTTATGGGCCCTCATGGACCGTACTTTGGTGGATCATTGCTCTGTTATGTTGTATATGACATGTAGAAGATGCCAAGCTTTGATTAATAGGGATTATGGGCCCTCGCGGATCGGAATTTGGCACTTTAATGTTCATTTCAGTCTTTTCTGGGTTCCAGAGTAGTTTTTGAGGCTTACTGTCTGGAAAAACCCAGAATGCACGACGTGTAATGATAAACACAGGCCATGTAACCTTCTTTTTGGGAAGGAAATGTTTTTCTTAAGTACACGCCGTGTACTATATGTACACTCCATATAGTCTCTAACCGTGTCATGAATGTGTGGGCAGAGACACGGGGTTGGTAAATCTTTGGTGGAACACGCCGTGTACCAAACATACACGTCGTGTGTATAGACCATGTGTCCAGCTGTGTGACCAATGAAACAGGTGGATAATGGGTAGTTAGTACACACCGTGTCTAGCACAAACACGCCGTATAGAGTCAGCCGTGTAACCGACCGTGTGACTGACAACACGGGTTGGTGAAGTTCATCTAGTACATGTCGTGTCTTGCACAAAGACGGCGTGTAGTCTTGTTCTAGGGGAACCGTATGGGTTATTCGTGTAGAAGAACTCGGGTAGGGGAACACGATTCAAGTAAAAACTGTGTCTGGGGAGAACACATCGTGTGTATGGGGTGTTACATGACCAAGGTTGGTAGGAGTACACGCCCATGTGAAGGCTTAAAGGAACACACCATGTAGGAGTTATACACGCCGTGTATCCGCCTTTTTGAAATATTGAATACTTTCTTTCTCATGTTCCCTTATTACACTTATAAATTTCAATCCTTGATAGTCTTGAACTAAGTGTGTGCTTGACCTTACAAAGTCATGCCATCTAGATGTCCTCTGGTTGTATGCCAGTTATAGGGCAACGATTAGACACCGGACATGGCTGATTAAGAATAGCCAGCAGATCCTCCTATAGTGTCAGTCTTGGCATCAACCATTATTTTGGATACATGTGCTAATAAATAGTTCCGAGAGGGCTTCATGAGGTTCATGAAAACCTTCTGAGGAGTACTGCATCCTTCCCCGTCTATGGAAAAGTTAACACGAGTTTTCTTGTAGAAACATCCTCCCACCTTCACAGGAAATGAAGGACCTCAGGATACAGAGTCATGGTTGGAAGCCATGATATTTATCTTCGAGCATCCAGAGATGCCTCCAGAGAGGAGGGTAAATCTCTCTATGTATATGCTTCAGGACTCCACCAAGATATGGTGGGATGTGATCTCATAGGCGGGACGCCAGCAGGTCATGGCTTGGGATGAGTTCCAACATTCCTTCTATGACCACTTCTACCCAGAGACTTTGAGGGCTGATCAAGCCTGAGAGTTCATGAGTCTGGAGCAGGGTACTCTTTCAGTTATGGAGTATTATTATTTCTTCACAGAGTTAAAACTCTTTAAACCAATCCCAGGAGGTGATGAGTTATTTTTGTCAAGGAAGTTTGAGGATGGTCTTAAGCACGACATCCGATCTCAAGTGAACATCTACAGGTTGACTTCCATCACCTCTATAGTCAACTAGGCACTGATCGCAGAGTGCAATCTGAGGGATTCTAGAGCTGTGAGCCAAGGTAGTTTGGCATATGGAGTTGGTACCCCTCATACTGACAGTAGTAATCACCGTAGGGAGTCTACATGCGGAGATTATAGTAGGCGGGATACTTCTTATGCTAGTTAGGTGGTGTACTACCAATGCGGTAAGAGCAGGAATACAAGGCCACATTGCCCGAGAGACCCAGTGGAGTGATGATCTTATAGTAAGATGGGACATCTTCAGTGGTTCTGTTAGTTTTTCTCACTAGAAGCTGGTGATAGTGGTTCTTCTTTGACTCCACACTCAAGAGCAGGACCACCAGTTTCTCATCAGTCTGGGACCTAGAGTTCTTCAGGCCGTTTAGGCCGAGGTGGAGGTCATGGCGGTAATGGTCTGACATAGGGTTTTCGATAGCCACAAGGTGGATCAGTTTAGGGTTCATATGGCCATGGTGCAGGTTAGGCTCTTTCAGTAGAGAAAACCCAACAAGAGCAAGATCTCAGACCCTCTACAGTTCGAGGTACTATCCTAGTTTCCTCAGTTTTAGCTTCTACACTTTTCGATATAGGGGATTCCTATAGTTTCATATCTCTTGCTATTGTGGAGATCCTTGGGCTTGGTATCTTTTCTTCTACTGATTTCTTGATGTTGGAAACTCCATTGGGAACTAGAACAGCTAGTGTACGACTGTGAAAGGAGTGCCTTCTTGAGGTTTGTGGGTGTCACTTCTTATGGGACCTTTATGTCTTAGAGATAACAAACTATGATGCTATTCTCAGAATGGATTCATTAGTTCCCTTCCATGTTGTTTTTGATTTCTATCACCATAGGGTGAGTTTCACATCACCAGAAGGAGGTTTGTTCTTACATAAGGTAAAATGGGGTGTCCAGGCGAGAAGAGCGGGACTCGAGCATCATGGGTTGGGAGGAGTTACTGCCCAAATTTCTAGTCTATATCTGGATGACTAGGGTACTTCACAGTTAGACCTTCCTCCAATGGTGGACCATTTTAGGTATGTCTTTCCAGAAGACTTTTCAGGTTTTCCTCTGGATCGAGAGATAGAATTTTCAATTGAGCTTGTTCCAGGGGCAGCACCGGTGTCCATTTCCCCTTATAGGATGGATACACCAAAGTTAAAAGAGCTCAAGAAGTAGTTGTAGGAGTTACAGATAAAGGGCTTCATATGACCCGGTACTTCTCCTTGGGGTTTTCCTATCCTTTTTGCGAAGAAGGCAGACGATACCCTCAGACTTTGTATGGATTATCAGAAGCTGAACCCGTTGACGGTCAAGAACCGATATCCCTTGCCAAGGATTGATGATCTGTTTGATCCGATTCATGGAGCCCGAGTGTTCTCAAAGACAGAATTGAGATCCGGTTACCATCAGTTGTGCGTTAGATCATCTGATATACCTCTTACAGCTTTTTGAAGAAGGTATGGTCTATAAGAGTATGTGGTTATGCCGTTCGGTCGCACGAATGCATCTGCAATTTTCATGGCACTGATGAACCATGTGCTCTATCCATACTTGAATTATTTTGTGGTAGTCATCATGGATGATATCTTGGTGTACTCTCATACTCGACATGACCATGCCACACATCATGAGATCATTATGAGTACACTGATAGAGCACCAGTTATATTTTAAGATATCAAAATGCCACTTTTGGATAGACCAGATTCACTTCTTGGGTCATGTTATCTTAGAGACAAGAGTATCAGTAGACCCAGATAAAGTGAGAGCAGTAGTTTCCTAGGAGAAAATGAAGAATGTCTTTGAGGTATAAAGTTTTCTGGGGTTGGTTGGTTACTACAGATGTTTCATACAAGACTTTTTACGATTAGCAGCACCATTGGCGGGCCTAACTAAGAAGGGTGAGAAGTACTAATGGTCAGATTATCATGAGTCAGCCTTTTAGGAGCTGAAAAGGAGGTTAAATTCAGCATCGATACTAGTATTGCCAAAGCTGGGAAAGAGCTATACTATTTACTGTGATGCATCAGGTATCAGTATGGGAGTTGTGCTTATGTAGGGAGAAGGATTCATTGCGTACGAGTCTTGGAAGTTGAGGCCACATGAGAGGAATTACCTGATGCGCGATCTCGAGTTGGCTGCAGTTGTTCATGCTTTACATTGTTAGAGACATTACCTATTGGGAGATCATTTTGTGGTTTTTACTGACCACAAAAGTATCAAGTACATATTTACTTAGCGTGATATAAATTTGAGACAGTGAAGGTGGGTGGATTACCTTCAGTCTTTTGACTTTGAGCTTGCCTACACGCTTGGAAAAGGCAATGCTGTGGCTAATTCATTGAGTAAGAGGACTCAGAAACAGAAAGTTCAGGAGGCCAGTAGTGAGTGGCGGCTTATGAATCTGTTATCTGAGATGCATTTGGAGGTTCATGACAGATAGGGGCAAACATTTCTTTCTTCTGTAGCTGTTACCTCTACTCTTCTTGATCAAGTGAAAATGAGGCAGCTATCAGATTCAGAAGGCCTAGTCCTACGGGAGAGTGTGTCAGGAGGGGACCTTATTTCGGGATGGACCATAGGTGAGGATGGGATCTTGCATTTCTAGGGGTGCGTATGGGTTTCAACATACATACACGAGGAGATGATGTGGGAATTTCATTCCTCAGTTTGGGAAATCCATCATGGTGTCACCAAGATGTATCGAGTTTGCACTGTCAGTATTGGTGGCCAGGTATGAAGAGAGATGTTGTTGTTTTTTCACGAGGTGTTCCACCTGTCAGTAGGTGAAGGTGGAGAATCAGAGACTAGTAGGGATTTTTCATCAATTACCCATTCCCGAGTGTAAGTGGAATGATGTCGCGATGAACTTCGTGATAGGTTTACTGATGTCGCCTCGAGGGAATGATGCAGTTTGGGTTGTGATTGATAGACTCATGAATGTTGCTCACTTATTTCTGATCAAGGAGACCTTCAGTGTTGATAAGCTAGGAAGGTTGTACATCCGAGAGATTGTATGTCTACATGGTGTTCCACACTCCATTGTTTCCGACAGGGATTCATATTTTACTTCTCAGGTCTGGTAGGGACTACAGAGGGCTTTGGGGAAATAGGTACTTCTGAGTATAGCTTACCACCCCCCAGACAGATGGCCAATCCAAGCGTATGATACAAGTGCTGGAGGACATGCTTCGGGCATGTGTCTTAAATTTTGGTTATTCTTGGAAGAAACACATACCTCTTATGGAGTTTTCCAACAATAATAGTTTTCAAGAAACTATTCAGCTGGCACCTTATGAGGATTTGTATGGTAGGCCATGCTGATCACCCCTATGTTGGTTGGAAGTAGGAGTGGCAGCTATGCTGGGACCTCATCTTTTCCAGGATTCCATAGAATAGATATAGTTGATTCGGAAGAGGATGGATACTGCAAAGTCATAACAGAAGTCTTATGCTGATCGACAACGACGACCTCTAGAGTACGAGGTCAGAGATCAGGTTTTCCGGTGTGTCACACCGAGGTTGGGACACAGGAGGATTAGGTGATAGGTCAATCTTTTGCCAAGATATGTTGTAACATTTGAGGTTTTGGGGAGAGTTAGTCCAGTTTTCTATCGGCTATAGTTACCTTAGAGGTATCAGGCTATGAATGACGTTTTCCACGTTTCTCAGTTGCGGCATTAATTCTCAGACCCGTCTCATGTATTTCAACCAGAGGAGGTTGAGGTGGAGGTGGATGCATCATTCGAGGAGCATCCTATCCAGATTGTTGATTGCAATGCAAAGGTTCTCCGTGGCTGGTCTGTTCCTTTGGTACGAGTGCTATGACAACATAGGTGAGTACATGATAAGACTTGGGAGAGGGAGGCCGATGTACGATCGCAGTGACCAGATATGTTTGAGGTTTCTTCTTCTATGCCGCCTTTATAGGGAAATTCGGGGAAAAATTTATTTAAGGGGAAAAGTTTTTAAGAACCCAGATCTTCTTTTTAGGTATGTCTTTCTTTTCTGGTTGTTTTTTAGAAAAAGAGGAGTTTCTGGAAATTTCAGGAGTACACACTGTGTACCCGGTCACCGCGGGTAGCCGTGTAACATCCGAACACAAGGACGTGTGGGGTGACCTAGAGACCACCTAATGTGGGGCCCAATAAAGGAATATATATGATGTGTACTTTTAAAATACATGTTGTGTACTTTTTATTTTATTTCATTAAACGGACTGGGGTCATATCTCGTTCATAGAAATACCTTCTTCTCCATTCATCTCGTCCAAGAGTGATCATAGGGAACAATTCTTCTCTGAGACCCCAACCCATCATACATTATCCGAATCGACCATCATCGATTGTGTTGGAATCACCACAGTAAGATCTTCCTTCTTCTAGAGCCCCATTTCCCGATTTCTCCTCTTTTGTGAGATATTCGTGGTTGAACCTTTTTAGTGTTTTTGTAGATCTACAACATTATAGGGCAATTCAAGGCCTGAAGTTCACGTAGATCGATCATAAAATTCCAAGGTAGGTGGTTTGTGCCTTTCTATAGTTATTCTTTGAGTTGTATGTGCAAAAGTGCCTAATACCCTTATTCAGGGTATTGCGTGTTTATGGTTTTTAGCCCTGTTATTGTCTGTTATGCCTTGTGTGCCTGAGTAGAGGATTTATGATTGTAAATAGGTTTATTTACCTTGCTATGGATGTGTTGCCCATGTCTACTTGATATTGACCATTTGGTCTAGCTTTGCCTGTTAGGCTTCCTTGTTTTCCATGAATAGTTTTGTTAGGATTGAGTGATTTTATCTTACATGCTGTGAGATGCTATATACTGTTTAACCAAGTATTTCTTGAGGTTTACTTTGGCTTTCATATATTTTTTGTGCATGATTGACTTATATAGGGCTGTGAGAACCTGGTTTAGTAGAGAATAGGGGGAATGGACACTGAGGGCTTCCCCAGAGTGTCTGTTTTCTTTTACGTTGTGAGACCATAGGAGGGATGGACTTTGTGCTCCCTCAGAGTGTCTATAGTTTTTCATTGAGATACCACATGGGTAATTGGACATTGAGTGATTCCCCAGAGTGTCTATAGTTACCTATATGAGACCACAAGGGGAATTGACGGTGAGTACTTCCTTAGAGAGTCTTTTCTAAAGCTGAACCAGAGGGGTTAGACTGTGAGTACTTCCTAGAGGGTTTCTTGTGTTTGTTGTTGAACCAGAGGGGTTAGGATATGAGTACTTCCTAGAAGGTTACTTTTTTTTTGTTCATCATCTTACTTTGATAATGGAAATGAATATAATTGAAACTGTAGGATTTTTTTCTTTTGAGTGCTTCCTTGTATATTGCTTCATTTAGAATATTGTCTGCCATATATATTCAATGACTATTAGGCATAGATCTTTGGGTGTTTTCCTAATAGGATTCGTCTCACACCCTATTTGGGTCATGATTTTGGTCCCAAACAGATTATATTTCTTCAGGTATAGATAAGGGCAAACACCCTTCTACTTCAGGTACTTGACTGTTGTGGAGCTGAAGAGCATGGGACCAAGCTAAGGCTTGCGATGCTGCTGGAGTTTATTTGTTTTATTGTACTTTCTTTTGGTACTGTATTCTAGAATTGTGACTTGTTTGATTGCTTTCCTAAACATATGTATCATGCATCATTTATATATGTGCTCCAGTTGTTATTTACTTCCATTCTTCTACTGTTTACTTATTGCATGTTATTACTACTTCTACTATTTTTATTTGTTTATTTTCCACTGCATTACTCTTCCAATGAGGGAATAGTTTCCCCACTATCACACCCAAGGACCTCACTACTAGTCAGCAGCCTTTGGATTTTGGGGAAATATGCTTGAGGAAATGTGACCAACCAGGTATGGGGAACCTCTGGGCGGCTCCCTGATCCAGGACATTACAGTTTCCTTCCTATGGGATGACCAGATGGATGGAAAACACCACCGAGTGTCATGGAATAGGTTGGAAAGACTCATCTCTGAGGGGGGTGTCAACATCAAGAGTGTCTTCAGGACTATGAGGGGGCTGCATGCCAAATTAGCACAAGAGGCTATTGAGGCGAAGTCACTATGGGGAAAGCACATGTAGAACAAGTATGGGGTTGATGTGACCATGCAGAGAGAAAGTACTTCAATCATTCAAAAAATGTTTCGAACTTACATAGTATTCTTACGATAGTATACTCATTATATCCTAGGTAAGGGAGACATTAATTTCTAGCAGTAGAATTGGGTGGGGGCTAAATTAGGTTTTCCAGGATGTTCAACTCTGGACATCACATTCATAGAAGCAAGTGAACACCCTATATTTTTTTCATGCTATCCTAGATGAGAACCAGTGGGATATATTTGATAGCATTTTGTTAAAAACTAATCCATACAAGTGCATCTTCATGGGTTCCTCTTCAGGTGCCTTCTCAGAAAAATATTTTCACAGATTAAATATGGACCTGAATTAACTGGATGCTTGGGGGGAGATATTTTGGTGCTAGGAGATTCCAACGAAATTCAATTTTTTGGCATGGCGTGTTAGGAACAAGGCACTTCCAACTAAGGAGAATATCTAATGTATGAGAGTCAGTATGGCCTCTAGGTTTCGATACTGCAAGGAACCAAATACTGAAATTATCAGTCACTTATTTTTCAAAAGTGAATGTACGTATTCGGTGTGGAGAGCATTTGGGGAATTCTTTAGGTGGAATATATAAGAAGAATCGCATGAGACCTTCCTCCATCAGTGGTTTTAGGGTGTGGGAAACCTCGGATTGAAGAGAAAGGCTAGGACCATTATTCTCACCACGAGATGCTGGTGTATCTAGACATCTAGGAATGATGCGCGTTATAGTGGTTCAACCAGGACCAAAACATGTATCATCTTTAAAAATAAGAACATCATAATGGATCAGATTAGGACGTGCAAGAACTGTGAGGTATCCCCCTCTCTAAGACCTCTCATAGCCTCATGTTCCTCCCCCAATATGGTAATCTGGCCAGGGTAGGGGTGGTGGGTTCGGTAGAAACCTCATCACCAGGGTCTCAAGCTTAACACTAATGGGTCTTTCTACATGGGTATCATGTGAGGCATAGGAGTGATCATGGATAGTGGGGATCAGTTATAGTGTCCTTTTCTGCATACTATGGAAGAGGTGACTCTCTTTAAGATGAAGCTCATGCTTTTTTCATGGGCCTATGGCTATGAAACTAGAGGAATATTATACTTAGAGTAGTTTAGACTGACTCCTTGACAAACTATAATGCACTTAAAGGCAATGGAACCATTCCTTGGGCTATAATGTATACTATCAAAAGGTGCATGTAACATCCCTCCTTTTCTATTTGGCTTGAGAAGGAGGAGGAACATTACTTGACGTAAGATACATCCCCAAGAGGCCAAAGGTTGGGAATAAATTCCAAGGTCTTCTTTAACAGCTGGGGGACGATTTTCCCTTTGAAAATAAAACAACCAACCAAACATGTCATAACAAGAAAAACCAATACATTATGCATGATATAAATGAAAGATAACTTAAAATTTTCATTTATATCAAAACCACTACAAAGAGTACCACAAAAGAAGTCTAAAAAACAAAAAGAACTCAAAGACAACTATAACTCAAAAGCTCCAACCTGATCCATGCTTCACAAAGAGCCCAAGTATCACTTGTAGTGTAGCACCCCCAGTTTGAGGAAATTAACAATTATTTTATTTATTTTAAGTATATAAAGTGTTTGAGTTAAGTTTGGTAAGATTTGAAGAAATTTTGGAGTGATTTTGTGGCTTTTATATAGGCGTACGATTTAGGAAAACCGTGCAACATCTATAGGAAATCATGCATAGTGAGGCAATGGAAAAGGGGAAGGCACAAAATATGTACATGGTTTGTCCAAACCATGTGAAAGCCTATGAGAAACCATTCTATGTTGGATAGTGGTCTTTTGCATGCTTAGCACACGGTTTGGAAATTTTTCGAGCCAATTGTGGAAGGTTTAACCCTTGAGGCAGTGGTTAGTGCACAATTAGCACATGGTTTACCTAAGTATGTGACTAAACCATGTGCAGTTAAAAAACTAGATCCTAAAAAAGTGAATATAGGATGACCTTGTGTTTTATTGCTTAATTTTTACCCCAAAATGGCCCTAACTCAGGATTTTTACCTCTCAAAGGTCAAGGAAGGTTGTCCCATCAATCCATAGGTAATCTGAAGACTTCCCTCGGTGATTAAAATTTTGATTCTTGTAGTAAGGGATCATTATTGATCACTCTTGATAGTTTTCTTAGATCTATTTCTTCCTTTCTCTCATTTTATTAGATCTATGCCTACTATGGGTAGATATATGGGTTAGTATGCCAAATATGATTATATTTGTCTTGTTTTATGATAGGGAAAGATATCTAAGGTGGGTTCATGAAGTTTTCAACCCATTTTTCTGGTGTTTTTCATACCGTTTATCATTTTCACCAAAAAAACTCGATTTAGGTGGATTCAATCTCGACTCCTCTAGCTAGAACTGATTGGATTAGTTTAAAATTGGTTTAATTTCTTGATTTTTATTGTGTAATTATGGTGAAAGCATGAGATAAATCATCTTTAGTGACGATTTATGATTTTTGGTGAAATTGTGGAATCATAATATTTGGTTGTGCAAAGCACCTTATTTTCTTGATTTTAAAATGTTTATTTTAAAATATGGATTTGTTGGATTTTTGAATGGATTGCTGGAAAAGGTTTTCATGAAAACATTTGTTTTATTGAAATGGGTTTGGCATGGTTTTTGGGAATACGTGGTAGTGTGTGTTCATATTGCATTACAAGGTTTGGTTGAAATATGAACTTATGCTTGGTGCCAAAAGTTTAATGGAACATGGGATATAATTACCTTGTGTTTACTTGGTATATCGATGAGAAACCACTCATGAGTATGGAAATATCATAAAAAAGTATGCATGGTTGGTGGTGTGGATATGTGGAATGGAATGGTTATACCAAAAATGGAACTTGTGAAATGGTTTAAAGTATTTTTTGGTTGTTTCCTTTAGAACTTGATGTTGTTTTGAGAAAAATGGTTTCATTAGAACTAGTTTATATTTAGTTATAATCTATTTTATAAATTGTTTTATATAAACTGTTTTATATAAATGTTGCTAACTTTTTTTATCCTAGTGGCATGAGTAGGGAAGTCATTGGGGAAAACCTACTGAGTTTTAGTACTCACCCTTGCTTTGGAACGTTGGTTCTTTTATAGATGTCATCTATCAGGACATGGAAAAAGGTAAAGTATCACATATCATTAGAACTACCTCGTGATACTTGGGTTGTTTGGTGAAGTAGGAGCATGGAGCTTGTAGAGCCTTGGAGTTATAGTTTTCTTCAAGTCTTATTGGTTTATACTTCCGCTGTTTACTTTGATGTTAGTTTTGTCTTCCACTATGGTAATTGGTTTTAGTTTTATTTTGATAAATTAAATGTTGGGTTGTATTTCATTTATATCATGAAAGATATAGTGGTTTATTTTGTTATGTCTTGGTTGGTTTATTGTTTTATTATTAAAAGAAAAATCACCCCCAACGTATATGGAAGCCCTTCGACATTTATTACCAGCCTTTGGCATCTTGGGGATGTCTCTTAAGGCCATGTAATGTACTCATGCATTCTCAAGACAATGAGCAGGGGAAGTATGTTACAAGTGGTATCAGTTTTTTTTTATCTAAATCTATTTAGGAAAAGTGGTATCAGCTTGGTCCTTCTTTTGTCGAACAAGTGGTCACCAGTTTTCTTGGTCCTGGAGTTGAAATTTATTCTGTTTTATTCTTTGAGTTGGGATCATAGAAAGGATTAGGATTTTTGGGACTTGAAATTTAGAGCACAAAAAGATGTAGCTAACCTTTTTATGTTGAACTTCAAGTTACTAGGGAGTTGGGTACATAAGTGTTTTAGAGATACTTATAGGATTTGGAAATATCATTGTCATGGGTTTATCCAATGAGACAAGTATAACATGAATTGTTAGAGGAATGAATTCACACTATGAGTTCATATTTCATTTTTAGTAATGATATATAATTCGGTGTAATGTCAAATAATATTTTAATTTTTTTGAAATTGTTTTCAAATGAAAGACTTTGAAAAGAAAATGACTGTGGTATTTTGAAAATGGATTGATTTTCAAAACCAAATGGAAATTTTTCAAAAATGGTTGAACATGGTAACATGTGATTTTGGAAAGAATTGTTGTGATAAAATGATGTGGTAGAATTGAAATGTTAATCCTTCAATTGATAGAGAGTGAGACTTATGGAATTTGTTTTTGTATAGAAAATGGCACCCAATAAGCATTGTAAAAGTCAACTAGAAGAAGCTATGGAGAATGTGGTTGTACCTGAGCCCCAGGTGAACCAAAAACTAGTTCAGGGTATCATCCATGCATTTCAAGATGTGGACACAAGTAATTGGAGGGACGAGTTAAGACAAGTGGATCATTCCATCCAGTTCTAGATTCAGAATCCACCCATATTTCAGGGTGATTCTGAACCAGAGAAGGAAGAGGTGTGGCTGAATAGGATGAATCGTATCTTCGATTTCATTGGAACAATGGCATAGTTTAAAGTCAATAAGGTGAATTACATGCTACAAGACCTTGCATGTTAGTGGCGGGACCTAGTTGTGCAGGATAAAGTAGATCAAGGCCTTAGTTGGTAGGATTTTGAGGAATTTTTCAAAAAACAATTCTATCCTCACACGTTTAATATCTATAGAATGATGGACTTATTAATCTTGAAGAAAGAAAATATCTCTTCCACAGAATATGCATCTAAATTCAATAATTTAGTGTATTTTTCACCCAAGTTTGCTGCTAGTACATCCCTGAAGGAATTAATCTTTGAATCAGGTCTAAGGCAGAAGATTCTAATAAATATTTCTATGCTCTGTTTTATGGATTATATAGACATGGTCAACAGAGAAATATTGGTTGAATGAGAAATCTCAAGAGCTATGGGAGGAGGAAGTATGTTTATACCCACAATAAATGGTGGGAACTCTAATGCTAGGGGAAAGTGGAAGAGGGACACATACTTCTAAGGTGGGAGTGTGAATTATAATCAGATGGCTGGATCAATGAATCTTCCTTTGAGACCCACGACTAAAGATGGATATTTACAATGTGTTTCCTTCAACAACATAAATTGAGAGTATACAACACCACCAATAGAATTGCATAACTGCAACAAAATGGTACATCTTCAGCACTATTGTCACAATGCTCTGAGGTTCAGTGCTCGAGACACTTCTCAGGTATCGCAGGCGTTGTATGCTTTGATGGGGTGAGGGAAACAAAATCAATATTATCAATAGAATAGATCTAAACATGATTATTCTAGGAATACCATGACTCCTTAGTAAGGGAAATCATAGCAAGGAAATAAGGATCAAATTGCAGTGACAAAGAAATTATATGGATCTGAGCAGGTGATTGTGGATGATTAGGCTGGACCATATATAGTGAAAAGTATGATTCTTTTGAACTATACCCTTATCTAATTACTATTTGATACTGGTGCTTAAAATTACTTTATTTCTTCTTGTGCTATTGAATTTCTAAGTTTAAAAGTTGAGATGATGTCCTCTATGATAAAACTTCAAACTCCTCTTGGGAAAAAAGAATGTCGAGCCTTTCTATGTAGAGAATTTTCTTTAACTATTGATGGATTTGAGATGAAATGGAATTTCTCTGTACTGAAGATGAATATCAATGATGTAATCCTGAGTATGCATTGGATGACAATGTTCAAGGCTTACATCAACTATTATAGTATAACATTGAGTTTCTTGACTACGGATGGTGACAAGCATCTCTTTATAGCAGAATAGAGTGTAAATTTAGGTGCAATGACCTTGTTGGAACCAGAAATTGAAAAAATATCATACAATTTGGCAGTTCCATCTTTAGCATCGATGGATGATATCAAGAAAAATAGTTTTCCAGCAGTCATGGAGTAGTTTACATATGTGTTTCTCGAAAATTTCTCTAGGTTACCACTAGTAAGGGAACTGGATTTTATGACTGATCTCCTCCCAGGCACCATTCCTATATCACTTCATCCTTATCGAATAGAACCAATAGAATTAAGTGAGTTGAAAGTGAAGTTTGAAGAGATGGAAACAAAGGGTTTCATTCAGCCGAGCACATATCCATGAGAAAAATGGTCTTGTTTGTGAAGAAGGAAGATGGAACTCTAAGGTTGTGTGTGGATTATCATAATCTTAATCAAGTTATGATAAATAATAGTTATCGACTTCCATGCATTTATGATCTATTAGATCAATTTAGGAGAGCTCAATGGTTCTCCAAAATTGACTTGCGATCAGGATATCACCAATTATAGGTTTAGAAGGAGGATATTATGAATACATATTTCAGAAGTAGATATGACCATTACAAATATGTGGTAATGCCTTTCGGTCTTATGAATGCATCAACGATCTTTATGGCATTGATGAATCTGATACTTCAACAATATTTTGATTCTTTTATTGTGGTGTTTGTGGATGAAATATTTTGGTATTCAAGGACAAGATCAAAGCATGAGAAACAATTGGTGAAAATGTTGGAAATATTGAGAGACCATCATTTGCATTCCAAATTATTAAAGTGTGATTTTTGGATACAATAGGCATGTTTCATTATCCATGTAATTTCTGAAAGAGGATTTTTAGTGGATCTAGATAAGATAGAAGCTGTTATCTCTTTCAAACCGCCAAAGAATGTCTTAGTGATACAGAGTTTTATTAGTCTAGATTGATATTACCAATGCTTTTTTGATGATTTTTTATAACTAGATTCACCTATAATAGCTTTGACAAAGAATAATGTTCCGTTCTAGTGGAATGAAAAATGCCAAAAATATTTTCAAGATCTGAAATTTCTCCTCGCATCAACACCTATCTTGATATTTCTAGAATCATGAAAAGGGTATGTGGTGTATTGTGATGCTTCAGGATCTGGCTTGGGGTGTTTTCTCATTCAAGAAGATCATGTTGTTTCTTATGGATCAAGGTAGTTAATGGTGCATGAGAAGAACTACCCAACACACTATTTGGAGTTAGATGTAGTCATCCATGATTTGAAGACTTGGCATCATTACCTATTTGGTGAGAAATTTACTATTTTAAACAGATCATAAGAGCTTAAAAATATTTTCTCATAAATAGATTTTAATCTGAGGAAAATAATATGGATGGATTATATCCAAATGTTTGACTTTAAATTGATGTATACACTAGGTAAAGGAAATTCAGTGGCCGATGCATCAAGAAGAAAATCATATGCTCATTTGGAAAAAGAGGCTTCAGATGAGTGTAAATTGATTCCAATCCTAGCTGATATGAGTTTAGAATTTGAAGAGTGAGGTGATGTTTCAAATTTATTTCTAGTTTTTCTTGTTCCTAATTTTTTGAAGATGGTAAATGAGACACATACATCTGATGTAGAATGCGTTGCTATGAGTTCAAAAATCAATGGTGTGGAGACCATTGAGGGATAAAAACTGGATGGGAGTTCAATTTTGTGGTTTCAAGATCGAATGATTGTTCTTATGGATTTTTAGGAACAAATTCTTCATGATTACCAACATTTAAAATGGGTTGTTCATTTAAGAATATAGAAAATGTATAAGGTGTTGAAAGTGCAGTTTAGGCGGGTCAGTGTGAAAAGGAAGGTGGTTGAGTTTATTTCAATATTCTTAACTTGTCAGCAAGTTAAGCTATAACATTAGTGAAAAGTATGTATGTTAGAGTCTTTACCTATTATAGTGTGAAAATGGGGGCATATAGCTATGGATTTTTTAATAGTCCTCCCAAGAACGGTTTGGAAATACAATTCCATATGGGTGATAGTGGATCAAATCATGAAGTCGGCTCATTTCATTCCTGTTCTTGAATCTCAAATAGTAGAGGACTTGTCAAAAATCTATATCCAATAAGTGGTAAAGAGGGATTTCATACCAGTTTCAATCGTATCAGATAGAGATCTGAGGTTTAAATATCATTTTTGGAAATCCTTATAGAAATACCTTGAGACTTAGTGAAAACAAGTACAGTGTATCATCTTCGGACAGATGGGCAATTCGAATAAAATATACAAGCATTGGAATACATGTTTCAGGCTTGTGCAATGGATCTTGGTGGCTCATGGGAAGAGAACGTGCTATTGGTGGAGTTATCATATAACAACAGCTATCAGGACTCAATACATATAGCTCATTTCGATGCATTGTATGTGCATATTTACTATTCTCCACTCTGTTGGGTGGAAATAGGTGAGTCTTCACTAGTTTTTTTGATCCTTGTCCAAGAAACAATAGAGAAGATTCAGTTGATCAGAAAGAGGATGGATATGACCAAGAGTCATCATAAATCATATGTGAATCATCATCGATGGTTGTTGTCATTTTTAGTGAGTGATCATGTGTACTTGAATATCACTCCAAGACTTAGACATTGACGTTTTGAGAAATAGGATAAGTTATCCCTTCGATACATAGGCCCTTTTGAGATACTGGAATTGATTGGTGAGGTGGAATATCATTTGGCATTACCACCATGGTTTAGTGTGATTCATAATGTGTTCCATGTATCTTAGTTGAAAAAATATCAGCCTAATCCTGACCATGTGATCATATGGGACCACCATGGTTCAGGGAAATGTTGGTTTTTTATTTTCTAGGGACGAAAAGACAAATGGTGGGGAGAACGTAGCACCCCAGTTTGAGGTAATTAACCCTTATTTTACGCATTTTAATTATATAAAGTGTTTGGGAAGGTTTGAAGAACTTTTGGATTGATTTTGGGGATTTTATATAGGTTCACATTTTTGGAAAACCATGCAACACCTATAGAAACCATGAACATTGAGACAAAGACAAAGGGAAAGGAACGTGGTATGTGCATGGTCTGTCCAAACTATGAAAAATACCAGGATAATCTATGCTATTTTGGATAATGGGCTTTGGCATGGTTGGCATACGATTTTTAAATGGTGCAAGCCAACCATGAAAGGTTCAACCCTTGAGGCAGTGGCTAGCACACATTTAGTTCCCAGTTTACCTAACCATGCTACTAAACCATACACAGTTAAAAAACTAGATAATAAAAAAGTGATTCTAGGCCAACCATGTGTTTTATTTCTTTTTTTTTTCCCAAAATAGCCCTAAATTAGGATTTTTCCCTCTCAAAGGTCATGGAAGGTTCTCCCATCAATTCAGAGGCGATCTGAAGGCTCCCCTTATATATTTTAATCCATATTATCCTGACAAGGGATCATTCTTGATCATTCTTGATAGTTTTCATAGATCTACTTCTTCCTTTATCTCGTTTTATTAGATCTATGCCCGTTATGGGTATATTTGAGGTTTTGGATTCCAAATATGATTAGATTTGTCTTGGTTTATGATAGGGTAAGGGATATAAGGTGGGTTCGTGGAGTTTTCAACCCATTTTGTGATGTTTTTCACATCGTTTTTCATTTCTCCAAAAAAATTGATGTGGGTGGGTTCACTCTCAACTCTTCTTACTAGAAATAATTATATTAGTTTCAAATAGGTTTAATTTCTTGATTTTTATTGTGTAATTGTGGTGAAGATCATGAGATAAAACTTCTTTAGTGATGATTTATGTTTTTTTGTGAAATTATGGAATTGTAGTATTTGGTTGTGAAAACAACCTTGTTTTCTTGATTTTAAAATGTTTATTTTAAAATATTACTTTACTAGATTTTTGAATGGCTTGCTGGGAAAAGGTATTCAATATAAAGGTTGTTTTATTGAAATGGTTTTTGGGCATACTTGGTAGTTTGTGTTCATATTGAATTATGAGGCTTGGTTGAAATATGACCTTATGCTCGGTGACAAAAGTGTAATGGAATATGGGATATAATTACCTTGTGATGACTTGAGAGATCAATGAGAAACCACTCATGAGCATGGAACGTTGATAATGAAGCATGCATGGTTGGTGGTGTAGATATTTGGAATGGAATGGTTTTACCAAAAATAGAACTTGTGAGAAGGTTTAAAGTATTGTTTTATTGTTTCCTTTAGAACTTGATGTTGTTTTGAGAAAAATGGATTCATTAGGACTAGTTTATATTTAGTTATAAACTATTTTAGAAATTGTTTTATATAAACTATTTTATATAAATGTTGCTAACTTTTCTATCATAGTGGAATGAGTAGGGAAGTCATTGGGGAAAATATACTAAGTTTTATTACCCACCCCTACTTTGGAACTTTGGTGATTTTATAGATGTCATATACTAGGACATGGGACAAAGAAAATTATCACACATATTTAGCACTAGCTCATGATAGTTGGGATTTTTGGTGAAGTTGGAGCATGGATATTATGGAGCCCTAGATTTATAGTTATCTTCAAGTCTTGTTGGTTTATAGTCTTCCATTGTTTAATTTTATGTTAGTTTTTTATTCCGATATGGTACATGGTTTTATTTTGATTTTGATAAATGAAATATTGAGTTTTATTTAATTTATATCATGCATCATATAATGGTTTATTTTTTTTATGGCTTGGTTGGTTAATTTTTTATTCTTAAAAGGAAAATCACCCCACCTATATTAAAGCCCTTAGGCATTTATTTCCAGCATTTGGAATCTTTTGAATGTCACTTAAGGACATGTAACATCGTCATACTTTCTCAAACCAATGAGAAGGGGTGGGATGTTACATGTAGGTTCCAGGTGCAGCAGAAGCATGCGATGGGTGGTGCCCAATTTTTCTTTTTTCCATAATCTATGATCAATCTGTGATCTATACGATGATAAATGATGTGATATACATAATTGAATCATAGAAATAGAAAATGGACAATTATACTAGAACTGAGAGATAGGAACTCACATATTATTTATAATTAATTTAATTAAATAAAGAATTACCTTGATGGAGTTCTTTCTTCATTGATGAGTCTGGTGATAGATCTGAGGTCCATCATTGTTGAATTGCAGAAACCAAGTGTGGATTTCATCTAGCAGTGATCCATATATGTTCCAAAAATCTCTAGACATCACCAAAGGAATATTTGGGTGCTATCATGACAGATCCTTGCGCTTGCATCATCCTCTTTTGATTACTTTGAGAACTGCCTCCAAAGCGTTCTCCTTGATCCGATGGAGGAGGATTTCTCTCTGTTCTTGGGATCATTCTCGAAGAAGGGGGATCTCTAGTCTTGATAGTATACTCCAAATCCATTGTGCACAACCAATACAAATGAATTAGATCTCTTGAGAAAATATCATAATTAGGTATTTATATTTATAGGGTTAAAATAAAATAACTGCACAAGTTCCCTTAATTATTTATTTAATCCTAGAAAACCCCCACGTCAAATAATAGTAATAATATTATCATTTCTCGACATGAACTTAACTTGTGAGCTAAAATTAAATATAATTTAATTAAATAGTATTCAATATTTATTATTTCTAACCATACCATCAAAATTGGTCCTCCATCCCTCTAAAATATTTATCAGGCCTTGAATAATGTTTGTTTATTTATTAAATAAATACCACTACATTATTCACCAATAAATAAATAAACATTATATTCACTAAATAGAAAATAAATATTTATATATGATCAATCATACATGAATAATTATTAAACCACGTATGGTAATAATATTCATTTAACCTATTAAATAATAAATAATAATATATTATTTAACTAAGATTATAGATACACTTAGTGTGTGATCCTCTAGGCCTCTTTCTTAGTGTCATTAAGTGAGGCAGCCTAAAGTCCAAGGTTAGCATCTAGAAATATGCCAAGGCACCCACAGAGAAAGAATTTAATGTCGCAACCACATGTTACCTCATACAGACACTTACTGTGTATTATAATCTATTTATCTTTATATCTTTAATCAAACAGGTTGCATGCTAGTGCCATCAACCTATGTGGTCGATTTATCTTTATTTGAATTTTTAGAAATTGTACTTTCTTATAGAACACCATGTACGTGGATATATTTAGGCTATATCATTTCCATTAAAGGTCATGAGATATCAACGTCTTTTAATGAACAGAAGGGGAAAATTATTTCTCACATTATTAATTAATGCAACATTACTCGTGACACACCTAATGTATCCTACCTCGCCACAAACATCTTTCATCACAATTTTCATCAATACATCTAAGTGAATGGCTCATAATACTCATTAATAATAATCTTTAAGTCTAAGGAATAATACAAATGTCAACAGATAGGAACATCCAATGACACATATAAATGTGGATTTCTTACTAGAAGGTATCATTCTCATAATATCCTATTGGATATTACCAGGGGAATAAATCATGAGAAAGTTCCTGAATGTACTATGAGTCTCCACCCTTGATAGCCTGTATCATTTGTGTCCCTCAAATGACATCATCTGGATATAGAACATATATTCAAGAACAATGTCATAACACTTCCAGGTTCTCATCATAGCGGGGAACTATTATGACCTTTTAGTGAAACATCCACTCTTAGGAAATCATCACATACTATGTCACATAGTAGAAAAATCATGATTTGATATGTAGTTTATTAATATTCATAACCATGAATACAATTTATCATAAAGTACAAAAAAACTGGTTCTAGGGAACCAAATCCAACATACTCCCACTTTTACTAGATCTGAATACTAACATACTTCACTCTACTACCCCTAACATGATACTTATGCTTCTGCTAAGATATGCCTTTATTCAAGGGGTCTACTACATTCTCTTCTGTGGGTACTCTTATTACTACAACTTCATCCCTATGATAGAAATCCCCCAAGATTTGATACTTTCAAAGTATTTTATTTATCAATTGGTGTGTCCTTGGATATTTTACAAGAGCCACTACTACATTATTATCACAATACAGTGTGATAGGGTATTTACTACTAGGTACCAAAAAAATATCCTGGACAAAGTTCTGAATCCAAACGGATTCCTCGTCTTCATCAGAAGCCACTATATACTAAGAATCCGTTGTAGAATCAGTGACAACTGGCTACTTTGAACTCTTTGAGCTCACAACTCCTACGTTGAGACAAAAAAAATATTCTGATTGCGACTTTAGATCATTCTAATCTGTCATAGAACTAGAATTAGTATAAACTATGACGACCATCTCCTCGTCTCCTCCATACACCAAGATGATATCCTTAGTTCTTCTCAGATACTTAAGGATAGCCTTAACAACAGTCAAATGTTGTTCTCCTAAATCCGTTTGATATATTTCTACCATGATCAGTGCATATGCAACATCAAGTCTAGTACATAACATGACATACATGATTGATCCTATCGCCGAAGCGTATGATATCTTACTAATTTCCTCTTTCTCATGATGTGTCTAGGGACACATTTTCATACAAAGATGTAAACCATGTAACACTGGAACCAATAACCTCTTGGATTGTTCCATACTAAATATATTTTGTATCCAGTCAACATATGTACTTTGACTTAGTCCAAGAAAACTCTTGGATCTATCATGAATGATTATGATCCCTAGAATAAAGGCTGCTTCACCTAAGTCCTTCATAGAGGAACACTTGTTTAACCAGTCCTTAACTGACTGTAAGACTGATATTTCATTTCCAATAAATAATATGTCATGAAAATATACTACTAGGATAATGACTACATTTCCACTAAACCTCTTGTAAACACATGACTCACATTCACATAACTAGAAAATATGGATACTGCCACACTTTTGTTTCCATACTTTAATTAACCATGATAGTAAGGACCTATTCCACCATGAGTTTTATGTGCACCATGGTCACATCCCACTACCCCAACCTGAACCTCCATGCCTCTCGCGATCTAAGCCCTATCCCTACCTCACGTGATCGAAGACCTCTCCCTACTTGCCATAATCGAACACACCTTCCCCTTTCCCTACCTCTTTCGCAATCGAACCCTCTCTCGGACGATCAAACCCCCTGTTGTTGTCGTGAAGAACCCCCTATCAGATGATCACTCCCTACTCTTGTGACATAAGATCATGTAAAGGATGTCTACCCATTCCCCGCTCTCACAAAATCCTACCCTCTCTGGATTTGTCGAAGGAGCCCTACCCGCCCCTGCTCTTGTAGAAGAACCTTATTCACTCCCTTCTGTCGTGATTCACCCATTGCAGCAGGTGAACTGGTAAGGGTTACTCTAATCCAAGTATACCCTAATTTTAACTTTTTTTCATTTGATAAATGCTACCATTGGATATTATTAGCGATCCATTCACTTGGAAATTTTGTTTTGGTTGAAGGTTTACAAATTCTGGTTTGAGGAAGCTATTGTTTGAGAATTTATGAGCAGAAATTATTTAATATATTTAATTTATAAGAGTAGATTTGATTTTTTTTCTAATGATTTAGTTACATAGAGTTATAATGATGAAGATCATTATATATATATGAAGAAGTTTTGAATGCATTCCAGAGTATTTTGAAGTGTTTTAGAGGATCTAAAAATGTCTAGAAAAATTTGGAAATTCTATGTATCAAGATACCGATGAAGTTAAAAAGGAAATGATAGGTAATATATTACATTTTTTTAGAAAATTGGAAAATGATATTACCACTAAGATGAAATCCATAAAAATTTCACAATCTTTTAGAAACCTCACTACCACCTAGACGAATCCTACATCCATTGCTCAGTAAAATCGAAGAGTCCTTAGAAATTTATCCTTTTGGGTAAATTTCTATATTTTGAGAACATTATTTACAAATCCTAACAATATTCAACCTAAAGACTACTTAAAGGGATTCATGGTATCCTCAAAAACATTGGAAAACATCACCCACTATACTTCTACTATATTTAATTCTCCTATTCATTCTTTAATCTATTCACCCATGCCCAATTAAGGCATAGTATTGTCACATTCTATCATGGACTAATGTTTTTGTGAACATATATTTAATATTCCACCATTAAACTATATTCTATAACCCTAACACTCTATATTAAAGAAATATTAAGATATAATGGTACTTTAGGTTGATGTGATTCATCCTCACATAAAACACTAACTTCTAAGCCAAATACACCACACTCAGATTATCGAAGTAGAGTGATCAATTTTTCTAGATGCTTTCAAGATCCACAAATAGATGTTTCAATCATACCATTTCATTTCATGCTTTTTTTCTTCCATATATTTTAATTTCATTGCAGAAATTTAAATCACTATTTTTATCCATGACATCCAACTAATTGCGATTACATTGAAGTTAAAGAAATACATATTTATGATTTACAAGGAACTTAAGTCTCCTCCAATGTATATATCAACATACCCAACCAATATATCATTTTATTTGAAATAGAGGGAAATATCTTATATTCCTTTGAGATATATCAATATCCACTTCACATATTTCCAATATTCTTTCCCTATATTTGAAATGAACCTAATAATAACTCCCACTACATGGGAAATATTTGTTTGAGTTAACACCATGGATTACATGATACATCTAACCACCAATGTATATAAAATTATTACCATGTTCTTTTCCTATTATTCCATCCCTGTCACTTTTTACTTAGAGGCTTCTGAGTGTTATAAAAGAGTAATCAAAATAGATTTTAATCCAATCATCACAAAAATTTCAATGATCTTCAAGGCATAATTTTTCTAAGAGAAAACCTAACTTCTAAGCATCATATATCACTCTATCATGATGCCCAAGTTTTTCCTCGATTCTCTAATATCTTTAATTTCAAACTTCATTGATAAGTCTTTATTCATCTCTTTAATTCAATGGATTGATAGACCCACCATAATTATTCCATCAACTTATAGTAGTAAAATGATGAAATTATCATAATTTTACTCCTGAAAACAATGATGATCTAATTTCTAGTCATGAAACCATTATCCACCATGAATGAGTTGAACTTATAATTCTACTACCATAGAGCTCAATTTAACTAATAGAGGATTTTATTGAGTTTATTCACCAAGTATTGGTTCTAATGATCCTAAAACCAGTAAGTTTCTTCATGTTTATTTATTCTTCTAGATCCCCAAGAATGAAATCCATCTATTCTATATCTAGTACTCTAGAATAAAAAACCACAAAAAATCTTAAATGGTAGTATTTTTAACTACTAAAGAGAATATTTCAAAAAATTTAATTCCCTCCTTCCACTAAAATCCCTTATTTTTTTGAGTTTACCTCCATAGTTTATGAAATCAATACAAGACTTAAAAAACTCTATAAGTTATATGAGATTCCCATAAGTAGTCCTAAAATTTTCTAGACTTAGCCAAATTTTATCTTCCAAATATAATTTATAGATATCTTTAATAAAACATAGAACTTATTCAATTCACCTCAACTCACCTCTAAAAACTCCAAATCAACTTTTCTCCTCTCTTGTGATCAAAACCTACCTCTTGCGATCAAACCCCTTCTGCCTTCCCCTTTCCATGCCTCTGTCGTGATCGAACCCCTTCCCCTTTCCCTACTTCATTCGTGATAGTTTCCCTCTCCCTACCCAGACCACCCCCTCCCCCTCCCCCTCTCCAGCCCCTCCCCCTCCCCCCCCACCAGCCCCCCCTGCCCAGCCCCTCCCCCTCCCCCCTGCCCAGCCCCTCCCCCTGCACACCAACCCCTCTCTTATACACGCATTACAACCCAATATTCTTAGAAAAACCATCCTTAATATATAAACCCCATGGTTCACTCTAATTGTGTCATTATAATATGATGCATTGCACAAGAATCCAACATTTGAATCCCTTTCCACTATATATGTATCTAAGAATGATACCCTTTGTACATATTATTATATTTTCATTAGGATATAAAATGTTACCTCCACTTGCATCTCATGTATTTTAGTATCTCATGTATTTTAGTATCTTATTTTTAGATAATGTAAATCACTGATGATTATGATTTATTCATTTAGAATATTTACCAATATATAGAAATCTAGGAACTTGCTAGCAACCCAAGGTTGACCTGTCATGGTGTAATAATTGATAGTAAGAGATTTCATTATGTATTCTCTTAACATGACATAAATATTAATTAGTGGATATTGGTATAGTTCTTATATGATTATGATTTAGAGATCTCATATACTTTAGTAAATGATAATGTTATAGTTGATGCATTAAGCCTAAACATTTACTTACACTACGGCAAAATGCGGATTTAGCGGCGGTTTAAACCACCGCTAAATCGATTGGCGACGCTTTTGAAAAACCACCGCTAAATTGTGTGTTAGGAAACTATTCGCGGTGGTTTTCCAAACCGTCGTAGAACGTTTCGTGGTGGTTTTTTGATTTTTTTGGATTTTTTGGATGTTTTTGTTTTTTTTAAATTATATATTTATTTATTTATTTATTTATTTTATTTATTTTATTTATTTATTTTATTTATTTATTTTATTTTATTTATTCTATTTATTTATTTTATTTATTTTATTTTATTTTATTTATTTCGTATTTATTTTATTTTATTTTATTTATTTATTTTATTTTATTTATTTATTTCATATTTTATTTATTTATTAGTATTTTATTTTATTTATTTATTTTGTATTTTATTTATTTATTTCGTATTTATTTTATTTAATTCGCATTACTTTATTTACTTTATCCATGCATGCATGCTCATGCCCTTGCAGATGCCCATGCACATGCCCATGCAATATAAAGAAATACCGCGTTTGGTGAGATTTGAACCCCTAACCTCTTGCATATTTTCCAAAGACTTTACCACTCTAGCAAACTCGTCATGTGGTTAATAAATAGAATTTAATACACTTATATATAGTAATTTTAAAAACAAATAATACATAACTAATAGATATAAACTCAATAATAATTAAACAATAAGCAACAATCAATTATTAATAATTAATAACTATTGATTTATTAGTTATTTATTGAGTTATTTATTATTATTTACTGTTTATTATAATAAATAAAAAATAAATTATAATAATATTTACATAAATTTTAAAATTATGAAAATAAAATAATAAAATAATAAAATTACGAAAAATAAATAATAAATAATAAATAATAACTAATAAATAATAAATAATAAATAATAAATAATAAATAAAAAATAAAAAATAAAAAATAATAAATAAGAAATAAGAAATAAGAAATAAGAAATAATAAATAAATAACAATAAATAACAAACAATAAACGATAAACAATAAATAATAAATAATAAATAATAAATAATAAATAATAAATAATAATAAATAATAATAAATAATAATAAACAAATAATAAAGAATAAAGAATAAAGAATAAAGAATAAAGCATAAATAATAAATAATAATAAATAATAAATAAGAAATAATAAATAATAATAAATAATAATAAATAATAATAAATAATAACAAATAATAAATAATAAATAATAAATAATAATAAATAATAAATAATAAATAATAAATAATAAATAACAAATAATAATAAATAATAAATAATAAATAATAATAATAAAAATAATAAATAATAAATAATAAATAATAAATAATAAATAATAAATAATAATAAATAATAATAAATAATAATAAATAATAATAAATAATAATAAATATTAATAAATATTAATAAATATTAATAAATAATAATAAACAATAATAAATAATAATAAATAATAATAAATAATAAATAACAAAATATAAATGATAATAAATAACAAATAACAAATAATAATAAATAGTAAATAATAAATAAGAAATAAGAAATAATAAGAAATAATAAGAAATAATAAGAAATAATAAGAAATAAGAAATAATAATAAATAATAAATAATAATAAATAATAAATAATAAATAATAAATAATAAATAACAAATAACAAATAATAAATAACAAATAACAAATAATAAATAACAAATAACAAATAATAAATAACAAATAATAATAAACAAGTAATAAATAAAAAAATAATAATAAAAAAATAATAATAAATAAAAATAATAAATAATAAATAAAAATAATAAATAATAACTAATAAATAATAAGTAATAATAAATAATAAATAACAAATAATAAATAATAATAAATAACAAATAACAAATAATAATAAATAATAAATAATAAATAATAAATAATAAATAATAAACAATAAATAATAATAAATAATAAATAATAAATAATAAATAATAAATAATAAAAAAATAAAAAATAAAAAATAAAAAATAATAATCATTAATAAATAATAAATAATAAATAATAAATAATAAATAATAAATAATAAATAATAAATAATAAATAAGAAATAATAAATAATAAATAATAAATAATAAATAATAAATAATAAATAATAAATAATAAATAATAAATGATAAATAATAAATAATAAATAGTAAATAATAAATAGTAAATAATGAATAATAAATAAGAATAATAATAAATAACACATAATTAATAATTATAATTAAAAAAATAATAAATAATAAATAATATATAATATATAATAGATAAATATAAATAATAAATACATATAAATAATAAATAAAAAATAAAAAATAACCAGTAACAAATAATAGATAATAAATAAATTATAGTATATTATAAATAATAAATAATTAATAATTAATAATTAATAATTAATAATTAATAATAAATAATAAATAATAAACAATAAATAATAAATAATAAATAATAAATAATAAATAATAAATAATAAATAATAAATAATAAATAATAAATAATAAATAATAAATAATAAATAATAAATAATAAATAATAAATAATAAATAATAAATAATAAATAATAAATAATAAATAATAAATAATAACTAATAAATAATAAATAAAACATATAAAAAAGTACGAAAAGGAGTGATAAGAGATGAAAAATTATAAAAACGCATGAAAACAGATGGAGAAGCATGAAGAAGGAAGCATTAGAAAGCACGAGAACGCATGAAAACTCATGAAAACTCTGGAAAACCCCTTAAGAATTCAACATAATCATCATAATAACCCACAAAAAACCATTGATAAAGATAAAAAGTCATGGAAACCAAAATAAACAATAATAAATGGAGCAACCGTTAAAACCTGTCAAAACGATCATAAAGTGACGAAAACATTGGACTCACATTAATGAAGATAACTTATGATCTGAGAGTCCGTTCTAGATCCATGACCAGTCAAATCAAAGATCCTAAAACGATCTTTGAGTTGATAGGTGAAAGATACTGAACGGACCGGCAGATCGGAAGTTACAACCATTTAAAAAAAACTGATGGGGAACGGGTGGTAGAAACGAGGCATCGAAAAACATAACAAACCTGATACCCACTAAAAAGGCCATAACTTATGATCCAAGAGTCCATGTGGGCACGACGACTAGTCAAACTGAAGCTCATGGAACGATCTACAATCTGGAAGGCGGATGAGTCCGAACTGACATGCGGATCGAAAGTTAGGTCTATTTGAAGACAAGTTCGATGGGACATTGGTGACAGAAACGGGGTTTCAGAGGCCTTTTGAGGGGGTTTTGGGGTTGAAAAACATGACAGAAGCTTTCTTGTATCAAATTGGTGCATATCTCTCTTCGTTGGCTTCGATTTGATATGTGGTAGAGCCCAAATGGACACCCGAAGCGAAAGTTATGGCCGTTTGAAGTTGAAGAACTTTTTTCAACTTTTTTATAACTCTCATATCTTCCACACCTTAGACCGTCTCACAGTTTTGATTATACATGCCTCTAGATCTCTTCATTATCTTTGATTTGACTGGTCGTGGCACTCCAACGGACACCCAGATCAAAAGTTATGGTCATTTTAGTGATTTCGGGGTTTCTCATGTTTTTTTTATTTTTTTCCTTTCATTTCACGGCGATTTTACCCAAACTGCCACTATTTCACGGCGGTTTTTTAAAAAACGCTGCTAATCCTCGAAAATATTTAAAAAAAAATTAAACAAAAATTTAAGACATTTTGCGGCGGTTTTTAAACCGTCACGAAAAAACCGCCGCGAAACGACCATTTTCCTATAGTGTTATGTTTCTCAAGAAGCATGTAAGGAATAGAAGCCTATGAATGAGTCCATATACTACTTTTCTTAAGCATGAATGAGTTTCAATGTTGTTATTTACAATAATTTTTTTTACTAACTGATTGTTTATTCATATGAGAATGGATAGAAGCTGGATGTATAATGTTGATCGGATCACTGATGAGTTTCAGAAGGATTTGGAATATTTTTTGAATTTTGCATTCAATAATGGTTCAGATGGTGGATTGATTGGATGCCCATGTTTTTATTTCATTGGAAGACCATGGTTAACAAATGAGGAAGTAAGTTACCACATCACTAAAAAAGGTTTTCAAAAAGGATATCATTATTGGTATCACAATAGAGAAAATTTCAAATGGAGAATGACGTTGATTCAGCTGAAAGAATCGGAATGGAAATTTTTATTTCTGATCGGTTTCCATTTTATTTTCAAGCCAACACTTCATGTAGAGAAGTGGAAGAGGAAATGAATATGAGAACATAGTTTTCATCTAATGATAATAATGATGACATTGAGCGTTTTAAAAAGTTGTTAGAACACGCGAATACCCCAATATACCAGTCATGTGAAAAAATGACTAAACTAGAGTTTTTAATGCTACTGAATCATGGGAAAACAATGTATGGATTTAGTAATACTGCGATCAACTATCTACTTACTATTTTTAAGGACTTGCTACCTAATGATGCATGTATTCTTGAAAATGATTGTATGGCATCAAAGTTGGTTGAAAAATTTGGATTTTTCAAGTACTAAAATCCACGTATGCCCTAAATATTGTTGTTTATTCTGGAAGGATAATATCGAGTTAAATGAGTGAAAACAATGTGGTACATCAAGATGTAAGACTAATAAAGATGGAAATCAATCCCGTGTACTAGAGAAAGTGATGTGGCACTTTCCATTGATTCCCAGACTTCAGAAATTTTTTATGTCAGAACAAATGACTAAGAATATGAGATGACATGAAGTTGAAAGAAATAAGGATAATGAAGATATAGTTCATCCCGCTGAAGGGTTAGCATGGAAAAAATTTGATAGGTTACATCTTGATTTTGCAACCGACCCACAGAATATTAGATTGAGATTGTTATGTGATGGTTTTAACCCATTTAAGCAGATGCATACTGCACATAGTACTTGGCCTGTTTTCATTCATATTTATAATTTTCATTCATGTATGTGTATGAAAAAGCCAGTTAATATCATGAGTATATTGATTTTTGGACCCAATGATCCTAGAAATGATATCGGCATATATTTATAACCATTAATAGGTGAGTTGAAGGATCTTTGGACCATTGGGGTGCATACATATGATGCATTTAGAAAGTATTACTTTATGTGTCATGCAAAATTATTATAGACAATAAATAATTTCCCTGTATATGGAATGATGTCTGGTTGGAGTACCAAGGGGAGATTATCTTTCACTATATGTATAGAAAATACATGTTCTAGGAGATTAATGTTTTGATAAACTTTTAGTTTCATAGGGCATCAATGATTTCTACAAATAGATCATCCATACAGAAAAAATCGAAGATATTTTTATAATTACATAGAGACAGATAAAAAACCTCAATGAATGTTGGGGGTGATATCCTTAAAGAACTTGACAGTTTTAATTTTGTTCTTGGAAAGGGTCAGTTAAATTCTAACTAGCTGAAGAATGTTCCTTTGAATTCCAACAATAATTGGAGAAAGAAAATTATATTCTATGAGTTGTCGTATTGGTCATCAAATTTACTACATCACTGCTTGGATGTAATGCATATTGAGAAAAATGTGCGTGAAATGTTACTTGCAATTCTTTTAAATGTAAAGGGAAAGAAAAAAGATTATTTGCGCTCACATCTTGATTTAATGGATTGGGGTATAAAACCAAGACTTCATCCTGAGTTAATTGGTCAGAATCAGTGGAAAGTCCCTTTTTCTTGTTTTTCAATGACAAATACAAAGAAAAAACAATTTCTTCAAGTCTTGGAAAGTTTAAAGTTTCCAGATGGTTATTAGAGTAACATTTCGAAATGAGTGAATACATGAGATGTGAAACTAAAATCCCTCAAAACCCATGACTACCATGTCCTGTTGCATTAATTGATTCCTATTGGCATTTGAAATTTACTATCACATAATGTCAGGGTCGCTGTGATTAGATTGTGTCACTTTTATCAAGATATTTGTGCTAAAATATTGAAAAAAGGTGTCATGAAAAAACAAAAAAAGATGCACCAATCATTCTTTAAGACTTAGAGAAAATATTTCCCCCATCATTTTTTACATGTATGTTACATTTGACCGTGCATATTCCATCAGAAGTTGTTTTTGGTGGTCTCGTATATAGTCGTTGGATGTATCCAATAGAAAGAATGATGTTTAAATTGAAATATTATGTTAGAAATAAGAATCATCCTGAAGGATCTATTGTGAAAGATTATTTAGTGCAGGAATGAATGGATTTTTGTTCAATGTATTTGACTAATGTTACCACTAGATCTAATCATCCCATGAGAACCGAAGATGAGTAGTATGATCCCATTGAGCCAACATTTCCGTCACTTCCCCAAATGGGGGGGGGATATCTGGATCATACAAGTTGTGTACTTTGAATAGGGATGAGTGAGAAATGGATCATCATACAATATTATTTAACTGTGGTGTGGTTGAAGATTACATCAAGTAAGTAAAATTATAAATATATATATTTTTGTTGTGTATTTTTTCATAGTTCCTGATATCATTAATTTTTTATATTTGTAGAGAACATAGTGAAATTATAAAAAGATCAAATCGCTCTTTATCTATTAAGTGTAGGAAGCAATTACACAACAAATAATTTCCTGCCTGGTTAAAGTCAAAGGTAAAAGATTCTTTTTTTACATTACCAAATCGTTGGTAGTTGTTCAATATTCGTTGTCGATATATTTCAGGTCCAAATTTTACCGATGGATGATGTATCTGCTGAAATAAGGGCATTGTTGTTTGGTCCAAACAATGTGATTTGTGATTGTAAATTAATGATTTTCAATGGTTTTAAATTCATTATAAATAGTTGTGTAACAAAGATGGAAACACTTCATGACGGTGTCACGATAAGCACTGCAACAGATTGTTATGCTAGTGAATCATACAGACACACTCGATCAGAAAATATGTCATATTATGGGGTTGTTGAGAGAATATTTTTATTAGATTACTATGCACATGGTCATGTCATTATGATGAAATTCAAGTGGTTTGATTCAATGAAACAATAAGGCTTGTATATAGATAGTTTCGCTTTTAGAGTGATTGATATGAAACATCAACTGTGAATAGATGAGCCTTATATTCTTGCATCACAAACTAGACAAGTATTTTATGTAAATGACCCCTTAAAACCACAATTTGATGTTATTGTTTATGTTATTCCCAGACACATTTTTGATGAAGGATTGGATGATGGTGATGTTTTGGATGAACCAGTCAGTATTTAGTCAAATATACCATTTGATAATACAGATGATTCAATTCTGAGAATGGATTGTGAACCAAAATTTATAACAGAGAATGCCTAGAATTACATGTTTCAAAGTATTTAGATTTATTATTCTGACATGGTGCGTGTTTTTTTGAAATTTTAAAGTAGCAGCTTATTTTGTTTTGTAATATTTTCATTAATCTTAGTTTTCTGTAGTGGATTATTTTATTTGATGTGATTGTGTTTAGTTTTATTTTACAGACTTGGTTATTTTAGTTATGTTTTGAACTCGTTGAATTTTTAAGTTGAAATGACGATTTTTTATCACTTTTGACTTGTTGAAAGGCTAGTTTATTTTTTTACTAATAGAATTCATATGAAAGAAACATAAGAAATAAGGGGTTCATGATATATAATAATACTCTGGGTTGATCTACACTTCCAGATCATAAACTTTCATAGGTAATATATAATTTAACATTGAATATACATTTACTTTTTCATTGATTTGTGTTCAATTTTCATGTATAAATCGGCATTAAATATCTAAGTATGTGTTCCCCGATCATTATTGTTTTGTTCTAGTAGTAAAAGGAAAGATGGAACTACTGTGAATTAGGAAACGTAGGAAAAAATTGTAAGATTTTTTTTTTAAATTTTTAGCTTTTAGTATGCAGTTTTATTCACTGAAAATTATATGAGTTGTGTATTCCTAATAGGGAATGTGAATGATTGAGTCAATTATATCACTTTTTCCTATGGTATTATATAGGTAAATACATTATCTTCCACTCTCTTTAGTATTCCTAATGATAATTTAATAAGATCAATTCTTGATAAGGTTTAAAAAGGACTTCTGAAATCCATTCAATCTAGAATAGTGTTTGAGGAACCTTCTCATTTCTTTTATACTGATAATATAATCATGTTTCTCTATGGAGGTTTAAGGAATATTTAGACTCTAAAATAGGTCTATAACCACTACTAATATATATGTAAATCCAAACAACATCCCAAGATACTAATATAAGTTATACAAACTCTTAAAAGTAGTATAAAGAATATAAAAGGACATACACTACTTATGTTTTGGTTTAGATTTCATAAAAAAGGAGGCTGTAGACATTTTAATCATAACACGTATGAGTATTTCAATGGACATATAGATGCACTTATTTATTTGTTTGATTATCTATTAAAATGGTAACTTCATTTTATAGGATGATCTTCAAGATCTAATAGAAAACGAACCATACACATTTGGACCAAACGATTATTTACATCAGGTTCTTGGTAACGAGAATAGTGGAAGAGTTCGTTGTAAACCTGTAAAGAAAATCGTACCATCTAAATATTGGTCATCAGGTATTGAATCTTTTAGAAATATTACAGGAATGGTTATCGAAGAACAATTACATGCTTCTACTGAGACAACAAAGCAAGAATTTAGACAAGAGTCTCAAAAGACCTCAAAAAAATAAAATGAACAATTGTTCAAGTTGATATAAGCTATATGATATTCACTTCCACTAGAGGGTGCAGTAATAGTGGATGAATGTTTATCGAGTTTTCACTCGATGTATGAAGATGACGATGATTGTGTAGCTGAATATGATGGTAGAGAGGCTGAAGATGCTGCTGATAGTGGAGAGGCTGAAGTTGCTGTTGATGGTGGAGAGGCTAAAGATGTTGTTGATGGTGATGATGATGATGCTATTGGTGGTACACACATTGATGCTGTTGATATTGGTGCTGATGATGAGGAGGATTTAGATTACATTTTGGAGTGACATTATTGGATTTTTTTGTATCTATCATTTTGTTTTCATTGTTTATAAAATTTAAATTTTATATGTATTAGTTTTTTTTTATTTATGTGTAAATGATATGTTGTAATGGTTTTTGGAATTAATTTTAGGTGCATGTGTATGGTGTATTTGTATATTGCAGGTTTGTGTAGGGGGGAGGGGAAACTGGAAGGGGCAGGACTGGCAGGGGGAGGGGGAACTGGTAGGGGGGCGCAAGGGGCAGGGTGGGTGGGGGTGCAGGGGGGGACTGGTAGGGGGAACCAGTAGGGGTGGGGGTGCAAGCGGGAGGACAAGGTGGGAGGGGGGGATTGGTAGGATGAGGGGACTGGCATGGGGTTGAGGGGGTAGGGTAGGTGGGGGTGCAAGGGGGGGTGGAAAGGGGGAGGGGGACTAGCAGGGGAAGGGGGAGGGGAAACTGACAAGGGGGGACTAGCAGGGGGGAAGGACTGGCAGGGGAAAGGGGACAGGTAGGGGGTGGAGGGGGCATGGTGGGTGGGGGTGCAGGGGGGGCTGGCTAGCAGGGGGAACTGGTAGGGGGGACTAGCAGGGGGTAGGACTGGTAGGGGGAGGGAAAAATGGTAGGGAAAAAAGGATTCTAAGGGGAAGGGGGGGCTAGTAGGGGCAGGGGGGACTGGCGGGGGCAGGGGCAGGGGGACTAGTAGGGGTAGGGGGGACTGGCAAGGGTAGGGGGACTGGAAGGGGTAGGGGAAGGGGGGACTGGCTGGCTGGCACTTACCTTTATCAAAAAAATAATCTTATCAAGTATAGCGACTTTGTGAAAAAATATCTGATACTGCTTTCAATGGCGGACCTTCAATGGTCAATTCCTTCAATGGTCTATGGCTTGAATCCGGTCAATTAGAGATTCTATTCTTCTCTTTTAAGAGGAATTTTTTTAAAGGAGGTGAAGGTTACCTAATTCTATAGTTATGTATCAGAACACTCAACTTATCACCACGGGGAGACCAGCCTTGCTGGTACACCAGAGTAAATTATGCCCACCCTCAAATCCCATTTTTCATTTTTCAATGACAATTTTCAAGTATTTATGCTGCTGTTTTCATTGCATTTATTAAGGATTTATTTCACCTGCGACTTGAATTCCATGAGAAGAGAATAGTAAGCTCAGATCCTTTGAAGTCTGGTTTATATATAATGCCCATATTTTACTGAAATATCTTATTGCTGCTACTATGTAGAGAGTTCTCATGGATACTCATGAACTGGATCTGTTGAAATTGGATAATAAGGTTTGGTTTATTCTTGGGGTGGTGAATGGGGATATCATTTTGAGAAATAGGAAGAGGGTAGAAAATGGGTAACTAAATAGTGAATCATATCTGTATGTCCTATATTTTCTTATTTCGTTCTAGTTTTGTTTTGTGTATTGAAGTTTTTTTTCATGTTTATCATGAAAAATATATGGGCTTTCAACTTATTATTTTTTGGTCACATGTGGAATCTTTTCACTGGTTGAAGGAGTGGGTGGATAATAAGATTTATGGATATAAAGGGAAACTTTTATCCAAGGTGGGGAAGAGAATTTTAATCTACACAATGTCATTGTCTCTATGTATCTTTATTATAAGATGAATTCATATTTTACTAAATCTGTTTGTGATTTTTTAATTATTTTATTTCTAACTATTGGTGGGGAGGAGAACCAGGTAGAAGACCTCTATACTAGGTTAAGTGGGAGGTTATGTGTCATGAGAGGTATTGTGGGAGACTTGGGTTGAAATATATTAATGTATTTAATCTAGTTATTTTGGATAATCAAGGGTTATTTCTTCTATATGAACCAAAAGACCTTTGGTGTAGAGTTTTGAAGGGAAGTTTCTTTCCCTAGAATAATTTTATTTTAGTACATCTCAGTTTAAAACCACCATATGTTTGTATGGGGTTGATATAGGCTCAGGAGATCCTTAAAAAAGTTTTGTGCTGGAGGGTGGAGTATTGAAGGAGTATTTCACCAATTCATTGATGTATTCCAAATAATTCCTTATCCATATAATATGTGTATATGTTTTTTCTGACTGTGGGGGATACTTCATTGGGGTGTGGTGGGGGGCAGGGTGGGGGGGGGGGTAGGGGCAGGGGGCTGCTGTAGGGGGTTAGGGGCTGCCAGGGGTAGGGGGGTTGCTGTAGGGGTTGTGGGGGTGGGGGGTGTAACCAGGGGCAGGAGGGATGCTGTAAGAGGGTGCAGGGGGGTGGGGGTTGAGGGTGGAAGGAGGTTGTGGGGGCTACTGTAGGGGGTTGGGGGGGTGTCCAGGGGCATGAGGGCTATTGTACCGGGTTGGGGGTGTCTAGGGGCATGAGGGCTGCTGGTGGGGGGAGGGGCAGTAGGGCTACTGTAGTGGGTGGTAGTGGGGTGTGGGGGCTGCTGTAGTGGGTGGAGGTTGGAGGTTATGGGGGGGGGGGTTCTAGGAGGGAGGGGGGTTTCCAGGAGGGGGGGTTCCAGGAGGGGGGTATTCGAAAATAGTTTCTACAAAGAAAGAATATACAATCAAGAAGAAGGAAGATCATGCACGAAAATATTGTATAATAATATTATCAAATTGGTTTGAAAAATCCAAGAGGATTGAGTAAGAATAAAAGAAGAAAAATCTCTACTTTATAAAATTGATAAACCTATATAAACTAAGAATAAAGGTAAATTCCAGAATAAGAACATGATAAAAAATGAAATATAGCACAACAAAATTTTTTTTTTTACTTCCCATATCATCCTTATTATACTATATATCTTCAATTAATTATGCCCCTCTAACCATGTCATATTCTATGGCCATTTTGTGCTAGGCTGCTTCACACAAGTATTCAAGATGATCACTACAGAGACTACCATGACCATATTGGACTTGTTGTTTCACACAAGAACATGATCATTGCATCATGACCATCATAATTCCCTCTTTGATAGGTGTGAGCTTCCTGGATACTTCTCCATCTTCACCATGGACAAAACTAGTATGTTTCCTTTCTTATGGTATGATAAATTCTTCATGATGAACCAATCATTATTTTTGTAAATGTGTAGATTATTTCACATGGAAATTTCAGATTTATAACTTCATCCAATGATCCATGTATGAACCGTGTGATAATTACTTCATCGTAGATATTTATAGAAAATATTAATGGAACTCCAAATGAGAACCTACCGCATGAAGATATGTGGATTAACACATGAAATATTGTTTATTTATCTCACATTAGTTTAGTTGGAGACCAGTTTTTTTCCTATACCTGGTGCATTTATTCTTTTATTGTTGGTTATATGACTACACTATTCTTGTTTGTCGAGTTATATTCTTTGTGAATTTTCTAAGATGTTTTGTTTTACCATAATTTTAGGGGATGAGAACTACTTTGTTCAACCTTGTGTTGTAGTTACTTGTGAGCTAGTTCCAGACTTCTTTGATAGTTTGTCTTATAGGGAGACTCATGTAAGTGAAGTTATGTGTTTTTTTATATTTGGAGTTATTTAATTCTTTGTATGTAAGTAGCTTTAGTGTATAATTTAATTTGGACAGTGAGTACCACGTTGATATTTTGTGTGATAAATAGATTAACTCATTCTCATTTTGTAACATTGTTTTTAAACCCATGAAATATATTTAGTGTTTGGGAAATTTCACCAATGGTTATTAGATCCTCTGACCTGATACAAGCTAATGGGTTGGGATGTTAGTAGGGAGGGAGACTGGTAGGAGCAGGGTGGAGGGAGATTGGTAAGGGCTGGGGGGAGTGGAAACTGGAAGGGTGGGGGGGGGGACTGGCAGGGGGTGGGGGACTGGTAGGGGGGGAACTGGCAGTGGGAGGGGGGAAACTGGTAGGGGGGAGGGGACTGGCTGGGGGTGCAAGGGGGGACTGGAAGGGGAGTAAAAGGGGGGCTGGAAGGGGGGAGGGGGACTAGCAGGGACAGGGGGAGGGGAAAATGGCAGGTGGGGGGGGGGGATTTGTAGGGGGGTATCACAGGGGGGTGGGCTATTACAGGGGGGTGTTCAAGGGGGGTGTTCAGGTGAGGGGGTGGGGTGTCCAGGAGGGGGGTCGGGGGCTTTGTAGGGGGGGGGGGGGCTACTGCCGGGGGTGTTCAAGGGGGTTGTCCAGGGGGGTGGGATTCTATAGGGGGTGTTCAAGGGGGGGGGTGCAAGGGGGTTTCCAGAAGGGGGGGGGGGTGAAAGGGGGCATGGGTGTGTAGGGGGTGTCTAGGAGGGAGGGGGTGTCTAGGTGAGAGGGGGGTGTCTAGGAGGGAGGGGGGGTTGGGGGCATGTGGGGTGTGGGGGGGGTGTTTAAGGGGGTGAAACTATCTTGGGGGTGCAAGGGGGTTGTCCAGGGGGTATGGTGGTGCATGGGGGTGTTCAAGGGGGTGAAAGGGGGGTGTTCAAGGGGGTGAAATGGGGCTATCCAGGGGGGTGCAAGGGGGATGTCTAGGGGTGGTGTTCATGGGGGTGTAAGGGGGCTGTCTAGGGGGTGCAAGGGGCTTTTCGGGGGGGCATGGGGGTGAAGGGGTGGGGGGTGTTCAAGGGGGTGCAGGGGGGTGATCAAGGGGGTGAAAGGGGGCTGTCCAGGGGGGGTATGGGGGTGCAGGGGGGTGTTGAAGGGTGTGAAAGGGGGATATCCATGGGGCATGGGGGTGTAGGGGGTGTTCAAGAGGGTGCAAGGGGGTGTTCGGGGGGGGGGGCATGGGGGTGAAGGGGGCTGTCTAGGGGGGATGTAAGGGGGATGTCTAGGGGGAGCATTGAATTTATTTTTTTATAACATATAAATAATATCACCACAATTTTTAATCATTGCAGTAGGGACCTACTACCATGGTTAAAATCGTGGAAAGAGGCCCCCATGATGCCACAGATAAACCATGGCACCATGCCCCAAATTCCATGATTAAAACCATGGCACTAGGCCCCTAATTCCATGGTTAAAACTGTGGTAGTAGGTAAGACCTACTACCATGATGATAGTGGCTACAGTTTTCCAAAACCATGGCCATAGGCTATTACCACAGTTTTCAGGCCTATGACCATGGTTCCAAACTGTGGTTGTAGGTGAATTTTCTAGTTGTTTCATTCTTAATGAAACCAAATTCTGTTATGGATTCCTGAAATCGAATGTTCCATGACCTTGATGCTTGATTCAATCCATAAATGGATCTCTATAACTTGAACATTATTTTGGCATCACTTGGAGTCACAAACCCTTCTGGTTGTATCATATAGACATCTTCCTAAAGATTCCCATTAAAGAATGCAGTTTTGACATCCATATTCTAAATCTCATAGTCATGGTAAGCTACTATATCATGTAAAATCACTAAAAAATATTTCAATTTTTCCAACAGAGGCATATTTGTTGGTAAAAGTATATTTTCTGTTGGTAAAACGTTTTACCAACATATATGTCTCTGTCACTAAACTGTCGGTAAAAACTCTGTCGCTAAATGTTTTTACAAAAGATAAAATAGTTCTGTTACAATTATAATAATTCCAAAAGATACTATATATGTTGGTTAAAGTGTTTAGTAACACGTTCTAATGACAAATTTTTCTGTTAGTAATAATATTACCAACATATAATATTTGTTTATAAATTAAATTTAAATAAAAAATATAAATTTTTGTTTCTAATAAAATTTCATATTATATTTATTAATTTATAATATATAATTCATAAATTTAAATTATTAAACAGAAGACGATTTACATAAATGTTGAAACTTAGAAAAAAAATATTAATAATGAAATTTAAGACAAATTGAATCATTACAGAAATGCAAATCAATCCCCCAACAGATCCATACCCCAACCCCCACAAGTACCAGCGGCCCACCAACAGGACCCACCCCCCTCCCAAGTACCAACGACTCATCCATGCTCCAAGTACTAGCTCTAGCACCATCAAAAATCATCAAGTAGCTGCTATACCACAACATTCATCTCCATGATCTCCATCACACAATCAAAGAGAATTCCAAAAGAGAGTCATCTCTGGTACCAGTGAGAAAAAAATTGAGTCATCTCCAATGCCACCGAGAAACCTCAAGTCGCAGCTATGTCACACCCTTAAACCCTAATATCAACAATACAAACCAAAAATAATACCGACAAATCAGTGAATTTTTTTACATGAATTGAAATCAAAATATAAATAAATGAAAGTATAAAAAAATTATTTTCATAGTGAGCAGTTCACATCATCCCTGTTGACATATCAAAGATTTGAGATAATTATGGAACTTCTGCAAATTGGTACTCAAATAGTGAATTAGATAAATCTAGTGCATGTTGTTCAATAAAACAAGAAACCAAAAAAGATGAATCTCATAACTAAGATTAAAACACAAAAAACTCACCTTTTCCCCATAATTGAATGCATCATGTCAGAGGTCCGTCCAAAATAGTATTGTATATGGAAACCCACGAACCAGGGTATCAACCAACTGAAATTTTAATACACCAAGATATTTGTGGATGAGGAACGAGCTGGTTGGAAGGTGGGGGAGCTCTAAAGGTTCTCTTAACTCTTACTGTGTTAATAAGAATTCTAATTACAAATACTACAAGATAATACCTATGGATCCATCCCACAATGCGATCAGAAACGATCCACAGCTCAACTGGATCTTCAATCCATCCATTAACACAAGAAGATGCATATGTTGACATCAATAAGGAAGAAATACATGGGGCTCAGAGGGAAGAAACACGAGTCCCACAAGGCCTGGCGATCTCGCAGGTCTACCTACAAATGAACACTCTTTTCCTCAGTCAATAACAGTAAATTTGTTTATGCTGCTTTTCCATGTGTCTTGATATTCTATGTGTATTTTATAGGAGCTTGTTTGTTTATCTTTGTTTATTCCTAGAAATAATGGGTCTTGATACTAGATTATGCATTTTTTTGTGGGAATTATTTTTTTATGTCTAGGTGTTGTATTCTATTTCACTATGTTTTTGTTTAACCCCTATAGTTTGGATGATTTCCTTCTTTGGGGTTATGTTTAAGTTTTGGATTGTTATAGAAATACAGTGCTTTCTTTCATGATATTTGAAGTGAAAAAATCATTTTATCAATTCAATAAATAGGAAATATGTTCGCATGACAATTCCAATTACATTAGGAATATAAAATGATTGCAACACCAGTGAAAGAACAACATTAGAAGTGGTAGTGAACAAAAAATTGACAACAGTGGCAATTAAAAATCAATTCAAGCTTAAAAGAAATCTTATAAACAAAAAAAATATATACACATGATGGTTCAAATAACAGAACCAAGAAACATGGGAATACACTTCCAATACATGAGAGAAATAATTGAATGATTCAAATTGTAATAATTTTCATAAACCAAAAATAATAATTTGTACAACATATATTCATAAAAAAAACTAGATATGAGAATCCAATTCCAAATTCAAAATTAATTTATATAAGTAGGCAATGGCATAATTCCAGGAACAAATAAATATTTCCAGAATAAACATCTTCAAGTACATGTAAGGAAAAGTATCACAATTGAAAAAAATTAATACAGCAACAGTATGCAGTGATAAAATATATCAAAGTATAAACTCAAACAGCTTCAACGTTAAAAAACAAATTGTAACCTTATTTAAAATAATTCAAGAATGTTAAGATAGAAGCAAAAATTCACTAGTGCTTTCTATAAAGATATTTTAATGAGCGAAAAAAAATCATTTTATCACTATAATAAACTAGAAACATGTTTTCATGACAATTACAACTACATTAGGATTATCTAATGATTGCAACACCAGTGAAATAATGACATTGGAAGTGGCGGTGAACAAAACATTGACAACAGTGGAAATTTCCAATTAATTCAAGCATACAAAAACTCTTATAAATAGAAAATCATTTATGTACATGTTATTTTAAATAAACAGAACCAGGAAACATGACAATACACTTATAATACATGAGAAAAATAATTTACAGATTCATACAACTTGTAATAATTCTCATAAACCAGAAATAAAATTTGTACGACATATATTCATCAAAAAAAATCACCACATATGATAATCTAATTCCAGATTCAAAATTAATTCATTTATGTAGGAAATGTCATAATTCCAAGAACAAATAAATATTTCCAGAATAAACATGTTCATGTACATGTAAAGAAAAATATGGAAGAAAACAAAAATTAGTGCAGAAACAGTATGCAATGATAAAAATAGAAAATTATAAACTCAAACAGCTTCAAAATCAACAAACAAATTGGAACCATATTCAAAATTAATCAAGAATGTTAAGACAGAAGAAGACATTCAATATTATACAAGGTTAACAAAACAGAAGTGCTGAAAATAGTAAACAGGGAATAAATATTTAACATGCTTCAAAACTTTTTCTCCTAGATGCACAACAAGAAAACCACCAAACTAAATCATTTTATTATGATCAAAACAAAATAGGTACAAGATACAAAACATCCAGGAACATATAGAACAATAACACAAAAATCTAAAGCTTTAAGTGATTATAAATGATAAAAAGACTTACAAGGGTTGAAAAATTACCACTGTGTGGAATTCTCTTGTTAACGCTTCAGAGAATAAGGAGATCTGCACCTAGAATCATGCACAAAAACACAATGGTTCTAAAACTCGCACATGTAAAAGGCAGGTTCAAGAAATCCCATATGCATAGTACTGAATCATAAAGATGCATACACATAGTGCTAGTCTAAGAAATTATATAAGCATGACACACAAACAACCAGAACCACTCGACCTGCGCACTTGCACCTGATCTCCACCAAAACTCAAATCATCAAGATCAGTTCTACACAAAAAAAACTCGAACTGAGGCAATAATCTCCATCGGACAATGTGCGGGGATAACTGATCGGGATAAAGGCTTGCTAAAACCTTTCACCATTCGGTTAGGGTTTCTATAGAGCAAACCTGAGTGCAAAAAAGGGTCACCTGGAGTGAATGGGAAAGACGACCTGCAGGGATGTTAGGTATCCTACTGGAGGGTAATTCTGACACGAGGATTTCGCGCGAGGATGCCGATCGGGAATAGGGAGGGCATTCAAGAGATGATTTCTAAGTGTGACGCTAGCCGGTAACAAGGAGGGGGTGTTCTTGGGAATATGTCAATGATGAACACCGGCCGAGAACCGTGAATTCCTATGAGGAGGTCCGCGAGGAACGCCAGCCACCATGAGGAATAGAGAGGTAGGGTTCGGGTCGTGGGGAATGATATGGGAGGGTGTGGGGGGTGGCGGTCGGGGGCAGATTTGTGGATAAAAAAAGATTAAAAAATATTTGATAAAAAAATTGTTGACTAATAAAAATATTTGAGGGCATATTTGGGAATTTTTTTTGCAAATATATATATTTATGTGTGTATATATATATATGTGTGTGTAATGAAAATAGTTATGAATTTATATAAAAACAATTATAACTATGATGTATCTATATATGTATATTACTAATAAATATTACTAAATTATGGATATTTTACTTAATTATATATATTTTTTTATCAAAATTATATTCTTGTAATGGGTAATATATATCTCTATATATTCAATTTTTTGTAAAATATTTGATATTATTGAATAATTTATTGGTAATGGATTTTTTAATGGTAAAGGATTTGTTGGTAACAATAACTAATAATAACATATTCATATATTGGTAAATCAGTTGTTGGTATTATTATGATAAACAACAGATTTAAATGTTGGTGAAAAGATTTTTCGGTATTGAACTGCTAATATAAACAGATATATCTATTGGTAAAAATAATTGTTGTTACATATAGTTAATATCAACACAATTTAATATCTGTTGGAATAAATCATTTTTACCAAAAGATATATTACTTGTCGGTAATTTTCTGTTGGTAATGGTCACTTTTTTGTAGTGAATTCTAATGGATTTAAACATAGAAACTGGTGAAAATTTTCACTATAGTCAATTTCTTAACACTATTTAAACCCTTTAGCCACTATCCTTGATTTATAGGTATTTACTTTACCTGCCATGCCCATTTTCCTTTTGAATACCCATTTGAATCCAATAGGATTTACATAAAATGGCGCATCGACCAGAACCCAAACTTGGATATGATACATGGAATCTATTTCAGAATTCATGGATTTTATCTATCTTTCAACTTCTGAACTTTCTACTACCTCCTTATAGGATATAGGTTCATCATTTTCAGTAAATAATGAGTCTCCATCCTTAGTGACTAGAAAACCATATCTATCTAGTTCTCTTACCTATCTTATGATTCTACATAGTAATTTTTTTTAGGAACTACTTCTTCCATGGAGACCTGTGGAATCTGTTCCTATTCTAACTCTTGTGTATCTTGAGAATCAAATTCATCTAAGTCAATATTTCCCCCACTATACTTTTTGAGGATGTTATCCCTCTCAATAAATACAACTTTTTGGTGATAATAACTTTCTTATATGAGGGGTTGTACAGGAAGTATCCCCTTATTTTCTTGGGATACCCTATAAATATACACTTCGTGCCCCGGGGTTCTAGTTTGTTGCCCGAGAAGGCCTTAACAAACTCCTTGAAACCCCATACATGTGTGGGTGAAAAAATGGGTTTCTTTCTACTCCATATCTTGAAGGGAATTCTATTTTATGCTTTAGTTGGTACTCAGTTTAATGTGTATGTCACATTTTTTAATGCATATCCCCAAAAGGATAATGTAAGATCCACATGACTCATCATCGACCTTACCATGTCTAACAAGGTATAGTTCACCATTCCAATATGGTGTATAAGGTGGAGTGAGTTGAGATAGAATCCCAAACTCCTAAACTCTTGGTTAAGATATTCAACCCCTTGATTTGATCAAAGCTTCTTTATCTCCTTACCATGTTAATTCTCTACTTAATTCTTGAATTCCTTGATTTTCTCAAAGGACTCATACCTATGCCTCATTAAGTATACATATCTATATCTAATCAAGTCATCAATAAAAGTTATGAAGTTAGAATATCCACCTCTAACTTCTACTGGAAATTTTCCACACACATCAGTGTGTACCAATCCTAGAAGCTTTGTGGCCCTTTCACCCTGTCCACCAAATGGTGGTTTGGTCATTTTTCTTTGTAAACAATCATGACATTTTTCAAGTGGTTTTAGCTCGGAAGATTCTAAATATCTATCTTGATAGATCTTTTTCAAACTCTTATCATTTACATGACCAAGACGGTGATTCCAAAGATGGATGTTGTATGAGTCATGTGAACATGATTCATTATCAATTTCTAACACTTAGTTTGTATAATTTAATACATAAAGACTATTATTTAAATGCACCATACCATAACATATGTTTTCCTTATAAAAGAAGAAACTTTTATTTACAAATTTGAAAATAAACCCATTTATATCTATGAATGATACATAAATTATGTTTTTGGAAACTGTAAGTAGATAATAACCATATTTCAAAACCAAAATCATTCTTGTTGGAAATGAGAGATGGTAGTCACTAATAGATAGGGTAGCCAGCCTCGCTCCATTAATAGATCTCAGATCCACCACTCCTCTAGTAATCTTTCTAAATATACTTGGTTCATGAATTTGGATATATATGTGAGCACCCCAATATGTATCTAATACAAAATACGTAGATATTTAAATATTACATCAGATAACGAACACACTTTTAGCTTCCCCTTACTTCTGGGTGAAGTTCCTATTCAAGTGGCCTGAATTACCACATTCAATACATACTTCCTCATTTTACTTTCCCTACCTCTAGATGTTATTCCTCTTGTATGGATGGTGCTCAAGAGATTTAGAATTTTTATAAGTCTTGGACCTTTTTTCCTTGTTCTTACTCTTCTTATTCACCATAAGGACTATGGATTTCTCATACCCCATGTCCTTATCTACTTGAAGAATTAAAAGTAATAAGTTTTGAAAGAATCTTCTCATTATTTATCATATTGTAATTAATAATAAATATGGAGAAGGTCTTGGGCAATGACTAAAGTATGATATCTATGCGCAACTCATCTGAAAATTTAATCCTTAAGATGTATATACATTGAAGGTATCGAATAATCTTAAATACATGAGTCCCATCTAGTGAAGACTCTCCAAGATTAGTTGTGAATAAATTATTAGATATCTCATACCTTTCTTATCTCATATTCTCTTGATAGAGACCTCGAAGGCGAGACATCATGCTATACATATCCATGTCCTCATGTTGATTCAAAACATCATTGGAAATGGATGATAACATGAATCATTGAGTATATACAACACCATTCAGATGTTTCTCATAGAGAGAAAGATCTTCATCACTTTCCACATTACCAGACACACTGAAAAAGGTTCTTTCAGCACATATAATTTCTTTTCATGGTTAAGGATGACACGTAGACGCCTTTTCCACTCTTGGAGATTTGTACTAGTGAGAAGTATTTCCTTATCAAGTATGGATCGCGATGATATGCTTGAAATCTTTTTAATTATATTTATAAAAAATAAGATAAGTATAATTTTAGTACTTTATCTCATTAAATTTAGACAAATAAATAAATATTATATTTATTAGTCTCCCACTATTTTATCAAAGACCAATAGTCCTCACCATTGGCTTCAAAATATCCTATTCCTTGGATATTCAAGTGGAAAGGGTCTATATTCCACTTCTCATTACGCCAACTTGGGTTTGTCAAACAACTTGAATGGTTTTAGGCAATCATTAAAAATTTCAACTGCATTAACTCACAGTTCCTTGATCCTCTAAGTGGACTCCCCAATCCTAAAATCGTTAATTGGATTTCCTCAACCTTTTCATATCAATTACACCAAGTCCTAATTTGGAAGTCAACCCTTGATGTGAACTAAGTTAAGTCAACCCAAAACTTTCCCTAATAATTGAAAGAACCAAAACGTGGGTTGGTCAAACACTTTTAACTATGGTTTGATTTTAACTGAAGTAATGGAAGGCTATACCGACTTAATATATTTAATTGAAGAATTTTATCCTATTATGTGTAAATTTATGATTATTATTTTTATCACCTGCTTCCTAATATTTAGTGGATTTACTCAATTGATTAACCATGTATTAGATAATATTTATGCATTAGACAACTTATTTGAGTTCTATATTGCATGATCATTAATTTCATTAATTTATGCGATCATGATAAACATCCATAATGAAATAACAATGAAATTAATAAAAATAAAATAATAAATGGTATGATCATGAGAATATACTAATGGTTAGTTTATCGAGTAGTTGATAAACTAACCGTTGACCTATGGAAAAAAACACCTTGAACCAATTAAGGTTTGTTTTTAAAGATTTACACCTTTCCACCTTTGTATATCTCTTGGATAGGTTTCACCTCATCTCCAAACTTGAACCACCTCATCTAACTTGGTAGATCCATCCATTACATATTATTTTACTCACACACAGGTGAGGGGAAAAGGGTTTACATAAAATAAAACATGGGAACACAAGACCTACATAATAATAGGAGAGAAGACACACAAGATAAAAATTTAATTTAATAATAAATTAAATGAAACAAAACACATACAAAGATATAGTCTAGATCATGATCATCCACATGAATTCAAAAAAATATGTATTTAATTAAACTAGAATTCAATTATTAATAATTATTATTTAAGATAAATCACCCTCGAATCAATTAATTATTATCTTTAATTAATCAATTATTTTATCTTAATTATCATCCAAATTTCCTTTTCATTATCATACATTATAATTTTAAAAAAATTAAAAAAATTAAGAAAATTAATTTAACATTAATTATGTACATAAATATACCTTGGATGAAACACGGTGAATACCCATCCAGTTCTGCCCAATATGTATTATACTTATATATTGTTTTACTACTGTAACATACGGAATACATGAATTATTATATATTTTCACAACGTGTACTTCACAGATGATTACATGAATTACATGATTTTTCAATCACGTGTTATGATTAAATGAAAGTAGAGTAACAACTTATAATATGAATCATACATGATATGAAGATCTGAACATTAAATAGATATCAATTAAACATTTAAATATTTATTTATATTAAAACCCATCACATGGCATGTCCTATCTTTATGACCACATGAAAGTACATGTCTCAAGGATTAAATAGTAAAATAAATAGATTTTAAATCTTCATAACTTGGTATAAGTACACAATATGTGAATCAAAGCTACATAGTGTGTACGTCTCTCACCGTCTATCCGAGGTACATGCCTAGGGACCCAGTGCATGAATCCTACCTCAGAAACAAGAGTACATGACATGTCCAATGGGATACACACTGTGTGATCTCTAAATTACAGAGCCACTAGTCAGGTAGGCCACACATTGAAAAAAAACAGCCTTTCTTTGACTCAAAGGGACTACACACTGTGTGAATGGGCTACACAACGTGTAATCTGGATGACGGTGTGCCATTATGTTCTAGTAAACACGCAGTTCAATTAAAGTGTGTAATTAATGCATAATATTGAATTAATTTACAAATCAATTATGATGAATTGAACATGACTAAATGATGTGTAAATACGGTTACACTACATATAGTCTTGTGTTGTCTAACCAGAAACTTTGGAACCTCTAGATGAGTTCCTCAATTTTATTTTAATCATAAAATTACTCATTTCGATTAGATCTATGATAAATGAATGATGAAGAAACATATCTCATAATTCGGATTAAAAAATGATTAAACTTGAATAAAAAACTAAATTATAAATTCATAAATCACAAACAGTATTTAAATAATTATAAATAGCTATGTAACCCCTCTGATACCACTTCTAGGTTCTGGGCGCAGTTGAAGCATGCAATGGGCGATAACTAGCTTTTTTTTTACCATAATCAATGATCAATCCGAGATATATACGACGATAAATGCCTTGATCCACAGAATTGAATCCAAGAAATAGATAATGGATAATTATGCCAGAACTGAGGAGTGGATCATCACATATTATTTATAATTAATTTAATTAAATAAATAATTACCTTGATGAAATTATTTTTTCGTTGATGAATCCGGTGATAGATCTGTGGTCCAACATCGTTTCATTGTAGAAACCAAGTGTATATTTCCTCTAGAAGTGATCCACACATGTTCTATGAATCTCCATATACCTCTAAAGGAATCTATAGGGGCTAGTATGGAAGATCCTTGTACTTGTGTCATCCGCCTTTGATAGCTTTGAGAACTGCTTCCAAAGCGTTCTCCTTGATCCAATGGAGGATGATTTCTCTAAATTCTTGTGAGAATTCTTGGAGAAGGGAGCTCTCTAGGCTTGATAGGATACTCCAAATCTATTGTGCACAAAAAATATAAATGAATTGGCTCTCTTGAGAAAATATCATAATTGGGTATTTATATTTCTAGGGTTAAAATAAAATAATTTCACAAGTACCCTTAATTATTTATTTAATCATAGTAAAACCCCATGTCAAATAATAATAATAATATTATCATTTCTCGACATGTTATTAACATACAAATTAAAATAAAATATTTTTTAATTAAATAATATTCAATATCTATTATTTCTCACTGGACCATTAAACCCGATCTTCCATTCCTCTGCAATATTTATCTGAACTTGAATAATGTCTATTTATTTATTAAATAAATATCACTACATTATTCACCAATAAATAAATAAATATTATATTCACTAAATTGAAATTAAATATTTATATATGATTAAGAATACATAAATAATTATTAAACCACATATGGGAATAATATTTATTCAACTTATTAAATAATAAATAATAATATATTATTTAACTGAGATTCTGGATACACTTAGTGTGTGAACCTCTAGGCCTATTTCTTAGTGGCATTAGGAGAAGTAGCCTAAAGTCCAAGGATAGCATCTAGAAACACAAAAAGTCACCCATATAGAATGAAGTTAATGCTGCCAAAACATGTTACCTCATACACATGCTTACTATGTAATATAATCTCTTTATATTGATATCTCTAATTAATAAGGTTACATGCTAGTGCCATCAACCTATGTGATCAATTTCTATTTCTTTGACTTTCTAGAAATTGACCATGACTATAGAACACCATGACCGTGGATTTATTTAGGATATATAATTTCCATCAAAGGGTCTAAGATATAAACTTATGTTAATGAACAGAAGGGACAAATCATTTTTCAAATTATTCATTAATGCAATATTACTCATGATGAACCCAACGTATCCTACCTCACCATGAACATCTTTCATCATAGTTTTCATAAATACATCTAAGTGTGGGACTCATAGTACTCATTAATAATAATCTTAAAATATAAGGACCAATACACACATTTATAGATAGGAACATCCAATGACACATATAAATGTGGATTTTCTACGGGCGGGTCTCGTTATCATAATATCCTACTGGATATTACCAAGGCCGTACACCATGAGAATTTTCCTCAAAGTCCTATGAGTCTACACCCCTGATATCCTGTATCATTTTTATCCCTCAAATGAAATCATCTGGATATAAAAAATATATTCAAGAATAGTGTCGTATCACTTTTGGGCTTTCATCATAGTAGTGAACTGCTGTGACCTTTTAGTGCGATGACTACTCTTAGGATATTATCACATACTATGTCACATAGAATAATAATAATGATGTAATAAGTAGTTTATTAATATTAAAAACCACGAATAAAAGTTATCATAAAGTACATAGAAGTTAGTTCTATGGCACCAACTCCAACATCACTAAGCACCACTAGAAACTTTTGATACTTTACCTTTGACCATTGATAAAACAAATTTTTATTGAATATTTTTTTGATAATAAATGGTAAAATTTCCTTACATTTTGTTAAATATGTATATATATAAAATATTTGGGATTAGATCATTCATTTGAAAATTTTATAGAAATTAAAATTTTACCCTTTATAGTGCACTATAGTATTTCGAAGATAAATATTTTAATATTTATTATTTGAACATGAAATATTTTAACTGTGTTACTAACATAATAGGATACAACTTTTATTCAGGACATTGGAGCTAAAATTTACATTTGGTTGGACTAAATGGACCATGAAGTCAAATGTGGGATGAACCCACCAGATTGGATATTGGTTCTATATTTGGGCCATAAATTATTTATAAAAGCTTTTATTGGGCCAAATTTTTTATATGAGCTCTCCAAACCAATTATTCACAAATCATTATTTTGTAAAAAAATATGGTTCACTTGTTTTGGAGGTCAAATGGGCGGTGTAAGTTGGCTTAAAAGATTTGGCCGAGATTCCCCATTCACACTTGAAACCTCTTTAAACCTAGCCCCCCTCCACTCTATAAATTAGTGTTTTCTCATTTGGAGGGTTTGGGACATGCATTAGGATATTGGTATCAGAGGATAAGTGGTTATACACCATTTAAACTCACAATTGGAGGAGGAAAGCTACCAATCTAGGATCTCATACAAAATGCTCTTCTTTTCTTCTTTTTTGTTGTAATGTTGTTGTGCTTTCAATAAACTCTTACTTTCTCTTCCAATTCTTCTGTTATTTTAAATTTTATTCTTCTCTTAATATTCCTATTTGGTTTGGAATTCAAGATTATAAACAAGATTGGGTTATATGATTTCTAAAATTTTTCACTTGCATAACGTTTCTATAATGACTACACCGCCCATGGAAGAGTAGTTTTTTTAGTAATTGATCGACCTCTATCCTTCTTAATTCATTTATTTTGAATAAATGATATAATTTAATTTACATAATATGATCAATTAATTGTGTTTTTAATTTAATTAAAACTAATCAAGCAATTGAACAATTAACACAAAAACACGCGAGGACGAGATTTTGTGTAAATTTTGAGAGTGCGAACTTAATCGGTAATACAAAACCATACAAGATTAATTTTTAGGGTTAAAATATAATCCCTAAACTCAATTAATTCTAATTTCCAAAGAGGAAATGTGCCTTAATTTACCATTGAACATAATCTAACCTTAGAACATCAATCAAATCAGGGTGCTGCAATTGCATGTTCCGAAGTTAGCCTAGGGTTAAATTCACATCATCTTTGTGGTAAAGTTATTTTACGTAGGGTTTGGGATTTAAAAAATTATAGGATCATAATTAATTGAATGTTAATTTATATTATAATGATAAATAATTGATTGAATAGGTATATTTAGATCGATTATTCCTTTTAAAATATTTTCTTAAAAAATCATCTTATTGTTGTGTCATTTTAATCGAACTTCATTTCAAAAAAAATAAAAAAAAATCTTTTTCCAGATAACTTCCTCCATATTTATAAATGATAAAAAAAACCCCCATACTTTTAATTAGTTTTCTTATTTACTTTTATTTTATTTTCTAAAATTCCTTTAATATGTTGTTAAATTTACTTCATCCTTTGAGAGACGACCTTGGTCAACCACTTTGCTGCACCTAAGTACCCAAAAACCACTAATAATTTGAGAGTGCCCACAAAAACTCCATTTCACCCATGTCCTGATAAAAAACATATGCAAAATACTTAAAGTGAAAAAGAATGGGTGAGTAATAAAACTCAGTATCTTTTCCCCAAATGGCTTCCCTACTCATGCCACTAAGATATAACATGTTAGAAAATTTATATAAAATATTTTATATAAAACAATTTCTAAAAAGTTTATATCAAAATATAAACAAGTGACTTAATAAAATAGTTCCGTCAAACAATATCAAATTCCATGGAATGAAACCAAATAATGCTTTAAAACCATTTATAAAACCCATTTGAGCATAAACCTTCCCATTACAAATATCCACCCATCCAACCATGAATGAAACCTAGACCTATATATAATCATGAGTGGTGAGTAATCCTTTTACTAATTCATTACTTAGTGAACCACTTTTACGGGGGTACTTCATGCCCATATCCATCCCAACATTTTTATGGGGGTAATTCACACCCTTATCCATTCCAATGCATATGAAACCACACCACACAACCATTAAAACCCAAGTGTGACCAAATAATTTCAATAAAATAAATTTTTTATTGAAAACTAATTTTCCATATTACAAAACTACCAATTATTTTAAAATCATGTTGCCAAAATCTCTTTCCAACAACACACCAAATTTACCAATTTCTACAAACCGCCAATCAAGAAGGTTTTTACCAATAATTTCATAGATAATTCATAATAAATTTAAATAAAAAAATGAATTTGAAATCAAGACATCATATTCTAAATAGAGTAGTCGAGAGTTAATCCACCTACCATGAGAATTTGGAGAAAATGATAAACAACATGAAAAACATCCACAAAACCGGGTTGAAACTCTAAAAACCCATCTTAGATATCTTCCCCTATCATCAACATGACCAAATATAAATATATTTCAAATAAAATATCATATAAATATTCCCATGAACCTTCCCTTTATCCCCTACCTCCTTGTGAATTTTTTTATAGGTGATACACAGTTTCCACAAACCATGAACCAATCGTAAACCCTTAGAAAATCCAAAAAAAACATTTTAAACTTCATCCAAACTCACACAAAATTCTTTATAACACTTTATATACTTAAAAATAATAAAATAAGGGTTACTTACTTGAAACCGGGGGTACTACATTCTCCCCAACATTGGTCTTTCCATACTTAGAAAGTAGAAAACCATCATTTATCTAAATGATTTATGACCATTTCTCTTTCGTTTCCTTCTCATGTTCCCAAGTCTCTTCCTAAATCTGACCATGTTGCCATAAAACCCACACTAGAATGATTCTTTTTTCCATGCAATATTTTTTCTTGCCTATCCACTATCCATAGGAATGTGAAAAAATGAAGCATACAAATTTAGGTCAATGTGATCTCATCGAATCACATGGTCAGTATTAGGATGATACTTCTTTAACTATGATACATGAAACACATTATTCACTACACTAAACCATGGTGGGAATTTCAAATGATATTCCACATCACTAATACATTCCAGTATCTCAAAAGGTCCCATGCATCTAGGATATATCTTACCCTTCTTCCCAAAATGATAATGTCTAAGCCTTGGAGATATTCTCAAGTACACATGAACACTCATCATGAATGACAATGACTATCGATGATGATCCTCATAAGATTTTCGATGACTCTGATATGTTTCCATCCATTTTATAATCAATTGAATCCTTTCCATTATTTCTTAGATAAGGCTCGGCCAAAATCATTAAGTCTCACATATTTCCACCCAATAAAGTGGTGAAACACAAGGACACCCATACAATGCATCAAAAGGGGCCATATGTATTGATACATGATAATTGTTTCTATATGAGAACTCTACTAATGGTATGTGATCTTCCCATAAGCCACCAAAACCCATTTCATAATCCCAAAACATATCTTAAAATGTTTTCATCATCTTTTTGTATTGTCCATCCATCCGAGGCTGATATGCTGTAATCATAGTCAACTGAGTTCCAAGGGATTTCGGTAAGGATTTCTAGAAACGAGACATAAACCTCAAATCTCTAATTGATATGATTGAAACTAATATTCCATGCCTCTTTACTACTTATTAGATATAGATTTTTGATAATTCCTCCATTGTATGATATTCATGAATAGGAATGAAATGAGCCGAATTTTTTAGCTAATTTAATATCACCCATATAGATTCATGTTTCTGAAATGTTCTTGGGATATCTGTTATAAAATACACAAATATCTACTACCATTTCCACATATGAATAGTTAAATACTACAACATACCTGCTATTCACTGATGCCCTACCTTAACTTACTGACAAGTTAATCATCTTGAAACAAACACAACCACCTTTATTTTCATACTGATCCACCAAAACTATTCTTTCAACACCTTATACATACTCTATATTGCAAGATGAACAACCCATCTTGAATGGTGTTAAGCATGAATAATTTTTTCCTAAGAATCTATAGGTACAACCATCTGATTTTAGAATCACAACATTGAAATCTCACATAACTTCTATCCCTCAATAGTCTCCCCACCATTGAGTTTTTACCTCATAGAAATGCATTCTAGATCAGATATTTATGCCTCTTTAACCATTTTTACTAAATTAGGGACAAACAATACTGGAATGAAAAACACAACATCACCCCAGTCTTCACATTCCAAGCACATGTTGGCTAGGAACGACATCAACTTCCACTCATCTAAATCTTCTTTTTCCAATTGAGCATATGAATTTATGATTAATGTATATACCCCCAAGTTTCCCTTACCCAGTGTATACTTCAAGTAAATTTCAAACATTTATAGATACTTCATCCATCTTCTTTGTCTCATATTCAAATACCATCATGAGAAAAATTATTCAAGCTCATATGATCTGTAAACATAGTAAATTTCTCACTGAAGAGATAATGACGCCAAGTCTTGAAAGCATGGAATACGACAGCTAACTCCAAATCATGTGTTGGGTAGTTCTTCTAATGCACCTAAAATTACCTTGATCCATAAGAAACAACATGATATCCCTTCATGAGAACACATCACAACTTAGACACTAAAGCATCACAATACACCATGCACCCTTGTCCTGATTCTAGAAAAATCAATATTCTTACTGATTTAAGGCGAACTTTATTCTCTTTAAAATACTTCTATAATTCATAATCACATTGTAATGAAACATTATTCTTTTTCAAAGCTATCATAGATGAATCTAGTCATGATAAGTCACGAACAAAGCATCGGTAATAACCAACCAGTCCAAGGAAACTCTGTATCTCGAAGAAATTATTTGGTGGATGCCAAGAGATAACAACCTCTATCTTTTCTAGATCCACAAAAACACCTTTTTTAGGGATCACATGGATAATAAAGCATACCTATTGTATCTAAAAGTCACACTTTGATAGTTTGGAATACAAATGATGATGCCTCAAGATTCCCAACACTATCGCCAAGTGTTTCTCATGCTCCTCCCTTTTCTATGAATACACCAATATTTCATCCAAAAACACCACCACAAAAGAATCTAGATATCACTGAAATATTTGATTCATCAATTCCATAAATACTACTGGTGCATTTATAAGACCAAAAGTCATTCCCACATATTCATAATGGCCATATCTTCTCCTAAAAGCTGTTTTTGGAATATCCTACTTCTGTACTCACAATTGGTGATATCCTGATTACAATTCAATCTTAGAGAACCATTGAGATCCTCTCATTTGATCGAATATATCATCAATATGTGGAAGTGGATACATGTTATTTATCATAACTGAGTTAAGTTTATGATAATCTACACATATCCAAATATTTTTTTCCACCTTTTTTACAAACAAGATTGGTGTTGCCCATAGAGATGTGCTCGGAAAAATGAAACCTTTTCTTTCCAGTTATTCCAACCACACCTTTTATTCCCTTAATTATGTTGGTTCCATTCGATAATACAGAATGGAAATAGGATCGGTCCCTATAATGGGATCAATCATAAACTCTACTTCTCTCAAGGGTGGAAACCCTGAGAAACTTTCGAGAAACATATCTAGAAATTGATTCCCCTTTTGATGGAAAACTACCATTCTTGATCTCTTCCATCGATTCCAAAGACAACTCTGCCAACTAGTATGATTTTGTTCTAACTTCTGGTGCTAACAATCCCATTTCACTTTCCTTTACACTCTGGTCTCCTTGAAATAGATGCTTGACTCTATATTTAGTTGTAAAATTGAATCTTCATGTATAAAAGTTTATGTGAGCCTTGAACATAGTCAACCAATCCATACCTAGGATTATATAAAAAATATACATCTCAAGCATAGAGAAATCCCATTTTAGCTCAACTCCATTAGTAGTTATAGAATATTCTCTAGAAAAAAAGGCTCGACACTCTCTTTGACCAATACGAGTTTGAAGTTTAATTACAAAAGGCATCATCTAAAATTTTAAACTTACCAAGTCAATAATACAAGAAGAAATAAAAAAATTAGATGCACACATATCAAAAAAATCTTTTATAAGGGAATAATTCAAAATAATTTTACCTCGCACCATAAATGGTATAGGCTGATCATCCATGATAACCTACTAACCTCCATAAAATTTTGTGCTCACTACACTTTATTCCTTATTTACCTATTGAAATTTCCCTTGATAAGGAGTCATAATATTCCTAGAATAACTATGGATAGCTCTATTCTGCTGGAATGATTGATTATTCTGATCTCATCCTTTCGAAGAATATGATGCTTGTGATACCTGAGAAGTGTCCCAAACACCCGACCTTAGAGCACTATGATAATAGCACTGAAGATGCGCCATCTAATTTTAATTGTGGAATTCTCTAGGTTGTGTTGTACACTCTCTCTTTATGTGATCTAATGAAACACATTAGAAACATCCAGCTTTTCTCTTGGGTTTTGGAGGAAGGTTTACTGATCCAACCATCTGATTTTGATTCATACTCCCACCTTGGAAATTGGTGCCCCTCTTCCACTTTCTCCCAACATTAGAGTTCGCACCATTTCCCATGGGTATAAATATACTTCCTCCTGCCATATCTCTTGTGATGTCTTTTTTAGCTACCATTTCTCTATTAAACACTTCCGTATAATCTGTAATACAAAGAATAATAATCTTTAGGTGAATCTTCTGTCTCATCCCGTATTCAAAGATGCATTCCTTTAAAGATGCACTAGTAGTAAATTTGGGTGTAAAGAGAACTAAATTCATGAATTTAACCACATAATCCATGAAAGAAATATTTTCCTACTTTAATCTAAATAAATCATTCATTCATTGAATTTTGAATGTATGAGGATATAATTGTTTGTTATAAAATACATCAAAATCCCCCTATGATAGGTTGTGGTATAATTTATCTTGAAAATCTAAATCCCACAACTGACATGCAAGATCTTACAACATATAATTCACCAAATTGAATTTAAATTATGTTGGTATACTAATGAAATTGAAGATATGATTAATCTTATTCATCCACACCTCCACCTTTTCCAGTTTATAATCACCCCAAAAGATGGGTGGATTATGCTTTTAGAATTGGATGACATTATTCACTTTCCTTGGATCATCCCCCGTTTTCCCACTATCCACATCTTTAAATTCTTGAAAAATACTTTTAATCAGCTATTAGTTCACCTGTGGATCAGGTGCAACCACATTCTCAACAAATTCTTCAGGTTGGATTATACGATGCCTACTGAGTACCATTTTATAGAAACAAAACAAATGCCACAAGTCTTATTCTCAATTAACTAAAGGCTTATCATTTCATATTCAATCATAACACAATATCACAACAATTATTTCTAAATTAAACCCTTTTCCATGTTCAATCATTTTTAAAAATTCTCACTTTCTTTTGAAAATCAAACCATTTTCAAAATACCACAACCATTCTCTTTTTCAAAATATTACATTTAAAAAAAACTTTAATAGTTTTCAAAAATAAATACATCACACAAAATCATATATCATTATTCAAAATAGAATATGCACTCCTAATGGGATTTCATTTTTACAATGCATTTCATGCTTATCTCATTGGATAAACCCATGCCAATGAGATTCCAAATCCAATAAGTGTCTTCGAAAAACATATGTACCCAAATCAATGGTAACTTGAAGTTAAACATAAAAAGGTTAGCTATGTATTTTTATTCTCTACATTTCAAGTCATGAAAATCCTACTCCTTTCTACCAAACCAATACAAGTAATAGACCATGACGAATTTCAACTCTGAGACCATCAAAATTGATGACCACATGTTAGTAAAGGACTAAAAAAGCTAATACCACATGTCTCAAATAGATTTTGGATCGAACATAACTGATACCAATTGCAACATCCCTCTTCTTCTCATTGGATTGAGACGGAGGAGGAACATTACTTGGACTTAAGAAACATCCCCAAGATGCCAAAGGCTGACAATAAATTCCAATGAATTCATTAACAGTTGGTGGATGTTTTTCCCTTTTAAAATAAAACAATAAAACAATCATTTCATAATAAAAAACCACTACATTATGCATGATATCAATGAAATACAACTCAAACAATTAATTTATATCAAAACCACTATAAAGAGTACCACAATAGAAGGCTACAAAAAACCAGAACTCAAAGAAAACAATAAATCCAAAGCTCCAAATTTCTCCATACTCCAAAAACATCCCATGTATAAATAATAACCACTAGAAAAGTGTGACACTTTACCTTTTCTCATTTCCCAATAAACAGCATATGAAAAAGCACCAAAGTGCCAAAGCCGGGGTGAGTAATGAATCTTAGTAGGTTTTCCCCAAATGACTTCCCTACTCACAACACTAGGATAAAACATGTTAGGACATTTATATAATTTTTTTATATAAAAAATTTTCTAAATAGTTTATATCACAATATAAACAAGTTCCATAATAAAACAATTTCATCAAACAATATCAAATTCCAATCAAAGCAATCAAACAATGCCCTAAAACCATTCATAAAACCCATTTGGGCATAATCCATCCTATTCCACATATCCAATCATCCTACCATGCATGAAACCTAGACCTACCTATACTTGTGAGCGGTGATTCATCCTTTTATTAATCCATAACTTAGTGAACAACTTTGATGGGGTTAATTCACACCCATATCCATCCCAACCTTTTTATGAGGGTACTTCATGACCTTATCTATTCTAATGCATATGAACACATTCCATACAACCATGCCAACCCAAGTGTGAAAAAACCATTTCAATAAAACAAAATTTGTATTTAAAACCCTTTTTCCATATAACAAAACCATAAATTATTTTAAAATCATCATTTTGAAATTATGTTTCCAAAAATTTTTTCCAACAAAACACCAAATTTTCTAATTTCCACAAACTGTCACTCAAGAACGGTTTTACCAATAATTTCATAGAAGATTAATAATCAATTTCAATAAAAATTTATAATTTTAAATAAATCCATAATATTCTAAATTGATTAGTCGAGATTGAAGCCGCCTACTTTGAGAATTTGGCAAAAAAGATAAACGACACAAAAAGCGTCCACAAAATCGGGTTAAAACTCCAAAAACCCATCTTATATCTCTTCCACTATCATAAAAAAGAACAAATATTATCATCTATTTAATCCACTATCTTAGATATATCCACAATGGATTTATATATATGAAACATAAAGAAAAAGATAAGTATATCTAAGATAAACCACCAAGAACAACTAAGAACGATCCCTTACTGTGAGAATCCGTCTTCAAATCACCAAGAGAAGCCTTAAAATCACCTCCAGATCGATGGGAGAAGCATAATTAGCCTTTAGGTAGAGATAATATCGTGTTAGTGATACATAATAGTAAATAGTGAGTTAAAGATCAAAACATGTGAGATCTACAATTTTAGGATCTCACTTTTGACCCGTGCACAGTTAGTTGCACGGTTAGGAAAACATTGCGCTAACTGTGTGCCGAATTCTGTCCCAAGAAGGAGCCTCACATGGTTGGATTTCATGGTTGGACATAAGGTATTCCAAACCATGTTCCAACCATTCCAAATCCCACTTTATCATGTTTCACGATTTCTATTAGGCTGTTACACGGTTTGGACAAACCGTGTACCACCCGTGCACCTTCCCTTTAGCCCCTTCCTCCTTGGGAATGGTTTCTTGTAGGTTCTTCATGGTTTCCAAAAACATTACACCAAACTTTCACCCTTATAAAATCCTAAAAAACATTTTAAACTTAATCCAAAATCTCCCAAACCTCACCATAACACTTTATATAAAAATCATAAAAAATGTTTACTTACTTGAAACTGGGGGTACTACAGTGCAAGGGGCTCATGAACCGTCACACATATATATTACATAAATTGCATGAAAGGAATATATTTTCTAACTTATTGGAATATAAGGTTACACAAAAGTGATCTGATCTCCTACTTCTCCAGCCTCAGGTCCTTTCCTTCTGAGGGGTCAATTTTGTAAGAGAAGATGCTCAGGACTTCACTATTTCAGACCTCTATGATTTGGGTCACCCTTTTTGTTTCTTATTTTGACTTTGTATTGATAATAATTTTTTTAATGGTATACACAATTACATTGATACATAAAATTTATCAAAAATATCAACAAATTCAAAAACAATAATATTTCATTGTCTTTGGACCCCAAAATCCCATCAAAAGAGTCTGATCACGCTACCAGTTTCCGAAAAGACCCACCTCATATTAAAAAAAAAGAGTTAAATGGTATAATTTTTTATGTCAGTAATACTATAAATAAATAAATTAAACATAATTAATAAATAAAATGTCACTTTTAAACTAAAAACATTCACTTTGAGTCATATTAGGCACACTATGTGTCAGATTAATGTGTTTCTAAATCCGTCATGTCACAAATGATTTATAGATCATTTTCATAAAGTATAAAGACAATTTGAGCACATTTGATTGGGTTTAAGTATGTTCCATGTGTTTTAAACTAAAACATGAATTTTAAATAAAAAACATGCATTTTGAGTCATATTGGTAACACTATGTGTCAGATTGATGGGTATAAGATTCCTACACATCACAAATGATACATGCTTAATTTTCATAAAATATCAAGACTATTCATGCATATTTTCTTGGTTTTTAGAGTGTTAAACATGTTTTTAACTAAAAATTCATTTTTAAACTAAAAACACACATTTTGAATCACACTGTTCACATTGTGTATTAGATTGAGTTGTGGATGATGCCAACATTTTAAAAATGACTTATGAATTGATGTTCAAAAGTTTCAAGACAATCTAAACGTGTCTTCTCATTTTTGAGAGTGTCACACATCTTTTGAACTAAAATGTTAATTTTAAATAAAAACATTCACTTTGAGTCATACAGGTTACACTATGTGTCAAATTGATGCCTATTGATTCTTAAACATTAAAAACGGCTTATGCATCATTGTTTTAAAATATCAAGACAATTAGAGTGTTTTTTCTTGGCTTTCAGTGAGTGAAACAAATTTTTAACTAAGATTGTATTTTTAAACAAAAAACATGCACTTTGATTCATACAGATCACAAATTGTGTCATATTGATTCATGTTGTAAAGGTTTTGGGTGCAAAGTGTGTTTAGTGGGTGTTAAATTAAAATTTCATTTAATTTATAGTTTCCTAAATCCCCAATAGAGGATCTTGAATGTTAAATTTATAATTAATTTATTTATGACTGGAAGAAATGATTACCTCATCTTAAGATTCTTTCTTCGATAACATTTTTGATATTCCAAAAACCCTTTTGGATTACCTTCATTGCACTTTAAGTATCCAAGTGTAGAATCACTATAGTAGTGATCCACATGTGCTCAATTGATCTCTGAGAAATGACGATTGGTTTTTTGGATTTTAGTGTGGAAAATAAATTTTCTTTTATTTTTTGTCTTGATCACTCCAAGATCCTTTGGGCTTGAAGGATCTCTTCTCGTTCTTGAGAGGAAGAGAGGATAAGTTTGAGAGATAGAGAGAGAAGTATATTGTGTGTAATGATTATCTATTCTCAATTTTCGATCAACCCTACATAATATACACAACCATATATTTTTAGAGATATATTAAATGTTAAAATATTATTTAATTTCATACCAAACCATAAATAATATAATAATATTCATTAAACACCATGCAAAAATAAAAATAAAGATATTATTTTTTATGGAACATGTGCTGAATTTCACAATAGAAAATATTATTTAACTCAGTTTTAAATTAATATTTGTCACCAGATTCGGTCTTGGTCCGTTCGAACCCCAAAAACATTTATTGAATACCTGGATAAACAATTTATTCATAAATAAATATTTTATCCACAAACCAGTGGACAAATATTTATTAAATATTTAATAAAATAAATAAATATATTGTATTCACAATCCGGTAAAAAAATATTTATTTAATTTCTGAAATTGATAAAACATGAATAAAATTATTCCTCAGTCTCGATAATAATATTTATTCCATTAATTAAATTAAAATAGAATTTAATAGAGATCAACGAAAACACTTAATATGTGACCATCTAGGATTCTTTTTCATTGACATTACATATAATCACCTAAAGTCCAAGAAATCGTCTAGTAATGGGTCAAGACACCCATCATAATGAACCTAATTCTGCAATGATGAAAACCATATATGAAAATTTACTATATTGTATAATCAATTTGTCTCAATATCTAATCAACCAGGCTGCACATCGGTGTCATCAATCTATATTATTGATACATCTTTATTTGACTATCTAAAATAAATGTCATGACACCATGAATATGGAATTTAATGTGATAGTTATATTTCAATCAAGGGCCTGATATATCAAATTCCATAAAGATGGAGGAGAAAAATCATTCATCAAATTATTAATTAACAATATGTAATTCATAATGCACCCAAAACATCCAACTTCATCATGAAATTTTATCATCATGGTTTATGAAATACATCTAAGTGTGTGAGTCATAACAAGAATTAATAATAATCTCAAAGTTTAAGGACTATTAAACACGCTCGCAGTTATGAATATCTAGTGACACCAAAACATGTGGAATTCTCACTAGTATGTATGTTCTCATAATCTCCCATATTGGAGATTACTAAGTGAGAACTTCATGAGAAGAATCCTCATCTTCTTATGAGTACTTTCACCTGGAGATCTATATACTATGTGTACTATTATAGTATTTTATCCAACCGTAGAATAATTTTTAAGAATATCTTCATGGAATTTCAAGGTTCTCATCATAGTGAGGAACTTCTATGACCTTATCAACATGACACATACTCTATAATATTATTACATCAATGATATGTAGAAGGAAAATCAATATGTGATAATATATTTATATTATTATTCACTCCTTTGAATATTCATGTAATCAAAAGTACAAAGTAATTGCTTCAAGGGAACCAATTCCAAAACCCCCCACTTTCACTAGAGTCAACTGCTAATGACTGGTTAATCCTCACATAAAAAACATGCTTCTACTGAGTATGGATATAATTTCTAGGCCTACCATGTTTTCATGGCTAGGGTTGGTAAATCCACATATATGTGTGGTAAATCTAATTACTACAACATTACTATCTTAAGAAAATCCTTTATGTAGTGACATAACCATGTATCCACCTCTTGTTCCTATGCCAAAATACTAAAATACTGACTAAATATATCATTAGATCTTATCATAAAATGAAAAATATATTTATTTTTATATAACCCATAATCATAACTGAAGGTTACTAAAATAACCTCTTAAGCTACATCAGAAGCCGTAATGTACTCAGATATTATAGATATGTAAACCACTGGCTGTAATAAGTTTTTATTTCATATTAATTTACCCTTTTCTATGATACTAGATCAAATTGAAACAAATGTAGACAAGTATTAAATTCCCTTGATTACTAGTATTCTCACTTCACCATACCCTAGGAACTCATCCAGTTTTACTTTTCCAAGTACCATTGAATTGTTCTTTTTACCAGTATATGAAACTATGTTGGATGTATTTGATATTAAACTATTATTCTTTATGAATTAGTAATATCAAATTTTAGTACATATAATGGAACATGAGATGAATTCCTATAACTTAATATTTTGAAATTGTTTTAATCTCTGTAATATCTTCCTATGTCCATACATGTTATATAGGAAGGATTATACAACAACAATAATTTGGTATTGAATTGTTTCAACTTCTATTTTTAAATAAAATGTTAATATTTGAACTATGAATATATTTTTAAAAATCATAGATCTATTATGTATATCTTTTTCCCCAGAATATGATTTCTACTTTCAGTCAAACTTGGAAAAATTTCGTTCCTTAGTCTTAACCTGCCTGAAAGACCGAAGGCCATTATATATATATATATATATATATATATATATATATATTAATTTTCTACAATATTATTTTTAATTCAGTTGAGGGGGACCATTACATGACTCTAAGGCCCAAGGAACTAGGCCCAATACAAGGTCATTAAAGTCCAATAGACTAGATACTCAACAAAAATCCCTACCATGACCGATTAATTTTTTACTGCTCCAAAGCATCTGACCTACAATGATACTTAGCAAGAAATTCTGAGGCAGGACTGCATGGGGCCTGGTACTAATTAAAAGTCCATACCCTCTCATTATTTCATAAGGATTACTCTGAATGAGGTGGACTTGACAGTCAATAGAAAAATATTATGATAATATAAATATGATTTGACAACTAAAATTTAAAAGTTTTTTAGTCATGATGATTGGTGAATATTTTTTTGTTATAGACTAAACCATTCAATAATATATCATGCTATATTAGTACCATATTATACCATCCATGAAAATTTTATCCTGAATACTCACCAATATCATTAAGTCTTAGAAACATTCAAAATACCAAGCCCCAAATCTTGATACATGGAGTCCATTACTTGGATTTATACTTAATTTTCAACCTTATAATAATACCATTTACTAATTATTTATAATAATATTTATTTTGAAAGAATAATATATGTATCACCCATTGCAATGAACATAAAATTCCTCTTTGATTATATATATTCCTACATAGTATGTGTCTCTGGAACCACTCCTCCCACTGAGATTAGTGGAGCCCAATATTCCTATGTCAACCCATATGAATCTAGAGCCTTCCATAAATCTTTATTTTTTTTATTTTCCATAAAAAACTTTATGGTTACATGGTAACCACACAATTTCCAAATATAGATATAAAAACACTACAAAAAAACTTCAAAAAATTCAATAAAACACTTCCAACTATTGGGTACTCACCAAATTCAAAATTCAATCAAAAGTTACCACACCACTACCTTAGGCCATAAACCATGATATGGCACCTAAAGCCACAAAAATTAATGCACAAAATCTCCCATATTAATCCATAACACCATCTAGAAACACCTATTGGAGACATGTTTCCTTGTCACTGGAATAACTGAGTTATGCCCATAAAAAACAGAAATCTATTGAAGATGCCACCATCTTTACAATCAGTTGCACCTTAGTGTTTTAATGTTTTTTTATATTTAATGCTATATTTTAAAAAAAAATTCTGAAAAAACACTTTTGGTAGTGTCATATTATATTATTATAATATCATAATTGATATGATATATATTAGACAATATGGTTTGATTATGGTTAGTTTTTTCACTTCTACTTATAAAACATGTCTTGGAAGGAAAGATGTAAGATTTGTAATATATATATATAAGACTCATCATTGATCTTCCTTTTAATACCATCATGAAATTGATGTATATAATGAAATATGAGTTAGGGATATCATTAAATCCACATGTATTCTCAATGATTACATGTATAATATGTTTTCTAACAATCCAACTCAAATATTCTTCAATATTTACTAAGTTCACACATTCACATTATTTAGTGTTTCTAAAATTTCTTATGGAAATATCATTAAGTATATGAAATTACCTTTATCTTTAGAATAGTTCACATGGACATGTTGAAATAACTCTAAAAGTTTTGTGATGTAACTTTATTTATAAATGTTTATTTATCTAAAACATGATATGTAGTTTGTCTGTATATCCAATATCTTAGCTCAATTGAGACTAAAAAACTATTATGGGTATAAATAGGTAAACTAATTTTGGTTTTATTTGAAAAATAATTATCTTTTCAAAATTAGGTAAGAGTGTTATATTTTTATATTCATCATTCATTATGATGGATATTTGTGATTCAAGAGTTACTGAACTGTTAGTTTAGTATTTAAATACCATAACAACATTTATTCAAAAAATGAAATAATATGTCATTGTTTTAATCCAGAAAATGAGATAAATGTTTTTATCACACTTATTAAAAACCTGAATCTATACAATCGAGCAATGATAATTAGTGATCTCCCCTCACATTCATACACATCACCATTTCTCAACTCCATTTGAGTTCACACTATAACCTTTCAATTATTTCTTGTTTATTTTATTTAAATGCTTGTATTTTGTTAGTATATTGTATTTAATACACAATAGGTGAATATAAAATTCATGAATATAATTGAATTTTATGCAACTAATTTCTTCTTAAATTCATTGCAATTTCTTTTCCAATATCTATTCTATCAATATAAGAAGCAAAGAGCCTCTCGTTCATTCTTCTGCCTTTGAATATTTTGTATCTTTAAAGGACATCACAAAGGATATTTTGTATTTATATTATCCATGGAATATTTATCCTTGTCTTTTATAATTTTTACCCTAAGGGGTGGAGAAACAGGTTTCAACCAATCCTTATCCACTTGGTGAAGTATGGATAGAGGTTTCCTGAGCAATTTATCCATTTTGTTTATCTGAGCATGGAAAAATAAGGATAAAATTGATTATAAGGATAATAATATAACCTTAATGGATAATTTCTTATCCATGTGAAAGCCCAATTTCACTAACCGATCAATATACCCCAAAATTTTGAAATCATGATCTATAACTAGATTTCCTTCTTTTAGTTTACATTGATATAATACATTTACAATCTTATTTATTTATAGTTTTTATTTCTCTTTATTAAGAGAATGGAGATTTGGTATTATGGCGTATGCATCCATGTATTTATGTTGTATCATAAAATCTTCAAACATAGTTGATAATATAATACAACGAACATTGGAATCATGCTTAACATATCTATAGTATGAATCCTTTTTACATTTTCTCACCTTTTGGGGTGAAAAAACATGAATAGGGGATTCCAACACATAATACAAACTTTCCTATAATAAAAAATCTCAAAAATGATTGTACCATTTCCAAAAATAAGTATCTGTAAGGACATACGAGTTAAGAAATGATTTCACTATTTTCATGGATTTTATTTCTATTTTATACAATAATTAAAACATATGATTACTAATTCACTTGATTAAAATTTATGTGATAAATAATAAAAATTAATTTTATTAATTCTCCCTCTATTTTATCAAGTCTCAAAATCCCTCACTATTGAAATTGGAATTTCTAGTAGCTCTAAAATTCTTGTGGAAAGGATTCATATTTCATTTATTATAATCTAGATGAAGACCATAAAAATTACTAAAAAGTATTTTGGTAGGTGGTCTTGACAACCATGGGATTGTAGATCCTTGATCCATTAAGTGAACACTCCAATCAAGAAAGCCTGGCATGAATTTCCTCAATACTTACCTCTAAATTTGTATTGGACAAATAGAGGAAATTAAATCCAATACATATTTTGTTAAGATAACCCATTATCTTAGTTAATACTTCCTAATAATTAAAAGTTCCCTTGAAAGAGATTGAACTTATGCTTAAAATATGGGTTCATCTTAATCTAGATGATGGAAGGCTTGATGAATTAATATTAACTTGAGGGTTTTTATTTATTATGAATAAATTTTATATAATTTTATCCTTTACATAACTTGTTAATATTAAGTGAATTTTACTTAATTGATTAAACATGTTAGATAAAACATTTATGCATAACCCATTTATTTAAATTCCATACTTTCACATTAATTTATTTATTCATGTTATAGTGGTCTTGTATCCATAAAATTAATAATAAATAAGATATAAATAAATGAATAATTAATGAACCAATAATGATCTCATCTAATGATTGATTTATTGAGTATACAATAAATTGACCTTTAACTTAGGGGAAAATTCCTTGTTCTGGTCTTGACATGAGTTACAAAAATCCACTTATACACCTTTGTATCACCTAAGTTAGAATCATTATGGTTATATCTTGAACCGCCTCAATGCACCTTGTGATACTCCATTAATTACAAGTATTTATAACTTACACACAGATAAGAGGAACCAAAGGAATAGTTAATGGTGATTATATAAATAACCATAGAAACTCAGGTCCTACATAATAATGGAGGGAGGGATGACCCAAATGCCATTAAAATTAATTTAATATTAAATTATTGAAAATCCATGAAATAAATTAAATTAAATAATTTCAACACATACATAGGTCTTGGTCAAGCTCATGAATGGTCATACGCATGCAAAAAATACAAAAAAGTAAAATCAGTTAACATTAATTTCTTATTTGTTCTTTATTATTAAGATAAAAATACTTTCATTAATTAATTAATTAACTATCTTTCATCTTAACGACCATCCATTTTCATTTAGAGATATCCATTATTAATGGAATTCATGTAAAATAAATGGAAGAACCAATAATCATTGATTTATTATAATAAATTAATCATGCATTAAAAATTCTTTAAAACCATTATTACATTTTCAAAAAAATTGGGTATGGAAATCAATAAAATAAAGTTTTAATACTATAATTTTAAATTTAATGTAATTTAATTCAGTACTTTATTGGGAGACTGCACAATGTGTACTTATGAGATACATGCCATCTACCTCAGTTTCCATGTACCTGAGTTAAACACTTGGGGATTTGATCTTGTACCATGGATGGACTACATGGAATGTACAAGCTAGCTACATACCGTGTATCACTCTTTCCGTGCGTCTATTCAACCTGCCTAAAAAATTAGTGTGTTCATAGGTCACAACTACACAACGAGTACAGACTAGCTACACACTATGTATCGCTCATGTCATGTGCCTGCATAACTTTCTAAATGGATCAATGTGTATTTTTGGTGCATGAAATGATGAACTACATGCCATGTACACCATATACACGTTGTGTATATCATTGATGCTCTAGTATATTAGTATCATGTGGTTTGAGCATGTATAATTACCACATGGATTGTGAAAATTTTAACGTTAACCCATGTAGACTACATGGAATGTACACCGGCTATACACTGTGTAATCTGACATGTTGTGTTCCAAGTTGTACTGGTCTACACGTGGTGTACAATAAATTCACTACAAGTAGTTACTTTTCTACACGTCATGGATCCCACGACACAACCAGGTGCAGTGCACTTGGGTACACGGTGTGTACTCCGGCTAGACACCATGAACTTCCTTGCTATCTAGACAGATGCCTTGACACTTCCCGAGGTAATATTAGATCATTCTTCATATGTTCTTGAACTTAATAAATTTTGAATCTTGAATGAAGAAATGAAAATTTCAAAAACAATTTTATTCAAATCAGATTAAAGAACCAATAATATGAAATGAAAAATTAAACTACTATAGTACATATTGATCAATAATGAAATAAATAATTATAAATTTAAAATGTGACCCTTTGAATATACTTGAAGGTTATAGGCATAGAATAATCACCTTTGGTGGGTATTAAATTAAAAATTCTTTTAATTTAGGGTTTCTTGAAACCCCAATAGAGGATCTTTCATTTTAAATTTATAATTAATTTATTTCTAATTGGAAGAAATGATTACCTCTTCTTAGGATTCTTTGTCCCAAACTAAGCCTGGAATCCATCCAACTGGCACCTGACCCAGTCCATAACAAGGCCTCAAGGGTGTTCCCTATCCCCACGGGTTGGAATAAGTTCCTAGGTGTCATAAATAATGGTTTAGGATTGATTTAATCTAGTTTAGAAACATAAAACAACCAACAATAATAAATAAACCAAATCTGAAAATTCAATCCAGAAAACCATAAAAAAGTTCAGAATTGAATTAAATGGTTCTAAAACAAAACCTAAGAGGGAAATAAAAAAAAGGAGTAGAAATTTTGAATCAAATACCCCAACATGGCATGGGTACATCTCCCCCATTCCATCTCCACAACACCGCACCAAAAAAGGAAACTGGCAACCCGAACCACTATCTCCAAAGACCTTTCCCTTACATGTGTCAAACATTACCAAGTATACTTACACCCAAATGTGTAAGTATGGTGTGAGCCTAAACCCAATAGTATTCCACCAAATAAGATTCCACGATATAAACATTACAATATAAAAGAAAAAGCATTCAAGTTTTGGTAAAAAGGAAACACTAGTAATAATTTTTAAGGGATGGAAATTTAAAAGAAATTTTTTTTCAAGAGGGAAATTTTAAAGAATGAAAATTTTTAAACAAAACACACATGATTATGAAATAACCAACCAAACAATCCATATTCCAATGTTAATTAAAACATAATAAATGAGGACTAGTCATGGGAAACACTCTTAGGAACTAGCTACCTGGGGGCCCTAGGTACCTCATATCTTAGTGAAATATGTCTTGGAACCACAACTAATTATGTTCTCATGCACAAGACACTAGGAGGGGACACCCTAATGGACTAGTTGTCTCCAACCAATCACCATTATTTAGTTAGTGTTATCATTTTCAATCCCGCTAAATGAAACTGGGCCTTATCCACTTCTGAATCACTAGTATACTAGTCCTAGTCTACCCACCTACTTACCCGAGCTTCCCTTTTTGTACTAAACCAAGTTCCATATGTTATAAAATTACATTTTCACATAAAAATTCCATTTCTAAATTTTACACACACCAAACAGTACCCAAACATGTTTCTCACCCCCAATGTAGTTTAATAAACACCTTAAAAATTTTATAAAGTTTTTTTGAGAGGGATTACAAGGATTTTCACACATACTCCATTAAAAAATCATATTTTAATTCCAAATTCCCACCAATACCACAAAAAAATAGAATTGGAATCCCTAAAAACATTTAATAAATCAATTTCAAAAATTTATAAAATGGCCTCAAATAACACAACATGGTTTACACATGAAAACTACACAATTACATATAAAAATGCTACTTTAAAATTAAACACTTATTCAATGCAATAAAAAATGCTTTTCTCACCAAACATGATAGGAAAGGAACATACTAAACATGTTATTAAATAAAAACAAATTCATCAAAGAATATTTACAAATGTAACCACCTACCTTGGATGTGAAAAACTATAAAAATTAGAGCAAAACTTCAACCGAACCACAGGCGAGTGAAAACAAGCCCTAATCAAGAACATTGAACAAAGAAACTAAATATTAAACCCTATGGATGAAACACTAGATACTATAAATTTATAACTGTAAAAGAGATGTAAGAAACCCTAAAGAGAAGGAAGAAGGAAGGGGGAAATCCACAAACTTGATGATCCTTTAAGTTTCCCCTACTAAAACCCCTTAAAAAATGGGTGCCAAGGGAGTTTGAGGGATCTTGGAGGCATTATATGACTGAAAGGGTCGAATATAGAAGGAGAGGGGTGTATTAGGTTTAATTATGGAAGGAAAAAAATGGTAATAATTTTTTTTAAGACCTGGACTGTGCACACTGTTTAGTAAACCGTGCGGCTAACTATGTACCTAGTTATTTCCACCCAAAAACCACAATTTCTCTCCAAAATTCAATGGAGAACCTAGGGGAAAAGATAGAGAAAAAATAAAATAGAAAATACCTAAAAATAATGACACATATGTGAGAATTCTCCCCACAATGAAAACATTATTCCCCGTAAAGTTAACCCGAAGCTTGATCAGAAAACAAGAATGAGTAATCTTGCTCAACCCATGACTTCCATTCTAAAGTCTCATGAACATAATTCCCATGATTCCAAAGGACCCAGACCAATGGAATAAACTTTACCTAGATCACTTTCTCTTGGGAATCCAATATTCACACTGACCGTTCAAATACTGATAAATCAGGCTCTATCTCCAACTCTTCCCAATTCAGCACATGGGAAAGATCCTGATTATACTTATTCAATTGGTATACATGGAATACATCATGAATTAATGTCAAATGAGAAGTAAAATGTAACCCATATGATACCTTTCCAATCCACTCGGTGATCTTAAAAGGTCTGACATAACTCAACATTATCTTTCCCTGCTTTTCCAAATGACGATGAACCAAACGAGGGGCCACCTTCAAGAACACCAGATCACCTACACAGAACTCAAGATCCCAATGATTCTAGTCATCATAAGATTTTTGGAAACTCTGAGCTATCAATAACCACTTCTTGATCAACTTGACTTTCTCAAATGTCTCTTACACAAGGCTCGACCCTAATAGTGAGGTCTCACCTATCGCAGCCCAATATAGAGGGGACCAACAAGGCCGAACATAGAGCACCTCAAAAGGAGCCATTAGAATAGAGGATTGATAACTATTATTATAATAAAATTCAACCAACCTCAAATGTGTCACACCCAAAATTTTGAAATAATATTATTTTATTATTTTGTTTTCCTTTAAAATATTTTGTTGAGGCGTGAGCTAAGCCTGATTGAAATTTTGTGTTTTTACTAATAAATACTTGTTTTGGGCGTGGCAAAATTAGGCGTACGGGCAGAGCACGGTTTGGAATCCTCGCGGCTTCACCTAGTCCACCGTGTGACCTGCCCGATGTTCAAAATAATTAAATAAAATGAAATGAATAATAAAGAAATAAAATTGAAAGAGTGGTAAAATGAAAATAAAATAAAATAATAAAATGTAATAAAATTTAAGTAATTTTTTTAATGACAATAATAATAATATTATTTGAGAATATTATTATTATTATTATTATTTTTAGTGTTAAGGATATAAATTTTATTAAGTTATTGTTATTATTTCCATTAATTATTATTATTATTAAGTCATTTAATATAAAGTGTATTATTAATAATAAACTAAAATATTATTACTATTATTATTAAGTTTATTATTATAAATATTGTTATCAGGATTATTACTATTATTATTATTCCTATTTTATTATTATTATTATTATTATTATTTTCTTTTTAGTCAGTTTGTTTTTCTTTTAGGGTTGGCCAACGCCCCCCTCTTTCCCCTTCGCATCGTGCTTTCCTGACCTCCACTATGCGCGTTGCTGGACGGTGCCCCCACCCTCCCACATCTGGCAGTCTCCCCTCCCTCGTGCTACCCCACCAGCCACGACCTCCCTCTCCCTTGTCGGCGCCACACTGGTCATGACCCCCTCCAACAGAGCGCACCTGTACAATGCACTAGACTAGAATAACTCCCTCATCCCTTCACTGATGGAGCCCACTGGTGTCCCCCTTTTATTCCAGCGACCTTCCACCGATACCCAACTCTCCTCCAGTGCATGCGCCTCCCTCTGGGTAAGGTGTTGCTTTATATTATTTGGGATTTTCATCTTTTCAATAGTTATGACATCAAATTAGGTTTTCATCTTGGTGTTTTGTTAAATTTTACCTTGTTTATGGTGAATCTTGGCTTCCCTGTGGTGCGGTGGAGGTGCAGATGGACTCTGAACCATTTTTCTAGAAATTTCTTCGTAATTGGTAGGTGAATCCATTTTTTATCATTATTACATGAATTTTAATATGTTTGTTTAAGTTTATAAATGTGTTCATTGGTTTTTATGTGGTATATATGGTGTTTTTGAAGTGGTTTATGTGTTTATAGGTTGAAAATGTATTTTTTATAAATAGAATGGTTGTATTTTTGTGTGTTCTTTGGTGTAATTTTTCTAAAATGGATTTCAAGGGTTGTTTGGTAGGTGTAAAATTGGTTTTCAAGGCACTTTAGGTGTTTTTGTGTATTTAAATGATATTTTCATTGGAAAACAGAATATTTTGGCATGTTAGCATTGTGGTACATCTTGAGTTTAAATTGTAAAATGTTTGAATGGTGAAAAGCTTATTTTAAAAATGGTTTATAAGCATGAATGATTTTATGAAGGGGGCTAGGCCCATTGTATTTGTTGGTCTTTATTGTGTGTGTTTTCTTATGTTATAAAAAGGGATTTTGAGAAACTATGTAAGTGGTGTGAAATGTACTTTCAATTTATTTTAGTGTGCATTTGGGTTTAAAGAGTGTTTTGGTGTAAATTTTTATGGTGCTAACTTTGAAGTGTTTCATAAACTATTTTATTGATTCATTAAATTATATGTGTAGTGTGTGGTCCCTGCTTAGTGTTTTCGAGTCATCGGGTCTAAGGCGACTCACCTGCATGTGCATAGGAAAGTATATACATATATATATATATATATATGGGTTCCCCCATTACATGTATATTCATCCATGCCAGTCACTATACATGTATGGGGCTAGGTGTGCCCATGTATATATATGAAAATGTATACATAGGTGAGTAGTGACTAGTATATGCATATAAACATATATGTAAGGATCACCTTGCACATTTTCATGGCCATACAGGTGTGTTTATAGGGGATAAGTGTCCTTATATGTATGTGAAGATGCATATGATCAGTGAGGGTGCAACAACTCTTAGTTAGAAAGTGCCAAAGGACAAATGTTCAGTTTGGTTCCACCCTAAGGTAGGTCCCCTATGCCTATGCTTTTAATTTGAATTCCATAATTTCTTGAGTGTTTTTAAAAAGTGCATTAAATATTAAATAGTATGTACGTGCTATGAAAAGTGTTAGTGATGCTCAATGTTGGAATTTCGTTTATATTTCATGATTCACTTTTATGTTTTGAAATGTGTAGTCTTATTTTGAATATGATTTCAAGCTTATTTGTAAGTGTGTAGTACCTTGTTGGTATAATTGAGATTTTAAAGGGGTTTTCCATTAAAAACATTGGGTGATTGTTTTTTCTAAAAATGAATGTTTTCCTTGTAAAATAATGAGGCCAATTTGGAACTTTGATTTTTTTTCCAAAGTAAAAAACCCCTCTTGAGGCGCACCCCTTAATTTGAGCAATGTAATGCAAGTTTTACCATGTGATTTGTGATATGTGCCTAGTGTAAAGTACCATGCATTGTTTTTTTTTGACATAAAAGGGGGATGTGCTTGAGGGGGAAAATCAATGGTGGGTTGTTGGATTGGTTTTGGATAAATAAAGTGGTTTGTTCATATATATTTTCTTGATAAAACTCACCACCACTTAAAATAGAGCACATGGGGACCCCTAGGGTATCATGGTGGGTGGACTAGGACTAGTATTCTAGATGATTTATAAGTGGGTTTCCCTAGTTTCGTCTAGCAGGATTAATGCTACAACACTAACTAAACATGTGGCATGGTTGGAGACCATTAGGCATTGGGATGTGATTACCCCCAGTGGCTCGTGCATGAGAACGTAGTTGATCATGGTTTCTATACCACATTTCACTGAGGTACGATATTCCTAGGGTCCCATTTTTACTAGGTACCTATATAGTTTGACCATGGTGCTCGCTTATGACATGGGATCTGTGAAATGATTTCCATTTCAGTTGCTTCAATCTTGTTTTACCCGTTGTAAAAATACATGTTTTTAATTTAAACTGTTTGTCCTTCATTTTTTAAAATGGCTATGAATTCTCATAAATTGTTTTGGAAATGTGATAAAAAGGGATTTCTTTCTTGGAAATTGATTACCTAAATTTGAAAGAATGGTAAATATCATTTTTATCTGGTTGCATTTCCAAACTTGCTTGATTGGAGTTCTTATTAAAGGAAAGGGAATAAGGCATTGTATTTTGGCATTTCTACTAAGCATCTTAGTGCTCACACCTACTTTATCTTTTTAGTTTCAGGTTCTAGTTTTGGACCTCTATTTTAGAGAACATGTATTCGTGTTTGGTGGTGACCCATGAGGTCACCTGGAGGTATGTTTAGCTATGAAGCTTTATTATATTTTTCTACTATCAGTGTTTATTTATTTATATTTTTATGATTTTTATATTTATTTGTCTTTTATTTATGGGCTAAACCATTCCCAACTATTTTAATTGATGCCCGACACTAGTTTCCAGCCCGTGTGGATTGGGAATGCCCTTTGAGCCTTGTTTTGGGCCGGCTCAGGTAATCAGTTCAAGGTTGACCCGGGTTGGTTCATGACAAAATGGTATTAGAGAAGAGGTTTTATTTTTTGGGTATTGTTTCTTGAGAAAGAGTTAGGGTATACTAGAGTTAGGATTTTTGGAACCCAATGTTCTTGTTATGAGTAAGGTGCCTGGCCAGGACACCTCGTAGCAGGACTTGAATTACCAAGGAAATTCAGTTTCAAGAGAGTCTTTTGGTCCTTACAGTTCATTGATGTATGAGAAATGAAAATAGAGTTAGTTAAATGGTATCTGTGAGTTCTTAGGTCCTAGAAATCCATGTGGATCTAGAGACATTGTCTTAGAACACTCTCCATGATAGTGGTGTGACCAGCATATGGTTTCCAACCATTTTTCCAAGTCACCCATCAACACTAGTTTCTTATGACTCCTTCGGTTTTGAAAATTATTTTTGAAAACCCTTTTTTGAAAAGTGTTGGAATTAAATTTTAAAATAGAAATGGGTTTATTTTCAATGGATTGAAAATGGGTTTTCATGTTTGTTTTGAGTAATGTTTTCGGTTTGTGTTTCATCGGTAGGTTGTTTTGAGATGTTGGTTAGTGGTATTTTTCAAGGAGTGTTTTAGAGAGCCTAGTAGTGGTTCCATTTATGTGTTCCGCTGATATTTTGTGGCTTTTTTGGACAATGGACCTATTTTATTTTGTTCTTGGGTCTCCTCGTCGACTAGTGTATGCCCCCATAAAGAGTTAGTGCACGTCAAAGTGCAAAAACATGGTGTTTCTCCATGGGAAGATCATCCAGTTGACCAGTGTAAGAACCTTCTTCTTCTTGAATGTTGGAATATGAATCCACCTATCTTTTTTCACTCTAGTGGATCCTATCATAGAGGGAGAGCATATGCAAGAGTATTTTGAAGAAACTTTGGTTTCTTGGGTTGCCTGGGTTGTTGACTATAGAGTTTGACATTGTTAAGTCTGTAAGTCCTTTCTGGAAGCGATGAAAGAAATTCTATTGGGGAAAATTAGTAGCAGTCTATATTTGTCATTGTGGGATGCTATTTTAAAGAGGTAATTTGGGTTTTTTGTTAATTTCATCTAAGTAGGAGATCACGTTAAGTCGCCCATGTGGTGAATCTAGTTATAAGAGGCAGTTATGGACGATTTTAGAAATCATATGTTGTTGGGACTCAGGTTAAGGTCTCTCTATTTAAAATATCTCTGTCAGTTTCAAGGGTCATTTTTTGTGACACATTGTGGTGTCATGTTCTCACTTGATAGCATATTTGAAGGTTGAACACCCTTATGAGAACCTCATCTCTGATAAAATAATGTTTCCTTTGATAAATACTAAACTTATTTGTTTTATATGAAGGTGTCTTCAGTGTTTCCTTCCTATCGAAGTTTCTTATTCTAAGTAAAGAGGGGCAATGCCAATGCATCTTTTAAGCCCTTATTTCAGTGAAATGTTGTGTGTACAAAATGGATGTTGAAGCATGATATGTTTGATGGGGCTGTTTGGGTTGTGGTATGGTCGTTTATGGAATGAGAAGGAGAACTTTCATTCAGGGGGGGTTTGAAGCCTGACTATGAGGTAGAAGATTCTTTAATCATCATATCTCTATCCATAAGTCTCGGGGTGAAGCTGGTGCGTAGTTAGGTTAAACCCAATAGTGGGAAAGGTTTGGACCTGAGTTTCATCCTCGGTGTGAGAGATAGAGAAAGTTTATGCCTATGGTTTAGTTCTTTTGTTTTAATTGTTCTTGTTTGGTGAAAGGAGGTGGGAGGAACGCATTTCCACTCTATTCCCCGTTTGGGTGTACGAGTTTCTCACTGGTTATAATAATGTATAGTCATCTTGTTTCCTTAAAATTTTAATGGTTGTATTCCACAAAATGTGGGTATTATCTTAGTGGCCTATGTGTGGATCATGCTTATATATCAAGAGTAGTTGGATTTATTTTCTTTGGTGGAACTAAACCATTAGGATGTGTCGGTGGTGGTCTTTTTGGTCCATTGGATGGCCCCCTCCCATCCCCTCCCATCATGGTGGGGGTTCTTGGTCTATACGGAGCATCACTCAAGTTTGAATAATCTGGATAGTTTTTGTGACGGAGAGTCTGTTCGGGACTCCCCTTGTTAGTCTCATGGTCTCACCTTTTGTGTAGGTTGTTTCTTATGGTGGGGTGTCCATTCAGTCCTCCCTACATCAGTGATTAGGATTTGTTGTTCATTTCAGGTAGACTGCTTGAGCTCTTGGGAATGTTTAAGGTATTCTAAGGGTGTTAAGATAGTGTATGGTAAAGGATCCTTTCTTTTCATTGATCAACTAGAGGTGATTTCACTTTTGGGGGAAGGTTACACTTAGAAAAGATTTTGTTTTGGGTTTCCGAGTTCAACTAGTAGGTCATTTGCTTTGTTGGTTTTGTCTGTTAGTTGTGTTCTTGCCTCACTCTCATTGCTGATCATTCATGAATCTCCTTGTATTGAAATGAAGTACCAGTTATTTATTTTAAATCAACCTTGGAATGGATTTTTGAGGATGTAAAGGTTTATGGGGGGGATAATTGTCACACTTGGAATTTTGAAATGATAATATTTTATTATTTTGTCTACCTGTGAAATATTTTGTTGAGGCACGGTCCAAGACTAATTAAAATTTGGCATTTTTTCTGATAAATGCTTGTTTTGGGTGTGGCATCATCGAGTGCATGAGCAGAGCACGATTTGGAAATAGCGCGGCTTCACCCAGTCCACTGTGAGACCTTCCCGATGTTCAAAATAATTAGATAAAATGAAATGATTAATAAATAAAGAAAATTAAAATAGTGATAAAATGAAAATAAAATAAAATAAGAAAAATGTAATAAAATATAAGGAATTTTTCTAATAATAATAATAATATTATTTTATAATATTATTAATATTAATATTATTATTGAGAGAAGATTTGGGCAGATCCCTCTTATTAAAAATAAAAAGAGGTCTAGGAAGGAGATAGAATGGGCTATACAAGTATCATGCCCTCATGCCAAAATAAACTAGAAAACATCATAAGTAATAATCAAAATGACATGAATCATCATAATCAGCATACCAATCAGAGTCGTCTAAGGGACCTTGAGACCTAGTGACCATAGTCGGCTTGAGGTAGGAATAATATTTCCTCCGCCTCTCTTTCCTTGGAGGAACAGGTTGAAAACCTTCATCATCCACAATAATAGCTTTACCTTTGGATAATAATTGACTATATAAATATTTTTTTAGGGAATCATCCTCAATGTCATCCCACCTTCCATGGATCCCCTGAGTTTCCCTTAATTTATTGATTTCCTCTTGAATCCTTTAAATGTTACCATCACCCAGATTTTGTTTCCCTTCAAATTCCTGGTCGGATTTTTGCGTCGAAGTCACAAGATGACCCTCATCCATTTGGATCTATGGGTTCATATCCCCTTGCCTATGAGTCTCTTATGTCAAATACTTATCCTCACCATCTATAATCGACACATTTCCTTTTTCAAGAGAGGTTCTTTTGACACCAATTGAGTCCACCTTATTATGTGTCGACCACATCCTCAATTTCTTTCTACAAGAATCTTCAGGGTGCCCTTTGTAGGAGAAAAATGAGAAAACCACTGACTTTCGGCATTTATCCTTGACATGACCAATCATTTGGAACTCTAGAAAAAAGTATGTAAGTCGTTCATATTCCACTTTTAAAAAAATATCATCATCAAGTGCTGAAGAAACAACATTATAGATCAAGCTAGTGCTCAAATCAACCTCGACCGGAACTCTAGCATAATGACCAAATCTGAAATTCTCAGTATTTCTATCCATCTTGATTGAGATCCCCACAGCAGATGCAATATCAAATAATATTTTAGGATGCCAAAATATCAAATTAAGGCCAATAATCTTGATCCAGACTTGAGATTTGGTGTTTTAATAGTGAAATGATTAAACCGAAAATCCCACTCTTGAAAGCATAACATACTTGGACTTAAGGAGATTGATCCAAACCCCCATGCCCTTATCTTTAGACAATATAATGGAAAAGTGATATAAAAATAACCCTGACCTAGGGGAATGCACCTCCCACTATAAAAACCCCATATAAATGCCAGCTTCTAAACTAAGTCAACAAGATTCCAAGGCTTTCCTTCAGTAGGAAGAACAAGCCCATCAATTATAGAGTGTACAAAAATTTTGAATCTATCAAGAATTGATTCTCTACTAGTGGTCACACAAGTATTTTCACATTTCCTAACCATTCGATCTGGAGCAATGTATTTAACGTGTGAAAAATATATTTTACTCAGATGAAATTTCTTAGCCTCCTGATGTGGGAGCTCAACTGCAACCCCATCTTTCCCAGCCACCATCAATGAAGGCCTCACATTTCACACAAATAAAGTAGGCACATCCACTACTATATATCTACAGATCTGTTCCATGATAGTGGGTTTTACCTCTGGCACAGTCGCACCTCTCGCAGTAGACACCAACACCTTACTCACATCATCGGGCATCACAACAGAATTGGACGTCGTATCTCCACTTTCACCTCCCGCACTAGGCACCACTTGTATGTTTTTATTTTAGGGTTAGACATCACCTCCCCTATTTCCCTTCATGTCACACATGCCCGACCTCCTCCCTGTGTGCTGCTGGACGACGCCCCTATCATCCCACATTCGATGGTCTCCCCTCCATTATGCTACCCCACCAGCAACGACCACCCTATCCCTTGTCGGCGCCACCCTGGTTGCAACCCCCTTTGGAAGAGTGCACCCCTATAGTGGATCAGACCGGCCAAACTCCCTCCTACCTTCACTACTGGAGCCCGCTAGCATCCCCCTTTTCTTCTGATGACCTTCCGCCGGTGCCCCGTGCTCCTTTGGTGCATGCGCCTCCCTCCGGGTGAGGTGTTTCTTTTTTTTATTTTGGGGTTTCATATTTTCAGTAGTTAGGATGTCAAATTAGGGTTTAATCTTGGAGTTTGGTTAAATTTTGCCTTGTTTAGGGTGTGTCTTGGATCCCCTGTGGTGTGGTGGAGGTGCGGATGGACTCCACAAAAATTTTCCGCCAATTTCTTTATAATTGGTATGTGAATCCCTGTTTTATCATTATTAGATGAATTTTAATATGTTTTTTTAAGTTTATAAATGTGTTAATTATTTTGTTTATGAGGAGCGTCTGGTGTTTTTGAAGTGTTTTATGTGTTTATCAGTTGGAAATGTATTTTTTATAAAGGGAATGTTTGTGTTTTTGTTTGTTCTTTGGTGTAATGTTTCTAAAATTGATTTCAATGGTTGTTTAGTAGGTGAGAAATGTGTTTTCAAGGAACTTTAGGTGCGTGTGTATGTAAATTAAATTATCATTTGAAAATAGATTGTTTTTTCATGTTAGCTTTGTTGTGAATCTTGAGTTTAAATTGTAAAATGTTTGAATGGTGAAAATATTGTTTTGAAAATTGTTTAAAAGCATTAATGATCTTATAAAGGGGTCTAGGCCCATTGTCTTTGTTGGTCTTTATTGTTTGTGTTTTCTTGTGCGATAAAAAGAGAATTTCAGAAACTATTTAAGTGGTGTGAAATTTAATTTCAAATGGTTTTAGTATGCGTTTGTGTTTAAATAGTGTTTTGGTGTAAATTTTTTGGTGATAACTTTGAAGTGTTTTATAAATTGTATTATTGATTCATTAAATTATATGCATAGTGTGTGGTCCCTGCTTGGTGGTTTCAAGTTGTCGGGTCCTAGGCGAATTTTCTGCATGTGCATAGGTAAGTATATATATATATGTGTGTGTGTGTGTGTGTGTGTGGGTTCCTCCATTACGTTTATAATCATCCATGGTAGTGACTATACATGCATGGGTCTAGGTGTGCCCATGTATATATATAAAAATGCATACATAGGTGAGTGGAGACTAGTATATGCATATAAACATATATGTATGGATCACCTTTCACACTTTCATGGAAATGCATGTGTGTTCATAGGGGATAGGTTTTCTTATGTGTATGTGAAGATGCATATGCTCAATGGGGGAGCAAAAACTCTTAGTTAAAAAGCGCCAAGGGCCAAATGTTCAGTTTGGTTCCACCCTGAGGTAGGTCCCCCATGCCTATGTTTTTAATTTTAATTCCATAATTACATGAGTTTTTTTAAAAAGTTTTTTTAATATTAAATAATATGTACGTGCTATGCAAAGTGTTAGTGATGCTTAGTGTTGGAATTTCATTTATATTTCATGATTCACTTTAATGTTTTGAAATGTGTAGTGTTATTTTGAATATGATTTCAAGATTGTTTGTAAGTGTGTGGTACCTTGTTGGTCTAATTTCAATTTTAAAGGGTTTTCTATTAAAAACGTAGGGTGATTGTGTTTTCTAAAAATGAAAGTTTTACTTGTAAAGTAATGAGGGATGTTTGGCACTTTTAAAATTGTTTGTGAAAGTAAAAAACCCCTCTTGAGGGGCTCCCCTTAATTTGAGTAATGTGATGCAAGTGATACCATGTGATTTGTGATATGTGCCTAGTGTAAAGGATTGTGCATTGTTTTTTTTACAAAAAATGGGGATGACCTTGAGGGGGGGTGTCGGTGGTGGGTTGTTGGATTTGTTTTGGATAAAGAATGTGGTGTGTTAAAATATATTTTATTGATAAAACTCACCACCACTTATAATAGAGAACATGGGAAGCCCCAAGTTATCTTGGTGGGTGGACAAGGACTAGTACTCTAGATGATTCAGAAGTGGTTCACCACGATTTCATCTAGTAGGATTGACACTACAACACTAACAAAACATGTGATATATTTGGAGACCACTAGGCCTTGGGATGTGATTCTCCCTAATGTCTTATGCACGGGAACCCAATTGGTCGTGGTTTCTATACCACATTTCACTGAGGTATGAGGATCCTAGGGTTCCATTTGTGCTAGGTATCTATAGGGTTTGACCATAGTGATCTCTTATGACATTTTGTTTGTGAAATTATTTCCATTTCAGTTGCTTCAACCTTGTTTTCCGCTTTGTAAAAATAAAAGTTTTATTTTAAACTATTTTTCCTTTATTTTTTAAAATGACTATGCATGATCATAAACTATTTTGGAAATGTGATAAAAGGGAAAGGTTTTTCTTAGAAATGTATTTCCTAAATTTTTAATAATGGTAAATATCATTTTTATGTGGTTTTATTTCCAAACTAGCATGATTGGAGTTCTTATTAAAGGCAAGGGAATATGGCATTTTATTTTGGAATTCATACTGAGCATCTCGGTGCTCACACCTACTTTATCTTTTTAGTTTTAGGTTCTAGTTTTAGACCGCTCTTGCAACGAATGCGTTTTTGTGTTTGGTGGTGACCCATGAGGTCACTTGGATGTATGTTTAGCTTTGAAAATTTATTATATTTTTCTACTGTCAGTGTTAATTTATTTATCTTTTTATTCAGTTTATATTTATTTGTATTTTATTTATGGTCAAAACCATTTCCAAATGTTTTATTTAATGCCTGACACTATTTTACATCCTGTGGGGATCGAGAATGCCCTTCGAGCCTTGTTGCGTGCCAGATTGGGTAACTGGTTCAGGATTGAACCGAGTTGGTTTGTGACAAAATGGCTATCCCAAGATCCTCCGAAATCCAAAATACCCACACGAAGGATGTCCTAGAGAATCTGAATTTCATGCTCCATTTAACGATCCAATTGAGGATGGTATGCTATGATCATCTTAATCTGTGACCCCAAATCCTTATAAAGGCCTTCCCAAAACTGAGTGGTAAAACGAGGGTCTCTATACGAGACAACTACTGACAGATCACCATGAAGCCTTACCACTTTTTGAATATACAATCATCCCAACTCATCCACATTAGCTATATCTATGATCAGAATAATGTGGGATTATTTGGTCAGGTGATCAATCACTACCAAAATAGAGTTCTTACCCAAAGTTGTTCGAGATAAGGAAACAATGAAATCCATGGAAACCTTTTCCCACTTCTAGGTAAGAATGGGAAACTAATGAAGAAAACTAGAGGGCCTTTGGTGCTCTGATTTCACTTACTGACAAGTGTAACACCTTGACACGAAATCAACTGTCTCTCATATCATAACTGTCCACCAGAACTACCGATGGACGTCATAATAGATTTTTTTAACCACAGGATGAATGACCCACTAATATTGGTGGCTATCCTGCATCACCACCTTCCTTAGAGAGAACGACACCATTGAACGAACCTTGATCCAAAATATCCCCTCGGGAGACGAAGACTAATCAGAAGATGTCTCTCGACCATGAAGAAACTACATAGAATGCTGAAACAACTCATCACTAGGATTCTCCCACTGAATCAGCTCTAAAGAGAAGGATTCAACTAAACACTTTCCAAGAATACACCTTCACTGTGCTCCTTGGTCTCCACATGCATCTGATCAAAGAGTCCCATTAGAGTCAACTCATCGCTATACTTCCTCAAAACCTTCACTATAAATTTTCTACTCAAGGTATCAGCCACCACATTACCCTTCCCTGGGGTATATACAATATCAAAGTTGAACCCCTATAAATACTCAATCCAATAGCATTGCCTCAGATTAAGATCCTTCTATAAGAAGTTGTAGTATAGGTTCTTATGATCAGAGGATAATTCAAACTTATCCATAAAGAGGTAGTGATGATAAGTCTTTAAAGCATGCATCACCAATGCTAATTCCAAGTCATGGGCTAAGTAATTCTTTTCATGTGGTCAGAGTTTGTGAGAGCCATATGCCACCACATAATCACCCTGCATAAGCACACACCTAAGACCCATTACTGAAGCATTACAATAAACCAAATAGCCCTTTTAAGATTCTAGGAAGATCAAAAAAGGGGTGATAATCAACTGACACTTAATCTCCTCAAAGGATGCCTGACATTCTAGGCCTCATTCAAGCTTCACCCATTTTCGAGTGAGTGTGGTCTTGGGCAATGAAATCTGAGAGAAATACTGAACAAACTGCCTGTAGTAACCTACTAGGATGATGAAACTCTTGATCTCGAACACATTATTCATCTGATCCCATGAAATAACTATAATTATCTTATCAGGGTCCATCGAAACCGCTTGTTTTGAGATTTCACAACCCAAAAACTTCACTTCCCTAATCCAAAAAGTGAAATTGGACAACTTTTCATAACGGTGATGATCATGCAGAGTACCCAACATGATCCAAAAATTATTATCATGATCCTCCTTGGATCTAGAATAAACTAGGACGTTATCCATGAATACCATAATTAAAGAGTCGAGATATTGGTGGAACACCCTATTCATGATCTCTATAAAAAACACTGGAGCATTTGTTAACATGAAAGGCATGACCAGGTACTCAAAGTGGTCATAAATTCTTCAGAAAGCCATTTTTGGGATATACTATTCTCTCACCCTGACTTGGTGGTAACCATAATGTAGATCTATTTTAGAAAACCACTTCTACCCCTTCATCAAATCAAACAAATCATCAATTCGGGGAAAGTATACTTGTTATTGAGGGTTACCTTAGTCATCTTCTGGTAATAAATGCACAACCGGATGGATCCGTCAGCCTTCTTCACAAAATGAATAAGAGCGGCCCAAGGATAGATGTTCAGGTGAATGAATCCTTTGAATTCCAAGTCATCCAATCACATCTTTAATTCCATCAACTCGGTGGGGACTATATGATATGAGGGAAGAGATATAGGGTGTGTTCCCGATGCCAAATCAATTGAGAACTCCATATTCCGCTCTAGGGGAAAGCCAAAAAAATCATCTTGAAATATATCTAGGAACTCATCCATTGCATGAGTTAATCCATCCTTAGGATAACTATCATCATCATCTATTTCGAGTGATGATAACTGAAAGACAAGATTTCCCAACTACGGGAGTTGAGGTCCCACACGACCCAACTGAGGATCCCAATCGCTAAAAAAAACCCGAGGACTCCCATCAGGTACCATGAAACTCACCCACCGCCTATAGAAATTGATATGTACTTGAAAGTGCACTAGACAATCTCTACTGAGGATTACATTGAAAAGGTTCATATCTAAGACCAGGATATCCCATTCAATACTCATGACACAGAAAGTGTACATTACAGGAACCTAAGACCTTGCTCCTTCTTCTTACCAAACAACGTCACCAAATCCATCGCAAAATACAAAAAATCGGTTGGGAAATTCATAAGATTCACAATATGGGAAGAGATAAAATAAACAGAATAACTGATATGAAAAACAGCTATAGAATATTCAATCAAAATGGCACCTTGAATAGTCGAAGTCCCTACATCTGATCCTGTTGGTGCTCGATCCACAATATGAAGATGACTGGTCTCTGCCTAAGAATGACCACTCTCATGTGGTTCTAAACTGAACTGATTCTGCTCAGAAGAATAACTAGTACTACCACCCTGAACACTAAATTGATATCCCACTGTTCTAGATAGTTCTAACTGAACTGACACCCTCTTGAAAGCCACAGATCTTTTCCTACTCTAGAGTGGATGAATCACCTTGAAAAAGTGATACAAGTGCCCCAAAGCTCCAAAATAATAATAAGGCCTCAGAGAATATGTACATGTAGGTTGGGTGTGCCCTGTCCTCCCACATTGGTGGCACACAACATACCTTGCATCAGAATCCATAGATGATAACTGACCAGGAGTATGGCCTGAACTACCACCTCCCTTCTTCCCCTTCTCCTCTCACTTCCTTTTTTTATCATATGAACTACCACTTCACATCACTAATATTGTGCCAAAGAAACCAGAATTCCCATTATGGTCAATATCTACCATACAAGCTTGGTGAACCACCTTAACATAGGTATTCAACTTAAACAGGAAGACCTGAGAATAGATCTCTGGCTGTAATCCCTTTTCAAACCTCTATGATTTCATATTCTCATTAGAGACTATCTCGGGGGCATATCGAACTAGCTCAAAAAAGTGGCTGACATACTCCATCACTAACTAGTCACCCTAAATGAGGACCATAAACTCTCAAGATCTGGAATGTGCCAAGACCTTAGGACATTAATGGTCATTGAAGATAGCCTTAAAGTCCTTCCAGCTCATCTGCTCATGCTTCCTAGCTTGAAGCAATGATTCCCACCACCTGTGACTAGGACCTTCTAGAAAAAATGAGTCATATTTCACCCTGACCACCTCATGTGTTTCAAATAATTTTAACATGTGATCTATCTTTTCAATCCACTCCTCCACTTCCTGAGGCTCCGTGATACCTCAGAAAGTAGGAGGCTTGTTTTTGAGAAAATATTGGGCTTTTTTCTTCCCAGGACTAGGTTCATCTTCTCTAACTGGAGCAGGAGAAGGATCCAATCCCTTCCCCAGATCTTGGATAGCCCATACCTTATATTCTACCAACATATGATCATGTGATGAGGGATAAATCTTTTGGATTCCTCCCTTGGGTGCATGGGAGATTTCTGGGGAGACATGTTGCTACCAAGGCAATAGTCATAAGAGAAATAATTAGTAAAAAAGTTCTAAAAAATTTCAGCAACAACATCGAATATAAATAAATAAAATTCATCAAAATAATGACATAAAAAAACTAATTTACCCCAACCAATGTCCACGTGTAATATGAATCCCTCACATCCCAAATAGAAGAGAAGTCAAACAAAAATCCCAACATCCCATGGAGACTCTAGGTCTGTCACGAGAGGTGATGGCCAGACACCCAAGTCACAACCACAACTCTGAGCCCCGATATTCCTAGATCCTGTCTAACTAGACTCCTCCCAAATAATATGACCCAAAGATCTTAACCTGCTCTAATATCATTTTTCACGAACCATGTCGGGTCTCCATCCAACTGACAACCAAATTGGTTCATGGCATGGCCTGAAGGGCGTTCCATATCCCCACAGGCTAGCACAAGTGCCCAGGTATCATAAATAAAGGTTTGGGAATGATTTACCCGAGTTTAGAAACATAAAACAATCAACAATAATAAATAAAAAAAAATCTAAAAATTCATTCCAAACAAACCAAAAAAAAATTCAGAATTTAATTACATGGTTCTAAAAAAACCAAAAGGGAGACAACTAAAAAGGAGAAACAAGTTTGACTCAAATACCACCACACAACAAGGGGGAATCGTTATCAATCTATCTCCATAACACTTCACCAAATAAAGAAACTAGTAACCCGAACCACCATCTCTAAATACCTTTACCTTACCTGTGTCAAACATTACCAAGTCTACTTAAACCCAAAGGTGTAAGTAGGGTGTGAGCCTAATCCCAATAGGATACCACCCAAAAATATTCCATGATATAAACATTATGATAAAAAAGAAAAATATTTCAATTTTTCATAAATAGAAATTGCTAGTAACAATTTTCAATGGATGAAACTTTAAATGAAAATAGTTAAAGAATGAATAATTTTAAATAAAACAGACATGATATTAAAATCAAAAACCAAACAATATATATGCCAATGGTCAGTACAACATAACCAACGAGAACTAGTCACTAGAAACACCCCTAGGAACTAGCTACTTGTGGGGGCCTAGGTACCACGTATCTTAGTGAAATATGTCTCGGAACCACAACCAATTACATTCTTGGGAATGATCCACTAGGATGGGACTCCCCAATGGCCTAGTGGTCTCCAAACAATCATCATTATTTAATTAGTGTGGTCATTGTCAGTATCGCTAAGTAAACTTGGGCCTTAGCCACTTCTGAATCCCTAGCATACTAGCCCCAATCCGCCCACCTAGTTACTTGGGCTTCCCTTTTGTGATCAACCAAATTTCACATGTTATGAAATACCATTTTCACATAAAAACTCAATTTTAAAATTTTAAAGACACCAAACAGTACCCAAACATGTTTCACATCCTAATGTAGTTTAATAAACCCCTTAAAAATTTTATAAAATTATTTTTAGAGGGATTACAAGACTTTGCACACAAAATCCATTCAAAAATCCACTTTTAAGGCCAAAATCCCACCAATACCATACCAAAACAGAATTGGCATCCCTAAAACCATTTAATAAATCAATTGAAAAAATTTATAAAATGGCCTCAAATAACATAACATGATTTGCACATGAAAACTACACAATTTCATGTAAAAATACTACTTTTAAATTAAATGATTATTTAATTCTACAAAAAATGTCTTTCACACCACACATAATAGGCAAGGAATAGGCTAAATATGTCAAGAAAGAAAAAAATAATTGAATAATATTTAAACATGGAACCAGCTACCCTGTATTTCAAAAACCCTAAAAATAGAGTGAAACTTCACCAACACCATAATCGCACCACATGTAAGTGAAAACGATCCCTAATCAAGAAGATTGAATAAAGAATATCAATTTTAAACCCTAGAGGTGAAACCCTATCTTTTAGAAATTTAGAACCTCAAGAATAAGGGAAGAAACCCTAAAGAGATGGAAGAAGGAAGGGGGAAATCCACTTACTTGATAATCCTTGAAGTTTCCCCCACTAAAACCCCTTCAAAATGGGTGCCAAGGGAGATTTAGAGAGCATGGAGGCCTTTTGTGGCTGAAAGGGTCTAATGGAGACAGAGAGGGGTGCATTAGGTTTAATTCTGAATGAAAAAATAGAAATAATATTTTTTAAGGCCTTGATTGTGTGTATGGTTTTGTCCACACAGTTTAGTAAATAGTGCGGCTAACCGTACACCTGGTTTTGTCCACCCCAAAACCTCCCTTTATATCCAAAATTCAAGGGGGAAACTAGGGGGAAAATATAGGCCAAAAATAAAAGAGAAAATACCTAAAAAAGGACACATATGTGACATCCTTTCTTTTATGATGTTGTTGATATTCCAAAGGACCTTTTGGATTACCTTCATTTCACTTTAAGGATCTATGTATAGAATCCCTATAGCAGTGATCCACATGTTATCCATTGATACCTAAAAAATTTCAATTGATTTCTGGATTCTATCATGGTGAATCAACCGTCTTGTTTTGTTTGTGTTGATTGCTCCAAGATCCTTCGATCTTTTAGGACTTTTTCTCATTATTTAGAGGAATAGAGGAGAATTTTGAGAGAGGGAGAGAAGTCCATTGTGCGCAATGATTCTCTATTCTCAATTTTTACCAACCCCACACAATTGACACAACCATCTATTTATAGAGATAGATTTTAGGTTAAAACATTATGTAATTGTATGTCAACCCTTAAATTATATAATAATGATTATTAAACCCGACTCCAAAATAATAATAACATTATTATTTTATGGAACACTTGATAACTTGTGCAATAAAAAATATTATTTGACTACCTTGTAAATTAATATATGTCACCAGACACAGTCTTGGTCTATTGAAACTCCTCAAAATTTATTGAATAATTGAATAAACACTTTATTCATAAATAAATATTTTATTCATAAACCCGTGAAAAAATATTTATTAAATACTCACTAAAATAAATAAATATATTTTGTTCACAATTTGATGAATAAACATTTATATAATTTATCCAATCAGTAAAATAGGAATAAAATCATTATCTAGTATTGAGGATCATATTAATTCCATTAATTAAATTCAAATAAAATTTAATCTAGATTAATGAAAACACTTAGTGTTTGACCCTCTAGTACTATTTCTCATTATCATTGGACATGATCACCTAAAGTCCAAGATTACTATCTAGAAATAGGTAAAGATACCCAAGAGAAATTACTTAATGTTGTGACAATGAAAACCACATACAAATGATCATTGTTTAATATAATCCCTTTATCTTGATATCTCATCAAGGATGTTCCACATATGCATCATCAACCTATATTCTTTGTATGTATTTATTTGACTATCTAAAATAAACTTTATTACACCATGTCTAGAGAATTTAATACAATAGTTATATTTCAATCAAAAGGATGAGATATCAACATCCATAAAGATATAGGGGATAAATCCTTCGTCGACTTTTTAATTAACAACATGTCATTCGTGACACACCCAATGTATCCAACTTTACTATGGATTATTATAATCATGGTTTATGAAATACATATAAGTGAATGAGTCATAACATGAATTAATAATAATCATAAAGTCTAAGGACCATTACACACACTCACATATAGGAATATCCAATGACACCAAAACATGAAGGATTCTTATTAGTGGTTATGTTCTCATAATCTCCCATCTTAGAGATTACTAAGTGTGCACTTCATGAGAAGAAGCCTCATATGCTTACGAGTACTCACACTCGATGATCTATATACTATGTTCCCTATCATAGTACATTATCTGACCATAGAACTATTTTTAAGAATATAATTATGTCATTTCAAGGTTCTTATCATAAAGGGTAAATTCTATGACCATATAAACATGAAAGATACTATAATACATTATCAAATCAATGTTATGCAGAAGAAAAATAAATATGTGATAAGATATTTATATTAATATTCACTACTTTGAATATTCATGTAATCTAAAGAATAAAGTAGTTGGTTATAGGGAACCAACTCAAACATGACTAATTATTACACATTAAAAATGACTTATGGATCATTATCCCAAATAATCAAGACAATATGAGCATTTTTTCTTAGTTTTTAGTGAGTGACATATGTTTTTATCTAAAATGTAATTTTTAAACTAAAAACATCTACTTTGAGTGATATTAGTCACCCCATGTGTTATATTGATGTGAAAATGATTATTTCATGTCCCAAATGACTTATGGATATTTTTCTAAAAGTATCAAGACCATATGAGTTTTTTATTAGTTATTAGTGAGTAACATTTGTTTTTTACAAAAATTTCATTTTTAAATAAGAAACATGCATTTTGAGTCATACCAATCACACCATGTATCAGATTGAGGTACATATAATTACTACATGTAAACAATTCCTTATGGATCATTTTTCTAACATATAAAAACAATCTGAATGCATATTCTTATTTTTGAGTATGTCACATGTATTTTGAACTAAAATTTCAATTATAAATAAAACACATACATTGATTCATACTAATCACGTTGTGTGTTGGATTGATGTGAACTTGATTTATGCACACCACAAATTAATTCTAGATCATTTTCATAAATAATCAAGAAATTATGAGGACATATGATTGGTTTTATGTTTATGATGCGTGTTTTGAACTAAAATGTGAATTTTAAATAATAAAAAATGCACTTTGAGTCATACCGGCCACAATGTGTGTCATATTGATGTGTGGATGATTCCTACACATCAATAATGATTTATGGATCATTGTATTAAAATATTAATATAATATGACTATTTTATGGGTTTTAGCGAGTGACACATTTTTTTAACTAAAATTTCATTTTAAACTGAAAGCACATACTTTGAGTCATATCGATCAAATTGTGTATCAGATTGACATATGAATGATTCCTACACATCATAAATGACTTAAAGATTTTTTCCTAAAGTATCAAGATGAAATGAGTTTATTTTCTTGATTTTAAATCAGTGACACATGTTTTTAACTAAAATATCACTTTTAAACAGAAAACACACATTTCAAGTCATAAAAGTCATACCATGTATAAAATTTTGGCACATCTGCTTTCTAGATATCACAAATGACTTATGGATCATTGTATTAATGTATCGATATAATATGAATGTGTTTTATCAATTTTGAGTATGTCACACATCTTTTAAATTAAAAAATAAATTTTAAATAAAAACACACACTCTAAGTCATACCGGCCACACAATGTGTTTGATTGACATATGATTGGTTCTACATGTCAAAAACTAGTTATGGATCATTTTCATAAAGTATCAAGATAATTTAATGGAGTTTAATCATTTTTCAGTCAGTGACACTTGTTTTGAACTAAAATTAAATTTTAAACAAAAAACACACACATTGAGTCATATTGGTCACACCATGTGTCAGATTGACATGTGGATGATTCATATATAAAAAAATTGAATTATATACTATTTTAAAAAATTATCAAGATAACATGAGGGTGTTTGCTCAGTTTTCAATGAGTAACACATTTTTTAACTAAAATTTCATTTTTAAATTGAAAAAATTCACTTTGAGTCATACCAATCACACTGTGTGTCATATTGATATGAAGTTAATTCCTATAAATAAAAAATGACATATGGATCATTTTCCTAAAGTATAAAGACCATATGAGTCTATTTTATTGGTTTTCAGTGAGTGAAACAAGTTTTTAACTAAAATGTATATTTTAAAATTATAACGCACATTAAGAGTCATACTGGTCACACCATGTATTAGATTGAGGTGAGACTCATTCTTATACCTGAAAAAATGTCTTATGGATCATTTTACTAAATTATGAAACCAATATGAATATTTTTCCTATGTATTGAGTATGTCACATGTATTTTAAACGAAAATGTAAATTTTAAATAAAAAAAGACATTGATTCATACCATCCACACCATTTATTAGATTTATGTGTGGATGATTTCTACATGCCAAAAAATGATTTTTAGATCATTATAATAAATTATACAGAAAATATAAGAGAATTTTCTTAGTTTGAGTATATGACATGTGTTTTGAACTAAATGTAAATTTTAAATAAAAAACATGCACTTTGAGTCATACCAGCCATGTCGTTTGTTGGATTTATGTACAGATGATTCCTATACATCATAAATGATTTATGAATCATTTTTAAATCTATTAAGACAATTTGAGTGTGTTTTCTTGGTTTTTAGTGAGTTGTACACAATCTTAACTAAAATTTCATTTTAAACTCAAAAACATGAACATTTCGTAATTTATAAACTATAAACACACACTATTAAACATAAACAGATAAAATTAGAACAAATATCTCCATGAAGAGAAAAAATAGTGCCTGAGTGAATCATACTTGTAAAATAATTTTTCAAGAATTGATTTTCCTCCAAGAATTTTGTAGTCTTTATAAAGCACAAAAATGGTTGAATAAAAATCAATTCTTGACAAAGTCATTTATTCACGATCTCAGTTAAAATTAAATAAATAAATATTAGATAAAATTATAATAAAATTAATTAAAAAATTTAATAAAATGAAGATAAGATTAACAAAATGAATAGTATAAAGTCACCACTTCATGATGTCTGCATACATTCTAACTCTATGTATTATTCCTATTCACTTCTAAAAAATCTATTTCATTTTTTGAATATGTGTACTATAAAAAATCATGGTAATAATATAAAAATATTAATAAAAAAATAATTAATAAATATTTTAAATGAAATTTTAAGTATCATAAAAAATACCTCTTTACGGATGTTATTTGTTTAATAGAGTACAATAAATTTTATAAATTTTAAAAAATAATAACCACAATATTTGACATTAGTTTGTTTTATAAACTAATGAAACATTTAAAAATAATTAATTTGTTTTGATATATGTTTTTTATAGTGATATATTATTATATATACCCTAATTCATATCCATTTTTATAATTTGATAGGATTCTTTTGCTCATGAACCGTCCTCATACCATGATTTTGATGATATTTAAACACTAACCTATCATAATTTTTTTCCATGAAAACATATTATAAACATATAACTTGAAGTTTACTTGTAAAGTTTTGAACATAGTTTATTAAAAATTTATAAACATCATCATTTTTGGTCTATTTTCTGGGAATACTAGAATTGAATCTAAAAAATAACTCTTTGGAGTATCCAAATTAAGTAAAATGAGAAACCAATGATCCCTAAAAAACAAAAGGGAATAAGTAATGGAAGAAATGAAAATATATTTTATATTTTTAGAATGTAGAGTTTTACCCCTACATCATGGGTATTATGAAGAGTCCACCATCTATAATTTTTTTTTCAAATATTACGGTCAGTTGGTCCACTATTTTAAAATATTCCTTTTTTCAAAGGACATTTTTTTATGGTTTAGAAGTGATGTTAGGAATAATGAGTCCAATTTTTTATTCATAGGGTATTCCATTCAAATAGTACTAATATATATTCCTTGAAAAAATATGAATATTATTTAACTATAATTAATATGGTTTATCATGAATGGGACAAACATATTTTGAAAATGAACCTTATGTATACATTTATAACTGAGACTCCAACCATCCATGTTTAAAGATTTCATATAAATTATTAAGGATAAGAAAGTTTATAATGGTCTCTTGGTATATTTGTTCTTTAAAATAAATAATGGAAATATCACTATCTTTGAACATTTTATCCCTATGAACTTATAAAATTAGTAAATGATACAGTAAAACTTGTGGAGTAAAGGTATTCTATGATGGTATTTTCGATTGATTGGTTGATCCTTTATATTTTTTTTGATTCATACATCTGTTTCTCCTTCATTTCTTTATATATAATAATATCTCTTGGTTCAATCCTTTTTTAATTAACTATTATGGGTTTTGAAAAAATAAAATTGAAAAAGACATGATACCTTTTAAACATGTATTTTTACAAAATCAAATGACTATGCTATAAATATTCCAATAGTAAGTTCAACTATGTGAACATCAAGATCATCAAGGGGAATAAGTGGATTGTTTCTCAGATTATGATCTAAGTGAATCCCCATTATCACATGACCTTTTGGAAGTTGTTTGTTGTGTAGATTATCTCCTTGGATATTATATATTGTACCCATCATAATAAGGCAATGGGTGGGTTCTGATAGATATAAATCAAAATCAATTTCACCCTATAGAATAATGATACTGAAAAGGTATCAATATATTCATAATTGAAATTTCATAGAAATAGTTATGAAAATATCAATTACCACTAGTAATGAATACCTTTGAGGGGAATGTCTCACCACAAAGTTGGGGGCGGATCTTCATGTAGTGGTTTTTGTCACACTATTTCTTATATTTGATTCCTTCCCATACCATTATATAACAAATAATAATTAACATTATGTTTTTCTTCTAGAAAATTTATATTTTTCTTGTATCTACTTAATTTTTTATCTTTATCCCCTTGTGAATTTCTTATCTGAAAATAGGTTCAAGACAACACTCCAAAACCCATAGCTATGGAGTGACCATATTAGTCTATCCGTCTCTTGGACATTGAAAATAATCATTTATTGGGTAATTCCTATGATGATTCTTATGTATAAATAGGATAAAAAATATATGAAAATAAGTATTAATTATTATGTAATAGTGATTTATAGAGTTTTTTTAATTATGTCATACATAAACAAGATAGATAAACTCTATGTCTTTTCCTCTACAAGTATTCTATTATTATTTACACCAGCCCCTTCAATAACAGATGTTGTAGGATATAAGTGGATTTGTGTTTTGATTTATTAATATATTTATAAAAAAAAAAATTTGTTATTTCATGCTATATAAAATTATTATTGTATATTTAAAATGCATACCAATTTTTTCAAGTGAAGGATACACCATCCTTGAATTATGATAGAGATATGTCAGTTTTGATGCACAATTCTTATTTCCAGTATTCATTTTTTGTTTCATAAATTAACAATTCTTAATCAAAGTGATTAATACATGTATTACCATGTAATGTATTACCAATTTTAATTTACCTGAAATGATTCCTTCTCATGATGCCTAATAAATACATTCCATGTTTCTTGGTTTATCAGGCTGGCTGTTTTCATTCCATACAATTAGAATTTTGATTCCTCTTCTAATCACCTTATCACCTTAATAATTTTTTTCAACACTGCTATGCAATGATAATATTATTTTTTCCAGGACATAGGTTGTTCAACTTCTAAAATTTCCATGGTTTTAACATCATGGACATGTTTTTCCTCCGGATTGGTAATATCGGTATATAGAGAAAACTATTTCTGCTCTGGATTGGGAGATTCATCATGTTGAAAAGCATATTGTTCCTCAATATTAGGAGAATAAACATGTAGATAATCCATTATATTTATAAGTGGTTGAACAATTTATTTAGATTAAATAAATATAGAAGTGAAAAAATAAAAATATGAAGTAACACAATGTATATTGAAAATATATATTACATGATTATTAAACAATTTTCTTATTGGTTGAATGGATTTAACCCCTATATTGAGTATCAAAATCCCCTTATTATAGTAACCCATGATATACAAGATTCTTTATACATTGGAACCACCATTAAATGATTATGATGTTCTATTGAAAGGGTCATCTTCACTTGAACTAGCATATGAACCTATAGTGGTTTTGATCAATAATAGAACAATTGAACACTTTTTTATAGGATATGGAACATAAAATAATTTTATTACATGTGATTACATTATGAATAGTTCATCCTTGTACCATTCCTTACTAAAATCAATTTTCACAAATCCCAATTCATCAGTTTTAATTTCACTCCTCTTATCAACCCACTTGAAATGAAAAAAAACTTGGAATGTTGTATAATATAACTCCCATATTTGTTTAATGATTCCAAAGTATGAAATATTCAAATAAATTATATTCATATCATTATTAATAGATACATACATCGCTTGAGCCACAAGAGTCACTCTACTATTTTTTTGGTACTGCATTCATCAAGTTCCTTTGTATAGAACATATAATCATCAATTACATAACAATTATAAGATAATACATTCACACTTGGTCCTATAGATAGCCCTAAAAGTTATTCTGAAATTGAATTTGGATTTTTAGTTGAATATTAAAAAATATGGTCTTGAAACTATCCTATAAACTATCAATTATGTGTATTTATATCCATATTTCAGCCCTTAATAGATTAAAATTACAAATAATTAATTTGAGGGTTTCAATATAGGGATAAACCTCTAAAATATTATGTAAAATTTAAATTTGAGCCTACTCCTTCTATGTAATATTAATTAAGAAAACATCTATTCAATAAATTCCATTAAGAAAATGTATCCCACCGTGATGATATTTTTCTAGACCAATGCTTTCCACATCTGATAGGTAGTTGGTAAATAATTCAACGACTTTTTCAACAATATGTCACTCCACAATACAAACTTATGACCAACCTTTATTTTTGGGACACCTTTTCAAAATATTTATATACCATTCAATGGGGTACATCCATCTATAATTTATAGGACCACATAACCATATCTCTCTAAATAAGTGAACCATAAAGTGAACCATCATATATAAGAATGATGGTAGGAAGATTATCACCAATTCACATAATATGAAAATAATTTCCTTTTACATAATTTAAAATTTCATTGTGTCTATAAATTTAATGAATATATATTTGAAAAATAAGAAAATATTGGTTAATGTATGATGAGTATTTTTAGGAAAAATCAAACATAAAGCATTACATCAAGACATGAAAATCATGTGAATTTATTCCATTTAACTTCAAATTAGTCATTGAAATGATATTATAGATATTTAATGACTACCCCTCTAGAAACTTTTCATCATTTGGGATGTTGAAAAATTGATATCTCACTTTCCTGGAAATAGTGTAATTAGATGGAGGAAGAAAATCTATCTCTCACCCTTCACTACCACAAAATATTTCTGTATCCTCATGTTAATAATATCCAACATAGACTTAATTCCATCCTTAATTTTTTATTTGAATTTACTAACATTCCAATAACACTATCACATACATTTTTTCCGCATTTGTAACATAAAGAAAATAGATGAAATACAAAAAATTCTAGTACAACAATTCAAAAAATAAAAATGATCAATTTTTTCAAATGGGTTTCATATGATTTTTCAAAGAAGGTTTACCAAAATTGGTGGCAATATGATTTACTTTAACAAATAGTTGATCACCTATTAGTGGAGATTACGTTACAACTTTTTTTAAATTATCATCAAATGACATTGTTAAATATTGGTATTTTTTATTGGGGTAGAAATATATGATTTTCTAGAATCACATTCATCAAGGAATGTTTCAACCTAACCAAGTGTGTTCCTTGTTCAAAAATATGAAAGCCTTGAGTTCCATTAATTACATATCTTGAAAAATTCCCATAATCAGGAAAATCTTTTGTCATTCCATACTATATGGATCTCAATGTGAAATATTCATTTCTACATAAACCATACAACATAAAAATAGAATATCACATTAATTTTAGATCTTTGATCAATGGATCCAAATAAACATTAATATCATCACACTGATTTTTTTGTCTCTATATAAGTTAAAAAAAATAATGTATTTTCAATTTATACATAAACACGAGGAAATTTTATAATTTACCAATAAAAATATCCATTTACTGTGTATTATACACTATAAACCAAAAAGATTCAATCCATCTGTAGATAACACAAGAAAAATCTTTCTCAACTTGTTTCCAAATTTAGGATACTTGTGATCAGTTTTATTTCACTGAGGAGAGTCTACTAGGTGATGAAGTTTCCCATATTGATTTCCAAGATCTGTGTTCCATTTCAATTTCCTTGTAGTTTACACACTTTTTTAGAGGTTACTAAACCTTGTAATGATTAGAAAGTACCATAAAACTTTTGAAGGACTTGATTTGTCTTTCTTGTTTTGAGACATGCCATAATTTGGGAATTTTTAAGTGATTCATGGCCCCTTCAAAATAGTATACAAGTAATTTGGAAAGGAATGTATTCTTTTAGAGATCATACCCATTGAACATAATGTTCATTTAAAATCATATATTTGGTAAGGAAGATCATTATCTTTTGGTATCATATCATTTAAGAGAGTAAGTAGTTCAATAAATCTAGTTTCACTTCATCTGTTTTCATCTTTTATATTATGTACCTTTAGTATGGCCGATAATATTATATATTTAGTAAAACCAACATATAATGGCATATTTTCACAACTATTTGACTTCTAAAATAGTTTTGGACAATCATAAAGTTCATCTCCAACTTTCATTTTCATTTCCTCAATATTATCTTCATTATCATTTCAACTATAATCATGTCATCAATACAACCTTCATCATCATTAACACTTATAATCATATCAAATGATCCATAGAATGTAGTGTTATCTATACCACTAGCTATATTTAGTTCTTCCACATGTTTAGTCAAAAATTTATAACTTCGATCTATTCTATGATAGATCAAGTGTTCTTCCAACTCCTATAAACTAATTAGTCTTGAATAAAAACATATACACGAACAAAGGATTTGATAAGAGGAATATGCATAATAATTTTCAAACTTAATGAACTATTTCATCCCATCCTAACACTATTTTTTCATACAATTTACATTAATCATTTTTTGATTCATATCCATCCTATTGGATTTAGTATTATTTATTTAAAAAAATACACAGAAGGTATGAGGTTAGAATCCTTAAAGGATATTCTTTAGACACACACACACACATACAATTATCATATATGATATAAGTTTTCATCGAATCAATATCTTGTTAGAACATATAAATACAAATAATTATATGAATTTAAAATATTATAACACTTATCTTTTTAATATAAGAAGTAACATACCAAAAATCATTCTTTTTTTGAAATGGATTCATAAATGGAGATAATAATGCAAACTTTTAAAATGGAGATCTCTATATCTAGCCTATTAACTTCATAAAAGGTCGTCAAGGTCATCATAAGTCATTGTTGGTCACCTTGAAGAAAAAATACTTATAAATTTTTTTATGCTTTCAAGTCTACATATCATATGATGTATTTTGAGTTTTCATGCATAAAACTTGGTTAACTATGAATGATATTGTTTGTAGATAATAATCCCAAATTAATAAAAGAATCTCAATCTTAAACATTCATTGGTTGAACCATGTTTAATAATGTATGTTTTCTTTTAATACACCATTATATTATCATATTTACAAATGAGTAGGTTATGATACAATACCATACACCCTTAAATTATTGGTAAAATTTTCACTTGGGTATTCATTCCCTTAATTAGTTAAATCAATTTAATAACATTTAAATGATTAGTTTTTTTATAGTTATTAGATATTTTGGAATATTTCAAAGATTAAATATTTGTGTTTCATTAAAAATACACATATATATATAATAAAATAATCTATTAAAGTAACAAAGTACCATAAACCATCAATTTATTGTGTACTTATTGATCCACACACATATGTTATGATATGATAAAGCCTTTGATTTTGAAATAATTAAGTCTTATCTATTAGTGTGGATTGTTTTCCTAATGTGTGGTAGGTAACTTCATGCAAAATGTGATGATATAATGTGATGGTTTTTCACATGTAAGTTTAATGATTTAAATAAAATATAAACTAATATCAATATATATATATACACAAACACATATACACACAGATATATAAAAACTCAAACACACATAAACAAATATATATATATATATATATACTTTTATACTTAAATATTAAAATCCAAAGAAATATACAAACAAATATCTATCTCAGAAAACATCATATCTCATGTAATGTTTCTATAAAAAAACAATTAATCATACTCTTTGATCATTTCCATTTCAAATATAATTACCATTTTGACCCAAACCACAAAGCATTGAATAATTTTGAATCTATTTTTATTTATAAGTCCTACACTTTTTTATAACATTACAAACATTGATTTATTATCTAAAAATTAATCAAGATATCAATTCTCCATGAAATCATTGAAAACCATTTTTATTCAATTAAACCCCATTTAAATTTTTAATTAATATCAAAAAATAAAATTTTCAATTATTTTGTAGGTAATCCCTATCTATAGTATATATTAATATATACAAATATGAATAAAAACCCAAAAGTCAGGAACATCAAGAAAGACCATCAATCAAAAATGAAAATCAACCTAAAATATTCATCAAAAAAATATGGAATAATAATGAAAAAACGGTTTACAGAGGAACACATAGGGTAAGAACCATTAACGATAAAGAAGGGAAGATAAAATCTAAAAAATCATGAATAACACATGTAAGATTGACTGAAAATCCTTAAACTTTGAAATACCATATCTTCAGTATTGAGGTTAGATTTGAAAAAAAAATGAGTTAAACCACTATAGATGATCAAGGGAAGATACACTAAAAATAATCTTGAAAAACACATGCATGATCGACTGAAAATCCTTAAAAACATGTTTTGAATTTAATACTTTTGGTTTTGAGGTTCAATTTTTCAAAACCAATAAACTTTGGCTGTATCAGAGTTTCTATTCTATAAGAGCTTGAATGTGGTGTAAGGAAGAAGTGATCTGATATGGTTTTTTAAAAGGTGGAGGTTTTTATCAGCACTTACTATAAATTGATGATAAAAGCCCATTTTATTAGTGCTAAAAATATAAGCACTGAGAAATGCCACTTTTGTGAGTTCTTTCTTTGCACTGATAAATAGCCACTTTTATCAGTGCTAACAAAAGTGGTAGTTCTTAGTGCTTATGTTTTAGGGCTGATGAAACACACTTTTATCAATGCTTGACCAACCTATCCTTGACAAAAATATAAAAAAATGAATAAAAATGAATATATTAATAATATTAAATATTTAAATAATAAAATTAATAAAAATAAATTATAATAACTATTTAAATTAAAAAAATATTAAAAACAAGTTTAAATAAATAAATTATATAAATTGCATTCATATTAAAAATATTAAAACTTCATAAATAATTATGTAAAAATAAATATTTAAAAACAAGTACATTCCAAAAATACTAAAAATTAATAAATATTGAAAAATAATATATAATATTGAATGAATGAATATTAAATATGAATAAATAAATTTGAATAAATTAAAAAAATATTAAAAAAAGTGAATCCATTATATTAATTACATACTTTACAAAAACATAAAAAAATGAATAAAAATGAATTAATATATAATATTAATTATAAAGCTAAGAAAGTTATTAGAAATGAATAATATTAAACATTTAAATTAGAAAAATATTAAAAAATGAATTTAAATAAATTAACTATATAAATTTCAGACACATTAAAATAATTATATCTTAATAAAAAAATAAATAAATATTAGTCATATAAATTATAAATATAATGAAATTATTAAAAAATAGTAAATAAAAATGTATAAATTGATATAAAAAAGATTAAATTCCAAAAATATAAAAATTAATAAATATTAAAAATGAATAAATAATATTTGGCTTGACACAGTGTGGGCCTATGATTTGTTTGGGATTTAATGCCCATTGGGTCTTTGTGCACCTAGGCCTATAAATCCATGTAATTGGATCTCTCTATCTAGAAAAAAGAGAGGACTTTCATTTACTTAATTAAAAAGGGTGCTTCACCCAACTTGTTTATTAATAACAAAATTATTAAAAATGAATCATATTGACTATACCAAAATACTAAAATTAAAATGAATTTAAATAAATCAATTACATAAATTTCAAAAGCATTTAAAATATTAAAACATAATAAATAAAAATGATTAAATATAAATCATATAAATTATAAAAATATTGAAAATATTAAAACCTAGTAAATAAATATGTATAAATTAAATAAAAAAATAAATTCGAAAAATATTGAAAATTAATAAAAATCAAAGATGAAAAAAATTAAATAAAAGAATGTTAAAAATGAATAAATTACAAAAATATTTACAAAAAGTGAATTCATAACTTTTATTACATGAATTTCAAACATATAAAAAATTAAAAAAATGAAGAAGTAAATAATAATATTGTTGCTAATTATTGATGTATGTATTATATTGATTATATATAAAAAATATAATAAATTATTAACCTTTAGAATTTTTAATTATAATTAAAAATATCATTATTAAATTAAATGTATAAATATTTAAAAATGTGTAAATAACTATCAAAATTGAATATATTATAGAAATATTAAATTAATAAATATAAAAAATAAATTATTATTAATAATTAATAAATTACATAAAATATTAAAAATAGAGAAATATTAAAAATGAATAAATAAAATTAAATGAATAAATAGACCTACACATTACATATATACACATAAACACATACATACGCATAGACATACATGCACACATACATACACATACACGTACACGTACATATGTATTCAAGGATGGCTCGAACCATGAGTTTGGTGAACTAAACCCATGGTTTGAAAATTTATTAAATAAAGCATAAAAGTATGGTACAAGAGAGGAGATTAAAAGTCATACCCACCCAAATACAACACACCATAGAAGATTTATCATTTTTATGACCATTTCCATTAGAACAAGAACCACCCTAACTCCTCAGGTATTGACCCCTTCTCTATTTCTTGGGAGACTGCCATTGGAGAGATTTTTCATCCTCTGATGACTCCTCATTACTATCATCTTTATACGTGTCAATAATAATTCCCATAACATCACCTTCACTAGTTTCCACCATGTCCAAATTTGAGGTGTTTTGAGTTTCTTCCTTTAATGTCCCCCACCTAATATGGATTTTATGGAGACAACCTTAGGATCATCTTGAAAAGAGAACTTTGTGGTCTCTAGAGGAATATTGGCATCTGTAATTGTTTTTTGTGATTGAATAGATCCAGAGTCCCCATCTAAGTCTGGGAGAATATTTTCAACATCCAACCTATCCTTATTAGGTGACTTAACCATCCTATTTATGGTTTTATCCTTCTCTATATTTTCAATATAAAATATTCCAAAATCAGGAATGCTGATAATGTTAAGAATATCTAAACAAATATAAAAAACTTTTATATAGTTCTTAAATAATACACATGAATAGCCTTGCCCATATTATCGTTGTTTGAGGACTTATAAAGGCTCTAAAAATACTACAAAACCAACCTTTAACAACACTAGTATTTATTAGTGCTACAAAAAAATGGTGATAAATGGAATATTTATTATCCTTAAGAAAAATGCAGATAAATTTAACATTTTATCAACACTTTATTTTTAATGCTAACTGTAACACCCCGACCCCAGTTACCCAGAGTCGGTGCATTATTACATAACATTCGCATGATCACAAGAAAGATCAAATCTCGAAAGACCGATTGGTTTAGTAGCCTTGGAAACACTAGATATATTCATAATGTTTTACATTACATCATAAAGTGAAAAACTACTACAACAACATATTGTCTCTATAATCCACACTATTATCCCCTCATAATATCCCTGCAGGTCATTCATAATTTACTTATTCACATCCTGGGAAAAATAAAACATAGAAAAGGGGTGAGCTCAAATGCCCACTAAGGATAACAATATAGCGGAAACTTTCATAAATAAGAATAAACATTTAAGGCAGTGTATAACTAAAACAAAATCCTTTTAAACTTGAACTTCAACATAGTATAGAAAAAATAAAATGAAATAATTCCATTTACTTATTCACATGAATATTATACTAATCTAATAATCACATGCAATATCAATAACCACTTTCATAATGATGGAATGCATAATGCCAGACTATCATAACCACATAGCCAAGGCCTCGTGCCAAGACTACAAATAAGATTTTGCCAAGGCCTTGTTCCAAGACACTAGTTTGTCTCATGAGACCTACTGATGCATCGAGGAGTGGTAGAAGGCTCCACCCGTCACATATTAAGTCCAATGCATTCCCATATGAAAAGGTTTAAACATAACATAAACATTCGTATTAAAACTATCATACGAAATTTAAATACTTCATCCATAAACTATGAATGGTATAAAAATAACACATCCATAGTCAAACATATCACAAAACCTTCAATACAATACAAAAGTTTTGTATCATAATAAATCAACTTCAAATAAGCGTAAAATCCATCAAAGGATGTTGACATAGATGAAATCAAAACTGTTTTTAGAGAAATATCTCTTTCTATTTTGAAATACTTTAAGAGTCATATATTTATAAAATAAAACATTTTCTTTGAAAATATTCTTGTAAGATTGTAATGGAGGCTTCGATGATTTTATAACGGCGGAAAATAACCGCACCCGCCGTATAAGATAAAAAACATTCTTACCTTAATTCTGTTGAAAAGGTTAAAAAGCACTTTGTTTGGAAAACGATGGAAAGATTACTTTATAAAACTCTTATAAAAAGTCAAACAAGGGTATAAACGACTTTAACTCATATTATTTTAAATAGTAAATTTTTTTGAAATACATTTTTAAGAAACATGGATGTGAATGATAAAGAGATCCCAGTAGATTATTACGTATAAACAACCTCGGATAATGAAGAGATTGTGAAATAAACCCTTAACTTGTACTTTTCCTTGGTTGGGGGTAGGTTAAACTCCTGTATAATGGTGAAATAATTGTTATTAAATTATACAAGAATCATATACATTAATATGATATCATATATGATCTTTTAACATTGATTTGTTAATAATATCTTAGTATTATCGTCGTTTCGGGTGTTAAATTACTCGTTTTCTTTTATATGTTTTGTTACATAAGCTGTGTTTGTCATAGATAGGTTGTATATTAATCATATCCGGAGTGATATAAAGTCCTTATATACTATTATTAATCATCAAATGAGAATTATACTTGAATGGATACGATGAAGAATGAATCTCATCGCGTTCGTGGAGACGGTAGTCCGTACGTATGCAAGAGTGAAAATATCATTCTTTTGATATTAAAATAATATATAATTTGATGGTATATCATATATACAGAATAATTATCATGTTATATTAATTATTTACATGAATTAAACTTCATTATTATACCCATCCAAATAATAATTTATTGAATAACAATTACACCACGACGTGGAGACGGTAAACCGTACGTACACACGTATGGTGACATGTTATTCAAAGGATGGATAGAATACTGAATATGGTTGTACCATATTTATAATAACATCACAGTATATATAAGATACTGGAGTTATTATTTTATAATGGTAATAACAAAGAAAGAAGAAGTGGAAGAAGAAAGGAACTTGGAAAAGGGTGGTGAAATCATTACCTCTTCTTCAGATTCTTCCTTTTGATTTGATAAAAAGGGCTCTTAGGTTGGATTTATGACTAAAGTAAGGCCTCTAGGATGAAGTGAGGTAAGTTTAGAGAGTATTTGGGCAGAGGTTGACTGAACCAAAAGGCTTTTAAGGTGTGAGTTAATGAGAAGGGAGAGTGCCCTTTTATAAGAGGGGTGAGGGGCACCTTTGGAAAAGCTATAAATATTAATTTATAATAAATTCATATTCGGTTTCTAATGGATCCAAAGTTTATTATTTAAAGTTTAAGGTGGGGATGGGTCTAAAACCACTCAACCAATAGAATTTAGACAGGTTTGGTTCATTATATTAATCTTATCTTTAAGTATTAACTCTTAGTTAATTAGTTTCACTTTTACAATGTCTCTTTGTATTTTTATATTATATGGTTAATAAACTTATCATATACATCCAAGAGACCCCCAAGTGATCCATTAATGATACAAATATCATGATATAAGTCTCTTGGCCGAACCTTAGATTTTTAGGAATTTTATATCAATTAATAATATAATATTTTTTTTAAAAACTCTTTTATGTCAATTTTGACACTATTCAATAATTGATTTTTTAAAAAATTATAACAGAATGATTACTTCAGAAAAAGTCAATTAAAACAATACTAATATGTCATATTATCCTATAAAATTAGTTTAATTCATTAAAAGTCTCAAATTATATTTATTTGGGTATTTATAATATCAAATATTTTAATTTTTCACTATTATGGTAATTACTGCTTCATCATTGCGTCATAAATAAATTATATTATTTAATATCTAAAAATTATAAATAAAATATAATTATGTAGGAAATCTTTTTCTATTTCTAATAAATATTTATAGATTAAAATCCAACAAATATAACCCTATGTAAAAATTGTTTTTCTAAAAGATATATGCTTGTGTCATTTTTGTATTCATTTTAACTTAATTAAAATAAAGTGTCCCTATCACATACAAGTGGAACCATGGGGTCCCAAAATTGACCCAAAGATGACCATGGTCGAACATGTATCAACCAATAAGGTTATGATACGTTTTAGGGTAATTTGTATTATTATAATATTAATTTTAACCCTTATTTACCGGATTTACCCTTTAACCATGGTAAATAAAATATTTACCGAAATAATTATTCAAAATGTCTAAAAATAAAAGTTACCTATTTACACAATTTGAACATCCTGATTCCAAATATGGAATCCATTTTTCTAAATTCAAAACCCATAATTGGCAGAAATTAATTTAAAATTAATTCCCACTGTCAAAACAAAAAGCGTGTTTTTAAGATATAATAACTATCAAAAGATTGATACTTGTTTATGTTCAGTTTAATTGTGAAATTATGTCCAATGACCAAAATTGTATTAAATGGTAAAAATATATTCTAAATATATTTTAAAACCACTCAAATTCATAATTTATCACTATTAATTATTTTGATTAAAAAAGTTGTTTTTAATTAAAATTTAGTAATTTTCACTATTCATCAAAATATTAACGTTATCCAAAAAGTACCAAAATTTTACCTTAGGCTAAATTCAATACTAAGAATCCAAATATGAAGTCCATTTTAAGAGATAAAATTTATAAAATTTCAAAAAGTAGGTATTAATATTCATAACGGCTAGTTTGATTAGTTATGGTGTGTTAGAACTCGGTGTTGCGTACAACACATGCTATCACATTATTCAAAGAGAAGCGTACCATAGAAGCTTGGGGTGTTACACTGACAAAGGGTATCCTTTATTAGTACTTTATTTTTATCACTAATAAAGGGTAACATTTATTAGTGCTTTATTTTTTGCACTGATATTGGGTACCCTTTATCAGTGCTTTATTTTTAGCACTGATAAATATTTATTTCATTTGAGAGTTTTTAGCGTGGATAAATGTCCCAATAAATAAAATTAAATAATTAAATAATTAAATAAATAAAAAATAAAAAAAATATGTTTATTAAAAAAAATATTATAAATTTTATTGTAACATCCCAGGTAAATAAATAATATGACATTTTTAGATTTTTTAACATTTATGAATTAAATATTAATTTTACTTTAAATAGGATGCTATGTTTGATGGCTTTCCTGACACATAACAATGGGTTTCTCCGAATTCTTATGTTGCACACAATGCTGAGTCTTACTGAAAAAATAATAATATAATTATTTTAAATGATAGTTAACACCTAACCGTTTTATTGGCGATAATGAACAAAACTAACCATATTATGATTAAAAATATTTTTTAAATGTCTTTACCATTATCAAATAAAATTTATAGGCTTAAAATGTGAACGAATCCAATTTTATGCATAAATACTCTAATATTTTTTAAAAGGTCGATTTACCGCCTTTTGATGGAGAATCATTTTTAAATCTAGTTTTTTTTTCACTTTTATATATTTTATTTGACAAAATAAAATTGTTCTTTATAATAGGGACATAAATATTTACTTTGGATGAAATTTTGGTATTTTTCTGAAAAAGTTCATTTTTTTAATGAATAGAGAAAAATAATGCATTTTAATTCAAAACTGCCTTTTAATAAAATTTATTTATATTGTTAGATTATCTTTTTAATTTCTTTTAAAGTTAAATTAGATTATATTTTTACCATTTAATCCAATATTGATCATTTTAAATAATTTCACTTTGAAAATTGGGCATAAATTTTTTTTAATCTTTTGATAGTTATTATTTCTTAAAAACATGCCTTTTGGTTTTGATAACGGGAATTAATTTTAAATTAATTTCTACAAATTTTGTGTTTTGAATTTAGAAAAATGGATTCCATATTTGAAATTGGGAGTTCCAAATTGTGTAAATAGGTAACTTTTATTTTTAGACATTATGAATAGTAAGTTCAGAAAATATTTTATTTACCATGGTTAAAGGGTAAATCTAGTAAATAATGGTAATATAATAATATTATAATAATTTTAAATTACCCTAACATGTGTCTTAATATTATTGGATGATATATGTCTGACCATGAGCATCCTTGTGTCGATTTTGGGACCCCATGGAGCTACTTTTATGTTAAAATGACACTTTATAAAAATTAATTTAAAGTTAAAAAAAATGTAACATAAACATATATATCTAAGTAATTTTTTTTATAACGGGTTATATAAGTTATATTTTAGACTATAAATAGTAATTATAAATAAAAAAATATTTCATACATCATTGTATTTTATATATAATTTTTATACATCAAATAAATAAATTTATTTATGACACAATGATGATGTAATGATTACCTCATTAATGAATGTTTTAAATAAATGAGATTATGAATATTAAAATAAATTTATTTTGAAACTATTTATGCTTTAAATTAATTTTATGTATGATTATAACTTGTTATATTGTAATTAATATAGTTTTTTCTAAATAATCAAGTTGTTACAGGTTTTTAAAAGTATTGATATGAATTGTTTATAAATTGACATAAATGAGTTTTTAAAATAAAAACTATTTTATTAAATGATAAAATAGTCATAAATATATAATATTCAGAGAAATGAAATATATAATGTTTAAAATGTCATTAATGATCCATTTTGGTCCTCTTGTAGTTTTATTATAAATATATTAACCATATAGTATGAATATACAAGTGGACATGGTAAAAGTTACATTAGTTAACTAAAGGTTAAATCTAAAGGATAAGGTTACTTTTATGCCCTAAACTTGTCTAAAACCCATTTTATTAGATTATTTAGAACAATAATCACCTTATATTTTAATTTAATGAGTTTGGACCTTTTGAAATTGAAATTCAGTTTATAATAAAATAATATTTTCAAACTTTCCTAAAGAGCCCATCCTCCCCCTTATAAAAATCAATAACCTATAACCATTACTCACACCTCTAAATCCCCCTTGGATAATCCAACCTCTACCCAAATAAGCTAAAAATATCCATATCTTCCTCCAAAAATTCTTATCCTAGGAAGAAGGAAATTCAAGAGAGCCCTTTGGCTCAAATCAAAATTAGTTACCCGATTTGAGGTAATGTTTTCTCTCAAGTTATTTTCTTTTATTTTTCTTCTACAATCCCTATAATCTTATTATTATTGGTTTAAATAACAAAACCATTATACTAAATATACTATGTTTTTGTTATGAGATGTATTCAAACTACATTTACACACAACTGCATCTAATGGGTATAGAACAAACTGTTTCTGTGGACAATGAACTACTGCCTCACAAAATGATGATTGTTCAATATTCTCATACCACCTCTTATGGTTGCCATTATAATGTAAATATAATTATATATGATATTTAGGATATTTATTTTATCTCTATTCTTATTTAATTCTCATTTATAGGATAACTTTTTTCTTTTCATGTTGTATAAATATGATAATTTCATTTGAGGAAGTGTGGACTGCCGCCCCCTCAAAGTGATGACTTTTTCATACCATACATGGAACATATAAAGGATGATGTTAATGAAATTTTGTAACATCTATATAATATTATATTATAATGTAATAATAATATAACTATGTATAATTTTGTTTTCATTTCATTAAAAATGAAAAAAATGAAATGAAAGTAGCGTTCATGCATACGTACGACTTACTATCTCCATGAATGGTGCATTTAATTTTCATATATCCAAATGATATGGAATATTATAAATAAATATATAATTGATATATATGAAATATATGATATCTTAATCATGAATATCATTCTAGAAATAATGGACTTTTTACCACATGGACATTTTGTAATTATAACAAGTTCATTTTTGACTCAAGTTCCGAACATCAACAAAATGTCTGATATGAACTCAATTAATTAACTAATTGTTACAGTAAAATAATAAGTGATTTAAAATAAATAATAAACTGGAAAAATGTTTTTAAGATAGTATAAATTAACTTAAGTTTATTATTTAGGAAGAACAAGTAACATACAAATCAAGTCGGACTTGAGGTAAGGGGTTTTCATCTCACTTTTCATTCCCGTGAGATTCATGCTATATTTGAAACTATTTAATTTTGTGTGGGGTATTTACTGAACACTATTGTATTATTTATATAATATAATATAATTTATTTGTATTTACATCTTCATTGTATGATCCTTATTTCATGTGGTGTATGTTTCATAAGTTACCAAATCGGTAAGGGAACCTTTCACCCTCCTCAATTAGTTAAAGACACCTTTTATGTTATGTATTTTAAATTTAAATTTTCTTATGTTAGGATATGTTATTATATATCCTTATTTCTGTAAATTTTATGTCCATGTGATGATGGACCCTTTTCTCTTTCATCAAATCATTTTATGAATTTTAAAGTGACACTGTTAGGTAGTCAAATTTCTTCAAGGGAACCTCTTAACCCAATTTCCATTCTTTGGGTTAAACTTCTACTTCTTAATTATATCATGCTATGAATATTTGTGAATTAATTCTGATTTTTTTACATTTAATATCCAATTATATTGGGTGTATATATATTTTTCACACATAATTGTGTCATTGATTTATGCTTAATATAATGGTACTATATTTGTAAGGGACTTTGTCTAAATCTCCTTTCATTGAGGCATTTTTTGATAATATACACCTTCTTCTTATATAAGGTGTATAATAAACCCCTTTTACTTTTACTTTCATTTAAAAGGAATATTTTTCTATGAAACTTTTTACTAAATGAAAAAAGGAATATTTTTTAACGTATGCCGTGACAATGACCTCTCTGCCATCGTAATTGTTATTTGGATTCCTCTATAAGCCTTCATGTTTTTAAAATTAAAAAGAAACCCCTTATTCTGTTTTTGGGTTTTTTGGTATTAAAAATGGTTTTGAAATGGATTGATTATTTCAATATCTTGAAATGATTTCTTGTTATTGTAAATGAAATTTTATTAGTGGAATTTTGATTTTATGTGTTGTGATTATATAATAGTACTTGGACATTTGACGGGTGGTTACATGATAAACCAAATGACGAGTGGTGCCGTGATAAACCAAGAATTGGTGGTTACATTATGACCTCTAATGTATTAGGTATGGAAGTCGGCTGTATGGATATTCCATTTAGTGATATGTGTGGAAGTTGACCGTGTGGTTATTCCATTTAAGTATGTTTATGTCCCAAGTTACATTTATATGTTATGTGTGATTTCTATGGGTTTTATGGAAATATTTTGGTTACAAAAGGGTAATAAATGAGCTTTTATTCAGGTAATATTATTTACTACTTTATAAAGGTCAAAATTATTACTTATGATAAAGTATTCATGGTTTATTTGTTGTTTTCAAAAACTAACAGTTTTCCTACTTTGTGTATCCTTTATTGAGATTTTTATGCTCATCCCAAGTTTTTGAAATGTTTATCACATCAATTAAAGTGGAATAGGGTTAATGATGGGATCAAGGAAAAGTAATGATGAATAAAACATGAAACTAAACATGTTTATTTTCTTTTCTGAGTTTTTATTTTATGGAAAAATGGATATTGAGTAGAAGTGTCTACATGTAATATTAAAATTGTTATGTATATGTTATGACCTAATTATCTAAATATCTAAACCTGAAAAGATCCTCAATGTGAATTATTAACTTAATTCAAGATTATGTAATGTTTATAGCTGGGTCCTTACAATTGGTATCAGAGGGAGGTTTAGATAACTTTAGAGGTTAGGGTGTTATTTAAGAATAAGTGACATAACCATAATGGTTAGTATATTAGAAAGAGTCATAGTTATTTTAGATATATCGAACGAGTTTAAGATAACATGAATAAGTATATCTTAGTGTTTACCCTTCTCATAAGATTGTATAAGATTATTTTACTGATATACTCACACTAACCTTTTTTTTAGTAAATTGATGGATCTAGCAGGCACCCAAGTGATAATGGATGTGAAGAAAACTGTGAAAGTTTTCTGATTAAGAAACCGAATGAAATGGGAGATACAATGAGAACTCTTTTAGTTATTCTCAACTAACTATTTGGATTAATGATCGACCACCTGAACCTTGGTGATTTTTATAAGGAATTGTATATTAGAGAAACAAATCCCTACCAAAGTTCTGGTAATAACCATAAAGGTAAGTATATTAAAAAACCTCAATGTCAAGGATGTGGAAATAAAGACCTTGGAAAATGCTTCAAATGGACATGAAGATTCTATAGATGTGGTAATAAAGGTAATAAATCAAGAACCTTTCATGGAAAAAGGAATCTTCCAGTTGACTCTAGGAAAGGGAAAGAAGTTATTTATATGGGATCAATTAAATGTTTTAAATGCAGTGTGTATGGTCATTATACAAATAGATGTCCTACAAAGAAGGTTTAGGAATGGGATCAGCAGGACCGTATAAATATATGTTTACCAATACCTAATTCCATTCCAATTGAGGATGAGGAAACTGACAATTACCAATGAAAGGTATGATTTATTTTCTTATCTGTTGTTTTGATATTATTAAATCTTAGGATATTATTTATGATTTTGTTTGCAGGAAAGAATTATTATAGAATAAGTTGAAAAATAATGGTTAATGGATCACAAAGAAAGTTGAATGAGTAAAAATTATACATATAATGATTCACGAGTTATGGTAGATTTTAGGATGATGGAATTCTTAAAAGTATTAAGGATCTTTTGATGGCGGGATTACTTTGGAAGACTTTTTCTAGTATTTGTAACCCTGAAGATTGATATGTTAAAATGTTATTCAAAGAAGAATTATCTTTTCTTTTGTAGATATAGTTATAAATAACCATTTGGGTTTATATGATCCTTGAATTTGAGGTAATTACATGTTATTACTTTTTGGGATGAAAATGCAAGGTATGAGATAACATTTATGGTTAAAATATTTTATGGTTATTTTTGATGAATTTATCTCATTTTAGGAAAGTTATAAAATTATATAGTTTTTGAAAAAATACAACATGAAGACCATGTGACAAACTATCACATCAGACAAAGATGTGAGAATCAAACCCATAACCAAAGTGAGATTTAGATTTATCACCTACCACTGGCCTACGTATAGTCCCTCGCTAATATGACTTATTCTTTTTAGTTAAATGATTTTATGGATCAAGAATAAGTTTATTTTGGGAACTTATGTTTATCAAATGGATATATTTAGTATAGAAAAATGATTTGGTGATTAAGTGATAAAGGTTATTTTAGAAGATGTTCTCTCTTTTGGTGAAATGATATTTGCCTAAGGAAAATAGAATACTATAGGATTTCATCTGTGGAGTAATGGTTTAAATTTTATTTTGGAAGAATGTATGTTTTTATTGTGGATAGATAGCGATTTGGGTTATTTATGGATATGATTAACCTACCATAGAGAATATGTGATTTGGTTAATTACTTTTCAGTATGAGACATTAAGAGTAGTTGATATTATTTGGAGATAAATGTTATGATTTATTATGGAAGACTATGTGATTAAATCCTTATGAATTTTGGGTTTCAAACTTAGTTTGGATTATATTGATGAATTTTAAGGACAATTGTGTATTGAATAGTCTTTGTTAAACTTTTGGTACTATTTGTTCAATTTTGGAGATTAAGAGTAGTATTTGTTTTTATAAAAGATTATCCTTTTGGGGATTATCTGATCTCATACTAACCATTTTGGTTTTGGTTAATGTCTAAAGATAGGGAAAATATATAGTTCATATTTTTTGTATTATGTGATTCTCTAGAAGTTGATTTTAGCACTTTAGGTGTGACCATGTCATCATTAATACTCATTGTTTGGAGAAAAGATGAGTTTGTGGTATAAATTTATTAAAAGATGAAACTATACTTGAAAGGTAAGTATATTTCCTTATGATATTAGTCAATCTCATAAATAAATTTCTCCAACTTTATAAAATGGAACATAAAACAAAAAAAATTTCTGTTTACTTTTCCTACTGGGAAACTAATGACCGTTTAACCCATCACAAGTTTTTGGTTTTCTTGCTGTTAACTTTGTCCTGATCATGTTTTCTATCACTATCCATCAGAACATGACACTTAGTTTCTCCTCCATATATATGTTTTCATGGAATCCTAGTATGGGTTATTTCGGGTCACCTTTTTTAATTCTCTTTATTTATTTTAAAGTTATTGTTTTATTGACTCTTTTTTCAACGTGGGACATTCAATGAAATTTTCAAGCCCAATTTTAAAATTATGAGGACGCAATTCCCAAAAGGGGGGAAGGATGTAACATCCCAGGTAAATAAAGAATATAAAATCTTCATATTTATTAACATTTTTGAATTAAATATTAATTTTACTTTAAATAGGATGCTATGTTCGAGGGCATACCCGACACATAACAATGAGTTTCTCTGAAGTCTTATAGTACACACAATGCTAAGTCTTATTGAAAAAAACTAATAATATGACTATTTTAAATGGTAGTTAATGCCAATCCATTTTATTGGCAGGAATGAATACAACTAACCATATTATGATTAAACATGTTTCTTAAATTTCCTCACCTTTATACAATAAAAGTTATAATCATAAAATGTGAATGAATCCAATTTTAAGCATAAATGCTCTAATATTCTTTAAAAGGTCGATTTATGACATTTTGATTGATAATCCTTGTTAAATCTAGTTTTTATTCACTTTTATATGTTCTATTTTATAAAATAATATTCCTTTTTTAGAATTGGGTAATCAAAATTTACTTTGTATGAAATTTTGGTATTTTTATGATAATTTTTATTTTTTAATGAATAGTGAAAAATACTGCATTTTAATTCAAAACTGCCTTTTAATATAATTTTTTATATGGTTAGATTATATTTTTAATTGGTTTTAAAGTATAATTAGATTTTATTTTTACCATTTAATACAATTTTGGTCATTGTAGGTAATTTAATTTTGAAATTGGACATAAACTAATGTCAATGTTTTGATAGTTATTATTTCTTAAAAACACGCCTTTTGGTTTTGACAATGAGAATTAATTTTAAATTAATTTATAAAACTTATATGTTTTGAATTTGGAAAAATGGATTCCATATTTGGATTCATGGGGTTCAAATTGTGTAAATATGTAACTTTTATTTTTAGACATTATGAATAGTAACTTTAGTAAATATTTTATTTACCATGGTTAAAGGGTAAATCTGGTAAATAAAGGTAAACAAATAATATTAAATTACCCTAACACGTCTCCTAATACTATTAGATGATACATGTACGACCATGGTAATCCTTGGGTCGATTTTGGGACCCTATGGAGCCACTTGTAAGTAAAAATGACACTTTATAAAAATTAATTTAATGTTAAGGAAAATGTAACATAAACATATATCTCTAAGTAAAACAATTTTTATAATAGGTTATATAAGTGATATTTTAGACTATAAATTTTCATTATAAATATAAAATGATTTCATACATCATTTTATTTTATTTATAATTTTTAGACATCAAATAAATAAATTTATTTATGACACAATGATGATGTAATGATTACCTCATTAATGAATGCTTTAAATAAACGAGATTATAAATTTTAAAATAAATTTATTTTGAAACTTTTTATTCCATTAAAAAATTTTATGGATGCGTATAAATTTTATATTTTAATTAATTTAGTTTTTTCGAAATAATCAAGTTGTTATAGGTTTTTAAAAGTATTGATATGAATAGTTTATAAATTGGCATAAATGAGTTTTTAAAATGAATACTATTTTATTAAATGATAAAATAGTCCTAAAAATATAATATTAGTCCAAATGACATATATAATGTTAAAAATTTCATTAATGATCCATTTTGGGCCGCTTTTCATTTTATAGTAAATATATTAACCATATAGTATGAATATACAAGAGGACATGGTAAAAGTTAAATTAGTTAACTAAAGGTTAAAGCTAAAAGATAAGGTTACTTTTATGCCCTAAACTTTTATAAAACCAATTTTATGAGAGGATATCAAACAATAATCACCTTATATTATAATTAAATAAATTTTGGAACTTTTGAAATCGAAATTCAGTTTATAATAAAATAATATTTTCAAACTTTCCTAAAGAGCCCCTCCGTCCCTTTATAAAAATCAATCACCTCTAACCATTACACACACCTCTTAAGCCCCATTGGATGATCAAAAATCTACCCAAATAATCTCCCAACATCCATATATTCCTCCTAGAATCCTTACCATAGGAATGAGGCAATTTAAGAGAGCCCTTTGGCTCAAATGAAAATAAATTACCCGATTTGAGGTAACATCTTCTCTCAAGTTCTTTTATTTTATTTTCCTTCTGCAATCCCTATCCTATTATTATTATTTGTTTACATAAAAAAAAGTATCCTAAGTATACTATTTTTTTGTTATGATAAGGATTCTAACTACACTTACACAAACCTCCATCTAATGGGTATGGAACATACAGTTTATGTAGACGTCAAACTACTACCACCCGGAACGATGATTGATCAATATTCTCCTACCACCTCTTATACTAGACATTATGATGGAACTATAATTATATATGATATTTATTATATTAATTTTATCTATATTCTTTTTTAATTCTTATTTATAACATACCTTTATGCTTTTCATGTTGTATAAATACGATAATTTCATTTGAGGAAGTGCCGACTACCGCCCCCTCAATGTGATATGACTCGTTCATACCATACATGAAATGTATAAGGGATTATGTTAATGAACTTATATAACATATATAAAATATTATATTATACTGGAATAATAATATACCTATGTATAATTTTGTTTTCATTCCTTTAAAAATGAAAAAAAATGAAATGAAAGTAGCGTTCATGCGTACGTACGACTTATCGTTTCCATGAACGGTGCATTTCCTTTTCATATATCCAAATTATATAGACTGTTATAAATAAATATATACTATATACATATGAAATATATGATATCTTTATCATGAATATAATTCTAGAGATAATTTAATTTTTACCACATGGAAATTTTGTAATTATAACAAGTTCATTTTTGACTCAAGTTCTGAACATCAACAAAATGTCCGATATGAACTTAAAAAATTAACTAATTGTTATAGCAAGGTAATAAGTGATAGAAAAGGAATAATAAACTTGAAAAATTTTCTTAATAAATTATAAATTATCTTAATTTTATTATTCAGGAAGAACAAGGAGCATACAAGACAAGTAAGACTTGAGGTAAGGGGTTTTCATCTCACTTTTTATTCCGGTGAGATTCATGCTATATTTGCAACTATTTCCTTTTTTATGATGTATGTAATGCACATGATTGTATTATTTATGTAATATAATTTAATTTATGGGTATTTAAATCTTCATAATATGATCCTTATTTCATGTGGTGTATGTTTCATAAGTTACCAAATCGGTAAGGGAACCTTTCACCCTCTTCTTTTAGTTAACGACATCTTTTACGTTATGTATTTTAAATTTACATTTTCTTATGTTGGTATATATTCTTATATATCCTTATTTATTTAAATTTTATGTCAATTTGATGAGTAACCCTTTTCTCTTTCATTAACTCATTTTATGAATTTTAAAGTGACGTCGTTAGGCTGTCGAGTTTCTGTAAGGGAACTTCTTAACCCAATATCCATTATTTGGGTTAAACATATACTTATTGATTATGTCATGATATGAATATTTTTGAATGAAATATTATTGTTTTATAATTAATATTAACTTATATTGGGTGTATTTATATACGTCACACATAATTATGTCCTTGATTTATCCTTAATCTAATGGTAAAATCTTTGTAAGGGACTTCATCTCAATATCCTTTTATTGATGCATGTTTTGATAATATAAGCCTCTTTCTTATACAAGGTTTATAATAAACCCCTTTTACTTTTACATTCATTCAAAGGGAATATTTTTCTATGAAGAATTTTACTAAATGATAAAAGGAATGTTTTTTAATATATGTGACGACAATGACCTATCCACTCCCATGATTGTTATTTGGCCTCCTCTATAATCCTTAATGTTTTTAAAATGAAAAAGAAACCCCTTATTCCATTTTTGGTTTTTTGGTATTAAAAATGGTTTTTGAAATGTATTGATTATTTCAATATCTTGAAAAGATTTATTGTTATTTAAAATAAAATGTTATTAGTGAAATGTTGATTTTATGTGTTATGATTATATAATGGTACTTGGACATTTTTAGGGGTGGTTATGTGATAAACCAAATGATGGGTGGTGCCATGATAAAACAAGGAAATGTGGTTACATTATAACCTCCAATGCATTGGGTATGGAATTCGGCTGTACGGATATTCCATTTAGTGATATGTGTGGAAGTCGACCGTATGGTTATTCCATTTAAGTATGTTTATATCACAAGTTACCTTTATATGTTATGTGTTCTGTCTATGGGTTTTATGGTAATCTTTTGTTTACAAAAGAGTAAGAAATGAGCTTTTATTCAGTGAAGAGTATTTACTACTTCATAAAGGTGAAAATTATTTCTTCCGATAAAGTTTTCATGGTTTATTTATTGTTTTGAAAAACTAACAGTTTTCCTACTTTGTGTACCCCTTACTGAGATTTTTATACTAATCCAAAGTTTTTGAAATGTTTATCAGATGATTTAAAGTTATATAAGGTCAAGGATGGGATCAAGGAAAAGTAATAACAATTAAAACATGGAACTAAACATTTTTCTCATCTTTTAAGAGTTTTTATTTTATAAAAAAATGGGAACTAAGTAGAAGTGTCTACATGTAATATTCAAATTGTTATGTATATGTTATGACCAAATTCTCTAAATCTCTAAACCTGAAAATATCCTTAATGTGAATTATTAACTTAATTCAATATTATGTAATGTTTAAGGCTAGGTCCTTACATTTATTAATTAAATAATTATTGATAAAATGAATAAATTGATTATATATTATTAAATATTAAAAAATTTATTAATTAGATGATTATGATAATTAATGTTATTAAATTGTATATATTAAATATATAGATATATTTTAATGTATATAAATATGATTTATATATTACAAAATATTTATGTGTTTTACATTAAATAGTTATATATTTATTGAATAATGGTTTATAATTAAAAATTAATATGAATTAAAAATATTGAATAATTGCTTAGTACTCAAAATATAATTGAATGTCATTTGATTTTTTAATTTAATATAGATCAAATATGCGTTACATTGATTGCACATATACATAATTAATGCATTTTTATATACAATGCACACACATAAAACTTATCCATTTTTTCAATATTATTAAAGTGTACTTATTCTTAATTTATTCAATTTAACTCATTTTTAACATATATACATGCAGTTAAAATTATATATTCATTAATAATGTTAAAAGTATATTTGGAAGAAAATATTTATAAATAAAAATATTTATAAATATACATTTACTATATTTATAAAATTATATATTTTTATTTTTAAATAATTTTTTTAAAAGTATTTATATAATTATAAATAAATAATTATATATATTTAATTAATTATTAAATTTATAATAAATTTACTCAAATAATGAATATATTTACTATTTATGCATATATTTATTAAATATATACAAATAATTATATAAATATATATAATGATATAAATATTATTTTTGAAATATATTTCTGTAATTATAAATAAATAATAATAAAATTATAATAAATATATTTAAAAATGAATATATTTACTATATTTATATTTATATATATTTATTAAGTATATATATATTTATATATATTTTATTTATAATTATAATTATAAACTCTTTAACATCGCTTAAGTAATAAGCACTGATAAAATCATCTTTATCAATGTTTTTTTTTTGTGATGAAAAAAATGAGGCTTTATCATCACTAAAAAAAGCACTGATAAAATGAAAATTTATTAGTGTTATAAGTTTAGCACTAATAACAAGTTATTTTATCAGCTCTTAGATAATAACGCTAATAAAAAGACTTTTTATCCACACTTTATAATAAGACGTGATAAAAGTGTTCCATTCTAATTAAAAAAACCTAACCATTTGCGAACTCATCACGATATTAGATGCTTTCCGTAGAAGCCATCTTCTATCGGCACTCCTCCTCAGTGAATCAAAGCTTGAATCACACCACTCAACTACCTCAAGTTGCCTGAACATCTCTTCCTACATCCGGTGTTCGATTGAAATCAGGGTGTTTGAATAGGGTCTCAGATTTTCTTCAACCTAGTGAAGTAGTCCTTCCAATTTTATTTGTGTATTTTTGTTTTTTTTTATTTATTCTTCAAGGATGTTGTTATTTGTGGTCTGTTGATTGTATACTAGTAAGGTAGGCCTTCCGATTTTCTCAGTTTTCCATTTTTATTCAACTCTAGATCGTTTATGGAGATTTTATTGTTTATAGACTCGATGGTGAAACATGGAGTCATATGGAGTTTATTTGGTTATTTTATTTTGTTTACATTTCCCAAATTGATCGCCCAAAGTTATCATACATATTTTTCATTCTTTATTTTATCACTGTATTCCATACATGTGAAATTTTAGAAATTAAAACTGGGGCTTTTGTGTGTAAGGGAGTTGAAGGTAGGTTAAGGGATTTATTTTATATTATACTACTTTATGTCCTTTTTTCTACTTATCTGGGTTGGTGTGATAATCCAATGGTTGGATTCAACATGAAATTTTTTATTTAAATTTTATTTCTACTAGTTTTATTGATTTTTTGGGCCAAATTATTTCCATTATGTTGTTTTCCATGCCCTGGTTCTTGTTTATAGCTCGAGGGGGATCGAGAATGTCCCTTAGACACTATCATGATATAGATTGACATTCCACCTAGAACAGTTGAAAATTTTATTCAATTTTCAATGGGTGTAAACATGGGTTTTCAATCTTCCTTTTGAAATCTATAAAACACTTCCCTCACATACAGGGATTGGGAATTAAATAACCCATGAATTCCATGAGTCACCTATAAACAAAGGAAAATGTCAAATCAATAATCATCAACATTTAAACATTGGTCATTATTAATGTAGAAAATTATTATCATCATTCATCTCTTGAACCTCTAAATATTATGTCATCCACATTGATAAACACTTTTAATCTATCTGTAAAATTATTTTTTATGTAATGATTATGATCAATTCGTCATTTTTAATTAAAGTTTCTTTAATAAGTCATCCAATCTTTAATACCAAGCTCTTAGTTCTTATTTTAATTCATAAATCACATTTTCCAATTTACAAACATTATTCTCATATTAAATCATGAGAAAACCATCTGTTTGTTTGATATAATTCCTATTTGTGTAATCCATTAGTAAATTCAAATTTTACATCCAGTTAGAGTACCTAGAATTTCCTTGGGATGGGTTGGTGTGGTGATATGAAATCCCAAGAGTCTTGAGATGTTTTCAAATATTGAAATACAATTAATTTTAAATTTAATAATTTATTAGGTTGCTACATCACTTGTTCCAATACATTTTTATATATTCTAGTTGATTGAATGGGAGTTTATTATTCTTATTTATCATATTTGAGTTTCATATTACTTATTAATTTACGATATTATATTTTCACTTTTTAGGGGATTTAATAAAGATTTTATGTGGAGTAATTATTTTTTTAAATTCAATTACTCACTTTCTTCAATATACTGAAATTATTTAAAACAATCAAAAGTTTAGTTTCCCTTATTAGAATTTTCTATAACTTTCACTTTTTATAATTAATATCTTATGTGTATTTATTTATATGTTGTATAAAATTAATCTTTTTTGAACCCAATAGGATGGATATGAACTGAAAATGGATGCACACTAATCATCTAACAAATGAATATAAAGATATAGTTAAAGAGCTCATCAAGTTTTTAAGAGAACATACAGACGACCCTTCTAAAATCCTTTGTCAATATTTTCATTGTTGTTATTCAAGACAAATTAATTTAGATGAGTTGAAAGAATATTTATGTCTACTTTTCTCCATTGATCAATGGATCCAAAACAAGGATTGTCTGCACATCACTCACAAAATTAATAACAAAACTAAGGATTCTCTGTGCACTTCAATACTATAGGTTAACTACCTCTTAACATAGCATATGACCTGAACTTCCTACCTAGTGTTCCCATGATGCTATCACCCCACACATAGAAAGAAACAAACTAATTAGATTATTGAAGATAGAGAGAAAATTGTATAGAATAATCTAATTCATTGGGTAAAGGTTTGGTGGAAAATACATATGATTGAAGAAGAAACATGAGAATTATAAAATTCTATGAAGGAAAATTATTCCCACTTATTTAAATAATGAATAAAATTGTGAGTAAGAGAAGGAAAATTGAATGAAAAATGGTGATATGATAGATATGGTAGAAAGTGTGCATGGGATGAGAGCATCACCGAGATTTTAGAGAGGAAGTTCATGCCAGATGCTATGCTAAGTGGTAGTTAACCAACAAGAGTGAAGTACACAAAGAATCCTTATTTTTGCTACTAACTTTGTGAGTGATGCATAACCAATCCTTATTTTGGCTGCATTGATCAATGGAGCTAAATAGATATCAATATCATTAATTCTCTCAAGGTATCCTAACATCCATATAGTCTTCTAAATTGTAATGAAGTGCACATAGAATCCTTAGTTTTTTTATTTGCATATATTTTGACCAAATAAACCCTTTGGAAAGATGTAAAGCTAATGTTATGATATAATTTCTCTCTTTTACCAAAAAATTATATAATGAAATGTTTATTTAGTTTTCATTATTCCTCGTAGAGTTTTTTTATTTTAGAATATTTTTTTCCATGTGTCATGCCATTATAGGAAGAGTATTGATGTTGCCTATTCTCAATCATAGAGGAAATATTGATGTTTTCATAGTAAAATCATTTTACATATAATTAATATATTGTTTCATATTTATGTTTAATTTATTTATTTATAATATGAATCACATAATATTTGTTTTCTTATACTGGTGGATTCTTTTGTTCAAGTTGGGGTGATTTATCCAACTTTCATACTTCTTCTCCCTTAAAACATTTTCACCTATATAGTGGTGCATTTATCACTTTATTTCAAATTACCTCCACTAACTTTGTAGGAATAGAAACAAAGCCACCTCTGCTCAATCACAGAGGTAATATTAATGTATTCATAGTAAAATCATTGTCTATAGAATTAATGCATTATTTAATATTTACATTTAATTTATTTCTTTTTAGTATTACTCACACAATAATTGTTTTCTTATACAAGTGGATTCGTTTGTTCAAGTTTGGGTGCTATATCCAACTTTTATGCTTCTTCTCCCTTAAAACCTTTTCACCCCTATAGTGGTTTATTTATCAATTTATTTCAAATTACCTCCACCACCTTTTCAAGATGATAAATTCCACTGTCTCTGCTCAATTATAGAGGTAATATTGATGTTTTCACAGTAAAACTGTTGTCCATAGAATTAATTTATTGTTTCATATTTATGTTTAATTTATTTATTTTTAGTATTAATCACAAAATAATTAGTTTTTTATATAAGTGGATTCTTTTGTTTGAGTTGGGGTGATCTGTCCAACTTTCATGTTTTTTCTCCCTTAAAAAATTTTCACCCCTACAGTGGTTTATTTATCACTTTATTTCAAGTTACCTCTACTACCTTTGTAGAAAGAGAAATGTTGCTACCTCTGCTGAATTAAAAAGTCAATCTTGATGTTTATACAGTAAAATAATTATCCATAGAATTAATTTATTGTTTAATATTTATGTTTAATTTATTTATTTTTAGTATTACTCACATAATAATTATTTTCTTATATAGGTGGATTCTTTTGTTCAATTTGGGGTGTTCTATCCATCTTTCATCCCTTTTTGCACCAAAACATTCACATACTTATTCTCCCTCAAAACCTTTCACCCCTACAGTATTGAAATATATCACTTTCTTTCATGTTCCCTCCACTTCTCAATCATAGAGTAAGTCTTCATATTTTCATAGTAAAATCATTTTACATAGAATAAATGTATTATTTAAAATTTATGTTTAATTTATTTCTTTTTAGTATTACTCATAATAATTGTTATCTTATACATGTGGATTATTTTTTTCGAGTTGATGTGGTTTGTTCGAAGTATCTCATGTATTGTTGGCATTTCAACAAAGAAAGTTAATGGAAATCATGGTAACATTTACTATTAGGATTGTTTTGAGACATTGGGATGTGTAGGAATTAGCTGTACCTCAGTCCGACACATGATGTGACCAATATGACTCCAATTAATTATTTCTATTTTAAATTGACATTAATTTTAGTAAAAAATAAAACAGACTCAATGTGTCCGTTATCAGTATAAAATCGACATTTGACTTTAAAAAGTTTCACTCATGGAAAACTGAGCAAAAACAGTCATATTTTCTTGATAATTTAGGGCATAGATTCATAAATCATTTGTGATGTTTAGGAATTGATATCATGTCAATCCGATACATGATGTGATCTGTATGAGTCAAAGTGTGTGTTTCAATTTTAAAATGACATTTTAGTAAAAAAGAAAAGTGATGTACTCAAAATTGAGTAAACACAATAATATTTTTTTGATACTTTAGGATAATAATCCATGAGTGATTTGGAATGTGTAGGAATCGGTTGCACCTCAATCCGATGCATGGTGTGATCAATATTACTCATAGGGAATCTTTATTTAAAATTGACATCAATTTTAGTAAAAAAAACAAACCAAACTACTCAAAACTGAACAAAAAAATTCATATTGTTTTTATACTTTATTAAAACGACCCATAAGTGATTTTAGACATGGATAAATCATCATCACCTCAATCCGATGCACGGTGTGACCGATATGACTCCAAGTGTGTGTTTTTATTTAAATTTGAAATCAATTTTAATAAGAAGGAAAACAAACCGACTCAAAACTTAGAAAACTCATTCAAATTGTTTAAATACTTTAGGAAAATGATTTATAAGTCATTTGTGATGTGTAGGAATCAGCCGAACCTCAATCCGATACAAAATGTGATTGGTATGATTCAAAGTGCAGGTTTCAATTTTCAAATGACATTTTAGTAAAAAACACAACTGACATACTGAAAAACAATAAAACACATTCAAATTGTTTTAAAACTTTAAGAAAATGATCCATAAGTCATTTGAGACATTTTGGAATAAACCTAACCTCAATTTGACACACGGTCTAACCGATATGACTCAAAGTACATCTTTTTATTTAAAATTGTCATCAATTTTAGTAAAATGGACAAATATCCTACTCAAAACCAAGAAAACACATTATTATTATTTTGATAATTTATGACAATTATCCATAAGTCATTTGGGACATGTAGGAATCAGTGGAACCTCAATCTGATACACTATGTGCCTGATATGACTCAAAGTGTCTATTATCAGTTTAAAACCAATATTTTAGTTCTAAAAGTATCACTCACTAAAAACTGATCAAACACACTCGACTTTTATTGATAATTTAGGAGAACGATTAATAAGTTATTTGTGATGTTTAGGAATCCATTTCATGTCAAACAGATTCATGATGTGATCGGAATGAGTAAAAAATGTGTGTTTCTAGTTTAAAATGTCATTTTAGTAAAAAAGACAACCAACATACTCAAAACCAAGGAAAAACATTCATATTGTTTTGATACTTTTGGAAAAAAAATCCAAAATTCATTTGAGATTTTTTTTAATTAGTATCACCTCAATCTGATGCACAATGTGACCGGTATGACTCCAAGTGCATCATTTTATTTAAAATTGACATCAATTTTAGTAAAATTATGACTTTATGTTAATTTATTTATTTATATTAATACTAATATAAGAACTGTTTTCTTATATAGGTGCATTCTTTTTCTTGAGAAGGGATGATTTGTTCGGTAATAGCATGAGTTGGGTCTGGATTAAAAGATAAAGGAATATTAATGTTTTTAAATATATGTAATAATTTTTATTTATGTAATTGTATGAACCAATGTTTGAAATATCTATAATATAGTATTTTGTTCTTGTGTTTGTGTTGTAAATTTCATATAATTCAAATCCTGTATTGGGACTTGTTTTTTTATATATGGTGTGTTTCTGGGGTTGTGGTGTACTAGAAGAGCAGATTGTAGTGTGTTACTTTATCAGTGATTTTAAAAGCACTGATAGAGGCCACATTTATCAGTGCTTTTAAAAGAACTGATAAAGGTCTACTTTATCAGTGCTCATAGAAGCGATGATAAAGGTCCAATTTATCAGTGCTTAAAAAGTGCTGATAAATGGTTCCTTTAATAGTGCTAAATTAAAGCGTTGATAAAGGTCCCATTTATCAGCTATTTCTTTGGTGCTGAAAAAGGACCCCTTTATCAGTGATTTTTCAGCGTTGATAAAAGACTAGGGATTTTAACCTCACTCATGTAGTCAGTTCTTTTCTACCACTGATAAAGGCAATTTTTAGCACTGTTAAAGGCTGATTTTGTAGTAGTGTAATCACTAATATTTTCCATGTATTTGACATCCCTCGACCCAATTATTTTTTCCCCAGCACTGTCAAATATATGGAAAGTATTGTCCCTTGGTATAGGAAAATTAGGAGCAGCACCCATCTATTCTGGTTGGGCCATCCTGGTGGCTAACATGAAACTTTGGTAATATGGGAATGAGGTATGTGTAGCCCCTTCAATAGGTTCCCCAATATCATCTAAAAATATTAAAGACTCCACAGATTTTGGAGACACAAGTTCAGTGCCTGGTAGTGAATTAGTTCCATTATAGGCATGCCCAATGACATATTGATGAGGCCTATCCTTAGTCCCAACACTTTGGTCTTCAGTATAATTTTCTCCGGCCTCAAGAACTAACTCACCACATCTTGTGGTGGTGGTGGTAGGGGGGGGGGGGGGTCAGAACCACCAACATCACTGGGAGAGGTACCAACCTTAAAAGACATTACAATATCTATCCCTCCTAGTATAAGAGACCATATCTTTATACGAAGGTCCATTTCTAGACTTGAGAGGACTTTTCCTACCTTGAGGTTGAATGTGGCCAGCCTGTTGATTTATCCCATTATGTACACCTAAGGAAATGAATTGTTCCTCCCACATTTTAGCATGGTTACCCTTATACTCACTATCTAAAGACACCGATTCTCTATCCCCATTATGTGGGAGTTCAAGTCATTCACCTTCAAGCCTTTTTGTAGTAGGAGAACTTGTTCCAGCATTTTTAACTTCCATTCCATCAATATAAGTCCCCAGTTGAATTCTATATTCCACTTCCTTGGTTGACTGTGTGGTTAAACCACCATAATATTTGATCTGCATCAATCTGACGGTCCTTCCATCATTATATGGGTTGGATTCTTCATTCACAACACCCGCATATGGGATCTTGAACTTACACTGTTGAAGCACATGTCCAAGTGTTTTCTGTTATTAACACAACACAAACCTTTGTGGCGTTTTCCATCAGAATGCCCAATGTTGAGATATTTTTGGCAGAAATCATGTAGTTTTTCAAATTCAATATGAAAATTAGATATGTACTCACCACCCACAACCACATTAGTGCCAATGAGAGTCGAACTCATTTTAATAACAATAAGAATTCGAGAAAAATTCTTAAACCACTCATGTTAAGTTTCCTTGTTGAATTTGATTGGGATTCCAACAACCGAGGCTATATCCCAAGATATTTGAGGCTTCACATGCATTCACATACATACAAATATACACATATACATACATACACATACATGCACATACACATACACATACACATACACATACACATACACATACACATACACATACACATACACATACACATACACATGCACACACACATACACATACACATACAAATATATATACACATACACACAAACATACACACATGGACACACACACACAGAAATACACATACACATACACATACACATACACATACACAAACACAGACACACACACACACAGAGACAGGCACAAAGACAGACACATACACATACACATACACATGCACATGCACATACACAGACACATACACATACACATACACATACACATACACATGCACATGCACATACACATACACATACACATACACATACACATACACATCCACAGACACAAACACAGACACACACACACACAAAGACAGACACATACACATACACATACACATGCACATGCACATACACATACACATACACATACACATACACATACACATCCACATACACATACACATACAAATACACATACACATACACATACACATACACATACACATACACATACACATACACATACACATACACATACACATACACATACACATACACATACACATACACATACACATACACATACACATACACATACACATACACATACACATACACATACACATACACATACACATACACATACACATACACATACACATACACATACACATACACATACACATACACATACACATAAACATACACATACACATACACATACACATACACATACACTATAAGGCCCGACCTTAAACCTTACTTAATATTGAATTAAATGAATAATTCACATTGAGGATCTTTTCAGGTTTAGAGTTTTAGAGAATTAGATCATAACTATTACATCTCAAAAGATTACAAAGTAGACACTTATACTAAGTTTCCATAAAATAAAAAATCTTAAAAATAAACATGTATAGTTCCATGTTTTAGATAGCATGACTTTCCCTTGATCCCATCCTTGACCCTATTCCACATTAAGTCATGTGAAAAACATTTCAAAAAAACTTGGGGTGAGCATAAAAAGCTCAGCAAGGGATACACAAAAAATGAAAACTGTTAGTTTTTCAAAGCAACAAGTAAACCATGTATACTTTATCAAAGTAATACCTTTCACCTTTAGGAAGTAGTAAAAACTCTTCACTAAATAAAATATCATTACATACCCTTTTGTAACCAAAATATTACCATAAAACCCATATAAAGAACACATAACATATAAAGGTAACTTGGGATATAAACATACTTAAATGGAATAACCATATGGTCGACTTCCACACATACTTAATGGAATAGACATACGACTGACTTCCATACCCAATGCCTTGGAGGTTATAACGTAACCACCCGTCCTAGTATTCACGGCACCACCCGTCATATGGTTTATCACATAACCACCCGTAAAATGTCCAAGTACCATCATTACACATAAAATATTGAAAATATAAACATTTCAATAACAGCATTTCATTTTTAATCAAAATAAGTAATTACAAGATATTGAATTAATCAATCCATTTTTAAAAATCATTTAAAAGAGATTTTTGAATCAAAGTGTCCCATACCACTTTGAATCTTTTCTTGGAATTATAATTTTAAAACATTAATGTCCATATAAATAAATACTGAAAACCATTTTGAAAACATGGACATTAAAGATAAAGATTTAGAATAATAAATCTTTAAAACATTTAAAACGATATGTTTGTTAAAGATTTTTTAACAAAATGAGAGACTCTTGAATACAAATAATTGTGGAATAACATTTAATCCAAACTTTATAATATCATGAGAATAAAAGGATTAATGATATAATATGTAAAAGGACAGTATACACACCATATAAGAGTGAATTGGGGCATAACAACAATGAAGTCTCAAAAGAAATGTAAAATGAGATGAAATCCATTATAAAGAAGGTACCCTTAAATTAAGGATAAATAAATCTCATAATTATGTGTGACAAATATAAATACACCCAAAATAAGTGGATATTAAGTGTAAAACAATCAAATTTCATTCACACATATTTAAAGGATGACATATTCAATAACTACATGTTGAACCCAAAGAAATCGAAATTGGGTTAAGAAGTTCCCTTGGTAAAATTCAACAGCCTAACTGCGTCACATAAAATTTTACAAAAAGGGTTGATGAGAGAGATAAAGGGGATCTCATCACTTGGACATAAAATTTACATAAATAAGGATATAGAAGAATATATCCCAACATAATAGTATGTGAATTAAAAGACATAACAAAAGAAGTCTTTTAAAAAAAGGAGGGTGAAAGGTCCCCTTACCGAGTTGGGTAACTTTCGAAAAGTACACCCCATGGAAGAAGGGTCATACAATGAAGATGTAAATACCCATAAATGAAATTATACTACAAAAAGTGTATAATAATGGGCAGTACATACACCACTCAAAGGAAATAGTGGAAAACGTAGCATAAATGTCACGGTAATAAAAGTGAGATGAAAAATCCCTTACGAAAACTCGACAGCCTAACGGCGCCACTTAAAACTTCCAAAAATGGATTTATGAGATCAAATAGGGTCTCCAATAATATGAACATAAAAAGTAAATTATGAGGAATATAAAAGAACATCTCCAAACATAAGAAATATGGGCTTAAAAGAAATGACATAAAAGAGAGTACTTAAAAAGAAAGAGAGAGGTTGGATCCCTTACGAAAATTCGGCAGCCTAACGACGCCACTCAAAACATTCAAAATGGATTGATGAGATCAAATAGGGTATCTCATCATATGAACATAAAATTTACAGAAAAATGAATATAAAAAAACATCCCCCAACATAACAAAGAGTATCTTAAAAGAAGTGACATAACAAGAGTACTTAAAAATAAAGAGAGAGGTAGGATCCCTTACGAAAATTCGGCAGCCTAACGGTGCCACTCAAAAATTCCAAAATGGATTGATGAGATCAAATAGTGTCTCTCATCATATGAACATAAAATTTACAGAAATAGGAATATAAAATAACATACCCCAACATAACAAAGAGGAGCTTAAAAGAAGTGACATAACAAGAGTACTTAAAAATAAAGAGAGAGGTAGGATCCCTTACCTCGGGTCCGACTTGAATCGATCGTTCTTTAATGTCCTGAATAATAAACTTGAGTTAATTTCCACTTGATTAAGAACCTTTTCAAGTTCATTATTCCTTTTATATAACTTATTTCCATGTTATAAGCATTATGTAATCATTTAAGTTAATAATGTTTGTTTTGTCGATATTTGGTTCTTAAGTCGAAAGTGGACTTCTTACAATTACAAGTTGTTCGTGTGGTCAAAGGTTCATTATATCCAGAATGATATTCAGGATTTGGATATCATATATATCATATATATCCAGAATATACAAGTATTTATAATATTAAATAATCATTTAGAGGTAAGAATTGAAATGCACCGTACATGGAGACGGTAAGCCGTACGTACGCATGAACGCTACTTTCATTTCTATGTCATATTAATGGAATTAAAACCAAATGAGAGGTATGTATATTTTAATTCCAGAATTATATTAATCATTTATATGTAAAATAAATAATATATAATAACTTTAAATCTATCCTTTATACATCCCACATATGGCATTAACGAATCAAATCACTTTTAGGGGGCGATAGTCTGCACTTCCTAAAATGAAATTATCGTGTTTACCCACATTGGAAACCATAAAGGTATGACACAAAAGAAAAATAAATAAGCTTAATTAAAACATAAACATATTATATATCATATATAAATATAGTGACATCTTAATGGCCACCTTTGAAGGTGTTATATGAGTGTTGAACAATCATCGTTTCGTGAGGCAGAAATTCGCCATCCACAGAAACAGTTTGTTCTTTAACCATTAGATGTAGGTGTGTGTAAGTGTAGCATGAATCCTTATTATAAAAATACCCTAGTATATTTAATATACTTGTGTTGTTACAAAATAAAGGAATAAAAATATTTTAGAGGGTTGGAGAAGCAAAATAAAATAAAAGAACACAAGTGAAGACATTACCTTAAAATCGGGTAACTCTCTTAGATTTGAGCTCAAAAGATAACTTGGGAAGACTTCTTCCCAAAGTTATGATTTTAGGAGTAAGAGAGGGATGTGGAGAGACAAAATGGGCAGGTTTTGGCCGAGCCAAAGGCTTGAGATGTGCGGGTAAGGAGGTAGAGGTGGGGGCCTTTTATAAGAGGAGAGGAGGGGCACTCTTGGAAAGTAAGGAAATGTTACTTTATTTTAGAATCAGTTTCGGATTTTAAAGGTCCCACATTGATTTTCTTCAAGTATAAGGTGATAAGGGTTCGAAATCCACCCATACAATAGGTTTTTGACATGTGCAAGTTATAGTTTTAACATTATCTTTTCATTTTATTTAAATCCCTTATTAATGAGGTAATCGCTGCATCATCATGATGTCATAAATAATTTAATATATTTAATGTCTAAAAAATTATAAAAAAAATATCATGATGTAGGAAATATTTTTATCTTTCTAATGAATATTTATAGTCAAAAATATGACTTGTATAATCCCATTGAAATTTTTTTTTAGTAAAACAACTCATGTTTGTGACATTTTAATTTTAACTTTAAATAAAAAGGTATTTATGTCATTTTCCAACCAAAGTGGCTCCATGGGGTCCCCAAGTTGACCCATGGATTGTCTTGGTCTTCCATGACTCATCCAATGAGGGTAGGACATGTGTCTAGGTCATTTCATATTATTAAAACATTATTTTTACCTTAAATTACACTAATTACCTCTAATCGCGATTAAAACTTAAAAGTTACTATTCACCAAAAAATTATTTTAATCCCATTGAACCACATTTTAATTCTTTATGACAACCATGTATGTTGGATTTTTGAAATTCAAAACACAGAGGTGGTAAAATTTCATTTAAACGAAAAATTAGTTTTTTAAGTACCACTTAGTGGTTTCACTATTCATCAAAAATTGAAGTTTTCCAGAAAAATACCAAAAATTCACCCTAACCTATATTTGATATTCTGAATTAAAAAATGATGTCTATTTTACAGAATTCAAAAAATATAAGTTACATTAATTAATTTAATAATTAATTCCTACTGTCAGAGCAAATAGCGTGTTTTTATGAAACAGTAAGTATCAAAAGATTGACACTAGTTTAAGTACAATTTCAAGATGAAATTAATTCCAACGACCACTATTGGATTAAATGGTAAAAATATATTCTAATTTCACTTTAAAACAAATTCAAAAGATAATCTAATCATACAAATAAATTAGTTTAAAAAGTGGTTTTGAATTAAAATACAACATTTTCACTATTCATTAAAAAATGAACTTTATCGGAAAAATACCAAATATTTACACAAAGTAAATTTTGATGTCCCGATTCTAAAGAAGAATTTTATTTTTTCAAATAAAACACATAAAATTTTCAAAAAGTGGATTTAAAAGAGGTTCACCATCAAAAGACGGTTAATCGACCTTTTAAAGAATATTAGAATGTTTATGCTTAAAATTGGATTCATTCGCATTTTTAATCCTCTAACATTTATTGTAAAAAGTAAAACTATTTGATAAAAATATATAATCATTTTGTAGTTAGTTCTATTAATTCCCGCCATTACAACAGCTAGGCGTTAACTACCATTTAAAATAATATTATTTTATTATTAGAGTGCAACGTAAGATTTCCAAGAAACTCGTTATTGTGTATTGGGTACGCCATTGAGCATAGCGTCCCCTTTAAAGTAATATTAATATTTTATTCACAAATATGGATAAATGTGAAAATGTCATATTCTTTATTTACCTGGGGTGTTACATCCTTCCCCCCTTTTGGGAATTGCATCATCGCAATTTTAAAATTGGGCTTGGAAACTTCATTGAAAATCCCACATCAGAACAAGAGTCAGTAAAACAATCACTTTAAAATAAAGAAAGAGAAGTACAAAGGTCACCCGAGTTAACCCATACTAGGATTCCAACTATGAAAATATGGACATAGAGGAAAAAAAGGGTCATGTTCTGATGGAGAGTGATAGTAAACATGTCTAGGAGAAAGTTAACCATAAGAAAATCACAAACTTGTGATGGGTTAAATGGTATTCGATTCCCCAGTAGGAAAAGATAACATACAACATTTTTGTTTTAAGTTACTCTTCATTGAGGAATTTATTTTCGAGCTTAACAAAATCATAATGAAACATACTTACTTGTCACATAGACTTTCAACTTTTACTAGATTCCTTGGTCAAACTCATATTTTCTCCAAAAGACGAGTATTTATGAAGACTTGTTCGCATTAAGAGTACTATAATCAACTTCTTGAGAATCACATAATCTACAAAAGAGAACTATATATTTCCCATGTCTTTAGAAAAAATCCAAAACCAAAATTGTTAGTATGAGATCAGATAATCCACAAAAGTATAATCCATTATAAAAAGAAAATCCATTATTAATCTCCAAAATTTGTACAAAAAAACCCCAAAGTTCAACGAAGACCATTCGATAAAAAACTTTCCATAAAATTCTTCAAAGTAAACTGAACTAAGATTGAAACCCAAATATTTGAAGGATTTAATCACATATTCTTCCATGGTACAAATTAAATTTTATCTCCAAATAACATCAGTTGCTCTTAAATTCTCATATTGAAAAGTAATTAACATAATCACATATCCTCCATGATAGGTTAATCATTTACATAGATAACCCAAAATAAACATACTCTTGATTCTTAAAATCATATAACTAAAAATAATTAGTCAAACTAACTAGGTACTTCACGTAGTCCAGTGGTAGGCGATAAATACCAGTCGCACTTTAGTTATGGGTTCGATTCCTGCAGCTTTGTCCAACATGACGGGTTGTCACACGGTCTGCGTGTTGTCCTTTTTTCCAAAACTATATAATTCTTAAAACATTCCCCAAAACGAGATAAAATCTTCAAAAATAATCATAACATATTTTAACCTCAATTTTATCTCATGCCTTTCATTTTCCATCATAATATATAATAACCCATAATTACCTCAAAAGTAAGGATCATATAAACCATAATGGTTACCTTTATAATTATTACCTGAACTTCCACATCGATTGGTCATCTCGTACATGATGCATTACAGAACATACCAAGGTACAAGTGGTTGATCATGAATCCTTGATAGTTGGTTTAGAACAACCACGAGTTTCCTCATTGAATCCCCCATTTCATCCAGTCTCTTAATCAGAGAACCACCACGGTTTCCTTCAAACCTATTGTCACTTTGGTGCTTGCTTGATCCATCCATTCACTAAAAACAGAAAAGTCAGTGTGAGTATATCAACAAAACCATAATGTACTAATGAGTAAGATAAACACTAAGATATACTTACTCATTCAATTTATCTAAAACTAGGACTCTTTCTGAAATCCTAACCATTATGGTAATGTCACTTATGCTTAGAGAATACCCTAACCTCTAAAGTTATCTAAACCGACCTCTGATACCAACTATAAGGCCCCGACCTTAAACCTTACTTAATATTGAATTAAATGAATAATTCCCATTGAGGATCTTTTCAGGTTTAGAGTTTTAGAGAATTAGATCATAACTATTACATCTCAAAAGATTACAAAGTAGAAACTTATACTAAGTTTCCATAAAATAAAAACTCTTAAAAAGAAAAATGTCTAGTTCCATGTTTTAGATAGCATGAATTTCCATTGATCCCATCCTTGACCCTATTCCACATTAATTCCTATGAAAAACATTTCAAAAAAACTTGGGGTGAGCATAAAAAGCTCAGCAGGGGATACACAAAAAATGAAAACTGTTATTTTTTCAAAGCAACAAGTAAACCATGTATACTTTATCAAAGTAATACCTTTCACATTTTGGAAGTAGTAAAAACTCTTCACTGAATAAAATATCATTACATACCCTTTTGTAACCAAAAGATTACCATAAAACCCATATAAAGAACAAATAACATATAAAGGTAACTTGGGACATAAACATACTTAAATGGAATAACCATACGGTCGACTTCCACACATACTTAATGGAATAGCCATAGGACTGACTTCCATACCCAATGCATTAGAGGTTATAATGTAACCACCCGTCCTGGTATTCACGGCACCACCCGTCATATGGTTTATCATGTAACCACCCGTAAAATGTCCAAGTACCATCATTACACATAAAATATTGAAAATATAAACATTTCAATAACAACATTTCATTTTCAATCAAAATAAGTAATTCCAAGATATTGAATTAATCAATCCATTTTCAAAAATCATTTAAAAGAGATTTTTGAATCAAAGTGTCACATACCACTTTGAATCTTTTATTAGAATTGTAATTTTAAAACATTAATGTCCATATAAATAAATACTGAAAACCATTTTGAAAACATGGACATTAAAGATAAATATTCAGAATAATAAATCTTTAAAAAATTTAAAACGATATTTTTGTTAAAGAGTTTTTAACAAAATGAGAGACTCTTGAATACAAATAATTGCGGAATAACATTTAATCCGAACTTTATAATATCATGAGAATAAAGGGATTCATGATATAATATGTCAAAGGACAGTATACACACCATATAAGAGTTAATTGGTGCATAACAACAATGAAGTCTCAAAAGAAATGTAAAATGAGATGAAATCCATTATAAAGAAGGTATCCTTAAATTAAGGATAAATCAATCTCATAATTATGTGTGACAAATATAAATACAGCCAATATAAGTGGATATTAAGTGTAAAACAATCAAATTTAATTCACACATATTCAAAGGATGGAATATTCAATAACTACATGTTGAACCCAAAGAAATCGAAATTGGGTTAAGAAGTTCCCTTGGTAAAATTCGACAGCCTAACGACGTCACATAAAATTTTACAAAAAGGGTTGATGAGAGAGATAAAGGGGATCTCATCACTTGAACATAAAATTTACATAAATAATGATATAGAATAACATATCCCAACAAAATAGTATGTGAATTAAAAGACATAACAAAAGAAGTCTTTAAAAAAAGGAGGGTGAAAGGTCCCCTTACCGAGTTGGGTAACTTTTGAAAAGTACACCCCATGGAAGAAGGGTCATACAATGAAGATGTAAATAAAAATAAATGAAATTATACTAAAAAAAGTGTATAATAATGGTCAGTACATACACTACTCAAAGGAAATAGTGGAAAACGTAGCATAAATGTCACGGGAATAAAAGTGAGATGAAAAATCCCTTACGAAAACTCGGCAGCCTAACGACGCCACTTAAAACATTCAAAAATGGATTTATGAGATCAAATAGGGTCTCCCATAATATGAACATAAAAAGTAAAGTATAAGGAATATAAAATAACATCCCCAAACATAAGAAAGATGGGATTAAAATAAATTTCCTAAAAGAGAGTACTTAAAAAGAAAGAGAGAGGTTAGATCCCTTACGAAAATTTGGTAGCCTAACGACGCCACTCAAAACTTTCAAAATGGATTGATGAGATCAAATAGGGTGTCTAATCATATGAACATAAAATGTACAGAAATAGAAATATAAAATAACATCCCCCAACAAAACAAATATGTTCTTAAAAGAAGTGACATAACAAGAGTACTTAAAAATAAAGAGAGAGGTAGGATCCCTTATGAAAATTCAGCAGCCTAACGGCGCCACTCAAAACTTCCAAAATGGATTGATGAGATCAAATAGGGTCTCTCATCATATGAACATAAAATTTACAGAAATAAGAATATAAAATAACATCCCCCAAAATTACAAATAGGAGCTTAAAAGAAGTGACATAACAAGAGTACTTAAAAATAAAGAGAGAGGTAGGATCCCTTACCTTGGGTCCGACTTGACTCGATCATTCTTTAACGTCCTGAATAATAAACTTGAGTTAATTTACACTTGATTAAGAACCTTTTTCAAGTTCATTATTCCTTTTATATCACTTATTTCCATGTTATAAGCATTATGTAATCATTTAAGTTGATAATGTTTATTTTGTCGATATTTGGTTCTTAAGTCGAAAGTGGACTTCTTACAATTACATGTTGTTCGTGTGGTCAAAGGTTCATTATATCCAAAATGATATTCAGGATTTGTATATCATATATATCATAAATATCCAGAATATACAAGTATTTATAATGTTACATAATCATTTAGAGGTAAGAAATGAAATGCACCGTACATGGAGACAGTAAGCCGTACGTACGCATGAACGCTGCATTCATTTCTATGTCATATTAATGGAATTAAAACCAAATGAGAGGTATGTATATTTTAATTCCATAATTATATTCATAATTTATATGTAGCATAAATAATATATAATAACTTTAAATCCATCCTTTATACATCCCAAATATGGCATTAACGAATCAAATCACTTTGAGGGGGCGGTAGTCCGCACTTCCTAAAATGAAATTATCGTGTTTACCCACAATGGAAACCATAAAGGTATGCCACAAAAAAAATACAGAAGCTTAAGTAAAACATAAACATATTATATATCATATATAAATATAGTGATATCTTAATGGCCACCTTTGAAGGTGTTATATGAGTGTTAAACAATCATCGTTTCGTGAGGCAGAAATTCGCCATCCACCGAAACAGTATGTTCTTTAACCATTAGATGTAGGTGTGTGTAAGTGTAGCTCAAATAATTATTATAACAATATCCTAGTATATTTAAGATACTGTTGTTGTTAAAAAATAAAGGAATACAAATAGTTTAGAGGGTTGGAGAAGAAAAATAAAACAAAAGAACACAAGTGAAGACATTACCTTGAAATCGGGTAACTCTATTAGATTTGAGCTCAAAGGCTACCTTGGGAAGAATTCTGCCCAAAGTGAGGCTTCTAGGAGTAAGATAGGGATGTGGAGAGACAAAATGGGTAGGGTTTGGCTGAGCCAAAGGCTTGAGAGGTGTGGGTAAGGAGGTAGAGGTGGGGGCCTTTTATAAGAGGAGAGGAGGGGCACTCTTGGAAAGTAAGGAAATGTACTTTATTTTAGAATGAGTTTCGGATTTTAAAGGTCCCACATTGATTTGTTTCGAGGATAAGGTGATAAGGGTTCTAAATCCACCCATCCAATATGTATTTGACATGTGTAAGTTATAGTTTTAACATTATCTTTTCATTTTATTTAAATCCCTTATTAATGAGGCAATCGTTGCATCATCATGATGTCATAAATAATTTAATATATTTAATGTCTAAAAAATTATAAAAAAACTATCATGATGTAGGAAATATTTTTAGATTTCTAATGAATATTTATAGTCAAAAATATGACTTGTAAAACCCCATTTAAAAATTGTTTTAGTAAAACAACTCATGTTTGTGACATTTTAATTTTAACTTTAAATAAAAAGGTATTTATGCCATTTTTCAACCAAAGTGGCTCCATGGGGTCCCCATGTTGACCCATGGATTGTCTTGGTCGGCCATGAATCATCCAATGAGGTTAGGACATGTTTATAGGTCATTTCATATTATTAAAACATTATTTTTACCTTAAATTACACTAATTACCTCTAATCGCGATTAAAACTTAAAAGTTACTATTCGCCAAAAAAAATTATTTTAATCTCATTGAACCAAATTTTACTTCTTTATGAAAACCATGTATGTCGGATTTTTGAAATTCAAAACACAGAGGTGGTAAAATTTCATTTAAACGAAAAATCAGTTTTTTAAGTACCACTTAGTGGTTTCACTATTCATCAAAATTGAAGTTTTCCAGAAAAACACCAAAAATTCACCCTAAGATATATTTGATATTTCGAATTAAAAAATGATGTCTATTTTACAAAATTCAAAACATATAAGTTACATTAATTAATTTAATAATTAATTCCTGCTGTCAGAGCAAATAGCGTGTTTTTATGAAACAATAAGTATCAAAAGATTGACACTAGTTTAAGTCCAATTTCAAGATGAAATTTATTCCAACGACCACTATTGGATTAAATGGTAAAAATATATTCTAATTTAACTTTAAAACCAATTCAAAATATAATCTAATCATTTAAATAAATTAGTTTAAAAAGAGGATTTGAATTAAAATACAACATTTTTCACTATTCATTAAAAAAATGAACTTTATCGAAAAAATACAAAAAATTTACACAAAGTAAATTTTGATGTCCCGATTCTAAAGAAGAATTTTATTTTATCAAATACAACACATAAAATTTTAAAAAAGTGGATTTAAAAGAGGTTCGCCATCAAAAGGCGGTTAATCGACCTTTTAAAGTATATTAGAATGTTTATGCTTAAAATTGGATTCATTTGCATTTTTAATCCTCTAATATTTATTGGAAAAAGTAAAACTATTTGAAAAACATATATAATCATTTTGTAGTTAGTTCTATTCATTCCCGCCATTACAATAGCTAGGCGTTAACTACCATTTAAAATAATATTATTTTATTATTAGAGTGCAACGTAAGATTCCCAAGAAACTAGTTGTTGCGTATTGGGTACGCCATCGAGCATATCATCCCCTTTAAAGTAATATTAATATTTTATTCACAAATATGGATAAATGTGAAAATGTCATATTCTTTATTTACCTGGGGTGTTACATACACATACACATACACATACACATACACATACACATACACATACACATACACATACACATACACATACAAATACACATACACATACACATACAGATACACATACACATACACATACACATACACATAAAGATACACATACACATACACAGGCACATACACATACACACACACAGACACACACACACACACACATACACAGACACAGACACAGACACATACACATACACATACACATACACATACACATACACATACACATACACATACACATACACATACACATACACATACACATACAAATACACATACACATACACATACACATACACATACAAATACACATACACATACACATACACAGACACAGACACATACACTTACACATACACATACACATACACACACACACATACACACACAGACAAACACACACACACACACGTACATATTCACACACGCACACACAAACACACACATACATACACATGCATACACATTCATACACATGAAAACATATCCATGCACATACACATAAACACACACACACAAATACAAATACATAAAAATATATGTGTATATTTTAAATTATTTAATATGAATATAAATATATAAATTCAAATATGAACTATTTAAATAAATATATATTCTTTTATATATTTATATAATTATTTAAATAAAATATTAATATTATATATATATATTATAATTAATGTATATAAATATACTAATAAACATTTTTTTTGATTAATATAAATTTGATAATTGTTTATATATAAAATAATAAAAATAAGATTAATAATAATTTTTTATTATAATATACTTATATAAATCATATTTATGTATTATATTTACGCATATATGGTTATTGTTATGTAAATACCATTTAAAAATATATAAATATGTATATATAAAATAAATTATTCATTGTGACCTTTATCCAAATTTTTTCATGCTTTTAAAGGTGGATATTTTATCAATGCTAAGCAAAGAACTAATACAACGATACCTTTATCAGCACTACAAAAAGAACTAACTAAAGGTACCAATTTATTAAACTTTTTTAAAGATGATAAAGGTTATCTTTATCAATGCCTTTAGCTTGCACTGATAAAAGACCCCCCTTTATCATCACTTTTTTTACCACTAAATATCATGCAATCTGTATTAGTGAAGACATTATAAATTACTGATACATTTTTCAAGGTCTCTAGTACATTGTACGATAATTTTCAAAGTACTATAATCCAAGTTTATTGAGCTTGTTATATAACTAGTGACACTCAACAAGTATTTTAACTAGTGGTGATCTGAATTTTATGAAGTAGGAAGATCATAACTATTTAAATCTCACAAAATATCCTCATGGAAGTTAACTAATTAATTCTTATCTCTATAATTAAATAGTGAAGGTTATCATAAATAGTTTTTGGTAAAATTCATTTTAGTGGGATTCCATGGATGGTTATTCAAAATAATGATACAACTGAAGTTTGTTAGTGTGAATTTTGATTTATTCATAAAATTTATTTTTCAATTATGTCACTTATACAATATAATTATTATGAAATTTTAATTTTTTATATTCAATAGATATTTTGGAATTTTCTAGGGCCTCTTTTAGTAGGATCATAGGACTTTGTTTATTCTTTTGGGTTAGGCGTTTAACTGGGCCTTTGAACTACTCTTGCATTGCATAGTCCACCTCCAACCATAAAGATCCTATATTTTTTTCACTTGAATCATGTTAGCCCTTAATTAGTATTGTTGAGTGGCCTCATCCTGGCCATCCATGCATGCTCCATGTGGCCTCCTCTTGCTTCTTGGGTTGTTTGGAAGTTCCTTGGAAGTTACGCTAGTCAAGCGTATCCATGACCTATATAAGAAATTAATTTTGATGACACATAAAATCATTTGGAATATTTCTCCCCTTATCTAAACTAAAGAGAAACCCTAAAGCACAATTGAAGAAGAATCCTAGAGTTTCTCTAGAACTGTTGTTGCACATCATTCATGCCTTCAGCTGAGTTCTTCTATACCGAGAAGAGCCAATCCTGATGCCGAATTCTAGTGGAGATATTGTGATCATATTCCATCGAGGAATATATTCTATTAATATATCCATATCATAAAGTAAGAACATATTTAAATCAAATCTTGAAATACAATACACTAGTCAGTTGTAAGTTAACTGAGTTTTTTTATTCTAATAGTCTGGTTTCCTTCAGTATTCTATCCCTGTACTTATGTCTTGATATATTTTTTCCCAGAAAGTCCAGCCAGAAGCAAAGCTTCTGACCATTTATTAAGAAATAAAAGATACAGGAGAGTAAAGGATAGAGTCAAATAAGAATAATTTCCTCCATCCACCAAAAACAGGTCTACACATCAAAATAAAACATATCATTTGCATAATTAGATTCACCCATACTCTCCTACTCAGATTGATACTTTTCCTGATTGATAATATTAAATATATCTGTATCCACCATCCTTAGCACCTCAGACGACGATCTAGTTGACATGGTCCTGGGAAGATTAGAATAATCCTTGTGTGGTATCCTCTTTGAGGGAATAGAGGTGAAACCCTCACAATCAATCACCTTTTACTTGTTTCTTAAAATTGAATCCTTGTAAGAGGCATGTCCACTACTGCTCATAGCCCAAGAAGGGGTACCAAAATTCCCTCGTTCATCCTCTGAAACATTCCCCCACTTCTCAGATAATTGAGATGACTAAAAGAGCTTATGGATTTCTTGATGACAGTCAACATGCTATTGTGAAACATTTTGATTAGAGACGTCAACCTGAGGGGGAACAAGGGTCATCAATCCCAGAGACCATATCGGGGTATCCTCAACTGAAGTAACCAATTTAGCGAAGTCAACATGAGTGGAAGGGATACTATGAGCTCTCTCCAGAGACACATCCACTAGTATCCCTTTGCCTTGCAAGATGAGGCACCGAGGAATTAGGATTCTCAGCAATCAGCACATCAGCCACAGTGGGGGATGACTCTTTAAGTGAAACAGTGGGTTTTAACAAACCTGAATCCAACATCTTTGTATTCCTTTGACAAAGATTTTCTTGATGAACTATCATACCCCAATCCTCACATAAAACATTCTTCTAACATAGTTCCAAAAAGTTCCTAACATCCATACATTTATTACAGAAAAGAGGATTTTTTTCATACTCAACATCTATTTCGATGTTATTAGAATGAGTATATAGGGTTTCCTTATCAATCAGAGTAGAGACGATGACAACCTCCACCAACATCTCAGAAAAGTAAAAAAACTGGACATCTTATGTGTCCATATCAAGGAGAATAAGATCCCCAATTTCTATTTTAGTGTCATAAAAAAATATTCATATTCACAAGAATCCAATTTAGTCTATGAAGACGAACCCAAATCTAAGAAAATGCATTCCTTTCATGTGAGAACATAAAGTCAAAAGACCATTTGTGTAAGTAAATCCATCGAGGATTCAAATAGAGGGTCCCAATACTCCATGTGTAAAGATTTAAGTCATCTGAAGGAAATAAGAAGTGAAAAAATCCATGACCAAGAGAAAAACATTTCTAGTTAGAGAAACCCCACAAAAGAGAGGTTCTCAGAAATAAATCACCAAGATTCCAAGGTTGAGGACCCTTAGGAAAAACAATGCACACAATAAATGAATTTTTTCCAATGGACACTCTCTCAATAAATGCTACAGGATTGACTTTAACGTGGGATGATGGAACCTTACGAAGAATTTTACCCGAACAAGGGTCCTTCAGCAGAGCTAAACAACGAGATCCATCCAGCTTCAGTCCTGAAATTTTCATCACATAAACAAAAGATTTTTTACCTAGGAACATCATCACCTTGAGACAAAAGAGAATCCATCTGATTTTCTGGCACCAATGCATCCACAATCACCACTGCTGCTATTTCATCCCGAACAGATGGCATCCGTGCATCTCCACAAACATCATCCCCCAAGATGTTTCCCGTAACATCTCATCCACAAAATTCGTCGTCGAAACAACTTCATTCTGAACTGGCATCCAAGATTCACCACACAAGGTCAGAGAAATAGAATATCTCGGCAAACCATCATCAGATATGATGATCATATCTGAATCCGACTGGAAACAGGATGATATACTCGGCTTCCCCGCAACCAAAGAGTGGTGAAGCTCATCGAACACCCATGGTTCATATACATATGATGAAGAGGGAGCCACCAACGAAGTGGTACTAGGAGGTGGAAGAAGATCGAATCCAAGGAAGAGATAGACTACCATGATCAAGCTTCAACCCTAGAAGCCATCGATGAGGAAGGGAGAACCCGCTACCCGAAATTCCATATCCTACATTTTTATCTATTTGGTTTGGATTATTTTTTGTATCAAATTTTTTGAGCTTAATATAACACGTGAATATTTGTGGTTATTTTATCATGAATGTAGAACCAAAACCAGTTTTAAACACATTAAATAACCTTGTTCTTCTATATTTATTTTTGTTTTCTTTCTTTGTATATGGTTTCTCATCATCTTGACTGCCCAAGATTGTGTTCTTCTTTCTTGTTCCATCTTTATCTTTTTTTTCATTCTCTATTTACATGAACCTAATAGAAACAAATCATATATACATTGATACAAGGCCATTATTAGGGTATTTCCTCTCAACATATTCCCTAATAATTGAAATCATAGACTCTAGATAAACAATAAAATCTAATAGGTAAAAAATAAAGAAATTTGATGATGATAAGAGAATAAATATTTATAAAATCAAGATGAGATCCATAATTGTATATCTAAGGTTCATTGATTCTTTTCAAAAACCCAAGTAACCTATTTTTACTGAATTTGATAATGGAAAAAACACTACCAACTATCAATATGTCTCTACTGACATTCTTGTTAAAGCCCATATTTCTTTGTTATTATCCGTAGGTGATAAAGATTTAAGAAAAGTTTCACATGAATCTTTTTCTATTAGAATCTATTTAAAACTAGATAAATGATATATGATTACTTCTTTGATTAGTCATTTATATAAAAGGTAGATGATGTTTACATTCATGACACCTTTTGTAACTTCAATCAAAGCACACCATGATGAATTTTATAAAATTATTATTGATCTATATAAAATTATTATTAATATCGATGTTGAAGTATAAGATATGATTATGTTTATTTATATGGATAATTCACACAACAAACTAATTGAAAATATGATGCAAGATAAGAATATTTATCCTCAAAAGTGGTTAATTAATCTTTTTCATTCTAAAGAACTTCATAATAAAAATAATGTAAAGTTTGGGGTAGAGATCATCACATTAGGGTAGACAAAATAACAAGAGTATGAAGAAATATAATCACCAGAACAATATAAAGAACCAAAACCAAAATCAATCTAGCATAATAGGTCTATGTACCAGTATATGAAAGTCCCATGTAATAATTGTGGAAAACCTTGACACATTAGTCTATAATTCCACAATCCCAAACTAAAATAAGATCATAATGAACTTGAAGACCAATCCCTATTTGTAGATACATTATATGGTAATGTTAACGTTTTGAATGTCTATAAGTGTAATTTTTATGATGATTGGGTCTTTGACTCTAAGTTTTCATTCCACAAGCATCCCTATATAGATTCCTTCTTTTAATTGACTTAGAGAGTAGAGGGAGAGGTTATCTTTGGAAAAATTAGGAGTTTTTATTTACAAGGTAGAGGATCTATTTTGCTAGAACTTGATGACCATTAAATTTTTACATTAATTGATTTTAGGTGGGTCCCCAAACAACATAGAAATATTATCTCCCTAGGGGTTCTAGAATAGAAACTATTTAAATTCATGTTTGAATCAGGTTTCCTGAAGATCTCTAAAGGATCTTGAATAGTGATAAAGGTTCTCTTGTGGATGGGATTCATATATTAGATGGGAAAACCCATTATAAAAATCTATACAACACATATGTCATGAAAAATAACAATACTATGCTATGAAACATGATGTTGAGGCATATAATCTCCAAGTGTAATACTTGAGACCCAACTATCGTAGGTAAACACCATATTATAGACTATCACACAATGTACACTCTAAAGAGCCTTTATTCATGAGCATATTTAAAAGTTTAATTTATGAATTTCAGAATTTTATTAAAAAAATGAACTTCATATTTAAAATATTCATAAATATATTAACTAAAGTTGATTTTTTTTCTTCAGAATAGTTGATTTTTAAGTGAATAATGAAAAATACATTTTTACAAAAACTATAACTTTTATGAATTTATCATTATATAAAAAAGACCTAAATGTTTATAAAACCTTTTAAATGTCCAAATATGTGTTTAAGGAGGAAAAATATTTGTTTTTAAAAAACTGTTACTAAATTATAAAACCTATGTTTAGCATTTTATGAATTTAAGTAACATTTTCAAATAAAATAAAACATTTCTGCTCTTTTTTGTTTAGTTAAATATTATTTTTGTATAATTCGGTTTTAGATTACTTTGGGAGCCCAAAAAAATTTATTTGTTTTATAATAAAACAATTTATTCCATGAAAATAAAATTAATTAATAATTTTATCAAAAATATAATTTTTTATGTTTAAAAATACACTTTTTCTAAAAAACATGTTTTACGCACGCTAATGTTAAAATTAATTTTCCTGATAAAAATTAATTTTATTTGATAAAATGGAATATATAATTAGAATTAATGTGTCTAAATTAAGTAACAATGCCAATATTATTTTTAGGAATTGAAAATAAATTACTTATATTAAAGATTAATTGCCACGGTAAAAGTAAAATGGTTGTTTTCAAAGAGTAATTTCATAATAGGTATAAAAATTTCATCTAAATAAATTAGATTAATATTTTTAAAATAATGTATCAAATATGATTTCTTTACATATAAGAAAATATATAAACACTCATTCAATTAATAATTAATAGAAAATAATAAAAAAACTACTATTGTATAAAAATACATTTTTCAATAGAAATAGTTTTTCCTATATCTTATGTTTTAATTTAAAAGATGATTTTATCTCATTTAGAAGATGAACTAGATTAAATAGTGTCGAAATAATGATTCATAATGTCAAATTTTTTTAAGATGGTCATCTTATATTTTTAGTAATAAAATAATTACCATGGCTATTTTTTAATCAAGATTAATAAGGGTTAAAATGGGAAAATGAAGTATCATTATAGAATAAAAAACACCACTAAATGTTTTGTAAACACTTTTATAGAGGTGGGTTTTAAAAAACCACCACTAAATATTATTATTTTTAAAACTTTTAATAGTATTCTTTAAAAAACTATCACTAATTCATATCAGGTTTTAATAGACCATCGCTAAATTATAAGGACAGAATATTGAATATTGAATATTGTATAATTAATTGTTATTAATTATTATTAATAATAATAATTATTTATAATTTAAAAAAATTTATTATTTATTATTTTCAATTTTATTTAATTATTATGTGTTTATTTGTAATTATTAATTATTTATAATTATATTTTAATAATTATTTGAAAAATAAATTAATATTTAGTGAATTTGAAAATAAGACTAAAGAATCAAATGATCATAACATTTGATCTGAGTGCCCATTTTATATCCATAACCTATCAAATCGAATATTACGAACTTAATAAAAAGATTTTAATTAATAATTTGGAAATATATAAGAGTAAAAAATGTACTACTGTTATAAGAGAAGTTGAAAATCAATCTTCAACTTTAAACAACCATTACTTTTGATTACGATATCTGTTTGTGATCTGCGACCTGTCAAATTGTAACATAAAATGATCTCAACACTATATTGATCACAAGTACCTTGGTGATTATTTTTTAAGGTAAAAAGGTCCATAAGTTGTAACAAATAGAGTTTTTAGTTGGGGTACCCTTATTTTCAATCATTCGATGGTATTCATATGATTTTTCAATGGTCTATGATTTCATTCCAAGAGTTTACATTCCTGTCGAAATAATGGTGTTTCATTTGTAGCTATCTTCTCTCTTTATTGAATTTTATTTATTATTTATATTAATTATATATTTAAATTTATATATATTTTTCAATATTAATTTAGAATTATATATAAGTGTAGATATTTAAATGTCTTTGTGTATATTTTTATAAAAATATAAATATTTATATGTATTAATATTTATATTCACATCTATATATACTATGTTGGTATATATAAAGATAATTATAATTATATATATATATATTTATTTATGTGTATTTATATGTATTTATATATATTTTAATTATTTAAAAGTATTTTTTATATGTATTTATTGATATTATACAGGCATGTGTGTGTGTGTGTGTATTTATGTATGTATGTATGTTTTTAAGAATTTAAATTTATATGTGTTTATATATATATATATATATATTAAATTATATTTATTTATAATTTTATTTATATACAATTATTATTAAGTATATATATGAATTTATATATGTGTTTTTATTTATATACAATTATAATTATGTATTTATGTATGTATGTATTTATTTTATTTATTATTCATATATTATATATTGAAATATTATTTATTATTAATTTATTACTTATTAAATATATATTGATTTATTATTTATTTAGTATTAATCTAATATATATCAATTTATTATTTATTATTTATTATTTATTAATAATATAATATTTAATATATAATATATAATATATAATATGTAATATATAATATATAATATATAATATGTAATATATAATATATAATATATGGAAGAGATTATACGGCTCAATCACCATTCACTTCGATAGGCATGATGTGATTGAGGTTTGCGACTCGCATCCTGCTGTTGGTGCGTCCATCATCAGCGTCTGATGCCTGAATCCATTCCCGCGTCCTGCTGTCGGTGAGTCCACCATTGACGTCAACCCAGATTCAATCCGGTGTCCTGTTGTCGGTGCGTCCATCACCTGTGTCCCGTGTTTTTCTATCGGTGCGTTCACCGCTGACATCAACTATGGATCCCTACCTGCAGATCTGGTGAATCGGAAGGGTTCTGATGTTTCATGTGGTGTGACGGGTTCTAGAGATGCACTGAAGGCTACAACATTAGATTGCAAAAAATCAGCCTCAGATCCTCCCTTGGCTGTTTGATCTATTGATGGGCTGGTGAACCTTGCTTATATGGTTCGTTCTGCGTTGAATGGTGATGCACAACACCCTGCTCAGGGGGTTGGTCCCGCGTCAAATGGGTAGGGTCCGCACCATGTATGGTCGATGACCTAACTGAAAAGATCTCACACATTTGTGGTTTTGTGGGCTGGAGATGCGTCTCACTGAGCAGGTTTTTTTATTTATTTTCTTTTCCACTCTTCAGATCTGAAACTGAAGGCATGGGGATTCAGCTCAATCTCTCTTAATCCTAGATTCCTTAATATCCATGAATGGGACTGCACTTTCAACCTACTGGAGGTATACAATTCTTTAGTACATGTTTAGGTAAAGGTATTTGGTTTAAAACAGATTCTATGGCACCCTAACATTTTATATGACATTTCATTGTCAATTGCAGTGACAATTAGATTGGATACGGAAATAGAAATTGCTAGATTTGGGCACTACACACCATTATTGGTTGAAGTTGATTTGGATTATGTATTAGTTGATCTTGTTGTTCTCTCAATAGATGAGGATGATATTGACTTAAGAATTGAGTATGAAAAACATCCCAGTTTCTATTCAAATTATAAATCTATTAGGAATGAAGTCCCCAACTGCAGGAGGAAAGGTGGTGGCTTAGGCTTCAATGGGAGCAGAACCGTGAAGCAAGGGGTTTCAGGTGTGCTAAACATAATAACAAACCTAAGAAGAATGGATCTAGTTCTGTGTTGGATGGTATTTGGTAATGGTGTTTTAGGTGGTCTGAATGGTTAGGTTGACAATAGATCACAGACTCCGGGTGGAGGCCCGTATCCTGGAAGGGTTGACCTGAAAATGGATTCACAGGAATGCGACACACAGATTGATTCAATTATGGATGCGCATAATCCTCCAATTATGGTTGGGACCTTGAGTGTGGACAAGAGACCTATGGAAGGTGTTTCAGGTAAGCTGACTTCCAAGTCCTGGGTGCAAATTTTTGATGACGATACTGCTGATGATATCACTAAAGGTATAGGTGAGCAAGGGTGTGGTGATTCCGTTGTTGATTTTTATTGTTCGGAGAAGATGGAAGTTTCAATTCAAGATAAAGTGGACAAGGATTTGATTCTAGAACAATATTTCACTTCCTCTAGTAGGAAGGGTAAAGCTAAGTTAGTTTTGGCCTCTCATCACCCTGATAAGAAGAATGCAGTGAGTATCACTACCTCTGATCCTGGACAGTCCCCCTTTCCTAAGAAGACCATGGAGAATATTTATGGGTTGGATAGGGATGACAAGGGAGGGGCCTGATATAAAGGTAAGACTTGACAGTGGGGTCATCATCCAAAAAATTGAAGATGAGGATGTGGTCATGGTGATTGGGCTGGTGAATGATGGTGTGTCATGTCCACAATGTCTTCTTCCAAAGGGATCACATTGGAGCAGAAAAAACTTAGGGAAAAGTACTCTGTGCTATTCAGTCAAAGGAACTCACAGTTTGAATGGGAAACTGCTGACGATGATGATGACTCTGATCATGTCTTTGGGAATGACCCTCTTATGGATTTCTAGATTTCTTTTTTGGATGTGGGAATGCCTTTTGAACCCATCAATTTTCTTTATCATCTTTACTTTTTTTAATAAATTTTCTAGGAGCGGGCTCACCAGTCTCCTGAACCTTTTGAGCATATAATATATAATTATCATTTAATTGTTATTTACTATTAAATTCTTATTATTAATTATTATTTATTATTCAGTTATTATAAGTTATTTATATATTATATATTTTTTCTTTACTTATTATTTATTTTTTAATTATTATTTATTTTTTCTCTTTTAATTATTATTAGTTTATTAAATAATTAATAATTAATAAATAATAAATAATTACTATTTAAGTTTCATTTAAGTATTATTTATTATTTATTTTTTATGTATAAATTATGTATAAATTATTTATTTATTATTTAATTATTGATTATTATACGTTATTTATTAAAGTATTATTTATTATTTATTATTCATTATATATTTATTATGATTTATTTCTAATTTACTCAATATATAATATATAATATTTATTATTTATTTATTATTTATTATTATTATTATTTATGTATATGCATTTCCATATACTTATATATATATATATATATAGTATATTAATGTCTCAATACTCATGACATGGAGAACTTGCTAGAGTGGTATAGTCTCTGCAGAATTGCAGAATAACCTTGAGGTAAGAGCTTCAAATATCACCCTACACATATATATTCTCAATTTTGAAAGAATTATGAATAATAATTTATAATAATAATATGTAATGAAAAATTAATAATTAATAAATAATAAATAAATAAAAACCATCTCTTAATATTTCATGATGTTTTTTGAAAATCACCGTGAAATGTTTCGCAATATCACATTCTGTGACGATTTTGAAAAACCACCATGAAAAAATTTAGCAGTGGTTTAAACCACCATAAAACCCAAAAAAAAACCACTACTAAATAATATTTTTCCTATAGTGTATCTCTAATTTTTAATAATTAAAAGGTCACTTACACCTAGAAATCAGTATTAGGTATGAAAGTCATGCCTACGTGCCTTAGAGAGACCCAAGTTTTTCATACATAAATATCACATCCTTTTAGATGAATATTCAATACATTTCATAAACTCACACCCAAGGACCATACTATTTCAGTGTCATTGGAGACTAGAAACGCAATATTCTTATTTCATGACAGATCTTCAACATAACCCACAAATATCTTCTCACAAAATACTCCTCTTAATAATACCCTAAACCTTTCTTCATAACCAGTGGAAGTAAATATAAGAAAGGGAGAGCTCAGATTCTTTGTAAGGGTTAACATATGAGATATCAATATATGATCATATGAAATAGTAAGATATGAATAAGCTTATGTGATCATGAAAAGAACTTATAAAGTTCATACCCAACCTGTCATTGATCATAAACATGAGTCATGAAATAAATCTTTATCATTTTAGAAAAACATGTCCTATAAGAGTGATAAATCATCATAAATCAACCATAAACCATAATCCCAAGTTATAAAAATGTGGCACCATTATAAATATAGAAAACCATTTCATATGATAAGGTTAACTACCAATACCATCAACACAGTGGACCAGGACTTATCAACCGTTTCTCATTGTGGATTAGGACACACCTGTTTCCCATAGTAGATTAGGACCCACCTATTTCCCATAGTGGATCAAAACTATCTTTTTTCCCAGAGTGGATCATGCCCATTGACTTGCTTCCTATCATTATCTCATGAGATATAAATATTTACCAATGCATTGGAAGGAGATATAGGTTCCACCCATATCATAATGAAAACCATACATATGTGTGCCACAATATCATAAAACATTCATCTTATCATCACATCATAATTCATTTAATTAAAAATGGTTTCATAAGCATTTCATCAATTCACCATGGCATAAAAAATTAAAAATAAACTAGTTTTATAAAAATTTTATCAACAAAAACATTAAACATCTAGGTAAAGAATAAGGATGGAATCATTCAATATTTTCCCTAAAAAGCATAATTTACATCAATGGATGCCATATTAGATGGAAAATGATATAGAAATATCACTTGAAAAATTTCTAAAGGTAACTAGCTTTAAAATTTTAAAAAAACTTTTTAAAACATAAAACATTTTCAAAATCCTTTTCTTTGAATATAACCATGGAAACTTATAAAGGAATCTTTAAATTTAATTTAAAACATTTCTTGAGAGAAATATCCTTTCCATTATGAAAATCAATAAAAATTCATAAAATATTTTTGAAATAATTTTCTTTGAAAATAAAATTCTTAACTTATAAACAAATATTTAAAATAACGAGTGGTCACAATGGAATAAATTCTGTTCATGCCGTGCACATTAAAGCAAAGATTAATTTCATATTTTTTGTAAAATCCAAACACAAATTGTATGGAAAATGACATGAAGACTCCTTTCATTATTTTAAAAAAGTGAATCATGGGTAAAAATTACTTTAATAAATCATTTTAATAATTTTAAAAATATTTTTAATTTTTTTAGAAAACATGAATTTGAAAAAAGAGTATTTTCGAGTGAAGATAGAAATAAAGTCTGTTTTCATTAAAAAAATTATTTTGAACACTTAAGTGCATAAAGGGAAGAAAATTAAAGGAAAAAATTTATTCTAATTACATAACCATAATATAAGAAAATTTATGTGTTTCTTGAGAGATGGATCATAATATTTCATCATAGAAATCATAAACATAAACAATCCTGATAAACAATGATATTGTATCATAAAACCCTTACAACTTTGGTAAATTTTGAACCATAAAACCCATGATAGAGATATAATAAAATGGATATGTAAATACTAATAATATTCAGGATAATAATCATAAAATAAATTCATGTACAATATATACACCATATAAAAGAAATATGTGTTGAATATGGCATGTGTTTCACAGAAGTAAAATGTGGCACATAAATCCATAACCATAAGTCTCAACTTCATCCATAAACATTATAACCACATGTATAATAAATATTATATATATATATATATATATTATGTAACCATACTTATATGTTCCATATCATATATAATTTACTTATGACTTTTCATTACCTGTTAATTAACAATTCAATGTTAGAGTTATGTTTCTGATAATAAATTTATTTTTCAAGTATGTTTTGATTTGGTATTTTTGGTCCTATTAAATTGATAATGGTTGAGAAATATATATAATTTTAATGATTATATAAATACCATATATATTTTCTATAAATAAATTTAGAGTATTTTATAAAAGTTAGAGATTGATAATGTAATACACCATTCATGGAGACGGTATGCCGTACGTATACATGAAAGTTGTTTCCATTTTCTTGATGGATTTAAAGAAATAAAGGTAAATAATATATTACCATTAAATAACCATTTTTATGTCATATATATCACATATTTTCATTAAACCTATCCTTATTACCTTCCATGTAAAGCATTAACGAATCACATCACTTTTCGAGGTGATAGTTCACCATACACATGAGTGACATTATTGTATTCCCATAGAATGGAAAGTGAGAGGGTATACATGATATAAAAATTTTATAAGTATAATAATATCATAAATTTTATATATAAAAATTAAATCCATCATTATATCTATCCATGATAGGTGGTGATAGAAAACAAATAACATCGGTCCGCGAGATGGTAGTCCACCGTAAACACGAATAATGATTTCTTGTCTTATTTGATGTAAGTGGAGATGGATATAGGTTATTACATTAAAATAATAACATATAAGTACATATTATATAATTTTGGTATTATTTTCTCATATTTGTAAAATATTTAATGGATTTATTAGAAGAAGTAAAAAAAACGAATAGTTAAAAACATTACCTCTTATTCAGACAATCTCTTTAAGTGTAACCTTAATCCTTCCTAGATTAGATTTATGATCTCAAAAATTAATTTTATATCTGGGTAGGTAATTAAGGAATACATTTGGGTATTTGTTTTCCAAAAAAGGGTTATGGAAGTGTGAATGTGAGAGTATAGAGGGTGGCATTTTATAAGTTAGGTGAGTGACACACTTGTATTTTTTGAAAAGAAAAAGGTGTACCCACATTTTTCACATGAAAAATTACTCCAAAATGGTCTATTATAGAACCTTATAGGTGATAAGGTCTATATATGGCCATAAAATTGTTTCTTTACAAGTTTATAGGTCATTTTACCCCTTATTTTTTTAGTTTAACCCCTCATAAACCTGTTTTAATGTTAACCATGGTAATTAATTTTTAATATTGTTACAATCCATTATGGTAAAAAACTTAATTTTAAATTATTTTATAATTTAAATAATTTTGATTAAAAATATGTAATCTATTTTTCCAAATTCAATTCATAAAAGTGTAAAATTTTAATTTAAAATTAATATCATAGACGCGATGAAAAATAGTTTTCCAAAGAGAAACATTTCAAAGGTTTATAAAATTTTAATATTCCAATGAAATAAATTGGTTCAATAGATATATAACTGATTTTTTTAAATTTAAAACAATATTAAAATAATTTGTAAATTATAAATGATTTAAAAAAATGAAAATTATTATTAAAAACTAGTATTTTCACTATTCATTGAAAAGTTTATCTTTTCAGAAAATTTCAAAAATTCAATGCAAGATATTTTTTACATTACGATTTAAAAAATTAATATTATTTTTTCAAATAAATTTTCTAAAGGTGGAAAAAATTAATTTTAAAATAAGTTCACAAAAGAAGACAAAACTACTTTTTATAAAAATACAGTTTTTATGCATAAAATTGGATTTAATCTTATCTCTTGTATAGAAAAAAATAAGATTAATTTTACCATTTTATTAATTATATAATATAAAAATTTCATTAAAAAAAATTCAAAAAAGTTATTTGTTTAATTTAATGAGGTAAAATGCATTTCTGTGCATGAAAATAGTTTTTCCAAAAAATATTTCCTTTTTTTTCAAATGTTTTTTTATTTTGATTTCTAATTAATTGGTCACCAAATAATTCATTATATATACCTGGGTAAACCATATATTTTCATAATTTATTTAATCCTATTCATACCCTCTATTCAAATTGCTCGGAGATAACTATCATATTAAATAATAATATTTTAATAGTATGTCATGTTTTTTTAAACTTGATGTTACATGTAATACAAGCTACACTAATTATTTTGTGAAAGACATGATAAATTATGTGTTTCATGTAACAAATGATAAACATGGTATTACATGTAACAAAAAATATCCAAAAATATATATTTACTTGAAAAAATATTTTCAAAAATATTGGGGTGTTACATTCTACCAACTTTAAAATAAATTTCACCCTCAAAATTCATCAACTTGGTACAAAAAATTGAGGATAAATTCTTCCACATTACATCCAAAGGTTCCCATGTAACCTCATCAATATGGTGGTTTCACCACAAAACAATGACCAAGTGAGTTGTCTTGTTTCTTAGTAATTTATTTGTATTATCTAGAATCTCCACCAATTAATCCTCATAAGAAAGATCATACTCTAGCAGTATGAACTCTAAGTTCAGTACATTTGGTGGATTAGGTATGTAATTACTTAGGTGATATACATAGAACACATCGTGAAATTGAGATAGGTTTGGTGGAAGTGCTACGTGATAATCTATAGTATTGATACGATCAAGAATTTTAAAGGGACCGATATAACTACAGATTATCTTTATTTTATATCATAAGCACAATTTTATCATTTGGTTGTGCTTTGATCAATTTACAATTCATCTATTAATCCAAGAAATTAAGATAAAATTTTCATTCCTGAAGCACTAACAGATCACAAGATCCATAATATAATGACAAGTCATTCCTTTTATCTCTAGTTATAATCATAACAAAATGGTTTGTACAAGTTATAAAATACACATAAATTTTTATCCAGTAAAGTAATATATTGTTCTCTAAAATCTCATACAATGTTTAAATTAAATGATTCCTTAAATGGTTAACATTATGAGCCTTTCGAAATTAAAAATTTATAAATAAGGACACTAAATTTCCCAAAATCAACTTAACATTAATCCTATAAATATCCTTAATGAGCTCTTAATAGTCACATGCCAAATATGTGAATACCTTGGTCATATATTCTAATGAATCTTGGTAATAACCATAATTACCAAAAAATATCAATTAAAACATGTATTCTTCCTAATTCCTTGAATAAAACCATATATTATTGAATATTTTCCATAGATCCAATAATTTTGTAAAATCTATCAATAATAACATAAACCACATTTTCAATAAATTAATTATCAGTTTCGAGGTCATCATTACTATCAAATTTACTTTATCCAATTTAAACACTATTTTCTCAATATTAGGAATATATTGAAGGTTACCTTCACTTAATGAGGTGTTTTTTATAAAATGTTACCTTTCTATTAAATCACTTTTCTAGGTCCTCAGTAATTTCAATATATTATTGTAAATCCTTAATGAAAAACTTCTAATAATCAATAATTATATATTTCATAGTTATTATAACATAATTATTGAATTCCCACACATAAAACCTTTTATCATTACACTTAATTCTTAAACCATTAACTAGGATTCATCACCTTATTCTTTAATAACTCTTTCCTACAATATGAAATATTAATCATGTCTTAACATTTACCAACCTCAATTTAATCATGATTCTCATGTTTAACATAAACCATATTATTAGAACAACCCATACCTTTTATATATCATTCATGGTCTCTTCATCATCATCAATATAACCCTTACTCATACCACCTTTCTGATTCTATTCACAAGCTTCCCCTTAAGGACATAAATTTGTATAATGCTTATAATTTCCACATTTATAGCAGTAAAACATTGATGATTCCTTAGGGAAATCATTATTCTCATCCATTTCATTAACCAAAATTTTCATTTTTTATAAAAAATTACTTACTTAATATGTCATTTTCTACACTCAAAACATATTCACATCCCTATGAGACATTCCCATAAGAGATTCCTCCCACATTTTTGGAATATATAAAACTGAGGCTTCTTTACTCCTTGGTCACCACCACTAGAGGTCTTAGAAAACTCTATCCTTCTTTTCTTTTGTGTCTGAGAGTTGGTTGAGGTGTAAGTTATTAATCATATATCATGATAACTGGTTAGGAATAATCATAATATATTTCACTCTAGTTATCACCCCATTTGGTTTCTCATAAACAATTTTCTATCACATTCAATGTTAAGTCATTTTATTTTGGTCCCCTCCATTTACTAAAACCAAAAAACATAGTGTGAGTAATAATATTCATAGTGGGAAACCACATAATCAAGAAAAATCACTTATAGGACGTATAAATCATGAAAAATTATTTACAGTATATGACACATTAGGATTTACCTAGGTCATTAATGGTAATTATTTATACCCTTCTTGATGGTTGTAAAGTGTTTCTGAATTTCTAAGGAATATCCCCAGGAGTGTTGAACAAGGTGTATAAGAAGGCCTATTTTCATGCACCATACGATGATCAAGTCTATCTCAATGCACCCTTTTCAGAGTTATTAACCCTAGGTACCTCTTTTTTAGATCCACATCTACTTGTATTATCCAAAAAAGGATACAATTTATTGAAAACCACTCACTCTATTATTGGGCAGTGGGGACATTCACTTCTCGAAAGACAATTGGGTGGGTGATGATCCCCTTTTATTTCTGGGGTTCCCTGTGCTTGATATATTCTTCAAGGAGTCAATTTGATACAAACATTTCATTGAATCAACTCTCAATTATAACTATAAAATTATCTTCGATATCATATCTCTGGGGGTTGAGAAAAACATATGCATTTTTTTGGGCTCGCTGATAAGTTGCTTTAGTAGTAAGGTGAAACACAAAGGCATGCATGGGAACTTTTGTGCAGATGCCTTGGATACCAAGATTTGGTGTAAGTTCATTTTTTGAAACTCAAATTACTCATATGGAGGGTAAAGAACCTTGAGATACCTATGAATGAAAACATCAAAAGGCTAGGAATCAATTTTTTCTCTCAATGATGGTAATGTGATGACCCGGGAGTAGAGACAACTTGGCACCTTTTTTCCAGGAGTGATTGGGTGAGGTTTCTCTAGTAATTGTTTTTCATAGAAACTAAACCTCTACTAGCATGGGTACTCTACAAGATATCTATTGGATCCTTTCTTCCAAGGGGAAAATGGGATAATAGGAGTGGACTAGGGGCGTGAAAATCTAATAGTGATGGTGAGTTAGGATATTTTGGAGGAAAGGAACTCTATGAGGAATGGTAGGAAGACATATCTTATGGGCTTATAGATTATCTTTGAATCTTAGGTGGATAGGATAATCTATCTCCAAGGAGGAAGGGGGAGATCATAATTTCTTAGGAGCCTATTTTTGAGGTGTTGGAGGGGTCCTCTGGGTATCTGTTTTCCTAGAAGGGTTTTTTGGGTCAGGTGGAAGGAACCTATGAAGGGGATGAAGCTCAATATTGATGGATCCTGTGTGTGAGGACTCATGTGCGGAGGATGTATGGTTCTCAATAGCAACGACTCTGTCATGTTTGTATTTATCATCTTCTTTGGTCTAGGGAATGCAGTGGATGATAAGGTGATGGCTTTAGAAAGGGGCCTTATGCTGTGTGAGATTTATGGATTCAAGATCTGCATGGTGGCGACAGAATCCATGCTCCTGAAGGGATTTTTTGGAATCAACAAGTCTACACCTTTGGACCTTTCTTACATCCCAAATGAAATATTTAATGACATACTTGATATAAGGACCATCAACCTTGAGTGAGAAGTAAAATGTGTGTTTTTGAAAGAATTCTTTTGGAAAACATTATGTTTGACATAAACTAAAGTAGAAATCATTTGTTGGTCGGAGTGGACACTCAAGAGGGGGGTGAATTGAGTTCCAATTAAAATTTCTGTTAAAACATTGTCTAGTTAAAATCCCATGATTTATAAAATAAGTTAAACTGTAGTGAATTTATACAGATTGTAAATGTTCACTTAGCTTCTCAAATATTGATTAGGTATCAGTTAGTTTAACCACAAGATCAAACTAACTTTTGAAACTAATCTACTGATTTACAATAATTGTAAACACTTGCTAATTTAAATATCAAAGTAGCTTCAAAATAATTTTGTATTTTAAAGTAATAGCAGCGGAATAAATATAATATATGTCATATACATTAAACTTAAATAAAAGATTCACAATAGATATAACAAGAGGTTCAGTCTCAAACTGAGACTTAGTCCTCTCAAATTTATATAAATTTGATCCACACCCTGGATCAGGGTTAACAATAGTTTACAAAACTGTCCAGGCTACACAGGGACCTCTACCACTGTTCTACGTGGGAAAAAAAGCAAAGACCAGGCCACACAAGGACCTCTTCCACAGTTGATATGGGTAAACAAGTGATAAGAGATTTGGAGTGAGGATTTTGATATCCTCCAGCTCAGTGCAGGAGACAGTGTGTGTATAAGAAATACAGAGTACACCACACTTCTTGAAAGTTAATAAATAAATCACGTAGAGAAGATAGATAAGAGTTCAGAAAGCTCTAGTGATTATCAATGCAGCCTGGGACTCGTTGGATTCAGCAGGAGTGCTTCTGAGTCCTTCTCTGGTTTTTCTATTGAAAAACAGAGTGTCGTAGTTCAGCTTGTCTTCTACAGGAGTGAGAATGATCTCTTGATTCATCGTGTGTTCTTTAGAAATGTAGGATTGCATGTATGGAACTTCTTTGATGATCGTGCAATGTTTTCTTCACAGTTGTGCTCTGGATTGTTCTTCTGTTCAGTACAGAGCTCGCATGTATTTTAGTATGTGTGTCGAGACGTGTCAAGCGCGCGCGTTCTCTAATGCAGCTCAATCTTCTTTATATTCCACAAGTTCTGGTAGTAGGAATGATTCCCTTTTCATAGGTATGAGATACAGTTTCCTGTCAAGACAACAACTAGCATTAAATAACATTAATTTCATTAAAAACAAAAAATATGACCGTTAGCATTATTTAAAATAATATTGACAAAATCTTAAGAAATGGTGTCACAGTGATCATGGAAACAGTGTCTTCTTCACGATGTCTGATCACGGTGTCTGGTCACAGTGAGTCCTTCACGGTGTCTGGGTTACGGTGAGTGGTCACGGTGTCTGGTCACGATGTCTGGTCACGGTGTCTGGTCACGGTGTCTGGTCACGGTGAGTCCTTTACGGTGTTTGAGTTACGGTGTCTGGTCATGGTGAGTCCTTCACGGTGTCTGGTCACGGTGTCTGGTCACGGTGTCTGGTCACGGTGAGTCCTTCACGGTGTCTGGTCACGGTGTCTGGTCACGGTGAGTCCTTCACGGCGAGTCCATACTTAGACAAAAAAATCTGTATTTGGACTAAGACAGTGATATGCAGAATATGAGTTAAGGTTACTCATTAGAGATAATATATGAGAGAATTGTAATTATGAATAAAACATGTAAAGAGTAATTAACATCCATAAGATTTGTTATTATAAAAACATGATATGCACCTATTGTTGAGTTTGAAGAGAATTAGCAAGATGTGCACTGAAGATCAAGATTAATTAACAGTAATGAGATTTGTGATTATTAAAACATGATTAACACATGAGGAGTCCAACAATATCCCCCTTTTTGATGATCACAAATCACATATAGGCAGAATATAAAAGATATGTAACATTAAAGATACTAGCATAGAAAAAAAATTATAGAACAGATACTTGCAGTTTTTCTCCCCCATTTATACTATTATAGAACTGATACTTATAGGTTTTTCTCCCCCTTTTGGGATTATCAAAAAGTATAGAAATGGAGATGAAAATCGGCAATTATCATTAACCAAAGCATTCATAATACAAAGTACAATAGAAGTACAAACTGGAAACAAGAAATGACATCCCATAAAAAAGAAAGACAGGCGGTAAACTCTTTAGGGATCCATTTTTGTCTTGCCTTTATCAACAACAGGAGCTGGTGTTGAAGTAGAAGAAGGCATATAAGAGGTAGAAAATGAGGGTAAGGGTAGACCTTCAATAATAGATGGAGCCAAAGTAAGAGCAGTAGAAGATCTAGGCTTAGGTTGGTCAAGAATGACTGGCCGGATCTGAGAAAGGGCTTGGCTAACTGTCATGGTAGTAGATGCTAAGGCAGGAAGTCCAGGTCTAAGGGGTGCAGCAGCTGGAGCAACTATAGCAGTACTCTGCACATGAAGATACAGCTTCAAAAGATTGATGAAATCAGTAATGATTTCACCACCATACTGCATAGCCTTTTCAAAATCATCCTTATTCTCCAGAAATCTGTCCAACAATCTGGTGAACTCTAAAAGTTTATGAACTTGAGCTTTAAAAGCTTGAGTCACCAGAGGGATGCTCAGATTTTCCACAAGATATCTAAAGTGATCTGTCATGTCACTTTTAGAGAAAATCCGGGAAATATACAAATCTATTTTCTTGGAGATCTCTTGTTGAGCATCATTGGCTATCTTTGAATGGATCCTAACCAAGTCCAATGCTCTATCACTGTTCTTAATTACTTCTGACAAAGAGGATAGATCCAAGCCACTGAAGGCATTCTGTAATTCTTCCTTAATTAAGGATCTCAGCAGAGAATCATCCAAAGCAGGTGTGGAGGTCTGACCAGAAGCAGGTGAAGCCTTGACAGCTTCGGTTAGAACTTTGAGCTGTTTCAGAACTTTTTGCAGACATATAGTGTATTCATCTGTAAGATTATTTAGAGTTTCCACAAGCTCTCTCATGCATTCTAGCATCTCCGTGTGCCTTTTTCCAATCTTTTCATCAAAAGATAGAAGGTAAGGATGAACTTGAGACACAATCTCCATAGCAAGGAGGGAATCAGAAGACTCAGGTGAAACAATAGTAGGTGTAGGGGTAGAAACAGGAGTAGGCTCTGATCTCATAGATAGCTCATTCTACAGACTTGCTACCATACTTTTTAGATTTGCAACATCAGCACTCAGCAGCTTATTCTCTACTCGGGCTTCTTGAATTTCTTGGATCATCCTTGGTTGAATATGCAAGATAATATTTTCCAAGAGAATTGATGCATCTTCTTGACTTAATTGGGTCACTGAGCAAGGTTGAGTGGAGACAATTTTCTCAAAACCAGCTAACAAAGTTTCACCAAAAGCTATCAGATCATCTTTGGTTACAAAGGAATGAAGCTCAAGTAAGGATACAGGTAAAGTTAGAGGCTCAGATTCTGGTTGAGGGTCAGAGTCATCTTCAGATTCATATTCTGATCCATATTGAGGTTGGGGCTCTGATTCTGGTTCTGAATGAGCTAAGGACTTCAGTTGAAATAGAGAAGAAAGATCCATTCCAGTTTTATTTACTTGCTGTGACTCATTCACATCATAAAAGCTTGGGAACTCATACCGAGAGTGTACAGAGAAAGTGACAGAAGGTTGAGAAGCTGCACCAGATCCAGCTTCCACTATATCAAGATTTCGAGTTTCCTCCCCCTCAACTTGTGCTTCCCTTTCAGATTCTTGAGGTTCAGGAACATGGAAAAGATCCACAGGATCATCCTTAATCTCTTCAGCAAATTCTTTCCTTTCCATCTTAAAGGCAATTTCCATTCTTTTTTCAGTGGAATAATATCAGGAATTGATTGTTCCACTGGATAAGCTTCCAGACTTGCTTCTTTCTCAACAGAAATAGTATCTTCAACAAAAACTTCCTCAAAGGTTTCTTGCTATTCTGAACCAGGAAAAACTAATTTCCTTGCAGCATTGGGATGAGCTTCTTCCTCATGAAGAACAACTGAAGGATCCTCAGTCCTTTCCTTTTCAACAACAACTTCCTCTCCTTGAGGTATTTCAGCAGGGATAATAGTAGGGACAACACCCCTTTCCTCTTCAATAGGAACTGTTTCCATTGGAGATATTACAGATTCTTCTCTAGGTGGAACTTCAGCTATTACTTCTTCTTGTTCTTCTTTTTCTGAGTACTCAGCCACTTCATCTGGTTTCAAACCAGGATCAGCTAGGTTCTTCGGCCATCTTGGATAGTCAACAAGATTAAAATTTTTATACAGTTGATCACTATCCTCAACCCATTTCTTTTTCCATGGATTCCATTTAATCTTCATCCTTCTGATGATAGGCATGGATAGGCAGAAATCAAAGTCCTCTAATTTTTCTTCATTCGGACCAACCATTCCTTTTGAGACTAACATGGCTGAAATCATCCTTGAATAAAAAAGGGAGGTGGATTTGGAAGTTACTTTGATCAGCTCACAGATATGGTTGATAACATACTTACACAGATTGATCTTTTGGCCATTCTTCAACAGGTGAATCAGGAACACATCCTGATACTTCATCACAACAAAATCTCCTTTTCTTGGACTAACCTAATTCTGAACAAACTTGAACAAAAGTCTTGTCTCCCCATCCAGTTCAGCACCTATGGCTCTTCGCTTGGTTCCATTTCCAGTTAGATTTTCCAAAGTGGTTTCTAGGTCAAAGATGTCAGTTGTTGGAGGAGGGTCTCTTTGGTAATCTTCACGCACTCCTTCATGTAGAATTCTTAGGCATTCATCCCACAACATTGAAGAGAAAGAGCACTTCTGACCATCGATCCAGCTGGTCACCAAAAAGATTTCTCCAAACTCAAAAGAGAACTTCACATACTGATAGAATTGAGATACAAGCCTCAGGTAAATCGGTCTATTCTATCAAGTGAACCATTCAAGCCATCCTTGTTCTTTTAAAACTTTCAAAACTAATGATCTGCTAGACAACAACCATTCAGGGCAAACCTATTTTTCAGTTACAACTGTATGGCTTACCAGGTTTGGGTTTAGAGGTCCTTCGGGCACTATCCTCGGTATCCTCCTTTGTTTCTTAGAGCGGCGCTTCTCAGACGAGGGTGAATATGGACGCTTCATCCTTGGCATTCACTAAAGGTTCGGGCGGGAGGGAAAAGAAGGTCCAGGAGAGAATTCGGGTAAGGAGTCGAATGAAACCCTTAAGTTTTATCATTTGGGAATTTCAAACGTCATAAAAACACAAACGCGGGAAATCAAATAGCGGTGAAATAAAAATTACTCCGATACGGGTAAAAATAAAATAAAAATAATAAAAAATTATCATACTTCTCACGGTGAGACATAAAACTAGCCATCACGGTGAGACAGTTTATAGTCATCACGGTGAAACAGTGAGCAATTTATATAGTCACGGTGAGACAGTGAGTTGTCAGACCGTGAGCATAAAAACAATAACTTAGAAACAGTAAGATATTCATTTATGATTAATCATACCAAGATAATGTATGATGTAGTCTAATCTTTCAGAATTTAATGGTTTAATGAATATATCAGTAAGTTGATATTCAGTACCAATGAATTACAAAGTGATATCACCTTTTTGATAATGATCCCTCAAAAAGTGATGTCTTACATCAATATGTTTTGTCCTAGAATGAGAAAAATGATTCTTAGAAATATTAATAGCACTTGTGTTGTCACAATTTATTGAGACATGTCTGAATTGATATCCATAGTCTAGTAATGTGTGTTTCATCCACAAAATTTGTGCACAACAACTTCCAGTAGCTATGTATTCAGCTTCTGCAGTTGACAATGCAACAGAATTTTGTTTCTTACTACACCATGATACTAGTGACTTGCCTAAAAGATGACATGTTTCAGAGGTGCTTTTTCTATCTAGCTTACATCCAGCAAAGTCAACATCAGAATAACTAACTAGTTCAAATGATTGTCCTTTGGGATAGAACAATCCTAAATTGGGAGTATGGTTGAGGTATTTGAAAATTCTATTTACAACATTTAAATGTGACTCTTTAGGGTTAGATTGAAAATGATCACACATACACACACTAAACATAATATGAGGACGACTAGCAGTCAGGTAGAGTAGACTTCCAATCATTCCTCTATAAGTGGTTTGATCAACAGATTTACCATTTTCATCAAGATCCATCTTACAAGTGGTACTCATGGGAGTGTCACTACTTTTTCTGCTATCCAATACAAAATGTTTTAAAAGATCTCTAGTATATTTACTTTGAGTTAAAATAATTCCATCATTATTTTGAAAAATTTGAAAACCAAGAAAGAATTTAAGTTCACCCATTAAACTCATTTCAAATTCATTTTGCATCATGTTTGAAAAATCAGTACATAAAGAATTTTTAGAAGATCCAAAGATAATATCATCATCATAAATTTGTACTACTAAGACATCTTTAGAAATTCGTTTTATAAAAAGAGTAGGATCAGCTATTCCTTTTGTAAAACCTTTAGAAATTATAAAAGTACTTAATCTATCATACCAATCTCTTAGAGCTTGCTTTAAACCATATAAAGCTTTTGATAATTTGAAAATATGACTTGGAAAATGAGGGTTTGGAAAACCAGGTGGTTGTTCAAAAAAAACATCCTCAGCAATATATCCATTTAAGAATGCACTCTTGACATCCATTTGATATAGTTTGAAATGTAGATGTGCAACATAAGCAAGTAAAATCCTAATAGCTTCTAATCTGGCTACTGGAGCAAAAGTCTCCTCATAGTCAATACCTTCTTCTTGACTATAGCCTTGTGAAACTAGTCTAGCTTTATTTCTAACTATGTTTCCGAATTCATCTACTTTATTTCTAAACACCCATTTTGTGCCTATTGTGAAAGTGTCCTTAGGTCTTTCAACAAGATTCCAAACTTTATTTCTTTTAAACTGATTGAGTTCTTCTTGCATAGAAATTACCCAAAATTCATCATTAATAGCATCATCAATGTTTTTAGGTTCAAGCTGTGACAAGAAGGCTTGATGTTCAACCTGATTTCTAAGAGAAGCTCTAGTCTGTGTCCCTCTATCAAGATTTCCTACAACAACATCTAAAGGATGATTCTTCAGAATTCTAGTTGATCTAGTAAAGGTAGGGCTAGAAATTTCAGGTTCATCAATAGGTTGGGAAACAACAGAAGTAGGTTCTGGAAAATTTACAGAACTGGACGTTTTAACTATAGGTCCACTGTCTTTATCATTAAGGTTCAAAAAAGAGAGATCATCTTCAAGATTTTCAAGAGAGGTTTTAGGCTCATGTGGATCAGTTTCATCAAACTTGATGTGAACCGATTCTTCCACACACTTCGTTCTCTTATTGAAAACTCTATAGGCTTTACTAGAAATAAAGTAACCTAGGAAAATTCCTTCATCACTCTTAGATGCAAATTTGTCGAGATTGTCTTTAGTATTAAGAATAAAGACTTTGCAGCCAAAGACTTTGAAGTAGTTAACTTTAGGTTTCCTATGGTTCCACAACTCATAAGGTGTCCTCTTAAGAACAGGTCTGATTAAGACTCTATTGATAACATAACAAGCTGTATTTACAGCTTCAGCCCAAAAATAAACAGGTAGGTCATACTCATTAAGCATAGTTCTAGCAATTTCTTGTAGAGTTATATTCCTTCTTTCTACTACACCATTTTGATGGGGTGTCCTAGGGGCAGAGAAATTGTGACTATAGCCATTATGAGAGAAGTAAGATTCAAATTCATGATTCTTAAATTCACGACCATGATCACTTCTCAGAGTTTTAATCTTAAGTCCACTAAGGTTTTCAACAGATTTGGAGTATTTAACAAAGTAAGAACAAGCTTCACTTTTGTGAGCTAGAAAATATACCCAATATATCTAGTAAAGTCATCTACTAAGACATAGACATAGTGCTTCCCATTTAAGCTAGAAACTCTAGATGGTCCAAATAAATCCATGTGAACCAACTCGAGAGGTTGAAAAGTTTACACTTATTTCTTTGATTTGAAATAAACTTTATGTTGCTTTCCCTTTTGATAGGGATTAAAAACTTTGTCATTTGGAAACTGAAGTTTGGGTAGGTCTCTAACTAAGTTCTTCCTAGTAAGTTTTCTAAGCGAGTGTATATTGCAGTGTCCTAATCTTCTGTGCCAAAACCAAGACTCTTTATGAAAAGCATTTAAACAAGTAATATTCTGCTTAGCTAAAGAATTTAAATCAACATCATAAACATTTTCATTTTACAGGGCAGAAAATACTAAAGCATGTTTAGAATTAAAAACATTGCACGAATCATTTTCAAATTTAACATTAAAACCATCATCACATAACTAAGAAATACTTAACAGATTATATTTAAGTCCATCAACAAATAAAACTTTAGAAATTAATACTTAGTCAGTGTTACCAATCTGGCCTAAGCCGATGATTTTCCATTTAGAATTATCACCAAAGGTGAAAAAACCTCCATCAACTCTGACTAAGATTTTAAAGCATGAGAAGTCTCCAGACATATGTCTTGAACATCCAGTGTCCAAGTACCAGGTCTTCCTACATGAGCTCTTTAATCAGGTTTCCTACAAAACAGATTTAGATAAGAAATGATTTTGGTACCTAGATTTTCTTAGGTCCAGACAGGTTAGCAATCGAAGCTTTTGGTACCCAAATTTTTCTTATGGGTCTCATGAAAGTTTTAGAATCAACAGACTTTAAAAGATAAACCTTATTAGATCCATAACTATGAATATAACTAGTTGAAGCATATAAATGTCCAGAATTAGAATTAGCAGCATTCTGTCCAGATTTAGGAATAAATCTATTCTTAGTAAACTGTCTCTGTCCAGGTTTGTAGCCTATTCCAGTAGTGTATTTTGGTGAAACTTTCTTTCTTAGCATTTGAGTTAGTGTATCCTTTCCATTTGTGAATTTATCTAAATCCTTTTTGAGTTGCTCATTAGATAATTTCAGTTTAGTGTTTTCTTTAAGTAACTGAGCATTCTTTTCCATTTCAATATCAAGATCAGTTTTATGTTTAACAGTTAAAGCATACTATTTCTTTAAACCTTTGTATTTGTCTTTCAGCTCATTACAGGTTTCTTCTAACATATCATAATATTCAAATAGTTCATATTTTGACATGTTATCAGAGTCAGTATCATCTCCAGAATAATAAGTATTTAAAGCAGGAGTTTCAGCTGTTACCTCAGAAGTGTTTGTCATAAAACACATGTTTGCCTTATTTCTGTGTTTAGTTTCAAAGACTTAAGATTCAGTGGAGCTATCCTCAGAAGCACTCCAAGTAGCCTTCATAGCCTTTTTGTACTTACTGTCCTTGTAATCATATTTCTTCTTGAATTTGAGCTTTGGGCAGTCTGCTTTAATATGTCCTTTCCTTTTGCACTCATAACAGACAACTTCATTACTTTTATCTGTCTTTTTCCAATCCTTCTTCCAATGTTCCTTATTGTCATAATTTCCTTTGTAATTTGATTTTCTAAAAAACTTCTTCTTCCTATAGAACTTCTTAAACCTTCTGGCAATGTGAGCCATTTCAGCATCACTATCAGTAGCACTTTCACTATCTTCACAGCTTGAACTCTCATTTATAGCGTGAGGTTTCTCCTTGTCCTTGTCCTTTGAAGTTGAATATTTTAAAGCAATAGACTTTCTTCTAGGTTCATCTTCTTCTTATTTGTTTACCTTGAGTTCTTCCTCATACATCATAAGCTTACCAATGATTTCTTTAATAGGTAGAGTAGCAATGTCACATGACTCTCTGATTGAAACAGATATGCCTCACCATCGGTCTGGTAAATATCTCAAGATTCTCATAATTTGTTCCTTTGCTGGAACATCTTTTCCAAATGAAGTCATTGTATTGACTATCTCATTAAACCTGAGATACATGTCAGAAATAGGTTCATTAGTTTTCATTTTAAAATTATCATATTTAATTATATAAGTATTTAATATCATTTCCTTAACATTGGTTGTTCCTTCATGAGAAACAGCTAAGGTATCCCAAATTTCAAAAGCAGTTTTACAAGTAGAAATTCTGTTAAACTCTTCATCTCCTAAAGCACAGTACAAGGCATTCATGGATTCACAATTATTATTGTAGGCAGTCTTTGTAGGTTCATCCCAAGTGGATCTAGCAGTAGTGGGAAGTTTATATTCTGATTATATGGAAGTCTATATATCAAAACCTATGCTTTCTAAATGAATTTTCATTTTAAGATTCCATTGGGCATAGTTGGTACCATTGAAGAAAGGTGGCCTGTTAGTAGCAGCACCCTCTAGTCTATTATCCATAACTAGATTTTAGAAAGACAATTTAAAGAGAAAAAATTTAGAACTAACAGAAATTTAAGATCTTTAGAGATGCAACTAAAATCACAGTTGAAAAACAGAGTACTTTAGAAAATATTTAAACAACCTCTGATACCAAATGTTGGTCGGAGTGGACACTCAAGAGGGGGGTGAATTGAGTTCCAATTAAAATTTCTGTTAAAAAATTGTCTAGTTAAAATCCCCCGATTTATAAAATAAGTTAAACTGTAGTGAATTTATACAGATTGTAAATGTTCACTTAGCCTCTAAAAGATTTATTATGTCTCAGTTAGTTTAACCACTAGATCAAACTAACTTTTGAAACTAATCTACTGATTTACAATAATTGTAAACACTTGCTAATTTAACTATCAAAGTAGCTTCAAAATAATTTTGTATTTTAAAGTAATAGCAGCGTAATAAATATAATATATGTCGTATACATTAAACTTAAATAAAAGATGCACAATAGATATAACAAGAGGTTCAGTCTCAAGCTGAGACTTAGTCCTCTCAAATTTATATAAATTTGATCCACACCCTGGATCGGGGTTAACAACAGTTTACAAAACAGTCTAGGACACACAGGGACCTCTACCACTGTTCTATGTGGGAAACAAAGCAAATACCAGGACACATAAGGACCTCTTCCACAGTTGATGTGGGTAAACAAGTGATAAGAGATTTGGAGTGAGGATTTTGATATCCTCCAATTCAGTGCAAGAGACAGTGTGTGTATAAGAAATATAGAGTACACCACACTGCTCGAAAGTTAATAAATAAATCATGTAGAGAAGATATATAAGAGTTTAGAATGCTCTAGTGATTATCAATGCAGCTCAAGACTCGTTGGATTCAGCATGAGTGCTTCTGAGTCCTTCTCTGGTTTTTCTGTTGAAAAACAGAGTGTCGTAGTTCAGCTTGTCTTCTATAGGAGTGAGAATGATCTCTTGATTCGTCGTGTGTTCTTCAAAAATGTAGGATTGCATGTATGGAACTTATTTGATGATCGTGCAATGTGTTCTTTACAGTTGTGCTCCAGATTGTTCTTCTGTTCAGTACAGAGCTCGCATGTATTGTAGTATGTGTGTCGAGACGTGTCAAGCTCGCATGTTCTCTAATGCAGCTCAATCTTCTTTATATTCCACGAGTTCTGGCAGTAGTAATGATTCCCTTTTAATAGATATTAGATACGGTTTCCTGTCAAGCCAACAACTAGAATTAAATAACATTAATTACATTAAAAACAACAAATATGACCGTTAGCATTATTTAAATTAATATTGACAAAAGCTTAAGAAATGGAGTCACAGTGATCATGGAAACGGTGTCTTCTTCACGGTGTCTGATCACAGTGTCTGGTCACAGTGAGTCCTTCATGTTGTCTGGGTTACGGTGAGTGGTCACAGTGTCTGGTCACGGTGTCTGGTCATGGTGTCTGGTCACGGTGAGTCCTTCACGGTGTCTGGGTTACGGTGTCTGGTCACGATGAGTCCTTCACGGTGTCTGGTCACGGTGTCTGGTCACGGTGAGTCCTTCACAGTGTCTGGTCACGGTGTCTAGTCACGGTGTCTGGTCACAGTGAGTCCTTCACGGTGTCTGGTCATGGTGAGTCCTTCACGGTGAGTCCATACTTAGACAAAAAAATCTGTATTTGGACTGAGACAGTGATATGCAGAATATGAGTTAAGGTTACTCATTAGAGATAATATATGAGAGAATTGTAATTATGCATAAAACATGTAAAGAGTAATTAACATCCATAAGATTTGTTATTATAAAAACATGATATGCACCTATTGTTGAGTTTGAAGAGCATTAGCAAGATGTGCACTGAAGATCAAGATTAATTAACAGTAATGAGATTTGTGATTATTAAAACATGATTAACACATGAGGAGTCCAACATAATTTATATCCCATAAAATATAAGATTATGATTATTAATTTATTTTTATGGAATAAAAATACCGAAAATGTAGTGAAAAAGGGGAAACCTAAAAAAAGAATGTTGGGTTCGATAATTCCTCTTACCTTGTATTCAAACACTTTTTTAAATTTAATGTACTATATTATCACATTAGATTCATTAATAAAAAATTACATAACATTTTATACATGATTATTATACATTATTTTTAATTACATTCTTTTATAGGCCTTTGTATGAGTTATAGAGTTTAAATTTATTGTTTAGGAGTATTCTTTTTCTTAGTTTTCATGAATGATTCACTTGTACACATGAATGAGAGTTTGTGTAGAACATTGATAAACATACAGAATTGATATTAAAAACTATTAATGATCTTACAAGAGTTTCAATGATATTATAATGAATCATTTTATGAGGATTAATCCTTAGTTAAAATTTAAGGATGATCGTTTTGGTTAAATTTAGGCGGTTTTTGGATTACAAAAAACATGTTTTGTTTTATCATTTAGTATTATGTATAAAACTTGTTTACATAACATAAAAGGTGTTACAACATAACTATTAGAATATTGTTTCAACCATTTAATGGTTTCATTGACATCCTTGAAGGAGTTTAAGGAAAATGGAAGTGCATCACCCACAATGTAGGTAAATTAATACATCACGGGCGACGATTTCATTTTTATAAAAAAATAGAGAGAGGGAGGAGTATAATGAATAATCTTCCATTAAAAATATATAATACCTTTATATCAATCATAATGGTGTTATAATGAAATTTGGATAAGGTAAGTTAAGGATAATAGAATAAAATAAATGAAATTAGAATGGAAATTAAAAGAAAAGAAAGAGGAATTATCTCTTGAATATATCTTCTTTGAGAGCCTCTTTAGAGAAGAGTTTTTGGTCTTTCTATGAGACAAAGGGATGATGGAAGTGGGGTAGGAGATTTTTAGGAGATTTTTAAGACATCCGAGAAGAATTTTTTGTAGGTACAAGGCTTTAGAGGTGTGAGGAAATGAGATTGTGAGGGGTGGTATTTATAGCGGAGAGGAGGGGTGTTTTCTCAATATTTAATTCATTGTTTATTAATTTTCCTCAAGACAAGAAATAGTGATGATTCGATGACTAAATATAGTAAACTGGGAATGTGAGCTTTAAAAAATGTCCATTTACCTCAGAAATGACTCAATAATGATGCATAAATTCATTTATTTAGCATAATTTGTAAATTATCGAATTTCACTATTCACCAAAATTCAAGTATTTCAGAAAAATCTCCAAAATTCACCCTAACCATTTTTCCATGTGTAGAAATAAAAAATGATCACCATTTTATGAAAATAATTTTCTAAATATGAGTAATTTATTTTTTAATTAAAATAATAATTTAATTGAAAAATACAAATTTTAAAATTAAAACTGTTTTTCTAACAATTTGAAAAATTAATCGAGACCTCATAAAATTACCATAAAATCGTAAGACTTAAAAATACTAGTTTTTAATACATATTATGAAAATATATTTTTTAAATTATTATATTATTCATTTAATATTCATGACTTACAAAAATACCAACACTATAATATAATTATATCATATTGTCACTTATAGGATGGATAAAATTTATTTATACTATAATTGGTAAATTTACTATTCAATTGGACAATTTATTATTCATAAGGGTCATATTAATATTAAAAAAAAATAAAGTTTGTCCAATTAGACTCCAAACAGCTTACTGATTGCAACCGTGTATGTCATATTTTCAAAATTCAAATCACATAAGTGGGAAAATTATGTTTAAAAGACACTTTGAATCTAGAAGTTAATTTAAGAATGATGTGGAATTTAATTTTCTAATGTGATTTTATATGATTATACTATATGAAATTAATAAAATAAGGGAGAAATTGCATTTATAAAATTTTGGGTCATTACATTCTCCCCCCCTTTTGAAAATTTTCCATCGAAATTTTGTTTTACATAAACAAGTGAGGGTACTTCTCCTTCATTGTATCCTCATATTCCCAAGTTTCTTCTTCATACTTATGGTTCCTCCACAAAAGATTGACAAGGTGGGTTGTATTGTTGTGTATAACCTTATATCTCCGGTTCATAATCTTTACTGGATGATCCCCATAAGAGATATTATCTTCCAGCTGTACCACCTATGAGTTCAGTACCTGTGAGGGATCTAGTATGTACTTCTTTAGGAGTAATATGTAAAAAATATCATGAACTTGAACCATATTCGATGGAATTTCAAGCTGATAGGTGACGACTCCTATGCAGTCAAGGATCTCAAAGGGGACATTTTACCTTGGGGTTAGCTTCCCTTTCTTTCCAAACCGCATGACTCTCTTCCATGGTGAAATTAGAAGGAATACTTTATCTCCAATGTTTAACTTCATGTCCCTTAAACGGTTATTAGCCTAGATATTTTTATGACTCTAAGAAGATTTGATATGTTTCTAGATGACTTGAACCTTCTCTATCATCTCTTGCATAAGATCAAGTCCAAGTAGCTTTCTCTATCCAAATTCATCCCAATAGGTTGGAGTTATACATCACTTTCTCTATAGGGCTTCTTATGGAGCCATATGAATACTTTTGTGGATATATTGTTATATGATAACTCAATCAATAGGAGATACTAATCCCATCCACCTTTGAATTCTAAAGAGTTGGCTCTTAGTATATCTTCAAGCATCTGAATAGTCCTTTCATATTTGCCATCAGTTTGGGGGTGATAGGCCGTGCAAAAATTTAATTCACTACTCAAGGAATGTTGGAGAATCCTCTAGAATTTAGATGTGAACCTTGGATTATGATTAAAGATAATTAAGAGTGGAAGCACATGCAATCTCACCATTTCCTTCAAATATATCTTTTCATAAAATTAAAGTGAGAGATCTTCCTGAATATCGATAAAGTGGGTAGTCTTGGTGATTCGGTCCATCACAACCCATATCGAATTATTTCCTTTGGATGTATTCGGGAGATGCATGAAAAATTCCATAGTGACATTCTCCTATTTCCACATGGGTATAGGCAATGGTTGAATTATCCCTTTGGAATTTTTTCACTCTACTTTAACATACTGACATATCAAGGACCTTGAGATATATTCCGCAATATCCTTCTTCATGTTATCCCACGAGAAGTGTTCTCAGAGATCTTAGTACATCTTGGTTCTACCAGGATGTATAGGGAAAGTTAAGCTATGTTCATTTTACAATATCTCCTTCTTTATTATGGGTGATGGAGGCACACAAAGCCTTGTTCCAAACCGAATCACACCATCATCATCGATATAGAACTCTTGCATCTTCCCTTCCTTTACTGCGTTCACATTCTTTTGAAACTCTGGATCATCCCTTTATGCCTCCTTAATCTTATCTTGGATAGATGGTTTTGAGATCATTTATGAAAGGTAGGATGTGTTACCTGCTCTTATGATTTCCAAATCTATTCTTTTCATATCCCTGAAAAGTGGGTCTTTCTCAATCCTCAACATGGATAGAGTATTAGGTTATTTTCTGCTAAGAACATCATCTACCTTATTTGCCTTTCCAGGATGATAGTGAATAGAGAAATCGTAGTCTTTTATTAGCTCTAACCATATATTTTTGACACATGTACTTTAGGATCTTTTGATTGGTATATATGTCACACTTCTCACCATAGAGATAGTGTTTCCAGATTTTCATGGAAAAAATCACAGCTACCAGCTCCATATCATGCTTTGAGTAGTTCTGCTCTTGTATCTTTAACTTCCGAGAGGTATAGGCTATCACATTATCATTTTTCATGAGTATACAACCCAAGCCTTTCTTCGAAGCATCGCTATATTGCACAAAAATTTATCCACTTTTAAGTAATGCGAGTACAAGTGCAGTGATCAACCTTCTCTTTATCTCCTTGAAGCTTTCCTCATATTCTTCTGTCTATACATACTTTACCCCTCTCTTTGTTAAATGTGTTAGTGGGATTAAAAATCATGAGACATTTCTCACTAAACATCGATAGTACACAACTAATCCAATAAAACTATAGATTTATGTAACACTAGAGGGTATGGTCTATTATTCAATTGCCTTTATTTTTGAAGGGTTCATAGAAATTCCCTCACTTGTGTTCACATGTCCCAAGAACATGACTTGATTCATCAAAAAGTCACACTTTCTGAACTTTTTATACAAATTATCCTTTCTCAATGTTTCCAACAAAAGTCTTAGATGTTCTTCATGTTTCTACTTTCTCTTGGAGTAGATGAGAATATCATCGATAAACATTACAACAAATTTTTCAAGGAAATATCTAAAGACTCTATTAATCAAATAAATGAAGATTATAGAGGAATTAGTAAGTTCGAAGGGAATAAAAAAAAACTAATATTTCCCATACCTTCTAAAAAATGTAGTATTTTGAATATATTAATTCTTCACCTTTATTTTATGGTATCTAGAATGAAGATACACCTTTGAGATGTACTGAGCTCCTTATAGATGATCAAACAAGTCATCAATCCTTGGGAGTGAATACTTTTTCTTTATGGTGAACTTGTTGAGTTCCCAATAATCGATGCATAACCTCATTGATCTATACTTCTTCTAAACAAAGAGAACTAGTGTAAACCAAGGTTATTCACTAGGTCATACGAACCCTTTGTCCAAATGATCTTGTAGATACTTATTTAACTCCTCCAGTTTGATTGGATCCATCCTATAGGGTCACTTTGAGATAGGAGTAGCTCTAGGTATGAGTTATATGAAGAAATCTACCTCACGATATGGGGGAATTCTAGGTAAATCTTTGAAAAATACACTATAATATTCCCTCATGATGGGAATTTCTGATAGGTTAATACTTTCCATTGACTAAAACATTTTATTAAGGTGTGCTTCTTCACAGGGAACCAACATCCACACCATTGAAGGATTTTCTAAAGGAGATTCATGATCTTCCTGAAATTTGTAGAGGAGTATGGGATGGTTCTTAATATGAAAAGATATTTCACTTTACCAACAATTGATATGTTCTCTATATAACAAGATCCAACCAATTCCCATTATAGCATTGAATTCCACCAAGGGAAGTATTATGAGATTCTCTGGAAGAATAGTCCCACATACACCAATAGGTGAAGAGTTTGACTCTTAGGTTGATATGATTTCACCACTTGGTGTTTTTACAGATATCTATTCTTTAAGGTTTTGAGGCTTCAATTATATAATTATATAAAACTTGAAAGATATAATGGAATGCGTAGAACCGAAATCAAAGAATAGTTTTTCCATTATTGAGTGAATAGGAAGTGTACCTTGTACAAATTCATTTTATTGTTCAACTTCAACAGTAGTGATGGAATAAGAATTCCATTTATCATTTGTCTTTGGTGGATACTGACACTGATTACCCTTGAGGGCTTGAGGATTAGTGCACTGTCTTGCATAGTGCCCTTGCTCCCTACAGTTGTAGTATTGGACCATGGGTGGTTCTCTCCTTACTTGCACAAAATTCTCCTACCTTATCATATATTTTATACAATCTTGAGATTGGTGGCCTTCTCTCCCACACTTGAAGAATTTCCCCACCCTTTTAGACAATTCCCATGATATTTCGTCCCACATTTTTGATATTTGGGTGGTTGATTCTTCTTTCCACCTTTCTCATTAGATCCTCCAACATAAAATTCCATCTTTCGTTTCATAACACCATAGACATGGGACCATTATCCAAACTCCATCTACACTTTGAGATCACATCAAACAATTTATTTATAACTCCAAAAGTCTTGAAATACAAGATCCTTTTGAATTTGTGGTTTTAATCCACTAAAGAATCTATCAATTTTTCTATCATTATTGATACAAAATTCCAAAGCATACCTTGAAAGCCTTGTTAAATTCACTTCATAGGGTATGAAAAATTCTCCATCTATTTTGTTTAGATCTATAAATTATCTATCCATATTTGTACGAAGAGTTCATGGAAAATACTTGTTCAAAAACATTATCTTAAAGTCTTCCCACCCCATATCTTCAATTTTGTCTCTCGGCTTGGTGTTCTTAATCAAACCCCCCCATTGGTCAGCCTCTCCATCGAGATAATAAACAGATAAAGTCACCTTATACCTCTCATAACAGTGACTTATAGAAAATATCTTCTCCATAAAGTTGAACCACTCTTTTGTAACTAGTGGATTATAAGTTCCACTAATAATTGGTGATCGTTTCCGCATAAAACACTCGACAGCCAGTTTATCCCTCTTAGGTGAAGGAGGATGTTCTAAATTATTTAGGTTATTATTAATAACTTGATAAAACTGGGTAAGAATATCCATGAAGTTTTGAACTCCACATCCTAAATCATTGGGGTTGTCATTTGAGAAATTGATGCATTGTCCCCCGCATAGGTTGTTAGCCTAGTTTCTCTTGGTTCTCACCATTTTCTAAAATAGAAAAGGTTAAAAGAAAACATAAGTCCACAAATCATGAATAAATAAGTTATTACATTGTGAAATTAACACTAAATTAATATATTATGGGATCCCTATGTTTATAAAATATTCTTGTGTTCTTACATATACTTAGTCTCATACTAGGGTTTTCACTGAGGTTCTCTAATCCTAATTCCCAAATTCACTAAAATATTCCTATGATACCAACTATAGAGACCTTGATTTTTTTAAATTACTTTTACATCATTTCAATGATAAAAAACAAAAAAAATTACACATCTATGATCCAAATGTTTAGTGTATTGGGAAAACTAGGACCATACATAACATTTAAAACAAAAAACATTTATTTAATTCCTTCTTCTCCAGCTTCTTATTGGCTCATGACTTATCATTATACAAGTAGTCACATGAGGATTTTCATAAAATGGGGTGAGATGAAATCACATTAATAGGATATATGAAAACAAGAAACAATGTAACATGGGGTGAGAATAATCATAAAATCATCATCATAATCATGATAAGAAGCATTAGATAATAGCATGGAACATGACAATGCATAAAAATGAAACATCATGTCTTCATGGTCATATAACACATATAGTTGTGAAAAATCTAGAATTGTCTTGACACATACTTAACTTTACTCATGAGATTCGTCAAATTACAAAATGCATTAGAGAACTATATAATTCCAGGTGCACCCATCACATCATTACATTTTCATTGTGCTATATAATTTCGGGCTCATTCGTCACATCATAACATTTACATTATCATGCATGCCACATAGAAAATATATCAATATTGAAAATAAAACAACCCATGTAAAGGAATGGGTTTTACTTTATAAAGTATACATTACTAAACTTTGGGTTATCAAATGAAAGATAGAATACCATACTTTATACAAGGACCATCAACCTAAAGTGAGAAGTAAAAGGCATGTTTTTGAAAGAAGAGTTCTTTTGGAAAACATTATGTTTGATATAAACTCTAGTGGAAAACATGTATATCTCATAAAAGGTAAGATAATTTTGAATAAATTATTTTTAATAAACAAACATACCAAAAATAGAGTTAAAAAGGGAAAACCTCAAGAAAGAAAGTTGGGTATGAGAATTCCCCTTACCTTGTATCCGAACACTTTCTTCACTTTAATGTCATATATAATCACATTAGATTCATTAATTAAAAACTCAAAAACCTTTTATACATGAGTATGATTAATTATTGTTTTATTATGTTATTTTATAGTCCTTTTTATGAGTTATATAATTTAAATTCATTGTCTAGGAGTGTTCTTTTTCTTAGTTTTCATGAACGACTCACTCGTACACATGAATGAAAGTTTGTGTAGAAAATTGATAAATGTCCAGAATTTATATTAAATGATATTAATGATTTTAAATGAGTTTAAATGATATTATAATGAAATTTGTTATGAGTATTAATAATTAGTTAAAATTTAATGATGATTGATTTGGGTTAATTTGGGCAGTTTTTGGATTACAGTGAACATGTTTTGTTTTATCATTTAGTATTATGTATAAAACTTGTATAAAAAACAAAAAAGGGATTAAAAAATAAATATTATAATATTTTTCAACCATTTAATGGTTTTAGTGACATCATCTAATAAGTTTAAAAAAAATGGAAGTGCATTTACCATGATGTAGGTAAATTAATACATCACGGGCAGTGATTTCATTTTTATAAACAAAGAGAGAGAGGGAGTATAATGAATACTATTCAATTAACGTGATATAATACCAGAATTTAAATCATACTATAGCTATCATGACATTTGGATAATCGAAGTTGAGTATAAATGAAGAAACAAAATGAAATTTGAAAGGAAATTGAAAGAAAAGAGAGAGAAAATTACCTATTGAATATATCTTCTTTGAGAGAATCTTTAGGGGAGAGGTATTGGCCTTTTTATGAGACAAAGAACTATTTTAATTGGGGGAATGGGGAGGTTGGGAAGAGATTTGAGGAGAATTTGGAGTAGCCAAAGGTGTAAGAGGTGTGAGGAAATGATGTTGTGAGGGGTGGCATTTATAGTGGAGGGGAGGGGTGTTTTCTCAATATTTAATACATTAGTTTATTAATTTCTCTCAAGATAAGAAATAGTGATTGTTACATGACTAAATACAATAAATAAGGAATTTTATTTAGATGAAATGGCCATTTACATCATCCATGAATCAATCATGATGCAAAAATTCATTTATTTAGCATATTTTGTAAATTATCAAATTTCACTATTCATCAAAAATTAATGTATTTCAGAAAAATCTAAAAAATTCACCCTAATTTTTTTGATGTGTAGAATTAAAAAATGAACTCAATTTTATGAAAATAATTTTTGACATATGAGTAATTTAATTTTTAATTAAAATCATAATTTTCCTGAAAAATACAAATTTTAAAATTAAAACTCTTTTTTCTAACACTTGGAAAAATTAATTAAGGTCTCATAAAATTACCATATAATCATAAGATTTAAAAATATTTGTTTTTGAATACATTTTATGAAAATAATTTTTTAAAATTATTAAATTATTCATTAAATATTCATGACTTAAAAAATACCAACACTATAATATAATTATATCACGTTGTCACTTATAGGTTGGATAAATATTATTAATACTATCATTGGAAAGGTTTCTATTCACTTGGATGATTTACTATTAATAATGGTCATATTAATATTCACCAAAAATTAAGTTTGTCCTATCGGACTCCAAAAAACTGACTGATTGCAACTGTGTATGTCCGATTTTTAAAATTCAAATAACAGAAGTGGAAAAATTATGTTTAAAAGAAGCATAGAATTTAGTTGATCATTTAAGCATGATTTGGAATTGTGTTTACTAATGAAATTTTATATGATTATACTATATGAAATTACTACAATAAGGTATAAATTTCATTGATAAAGGTTTGGTGTATTACAACACCCAACCTCCCATAGATCATAAACATGAGTCATTACATAAATCTTTATCATTCTAGAAAAACATAGACCATAAGAGTGAGAAATATCCTTAAATAAATCATGAACTATAATATCATTTCATATAAGCATGGAACCATCATAAATATAGAAAATCATTTCATATGTTAAGGTTAACTACCAATACTATCAACCCTGTGGAATGAGACTTATCACCTATTTCCCATTATGGATTAGGACACACCTATTTCTCGTAGTGGATTATGACTAACCTTTTTCCCATTGTGGATAATGAATCACCTATTTACCAAAGTGGATCATGCCCATCAACTCATGTCCCATCATTATATCATGAGATATAAATATTTTCCCAATAGATTAGAAAGAGATATAGGTCCAACCCATATCATAATAAAAACCATACTTATGTGTGTTACCATATCATAAAACATTCGTCATATCATCACATCTTATATTGTTTAAAGAAAACATGTTTTTAAACATTTACTAAATTCACCATAGAATAAAACATAAAAAATAAATGGGTTTCAGAAATATTTTATCAATATAAACATTAACCATCTGAGGAAAAAATATGAATTTTATCATTAAATCTTATCCCCAATAAAGAATAAGTAACATCAAAGGATGTCACATCATATAGAAAGAGATTTTGAAATATCACTTGGAACATTTCTTGATGGAAATATCCTTTCCAATTTAAAAAAAACACTTCTTTAAAATATACAATATTTCCAAAATCCATTTCTTTAAAACTATCTTTGGAAACTTATTAAGAAATATTTTAAAATAATTTAAAACTTATCTTGAGGAAAACGTACTTTCCATTTTAAAAATCATTAAAAATTCCTAAAATATTTTTTAAATAACTCTCATTAAAAATAAAACTTGTAACTTATAAAGGAATTTAAAAAAAATGAGTGTTCATGATGAAACAAATTCCGTTCATTCTATACATATTAAAACAAATATTCCATTCACGTTTTCTATAAAAGACAAATGAGTAATGTTTTGAAAATGACTTGAAGATTCATTTCGAATAATTTAATAGAAATTAAAACATGGGTAAAAATGTCTATAGAAAATAATTTTAATTTTTTTAAAAACATTTTTTAAAAAATTTTCAAAAAAGAATATTCTGTAAGAAAGAGTATTTTTGACCGAAGAGAGAAATAATGTTGGTTTTACTCAAAAAATTATTTTGCAATCATGAGTAAATAAAGAGTGTAAAGTGAAGGTAAACATGTATTCTCATGAAATAACCAAGGGATAATAAAATTAATGATTTTCTTAAGATATGGATCATAATATTTCATCATAAAAAAACATAAACATAAACATTTTAAATAAATAATGAGGTTGTATCATGAAACACTTACCAATTTTGGTAAATTTTAAAATTTAAACCACATGAAAGAGTGATTCTAAAATGTATATGAAAATCCCAAATTTTTTCGAAGAATCATAATAAAATTAATTCATGGGAAGTACATACAACACATAAAAGAAATATGTGGTGAATATGACATACATCTCACAGAAGTAAAAAGTGAGAAAAAATACATTACCTTAAGTATCAACTTACTTCATACAGGTTCAAAACTAATGTGTAATTAATATATATTTATTATTAATTTATTAAAAATCCATAATCATATGAATCATACATAAATTATTTACTTATGACTATTGAGTATCTATTTATTAACAATTCAATGTTAATGTTATGTTTTGGGTAATATATGCTTTGTATTTTTGTGTTTCTTTTGATTTGGTATTTTAGGTACTCTTACTTTTATCATGGTTCAATAATCTACATAATTTTTCCCATG